>OX639994.1:124779621-129579621 GCA_951828415.1 Anomoia purmunda
ATTAGTAAGAACCGTAGCAGAAATGTTTAAAAACAGTAGTAGTATTGGTAAAAAATAGTAGTAGAAATTAGTAAAAGTATTAGTAGAAACTAGCAAATTTAATAGTAGTAATTAGTAGTAGCATTGGTGAAAATAGTAGTAGCAATTAGAAGTAGCATTAGTAAAAACAGTAGCAGACGTTTTTAAAAGTAGTAGTTGTGTTAGTAAAAATAATAATAGAGATTAGTACAAATAGTAGTAGTAATGAGTAGTAACATTAGTATGAATAGTAGTAGTAGTTGTTAATAGTGATGGTAGTAAATAGTAGCAGTAGTAGGCGTGGTGATAGTAATAGTAATTATAGTAGTTAGTAGTAGTGGCAAAAGCGTAGCTAATTTCGTGAGACCTGAATACTGATTCAAGAAAATTTAGCACAAGAAATTTTCTTGGGCGACACACAAGGAATTTTCTTCTCGACGTTTTTTAGATGGCATTTTTGCTTTTCTTGAGTTCTAGAAAACTAAGCTCAAACCGAAAAGTAACGAAATTGTTGTGTAGAATAATTTTTCCCCATATACCAATAAAGACGTTAGAAGTACGGAAAGTACTAAAATCAAACAAGCTCCAATCCAATAAAACTAACCGCGATTTTTTTTTTTAAAGAGAACTAAGATAGAAATTGAGAGCTTGAGGCCGAGAGAAAAAAACACCCGAAAATTTGACCAGAAGGTGCGGTGGCTGACGGAAAGTTTTTAAGACCGGAGAAAATTACTGTGACTACAAGAACGGCGACCTGGTATCTGACACACTTAATTTGTGGAGGCAGCATTTCGCCCCTTTGTTAAATGGAGACAGAAAAAGCGGACAAGATGAAGATCTGGAACCTGAAATTGCTCAAGATGATATTAAAATCCCGTCGCCCGACCTCGACAGAGTGCCAATAGCGATAACGCAGTTTGGTAGCGAAGAGGTGGTAAGGTAATTTTCAGTATATGATCAGAAAGAACCATGCCAGCCGATTGGAATTTTATTGCGCTATGAAATATGCGCCAACTACCACGGAGTCAGTCTTTTAATATTTCATAAAAGGTTCTATCGAGTGTTTTGTGTGAAAAACTAAGCCCAACCATCCACGAACTAATTGGACCTAGTAGTGTGGCTTCAGACCAGGTAAATCTACAAGCGACCAGATATTCACGATACGCCAAATATTGGAAAAGACCCGACAGCACGAGAAGAAGTAAAGGCCGCGATCTCTGAATGTGGAATCCCTGTAAAATTAATACTCTCTATGCTGAATGATTTTCATCATCAGTACCAGTTCCATCAGAATTGGTTGTTGTTGTTGTTGTACCGGCTAGTCGCGCCCCGTAACGAGCGGATTCACCCATGGTCGTTTGTCGTCGAACTCATCTAGGGGGAGGCCCAGGAAACGTGCAGTTTCGACAGGGTTGGACCAGAGGGAGAGGGGGGTTAGATGAGTGGGTTTGAGAAGGCATGTGAATAGGTGGTTTAGTTCGGCCTACCCCATCAGAATTGGTCAATTCCGTTATATTCTAAGCGAAAACTGTTGGATTCTAGTATTTAAAATTTTTCATACAATATTTAGTCCACACTAATGTGCATCTAACTCCATACATACATATCATGTACATGCATTCGTCCATAGGTTTTCATATTAGGACTTATGTTAATTCGTGCCAGATGTGTTAGCATAGATTTGTAACCATATATGTAATTACTAAATGTATGTACATATGTAGCTATGTATATTTGTATGCAATGCAATGCCCGTACACTTAACGACAAACTCGAATGGTATAACCTCTAGAGGCGCCAGCAAACAAATAAGAAAGGAAACGCGTTTAAAAGAAAAAAAATTGAAAACAAAAACAAAAACCGACGCTGAAAACGGCAGAGGTGCCTAATAAGGACGGGAAATTGAATGTTCACGATTTTTGAACGATTGATATTTCAAAAGACCAACTTTGCTAAGTACTCGTACGTTCGAGTATTTACATCAATTTACGCAACTAAGTTGTGAACTATGTATATCATAGATAAAAATTGAGTAGTGTAAAATTTGCTAGCATTACATTAGTAAGAATATGTTATGATTTTTAATACACACAATGCTTCAGGGTCAAACGAAAGGAGAGTGAAGACAGAATTAATTTATGAGAAATTATAGTATTCGCTGAATAAGTTCCCGGCAAAAAATAAGGAAAAAAATTCACAATGACCCTGTTATAGAAGCCCTCGTCCTTATTGGCAATTAACTCGGACTCGGCTTCTCCTGGGGCGAATTTTTCACCAGGTGGATGTATAAGAACCTCCTAACCAAGCTACCAGAGCTTCGGGCGAGTCACTATCGATGTGTGTGGCCTAGCGTTGTTCTCTCCTATTGGCTAAAGCTAGCCGTCTAGTGGCGATTGCTTCTTTCAGACGGTCGACAGTAGAGGTCCGAATTTGGCCTTAGCGGAGCAGCTCATAGTAGATGACTCCCTGCCAATCCCACCAAACACATAGTGATACCCTCCTGACCATCAATCTTGGCTTGATTTGACCACGACGGTAGAGGTTGTCATATGTGACAAAATATTCACCACCAGTAACCATCCTCTTCAGAAATTAGGCTTTTTGCGTTAATTCGTGTGGCGCTCATACATCGAGCTTCTTTTTGTATTCAGCTTTATTTAAATGTATTCTGCCTTATCCAAACGGTTTTTTGTTCAATGTTTAGCTTTTGGGTGATCGGAACAGTGCCTACATGATGGACGGATTCGACTTACCCCATTATAACATCGATATTTTCGACAACGGGTCATCCAGAGCGTGGTGCATCTTTGATATCAAAATTAACGGAACGGAATCGACGAAACCGAAATTAGGCACGAATAGCTTTTACAGTATCGGGATTATAAACACTACTCAGATTTTTAGCCGCCTGGCTAACGTTCTCAAACAAAACTGAGTCAATCAATCCCAAAACTGTCTGGGCAATTTTTTTTTTTGGTACTAACTCTTTTCTTTCTAATGCCACGGAGCGTAATCCCATCGCACTTGTACAACGCGATATACAGATAACCAAAGCCATCTAATGGAAAAATGAAGGATTTATTTTTACTAATTTTACATTTCTTTTCTCTATTTTTTTACTTTCCACACACACGTTTACGTCTCTACTTTTTACTTTCTCTATCATGCAGTCCACTCAAACCCAAAAAAAAAAGCATTTAGTTCCCATATTTGTAAGGACGATACCACCTTATATGAATTGTAAGCCTCGTCCCGCCGTGTGAACAGCAACAGTTAGTAATGTGAATTAACTTCGATTTGAGATGATTAACTCTTGGTTTGGACATTGTATAGTAGCTGCAACCGCCACACCAATACCTGTATCAAGTAATTTTGAATTGTGACTCGAGTATATGCCCATATCTTCTATATGCACGTGAAGTAATGTTTGTTGAAATGAAAAGACAAATAGAGGAAAGTGTGAAAATTCACGTTTGAAATATTTGTTGCGCCACTCTCAGATAGCATCCGCAGACGCCAAGTGGCATTAAATGAGGAGCGAGGTGCGAGGTGCGAGATGCGAGTACGATGCAGAAATCAAAAGCAGAGACCACAGTGGCAAAGATAACACCAGAAATGGTAGATTTACGGCGAGTGTAGCACGAAGAGTTGCGGCGGACGAATTGAATCGATGAAAATATATTGATGTACATATGTACAAGAAATCGAATTGTATTGTGGATCTGTTTATGCAGTTAGTTAGGAATGAGAACTACAACTTAGATACAGATGTAATATCTCCTGCAACAAATAGCAGTGTGCTTTAGCCCCTGGAATATAAAATGTATATATGTATGTGCTTATAAATTGATGCACACATCCTCCTAATATTTTAATTTATCAATGGGAAAGTTTGCGTGTGTGTAGGTGAGTACCTTATTATCTTTTCAGGCCTAAACAGCTTTCTACAACTGTATGAAATTTAATACACAAATGGCTTATCCATACATTAACACATAGGCTATAGCTTAAACAGAGTTGCCGCCTGTTAAAAAAGTTATAGTCATTTAAATTGCTTAATGGCAACTGGACAGATATGCAACATAAATAGTCCGTCCATGTTCATGTTATCATCGATTCATTAAAGGGAGTTGCCACCTGTTTAAAAGGTTGCAATCAATTAAAACATTGAATGAAATCAAATATTGCGATATGGGTATCAAAAGAAAGATGCATAATCGAATTTAATTTCCCAAATGTTTTGAAAGAAGGATGCCACCTGTTTATAAGCAAATTAAGTAAATTAAAAACAAGATGACACGTAACGATATCAGTAAAAGTTTTAAAAAGTTTCATTTCAAAAAATACTTTTGGAGAGGGTTGCCACCTGTTAACAAAATTAATTAAAATTATAAGAAGTTAAATGAAATATTGAAATATTGGTATCAAACGAAGGAATTCTAGAAAGGTTTTTTTTTAATAATTTTAGAGTAGGTTGCCACCTGCTTAAATATATAAACAAAACGAATTTATTAAGTTATTGTAAGTATCATGTAATGGGAATCATGAAAATATATTTAAAGAGTGTTGCCACGAAATTTAATGTTTTTTTTATATTGAATTAGCGTAAAGGCCCTTCCAAAATATTTTGCTGTGTCCGGTCAGTATTATGCGTTACGAGAAAATATATTTACATACATATGTACATCGTAAGTTGACAATTCCACACCCTTGCATTTTGACGGCATAACCTAGTATTTGTAGAAGATTTCCAAGAAGAAGTTACCGTTGGTTTTGGCCCACAACCGAACACACGGGCAATAACTCAAAATCACCACAGCAATAACTACACACCTACAACGCCATGCATAAAGAACAGCAAAGCCAAACCTTTCCAACTGCGCGCCAACGCCGGTAGTGGAGACTTTTCGCATGTAAACAAAAATCAGCTGTTCGAGCAATGCAACAAATTTTCTCTGTTCGTTGGCGCTGTGCAACATGTTGTAGGCGTCGGATGTTCGAAGTGCAACATGTTGTATTTTGAATTTGTTGTTGGTTTGCGTTGCTCCCCTTTTTTGCTGCTTTTGTGTAGACGCGTTTTTTGTTGGTGTTTTTTTCTTTAGATTTTTTTGATTTGAGGAAATGACAATTTCCTACGCTGTGCGGATGATGTGTGTGTGTGTGTGTGTGTATGTGTGTGTGTGTGTGTGGGCGAAAGTAGTGTGAGTGTGAATGGAAGTGTATGGAAAGGAGCAGAAGCGCAATAACGGAATTCCTGTTGGAATCAGAGGGATGTTATTTTTAATTTAATTAAATATGAATTTTCACACTCGAGTTTGTCTCCGCTGTTCTTGTTCTGAATGCTCATAATATTTTGCTTCTTTCTTTTCCATTTTAGTGTTTATTACGTGTACGTGTTGTCCTTCGTACTCAGTGTGTTTGGTAATTGCAATGATAAGTTGTCATGATAATACAAGCAATGTATCATAATTTGCAGTACTGGTTCACTGCCTGAGAGATTCAATTTCTCCAGGAAGTGCTGACAGAGAAGTTCATTTCCTACTATCGAAAAACGGATGAATTAATTTTTTTCAACTTCTGTGTTATGAAAATTCATAGATTTCTGATAAATTTTCATGGTTTCTGTTAGTTGGATTTCAATCAGGCTTCAACGAACAAACCTTTCGAGAATAAAATATGCAGCCCTTTGCATAGTATTTTTAATATATATTTCCGTTCTTAAATAGCAATAAAAAAAAAATCGCATCTTTCATGAAAGTGGCTAACAGGGTTGCTTTTGCAACTAAGGGAAATTTTATCCGAGTTAGAGTGTTCTTTTGCAACTCGGGTGCAAAGAAGCGGGCCTATTGTTAGCCAAGGCGAATTCATATAAGGTGGTGCCATAACGCACACAAACGCATTTTTCGATATTAGGATGTCACGATAAAAGAGTATAGAAGAATGGACACCATTTGTTTTCGTTTTTAGGATGTCATGGGCAAAAGAGAAGTACAAATATAGTGGAAGAAGAAGACATTAGCTGCTGTAATAACTTCGCCTTGCATGAATTCGCCTTGATTGTTAGAAAACTTCAAAAATATTCAGACTGACTCTCAGCGCTTTTACTTTATAAATATTTTTGTCATGATATTTATACTGTATAGAAATCCATTAGAATGCTCAATAAAAAAAAAATCTGGACGATTTTGCGAAAATTCATATTTATGTTTCGACTTAATTCAAATCCTCCAATACGCTTTGTGGACTTAAAATGTTTGTTATCTATATACATACGCCCCGTTGTAAATTATAAAAGCAAAAAGCTTTAAACTTTAAGCAAATTTATAAAAATTTAACAAATTTGCATCAAAATTGCAAACTTAAAAAATAAAGTTTTAGAAAATTTTCAAGGATACAATTTTGTAGTCCATTAAAGTTTTCAGCTACGGCGAATTACCGTTGATTTTTGAGATTTTTTTATTGTTTTTGTTTCGATAGAAGGATTAAGAAAAATTCATTTTTATATGGAAGAAAATATCTTCGGCAATAACCGTATAGATATGTAACTATATACACGTACATATATATATATATATATATATATATATATCTATATACATATGTAGTAGCTACCTGATAAGACCTTTATAAATGTATTAAAATTGCCTTTTTAGCTTTACAAATTTGCTGTAAGTTACTGAATCGCGGGTATTACCTATTGTGTTTGTAAAAGAATTTAATGAAAGCTATAGTCTGATTGTGCGCACTTCGCACAGCCCCTGAAAAATTAAGTCCAATTATTATACGCATAGTGCAAATTTTATAAGCAGTGCTACCAACATAATTGGATAAACTTTTGTAATAAAGCGGGTCGTAATTAGTATAAGATTTCTTATAGGGATGGTTGTCAAACCAGCTGTCAAAGTTACAGATGTTTTTGAAATTTATGTTCGTTATATGTTGGCAAATTACAATGCAAATATTTACACCGCAAACGTCTTAACGACTTATGGATGCCCAACGAATTTACGAAATAAAAAAGAGTTATTAAAGGTTTGATAATAATTGGCGTTTGTGTTTTTTGACTACCTTGTAAGGTTGCATTTGAGAAGGAAATAGAAAGCGGGTAATAATTTCAATGCCTTTTGTTCGAAAACAGTGTGAATTAAATACATACTTCATATATAAATCAGCTGTAAAAAATAAGGGTGTACCTAAATGCGCGAGCCAGAAACAAAACATCTTTGCCGATTCTACAAATAGATAGAGAGCTATGTAAATAAGGAAGATCTTCATAAGGCATCCTTTTTATTAAAAAAGCGGTAGAAATGAGTAAATGTAGTGTCAGAAATAAGTAGTGGCATTAGAAAAAATAGTGGTAGATATTCATAAATTAGTAGTTGAAAGTGTTAGAAAGTAAAAAAAAGTGGTAGAGATTAGTTGTAGCATTGGAAAAATAGTGGTTAGAAATTATTAAAAATAGTAGTAGAAATTAGTTAAAAAAAGTGGTAGAAAGTAGTAAGAAAATAGCAGTAGAATTTAGTAAATTACTAGTAGAAATTAGTCAAATAGGGGCGGTAATTGGTAAAAACGGGGTAGAAAGTGGTAAGAAAATAGTGCTAGAAAGTAAAAATAGTGGTAGAGATTAGCATTGGAAAAATAGTGGTAGTGATTAGCAGTAGCATTGGTAAAAATAGTGATAAAAAGTAGTAAAAATAGTGGTAGGAATTAGCAGTAGCATTGGTAAAAAAAGATGATTGGGAATGTCCACTTGCCGCCCATATATTGGGAATGGATAGGTAGGAGGTAAGTACACTACAGTTCCCAGATAGCAGGTAGGTTAGAGTACGCGAGACTTAGGAGGCAGCTTGAGCTCCTCGTCTGCAACTGGTGGTGGTTGGACCCTTCTACTTGGTAGGCAGCTTTAAAAAAATGTCCACTTGTACCCTGAATTAACCGGTACGTCAGGGTATATTAGAATACATCAATTTCCATGAGGTTATGATAAAACCCCCTTGGAGAACTGTTGCTCGAAATGATTCCTTTCTAAAAGGGTCTGTCGGCTATGCGCCATGGCATTTTGCATGCAATTCTTCATATTAGCTAAGATCTGCATTTGGAATGAGAGAGTCAAAAGGAAATTTAGTGGTAGATTCTACAAACTAAAAAAATAAAGCAACACCGACTAAGACAGCGTTAATTTTCCAATCTTCTATTAATGAATCAAGAAAAATATCAAAAAAAATGAGGATGCCACTTGGCCAGCATAGGTTATGCAATTAGACTCGGTTGGACTATTTTTGTGGGGATTGATCAATTAAATTAAGGTCCATACTGATAAATCAGCCGTGACGACATAAATTTTGTGAAATAACAGTGCCAAAATATTTGGCTTTTTAAAAAAATGTCTGCATTTTATTTGCCAAAGTTCTACAACGCAAAAAAAGCAACTGCTCTTTCGAACACTTACTTGTTATTGAAATATGGAATAATTGTGATGGTACATGTTAAATAAAATATTTTAGATTTATTCATGACTTGCTTTTATTAAAATAGAAGTTCAGAAGTTATTACAATTTTATTTATCAGCTTTTATTTGTCTAACAAAGGGTAATCAAAAAGTTTGGTTAGGAAACAGCTTGACTGTAAAAACTCGAAAAGACAATAGATGCATAATTTTATTCACTTTCTTATATACTATAAGTATATATCTTTATTAATATAGATTTTTGTGTGCCTAACGATATCCTTATCAATCATAATCATCCATATCATATCGATTGCATGATGAACGAAATTCAATGATAGTCTCCTGACTTTAATCACAAAAAAAAAAAAAGTCGAAGTCCAAGTCATTTATTTATACCTACTATATAAAATTATGATAAACATCAACTTTCAACATAGTGACTTGTAAATAAATCTCTACATAAGTAGCCGCCACTTTTATGCTCATTAAAATTCATTTTTCCTAACAGTTAACTGAAAAATAATTGACTGCATCGACTTTTTATCAGCTTAAATCACCATAAAATGTCATGCAAACAATGTGTGCAATTAAGTTAAATATCGAATAAATAAAAAGAGTTATTCAAATGCTGCTTATCGTTAGGCATGAACTTGGTTTAAACTAAGGAGCTGGATTGACCGATAGCATCGCATGAGCAGCAGTGGCGGCTACTCAAATGATTGGAATTTGAAATCTTAAAATGCATTAGGAAATAGTTTTTTTTTTAATTTTCTTAGATTTTTGTAAATCATGTAAACAGGGGCACAAATGTAAACAAAAATGTTGAGGAAAAAATAAACACGCAAACAATAATTTGAATAAACAATAATAAAATTTGGTATAGAGGGAAGCAGAAAAACGCCCAAAAGCACCGGCAAACAAACAAAACGCATCGGTGGCATGAAATCAAACGCATTGCATTGCCATAGATGAAAGTACTACATATTTATAGTAAGTTGCATAGAAATAGACATCAAAGTAATTTTGTTGTTGTATTGTAGTTTTTTAGACAATTTAATATGGGCCGTCGACGATAGCGAGTAGT
The DNA here is from genome assembly GCA_951828415.1 of Anomoia purmunda. NCBI lineage: Eukaryota > Metazoa > Arthropoda > Insecta > Diptera > Tephritidae > Anomoia > Anomoia purmunda. The sequence continues at coordinate 124,789,173 of OX639994.1, forward strand.
CAGAGTTAATAATAATTCTACTATGTCAGAGACTTTTGAGTTGCAGTTACCAGAATACTTGTGTGAAAATTTGAACAATTGATTGATGAGTTTTGGTTCGCAATGATTGATACTTTCATTTTACTGATAGATCAAATATGCCAGAAGAAATGGTATTTTTGTACGAAGTGTGAAAATTATCAATTGGAACAAATACAGGAAACAAATTTTAATATTCTATCTATGTACATAAATAAGTATGTACATAAGTATATGAAATTCAAAGGCTCTTTGCCAAATTAAATCAACTTAAAATACTTGCTCTGCTTTGGCAAAAATCCATATAACTTTTCTAATCACATTTTGTAGGCACACTGAACTTGTTTCTGATCAAAACATTTCAATACCACGTCCTCGCCATCGAACCAGCAAAGAACGTAGGTTACAAAGAAGTTTCATCTCATTCCACCGTTCTTCTAATAGAAAATTTCGTCCAGTTCACCATACCAGAACCAGATTGATATTAGAATCTGATTAGATCCAATTGGTTTCTGTCAGCGGTGAATTGGACGGGAGTTCTTTCCACAGGTAACGATGAGCCAGGCAACTTCTTTGTAATCTACGTTCTTTGGAACCAGATAGAATAGAGAATGAAGAAGGGAAGGGTAAAGAGAGACAACCCCTTGCATCGTCTTAGATCCAGCCCGTGGTGTTTAGAAAACTAGGCACATCATTTGAATCCACGTTATTCAACTCTTTCAGGTTTCCAAAATGGTATTTGCTCAGAAATCTCATTCTAGTTCTGCACAGCTGCGGCAGTAGGCATTGTTTTCCACTCCCATTCGGGCAGTGCCCGGGGAAAACAGAGGTTAGCTTAGAGACGTCCGTCCGATTCATTTTAATGAAAATAACAATGAAAAAACATTTTGTCATTTAAAGAGGCCACTGGCTCTTGCATACCCTGCACGATTCTAAGTTTCTTCCATTTGCAGTGAGCCTTGTTCATCCAGTGTTGGAAGATCCGTCCCCTGATGAGACTCAGAGGCCCGAGAGCCTTTACGGCCTCTGAGATATCTAAGAAGGAACGGTGTGGAGCTTGCTCGCCGCCATTTTGTTACCGTTAATGTTTCGGTTCGCCGGCACCTATATTAAGGTGACGCTGTGCCGACCCGACGAGCGGAGTTCGCAACGTACTCCCTGCACCGTTTCACCAGCCTAAAAGTGACCATTCGGAATTCCTGCCGATAGCCAGGATAAAATAGCGATACTAAGCCCACGCCGCTCGAATGCCAGGAAAGTTCTGCAAACCTCACAAATAGGAAAGGCCTCTTACTGAAAAACTATCGTAGAATCTGGGAGACGCAGATCTACTGAATAGATTCCCGCACCTACATATTTCACTTCTATTTGTGAACTATTTGTATGTAAAAACAGGCACTCTGTGAATTGTTGACCCTTACATGGCATACTGATTTTGAATTTTCAAACTTGTCATTCGATTTTATGAAAATATCAACGCGATGTACATAGTTCTGTGATAAGAAAAACAACAATGAACAAGAAATCGGGAAGTGTGCAGCTTCCACGTTTGATTTTCAAAGAAAGGAGTACACTCAAAAGTGCACTAACTTAAGAAAAATGTTCCTTATGTAACTTTATCTTTAAATTGCGATATTTTCTCCCGAAAACCTAAATAACATAAGATCTTTTTTCTCCAAAAGTAGTAATTTAAGGGTCATTCCATTCTGATTTTTCTTTCTTTTGATAGCTGTTTTTCTTCAATTCGGATAATTTTTACAAAGTGGAGGCATATGCTTTCAATATAAGCTTCAGAGGCTTTTCGAAGTTGTGCGCCCTTCATTTTGAAGATGTAGGTTTTTTTATGGCCAACGAAGACTGCAATCATTTTCAATATTTCCAAAAAATTTCCACCACCCTGAATGTCAAAACTACGATAATAGAGAGCTGCATTTCGTTCCAAATATTGAACGATAAAAATGATAGAGTTTGGCTGCCGGAGCAGAGAAGCACTCCAACTGGATATGCATGAACTTTTGGAACAAAAATACTTTTATGAAAAATGGATGCGCTAAATAGCGTAAAGAGTTATACAGAAATTTCCCAATTTTTTTTAGCCAAAAATATGGACTCTTAACTGATTTTGCAACAAAATTCAACAAATTCAACAAAATTCAACCAACCAATCTCATTGATCTTTCGGTAACTGAACTTGGACAAAGTTAGTTATCAAAAGGGTGACGCACCACGGCCCATAAATCTTCAAACATCGTCACAGACATTTGTGAGATGTAAACCCTAGCGCTGAACGTTGCCATTTAAGATACCGCTGGGAAAAGCCTGGCAGGCCCACAACGGTTAGGCTGCGGCATTTTTTATATAACCTTAGCTCAGATGGTGGTAATTTGAGGGATTTGCAAAGTTTCGATTCCATCCTACAGTTTGTTTCAGGCGGAGGTAGCCACCCACCATCAAGAAAAATGCCGATTGGCCGCATTTCGATTCTGATCAAATTTTTCGGAACCGAAACTAATTGGTATTCATGATGTCAATTTCGGCAACATTTTTTCTCTTTCAAAAGTTTCTCCGCTGACTAGTGTGAATGGTAAGTATTTGGTAAATTAAACTAAAATATGTTTGCTGTTTGTCAGCCAAATATTTTCTATTGAAATTTTCATAATATTGGGAAGATTTATAGTTCATTACTGTTCTAATCGGCATTCAATTAGTTTGATAAATCGATCGAAAACGATCGAAATGAAATGAAAACGATTCGATAACTAATCTAAAAAGCATACCTAAATTGACACCTCAACGTCAATCAACTATTAATTTGCTATTTTAATAGAGAATTTATATTTCAATCACTCAAATTATAAAATACTTAGTTCTAGCATCAAGCCGAATTTCTTAAAACCAAAAACCAAAACAAATTTGAATATAAAGGTATATTTGCTAGAGACAATGTAGATAGAGGAAAAATACCTTGTGATTAATTTTAACGACCAAAATAAAATGAAATCTCCAAAAATCATTGACCCATTTAGGTACATGGTGTTGAAAGGGCCAACTAATTTATGTTGTATGTATGCGTGTAAATATTTTACATTTTGTTTAAGTAAACTTACAGAAATAAATATATTTCCGTTGAACGTGTTTACTATAACTCAGAGGTCGAAGACATTAAATAAATAAGTAGCCATATGATGATAAATTGAAATAGCATCTGCATTTTATTTTCAAACAGAAAACGGAAGATAATGTGTAAAATCTTATAAAAATATATATATCACATTTCTCAATAAATAAAAACTGAAGATTCTTTGTGTTTTTAAAACATTGGCTGCCAATTTACCTTATTTACTTTCTCACTTTTCTCAGAGACTTTTCATTAAAAAGAGATAAATAAAAAGCAAAAAAGTACCAGTAAATAATATGAGGGGATTAACAAAAGTTGACTTTGTTGGGTGAGTCCTAAATCTTTCAAACTAAAACAAGAAATACCAAACCCTTTGCAGTTGTTTTATGAAACCTCTTTCTAAATTTTAAAACGATCGATTGAAATCGAGACGAAAAAACGCGAAATTTCTGAGAATGGACCAGAGGAAATTCCACCAAAAATGCGAAAAGACATTTACTTTGTGATTCTCTTCGGTTTCCGACGTAAATTAAAGATACAAAAAATATTCAATGAATTCAAATTGCATATGAAAAGATTACACCATATCTACAGACTATTACCAAGTGGTTCCGAAGATTCAAGATTTTTCTGAAAAGGCCAAATCCGAAGAAGGTCGTCCACCGATGAAGGCACTGTAGCACTTAAGTAATCTTTTGGGATACGCGAAGAAATCCTCTCAATGGGTTTCACGAGTTTTAAATGACACCCAAAAAAAAGCTCGAGTTCATTTTGCTCAAGTTTTACGAAATAAATTCGAATTAGGGGGGCAGTCTAGCAATTATAGTAAAGTCTTTACTGGTGACAGTCTATGGTAAGGGATCCAAGCTGCTATTTACCTGGAAAAGAATCAAGCGGTAACTGCAAAATTATGAACCGAAGACTGCGTACCAAAAGTTTTCATAAATTTGTTAGAAAATAGAATGGAGATGATTTGCGGTGCTACGTTTCACACTGGTAAAATAATTATTGGTTAGTTGTAGTAGTAGTAGTAATTAGTAGTAGCACTATTAAAAATAGTACTATAAATGAAAAAATAGTAGTAGAAGTTGGTAAAAAATAATAGTAGAAATTAGGAAAAATATTAGTAGTATTTAGAAGTAGCACTAGAAATAATAGTAGCAGAAATTAGTCAAAATAGCAGTAGTAATTAGGGAAAGTGATAGTAGAAATTAGTATTAGCATTAGTTAAAATAGTAGCAGAAATTAGTAAAAAATAGTAGTAGTCATTAAGGAAAATGATAGTAGTAATTAGTAGTAGTATTAGTTAAAATAGTAATTAGCAGTAGCATTAGTAAAACTAATAGTACAAATTAGCAAAAATAGTAGTAAAAATTAGTTAAATTAGTAGTAGTATTTGGTAGTAGCATTAGTAAAAATAGTAGTACAAATTAATAAAAATTGTAGTAAAAATTAGTTAAATTAGTAGTAGTATTTGGTAGTAGCATTAGTAAAAATAGTAGTAGAAATTAGTAAAAATAGTAGTAAAATTTAGTTAAATTAGTAGTAGTATTTGGTAGTAGCATTAGTAAAAGTAGTAGTACAAATTAATAAAAATTGTAGTAAAATTTAGTTAAATTAGTAGTAGTATTTGGTAGTAGCATTAGTAAAAATAGTAGTAGAAATTAGTAAAAATAGTAGTAAAAATTAGTTAAATTAGTAGTAGTATTTGGTAGTAGCATTAGTAAAAATAGTAGTACAAATTAATAAAGATTGTAGTAAAAATTAGTTAAATTAGTAGTAGTATTTGGTAGTAGCATTAGTAAAAATAGTAGTAGAAATTAGTAAAAATTGTAGTAAAAATTAGTTAAATTAGTAGTAGTATTTGGTAGTAGCATTAGTAAAAATAGTAGTACAAATTAATAAAGATTGTAGTAAAATTTAGTTAAATTAGTAGTAGCATTAGCAAAAATAGTAGTAGAAATTAGTAGTACTTGAAGTAGTAGTAGTAGAAGTAGTAGTTGTGAAGGCGAACCAGTCCCGAAATGGTCTCAAACTACATAGGCACTATGTATATTTGTTTTTTCTCTTCTAAGCGTCATGATCTCGACTTCCTGGGGCGATATCGACGCGACCTTCGTTACGCGATGTAAAATATCAAACTCAAGCCGCTAAAGAAGTTTTACTTCAAAAAGACGAAGACGAATAGACATGAAAAGATTCTGCTTTTTTTCTAACCAATTTAACGGACTTTTATCATTTCCTCTCGTAGACAATGTTCTATTATTTTTTCGTTTGCTTAAAATCACTATGCTTTTAATTTAATGTAATGATATTGCCTGTAAGATAAAGTATATGTGTTTATGTATACAAATACACCTTCTCTGGGGTTCGTATATTACATATATGTATGTGTCGACAATTTATTGTTGTTTACTATTTGGCCATATCAACTCATCAACAGCAAAACTGCTCAGGAATTTCGTGGTTTCTGTGATTATTCTTGTACTATTTTTTATTGTTCATATTGTGTTAAAGTTCAATTACAGCGCTCATGGCAAATCGGAATATTTAAGACGCTACCAAAACGATGAAGCTGATGGCTGAACACTTCACCCCTTCTGTATTTTTATTTTATTTTATTAAATTATTTAATTTAATTTTTATTTTACCCTGCGCATAAATTAATCTTGAGAATAAACCGAAGTGTGGTTACCGCTTTAATCGCGTAAAATATATGTATATGCATGTCTGTACGTGCACAAACCTATAGGGTGTCCCAATAAAACAGTGCGACTCAGGAGAGCAAGACTTATGATCAGAGCAGCAGAAGTCATTTGCCAAATATTTAATTACAAGTTCAAAGCGTGCAGCCAAAAAAAACCTGGTCGCATAAGTTTAGTTGTCTCTATCCAGCTACTGGAAAGACAACATTAAGTGAAAGCATTGGCATCGAAAACGGCAATTTCTTCTAGGAACAGGTAAATCTTCGTAGCTGGATAAGGCTTCTAAGCCTAACAGACACGGTACTCTCGAAACACATAGTGTGTTCACCGGATATTTTTCAATGCAACTGCTTTCATCAGGGACTGAAAATAATATTTATTTTCATTTTCTTCGAATCAAAAAATCATCGACAAGAATTCGTTCAAAGCAAAACTCTTTTTAGACATAAGGTTCTCAAGAAGAAATAAAACGCATATAATTTAGCTTTATTATAAAGATAAGGGTTTGTCAATATGTTTTCAAAATGATTTCGGGCAAGTGACCGCCGCGGCTGGCTCGAATAGATTCCAGCCTAGAGGCCCAATTTTCGACCACCTTTTGCAGCAGTTGCGGCCGTATGTCAGCAATGACACGCTAAATGTTCTCTTCCAAGGTCTCAATCGTCTCGTACTTTTCTGCGTGGACAAGGAACTTCACATAACCCTACCAAAAATAGTACAGCGGTGTTAAGCCGCACGATCTGGGAGGTCATGCCACAGGCTCACGACGCGAGATAATGTGATCACCAAAAGTTTCCTTCAATAAATTTATTGTTTCGTTGGTTGTATGGCATGTAGTGCCATCTTGTTCGAACCGAAGGTCGTCCATATCAACATCCCCCAATTCAGGCTGGGCAAAGTCGTTAATCATGACCTTATAGCGTTCCCCATTGATTGTAACATTATGGCCGGCTTGATTTCTGAAGACAGATGGGCCCAAAGAGCACACAAAACAGTGCCTTTTTCGAGGATGTAATAATGTCTCAATAATGGCTGGTGGATTGCCAACCTTCCAAATGGGACAATTTTGTTTATCAACGTACCCATTCAGCCAAAATTGAGCTTCATTTGAACCGACCGAATATTGATTGCAGTACGCAGTACGCAATGCGTCGCGCGAACCGAACCATTATTTTGGTACTAAAATTTGCAAGTGTTGCAAAAGTTGTGCCAGACTAAGTCTGTTATTATGAAATGGCAAACCAAATTGAGTATAAATCAAGTAACAACTGTCAAAAAGACCAACTCCGGAAAAAGTATTGCCTCATTGAAAACCACACGTCTAAAATAGCACCCTTTGTATCGATCTAATCCTAATTCTTATGGTATACAAATTTGATATTATTTTTATTTAGAAGATTTTTCTTAGGGTAAATATCCGAGCATTCATTTATGATAATGCTTGTAACTTTTGTTTAGGATTCATAAATTTTCACTGAAATGCAATCGGTTGATTGCTTCGTGTGTAGAGAATTTCTTAAGGTAAGTTGGTCAACGGGTTGAATGACAAATCAGTCTGCCTATCGGGCCTTTAAGGAATTGGAAACTTTTAGCATAAGGTTTTAATACTCTTGATTACTTTTTGAACCCCATATTTTCTGTTGAACCACATTGCTTTAAAATAATTGTATGCTCCTTAATCGCGTGTATGAACTATATACAGATACAGTTGGAATCAGTTGCAAGGTGAAAATTTATAAATTTCGAACATTAAAAAAATACGCCTTTTTTATTGTTATTCATATAAAAATATATACATTTGTATTTCTTAAATATGAATAATAAAAACCTAGAATTTTAACAAATTGATTAATTATTCTTTATTTAAGACCTTAAAAATGTTCGTATTGGCTTCGGCCGCGATTGACCGAAGTTCGGTTCCGTTCGCCCTAAAAATTGTTGGAGATATAAAATTTTCATAACTAAAACGAAATGCGGAAAAACTGCAACGACCAAAATGAATGGATAATTTTGTTTACCACAAATTGAATTTATTATTCGTAAATTTATAAATATGTCTGTATGTATGTGCATGTATATATGTATGTAAAATGTTCATGTAAAAACTTTGGAATACGAATCCCACTGCGGTTTAGCTGCCAATCCCAGCATCATCTTGCACTTCATCAGCAACTGTGTAGTTTTTTCCACTTGAAATTTGTTCAAATTTTTTACTCGTTTTTTTTTTGTTTTTTGTTATTTTTTTTTCGTTTGTGAGGCGCATCTTTGAATGCCCCTGCAGCAACACTGCATTAGCTGCAACATTTTATGCGCATATCAATGCCACGTAGTATGCTAAGACCTTTCTCCTGTAACCTCTGTTGGCGAAGTATTTACATTTCTATTTTCATTTCCTATAGATTTCTATTATTTTATTCCAGCTGTAATTTATTACTTGTTGTTTTTCTTCTTGTTATTTTTCCGAATGCCCCGCAGTCAAAGTGCGAACTTTGCGCCTACAACACCTTGGCGTAGTTGGTGCTGCGAATGCTGCTGCCCATTTTTGTTTTTTTCTTGTTTAGCGATTTTTCACTTCTTCTCCGATCTTGCTAGCAGTACATGGAATTCTTCTTTGAATTGCCAATGGATTTTTTTAATTCCTTTATGTTTAATATTGGTTTGGTTGTCGGTTTGTTGCTTTCATTCTAATCTTATGCGTAAAGTTTTGGTGTGAAACAAGTTGCATCTTCCGTGGCATGAATAACAAAAAACAACAACAACAACAAAAACAATCATGGCGTGAATGTGCTTTTCGTGTTTCCCTGCTGACCTATAAACAACATTCTTTCGTCGCTGCTGGTAATAGTTGAGTTGAATTGTGGATTAAGTTGCTTGTTTTTGTTTATGTTTAAAAAACAGAACCATTGAACTTTTAATTGATCAAAAACCGTTTTACATTATCGAATATATTTCCAACAATTTATGTTTACATAAAAGACTAATTCTCAGTTATTAGGGTCTGCACCTGTGGAATATTTCGACTAAAAATTACGCTGTAGAAAATTACAAGGTTATTTAGAGCCTGTACGCTAATTCAGAAAATAACTTTTATTTTCAAAACATAAAGAACTATTGTTTCTAATCAAAAAATAGAAAAATAGCTACTAAGAATCGATTTAGATTAAAATACCTTTTATTTTCAATGCAAAAAATTAAAATTAGAACATAACTTTTATATTCTAAACCTAAGATAAAACTAAAAAAAAAAATAATTATGATATTCTAATCAAAAAATAAAACTGAAAAAACTATTAAAAGATAAAACTGAAAAAAAAACTATTTTATTCTGAGCAAAAAAAAAACACAAAAAATACTAACTAAAAGGAAATTTTTTGAATAAAATAAATTTTTCTTCATAAGCGAAAAATAAAACTTATTTATAAGAAAAAAACTCCAAATTTAACTTGTGTATCCCAACATACAAAAAATCTTAAAGACAACTACCATATTTAAGAAAAAAATAAAACTTAAAAAATAAATTTTGTTATCTACGAAAACAAAGCAAAAAAATCACTTATAGATTCTATACATAAAATGAAACTCAAAAAATAACTGTAAAAAAGTTAAGAAAAAAATTCCCAAACAAAGCTTTTATATTCTAAACATAAAATAAAACTCAATTTAAATATTAAAAATAAGCAAACTATATAACTTAAAAAATAACTATTAAAGAGTATTTTTTTCTAAAATAACTTTTATTATCTAAACAAAAAAATTATACAAAAAATTTGTATTCTCTAAAAAACAAAAACAAAAAGTTACTTTTATATTCTAAACATTAAATAAAACTCAAAAGATAACTATTAAAGGGAAATTTTTTTAATAACATAACTTTTTTTTCTTAGTAAAAAATAAAAAAAATAACTTAAATTTTCTAATAATATTCTAAGGAATATATGAAACTCAAAATATAAATATTGATAGCTAAGATTTTAATGAAAATAACTTTTTTCTAAGCAAAGCAAACTCAAAACTTTTATTTTCTAAACAAGAAATAAAACTCAAGAAATAACTACAAGTATTATAATCTAAGCATTAAATTAAACGCAAAAATAACTATTAAAAATAATTGTGTGAATAAAAAATTAAACCTAACAAAAACTTTTATGTTCTAACAAAACTAAACCAAAAAGTTTATATTCTAAGCAAAAAATAAAACTAAAAAAAAACTTTTAAGAAGTAATTTTATGTTATTACTTAAATAAGTCACTTTTCCCACATGAACGAAAGTAGCGGTTTCCAAACTTTGGAACAACAAAAATGCAAACAGGATTCTATTAGGATAAATTTTTATTATTTTTGGAATTAATGGTCTGACAATCTTGTTGGTTTTATCCTTTAATCAAAAAAAAAAAAATTTGGAATTGTATTATGAAATTATTATATTAAAGTGCTTTACAGACACGGTTTACCCCAAATGGCCTAGCATATCTATGGAAAAATCACTATCAAATATTGGCGATCGTGGAAAATATTGCACCTTTGCCTAGGCACAATGCAATATTTTAAGAAATGAATGTCATAAAAAATAAAAAAAAGCACTGAATAAATACAACATTGTTGCAAACAAAAGAGACAACTTTATTAATTATGCATTCGAATCAAAAACACCTACTCCAAAAAACCGCCCGGCAGTCTACTCAGCAACCATTACTGGTTGAGTATTTTGACACACCACAGTAACTGCGAAAAATTGTTGCTCCTTTGGCTTCCGAAAACTGAGACACGGTGAGATAACTTAGATTCCGAATAATCTAGTACACTGATGGTTTATTAACTGAAAAGATATCATAGTAGGTGTATATGGTCCGAGGTAAAGATTCTCGGAATTCATCGGAAAGCGGATGTCTCTCGTTCTAGCAGAGTTCCTGTCAAGCTGATATGGAAGGAAACGAGATTGCGGACAAACACACTTAAAAGGGAGCATCTACACCCTTTATATTTCCAGAGCGCCTCTGCGGTATAGGAAAAATTTAAGTGGGTTGCCACCCTGGTGGATTGTTAGACTTCCGTGGGTTTGTAGATTTTTTTTTTTTTTGCTCATTCTCACGTCTGGTTAGCTTTTGAGTAGTAGTCGGCAGTTGTGTGGGTTCAAAACTTTCCACCGCGTGGGACATGTTCAGGAACCCATATTGGGGTAATCTCGTTTGGCTCGGAAATCGAGCCTAACTCCCCACTACACTCATCCACTAGTTGGGATCTGACCGAGGTAGAACAGAGTACCTGAATAGTCACTTCGCTATACATTCTGCTTTATGTATCTTACTACATTCTTTATTGCAAACGCTTTGACCTGAGAAACGCTTTCATAGCCCGGCAGACGGAAGGAAAATATTTGATTATATTGCTCAATGCGAATCCCTGCCCTGACCCCGCGTTGCATCTTTGACCCAAACAAGACACATACTAGATCAACAAGACACATACTAATGCCGATAGAAGGTAGTGTTAGTTTCAAAAATTATGGTTCAATTCTAAAATTTTATTTCGGGTTAAAGAAGATTATACAATACTTGAAAGGGGGCACAACAGATCTCACGGTCGCAGTGCTCAACATCAAACAATAATAATAATAGATGCTCAATGGAGAAATCGAACTTTTGCCTGCACACACGCGGCCTTTTCTGCCAAATGATTGACCTTTAGCACACCTCAACTCAGCGCTACCAAACTTATAGCCAAACGCTTAAAGTAGATAGAGAATATAATACAAGCCATTTCCATTCAACTCTACGCCAGGAAATAGATCGAAACTTCGGACGTGTCGTATTCACAACAAATTTAAGAGTTCAAGCTTACCCCTCCAACAGGCGGTGGCTCGTAAACTCATACCCTTCGGCCGCCTAAAAGACGGCTTGGAAACTAGGACATTCCAACCACCGATCGGATCGGAAGCGCGTCATTCTATCATCTTGCATTGGCGAAAACGCAATGCCAGCGCAAATATCCAGTGAAAAGTTCATGTTTGATCCTTTTTAAGAGGTAACGTATAAAATTTGTAATACCTATTTATACAAAAATTAATCGTGGTTGGTTCGGATGTTTAAAACTTGAAAACGAATGAACCAAAATGGATACTTCCTTTTGTGGGTTTCTTGGTAATTTCTCCGCGAAGGATTAGGGAAATCAAAGTCGAAAAAATCTCAACAGGTGGTGCTCTAGACACTTCACTTCAATTCAATTACAGTTCAATAAGTGGCGTATTGCTAAATGACAACTGGACAGATTTGGACAAGATTTGCCATATATGTATATAGTTTGATACATGACTTCCTATATAAGCAGTTTTTAAAAGGAGTTGCAACCTTTTGTAAAACTTAAGTTGATGAAAGTAATTAGTGAAATCAAATATTGCAATATGGGTATCAAACGAAAGCTTCACTTTCAAAATTTCTGAAAGTAGGTCGCGATTTCTTCAAACGTTAATTTAGTAAAACCAATAAGTTAAATGCATTTGTTTGTTTTGGGTTGCCACCTGTTTTAAAATGCAAACTTTGCATATTTATTAGCTTATGCTCCGGGAAGATTTTAGGAATGGCTTTGTTCAGTTGGGAGATAGTTGTCACCTGTTTCAACAGCCGAACTTAATAAAATTATACAAGTAGTAAAAATATAATAATTAATAAACTGCTATATGTAGGTATAATTAGTTTATAGGTATATTTTGAAGAGGGTTGCCACTTTTCAAATTTAATTAAATTATACTCATGCATATTAAATATTAAAATATGAGTTTCAAATGGCGCGTTCATACCTACATATATTGTAGAGAGAGTTGCCACCTGTTTGAAAAGTCAAATTTAATTAAATTTTACACAAGTTGTATGAAATAGTAAAATATCTATGTCAAACCGGTCATTTCGCTAGAACTTAGTTTATAGGTACAGTTTTAAGAGGGTTGCCATATTTTTGAAAAGTCAAAATTAATTAAATTTCACACAAGTTATACGTGAGAGAAACCGAAATGCGTTTTCTGGATATACATACATATAGATATGCAAAGTGCAATTACCGCAACATCTGTGATGGTGAAAAGGAGATATTTCTAAAAACCGTGTTTGAAGTTAAATTTGGTTCAAATACAAAATTCGTATTCGCCACATATGTAATATAAATTTAAGATATCTATGAAAAACATATTTGTGGTCCGATTTGATTCAAATTCAGTGCATATATTAGCCAAATAGATAAAATAAAACAAATTGGAAAGATGGAGCAATAGGTGGCGCTATAGTCGCGATATTTCTAAAAGCCGTATTTACAGCCCGATTTCATTCAAATTCAAAACACGCATTTACTATCAAATTATAAAAATTTTGTTTTAAAATTGAATCGATAGGTGGTGTCAGGCCCGGGATATAATATAAACATATAAAATCATTATCCCATTATCTCAATTTGAAGGGTGTAGCCAAGTGTGCCGGGTTAAATATAATTTAAGTCTTAGAAAGGAGTGATAACTCTCTGTATACCTCTCGGTTGTAGGCTCATCAAATTATACAGATTTTTTTTTATATTCTGTTAAAAGCTTAATTCTGTCGAACTTCCCTCGACCAACATAAAAAACGAAATTAGCACTAATCAGGCTCGCATGCCACATGAAACCTTGGAGTATGAAAGCGACACCATTACTGCGCGCAAATGGTCGTGTTGCACGATGAGTGCACCGAATAGCATGCAATCTATGCAAAGTTGAATCCTTCACAACCCACATACATACCTGGTCACAGTTAATAAAGCGAAAGAGTGTAGGTATTCAACTGACGTGCTGCAGTAAAATCGAGCGTTGAACAAAAGAAGGAGTTTTGCTATAAAATCCAAGCGAACGGATATAAATGCAATCGTAATGAGCATGAAATGCAACTATGTACTCGTAAAAGAAAGTCTAGTGCTGGAGGCCTTGCCACATGTACTTTACTTATATAATATATAACTTTCATTGTGATATAATGTGCTCTACCCCAAGCAGCTAAATGCCACCTTCCTTCCCCTACCCCCACTTCAGCGGCACTTGAGGCAAAATAACAGTGAACAACTGAAATTAAAACAATACAATTGAATGCACACATGCCGCTGTTGTTGTTGCTCACAACAAAGGTTACACCACAGTGGCCATCATCACTCAGCCTGGTGTTTGGCGTAACGGCAGGCAACTACTACATGGATCTGTGGTCGGTCTGTTTGCCGCCTGTCTCTCCTTTCAGGCTAGCCACGTCAGCTGGTCAAGTGTTTTCGACTGTTTCGCGACTGTTTTTGTTTCATTTCAGTTTTCATTTCAGATGAATTGTTGTAGCAACAAATAAATAGCAGCAAACAACATGCAACATATAAAAATGCAATGCAAAAATTGCCTCCCTTTTTATTATATGTACTTCACACATAAATTTGTTGCATTTGTTTGCAATCGTGTATGTTGCCACAAAGAGCACCACACTTTTACTTGTGCGGCTGCCTGCCTCCTGGCATTTTCTGTCTACTAGTGGCATTATTAAATCCCTTACCACTTCACATACAGAAGTCTGGACAACTGGCCTTCCACTGCCCTGGGTGCTGCACTCCCCGCTCTCGACAGCCCCCCACCCGCAAACGTTGGTCTCAAAATGTGGTTCATTGTCATATTAAGTGTTGCACTTTTTCGTGCCCGGCTTAAGCGGAAATGCCTGCGCTTGTTTGGTAAGTAGATTTAAAGGGTCTGAGGGGTTTGGAGAGGGTGGTTGTGTTATGAAACAGATGAGCGTATTTAATGCCGCTTGGTTGCATGCGTTGAGAAGATTTTTATTATTGCATTTTATTCATCATATGGCGATTATATTAAGCGCTACACACAGGACGTGCCCACTAGACGGAAAGTGAGCGCTGGTTATTAAATCCTCTCAACATTGCTGGGAGTGGCGGTGGCCTTATTAGTATTATGAAAATAACTTATTTTCCGACAGTGGTGTAATCCTGTAAACAATGGTTTACTAGTTTTTTTGCTAGTTATTATAGTTATTTCAATAACACTGTGCGACAATTTTATGACAACTCAGCCCAGGCTCGATTTTGTTAATATAATATTTTCTGAATTCGATCAAGGCGAATTCATATAGAGACAAAACAAAACTTACATGCAAGGTGAATTCATATCAGGTGGTGCTGTAAGTACAATAACAAAAATTTACACTAACAAAATATACGCGAAATGACAGAATGATTTGCAACAAGCACAGCATTTTGACTTAACGTTCACCAAGCGCATTCAATTATCTGCTTGATCAACTTCATCTTATATGAATTCGCCTTGCATGAATGCAAACAAAATATTTAATTAAATTTGACAAAGAAGGCAAATTCAGTATTTTATTTTTTTATTCTAATCAAGGCGAATTAATCTCAGTGAGTTCGCTTGCTGGACTAAATGCCAAAACTATGTGTTTGTTGTAATTCTCACCGATCCTCACTGTCATTGTGCGTGGGTATAATTTGTTAGTGCACATTTTTGTTGTTGTACGTTGAAACCCACCTTCCATCTTATATGAATCGGCCTTGGATTTAATTTGCTAAAGTTAGCGCCATTTTTTGGTTTTTTGGATAGCCTACTAATGTTTTCTTGGTTGACTCGAAATATTTTCGAAGAACATTTTCACTTTTACCTGGAATCATTAGCGAAAAGTGTGGTTTAGACACTTACTTCAAGAAATCTCTAAAAATTAAGTTCCGAAATTCGTTGGAAGACTAAAATGTTCTAGAAAATTATTCTTCGGGAAATTTCCCCATGCGGCTTCTCAGAAAAAAAACTGTGTGCGATTGAAGACGAATTCATTAAAACTTGAGTAAGTCATAAAAATAATCACCAACATACTTTCATTTAAAAATGAAAAAAAAATACAAAAATTAAATTCCATCGGTTATTATTTTATTTATTCATCATACCACTTTGAAAAATTGTTGCTTTCTCATATTATTCCCTAATAAAAACCTGGCCTCAAGCTCTATAAATTATACAGACGGTTTTAATTTTTATTGTACAATTCCCAGTGTTGCTTTCGGCTCTCGCCCGAACCTAGACTTCAAACTTCAATATTGGATATATCAAAGATACAATTCTGAGATCAGATTCTTGTTCAGAGCACCGAAAACCTTCGGATGATATTTAGAGAATGACACGAGCAATTTTTCAATTGTTGCCTGCTTATCGGCTTTGAACTTTACGCAGAACAAAAGCAGAAAGTTCAGAAGCCACAGGATCATCGGTCCGATGCAGGAAATTAACTGTTCACCGAATTTTTTTCCCAAGAAAGCTATAGATTAGTGCCGTCGAGTTGTAACCGAATGTTATCGAGATTATGGCTTTTTTAATTTCAAGTAGCAAATAGTCTGTTATCATGGCGCACAGTTCACAGTTACATTTCGGGCGGCTTGTTATTTGCAGAAATATGGGCCATAAACTTCACCTTTCCTGTTGTAACTGCAGCTCTTGAACTTTTTTGGTTTACTTTTCAGCCCTAATATGGCAAGCTTACTTATTTGCCTGGCGGTTAAAAGGGGACGGAGCCACATCGCTGAACAAAAGCTTAGTCGAAAGCAGTGGATCTTTTTCAAGCTTTTCAAGAGCTCAAATACTGAAGCGGTGATGACCTAAGATTTTCCATGATGAATTGTCAATTGACATTTTGAAAAATGCACGCGTGATATAGTATGACCGAAAAAGTACCTCCAAAAGAATTACCCGACAACTTGGTTATGACTCCGAAGTACCTGAAAAATTTTGGTTTTTTTGAAGATACGTACTTATTTGAATATTGAAAAATAAAGCATTACAGAACATATGTCGGTTTATCTTTATAATAAAGTCTGCATGCAATATGTATATTTTGATTTTTATATTAAAAAAAGAAAACAAAATTCAAAATACAAAAAATACTGGCCTAGAAATCTATGGATCTTGGTTCAAACCTTACAAAAGTCTAGAAAGAAACAAGTCGGATGAGGAGATGTGGTATCCTACGAAATGGCAGCTATAACATTTACCACTTTAAAAAATTTTGGCTTTCTCATAATTTTCCCTAACAAAAACTGGCCTCGAACACAATAAAGTTACACAAATTGCTCAAAATTCATATTTGTTAAACATTTTTTACAAACAGTGAGTCACTACAAATTGGACTGCTCAAAAATGAAAATTTTGTTAATTTTCCCATGTTAAGTCATATTTATTATTTTTATTATAAAACTATGATTCCTTGTTCAACAAAAATCATAAAGCTAAACTTCCAAGCATTTTTGAGAACCTAGAAAAATTTTACAAAATTCCCCTTCATTTATATAAAAATTTCGAATTTTATATTATCTATGCCTTGCATGAAAAATGGGCAAAACCGTTTGCAAAAACAATTTTTAAAATTCAACTGTAATGTATACCAACTTTGAGCTTACTATTTATTTGATATAATATAATTTAGAGAGCAACATACCATACCAGAAATATTTCCAAAGACACCTGATGAAACGTTGGAAATGGTCAACTCCTTTTACACAAAATGAATTTTAAAAAACTTTTTTTTTTGAGTGCCCAATTTGGGGTGGGATTTTCAGTAACACAACTAACAAAAAAAAATTTAAAAAAATAATTTATAAATAAATATCAAACATTTAGAATTAATATCATTGTTATATTTAGTCTTATGGGGGATGAATACCACTTAGAAAAAAATTTCAGAAACAATACTTACAAAAATATTGCCAGTTAAATGAGAGACTTATCTTTCTTCATTTCAATAGATATCTTGTTTAAAATCGACTATCCAGCTATTCGACTAGTCAACTAGTCGATTTGAAACTTTTTTGATGGTTGATAATCGAATAGCAAGTATTCGACTAACCGTTCACTTTCGACCAATCACTCACCATCGAGTAGTCTGAAAATCGGCTAACCGAAATTATTCGAATAGTGACAGCTACTCGCTATAAATGCATACAAACTTCATTATAGTAAAAAATAAGACTTGTCAATATGTACAATCATTCAAACACATATAAAAACACAAATATTAATTGAAGGAAAATAACTAGTCGAAAAATCGAAACGGTTTATCGATTATGTGAAGTTGACTATTTTTTGAAACTGTTGCGACTTAACTTTTCGCTGGAAGCCCGGAATAAAAATAAAAAGGCCCGTGTTAACGTTCAGACGTCATGTCTATACAAAAGTTTATTAAAGACTCAATATGCTTACAATCTATTGGGCAACGCAAACTTGAAGAGATTCGAAAATGGCAATTCATAACTGAAATATGTAAATTGTTGTTGCATGGGGAAATTACAAACATCTTATAATATATGGTTGCCAGATTTCCAACAGAAACAACTTTTGCTAATCGATTAACCGGTTAATAAGAGCTCTGCATTTCAAATGCGGGAACTAGCATCCCTAATGTACACTTATTACCAGCGAATTTTGTTACGATCACATTGGGTGGTAATAAATACGAAAGAGATGGTTTTTTTTCTCTTCGGAATAGTAAAGCCTTTAGGAATGCAATTAACATAAGTATTTAGCTTTTGCGTCGATCAAAAAATAATAGAATATTTTAGTAATATTTCCATCATATTTATAGTTGATCCATACGACTAACTATTAACAGCATTCTCAGTCATCCCTGAATTGCTGTCACTAGACGTTATTACTATTTTCTATAGTAAAATTTTCTGATAACAAATTTTCCACTAACATGCAGAATTGACCCGTAAGCCTGAATAAAATTTGAATCCTAATGGTATCGTTTTCTTTTCAATTTATTCGACCATTGCCGAGGCGAGATCAGGTGAAACCCTAAAAAGAATTTTTTGAAGCGTAATTTTATTTAGTGCATTCGAGTCTAGTATATTTCCGGCAATCACACTTAAAGTACCATTTTACGTTACAAATTTCAATACGTTGAAAACTCCGGGCAAAAATCACACAAAAAAAAGTGGCTATGTGACCATAATGTTTCACAGACAAAAACGCAAACTCGAAATAAAATACCAACTAATGCTGGTCATAAAATTGGGCGCGTCTGCTTGCAAAATGTTTATGCATTCGATGCCACAAATACAAACAATGTACTTAAAATTGTGCTAGTCCAAGAAAATAGTTGCATACATTCTTGCAAAAATGTGCAGTGCAAAAGGGAGGCAAAAACAAAAAAAAAAAGCAAGCAATTCCTAAGGAAGGGAAGGATAGTGTTTGGTTTTTTAGATAACTTTGGTATCAAATAGCGAAACTAACCTTAGACAATTACCGTTGTTTTTTGCTTTTTTGTTTGCATGTTTTTGTTAAGAGGTTGTTAGAAGTTTTGAAAATAAAAAATAGATTAAATATATTTTGTGCATTCTTGGAATTCATGCGAGTTTACTTACTATATACGTAGATATTTGCAGCGTTAGTTTTTTACTTAAAAATTCAAGAGAGAAATTCTAAATTTGGTATGCTATAAAATAACTTGCGTAAACTATTTGCAACAAAGTCGCTCCCCTAGCTCACCTGTGTCACTACAACGATAAAGCTTTATATAACTTAATGTAAATCAATAAAAACAAAACAGCCAAAGAAATCATCAAAAGTTGAGTACCACTTCATTGTCCTTGTTCCTGGGTAGTGACATAATGGGGAACTCTTTTTTTCTTGTTTTTTTGAAAGACACAACAAAAATATCGCTTAGTTGTATAGCTGAGAAACGCAACAACTTTTAACAAACGTAAATTTTGCCAATTTTCTTCAAGTCTACAAGTATTTTATTGTACTATCGAAAATCGTAAGAAAATTCGCTGCTAAAAAAAATTGTCACAAAATCCTTATTCCGTTGTAAACTCTTCTTCTACCAATTGCCCTCTAGCAAAAGGCACTTCGACACGCTCGACGATTATTTTATTGCGCTCGAATATTTCTCGTAAATAAATGTACAAAATATCTATCTATCTATATGACTCGATAGTAGTAAGCACATTACAATAGCAAATATATCTTTAATAGACTAAGCTTTAGCTTAACAAAATAAAAATTGTGTTGGCCGAAAATAAATGCAAGTCAAGTTGTTCTACTTTTTGCGTCATTCTAATAAAACTTCTTCCTTTATCTACTTACGACGATTACGAAGAAGGCAAAAAAAAAACTGAAAACAAAACGCAAATGGGCGATGTCATCGTTGGATTTATGGCTTATTGACATTGAAATCACATTTCCATAAAAAAGAATTGGTAATTTTACTCTGTAAGCGGAAATGTAAATGTAGTACTTAGGTATTTTGTGGAAATTTTGCGCCATACACACCTCTTTAGCGGCATTATGTCAATGTACACTGAGAAAAAAAATGTTATTATTGTTTTTTTTTATGTTGAAATTTTAAGTATGGCTCTCGTTAATCAAATACAATCGGTGTATCTTTAAGCTCTCAATATCATGGAATGGAATTGAGGTAGGCGGAGAATCCCAAATCGGATTTTCAAACACCCTGGCATATTGTCCAATTCACTTTAGACCTGGGAAGGATGAATGGAATGAGGGATAAGGGAAAAGGCTAGAAAAAAGTGTGAGATGGTCTTTATTTCTCTTCGACAAATCTTCCAGACTCTTTGATGAACTTCAAAAGCTTGTTGAGCTATAGAGAACGAACGTTTTCCACTATCAATATATCTGACCCCTCCATCTGTTCCATCTCTTAGCAAAAGCAGAACAGATACAGAGAAAATGGTCTGTGCTATCGTCATCCTTCAGGCAAGATGTGCTCATCGGGTCATCGATGATGCCTCTGATGTCTCTGAAGTTGTCCCCATGGATTGTGTCCTGTGTCCGTCTCTGTCTTAGAAAGAATTTCACCACTACCTTGTCCGGTCTTATCAGGAAGCATTTAGTTGTTTTGCAGGTGTCGGTAGCGCATCAGCGGTTCTCATATATCTTATTCATGACATCCTTAATATACTTGATATCCCTGCTGAGCTTGGCCCTATAATTAGCTTCAATCCAATGGGGTCTGCCAAATACCCGCAATTAGCCAAACACCACAGTATCCTCTACAGAGTTTAGCCTAAACTTATGCCGGTATTCTGGAACTCAGTCACATCTCAAGTCACTAAATTTGAGACTTTCGATTACAGAAATTTTTTGTGGGCTGACACGATTTCGGTATTCAATAAGCAGTAGGTGTCAAAAAATGTCACCAACGACTGTGGTGAAAAACAGTAGAGACAGTCAGCTGATGGTATATTCTAGAGATGCACAATCGACCACAATATACTTTTGAAATTTTTTGTCGACAACATTGTTGCTCTTTAAAAATTAAAACGAAATGGAATCTAAACAAGCGGTTTTTTTTTGTAATATGCGTATTGAAAATTAAGTGATTAAGAATTAAAATTTAAGCAAAATATATCGACGAAGGGAGATCGAGTGCGACTTCATTTTCGACTTTGTTCAAAACTTTCCTTATTTTCTTTGTTCTGTGACCTGCTCAGGATCAGCTGACACATTAGTGACTTTATTTTGAGACTAAAGACTTGAGACGGCTTACTGAATGCCGTATAGTCTCAAAATCAATCTCACCACAAAAAAAAAAATCACAATTAGTGACGAGAGACTACTTACAGAATACCGGCATTCGTTTCTTGAACAATTTTGGAAGAAGAACTAAAGGCGAAGAATTTCTGGAAGAAATCTGGCATAATGATGGATTAATACAAGCAATAGGGTGGATGTCATTGGACTCAGGTTCCAGAGAAGTCTGCTCATTGAAATACAGCCAGCCATATGAAAAGCTAAAGTTTTTACTATTTATATCATTCCTTCCAATATTTTCGTAGAAGAAAATGCATTTTTATCAGAAAACAATAAAACTCTTTTGAACCGCATAAACCCATATAGCAAAGCATTAGTACATCGGGCTACCCCGGGTTGCAGCTAAGAAATGAAACTCTGAAATGATTATAGACATTGGATATTTTTGAAAAAAAAAAACTTCTAATTTTCTAAACTTCAGCTGAATAATTAAATTTTCTATAAATGCATTAATTTTAGTACAAATGGCAAGTTTTTTTTAAATACATTAAAAGATTTTATTGTCGTACTTGTGACGAAAGCTCGCCGAATTCAAAAGTGAAAACGAGTTCCGAGACAATATTTATGTCAACTGAACTAACGAAACTTTCAAAGACGAAATGCAACCGCTGCACTCAAAGGCGTTTGGTCTCAGTTAGAATCGACAAACGGTTGCTAAAACAAATTTGAATAAATAGTTCGCCTGGTTTCCGAACCGCTACCACATTGTATTAATTGTTTACAGTTTAGACCATAAGATCTTCTTTCCATTGTTTTACATAGCTCTGAATCTGAAGTATTCTTTTTGTGAATATTTTATTGGATTCAATATGTATAACGCTGTAGTGGATTTTTCACAGAGGTTTCTAAAATACTTGGGAGATTATTGTTTGGTCTTAACTCTTCAGATATAATTTTTTTTTTGAACTTTCTTAACTGCCTCTATTGAGAATATTTTCCATTCTTTCGGTATTGTTCCTGTTTGGATACTCTTATTTATTAATATGGCATAGAAATTCCTAATATATTTAACAGAGACCTTAATAACGGCCTTAAACAGTTGGTTCTTTCCTCCAATTTTTGGCTTACATTATTGAGTATTCAAAGAAAGTTTTCCATTGAGATTTCATCAAATATTTACGTATACATCGAATTTCGTTGCACAAGAGAGTCATGTCCTTCAAACTCTGTAATATTATAATTTTTCAAGGCATTATCTACGAAGGAATCCTTTAAGTTTTGATGTGATGTCATCTAATGTTACTTTAATATTTTTTTCGTTGTACTTTGTGTTTTTGACTACTTTTTTTAGATACTTTAACAACAGGGTTCACTAAGGATTTATTTTTACAAGTTGGTTTTATATTACATTCAATCTGGTATAAAGCCAAAACTTCAACTCGCAGGCTACGCGTAACTCTATCTCTAATGTTCTGAAATATAAATTTTATGAGTAAAATTTTTCTCAGTGTCTTCGCGTCTCAAGAAATGTTAAATCAACATTTCCACACTAAATATCCATCAACAATGTGTTTGTGCGAGTGTGTAGAAAATGTCAGCAGAAAATTTTTTTTATACTATTTCCACACACACTATAAGTACAACTGGACTGCTGCATAAAGCGATAGAAAACCTATCGATAGAGTAGATAGAAGTGAAACGCCTTTAACATAAAAAGTGCAAAAAGGATTGTCCAGGAAATCTAAATGGCAGTAGAGCAAATAAAATCAAACCATTTGGATGCATATTGGAAAAGCAGTTAATAATGACCATTTGTTTGGCAAGCGATAACGAATTGATAGTCATATGATAGAAAATATACGAATTATATGAGTAGCGGGCATGCATGGCATAGAAGGGGAGAAATTGTCAAAGAAGTAAAGAAATCTCTTTAGGTTTATAGCTGAATTAAAGCAATAACAGTTTCGAAAATTACTGTATACTTAATTGACGGAAGGCAGTGAATTTGGTAATTATTCCTTGGCTTTTTATATCAAGTACCTACAATTCAAAATTGTTTTCAAAATTCATTGTTAAATACATACATGAAGATTATAGATGGATCTGTGTAGTTTTTTTTTATTTACTATCTGGCACGGCGCGCTAAACCCCTACAAATACATGTTCTTAAATTGAGTCAATTGAATATGGACCTTAAATAAATAGAATATTTGTATGTATGTACCTAATACATGTTTTAAACTTGATTCCAATTGGACTGTAAATATGTTTTTAAAAAAATCCTGACTCCAGCGCCATCTATCATTTGCACAATAGACAGCTTCTATAATACATCCTATAAATTTTTAGCTCATTTGGTACTCATATTTTATATACTTGAGAGGAATCGCTCGATACCAACCTTTTAATATCTAAAACCATTGTACGTTTTAATTAAATTCCTAGTGAATGCTGGGCACTCGCACAGAAAGTGTTGGACTGTCTTCCCTGAGCCAGGGTCAATGCAGCAGCGAAAGAACCTTTCAAAATACACTCCTAAGAGCTAGAAATCTACGCAAACTTCTGTGAATTTATAGGCATTTCGTTTGGTCATTCCTAGGTGGGGCTTGGAATATCCTCAACTGGCAGGTAAATTTCGGTAATTCTGCTATTGATCTCCCTAACCGAGGCGTCCATATTCCGCCTTACATCACCAGCTTACCGGCTGTCTCATCTCCGTAAATGTCCCTGTTTTCCGGGGTACCCCGGAGCCAGCTCTCTCCTACACTGATTGATATCTAATAAAGGTAGAAAAACTTTGCTGAATATCTACTTAGCTCTGCCCTTAATTTCAAACGTGTCGGCATGAAAAACACTAGCACATGGTCTAGCGGGCGGAAAGATAACTTTAAATTATATTTCTCAATGAAAATCACTGCGCCAACCCCTCATTCCATCTGTGATACATCTGTGAAACAATTAACCCGTAAAAAGCCCAGAGTCCAGCTCAAGCGGTGTTTGTGGTGTTTGTGGTTAACCAAAGTCTTCGTCAGGATATAGTCCGTGCGCAGCTCTTTAATCGCAGGCGAGAATACGTTAAGGCAGGCGTAAGAGCTGGGCACCAGACCAGCGCCCCATAAAAGAGTAAGGGTCGGATTCTAACTGTACACATCCAGTGTACAATTTTTGTGGCTCCATAGATAGCCCCACCGGTGGTTCCTTTCCTTGAAAAGTTCGGTTTAGTGGAATTTAGTAATTTTGTTTTATTTGTGAAAATCATAAGGTCAGTTTTCTCACGGTTCACACGAAGAGAACAATATATGGTTCAGGAATGCACCGTCTTTAGCGCCAATTCCCTAATTTGGCTTATAACCTAAGAAAACTTACCAACTTACCCGATATCAGTATTGTTGCATCGAAGGCATAAGTGGCTTGATTGTTGATTGTTTTCGATGAGAACGTGGGGCCTGAAATTAAAAAAAAATTGCTTACGTTATAATTAATGATACACCCGAGAATCACATAACTGCATCAAAATGAAGAATCTCCATACTTTAGCCGGTTGTATGTAACTTACCCTTTGGCTCCGACACTTTCTACGGTTATATAAAAAAAAAATATCATCCCGCCTATAGGCAACTAAATACTTATCTCTTTGTTGGATGGGGTTGAATATTCACGGACATACATAGCGTCTGGGCATTTACAAATCTTCACCATTTACACAGTTGTGTTTGCACAGTTTTTCACACATACATACACACACACAAATCACACCCTCATACACACACATCGCTTCCACCCACGTTCACTAACTGGGATAAAGGAAAAACTCTTCCTAGCTATAGTTATTTGTATGGTGGTACGGCGTCATATTGAGAATTAATGTGTCGATAGGAAATGTCATTGACGAAATGACAAATGTCTCCGCAATAGATTTGCTGTTTTATGGCTTGTTTACCGAGGGATTTACTCACCACGCACACAAGCTCTCACACACACAAACACCTGGTACGTTAACTCAACTTTTTGCTCTCACTACTTTCACAGCTGAAGCAGTTCGGAGTGTTTGTTGTAAATGTTGCAGATAGAAGGGTGAAAGGTTTAATCGAGGATGATAAGTCGATACCCTGTAGGAATATTAATAATTTCGTAGTGCGGGGCTCTATTGGGCTTGAAAGTGCCGCTACGGATTACAAACAGAAGTGGGAATTAGGAATTTGTGTTTGATTTTAAATAGTTCTTCATTAGCTAAGTTTTTATTGCTTTGTTTAAAGTATGTACATATGTGATAGTTAAGACACCGTATTAATTTTAAACTATTACTAAAAAAAAATTATGACTAATATGAAACCTCCAGCCGTCGATTTAGACGACAACAAAAGAAACGAAATATTTTTGCAAACTTAATTAAAAGAAATTAAAAAGAAAAAATAAAATAAAATTTAACAAAAAATTTTGAAAAAATAATATTTAAATTTAAAAAATGTTTCAACTTTTTACAAATTTTAAAAAATTTTCAAATTAAAAAAATATAATTAATTTTTTAATATTTTAATAATTTATTTTTTTTAATACTATTCGTTTAGAACTTCTTTTAATTTCATTTTGTGAAATATGAGAACTACTAAAAACCTTAACTAAATTCTCTCAGTCTTATACTAAAACAAACCTTAGAATTAGATGAAACCTTTAGCCGTCGCTTTATAAGACCACAAAAAATTTTAAATATTTTAGCATACTTAATCGAAAGAAATTAAAAACACACTTGATATTAAATTACACAAAACATTAAAGAAATAAGTAAAATTTAAAGGGTGTTTCAACTTTTTATAGCTTTTAAATTTCAAATCATTTTCAAATTTAAAAAAAAAATTAATTATTTAATTTAATTTCAATTTTTTTTTTAGAAATTATGAAATTATAAAAACCATTAAAAAAAATTAAAATTATGAATTTTAAATTTCGATTTATTTTTAAATTATTAAAAAAAAAAAGTTGAAATCTATTTCATTTTGCTTCAATTTTTTTAGAACTTCTTTTTGTTTCATTTTGTGAAATTTAAATATTACAAAAAAATAAACTAAAAACTATTAAACTTTATAATTAAAATTTAAAATGTCATATACAGCTAGCTGTTAATTTTTGAAATTTTATTTGTAAATAAGAATAATTGTATTAGCCGTATGGTACTTATAAATAAATAAATAAATAAATAAATTTCCAAAGAAAACTCATGACTTAGATGAAGCCTAATGCTGTCGTTTTTTAAGACCACAAAAAATGTGAAATATTTTACCAAACTTAAAGTATGAAATTAAATTAAACAATAATTTAAAGAAAAAAATACAAAATAAATTTTAAATTTCAATTCATTTTTAAATTTTTATAAAAGTTTGTTATTTTATTTTATTTCAATTTTTTTAGAACTTCTTTTTGTTTCATTTTGTGAAATTTAATTCTTTTCCTTTTTTTTGGAACGAAAAACTTCAATTAAAAAGTTTGAATTTTGTATTTTTTTTTTATTTGACGAGATTTATAAATTTTCTAGAAAATTTTATACTTCGCTTTACATATAAAGAATTACAGTGGGGGAGAAGGTATTGCAACAGTAATTTTTCATATGATTCATAGTATTTTCATGCTAAACCTTTTAAGTTAAGTTTTTTATCAAAGTCAAAATTTTCAAAACTCACAAAAAATTCAGTAAACTAAAAAAAAAAAATTCATCTAAATTTTAAACTCTTTAATCAGAATTTTTACAAAATTTTCAATTGCACGATGCATTAAATTTTAGTGTAATAGGGCGCAAGCTTGAAGTGGCTAAAATCTCCCGATGATGTTTTATACTCGTTCACCCATAGAGTTAGCCGTTTTCTTCTTTTGTTGAAATTTCGTTCCTTCCGAAAATTTTTCGTCTATAATAATCTTCAGGTTGCTTTTACCGTACTATCACAAGACTTCGGCGAAATTTCTGTTCGCCTATTTTGAACTACAAATTCTTCTCGATGACTCAGGGATTTCCTGCAGGGCAATCTACTTCTGCGTATATACTTTTGTACGAGTGTGGCCTTTTGTATAAGTTGCTGCATTTAGTATGTAAACACACCTATATATAAACCCATCGATCAAATGACATTTTAATCGATTGCACTCGTTTTGAATTTATGAATTTGTTTTGAGCTTAGTTGAAGCTGAAAAGGGCCCAGAATGTAGAAGATACTGAGCAACGATTCTTTAATCTATTTCATATTTGTTTGGGTATGTGAAAAAATATTGTGTTCATTTAACGCCAGACTACACAGTAAATCATTTATAGTTATATACATACATACATACGTTTGTTATAGTATTAATAAAAGTACCATATTATTTGAATGGCATACTTTTTAATAAATTTTATTTTCGAACGTTATTAATTTAGCTTGGATAATTTCTTTGTTAAAACACGTAGTTCAATAAATGTGCCCATTAGTTTTTGATTTGCTTATTTTCACACAATATTTCCATAAAATAGTTTTATGCATAAATATTGACACTGTTGGATTTTTATTGTCATAAATATTACAATGCAATTTATTTTCTAGTTATTTATCTTACCGCTTTAACTGTTAACTAGATCTCGTCAGGCAACATAAAATTATTGCAAATCTGATCGTCCCAGACCTAGTAAAATAATCTCCGAATTTAATAAATCCAGATATGGCTACTAATTTCGCCCACGACCAAATTATATTCATATCTGTTTTTTTTTTTTTGAGTGAACAACGATGGCTGGAGGCAAAAACGTCTACAATTTCTAATTAAAGACTTAAAAATATCCTTATCAAGTAAAATATTTATTACAGCCAAGTTCAAATTACCCAAACTACGTGAAGCATTAATCGCTTAACTGGCTGCCAATGAGACAGCACCGCCTGCCGTGTTGTTAGGTAGATGATACTACTATGAATCGAGTTAAACTCTGTACACATCACCGCCATTCTACAAAAAAAAAAAATGATTCGAAAATGGCAAACACAACTACATCATTTCATACTTTAATTCACATACATATGTTATTTGTGTAGTTATTTGGAGGAGTATGATTTTCATCGAACACATGGCGTTATCCTGCCAATAGGTAGGAATGCAAATATGAAAAATTCTCAACAATGTTACGCTAATAACTACTTTTTCATTTTATCTTGTCTGTTCGGCTATTCAAACTCAATAGCTTTCATAATTAATTCCCTCTGCAATTCCGATGACTACTATGAACAAATAGCGAACTAGGCTAACACATATGGACATTTAACTGTTCATATGTATATTATGGCAAATAATAAAATAAAAATTATCACATTCATAATGGTCATCATATCGCCCATTTATAGTAGTAGCCCCTATCTACGCAAGCAATTTCAGTGGGCAACTCCTCGACCTATCCTCAATATTTCCAGTTTAACGCCGCCTACATAAACAATCCTTTAAATATATTTACTAAAAGTTTTTTTTTTTTGTTTCTGCCTAACTGTAGTTTGAGACCCACCTTGTTTGCTGCTGCTGCTGCGGAAAAAAAACTGAGTCCCTTTATTGTTTACGCCGCCGCTCTATGAATTATTTGCGAAAAAAATTCGTCATATCTACGGATATTAATTTTATGGATTTCAAATACACACGCAAACTGGTAATTTTTTGCTATAATCGTGCTATTATTTTTAATAGGCGGTAGGATTTGCTAGCTATTCAAAAAAAAAAACAAAAAAAAAGAAGACATAGAAAATCAATTTCGTTAATAAATTTTTCACTAGTAGAGCTTTTTTACTATTGTTTGTGTGCTCATTGAACTGGGCTGGTTTGGTTTTTTTTTTTAGAATTTTTGTGGGCATATTTGTATGGCAGTCATATTATATTTACTCGTATCAAAGCATTTTATTAAAATATTTCCTTAATTCGCGCAGATTGGAAGCCATGTTATTTATTAATTTTGTAGATATCTATGGGTTAAAAATATTTTTTTTTTCGTTGTAAAAATATTAAAGCCGCCCGCATTTTGCTCACTTTGTTAAATCCGATATGATTTGCGAATTAGTTTACTCCTAAATTTCTAGGCCCTTATTCTATTTAATGGTTTTTATTGCACCATAATATTTTGCGGAATTAGCTTAGCTCAATTGATGTAGTGTGTCTGTGATTCGAGGCATAAAAAATAACTCCTTTTTAAGAATTTATTTGCCCTTAGCTTTAATTTTAGTTTTGTTTCAAAGTATATGTAGTTCTCGAAATATCTTAAGTCTAAGAAACTTTTGAAAATTATCCGAAAAGTTAAAGCAATTCTGATCTGCTGTTTTGAAGGGATTTCACACAATCGGAAGAAAATATCGGGAATTGGCATTTTACTATTAATTACGGCAAAAATCTGAAAGACAAGAGAAACTAAAAATATAATACAAGAAATGGAACGAAAATACAAAAAATAGGATGACAATTTGTACTCTTTTAAATATAACGGTGAAAACAGGTTATATTATCTGTGAAACCTTGGTCACGTAAAAGAAATACTAGGAAATGGGCGCGAAATTTGACATTTCACTGAAATATTTTTTGAATTATTCTTAATATTAGAATCTTGAAACTGAATTAGAATAAAACTTCTCCCTTTGCGTAAGAATTAACATAAGTTTTAGTTGTAAACCTTATTTCTCTGAGACGACTATATTCAGAATAACGTCGTAAAAATAGAAGAAAACACTATTTTGACTTTTTTTAGCATAACTCCAAAAGAAAAATTAATATTTTGCCAGAATATAGATCAAACTATGTATATTTATTTATTAGCAAAAAAATTGTGTGAAAAATATACACTTTTTGAAGAAAAAATGGTTTAAAAAAGGTGTACTTTCTGTTTATTATTATGCACATAAAAAGCTACGATACTTTGGCGGCTGTTGATAATTCGGCTTACAAGCATGAACTGAAAGAACTGTTCAAGTCCATTAATTTTTACCAAAGTTATGCGAATTTCAAAAAAAGTTACCGATTTTTACAGCAAAAACGATAACTTTGAAAAGCTTAAGAAAAAAAATTTTCAGACAAAACAAAAAATACGTGTCTCATTAAATCAACCAAAAAAACAATATATTTAAGTTTTATCAAAATAAGAAGTGATAATCTGCGCGGACCGGTTGATTTGAAATTGAAAGGTTCAACTGTAATTTATACATAGTTTAGTTTCGCCTTCGTGCGTGCAATTTGGTTTCCTCCTAGTCCTTTTTATTGTCCGCTATTTTTGCATTATGTTTCTGCTATAATTTTTAGTATGTTCTTTACTCATTCTGACTACGAGTCTTCATTTAATAAGAGTTCGGTGCATCGCCCGAATTTTATTTGCATATTTTACTCCTAAACTCGGAGACATATATAGGGTCTTGCAATAGGAACGCTACAAAAGCAAACCGATAGTGACAGAACGCTCTTTTGACATTTCTCTTCAGTAAGGTTTATGGGCCGGCGACGTCATTGGGCCGTACTTTTTCCGTGATGATCAAGACCGGCACCTTACTGTGAATGGAAATCGCTACCGCTCAATGATAACCGAATATTTTTAATTGCAACTATTTAAAATTCCGTTTTTTTTTTGTATTTTTTCGTTTAAACAAAAATCTATTTCAATTTCAATTCAGTATACAAATAAAAAATAATTACATCGCTATTATTTCGAACATAAATTCTCGAAAGTATTATGAGTGTCGAATTCTTGTTCAAACTCACTACTTTATAGGGATAAAATTTCATAAATTCATATTTTCTTGTTCGAAAGATAATCAAAGTGCGGTTTTAACGACATAAATTAAATTTCTTTTTAATTTTAGTTTAAATATTTTTTTTCAGAATTTTTACGACTTTTTTTAAATTCCTCAACTTTAAATAAAAAAAAAAAAAAAAAAAAATATAAATAATATAATAAAATTAAATTAAAAAAAAAATAAGTAACATTAAAAATTTAAAAAAATTGGAAAAATTCAAAAAACAAAAATTTTGAATTTCCAGTTTGAATTTTTTTCAGAATTATTGTGATTACTTTAATTTTTTTATCTTATGTTAAAAAAAAACCAACTAGAATGAAAAAATTAAAAAAGGAATTGCAAAAAATCTAAAAAAAATTACTACTAAAAACAAAATTCAAAAAACGGTTTCATTTTTGATCAGCTCTGTGGGTTTTAAACCAAATAAATATGTTTAGTTAGTTTTTATCTAGAAAATAATAATTGATAAAACTAATTACATTTTGATAAAAATGTACATATAACTTATTTAAAATATATTTTACTTTTGAAAAATTATAATAATAAACATTCATAGCTACATACATACATACTTGGTGCAAGTTAGATCAAAACAAAATAAAATTAATTTAACATATACATATTTGTTTAAGGCAGTTAACTTTCAGCTATTTTTTAAATTGGAATCTTTTTTTGACTGACTGCCTTTTTCCGACAGGATAGTAATAAGTAGTAGTTGGGAGTAGTAGAAGTAGCAGTAGTAGTAGTAATACTTAACATAAGTAAAAATAATAGTAGTGATTAGTTATAAAATAGAATAACAGCTTAAATAAATAAATAAAATAATGTAGCATTACTAAAAAAAAAAAACACGCGTGCACTTAAGTGCGCGAACCAGAAGTAAAATTTCTGTGTAATAAAAAAGGAGAAATAGTGGTAGAAATTAGTAGTAGCATTAGTGAAAATAGTGGTAGAATTCGGTAAAAATGTAACAAAATAGTGGTAGAAATTAGTAGCTCCTGTACTAAAAATAGTGGAGGAAATTTGTAAAAATAGTGGTAGAAATTAGTGGCAGCCTTACTGAATACAGTGGTAGAAATTAGTAAAAATAGTGGTAGAAATTAGTAGTAGCATTAGTAAAAATAGGGGTAGAATTTAGTAAAAATAGTGGTAGAAATGAGTAGTAGCGTTAGTATAAATAGTGGTAGACATAAGTAAAAATAGTGATAGAAATTAATAAAATTAGTGGTGGAACTAGTACAAATAGTGATAGAAACTGGTAAAAAATAGTGGCAGAAAGTAGTAAAATAGTGGTAGAAATTAGTGAAAATAGTGTTACAAATTAGTAAAACTAGTGGTGGAAATTATAAAAAATAGTAGTAAAAATTAGTAAAAAAGAGTGGTAGAAATTAGTAAAACTAGTGGTAGAAATTAGTAAAAAATAGTGGTACAAATTAGTAAAAATAGTGGTAAAATTAGTAAAAAGGGTGATAGAAATTAATTCTCCTTCCGTCCGACTGTCCCACCATGCTCGCCATCCCCTCCCTTAGCCTGTCGCTTTTTCGTTTAATTCGATATTGGAATTACAGCTCAACGAGCGCAAAGAAGTTTCACTTCAAAAATAGTAGAAATTAGTAAAAAATAGTAGTAGTAGCAGTTGCAGTCGTACAGATAGTAGTAGTAATTAGTAGTAGTAGTAGCATTAGATGTTGTAATTGTAGTAACAGTTTTAGTAGCGTTGATGTTCTTAACTGGATTGCATCGCTACACCTAAGAGGTCCGCCAAATGCCCAAGAACATTCTCGATTAAGTTATCATATGGGAAAGACAAAAGATATCCACCTAAATGTCTGGGTATGTGCACATATCATAAATATTGCAGGCTACCAAGGCATTGCATACAACTGTTAATAAAGCAGCGATTTCGAAGTGTGGAGTAGGATCCTGTGCAAACGCCACATGCATGCAAGTGTCACATCAAAATGGTGTGTGCCTCATCACGCATTTTGTATGCAGTTCGTTATCGTTATGTAACTAAATATGCACCTTGGCATTATGTTTATGAGGAACGTGCAACTTCTTGTATGAACTGTACAATGAAAGGAATACGTACTATACTAAACACAAATGAATGCAACACTGCGTGCGAACAGTTATTGACATATTCAGAAACAGGCTTTTATCCAAAATGTCCTTGTCTAACTCAGTGTATTGTACTATGCATAATATTGTGGATATGCGTTGATTTCCAGGACCAGACTATTTTAATCACCTTTTGTACGATTACATCTCTTAAGCTGTCTGCCTTCCTGTTTCCCATACAGCCGTTAGTTACTTCATTTAGAGAGGGGTGCAAAGGCTGGCAGTGCAAAATGGATGAACTCAATATTAACTAAGTATGCACACAAATACACACGTACTACATATGTGAGCACATAGCATATCTTTATGCCTATAATAAACTCCTACTTGTTTTTAAATTGCCCTCAAATTTCATTAACTACAATCATATTTCATTAATAATAAGCGTTTGAGATTTATAGATCCCTATTTCTTCGCTGAAGTGGAGTGCGTAGCGTTGAGTGACATCATACGCCGGTTCAAATATCGGATGGCGTGTGAAACATCAAGTCATAAATTGTTTCTTTTAATAGCAGTCAATGCAATTAAAAAAAAGTTCTCATAAAAATTCTCAACCGTTCTGAATTCGTCTATTTGGGGTACAACATTAAACCGTATACACAAGTTGGAGCTCAGCCAAACCTCGAGTATTTATACTAATAGTGCGATAAGGATTTTACGTGTTGAATATGGAACCCTATGATTAGAACAGGGGTACCGAATGACCGATTACAAACTCATCCTGTTCACAAAGCAGAATAAGGATTTATGAGTTTTTTTTGTTTGTGGGTCTTATCAGCTCACTGTAGGAGTGTGCTCGTCTTATTTGCACCACCGCAGCATTTCACGTCATTTTCTGGAACGAGTAGGGGCCGCAAACTACTATTATTGTTTGAATTGCAATTCAAATAAATCACGTGGAAAGAGAAATGCTACGTTTACGAGGATTAAAGCAACGTAGTCCTTGTTACAAGGACTACCATCCACGACATTAATTTTTTATTTTTTGAGTTTTATTTAAGCAAATCAATTTCTTTTTTGAGTTTTATATTTCGAAAAGAAAATAATCGTTATTATAAAATAAAACTCAATTTGTAATGTTTTTTAGGCACAAATTAAGTTTTACTTTCCGAAAAACTCAAGAACTATCGATCGATTATTTTTTGAGTAAAAAATAAAACTCAACAAATAACGACGAAAATGTATTTTTTCTTTAATAAAAGATATAATAGTAAGGTTCCTGGGAACGAGTTTTTATACCCTGGAACGAGTTTTTATACCCTTAGCACTTAGAACTTGGACTGAGAAATCTGGATCGCAATTTTTGGTGATAACTTTTTCTAACCAATTAATTTAAAACAAACCCTCAGCATTCGTTTTTTTTTTATATTTAATATTTCGATTCTAACTGCGTAAGTTATTACTTTAGTATTCTGAAACATCTGCTCTCAAGTTTTTGAAAATTTTTGTATGTATATTTTAGCATCTTCCGTGCTTCATATCAACTTTTGTTTTTAGATTAGTAATTTATATCCATTCTTCAAAACCAGTACTAAAGGTATTAACAATTATGTTTATGGGGATTTATGACAAATAACGAGTACGTCTGACAAACTGGCATCTTATTTTTACACCGTTTCAGTTTTTGAGCTCTTAAAAATCGTTCACTACCCCTTTAAGAGGCGTAGCCAATGAGCCTTACAGGCTACGTCATTTCTTGAAAAATTTCGACGACCGGAACGCCACTGTGAATGTGGCGTGTCCGCGTGTCATGACAACATACTATTTGCTGCTTGATATTGCAGACTGATCTATTTATAAGATAGTATTTGGTTCTTGAGACGCTAAGCAGAACTTGATGATATGACCTTTTTGGGAGAACAATTTTACGAGCACTTAATTTCATGCTCCCGGCCGGTGAATTTTCCGCCTAGATCCTATCAATTTTCCGTTTGTTGCTGTGCACAGTCCAAAGTCCAGATGGAAAGATAACACGACTTCATCATCAATAATTCCTACGGCTTAAACTGAAGTCGGTTGAAGTGATTCAGTTGAAATGATCTCTTCTTTTCGTTTGAATCCCCTTGAAAGGCGGATTGATCTGCATATAGGAAATTAGATTCCCCGAGAGATATGGCCGCGTGCTCAACACGCCCACACGAAGGGTGGGCCAGTGCAATTAACCCTTCACACGATCAATATCATAGAACTCTTAAATACAGAAGGAGGAGTATCTTGGATAGAGCGGAAATTCTTAATAATAAAGAGAGGAGATTCTGAACTACGATAGAACCATCAGGGCTGAGTAACGCAGCGCCTCTATACAAAGAAGGGTAAGTAGGGATACTAGGCAAGGTGATGCTCTCTCCCTCTCCTTTCTGTTGTTCTTATCAACGACATCCTGAGGAAGTTGGAAAGGAGATGCAGTCGGGTTATTGCCCATATGGACGATGTGACACTTATTTTTAGAAGAAAGTTCCCCCCTTTTTGACTAAATACATTAATACCTAAACCTCATCGTCAAATGGACTTGCTGTTCATCCTAGTAAAAGAGAGCTTCAGTAGAAGTTATATAGGGGTGTACGACTTCCCTCAATGGACTGTGGACTAAATGTTTTGTTGGTACATTGTCTGGGAGAAAGCAGTACTAAGGAAAGAATGACGGTAGGTGGCTTTTGGAGGGGGGATCGGTGAAGAGCTTTGTGGACGGGTCAAAGTTGGAAGGAAAGGCTAGAGAGGGCATCTTCTGTAAGGAGCTCTCTGCCAGTCCAAAATTTAGGCTTCCGGACTACTGTAGTGTATTTCAGGCGGAGGCAGCCAATTATTAGAGGACAGATATCTATTCTGATACCCCTATGGCAAACAAGGCTTTAGGGTATTTAATAGTCAGGTCGAAAATGGTCGGGGAGTCCCCGCCACAGAACAGTTTCATATCGGACTGAATTGGGTGTCGAGTCTCAGCATGACTGATGAGCTCGCGGGCACACTGAGGACCGCCTGCGAGTTTTAATGGACTTAGTCGGTTAGCGAGCTCGGGGTAAATGCCATGACAAGTAGAATTCCAAATACCCTCCGGATGGTGGATCATAGGCGTTTGAAGATACACCGGGCGCTAACACAGTGTTCCTCGTAGGAGTTCTGAGCGGGCATTGTTCGAAAGGTATTCATGCGGCTAGGCTAAATATAGCCTCCGACCCTCTTTGACGAAGTTGTTGTTTAATAACGAGACGGAATCATATTCTACTCAACTGCCCTATGCGAGGCTGAGGTTTGAGTACCTAGGCTCTCACTTCATTAGCACCCACAAGAAATTTCAGGTTGCAGTGCACGTTACCGCTTAAATAATAAATGGTATCTTAATAAGATCCTTCTATATATCTAAGTGAGTTTTCTGAGGGGCATACCGCATCAGTCTAACCTAACCTAACAAAATGTTCCATCCTTATAGTCATCATAAAGCGGATTAAAATAATTAGGGCACTAAGAAATAGCGACTTTAAATATAAGTTAAACGGTGCTATACTTTAAACTCTTTGCCTTTGATTCCCCTAATTATTTCACATTTATCATACGCGTATGTTTAACTTTAAAGCCCAACTCGGCTTGCCTAACATGGAACATGTAAAAAAGTAACCCTGCATGGCACAGTAAGCCTCTTTAAATAAGTCGCGACAATATATTTACATGTTCGTATTACCAAAGTAACAAACATTACTCATACGCCGCGACCTGCCCCACCGGCTTTCTACTCACCTCTTTTCATAACTGAACCTCAACTAACGAACGCTTTTTCAGCAGTCTTTTGCATTGCAACTGTTTCGAGTTTTGTATACAATTCTAGTCCACACTCGCATGCATAGCTACATATCTAGCATAATAAACCAGGTATGCGCTTGTAGAGATAGAGAATTGCATATTGCACATCCGTTAGGATCTAAATTTGCATATCTCTGCTCATTCGCGTATTTGTCTCTAAGGTTTTTTGTATTGCACATGTTAACTCTGTGATTAATACAATTTTCGCTTGGCTGTAGTGTGGAAGCTTAGATGAGCAAAAAAACAAAAACAAAAAAAAAACAAACAACAATGGTATACACTCGCACAGTGGCTCAGAGGGATTGGAAATTTTATAGAAGGGCATAAAAGTATACATATTAAAAGTCAAATACTAAAGAAGAATTAAAGCTATTGTCTTTACTCTAAACTGATCGTAAAGATATTGGGTTGTCTAGAGGTTACCGAAAAAAAGGGTTCTCTTCGTACCTCAGAATATAAGTTGATTCCGCGATTACTATTGAAATGTGATATTATTTAATCCCAAAAGATATATCATCGCAAAATACTGAAAATTCGCTACAAAAATTACCCGCTTTTAAATGTTCAGCTTGCTCTGCGTCAAGTCGGACTTTTTCATCTCCGATTTTTTCATAATTTTTCTGGTAAAGTACAAATTGGTAAAAGCTGCCTTGATTTGCTTTAATTTTTTTGATTACCCGTTTTCGAGAAATCGGTTTTTAAATTTTCTTTCTTTTAAATGTTCATAACTTTGCGAAAAATGTGCCGATTTGGAATATTATTTTTTAAATTCTGGTTTTTTAAAACATATTTCAAAAATATCGAAACCCGTATTTCTATGCAATTTAAAACTTTTTAATACACAATGTTGATTTCCAAACAACGTGTTGTAATCGATTTTTAGAAAATTTGTCCGCATATTTTGAGCCAAGTCCGATGATGGTATAGCAATTTCCCGATGTAGTCATATGTAGGGGTTTCAAATAGGAACGCTACAAAACTTTTTTAAATAAAACAAAAACGGTTTGGGATATGAACTAAATTCTTTATTCCTGTGAAAGTACATTCGATGCCATTATGTATGGAAGTTGATTTCTTTTGCATGGGCACCACGGGCACGCTTGCAGAAGTCCAGACGCCGAACCCAATTTTCGACGGTTTTCAAACATAAATTGGCCGATACTGCTGCAATTTCACGTTCGATATTCGTACGAAGTTCATCAATCGTCGCTGGTTTGTTGGCATGGACCATAGACTTGACGCAGCCCCACAGGAAATAGTCTAACGGCGTCAAATCGCACGACCGAGGCGGCCAATTGACTGGGTCATTTCGTGAGATGACACGTTCACCAAACTTGGTGGTTTTCAATAAATCGATTGTGACATTCGTTGTTTGGCTTGTGGCGCCGTCCTATTGGAACCACATATTGTCCAAGTCCATATCATCCAATTCGGGCTAAAAATATTCGGTTATCATTGACCGATAGCGATTCCCATTCACAGTAACGTGCGGGTCTTGATCATCACGCAAGAAGTACGGCCCAATGACGCCGCCGGCCCATAAACCGCACCAAACCGTAATTTTTTCGGGATGCTATGTTGACTCATGGAGTACGTGTGGATTGCTGCCTGTCCAATAACGCATATTTTGCTTATTGACGAAGCCATTCAGCCAGAAATGACGACGACCATAAATTGGACGTAGCGCTCTTAAAGTTGAGGCCATTGACTCCGAATTTCGGTAGTAAATTTTAATAATTTCGACTCGTTGTTAGATCGTACATCTTTCCATGATGAAATGGTAAACCTTGTTCTTTACAAAACTTAGTGCAACTAGTATGCGACGAATTGGATTCCTCTTAATGTATAAACATTAAAAAGCACCTACGCTAAATGTGATTCAAATGATTGAAATATTAAAAGCATGAAATATTGAAAATTCGAAAACAAAATACATAGATCCCATTATTAGCTCACTACCAGACTGGGCTCAAAAATTGTGGAAATAATAAATAATTCAAACAATAAAAAAATGATGTATACAAAATAATAATCAAATATGCAAAGGTTATTGAAAAAAATTCTTAAACAAGAATTTTAATAAAAAGTAAATTTATGCAATGAAAGTATTGCAGTTTAAGGCTTGAAAACCTTAACCGACTACTGTGAAGGAAAGTTTTCAAACAAGACTCAGAACTACTCGAGGAATCCAGATTTATACACATCCACACATCAGTGAAGGTTCAAATGACTTACAATAATATTGAACATGTGCGAAATATAGGGAAAAATTTAGATATTACAGTACAAAATAATTTGCAATATGGTTTAACTTTAGGAATTTGAATGTAACACGAAGATAAATTAATAATTTCACCATATGCAACAATTTTTATCTTATTTTAATTAAACTTTTTTTTATTTTCTAATTTTTTATAATCTATCTTTCGGGTTTTGTGAAACCCAATTTATTATTAGAAATAAACCTGCACCTCAACCTGAAATACACAATGCTACTACAGATATTGGCTGAGCATCCAAATATGCCTATTCAGTTGGTTAAATAAATCAAAAAATGGAAGTAGTTTAGAATCCAACGCCAACATCGGTTAAGTACTTTGGACACCTATGCAGAACACATACACATATTTACTTTTTATATGCTTATGTACAAGCTTTGCCGGCGCGCTTCGCTACACCCTAAAAATACATGTTCTGAAATTGAATCATATTGAACTGTGTGTGGAATATTTGGAGACATTTCGGA
Organism: Anomoia purmunda; assembly: GCA_951828415.1. Classification (NCBI taxonomy): domain Eukaryota; kingdom Metazoa; phylum Arthropoda; class Insecta; order Diptera; family Tephritidae; genus Anomoia; species Anomoia purmunda. The sequence goes on from OX639994.1 coordinate 124,828,993, forward strand.
TCACGTGCCACCTAACGGCCCAATTTGCAACTAAAATTTTATTTTATTATTACTGATTGTTATTATATCGGACTAAAAATATGGTTTTTGAAAAATAACTTAACAGCAGTGCCACCTGTCGGAATTTTTAATCGGTTTTGTAGTAGTCAAGTCTATGCCATATACCAACAGACACACAGGGTACCTTTAAGTGTAAATAATATACAGAAAAACCATGCAAACATTGTTCACCACTTGCAACAGGTGGCAACGCTCTCAAAAATATATCAAGGTACATACCTTCTTCTCACTGAGACAGAACAGCTCGAAACTCGTATATTATTATTGTATATCCTTGTATGTACTTTTATAATTTAATTTAATTTTAATTTGGGAAAAGGTGGCAACCCTCTTCTTTACTATTTAATTAACTTGTGTTTAACTAAATTAACTTCGACTTTTCAAGCTTCTTCATAATATAGGTAGTTAGCTGCAAATTTTCTCCCCAGCAAATCGGACAATTTTGCATCCATATTTACATATTTCATATAACTTGTTTGTAATTTAATTAAATTCGACTTTTCAGATAGGTTTTAACTTTCATGAAGTAAGCTATGAACCTTCTTTCCGAGACAAACAAATTGCGCCAGTCACTCCTTCTTCCTGCTAACTGGCGCCAATTGGAAATTCTAAGCGACGTCAAGTCCTTTTCCACTTGGTCTTTTCAACGCAGAGGAGGCCATCCTCTTCCGCTTGAACTCTGCAGCTCGAATTATCTTTTCTACCGCAAGGTTAAAGAAGTCGCTCGAAAGAGAGTCACCTTGTCTGAAACCTCGTTTGGTTGCAAACGGCTCGGAGAGGTCCCTCCGGATTCTGACGGAGCCGTTGATATTGCTCAGCGTGTCTGTACATAGCCGTAATAGTTTCGTTGCGATACCAAATTCAGACATTGCGGCAAATAGGCAACTTCTTCTTGTGCTATCGAAAGCGGATTTGAAGTCGTCAAATATATGGTGTGTGTCTATTCTTCTTTCACACTGATAACGTCCAATCAGTTCGTTCACGGTAGGTTTCAGACGTTCACACAATACGCTCGACAGAACCTTACATGCTATACTAAGAAGACTGATCCTGCGGTAGTTGGCGCATATTGCAGGATCGCCCTTTTTGTGGATTGGGCAGAGTACACTTAAGTTCCAATCAGCAGGCATGCGTTCGTCCGACCATATTTTGCAAATGAGCTGGTGCATGCACTTTACCAGCCCCTCGCAGCTGCACTTGAATAGCTCTGCTAGCAGTTCGTCAGCACCAGCTGCCTTATAATTTTTTAGCCGCGCAATGACCGTTCGAGTTTCGTGCAGGTCGGGTGACGGTACTTCGACTCCATCTTGGTTGATTGGGGGTTGGGGTCCATCATCTTCAATGATTTTCCCGCTACTACCATTAAGCAACGTGAAGAAGTGCTCCATCCACAGTTTGAGTGCACTCTGGATATCGATCATCAGGTCGTCGCACAATAATAGTCATCAATAAAAAAAATTCTATCATGTTCTGGACTTTATTTTTTTCCTCTTGTAGTGGTTATGCCTCTAGATTTCAACCTCCAATATTGACTTCAAATTTGGATACAAAATGTAAGTAGAAATCGAAACTCTAATACTGTAACTGCATGCACATAGCGGACACATAGCGGGCACATAGCATACATAGGTAGGTATATGTAAATTTCTAAAATTCAAATCTAATGCACTCCCTCATCCACATAACTATGAATGAAATACCTATATATGTAAATAGAAAACGACTTGCCTCATAACTCGCTGCCGCGTTGATATCGCGAACGTTGCAACATTACAGCACATAGGGGGGATGGTGATGTGCAATTTCATGCAAAATAAGCGGAATCGCTTGAAAATACGTTGAACTCAATAACAGGATCAACACAGCACATGGTTGCATGCGAGAGAAAACACACACACACACACAAAAGCACATATATAGATAAATACACGGGCATACAGTCATTTCACTTAACACCTGCCAGAGTTGCCATTGCCATTACAGTGAAGTGCTTGTAGAGTAGCTGTTGCAATAAAAAAAAAACTATCATAAGGAAATTGTACAGGCACTACAGCAATGGAAAAGTGACGGTGTGCAAAAGCAGCTTGGCCCCAGGTAAGGAGTGCACCCAGGCGAGGGTCAAGAAGTGTGCGTGTTTGTGTGTACGTGTGCGCTAGAAATTTATAGTGCCAGAGATTTTTATATAATTTAATTTAATTTATTTAAGTGCGTTTTTCCTTCCTGCCTCTTAGTGTGCCAACGCGGTTAGCAGCGCTTTTACCCCAACCAATAGCCCAGCACTCACTATAAGTACCTACATATATGTGAGGCGTGCAAACCGTAATGGCTGCGTGTACTGAATAGAGGCAGTCACATTTGTCACACACATGAGTGTTCGTGCACTTTTATCGAACTTCGTTGTATGTATGTAGATGTACGTGTGAACTGCCTTAAACCAGTTCCTTCCGTTTTCTGTTGCCATTTTTGCCACGCTCTTCCTTCTATCTACACGCGCATTCTCTTCTCACTCTCATTTCGGTTGGTTTTATTTCTGTTGCATTTATTGCAATTTGAGTTGTTGTTATTGTGTTGCATCATTAATGAGTTCGCACGTTCGTCACTGCCGGAGTTGGCCTCAACGGCATCGTTAACGCTAGAGCTTCGCGAGACAAGGCACCAAGGTATTAGCGCAAGCATTGAATTACGTAGTACAATCACTTGCACATTTACCCTCACTTTATGCAAGCGGGAACTAACAAAAGTTCGCTTAATCGGACAGAAAGAAAATTATTTTCTTATTTATTCTTTACTGTAGCTTCACTCGCATGGCACTCAGCTTAACTTTATGAACTCGAATGTAGCAGAAAAGGAAATAATGGGTATAATCATTAATTCCACATCGGCATCATTATCGTTATGGAAAGAATTTGCGTTCGAAAAATATCATGGGATCTTTGATACGGCCGATAGGCTGCTTTACTCACAAAGTAAAACTGTTGTGTCGAAAAATTTTGTCAAATTAGCTTCACTATGCTGCTAACCTGACAAAACTCAACAACCTGACAGTTGTCATACATATTTACTGCGCATAAAATTACAATGCAAAATCAGTTTACAGCCCTCTAATGATGTCAACAGTCGTTGTTGTCGTCGTTATATTCTGCGACATAGTTTTAGGCGCAGTCAACCTGACAACTGTCAGTTTGAAGAGTTTTGTCAGTTCATCTGCGTAAGACGGCAAATTGGTGACCTGAATTTTTGATGATATTTTGGGTGATTATTGTGCAAACATTCGTCGTGTGTGCAGAAAGAATTTAGGTAAGAAAACCTTAGGACGTACATAGGTCCGGATCCAACCAGAGAACTTCAAACAACTGTTTGAAGTTTTCCGATGCAAATTCATCATGTTCAGAAGCTCTTCAAATTGATTTCTGTTTGTGTATTTTTGTCTCTTATCCCTAAAAAATACATCTAAAATCAAAATTCAATATGATCTCACCAATTTTTTACAAAAATACTTTGAAAAGTTTCATTTCTTAAATTTCCGTAACGAATTCACGAATAGATATAGACAAATATTTTTGAATTTATGGTCTCAATAGCTCTATACTGAATGCCATCTATGAGCCACGGAAAGTATTTTATCGACTCGGTAAGTGAGCTCAACTTCATCGGGAAATTTATTGGCGATACGAGTTCAAAGATTTCATCGCAATATTTGGCGATCAATATCGATCATTTCACCAAAGATAATAACTTTTAATTAATTTCTAGTTTTGGTTTTTAAGTTTTTATTATCTAAAAAAAACTATACCTCTATTTCATAATTATCGATTACGGTCGGTAGCTGAGACTTTTTTTTCATTAGCAGCTACTCAGTATGCCATTTGGGTTTAGTGAAACCTAATTTATTATTAGAAATGCCAAACGTAATCAATAGATGGGGACATTTAGAAGTCTCATTTTCATGATTAGGTTTTCTTAAGCCTACTTCTTTTGAATCACATAATTTGATTTACTGGTTTTGGTACGTGGCAACCCTATCCAAGGTTTTTTCAAAATATAGTTTTCTTAACATTCTTCGTATAACTGATAGTGTCAATTATTTTCTCCAATACAAATAAAAATTATCGAACGTACTCTGTATGGAAGAAAATGTGTGACACCGACAGCACAAAAAAAAATACCAAAATAAATGAAAACTTACATATCTAGAATTTTTATAAAGATTCTAATTGAAAAGCTTGAAAATTTGATGAAATTATGTTGATCTTTCCTCTTTTTCTACAAAGTCCGATTTTATGGATTTGTACGGTGCTAGTTATATAATAAGTTATATACTTTTATAAAAGCAAAATAACAAAAGTTAAACATACAAAAGAAAAATAGTCGAAACTTGTACAAATTTCGTGTTCCGATTTTATTGACCTTCACTGCACATTTTATGCGTACATTGAATTATCTTTATATGTCTTTAATTTTTGAACAGTTGGCAACCGATAAAAATTGTTTCGGGACTAAGTTTTCTTAAACCTCTGCCACTTTATACCAGTTCATTTAGTATAGTCTAGTAAAATTATCGTTACCTCACCAAATAAATTGAATCAATGGTCTCTAAAAGGTGGCAGCCCTCACCAAACATACTTTTGTATAAACTCTTTCGTTTCAAAATAACATTGTTGTATTTCAGTAACTTTATAAGCTTATAATAAGTCAAAGTTGAATGCTATTCAATTAATATTTCTGAAAAAAGTGGCAACACTTCTAAAACGTTGTTTCATAATTAAGTTTTTTAAGCCTACTTCCTTTCAATGACATTACGTGGTATTTCCGTTAATTTAATTTACTGTACTATTTTAAGATGGTGGCAATTCTCTAAAAAAGTATTTTGAAAAAAAAACTTTCTTCAAATTCTCTCGTTTAAGACCCATATATCAATATTTGGGTTGACTTATTATAATTTCAATTAATTTTTTAAAAAGGTGGCAACCCTGTCCAAAAGTATTTTTTAAAACTTCTAGTTTAACACGCATTTTGTAAAGTGGCATTTATTTTGTTAAGTTAAGTTCATTTGCATTTAAACAGGTGGCAACCTTCTTCCAAAATATTTTAAAAGTTAAGCTTTATTAAGGCTCTTTGATTTGATACCCATATTGCCATATTTGATTTCATTCATTGCCTTAGTTGAAATTAACCTTTTAAATAGGTGGCAACTCCCTTTAAAAAATCGATCTCATGATAACCAATATAACGGACTACACATGTGCCAAATCTTATCCACATCCACCAGTCGTCATATAGCAATGTGTGAATTAACTTATTTATTTAAATGACTATAACATTTTTAGCAGGTGGCAGCTCTGTATAAAATATACATTATGTGTTGAAATAGAATTTAGGATATTTGTGTGCTAAATTTTGCCCAATCCATCTATGTAGCTGTTTGGGCCTAAAAGTTAATAACATACACACATACTATCACATTTACAATATAAATAGGTTCTTCTCTATATAACCGAAATTTATTGATATAAATCTCATGAGCCTATCAATCCACATCTCAAATCAGTGTTCAAAATTTAGCTTTTAAAGTTTTCAAGTTGAGCGTAAACAGCATCAATCCCTCCGCTTTGCTTTTATAGACCTTTCCCTTAAAATTAGTTTCAATTTTTGGGGAAGCCCCCAATAATAATAAGGTGTTAAATCTGAGGGAATATGTAATATTTCTTCGGTGCAATCGCAATAAAGTTAGTCGTTACTTTCTCTTTTCCAAATAAAACATGTTCAAACTTTTGGTAAGTAATTTTTGGTATACCATTTTGCAGTTACCGTTTGGCCCTTTTCGAGGGAAATTATTTAGGGAAAAATTAAAAAAAGTGCGCTCGTCCCTCTTTTTGGGCCTGACTTAAACTTCAAGAACCCATTGGCCAGATTTCTTCGTGTATCCTGGGTGATAAATATGTCCGCGATATAGCCACGGACAATTCAAGCCCAATTCTTCACCAATCATGTCTTGTTGTCAACCGTGGATCTTCGTTAACTTTGAACTACACCAAAGCTGCAGTGACGTCATAAGTGGTGTGTTTTTTGGTGTACTTTCTCGGGGTTCGTTCTCCAAAGAAAAATTTCTGGCAGCTTCGGAACCACTTGGAAATAGTCTGTAGAATTGGTGCATTTAATGTATACCATATGTAATTTCGTATACATTAAATATTTGTAGTGACTTTAGTTTACAGCGAAACCCCAAGAGAATTACAAAGCGAATTTTTGTTTGCGGTAATGGAATTTCGTCTGATCCATTCTTAGCTATTTTGTGCGTTTTCTCTACTTCATTTTAGTCGATCGTTCCGAAATTTAGAAAGCAGTCTCGTAAAGCAATTACCAAGGTTTTGTTATTTTTTATTTTTATTTTTAAAGTCACCAACTAAGCGAACCTTTGATAGTCCCATCGTTCATGTATGAATTTACATACCGTCATTTATATTAGACGCTCCGCCTGCTGGTATGCTTCACCATCCAACGTGCTCGCTTTTGTTTGCAACAGTTTTCAATTATATGCATTTGTATGTGTATGTTGTGCTTGCCCTGTTGGAAATTGAGCTACATACATACTTTAAAAGCTATTTAAAAAGTACTTGTTTACCAACTACAAGTGGTGGAAATCTTTTTCTTTCCCCTTGTAATTTTTATTAACTTGGCGACATCCTAAAATCAAGTAAATTATCCGGAATCTGCATTTGAGTTTAACTACTTTCCACTACATGTGACTGAAAGTAGGTACATCAAAATAATTTATAAATAAATATATAAAAATCAGTATGTTTCCAACTATTTCCATACCTGTATGTTTCAAATTAGTATATTAAGTACAGATGTCTATTTTAGAGTAACTAAAAAATTGTTATTTTTTCGATTAAAAAGAGTTCAGTATATTTACACTCCCTAATTTTGAGATTTAATTATCGACAATATTGTGAATTTATAAAAGGAGCACCATACTTTCTTTTGTATTTTTTTCTTTTTTTTTTATATGAGGGTTTTTGAGAAAAATATATCAATATTATGGTTTTTGGCGATATCACTTTATTCACCATTTTTCGTTGCAATCTTTGCAAGCAGTTTTTTATTGATCTAAAACTCTTTGAGTTATAGCTGATAAAAGTCTACAACTAGTAGCATTTTTGCGCTTTTTTTATAACATCTATTCACTCCGATTTTAAAAAATTTAAATAAATTTTTTCAATGCGTGAAGTTCTATAGCAGTTTAGCATTAAACAATTGAAGAGCCGAACTTTCGCAAAAAGCATTTTTGTGATTTTTCCCACTATTTTTTCAATTCGTTAATTTTTTAGACTATCTGCTTGTTTCCGACAGGGTAGTGCATGCACCTATGTACAGCATTTGCACCTACTTTTCTACGGAAACATGCTTTGTTGAGTTTTTTTTTCGTCCGTCTGCCGGTTTGTCTGCCACTGTGTCTGGGGCTATGGTTTGGCTGCTATTCGCATGATTTATGAGTTTTCCATGGCACTAATAATGCGTTTTCACTTAACATACACATTTTACTCCCGCCGCGTTGTAGTCAAAGCTTCACAAAAGCTTTTTCCAAATTTTCTATGCAAATATGAGACATTTTGTGTAAATCTGGTACTAGTTGCAATAGAGGAAGTAAAGAGAGCCAACGCAAAATTCAGAATTTGAGTTACAAATGCAAACAAGGGATAATTGTGAATCAATGGTTCTAAGTGAACGAGCGCAAAACGTATTTCCCACCATCAAATAAACAGTCAGAACTAAGTGAGCTGCATGCGTATTTCTTCCAAGAACCTACATACGATTTAAAAAGTCAAGAGTTGATTGAAAAAAGTTGTTCGTTATATTTATTAAGTGTAGTGAAAAAATCCATTATTTTTTCATTAAATTAAAGGTTTTCTTTAGCATAGTTAGAATGATTCGATTTAGGTCAAATATGCCCCGTTTTGTTCAATAGCTTGTTGTCATTTTAAGTGCAATTTCATGATGACATTCTCACTAAAACCTTCCTCCTTATTGCCAAAACTGAGACAGTCGATTTTCCCAAGCTTTGCTTGAGGCGGCATAGAAAGGAAAAGGTAGTAATCATTTGGTGTCAGGTCTGGACTATAAAGTGGATGCACAAGAACCTCCCAATGCAGCTCTCGGAGCTGGTACAAAGTCATTATCGATATGGCCTCGGTGTTGTCATGATGGAATACCCTTCCTCTCCTATTAGCCAAAGCTAGCCGGTATCCAGCCTTATTTAAATTGTTTAGCTGCCGGGCAATCGAAAAAGTGCCATATAGGCAGTCCAGTTCGACGACTTCAATTATTTGATCGATATTTCCGACAATTGGCCTTCCAGACCGTGGTATATCTTTGATATGAAAACAGTATCAGAACTCACTATTCCCATTTTCAGCCACCTGGCTTGCGATTTTGCCTTTATCGAAGAAAATCTGTAAAATATGGAGTATTTTCTCTTTTTTGGGGCGCATCTTTGACGCGTGTTCAAACAAAACTAAGTGAAGCAATCACAAAACTGTCTGATGGGTCTTTTTCATACGAAGTCATATCTTTCTAACGCCATATAGCGTAACCCAATCGCGCTTATACAACACAATATACAGTTTACTAAAATCATCTTTTGGAAGAATACCGGATTTATATTTACTAATATTTATTTCATTAAGTCAAAAGTTCAACAAACGTTACAGACTATCTAGAGTAGATGCAATTAAACTATTAAAAATCATTCAAAAATCAATAAAACAAAATAGAAAAGATTTAAACAACCTAACATGGGAGACAAAAAGGTAAGCGGGACAGCTTTATTTATGGTATTAAGTTAGCGAGTGGTACGAGAGATAAAAACATTGCTGTCAAGTTTCAAGAGAATGTCTGGGGTTATTAAATCTATTCCTTTGTAACAGGTACAGCTAGTTAATAAGACCATTAATAGCATCGTATGAAAAAGTGAGACACATTACGGACATTCGACTATATAGAAACTTGTGATTTAAAAGCGTGCGACGAAAGAATACGATGGGATGGAATAAGTAATGTTCAAAGAACGGAGGACAAATATGAGGAAAATGTTTGAACGCTGTCTAGCATATTAAAGGAAAATATCCAAATTTAGACTGCATATTCCAAATGCGATATGTAAAGAATTTATATCATGTCAAAAATTGTACGATATCAAAAATTAGCTTTATAGCTTACATACTAGATTTTGTATTAGAGCAAAAATTCTCAACCACCTTTGATACCATGACCCCGAGAACACCAAAAAAAATTAGGTACAATACGAATTGCATTAAATGAAATTTTATATATAAAATAGAACAGTTTTAAAAGCTTGCTATACTCATATACAAACTTTTACAGTTGTAAAATTAGATAGTCCAACACAAAACCTACCTTCATACCTTCTAACCAAGAAGTGGGTATATACAATACTTGAATTTGTTTTAACCCTTCTTCATTATAATAATAGGAATTGTTTATAGGATTATATTTGACCCTGGTTAACTTTACTAATTCAAAGTAAATGGAATTAAATATGGTAATTTTTGTCAGTTATGCAATAATTCCCTTTTCCCAAACCATTGTGAGCCTTATATTATATGTAGCCACTGTAAAAATAATTAAAACAAAATCAAAAGAAAGAAGAAATTAGAGGACTATTATTTATTCGTCTTTTTTACCAAGGAAGTAGGGTAACATTTGTTTTTTTTTTTGCTTTTAAAATATCAGACAAATCTACATTATACATGATTGTATTTCCGATGTCAGGAGAAAAATTATTATTTTTTTTTTCATAGTGCAACTTAAAGTGTGGCGAATGAAATAGAGGGCTTCTTTCTTTTTTTCCTTAGAACTTATTTCACTATACTTTATTATTAAAAAAAATAATAATCTTACAATGTAATTAATTATAAATATATTTTATATAAATAAATAATTAATTAACTTACATAAATAAAAATCTATCGAATATCAGTCAATTTTTTATGAGCAAAGGGTTTTTTTTCCAACTCCCTCTGCGGAAGTTATAGAAATTTGTTCGCGCGACAACAAAATAGATTTTACTTCTATCAATGGGGTAGTCCGGTTTGTACGTAGTTAGTTTGTTTGAGCGAGGCATCGACATAGCGAGCGTTTGACTATTGTGAGATCTTCCATTGCATATGCGAACTGTGGACAAATGTCAAAACAAATAAACACAAATGCATCGGTATATACAAATTTCATCTCGCACCATTCTATGTTTGTATAATTTATGAGGAAAGTTGCGTATTTTCATAATGTTTTTAGTTCATTTGCTTGATTAATTCAGAGGTGTTGTTCTACATTAAATGCTAACACTAAACGAAGCTTAGTTTGAACTGTTTGCAAAATGTTCGATAGAAAATATTTATGAATTCAAAAAAAAAAAGATCAGTAAAAGCGATAATTAAAAACTATATGTACATATGTATATTTTGTAAAACTTTTTTATACAAGTACCGTTTTTGTGCGTTATCAGTAACTTAGCGTAGAACTCATTCATTTTATATTTTATTTTTCTAAACACCTAAAAGTATGCTTTATTTTTTGTGCGTAAAAGCCAGAGGTTTTTTTGAGATTACAAAGCCATATCCAAAGAGGCATTTCTGTCTGTGTGTGTGTGTGTGTGTGTGTATTATTACCCAGCAGTTCAACTGTCGTTTATTTCACTTACGAACGGAATTACATTTTGAACCTTTTTTAAACTGCCACGTGAAGTAAAAAATTCAAAGCGAATATGAAATGCAGAATATGACCGAATAAGGTAAGTGTATCCATTTCTGTGCTGACACCTAATTCCGTGCTTCCTTTGCTGAAAACTTTTAACATACAAAAATTGGAAAATGTAAATATTTTTTATATAAAAAAGTTGTGAAATTAATAAAATATTTTCAAATTTCAAAATTTCGTACTTCGCACACGCCAAGCATCAATATTTTAATAAAAATTTACATTCAGATATGAGCTTACTACAGAATGTTTGTTAAAACCCCACAGGCCAATGAATAATGTTCGCAAAATTATTAAGAGAGTGGCGAAATACTTAAAGATCCAACCTTTGATTGATAATTATATATATTTGTATTTTTATCTTTCCAAATTGAAATTTTGTATTTATGTATTAAAACTAGTTTGAAATAAAAGCCTTTCAAAACGTAAAATTAAGAACAGCACGGAAATGGGTGCAATATTTTTTTAAGTGGTACCTATTTGCATGCTACGGAATTAGAAGTATTTGAACCTTTCCTGCTTAGTTATTTTTTGGGTATACGAAATATTATTTATAAGGATATAAAAATTGCAACAAATACTAATTTTCACATAGCATATTTCTGTGCCACACCTTTAGCTTAATTACGAATGTTTCTGATTCTTAAAGTACCTATATAGTAATTATTTTTTATTATTTTTCGAAAATTTTGTTAAACGTAGAAAACGACTTTACCCTTTAATACAAAATAACTTTTTCTCTGTAAAGTGCCAGATACGAATGTATGCATCGAAACTTTGGTGTTTATAATTAAAAAAAAATCTATCCAAAAAATGTGAACACTTAGTATTTAATCACCTTGTTTCGTTTTGCGTAAAAAGTTTACAATACAAAAAAAGAAAACATTCCTTATTTGCCGACCTCATAAAGAGATAGAGAATTAAATATCCAAATAGTAGTGGTTAGTAGTAAGTAGTAGCAGTGATTAATAGTAATAGTAGTTAGTAGTACTTAGTAGTAGCATTACAAAAGTAGTAGTAGGAATTAGCAGCAGCTTTAGTAAAGAAAGTAGTAGAAATTAGTAAATATACAATCGTAGTAGTAGCATTAGAATATGTTAAGTAAAAATAGTAGTAGAAATTATTGAGAACAGTAGTGGCAATTGGTAGTAGCATTAGTAAAAATTGTAATAGAAATTAGCAAAAAAAAGTATAATTAATTAGTAGCAGCATTAGTACAAATAGTAGTAGAAATTTTTTAAAATAGTAGTAGTAATTAGTAGTAGGATTAAAAATAGTAGTAGAAATTATAAAAAGTACTAGTATAAATAGGTAAAAGTAGCATCATAAATAGTAAAAGCAATAGTAGCATCAGTAAAAATAGTAGTAATAAATATTTGTAAAACTAGAAAGAATGGTAGCAGTAGCGGGAGTTATCATAGTGATAGTAGTAGTAAATAGTAGTAGTAGAAGTTAGCAGTATTAGTAGTTACCCTACAAAAATCGTTGGACTAAGTGGTCCACTGTTGCTAAATTGTAGTGACTACAATTATGCTCCTATTTAATGCAGACGTAAGCGGACCAACTTATGCCACCAAACAATCTCTCTGTTATACGACAATTCCTCGTGATTCAATGATGTAATGCAGAGCTGTAGTATACGGTCTTGCCCTAGGACATCACAATGATGTTAATTGGACCAATTTTACTTCATACATTTGGGTTAGATTTAGAGTACTCTTTGTCTCTGATGGAGTACTCTTTACATGCGTGCATGGTGTACTCGCGATTTTTGCAGGGTAGTAGTAGTGATAGTCATAGTTGCAGTGATGAACCAGCCCGCGACCTTCGTTAGCCGATGTCGATACGACTTGTGCTATGCGATGTAAAAAAATGCCGCTAAAGAAATTTTACTCAAAAAAACACTTTTTATTATTAACAACGGAAATAGGAACTCTCTTGCATGGAATTAGGAGCCGGACAAAATTTTCACATGAAATTAAAAACAAAATATTTTAATTTTTTTGAAATTTTTTTTAAATTTTATTATTCGTAAGGGACAACAAGAGGTCTCTGGATCAATAAAAAGTAATATTAGAGTTCCTTTGCTTTTTGCTGAGTGAAATATATTACTTTAAAGGTAGATATGTCTTAATAGTCCGTTATAATATAATAGGTACTTGCTTTAATTTCCAAATTTGAAAAAAATAAACTAAACCATTTTAAATTTAAGAGCGGGTGAGGCGTAGAAAAATTCCACGTAAAATATATAAATAATTTTACGTTAACGAGAAACGTGAGGCGAGAATTTTCAAATTAAAATAAATACACCAACATATAATTTGCATATCTATGTAATCTGATCAAACCACTATAGGTACATAAAAATCAGTTTCTCAATTGACGGCACGCAATCCTACACTCATTATCAAGAAGAATAAATTACATATTTACGCACCCTAATTTATATCAAGGTGTACTTATAGACAGAACACATTGCTTACTTTTATTTCACTTCCCATCTCTCCTATGTACAACTGATATTGTCCTGTCTAGTGCTGTTCATATTTACCCATTCCACACATACTGAGTTTCAGTTTCCTACTCCCTCCTCCACCCCTTCTTCCAGCCAATTGCCTTTTAACTGTCAATCAATTTCCATCTTGTGAGTGATGAGCGATTTACAAAGAGAATTTTTAATGGAATTTACACCCTTAGCTTATTTTTTACATGAGTATAAGATTTTCTTTTTGACAGAGGCGAACTGCTGCTTATGGGTTGTATAGTATTATTATTTAATGACAATGGAAAGAATGTCGAAAGTAAGAAAGGAATTTAAATTTTGATTGATTTTTGATTGCATTATTTTTCGATTTGAATATCTTGAATGTTTAAATGTGAGCAACACTAAGTTTGTTATTATTTAAGTTATAGTTTTCAATCCAAAAATTTAGCGGATTCCTCTTAGGTTCTTTTTCCAATAAGAACCCATTCTTAGTACGACTGGGTATGTGTTTTCAATAAAATCAAGAATATATTCTGTAAAACTAAAAAGAAAACTTTTCAATGTAATTAAGGAGGTGAACCGTGGAATTAAGATGAAAACCTTTTCAATAAGATCTAATAGACAAACTGTAAAATTAAGATAAAAATCTCTTCAATTTAATTAAGAGGGAATTTTAGTTTTCATTAGAATTTCCTCTTAATTTTAATAAGACAATTTAAAATTATTGGCGCCTGTATTTTTTTAAGTAGATTATTTTCTGAAAATAAATATCACGCTGTTTTTATAAGCTGTTTATTATATAATTATACAATTTTTACTTATAATGATGGTAAGTCTCAGTATCTATGTATATATAATTATTATATATATTTAATTAAAATAATCACAATATAACAATTGGTGAGGTTAATTTATTCATAGTATAGCACGTGAGATTTCTTGAAATTTAATACATGATCAGACTTTTATTGTACAATTGAAAGACACTAAGCGAAAAAGAGAGCCTCACTATCAAGTAAATATATTTATTTTTGAAACATTACACTGTCCGACAAAAAAAAAAAGTGAATATACTTTTGAAGCGACCTAGTAGCGATTGTTCATCTCGTCGAATAGTACATGAAACTAAGTTCAAATTATTTCTAACACCCCCAAAATCTTTTTTTAAAGTCGAAAAACCATTTTTTTAGTTTTTTCGTGTTAAAAAATTAATAAAAAAAATTTTTTAATCGAATTGAAAATACTCAACGGTTTTATATAAGTGAATATTTACACTTTCGAAATATATAAAGTGTTTTGTTAATTTGAAAAGAGTATGACGTGTTTTTTACGCTAGAAGTTGAGTTTTCCGCCCAATTTGCCTGTTTTTTCGATTTTGACGTCATTTTTTCGGCACTAATTGGAAATGAATGATCATTTTTGGTTATGTATCATCGACAGACTATCACTACTTAAAGATACCAATTAATTTCTTTCAAAAAGGACTTCAAGTTTTCAAGTTATCCAGCATAATCCAAAATCTAACATTTTGGTCTCAAGCGCCCTCCAGGGGCACCAGGTGTAAATGAAGAAATTCGCTGAATGCAAGAAGAATTACAAGGTAAAACATTAATCATTACATCGTTGGCCGTTCAACCACTTGTTTAAATTCTCATACGTTGAAAGTGCTTGGTATGAACCCGAATATGTTTGTTCGACATGCTCTACAATGCTGAAGCAATGGAAATCCGGTAAATCTGATAACCACCCTTTGTCATTTGAGACTCCAATGGCTTGGCATTATCAAACATATCACAAGTCGGAGGGCAAAGTAGAAAAGAGAGCATGGTTGAATTTCATCTCTTTGTGTAGAAACTATCTGGGAAATGAAAGAAGTCCGAAATACGAGGAAGTCGTTCATAAATTTTTGGAAGCTTATGGCGAAATGGGATGCAACATGGCCATCAAGATTCATTTCTTGCATTTTCATTTGGATTTTTTTCCGGAGAATCTTGGTCAATTTAGCGACGAACAAGGTGAACGAATGTGAATATCTGCGATCGAAAAGCGCTTTGCAGCGAAAACCCAGATTAAGATGCTAGCTAATTACTGCTGGTCGCAGTCTTATAAACGCAGAAGATCTAGCAAACATTTTTGAATCAATTCGTTTTCATACTCGTATCGGTATCGTTCTTTCTAATAACAGTTTTGTCTATGTCAAAATCCATTGTTCATCCAAAATGTATCCTATGAAAAAAAAAATGATTGTAAAATTTAATGATCAAATAGATATCATTGATCAAACCACCGACAGAAACGACTATCCTTACAATCAGCCTATTTCTTCATTGGGAGGAGGGCGCTTGAGACCAAAATGTTAGATTTTGGATTATGCTGCATAACTTGAAAACTTGAAGTCCTTTTTGAAAGAAATTAATTGGTATATTTAAGTAGTGATAGTCTGTCGATGATACATAACCAAAAATGATCATTCATTTCCAATTACTGCCGAAAAAATGACGTCAAATTCGAAAAAACCGGCAAATTGGGCGGAAAATTCAACTTCTAGCGTAAAAAACACGTCATACTCTTTTCAAATTAACAAAACACTATATATATTTCGAAAGTGTAAGTATTCACTTATATAAAACCGTTGAGTGTTTTCAATTCTACTATTATACCGAATAAGGCCCGAATCTCTATCGGTACAAGTGACATTCAAAATAATAGCAAAGCCTACATATGTCTTATTGATTAAACTGTGTATCATTTTGGCAAAAGGGTCCAAAAAATACAAAAGAAATTCGCGTTAGCCGTTCTGGTGAAAACAACGCTTTTCCATCGGTATAAAAAATAGTTAAGAGGCGTTTGAGAGAAAATGGTTTATTTGGAAGAATTTCTCGGAAGAACGTCTTGCCATCGGGCAAGAAAAGATTGGAGTTCGTTATCAAACATCGCTATTGGTCTATTAAACAATGGAAAAGAGTGGTCTTTTCCGATGAAACAAAAATAAATCGACTTTCACCTGATGGAAAATCTTACATACGTTCGGCATCACATCACAGTTATTTTTAAAAATACTACAAAGTCGATCAATTTAGTGCATTTCAATTGTAAAAAAAAATTATTGAAAATATTTTAACAGTTTTTTTTGCAATTGAAATGCACTAAATATATCCACTTTTTACAGCGCCATAAAATTTGACCCAACCTGATACATATGTATATCTTCTATGCCGTCTAAGTTAGATTATAAAAGCATTTCTAATCGCATCCGTAACATTATTTTCTAATACTAGCAGTATAGAACCATAAATACGGATTTTCTATTCTAGCGCCATCGCTATTGGATCACAAATACGGATTTTCTGCATATCTCGACTCGTGCGCCACCTAACGGATCAAACTATAGCATATGTTTAGGCCACGGGTCTAAGGAATATACTGCTCAAATTTGGTTGCACTTCTTTGGCTGCATTTCTATATATATTTGGCATCGTTTATTTAAAAAAAAAATTAAATAAGTTAGAATTTAAAGTTGAATAGAGTACACACAGTACTTTCCATAATATCGAGTATTCCCATAATATTAATGGTATCGGAGCATCACTACTTGTTGCAAGCTGAAATCGATTTTTTCTCACCTACAGCTTTGAGTAGTCTACAAAATTAACTACACTATGCCACTTTGAGTTCCGCATTTTTTCGTAAAATGTTCTGCCACTCGACCCTCAAGGATCGGTGAAGGCGCTTTGTTAACACCCTGACATTACACTTGCAGTAATGTGTCACTCTTTTTTGCACATCAACGACGGCATTCAGCTGCAATGCTTTAGTGTTATTGTTATATTTCCCAATGGACTCTCAACTGTTTGTAAAGAAACTCCATTAACTACATACTTTACATGCAAACAAACATACACACGCCCATAGGTGTAAATTGTTAAGTGTTGCTGTTGATATTCCTTCTTGCACTGAGCGTTACTCTTGTCAATGCTGAGTTTGTTAGATTTGTCAGTGTGTACACTTTCGTTGTGTGTTGCGTAGGTTGCTGACTGGTCATTGACTTCTATTTTCTTTATGATTTTTAGCTGTTACGAGTATGAGTATGAAGTTGACATTCAGGTGTTTGCTCAACGAACTACATAAGGTAAAAGAAGTCGTTTTACACCAGTCTGAAATTACTCGATTTCGTCAGTATTCTCAATTTCATCTGAAATTACGTCTAGATTCAGAATTTGACTATCCAAAAAACTGTCAGCTGAAATTGCGAATGAAAAACAAATTCAGCTAATATTCTGATAAATTTCACTCAATTTGGCCTGTGCAGCTCTGTAATTTACCTACTGTGACTGTTAGATAAGAAAGAAGAAGAGACAAAACAAAAAAATGGTATTTCTAAGTTGAAATTGTATTATATTAAATAACCATGCCAGAGTATGTTATAATATAAACAGCGAACCTAAAAGTACCTGCGTGACCATTGGGTCAGAACTTAGGGAGCAAGGTTAAAAAGCATCGAGACAACTGTCATAAAAATTAAAATTAGAATTGAGATGGGGGTTCGGGCTATTGCAGTTTCGTTACTAAAATTGCAGTCTTCCAGAAAAAAAAGTAACTTTGCAAATTACACACACATGGATTTTTTTTCATTGGAAATTACGACCTCATACTTTGCCTAAAAAACTACGGACTTTAGTACTTGACGAACTTAATCCAAGCTAGAAAAGAGGTCAGTCCTCACCAAAACCTGCCTGTATGAATTTCTAACATAATTATACAATTTTTGAAATCACTATTTACGATTAGAACTGAGATGGGCTTGTAAACAGAGACAATTTCAAATTGAAATTGAGTGCCGAAATTGCCCAATTTAGGACTCGTGGAAACGCCCTATAAGAAACTGATTTATATTATTGGATAGCATAGGCTCTCCCCATCGTCTGGATGCTTATGTGAAAAAATCACCCATTTGATTTCAATAGCCATATAACTAGATGTTTGGCCGAACGGCTCCCACATTTTGTGATGCTGAGGAGCCTGCAACGCCGATTCTGAACGGCAGATGATTTTTGTGAGAAGTTATTTCATGGAAGAAATATACTAGATTGCTTATCTAGGAGCGACCGCTATTAGAATAAAAAACAAAGCTTTTGTATCATTTTTTGATGTTAACTTGTACCAGCCGAGAATTGAACCTGGGGTTCATTGCGTAATGCGAAGCAGGCACACTCCACACACTCAGCTATGGCGGTCGTCGAAAGCTAAACCAGTTTATAAAATTGAATAATTTTTCGGTCCATTGAATACTAAAAATCTTAATTTAAAACTTTTGTCTGGAAGCGTTCAGTAGGCATAATTTTACACATGGATTTACTATAGTTTTGTAATCAAAATATCGAACTCTAGTCGTCTGTAAGGAAACGCATAACTACGCCAATTATACGCATATGGATTTTTTATAACGATATCAGAGTTTACACCTCATACTTCGCTAAAAAAATACAGACTTTATTATTTGACTTACTTGCCACGTTTAACCAAACTGCAAGCGAGAAGATAGGAGATTCAGTTTTGTCAGTAGCCAGCGAAACCCCACATTTACAAATTTTCAGAACAATTACAACATCGTTAAAAATATATATATATATATATATATATATAAACTATTTTCATTTATAAAGTTATCCATTTTTGAGGTATTGTGAAATCGCTTCAGCTAGCGAAAATTTTAATATTTTTCGGAAATATTGAGGTTGATGTTTTAAAATATAAAAAACTTTATAATTCACTTGGAAAAATAGTCACGAGTTTTTTGAATGGGGAGTAAGGGGGCCTTACGTAGACTGAGTTCCATAAATCCTTTGATATCACAACTTAACACTTCTTCTTTCGGGGCAAAATGAACTCTCAAAGTCCGCATGGCTAAGCTGACAAGGGTTGAGGAATGGGAAGACAACATTTCGCACGTTATTAGTCGCTTGAACGTTTCATCAAAATTTGGTAATGGACACCATCGATAGTTGGCGTTAGCTCGTTTTTCTAACTATCGATAGTGGCAATAGTCCTTTCTTGCCGATAGTAACGTAACATCGATAAAAACCTACTCGAAACTAGCATCATCATTTTTTTAACCAAATAACTAACAATTAATCCTAAATGAGAATACCCTGAATAATATATTAAATATATAAAACAGACACAATCAAAAAAACATCTGAGTTTTATATTAATTTTTCCTATATAATTTGCTTGGATAACAAAAAAAGAACTTAAAAATGGCAAAAAATACGACATAAAAGCCAAAGCCAGTAATTCATTTGATCTTTCACTGCCTTTTAAGATCTGCTATGCCACCGAAATATGGACCAAATGTTCAACATAAAACTTTATAGTTAAAAAATTAACATTATTTCTTAATGCATCGTTTTGAAAAACACTACGTTATGAATTTTTCTGGATACGAAATACCGTGACATTCCATTGATAGTACAATCAATAGTTTTCCAACACTAGTTCTTTTGAAAAAAACTTCTCTAACGACATGAGACAATGACGCATCACAACGTCGCGTCACGAAGTGCAGTTACGAACATTTTTTGTACAGCAAAGCAAACCTACATATAGCTCCTCTAGTTCTGGACCACTTCGGAACAATTTTTTTTTACTAGTAATTTCGAGTTCATTACAGAACTATTTAGTATTCATTTCATAATTATTTAGTTACTATTTTAAAACTATTTCGGAAACAGTTCAGTTCTGGACTCGTTTAGGACCATTTCGAGTTTAATTTGGGACCGCGGGAACAGTTGATAACCAGTTTGGAATTAGTGCGGCACTAATTCCGGATCAGTTCAGGACTATTTCGGTACTAGTTTGAGGCTAGCTCGGGACCATTTCGGGTCCAATTCAGCACCAGCTATAACAAAAGTAAATTTTGTTCATGCGTTTTATGGAGGAAAATTCTCAAAAATCAACCAAAAATTTTCAGTCACTTCAAATTTGCACTCTATTATAGAAAAATTTATTGGGCAATAAAGCAGCATACTCAATAAAGTTACTAAAAATTCGAATTAAAATGTTTGAGAATTTCTTGAAAATTTTTATAAATTTGATGAATTTCATAATGGGTTGAAACTTCTACTTATATAGTTTATGTTAAACAATGAGTTATACATTTATATAAAATTATGAAAAATAAATTAATAAACATAAATGGTCCACTGTATTGTATTTGAATTTTGTTGCCTACGATACTCAACCCTAGCTTTGTTCCATAGTAAGCAAATAACATTTTAATTAAAATATTTTTCAATTGGTAACATACATCGTTTAGATATTTCAATTCTCTTCCATTTGATATTAAATTTGTTTACTTTGGATAAGCGAGCTTTATTTTTTTTATTATAAGGAAAGGACTTTTATTTCGGTCTTAAAACATATTTACCCAAGTTTAACTGTTATTACCGTTCTAACGACTTTTATTATAAAAGCTATGAAATTTCGCGTTCCTGGAACGAATACAGAAAAAACCCACAAAGTAATTACCGTTATGTATAAAAAAGATCTTTATTAAATCCATCATCAGCTTTACACATTTCCTTTACATTTTCGTAATACATACATATGTTAATTATCGACTTACATACTTACATAAGAACAATTGAATGTTTATCAGTATGTGTGCTTGCAGTTCCATAAGGAATATTTTAGTACATACACATTGTACATAAACTCGTTCACGAACGAATCGGAGAGTACGAAATGTATTAAAAAATAAAACAATTCGTGTGAGAAATAAACAAAAATTAACAAATATCTGTGATAGTATGGGTGTGCTTAGAACTAAGAGAACAAAGAGAATGATTATTAATATTATTTCAGTTTTTTTGTTTTTTTTTTTGTTGTATATAACGCATACATTTACAACTAACAAAATCATTTTACATACATAATTTTTTTATATGAAACAAACAGCCGCAATTGCGAAGGCTATAAGTGCACGTGAACAGGAGCCGCTAGATGTACAAAGAGCAACGAGAGTAGGGCGGCCTGTAAAGAGTCGCTCACTGCACAAAGAGCCAAACGCTACGCATATTAGAAACAACAATTATTAAAAAAATCAACATTTGGTAACAAAAATAAAAACAAAGTCAAAATAATATGCAATAACAGTATTAAAAGCTCTATGAGCTTTAGAGCAGCTTTCGCTGAGCTTGCATTAAGCTTTCGCTAAGCTTTCTCTAAGGTTTCGCTAAGCTTTCATTAAGCTTTTATTAGGCTTCAAAAATGTTTCAAATATGCCATAGAAAAGAAACAAAAACAATCAACTGGCATTTCGAGGCTTATTTGGTTGTCACACGTTAAAAAAGTTTTATTTTTGCTTTTCACTTTGCTTATTAAAATGTAATGAATTAATCAATAATAAAAACGAGCTTTCGTAAAAGTAGACTACCTTTGTAAAAATCGTAGCATATGTTAGTTAAAGTACAAGTAACAACAACAAAGAAGCTTTTACAAAATTAATGCAATATTAAAACAGGCATTACCGTTATGTGTGTAGTGTAAGCGCGCGAAAGTAGGCTACAAATTATGCCTGATGAAAGCTGTTCATATTTTTATTTTTATAAGTTTTTCTTTCCAAACATACAACACTACCATACGCCACTCAATGGATAATTCTCAATATGGTCTCAATATCCTCCTGTTAATTTTATCATTAAACCTCTCTTATCATTCTACTCAACTTCTTGCATCATCATCATCATCACCATACTCCTCACCTCACTTAACTTCATTTAGAATAAACAAAAAAATAAAAATGCTTTGGATCGCTTCGTTACTTTTCCTTTCATTTCGTTCCTACCACCCATACGCTTAGTGCGATGGTGCACCATACGATGAGCTGGGCGCCGAGGGTGCCGATGGTGCGGCTGGTGCACCATAATCGCCGGATGGTGGCGGCGCAATACTGTTGGGATATGGGCCGGTCTCTTCCTTTTGCGTCTTGTAACGAATGAAGTAAACCTCTGGTTTGCTGGGCTGTGTAGGCGCTGGTGTGGGTATGACAATTTCCGGTTGCTCCTCAGGTTTCTTAACCAACACATAGACCAGTGTCTTCTCTTCGTTTTGTGGTAGGATTGGAATCACTGGCGCTGTTGGTGCTGGCGGTGATGGCGCCTTAATGAAGACGATTTTGTAGTGCTTCTGTGGTGGTGGGAAGACAATGGGTTTCCTGCGGAGTGGAAAGGGGAGAAAATAAAGTGAGCATTGAAATTTTAAGTAATGTCTTAAAACATCTTTTTTTGGTTGTCAATATTATTTTCCCTATTTTACATATTTTTTCAACCCCAACGATTAATAAAAAACAATGTATAGCTAATACATATAGCAAACAAAATCATAGGAATTTTAACTGAATATTGAACAGTGTCAATAGTTTTAACGAATGCTTTGAGGAAGCACAACTAGGCATCCTTTTACCGAGGATTACCACCTGTTTAAAAAGTTATAGACAAAGAAGTAAGTAGGGTAAATCACATTACGACTGAACAGATTGGGATAAGAAGTTGTCCGTTGTGTGGGTTGTCATAAAATCGGGGTTTCTTTTTTTAATAGAACGTTGCCACCTTTTTAAAAAGTTGAATTCGATTAAAATTATCAGTGTAATTAAATATTGCAACATGGGTATCGAACAAGATAATAAAGCTTAATTTCCAAAATGTTACCACCTGCTTGGAATTAAACCAAAATTTATAATATATTTGTCAAACTAAAAAGTTTAAGTAAGCTTAATTTAAAAAATATTTTTGTAGAAGTTAAGCAAGTTAAATCATATGCGATATCGGTCTCAATCGCAGATGGTTTAAAAAAGTTGTGTTTCGAAAATATTTTTAGACAGGGTTGCCACCTGCTTCAAAAAGTGAATTAAATTAAATTACATTATTGAAAGTAATATTACGGTATGTTATTCAAAGTTAGTAGGCTTAAGAATACTCAATTATGGAGAGTGCTGCCACCTATTTCAAATATTAATTTAATTCAATTTGTAAGATAAATTAACTATATCAGGATAGGTGCGAAACGAAACTATTTATAAGAAAATATTATTGAAAAAAGTTGCCACCTTGCTTTAAAACTTGATTTAATTTATCTAGTTGGGTAACTGAAATTCTTCATTACCGCTGTCAAACGAAAAGGGTATAAGAAAGTTTTATTTAAGAAATATTTTTCGAAACGGTTGCCACATGTTTAAAAAAATTAAGTTTAATTAAATGCGAAAGATAAATGAAACAATTCAATTAATGGGTGAGCCGAAAGTGGTTTAGGAAGGCTTAGTCTACTAGTCAAAATTAGTAGGCCTAAGAATAATTGATAAAGCATATTGTTGCCACCAGTTTCAAATATTAATTTAATTCACTTTATAATAAAAATTAACTATAACAGTATAGTAGCGAAACGAAACCGTTTATACGAAACTATTTTTTTAAAGGGTTGCCACCCCGTGTTTTTAGTAAGTTAACTGAAGTTCTTGTCTCGAAAGGGTTGCCATATGTTTAAAAATTTTAAATTTAATTAAGAGCATAAGCTAAATGGATCGATCGAATTAAGGAGTGACCGGATGACAGACCGCGCAATGACCAATGACAAAAAAATTTCAACGATCTGCTGTCTTCGGCTATTTCCTTTATTGTTACATTCGAATTTATAACCTTAAATCGAATGTCGTGCGTACAAAGCCACGGGAAAAAGCTAATATTTATTCAAGTAAATTGACGCTCAAAAAATTAAATATGTGTAATTCAGAGTGTAAGGACTGAAGTATCAGGTACTAATGAAAGAAATATATTTTCTTTAGTATTGCTCATTGCCAATAAAATGTTGTTTTTAAGGCGAACTTTTTAAGTGGGCCAATCTTTACCATCACTGAGACTAGGAATGTTTTGTTTTGGGTAAAACAAATGTGTAGAACAAATTTTATCAAGATTGCCTCCAAGGGGCAGTAAGATAATGCCAAATCTATTTCATACTTCTTCATCCTGAGGAAAAATATTTCCTTCCAAGTTTTATCGAAATCCAATCACTATTTACTATTTTTGGCAGAAATTTATATAGGGACCTTACACTGGCAATGTTCTATAAATGTACCGAAGCCGATAGCCCTGGTAGCTAGTGCTAAAATATTAA
Source organism: Anomoia purmunda (assembly GCA_951828415.1). Classification (NCBI taxonomy): domain Eukaryota; kingdom Metazoa; phylum Arthropoda; class Insecta; order Diptera; family Tephritidae; genus Anomoia; species Anomoia purmunda. The sequence goes on from OX639994.1 coordinate 124,853,480, forward strand.
TTTGTAATTTTAATTATAATTAATAAAAGTAATCATAATAATATAAATGTACCAAATCTACTTAACTCTCATTTCCATACTTTTGCGGCACGAAATTTAAGTTCAAAACTCATTATGACTGGTCTATGAAACCACCATATACAGCAAACCTGCCACTGATAATATACTTATTTGAATATCAATACAAAGAATGCAGATTACAAAGAAGTTGTATCCCATTCCAACGTATGTACCTCTAACAGAAAATCTCACCCATTTCACCACACCCGACTAATTTGACTTTTCCTGATTGATATTAGAATCGGATTACATCCAATTGGGTTCTGTATGTGGTGAATTGTACGAGAGTTCTTACCACAGGAATCGAAACGCCATGCAACTTTTATGTAGTCTACGTTCTTTGATCAATACATTAACCCATTGGCAACGACTGGTGCAAAACTCGAACACATCTTTTTTTTTGATATATTTTAAATGTAGATTTAAAGGACCAAATGCATCTTGAGCCCTACGTACATTTATAATAATATGCAAGCTTTAAGAGCTATAAATTTTTTCATACTTCTACACAATGATTTCATATAACCGCTAGTGTCCCCTTTACGGTGTCCAACGTTATAATGTAGAATCAAAAAAATATATCAGAAAAAATGCGATTCTACCATTTTCTATTACCACATCTTTGCGAATAAAATAAGTCCAAAAAATATTAATTCATGTTCTATATGCCAGGTATATTTTAGCCTTTAGGCTGTGTTACTTCTACCCTTGGTTGAATAGGCCATTTCCCAAAGTAAACTCTACATTATTTTCAAAGCTGTGCTCAGCAGCGACTTCTGTTTTCGCGCTTCTTTAGGCTCCATAAAAATGTAATGCCCTGAAAAACTACCTGTAAGAAAATTATCTAAAAAAGTCTGATTAAAAAGTTTGAGATTTGCATGATAATTTGTTGAATTTTATTAGAATTTGTGCAAAGTTTGAAAAGTTAATTTAGATTTTATAAATTAAATCATTCTAATCAACTGTCAGTTTCATACTTTTTTAACAAGAATGTTAAGAGCTCATTTTGTTAAGGAGTTACCAAGCCTAGAAGCACAAAAAACTAGCATTTTGATTCCACATATTTTTTTTTTAGTTAGCTGTAATTTAATTTGCTTTCAGTATAACAGATATCACTTCATCAAGTCGCAGTAGATAAAAATTATTTTTTAATAATACATACTACCGCCCTCCCTCTCCCCGCCTACATTAATGCCTTCAGTAAGCCTGTGAATTCATCGACGACGATCTACATAAATGAGTATCAAACATTTAGGCGCAGTGACATTTATTTATTGTACATAAATTTATTCCATTATATCTCTCTCCCACAATCGCTTTCATTATTACACTTTTGCCAACCACGCCGCTAGTTAGTTAAATCAAGTCAAGTGATTGCCACCTGCGGCGCGTTAAATGCAAATATGAGGCAACACCCCGTCGTTGGCGATGTGAAATCATTTATATTACTCGACACCGCAAACAACTCATTAGAGTCAATTGTGATTAGTTGTGAAGCAGCGAGGAGCAAAACAAAACAAAAAAAACAACCGCAACAAAAGTAAAGTGTTGGAAATATTTTTTTTTTAAATACATAAATCACAAAGGCACAACATTAGCTATAAAATTTAAAAACAAATATATGAAGGTTTGTATGCAAAGTAAGTAATTACAGTGGTGTACAAATTAGTGCAACACAGTCAATTGCCTGCAGCTATCATAAATGGTATATGTATGTAGTATACTTTATGTTGCATGGGACTGCTGCAAGTACAATAGCAACAACAACAACAACAAAGCAAGCAACTGTTGAACTAATTCATTATATTTCTGCGCATGCGTTTGGCCAAAGCACGTTGTTTTTTTTTTTTTTTTTTTTGTAGTATCTCATTAATTTTCATTGGATTTTTTTTTCACGATGCTTTTAATGAACTACATACATATATTTTTGCTTTTTGTCAATTCATTCACAACATTTTTCATGTGATCCCATATTTCGAAATATTCAGTACGTACATACTTACATGGAATCACTTATTCATGACTTGCGCAAACGTCTGTAGTCTGTAGTCTGTTGTCTGTTTTGCCTCGAGCGCAATTAGATCCTGCTGGGAGGCATAGAAAATCAGCTTGCCACATACCTCATACGCTCATCTTTCGCAGCAGCAGCAGCAGTTACTAACTTTTGCAACTACTGTTTACAGCCGCTTGCTGTGCAGATCAGAGCACCTACCACCCGCTGACAATTTGCAATTGCAATTTATGCGAGTTTTCCCGCGACTAAGATGCGTCGGGGCACAACAACAACAACAACAACCACCACCGCCGCCACATAAAACGCATGACTTTAATTGCTTTCATTTTTTTTTTTTGTTGTGTTTTTATTTATTTTTTTTGAGAATGTGAAGTAGTAAGTGTGAGCAAAAAAATAAAAAATGAAATTAGTGCGCAGACGCAGCCACCATTAAAATTCGCTACAGCTAACGTATCGTTTGCTATGCTATGCTGAGTTTGCACTACATGCATCTGGGCTACTTAGTTGAGAAATTGGCACACTTTTGTTCGGCTGTTACTTTCGCAAGCGATCCAATTTGAATTTCCCAGCGCGGCATAATCTAAATACATACTTGAATTTAATATAGGTTTGAAATGATCGCTTGCCATGTGGCATGTGAGCGCGCACTAGGAGGGAGTAGGGAGTAGGGAGTAGCGGGAGGCATGTGCGCTGATAAAGTGTTTTTTTTTTGTGAGCAGCAATTTGCTTGGCTGACTTGGGCTGGGGGAGTGGCAGTGTACTTAGTTGCCTTAGCGGTATATGGTAAGTTTGGGTCTTCGTCTTCGCTTGCTTCTTTGCTTACTGAATAAGCGACACATTCATTGTCTGTCTCTGAAAGTTTTGCCCACCTTCACTACTGCTCCGCTTAACTGCGCGATTACTATCTTTACTTGTCGGTAATCTAAACCAACCAAAAGACTCGTTAACTACCCGAAAATATAGTAGGTGTATTATTTTCACTATTTTTTTCCTGTCTCTTTCTCATTTTCTGTAGCTATAAATTTGCAACTAATCGTTTTGTGCATACAGATATGCTCATTAATTACGTTGCGTGCAGACAAAAAGAAGCGGTCGCATAAAAAAATTAATATAGAAATGTATTCAATATTTAGGACGTAGATATTTATGTCTCGCCATATCATAACATACTTTCTGATATATTAAATTATAATAGTATCTACTATATCTACTACTATTTTAAATTTTTACTACTTATGCTACTAATTTTCCATTACAATTTACTCATAATACTACTTTTTTACTATTATGTTATCTACTAATACTACTACCTTTCTACTATTTCTTTTTTTTAAATGTGACGAAAGATTTTTTTTCATTTCACTAGCTTTTTTCAAAGTATTTGTTTCTAGTTCTGCAAGTATTTTAGTAACCTCCGCTTAAAATTGTTTCAACTAGTACTACAATTTTTCAGAATATATCAAATGATTTTTTTTTTCATTTCACTCCTTGTTTTGTAAATGATTTGGGTAGTTTTGCTAATTTTTTTTAAACTCTAATCATTACATTTATCGATGTATTAACATTCGAAGACAATTTACAGTTTTTCGGCTATTTCTACTACTATTTGACATTTTCGCTACATTTGCTACTACTTTTCGACAACTATTTTTCTGAATGCTTCAAAAGATGTTTTTTTCAATTCGCTACCTTTTTTTATAAATGATTTTTTTAGTTACACTCCATTTTTTCTAAACTCTGATAGTGGCATTTCTCAACATAGAACATTCTAGTATAATTTGCATTTTTGTTACTCTTTTCCGAACTATTTCTCCTACTTTTCTACTGACATTTAACATTTGTTTCTACCAATACTAATACTTTTCTATTACTTTTTTCTGCATATTTCAATTCATTTTTTTCCATTTCACTACTTCTTTTTTATAAATGATCTTTTTAGTTTTACTTCAATTTTACTAACCTTTTGCATTTGTCAATATACTAACATTCGAGTACAATTTACATTTACGCTGCGCTTTTCTTGACTTTTCAACCACTATTTAGCATTTTGTCTACTAATAATACACTTTTCTACTACAATTTTTTTTCAATGTTGCAAAGTTTTTTTTTCATTTGACTACTTTTCTACTATTTGTTATGAATATTTCAAAAAATACTTTTTCATTTCACTCCTTTTTTTATAAATTATTTTTTAGTTATACTCCATTTTTCCCGAGCTGGGATCATTGTGTTTGTGGTGATGTGTATTACTTTTCTACTACTATCTAACATTTCCTCTACTTATACTACTATTTTTCTACATGTTGCAAATGACTTTTTTTCATTTCACTACTTTTTTTTTACATTTTATTTTTTTAGTTACACCACAATTTTTCTCACATTTAACAATTGCCTTCGCCAATATACAAAAATTTTCGTACAATTTACCTTTTACAATTAAAAAATTTACTTTTTCTAATTTTTAATATTTTTTCTAACTACTGTTTCTAACAATCTTTTATTAGTAATCTCAAAAATACTCCTAACATGAAAAAGTCTAAAACGGGACCTAATTCGTTAGGCTTTTAACAAAGCAATTGATATTAGTAATTTTTAACATTGTGACACCAAGTTTGTTGAACAAAAGTGAAATCTAGAGCTTTTGCAATTTTTTCCAGTTACTTTTTACTTTTGGTAGCTTCTGAAAAGGTAGTATTTTCTACTACTATTTTGGTACACTTCTTAAATATTTTTACAGTCATTTTCTTTATTTCGCCCATTTTTGTTAGCTTGTGAAAAAGTAGTATTTTCTACTACTATTTTGGTACTTTTTTCAAATAATATTGCAAAGTGTTTTCGAATATAAAACTACTACTTTTTAAGCCATTTTCGGAATTAATTAAGTTATCTAGGTATTTGCTCGTTAAAAATGGTAGTAATCATATTTTTAATGTTAATTTTCAATCGCACTTTTGAATTACTTACTCCAAGAGTTTTTAAGTGTCTAAGCTCAGTACTTTTTACCACTTTTTAATTACTAAATTATTAGTGCTTTAGTTGGCTTAACTTTTTTATTTATTTTTGACAGCGTTAACTTCTCCTGGGTAGCTACTACTACTACCTTTATCATATTTTACCAAAAGCTACTATTTTTACTACATATTTCACTTACATATAATAGGTGTTTCTTTTCTGACTATCTAACTCTACTTCCGTTTTGCATTCTTCTACAAACATTTTCATTCAAAATCAACAGAGATATCAACATCCCTAACTGCATGCTATTTATTGTGTGAAAGGATATTTAAGGCGTAATCATAGAAATAACAAAATTCATAATTTGATATGACTGCATTTTGCTATTAAATCTCAAACTCAATTTGCTACCTGCCTGCGCTTTTCTCAACCTAGCTGCAATTTCATCCACAATTTTTCTGCTCAAACACCTTCAATACCTTTCACTCACTGCCACTGCAATGCATTCCGCTAGCGTAGAAAATTGTCTTGAAAAAAATGAAAAGCTTTGATAGTGAAGTATCTTTCAAACAAATTGAGACTCATCAGCGTGACTTTTTAAACAAAACAAGCGAATTATTTTGCTATCATATTTTTGGTGTTGCTATTGTCATTATGTTTTTGTTTTTTGTTTTTTTTTTTTGCGTTTTTGCTGCGATTTAAGCAAGTAAACGTCAATTGTGAGGAGAAACAAATTTGCTGAGATAATGCTGACTTTTACTTTCAGAGTGATGGCATCAAATTACAAAGCAAAAATAAGGATGGATGAAAAAAAAAATAAAACTTAAGTAAAGCGAAATTTAAAGAGCTGGGCCAAACTTTTCCACCATTAAAGTAGTTTTCGAAATATTTTTGCTTCCATCTTGCAAAAATCTTTAAACTAGCGACGACTTATTAGCGTGCTTTGAATTTGTGGCTACAGCGATGTTTTTGAATATCAGCCTTTCATGGCGCATATTTTGAAATAATTTTATAATGCTGACCCTTAAAAGGAACATAAGAGCACCTATTACCTTAGGTTTCCAGATGCACATTTCAACCCTTAACTACTCAAAAAATTTAGTTCCTGATTTTGGATGGAGGTGATAGTCGCTCTCCAAGGTAGGCAACCCTAAGACTCATCTGACCCACAGATGGTATCTTAGCTTGCAGTGACCTGTGAAGTGACCAGTAAGAGTTCTTAAACTCTCCCGCCTCAGCTGCAGAATCCATTCAGAGATCTTCCGAGAGAGAGAGATTTGAACCTCTTGGACTGCCTTTTACCCTTTGTATTACGCCAGTGACTTTCAAACCGGTACTCCAACAATCTTTTTATCAGTTCTACGGTTTAACCCCTGGGCGTTCCACAGAAAAGCCCTGGACCAAGTAAATGTCGTTGGGCCCTAAGTTTTGCAATATTCTTAGCACTTTCGTTGCCTTCAGAACCCTCATTCCCCGTAAGCCACCATAGCGTTACTTTGTTGCGGATGGCCAGTTGGTTCAGAAGAGATTTGCAGTCATCGACAAGCCTCGATCTCGTTAAGTATGCATCCAAAACCTTTAGAGGAGTCTGACTATCCGACATAACATGTATTCTGACCCGATTTGTTCTGCTACGAAAACATTCGCGAGCAAAGAGTTTAGTAGCGTAAACTATTGCTTGGAAGATGGTTGGGCACTTGGCGGATTTTCCTGAAACTTTGGTCTGAATATTCCAGCCCCAGTAGTACCATCCCCCAGCTTGGATTCATCAGTGTACCACACTTGGGAGCCTTCGGGAATATTTTGTATTAATGCTCCGCAGCAGTCCCTTTCAGGAAATATTAGCTTATGGTGCTTATTGAAGGATAGATTTGGTAGCATGATATCCGAGCATTTGACAAGTATTCCAATGTGACCCCGAAAATCGCCACTTTTCATGCTATGTGTATAGGGTAAGTGCAAAGCTCTCCCAAACAAGCCTCCTTCTCGATGTCAATTGAGAGGGCATGTCTGTAATGATCCGGTGGGCAGGCGCACATCGCTACTGTTATAGCAACGAATACCATACGGTGGAGATTAAGAGAATACAATGGATGCTCCTATCTCGTACCACTGCGAATTTTACAGAATCAGCTGTGTGCGTGACGTCACGGTGGTGAAATCGTTGATGAAGTGCACTGATTATCTAGTACACTGGTTGCCTATGTAACAAAAGTATTTTTTAAATGCATTGATACCTCTAAATAGCGAACGTTACTCTAAAGAATTGATGTATATTGGAACGATTTTCTGAACAAAAAATGGCACTGAAGACAAGAGATGACGGCAAATCGTTCCAATATATAACGGTTTTTTACCCTGTCGGAAAAACAGAAGGTAAAAAAGGAACTGTTAATGAATTGACTTAACTTCATTAGCACAATATGATTCAAGTCATACTCTCAAAAAAATCTTCGCAGTCTTGTATTCTATCATTCTTGAACTGTGACATTCATCAAGCGACTGATTTGAGCATACTGGTTTTTAAAATGGCAATTCAATACAGTTTAAACCTTCAATCGCTTCAAACCGGAACAATGCGACGAAATAGCAACGCTGTGCATTGAAAATAGTTGTCAGTTGCGTCAACTCAACTTGATAATCGTCGATAATATCCTCATTAACAAGTACCATCTGGTGTTGAATTTTGTACAGCACGGGACTGTGAGAGACCCTCCATATGCCGTTCATCGACGCCCATTACATTTTAATGAACGGTTGGAGCGGTTAGAGAGCGATTTGCCGAGTACCGAAATCTCTCTTATCGTCATCGCACTCAGCATTCTAGCAGCAGTGGAACCACTTTTGAAGGATGACTTTTCATCAATTAATTTTGCAATTAATTCAAAGAATATTGCCGACAGACCATCCGCATCTTTCGGATATGGCCAAACAGTCGCACGACGCCATAAAAGATGGCGTACTCTCTAGACACAGTAAACAACAAGTAGCAGCAACAGGGTTGATTTTTTTTTTTTAATTTTTTTCAGCCGTGTGGTTCATGATCTGGCACAAAAACTGTGTTCCTCTTGTATTTTATCTCTGCTACCTGTTTAAAGTGAATTGGGCAACCCTGTATATTTCGTAGGAGCGGATACATATGATCGTACTCGTTTAACTGGGGATATTTTATTTTCTTCCCTACAGACTGCTGTTCTGCATAATCAGAAGTGGATGTTAGCTTAAGTTTTACTAATTTGCACAGCCGACGTTTAACTCATTTGGTCAAATAAAATTTTCATAATTTATGTAGATTGACAAATGAAATGAACTTAATATAGTACTTGCGAAATTAAGAATTTAAGAAAATTTCTTTGGGTCTTATGATCGAATTTTAAAAAAGAGCGCAAAAATTAGTTTTAATTCTGACGAAGTAAAAAAATTGTCTGATTGGGAAATTTAATTTCACCACAGTTATTAAAACCACACACAGAGCAAGGCAAGAGGAGGTGCATGCATTTTAAGATACTTTTGCTTTATTTCTTTACAAGAGCCACCTGCTACAATGCCGCGGACGTTGACAACATATCAATGTACATTTGTTGATATCTTCATTAATTTTTGTTTTTTTTCTTCTTAATTTCATTTCATCCAACTGCTACTGGATTTTTTGTTTTGCTTTTTTGTTGCTCAAGAAAGCATGACATTTCATCCGTCGAGCGCTGATGCCATCCATTGCAGCAACACACCCACTTTGCGATATGAATTTTCCGCGAAATCACACACACACCCACGCACACAAAGAATACATGCATACATATTATGTAAAAACAAATACCAGGCGTAAACGAAGACTATCCAAATCTAACTGTGGCATGAAAAACTGAGGCATGAACGACTACTTAGCGCAAAATATTTGTTTTTTTTTGTGTTCATTTACTTTTTCTGATTTGCATTTTTTTTTTTTTTTTTTCGAGTAGTAGGTGTATCTAAGCACTTTACATTCACTTCTCACTTTCTTGTGAATGGAATGACTTGAATTTTTTTTCCTTGCTTGTATCTCATCTTAGCCGGTAAATTGCAAAATCCCTGGAGGCACGTAAATATTTGCAGTAGTTTGTGGTTAAAATTATGAAAGTAAATAAATGTTTGTGATAGTCACCAAAATCGATTTGTACTACAGGTTGTGGCAATATTACAAGGTTGGGATGCACAGTGAAATGCTGTCAGATTTATTGGTGATATATTTTAATTTTTATTTTAGTAAGCTGTGGTATTTGTGGTACATAGATTGAGCATTTCAAAAAGTTTTACGAAGCTTCTTTCGCAAATGAGACAAATAAAATAAAGTTATGATTTGGACTGTGTTGAGTCGGACGAAGTTCTAAAAGTAGTCTACCGTCTGAGTAAAAGATTCGACAACAAACTGACGATGGCGACAATGACCGGAAGGGGCTTTGCAATATTCGTAAATAGTTGGATTCCAAAGAAAGATCGGTAGATTTCTTACGAGTATTTCCATTTACTGTTATATTGATGAAATCTTTACCGCACGTTTGGCTTTTCACCTATGTTGTACGACTTCTAGCCGACATAGACTATACTAGATCAAGAGTCCTTTAGGACGGTGTGGGTATACAAATTTCGAGTATGTAAATTGAAAAAATTTGACCCGATTGCTATCGAAGTCAAGGTGGGTCCATAGAAGGTGGCAGCAAGATGCAATTCGAAACCGTTGTGTATTTTTTTGTGTTATTTTGCGAGTGAAATGACAAAATCTAAATTCGCCCAGTATTGCACATACAAATTGTTTGTATAAGCAAAACAACTCAGCGAGTTGGAAAAGAAGAACAAGCATTCGGCTAATGGGATGGTTTCATCTTATAAGCATTCGCTTTAATCAAAGCTCTGGCATTGCATGCTTTCTAAATTAAGTGTTAAGGTTGGTTCACTTCAACTTAATTGAAAACTGCGATATAATATATGTGTTTTTAATGTAATCAGTTGAGCTCAATCTAACTAAATTTTTAGAAAATTTATTTCTGGTATTAAGCTTAGTTTTTGTGAGCAAAACTCAATTTCTTTCTTCTTCTGTAACTTCGTACATTGAGAAAAATTAAACCAAAAGAATTTAACTTCAAATTAAATCTTACAATTTCCTAGAACTTGCCTGAAGACTTTGAAAGACGAGTATTATACCTTATTTCAATTAGATTTTGAACTGATCATAGTTTTGTTTTTAGCGACAGCCACCACTGTTCCCCTACGCGGTTTCAACTTAAACAGAAACAGAAACCAAAGCAGGAACTCTGATTCTGTCGCTGTTTTTTTCCTGTTGCGGGTTTTCATTAGACCTCTTTTAAATTGCCAGAAATAGCAGTACATCACATTGGAATACTCAGGCCACGAAGCGGTGGCGATTCTGCAAATATTGTCGCAAAGTGAAGTGGACTTTTTGGCTCTTTGTCGGGCAGCGCTTTCTGTTCGAGCGATGGTTTAATTGCACGATGGATGTGACGCCGTCAGTGGTACCGCTACTTTGGTTTTGCCGGTTGTGGCAGTTCTCAACTATGTAGTTACAAGTTGACCAAGTTTTTCAGAAGTAAGCGGCAAAGAGTCACCTTTTTAAGTATTTTGTAGATTTATTTATTAAATATCTGGCTATAAATAAAAATTTTCACATTTTTGCTGAAATATTGGAAGTTAATCATTACTCTTTCTACCATATTCTTTGTTTACTGAATTTGGGATCGCTCACTTGGTCACCGCGGTAAGGCGGTATTTTAGATTATATCATTCTTGGTTCAATTGCTTACAGCGCAATCGACACTTCCTCTGTGGTAAGGTCATTCATATTGTCTTGTATTTTTAGTTCATGCTCAGATTATTCTATACAATATTATTGGAAAATTAAGCAACATTTTAGTTTGGTGAACATTTGACATCAATTCTTCTATTTGCTTTTAGTACTCGCTTCATATTCGCAACGAAGGAATCGGGCACGAATGCCGCCCATTATTTGGCATTTCGCCTGCCAATAGCCTGATAAGCAAGTTCGAATTACTTATTTTAGGTTTAGACGAAAAATGTCGATCTAACGGCATATTTTTTTTTAGAAGACAATTAATAAATACGTCGCTATTTTTTATCTCGAAATATCTATATTCGATATTTACTTATGAGCATCGAATTTGTATCAAATTCGATATTTCTTAAACTCCATTATTTTCATAGGCATATTTTTCTAAGTTGAACCCAAGTTTATTTTAAATAAATTGTGTAAGTACACACATACATTAAATTTAATGCGTTCTGCTTTGGAAGTCGCAACAAAGTACGCCGGGTATTTGCTCGCAATAAATAAAAGTAATAAAACTACTAAATGCGTATCATTTTTTCATTATCAAATATTTTTACACTATTTTAGTTAATTGCGCCTTTAAGGTAAAAATATCGATATTTGTGTTCCGCATATATCGACTTTTTTTAAATATATCGATACAATATATGTATATCGATATATTTTAACCATCACCAAAGATATCGAAATATCGATACTTTTGGTCTGGATATTCCGATATTTTTTAAACTTCTCTCTGTTTCTGTTTCTAATATATTGAATTATTTTTCTTTTCCTGTTGCTGTTCTTTGCAATACCGCGCCTTTAGCTCTCCTTTGTTACACGCCAATTGTTCTTTAAAATCTAGCATTGCAAGCCATTGATTGAGTTGCTGTTCCAAGTCGCTGCAAATTCATGGCCGGTAATGGTTTGGTTCATAGGAGTGTAGATCTAAAGGTCTTAAAGATTATTCTCACTTTTTGAGTTGACTAACCTAAAAAGGGTTAGATCTCCGAAACCAAAACTACGTGTCCGGTTAAAACCCGAGTCATTCCGGTACGTAGAATCGGCTGTCGCAGAAATGTCTTGCTCTGATCTAATTCCGATCTGGATTTAATTCCTACCTGTCCAGAATCAAACCAGACATACACAACATATATCCGGTATATGAAGATTTCAAGCACGACACCAATCACCTATTCACATGACGACTCACTTAGCTAGCCGCCACAACAACAATAACCGCATTATTCTCACCATAAAACGCAAAATGAAATTTTGTAAAACATTTCACTTGTAATTTTATGTTTGTGAACAATGCCAAAAAAAAAATACGGCGCGAATTTAATGTTTTCACAACTTTCAAATATTTATTCAATCATAGTTTAAATATTTAAACCATTTTTAAAGCTTACGCTCACAACCTGCGAGTTAATTAACAAAAAAATTTACTGGCATGAAGTGCCAATCAATTAAAAAAATGCTACAAAAATTCCTAATCCTAAAAAATGTATTGATTGCACAGACATACATACATAAATAGGAAAAGTTATTCGAATATAGTATAGCAAGCCATTAACTATTTGAACTACTTTTACCCGCTAAGGTAAATACCGGCATACGTCACGCCCATGGCGACAATTTGGAGTAGCGGCCTTTTGTGGCACATTGGAAGGATTGAAAAAGAAGAAAGAAAAAAAGAGGCAAAAAAATTGGTTGGAATTTTTGTACTTCCTGATTGCTATTATTTCTCATTATATTTGGTGCATAATACGGATTTGGGTGTTGCGATTTTATCGCCTGTTGCTATTTGCGGTAGGTACCTCTTGTACTAGTCACCCGTTCCACTTAAAAAATATTACACAAATATTTTCTACATATTTACGTCAAAATGAAAGTAAAATGATGAATATAATGCAAAGTATTATTAATTTCTGCTTTGGCTGAACTAATTGGTCTAAATCAAAATCCAACACACCTACTAAATTTCTTTTACATAAGTTCATATGTACTCACAGTTATATACTTACATATACTTGTATGCATGTGTGTGTTTCACCTACTCTTAAGTGAATTTTTTGTCTTAGTAATTAGTTACAATTTAATTATACGCTGACATAGTGTAGCGAATCCAAATATTCGCACTCACTTATTTGGCATAATTTTTTTTCGACCAGAAGTGAGTTATAGTGTTTTTTTTTTAATTTTAGGCGCTCTTTACGGTAACCGCAGACAGTACAAGTAATAACTTCTTTGAACTGGCCGACAATATCGACAAATTAATGTCGCAATTAAGGTATTTTTATTTCATGTATCATCATTTTCTCTCGCTTCATGAAAATGAAAACAAAAAAACTAATTGACTCTTTACGCTACTTTAGTCAATTCTATCCAAACAGTTTAAGAATGTTTTTAGTTTGACTTGACTAGGAAACTGAGTCATTTACGGCACTACTCAATCCCATTGTCCTCTCAAAAGAATGGGATTGAAGCCCCTTCAGGTCTAACCACCCAAGTCATATCCATTTTGCTATCCCTATAGAGGTAGGAATCATGAAAGGCTATAACAGTTTCATTACATTCTGTATTCCATCTGATTAACTGTGGGACAATACATTGACCTGCTTCCAAGATTTCATAAACTATTTAATGTGGCCGAAAGTTGTCCCAGGGCTTGTAATAGAGTTTGACTGTTATTGCAGACAGTAGTCTAACCCTGATAGCATTTGTCACATAATATTCTTAAACAATGAAGCTTACTAAAATTTAAAATAGATACCTACTTTGTCACTTCACATCCAGCATTTTGCTTGTCAAGCCCAAGGTGAATTCATATAAGGTGGTGTTGCTATAGCAGCCGATTGCTTTTTATTTTTTATTTATCTTACATGTATTTTGTTTTTGTTTGTTTTTGTTTTTGCGTATGAGTTTTTAAAGGCCGTAAAAGCAAAAACAAAATGTATGTAAATTTTCACAACTCTTACGCAAAAGTAGAAACAAAATATATGGGAATTTTGTAGTTGTACTTATAACACCACCTTGGTCTTGTCAAGAACATGGCCAAAACTTTTCCGGATTTGGTGTGCTCGTAAAACAAATTTTTATTCGTAGAAATAGATTTCTCATGACAAATGTCGTGCGAAGTGATAAATAAAGTTTAAAATCAACGAATCTTTTATTTCAGCATACTACCCACATTTAGTTCATTTCATTTAACCTATTTCCAAAATGATAAGGTACATATGAAAAATTTACCCGCTCCTAAGAGATTTTGTTTGAGTAAAGAGAAAGTGGCATCTAATTAATGGCCTCGATAAATAATACTATTCGAAGTACGCCTAATGTATAGAAGAAACTTTGTACAGAAATTAGCGAGGTAACGAAAATTATTCGTACGAATTACCATAGTGACTTCATCTTGAACTGATTTCTTTCATAGACCTCTCAGTATTCTTGTTCTGAGCAAAATAGTAATACGTCATTCATAAACTCTACTGTGATTTTCACAACCGAATGCAGCTATTGTGTTAGCGTTTCGAATAGCGCCAAGTTTCTGATGTCGAGTGTTTTCTTAAACGATATAATGCAAAGTCAATTTTATTCTAAACCACATTAGATAAATAATGGACATTATTTGCAACTGCGAAGTTATGATAGTTTTCTGCGAAGTTCCGAAAATTCTACACGGATTATTTGTAGCTACTTTAGGGAAGCGAAGGAAGCATAGATACCTTTTCAAGCTAAAGTACCCCTACTAGAAATCTACAGCCATCGTAGAACTTATAAAACGAATATACTATATGTATAGTTAAAGATTACTAAGGGGTCGATGGGAAGGGGAATATGTGCTGCCTGGTTAAGGTGTAGCTTCGCCTACTAAATGACTTCTAGGAGGCTTGAGGTATGTTTGGCAACCAAACCCGTATTGCTAGTCTGCGAAAGCTTATCGCCCCGTCATATTTGAGTCTTCGGATAATTTATGGCTCCAAAACATAAAGCGTATTTCTCTTAGATTATGTATTCTAGAATAACAATTACATGGTCATTTCATCATGAAAGATTGCAAATTGTGTAAATCATACTTCAGTTCGGGAATGTTGCCATGCCTTTCATCTATACAGTGGCGTGGATGATTTTTGGCATACTGGAGATGTTAATTAGTAAAACAGCCGCATTTGAAATGAAGAAACCCCATTAAAGGTTCTCGAGGCAACCGTTACATCCGCATCAAAAGTGAAAAACCGTGAGTGCTATAGAGTCATTATCACTAATTACTTATATGGTCTTTGGTGTTGACTGAATACATATTTTTCCAACAGAGTATCATATCGATACTTAAGCAGCGATATCTTGCCCCTGCGTGCTCTACAGCGCATCAAAAAATCGGCTTACTGAATGAAACGTTTGGTGGGCACGTTATTTCTGGAAATGGTTCAGTTGACTGGCAACTGAGATTGCACTATTTATCGCTTCTAGATTATTTTCTCTATGGCTACCATTTGAAGAGCGAATGTAGATTCGAAAACGCGACGATGACACATAATGTGCGGGCGCCTATAGAAATATATGTACGTAGGTGCTCGTCTCAAGCTCTTCCAATCGTTCAAATAATGTGACGAGGACGATACAACCAATGTACAGATTGCCTAGCAAAACACACATATGGTTTCTTCCGCCATCTTATTTCAAATTTGGTTTGAGTGCAAACCGGCTTGAGTGCCATCGTCGAAGTCATGTTGCGTTCAACAAAACATTGCTAGGTGGCGCCATAGTCGATTTATTGATAAATTCTATATTTATTAAACTAAATTATATTATATTATATACTACACTAAATTATTTATGTTCACAAAAATTTTAGGTTTTATCAAACAAAAACTAACCCATAACTTTTTACAACAATTCGACTGCGGTGCCGTCCACCGGACTAAAATGTTTTGATTTTTATGTTGGGAACTAAACCTATCTATGTTGCAAATATGAATCGTGTTGGTCAAGGCACATAAAACAGATAGCAGCATGAGAGAAAATGCAACCCTGACGTTGTGCTTTGTTGTTGCTGGTGGCCAATGAAACGTAAAAAACGCTGTGTGAAAGATGAATGAAGGAAAGGACAATTGCATGTACCTTTAATAATAATTTGGCGCTTACACCATAGTTTGATGTTTGGCCGCACTTCTCCTAAAATTTGTGTTGTGCATCTTGATGTTGTTGGAATTAGAATGGAAAAGGAGAGTAGTAATCGTCAAGATGAGTATATGGAGACATTTGCTACTAATCTAACCTCATACATCTAGCTTGTATCACTTGCTGGTTTTTTTTATAATATTCGCCATGTTTTTCATGATAAATATTCTTCGTAAATTTTTTATAAAATTATTCTTTGTTATATAACAAAAAGCATAGATATGAAAATTTCAAACTTTTGATATTACTGAAAATTCTACTTCAGTACTGGATAATTATTTGGAATCTTGACCTTATGAGCTTATTCAAATTTGTTGTAATTTTATACAATTTTTTCGAAATTCGAAATTTTGGTTTATACATAGATACTTCTGTTATACTTGCTAAATATTCTCGCTAATTTTTTGTGTTTCTGTTAAAATCATTTCATTATGCACATAAGCGGCTTAAATGGATTCGCCCGGATAATAAGGGCAACTTATTTTTATTTCAATTGAATGTTAAAAACAACAACAACAAAAATACTAGCATACGTTGATGCCGTTGAAAAATCTAAATTTTTTTCAAAATAATTATTTTTTTCACTTAATATTTTAATAAAATCTACCCTATGTTATACCCAAGCTTTTCATCTAGTCATCAATTAAAGTCATGAAAATCCATTAAATAGTTTTGGAGATTAGTAAAATCAAATGGGCCACAAAAAAATTCAAAAATTCTAAAAATGGCCCCAATGTTTTCTTTTACACTCTCTGCATCACTTTTCGTCAACAAATTTTCAAGATACAGGCACGACTTTGCTACAATTTTGTTTTAGTATAAACATGTAGAAAAATTTACGAAAAAAATTTATTATTATTTTTGGCCTTATATTTATGAATCGTCTGTATAATTTATAGAGCTTGAGGCCAGGTTTGTATTAGGGAATAATATGAGAAAACAACAATTTTTCAAGAAGTGATAGCTGCTATTTCGGAGATCCGTGTACCATGGTTCGAAGCCAGGTAAAGTCTAAAAAGAAAGAAGTCTGATGAGGAGATGTGGTGATCTCCGAAATAGCAGCTATCACTTCTACCACTTTCAAAAATTGTTGTTTTCTCATACCTATTATTCCCAATACAAACCTGGCCACAAGCTCTATAAATTATACAGAAAAAAAATTTATGTTGAAAAACATTTTAAATATTGTAAAAAAAATCACCATGTAGTCAGTTGTTTGACTCAATGTGTACTCGTGTGATATTAAGTATCTTAAACAGTTTGGTCCTTTTTCGATATACCGTAGGCTACCCTATCTAGTATTCGTAGCATTGCCATTTAATTTGAGTGAAGCTGGTCGAACTCAAAGCCTTTATTTATTTTTTTTACAAATGTAATATAAATTTTATTTCTTTTATTTCTACTAAATGCAATTTTGTTGTAATTAGCATTTTGACACTTCCTCATTTCTCTGATTTTCCCCCATCACTTTATATTAATCATCCAGACAACAATCGGTTGTTATTTTAGTCAACACTCGTATGCTAAATAAGTAAAACGTTTAACTAATGCGAAATTTAATTTACATACATACACATACATACATACAACCGAATATATATGTAGTATGCATTTAACTAAAGTTGTAGATGCAGATATTTAACACCTGCTCTTTAAATAAAACAACAATAAATGATATGCAAGTCTAACAACCATGAAATCATCAAATGTTGCCTTTCACTGTGGAGTGTTTCTAAAATTGATACTCATTTCATGTATGTATAGAAAGATGCATAAAAACATACATATGTACATACATATATACATGTGAATGGATATGTATTGGTATGACCTGTATGCGCAAAGCTTGGAAATAAGGAAGTCGATTACGAATTGTCTTCCGAAATGAATTTACACAAAAAAAAAACAACAAATAAAATAAAATACTCGTATGAATTTTTAAATGGATTATGAAATACGAGTAGTTAATCAAAACATGTCAAAATTTGTGAATACATGTGTGTGTGTTCAAAATAAAAAAAAAACAAGGATTTAAAATGTCTATTAAATGCCAAACAATATGAACAGCTTTAATAAAATCTCCGATAATTGCAACAATTGCCAGTCAGTCAGTGGAACAACTATAAAAAAAATTTAATGCAGCTTCATGGATTGCAGCTACGAGTCACACATACACAAACATATCTACTTAATACATATGTGGATGCCACACAAGTTGCCCCAGTTATTGTAAGTATGTATGCACATTTTATTACTGTTTTTTCTTCTTCTTATTTTTAACACACTTTTCCATATTTTCCAATATCCATAAAAAAATTTTGCCGCTTTGATCGTCAATTGTCATTCTCTCTCAACAACCGCCTAGCCACAAAGCCACCTAACTGACCACCTTGCCACCTGTCAGTCTAATACGATCAACTCGTTTACTGCGGCTTAATGCCATTTTTGTTGACGTCAGCGTTGGCATTGTGAAAATAACTTGACAGCACTGCGATTTGATTTTTTTTTTGGAAATATTTGCTACTCTTAAGTGGCTTTAAGTTCAATAAGCATACACAATTTCCGCATTGGTGGCGCGAATTCATTTGAAGTCGCTGGAGTCGCTGGAAAGTTACTTCTAATTTGTACAACTAAGTCGGCGCTGGTTTTAATTATTTTGGAGCACGATATTTGTGTGCTTCAATTCAGCTTAGGTGGCATAAGGAAAAATTAATTAATTAACGCGATACTAATTTACCGACAATTAAAAATGTCGGGGTTCAAATATTTTGCTTTTACGTTAAAATGAAAAGATCAAATAAAAGCAGTGCGAACGGGAGGAGAGAGCGTATATTTAATATTGTATATTAGCTATGCAAAATATTAAAGGCTATTTTTCATACAAAAGCAAGAACGCGAATTAAAATCAGTTTTGATAATTTTTTTTTAACGGGTATGGAATTTTGGAAAATTATATATGCATGCACAGAACTCCAATCAGCTCTAAGAACGCCGTTTTAATACCACGTTCTCGCTGGCAAACTAGATAGAACAGGAAATGAAAAAGGAAAGAGAAAAAACGCCCGTGCATCGCCTTAGATACAGCCCATGGAGTTTAGGGATCTAAGCAAATCATTTGAATCTACGTTACCCAACTCGTTTAGGTTTCCAAAATGGGATTTGTCCGGAAATTTCATTCTAGTTCTGAAAAGACCTCAACAGCTGCAGAGAAGATGTTCCACCGTTTCTTCCCCACCTGATGAGTTATGTACTACTGCAACTGTACGTGTTGTGTTCCATTCCCATTTGGGCCGCATGAGTACCCAGTGCCATGTCAAAACAGCGGCTAGCCTGTAATGGGATTACTTCCCCTTATGAGACTCAGAAGTACGAAAATCTCTATATCTAGGGCGGAATCGTTCCGGGTCAGCTCGTTGGCCGACTCTCAATCAAACATATGAAATATGTTGTACTAGTTTTTGATTTTTGCCCCTGAAGAAGCGGATTAATGCGATCTGATGCTGGATCTGATCGGATAATTTTCCACTCACATCCCACTAAAAAAAATCGTTGTAGAAATGCAGTATGTGGCACAGGGGTCGAAGCTAACTGGAAGCAATATGTTTAGTAAGTTTAGGAAAATTGATAAATTTACCCCGTAAAATATTGTAATGGATTTTAGTTGCATATTTAAGAAGATGCTCAGCTCGGTCAACTACTCGTACTGACACGAAGCAACCGTATAAATGCAAGTTTTAAACTTTGTGTAAATTTCAACAAGTTCTCATCAAAATTTCAAACTTTTTAATTCGAGTTTTTTGAACATTATGGGTATGCTGTTTCGTAGCCCATTAAATTTGAGCATACAAAATTTTAATTCAATTTTTAAATTTTAATTTTAAAAAGCTGAAATATAGTATTTTCTCTTGATTGCTACAATTTAAACAAATTTTGTAAATTTAATAAATACAATTTTTGTTCTAATTGTATTTCTATAAACAAAAATTATGATAAATTAGTAAGCAAGAAATAGAGGGTTCTGTATTTGTGATACGCACTACATTTATAAAACATATACTTTGGCGCCCAGACTCTATGGCTTCTTAATTACGGATCGTATTTCAAAAAGATGAGCTCAGATTCCCATACTCAAATAATCATTAGGAATACGAGTACTAGACTTTATATTGAAATTGTTACACTTGTAAATTCTTTTGCTTCTTTCCGACAGATCTTGCTTGCATTTGGAAAATGATAAAAAAAAATTTTTTAAATTAAATGGGACAAGTAACTTACATATTTCCAGAGGACTCATCGCAATGTTCTTACAACTCCAATCACGTTGGAAATCAGAAAGGGTTCTGCCGTATGATACACAACTCAGGAACCGAAAATAATCGTTATTTTGATTTTTTTTTCAACCTAAAAATCATTCAAAACATAAACCGAATATTCCGATCTAATCCTTTGCTAACCCTATGCTATATAAATTTGATCTTATTTTTTTTTTTTCTTTAGAAGTTAAATCATTGCAAAGCCGTTATTTTCAGATACCTATTTTTTCGATTTCATTATTATTGCATTTACAATTTTCATAAAAAAATATAGATCGAACATGATCAAAAAATTTTAAATCCAAGAAAGGCGATTATTTTTTAGTTTTTATATGGGTTAAATTATTTATAAAATTGTTTGCTGGGTTTGAGCTGCTTTGGCCGAAAATTTTTTTTTTATCGAAAAAATTGAAATAAAAAATATCACAAAAATAAAAATTAAAAAAAAAAATTATGAAAAAAATAAAAATCAAAAAATAAGAATCAAGCTTGATCGAAAAAATAGAAATTTAAAAATAACGAAAAAACAAAACAAAATAGCAATCAAACATGTTTTAAAAAAAAATCAAAATTAAAAAAAAATAATCAAACTTGATCGAAAAAAAAATTAATAAATAACCAAACTTAATCGAAAAATGTAAAGATTAAAAAATAAACTTGATTAAAAAAAAACCAAGTTAAAAAATAATAATCGAGCTTGATTGAAAAAAAATTAGCAAATAACAACCAAACTTGATCGACAAAATAAAAATTATAAAGTAACGAAAAATCAAAAATTACTAAATAACAATAAAAATTTATTGAAAAAATAATGAAATAAAAATTAAATAGTAACGGAAAAAGAAATATTTGAAAATACCGAAAAAATAATAATTAATAAATAACAATCAAACCTGATCGAAAAAAATAAAAATTTAAAAATAACGATAAAATCATAAATTATAAAAATTATAACTGTTAATTATAACTGTTTAAAATATCGACCAGCAAGTGTTGGGGTTAACATACTGATTAAGAAAAATTACAAATACGTAGATCATTAAAAGTGTTTTGTCAAAATAAACTTTTATTTTCCTGTAAAGCGAAAATGATGCAAATCAACAAACATTTTTCTGAAGAAATACATCTACATATATGGCACATGTAGTATGCAACATTTTTTGAAATGCGGCAAAAAGTTTTGAAATCATAATTTGTTTGAAGCTGAGTGCCAACAAAATGCGAATACATAATTAAGAAATAGCACTGAATAAATTTTTTCAACGAATATAAATTTTACCAAGGCATTTGTCTGATGACGAGTAAAAAGTGTGCAGAAACTGTTTGATTTCATTTATTTTTTTTGTTTGTTAATTTTTATGCATATTAATAAAGTAATTAATTATGAAAATATATGTGTGTGTGTACGTATGTGCTTCGCTCTCATCTCAACTGGGAAGCTCAAAAATTTTGCTTTACAAACATTTACATGCATTTTGCAATTGCCAATTTTTTTTATTACCGCTCAGCGGTGTGAGCTGAAGTAAGAAGTAGAAAAACAAACAAAAAGACAATAACAAATTGCAGTTACAAAAATTTACAATTTATATGCGCGTACGCATGCAACAAATTGCAACGGTGGGAACACAAATTGCAACTTATAAATATGTATGCGTGTATGTATTTGATTTGATTTGCTACTGGCAAAGTGCCGCCGACATTTCTTGTTGCTACCAATATAAAATACAATTTTATATAAATATATTTGTTGCATGCAACATTTGAGTGCTTGAAGGCATTTTCCGTTACATTTAGCCGCATTCGAAGCGAACGGATATTTAGCGGCAAGTGAAAAACGAATTGCCTCGGAAATTGCATGCCATCACACAAGGCTAGCTAGCTGGCTGGCTAGCTGCATGGGAAAACAGCATTTTGATTTTTATTTATTTTTTTGTAGCATTTTTTCAACTGTTTAATACAGCTAATTTCTAGTGAAGGTTAACTGCAATATAGCATGCCATTTATTGTGCGAAGCAGGTGGTCAATATGTGTCTGAGGATTAAAGCTGTGCTTATTTTTAGGACAACAAGCTGTTTATCCCTTGTATAGCTAATGACGCAAAAAAAAAACTTTTATCAGCAACTGGATTTCGTTTTGCAAAAGCGTTGGCCTCTTTTCATAATAATATTATACTTTTTTCCTCGTCTACTACACGCCATCTTGTCACACAGTTTTTAAAAATACGCTTGCAAACCGATTTTCTAACTATGGTTATTTGTCATCAAATTAAAAAGGCAAAAGCAAAGATACTTGATGCAACTTATCATGACATGATCTTTAATAATAACAGGTGTTTTTTTTAGACTGATAGAACTTTCGATAGCGATAGCTGTCACTGGACAGCTGGTAAATGACATTTCGTTTTGACATTTCTGTTCAGTAAACATTGACAAATCATCATGGAAAGAATGGCACCGCAACAACGTTTACAAATTGTGGAAATTTACTTTAAAAATTTGTGTTCTGTTCATCAGAGCAGCTTATTCGTCGAACTGTTGATAAATTTCGAACAACATTTACTCTACTCGATGAAAACCCAACAACAAGACAAAAAGCTGTACATGCGGAAGAAAATATTGGTGCTGTAAGTGAAAGTGTTGGAGAAGATCCGAATTTGTCTATTCGCCGCCGTGCTAAACAAGTTGGACTTTGTCAATCCACAACATGCAAATTTTGCAGTGGTTCAAAATTGGACTGATCGCATCCGATTCACCAAAGCTAGTCGTGGCGGCCATATGCCAGAAATCGTTTTTAAATATTAAATGTCGTTAAAATATCTTTCAAATAAAAAAAAATTTGCCATCATACGTTACTTCTTATGTGTTTTATTTCAATTTAAATTTCTATCAGTCTAAAAAAAAACACCCTTTATATGCGGACAAAATTTCGCTGCCATTGAGGAGGTAATCATTTTTTCAATATTTATTTAAATTCCGAATGGAGAAATATTTGCAATACGTAAGAGTTTATCTGTGTTTGTTTAATATTGTTCTAGGCTTGGGTGGACAACTTTGATCTCAACGCTGGTGAGAATTCAAAAAGTTTGAAGAAAAGTAAAAAAAATAGCATATGCTTTAGATTTGCCATTCAACAAATTATTATGATAGGAAACGGTTTTAAGAAATTAAAAAAAAAACATTCTCGAAAAAAATTATATGGATTGAAGAAAAATGGTAATATATTGGTGCTAAATAAAAATTCTATACTTATTATTTTTGTAAAAAAAGATTTAATTTTGTGTCCATTTTCAATTATTTTGAATAAACCTTTACTCAATCGACATCAAAATATGGAACTTTTTTCTTTGGCTATTGTTTTTTTTAGTGTAGAATATGAGATCGGTAAACAACTTGACTGAGTATCAACTATTAGCTTACGTAAGCAACCGAAAATTTCAACTATGATTATTTACATACACTTTTTCAATGCGCTCATACAAATATCATCTGACATATCCGACAACTTGTCTTGACAGTTGAGTTGATGAGAGAAAGTGAAGTGGTGGATATATGGACCAGACCAATGTCAAGACGTATTCGAAATGATATCAACATGAATGCCTAGCGTTGGTCAACTGGTCATCTGTCATAAGATTGCCGCCCTTGTAAAAAATTAGGTCCATCAGTTGAAACCGGCTTCTTCAGTGGCCCGCGATCAACGGCCATGATAAGTATCATTTCTACAGATGAGAAAATTATCACTGCTGAAGAAGTTTTTAATAAAAATAACAACAAAGTCTATGCAAAAACTTCCAAAGGAGCAAAAAAATTTTTTTCAATGTGGTTCAACGTGGTGACCATGCAGTTGCTCTTTGGTGGGGAGTCTCCTGTAAAGGCGTTACACCTCTTCACGTCTGTGAAAAGAAGGGGTTAAAACTGGGGCAAAAATGGGATGTTTTTGTCGGCGTGGTAAACCAGTTAAGTAAAACTCTCTTCGATGAAGAGCATTGGGCCTTCCACCAAGATTCTACTGCAACACACAAGGCAGAAACCACTCAGCAGTGACCTAAATATTCCTGGTTTCATAGCTGCAGAGGATTGGCTGTCTAGAAGTCCAGATCTATTGAATCCATTGCACTACAATTTATGGTCAGAGCAAAAAATGGCAATTTCGAATAAAATTTTGTACATCGCTCATTTAATAAATGCATTATTAAATAAATTTAATTTTATTAAAAAAAAAAAGGTATTACAGTTTCATTTTTATAACGGCCTGAACTTGTAACATAACTTATGGCAGGACTAAGGACAAGCGTTTCAATTCGAATCTTACTTTCAAAATTATATTATATATCCAAAACTTGAACAAAATCAGGGTTGCACGACTAAAAACTTTGTTGGAATCTTATCTATGCTTAACTAGAAAGTTCTACCATCGGTTCCGGTAGAATAGATACTACACTTTTCGTTTTCTGGAGATGATAAGGATTCACGGAAGCCTTTGACAAGTTTTAGCAATACTGTATTTCCTTATTTAATTTCAATATGTTTTTATAAAAATATAGTTAGTTCTATAAAAAAATTATTTTATAAAATTTTCGAGTATGCAAATTTTCAGTTGGTAAAAATTTTAGTTGATTTTTGACAATTTTTTATTTCTGTCGGTGTGCAGCAATTTCTTACATACAAAAGTAGCTTCTGTTCATGTGTTATATGGAAGATATGGAAAAATACAAAATAAAAATTCAAAAATTACCAAAATTTTTTAACCACTTGAAACTTGCACTTCATTGTACTGATATTGAATGAGTTACAAAGCTGCATACTCCAAGATTTAAAAACCAAATAAATGTTAAAAAGTTGAAAATTATATTCACCATTTTTTTAAATTTTTATAAATTTTCTATAAAGTTTGCGACTTCGCCTTACATGATTTTGTTGTGAAATTAATTATATTTTTATTAAAAGTGATTTAAGGTAAATAACAACAGATAAACTTGTAACTTCATTGTGCTACTAATTTTGCTTTACTTTCAAAATAACAAGCGAAGCATAATAAAAGTAAATGGCTCTCCAGATGGCACACCTACGTGAACTAAGGCAAAATGAATATAACTAGATTTAAAATACAAAACCCCACAATTTCTTAAATGAAGACGAGAAAACAAAAGTATATTAAGTAATCAAAGAAAATCGGGTTTGAAGTCACTTTGGGTCACAAAATTATTACTAGAGAATTTGAGCTATTTATGTTATATTTGTTTCTCAAAAACTGCGGAACAAGCGCGGAGGTAGAAATGTTTGAAACGGTTTCTTACGCTGTTGGAACACTCTAATAGTTACACCTAATGCGCAAGTTCACCAAAACTGCATTGTCTCCAAATACCTCACTGAGCAGCAAACACAAAAACATTATGTAGTTAATACCGCCCATTTCTGCTGTTTATAATTTTATTTAAGGGGGGGGGGGGGGGGGATGCCAAGTTAGTAGACCTGCTTTGGTGATTTGGTGGCTCATAAATGTCATTTGTTTTGTCAAATTGAGCTCGACAATAAAACAAATTATAATATGAACATTTATATATCCAATCCACAAGTAGTTTTGAAAAAAACAACAACATTCTTGCAAATTAAATTCATATTGTAATATTTTCCACCTAGCTATACACCTCGCCCACTTGGCCACTGTTATTTGGTGCAACATTTCAATGATTTGTGATTACTTGTTTGACTACAATATTTGCTTAGTTTATTATGGTATCAAAGGAAATACTAAATATCATTTTTCAACAGCAAAAATATTACAATTTTGGTGGAATATGTATATATGTAGATACCAGATACCAAACCAAATAATAAATATGAACATATGGCGCTTGGCTTAAAGCGATATCTAAGATTTTCAATCTATTGAATTGTGAAATTTATGAGTGATTGAGATCTTCCTTTAAAAAATGATACTAAGTAGTGCGCACATTTATAAAATCAGTATTTTTAAAGTAAGCCAAAAGCAGTTGAACTCAAGCTAACTTCAAGAATAGCTGAATTGGTTACGAGATGAAGTGCATTTTTCATGCAATTATGTCCACGGTAGGAAATGCTGAGCTTGGAATGAAATGTAATGGAATGGAGGTAGGATATGCAGAGCTTGGAATGAAATGTAATGGAATGGAAGTAGTTCGAAAATAAGAAATCAGCTTTCTAAGCACTCCGACAAAGTTGCCCATTGCACTTAAGCCCTGGGATTGATGAAAGGTATGAGGGATAGGGAAAAGGATAAGAATAAAGGTGGAATGGGGCTTTTTCTTCTCCGTGACAAATCTTTCAAACTCTTTGACGAATCTGGGAAGCTTGTCGAGGAATAGAGAATGAACGCTTTTCATTCTCAATATATCTGACCCAAATGAGCTCTATTTCAGCCGGTAAAGGATAGGTATGGAGGAAATGCTCTGTCCTATCCTCCTTCTCAATGTAAGACGTATGCATCAGGTCAAGCGATGATGTCTATGGTGGTCATATGTTATCCCAATGGATTTTATCCAGTAATAAGCCCAACCAGGTCTCGTAACTCCTTGCTGCTCTGTCTAAGAAAGAATTTTTCCACCACCCTGCACGGTATTTTCAGAAAGCAATTAATTATTCATCAACTGTTCTCATTCGTCTTATTCATGGCATCCCTAATGCACCTGACCGTTCTTGCTATGCTTGGCCCTATAATTCACTGCGGTCCAATTCTGCCAATGACTCCCTATTAGCCATTTCGTCAGCCAGTTCGTTACCTTGACCCCAGTAGTGTTCCGCCAACCACACGAGTTCAAGCTTATTCCATTTCCCAACAGAGTTCAGCCTCAACAAAGTTTCTTGGGCGATTTTTGAAGAGGTGACACCAGTCTCCAAAACCTTTTGTGAAGCTTGGCTGTCACTGCGGACTCTTATTTGACGTCTTCCTTTCGCCAATTATCCAGTTCGCTACCCTAATTATAGCGAATATCTCCGACCGGAAAACCCCTTGACATTGTACCTGAGCCAATCTGAGATCCGCCATCTCGGTGTGAACAGGCTCGAGTTCCATTTTCTGTCTTGGAGCTGTCAGTGTACAAAGTTTTCACCGTACATGGATCTCACTATTACTCTATTGTAGGAAAGCTTACGGTATACTTTCTAAGAAAAGATACTCACAGTATTGGTTTGTAATTTGGGGCAAACGAGACCTAAGAATATTTCAAACCAATGCTGAGCTATACTGGAAGATTATCCCTGTATCTGGTATTATGCATTTTAATATTCAAAAGTTTTAGTACCTCAACTGAATTTTATTCCCAAAAAATATTTGCTTGCCTAAATTAATCTACTACAATTCGTAATTCTCAATAATTGTATTTTGCAGTTTGCTAAATCTATAGATTTCTGTATATTTTCCTCTTCCGTTTTCCTATTTTTGTTTTCTTTCAACTTTTCACTTACCTTGGTGGTAGATATTCGGGCTCTGGTGGTGGTACATGAACATAGACGTGCTTATGCACCACAGGTGGCTGTTGTGGTGGTCCATACACCGGTGGTGGTCCATAGCCACCGCTGGGCGCCGACGGTTGATAGCTGCTGGGTGGTGGAGCGCTGTAGCTGTCACGTGGAGGTTCTGGGCGTGCAGCTGCTAATTCAGCCGCAACCAAAACAAGTAAAACCTAAAGAGTGGAGAGCGAGAGAGAAAGAGAGAGAGAGAAAGAGAGAGGATAGACAGAAAAAAATTATTAAATGAGTGACTCAAAAGAAGTTATTATTTGTAAATCTGTGCATGCGGTGGTTTTATAAAAACTTCGTTACTTTTTTAAATAATTTCAATTTTGCAAAACACATTTTTCATGCGACAGTTACATGCACTTAGTGTTCATACAATAAACAATATTTTATTTACGCCTGGAGTTTATTAAACTATGTTATAAATTATAATTATATTATTTTTTTAAGCAAACGATTTTAGATTAATAACATTTATTAAAATAAATTTGCTTTGTTTTAACAATTTATTGCGGCACTATTAAAAAAGTATTTAGAAATGTAATCTTGAGTTTAAATAGTAAAAATAAATAATCTAAATTATCCTTTGTTTCCAAGAAAACATTTGACTATACATTTTTAAATGTGGGCCTTAATAATTTGCAATTTCTTGTAAAATTATTAAAAAACAATTTGTGGCTCAAATATTTAAATTTTATCAAGAACTAATCGCAATCTGGAAATCATACCGATTTTTTTTGTTTTGTTTTTAACCTATAGCTCTGCAAGGGTTAATGCCAGTAAATCTTTCATCCAGGTTAGAACAATTTATTTAAGAATGTCAATATGAAAATAATACTAGCATTACTGATATTTTTTTTCAATCCTTTGTGAAATGAAGTTATTTCGGTAAAGTTTAGTTAGGGAAAATAATGGATACAGTTTCTCGAACAAATAAACCGCGCTCTACAAGATTTGTGTTTCAAAATATGAATATCTTCAGTTGTTCCTTGACTTAAAATAAAACAATTTTTCTTCAATCCATTTAATTCATTTACAAACGAAATACCTCAGAAAATATCACTGACAACAATTTATAAAAAGATTTCGGTCCTTAGCTACAAGAAAATACTTAATTTATTCATTTTACACTTGCAAGCATCACATTTGAATGTGATAGAAAAAAAAAAAATTTAGGACAAGTCTAAACTACATTTTGTGGATTTAAAGGACTTAAATAATAAAATTTGTTTGCCTTTAGAAATAAAAAAAATGTTTGTATATTGAACTGGAGTGCAAATTTTTTTATTTATGAACACTGCTTCCAAAAACTGCGGCCTCAGATTCTCCAGTTGTGAAATTTGTAAATCCTGCAAGGAGGACTATTTGCATTTTTCGTTATTCTAAAAAACATTATGCGTATTATTTTTCGTTTGAAAAGGAATACAAACTTATAATTCTTAATTTTTTTTTATAGAAAAAAAGCAAAATATCATAATTGACAAACACACGAATTTGTAATTATATTTCACGGTTTACTTATTTTCTTTTTTTTCTTTTTTTTTGTGATTGCAAATTTTCGAAAATAAAAACAAATGTTTTCTTTCTCGTTATTTTTCTGGGTACATTCATAACAAACATCGTGAGAGTTAGTTTTCGTTTTGGAAGTACTGCAAATTTTATAATTCTTAAAAAAAAATTCTTTAAAAAAAATTTCAAGAAAAAATGGTTCAGTTTAATTTTCAGAAAATTTAGAAAGCGATTTCTCTTTTTCTTGTTGCATGCACTAATTTAATTTTTAGTAGAAACAAATTTTCGTGTACATTAAAAACAATTGACTGGCTTTAAGAAAAACTGCTCACAAAAAAAAAACACAAAAAATATAGAAATTAATTGGCGCTAAAAATATATTTGCAACTTTTGAAGAAAACAGATTTAATTATTATAGGTTTTTATTCATTTTAAAAAAACTTTTACTGAATCGGTAGAAAAAAATGTAAGTTGAATAAAAATTTATGACATCGGGAAAAAACTTGTTCATCAACTCTTTTGTTTTTTTTTTTTTTGAGTGTACAATTTTTAAAACTCTTGCGAATAATTGCTGCTGTTTTACTTAAAAGTTGAGCTAAATTCGATAACTTCGTTTGGAAAGGCAAGCAAAGGCTTCAGAGTTTCTTTTTCATAAAATTTGTAATTTGTTATACTATAAAAACTAAATATTAACAAACTAAATAAAAAATTGCCGTTCTATTTCACTTAAATTTCAGAAAATTTATCAAGCGATTTTTTTTTCTATTCTATGTACATAAATTTGAAAATTAAAAAAAAAAAATTTCAAATACACTAAAAAACTTGTCTGGATTGTAGAAAAACAGCTATCAAAGTTTTACTTAATTTGGAGAAAATATCGTAATTTGAAGAAAAAATTACGAAATCAAAATAAAGAAATTTTTCTTCGCTCCTTGTTGTTATTTTTGAGTATACAAATTTTGAAGCTCTTACTAAATAAATGCTCTGTTGTTTTACTTAAAAGTTAAGCTGAATTCCATAATTTCGGTGAAGAAATCTTTGAAAAACTTTTAAGTTTTTTTTAAACAAAATTTGTTATTTGTTTCCTATGAAAATTAATTTCCTTCGAAAGAGAAAGGGGAAAATTATTTTAATATTAAGCTGCCTGAATTTAAATTTATATTATTTATTTATTTTTAGTTTTCAAAATAATTTAATTGTATAAAAACAGTGGAATGTAACCACATTAATATTTTGCGTTTTCTTCAAATTGTTTTTAATATTTTCTTTATTTTTATAAAAACAATTTTATGGTTTTTTTCTTAAAAACTTTTAAGTATTATCTTGAGAAGAATTTTTGGTAAGCATTAATTTCATTATTATTTTCAGTCTCATATTTTTATTGTACTAATTTTATTGACCTTCACTTATTTGGTTTTTTTTTCTTTGAATATAAAAAATAATTTTAAGTTTTTTTAGTGCATAGTTTTTAGTTATAAATAAATTCGAAGTCGCTTTTTAATCACTTTCAGATGTTTTTTTTCCAAATTTATTTAAAGTATAATTTTTAAAACCACTTTTTATTGCAACACCCTTCAATTTTCCATTTTCACGTACCGCACAAAAACGTTTCATTTTGTTTGAGATTTTAGAAACCAAGTCTAGTTTCTACGGAGGAGTTGTATTATTAAAGGATGCTCGGCGCTTTGCTCTAATGATAAGTCGACAATAAATGTAAACAAGAGACCAAATACACTGTATGGCGCGGCGCGTCTTTCTGCATGACTCTGCTGCGGAGTTTGTCGTTTATATAGGTACGCTTCGCAAAAACCGTTTCGACGAGCACACGCCACCGAAGACCTAATGTAAACGCAGTCTAAATCAGCTGCGCATGCGTAGCTTCGCCACTGCGGTGGGTGGGGGTGGTGGTGATGGTGGTGGCAGTGGCTGGCGGAGCAGCAAGAGTGGACAACTTCTGCTGCTGCGAATGAAGAAGACTTTAGCTTTTTGACTTTTGTTTTCATTGCTGCCAGCGACGGCACTTACTCTGTATCACCTGGCTGGCCATTGCTGCTGCTGATTTTGTTGCAGCTTTTGTGGATCGTGTGCGATTACTTTCGGTTTCATTACCTCACCAAAGTCGCGATACCGAAAATAAACTCAATAAAAAATTAATAAAAACAAAAAACTCTCAGCAGTTTTCCTGCAATCATTGCCAGCTGCTCTCCATCTCCATCTCCGACTATTTGACTTTGTTTGCGCTGTTATTGCTTTAATTTTCGTTTTCATTTTCGTTTTCATTTCATTGTTACCACTAATGTTACTGTTTTTATTTTAAGATCGCGTACCGGCTGTCTTCTGCCTCAACACATAATGATCATTACAGCGAACTTCGTCAGCTACATTTTGGCGCTCTCCAGTTTTACTTTTATTTTCAATCAGTCTTCGCTTTTTTGTTTGTGTTTTGCCTCTCAAGTGGTGTAATGTTTTTTTTTGTGTTTTTGCACTTCGTTCAATTCAATTTAATTTAATCTGCATTCGCGGTTGCCACTCGATGAAGAAAAATACAACCAAAATCTGGAAAATAAACGACCAAATTTTATGAAAATATTTTTAAAAAATTCTATACCATCTATACCACAAAAATATAGTTTATCTATAGGTTCCTAGGTAGATATAGCTTTCAATATGAAAATTTTAAATCTTAATGGAAACTGTAAGACGGCGTTGATAAAAATGTTTACGTGTCAATCAGATATAAACTACTTTTGTTGATATGCTTTTTTAATTTTTTTAGGTTGCACTTTAAATCAAAAAGAAAGCGCTGAAGAAAAAACTTCCCTGCCTTTCTTAAGGCTCTATAAAACTTTAAAAAAGATTGTGGAATTCTCAAATTGCAGTGCAAATTTGCCATCTCAGGCATCAAGAATTCAAAGTCCAAAAACCCTTTGACCGAAATAACCTATTACCTTGCAGTACATAACCTTGCGTAACATTGCGATCACAGTTACGGTGGTAGCCACTCTGCCTACTCCGGAAGAAAAGAAAAACTTAGGCCAGTTGGGTCCATTCTGATGCCACTTGAGCGGGCTCTCTTGTACATTTACTCAAGTTCCCATGTTATAGAACCATCGTCTTTCCGGGAAGAAGCAATTTAGATTGCAGCCAATAACAGAGCCGAGACCAACCAGACACTGAAGGAATTATTTTGAGAAAATGTTATATCGTAGTTTTATCAGAGCGGGACAGTGGCAGAGGTAGTGTTCTATCTCCACCACCTCCTCGTTTATGCAGCTGGGGCAAAAATTGTTGGCGGGATATCCCTTTCGAGAACCGTGATCTCCCATCAAGCAGTGTGCAGTAATAACACCGACCCCTGCACTGATAATGGTGCGGTCGGTTTGTTTACGAGTTTTGGATCTCCCATCGCTGATGCTTGGGCAGATCTGCTTGGCAACTAGGCAGGTGGGTTTCATTACCTAACCTCCGTTTGCCAACTCAATGAAAGATGATTCGATTCGCCGCTTGGAAGAAGACACGGAGACGGCGATATCTTCTCTTGAGAAAACGTCAGTCGCGCGGTTTCCAGGAATGTCACTGGACCCTGTGTCGAAACAACACCTAAGCATCACTTTCGCGGCTAGCTCATTTAGAGTCTTTCGACATTCGACTAATTCCCTCGAGGAGTTTTTGCCACATAGTAGTAATCTGATCGCTGCTTAAATGTCAGAGTCAATATCAAAGTATTGCAAAGATACTCAGGTCCTTTTTAGCCAAAGGTCTCTTTTATGGCTGTTATTTCGGCCTCCAAAACGCTATAGGAATCGGGAAGTCGCAGACCGATGTTTATTTAGGATCTTTGGAGTGGATTTCGCACGCACTAACTCTGTTGTGGAGCTTTGACCCAAACGTAAAAGCAGTGGAAAACCTTGGATCGAAGTGCGGGCGGCCCATCTATTCCTTTATGATAGGATAGTTTGTTGAGGACTTGTTTTTGAGGCAGAGCAGTGAGCTGGTGTAGTTTAGTTCCCGTTAAATTACTGGAGTGGTGTTTAAAATTGTCCAGGATCCATGTGGTAATTGGCTTGGAAAAACATATAGTAGAGTATCTTGGGTCTTGCTGGGGGTAGATGGCAGTGCTCTCTTCTAAACCTGACCACAATAAGGTAATCCCAAAGAAAAGGTTAGCTCAGACCACTGCAGTATATATCCAGTATTTTTAAGTGCGGCTTCATACCCCATTGATTTCCCTCCGACTATTATTTATTATCTAAATTTAATTTCGACTTGCGAGGAAAAGAAATTGAACACTGATGATGATATAACATTGATATAAAGGAAGATTATATTGAAAAATATGAATAGTGGTTTGCGAAATAAATGTCATCTTATAGTACACATCAGAAACATTAAAATTTTAATACATACATTTCTGGATTGTCTTCTTATTTTAACAGTTTGAAGATTATATGGAAACTATTTCGAATTTTATTTACTTTGTATAGAGCAAAGGTAAGGTGAAAAAACCCAAACCAACCAACTATGAGTGAAATAAAAGCAGCCTTTTTTTTTTGATTAAAACTAAACAAAGTGGCAACCGTCTCTGCATCTGCAACATCTTCGTGATGCACCTCAATCTCATGCCAAATGTTGCAAACTCATGGCTGACTGGCAGGCTAGACGATCTTGTTTCGGCCGTCATATATTCGGTCGGTCGGTTGGTTGGTCGATTTGTTGGTTGATCGTGCGAACGTTCGTCTTAAACCAAATGCCACAAAGTGGAAACGACGCGCGGTCAAATGACCAGCAAACATAGCATTCTTCATTCAGTCAAACAGATGCCAGCGTTTTGGCCACAACGTTCATTGCCAGCACGATCGCACTTTCGCTGAGTTGAAGATCAGTTGTATTTGATCAGCAATAACTGTCGCAGTTAAGCAGCCAGCAGATAGCAGCTGTTGTGATCGTAGTTAGCAGCTGAGATTATTTTAGGTGCTTTTTTCCAAATTTTGTTTAGTGGCAAGTCTGAATTTTTTTCCAAATTTGGCGTAGGTCTACTTTTGGTGTTCTTCGAAAAGTAAAAAAAGAAAATCTAATTAATAAATTGCGAGACGTGTGGACAAATTACTAAAAATGTGTACTTGTGTATAGTGTAGGTACTTGCATGGATATTTTTATTTAAAATGAGCCAATTAATGCCGTAAACTTCTTGCAGCGAGTCGAAAGTACATTACTTGTTTGAAGGATTTCGTAATCATAGGTAATCGAATGGTTCGTACCTCAGACTTGTTTGAATGAAGTCGCAGGCCTTTCGCCGTGCCGCAGCGAATTCATTCAAATATTTTAAACTGTTGTTTAGTGGATTCCCAAAGGAATCGTAGAGGCAATCGGTTTTGATTTCAGAAAATAAATATCAAAATCGAAATAAACTAAATAAACTTTTCCCTCTGTACTTATGTAGAATACAAGTTCAGTAATACCATCGGCTACAAGCATACATGGCAACAGGTACGCGAAATTGGAATCGGCAAATACAATAACCCCATTTTTTTGGAATTTGTGGATATCAACGATTTAAATATAAACTTCGTTAATTTGAATGTGAAGATGAATGCGATGTTGTCCAATCAATAATTGATGCAAAAATCAAATGCCATTGGTGCGATCGCATTCATCCAATATTCCTTAAATATATCCCCCCCTAAATTTCTTACCTACCTCACGCATGCTATGAACGCCATCCTGACAACGGGTGTTTTTCCAACATGCTGGAAGATAGCCAAGATCATTTTTATTTCTAAATCCAAAGGTGATTTTCGACCAATTGCTATATTGTCCTTCCTATTCCCAAGGTATTGGAGCGCTTAGTTCATTGACAAATTAATTCCTTTTTGAGTTGTAATTCTCTGCTGAGCGTTCAGGCACTGTTGACCCTAATCTTTTATGTTTAAAAGTAAAAAAAAAGTTGTTTAATTTTTCAGCATCAGCATTGGAGTTAATTAGATCGAACCTTAATAATCGATCACAAGCACAAGCAGTATGTGCTGGTGGAGTGCCATGCCCAATTTTGTGTTCACGTCTAGAGGTGTTCCGCAGGGAGCAATGCTTGGCCCACTATTCTTGGTCCCGCTTATTACTGTATGTTATTATCATTATTTCAATTTAGTCAAAAGAACACAATCCTTACTGACTACTAACAAAAGTGCTTAATACTATTTAAAATAATTATTTAACAAACTACTCAATGTGGACCTTGGAAAAGATGGATCAAGATTAGTTATAAGATTCATTTCCGAAATAGTTTGCATCAAAGGAGCATTTTTAGCATAACTAGTACTAGAAAACCAAATATAAAACATAGAGAACTACCTCAAATTGCGAAAAGGAATATTAAAAGTTAACCTTTCCAAGAGCTCAGAACAGTCTATTGACCCTGTTAAAATATTTTCAACGAAGGTGCAGGAGAGAAAGGCACTTCGTCTATTTAAAGTCACTAAATTCAAGAGTAAACAGCGAGATTCATAAGAAGGTAAAGGCTCCCTAGCCAGAGATAAAATGACTTAGAAATTGGGTAATGCTTTCTAGTAAAAGTGCAGTGAGAACATTTATTAATATTCAAAGAGTGGCGATTTTGTGAACACCAGATAGAAAACTTAACCAACTCCGATTGGAGAGTATGAAAGTTAGCATAGCTCTTTATTACTGAATAGATCTTTAGGTCATCTGCATATCAATGTCATTGATAAACAGAGTAAAAATCAGGGATCCCAATATGCTACCCTGAGAAACACCCGAAGTCGCAATGAAAGGACGTGAAGAGACATTGGCAAACGCAACTACATACCTTCTATTGGATAAATACGATATAATCCTTTCAAGAAAGATTGAATGAAATCCCAAACAAGGTAATTTCATAATTAATATCTTGTATGAAACTCTATCGAAAGCTTTCGAAAAGTCAATATAAATTGAGCCAACTTTTGATACCCGTTTTGAAAGGACGAAAAACAGTCTTCCGAGCGAGAATAGCGAAGTTGATAACTGTGGATCTGCCTTTAACAAATCCATGTTGATTAGGAGAAATCAACTGATACATTCGAAGACTTTAGAAACCGTATATAGTTTAGAAATAGGCCGATAATCGCGAACATCGTTTTTGTTGCCACTTTTAAAAATACACGTAGGTAATTGAGGCATTTTTCCAGTCATGAATAAAATCACCAGAAGATAGTGGCTTATTAAAGATTAATGTTAGAGGTACACCACAAACAGGACACATTTTAAAAAATCATCATCCATGAACTTCAACGGTTTTAGACAGGATATACCCCTTAAGACATCATCCACTGTTATCATAATAGACCCAAAGAAAAACGAGGAATTGGAGGCAAAACTATTCCTAACTACATTTTCAATGTCTGTGTCGAAATCAGCACTAAAAAATTCTGTACAAAAGTCGAGTTAGCGTGCTTATCTTTGAAAAAACCCGAAGAATAAATACTATTAGAGCCTCAGTTCTTGGATTTCTAGTAACTCCAAAAGACTTTCGGGCTTTTAATACTGGCTTCATAGAGTAGGAAAATTATAAAATTCAAAGCTTAAAGCAAAGGGTATGTGATGTTAAAGTAGCTGCTGATATTGGAGAGTGACACTCAATATTTGAAAATATTATGATATTCATATTTATGCCGACGACATCCGATTGTATGTGAGCTGTTCCTTTGCATCTATCGATGTTGGTATTTGTAACTTAAATTCTGACCTTGGAAATGTTCACAACTTGGCAAGTAACAACGGATTGGTCCTTAAGGATTGGTCATTGTATACCAATTTATAGAAGACACTTCAGACTTGACACACATCGCAAAGAAATTTTGGACAATTCTGTGATAAATTTTGTTGATAATACCAAAGACCTTGGATTAATACTGAACGGGGCATTGACATAGACATTTCTAGCATAATGTGTAAAACATTTGGAATGCTTAGATCAGTCCGTAATGTACTTCGCACCAGTAAAAATTCGACAGCTACTAGCGAAAAAGTTTTTACTACCATCGACTCTGTAGGGATCTTAACTGTTCACTAACTGTGATGGTGGGTCTAAAAAAACATAACACTGTTTAAAATAATTTACAGGATCAGAGGCCGTGAACAATGTATCTCTAAATATAGTATAATAATTACCGGTATAACATTTGATAAGCTATTGGAGCTAAAATGTCTCATACTACTTCCCAAAATTTAAATCTCTCAGAAGCCCACGTACCTTCATGAACGATTACAGTTTTCCCGATCACAACGAGCATTCCAAATTATTCATAATAAATACAATTGCCTCAAATCCGAACGCCAGTTTTATGTTTTTGTTAACCGTCTTTAAAACGTCTTACCTCTAGCAATCAGAACCACCAAGAGTGCTTTCAACTTTAGGAGAGAATTAAACCAATTGATCGCAGTTTTTTTGTATTTTCCCTACCATTTTGCTACCATATTCCTTTTCTGAAATACCTCTTTCTACAATTTTCGCTGACCTACTTGCTGCTTTACTTACTTCCCCACTTCTCAACTATTTCATAGCTCGAAATTAATGTATATCTGAATTATATTTTAAATAGAATGTAGGTAACGAAATAAATTTCGTATAAATAAATTTAAGCTTTTACTATGTACATATTCTTAGCATCTACAAATGAACTAAATAAATAAAAACTGATAAAGATAAATAGAATATGACAGCCTTCATTTATGAGAGACAATTCCAAAATAAAGTTTAACTTAATTCGATATGATTACCTTAGATCCAATAATTTTTTGTATATGGATATTTTCTTTCGATAACACTTACAAGTAAAAGTATCGATACCTGCTCAGTATCGCTTCATCCCCATTCACACTATGCTACAAGTCGTGACAGTACAGTCACTCAAAACATTTGAATGCAAGTAAAAAAAAGCTTCCGCTAGGAAAATGCGACGGGTTGAAATTATTTACAAACCCTAAACCCTCTTCCACAAAATCTTTATGCGAATTAGTAGATAAAGCTGTGAATATCTCATGAAAGTGAGTATCCCCGCAGTGCTTCGTCTGACTACAAATTTTGCCCTGCAGCCTATTGACGCCATTGTGTCTAGTTCGAAGATACTTATGGCACTCGGAATCCCAAAACTCTTGTATGGCTTTTACCTGCATATTCACATTATAGACTCAAAATTAAATTGAATGCGATACATCCACGTAAAACGATATTGATGAGCAGGAGTGTATGATCCACATTTTCAATTATTACTTATAATTACTGAGTACCTACTATTTATGTCAAATATACCACTTATTCGCATCAGTGTTACCACATTGTACTTGCAGATCGTGAGAATCAATCAATATTTATTTCCTAGCGCTTATGCAACTTCACATCAGTGAAAATATTGAACACGAAAAAAAAAACAAAACAATACCTAGGCAAACACTTGTAAATCATCTGATTATTATACAATATGAAAAAATTAAAGTACTTTCACCAATAACGGTTTTTTTCTGTTTTTGTTTTGGTTTTTTTTGATTTTTTCAACAGAAAATCTGTAACAAGAAATCTTCAATCAAACCATTTTGTGTTTTGGAATGTCGAAACGAATGGCATTTAAGTGGCAACATTGACAACGCGGATGTGTGTGATGATGCAAGATTGTTACAATAAGGTTTACATTTTGTTGTAAGCAGCAAGTAAAAAAAATAAAAGACGCAATAACAAAAATACCAAAAAAATAGTAAAAGAACAATAGCAAAATCAAAAAAAAATAAATAATAACCACTTGAAGTCAAAACCAAAATCAAATCACTTTCAATTTTTTGACCATTCTATGCAAATGTAGCGGAAGGAATCGCTTTTCTTGTTAGTTTTATTTTTATTTTTATTTTTAATTTTTTATTTTTCGTGTTATTTGGAAGTCACTGCTGCTACGCATGCGTTTTATGTGCTACAATTACCCACGACAAGTATACAATTTTCCAACATTAAAACCGTATCGTTTTTCGGGTAACATGTCGTTTTTCCTTTACTTGTTTTGTTTTTTTGTTTTTTGCACATAAAAAACTGAGTGTTTATAGCATTGCAGGAAAGTGTAGTGAATCGGCGACATGGAGTGCAGTGGAGGTGCCAATTTACGCATTACGCAAGCGCGCCAATGCGCCATGGTCGGCACCCCATGCGGCGCGATTCCCAGCCGATAGCCATCGATGCGAGCAGTCGCAGTTGCTGCCGCAGTGGCAGCAAAAAAAAATTTATTTTCAATCTTACGCATTTATTTTATTTTGACTTCTTCCTACCAGTCGGAACACGACAGTTGTTATTGACATTAAAAAATCGCTGACCAACTGCAAGCAAATGGGCAAAAAAATAACCAGAGCGAAAATCAAGCGCATGCGCGCAATAAACGCAGAAGGCAAAGCAGGCACTCAAAGAAGTTGAGCGAGAGAGAAAGAGAAAAAGAAAAAAACCTAAATGCGAGCAAGATGAAGTGGCAGCAGTCAAATCACAGTCAGACGATCGCGTTTGTTGTTGTTGCGCTTGTTTTGCCGCTGCCAAAGTAGCCAGTTGTGTACTGCAGAGTTGATGGGAAAATGACGATGACGATGACGATGGCGCAGAATAAGCCACATCGGTTTAGGAAGCTACTATGTACATACTAGGTGAAGCTGTAAACATTTTGCCACAAATGCAACAATAGCAGCTACAACAACAAGGCAACTGGACTAAACGTAGTTGACTCTGGTAATTTTTACAATCACTTTGAATTACGCTGCTTTTTTAAATGGCTCCCAAGGAGGAAAATTTATACAAAATTAAACCCTAAAGCGATGTAGCCTCAGTCCATAATAACTTAGCAAATATGTATGATAAACTTTGCTGTATCTGCATTAATACTTTCCAAGCGTCTAGTGTCTGAAGGCTGCCAATAAAAACACCCCTCTTCAATCTAGCAACAATTTTCTTAAAACACCTGATTGTGTAAATTTTTCTGCAAAAGAATAAAAACCAACATAATATGAACATCCTTCCCTCAAAAAATGTAAAATTTCATTAGCAGCTTTTTTCTTTTATTGTTTATTGTGGTTCCTCAATTCTCTTTATGACTAATTTTTACTAACCGTCGGCCAGCCAACAAGCACACGCATTTTCTCAAACGGTCAGTGGCTGGTGGTTTGTTAAACTTCTCTGGATAAATTACATTTTACACTATCGTTTCTTAGCCAGGTGCACCCAATTTCATCTTTTCCCATTCGGTTCTCTTGCACAGGAAACGGCCCTGTTTTAGCCGGACTTTGCACTCTTTTGGCGGGATTAGATCTTGTAACAAAGAATACTATGAGTAATAGACCCATCTGGCTATCAAAATAAATTGAAGCACTAATTTTGTACATTTGTAGAGTGCGAGTATTATATGATTGAAGGAAGTTACAAATAGCATTATTTTCATCTACTCAGTGAACCAAGAGTTTTTAAAAGCACTTGATTCTCTCACAATAACATCTGACAGTGTAGCTGACTGCGATGGCTGTAGTGTTCGCTTTGCACCGAATATATTAACGTTACTAAAACACAAACGCACTCTTTGGTGTCTGTAAAATAACTCAACGTCTTAATTTATCTTTATTTGCATTAAACCTCTTTTAAGTAAAGTTTACATTTCATTTGATCTCTTAAAAATAGTATTCTTCTTCTTACTCTAATTTCTCTTATTAGTACGTAGATTAACTATTGTTGTAAATATATAAGTAAGTATGTATGTTTATATGTTTGTGTTATGTATGAATCAAGTATGTGCAAAGGGACATATGGGTTCTAATATTACACCTCCACCGCCGGAATAAGCAGTCCCTGCTTATTTAGAATTTCTGTATTTTTAATTAATATATAACTAAAAAAAAGTATTTTTTCCTGATCTTTTTTTTTTTTTTTTTTTTTTTTTTATTTCTTCAATGTATTTCGTTTAACTTGGGATTTATATATTTTTTTGAACTTGTTATCGTTTGATACTAAGTAATTTCCATCTTGTTTATAATTAATAATTTTCTTGTATTTAGGTTTTGCTTTGCTAACCCTGTTGTTATTAACAATGCTGTTGGCAAAACTTTCTGTGTCAACTCTATTGGCTTTTTTATTCAATTCATTTATTCGTTTAATTTTCTTCTGATGCATTATTTGTGAAAGCTTAGATATTTCTTCTTGTGCAATTATATTATTCAAAAGATCAATTGGTCGAA
The DNA here is from genome assembly GCA_951828415.1 of Anomoia purmunda. Lineage (NCBI taxonomy): Eukaryota > Metazoa > Arthropoda > Insecta > Diptera > Tephritidae > Anomoia > Anomoia purmunda. The sequence continues at coordinate 124,895,072 of OX639994.1, forward strand.
AACCAGTAGTAGTGTGAATGGAGTTGTTGTATGATATTATTGCCTTATGGACATTTTCGTTAATATCATCTTTATTATTTGAATCCGCATTAAAGAGCCGAATATGCTCATTAAGGGTTCCATGTAGCCTTTCGATATCTGCATTGCCAGTTTTCAGATACGCTGTGGTAGTATGGAACTTTATTTCTTGTTCTTTTAAAAATTCTCTAATCACTGCAGTGTCTAACTCATTGTCGAATATTAAAAGATTTGGCTTCCCTAAATACCGTATTCTTTGCTTAAGTGCCTTAAGTATTGACACCCAGGTTCTATCTTCTAAGTAGTACGCAGTTGCATACTTCGTGAGCTTATCTATAGTCGTCAGGTACATGGTGCCTCGTTGTGGGTACCATATATCTACATGCACAATATCGTTGTGCTTTGTTGGGGTGGGCGTAATATTTAATTTATATTTTATAGGAGACCTATCGTGTTTTGCGAGCTTACATATTTCGCAACTGTTGATGTACTTTTGAATTTCTTTTTGGAATTTGGGGTAAAAATAATCTTTTCTTAATTCCTCATAAACTTCATTAATACCCCTGTGATTATTTTTAATATGCGTTTTTTCAATTAACTGCAACAGTGTTTCTCTATCAGTTATATCTTCTATAAATAAATTAGCTTTTAATACTTTTAGGTTTTTGTTTCTCGCAAAATATTTAATATACAAAGACTGAAATTCTTTGTATAGCTCAACATTTGGACAAAAAACTACAACGAGACCTTTTGAAGGAAGTTTATCTTTAAAGAAATTCAAAATACCGTCTGCATTGGCTACCTTTAAGTTGTGTCGGATTTTATTTTTAAACATTATTTTCGTTTTACAGGAGTTTTCGTTTGAAGTTTGTATAAATACTTGATTTTTGAACATATTTATTGGATTTTCGGTAATTTTAATGTAGTCAGCATCGTCGCTTTCTGCGCTGTGAACTGTATCGGCGTCCGCATCGAAAAACTCGTGTAAATTTACTTCAATTTCACTATTTGATACTTCATAACTTAACCTACTTAGACCATCGGCTACTACGTTTTCCTTTCCCTTTATGTAATTTATATCGAAATCGAATTCGTTTAGCTTTATTTTCCATCGTTGGATTTTTGCATTAGGTTCCTTAATATTGTTTAACCAAACTAAAGGGCGGTGGTCTGTTTTTATTACAAACCTACGGCCAAAAAGGTAGGGACGAAAATACTTTGTAGCCCACACAATGGCTAATAATTCCTTCTCTATCGTACTATAGTTTTTTTCATGCCCATTTAATGTGCGGCTTGCAAAGGATACTGCTCTGTTTCCTTGCATAAGTGCAGCTCCCAACGCAAAATTGCTTGCATCGGTTACAAGCGTAAACGTTTTATCGAAATCGGGATGAATAAGTATAGGATCATTTTTAAGTAATTTTTTCAATTTTTCAAATGCTGTTTTATATTCTTTATCACTTGTATTAATTTTCGCTCCTTGCTTTAAATATTTGATAAGATGATGCGCTATCTTTGAATAGTCCTTAATAAAGCGTCTATAAAAACCGGTTATGCCTAAAAATGATTTGACTTCCTTTTGAGTTTTTGGTAAAGTTATTTTATCTATAGCTTTCAGCTTTTCAGGGTTGGGTTTGATGCCTTCGGCAGCGACAACGTGGCCTAAGAACTCAGTTTCTTTGGCGAGAAACGTGCATTTGTCAACTTGCAATTTCAAATTGGCCTGCCTTAGACGTCTTAATATTTTCTCTATTGCTTCTAAGTGTTCTTCTATGCTTGTAGAAAAAATTAGAACGTCGTCTAAGTAAACTAAACAAATTGAACCAATGTATTCTTTCAATACGTTGTTAATCAGTCTTTGAAAAGTTGCTGGCGCATTACGGAGCCCAAACGGCATGCGCAAAAACTCATAATGGCCAGTTGCTGTAGAAAACGCGGTTTTTTGAATGTCATCCGGATGAACCTCTATCTGATGAAATCCCTTTGCCAAATCAAGAGTAGAGAAATACTGACATTTGCCTAGTTTATCGAAAATATCATCAATATTTGGCATTGGGAATCTATCTTCAATGGTAATATCGTTGAGTTTGCGATAATCAATCACTATGCGCCAATTTTGTTTATTGGACGAATCTAATTTTTTTGGAACGATCCATATTGGGCTATTATAAGGGCTATTAGAGTGTCTTATTATATTTTGTTTTAGCATATTTTCTATCTGATTATTGACTTCTGCTTTATGCACCTCAGGATATCTATATAACTTGGAATAAACAGGCATGTCATGCTTCGTTGCAATCCTATGCTTTATTTCATTAGTAAAGGTTAGACTGTCGTCTTTATCGTAAAATATTTGTTTAAATTTTCTAATAATTTTGAACAATTTTTCTCTTTCATAGTCTTCTAGGTGACTCGTTCGAATGTGGGATAATATGTTAGCTCTTTCAATCTCGCAATTAAAAACAAAACCTTCTTTATAAGCTATATCATTATAAGCTTCTTCTTCTTTATTCAAAAATATAGTAACAACGGCATTACTAGTAATTAATTGTCGGTTAGGTAAATCGATGATGCAGCGCAGATCTTGTAAAATATTATTACCTATAAGGCCATCAAAGTTTTCATTGAAAGGATATTCCAAAAACTCACACAAATAATTACTTAAATTAAACTCTTTGAACATGGGAAATTTACAGAGTTTTGTTATTGATATTTTTGTACCTAGTGCTCTTGCTACTACGTTTACATTTTGCTTAAAATTGGGGTGGCAGATATTAGGGTTAATTATACTAAATTCAGCTCCAGTGTCAATTATAAATCTAAGTTTCTTCACGGGGTTATTAACTACTATGTAAGGAAGTTTTGCTCCTCTGCTACAGGAAAATTTACATTCGAATTTCCTATTTCCATAGGTTCGATTTGTTGGTTAACGTTGCCAAAAAGGTGGGCTTGTTGCCTAGTTTGATAAGATGTAGTTTCGGGGTTACAATGTGTAAAATTTCTATTTGTTGCTTGTCTAGTTTGATAGGAACTAGTATCCGGGTTAAAGTGAGAAAAGTTTCTATTAGTTGCTTGTGAAAAATTTGATCGTCTTGTCTGACCTGTTGAATTGGAATGTATGTTATGATAAAAATTAGGATTAGAAAACTGTTTATTTAGATATGGGGAGACTTCTTGAAGTTTTGGTACTGTATTATTGTTATTAGGCCTATTATTAGCATTATTGTAATTATCACTGAAATTTGTTCTCATGTTTGTATTCATATAGTCTCTTTTTGCTGGGCCAAACTGCGTGTAATGTTGATGTCTTGCATCTAATATTATCTTAAAGGCATCTTCCAATGTTTTGGGGTCTCTAGCAAATATCATAGTACGTGTTGGTTCAGGAAGATGGTCTCTGAACGTTTTAAGTGAAATCCTATTAACTTCGTCTGTTGTGTATACATTATCCCCATGGGTTAAGTTTCTATTGTGAATCCTATTGGCAAGCTTATTAATTTTGAAATAATAATTTTCGATAGTTCCTTGTAATCTACAAGTTTTTAGATCATCCATCAAATCGTTACTACTATATTTTTCGCCAAAGTTTTTAGTTAAAATATCTTTTAAAATCTGCCAAGTAGTTACATTTGCGTACCTATGAATTGCTTCTCTAGTTTTGCCAACACATTTGTTTTTAATGTAGCCAAAAAGAATATTTTTGTTATTAGTATCAAACTCCGAAATAGATGGAAGAATGTTTTCTACTTGGTTTATGTAATCAGGTAGCTGATTCGGATCACTACCGTCAAAACTTTCAATGTTTTTTATGCAGGTTAAAACCAAATTAAATCTGTGTATCTCTAGCGCATCCATATTGATTTAATATGGTATGAAAATATGTATATAAAAAAAATTAATCGATACAAAATAAAAGAAAAGAAATAAACATGTAGCCTAATGTACTTATACTTATTTTTGTTGATGTTGTTGTGATTGCAATTGCTTTGATAGTTTTTGTTGTAATGTAAAAAAAAAAATACGTAGCGAACTATACTTATAGCTATTGTTGTTGATGTTGTTGTGTTTGCATTTTACTATGTTAGTTGTTGTTATAATGCCGGCTGTTACTCTAAGTTACGAACGCGTTAGGTTTAAATGAGTATGATATGACCTGGTTGCTGTCCAAATGTGTCTCCTCTTCTTGCGCTGATGGTTTTTCTGGAGCGCCTTACTCAATTTATTTGTGCTGTGTTCATATAATATATTGTTGTTGTTACGATTGTCTTTTTGGTTGATAAGGTACGAATATTTTGTTTTTACAGAATCTTTATTTCTCTTAACTAAGAGTCAAAATAAATTACTGCTAACGAACAACTGATGTCTCTCAAAAATGTTGATCATATTTGTCCTTGAAAAGGTTGCAAGTCTTTATATTTGTTTTTATTTTTTCTCTCAGTTCACCTTCATAGAGGTTATGCGTTGGGCTTTTGCCTTTTAGTCTTATTGGAACTTAGTTCACCTTCATAGAGGTTATGCGTTGGGCTTTTGCCTTTAAGTCTTATTGGAACTTAGTTCACCTTCATAGAGGACATACATATAGATGTATGTACATGAATTTTTTCACAGAATTCGGTTTTTTTATTTTCTTTTTCAATTGGGACCACTTTCATTTGCCCTTATTTTGCTATTGTACTTGCTTGCTTTTTACGAATAGTCAAAAAAGTTTATTCACTTTTTTTTTTTTTTTTTTTTTTTTTTTTTTTTTATTAATTTCACTAATAAATTTTTAGAGTTTTACGTGTGGTAAATTTCACATTGTTTTTGATTTAATTTCACAGTTTTCACTATTATTCTTATTTTCTTCAGCTTAAAATATAGCTAAGCTTATTTAGCAGTTCACTTTTAGAAATAACAAATATCTAATTCCTTTTAAATATTTCTTTAATATTTTTTTTTTTTTTTTTTTATCCTCGTCGCCATTAACGTTACTAAAACACAAACGCACTCTTTGGTGTCTGTAAAATAACTCAACGTCTTAATTTATCTTTATTTGCATTAAACCTCTTTTAAGTAAAGTTTACATTTCATTTGATCTCTTAAAAATAGTATTCTTCTTCTTACTCTAATTTCTCTTATTAGTACGTAGATTAACTATTGTTGTAAATATATAAGTAAGTATGTATGTTTATATGTTTGTGTTATGTATGAATCAAGTATGTGCAAAGGGACATATGGGTTCTAATATTACAATATGCGTACCTGGACCTAGTAATTTACCAAGCAGCGTGAAGACACTCCACTTTTACTTTCCAGAAAGGTTTAACGCATGCCGCTCGCTACCTGTGTATTCATAATAAGGAAACCTCTCTCATGGAAGTGGATAAAATTGGAAATTTCTTTACACCATGGAGCAAGCCAATAGTAATGTGGCCAAAATTGGGTACGAAGCATTCACAAGAATTCTACTTGCTAAGTAGATATATCTTCTACAACTTCAAAGGGCTACTCATAGGCCATAAAGCTATCGCGATGGAAATTCAGCTAAACCGGAAACTCTAAAACATCTACAGTGCAGGATGTAGAAAGGGAGAAGAAAATGTATGGGTTCAGAATTGTTCGAGGATCTATTCAAAGGCAATGGTTGCTGCTTTCATTATTAAGCTTTTGTTTAGAATTCTAAAATTCTAGATTAAGTTTTGAACTCATACAAATAATGCATTTGCAATCTTACTAATACTATAAATGTGAAAGTTTGTGTGCAGATTAGTTATTACTAGGGCAACTCAAAATATGCTCTAAAAAATCGCTTTTAAGCGCTTAAAATAAGCACTTATATTTTAAAAATAAGCTGAAAATATGCATCTATAAATTGTGTTATTTTGTTGCAAATTCATATAAACAACAACAATTTTTCTTAATTTATGAATTTTTTATTAAAATAATTAAGTTTTTCCATTCATTTTTCACATTCTTTTTAAGTGAAATATTAAAAATTAACATGAAAAGAACATGAATACATGTGTTATGTTTTACAGATTAAACAATGAACAAAAAAAAATGAACTTCTTGTTCCATGAACACATTTCTTATGTATAAAATAATTAGTATCAAACAAAAAATCTACAACATATTATTGTTGCAATAAATAACAAAATGTTCTTTTAAATTTTCAAAATTAAAACTTTGGCGATTGTCGCGGAAAAGAGATTTATACATACATTGAGAAACTCCGCTCAACATCAACTGATGTGATTGGAGCATATTTGAATGCTACAATTTCCTTGCTTGTATACATATCTAAATTAACATTAACACTACATTTATCTGTAGATAGGATTTTTTCTATTTTTTGAACTACATCGTAACCCGGATTGTTTTTTAAAACATAATTGAATTTAGCCGTAATTTCTAAGGATTTAGCCTTACAGATTGCTTCTTTCGCACTATTAACAATAGAGACTTGCTCACTTAGCTCCATTCCAGACTTTTCTAACTTTTGTATAGACGAAGCTAAAAAATAGTAATTTGCATCAATCAAAATGAGCTGCTGCTGGACATCATTTGCTGCAAATAGTTCTTGCGATATTTTTATGCTCCGAGAGTCCTCACAATTGAAGCTACTAACGATTTTTTTAACTTTTTCAAAATATGTCACATAATAATGCACTGCCTCCATACTCTGTGTAATGCATGAGCCAAGCATGTCACGTGTGTCACGTTGGGATAAAACACCTTTATGGTTGTGGCTGCTTTCTTCATATATGGGGCCGCATCGCTGATGAAAAGTAATATTTTTGATTTATTGAAATTTACTACTAAAAGTTTAATTGAATCGTCTAAAAGCCGTGCGATTGTGGAATGGTCTGCTTTTTCTAAAATAGCTGTATTCAACAACATTTTCTTAGGTGATGCTAAATTCGGATCCATTATTCCTATGATTACATTTCCAATATAGCGCCCTATGGCATCAGTCGTTTCGTCTATGGAAATCCATACGTAATGATTTCCCACTTCAGATATAATTTTTTCCATCGTTTCCGTGTAGATGTAATTAACATTACGGCGCAGTGTCGCTTCAGAGGGAATATTGTAACCCAAATACTTTTCAAATATTGATGCCAGGTTTTTGTTCCTCATTTTATACAAAGGTATATCCGCAGCCACAAGAGCTTTGCTTAATTCACGTGAGAATTGGGTGCTTTTTGATGCATCTTCACCAATAAATTGTTGGTTAGACATACCTTTTGATGCTTTTGCTTCCAGAGCCTTATGCGTTGCGCCGTTTAAATGCTGTTTTATAGAAAATATTTTACCTCCGGAAACTTGTTTTTCACATGCCTTGCAGTAAAGTATTTGACCATCTGTCTTTAATATAGGATACTTTTGAACTATCAAAGCAAGCTTTGATGATTCCTTTTGCTTTACTTTTGGCATACTTTATTAGCAAACAAGAAAAATCAAGTGAATTTGAGCGGCAAGTTGTCTTTTTGACATGTCAATTTGACAGGTGTGGTAGTGTTGCCCGCAAACAGGTTTTATGCATACTTTCGAAGTTGCTCATGTTCGAAAATAGTGTTCACACTATTAAAATGTTTATTTAAAAAAAAATGTAAATTAGCTAAAAATATGCATTTTATTATGAAATAAGCAGAAACATGCATTTATTGCAAAATAAGCAAAATATGCCGAAATAAATGTTGCTCAAAATCATTGAGTTTTTATGATTCGTGTTTGTATTAAACATATTCCATGATAGCAAGCCTATTGAGAAACATGCTGTTGCATACTTTGAGTTGCCCTAGTTATTACCTTTTTAGGCACAAATAGCTGGGTGGAGTTATCTCAAATTTAGCATACAAATAGCCAATAGAGTTGCCAGCTGTTAAGAAAAGTTATAGTCAATCAAAATAAATAAGTTAAATTACATATTGCTATATAACGACCAGATAGAGAATTGGCAAACGCATAGTATATCGATATATCGATATGGGGTACCACAGAATCGATTTCTTAAAGTTAGTTACCACCTGTTTATAGGTTAAACTCAATTTAAGTACTGAATGAAATCAAATATTGCACTAAGAGTATCAAATAAAGCTAAATAAAGCTTAAATTTCCAAATGTTTTGAAAGAAAGATGCCACATGTTTAGATGAACATTAAGTTAAAGTAAATAAATAAATGCCATTTCACAATATGCCTGTCAAACTAAATGTTTTAAAGAAAATTAACTTCAAAAATACTCTTGGAGAGAGTTGCCACCTGTTTTAAAAATTAATTGAAATTATAATAAGTTAAATCAAATACTACAATATGGGTCCCAAACGAAAAAGTTTGATGAAAGCTTTATTTTGAAAATGCTTTTGGAGAGAGTTACCACCTGTTTATAAAATTAATTTAAACTATAGTAAGTTAAATCAAATACTACAACATGGGTCCCAAACGAAAAAATTTGAAGAAAGCTTTATTTTGAAAATGCTTTTGGAGAGAGTTGCCACCTGTTTATAAAATTAATTTAAACTATAATAAGTTAAATCAAATACTACAACATGGGTCCCAAACGAAATAATTTGAAGAAAGCTTTATTTTGAAAATGTTTTTGGAGAGAGTTGCCACCTGTTTATAAAATTAATTGAAACTATAATAGGTTAAATAAAAATACTACAATATGGGTCCCAAACGAAGAAGTTTGAAGAAAGCTTTATTTTAAAAATACTTTTGGAGAGAGTTGCCACCTGTTTATAAAATTAATTGAAATTATAATAAGTTAAATCAAATACTACAATATGGGTCCCAAACGAAAAAGTTTGAAGAAAGCTTTATTTCAAAAATACTCTTGGAGAGAGTTGCCACCTGTTTTAAAAATTAATTGAAATTATAATAAGTTAAATCAAATACTACAATATGGGTCCCAAACGAAAAAGTTTGAAGAAAGCTTTATTTTGAAAATACTTTTGGAGAGAGTTGCCACCTACTTACAAGTGTAAATTTAATTGAATTGTTATATTAAAGGACGTACCACGTTATGGAATTCAAAGCAAGTAGGCTTAAATAAACTGAATCATGAAAATATATTTAATAAGTGCTGTCATGTGGTTAAAAACATTAATTTAATGCTAATTATAAGTTTACTGATTTATGATAGTATTACTCTGAAACGAAACATTGTTTATAAAAACATCTTTGATGAGGGTTGCCACCTTTTAAATACTTTTGGTTCAAATTAATTGGTAAGGTAACGGTAATTTTACTATACTGGTGACAAACGAAAAACGTTTAAGGAAACTCTTTTAGATACATGAATATATTCGTACAATAGAAAATTTAAATACAACTAAATTTATAAGATAAATGAAGCTGGTTTAAACTGACAGAGGTTATTCACGAAAAAACAATAACAGTATAAAACTAAAACAAATATGCAAATGCTAAAATAAAAATCTTTTTGGACGGGGTTTAAAAATAAACTAAAATTCGAATAACTTAAATCAAATATTTAAAAAAAGTTTTTTCTTATATTTTTGGATAGGGTTGCCACCTTCTTAAAAAATAAATAAAATTAGATTACTAAATTAAAGAAAATATACGGCATGGTGTTCAAAGGAAGTAAGCTTAGGAAAACTTTATCACAAAAATAAGACTTCTTTATGTCACCATCGTTTGATTACGTTGTCCTTTTCTAAAAATAAATTAGGTTTCACTAAACCCGAACGGCATATTGCGCAGTTGCGAATGACAACCGTAATCGGCAATTTTAAAATAAAAAATCAAAAACCAAAACTAAAAATGAATTAAAAGTTACTACTGTTTCTCTTTGATCTTCTGTTTTTCCGACAGGATGAAAAGTTGATGTATACTGGAAGGATTTTCCGCCATGTCTTTGATTTGGGGACAACCCGGTTTCGGCATTGTACCATCCTCAGTGTCATTTTTCGTTCCCGGAGAACGACAAGGGATGACCGAAAATCTCTGCAATATACAGCAAAAGATATGAAATTTGGTGAAATTTATTTCCTTTTGTCTTACATTCTAGCCGAATTCCCAACGTTAAGCCGAATGCCCTACGAGCGAAACCTAAAGCTAGTATAATTATTAAACATACTACTCCTATTACATTTCAATAAGAAAATACAAACAAAATGTATAGGTACTACCAAGCTAGAAGAGCGCTGAGTTAAGTCTTAGTATTTTTTTTAACTGAAAAATTTACTTAAGTTGTGCGCGGCTGATTCTTAGACTCGTTAAACTTGACAAAATCCGACTATAAGTACATATATCGAATGGAAATAGTAAGTTGAAATTCTTGATAGCAACCACAAGTGGAGGAATATTCAACATTCATACTTTGGTCAAGTTTTCGGACGCAATTCAACAAAAGCAACAACAATATTGTATCTACATTCAATGTGGATTCTAAATTCAATACATTGAATAGCTGCAGTCAGCGCAAACACAGCGTCGTGGAGCAGCCCCATTGTTGTTGCCTAAAAATGTGTTAACGACGAGGCAAAAGATTTTCATGCCGCAGCTGTCAATATGATGTGAGAAACAAACGAAAAAACAAATACAAAATCAAATTCGCTAAGAAGCAAAAACGTTACACATTCGGCGTTAAGTGCTTGCTTTGTTGTTGCTATTTGTTGCCATTATTGATGTAATTGTGGCAGCAGCTGAATTTGTTGTTGATGACTGCACTCGAGGGCAACATTTGTCGTTGTAAGTAGTTGCCACTGCAAATGCAACTACAACTACAACTGCGTTCACAACGAGTGCAACAAAATTCAAGTGCGCGATGTGGCAACAACAGCCAACTGGCAACTGCCAAGCGCTAGCACTACCAGTTCGAGCGACAATTGCAATTGCAGTGGCAATAAAATTGCAGTAATATCGTGCCAACAACGTAATGTTGCCGACATGCATTAGACATAAAAAAAAACAAAAAACAAAAAAAAATGCGAGTGGTAAAAGAGTGTCAACAGCTATGCTTACGGCACAAAATCGATGGCACCGGCAATAAAAGCAGCAGCGGCAAAAGAGACGAGCATTTGCGTAATATGTTGCTGTTGTAGTTGAGTTGCTCGGAGGCGCACTGATTGCGGATTTATGTTTTCAACTTGCAATTGGTGGAAAATGTGCCGCAGAGACTATAAAATGATTTAGAGCATTCAAAGTTAAATCTTAAAACCGAAATTGTGAGGCCTAAAATAAACGAAATAGAGCTTTATACTTTCTACTCCGCCAACCTACCCTCATTTCGAGCATAATTTTAATAGTGTCGCTCAATCTATTGGCGTATGCCAAACCTTTTGCGAGAATTTGAAAAATTTTACCTGTATAAAGCTGAAAATGATATGAAATAACTTTACTCTACTTCTTCAAGGAATAAAGATATTAATTTTTAAAATATTTGGATGTTATCTCTTGTGTCCAGTTCATACCTAGCAAAAGTTATGCAAAGGGCAAGTATAACCATTTGCATCGGCAAAAAACTAATAGAGAATTTTGATAAAGTTTCTTCTCGTACAAAAATCTTGCGCCTATCAAATCGGCATAGATCTTTAGGTCTCTCACTTAGTAGTGCAACATCAAGACTAAAGATGCAAAAAAAAAAAAAAATCCAATAACCGAAGTTATAAACAGCTGGCTGCTTTATTCGTTCTCTATTAAATTATGGAAACTTTCGTAAGAATACAGTGCTTTAAATTTGTAAATCAATTTAAACAATATTTTTGAGAAGGAGAGTATAGCTTAGGGTGAACGGAGTTAGATTCTTCGCAGCTATCAACGTTTTGTTTCAGTTCAAAAACCGGAGCATTTAGAAAGAAGCTCAATTCGTTTTATGGATATAAGAGTCAATGTCCTTTCTCCTTCGTTTGCGAGCCCATACATCAAAATTGGTATGACCAAGAGATGACGTTTCACTTCCGTTCTCAATTTCAGCTGTTTCGTATTTTAAGTACCTCATACCTGGTGCTGGTGGCCTCAATGAGCAATAGGAACAACTTGGCTTAATGGTGGCGGGATTTTCTCCAATTATTTGTGTGGTTATAGCAATGGTCTTGACAAGGAAATTAATTCTATAACTGGCGGCTATAATCGCACGGATTTAATTTAATTTGGAAACGTGGCAATGCATTTATTAAAAGCTCTATATATGTATTTAGACTTGAAATATTCTTATTTGAATTTAATTTCCCCTAAAAAACTTTCAAGACTAGGTTTTCCTTAGCCTCTGTCAGTTCAAACCACACTGCATTTGGCTTATAAATTTAGTCGAATTTAAATTTTTCTACCCTACGAATACATTTCTCTAAAAGAGCTTCCTTAAACGTTTTTCATTTGTCACCAGTATACATAGTAAAATTTTCATATAAACTCATTCGTCTCAGAGTAATACTGTTGTATTTTAATAATCTTACATTTTGTGGCCCCGAGTTGCAAAAGAACGCTCCAACTCGGATAAAATTTCCTTTAGTTGCAAAAGCAACCCTGTTAGCCTCTTTCATGTAAGTTGCGATTTGTTTAGTGTTATTTAGGAATGGAAAATAATTGTGCTGGCAATTTTTAGGTTTATGTTATATTATGTTGTTACATACAATATTTACAAATACTATGCAAATAAAAACGAATTAGGTCTTAAATCTAAATTTCCCATGTATTTCCTTAGGCCTAATTCACAATAGCGCAGCTTTTTCATTTCCCAACATTACATCTCAGGTCGGATATCATTTAACCGAGTTGGCTCTACTCGGATATTTTTCTGAGTTAGTGTTGCTGCTTTGCATTCAATTCGTTATCCTACCTAGTGCTCTTTTGTAACCTTCTCCCTTTCAATCCCATTACGTGATGCTTCCTGTAACTCAATAATTGAATTTAATTTACAATTTTAAGCAGGTGGCAATCATTTCCAAAAGTAAAGTAAAGCTTTTAAAAATTTTTTAATTAAGACCCATATTTCAATATTTGATTTAAATTATTATAATTTAAATTAATTTTTTAAACAGGTGGCAACACTCTCAAGTTTTCTTAAAACTTTTATTCAGGCACTCTTATTTTGAAATTTAGGAGTAGGTGCATACCTATATTTTGGATAGGATTGCCACCTGTTTAAAAACTCGAATTAAATTAAATTGTTCACAAGTCAAATGAAATATGGAAATATGGGTGTCAAGACGTTGAATTCGCTGAGTATATAGAAGTTTGACACCTAGTTGAAAATTCATTAAATTATACCGAATTTTTAGGAAATATTAAATTAAAGGTGTCAAACGGTTTATCGCGATAAGGAGACTCATACCGAACTATATGAGAGCTACCAATGGGAGCTCACTTAGACATAGTAGAAGTCCATTGTAATACCACTTTTTATGAACGGTAACGTGAATCGGAAAAAAATCAGGAGAGATTAACCTGAGAAACGTTGCGTACCCCGAATGAAGTCACGCAAACTACCAATCTCCACCCCAGAAAGCTCTTCTGGAGTCCTAAAGAAGTACGAGCCTAAGGATTTGAACCTCAGTCTCGCAAAGGCAGGACAGCTAAGCAGAAAATGAAAAGATGAATCCACCTCATCCTCCTTCATACAGCTGCGGCAGAAAGTGTCAGAGACTATCTTCAGCTTAACCCCATGGATACCCAACGGACAATGCCCAGTCAGAACACCTACGAGGGTCGAGAGTTGTTGCTTGGTAAGCGACCTCAGCTCCTTTGAGCGCCCACGATCCACTCATGGCCAGAGGATCCTTGTAATTCTGCATGTCGTGGCAATTTCTTTTCTATGATTTTTTATATAATGTGGTCCGACACGTTCTACACACTCAGCTACGGGGGCCGTTACACTTTTGCCTACAGCTTTAAATGAAATAATGAGCGTAACATTTTCAAAAAAACAAAAACAAGTACTGGATGAATAGCTACAACTACCGACACGGATTTACATAACGAGCAAAGTGGAAAGGCATTTAATTAACGCGATAGATATTCGCAAAGGCGAGAGGTATCTGCGTGAGGAGTAAAACAGCTTGTGTAGTTAATTTTTAATAATCTAATCAAAAAATTAATTATTTACTTAAAGCATTTAAAAATACGTGAATATATCTGTAGGCACATACTACGATTAGGTTTGCATTAAAATATTTAAAAAAATTTTTTTTCTATAAATAACGTTTAAGATAACCTTCAATTTGCTTAAGTCGTAAAGGCTGGCTGAGTAAATGAGTTGGGCTGGTTAATTTTGATGTGGCTCGTTAAAAAGTCAAGGCGTTCTGCGGATCATTATAAGTGAAGTAGATTTATTTTTCATACATTTATTTATGCTGTAATAGATAACTGCAACTGGACATGTTAATTTCGATTCGAGCTACCGTACCTACTGCCACCATTCCTGTAATTATGGTCAATAATGCTGTAAGCCTTCATAAAGTGATGCCATGTGTGATACTATGTAAATCAATTTGTGTATGTACATATGTATGTACATATGTACATAGGAAAACGTAAGCAGATGTAATTTGTTTTATCTTCGACGTGCGACGTGCAAGTCGTAACACTAACTCATCAATGTCTACAATGTTCGCCACATGCCGCTGTTTATTGTGGCTGCTGCTACTGCTGGTTGTGGCCGTTGCCACCTCCCCCGATGGCCATTTGTAAGGCACACTCGGGTTAACTTTAAATTGGGCTGAGTGGCAAGGCCGACCCATTGAAACCGAAGAAATACTTTAGACTCTGAGCTGAGCTGTCACTGAGTTGAACCGATCGTCATCGCAAGTCGATAGGCCAAATCTTTGTAATGTAAAATGTTGCACGTTGTGTTTTGTAGCAACAATACAGGTAAATTTTAATTATGCGCTGAATAACAAATATATAATATATATATATATACGAATATACACGAACCTGTATAAATAATTTTGAGTTGATTAGTGATGGAAAAAATCGATATCGATTCCACTAGAGAATCGAAGATTTTCAGCAAATAATGGATTTTAGAGAATCGTAATTGATTCAGAATTGATTCCAAGAGCTCGATTCTAAAATATTTTATACAGCCTAGGATGAATTTCTGTTGTTAAAATTTTAATATAAATGGCTACAATAGATCTACTTCAAAAAAGTGTACATAGTTTCAAAGGTAGAGTGTCAGGGATGTGTCAAAAGACTGGCTTATAAAAATGGCACATCGTCATTATGGATGCATCTAGAAAAAGCGCAAGACGAAAGCCTTCAAACTATCGCTCTAAAAAAAAATCGAGTACTCACAAATATCGAATTTAAAAGACTCGATACCCGAAATATCGACACCAAAAATTAAAAATGGAGTTCAGTCTCAATTTGTTATTAAACGTAGTCTGTTTGCCAGTTAGAAAGTAAGTCTTTGCAGAAGTACTAATTACGTCCTTAACTTGGCATGCCAAATTTGAAGACTCTAGTGTCCAGTCCATCGTTTTATTTTACCGATATGGCACCTGGAACTTGATCATAGTTGACAGCACAGGACACACCTCTCCTAAAATTGGAAAGGAATTATATTACAGCGTGTTCTTAGATTTCTTAATACTTTGTTCATTCCGTTTAATTGTCATATCCGAATATTAGGCGAAAAAATATCGACAACATATTTTTCAAAGTTCTCTTGGTGGTTTGGAAACAGTGTCCCTTATGCTTTTTTTGTCTTTTTAATTACTTTTATTCGAAAATTCAATATAATACTGGGTTTTAAGTACTCGTTTCCAAAAAATATCGGTTGAAAAGTATCGAATAAAAAATATCGGTAACGAATGACAAGGTATCGTATAGTATTGAAATTCGCCATGCTGACGCTATTTCTCAGCCCAAACTGGTAAATATAATTATACTAGCTGACCCGTCGCGTTTCGCTACACAACAAAAATTTCTGAAATTGAAACAAATGGAACTGTTTGAGGTTTGGTTTAGAGACAAACCGGTTTCAGCGTTGTGTCATTTTTAGTGTAATTTTTCGAAAACTTGCACTAAAAATGGCACAAGGCCGAAACCGATTTGCCACAGAAAATCAAAAAGAAACAGTTTCACAGATATTTCCTGTGCTACGTATCGGTGGGTTTTTTAAATAAAATATTTTTTTTACTCCAATTAAATGTTTTGGAGATATTCTGGCTCCACCGCTACCTATTTGGCAAATTTTTAACTGAAACTTTTAATTTTATGTGGCTATTACATGTTTTGAATTTGAATTAAATCGTACTGTAAATAAGGTGTTTAGAAACATCTCGACACCAGCGATACCTATCGGAATTTTTGGTTGCACAATAGACGCCTTTGCCAGCGCGTCCAATAAAATTGAGCTCAATCGGTTCAGCTGTTTTCGAGTCGATAAACTACCTACCAAGAGACACACAGCGCCTTTTTATAATTAAGATATAGGAACACCCTTTGCTCTTTGGATATGTCACTAGAAACCTAATTTCAGTTTCTCTCACATATAACTTGTGCATAATTTAATTAAATTCGACTTTTCATACAGGTGGCAACCCTCTCCAAAATATACGCTGATGCGAACCTTTTGTCGCTCATATTAACATTTTATGAACTTGTGTGTAATTAAATCTAACTTTTGAAAGAGGTGGCAACCCCATTCAGTATATGCCTATAAACTTTCTACTAGCGAATCGAACGGTTTGACATCCATATTACACCATTTCATATAACTGGCGTATCATTTAATTAAATTCGACTTGTGAAGCAGGTGGCAACCCTCTTAAAAATATGGCTAGCTGTTAACCTTATCCCCAGCATCTGACCCTGATATCTGATTATTCCATATAACTTCTGTATAATTTAATTTAATTCGAATTTTCAACCAGGTGGCAACCCTCATCAAAGTTAGCAATGAGTCTTCTTGCAGAGAAGAACTGCTTGACAGCCATGTCTTAAAATTTCGTTTAGGTTGTGTATATTTTTATTTTTTATTTAAAAAATTGGTGTGAACTTTCTTCTTACCGAGGCAAACCCTCTGACATCCGTAGTTGTATATAATTTAATTTAATTAGAACATTCAGATATGTGACAACCCTAATAAAGGTTACCTTTTCACATTTTTTTAAATTTACTATTAAAACTCTAAACTACCGTTTTAAGCGTTTTATACATTTTTGAAATCACAAAATATTCAAGTAAAGGAAGCCATCGAATATTCGATTCCAAGAAACCCAACTAACTAAGTTTCGGGAATCGAAAATCGATTATTTTCCAAAACTTTCCATCGCTATTGTTGATGGCTGCATAAATTTGCGTATGCATGTACTTATATGTAGCTAATTGAATACACAAACAGAGTTAGACATAAGTACATCTGATTTCCGCTAAACAACGGCGGCTATCATAACAAAAGTTAGTTAACACTCATATCTCTGCACAAAGTTATATCTAATGCACACTTTTCACATGCACTTACACTTGAAAGTTCAAATCCGTAGCAAATACGTAAAAATTGTAATTCTGTACGGTATTTGAATTGTTACATCATTTATTGAGTATTCGTTGAAATTATGGTGCGAGCCAAAGCACATTAAGCAGGTAGCAGTAACAGGGTTGATTTCTTTTTGTATTTTTTTTTTCATTGATCTCTCAAAGATACATAAAATTGTGACCGCTGCTTCATTCACCTTTCACCCAGCGATTTTGACGTTTCGTGGGCCACCAGCAACAACAAAATACACACCAGGATTGTATTTTCACTAATGCTGCTACCTGTTTAACGTGCCTTGGTTAGTGTTATTTAGAAATCCGAGTTTTTTTCCAAAGTTTTCCTTTGTGACTTTCGCGCTTCGCTTATTATGACTAGTAATGCCTACCAAAATTCTTATCACTACTGAGATTAAGGTGGTTAAATAAATGGCAGTTCTGCTTAATCCACCAAAATGTTAGCGACCCTTTCACCACGAAATAGCTGACCTTTAACCTTATAAAAAAAGAATGACGGAAAGGCTTGACTCATTCTTTGAAATAGACGATAATGAGTTTAATAATTATAATACATTTTAATAATAAAGTTTTGTAATTGTGAAATTAGGTTTTTTTTGTTTCATTCCCTACTTAACTCTATGGTAACCGAGTACGAGCGAAGGAAAAGGTAGGCCCAGCGTTCCATTTAAGGAAGCGTGCGACAAAACGAAAAGGCGAAGAAAAAAATTGGCCTAGCTTTTTATAATATAAATATATGGGATAAATAAATGGTACTTTGGAAATCACAAAAAAGGTTACCTTGAAACACGTTGCATTTCTATGCCGAGTAAGATTGCATATGAAGCATTTCTAGGTTTGCTCGGCGTGTCTGTAGTCCGATTTCAATCGAAAAATAAAAGAAAAAAGAGAATAAGCAGAAAACTCTTTGAAATACATAATATTTTTTTAAACGCACGTGTTTTTAAGAGTCTAGATATTAATTCCAAGAAATGCTGTAAGCCCTAGAAAACCGTAAACCTCGGGCGAATAACGTCACCTTGAATATTAATTTGGACTTTACAATTTCTTTGAAAAAGATACTGCAATTTTATCCCATTTTCAAATAGGTCTCCCAGGATTCTGTGGAGGACTTAGAGACTTAGAGGGGGGAGGGTTACCATTTCTAAAACCTGTGACTATGCTCTTCTCCATGGGGTTGGGTTCGCTATGCCCCCTCCGCCTTTACGCAAAGCCCCAAAACTTTTGTACAAATAACTAAACATTCCCCATTTATTCTTTTACAATAAATTAGTGGCCTATAATGAATTATAGCGAAATTGGAGCACGCTAACTATTTTTGTTCTTCAATACAATTGCCTCGTGACACCGCCACCTAAGGGCACTGCGCAGTTAGCGTCCCCCTGGCCTACTTGGGAGTTGCATGCCTTCTGAGCGATTATTCTCAATAACTGGCCATATCACCGATTATAATTTCAGTCGCGGCAACCCACACACAATCTCTCACCATCAAGTGCTGCCTTGGGGGCTGAGTAGACAATCTTGCAGTAAAGCCATCTGTCGACAAGCCAAAATCACATTCGCTGTTAACATGGCCCTGGAAATGTTTGAGTGAATTTGAATTTTTGTGCTCTTGCGTCGTTGTGCCATTGGCATAGCGAATTAAGGGATTGTGCGTATGAAAGAAAAAAAGCAAAAGTAAGTACCCGCTAATGGGGTCAGAGGAAGACCTTTCGGGAAAGACTTGGCTTCATGTGAGATCAGGCGCCAGTAAGCGAAGCAAAGGAACGTTGCCGTGCTATGCTGGAATTGGAAAATCCCGCCTAGGCGGTTATGGTGTCAATCAAGAAAAAGAAAAAGAATTAAATGCAAATTTATTTGACATTATTTCTGAATAGTCCTTTGATATGAATATTGCAATATTTCACTTAAATATTCAATACAAATGGTTGGTACTCTACGTTAACAGTAACAGATTCTATATACATACATACATTGTATATCATTCCAAAAATTTTATTAGCCATTTATTAGCAAACTATTTATACTAAAAATATACTGGCAATTGGCCGAGCCGTTTTCAAGAATAGCTCTTACAAAGAAAGTCACTTGCGAATATTTATAATATTGTACTAGTCTGGTTATGCATCTTATGTTATGTTATTTTATTTTGTTTTGTTTAGTCGTCTAGTTATTAATTAATTTTTAAAAATGAAAATAATCTCACACGCTTTATGTACATATTTTGTAATAAGTTGAATATTTTGGTGTGTTGCTAGGAATTTTGATTGTTCAAAAATAACTGGTTAGTTACCCATCTGGTAATTTACGCGCATTTCAGCATATTTCGGTGCACCACATGTGGCGCTCCAAACAAGCATCTGAACTCCCATCTATTTATACTATGTATGTATGTATGTACATACATATGTATTTAAGTTGTGCGAGCAGCCGGCGTCGCTAATCTATTGCACATTCGAGTATATAGTACATCTCCAAACATGCTGGTACGTCCTCATTTGACATACCACATAGCAGTTGCTCTTCTACATAGACTTTTACATCCATATTCATTGGCCGAGTGCAAAATGCATCTTCATGCGTGGCCACATCAAACAACACGTACACTGAAAATAAATTGGTTTTATTTTCAGTCAATTTGAAATGACACAATATCTGAGGCAAAGAGCTTGGCCGGCTGTAGCAGGAAGAAATGTATCTAAGTATATAAATTCCCAGAAACGGCAGAATAGACAATATTTAAGGACCAAAATATAAGTCATGGGGAGTTGCGGGTCTCCATCTGATAGCTTCCTAAACTATAAAATCAATCAAGTCCAATCATTTATTTGGGTAGCTATTAAACAATATTTTATAGATCACTTAATGTGACCAAGTTTATTCGAAGATTGTCGCTTAATTCTTATAAAAAACGGATTTTAATCGTTTAACTTTAAATGTTACTTAAGAAAATGGTCAGCAGAGTCAGAACTGTTTCCAAATAAGATATACTTCCCAGAATTATTTTAAAAAAAAATAAGGCGCATAAGTTTAGAAGTTTTTGAGAGTAAAGCTTAGAACTGCATTTAATAAATATCTCAATGCTACTCGCTTATACTGAGGATATCAGATATGGAACGTTTTCTGCAACCAAGCTTCGAAAACATAGACATAGACTCCGACGGACAAATGTCTACTATTCTATTAACTTTGAATTTAAACATCAATCCCAATCAAATAATTGTTCGCGGGTCCACATGGTCAGTTGGTTTCATCTCCCTATACCCAAAACGATTAATGAATATTTATGGTGCAAACATTTTGTTAAAACTCATTTTGTCATCAATCGTTTTCTGCGTCAATTTTGGATCGTCGTCAATTTAAAACTCCATCACAATTTCGTTCAAGATCAGTCGAAAATTTCGGCTACTTACATATACGAGAGACATGAAAATGAAAAATACCATACGTACAATCCCAAAATCCGTTCCAATTATTCCTTCCATATACCATTTGGCATGCCGGAAACCCACGCTAACCGATCGTCTTTTCATGATGGCAGTGAATTTCGTGCCATTTTATTTCATAGTGAATGAATTAGACATTATTAAAACAAATCTTAAAATTCCACTACACTCAAGGAGTTATTAATTTAAGCCATCATGATAAACGACTTAGTGCGAGATAGAAGTTCGAATTTCGATTTCGCTTGGAATATTGCCTCTGAGGGTGCAAAAATGTCACGCCGTTGAGTGGAACCGTTCAATCGTATTACTCTCAGTTACTTCATCATGGAGTGAACAGGGTCGACCATTTCCCACATTAGTAACCTACCATTGTAATAACGACGACTTCAAGATGAAGATTCCGAAATCCAAATTGCTGATAATTGCCTATCATCCGACCACGGTGAAATTCGAAAGAGAAGAACCTAACTTTGGTGAAATTTTCCCACAACGGGTCATTTCAACAACATTCTCCAAAAGTTAATGGGAATATTTTATGCTGTTACAACAAAAACAACCATTTTTATACTCTTTCTGAGGTCACACCCTTAAATTTGTTCTTCTAGAGTGTATTCTGAGACGATGACGCGAAAGTTCGTTTAACACTTGTATTCCTGTGGTTTTCTTAGCCTGTCCTTAGCTAACTATAAAACTGCCTACCCGAATTTGTTCGAAAAATTTAAATTAAAAGTTTTAAAATATTGCGTAAAGTTTGCTGCGTTATTTGAACAAAGCAGGTATTTGTTCTAGAATGAACTAAATTTTTATCAGAAATAAAAATAGTGAAAGAAGTAAGTAAAAATAGGAGTAGAAATAATTACTAAAAACAGTGGTAAAATGAAGTAAAAGTATGTGTAGAAAATACCTAAAATGATTACAGAAAGTAGTGCAAATAGCGGTAGAAACTAAAAAAAAGTGGTAAAAATTAGTAAGATTTGTGTTAGAAATTATTAAAATTAGTGGTAGAAATTAGTAAAATTAGTGGTGGTAATTAGTAGTAACATTAGTAAAAATAGTGGAGTAAATTTTTAGTAGCATTAGTAAAAATTAAGGCAGAAGTTAGCAAAAATAGAAATAGCAGTGGTAAAATGAAGTGAAACTATTGGTAGAAGCTAGAAAAAAAAGTGGTGGAAAGTAGTAAAATTAGTCGTAGTGATTAGTAGTAACATTAGCAAAAATATTAGTATAAATTTTTAGTAACATTAGTAAAAATAAAGGCAGAAATTAGCAAAAATAGTGGTATAAAGTAGTAAAAATAGTGGTAGATATTGGTAGTAGTATAACTAAAAATACTGGTAGAATTAAGTAAAAATTGTGGTAGAAATTACCAAAAATAGTTGTTGGAAATAGTGAAAACAGTGGTAGAAGCTAGAAAAAAATTGGTAGAAATTAGTAAAATTAGTTGTAGTAATTAGTAGTGCCATTAGCAAAAATAGTGGTATAAATTTTTAATAACATTAGTAAAAATAGTGGTAGAAATTAGCAAAAAAGTAGTAGGGATTAGTATAAATAGTGGTAGAAACTAGCAAAAAAATAGTGGCAGAAGTTATTAGTAGCATTAATAAAAATGTGGTAGAAATGAGTAGAAATAGTGGTAATAATGTGTAGTAGCATTAGTAACAATGGTGGTAGAAATTAGTTAAGCGATTCTGATGCAACTTCTTTATAGGATTCTGACGCGACTTTCGTTACGCGATGTAAAAAATTACTACGGCTTAAGAAGTTTTACTTCAAAAATAATTAAAATTAAACAAAGATAACTAAATCGTCAATGTGGAGTGTGTCTTGTTATTGTAGCTATGTCCCCTCGGAACGGCGAATGAGTTTTGTGAAAAGCTTATTTTGATGATGAACTCTGGGTGATATTTGACACGCCCTCACTACACCAGTGGCTACGGCCGCTACGGCGGCCAACAACAACAACAGTATGCTTTTGAAAAAATATTCGCAGTATTACAATTGCGTAATAATCTTATCTTTAGCAAGTAAACGGTTTAACTCAATTTAAATAGCAATCAACATTTTTCGCCGTGTAATCAATTAGTTTATTTTTTTTGTGTGTATGATTTTTCCCCCCCAATCTGACATGCAACATCTGCAATGGCACATATTTACCGCTAAGTAAGGCATCTATGAAGAAGTAGGTGCACTGAGGATGGATAGCAATTCCACACACGCACACACACACACACACACAATCACTGCATTCGAGGCAGTAAGGTATGCGTTATGTAATCTACTAAGCTGCAGTTGATGATGGTGGTGGTGGTCGTCCCGTCCCAACCAACACTCCGATTTGAACAAATTAAATCTTAAGCTGTGAATGGCAAGCAATTGGGCAATACTTAATGATCGCTGACAAAAGCAAAGAATGCTGTGTACGAACCGATAATGTGAAGTTATCTTTTGATAAAATAAATTTATTTAAACCAAAAAAAAAAAAAAGACAAAAGGCAGCGAAAAGCAAACGGCGATTGAGCTGATTATGAAATAATATAGGCCTGGTAAATCCTTAAAATGCAGCTTCACCAGGGCTTGACTGATGGAGCTGTGTGTTACAGGTGTAATGCAATTTCAATTACATATTATGAACGCTGCGGGGAAAAGAGAAAAAATAAAGAGGCTGATATAATTTCCGAGCTGAATATCTTTTATTATTATTTTTCCGATATCATTATTTTGATTTTGTAATTTCTATACACCGAATGCGATCATTATTGGTGTTAATGGCTATGAGTCTGCAACTCATTATTATTATCCACACATTCCGAATTCGCTGTCGATGGGCGTATTAGCTCAAGCAACTTTTTTCGAAACTCACCAACAACAATGACAAACGCACGAAGAAGAAGAAACAGCCAAATTTTCAACACTCTAACCTAATTTTCTCATTTTTCCATTCAATTGCATTTCGACGACTTCAAGTGCTGTGGCGTGGCGTGGCGTGGCTTGGCGATTTATATAATGAGCCACATTGCAGCAAAAAGCGACGGTGAAAGGAAGAGGCGCAGCAGCAGCTGACTTAGTGGCAACCAATTGTTTTCATCTCGCTAGACTTCGAGACATTCTCGCTTTTGATTAACGCTTCTGATTTTTCTCAAAAAAAAAAAAAACAATAACTACAGTGGTGAGCAAAAGCGCTCGAATGTTGATATTTTTTTTTTTCAATTAATTTTATATAAAAACTAGTTGACACCCGCGACTTCGTCTGCGTTGCCTGCCACGTCTTCATATAAGTACATACTTGCAGAAGATATTTTAACGCTAAAAATTAGGCTTCGTTGAATTTAAAAATAATGTTACGTAGTCATAGTAAAGATGAAGCCGACTCTAAAGTTAGTAGTAGCAGTTTTTTTATCGCATTTTCAATGGGATATCTGCCAAAAATAGCTACAACTAACTTAAAGGTCCACTTTCTAATTACATCTAAATCGGATAAAAAACCAAGATTTTATATATAACTCGCATCCAGCGCCACCTATCGCAGCTATTTAATTCATAAAACTTTTTCTTTTCCACCAACTTTACACTGTTCTAATATATCAATGTCAGACCATTCATACCGACTTTCCGAATAAATCAATTCTAGCGCCACCTAGCGGATCCAATTTTCATTATAGGATCTCTCCTCGCACTCTCATTACACGTTTCTAATTTGATCACAATCGAAATAAATACAGATTTTCTGAATGGCTTGTCTCTGGCGCCACCTAGCGGATTTAAATATAATTTTTGTTTTTTTAGTTAATATAAATTTTATATAAAAAAACCATGTAAACGGCTGTTTTGTTCAAAATTTATAAAAAACTCAGAAAATTTTCGTCAACATTTTTCAACTTTTTAGTAGAATGTTTCAACTTTTCTTATGATATACAACTGCATTAACTTGCAGTTACTTAAGTTTAGTATAATAGGAGCAAGTTTAAAGTGGCAAGAAACAACCGCTAATTTTCTATATTTTTTTTAATTTTCGTTCTCGCGATTTTTTTGTTCATAAAACTGATTTGTAATAATTGTCAGGCAATTTATGTATGTAAACAAAATTTCCAAGGCTAAAATTAAAAAAAAGATATAAAAAATCAACGGAAGTTTCTAGTTACTTTAAACTTACACTTTATAGTTCTAAAATTATAGAGGCTATACAACTACATACCCAGAAAATGTATTAACATACTTCTAAAAAAAATTCAAAATTTTGATGAAATTTGTTGTAAATTTTGTGTAAAACTTGAAACTTTAGTTTACATGGTTTTTGTTATACAAAGAATTAAATTTGAATATAAAACTTACGAAAAAACACGTGTGCACCCAAGCACGTGAGCTAGAAGTTGCACTAGTAAAAATAGTGGTAGAAATTATTAGCGCAATTAGTAAAAATAGTGGTAGAAATTATTGAAAATAGTGGTAGAAATTATTTAAAGCAGCGGAAGAAGTTAGTAAAAGTAGTGGTAAAAATTAGCAGTAGTATTAGTAAAAATAGTGGTAGAAATTAGTAAAAAATAGTGGCAAAAATTAGTGAAAATAGTGGTAAAAATTAGCAGTAGTATTAGTTAAATTAGTGGTAGAAATTAGTAAAAAATAGTGGCAAAAATTAGTGAAAATAGTGGTAAAAATTAGCAGTAGTATTAGTAAAAATAGTGGTTGAAATTATTGTAAATAGTGGTAGAAATTATTAAAAGTAGTGGAAGAAATTAGTAAAATAGTGATAGAAATTAGTAGTAGCTCTAGTACAAATAGTGGTAAAAATTAGTAAAAAATAGTGGCAAAAAGTAGTGAAATAGTGGTAAAAATTAGTAAAAATAGTGGAAGATATTAGTAAGAAAAGTGTCAGGAATTAGAAAAAGCAGTGGAAGGAATTAGTAACAAATAATGGTAGAAATTAGTAGTAGCATTAAAAAAAATAGTGTAGAAATTAATAAAGCGATTCTGACGTGAATTTCGTTATTCGATATTTTGACGCGACTTTCGTTACGCGATGTAAAAAATCACTGCCACTAAAGAAGTTTTACTTCAAAAATTATCATGGAAAACCTTGCTGATATTGTAAAACATTCAATGCTCGGCCACTTTTACCCACTACTGTGCATGTACCTGCATATACACACACATGCATATCAATATACATACATACATACATAAAACCCAAAAAAAAACATGAAAAACAAAACAAATCGAAAGCAGCGGCCATTCGCGCGCTTTACTACAGCAAACTTCAAATTCCCAACTGCAGCTCCAAGCAGCTAAAAGATTGCATCAAAGCTTAAGTCCGTCTGACTCGCTGACTGCCAACTGAGTGATAGTACAGTGACAGCGTACTGTTAGGGGGCTGGCAGCGCTCAGCACGCTTCCCGCGTCAATTGACACCTGTGGCGGTGGAGGTGGCGGTGTTGGTGGCGATGATAGCGGTGATAGTTTGGCGAGCGTTTACCACATACGACTGTGTAGCAGTACTTCTGCCTTTTGCAGCTACTTGCCTCTGTTGTATCTTATCTGTGCGATATATCACGTAATTGTTTATGATGAGATTGCTGCAACGCGGCTCGTACGAAAAGTTTTCATTACACATTTTACGCCTTCATTTTTCTTTCATTTGACTTCTAAATTAATATGTACGTATGTATTTAGGTAAGTCTTTTGAGTTGGCAATAATAATCTTTATAAGTTCGGGAATTTCATAATGTTTTTAGTATGCCCCCAAAATTGTTGGGACTAATCTTTTTTATACCAGAACGCATTAGTACCCAGGATATTATTTGTTCATATAGCGATTGTTTGTAACAGCCGAAACAACCGATATAGATACAGACATATGTACGTATATACAAAAATTCTGAGAAATAATAGCGAAATTGATTAAGCCATATCTGACCGTTCGTCCGTCCGTGGATCGGATAACTCGAGTAAATATTGAGTTACCTCAACGAAACTTGGTATACACATTGCCATGGACTCAAGGTACTTTGATATTGTAAATGGGCAAATCGGATAATAACCTCGCCCATATAACTGTGTTTTATAAAAATCAAAAGAACTCAGAGCTTTGAGAGATCATTTGCTCAATTGATATGGAGGATTAGGTGTGAGAAAGGACTACATTAGTAAAGTTTATTATGGAGAATGAGCGTGGCATCCATAACTTAGATGAAATACTTGGCTCATTTAGACACCAAAACAAGACGATGAGTATCTTCAGAATATCTTTGTAAAATTTTTTTTCATAATTTCTTCTTCATTTTTTTTTGGATGTGATTGTTCATAGAATCCAATCCTGTAAACTTCAACATAAACTTAACAATAATGTCATCAACATTTTATTTTAACAACCCAATTGCGCCAATAGCAGCAAGTGTATTATTAAAAATTGAATTTTTTTTGATTTTTTTATATCCTTACTGCGAACAACAAACCTACTATGTAATTGAAATAATCGTTCAAATAAATTTACGGTGCGAATCCAAATGAAATTCAAAAAAAACCGTGACCTTGCAAAATTGCAAAAAAAACACCGGCCTACAACCTTCCGTTAGAACTCCAGAAAAGGTGATGAAAGTGCGTGAGTGAATTCGTCGAGTTCTTTCAATTTCAGCAAGAAAGATAGTGCTACAGAACTATACAAAACAGCATTAAAAAAATTTGAAGAAAAGTACTTGAAAAAAGAAAGCGAATTAATGGCCTTACAGAGCTTCAAATTAAAATGAGATGAAAAAGTAGTGATCAGCTATTTCGTCGGCACGTAAGC
Organism: Anomoia purmunda; assembly: GCA_951828415.1. Classification (NCBI taxonomy): domain Eukaryota; kingdom Metazoa; phylum Arthropoda; class Insecta; order Diptera; family Tephritidae; genus Anomoia; species Anomoia purmunda. Next base: position 124,922,758 of record OX639994.1, read on the forward strand.
TTTAAAGCGTTTTTTTTTTTTCGAAGAAAAGCTAATTTTTATTGCGGGACAACCACAACGCGCAAAATGATAAAAGTATGACCGATATTCGCACTCGTAGAAAAGGATTAGTTTCTCTCCGTTTTATTGAGAAAGTGTCAAAATTAACTAAAATTTTTTCATGGAGAGTTTTTAAAACAAGCTATTCTGCTTTCAGCACGACTAGAATTGTTCAGAGTTGGGAGAGAATACGGATTTTATTTGGTCAGGTTCCGGATTTGAGTCCCTTATATTATTTGGGGCTATATGTTGGATAAAATGAAGAACATAAAACACCGGAAGATGGAGCGATTTAAGTGACACTAACAGAAAATAATGAATAAAATGCTGATTTTCCGAAACGTTTGGAGTTGGCAAAAAGAACAAGTATAGAAGATTCGAAATTATTGATTGAGAATAGGATAAAATTAGTAACAAAAGCTATTTTTTTCTTTTCTAACAAAAAATTGTGTGGCAGTTATTCGTCGCCACGCTGTAAATTTGGTAATTTATAATTTATATCAAACAATAATAATAATAATGATATAAATCGAAGCTGCAGGGGGGGGGGGGGGGGTTATTGGTTACCCTCGCCCCAGCCCCCCCACTGCCTTCCCCCCCTGGATACGAGGATTAAACAGTGTGGGTTATAGGCGTGGAGCAAATAAATATACGAGTATATCCGAAACTACTGTATAAAACTCTAACAAATTTGGTCCATACTTTTCACTTCAACTCAATAAAAACAATTTCGAAAATTATAAAAATCGGAGAAAACCCACACGTAACTGGATTTTTTAACATCGACATGAGATTTCTGACCTTTTGGGTCGATCTGTACCCATATTGAGATTTCATATATTTTGTACGAAGGTATGTAAGAACAGTGATTCATTTGTTATGAAACCAAATTTTGCATTTCGTTTATAGTTTCACGACAAAGTCATTGAGTTTCAGCTCGATTAAAACTCTTGTGTTTAGTATATTTTATTTTAATGTTAAATTTAAGGTTGAATTCTACCCAAAGTTCAAGGAACGGTTAAATAAATTATATGGCAAAATAGCTCAAATTTGGTAAGAATAATTTAATTAGAGAGAGAATTACGAAAAAAAGGTCATGGTACGTTAAAAACATATTTAATTAAGTTGTTTTATTTCACATGTGTTATATTACAGGATTTACTACATACAAAAACAACGTTTTTTATTTTTTTTTTCACATCTTATCTCAAAGTTAAAGAATTTTTTACTTAACCCAAGCAAGTGGTAATCGTTAGGTGGGATTTTTAGAAATATTTGCCCGGAATGCCGACTTCGATCGCTAACACGATTTCGGCAGAAATTGCCGCAACTTGAAAAATTCCGGAGTTTTAGGTATTTAACATAGATTGGATATCGGCATCCATGTTGTGAACACATATAATTTTTCAAATTGCGACTATCACGGCATTTGCGAGATTTAAATTTCTTCACTCTTATCTGAAATTAAAGCAGATACACTTTGCCTCTAAAACACTTTCATCGTAGAAATCAGCTATTTATTGCGTGCTGTATGTTCAACTCTTTACATTGTTTTGTTATTATTGGTGATTGGTAAAATATAATTTTTGATTGGTATGAATATAAAATATATCATAAAACAAAATTTTCATTCCAACGTTTTGATCCGATTTTTTCTAGTATAATAATGAGTAAGCTCAAAGTTGGTACAAATTACCGTTGAATTTTTAACATTTTCCATTTGTGAACGGTCATGGCAATTTTTTCATGCAAAAACGTAGATAATTTTTATGTAAATGAATGGAAATTTTGGCGAATATTTCTTGGTTTAGAGAAAGGTTTGAGATTTGAAATTTTATGGTGTTTGTTGAACAAGGAAGCGTGGTTTTGTAATAAAGATTATAATAAAAATTTTATATAAATTTAATTTATTGAACATGGAACATCTCTGAAAATTAACAATATTAAAGTTTTTTGTTGAAAAGTTAAATAGACCTAATTGATTTTGATTTTGACATAAATTAATATATTTGAAAACCTGCTACTTTCTGCTTATCACCGCATAAATTGTACTTGATTAAAAAGTATATGAACTTATTTTGAACAAAAAATACTATTGTTACTTTAAGATATGTACACGTAAAACTTAACCCAATTTATTTGTTATTTATATAATAGTAGGAGAGCCTTTGAAACAGTACTGCAATTTTTTCAAGTTAGGTTTTACAAAATTAACTTCCAAATCCCGGCCCCGAAAATCCCGGGATCGTAAAACTCGAAAAAATTACTACCCCCAGTTCACACTACTTGATACACGCCGAAAATCGATGCATAGCGCTCTTAGCTAAAGAAATCTGTTACGAATTCGTTTTTTGAAGTTCGTTCAAAAATAGAAGTTAACCAGGCCCGTCGCGAGGACGGCGGGGGCCCCCTGTAATTTGAAGAGCAAAAAAAAAAAAAAAACAGGTCATCTCCGAAATCAAAAAGAACAAGACCCAGACGCGTCTATAAATGTAGTACCACGCATTCCGTCAACCCGACACTGTATTATCGATTTCATCAGCCGTACTTCCTTGCCTTTGCTTCAATTCTATATTGTTTAATACGTCGGATACTTCTCTTTCACATTTCCTTTTTTCGTTCTTTTGATAACGCGCAGCTGATTCGTGTTGTTTACGTTCACAATAAACCGACAGGGCTTTTTTTTTTTTTTTTTTTTTTTTTTTTTTTTTTTTTTTTTTTTATAGGTCGCGGGGGCCCCTCCGCTACGGCCCTGAAGTTAACAGAAAAATGTAAACGAAGGCTTTTCTACTGCTTCAAGTGCTTGGTTGTCATTTGGTCAAATTTGACGTCAAATGATATAAGTTGAATGAAAACAGCCAAAAATGTTGGCATATTTGGGCTAAATGGCAATGCAAAATTATAAAATGCCAACATATTGGAATTTCGAGCAATATTGTGTCGTCAAAAATTGTACCCAATTAAAGCCGAGCACATGGATATTCTTATAGGTAGAATTTAAAAAGTTGTTTGCATAAAAATATAGAGAATATATAATAGGAATTTCTTTGTGGTTGATTTCTGCCCCACAATTTTATCAAGGCAGTTTTCATAGAGACATTTCATTTGGCCTTTGCAATTCAATACAGCCGGTCCATTCGGGTCATATTTCTCTTTTTCCATGAAACTCGATTACATTGTTTATTAGTCAAATTATCCAGACACGTTTTTTATCTTTTGGCGAAAAACAAAATGTTCCAATATTTTTATCGTTGTTTTTAATTTTTTTCTGCTGGCAGTCTTGCAAATCTTCTTCCATATAAAGTGCATGCCTTAAATGAAAAAAAAATTAAAAAAAAAAAACTATCAAAATCAGTCAGTTTTTAGAGACGTTATGTGCATACAAATACGGAAAAATACGATTTGATCGACTCAATGTACTCGAATTATTCAGTACTGAATTTCAAAACTCATTTATCAGTCATTACCTTCTTCTACCGGGTGCATACAATTTATCTATGTATTTCGCTCTTTATTTGTTAATTCCTTTAGATCCAATTTATTACATTTTTTCTACTAAAAATTTACCGCTCAAACTAAGTTTGAAATGAGTTATGAAGAAATGACGATGATCTTTTATTTTTTCTCTTTACAGTTATAGTTTTCTCATCTACTTTTTTTTAATTTTATCGAAGCAAGGTCGTTTGACAATGGTTTGTTGTTCGGAGTTAATGGTTACGCATTTCTATTAAAATAATGCAGGTATAATAATAGAAAAATAAATAAAAATAATTGCAACTTTTATTTTCATTTAGATTTGACTGCAAGCAATATTTTCATTACAAATCGTCTCTTTTCTTTTTTATGGTTAGCTAACGAAACGCAATTTTAAAAACTTGTCTCAAAATAAGCGTTAAAAATCAATTTGTTCTCGATTAATTAGCCGTTGGCAATTTACCATGGATATTATATTAATACTTTTGCACGTCAATCAGTTTTACAGTTTGATGGAAGTTTAATAGTCAAATTTTTTTCGTTTGTTAAAATTCCATTACTTTAACAATGAAATGGTAATATAAAAAAAGCTATCGGACGGACTACAATGAACATCTTATCATATTAATGAGCTCTATAAAATCTAAGTTTGTTTGCGAGCTGACCTACATATATTGGTATACTTTTTCCAAAAACCCCATCAACTCATATTTGTTGTAGAAAAATGTATAAAATGTAACAGTAAAAATAATTTCATTTATATGTCAATCAAATTTTGATGTTTTTCATTGAAATAAAAGAAGATGGGGCAATGAAGATGTCAAATTTTTTTCAAGCCATAGCTCAAGCTATTTTTGTAATAAATGTATTATGTATATTGATATTGAGATCACGGCTATTAATGAAATTTATTTGAGTTGGGAACAAAAAAAAACACAAAGTACACGCATTATATGAAACAATGGACTTGCAAAAAATTAAATTATATTAAGAAATACCATTAAAAACTAAAATTGACACCTTTGTGCAAATATGTATGAACATATAAGGGGTCATAAATTGCAAGGGCTATTTAAAAATATTGAATTAAAAAGTTGTTTTAAGGAAATTGTAGGCAAATTTTTTAACTAATGGGAAAATCCGGATGTTCGAGTACTCAGATAACTAAACAAACAATCATAATATTCGATAACCGAGTTTAAAAACTGACAAATTTTGTTTGTTTCGAAATTATATGTGGTTCTTATTATTATCTGTATTATTTCATTATAGATATTCCCTACCGCAATGCAAATATTCAAACTTAGCGATAGAAATATATAAATTCATATTATTTCTGAGTCGATCCACGCTGATCATTTGGTTTTTATATTAGCAAAACTGTTACAGTTTAATGTAATTTATTGAAACATCGAATACTCCAGAGCTCTCTTATAACAAAAAAATAAAACATAAATAAATCATCAAAGATCTAAGGAGTATGCAGAAAAATTCAAAAAACTGAAACAGAAATGAAACTGCATTGTAAAAATTTAGGAAAAGAAAAGTGTTTTTTGCATTTAGTTTTTCAAACAGCTGGCAACCCTCTTCAAACATATTTTCGAAACTAAGCTTTCCTTAACTTCGACCGTTTCACAGTAATAATGTAGTATTTCACTTATGTATATTATTAATTGATTTACATATAACTGTTTAACTATGTGGCAACCTCAACAACAATAATTTTTAAATTCAGCTTTCCTACGTCTTTATTTGACACTAATATTGTAAGTGTTGAAAATAGTAATTCAAAATATTGTAAAAATTAAGGTTTCTTTAAACTCTTTAGTTTGGCGCTATTCCAGGCTGGCAACCCTTTTCAAAAAAATTTCAAAATTAGATTTCCTTTTAGCTCATTTGTTTGGCATCAATTAGTAGCGTTTCAGTTATCCTCCTAATCAACTTGGATTAACCCTTTTCAATAGGTGGCAACCCCCTTCGAAAATATTATGCTATAAACCTCTTTCGTTTCACTATATTATTGCAGTATTGCTTTTATTTTATTAATTAGTTTATATTTATCTTTTAAACGGGTGGCAGCACTCTCCAAAATTAATTCGTAATCACAGAAAGCTGAAACCTTTTCGATTTGGCACTCATATTGTAATTGTTGATTAATTATATTTGATGTTTTAAATCTATGGTAACCATTTTCAACACTATTTTCGAAAGCATGTATTTTTGGTCCTCTTCCATTTGACACCAATATTGTAGCATTTTAGTTAATTTTACATTAATTTCAATTGTTTCTTTTAAATAGGTGGCAACCCTCCTCAAAACTATTCTCTATAAACCTCTTTCGTTTCACACTAGTATTTTAATATTTAATTTCTTTTATTAATTATTATATATATATTATTTCTTTAACAGGTGGTGACTCTCTCCAAAATTATTTTTCAAATAAAGCTTTCTTAAATGTTTTTTTATTCAACACCTATATTGTAATTCTTTTATTAAGTAATTCTACAAAAATATTTCCGTGCAAAGTTTTCCTAAACTTCTTTCATTAATTAATTTAATTTTTAATCATGTGGCAACTAAAATCCCTAATCTGATTTAAAGATTATAAGCTTTTTTTGGGTAAAATTGTGTTCCAATTTGTCCAGCCGTTTCGTTAAACGTAAACCAACGCAGCCATTTCCAAGTCCCATAAGAAGTTCGCCTTCAAAAATCAAATAAAACAGCTTTTAATATTTCTTTATTTAATTTAACTTATGACTTTCACTTTTCAACTACGAATTATTTTTCATCTCTTATTTTGTACTTTTTACGTCCCTGATATTTCAATTGCAAACTTCCTGATCTCTATGTGTTTCAACTATTCACAATTTTAATAAAAGGTCTCTCTCAGTCCGTCGGGTCAACGCGTAATTTAGTGCGTTAATCGAAGCTTAGCTGCAGCTCGGAATTCAGATTATACCAACCACCTAGGCTATATTTTAGATATAAAATAAAATTTAGATATTCGCAAACTCGGAATTCCGTCCATACCGACTATCTTAATTGTGCTTTTTGTTTTCGTTTTACAAATTATCAATGAAGTGATATTATGCTTGAGATGCAAAGTGGCCAAATTGCTGAGGTGCAGGGCAATAAGGTGTCGAAGAACAGATGAAGATGCAACTTCCTACGGACTGCATCAGACTTTAACGGGCGTAGAGTTTTGTGTACACTACGAAATACTTGACGGTAGTACCTGGAGATTGGTATTTAGATAGTAGGAGGTTTAGTCTCACACTGGTGGTTTTTCGGAGGTCTAGTTTTCGATGCTGCCTCTTCGTAAAAAACAGCTATAAAAAAAACAAAGTATCATTAAAGAGCTATGAGATAATAAGAATGGTTTAAGGATATACGCAAGCGTAGAGCTGACTAATAGTCAAGGTGGATATCTGCAATTTAAGCCGCGTACGTAAAGCCCTAGGCAATGTCCAACTGGTAATTAAAAATTCTGCTTCCCATTTATTCTTTCTATCCCAATCCGTGGTCTCCAAATCATTGTGCATCGAATAACCTAAACCGGAATCCGGTTAGGGCAGCCAGCGCACTTTCTATATATTTTAAGTCAGGGTACGGTTTTAAGTGTAGGCCAACACTACACGATTTTTAACGAGTTCCATAAATTGCACTAGTCGCTCCTTCTTCCTGCTAACTGCCGCCAATTGGAAATACCAAGTGTCGTCCAGTCCTTTTCCACTTGGTCCTTCCAAAGAAGAGGAGGCCGTTCTCTTCCTCTACCACCAGCAGCTGGTACCGCGTTGAATACTTTCAGGTATGAAGCGTTTTCGTCCATTCACAGGTCAATTTCTATGAGCTCATGCAGCTCATCGTTCCATCCAACATCTGCGGTATTCACCGTCGCAAAGACGTAGAGGCCCATAAATCTTTCGGAGAATCTTTTTCTCGAACACTCCAAGCGCCATCTCATCAGATGCTGGCAGCGCCATACAATAGCACGGAGATGATGAGAGACTTATAGAGTGTAGTTTTTGTTCGTCGAGAGAGGGAAATTGCCTACTCACCCCAAAGTAGTACTTATTGGCAAGAGAGATTCTTAGTTGGATTTCCAGGCTGTCATTATTGTAGGTGTTAATGGTGGTTCCCAGATAAACAAAATACTCCACTTTTGCGAAATTGTAATTGTCAACAGTGATGAGGGAGCCAAAGCACGAGTCCGTTGGCTGTTTATTTGATGACAGGAGGTACTTAGTTTTGCCTTCGTTCACTCCCGCGACCATACGTTTAGCTTCCTTATCCAGTTTGGAAAAGGGAGCAGTAGCGGTGGGGTTATTGGCGCCGATGAGACCAATATCATCAGCACTCGCCAGAGGTTGTACGCTCTTACGAAATATGGTGCCAGAACGGTTCAATTCTGCAGCTCAAATTTCAAAAATAAGGTTGCACGAAAGAGAGTCCCCCTGTTTGAAACCGCGTTTCGTTTCAAACGGCTCGGAGAGGTCCTTCCCGATTCCAATGGAGCTAGTGGTGTTGCTGAACGTCATTTTTCTTAGCCGTATTAGGTTTTTTGGGATACCAAATTCCAACACCAAACTCGAAATCAACCAGTATCCTAGTGTCTCTTGGCCATTGACACTAATGAGTGACAGGATAATATCAAAGAGATGACAGATTTAGGTTTATCAGTTACATAAAGGACAAACGTAACTCACTTGCTTTTAGCATTAAAGATGTATTATGTACCCGAATACATAAATATAAAAGTTTTTACTTAAGTTTCAACTGTCCCAAGAGGCAAAGCAGCGCAGCTTCAAAGGAAGTGAAGCCGTTACGCAATATATTCCGCGTACGAACGACGAAAATCGACTTCCTTGAAAAGTGATATCTCTTTCTATACAACTTTAATCCGATTTAGATTTTGATAAGCTTAAAGTGTAGCCAAAAAAAAATGTGTGCCCAAAAAATGTGTAGCAACTTGCTCACCACCAACACCAATAGGAGAGTGAGTTACTTGTACGACATTTTGGATGACCAAATTTCGTCGACCAACTTGACGCCACTAGCCAACTGCCACAAATCCGTTGGTTGTGCTTGCTTGCCTAGACGCTTCCTCAATTCAGTAACTGGCAAAATAAAAATGAGGCCAAAAGAAGCGTATGAAGAAATCACCTGAGCTGCATGTTTGCAGTTGTTATTTGCATTCTTTGGATAGTTGTATACTCGTACAATTAACTCGCACATTTGCAACTGCCGAACGCTGGACCCACACAACACAACAACACCTCCCGGTGCGGTTCCATTCATTACGCCTGCCATCTACCTAAATCCGTGCAGCTGGTGTCATCACAACTAGTTGTGGCCATCGCTCAAAGTGTCTTCCTTGAAATTCAGTTTGAAAAAAGTTTGTTGCAAAGGTGCTGGCCGATGATCAACGCAACCAAGTAACAGCCAGGTGGGGTGTTGTTATGATTGTGTGTTGGCTTTTTTTTTTGCCTTTTATTTGCGGCTGACTGCCTCACTCAGGCGTGCTACTAATAAATTTCATGAATTTGTCGTTGAATGGTCGTTGTCACTCATCAGCGACGCAAATCTCCGCGGCGCGCAATGAAACATTTTACGATTTGCATTCACGCATGCGCATTGTACGTACAAAGGTAGCCTGCTTGCGGCTTGTTAGCAACCAAGTAGTATACACATGGAATTTATTTGCTGCCAATTTGCATGTTAAATTCCACAAAGCTGGGCATTTTTCTTCCACGCTTCACAAACGCTTGGCATTTCTTTTTGTCTATTAATAAACAACTACGAGTCTTTGCGAATGCATGCGTTTTTTATTCTTCTTTGTGATTCATAGGCAAATATAAAGGTGTACGTACATGACGTTTGTCACTTGGTAAATAAGTAATTAAACCAACAATGATGTCTTCAGTATCAATGAAATATCATTAAGGTTTCGGAATCCAAGCAACTCCAGTTTTTTATACATATGAGTGTGAAATACTGACTGTATGGGACATTATAAGATCTAATATAATGGTTTTAAGTTTTTGTTTTGTGAAATTAAAAATATTGAATAATCAGTTGAAATGTTTGGAAAATAATGGTTACATTTTATTTGGCCTTAAAAGTAAATGTTTGTCTGACGAAGAAAACTTCTTGATTTAAATTTTTAAGTCCTGCTACATCTGGCCTTTCATCTGTCACTACCAACGAGTACCGCGTTAAATACTTTTTGGACTGGAACATTTTCTTCCCAACGTACAACCCAATTACATCGTGCAACTGAATGTTAATTCTCTTAACTATGCCGCCTTTCGAAGGCTCTTTCTTTCGTACAACCTAAGCCTTATAGCCTTCCGTCTTATGGTGGATTTTCTGGTTCTGAAAGCTGGTGCTACAGACTACCATGCTGCGAGCCGCGGCAAAGTAAATCAGTCTCAGTCCGACAGTGGGACCAAAGTTCCCTTCCTTTCACACCCTGGCATTGAAGTCGTAACATAGTGTCAGGGGCAGCGCTCGTAGATGTTTTCTAGGCGATCACATCGTCCTTCTCTTCTATCGAGGCGGGGCACAAATCAGTGAGATGATGAAGAATTTCGCTTTGATGCATGACCTCAAATAATAGTCATTATAACATCGCATGTGGTTGTCATCGAAAAAGGTATATCTCATCGGAGGCTAGTTGAGATTTTTCATTGCTGATATTGCTCCATGCCAGACGCCCGCTCACAGTCGTGCCTATTGGTGAACAGACGTTGCTTTTAAAACGAAAATGTCGGAGTGACCCCACCAGGTTCGCCTTCTCACTTCAACTCAAACACGCGTTTGGTAACTACCCAGAGGAGACTTGGGTGAAGTCACCCGAAAGTCGTGAGCTACTTGAACCGCGTGCAGAAGAATCTATGAAATTTTGATTTATGTACTACATGATTTTTTTTTAGGTAACAAATTAGGAACACTTCGATCCAACTTTGGGACCAGTTATTTTTACCATTCAGGATATTAGAACATTTCCAGACTATTTCGGGGTTCGTTCGGGACCATTTCGGGCCACTTCGGAATAATTTTGAGACAATTTCAGGACTTCTTCTGGTTCATTTCGTGATCATTGAGGAACACTTTCAAGACTATTTCTGAAACGAGACTAGTTCAAGATTTCGGAACTAATTTGACACCAGCTGGGGACTTGTTTTCTTACGATTTCGGGCACAGTTGAGGACTAGTTAGGATTTGTCCGGCACAGGTGCGAGACAATTCCGGGACTGGTTTTGGGACAACTTTGAGACCATTTCGGGACTAGTTTCGTAATAGTATGAGACTATTTTGAAACTACTTCGGGATTAGTTTGTGACTTTTTAGTTTGGAACTGGTTTGAGACAAGCAGCCCAGAAATGAGCAGTAATAAAAATTTATACATATATACATACATAAGATGTGCAAAGCCAAAACTGGGAATAGTCTTTCTCGCCTTCCCCTCTCTATCTGCTTCTGGCATTGACAAAGAAGTTTTACTTCTGGCTCGCGCGCTTAGTCTGTTTATTTATGGAGTGAAAACTCTCTCTCTCTCTCTTCAATCGAATTTTACATGTGATTTCAGTTTCTACATGTATTTTCCAAAGATTATCCAATTGGCAGCGTCAGCCTCCTCAAAGAATCCAATCAACAACCAATCAATACTTTGAGCTGATCGCATTCGGCAGAGATGATGAATGTGTTGCGTAGTGTGGCTAACCTTCCACGTGAATACTACCCGTTTTGGTACAATTAGCATAGAATATAAAGAAGGCGAATTTTTATAAAGGGGAGTCGAATGAACAGCTGAGCAAATTACTTTTTTTTTGGTTTTCGAGAGCTAAAGCCAAGGCGAATTTATTAAAGGTGGTGTGACAAATACAACTACAAAATTCCTATGTAGTTTGTTTTTGCTTTTACGGCTCTTGAAAGTTCATACGCAGAAGTAAAAACAACCTACATTTAAGGTGAATAAAAGAAATCCAATCGGTTGTACTGTGTTATAGTACGAATTCGCCTTGGCTGAAGCCAAAAGAGCAAAAACTAAATTCATACATATGTATGTATGTATCGGATCTTGCAATAGGAACGGTACAAAAGTTTTTTTAAATAAAACAAAAACGGCTTGGGATATGAATTAAATTCTTTATTTCTGTGAAAGTGCATTCGATGCCATTATTTATGGAAGTTGATTTCTTTTGCATGGGCAATTTCCGACAGCTTTCGAGCATAAATCGGCCGTTACAGCTGCAATTTCACGTTCGATATTCGTACGAAGTCCATCAATCGTCGCTGGCTTGTTTCCATAGACCATAGACTTGGCGTAGCCCCACAGGAAATAGTCTAACGGCGTCGAATCGCACCACCGAGGCGGCCAATTAACTGGGCCATTGCGTTAGATAACACGTCCACCAAACTTGGTTTTCAATAAATCGATTGTGACATTCGCTGTGTGGCTTGTGGCGCCGTCCTGTTGGAACCACATATTGTCCAAGTTCATATCATACAATTCGGGCCAAAAATATTCGGTTATCATTGAGCGGTAGCGATTCCCATTCACAGTAACGTTTCAGTATTGATCATCACGAAAGAAGTACGGCCAAATGACGCCACCGGCCCATAAACCGCACCAAACCGTAATTTTTTCGGGATTCAATGTTGACTCATGGAGTACGTGTGGATTGCTGCCTGTCCAATAACGCATATTTTGCTTATTGACGAAGCCATTCAGCCAGAAATGACGACGACCATAAATTAGACGTAGCGCTCTTAAAGTTGAGGTCATTGACTGCGAATTTCGGTAGTAAATTTTAATAATTTCGACTCGTTGTTGGATCGTATACCTTTCCATGAGGAAATCGCAAACCTTACTGAAGATAAATGTCAAAAGAGCGCGAAAAAATATAGCGTCGTTTGCTGTCACTATCGGTCTACTTTTGTAGCGTCCCTTTTGCAAGACCCTTTATAAACATTTGGCAGCGGAGCGCTAGAGCAAAAACAAACTACATACATGTGAATTTTGTTGTTGGTCATTCGACACCACCTGATATACATTCGTCTTAAATATTTCGAACTTCGGAGCATGGCTCACAAATTTAGACAAGCATAACCTGAATTGGATGAGAAGTTCTTACAATTTGGTTAGGGCTTCCGATTCCGTTTTCCAATTTCTCATTTGATGATTAGACATTTTCGGAGATCTTTTCGTTTTTCACATTCGTACTTATATTTTGCAGACAGTAGGTGTCATGAATATCAGGAAAAGGAAGGAATGATTAATGTGTTATGGGATTGGTTTCCCTAAATATTTGAAAGCGAATTGGGGAATTCTTTAAATTTTAATATTTACTTGGGGTTTTACTCCTACTACCTTCAACATCTAAATTAAACAAATTTTGTTCGAGCTATTTCTTAACGGGTTCAATTTAGATATTTGAAATTGAACGGAGCATTCTTCGAATGAAAGAAATCTTTGTGAAAATAAAATTCACATATTTATATACATATGTAAATGTCTTATGAGTATATTAACCATTTAAGTCACATGCTGAATCTTCGCTTCTGAAACTTCGAAATGCCTCCGGTAAATTTCGCAGATATTTTCAGTTGGATCATATTTTTCTCCGGAAAAAATATTGTCAAATTCTTATTTTCCTTTTTAATTCTTATTCGTTTTATTTTTTTTTTATAATTAAAAATAAATTTGATTGAAAATTGAAAAACAAAAAAAAATTGGTAGCTTCATGTTTAATTTTGAAAACTTTTTCCTGTCACTTGGCACAATTTTGAAAAGTAAATTAATAATCGCTGTTCGAAACCTGGCATCCATGGCGAAACAATGAAAGATTTTCCAATGCAAAATATACAAATTTCTTTTTCTTTATTTCTTTTGCTATAGTTTTGACTGCTAACTCATTTCCATATATACATACATACACAATTACGATATGTATGTATGTGTGTGCTTGCCTCCCTGCACCTGCACCTTGACATGGCCGTATTATTTTCATAACCATCACTTTGTTGCACTTATGGCCATTTCTATGGATGTACATATGTATGAATGTGTGTGTGTTTATGTATTATACATAAATGCTAAATGACAATTTTCACTAACAATATTACAACTAACCCGTAAAATATGGAATGCGGAAAATTACAAATTGTTTTTTTTGGCAAATTTGTTGCTGTGCCAAATTTAATGAAAGCATAAAATTACTTTCAGTTTGCACTAACATCCATTTTATCGTACAAGTTGCACGTTTGCACAGCTGTAATTCAGTAGCTTGTTTTTTATTTATTTTTATTTTTTTAAGGAAGAGTAAACTTAAATAGTTTTGAATTAGTTATGTACTTTTCAGTTTACTCTCATAAATTTATAATGTCAATTTCTTTAAATACAGCTAAAATGCAAAAATGGTAAACTTAACGAAAAGATGTTTAAATTTTTTTTTCTGCATCTGCACCAAATTATTTTATTTATGCATTGCGCATTAAAAAACAAAACGCTTGCAGTGCAACAAAAAAAAAACACTTTATTTCGTGCATTCCGATTATGCGTATTGCTCCATAATAATTTTTGAGCGTAATAAGAGTTTTGTAAATTTTGTTTTTTGCACGTAGTATACGTTCGCTGTAAATGTCCATGGTGTCATGGCCAGCACAAATCGCCGCTCACGTTTTGTGCATAATTCGAGTGCATGTTGCCAAAAATGTTGTAATTTTACCTATTATGAAAGAAGTTATAGGTAATTCAAAGCAAAAAAAAAAAAAAGAGGTATTTATTTAATTCTGGTGATTGGAAGGTTGTTGCACTGCATGAGAGCGAAAAGATACGGAAATCTTAAGTCGTTAAGTTAATCTTTATCTTTACTGGATGAGATCCCTATATCGCGTTATGCTAGTTTTAAACCCGCCGATCATATCTATCTCGAAATTTTAGTTTTCATTTTATTATAGAAAAACGATTGAGTAAAGAAAAATAAGGTTGTGATTTATCAACTACTAGAGATTGCATTTCGATCAGAAGGAGAAATAGCTGAAACAAGATAAATTTTTACTTCAGCCCCCATTGTCGTGATATGATCGAGTAAAATGATTGCTTATATTTTATAATCTGACAAAAATTTGGTATATGTCCAAATATTAAAATATTGACTTTCTTTTTCAAACTCGTCTGATGATTCTAATACACTACTTTTATTTAAAAAAAAACACTTTAAATTCCAAAAGGATATTGATTTGGCTGACGTCATATTTCTAATTAACCGAAGTTAGCACGAGATGAGAGAATTGGCTAGCGAGTTTCTGTTGAATTCGCTTAGGTGGCTATTCTGCAAATCGAAAATCCATGGCGTGCTATGTCCACTACAAGACACTTGCACTTTAAAATCGACGACCACCTTCCGATGGGATTCTTGAGGAATTATTTTCAAAAGAAAGAAAAATGAAAAATGGAAGCTATTGATAAACCAAAAATTTGTTAGAATCGCAAACGACAGGTGACAAGCTGAACTCACTAGCCGAAGTGGAAGGGCACTCTGGCCATCGATGAGTGATCAACGAACGAAATTTCTCCTCAACCTGAGGAGACAGGACATTAAGCTGACGACTCCAGTCCTAACCAGACATTGTTTAATAGGTCCCCATGCAGCAAGATTAGAGGCCCGCTAGCGGGACTACTGTAGGAACCGTCGTGGCGTGGAGAAGGACGAAGAGACCGTACATCACCTCCACTGTCGCTCTCCGGCGCTAACTACAAGGAGAGCTGAAACAATCGGTAGCTATTTCCTTAATGAACTCGACGATCCTAGGTCAGTCGAAATTAAAAGCCTGACACGCTTTCTTAGGAATACGAAGTGATTTTAGGGGAACAAGAGTCACTATCAAGCCCCCGATGCGATATCACAATGGGCCATGCGCCTGAGTGAGACTCTAGGGACTCCCGTCTAACCTGACCTAACCTAACCTATCGAAAATCTTATCTTGGGATCTTTTGTTTTCTTTTTGCTTTTTTTCTGTGTAGAATTACGTTTTCAGATATGGGATACAACTACATTTCTAAAGTATTCTTGTTGAAATGATAGAATAAGCGTTTAAAACAAAATGAAGATTTCGATGCGGAAAACAACTTCCCACTAGCATCGTTTTTTCGTCAAGACGCAGACAATTTAGGAATGAAGAGTGGAGTTTATTTGCTAAACTCAATATTTCCAAATGCTTTGGAAATCTCAATTAAAAGTTAATGTTCATAATTAATGGGATTATTTGTTGTAGGCTTTTTTTTCTTTGTTAAAATACTTATTTTATTAAATGAGTGAATGAATTTTAAAGTTGTTGTACTTCATTCAATTAATTGCAAAACATGTGACTTAATTTAGTTCTTGGTTTAACGAAAATATCGTTTTAACCAATTAACCTGACGTTATTGTGTTTGTTAAATCGAAAACTACGTAGTTGAACCAAAATGAAGGTCAGTCAAGAAACGCTTTAATTTCTGAGCTGCCGATAGAAAAAGCGACTTTTCATTAATATGTTGAGTTTATGAAGCTTAACGAGAGCACTTCAGCACTCCAGATAAGAAAAGCCACCGACAGCAAGTGAAAAATTCTTATATAGAAAAACAGCATATCATCGACAAAAATATTTTTACTCATTTTTCTTGTTTCTTCCTTCCTTTGTTGTGCTGTGTTTTTTAAGATTTTCTTACTTCTGTCTGTACATTTTTTTGCTGTATTTTTTTTTCAAGTGACAAAACGTAATGTTTCGCACGTCATCAGCAGCAAACAGCGCCACCATAACCGCAAAACCAGAGTGACAACCGAAGAAGCAACACCAAAAAAAGAAAAAAAAAAACGAAATCTGTTTTTTTTTGGCAAGATATACACGCGCTGCTTTCTGTAAGGGACAGCGTGCGTTGTTTGAGAAGTTTGCTTTTAACCAAAGCCAAAAACCTAATTATGACATCTTGACATACCGAAAAAGATAACAATACTTTTGGGTTATTTTTTCGCTTTTTCTTTTTGCCGCATCATGTTGCTGTTTATTTTTTATTTTTGTGTATTTCTTGACGTGCATAATGGCTTTATTTAGCAAGGGCGCTTGACCTTCGCCGAAAAAACGAATACCCATACTATACTTTTTCAATGTGTACTCATGTTTGTGCTTTTCTTCATATTTCTTTTACGACATTTTACACACTCACCAACGTTAATGTGAACAATCTTCTTTGATGTTGACTTCTATTTATAAAAAAACAAGTTCTTTTCATTGATAATCTATTAGTGTGTGTGGACTTCTCTTTACAGATTATAACAGCGAATGTTATCTGCTAGCCGGTTTTCTGAACTTGATACAATTTTTGTCTTCAATACACGCTTGATATACTACATATATACTAGTTTGGCTCGCACGGCATGCGGTGTGACGTTATGAGTTCGAATGTTGCAGAAAAAGAAATAAATAATTTTCCCAAAAGTAATAACTTTCAGTTCATTTTTGTTTTTAATTTTTAAATATCGAAAAAAAATCCCATTACCGATTGCAGTTGCTTGCTGAAACTTGGCAACTGCGCAGTATGTCACAGATAAACCACCATCAGTTCCAACCAAAATGTCAGTGCTTAAATTATCTTATAAATTTAGTTAATTTTAAATTCTTTTAAGACCTGGCCACCCCCTCGAAATATATTCCTTACAATTTGTTTTAGTAGAATTTAAGTTATATACAACGTTCTCTAAAAGTTGGTAACCCTTGTCAACAGGTTGCTTTAAAATCATTTTCATAATTAACTTTTATTAGGTTACTTCCTTTGAAGCAAGTTCCGTAAAATTTCTTTTTATTTAATCATTTCAATTAATTTAAATCTTTAAAAAAGTGGCAACCCTCACCAAAAGTGTTTTTATCATACAGTTTAAAACAAATTAAATTAAAATCAGTTGGATAGTAAACGAATGAGGGTTCAAAGATATTTTTGGAATAAAGATTCTTTAATACTTGTAAATTTATAAGTTTAGTTCATTTTAAATTTTTTTAACAGTTGGCCACCCTCTCGAAATATATCCCTTACAATTTGTTTGACACCAGTTCAGTAGAATTTTAGTTATATACCTTAACAACTCAATTGAATTAACGTTCATCTTCAAAAACACTTTTCGTTTTCAGTAAGCTTAGAAATTTAATTAAATTCATATTTTTAAACAGGTGGCAGCACTCTTTACTATGCTTACTTTGATTGCAACGCCGTAATATTTCCTTTCAATTAATTTACTTTTTTAAGCAGGTGATTGAAGAAAAATACTCTACGGTACCCTTTCTTAATACCGGAAAAGAGAACCATAAATGACACTGAAGATGACACAATTCCGAAACTGATCTGTGTCGAAACCAAATTTGACATGAGATGACGAAACTTCGTTCCAAACATCATAATCGATTCTACTTTGTACGACGACCGCATTAAAATCTCATCACCCACAGTAATATACCCTACAGTATGTGGGGAATTCACGCAGAGCCTTAGTTCCACACTACAGCCACTGTCTCTTAACTGATGAATAACGGATGCAGAGTCGGCCGGTTGATACTCATATTTAGTGGGACAGCGCTTAAATCTATAGAGTTACTTTCAATATGCCTGAAAAAACTTGCAGTGCAACTCATTTTAAAATAAATAAGTTTTTTAGGTAGATATTTTAATGAATTACTTACTTACATAATTGGCGCTATAACCGCTTAAAGCGATTTTGGCCGAACTTCTCCCGCAGTTTGTGGTGTGCGTCTTGATGTGAGAAATTTTTTCAAGGTAGAAATACATCCGGAGTTGTGCCATTGCCTGCCGAGGGGCGACCGCTATTAGAAAAAACTTTTTCTATAATTTTTGGTGTTACTTGCTACCGAATGAAGCGAGGCCCACATGCTATACACTCAGCTCCGGTGGCCGCGACGTAATGACGTTATGAGTTAAATGTATGATAACATTTCGACAAACGAAATACTCTTAAACTCCATCTGAAAAAAGCTGCTTTAATTTTAAGACTATTGCCAACTTTATTAAATTCCCTCAAATTTCGTATCTTGTAGTAGATTAATTTTACTGTCTTCGGCAGTTTTGTTAAGGGAATTCCCGAAAAAGTGTTATGTTTCCTTAATATTTGTCTAAATTTTAATTTTTATTCATATTTTAAGTTTGGAAAGAAATAATAAACAAACAAAAAATTATCCATACACAAACATTTCTATCAACCTTTTCTACTTTTTAAGAATTATAAATAGATATTTTCTGAAGAGCTCGCCTCTAGCGCCACTTGCATTTACTCTTCCAATATTATCAATATCGGATCATAAATACGGATTTTCTGAATATATCGACTCATGCGCCACCTAACGGATTAAAATGTAGTCCATGTGTCACAAAGATATGTAGGTAAGCAAATCTGAAGTTACTAAGAACACGCGAGTATTTTTGTGAATTTTTTTTCTGATTCAGAATTGTAAATTAAGAATCACATTTGTTGAATGGTTTACACATAGTACATATTTTGTACTAAAATTAAAAATTTGACATGCCCAGTTTTTGTTAAAACTATCGGGACTTGCAATAGGATCGCCACGGAACGGGCACGCTTGCAGAGGTCCAGACGCTGAACCCAATTTTCGACGGTTTTCAAGCATAAATCGGCCGATACTGCTGAAATTTCACTTTCGATATTGGTACGAAGTTCATCAATCGTCGCTGGCTTGTTTCCATAGACCATAGACTTAACGTAGTCCCACAGGAAGTAGTCTGACGGCGTCAAATCGCCCGACCGAGGCGGCCAACTGACTGGCCCATTTCGTGAGATGACACGTTCACCAAACTTAGTTTTCAATAAATCGATTGTGACATTCGCTGTGTGGCTTGTGGCGCCGTCCTATTGGAACCACATATTGTCCAAGTCCATATCATCCAATTCGGGCCAAACATATTCGGTTATCATTGAGCGGTAGCGATTTCCATTCACAGTAACGTGCCGGTCTTGATCATCACGGAAGAAGTACGGCCCAATGACGCCGCCGGCCCATAAACCGCACCAAACCTTAATTTGTCCAATAACGCATATTTTGCTTATTGACGAAGCCATTCAGCCAGAAATGACGACGAGCATAAATTGGACGTAGCGATCTCAAAGTTGAGGTCATTGACTGCGAATTTCACTATCTGTCTACTTTTGTAGCGTCCCTATTGAAAAACCCTTTATATTTTCGATTATACATTGTAAAAGGACCACCTTGTGTTTGGTTTGCTTAAGGCACTGTAATATTTATAAAATGTCTATGTAATTAGTAATAAGAATGATATAACTAAATACATGCGGAAATAAAACATTGATTTTAAAATAATAAATTGTAGCATTTTTTCGAAGGTGTTATTTTAAATTGTCCTGCCATATGTCTTTTTATACTGGTTCATAACTTCAAATACTTTGGAGCTACTTTGAAACAGTCTACTGTAGAATTGTGAACAGAGTTTCGTAAATATAAAAACGCAATTGGCGAAAATACTTTGTAGTTTTGTTTTTAATTGTTGAATTTTACTTCTCAGCAAAGCAGAAGTCGAGTGCATTTTTAGCGCTATAAACAGTGCCAAAACAAAGCGAAGAAATAGAAATAATTTATGACTTGAAAAAGAAAGAAAAGTGTGGTTATGATTTCACAATTGAAAAAAATCTCTTCAAATGATGAACACTTTTAATTATATACTCAAATATATTAAATATATCAATTAATTTTACTTATCAACAAACAATATACCTCTTACCTTAAAAATTAATTATTTTTGATGCTTATAACGCCAATATAAATATGCGAAAACCGTATAAAATTTTTGTTATGAAATCGTAATACGAGTAAAATGTTTGAATTGTAGATTTAGATAATTCAGCTTAAACAAATTTTTATTTAGCTTTATTCGGTCCTTTTATTTTGTCCATTGAGTCTTTTCAGCCTTTTTGTTTTAGTTTTTTTTCAAAATATTCTAGCAACAGTGGGGCTATGAGGTTTTGCAGAGGGGGTGATTGTGCCACTTCTTAGGGCATCGCCATGTTAAAAGAGACAATTGAAAGCAATGCGTTGGGGTAGATCGAGAACCAGTACCACTTCCCAGTGTGATAGTTCTATGCTTGTTTTGAACTAGCGTGATTAACTGCTGGGTATAAAAGTAATATAAAATTTATATCTTGCACTACCTTCATACATATATTGCCGTTTGTGTGTTTATTGAATCGATACACTTTAGCTATTCATCAGAATTAAAACAATAATTATCAATATAGTTTTATATTTATTTTTAAACATAAAGCTGCCCCGATTTGATTGATACGACATACATATGCATGAGTATATATGATGAGTATGTATTTATTTAAAATTTCACTTAAAACGCTTCCCTTTGGAATATAACGTATTTTTTATTTTTTTGATTTTTTATTGTTTTAATACATATTTTTTTATTTAAAATGTTATTTTGTGTTTTCGTTTTTGTTTTTCTTCTTCTGCGTATTTTTCCTCTGCACTTGTATTTGCCTAAAAACTACGAAAAATTATTGTTTTTATGTCAACATTTACAAGTAGTATATAATAAGAATAAACAATTTTTATTTACGAATATATGTATAATATATATGTATTATGTCTGTACATATACAATACATACAACAGTTGTTTTTGTTATCCAACGCACTCGTTTAAATACACTTACATAATACAATACATACAGATGAATAAAGGTATTAAAAACATTCCGTTTTGGCAAAAATTTCTCAATAAAAGCTAAATACATTGTACACTTACGACGGTAATTATTATTGTTGTTGTTACATATTTAGGAACATTTTAATATTGTTTTTTGTTTCCTTTTTTTGTTTTTTGTATTTCTAAAATATACATACGAGTATATAGATGAATTATTGTTTGGTAATGAATGAAAAAAATCAAATTATAACTCTATATTTTGAGCGGCTGATTTTGGAGAGGAATTTTAATAAGAAAATTGACGAAATTAACGAAATTGTTATCATAGCATTCAATTTGAAATAAAAATATAAATCTTAAAAAATTAAACGAAGGTTCCCTTCTATTTTTTTATAGCTATAAATAAAGTTTCATATGTTAGCCCAAAAAAAAAAATAATTATGACATATCAGAGAACGTTTATAATATACGTTCTCTGGACATATTCAATGAAAAATTAAAAATTTTTAATACATCTATGGAAAGCCTATTATCTCATTTGCTCTGTTTTAAAATCCATGCCTTCCACAAAACTTTTCTCATTACTTTTCTAACAAAATTTGCGATTTATTTATTTAAGTCAATCCCCAAATATTCGTCCTCGTGCCTTATATATTTGTGACGTTTCGGAAAACGCTTTATTTAGCTAGGTATTTGAAGTCTTTTACTTTGTTCTATCGTCCAATTTATTTTTCTCTTTGACTTTTCATTATTTATCGAATATTTTTGTTTAATTTTTTTGGTCAATTAAAGTCGTCATTTCCCACCTATGCCTTCTGTGTTTTTTTTAATTTTAATTCATAGTCTAATAGTAGCGTCCGTTGTCGTAGATCCCACGCGATCCATATTTTCGTGGCGTATCCAATGCATCCATGCCATTCAATTTATTCAACCAGGAAGCGCGTTGTGCCAATGTATTGCCATTGGCTTCGTTAGGCGGACGTTGTTCCTCATTGCTGGACTCCAAGATCTGTAAAAAAAAATAATTAATTAATTAAAAAACAAATATAAGTTATTAATAGCAAATATCCAGAATAACAATTATTCAATGGCTGAGTGTTAAAAAAATTCACTTTCTGAAGAATCGTAGAAATCGTTTGTAAATTTGTATAGCCTAATTAAAAAAAAAACAAGTTATCGATAATTATTATTTTGCGACTTAAACTCGAATGCGACAAATTAATGGTCAAGGTGTGGAGTGCGAAATTTTGTTGCGGAGGTCAAAATGTTTTACTCATTATTTTGTTTTCATATTTGTGATGAAGATTATTTCAAAAAATTGGAAACTGTAACGTTTTAAAATAAATTTCCGCTAAATGTAATGTTCGGTCAAATGAAAAAAAATTGTAGGTGACATTTTTTTGTGCAACATTTTAACCCATTACTGTCTCTCATAGTGGGTCTTTTTGCTACCTCATTTGGAAAACACAGAAAATATTCGATTAATAAAGGGAACTAACTGATTCTAGAAATGCAACGGATTGTGTTTTAACGAATGTAGACCTGACATCCGGTTAACCGAATAGCAGCCTGATATCCGTTGCATCTCTAAACGATTCTACCAATGTATTCTTAGAAAATTTTCACTATGGTTTCTTTCGCTGAAAAACTTCATGCGAAAAATAAAAACCCCTCACTAAGCAAAAATATCACCTAAAATGCTCGATTAATCAGAACAAAATTTAGCGAATTTCTTTATGGTTTTTTTTCCAATAAGCAGTCCTTAGTATAACGTCTGGATATGTCTTTTCAAATAAATCAAGAAGATAATCTATAAAACTAAGATGGAAACCTCTTAATATAATTAAGAAGATAACTCTCCTCTCTCCTCTTAATTTTAATAAGCCGATGAGCTTACCAATTTGAAATTATAGAATTTATCTCCTTACATTCAGCCGTTTGGCTTCTCAATATATTTTAAAAGAAATTCAAAATAAAATTAAGAAGATGTTCTGGCAAAAATTTCTTCAATATTTCTCCCTCTCGCTCTCCTTAGCCTACAAGCATTTTTTTGACGTCGATGTCTTAAATTTAAGGTGAACTTTTTGCTCTGTGTAAACAAATTTGTAGATCTTGAAATACGGAACACTTTCTGGCTTGGCGGCTTGGTTCCGAAATAGGAACCATTTGTGGGCGAGTTCGGAATCCTTTCCGGACTTATTTACAGATGATCCCGAACTAGTGCCGAAATGATACCAAGGTTTTGCTCAAATTATTCCCAAATAGTTCCGTATTTTAAGACCTAAAAATCTTTTCTCACTCATAACAATGAGCAGTGATTAAAAATAATTTTATAGGACTCCCTGATCACATCCCCAATTGCGTGTTTCTAGGTAAACTTAAATACGCGAGATATTTGCAAATAAATTTTCAAAATTTTTTTTTCAAGCAAATATTTGAGTTTTTTCCAACCGTGAACATTTCAGTTAGGGATGCTGTTAAAAACGCCTCATTTCATTCCTAATCTGATTCCCACTCGTATTCGGACTCTGGTGCTGAATCTGAATTTTCTAATCTTTGAGAATCGTTCTCAGTATTGCCTTCAGATGAATATTTCATAAAAATCATCAAGGAGGCATCTGGGAGCCAGGCGTTCCCTTGTTAAGTTTTCCCGTAGGCATTAATGTTTGATAGAACTTTTCAACATCTTCATCCGATTCTGAAGGTTAGCACTTTGGAGGATGGCATATTTCAGATTTTGAACTGAGATGATATTCACTCTACAGCACTTGCCCAATACCTCAACATATGCTCATTCATTTAATCACCCAACCCACAAAACCCGTAGCCAGTTTGTTCAACTAATCGCATTTAGCAAAGATGTAGATGTACCTTTACTTATAGTGACGTTTAAGGTTACTGGTTATTTAGTTCTTATACTCTCTCTGTTAAAATTTATAAGTCGTTCAGAGTTCTTCCGATAGACTGGTCGAACCGCTTCGATTCTTTTTACGATTTATATTACGCCAGTGAATTGCAAACCGGTACTCCTCACATCTTCTTATTTGTTCTGCAGTGTACGCCTTGCATGTTCCACAGAAAGGCTCTATACCATGCAGGCGTCGTGGGACCCCAAGCTTGCGGGACTGTTAGCTCTTTCGATGTCTTCAAACACCCCATTTCTGGGAACTCATCAAAACGTTACTAATGTTGTGGGTGGCCATTTGGTTTAGAAGAGTTTTGCAGTCTTACATAAACCTAGATGTCGCTACATACTCGTTCAAGGCCTTTAGAGTACCCGTAGCCTGGCTGACCGACATACATAATATGCCTAGAATTCAATTGTGTATACCTCCGTTTGTATAACTTGCCTGAAACCTAGGCCCATCAATACCATAACGTTGCTCCATAACAATTTTTAGAAAATGCATTTTCTTTTACTTCACCCATAGAATTTATATCCCAACATTTATTTATCATGTAACCTGATAACTGTTATGCAGAAAAAATATTTTTCCCGTTGTTAAAAAGAGTTGTTTTCCAATGTTCCTGTTAAACGTTGGCAGGCAAGAATGTTTATGAAGTTGGAAATGGAAAAGACCATAAATATGATGCAAATGATAGTGAAGATGAGATAGAGGTGGAAATAAAGTAGGAAAAGGTAAAAATGCGGATAGTGGAAAAAACGAGGTAACAAAGATGTTGAGAAATATCTCTTATTGATAACGGAAAACACATTTCTCCGGTGTAACAATTATCTGGCAATGTATAAGTTTTTGTGAAAAAAACCACTTTATCAAGCAACATAAAATAATAAACGTTGAGAAACAACTCCAATGGAAAACGGAAAGATTATCTATTATTCATACTATTAAAAACAATGTATTTTATAAGAAATGTTTGTCCTGCTTTGGCTCTCAGAATACAAGTTTCAATAAACATTTTTCCCTTGACACCAGTGTGGTAGAATTTCCGGCACCTTATCAAATATATTGAAATTATGTTCTGTTCCAGGTGGCAACGCTCTTCGTAACTGTTGTCAATTAAACGCATTTGTTTTACCACATAACTGATATATTTCAGTAGTCTTGAAAATTAAATTAAATTAATTAAATTAATATTTTTAAACAAGTGGCAACACTCTTTAATAATATAACTCATAACTGTGTTTTTAAGCCTACTTCCTTAGAACTACATGCCGTGATACTCCCTTTGCTGACTTATAATTTTGTCCAATATTTGAAGCGGGTGGCAACTCTCTAAAAAAAAAAAAAAATTTAGCTTTCTTAAAACTTTTAGTTTGGCACTCAATACGCAAAATGTCATTTATATTTTCAAATACAATTTGATATGCATTTAAACAGGTGGCAACCTTCTCTCTAAACATTTGGTAATGAAGCTTTATTAATCCAGTGTTAGCGTAGGCTGTAGGCTATTTGAGTGCTAAATTTTTACACAATTCCTGAAAAGGTAATGGCATACTCACACACACACACACACAAACTTACACATTTATAATATTTATTTATTAGTAGGGTTTATTATATGGAAAATCGTTTCGGTCAAATTATCCGCCATGGGCCATACTCATGATAAGTAAATCTATGTCACGTTTTTACGGAAAAGTAAACATAGCTGCTATTCAATTATGCTCAGTAACGCCTTGTTGGTTGTGGATATCATAAAAAAACTAAATATTACAAAGTGAATATTTATTACAATGCAGATGGTGCAAATGGGTGAGATGAAGGAAACGTCCGCATGCAAGGAGACAAATGTTGAGCATTTAATATGAAAAAATTGCCATCATTTGTCAGGTAGGTACTGCGATAACAACAACAACATGTCTTTTCAACGCTTGCACAGCAACATACGACGAATTCGCCACAACAACAACAACTACCAATTTTGTGGGGGCTATACAATGTATAGATGTTCAAAATTTAGGAAAGAGGAGAAAAGCAACAACTTTTTCGAGCATTGTGTGGGAAGTTCGTTATGCGTGTGCGTGCGATGTATGTATGTTCCCTGTCGGGAAAAAGCAGACAGTCTGAAAAAAATTACCATTTTAAAAAGTAGTTGGAAATCAACTGCTTTGAAACAAATGCATGTCAAATTAATTACAGTGGCTCCAAGCCAATGACGAACACCGTAGAAAAAATGTTCCTTCCTAAAAATATTTGACTAAATATTTGACTCAAACCAATTTAAAAAAAGGTAAACAATTTTTTCAATTACGCATTTATTACACTTCCAAAATATAAAAACAAAACATATAAATTAATTCAGCATTATAAAATTTTCTAGTAAAACAACAAATAAAAGTAAATTCAATGCACAAACCAAACTCGGACAGTGGCAACTATCCTCTAAATAAATGCAACTCTATCGAAGAATTGCAACCAACTTTAAGTGTAGTGTTTAACAGACTAACGGGAATTCCCCGTATGGTTTTTTTTTTAATATATACTACATAGTTGGAATTACGGTTTGTGATTTAAAAATGTCTAGGCAAAGAGGCCAAACAAATATTGAATTTAGGAAGTTGATTATTAAGAATTCCAACGATGGAAAATCTGTGCGTGAAAATGCCGATAATTAACCAACAAAAAAGTGGAAAAGAAGCCTAAAGCTGCCCACAACAAGATTTTCACTGACTCAGATAAGCGATATCTGTTGCGAAAAGTTAAAGATAATCCTTGCCTTAGTGCACTAAAGTTAACTGTTACGATTTACCTGAAAATGAGTTGGGAAAGCAATCTAGTGCATCTACCATCAGAAATCTACTTCAAGAGGCTGATCTAAATGGTAGAAAGGCCCGATCAACGGCTTTGATCAGCAAACGCAATCAGACCATTCGATTAAAATTTGCAAAAGAACATGAAAATAAGGATTTTTCGTTCTGGAAAAATGTTATGTTTACTGACGAAAGTAAATTTAATGTTTTTGGCTCCGATGGAAAACCATATGTTTGGAGGAAATCAAATGAGGAGCTGTATCTGCCCAATCTGAGACCAACTGTCAAACATGTTGGCGGTTCGGTAATGGTTTGGGATTCATTTTCGGCTTCTTGACCAGGATCTTTGCATTTTATTGAAGGAATAATAAGTCAGAATGACTATCTTAACATTTTAAAAGAAAACTTACCAAAAAGTCTTGAAAAATTTAATCTCTGTGATGATTGGTATTTCTACCAATACAATGATCCAAAGCATAAGGCCTACAAAATGCGTTCTCGGTTGCCTTATAACTCCCACCATGTTCTGGAAACGCCACTCCAAAGTTCTGATATTAATCCTAGCGAAAATTTATGGGACTATCTTAACACAAAAATTTAACAGCATTCCGTTTCAAGCACAAATGACTTGAAATCTATCTTATTACAAGAATGGGTAAAAATCGAATCTAGTTTTTAAATCAATGCCTAACTGGCGCAAAATGGTTATTGAAAATAAAGGTCTTCATACGAAATATTAGTTTTTAAAATATATTTCGATATTGCAAAAAACTTGTTGATTGTCCGAGTTTGGCTGTGCATTGAATTTACTTTTATTTGATGTTTTACTAGAATATTTTATGAGGCTGAATTAATTTATATGTTTTGTTTTTATATTTTGGAAGTGCAATAAATGAGTAATTGGCAAAATATTTTACCTGTTTTTTTAATTGGTTTGAATATTTAGGCAAATATTTTTAGGAAGGTACATTTTTTCTACGGTGGTTTCAAACACGCATAGCTCTTTGAATTTTGATTTTAAAAGTATATGTTTTTATAATTTTTGCGTTGCTTTTTTAAATTTCCCATTTTAGTTGTTTTTAATATAAAATACAATAAAAAAATTTTTAAATCGAAAAAATCCTGAAAAAAAATTTAAAACTTAAATTAAATTTTTTTTCAGAAATTTTGCAATTGTTTTTGAAGTTTTTTTTTATTTTAGTTAGGTTTTTTGGCATAACGTTAAGAAATTAAAGAAAAAGCATCGCAAAAATTCAGAAATAAAATTAAAATCAAAATTTAAAAAAAAAAAATTTCGATCAGCTCGTTTTTAACCAATCCCTACAAGTTTTATGTTTTTAAAAGCGCATTTCGATTATCTTTCGAACCTCCCCTGAATTTTTTGAAACTTTTCGTCTTTAAAGCAGTGGTATTGAACATGAAATCGATAATTAATTTTAATTTGTATACTGAATTTAAAATAAGTTGTTATTTCGTTTAAACGAAAAAATAAAAATTTTTTAGTTACCATAAAATAGAAATATTTACATATTTTTAAATAATTGGAATTAACCAGTTCAAACCTGTAGTTGGTAATAAGACTAGTTGCTTACCATAAAAAATAAAGAATTCCAACCAATTGTAGTTCGTAAAAAAAAATACTTTTTAAATTGCTTTTAAAGTAATTCTATTTCCAACAGGGTTTATATAAACACACAGGTACACATATACATACATACATATGTATACTCGTATATTGTTATTATTCCTTGCTGCTGCCACAGCAAAAATAAATGTGTTAATGTGATAATGGCAACATTGTTAATAGAGTTTCATCTGTTTGTATTATTGTAGCTGTAGCCGAGAAGCTCTGAAACTTGGGATGGATGTTGCAAGCACGCGGTGGTTGACGACGACCAAGCAGCAAGCAAGCAGCAATAATAAAATTGGCATTTGCGCGGCTATGACGAAGCGGATTATCATTAGGTCGCATGCAAGTGACTACATCTATGTATGTTTTTGGTGTTGTTGGTTGTTGGTGTTGCTCGTAAGCGCCAAAAATGCGATCTCATCTCGCCGTCTAATCTTCAACTTTCTTGGCACTTCGTAGTTACTTGTAGTTTTCGTTTTACATTCATACTTGTTGTTGTGATAGTTATTATTGCATTACGGTTGCTGTGAAGTTACGCTGACGCGATAATAACAAATTAACTTTAACAAATGAATTGTTGTTAATTAAAGTGTGGCAACCTCTGTATTGGTGTGTAGTCGCCGGCGTCGCACATTGGGGCCAAATGCTGAATTCGTGCGATTAATTAAAAAAATAAATTTTAGGCAATCTTAAAAGTTTTGTTAATGTCTTAAAGAAAATTAAATTTTCCAATACTTATTTTACGTGATTTGGCTTGCCGTCTGTGCCTGGTAAAATTTCGCCTTTCTCTGTCGTCTTATTGTGAAAAGTGCTGAAAGTGAATTTTGGGTGAAAAAATCTATTTCTACTATATAATCGCCGATTACGGTTGATTGCTGAAACTTTTTTGTCATGATTAAGTTTTGTCTTTCAAAATCAAATTTAATTGACTTTTTTAAGTAGTTGTCATCTATCTACCCTCTTATCCAAATATTTTCACAATAAAGTTTCTAAAAACTCCTTCGTATAAGACTCAGACTTCAATATTTAATTTAACTGTTACATTTAATTTTAATCAATTTTTTTTTTTCGAAATTTAGTGTTACTAAATTTACTTTTAAACAGATGGCAACCTTCTTCCAAACTTTCGTATAATACCCAATTTGTCATATTTCACTTCATTCTTTTGTTTAAATAAACTCAAAATTTTCAATATGTGGCAACTCCTTAAAAAAAATTATTCTATTGCAACAAATAAAACGGGCTGTATATGTGTGTGCCAAGTCTTATCATAACCTAACCAGTCATCATCGAAATGAGATTTAACATTTTTAATTAATTGAATATAACCTTTTTGACAACTATTTTTGAAAATATACCCTATATACATATTAACCCAGCGTATAAGCCAAGTGTCAAAATGTGTCAAATTTTATACAAATCCGTCATAAACTTTCACATTTATAATATTATTCGAATTTATTTTAACCAAAATTTATTTAATTTTGAAAACGTGGAATTTTCTTTTTTTATTATAATTTTCAAACAGTTAGCAACCTTTCACAATTTATTCGAGACTAAGTTATCCTAGACCTCTGTCAATTTAAAACTGTATTGCAACTCTGCTGTTTACTTGAATCAATGGCCATTAAAAGGTGGCAACCCTCATCAAACATATACATTCGTATATACTCTCTCGTTTCAGAACAATACTGCAATATTTCGGCAAGCTTACCAATAGCATTAAATTAATGTATTTAAACACGTGGAAACACTTCTTAAACATGTTTTCATAATTAAATTGTTTTAAGCCTACTTCCTTCAAATCGCAATATATGATACTTCCTTTAACTTAATAATTAAATTTAATTTACTTCTTGAAGCAGGTGGCAACTCTCTCCAAAACTATTTTCAAAACAAAGCTTACTTCAAATTATTTCCTTTGAGATCCATATTTTAATATTTGATTTAAGTTATTATAATATTAAATAATTTTTTAAACAGGTGGCAACCCTTTCCAAAAATATCTTTGAAACTAAGTTTTCTGAAAACTCTTACTTTAGCGCTCATACTTTAAAACATATTTTTTTTGTAAATTAACTTAATTTGCATTCGAGCAGGTGGCAACCTTCTTTCAAAACATTACGGAGGTAAAGCTTTACTAAGCCTCTTTCATTTGATACCCATATTGGAATATTTGATTTCGATCATTGCTTTAAATGAATTTATCATTTTAAGCAGGTGGCAGCTCCCAATAAAAATCGATTTTATTAGGTTAACATATAACGGACTTATATGTGACAATTATTACCCAGATCTATTCAGCTGGTATGTAGCGTTATGGGGTTTAACTTATTTATTTAATTGACTATTGCTTTTTTTTAACAGGTGGCAACGCTCTTCATTCTCAATTTTTCTGCTGTCAATAAATGGTAGTGTGCCAAATAAATTTTAATAATATTACTGCATTTAAACTGTGATTAAAACAAAGAATATTACAAAAATTGTCTAACCGTCTAAATACCGTAAGAACTTTTTTGCCACCAAAAGAATTCGGCAAAATACGTTTATTACTTCTATTAGTGTTACAAATCTAACCAAAGGTACACAAATTTTGGTAAAAATCTCCTCCAAATTTACCGCACGTTTTCGCATTTCGGCCCACTATGCCTCTTCACTAGATTTGCCTTAGCAATGTAGCTGATTTTGGTGTGAAAAGCTGCAGAGCGGAGCAGTCATGTAACTAGTCTATCTTTCCACGCCCACACCTCGCCCCTATGCCTCCTCTCAGTACTCATAGCTTAGCCGCAATCTATTTAGTTATTACTAACTTGACTAAACTCATCTGTTTTGCCATTATTTTTGTATCATCTTTTGTTTTTTCTTTTTTTGTTTTTGTTTTTGGCGCAATAACTGTAAGTAGATCCCGCAATTGTTGGCGCCTTCGCATCCAATACGAGTCGTATTTAGTTATAGTAGTGTAGTGCACCTGTTGTTGTATAACCCATGTGCTGCTGTTGCTGTTGCTTTCGCATCAAAATTCGTTATGGCTTATGATAAGTCGCCATTTTGACACTTTAATTTGACTATCACAAAATAATGTTTGCATTTAACATTTTTCTATTTTTCCTTAGCTATAATAAGTATGTACTCAGTTATGCATTGGGCCAAGTACGAGTACTTCCTTCTGTGTTTCTTTCTTTTTTTGTTTTTGTTTCTTGTGTTTTTGTTGTTGTTGTTGTAAGCATTTTATGGTGTCCTACTTCAGCAATTCTCTGGCACGTACTTTATTTCATTGAAGATTTTACCTCTCACTTCACTTAAATATTTACTATCACACTTGGCATCTTGGCCCGTTAAATTTAATTTCCTCATTTTTGCGGCTAGTTTTCATTACTTGCTCGTCCAATCTGTATGTTGATATTTTTATCATATATGTATGTAGTATGTACATACATATGTATAGTATACAAAAGTTTGCAAGCGTTTGTAGAAATAATGCAAATGAAAGGGCCTTTGCTATAATAGCCTACACCCAATCTATATTATTCGCTTAAAAGTGATGGCAAATAATTAAGTTTACTATACTCAGGTAAATTAGTTTTCCAGTTAAAGCTTAATCCGAAACGTAAAAAATAATAGCTTGAAAGTAAGAAATTCCAAAACACTCAACACTTAAAGTGTTTTACCAAATAAGTTATTGTTTGAAAGCACTTTAAAAAATACAAGTTTTTCTGGAAAATTTTTAAATTACAAAATTTGTTGTAATAAACGATCTGAAGGTGATGACCCAATACGCGCTTGATTTGTTTGCTTTGCTTTGACAACTGTCAAAAATGAAAAGAAATTTTCGAAAATTATATGAAAGTTTGCCAGACAGCGCCTTATTGACTCTGGCAAGATGCTGTGTGTTCGTTGCTTCAAATGAGTCGTACAAAAAAGCACATATTTTGAAAATCCATTTTTGCCAATGCCAAAGCATAGTTGTAACTGTAACAAAAAAGGAAAGCCTAAGTATATTTGATCTCAACAAATTCATACGAGCTGACAATTACGTTTTTTTTTAAGTAAATTTTTTGAAGCAAAACTTCTACTACTACTACTAACTACGACTACTACAACTACAACTTCTACCACTACTACTTTTACTAACGCGACTACTAATTTCTAGCACTATTTGTACTAATCTCTACCACTATTTTTATTAATGCTACTACTTCACACTATCGCTATTTCTACTACTATTTTTACTAATTCTACTACTTAATTCTACTACTATACTTACCAATTTCTACTATTTTTTACTAGTACTACTTCTAATTACTACTATTAATTTTACAAACTCTACTATTAATTACTACTACTATTTTTAGTAATGGTACTACTAATTACTACTACTATTTTTTACTAATTACTACGACAATTTTATACAAGTTTCTACTAATTTTTTGCTAACGCTACTACTAACTACTATTACCATTTTTAAAAATGCCATTACTAACTGCTACTATTAATTTTACTAATCCTACTACTATTTTTGAAAATGCTGCCACTAATTACTGCTACTATTTTCACTCATGGCACTACCAATTATAAATACTACTACTACAACAACTACTAACTACTGCTGTTACTACTACCACAACTATTACTACGATTACTCACTACGAACGACTTCTACCCCTACTACTCCCATATTTAACTCTCTATCTCTTTGTAGAATCGGCACGGAAGTTTTACTTCTGGCTTCCGCACTTAGGTGCACGCGTGTTTTTTTTTAATTTTATTCTTTTTTCATACCGTGGAAATAATAAAAAGTTTTACAAATTTCGTTACCTACTTTTTCTTCAAACAGACTTTGAGTTTGCGGGCTCACAGCTGGTTGCATTGGAAGAATTTAGAACTATTATTTTCGAAGTAACATAAAGCGAAAACACGGCCTACAAGGCGTCCAAAGCAGACCTGCATTTTGCCCAGCACCTTTAGTTCCATTCCTAAATGGGAGCGCCAAGCGTCAACGAACTGTTAAAATTTCTCATGTCTATACAATTTGTATGAAGCTTCCCTCAATAAGGAAATTGTACTCTTCACGAGAATGTATAAAATGTCTTCGATAACTCCACTGGAACTAAACGGAATCCAGTTAAGTCTTGCTACAAGTGCTGAATTTCTAAGCGTTATTTTAGATAAGAAGTTGAACTGGAAAGAAAATGTAGTTCAATGTAATGAAAAGGTTTCCGTAGCCCTCTATACCTGTAAGAGAACTATAGGCAGGTCCCCGGATCTGTCGGGGGATATTTACAGCGGTCGTCAGACCAATTCTCCTGCATGGAGTGATGCATTACAAAAAGATGCTAACATCAGGCTGCTCACCAAGGTACAAAGGTACAAAGGTACTAAGCGAGGCGCTCAGAACCACACCAAGGGATGCCCTGAACGCTTTCCAAGGCAAGACAACAGATGACAGAGTTGACTGCTCTGCGATTAAGGGAAACACCCCAGTGGCACCCCGAAACCCAGAGTCACTCTTGTATATTAAACAAGTTCCACTTCATTCCGAGCAGCACGGATCGTTGTGCTTCGAAATCGATTTCAGAAAGTAGTTTTATAACGAGAATTCCTGGTAGGGAGGAGTGGAAACAAGAGTTCAACATTGGCCACAGAGACGTAAACGGAAACTGTATGGCAGACAAATTTGCACAAGGTACGACCAAGCAGATTCTGCAGGATAAAGAACGCATTGGTATGCCGTTTGCCATTTGCAAACTGCTACTTAGAAAATATTCACATTTTTTATTTATGTCATAGGTGGCAAATCTATTCGAAAATCAACCAATGTCGTCATTTGCCAATAGGGCCTAACACCTGCATTAAAATATTTAATTAATAAATGTAATTGAATTTAATTTTTTAATCTGTAATTAACCATTTCTTTGAAACAACTTTTTTAAATAGTGGCAACCCTCTTCAAAAATGCTTTTCCATTTGAATCTTTTCATCTCACACCAATACTACTTTATTTCAGTTTGTTTATAAATTAAATTAAATTAATATTTTTGAACACGAGGTAACCTACCAAACGTATTTTTGAAATCAGCCCACTTCGTTCGCCTCCGAGCTTTTATATTCCATTATTACTTTACCGTTTACCGAATTTACCATTCACAATGTTTACTGAACCTTTGTTAAACTTGTTTCGCGTTGCATCTGCGAAAGTTACATTTGAGATAACTTATCGATCAAATATAATTTACCCCTTTAAATAGGTGGCGGCACTCCTTAAAAAACGTTTAGTATAAACGTTTTCCTTTCAAACAAATATTGTAATATTATCTCAATAAACTTATTAATTGAATTGAATCTAAGTTTTTAGTATTTTATAAACATTTCTGTGTCAAGCATTATCCAAATTCGTTCAGTTGTTGCCGCTAATATGAGAAGCTCCTTTTGGGATTACCCTATTCAAAAACTGACCTCAAATATTTATGAGGAAACCTCAATATTTTTAATTTATGGTTTCTTAAGAAGCAGTAGCCGCCACAGGATGATATTTTAAAGAATAATCACCTAGTTGCAAATAACGCGGTCCAAAAAGTGTTTAACAAAACGAAGAACTGGTAGATATTATCGATATTAAGGGTAGAAGGTTTGGAGTAAAAAGATAGCAAGTTGTTATCATGAGATATTTTCAATATTAAACATGACTGTCCATACAGCATTCCTTGTTGTTGTTGTTGTTATTGTAGCGGCTAGTCGCGCCCCGTAAAGAGCGGATTCACCCATGGTCGTTGTCGTCGAACTCATCTAGGGGGAGGCCCAGGAAACGTGCAGTTTCGATAGGGTTGGACCAGAGGGAGAGGGGGGTTAGATGAGTGGGTTTGAGAGGGCATGTGAATAGGTGGTTGGTGTCGTGCGGAGAATCTCCACATGCCGGACATGTGTTGGGTATGTCAGGGTTAATTCTGGATAAGTAGGAGTTGAGCCTGCTACAGTATCCAGATCGTAGTTGTGCCAGAGTGACGTGGGACTCGCGGGGCAGCAGAGACTCCTCATCTGCTACAGGTGGAGGTTGGGCTCCGATGACCGCATTTGCCTGGCGGGAGTCGATGATGTTGGTGACTGTGTCTCTGTGGATGTTGCTTAGGACCCGCCGGTACGCCTCCGGATCCAGCGGTTGTGTGATGAGTGGCTGGATCTCGTCCTTTAGTTCAAGTAGATGTCTCCTAATGTGCCTGTTGCTATTAGCGATTGCGGTAGTGTGCGCGGAGAAGGAGAGCAGGCTGTCGAAAGTCACCCCCAGAATCTTCGGGTGGTTAACCGTCGGAATGGGGGTGCCATCGATATGGATGTTAAGGTCCAGCCTGACCTCCTTCGTCCAGGTGGTAAAAAGGGTCGCCGAGGACTTATCAGGGGACAGCGCCAGGTTCCTGCTGGTAAAGAAATGGGCAAGATCAGAGAGATATCCGTTCACTTTCAAACACAGATCATCAATTACATTGCCGGTTGCCATTATCGAGCAATCATCAGCATAGGAGACAATCGTGACTCCCTCTGGCGGTTGAGGGAGCTTAGAGATATAATGATTAAACAGTAATGGGGACAGGACGCCACCCTGCGGTACCCCTTGTTTAATCCTCCTTGGTTTCGATGTTTTATCTCTAAACCATACCGATGATTGACGACCACACAGGTAATTCGCGGTCCACCGTTTCAGTCCCTGCGGGAGAGTTGACGCTTCCACGTCAGCTAGTAGCGTGGAGTGACTGATTCTTTTTTACTAACTGGCTTTTGATGACATTTCTGTATTTATTCACGTTTTTTTATTCAAAGGAAATCATTTTAAGGGCATCCGATAACCAAAACGCCTCAGAGCTTCAAAATAAAAACTTCCCTCCATGCACACCAAGTAGTGCCTTTTTTAATATTTCAGTTTTTCTCCACCCCGATTTTTTCTTATTATTGTTCTTATCCCAAATTATCGATTTTCTTTGGCGAAAGTTTAGACAATTTTGCAGGACGAAAACATGTACTTTCAAATTGTTTTCACAGAATATCACGAATGACAGAGAAACAATTGGTTTTCGTTGTCGTATGGACTTGGTATTACAAAGCTACAACAATATATTATTCCACGCTCCGCTTTGCACCACTTTCGAGCACCTCGAATTCAGCCGGAAGCCCGTATTCCGCAAGAGGACAGATAGGTATTAATACACTTTCGATAACACTAGAAAATAGTTGTTGGTTCTCGATTAATTTTGAATTGCTGCCAAAAGAGTTGAAGAGTCATTACTTCGAGGAATTCGGTTTGACTCTAAATAACAATATTCCCTATCTCCCTGGCGGTGGACGCCCAATTCATGTTTCCAGCTCACATTTTCAATTTAAAAAATACTTTCGAATAGATCTATTTAAGTCTGTAATCTGACCGTATAGCCATTTGACCATGGACTATGATTAAAACTTAAACAATATCTCTGGAGATCATGCGTTAAATAATGACCCGCTATTTGCAGGACTTTTGATTTTGATACATCGTGGAAACAGAAAGTAGATACTGATGGACTCATTCTCTACTGCTATGGCTCCCACAGTCCATGAATATTTTATGTTTATAAAATGCCTGCATTCACAAGTTCAGGAAAATTCAGATGTATTTTAATCCTGTACTCACCAAAAAAAAAAAAACTATGAAACGAATGAAGGTTCGAAAACCCCTCGTAAAAATTACTTCTGAAGTTGTAGAGATGTGAAAGAGATCACTAAGCTCAATGCAAATTCAATATTTTTCAAAGAAAGTCCATAAAATTTTAAGAAATCACAGTTTAGGACTGCTGAGTGGATTCCGAAAAGGTCTAACCTACTGTAACCTAAAATATTGCTGCAATACCTTTCGGTTTAAGACTCATCATATTAAGTTTAATCAAGTAAGATAATTGTTTCAAAATCAGTGCAAGATAAATACCATAATTAGCGGCGCTATTCTTTTTTAAATCAGTCAAAAAAACATAAGTACATATTAATATGACCATCATGAAGTTGCAAAGGCTTTGTGTTTCTTCTTTTTGTTTTTCAATACATTTTCTCCCAAAAAAAAAAACGCTAAGCAGTTTATTGCATTACCGCACACTGATGTGAAATATATTACATTCATGTTCAAGCAATTGCTAAGTGTTTTAACTAGCCGGCCATACCAGCTGAGCTGACCCAAAGTCAGGCTAAACGAGGTCCAAGAGTTCATCTCCAATCCAAGCGTTGCACATTCGTTACGGTCGAAGCGCCTAGAGTTGTCAGGTGTAAATTATGTGGAAATAATTTCGTTTTTTTTATTTTAGTTTTATTGTTTGTAATTTACCACCGCAGCGCGTGAGTAATTAAAATAAATAAATGTACCACAATTTCTCGTACTTGTGCGGTAGGCTCGGAATTAGCGCGTTATGGCAAGGGCGAACTTCGTTTGGTATTAAGGTCGCCGCCATGTGGGGCTGAAATGTAGGCTTAACTGACCTGCGCATTGGCGTCGCAAAGTCTACAAAGTGTGTGCCTTTGTTTATAACTTTATACATATAAGTTTTTATTTTTGTAATTATGTGCTTAGGAAAATGTACCTATGAAAATAATAAACTACTAACTGAATTAAAAGCATTATAAATTACCTTTTCACAGCGCTATCGGTGGCCGTGTTAAGCGTTTAGTTTTGA
Source organism: Anomoia purmunda (assembly GCA_951828415.1). NCBI lineage: Eukaryota > Metazoa > Arthropoda > Insecta > Diptera > Tephritidae > Anomoia > Anomoia purmunda. The sequence goes on from OX639994.1 coordinate 124,961,033, forward strand.
CCTAAATTAATAACACTTTTCAGGCACATTTAAGTAATTGTTTTAAACCTTATTTATTACTTTACGTAATTTGGTTGCAATATCACATCGTTAGTATTCAAATATAAATGAGCAGCTATGTGTAAATTTTTTGTAGATATGAAACTTCTTAAAATGTAGCTATCTGAGGGCGAAGAAAAAAGCACATAGCGTCTTAGCGCGTACCAAATAAACTTTGTTTTCATAAGCCTTATGATAATTTTGAAGATTAGAAAGTAGACGAATTAAAAGTGGCAATGCATTTCGGACATTACAAGCATACCTTGCTTCCAAATGGGGAAAGCGGCAGTGTGTATTTGCCTTGTATTCGTGGAAATGCCGGGATTAAAACCCTATGGGGCTACTCTCTAAAGCGATACGAAAGAAAAATGGTTACCCTATAAAGCGTCATTCACATACAAATTTTAGATTTCTTTCACATCGCATTTGATTTTCATATCGAACTACAGGGAGGCTAGGCAAAGTCTGGAATATATAAAATTTTTTTATTTTGGCACAAATTTCACACTATCGATTAAAAGTGCGACATGCACAAAATTAAGAATTAAGAAGTGATTCAATTTTTGCAAAAAGAGAAGATACTAGCGGTAGGGATAAAACGATTTCACGCAGGTATCGATACATTTATTTCGAAGTCCTATCAAAAGAAAGTGTCGATACCTGAAAACTAGTAGATCTAATATATCGATATTCACTCGTATCGATACTTTTGGGTATGAATGTATTCCGTGTGAACCATTTAGGTAAAATTTTATTTTTTTAGTCATAAGTTTATTATTCTCAGGCGATCCTAATCTCGAAATAATAAAAGTTATTTAAATTTTATTTTAAGATTGCAAATTTTTTTTAATATTAGTTGAAGAAAACGAAAAGGAAATAAATTAAGAAATTATAATTACAACGAGACATACATATGTATGAATTGTGAAGGTTAGGTAACAAAGCAGCGCTTTCAAACTATTTTCCGCTGTCGGGCGTCTTATATACAAAATTTAAAATCCATTGATTTAAATTCGGTTATTTCATAATCAAGAAGTCTATGACTTCAACTGGTATAGTTTCACATGCAATAGTAAGTGTGAAGAGTATAAATAAAAACAAGATAATACGGATGGAATTTTGCCAAAAAAAAAACATGAAGTACTTTATCATATATTTAAATAGGAAATATTTTCTAATAGTTAGATGCCGCAAAGTAAAATAATTATTCCATTTGACATCTACTTTTCTCCCGACTAGATGAGAAGGTGCCGTTTAAATTCTCTGATCTGGGTTACGTTTAATATTTGAGTTTTTTAAAAATTTTTTCTTTCTGAACAATCTTTGCACTAAAATCTTTTTCTTCTTTGAAATGTCTGAATTGAAAATTCACCCACTTGACACTTCCACTCGAATTGCTGGGCCGAGTACGCGTTGCATTATATCGGCTTCGGTGCTTTATCGTAGGTTTACCTAACAAAAATTTGCCTTAGTATCGGGTTTCGATACGAGTATATTTTTTTTTTATACCTATTCAATATTTGGTTCAAAAGTATCGATACCATAATTACGTGGTATCAAACGACAAGTATCGAATATGAGTTTGTATTTACTCGTATCGTTTCATCCCTAACTGGCCTAAATCAAACAACGCATCAAACGGGCATCTTCGCTTTCGTATTCCACCATATTTTACGCGAAAAGAAATTGGCGAAAAATTTTGCGCGGAAACAGTTGATTAACCACAATCAGGACCGCAATACGAATTCATTACGGATGAAAACACGAAATTTATGGAGGAGACAGTATAATAGAAAAAAGGTATTTTCAAATCTAGATAACACAAAATCCCGAGAAGACTCAATCAAGACAAAAATAAATAATACGTATATTTTTTTCAATATAATGAGTTTTGCTAAAAACACTGTGAATGACCTAGGCGGAGCTTTACCGGCCAGAGTTATTCTTTTCAATAAGAGGCCATTGCCTATGTGGCATTTTTTAATTAAATTCGCAGTGGTTTATCATCCTTAGCGTGTTCGTGTACTGGAAATCAAAAGACACAGGCCCTCGGACGAACAATGTCATCTTAAATATTTCTTTACACAAGCAATCTCATATAGCGTTGAAAATAGCAATAGCAAGAGGGGCTAGGTAATAGGAAAAAAAACTGATTAACAGAAAGCCGCCTTCCAGGAAGACAGCCACCTGGTGCTGGCCTTAACTGAATCACAATCACAATTAAGTCCTTCTCTGGGGCTGGGGCAACGCAGGCATTTCCATGGTGGGGGAGTTTCTCTCGTTTCAGTCTGGGCCACGGGTGAACAGCAGCCAAGAAGTGCCAAACCCCCTAACACATATGACCGTGACTATTGAACGATCTGCAGGGGGCTATTTCGGCTGTATTTTAGCGGAACCTTCCTGACACCGGCCGCATCAGGGAGTAACGGTGGTCTTACCGTGGCATGAGACGCTATTGCGGTGAACGCTTCATTCCCCACGAATTAACTTAGACCACTGCGCCCACCTCGTCGAGCAGATGGTCGTACCAAAAAGATGAGCACAAGTAACAACAACACAAACAAAGGAGGACGAGTATAAGGAAGACTGGAAGAGTCAGCCTCTCCTCAGGGTCCCCAGGAGAAAGGTGGTCAGCGAGTGCTCAGTCTTGGACAGCGACATGAGCAGTGCGGTTTCGCTAAACTAGGCACGCGAGAGGGAGCTTTTAGCTAGCCCTTCCAAAATAGAGCAGAAACCCACGAACAGAATGCGCAACAAAGAAGGTAATAGAGCTCTATCACAGTATAAGATGGCGCTAAGTCTTTAGAAGTGCTTGAGAGCCTTTACTGTCCCCACCGAACAGGAAAGTGAACGTCTAGCCTAGGCCAGAGAGCGGTCAAAGCAGGACAGGAATCATTTCGAGGGTGAGAGGTACTCGAAATACTGCAATAGCATCGAGGAAATGGGGGCAAAGGGTCAAAGCTATGTCAAAAAGACAAAGATCGACCACCGAAGGCGAGAGGCCAGCCAGCAAGCGATAGAAAGGTAATGGCACTTAACTCAACATTAAATTATTTTGAATATAATAATATGATTAGAGATTGAAATTAGTAAGCATAAAATGCAGCAAAGGCCATAGGGAAGGGTACCCTTTTTGGGTACCCATTCAGTAGAAGAGGCAACTAATTTTTAGATGTAGATGATATTATATCGCTAATTTTGTATTACCTTATCATGCACACATTCGCCGTCTGCTAAACCAGAATCACATCCGGGTCTTGAGAAAGTTGGAAGATTACTGGCAAGGTAAATTTTAAAACCTGAATACTTTCAAATCTTGCACTATCGTCAATCATGGTTCATTCTTAATTTACGAGCAAAAGCTAAGTAATTTCACCTCGTAAAGTCTGTCAATAAATTAGCATTTCACTCAACTATTCCTTGATTTGTACGGCCTCTGGAAGTTTCGTTTCATGATCGTAAATTTAAAAAAAAATATATCAACACAATTAAATTGTAATATAATAAAAATGTGCACAAACTCACATCTTTTAGCTAAGCAACTCTGTGGCTACAGAGCTGTCAAGTTAAAGTAGAAATGACAAGTGTGTGGATGCACTTGGTTTATGAGAAATAATTTGAATGAAAACGATTATGTTTCTACCAATATCAATAAGCGTTTATTAAATTATACTTTTTGTTAAAAAAAAATTGGATTGTCATTCGCACTACTTTCAGTGATTTCTAAACAAAGTTCGCATGCAACTATTATTATCCCCCTTCATACCACCAACTCTGTGAAGAACAATATCAGTAAACTTTCCATAACTCTAACTTAGTAAGCCTAAAAGTTTTGTCGGCCACCGCCTTTACTCTATGGCGTATAATTAAAGCGGAAAACTAATTTATCAACAACGCGAATGATGAGCCCATCAGGGTAATTTATGTACTTGCTTAAATCACAGCTTACCGCTGAGTGAATGATATATAGTTGTGTTAGAAAAATGGGTATTTAAAAAAAGATTTCATAAACCATTGTGCCACCTTAACAACGCCAAGGTGCCTGCAGTGAACATTGTATAAAAAATTACAATTTTTTAAGCAAAGAAGACGCTGCACAATACCTCACCATTGGATTTGTAATTTGCTTCCTTTTTTTTTTTTTTGAGGCGACACCAAACACAATTTTGTAGGTTACGAAAACAAAAGTTTTAAGTTCAAGTGCATGACCTGGATTAGCGCCAAAAATAGCGTACACACTCAAACAGCAAAATACAATCAACAAAATTTTCTAAGGTAACTAGAAGTTTTGTATGAAATTTATGCATGACTGCATTATCTTCCAAAAAGGGAAAGGGGAAGGATGGCAGCTTAAGACGTCAGCAAGAAAATGTTACAAAAAAAATGCCAAAGACAAAATTGAGCAGAAAGATAACGAACAAAAGAATCTGTTGGCGGCCGTAGGTGGAATTTTATGACGCCAAGCTTGTGAGGCAATTCAGGTACTTGGCTTTGATTAAAACAGTTACTTCAAACTGAAATTTTTCAGTTCAGGAATAAAGATGGAATGGGAAATTGTTAATTTACATACTGTTTGGGGAACGTACATACTATAACTAAAAAGGTGAAGAGGAGTCTAGCCCATACTAGCAATTTGTTCTTTATTTTCATTTCTTCCTTTTCTATGCTCTTTTCAATGGTCAGATAGTTCTGATCCAAGGTTTTATTGCAAATACCTCTAAATATAATATAATGGATTTGGGGATAGCATTAATATCACTGTATTTATTTAAAGTATTTGCCTTAAACAATCTTACAGACTACATTACATGCTTGGCATTAGATTACGTTGGGTTAAGCTGGCTGATATTCCAGAGAATTCACTTGGTGACCACAGGGCCCGTTGTGAAGCTCAAAAAGGGATTTTCTCCCCAGCCTAACGCTATACGATCTTAGACCATCGCGACCGTTCGGCAACTCCCAACAGCCCCTCCAGTGAGCCGCACCTAAGTCGTCCAGCCAGCGAGGTAATGGTCCCCAGAAATCTGAAGCACTTTTCTCTCGCAGAGCAAGTGCTTAATGAACTCTAACTCTAGATTGGCCCACCTGCTGTTGATAGCTGTTCCTTTCTCAATTTGCGAAAGCAAGCATCTCAATGGGAGTTGTATACTCGAGCCGGGTTCCGCTGCCTTCCGCAGCTTTCCTTCCCACACACTCATCTACGTCCAGTTTTCTAGAGACGCCACAGTGCTCCGGGACCTAGTATAGGCTGAGAGTGTGTTGCCGAAGAGATTCCAAAGATCTTCCACAGTTCCGAACGCATATCGAGTTAGTCATTGTCGAATTTAGAACTTTGATCGCCGTCTGACTGCCTACACAGCAAAGAAAAGCTTTGAAAGAACACTGAAGGTCCATCATGCCTACCATTACCGCTATGTCAATTGCAAAGATCGCAGCGTTGGTAGTCAGGGAGTCTGTATACTTCCCTCAATGAGAGTTGCTAGGAGAAAACTTCAGATCTTGTCCCTACATCTCTTTTATAGTCATCTACGGAAATCGGAATCTCGTCGGAGTTTGGTGGCGTGCAAGATTCTCGGTAATTTCCGTCAGGGAAGTGGGCCTTGAAATTGTATCGAGTTCCGCGATCTGATAGTCATATCTATCTTATTCCACCCTCAATGGAATAAGAATCTTGCCCGTTGCCCACAGCCTGTCAGAGGCCTCAAGTCTTAGAGCTCTTTTGGCAGGAGAGCATCTTAAATAATTATCTTTGTATGGGAGCTCCAGGAATGCTTCAAGCGCCGTTTGAGACGTCGACTGTACTATTCCCATTACGTGTAGACAAGCCATCCGCTGTATATTTTGCAAGCAGAGCAAAGAGGATTTGTTGTCAGCCGCATTAAACTGGACCTTCGCACCAAAGGTTAAAATGGGCCTTACACCCGCTGCATTTATTTAATGAATAATGTGCGGTCGCAGACCCCAGCCTTTCTCAACTTAACTCTTGCAGGGGTAGAACGCGTGACTTTTTTTCAGTTTTCAACTTTTCTTTTCCAAGATAGACGAACGCTAAAGAAGATATGTATTTGGGAATCGAGAATGGTCCCCAGATATGTAGCCTCCTTCGATAGTTTAAGATATTTGCCACTGATTGATGGAGTTCTAAAACTGTCGATTTTATAATGTTTTGTGAACAGGACTAGTTCCATTTCATTACACTTGATATGTCGTTAAGGGTAGTACTTCACTCGCCATCGAGATGAATCCCTATATCCAGGATAACTAGATCGTCTAGTTAGGATTGGCATCACTTAAATAAGTTATCTAATAGTGTCATTATTCAATATTAGATTTACATATGTAAGAAGTTCTGAGGTGACAATTTTCACATAAAAGAAATCTAAAAATAGCTGTTACCCTCTTTTATATGATATTGATAAAATGCATTTGACTCCCTTGTATCTTCAGGGAAAATCAGAGTAGGTGATCTATTGCTAGTAATATAAATTTCTAGATCATTTAAATTAGTTGCAGCCTTAAAAAAACGAGGGTCCAGTTTTTAACTCATCGGAAATTTTAGGGACGATGGTACCCTTATCGATGCCAGCTGGTACTGACTATTCTGGGAGGAGGAGTCTTCTCCCAGAGCTTGAAGTAGAAATATCCTTCCGGCTTCCTGACCACTGATTTTATTCCAGGCAGAGATGCCGACTTTGGAGGAGGCCTCTCGACACCTAGTCAAAAGATCTAAAGAGAAAACACAGATCTTTATCTTCACCGATAGTCTTTGTTGTGTGAATTGAATGTTAATTTACTAAAATGTTTCAAATTTAGCTAACCTTCGAAGATGAGCTACGAGCACGACATTTGATTAAATATCAGCAATTAGCTACTATCATTAATTTCGAAGTGAAATTTTTCTTTGCGGCAAATAGCAAATTAGTACTTGTTGCATTTCCAAAAAAAAATGCAAAGAAACAAATGTGAAATTGCGAACAAGAGAAAAAGAATATTAATATTAAAAAGTTATGCCAACCGAATTGACAGCAACAGAATTGATCCGCCGCTTTGCTGTCTGTGGTTAGCCGGCAATTATGAAGTGTCGATTATCGATTGACCTCAACCGCAAACGGCTTTAAAACAAAGCCGCCGAATGCCGTTATCCGATGGACTATTTGTGGTTTTGGCCAGCAACTACTACTATAATCAATTAAACATAAACGCCAGCTGGTGCAAATCTGTAGGCATAGCTTTTAGCAATGGGTCATTTGTGTACAACAATAAATAGACAGCATGAAATTTATATAATAAATATGCACTGTGGCTCAAACAACTGTTTATAGTTAATTATATAACAAAAAGCATGGCAATCGCAATTTTAACGAAATTTATAAAAGTCAACAATTTTGATTCAAAGCTTCGAACTTTTTCATTTGAATTTTTGGAAAACATTTGGGTACCCAATTTTTTTTTTTGGAGAACCCCACTGAGCATCGGGAGAAATGATAAATCCTTCGACGAATGCTAAAGAAGTAAGGTCCGGCATATATGTATGTAAAGAAAGTGAACTTGATGAAATATAAAAGGTGATCCGGGACGCTAAGGAAGCTTCATGGGGGTGAATTTTGTGAATCCAACGAGGATATGAAAGAGTTCCCACAGACTAAGTAGAATCCTGTTCAAAGGGCACTCTCATCTAACATATTTAAAGAGTTCAGATGGTTCGCTGATCGAGTCGGCTAGAGAGACGCTGGAGATTCTTCTGAATACTCACTTTCTAGATAGCAGAATCAACGAATTGGAACCGTTGTCCTAAACTATGAACCAAGCTGTTGGATCCACTCAAGAGCGAAAAGATAAAATTTGATATTTTTAGTTTCTCTCTATTGCAATCACCAGATATGGATGGAATACTACCAATCAGGCTTCAGGGCGCCACAGAGACAATTTTGGTGTAAATTTTTAAAGGGAGCTTATGGGCGCTTTCATAGAAATTGAGGTGGCCTTCACTAATGCCTTTCTAGATTCTATACGTGAGCCACTCATGGTGACCAGGATTGATCATTGCGTCCGATCATGAATCGTACCTCTTCTAAGAAACGGAGTAATTCATGCCGAATTTGAATACCAAAGTAGGGCCACAGTGAGTGGCACCTCGCAGCGCTTTTAATGCTCGTGGTCTTGAATAAACTACTGGTGAAGCTGGAATCAAAGAGAACCAAAATTTATGTCAACCATTTAGCAATAAGGAAGGCCTCGGTGGCGTTCTATCCAGCCAAAAGAACATTAGGCAAAAGGTGGGGATAAACCCACAAATTGTACACTGGTTATTAACAGATATAGTCCGATCCATACTCTCTCATGGGGCGATGTTCTGGTGACCAGCCCTTACTAAGGGCAGCAGCGGTTGTTGTTCCGAAAGGAAAGGCCATTCGGGCACAACTCCATCCTGAATGCACTGCCGGCTGAAATTAAAGCGCTGTCTACTGATTTTATCCTGACGAAGACTTGAGTTAATCACAAACCCCACACGGGTCTCCCAAGCTGGATGAATCGAACTCAGGGAAGGCGTCTCTTATTAAAGGGCTTAACTGTCTTTCCAGACGGAGCAATGATGGAAGGCGGGGTTGTTTCATTGAGGAATATAATCCACAAAAATAAGTGTGCATAGAGCAAAATCCACCGGCGAAGACGCAGGAGAATATCTTCTCAGGTAGCCACGCAGCTATTCAGGTATCCTGGTCTACCTCGGTTAGATCTTAACTAGTGGAGGAGTGTTGGAGAGAGCTGACCTCAATTTCTGGACAAAACGAGATTCCTCTAATATGGGTCCCGAAGCATAAGACCATTTATGGAAAGTGAGACAACAGATGAACTGACGAGATGTGGCTCTGCAATGGGTGTGTCCAACGCGATCAAAATAGAAATTTCCGAAATTTACAATTCGAAATATGAATAGAGATGGAATCGTACAGAATCGTACTACCCGACAGTTCTGGGTGTCCTACGCCCAACATAAGAGACTACCTACATATGTACAAGCTCACGGCAGTCTGCACAACAGGTTCTGCCAGTCGTCTGAAACATGACATACTGAAATTTATTAAATCCGCCGGTTTACATAAAATTCGTTATCCTACTTAGTGTTCTTTTGGAATTCGGTTAAAATTGAGTTATCAATTTTGAAAAGAATTCAATATATGCTTTTGGTTATATAACGAACTATCTTATACAGATAAATCTCGTGTCATGGTGTTTGCGGTCGAACTGCTCCGAAATGGATAGATCAATTTTTATGAAATTTTGTACAATATGTACATATATTTGGTAGGTATGACAAGTAATAGTAGTAGTAGGTATACTTTATGCTCGGAAGAGGGTTGCCACCTGTTTGAAAAGTGAATTTTAGTCAAAATATTCAAATAAGGATATCATCAAGCGGTTCTTCTTGGAAAGAAGTTGAAAATTAATTTTTATGAGGGTTGCCACCTGTTTAAAAAGTCGAATTTAATTAAAATGCGCACAAGTCATATGAAATATGAAAATATGCATGGCAAACTTTTCGTTTCGCTGAGGAGAGGACTTATGGTATGTAGAGGGTTGCCACCTGCTAAAAAAGTAAAATTTAATTTAATTATACACAAGTTTTATGAAATAGTAAAATATGGGCCTCAAATGATTCGATTCGCTAGTCTTATAGTATGTAGAGTGTTGCCACCTGCTTCAAAAGTTGAATCTAAAAAATATATACACCAGTTATATAAAAAAGTAAAATATGGTTCTGAAATGATTCGTTTTGCTGAGGAGAAAGTTTATAGCGAGCCATATTGTAGAGAAAGTTGCCACCTGTTTGAAAAGTCGAATTTAATGAAAATTATACACAAGTTATATTAAATAGTAAAATAAGGCTGTCGAACCATTGGTCTCGCTGGGACAAAGTTTGTATGTATATTTTGAGAAGAGTTGCCACATTTTTTTTTTAAATCTAATTAAATGTAATATACGTATATATTAAAATATGAGTCTCAAGCTGTTCAGAAAAGGAACATACCTAGATGTTTTTGAGAGGGTTGCCACCTGTTATATGTTACAGAAATCTAATCTAAATGCGTTTTGTTTTTCTAGTATTTTTTTTTTTAATTAACGAGTTCAAGTCACTGTAAATTACAGTCTTTTTATATGCAATATTTCCACAGATTGCCAACATAGTAGGGGGTGTAAACATATGTAAATATTTTTATTTATTAATATTTTAAATGTTTGCTTAATTGCTTTGCCTACTTATCTAACATTTAACACCAACACACACATATACATAATAAAACTATTTACTCAGTTTCAAATTTTTTGTTTCGTGATTACTGCACAACCTCACAAAAACAGTTAAATATTTGATAACACATTAATTTTACCATTATGCAAAGCGTCGTCGTGATTGATTGTAATTTTTGTCTCACATCAACGCCAATTAGTGCAACAAGTAATTGTTAAATTATAAAAGTTAATAAAATATCTTAAAAAACAACTTAAAAAATGTGATGAGCTAATGAAATGAAATAAACTGCATCTCAAAAAAAAAAAAACAATACCTCCGCTCAAACCAGCCTGCCGTCCAGAGCATCACATTCGATTCAAAAATTAATTTGTATATCCAATGCTTTAGGCCATCCGAGCAATTTGATTTTATTTTACCGCCGTTACGTTATTGTCATCGCCGTCGCCTCTGCGCGCTGCTTCATAAAGTTGTTAAGTTTTTCGTACAATTGCACCAAGGACTATGTTCACTTTTTTTTTATTTCTCCTCCCGCTGATCAGACTATCAAAGCAAACTTTTCCAGCTAAAATTCCAACTTCATGAAGTGGCGAGCATTTACATATAAAGTGTTAAATTCCCTCAAACACCACCAACTTTTAACACTTTGCACAGTTATGCGAAAAAAATGGCAACTTCTCACTTGGATACCACCAGGTTGTAAGAGATGAAAATCTGCAATTAATGCTATTAATTATCGCAATAATTTTTATACCCGCCTTGTCTTAACACTTCAGACAGACTTTAAGACAGACACGCAATATAAGTAGTTGAATAGTGTGAACGCCGTGGTAATGATGAAGATTTGGAAAGAGATATTAAAAACTATCATCGCAAAAATAATAAAAACAAAATGAAGCGTGCATTTAAGTGATTATATAAAACAAAAAGGAATGCATCACGAAAAAAACAAAAGCCAGTAATTACAAGCCGCCTCCATCTCTTTTTTAAAAGCTCTTTTTCTACATTTGTATAGAGTGTTAGCTTCATTAAAATTTTCATCAACCCACTTCCTAAATTTATCCACAACGTGTTTGTATATTTTTAAGTTTCCATAAGATTTTAATAAATGATGAATTTGCTTTTAATGCGTAGATAGGACGACAATCTTTAGGGCACTAAAGTTACCTCCAAATGGAATTTCATCCTATGAGTATGGGCACGGCCTATTGAACACCAAACACCAATAAAATACTTAAATAATAAACAAACATACATTTTCAGTTAATAATTAAGAAACCGAGTAAATTTTAGAAACTAAATTAATAAAATGTAATTAAAAATAGTTTAGAAAAATGAAAACATAGAACCATATGAATTATAAAATTATTTTACAATCCGATAAGAGCTGGTTAGCAAGAACATATTCAGTCTTATCCTGAGTTTGACTTTCGAACGAAATATTTCACTTTACCCTCACTATAAATTTCGCCCGGGAATTTTCCCCTTTCGAACATACTTTTCGGCTATCGGCAACACTAATTTCAGGCGAAAAGAGTAGTCATTTTCACTGGAGTTTTTCGCTTAAATTCGTGAGGCGAACAAGCAGATCCAAAATGTAAGTACTGGTTTTACTTATAACCAAAAAACAAAAAGCCACGAATTTTATTTTCATACTAAGAGTTAAACGATAAATAGGAACCAGAGCAACAACCTTTTAAGTAGAGCACAGAAAAAACCGGACACTATTAGGGGTTTTGTGAGGGAGAATTCAGAGAATGTGGCAAAGTTGTGGAAGCTGCTAGCATTGGAGCTAAATTGCGCGAGACCAACTTCACCATTTTGATAGCCACTCTCGGCAAAAAAAAACACAAATAAGCGCTAAGTTTATTCAGAGAACTTTCAACAACTTGCTTGGTTTCCTCTGGTTAATCAAAGAACGTAGATTACAAAGAAGTTGCATCCTATGTCACCGTTCCTCTAACAGCAAATCTCGTCCCAATTTGCTATACCAGAACTAATCTGACATTTTCTGAAAGATATTACAATCTTGTTATATCCTATTGGTTTCTGGTGTGATGAAATTGGTCGAAAATGCTTGCCACAGAAAACGATACACCATGCAACTTGTTTGTAATCTACGTTCTTTGGTTTAACGATTGGTAGAATATCAAATTTCTGTTTATATAGGTTAGCACGTTGAATAACAAAAATTCACAAATGAAGTTTTAGCTCCAAGGGATGGTAACGGTCTCTCAAGTGTCTCCGAGTTACCCGTTGATCTGTATTTCTCTTTGACACAAAACTTGCATTGCCTTTTTATTGAATTTGCTTTACACAACAGGGGCCTAAAAGTTTCAATTATTACTTTTGGTAATTCTCAATTTTACACTTTCTAAACAAAACACAGAGTTGTAATTCCTTATTCGAATTTCACTCGCTGTTTCGAAATGGAATTTATTCCGGTCGGACCTCATACTAAGCTTATTCAGTTCGCGCGACCCATTATTTACAACCTGCTTAGAAAGTACTTTATATGCTTTGCCCAGAATTAAGCAGAAGATGATTGGCTCCGCTCGGCCTATCTACTATCTTTACAAAGTCCATTGGAGGCATCAGGGGACGGGTGGCAATATTAAAAAAAATATTGTCAAAGATCAAATAGGTTCGATTGCCACTGAGCTTCTTGACATCATTGCGGAATGACAAATATCCGGGCACCTAACTTAACAGTACTTTTAAGTTAGTTGGGGGTGGTTAGAATGACTATATGCCTTTCATGGACCGATAGTAGAAAGGGATGACCTTTCTTGTAAATCCATAATAGACATAATTTGAAATGTCAACGATTTTAGCGAATTTTAGGAGAGCTCGACCTGACCTCCAACGTCCTCTATTGCGAGGCTCCCTATTAATTTAGCCTCGTTCTTTATTTGCAGATCATAAGTAGTGGAGGTGTTTGAAGCTTCTCTTCCTTCTGCCTCACAGCATCTTCACAATCAAGATACCTTTCAAAGTTCTGCAGTCCAGAGAGTCAGGAGAGTGTTAATATGAAGCGAGATCGCACTCTCGTTAGAGTCGCATACGACTTTTGCAGTCCTGCAGGTGGTTAAATCACACCACCCTGTCAATGGCTGTCTTTTTGTCATCTCATTTTTCTCATTAAAAACGACATTCCTACAAGAAATACGATCAGTCATCTGTCTAGCAGAGCTGCAGCATTTTGGGATCATTTTTTGGCGTCAGAACTGAAGTGAAATATGGAAAATCGGAACTATTTTTCTGTAACCATGTATTTAGCATCCCTTTTTAGAATATGGTGAGTTTGAAGGCCACTTCTTTATTAATTTTAAAATATAGGGGATTTTTCTAAACTTTTTTTATGTTTATATTTGACTGTGTTGTGGAGAATGGGTCCGTCAAAAAAATTTTTGCAGGGATTTGCATATTTGAATCTTCTAATGCCACCCCATCTCGGTTTTAGAGTACTTCCAGGATTCTTTCAATTATTCACACACTCCATGCCTTTAAGTGCCTAAAACGCAATTTGTAATATGTAGAGTGGACTTCCGCTAATAATCCATTAAAATAAACCATTGATTCATATGAATTCTTTGTATATTTGTAGTCGAATCGATTACCGCAATGAACCATCAAAATTGGCAATCATTGAGGAATTTGATTTCTATTATTTTTTTATTCCTCATTACATCTTTTACTTATTTGCACAGAGTACTCCAAAGATGTAGCTTACGACAACTCTTGGATTATACCCAATAAGATTCCACTTATTCACTAAATTGAAAGTCGTTTGTTGATGCTGTGTTGAAAGCATATTAAATGTTTGGATGAGAAGCAAAAACTAAAATTTACACTGTGGAATGTGATCGATACAAAAGTATAAAGGAATTTTGAATTTAAATTCCGTTGAAATTTTTGATTTTACTAATAGAATGGTTAAATTAACAAAAACGACTCTTAAGTTAATATAACAATTCATTTAACTTTTTGAAAACCTCCAAAACGAGAAGAGCTATGTTAAGTTGTATTAAAAAATGTATTTTAAAAGGAGATGCAATTTTGTTATGCCAACCAAAAACTTATTGGATATACATTGCCAGAATTGCTAGCAATTTATGCAGGAACAGTTGAGTGAACAGACGGACCGAGCTAATTTTCATTGGTGGGTATAAATGCCCATTTAGTTTACACCATAGCAGACGATAATCTTGTGTATTCAAAACAGTGGCAGGTAAAACCAAACGCACGTCACTAGGAATTTTCGATCGAGTCTGTATAAAATATACGATTATTGTGGACCTCGCGAGGCTATGTGCATTTACGGCGAGCTAATGCACATATGTAAGTATGGGGGTAATTTATGAGTTAATGCAAATTAAAGATGTTAATGCACATTAAGCTTTCTTATGCCCTGCATATATGTAAGTCTCTTAAAGTATATTTCTTCTAAGGAAGACAGATGGAAGCCAATGTTAAAATATAAAATTATAAATAATATTTGGCCCATCTCTTTGGAACTTAGTTACAAAAGAACACTAGCAGGATAACAAAATGCATGTAAAGTAACGACACTAACGCAGAAAAATAGACGAGTTGAGCCAACTCGGTAAAATGATATCCGACCTGGGATATGAGTAATGTAGTGTTGGGAATTGAAAAAAACTGCGCTATTGTGAATTAGCCCTAAGAAAATACAGGAGAAATTTAGATTTAAGACCTAAATCATTTTCATTTGCATAGTATTTGTAAATTTATAGCTAGTGAAACCTAAAATTGCCGTCACAACTATTTTCCATTCTTAAATTGCACTAAACCAATCGCAACATTCATGAAAGATGGTAACAGGGTTGCTTTTGCAACTTATATTTATAATATTATAATTTAGCAAATTAGGGTAATATTCGTTTTTGTTGTTTATATATTCGCCAAATATTTTCCTCTAGAACTGAGAGCACCCAAAAAGAACTTGACCAGTCTAAACAATTCTTTTGAAAATCGCTCTTCCTCGTGAATTTATTTTCCCAGAATTATTTTAAATTTTAGTTGCCAAACAGATGTTAATGATGCGAAGAAGCTCGAACTTTTCAATCCTTCTTTTTTAAATTTGGCCGCAACTTACGAGCTTTTTCAGCCAAACGCCACACGAAGCTGTGCGTTTCTCCGTAGACTGAATGTTACGCAGTTCAAGCACCATCTTAGCTTAAGATAAATGTAAACCACCAACCATTTTATATCGTTTAGCGAAAAACAGCACAATTTGAAAATTTTATTTTTAAGAGCAAAGCTTAATTTTCCCAAAAAACAAGATGCCCTAGTGCGTTAAAAAATAATCTAGGAAAACATGAAAACGTTATGGTACTTTCAACACTTGATTGCCAAATAACTACGCGAGATACGAGACGATTACATAAGCCCTACAAAGTTTCATGTATGTACATATGTAATAACTTTCTTCTTCAAAGATGTTAACACACACAGTCTGTATGGATTTTTTATGAGTCAATTAAAAACTGGAGATCCATTGCGACGCAAAAAAAAAACGTCAATCAAACAATGAGTTATGAGACAACTAGAGAAATAACATATATATGTACATACAATCTATTTGCGTAGAAAAAGTTAATATAAAAAATTTCAACAGAAAACGAAACGAAAATAGGTAGCGGTAAAATGGGACTACATTGATCAAAGCAATGCCGATATTATGTACATATTTAGGTAAATAAGTAAGTAAATTAGTTTGCCACAATAGGAGCAATTTAATGTTTTATTTAAAAAAAAACACACAAAAAATTAAATAAAAGTGAATACAAATAAAAAAAATAACGACTGCATTCAAATGTTCAATGAAAACAATCAACAACTTCCAAATACCGGAGTACTGTTTAAAAAATACATAGATACATTTTTACATGTCCCTTTATCAATATGAACTATTTTTAAATTTTTTAGCAATAATTACTTTTCGATTTTTATCAATCAAGCAGAAAAATTAATTATTTTTACACACATATGTATTTTATTTATTTAATTTTTTTTTTAATAAAAATAAAACTCGTTTTGCAGTGTTATTTTTCCACTTAGAAATAATAATTTTTTTGTTAAATTTTATTTTTCGTGATAACAATTATAAATATTTTTCAGTTTTAAGTTTTTGAAAAAAAATATTCCAAATATTTGTTTGAGTTTTTTTTTGAGTTTTGAGAGTTACAAAATGGCTCAAGAACTGAGGAAAAAAATGAAAATTATAAATTTTGATGAGAAAAGTAAAACTCAAAAATTATAATCATTTTTATCAAAAAAAAACACATATGAAACTCCTAAAAAATTATTATTTGTAATCTAAAAATAACACTTCGCAAAATATAGATTATTTCAGAGCGAAAAAAAAACTCCAGCTTCATTCCATTGTTCAAGAAAATATAGCTTGATACATAATTTTCATTTCTGAACAAAACAATAAAACTCTGGCATTTTTCTTTCTTATTTATAGCAAAGTTTAAAATCTCAAAAAATATCGTTATTTAATCAATTTTTTTCATAGAACTCGAAATGATTACACTGTGCGGCAAAAGCAACTTTTTGTCTGGGTATTGAACCATATCAATTTTTTTAAGAGATTGTGTCATAAATAAAAATTAATATATCTGTTTTTCGAAGTAAGCCTCCAAAATCGAGATATAAGTATTCGAAAATCTCTTCCTTTGACCGCTATAATATAAATAATAAAGTTATCTACTATTTAAACCAGAGGAAAAGGCGGACTAAGGTTATAAATATGTGTATTTACTATAATAGGCCCATTTTTTTGTACCCGAGTTGCAAAATAACGCTCCATTTCGGATAAAATTTCCTTTAGTTGCAAAAGCAACTCTGTTCACATCTTTCACGAAAGAGCCGGTAGTGGGCGAAGATTTCTCGGTAAACCATACTAAGGTCTTGCTTTAGTTCGTTCAGAGCGCTCAAAGTTTTATATTGGGGAAAAGAATTTTTTGCAGAAAATATTTAAAGTTCTTGAAAATAAATATTTTTTAATTGGCAAACTCCATGTTTTCATATTAGTTTTTATTGGTCAATTTTGAGAATTTTTGACATTTTTGGGGAATCAAATTAAACTGTGAATACGATTTTTAAAAACATCTTGGATCGTACGGGATAAATTTTTAAATGAAGTATTTATATTTATGTGGCTAATATGTGATTCGAATTTTAATCAAATGGGACTGTAAATACGGTCTTAAGAAATATCTCGACTCCAGCACCTATCACAGCTTTATTCGCTTCACATACAATTGGCGCCACTGCAAACAAATCCTATAAGTTTGAACTTAACTGCGCTTTCGAGTCTATAAACTGCATACCAATAGCCGCACAGGGTATTATTATATACATATCGGGTCTTGCAATAGGAACGCTACAAAATTTTTTTTAAACAAAACAAAAACGGCTTGGGATATGAATTAAATTCTTTATTCCTGTGAAAGTGCATTCGATGCCATTATGTATGGAAGTTGATTTCTTTTGCATGGGCACCATGGGCACGCTTGCAGAAGTCCAGACGCTGAACCCAATTTTCGACGGGTTTCAAGCATAAATCGGGCGATACTGCTGCAATTTCACATTCAATATTCGTACGAAGTTCATCAATCGTCGCTGGCTTGTTGGCATAGACCATAGACTTGACATAGCCCCACAGGAAATAGTCTAACGGCGTCAAATCGCACGACCGAGGCGGCCAATTGACTCGGCCATTTCGTGAGATACTACGTTCACCAAACTTGGTTTTCAATAAATCGATTGTGACATTCGCTGTTTGGCTTGTGGCGCCGTCCTGTTGGAACCACATATTGTCCAAGTCCATATCATCCAATTCGGGCCAAAAATATTCGGTTACCATTGAGCGGTAGCGATTTCCATTCACAGTAACGTGTAGGTCTTGATCATCACGGATGAAGTACGGCCCAATGATTGGACGTAGTTGAGGCCATTGACTCCAAATTTCGGTAGTAAATTTTAATAATTTCGACTCGTTGTTGGATCGTATATCTTTCCATGATGAAAGGGCAAACCTTACTGAAGAGAAATGTCAAAAGAGCGGGAAAAAATATGACGTCGTTTGCAGCCACCATCGGCCTACTTTTGTTGCGTCCCTATTGCAAGACGCTTTATAAGAAGAAGTAGAAAGAGAGAGAGAGAGATGATGGGTTTGAAGACAATTTATTTCATGAGAACGACCTTTGCAGTACAACTTCTTGAGCGGCATGAGAGTGAATTTTTACATCGCTTAATGAAGGTCGTGTTGATATCGGGTAACGAAGTCACCACATGACGCTTATAGGAGCAAAACTAAACATTCATTAAATGTGTATTTCTGTATGTAATTTGTATGTCCATCAATCCATAGATATGTACTTATGTAGCTTGGGACCATTTCGGCACTAGTTCAGGTCCATTTGAGGACACCCTGTTGGCATTATTTTCGGACTAGATACCTCCGGACTATTCCAGGACTTGTCAGTATTTCGTAACTGGTCCACCACTACAACTACTACTACTACTCATACTTCTACTACTACTACCAGTACTGCTTCGACTAATTACTACCACTATTCTTACTATATTCTACTACAATTTTCACTAAAGCTAATACTTATTACTACTATTGCCATTTCTACTATTTTTTTCTATTGTGTTTTTGTTTTTTCAACGATATACACCTACATTTTTAAGGCAAGAGGGCAGCATATTTGAAACCGTCCATCGCTGCACTTCAAGTAACTCCGGCCCTGATCATAGCTATTCAAAAATGAGCAGAACTGTTTATAATAAACTCTCCGTATGTTTTTTACGGCAAAGTTTGAATATAATTTTCTTGTCGTCTACAGCTTAGCCAATGATCACCGATTAAGTTCTCCAATGAAATAAATGTGCACATACATACATAAGTAGTAGACAAAACGAATTGCCTAAATATTGCTCAATTATGAGATTCTACGCCAATTATTGATTAAATGCGCCGCCAGTCTTGCGTCAATTCATACGCATATATTTCCACAAAAACAAAAAAAAAACGAATATTTAATTGAAGAACCACTTCGGAAATAATAAACCAGTCGCACGCCAATAACTTTATTAGTGAACGCATAATCGTTCACTTTAGAGCTTTATGGATGCGTCTTCAATACCCCAACTATGTTGCAGCAATAATCAATTTGCGATTGCCACATGCAGTCAAACGTAGTTTATTATTCGTGCACAAACTCTACAACTGCAAATGTTTGCATAGAATGCACCAAAAAGGCGATACAACCGCGCGTTGTCCACGCATGCGCAGTGGCCGGTTGAGTGCAGCCACTTCTTAATTATAGCAGTTTGAAATGCAACTCTCGGCCTCTTCGGAAATCTTCTAATATACTAATTTTGACTTCCTTTTACTACGCTTTTTTGCGCTGTCGAAACGACATTTTTTCCGTTCGCAATACGATGATGCAAAGAAACAGGAAATTCCACAAGCAATGATCGCACACGTGCAGATTTTCTTAAGGAGTGAAGTGGCACGATCCGTAAAGCAAGTCGGAAGAAGCGGAGGTGAAACAAGCACAGCCAGTAGAATACAAAATGTTGTTGTTATTGTCGTGCTACATTAAGTGCAATTTAAACGCACCATAATTATTGCAATTGCACTGCCGAATAACAAAATCAACTTTAAGAAAAAAGAAAAAGCCCACACACACTAGAAGCGTCGCGACTCTTAGCGCCAGCACTGGCAGGCAATAAGGATGCGTAGAAACAAAAAACAAAGTGGCAACAATCTACTCAATTCAACCTCGACGGTGGCCATTCTCTACACTTGGTGTAGCCGCCAATTAGCAAAATTTTGCACGCATTTTTTGGAAATTTTTTCCAACGTTTATATTATTGCTACAATAAGTGATGCCACTTTAATTTATTTTGTTTTTGGTTGTAGCTGTATAATTTTTTTTTTTTTTGTTTCTGATCACTTCTGCAGCTGCTGTTTGTTATCTTCGTGTTTTTTACGCCACTTATTGTGACATACATCTGTATGCCTGTTTTTTTTTGTTGCTTCTTTGTTGTAACTTTATGATGGTTGTCTTGCTGTGCTCTTGTTGTTTTTTTTTCTTTCGTGTGCTTGGCGTCATGACGTAAGTAAGTGCAAATTTTATGTCTTTTACGATCCTCGCGTGACTCGTCATCGGTAACTTTGTTTACAATAAAAACTCTTCTTCCAGTGCCCACCAGGTGACCATTTTTGGCAATTGATTGGTTTTGCTGGGTAGGAAAGTAAATATTGCCGCAGATGGAGAATTGCAGTGCAGTTGTTCAAATTGGTATCAGGAATGGTTTAAAGGTCATCTGTCCCAAGAATCTTTACTTAAACCCCAACATTTATTTTATTATGTTGAACTAGTGACTTGTCGAAATCATTCTATACAGATTTGAAATCAGCAATGAAAGCCGCAAAGACAGGACAACACTTTTTTTGAATGGCATTTCGTTCTTTGACCAAAGTTGTCTCAGGAGAAAATTACTTTCTCTGTTTACCTCACTCCCTATATTATCGGCGGTCTCCTTTTCGGCTGTTGATGAGATGAGTTAAATCAAATTAAGTTTCATTTAATGATCCGCAAAGGAAGTCCTTTATCATGCCAAGCTTGTCCTTTGGGGGATCGTGCACCCCGATTTCTCCTCCAAACAGCGCTTTCAGTAGAGACCTGATAAAATACTGGGTTTTACCAAATGGCCGTGAAGTTAACGGAACACTTGCGTTTTTGTAAGCCGTCCATGGTTTCCCCAACCACATGATTGATTGATGGATTTCAGTGTTCAGTGAAGAACTGGAATTACCTCTATAAAGCGCTATTTTAAACTCACCGTCAAAACAGATATGGAACAAAGATCCAAAGATCCAGCCTGTGGAGTTGAAGAACTTAACCAAATCATTAGAATCCACGTCACCCAACTCCTTCAGGTTTCTAATTTGGCTTTGCTCAGAAATCTCATTCTAGTTCTGCAAAAACCTGAACAACAACCCGTTCGATCATCAAGAGTAGCCAGTGACTTGTGAAAACAGCGGTTAGCCAGGAGTGGTCCAACCGATTCATTTTGATGAAAATATGAGGCCTTTTGACATTGACAGAGTCCCACAGTCTCTTTTATTCCATTCACAATTCTAAGTTATTTCACTTGCATTGTTAGCCTTGTTCATCCAATATTGGGAGATGCATCCCCTGATGAGACTCAGAGGCACAATAGCCCCTACGGTCTCTCAGATATCTAGAGTGGAGGCGTTCTGGCCTTTTCGTTAACATGAATGTTACGGCGCTCCCGCACTCATATCAGAGCGACGATACGCCAACCAGCTTACTTCGCAACGAGCTCCCTGCACTGCTCACCTGGCCCGATATCACTATTCCGAAACTGAGAGACCGGATCGTTGTCCGAATGTCTGAAAAAAATTTAAAATCGCGATAGTAAACCCATGTCGCTCTGATGCCAGAAGAGTTCTACAAGCCTTCCATATGGCAAAAATCAGACAGAAGAACACTAGTAGGATCTGAAGCCGCTGAGATGCCTCTATGTGAGGATCCACTGAATAAATTTCGACACCTAATCCACTAAGCTTTTTGAACTCATCCGTGAAAACAGATACTGCATAGCGCTCTGTGAACAAGGAATCCTTCCACTCCCCTCTTGAGTGGAGCGAGGTGCTGAAGTTTCTGGATAGTAGAATATCTGGTCCGATTTCTTGTGAATTTCCGAGTTGCTGGCATTGGGTTGTATGCGTTGACGTCCACACGCACGTTCTTTCCAGAGTATCAGTTCCATTAACCCTTGGGCACTCTGAGAAGCAGACTGCTTGATGTAAAGATCTATCGGCGGCATGTGACAAATCTTATTCTAGCCCTCCATTGGTCACGATCTGTTTGCGCCAGTGATCGCAACGCCGGCCGACCGCTGAACCTACTTAGCTTTGTTGATATATAGTAGTTCAATTCTGGCCTTGTAGATTCAGGAAATAAGTTACAGACACAGGCCCCAATTCTAGCATTCTAGCAAGGTTTTTCGGCTCAGAATATGGCCCCAACTTCATTTCGATTTTATACTTAATTCCTTATTTTTCTTTTTTCCGGTCTAGAATTCAACATGCGGTGAGCCTTCTTTATCTCTTCTTTACATTCATATTACCCTTGAACGTCAACACATCGCGCTCGCAAACAATACAAATATTGTGACGAACACGAATAGCAAGCCAAAAGAAACCAGCGAAAAGGGCGAAGCTTTCAGAAGTTTCCGAATGGCGAGAGGTACTAAAGATCAAGGCAAAGTCATACAAGGTGACGATATAACGCAGAAAAGCAAATTTTTGATGTAACGATAAAAGAGAGTAGAGGAATGGAATGGAATAGAGGTGATAGCAGCAAAGAACGTAGATGACGTAATCTACGTTCTTTGATAGCAGTTTCTTCTTCGAAGTCAGAGTTGCTAGAATTTACTGGAAGTTAAAGTGTTGTCCATAAACCGATTGAACAGAGAGTAGCCGAGTTAAGTTGAAGCTTAATCAGTTAGATAATGAATTTTAAGTAAAAGTTGTGAGGTAAAGTTGTACAGATATTGAACGTGTTGGAATTATTTGAGAGTTTTATTTAACAATCCAGCCATCGAATTCAAGACAATTTGAAGAGCAATCGATAACTTAGGAAATCCGTAACAGTGTGTAAATGTCTTCCATAGGCCAGGCTGTAGGTATTTATATTCTATCTAGAGGCTAATTTTGGCTCACGGCAACAATTTTTTATCACGGTTTTCATGACATTCTTTCTATTGAATATACAGTTATGACTTTAATCAATATTTTATTTTAATATCGTATGCCGGATTGTACATACAAAACAATTTCTATTCATACTTTTAAAATAAGATTAGTTCACATTTTTGTATAAAAAACGATATTTTGTCAAGATTTTACCCAGTAGTCGTGTACCGCACGGAATGTTTATAATTTGCCTCGAAAAACTTCTCAGCAAAGAAAAATCTATTGATTTTTCTGAAAATTTGAAAACCTGATCGCATTTTAATATAGTGTTTTTGAACCAAATGAAAAACAAATTTGTTCGGCTAGTTTGAACTAACACAATTTTGTTTCACTAATACGAACCCTCGGACCGTTTTTAAATTTTTCAATGTGTTTCTACCTATATATGGGGGATCTGTTGATGTATATCAAATAAGTTAGAAATTTATTTATTAAATATTTTCGGAGTTTTACCTAAGTACCTATGTACTTCATCAAAAGTGGCACCCATTGTTCGAATTTTTGAGGTAAAATTTCTTGAGCGGCATAAGAGTGATTTCTCAACGTCGCGTCACGAGGTCGCGTAACGAAGTCGCATGTGAAGCTTTGGACCATTTCGGCAGCAGCTCAGAACCATTTGGGGACAAGCTCTTGACCACATCGGGACAATTTTTGAGGCCACCAAATATATTTACAAACCTTTTCAATACTAGGGGCAATTTCAGAACTATTTCGATACCGTTTTTAAGATCATTTCGGAACTAGTTGAGAACCAATTCGTGTTAATTTCGGGACTATTTAGGATCCATTCCGGGAATATTTCAATACTTTTTTTTTGGGATAAGTTCGAGACCATTTCTGGACTATTTCGGGTTCATTTCATGATCGGTTGAAGTTAAGTTCCAGACCAGTTCAGACCATTTTGGGGACAATTTTGCTACTAATTAGCTCAAGATAATTTCTGGACTATTTTGGATCCATTTCAACCATTTCCATTGCCTGTTTCAAATCCAAAAATGGGCATAGTCTTTCTCACATGCCCCTCTCTATATCCCTAAGAAAGCGGCAACGAAGTTTTCTTTTTGGCTCGCGCAATTACTTAGATACCGTTATGCAGTTATATTCAGTATTGAATAGATTTATAATATTTTGAATTGCTGCATGAGTTTAATGACAAAGTAAAAGGATAAAAAAAACAGCTACTAAATCAAATGTTTGAGATATTAATACAAAAGCTAAATTTAGCCCCAAAAGCAGCGAAATATGCGTACCCCACAAAAATTACAAAGAAAAACTGCCATTTGTACTTCTTCTATAAAAATGTTAAACATCACTGAATGCAACAAGTGCGCGCATAATTGAATTTTAAGTGGTCGCGCATGCGCGTCACACACGATTGGAATTGCCATTTATTTCGTTTCGACTGATTAATATATTTTCCTTCTGTTTTTTTTTTATTTGTAAATTTTTTACATACTCTCCTTCATTTGTAGTAGCCAAAAAATGCTACCAGCACGCTGATGCTGCTACTTTATTGCATCAATTACGCCCCACCACTCATGTCCGCGTGCAATTCGATATGGGCGAGAAAAAATGTTTGCAATATTTCTCTGTTGCTACTGGCAAGCCTTTCGCTGATCAGCCAATTTCGATAGTTGCAATAATTTGACCACTTCAGGTGGCATGGCATTCCCAGCGTCAACAGCAACGACCGCAACAAACGAATAATACAGTGGCGAGCAAAACTGGTCGAATGGTGAACTTTTACCAAGGCTTATATATCAAATATAGTTCATACTATCTACAACAAAAAAAAATGTAAATTAATTTTTCAAACTTTATTCAAAATTTATAAAAACTTGATACATTTTCATCAAATTGTAAAACGAAACTAAAAGAATATTCAATATTTATTTTTTGGGTATGCACTATTGTAGCCTACTCTAATTTAATAAAGTCCACGTTTGAAGTGTATGTAATTTTTTGAATTTTTGTCTTTCGAACTTTTTTCAATAAGGTTTGAACCTTTTCAAAAATTATACAAAATCCAAAAATTATACAAAATCAACGGTAGTTTCTAACCAATTCAAACTTTCACTTTATTAAATAAGCTATAATTTTACTTACCCCAGGAATGTGCTAAATATTCTTCCAAAAAATTTACAAATATATTTGGTGAGTCTTTAAAAATTGTTTGTAAATTTTGAAACATTAACTGAAATGGTTTTGTTACATTAAGCATGAACTTTAACAAAAAAATTGTATCACGAAAAACTTGTCTAATATTTAAATAAAAAAAAATCACCATTCGACCGGTTTTGCTCGTGAGTGTGCATTTCAGTTTTGGTGGAGTCTTGGAAGCCGGACTTGAAAAAGCAAGACAACTGCATGAAATTTAAATGGAGATATCTGAAGACATTTTTTTTTTAACTTTCCGTTTTTTACATGCCGATAACTTGGAAAAATTTTACCTATTTGAACCATTTTTGTATTGAAATTCTTGTTTTTCAAAACACGTTTGTAATATTCTACTATAAAAAATTTTATCCGTGTTTCAATGAAATTGCTAATTTTTTTTACACAATTTTAAATTCCAAACAACATTTACTGATCGAAATTTTCAAAAAAAATTTTATAGAAATACGGACTTAATTTCTTTTTAATTTAAAATTCCAAAAGTGAAAAGCGAAGAATTTGAAAACACAAAACTGTCTAAAAAGGTCAGTTTTTCTCAAAGATATGCGCATTTAAAAAACACGAACTTTTTTCCAAAAATCGATATCTCGAAAATAGCTACACAAAACAGTTTTAAGAAATCAGGAAGGGATCTCATAATTAACATCTACTATATACAAAAGTATGGCAAAAAGCATTTTTGTTTAAAAAATTTCAAATTTTATAGAAATTCGAGTTAAAATTTTTTTCATTTCAATATTCGAAAAGTGTCTTAATAAACAAAAATTAAAAAAACATTCTCAAATAGATAACTTTTTCGCAAGGTTAAGGGTATTTAAAAAACACGAACTTGTTTTCAAAAATCGAGATCTCGAAAAAAACTACAAAAAATATTAAAAAATCAATAAATAAAAAATAATTATAAAACATCGGAGATGCAAAATGGTGTCTGATATAGCTACTAACCGATTTTTTCAACATTTTGTATACAAAATTTAAAACTTTATAGAATTGTGGGTTTAAATGTTTTTTATTGTTTTCATTTTAATATTCCGAAAATGTTTTGAAAATCAAGAATTTCAAAATAAAAATTTTTCAAATACGTCAAATTTTTGCATTTAAAAAACACGCAATTTTTGCCCAAAAATCAATATCTCGAAAACAGCTACACAAAAAAAAAGGAAAAAAATCCGAGAGTCTCTCACTTTTAATATCTAGTATAATATAAAAGAGTTAAAAAAACAATGGATATCCAAAATATGTAAATTGCTGCACAGTTGCGTGCCATGCGAATTTTTTCGTGAACTTTTTATTTCGATCATTATGTCCACTTCCAACATATTACTTTCCCACATTCCTCTGCCCATTTTGCTCGCTTTTGACCCACAGATTTATTTGGTATGTATTTTTTCTGCACACTTTTTCATTTTCATTTATTTCTTTTCATTTCACATGTCCTTCTACTATATTTTTCTGTTTGTTTTGTTTTTTTTTTTTGTACTCACCTGCAACATTAACTCGCGCAATTTATCCAAATCGTCGCCATGTGACCTTGTCGGCAGATAACGTCCCTCACATGGGTGCTGTTGCCACGCCAACAACACCAACAACACCGGCAACAGCCAAAGGCCGAAACTGAGTGATGGCGCTGAGGCGACACCAACGCCACCGCCGCCACTACGGCGACATTTCATTTGGGCGTTGGTGCTGGTGCTGCTGTTGTCGTTGTAGTTGTTATTGCTGCTCATAGTTCCACGCTGTTTCTTGTTGTCGGTGGTGTTGTTTATTTTGTTTATATTGCTGTTGTTGTTGTTGTTGCTGCTGCTGCGGCGAATTGCCAGTTGTGCTGTTACCATTTTCTTTCCGGTCGTTTTATTTGGCAACGTGCGACAAAAATTTCACTTTTCTTTGAATTCTCCAATAGATTTCGCTTTTGTGTTTTTGTTGGTGCGTAACAACTTCGGTTCGATGGTTACTTTTATTTTTGTTGCTGATTTGATTGCTGCCGATGCTGCTGCTGCTGGTGGTCGTCGCCTGTCGTCGTTGGTTTCCCCAAATGGCGCCGAATTTTCGCTAAAATTCAGTTGCCGCTTTTATTGTTTTCTTTTTTATTGTTGGTTTCTTTCTTTGTGTGTTTGCACAGCTGATGGAATTTTCTTTGTGTCTCTGCTGTTGTTATTGTTTTATTTGATTTGGTTTTCAAAACAATTATTGCCCATTAGTGCGAAATGTTGAAAATGTTGCGAAAAATGACCGTAAAATGCAAATACGCCCAACATGCAAGTAAAAATGTGGTAGAAGAAAATGCAAAGGAAAAAGTAAATTAATTATTCGGTTTAAAATTCACTAAATGTCACATTAAACAAATGTATGTACATATTATAAAATTTATTATACCAAACATGACCTAACGGCGTTATGATAAAATACATGCATACCTAATACGAGGGCCGTTTATTAATTTCGCAGCCTAGGGTGTTAACGTGTCGTGACTTTATTTGCTAATTTATAATAATATAATTAAATTTTTCAGGCAATAAACCATAGCATCACAATTTTTACAATCAAATAAAACTGGTCTGGATTGAAAAAAAAACGGTGGCTAAGAAATATTTAGTATTTTTGGAGAAAACAAATTTTATTTTATTTGATTTTCAGGAAATATTTACTCAATCGGGACAAAATATTGCAATTTGAATAATCATTTACGTTATCAAAATAAGGAAAAGTTTTCTTAGGTTATTTTTTTTTCAGTGCACATTTGCAACTTAAAAGTAAAAATCAAAATTTCACGAAAGTCATAAGCCTTCGGTACAGCAGACGACAGTACTGTCTTTACTGCTTTATTATTAGAAAAAAAGGCAAATTCCAATAGCCGTCTCAAAGGAGGAACACTGTTTTCATAAGGGAAGTCCCCCGAAGTGTATTATGATTACATTATGGATGCATTAATATCATCTATATCTAAAAGATACGTTACAGAGAACACAATTGAGAAAGGAAGAGAGACGTATTATTTGCAGAAGGAAGAGGGGCCGAAATAACTGAGTGCGAAGTGCCCGCGATGCTGACAAGAAAAGCATTCGAAAACTTTGCAAAAAGGTGCGGGGAGTTACGAAAGGTTTTAAGATCAGGGAAACTTCCTGTAAGAACATGAACGGCGACCCGGTGACGGATGTCCAAAGAGCAAACTTAAATTGTGGAGAGAACATTCCTCCAATCCGCTAAATGGTAAGCGTGAAAGCATCGCCAGAGAAGATGAAGAACCCGAAACCCAAACCGCTGAAATACCTGCCGAGCTATTCAAGCGTGGTGGCAAAGAGTTGGTAAGGTGTATGCACCTGCTCATTTCCAGAATATGGTCGGACGAATGCTTGCTCGCCGATTGGAATTTAAAAGCGTACTGCCCATTTCTTTATAATATGCGCCCACTACCGCGGGATCAGCCTCATTAACATTTAATACAAGGTTCTCTCAAGCGTATTGCGTGAATGACTTAAGTCAACCATCAACGAACTGATTGGACCTTATCAGGATGTCGTTGGACCTGGTAAATCTACTACTAACCAGATATTCACGTTATGCCAAATATTGGAAAAGACCCGTGAGAAAAGAATCGACACACACCATATATTTGTTGACTTTAAATCAGCTTTCAACGGCACGAGAAGAAATTGTCTATTGGCAAGTACAATTTCGCAAAAAGGGGAGGAACCAACATCAATATCGATAATAATATCAGCCGCGAAATCCTACTGAGTAGCTCTTTTGCCAATAAGTGCTACTTCGGGCTAAATATACAACTGCGTAGTAGAGTCCTCTCGATTAACCAAAACCACGGTCTATAAGTCCCACATCACGCCCGTTGTGCTGTTATATGACTTCTAGATAAACATTCTCCTTACGTCCTTGTGACGACGAATACCGCAAGCGATGGAAAGATGAGCTGTAAGAGCTTTACCGTAACATAGACATAAGCAGTTCAGCGTATTAAGATTCAGCGGCTTCGTGGAAAATGTTTCAGCCTTTAAAGTATTCAACGCGGTATCCACTTTTTAGTAGCAGAGGAAGAGAAAGGCCTCGCCTACGATGGAAAGACCAAGTGAAGAAGGGTTTGGCTACACTTGGGATCTCTAGCTGATGTCAGTTACCAAAAAGACTGGCGCGCCATGTTGAAATGAATTTTAGGACAGAAAATCCTCACGAGATTCCTGAAATACCATAACATTATCAAAAGCGAAATACTCGATGGGAAATGAAATCGGTGGTTGTTCCCACAATTTGTGTGTCCGAATATGAGTGAAAGAGGACTGACTGACTTCAGGTGATATTTAAAAGAAGTGGCAGTAACGATCCCCCGATTTTACCACCTGGACTTCTTTTTGGTGAGGTTTTTTAAAGCATAAGGTTTACGCCACCAAGCCGAAGACTATTTACGAGCTCAAACCCCATATTCGTGCCGAAATAGCTGTTATGGCAAATGCCCGAAAAAGAGCATAGTTTACGGTGGTCAATGAAGGTGGTAATTTATTCGATGTTGATTTTAAAAAGTATTCCACATAAATTGCAACATCTGAGGAACTCCTTGCGTAAAGAAGAGCACATCAATTTGTCCTGATTTCTTGCCAACTCCGTGATCTTCCTCAGGATGCCTTCTCACGAGATGATATTAAAAATAGTCGGATGATGATGTCTTACATAAAAATGTATACCTAGGTAGATCCTGGTTTTGTGATCTTTAGCGATTTTTGAAGAGAACATGAAGAACATGAGAAACCCGAACAGGCGTTTATGTTACATGACCGGGCATAGCTTTCCGAAAAATCAGATGTCAATATCATACAGCCCAATTTCCTTGAGGGGTTCCCTTAATACTCCTATCCACCTTATCTAAGTTACTTAAGCACCTTTTGTATGGAAATTAAAGATTACGTTTCAACTGCAAGTAGCAACTGTAATATTAGCTTTAACAAAATAGTTATATTTAAATCGCTGCTTCCACTTAATTTTTTACACACGTATGTGTGAATGATAAATCTCAATATCTCCATTCATTATTATTGCGCTTTGTGATATTTTCCTGAATAAACATTTTCTATTTTCTTTATGCATTTATTTATTAATTTTTTTTATTATTAAAAATATTATTAAATTAAATGCAATGACATTCATGTTCATCGGTCAGCACCCCAACGATGTTACGCCACAAACACCACCGTTGTCTGTTGTTACGTCGCGACGTGTTGTTGTCCACACTCTGGTGCGCGCAATAAAATTGCAATGAAAATGAAATTTTTATGACTGGACAAATGGTTACATCCACTAAGGCATTTACATAGACTTGGCCATATCTTCGTATGTGCATAATTTGATGAATATTTTACCGGAATTGAAGTTGGTATTATTGTAGTGAAGTAGTGAAAATAATGAATGGCATTGGTCATCTCGTCGGTATGTCAGACTTTAGATAGAAGATAGAAGTAATCGGTTTTGCTTGGCTGAGGAAAAAAGCTAATTGTTGCTTGCTAACAGCGTTTGGTTCAAGTTCAAAGGGAAAATTTAGTGCAATTCTAGATTTGAGAAAAATACTCATCTGCTTTTCATATTAAGTTAGATCAAAGCGAGTTCTGTTAGCTTTTTCGAATTGCGAATCTGTTTACTTCTGCTTAAGGTTAGGTTAGGTTCGTTTAGAGCAGTTGCCCTGGTGCAAGACCATGGAGGCACAACAGAGCCCATTTTGACACCGCTGGCCGGATCCAAGTATATCTTCCTTTCTTCCCTTAGCTGGTGAACCATCGAATGCAATTTACGTAGCTCAGAAAGAATTAGTTTTGGGTCTTAGCCGTTAAGCAGCCTTTCTTGTTAGGGCAACTGTTTGTGCGTATTCTATACGTTCTTTCTCCGCTCAGCCTCACTGGGAGCTCTACAAAAATTGTCCCCGGACACTCTTAGTCGGGTCAGGTTGATTTTTATTTTTTGGTGCAAATTCTTTGTTCTTTTTTAGCAAGAGCAGCTGTTTTTGAAAGTGGTTTACCTGAGAACTTGGTTGCCACTTGAAAATAATAATTCGGACCCAAAATAAACCAAATATTTCGATGAAATAGGGACCAAAAATTATTACCTTTTAAATTAAGTGCCAAGTTTTTGTGAGCAAACAAAACAATACTCATTTCAAGTGCTTGGTTTCATATAGTTCTTTTTTAAATTGTATTTTATATAGTTTATAAAAAATCGATTCTCACAAATTTACTTTTAAAATACATACATTGCAAAGCATTATTAAATTCTAATTTTTTAAATTTTGTTTTAACCCTTTCGCGAACAACCCGGTAAACGCCGTCAAATTTGTGTGAAAACGAAGAGACATCACGGCATTCCCCGTTTTTAATTATCGCAACAAATAGGATAAAACAAGAACTCCCGCAGCCAAAATTATATTAAGTTTCCTTATTTCTGTACCTGAGAATTTAAATTATCTCTAATCTGTGGCCTACAGAAACGAAGTTACAGTTAATTTATGTGAGCTCAAACTTGTTTTGTTTCTTAGAAGCAAACCGGCATACCACGTCAATTTTTCGATCATTCTGTGAGTGGCGCCTTACGCGAGGGGTTTATTTTTGAAGAGTGGAGTGGTAAAAACTATATGAGAAGTGTAGAAAATCAGAAATTAGAAATAATTCTATGCCAAAATAAGTATATAAAAACTAGCTATAGTTCCTTTTAATGTTTTTATAGACAAAAATGGACGAATACAAGAAACAAAGAGATCGAATTTTTCCACTTCTTCAAGAACTCAATACTGACAATGAATCTGAAATTGATGCTTTTAGAGATAACGAGGAGTAAGAAAACGATCCAGAGTAAGTGTCAGATAAGGGACGAGAAGCAGGCCAAACCTCAGACGAGGAATTCGACAAAAAAGATGGACCTCAATACAACACTTCCGAGAACTAAACATTGTGTGGATGAAATAACACATGGCGATATTGATTCAGATATCCCCGATAACCCTGTGGTTAGTTCTATCTCAGATAATACCTCAGAAGGCTAACCCTATATTTGTGAGGCTAGTGGTTCGAAAACGTCAAAAAAATGACTAGTCTCAGATTTGAATAGCTTACACGTTGCTTATGATGAAGTTAAACTAAGAAAAAGTAAGCCGTTTATTAAGGCGGTATTTCCCGGTCTGTCCTAGGCTATCACTTTTGCAATATAAATAGAGCATACCGGTTATAGCAGCATAAATAAAATATATATCTTACGTTCAAAAATTAATTCAATTATTAATTTCAATCAATTGGCAGCAAACCCGAGATGGAGATTTTCATTGGATCCGAAGATATAGCAAGTGGCACACGGAAACGACATGCCAAAAACTATTGTCCTTGAAAGGGTTAATCAAAGTATATTAAAAACAAAATATCAAATCGAAGGCGATTGCTGCAAAGTGGGCGAGCTTGCTCATGTTTATTCGCTTGTAAAAAATCGATTAATATTGCAACAATATCTAGCTCTCCAACAGCAGACAGTTAATTTCAGAAAGCTCATATTCATATTTTTGGCAAACTCACAATTTGCTCTCGCTTATCAAAAATTCGCACACGCAGCCGGAAATGTATCGTAAAAAATTTAGCACCTACTACTAACCAATATGGAGTCGCGAGTAATGGAAGGAAAAGATAATGTTACTTAACTGCACACATTCACAATGTGCGTTCATTGCCCTTGTACAAATCACTATCTAAATTTTGTAGGCAAACGCACGGTAATCAATTTCAAAGCAAAAAAAAAAAAATCAGCATTGAGTTGAAAATTCGCTATAAATTGAACAGCAATAATAACTCGGTAATTTATGACACAATCGAGATAGCCAAAGGCACAAATGTGCGGCTAACTATATAAATGCGCGTATGAGTTAGTATTAGCAAAAAAAAACAAAACCCGTGCAAATTAGAGCAGCAATTTTGCGCCAAAGTGCAATCTGAGATTGCGAGCATATCCCCGTGAGGCTCCAATGGCTGCCATCATAGGTTGAACTGCTGCAAAAGAGTTGTGGTGTTCATGAAGTGGAAATTATTATCTAGTTTTGATGTGAGCCACCACACGCACTTTCAATAGCTGCGTTCTTCGCCTACATTAATTCGTTAAAGTAAATATA
The DNA here is from genome assembly GCA_951828415.1 of Anomoia purmunda. Taxonomy (NCBI): domain Eukaryota; kingdom Metazoa; phylum Arthropoda; class Insecta; order Diptera; family Tephritidae; genus Anomoia; species Anomoia purmunda. The sequence continues at coordinate 124,994,471 of OX639994.1, forward strand.
TTTAGCAGAGGAAAGCGATATGTTGTTTGTAGGAAATTCAATCAACGTTTATTTATTGTAGCAAACCTCCCTTTTTGTTCACAGTTCTGTAACACATAATATACTTTCACTTGAGTTTTTTCTTAAAAACAAACCTCATTTTTGCTCCTAAATTTTTCATGGTAAATGGTTTGGAAAGCGAAAAAAAAATTCAAAATGTTGAGTAACTGTAACCCCACTAGATTCATAGAATACAAGGTTATAGCATGGTACTGTCAAAATTTCGCTTTCATATTTTGGCTGTGAACTGTGATTGGCTGAAATATGTAAAGAAGAGGAAGAGCAGACAATACCAGAGAACGTAGTTGCCGGATGAAATATTTAACCAAACAAATGCAAGTGGGTATTTTTGATATAAAATATTGTTAAAGCTTATAATGACTGGATAAAATGAGGTAAAAGATAAAATTCAACTGAAATAGGAATAACATAACACCATAGTGAAAACTTGAAATTTGCTAGTGATTGTTATTGATTTTCCATCTCCAATTACAGTTGATATTGCAATTAATTGTTTTTGTATTATCACTGCACTTGGCTGAGTATTTGCAGCAGTGATGCAATTGGAAAAGTTCCTGACTGTAAAGAAAATTCATCATTTGTGCAAAAAAAATTGTATGCATTTTATTAACACCGAAACATAAAATACTTACATTTCAATATATATTGCGATTTAAAATTGAAGCTATTTTCAAACTGCTCTTCATTTCTATGAACTTTTTGCTATAGTTTTTGCAATTCAAAAGCGCTTGGTTAATTGTTAAAATAAATTCAAGAAACCAAATTCGCCAATGAAAATTGTAAACTTTTTAATTTTCAGAAACTAACACGAATTTCATAAGGAAATCCATAAGGTTGTAGATTATAGGATATGAAATTGGATATTCTTAATAAACTAGAGTATTTTTTATTAAAATATTGTATTTTTTGTTGTAACAAAATTCGTGAATATGGCAACTCTAAACATTAATCCTTATACGGCATTAAAATTGAAAATATGACTGATGGCGTAACCTTCAATTCCATGAACCTTAGTAGTCCCACATATAACTCTATATTGGTTAGAAAGGAACGAAAAGTTAAAAATACTGAAACACCAAAAAAATACTTTTGAAAAACTTGAGAAATTCTGGAGCAAATCAAGGTAAGAAAATAAAGACACTGAAAGTTAGAAATTGTCCTCGAGATTTCCATGTAAACTTCCTTTGTGCAACGTTTAATAGAATTCAACAAATTTTCATCAAAATTAGAAATCCCGCCAGAAAAAAATTGTCGAAAAATTATCAATGAACCCTAAAAGTTTTTGAAAATTCGAATTGAAAAGTTTGAAATTTTAATGAAAATGTTTTGAATTTTAGTAATATTTACTCAAAGTGTATAGCTAGGATTTATAGGGCTTCTCTTGTAGAATGAACTGAATTTTTGTACAAAAATTAACTCAAAACTTATAAATAAATTCCTGTCGAGTATTATTGTAAGCATTGTACATATATAAAATTTAGGTGATGACAACAGGCAGAAAATCAAATTTAAATTGTTCGATCACTTTTGTGGCGCTGTCAGTGAGATAGAGTGGGATATGAACGTCAAAAATCCAAACACAAAGTTGTTCGGACAAGAAAGGGTAATCCGCCTTTACGTTCTTCAATTTTTACCGCGGCTTTTAAAAACTGAGTTTTTGTAGATTTATGGTATTTCTGTGGTATGGCGTTCTGAGTTTTTCGTTCTGCAAAAACAAAAAACAATATAATTCAAAAGTAAATTTTGCATATCTGAAAGATAACTTAACGCTCATGAATTGGATTTCATTTTTGAGCAAACAATATAACTTAAAAACTAATGATTATTTATTTAAAAAAAAAAAACGAAACTAAAAAAGTATAACTGTTTGTGATCAAAAAATTGAAACTCATAAAATGACGATTATTTTTGATTACAAAAAATAGAAATAAAAAAAATAATCATTATCACAGACCGGGAAATAACGCTCAAAAAAAAAATAATTTTTCAATATAATTTTCTTGATAAAAAAAAATAATAATTTTTTGAGTTTTATTTTTTTCTTAAAACCAAAGCAAATTAAACTCGATATGACTATTTCTCCTGAACATAAAAATAAAGCTCAGAATTTTTTGATTAATATTTAGCGAAAATTTGAAAATCTTAATATGATAATTAAATAACAATTTTTATTGATAGAACTCTTATTGATTCCGGTGCCTGTTTAATTATTTTCAAAAACCAAATTAAGGGCCCGTTTCTTTGTAACCGAGCGGCAAAAGAACATTATGTAGCATAATAAAATGCATGAAAAAAAAAACACAAACTCGGAAAAATAAGCAAGTGGAGCCAACTCGGTAAAATGATATCCGACCTGAGTTGTAGTGTTGGCGAGTGAAAAAACTGCACTATTGTGAATGAGCCCAAAGAAAATACAAGGGAAATTTCAATTTATCACCTAATCCGTTTTTTTTTATATAGTACTTTTAAATATATTATTAAATAAAAAAAAATTTGCCATCACAAGTATTTTTCGTTTTTAAATTGCACCAATCAAATCAGATGTTAACAGGGTTGCTTTTGCAACTAAAGGAAATTTTATCCGAGTTGTAGCGTTCTTTTGTAAATCGGTTACAAAGAAACGGGCGTTATTATTTTATGTAATACGAAGTAGCCTTAAAACGTTTCGCAATCGTAAAACCACAACTACCGTTACTTTTTTAAGCAATTTCTTTATTTTTTCGCCCTCAAATTCAATGCGAAAAAATCTCGCAACTTCTATGTAAATAACTTTTTCAAGCATTCTAATTATGTCAAATATGTCCACATATGTATGTGTGTACTTACACACATACGATACGTAATATATACACACCCACTAGGCCGCTTTTCTCTTTTTCTTATTTTCTGCAACCCAAAATAAGCAAAATTAGTCTATTTCGGCTCCTCCGATTTTGTATTCATTTCATTTCATTTGTTTCATTTGTTGAATCCCGCTGGTACTTCTCGCTTTCATTTTGCGTTTGAATTTTTCGTGAAAAATTAACGAGGCATGGCGAAAGAGAGAGATGAAATTAAAAGTAGTGTACCTATATTTATCTATTTTGTAATTGTAAGTTTTTCGAAATTTGTTTTAGCTTATTAATGACTTTCTACAAATGAGTGGTGGGCATAGTGTACATGATTTTTATTGCTGTTGTTGTGTGTGTATTTGCAATTAAAAGCATAGCACTCATTACAAAAAAAAAAAAAAAAAAACAAGATACCAAACAGTATTTTTGAATTTTTTTGTTTGTTTTTATTTTGCTTTGGGCCAACATAATTAAACCATAATGCCATTTGCATTCGCATGATATTTTTTTTTTTTTTTTTTTTTGTAATTACATTCATTACATATGTATGTACATATGTTTGTATTTTTGTAACCACATATGCAATTGGATGACTCTGCGGCAACCTGCTACTAAATTTGCACCGTAACTTCAAACAGCTGCCCATCCATATGGATTTATTCAGATGCCGCCCTCTATGAATTCGCTTAGATTTTTAATTAGCGTGGTAATCATAACTACTGCGAGTACAAAAATTAGTACGAATATTTTGATTTATGTATGTGTGTGTAATGGAATTTATTTGCATATATAAATATTTTATTTCTTCACTTTGTACGGGGCAAAGCTGCTTGTCAAACTAAACAATTTCTTTATGTTACAATGCGAATGTATTACAAATTTTTTTTATAAATATATGTACATATAATATGGTATCGACTAGTATTTAGCTTTACTTTAGGGTGAAATACAAAAGTTAATTGTACAAAATATGGTAAACATAACTCAGTCTGAGGGTATCTTTCAAGCACAACGCCGACCGTGCCATCAACTTCGAAGAGAATCGAGGGAATTAAGTTGGTGTTTTTTTTTTTTATAAGGAACAGAATGGATATCCTCAGATTGAAAAACGAAGGCATTGCGAGTGCACACTTTTCAAAGTAATAACCTATCCTCTTTAACATTATTTACATTCTATTTTAATACAGAATTTTATCATGCATTATTTTGAAAAGCAGAATTTCCAGTAAGCAGATTTTTGAAAACCAGGACATGCAGCATGTATAACTACAATCATCTGACTATATCGTGTAGACGATCGTCTTGCTTCCACGGCGAATTCATATAAGGTGGTAGGTTTCGATGAGCTGAATGCTTGTTCTTCTTTCCCCATTTCGCTGGCTTATTTTGTTTACACAAACAAAATACATTAGCAAACTGAGCGAATTTAGTTTCAGACATTAAACTCGCAAAATTACCCAAACAAAATACACAGCAGATGCGATAAACAAGTCTAGCTCTCCACCTTCTATAGATCCACCTTGTTTTGCTTCATGGAAGCAGAAAAATACTTGATCGTTTCTGCGATATCGTGTAAGCGATTATAAAATTGTTTCACGTAACAGTTTGAATTGCCAAGTAATGTCTAGATTCGAATTCCGTTTTGGCGCTTTAGGAAATGCAGTATCGTTTTGAAGGAAATAAATTATTTAATTCAAAAAGTGCTTAGAATATTTTAATTATGCATTTCGATATTTAAACACATATTAAAATTTTTATAAATCCAAACATTTTTTAAGTATAATTTATTATCTGTCCGGTTTGTTTTTATGAAAAGATTATTTGAGCCACCGACAATTTTTATTGGAATTCCTAAATTCACTAAAGTTTGATAGAGTGAAAAAATATTTTTTTTTGTTTAAATACCTAAATTTTTGTTTGCATTTTTAATACATTTCGAAGTGTTTTAATAGAATATGTGAAGAAGTTCTATATTTTTTTTCCGGAAACCCATAATTATATGTATTTTCATAAGTTTTGGCAAAAGTTATAACGATCTAAGTTTGTGGTTTTGCCAAAAATTTAAAAAAAAAATAATAATGTTTGTAAATTTGTATATTATCTTAAAAAACTTAATTTTGATGTAGTGAATGATTTTTTTATTAAATAACAATAAAAAAAATCAAAAACATTTTTAATAACATTTTTTTTTTCTTGATCGAGCCCGTAAAATTTCACAAAGTTTGACAAAAAAAAATATATACATAAACAAAAAACAAGTTACATTTTATTTTTTACTTCGATACTTAGATTTTTAATATTCAGCAAAATATTTTTGGAACATAGCCACATAGTCAAGAGTAGTAAGATACAGCTGCTGCGTTGGCTGGGACATGTCGTAGCTTTGGCAGAAAATGCTCCTACCCTGAAAGTATTCAATACGGTATCCTCTATTGGTGGCAGAGGAAGACCTACTCTGGCTCTGTGTTGGAAAGATCAAGTGGAAGGAAATCTGACTGTCTTAGAAAAATCATGTGATCCCTTTTCTAATTTCGGAGGCGACTAGTTTTTTAATTATAGTCAATTATATTATATTATTACAGCCAGAATTGATAAGATTTTTGGGTGCAAAAAATAGTACCTTCTTTTTATGTTTGAAATCATAAGTGCCGCATTTGATTCATTTTAGGAAATTTTTCTGATGCGCATGCATAAAGTATTACGTTGTACATATTTTTTTAATATAATTTCTTTCCGATTGCTTTTACTTCTAAAATACAACGTTGAGCTAAGGTAACATCAAAACGAGCTGTCACTACATACTACAACACCTTTATTATTACAACATGATTATTCCAAGGCGAATACAAACCAGGTGCTATTCAGCGTACAACAACAAAAATGTACACTAACAATAACCGTGAGAAAAGGTGAGAATTATAACAAAGCATCATGGTGAAAAGAATACAGAAGGTGGCGCCGCTAACCCTCTCTTGGAAATTTTTGACAGAATTTCTATGTCACAACAGATTTTGTTAACGTGTTTAAAAAAAAAATAGTGTGTGTTCTTTCTAACGTCTATAACAACGTATTTCTTCTCATTTCTCCCCACCGGTAAATCTGGTGTGACGTTACTCTTTGAATTTCAGATCAATCAGCGCAATCTTGTATTCTATCATTCTTGACAAAACATATATGTAGTTTTGACATTCAGTCAGCAAGCGAACTCATTCAGCTATTTGCTCACCTTAATAAGAATAGTACACTTTTATCAATGAACATCTGCTTTCAAGAAATTGGGAAATTTTTTAATACTTTTTAAAGCCCATATTTTCTCTTGAAAAAAATTGCTCTAAAATTTCTGTCATCGAGTGTATCGAGTTAGAAATTTGCTTTGTACCATACAAAATGAAATTATTAAATTTCGAGCATTAAATATATATATTTTTTATCGTTCCAAACAAAAAAATATATTTATAAAATGGATATGATTTAAACAAATATACTTTATTTAATAACAATAATAAAAATCTGAAATTTTTTAGAATTCATTGATTTATTATTTTGGACCTTGAAAATTTACGGCTCGGCCTTGGCCGGAATCGGTGTTTGGTCGTTGCCTACTTATAAATAAGGTAAGGAAAAGTACTGTGTTCCACTTTACCCAAATAATAGAAAAATATATTCTTAAAAAAATACCACGGATTCGCCTTAGTTATCTCGCTATCACCTTCTGTGGATTCGCCCTGAACTCATTTATGAAGCGAGTTGATTTATATTTAGTTAGCAAACTTTTTTTGAAATAATAGAGGAGAGTTGTCCCACATCGACCCCTTAAATGGCAAAGGCAATAAAGGTGCGGAAAATCAATTTTTCTATTCAGTTCAAAAATTTACTTTGTAGAGTTATCAGTTCACTATACTTTTTATCGATTAGTTAGGTTCGTAGGTGTTTGGAATTGTTAGAGATTCAGGCAAATATGAAAGTCCACTTTTTGGATGTACTCAAATGTGATGGTCCGAAATCGACTCCCTATTTCCTAGCAAAAAATTGCAAGCAATAGTATGATTTGGAATTTTCATTGTAAGGTGCAAGAAAAATTCAATAGCATACTAGAATAAGATTGAATAATTTTTAGGTTTTTAAAAAAAAACATTTAGAACGCTCTTTCAAGAAAATACAAATGAATGTATAAAATAAAGGGCACTGTTGTCATTCGCAGAAATCTGATAATATTCACTTCTTCCAGACGTTCAGCTGTTTCAATTCATTCTGGTGTTTTTGTTTTTTTTGCATCGTTTCTGCGATGCAGCAGTAATGTAGATCGAGGAATTGCGAATTCACGTGGAGCTGCGCCATGCCGCAGTTTCGAATTCATTGATGCAACTGCTCGACGCAGAAACTCCCGATACCTATTCGAGGCTTTACGCTCAAATGTCCGGGTCATTTCAAATTTCATTTCGCACATGTTTGGAAAATCCATGAGCAATCATTTTTTATAACTTTAAATAATATATTTTCTCTCAAAAACACGCTATGACAAATTACGCTGCCAATAAATGGTGGCTGGTTTTAGAATTAATTAATTATCTAATGACGCTACCTTATATAATATGCGATATTTATGCGAAGAAAAAACTAACTCAAATTCATTGAAGCTCGAAAATGAATGTGAACAAAGGGCGTCTTGCAAAACTCATTCTGGTTTATAATATTGATTTTTAGAACAATAAAAGTTGTTTTTCTTTGATTGAGTCTGTCTAATCCAAGTATATATATATATTAGGACTAGTAAAAATAAATCCATTATTTCTGCATTAAATTGAGGGTTTCATTCCGCATAGTTGGAAAGCTCCGATTTAGGTCAAATATGCGCCGCTTTGTTCGATAACTCGCTGCTATTTTGAAGGTAATTTCATAATACCACTATCATAGAAACCCTCGTGCAAATTGGCAAAAAACTGGGGCAGTCAATTTTTACAAGCTGCTCTTGAGGCGAATTCATCACCTGCAAAATCATTCACCATTGATAGGAACAGGTAGCAATAACTTGGTGTCAAGTCCGAACTATAAGGTGGATGTATAATAACCTGACAACCAAGCTCTCGGAGCTTCTGGCGAGTCAAAAAAAAAACCTTCCTGACAGCCAACCCTGGTTAGGCAACCGCTTTCGTTGGCTCACCGCGATTCGACCACAACCAGTGAAAAAAGTGACTCACTTTTCATTAGCTTCAGAAATGGATCGACTTTGTTGGGATTCAGCAGCGACTCGCAGATGGAAATTGCATCCATGAGACCCCCATACATCGAGCTCCCTTTTGACCAATGTTTAGCTCCCTGGATATCGAAACAGTGCTTACTTGACGGTCGAAACAAAACGATTTCCATTATTTTATCGATATTTTCGACAATTGGCGGGAACAGAATCGACGAAACCAAAATTCCGCGCGATTGGCTGTTACAGTATCGAGGCCGTAAACAGTGTTCACATTTTCCGCCGCCTAGCTTGCGTTTTCGCCTTTATCAACGAAAAACTGTCAAATATCGCGTATTTTCTCTTTGCTGGTCTCCATTTTCAACGCGTGCTCAAACAATTCTGAGTCAAGCCATCACAGAACCATCTCATAAATCTTATCTTTCTAATGTCATATAGCGTAAAACGCTCGCACTTATAAAACGCGAGATACAGATTACTAAATCCCTCTATTGGAAAAATAAAGGTTTTTTTTTTTTACTAAACCTATTATATAATATTCTATATTTTAATCATACTAGGAGTTTTTCCCACTTTCATCAAATTTTTGGTATGCGTCTTGATGTTTTCTTAAAAATGGGCAGATAGATTTTAAAATAAGCGATAGTGTAGGGACTGCTATTATAGGGAGAACCCTATTAGCCACTTTGATGCTTCACGCCACAGGGGCGCGTACGAACAGTGGAGGAATTTTATGATTCAACGGCGAAATGTAACTAGGGACTTTTCCCCACTTACTGAGTAAATTTATAAGCAATTTCCTGAATACAAAAATACTAGGCTGCACATCATGTGATTTGCTTTTCTTTTGCTGAATATTGACACTAAGTACTTATTTTTTTTAGTTTGTGCCAATCCTCAGAGTTTACTTTTGCACCAAACCAAATTTACTTATAGTTATAGTACCTGTTTTGGAATCTATCAATTTATGCTTAGGGAATTTAGTTCATCAACTCTTTTGCTTTTATACATCCTCGCATATTTATACTGCATTTAAAATACTTTGCTTACACTTTAAAACAAATATCAGAATGCGCATAATTTTAATTATTTCTAACTAATTTTTCACCTACCAATAAATTCAAATCACTGCACAATGGCACACTGCCCGTTATTTGAATTTCCGTTTCACTTTTACGCAATTGCGACACGTCACTTTTTTTGCGAAGTGAATTCTTGTTTTACAGTTAATTTACAATTTAAATGTTGAAATTTTTTCGCTTTCACTAGATAACTCAATTAAATATTTAGTTACTGCTGCTTTTAAACCAAAAACCACTTATATTTTTTTTCAAAATTTATTCACACTGATCAGTTGGCTAACGCAGGACTCTCACACGCGACGTCTGTATACTACGGCTACGATAACTGTGGCGCTTTAAGCCACATCCTGGCCAGAACATTTGTATTTATAGCCAGAAAGTCGAAGCGAGAACAGCGACAATGACAACAAAAACGACAATAGCAGAAGCAGCAGCAGCAGCAGCAGCAACAGTGGCGACAGTGACGACAGCGATGATACTAACGAGCTCTAGAAGCAACAAAAGGACGAGAGGACAAGCATCTGTAATGGTCGGTTGGCGAATGCGTGGCGTGGCGTGGCGAGACGAGAAGAGACGAGGAAACGAGCCAAAGGATATGCGGCATGGCGGCATTCAGCCAACACAAACAAAACATAACACAACACTTTCGCTCGCAAAATTGATTTCGCTTTCGCCATAAAAGTTTGCATGAAAGTGTGCCATCTAAAGTAAATGCGAGGATATGTAAGTGAAATTGTGCTTGCGCTTGTGTGCTTGTGTGCTTGATGGGCGACCAGTCACGATGTGAGTTGTTAAGTAGAAGCAACTATAAAATACCAATACAAGAAGTGACGCATCTAGCTACTCATATGAATATAGAAAGAATGCGGCAAGCAAGGACTAAATAAGAGTGGAAGCAGAACAAGCAGCTGTGGTGTGAAATAACAGTAGTCGAGCAGAAGTTAACGCGCAGCAACAACATTTGTTATTCTGCAGACAACCTCAGAGGCGTGGAAGAGGCTGAAGTGCGGACAGCACGAGAGGCGAGGTGGAAATTGTAAATTTGCTAGCGAATGTTGGTCAAAATCGCGATGTAGAAAGTGGCTACAGTTTCATAGTAAAATAACAAAACAAAAACTAAAAAAGCAGCCACAGCTTTTCACAGCGATAAACTACAGTAGAGTGTTGTTTACTTTTGTTGTTCTATAGCTAACTGTTCGCCTGCCTGGTGGCTATGTTTCGGCAGGACATGCGCGCGAATTCATCCAGTTAGTTAACTACAGCTAGCAACAACAATACAACAACAATTATTAACTTGTTGTGTTGTAGTAGTTATAGTAGTTTCTGGTTTAATGGTCCAACGGTCTAACTTCTGGGCAGCCAGCAGAAGCTGCGGTGGTTTCGTGGCAATTTCGCGTCTGATAGCAATACGGTTGTGGCCTGTTAACTCTGGCTCTGCTGAGTGGCAACTATCCATTACAATTAGCTATGAGTGTTGTTGGTTTTTGTTGTTCGTTTATTATTAGAACGTAAGAATCTCTGTGGATAATCTAAAGTTCGCACTCTCATCTCGTTTTGACTATCCTTTGGTTGGACTTTGTTTTTCTGGTTTGAGTAATTTAATCATCCGCTTGCATCGCTTTAATTTGTATGGCATTCTATTTCGTGGGCGTTTCATGATAATTTTCTAAATGGTTGGCGGAAGTTTGTGAACCAAACCAATAATTAGTAGGCCCTCCCCCTTCCAGTACTCACTAGATTACTGTACTCTGGACCTATTAATAAAAAAATATTGTTGCGATATCCTCGGTATTAAAAAAAAAGTTCGTAAATTGTGTATGGAAATAAAAAAACGTGCGTTGGGAAAATCAAACTGTATTCTTTCTAACCTCACTTCAAAATGTAAATTTCGGCTATTGCTTGGGAGTCCCAAAACTCTTACTCTCACAATGGCTGTTCCTTAACTGGTTAACATTCGTTGCCTCTGCTTTAGGAGGTCTAATAAAATATACAGAGCTAAAGCAGCAAGCATGCTGAGCAAGTGATGAATGGTGGGTGCCGATCTACGCAGGGTTAGATCACCGAAACAATAGCTCTTGGCCGGGTGAAACCCGGGTCATTCCAGTGCGTAGAATCAGAAATGTACATCCACTTTCCCTCATGGTCTGAAGCCATGGAGTGCTTATTACCTATATGGTTGGCAATCGTCGGTATATTTTCGAGACTTAACGCCAAAATCGAGAAGGATTCAACAAGGGTACCACCAAGGTGGAGTCCTCTCCCGCGTATTGCTTATTGATTACATCTCGAAGCTGTCCCAGCCACCCGAAGGAGTTTCAATGCCTCATATGCTGACGGCTGTTCGAATATTGCATAGGGTGTTACGTTCGACAGCGTCGCCTCCATCTCCGCGCATACAGCCGCAATTGTCAACAAATTACACAACAAAATCTTCCAATCGCTAGCCAGCAGCACTTGGGGCAAAGGCAAGGAAGCATTGTGGATGAGACTGCAGATCACTCAGAACGCGGCACTCCGGGCAACAATAGGATGCTTTTTGATGTTATCTGTAGACCACTTACACCATGAAGCTTCAAAACTCCCAGTTAGGGAGTACAAATTCATGCCACCGCAGTGCCCATCCAAACGGGCACCTGTTTGTTGACGACCCACCACCAAGAAACGTGAGGCATCTTCTTGAAATGGCAGACGAGACCCAGTCAGTCTCCCTAGCATCTAGCGTCACTCTGGCTCAAATACAACCTGGATATTGTAGCAGGTTCAACTCCCACTTATCCAAAATTCTCAATGTGCATATGTCCGGCATTTGAAAATTCTTCGCATGGTACCACCCACTTTATACGATTGGGCAACGCTTTGCCAAACATTTATATCTATATGTCAATAATATAGTTTTTAAGCAAAAATATTGAAATGCAACTACCTTTTTCCTTGTATCAGGGCAACGACCTAAATCTAAAAATTTAAAGTTAGTGAATCGCACTACAGCTGTCTAAATAAAGTCTTCGAACAAAACCTTACATCTGTACAATCAGTTGTAATGGAGTTGAAAATTATAGTGGCCCGGTCTGTGATTTAGCGTAGGAGTTATAACGTAAAATATCACATCTGAACAATCAGTTGTATGACAGCTCTATGAGGATCGATCGTCGTGTCGGTTATTAATACATTGTCAATTTAAATCTGTTTGCGAAATTTCAATCACATATCTCTAAAATGGACTAAATCGAGTGAGCTCATCGTCCTGATAATTTTGGTATACTTGGATATGAGTCTATCGCTTATTCTTCTTCTTATCTAACAAATATCGAACCAAAGTTATAATAACATTTCCTATTCATTAAAGGCACATATAAAAAGTTCTGTTTTCTAGGGAATGCACATAAATAAAATGTGCAGCAGTCCATGGTAAATTCTTACACAGCCCAGCCAGAGTGTCAGCTAGTAAATAAATATCTATTCCAGCATTTTCACCATTTCTCTTCATCTAGCTTTATTGCAAACATAGTGAAATTCATATTTTTATTAGTCAGCTCATATCATAAGCACAAATTGTTCACACAACTTTTTTTGTGGCCCTATCCTGGCTCGAGTCTAGCAAGATATTTATTAGTTTGCCGCCTTCATGTTTTCATAGCTTTTAACATGTTTTTACGAGTGGTTATTACCAACACAAATGCCATTGGGCTGACATCACATCTGTTTGCGTGAATGAAAAAAACTAAGCCACAGGCGGTAGTTAAATCAAGTTATTAGTTATTTGCTGAGTAGTTCCTGGTACAGGATCTGTTGCTTGTTGCTTTGCTTGCGCCAAATGCAATGTAAAGATATCCTTTTTTATTTTTATTTTTATTTTTATTTTATTAAATGTTCTCTTTTGGCTTTTACAGCTATGAAAAGTTTACTTTTGCGGTTCTGAGCTGTTAATATTTTATCATTACAAGTTTGCTGGAATCATAGCAATGTATCACTTGTTATTAATTTAGTCTTGATTTATGAAATGCACACAGTGAAAGAAATACATATGTTATAAGAGTATATTCTATTTATTATGCCTTTTTAATCTGTACGCATTGGGTTCCGTAAAGTTGGAAGTTGTTGTTGTAGAAAGGAGAGCTTTTTCCCCCTCAAAGGCACTAAATCATACACATCTCACTACATTAATATTAGGGTAGCTCTTCCAAATATTCACCCAGACATCTGGCTCATAATATTCTCCCAGTAAATAAGAAGAGGCGTTTATTTTCTACAGCTGTTCAAAAAGTATTGAACTCTTTGCTTAATGTTTGTTTGTCATTAAAAAATACCATATCAAAAAGACTTTCTATATTTTTAATATGCTCCAAGGCTGTTCTTTGGAATATTTCTCATTGCCGATACTTTTCGGTAACAGAAGCTTTATAAATAACTTCAACTTCAGACTGAGTGGCGAAAGTTTTCTCCTTTGTGTCTTGTTGCTTCTCCGCTCTCGGTTCTCTGATTAAGAGACATAGCTAAATTGACGTCAATGAACTGTCAAAATGTCCCATTACCTTACAATTTGAATAACGCGGCGCAAGTGTGACGCAAATGGAATTTTAAATTTTGACAGCGCATTACGAACTGAAGTTGGATGCGGAAGAGAGTAGTGAAAAAGAAAGAAAATAAAAATGAGAGAGAGAGAGAGAGTGAAAATGCAAAATGAATAAAACACCAAGCAACGAACTGCGATAGAATGAGAAAACGTCAAAAATTTTACGCGTTAGGAAATGCAATGCTCGACGCCACAACGAGGAGTTCGTGCCCACCACTTAAGAAGGAATAAACACGTGAATTTATCTAAAAGTGTTTGTTCTTAGAGAAATCAATCTTTTTCGAACTGTCAAGGCTTTTATAGAAAATTTTTGAATGATTTCATCTGCAGTTGAATCAACGCGTTCATAATGATTTATGGGATTAAGTTCATTGTGACGTTCCAGACGCTCTTATCCAATCACGTTAAATTTCGCTCTATCGGATTAATACTCCTGTAAGCTTCCCATAAATTCTATAAATAATTATAATAAGCTGAGCATTTAAATAGTTTGCTAGAGTATAAATAATTTTATCCAGAATAACTTTACTGCTAATGCATCGAAACCGGCCCCAACTTTGATGATAATATGGTGCGTGTCGTTTTATTATCCAGGGTATTTTTCGTGGCTATACCAATATACAATGTCCATAAAAATTGATGTTGAAAATTAACTTCAAAAGTAGTTAAGAAGGTAACCCTGAAAGTTGCTGGAAAAACATAGAAGAAATACAAATTTTATTTAAAAAAAAATATAGTGTTTCAAAATAATCGCTTTTACGATCAGCTGTTCAAACATTTATTCCACTCTGAAGTGAGAACCTAAGAAAGATGGCTTCTGAATGCCTCAGCGATCTCTTCAGATGTTGAAAAACGCTCACCACGAATTTTGCTCTTAACAAACGAGAGCAGGAAGAAGTGATTACTAAGTGCATCCTTATTTCGTCTTTTCTTCTTCAAATAATCAACTATTCCATGTGCTGTGTGAGTAATGTCCTTATTGTGTGACGTTTCCTATTCATTTTCCTGATTTTGTCGATGACTTTGGACAAGCAAATTGTAGTATACTATTTGCGCTTTTCGATCCTCTATTCCCGGTGAAAAGAGTAAAGAAGACTATAAAAGAATTCATGCCAATTAATACTATTCCTAATATGGAAAGAGTTCTGGAAACCGTAGTAAAAAATCACCGTAGAAAAACACCAACACAAGGCGCAATCTGGTTTCAGGTCAAAACATCTGACATGAATGTGAAAATATTTATGTACTTAGGAATTTTTATCGATAACAAATTAAAATTTGACGAGCATTTAGAATATATACTTAGTTCACAAAATTGCTAAAAAAAATTGGTATTATGCACAGATCATGCAAATATTAGTGAAGAAGATGTAAAACTCGAATCTATAAGTCTATCGTAGATCCTCATTTTATATACTGCCCAATAATATTCATCATAGTGAGCGACGCACAGATCGAGAAATTACAAAAAATTCAAATTAGAACGAAACGCTTCGATACACCCACTCAAAATATGATCCCTGATATGAAGTGGTTGAGTGTGAAACAGCGGTCTCTGAAAAAAAATTCCATAGTTCTACCAGATTCAAGACTCTTTCAATTGAGCACTGCACGACACTGCCTATTGGATATAGAGAAGGGATTGACCTGGACTGTAACACTCTCGACCTCATCGTTCACAGGGTGTAGGAGTGGAGACTCGGCCATTCCACTCTACGCTAGGAAATGGATCAGGACCTCCGACGTTTCGACCAATCCGTCAACCAACCCAAAGACCGAACAAACGCAATCGTGAGGAAAAGAAATTTAAGAGGTCGTTCTTACCCATTCAACAAGATCGTACCTTCCGACAGCCTAAAACGCGGCTTGGAACCTAGGCCTTTCCGACCCCTAGGCAAAGGGGATTCAACCAAAAATGAGCATCATCGCTGAACAAAAGTTTCTTGTGAAAATCGGGATCGTTGGCCATCTCATTTTGAGCCCATTCACCGAACGTGTGACGCGTTTGATGGTCGTTCGGCTGCAATTCTTGCACTAGTTTTATTTTGTAAGCCCGCAAAACAAGATCTTTCCGCAAAATCTTTCATAAAATGGAGATGGGCACAGATCCAATTGTTACGCACGATGGCGGATGGGCTCATTCGGGTCTTCTTCTATACTCTGCTCCACATCACAAATGGCGTCTTCGGTGCACACTGTACGGCGTCTCTGAGGATGGGTATTATCCGTTAGAGTAAACGTCGTGCGAAACCGATCCATGGTTGCTCGAAATACCGACTCTGCTGGGTGATTATGTCGACCGAATATTGGACGCAGTACGCGATGCGTCGCGCGAACCGAACCATTATTTTAGTAATACATTTGCACGATTTGCGAACGTTGTTCCGGAATGAGTCTGATTATTATGAAATGGCAAGCCAAGCTTTGTATAAATCAAGTAACAGCCTTAAAAAAGACTAACTCCGAAAAAAGTATAGCCTCACAGGTCTAAAAAAAACACCCTCTATTTACAATAAGCTATATATTAAGTCACATGACTGTCGCAATTAAATAAATAAATAGAAAAGTCTTTGGTTATTTTACTTAATAATTTAAAGATCATCAATTTTTCTGTAATGTATTAAGTTACATAATTCGCATCGCATTTTTATTAGCAAGCTTTCTACTCGCATATTCCTCGCCTTGAATGATCCTTCGAGTATGGTATAAGATGTTTTTATTAAGTGAGATTTAAGTTTTTGCAGTAACTTAAATGATTCACTTAATGGAATTAACAAGGCGAACTTGTGACGAAAACAAACACCCACTTTAACAACCAGCCATTAAAGTTTTCACTGCACACACTTAACACTGAACTTTGCATGAATCAAAAACATTTTCCAATTGCAAAAAAAAACCAAAACCAAAATAATCTATTAAAAACTTGTGTTGTAAACAGAATGAGAGAAGAAAAAATAGAACGTGCGAAAAGAAAGCGAGGTCATTTTTGAAAATAGTGCACAGATACATAAGTGGTGGTGGGATTTGTGTTCCAAGTTTATGTGTGGGTGTTTAAAGAGTGAGCGTGAGGGTTGGCAAGTGGCTGCCGCGCAACCTTGTTATATGATAATGAAATATGTAATGATGACGTCATCAGTGAACCAAAAATGCAATGAAAGCGATGTCCTCGCATAAGGTGAAAGAGAGTGCATCAAAAGTTCAAATGAAATGTGTAGTAGGCGTGGATGAGTTGGTATTAAATTGCGCTTTGGTTGGATTTCAATTTCATCGAGATTTTAAGAGTATAAAGAGTATAATGTATGCGGTGTACGACCAGTCCGTGACGTAGTGCGGCTCTTGAATAATAGAAAATAGCTTGTTTAAGAATTTTTTTTGGTTCAAAGCATATTTTATACTTATGTAAATATGTAATTACATATTTCATTCACAAAGCATGTGGCTTCTGCCTCCAGCAGTCCACTTACATCCAATCTACATGCATAGTACGTATGCGGCTCTCTTTCAAATGCTAATTTCAAGGACGCTTTATGTATCTTATGCTCATTTTTCTTTTATGGTGATTTTTTCTCAAATTTCTTTTCTTAATGTTTGTGTTGTTATTTTTGTTGCCGATGACTTTTAAGTAATTTATTGATTCAATTTGTCAAATGTGATGGAATAGACCAAATGATGTGGCAACAAGACACATACAAAAACATCTATCAATATTAGAAAAACCCAGCAGACGTTTTCCAGCCTGTTTTTATTTATTAATTGTACTTTGCATATGAAAACGCATTTCAGTTACTGTCGCCTATAACAGGTGGCAACTCTCTCTAAAATATCTGGGTATGCTCCTAGTCCTCGCCGAGGCGAATAGTTCGATACTCATATTTTAATATTTCATAAAACTTGTGTAAATTTAAATTAAATTTGACTTTTAAAAAAAGGTGGCAACCCTCTTGAAAATATAACTATAAACATTCTCTTATCGAAACTACTGGCATATTTTACTATTTCATACAACTTGTGCATAATTTTATTGAATCCGGCTTTTCAAGCAGGTGGCATCCCTCTATATGCTAGAAGCCGTCTTCTCAGCTAATGAAACAGTTTAGCACTCATATTTCTATATTTCACATATGTATGTGCATAGCTTGTGCACAAATTCGACTTTTCAAATAGGTGGCAACCCTCTTAAAGCAAGCTATGAACCTGGTTCCGGAGACGAACCGTTTGACATTCACTTTTTAATATTTCGTATAACTTGTCTATAATATAATTTAATTATACTTTTTAAACATGTGGCAACCCTCTCCAAATTATAGGTATGAATCCTCTCCTCGCTGATACAAACCGTTCGACACCTATATCTTAATATTTCATATGACTAATGAAAAATTTCAATCAATGCGGTTTTTCATATAGGTGGCAACCCTCATGAAAGTTAGCTGTGTTTCTGAGACGAACCGCTTGACACCCATTTTTTAATATTTCATACAACTTGTGTATATTTTAATTAAATTTGAGTTTTCCAACAGGTGGCAACACCGGCCAACAAAAAAAAAGTACTTTAGAATATATTATCATACCTACCAAGTGCTCATACAAAATTTCATAAAAATCGGTCGAGCCGTTTCGAGGGGTTCGACTTGTGGTCGCCATGACACGAGATTTTTATATATAAGATTAGAATAAAAAATGTAAATATCCCAATTAAAAAGTTGGTTTCGATTTAAAAATAACCATACCTCATAAAACTTGTCCGAAATCGGAATCGATTTTTATTGAGACTGATTGCCATCACTTCGCAAAGCGTTGCCTTTATGATTTCGTTATGAATTCCCCAAACAATTTGTTTCAGTTTTTACGGATTCGTTGTAACGCATTAAAATAATATCCAATTCGTTCGAGAACACCTACGATCCGACTAATTTGCATAGAAATACTCATACTTATGTAGTCAAATCGATTTACTTTCGATGTTCTGCGACGTTATTTAATTCCGACATATTCGGAAGCTTTCATTTGGTTAGCATATATTGTACTTATATATTTGAGAAGAAATGGGTGGAGAAACAAACACAACGGTGTTCTTTATAACGCCTATTACTGTCGATCAAGACTCTCAGAATTCGAATTCTCAAAAGTAATCTTTCCTTTTCAGAGATATCAGACGCCGAGTGCTCAGTCTTGGTACTCAAATTAAATATCCCGGTTTATAGTTTGACATTCTCCTCATTATTGCCACAGCATCCGCCTTACCCGAGTGTCTAGCGCGTGTGTGCTTCACACGAAGTGACCTGGGTTCGAATCCCGGTAGGGGCAAGTATTATCAAAAGTTATAGAAAAGTTTTTTCTAATAGCAATAGCTCCCCAACCGCGGCCGCCGTAGCCGAGTGAGTAGCGTGTGCGCGCTTCATTCGGTGGGTCCCAGGCTCGAATCCAGCTCGGAGCAAGCAACATCCAAAAATTATCGAAAAAGTATTTTCTAATAGCGGTCGCCTCTCGGCAGGCAATGGTAAACCACCGAGTGAATTTCAGCCATGAAAAAGCTTCTCACAAAAACATTCGCCGTTCGGAGTCGGCGTAAAACTGTAGGTCCCTCAGTTTGTGTGACAACATCAAGACGCACACCGCAAATTGTAGGAGAAGTTCGGCCAAAATCGCTTAAGCGGTTATAGCACCAATTAAGTAATTAAGTAAGTAAGTAAGTAGCTCCCCAACAGGCAAAAAAGGGGAAACCTTCTAGTGTATTTCTGTCATCAAAAAAGTTATCAAAAAAGTTCTCACAAAAGAACTGTAGGTTCCTAAATTTGTGATACAACGTCAAGACCCACACCACAAATTGTAGGAAAAGTTCAGCCAAATATGATGTGCTTGATGTGAACGCCAAATTATTACATATATTATTAATACATCCGCCTCAAAGGATTCATCGGGTGCATAAAAAGTGGCTTGGGCAAGCGAACGTTTGGCGTATCGAATCCAAAATGTCACAAATAAGGACGGTGCTTGATTAGTGCATTTGGAATGGATTTTCCCACCACTCTTTCGTCGACGATTTTTTCAAAGTAAATTTGTGAAATATCGAATTAATTTTTTGCCACCTATTTATATTTTAAGTAGAGAATCACCGAAGTTTGCCTTTGGCTTCGGCTACAAAAGTTCGGTTCGGTTCGGCCAAAAGAAAACACAGCTGAACTCTTGCCGAACATTTCTCAGTTTGTATTCATTTAAATATTGAATAAGGTTTTACTTTAATATCTTTCTTTGAAAAGTCGAAACAGCCTTTGGGATTTACATGACAGCGATATGAATTGCAGTAATAATACTGAAAGAAGTTATATATTAAACAACGAATTTTCTTATTGAACTTCTGCTTCCTAGAAATTGTGACTTTTTTGAATGTTGGTATTTTGTGGTGCTCAAATTCAGTTCAGTGTTAAGGCTGCAAATAAGATATACTAGTAATTTTACATTAATAATATTAATAATTTAAATGGAGTTTTTTATAAATAAAAAAGCTTTTTTCAATATTTCTTTCAAAAACAGCTACATGATTGCAAATAAAAGAAGGGTGAGAAAATATCTTTCTAGACTACAAGTCCATCAAGTTTTGGCTGAGTTATTACAGTTTTTTTTTTAACTAATCTTCCAAACAAGGCCAAAGACAGCATTCAAAATTTCATTGTTATAAATCCAATAAAAAAAAATTTACAATATTTTTATGCAGAAATCTTCCACACTAATTGTTCTGCGATCTAAAGTGATGTCTTTGAAAAAATATTTTTAAAAACTATTGTTATTCATAAAATCCCGAAAATGGAGTTAATTTCATATTAACTCAGTTCACCTAATTCTTAATATTAATGCGCAATATTTTCATTTTATTTCTTTTATAAAATGAGTTTTATAAATCCGATCGAAAAACAGTACCCACTTTTTTTATGAGAAGTGTTGCACCCTAATGTGAAATTAAAAAATCAAAAATACGCTTGTGCATCTCTATTTTTTTGCAAATTTATAAAATAGGAATTATTTTATATAATAGTATAGTTACATAATGTGTGTATTTGCGTTTAGATAACACCGAAATTGCGAGATTAATCATTCAAAGAAGCAAACTACAAGTATTTTGGATATGAAATTAAAATGTAATCTCTAGCGGAAATTGTCACCACCCTAATGCACATCTCATATGAACTATATGTTAATGTGCTGTTACACAATAAATCATGTATCACAATGTCCTTCTCTTCTCTTGCTTTCCTTCCTATCCTCTCGCTTGCCTCATTCAGCTCATCTTCTTGGTGATTAAATTTGGCCTCGATAAATGCCGTTGCACACATTAATGACTATTATTATAATTATAGTAATATAATGTGTTCGATTCAAATTGATTGGCGAAATATGCCTTATTTGTATTCAGAAATATTTAAAAATACACGCCTACACAAAATGTAAAGGACTGTCAGGATTAGAGCCTGCAGGGAAAACTTGTAGCAGGGAAACCAATTTGTGGTACAGAACTAGCCAAATTTTGCCATTTTCAAATTTATTTATTA
This sequence comes from Anomoia purmunda, assembly GCA_951828415.1. NCBI lineage: Eukaryota > Metazoa > Arthropoda > Insecta > Diptera > Tephritidae > Anomoia > Anomoia purmunda. The sequence continues at coordinate 125,015,758 of OX639994.1, forward strand.
TGCGCTCATGATTAACGGTAACTGATTTTGAAGTAGGTATAGAAACCACAATGTCAAAAATCATGTACACAAAACCGTATGAAAGGTGTTGCAGCTCGGAATAGTTGCAACTTCTGGATCATATCTGATTTCATTGGAACTAAATCAGTTCAATACCAGCCGATTTTTCTGCAGGGTATTAACTGTGCTAAGCCTAGATATTTAGGCGTATTTTGCTAGTCATTTTTTCAATTTATTACAAATTTACCAAACTCTTAAGAACTGCGCATAAAAATAAAGAATAAATCGCTATAAATTATTACATGTCACGTCCCACGCGAAATCAATATTAAACTTTTCGCTTAGCCAATAGTTGTTTGTAAAAATATGTAAGTTTGTTTTTGATCAGCTAATTGTCGACTTAGTTGCTCTTAGAAATAAACATATTCTTTTTCTCCTTCTCTTATCGAACCCAATTTATTTTTTTTGTACCCTCGGCTCGAAGCGAGCAATCAGCTGCAGGATTCATTGCCTTCCAGCCTGTTTAGCACTAACATGACTCATTAATTAAGAATCGTTTTACTTACAGCGTCCATTTTTTATGACTCCTTAATTTTGACAGTAAATGACAAAGGAGAGTGAATTAATGAAAAAAAACTATGAAATAATTTTGCTAAATGCTCGTAAGACGGCACTTTAACGGACAAATTTTCTGCTTCTTGACATAGGAGCTCAAAATTAATTCAATGCATACTGTAACCATATACATATGTAATACTTCTATATTGCTGTAAAGCACAGAGTACATTCCCCAATATCAGAGTGCAGAAATATAAAAAATAGAATGAGTGATCCGATAATCGAATGTACCTAAAATGACAACTTCACTTTAAAAAATACATGAGCGTATCAAGCCTTCATAGAAAAATCGTTTATATTTACACGTTAAAGAAATTATTTAAAAATTGTTAAAAGCAAAAAATATTTACAAACCAAAATATATAATGGTTAGGCTATGCTTTGTGTGCAAAAAAAATACAGATAAAGAAGAACATCTTCATGCGTAAGTAGTACATATATTCCAATTTTTTAAAAAGCTAATAAACACATTCCCCATTCCAGTTTACCAAAACATGCAGCGCTTCGCAGAAAGTGGATGGATGCATGCGGTATCCAAGGCCAACACAAGCATGCAGTTTATATTTGCTCAAAGCATTTCGAAAAGAAATGTTACCACAGTATTGGCAGATATTTGAAGAAAGGCGCTTTCCCTACACTACACCTGCACCCAAAAGTCCAGTCCTTACAAATGGAACTTGATTCTGATATCACGACAGTAAGCCCTCATCTTAAACCCTTATACCATAAGCCACCGCAGTCGTCAGTAGTGGGATTAAAGTCAGGTATGAATTTTTAAAATGATGTGCCTAGCTTGGATTTTGATTCTGATATTGATATAAGTAGTAAGCAACTCGAACCAATCCTTACACTACGAGCGACAACAGTTGCCAGAACTTCAATTTAGTGCTGGTATTAATTTGGATATTGGCACTATCATCGACATTACGCCCGCAGTGGTTATTGACTCTGACATTGTAATCGTGAGCGATCCGCCTATCATGGATATCGATTCTAACATTGAAACAATGAATACTTCTCATCATGAGCCACCGGACACATCAGAAGTTGGATTTAAACCTAGCATGCATTTTCAGAATGGTAGGTATAACCACATTTTGTATAGCCGGTTCCTACGGTTGAGGTTCATCGAACTTAGAACCTTAAGATTAGGGTTTTAAATTCGAAATTGCCTAATTAAAATGCATCCAGTATATCGCAATATCCTGGATAATAAAGTTTGTGAAAGCTTAATGGTGAGTTATACAGCCGGTTTTGTGTCGTGGAAGGTATATTGCAAATTAAAATGTTTAACTTGTAGAGAGCAAATTATTGGTAGTGAGCTGCCTAGGTTATCAGCATTAAAAAATTAGGGCCCATTTATTCCTACTTCAAACGACGTTATAAGCTTATGTTTGTTCAGCGAGAAAGTTATTAGACAAAACTTAAAAAACTTGATAGAACTAATATAAAAATGTACTTAATGATTAAAGTTTTACGCAATATTGGAGAGGTATTTACAAACAAGTTTATGGAAGATCGCGTAAAAGCTGAAACTTTTTTTAGGAACGATGTATTAAATGACCACCGATTACAGCTTTGTAAATGCATAATAAACATGTATATTGATACACGCCTTTTTTACGAGAGTACAAAGCAAACGGCAGATAAGGAATATGTACGAAATAAATTTACAAAACTAATTTTATTTGCAAATCAATAATGTCCATCCCAATATATGTTTATGTATATAATATGCCTTGAATAATAAAATTGTTCTATTATCATAAATAAATATGTTCTCATTTAATGGAAATGTTCTCATAGGCCACTTTCATTTAGTTTGCTGTTTTCTTGGCCCCTTTTGTACTTGAACCGCCCCTGTAATTATTTGAATTTTCAGTCTATTTGACAATTTACAAGTTTACATTTATACTACTATAAGCTCAAAAATTGATGTAGTCTGTCTCGTTTTGGTTTCGCTTTCAAAACACATTACGAGCTTATCCCACCCGCAATATAGAAGTATTACATATATGTATGACTGTAACCTATTTGAACAGAATAGTAGTGATTAAGCTAAATGTCACTAGGTAAAAGGTTTAGAATACATAGAAATTCGGCGTTATTTTCTTTACATATTTGAATAATTGAAGCAAAAATAATGAAGCGGAAATAAAAATGGCAGCAGGATAAGAAGTTCATCTTTGATCGGATGATTTTTCAGCATTACACTTCATTTTAATTAAGTGAAAGTTAATGATCGAACATTATCAAAGTAATAATTTTTAACGAAGTAGTCCAGGATGGGGATTCTCGTTTGTGTTTATTAAAATGTAATTTTTCTTATTTTCTGAATATAGGTAGCAATAAATCTAACTAGAAACAAGTAAGAAAAAGCCTAAGTTCTCCGCAGCTATTTGGCGTAGATATATGATATTCGATATACAAATATTTTTACTTTAAACATTTTCAATATCTACAAAAAAAAAAAATAAGCCTTTATTGATGCATTAAAACAAGCCGGGTTTGCCAGAGTAACGTCATTTTGAAACCATCAACGACGTTTATTGATTTAAATAACAACAAAAAGAAATTGGTACGATTTTAAAGTACCACACCTACATATTTTCCAAAATTTTGATTTTTTACTTACTTATTTCTCTTCCTAATAAAATTCTTTATAGCAAAAAAGATTCACGTGCCCGTTCTGACCGTATATGTAGTGTTGGGAAATGAAAGAAACTGCGCTATTGTGAATGAGCCGGAAGAAAAGACATGAGAAATTTTAGTTTAACACCCAATTCGTTTCAATTTGCATTGTATTTGTAAATATATGTATAACTAAATCAGCAAAAAATTTGGCATCACACCTATTTTCCATTCTTAAATAGCACGAAATAAATCTCATGTTTCATGAAAGATGCTAACAGGGTTGCCTTTGCAACTAAAAAAAAATCTTATCCGAGTTGGGGCGTTCTTTTGCAAGTCGGTTACAATAAAACGGTTTTTGAAACAAACTTATTTGCTCGAAAGCGGGTAGTGCCTCGTCTATTACCAAAATTTTTTATTCCGTGTATTTGCGTATTTAATCTCTTTCTAAATATTAAATTTGCGCAAATTCTCTTTAATAGTCAGTTAAATTGTTTTTGGAATACTACTTATCGACTTCACAAGTCTCGCAGATGTACTTATTTGCACTAAAGTTGGGCGGTGCCACGCCCAGTGGGAAATTTTTTTTTAATTCGGTGTATTAGTTAGCGTAGACTAGTTTTGGTATAGCTTGGTCAAGTAGTTTTTGAGATACAATTTTTTCTTATAAAATGGTCGGGGGCATTTCCCAAAAAGCAATTACACACGTATTACTTCCCCAAATCCAATACTATATATCAAATTTTAGCAAATTATTTGCAATAGTTACTGAAATGTCGCGGTCTTTTGATTTTCACAAAAACATCGTTATGTAGGTGTGGTTATTATCCGATTTCGGTCCGTTGCAATACCAAAGTGCATTGGGTCCATGGCAATTTGAATACCATTTTCGTTAAGATAGCTCAATATTTACTATTCAAATCTCTAATCGAAAATTTCGAAAAATATTAAGATTTAGGTGAGTTGGAGCAATTTGAAATTATCTCCAAAAATGGATTTTTTATAAATAAAAGTATGTTTTTCCAAAAAACTCAACTCTGATCACCTCAAAGACTATTTTAACGGAATCATAATAATAACATTTTTTATGCTGTTTTTGGCCTTTTTTGAAGGAGTGGTTTAAGAAAACCCACATTATAATCTTCGACTGCTTAATCATTTCAGATGATTTTTTCTTTAATTGAAAAAAAAAACTATTTTTATTTATAAAAAAAAAAATAACTTTTGGATATATGCAAATGTTTGCTTAGCCAAAAATATTCTAAAAAACATTTTTCTGAAATATGTTTAAATTTTTCTGAAATAAATTTGTACTTTTCTGAAATACAATTGTGTTTTTGAAATTCATTTGTGTATTTCTGAAAAACATTTGTGCTTTTTTGATATTTTTTTGCCCTTTTCTGAAATACATTTGAGTTTTTCTGAAATTCAATTGGCCTTTTCTGAAACACATTTGTGTTTTTCTGAAATACTGTTGGAAAAGTTGTAGACCTCTATTGAGTGTTTTGCACATATCTAGCGAGATTTTTGTCTAAAATTTGACTATTTTCTCTACCGCGCATACGTAGCTCGATGATGTGATAGAAAAAGTGATCACAAACTCCTTGGTAGACTATTTAGTTTTGTCATCCGTCTCAGCACAAAGGGGCGTAAAGAAATCGATTTTAAATTGAAGTAATCAAATCGATAATCTTGGTAAATCTAGGCCAATACATCTAAACTATAAAAGTCCGAACTGCTTCTCTCTCGGTCAGTTAATCATTGTAATTTGAATTTATTCCTAACCCTAGAACAGCAATATTTTCACTCCTCCTTATAACAATAATATTTTTTTTTTGTATTTATAACGGTCGCCTCCGCACTCTAGGTATCTTCACATATACATACTATGTGCATTTTGTATGTAGAAGTAAAGAAGCTTCGATGGCTCCTTCAGACTTTACGTCATTGTTTTGAGCTATTTTTAGAAATGTGAAATTTTTGTTATTCTTCGCAGCATCGAATTTCCGAATAAGCAATATTTTGACAGCGTGCCAAAAAGCCCGCGCACCATGCAACCAACCAACCAACCAACCACCCAGCAAACTATGAACGCGCCACAAAATTCCAATGTCAATGTCGCCAACGCCTCGACAAACGGATGCGCAATGAAATTTACGAAGGAGACGCGATAAATTCCATTTTCAATGAGCATCGCCGAAAAATTTCGCTTTACAAAACTCGTTAGCTTAGTTTTGGGTTTTCCCACCTCCTTTTTCCCATTCATTACTTCTGAATTTGCTACGCAATTTTTGATAGTCACACAGTGTGTCCCAACGTTTGGCATCCATTTCTCGTACCATTCACTTGCCTCAAACTTTTGTTAGATGTACGTTTACTTTATTTTTTTTTTACTGTGCTTTTGGCAACGTCGATTTTCATATTTTCATTGAGAAATTCCATTCTTTGCATATTCCACGACCATAAACTGCCTGTTGGCGTCAGGTACTGCCAGACGAATCGCCTCCAATTTGTTATACGCCTTCGTTCTTAGTTTCTCGTTCTACGCTACGCCATCTCGTTACTCTCCTTACCGCGCATTCGTGTTTTGCCACTTCCGTTTTCAAATTAGCGTATACCATTTGTAATAGTTTCACATTTGTTGGTCTGCAAAATTTTTGTGAAAATTGAATTGTGTTGCCATTTTCCATAGCTCGCCTTCGCTATCGCCACTAGTGATGGTACGTTTAATCGAAACCCCGGGTTTTTTCTTCCGGTTAACCGAAAATTTTCAAAATAATCGTAAAACACACCAACTAAAATTTACCACTTTAATCACCCAATTGCGCGTGAGTCAAAATTGCATATTTAAAAATTGCCACTCCAACCGACCAATATTCCATAAAACTGAATATTTAGAATTGAAAAACCTCTTTTTTTTGGTCAAAATGTCGTGTGCAAAGTTAGTGATATATATACGGAAAAATTAAATAGACTTACAGTGACGGAGCTCATCTTGTTCAGAACATGGTACAGGGTGCCTGACACCCGATCTCCCTCAATCGGCGGTGTCCCACATTCTCTTTCTCACCGGGTCAGGTACTTGGGTCTAATTTTGGACAGTAAGCTCCCCTGGGGGCCAAATATTGAGGAAAGGGTGAAAGACGCATCGGCTGCTGCAGACTGTTCCGAGGTGCGATGGAGCCTATCTCCTAGGGTATACCACTGGCTTTACGAAACAATAATTAGATCAATAATGTTTTATGGTGTGATGGGCTGGTGGAACTCATTGGAGAAGGTGTCGAAAGTTAAGCAGCTGAAGCGGATGCAACGGACCGCGCTCATTGGGATCCGTTCGGCGCTTCGAACCTCACTTACTCTTGCGCTTGACCTTACGCTAAACGTGATGCCTGTGAGCACTGCTAGAAAGGTTGCTCCTGGCCGTGTTGCAACCGGGTTAAAAGGCAATAGATGCAGCTTCAACTCGGCCAATGCACATTTTAAAATTTTTGCCAGTCTCAATATTGTCGCTCTAGAAACGGAACGCTGTCTGCCAGTTCTTGCTCCAGGTGGATCCTTCTTATCCCGCTATGGAAGGAATGGGAGGAGTGCCGTTGAAGTTGAATGGAACAGGTGGAAGAGGGTGTCTTCTACGACGAGCTCTCCCTCAGCCAGAAATTAAGGCAGTGCCGAAGCGGATTGTAGTGTGAGTTTCACGCGGAGGTGATCGTAATCAAGAAGGTTGCCGATTGCGTATTCACCAATGGATTACTCTTCTCACAGTCAGGCTGCTATTAATTCCTTAGGGTGTCTAACCGTCAGTTAGAAACTGATCGGGGAGTACCTAAATTATATGATTACTTTGATATCGGACTGGTTTGGATGCAGGGCCATAGCGGCATTGCAGTAAACTGCATGGCTGATAAGCTCGCTCGGCAGGGTACCCTGTAAGTCATCACTCCATGCAGGGAAAGGGTGGGGGCTCCTTTGGCCAGCCTCTGAGCTCGAAGGAGCTCAGGTCGTTAACAAAGAGCCAACTCTCAATTCTCGTAGGAGTTCTGACCGGACATTTTCCGATAGGTATAGACGCTGACGTTAGGCTGAATTTAGTATCTGACCCTTTTTGCTACAATTGTCTGGAGAATGGCGAGGTGGAGCCATCTTTCCATTGTCTACTCAGCTGCCCTGCCTTTGCGAGACTGAGGTTCAGGTACTTAGGCTCTTACTTCATTAACGCGCCAAGTGTTCCCAAAAACAACTGGTTAATCGGTTAATTTTTTACGATTAATCGCAATTAATAACAAAATGCATTCGATCAATTACCAAGCTATTAATCGGTTATTCAATTTTTTTTGTGTTTGCCATCACTAACCATCACTGGCTGTTTCCTCAATCCACAGCTGGTCACTCTGTCACGTGTCTGTTGCTCATCGTAGCCACAACCAAACTATCCTTTATTTAGTTTTCAAGGGCAAATTTAATGGTAAATTTAATCTTCTGATTTGTAATTTACTACTTTTAAATTCTTTGAACTGTTTGTGTTGATAAAACTGCGACGGAGTGAAGAAGCCATATTATTAGAATAAACAGCAAGAAGTCAAGCAAGAAGAAAATTTTACTTATACTGAAATGTATTTGTAATATTCCCTATGCATGTTTGCATTTCTCTAGGCTACCAAGACTTTAGAATGCTGTAAATTTGTGCAAATATCCATGACATCTCCGTGAGCGATGGCGTTTTCGTTCGCCATTCAATTCCGAAAAGAGACACTTACTGAATGGAAAAATTTTCAAAACTGTATATAAACATAATTTCCTTTTAATGGTGAAGAAACAGCCAAGTGCCACCTAAAAATAGCTGATATTTTTCTTTCATCAGACTCTTTGTAAAAATGAATTCCACTCAGAGGAGTGTCATCGCCAAGGAGTTCCATTTTGGTATATAGAGGAGTATTCCCTTCTATCACTCTTTCATGTTTTTAAAACTACGCAATATTTTGACAATGCAATGTATGGAACTTCAAACAATTTTTTCAAAATACTAATGCTTTCTAAATTTTGTTGGCAAACATTTTTTTTATTGTTTTGTAAATTTCTCAAAATACGATAATCTTATAGAAATTCTATAAGGTAGGAAGTTGAATAGTCTTTAGCTGCTACCTGTTTGAAAAATCAAATTTAATTTAAATTTACACAAGTCATGTGCAACACAAAAGCATGGGTGTCCAGGGGGTCACCTCGGAAAGAAGGTTCGTAGTCAACTTTTATCAGGGTTTCCACCTGTTTAAAAAGTCAAATGATATTAAATTAAATACATACATGTTATGTGAATTTTCTAAATATGGGTCCCAAACTTTTCGATTCGCTAAGTAGAAGAGTGATAACATATAGAGGTTTGTCACCTGCTTCATAAGTCAAATTTATTAAAATTTTACACTCATTTTATGAAATAGTGAAATTCGGCTGTCAAATTGGATGCTTTGCTTAGGAGAAGGCTTATAGCTAGCTATATTTTTTAAAGAGGTTACTACCACCATTTGAAAAAAATCGAATTAAATTAAATAATTCATTATATTCTTGTGTCAAAATATGATTGTCAAACCATTAATCTCGGCGATGCCAAGGAACATACCTACATATATGGCAGGGAATTAGGCCTCACAGCCAAGCGTTAGATTTTCCGATTTAGTTGCATTTCGAAAAATAAACTACTAAGATAAAAGTGACGTTGGAGTACATATGTATATGAAATTCTTTTGTTTTTGTATTTAAACGTTTTTTAAATTTAAATTTCACCACTCTCAGGCACATCTCGACTCATGCGCCACCTAACGGATAAATATAGCCTATGTTCGCGCTACGGGTCTAAGGACTACTGTCCAAATTTGGCTGACATCCGTTCAGCGGTCTTTGAGCCAAATTGTAACAAATAAAACGACAACATTTTTATTTAGTATATAGATTACATTATATATCATCTAAAAACTGAAGATCGATTCAGAAATGTTGAAATTAGTGGTAAAAAAATACTATGACACCTCCGAAAACCTTTTTTTTTAACGTTAATTCCACATTTGGGAATTTTAAATATTCTGGCTCACAATAGCCACGTTAATTTTCCCAGTTACGCAGTGTTATTTTTTGTTTATCTAGTATACAGTTAATTAATCTAATTTTACGAATTTAACAGAAGTAAATTAGTTAAACGTTTTAATTAATATTTATTTTTAGATTAATACAACTCATTTTTTAAACACGTGCTGCCTGCTTACAATAACGAGTTCAAAATGGTAACTGATAAAACAAAAACAAAGGCTGGGAAACGCTGATATAGAGGTTTAATCGAAGATGACAACGCATGCGAAACCCAACACAGAGAGAGAGGCAGAAAGAATTGAACTTTCATAAGCGTGCCGAGTACAATGCTACCGACTTGCAAGGAATCTTTAACTCAATAACATTTCAATAAAAAGTAAATCTTAATTATATTAGTTTTCTAAAAATAGTAATGTGCTGGCAAGTAACCAAAAAATACCAATCGGTGATAACACAATATTCTGATTTTTATAATTATTGTATTTTCCTCAGGTCTAAAAAAAACAAACAATAATTAAATACCGTCAATCAAAAACCAGACAATATATAAATTTAATATTAAGCCTACAGTTATTACCGTTGATAAGCTATAAATAATTCACACATACATAGATGTGCATACAGTGTTGTGCATTTCATAAGCAACAAAATTCAATGCAATACTATTGGCCATTTATGTTTATTAATTTATTTTCAATAATTGTTTATAAAAACGTAAGACATGTCCTTAAGTACAAAAGTATTATGATAAATTATTAATACTGATTTTGGTTTCGTCTAAATCCAAAAAATTTGAGAGCAAAATGAACTCAGACAAAGTCCGATTAATGGGAGCGTTTGAGTTATATACCGTTTTATTTATGCCAATACAAAAACATCGAAACGACGTAGGTTTACCCGAGACGATGTCAAGAAGTAAGGAAAGCGAGCGTCTACTATTTAATGATATTAGACTGAACAATTGGCAACAAAATTCATAAGATGAAATCTTACTTACTTAATTGGCGCTATAACTTCTTGGGAGATTTTGGCCGAATTCAACAAATTGCCCCAGTCGCTCCTTCTCCCAGCTAACTGGCGCTAATTTGGAATACCTAGTGATGTCAAGTCCTTTTCCACTTGGTCTTTCCAACGCAGAGGGGGGCGACCTCTTCCTTTACCCCCACCAGCTGGTACCGCGTTGAATACTTTCAGGTCTGGAGCATTTTCGTCCATTCCCACGACATGTCCCAGCCAACGAAGCCGCTGTATTTTAATTCGCTAAACTATGTCTACGTCGCGCGGTAAAGCTCATTGCCGTCGCAATTATGTAAAGGTGCAGAATCTTTCTCTCGAGCACTGCAAGGGCCGACTCATTCGATGCTGACAAGACGGAATCGGGTTACAGGGAGTGCAAAGAAAAATGTAAAACTATTTTCTGCACTCTCTCCAATCGATTGATATGAACAGAGCATGTTACGGTCTCCAAATAACAGCAGCATACTCTAATTTTGACCTAACAAATATGTCTTAAATTTGTATGGATCTGAAATTGGTGAAGAACTTCGTCCAACAAAAGCCAACATAGTAGGAGACTTTGAAGTAGCATAATTTATATGTGTGGCAAATTTGAACTTGGAATCAAAAAATAACCACAGATGATTGAAGAACGGTGTTCGCAAATTTGTACGACGTGCAAATTGGGTTATGCACCTTAGAATATATAGCTTTGTGAAATTTTTTGATATTGAGGAATAGGCGATTTATAACACACCAGTTATGGAGTTTATTGAGTTATGAAGAGAAGAGAATAAAACATAATGAATCTAAGATACCACTACAATGAGGCATACCGGAGGATGCAATGAATGGTTTGGACGAAACTCCATAAATGACCACATTAGAGCTCCTGTAGCCCAAATACGACTCAATCTATTCCAAACAGGTAAAATGACAACCAAACTTAGGCCATTTAGCAACTAAGATTTTATCGCAAATCTTATCAAAGGCTTTAGAGAAATCTACGTAAACTTCATCAATTAACAATTTACATGTAAGTACTACGCTGAGCTGATGGCCTTTGAAGCCTTGCTCTAATGACCCATATTAAGATTTTAATTTATTATAAGTTTAATAATTAGCAACAATAATAATAATAATAATAATAATAATAATAATAATACATCAATTTGGTAGCCACACCGAAAATTCGCGAAATAATATTCAGTAAAAACAGAGAGATCTGGCAGCCATAAGTCCGTGTTGATTAGGACTAATCAATTATTTTACAATAAAAGAAAATTTGTCTTTAACTACGCATTAAAAAAGTTTAGAAGCAGAAAATAATTTGGAATTTTACCTATAATTCACAGTGTCGCATTTATTGCCGCTTTTGAAGACTGGGGTAAGAGTAGTGCGTTTCCAATCACTAATGGATATACCAATTGACAGAGACCAATTACATAATAATGGCAATGGCGTCACTAACTACACACAATTTTTTAGCAAAATTCGTAACATAAATCACATGAAAAATATTTAAACTTTTTAGAAAATACTTATTATAAATTTAATAAAATCTTAATCGAAATTTTCAACTTTTTGATCCGTATTTTTTGTTTGTTTTTTAATATTTAAATACGCAGTTTTATAGCCCGTTCAGTTTTAGTATAATAAAAACCAAGTTTCAAAAGACTAAAACTTCGCATTGATTATTTATATAGTTTTTTTTTTAATTTTTCAATAAAATTTACTTGTGTATGGAAGAAAATGTCCGACACCGTCAGAAAAAACAATTATCAAATATCAACGCGAATTTCTAGTCACTGGAGATTGATTTTTGTATACTAAAATTTAATAGGCTATAAAACTGCACAATTTTTAAACAAAATCCGTAACAAAAACCACATGAAAAATATTTAAACTTTTTAGAAAATACTTATTATAAATTTAATAAAATCTTAATCGAAATTTTCAACTTTTTGATCCGCATTTTTTGTTTGTTTTTTAATATTTAAATACGCAGTTTTATAGCCCGTTCAGTTTTAGTATAATAAAAACAAAGTTTCAAAAGACTAAAACTTCGCATTGATTATTTATATAGTTTTTTTTTTAATTTTTCAATAAAATTTACTTGTGTATGGAAGAAAATGTCCGACACCGTCAGAAAAAACAATTATCAAATATCAACGCGAATTTCTAGTCACTGGAGATTGATTTTTGTATACTAAAATTTAATAGGCTATAAAACTGCACAATTTTTAAACAAAATCCGTAACAAAAACCACATGAAAAATATTTAAACTTTTTAGAAAATACTTATTATAAATTTAATAAAATCTTAATCGAAATTTTCAACTTTTTGATCCGCATTTTTTTTTTGTTTTTTAATTTTTAAATACTCAGTTTTATAGCCCGTTCAGTTTTAGTATAATAAAAACCAAGTTTCAAAAGACTAAAACTTCGCATTGATTATTTATATAGATTTTTTTTTAATTTTTCAATAAAATTTACTTTTGTATGGAAGAAAATGTCCGACAACGTCAGAAAACAAAAATTATCAAAAATCAACGCGAAGTTTTAGTCTTTTGAAACTTGACCTTTGTTATATTAAAATTTAATAGGCTATAAAACTGCATACCCAAAAGTATGATAAAAATTCGATTAAAAAGTTTTTAATGACAATTTTTTTTAAATTTAATGACTTTTTGTGGATTTCGTAAAAAGTTGGAAACTTTTGTTTACATATATGGCTTATGTTACAGAATGAGCTATACTTTTATAAAAAAAAAATTATTAAAAATAATTTAATAAACACAAGTGACATGTGATATTGAATTTTGCTGCTTATCCTTCACACAACACTGTATTTACATACACATTGCATTCGTACATATTTACTCATTCACCTAGCTAGATAGCTAGGTAGGTAGGCGAATTACGGCTCGAAGCAAACGCCTGACTGCTTGACAAGTTTATTTTTAACTTAGACCACATTTTTTATCAGCTTAAGACCACTTGCCGACCATTGTATTTTGATAGTGCGGTGTATGAGGGGAGCACGAAATGAAAGTAATGGCCAATCTACATAGAACTGTGGCGCTGCTTTGGCGTTGAATTCACCTTTTCACCTTTTCACATATACATATAAATATATTTTCAATAACAAATAGCGGTTAGCGAGTGTAAGTACTTTCGTATCTTTTGTGAGCTTTGTTTGTCATTTGTTTTTGCTTACTAGTAGTTTCAATATTTTCTTAGTTTCGCCTTAGTGTGGTGAATAAATATGCTATGCGCCAAGGTTTATTTTGATAGCTGTTTCCGTGGTGTAGTGGTTATCACATCCGCCTAACACGCGGAAGGCCCCCGGTTCGATCCCGGGCGGAAACAGATGATACTTTTTTTAATACAATTTATTTATTTATTTGCATAATCCCAATAGCCAAATGTCCCCTCTACTGGGTAACCGTTTGAGTACCTAATAAATGAAACTAAAAGAAACCCCCTCAAATTTGGCTAAATATACCGACGAGCATGCGAATTGTATCAACGAAAACCCAAATGAAATAAATATAAACGAAGGGAAATAAAAACAATTAAAGTGAATATAAAAAACTTGTTTTAATTTGAAATAAGCAGAACTTGTTTTATGCAATGAAACATTTTGAAAACATAAACGACTTTTATTTATTTAAGCAAGCAGAAATTAGTTTGGTTTTAAAGTAGCATGTCTATTTTCACAAATTTTGATTTTTTTTGCATTTCTCCCCCTAATTCTCTGCATGATTCAAAAAAATTTCGAATAATTTAATTTTTTGTAAATTATCTCGATTTCTATAATATTCGGAAGTGTGCTAACTGAGTTGGAATGTAAAGTCTTTACCAAAATTTTATAATGTTCGATAAAGTAGTTTCGGAAACTACAAACCGCCACCCCCCCCCCCGCCCCCCCCCCCCCGTGCGCACGGGCCTGGATTAAATCATGTTTTGTTTAAAAATTATAACTGCTCTCAGGGACAGTTACTGAATTATCGCATGTTATACAAGGTGGCGCAAAAGTTGTCAGACCATGTTCTTTGGACTTCAATTTTGTTTACTCTGACTTATTTAAAAAGTCAAATCTGGAATTCTTGTAGGCCAGGGAATATCACCAAAATGCGATAACAAACGCTTTCCATGGTTACTTCAAAACCAATTCCTTTTATTTTTGCCTTAAACATTTCATAAATGTACTGACATTTGCCACCACTAGCAGACGACTTTTGCGCCACCCTGTATTTGTATCGAATATCGTTGTGTGGACGTGGTTATTATAACTACTTTAAGTTGAACGCAATGTGTTACTGTAAAGTTGGACTCAAACGCATTAGAGAATTTCTAAAAAAACTTATACTGATAAAAAGTGAAACGGTGGCCAGAAAATCTATAACAGAATTCACTTTAAAGTTTAAACTGGCATCTACAGTAATAACGGTGGTGAAACATCTGCAGCGTTCTAAATATCTTTATTGCATTTTTTATTAAAAAAAAAAAATAATCTTCAACTTTATAATTGAAACTCAGATGGTAAATTCTTGCGAAGCCCATCGTTACCCCTCACTTTATCTGACTAATCTCACAGGGGCTTCCATGTTGACATGGAATGTTATTCAAGCGACCTCAATTAAGTTTAAAATTCATCTCAATTTGTCAGCGGAAGATCGGTCCAAGTTAAGAAAGCGCAGAGATTTTTGGAACTAAAGAACTAAGTTTTTGCACTAACCTTAACCTTTTGCTGTCACATGTTAATAATTTGTGTTATGTTCTCCATTATTTCTTCGACCTGATCGCTCGTTCAATTAACGTTGAACAAAGATAACTTTTCGGAATGACTCACCATAATACTCGTAGAAAGTGGCAAATAGGGTCTTAGGTTGGCTGACGTTATGTTCGAAATTAGTTGGAGAATACTGAGTTCTTTTTCGGTAGCTTTAGAATACTTATCGGGTAATAATGAAATTCCAGAATGCAGAAGGGGTGACTAACTCTTTTTTCGAATAAGGAAAGGACGGTAATCGTTTTGGTAGCTTGTAAGGTAAGGGAATTCTCGATATGTCGTTGCTGTTTGATGGATGTTGAGACGAAGTGCGGGTGTAATTTTATTGCAAACATTTTTCCAAAAGAAGATGTCTACCTTTAAATTTGGAAGATATTAAAATTAATTTGAAGTTTAAAAAATTATCATAATCTGTGCAAACAGCAATAAACTGTGCATCAAATACTTTCAACCCTCGGCATACCTAATTTTTCTGATACGGATACATTTGCATAAATTTTCTAAGTTTTTGCAAGTACTTTAATGATTAGCATCAACACAGCAGGGACATATTTGCGCAGCTACAAGGTAATAGCACAATTTTCGACGTATAAATGGAATTTTATTACGCAACTAGTTTGAGCCATTTTGTATTTGGTATTAAACTTCAATGTTTAACTACACGCCCGTTGTCTGTATTCGGAATAGAAAATATGCAAAGTAATGTCAGCTCTTAATAGCTCAATGCATAGTTCAAGTAAAACCCCAAGAGCAAATTTACATAAATCAAGTGCAATGCAATACTGAAACCCCTTTCGGAGCCATTTTGAGTAATTCGATACTTCTTCAGCTCTTCATCAGAAAAATTTCGTACATTAACTGAATGTCTGATTGAAGGAACAATTGTGGAATTTGATTGATTTTGACCGTAGAAAAAAGACACCACACTTAAATATTCAACTGTCAATCATATCAAAATTTGGGAGCTGTATCTTCTGTAAATTTGAATATGGGGTGCACATTCCGCATTCATACAAAGACGTTGTTCTCTTTCTCCTCAAATCAGTGTTTAAAAATTGAGGGTTATTGAAAAGTAGGAATTTAAAAAAATGCCAATAACTGTACAAAATAAAAGCGCGATGAGTTCATTCATTCAAACATTCTAATAATGTGGTATTTACAAATCGCGTATGTAAGAATTTTTGCTGCTTTAAGCTGAATATCACGTTCAATGCTTACTCCAAAATTAATATCATTAAGACGCTTTTCTCTAAGATAAATTTAGAAAATTAAAACAATTGAATATCACACTTTGAAAATACAGCCATATCTAAATATAAAGAGAAAATTTTCAAGAGTTAATGTCTGGAGGAAGATTATATCATTATTTAGGAAATATGGAACTATAGCAGCAAATTTTTCCAAAGACAGAAATGTGACATCGATTAACCGTTCCTTGATCTTTGCATATAATCGAGCTGAAAGTCAATTCCCTCGGCAAGCAACGATTTCTTGAACTAAATCGATTACTTTTGAGTGGCATGCGATTTGTAAGAAGAATTGTGTGTTTTCTTACCTTGCAGGTAGAATTCTATCAAATCCAAAGTCATCCTCGTCCGCCTCATTACTTTTACAACTAAGAGAGCAATATCTTTCTTTGATTTATCCTCTACCAGCTAAATGTTCTAAGGCGGGGAAGTACCAGAAAAACAAAGAGAACGTCGACGATGCGAAGGGGATGCATTAAACCTTAATCAGTAGATATTATCAAGGTAACCAAATTCATCCTATCCTTATAATGCTAAATAAGGATTAATGCCAGATAAAACCTAAATGATGCTTAAGCAGGGGTTTCAAAAAAAAAAAAAATCGCTAGCCAGCTAAAACAATATATCTCAATTTGTCCAAGCAAAAGAAGCTTGTGAGATATTTGTTTAATAAAATTAACTAATATCAAAAATAACCCATCTATGCCTGAAGTCATACCAAACTAGTCCTCGAGCTGGTCACGAACTTCTTGTTCTTCTTCTTCTTAATTATCACGATAACCACCTAGGCGATTTTGTTCGATTTCGACATAGCGCGCCAGTCGC
This sequence comes from Anomoia purmunda, assembly GCA_951828415.1. NCBI lineage: Eukaryota > Metazoa > Arthropoda > Insecta > Diptera > Tephritidae > Anomoia > Anomoia purmunda. The sequence goes on from OX639994.1 coordinate 125,032,948, forward strand.
CCATCGGCTTTGTTAATTGGCGTTAAATTCGTCTGCGATACTTGCCGTTGCCATTCTTGATCTTATAGGAATTTTCCACCGTTTTAAAATCTTCTTCCGGACATTGTCCTGAACTAGTCCCGCACTGACACCAATATAGTGGATCCAAAATAGTCCTGAAATGATAAAAAAAATTTTGAACCAAAATTGTTCACAACCGGTCTTGAGCTAGTCCCCGAATGCTCTTGAAAAAGGTGCGAAGAAAGTTCCGAAATTATCCCGAAATGAACCCGAACTACCAAAAATTCTAACCTATATTTCGAATAAATACAAAAACATTTTACTTTATTTTTGCTTTTAGCGAACAGAGCCGCCAAAAAATTGATGTTCCCCAAAGTAGATTGATCTATTGAATTTAAAACTATTTAAGATTTATCAAAACAGCGATATCCCTCCATAGTGGTTTACAATGATTCAGCTTGACTACTTCCCCACTTTCCTCTCATATAAATGTGACTTGATTTTTTTAATCAAACACAAATTCCACATTGAAGAAGCGTTGTCTGAGTTTAGGAAAAAGGATTATGGAAAGAAGTAACTATCAAAAAAAAAAAGGGAATAAATTGCCGCTAAAACAAAATTGTAGGTTTATTTTTATGGAAGCTTTACATTAAAATAAGCGTTGTAAGTAAATGCAAAAAAAATTACAGATTTATTATTTCATTTGGTCGCAATTTTTCATTTAGAGCCGGGAAATTAGTAAATAAATATTTATTACTTTTGAACGAAAACAAGATCGGCAACGAACTCAATGCGAGTACAAGGATCAAATTCAAAAGCTTCCAAAACGTGGGCGTTGCCATCAACAACAACAAATATTGCAAAACTCCAGATCGTAAGAGCAATAAGTTACAATATTAAGCAGCTTACGTGCTTGAAATATTTTTTTTTTAATTTTAATTGGCTCCTTCACCACGATTTTATAACTGCAAACAGAAATCAACACAAATTAATCTGAAATAATTTTTACGATTTTATGAGGGACGAACCAGTATCATAAAAATTGCTAAGTTAAATAAATAAAAAAGCGTATATAGAAACTTAGCGAGTAAAGTTATGACTTTCATACCAGAGTATTCATGCAAGTGCTTTTCAAGTATCTACATTAGGGTGTCCCTTATATGAGACAAAAAAATTTTGTATATTAAATTTGATTAAAGTACTAAAATATATAAAGGGTTTTTCAATAGGGACGCTACAAAAGTAGACCGATAGTGACAGCAAACGACGCCATATTTTTCCCCGCTCTTTTGACATTTCTCTTCAGTAAGGTGTGCCATTTCATTATGGAAAGATATACGATCCAAGAACGTGTCGAAATTATTAAAATTTACTACCGAAATTCGGAGTCAATGGCCTCAACTTTAAGAGCGCTACGTCCAATTTATGGTCGTCGTCATTTCTGGCTGAATGGCTTCGTCAATAAGCAAAATATGCGTTATTGGACAGGCAGCAATCCACACGTACTCCATGAGTCAACATTGCATCCCGAAAAAATTACGGGTTGGTGCGGTTTATGGGCCGGCGGCGTCATTGGGCCGTACTTCTTCCGTGATGATCAAGATCGGCACGTTACTGTGAATGGAAATCGCTACCGCTCAATGATAACCGAATATTTTTGACCCGAATTGAATGATATGGACTTGGACAATATGTGGTTCCAACAGGACGGCACCACCAGGCACACAGCGAATGTCACAATCGATTTATGGAAAACCAAGTTTGGTGGACGTGTTATCTAACGCAATGGCCCAGTTAATTGGCCGCCTCGGTGGTGCGATTCGACGCCGTTAGACTATTTCCTGTGGGGCTACGCCAAGTCTATGGTCTATGCCAATAAGCCAGCGACGATTGATGAACTTCGTACGAATATCGAATGCGAAATTGGAGCAGTATCGGCCGATTCGTGCTTGAAAACCGTCGAAAATAGGGTTCAGCGTCTGGATTTCTGCAAGCGTGCCCGTGGTGCCCATTCAAAAGAAATCGAGTTCCGTACATAATGGCAGCGAATGTACTTTCACAGGAATAAAGAATTTAATTCATATCCCAAACCGTTTTTGTTTTATTTAAAAAAAACTTTTGTAGCGTTCCTATTGCAAGACCCGATGTATACTAAGTATAAAATTTCAAATTAAAAATTTTCAAAAAACATAAATCTGGATCTCGTGATTTGAATATCAAACTACAGGTTTACAAAGGTTATTGCAATGAACAATGACACGTCTAGCAATCCTCGTTCACTTTAACCCTTTGTCTACCAGCCGGATCCAATGGTCCCGAATGAGATTTTATTGTGTTGCCATATCCTTATCTTATGCTTTTGAATTACGAAACTCCCTGACTTTTTTTCATTTCCATGTATTTTATTATTTTCTGACCATATAAACAATTTTAAATAATTCGTATTATGACAGAAAATTTTGTTGCGGGAACTACCAACCGGGTTCGTTGGACCCAGTTGTATAATATTTTAGAAAATCTATTTTTCTCCCAAGTTTGTAATGGAAGGCTGAACTTGTTGTAAAATTGTTAGTAAATTTTTAAGTGCCCTTATATTAAATTCAATCAAAAAATTGATTCTCTTGAGCCGTTTTTGTTTTTTTGAGGTTATAAAAAAAACTTGACGTGATGGCGATCCCAAAAAAATATAATAAACATGGTATGCTCAAAAGAAGCTATTTTTTGTGGAGCTGTGTTATTGACGTCTTAATATGAGCTTTTGAGCGAATGGTTTCTAAAAAAATATGTGATGCTTGGGTCTACAATTTAAAAAACGAAGAGATATCCCAATTGTGGAGTCGAAAAGGTGGACGAAAAATTTTCAATGACATTATGAGCCGAACTTGATTTCAAAACATACTGCAGCAGCAAGCTGGGAAGTAAGATCTTCTAATAAATTGCAACTAATTCGCTAGTGTTTCGAAATTTGGAACGGATAACTGCCAGGTTGGAGTAAGACAGTGGAAGAATAAGTATTGGTTTTTTGGGGAAGGTGCCCTGTTGAATTTGGTAAATCCATTCAAACTGAGGAAAACTTGGCATCAAGTTTTGAGCAATTTGTGACAGCGCCACAACATATGCTTGAAAGTTAGAAATTCACGATGGAAAAGTTTGAGAAGTAAGAGAAAAAATTAAGGTGCTAAAGTAAGATTTGTAAATGATTAGTAAACTTTTTTACTTGATGTTCAATTGCTAAATATTTACTATCGAAAAAACTGAATATTATTTGAACAGTTACCAAAAATTAGCTGCAATTGGTGGCTTGGTTTACAAATCTTAAGAACCGCGAAATATTTCCCACTCTATTTAGATTTCACAGCGATAAAGTTATAGATGGCTTCATGTTGTTCAAAAGAGGATAAATTGTGCTATGATATCGATTATGGACTCAAAAAGAGGGCAGAAATAGTTTTTAATTTTTAATTGGGAAAACAGCTGATTGAAGGATCGGAACCAAGTACTAGCGTAGCATTTGAGTCTCTAAGGAAAACGAAACGATGTGCTATATGGAAATCCGGAAAGATCGCAAAATGAAAATAATATAATATAAATATTAAAAAAGATGTTCAATAAATTTGCCTAAAATGCACAATATATAAATTTAAAAACAGAAACAAATGGTAACGGCTTACATAAGAACCGAACGGTAGGTAATGATATTTAGTTTTTGCCCCGGTAGACAAAGGGTTATCTTGATCGGCCTAATTGTAATTTTTTTTGACAACTTCTGCCCAAAATCTTAAAATACAGCTCGTCTCTCACAAAATATACTTTATAAAATCATTTTGGTGCTATAAAATCATTTTCATTTATGTGTTGCTTCTCGAATTTAGCGCATGTATTTCCTATTCTTTCCAATATTTCCAATATATTACCTTTTTTTCATTTTTCGAAAGATGAGTATCTCGGCTCTTAGTTCATCTGGAATCTTTGAAGAAATTGGGTTCGCAAATGAAATTGCGACATGGAAAAGGTGATAACTCTCTTTGTAGCTTTCGTTCCAAGCAGAGCACAAGCTCCATTAAAACGGACTATATTGAATGCCATCGTTTTGCAGCACATTATTTGTACCTATGCACACTGAGATCCTGGGTTAAGGCTAATTTAATTTAAAAAAACCAGAACCTATTCTTGATGATTTTCTCATTAGATCTGGTAAGATTTGATGAGTGAATGACCTCCCAAATTTCACGGATTTTACTGCCTAAATATAGGAGTTTGAAAGCAATCAGTTGTATGGAAGTCATAAGTTATATAAACCCGATCCTGATGGTTTTCATTACATATTTTGTTTTAATTATAGGTGAAAGGATTGCAGAATTGCATGTCCTTAGCTGCTTTAGTGTAGGAGTTATAACGAAAAGCCTCATATCTGAATAATCAATTGATCGAAACTGTAAGTTATAGTAACCAGATCTTAATAATTAAAATTACACGCTTTTCATTAATAATACGGAAAAGGATTGCCGAATTTCATATTCTTAGCTACTTTGGTACAAGAGTTATAATGGAAAACCTCATATCTGAACAATTAGTTTTGTAGTAGCTATATAATGACCGATCTGGTTGATTCCGATAAATGATTAAGACATTATAGAAATACATCTGCTCACCAAGTTTCATTTATATATCTTTAAAACTGAGGGACTAGTTTGCGTTTAAACAGACAGACGGGTAGACAAGCGGACATGGCTAAATCGAATCAGGTATGGGTCTATCTCTTCTTTGTCTTATACTTACAAATAACGGACGAAATAATTAAAATACTATTTCATCTTCATGAAAGGTATAAAAAAGTAAATTAATTTAACGATAGTACTACATTTTTAAGATTTTGGTAGAGGTTTGAACCCAAACCCCCTAACTAGGTTTAACAAAATCTGGAAGATATTTTGCGTTTTCTTACAATTGTTTTGTAGATTTCGCCAAACTTGATAAAGATCCAAAGTTCTTTAAAGAAAATTTGGTACCGATTTTGTCGTTTTTCTTTTGCGTTTTTCCAGAAGATGATACGTTCACGAATCAAAAGATTAACACTTTAATTTACACTTAATGTAGCTTCCCTGTAGAATATTAAACAACCCTACTCGTAGAGTCTGTCGATTTTATGTTTTATATTGCAAGTCGGCACGGGTTCTCCTTTATGTAATGAGCTAAAACTTGGTTTGATAGCTTAATATAGCCTGATTAAAATAATTAGACGGTATGCGTAATTTTTTTTTATACCTTCGAAAATTAAGGCGCACCCTAATCTACATACATTTGTGGTAATGTAAATAAGTTCAAAAGCATTGCGAATTAAGCGTTGTAAATGTCACACGGACAGATTAAGTTCTTTTAGAGGGTCAGTTAAGATAATACTTGGGGAGAGTTGAACTAACGCCATAATATTGAGTTGATAGCAAATACGAGGTTAAGAAGGAAGAAGAAGCACGAAAATGAAATAAAAATAGTATTGCAAAATTCAACAATTCAATGCACGTTCTAAATCAGAACAATTTGGCACGAACAAGAAATAGAGGCGAGTAGATAGCCAACGAACTTTTCCGGCATACCAATGCAACGAAATGTGAAGCAGAGAAAATATTTAGAAGTCACGCGTGTAGAGGCGACAGAAAGCAATGTAGACGTAAGTACAACACATCCATGTATAACAATTTTTATTTCAGTTTAAGTTTAAGTGTGTGGAAAAGTGTGCAAGTTTTCAGCTAAGTCACCCTGACCAAAGTTAAATCCACTAAATTTATAAGTGGGTGCCATATCTTAAACTTCAGCAAACTGTAGCAACTAGCAAAATGTTCGCAGAACGACACAGAAAATGATAAGAGTAATGTCGTGCATATGTAGTTGTTCAAATTATGCAAAAGCATCTTAACATTACAGCCACTCAGCTAGATCCAAAATAATTTGGAATAGTTTTAAAAATTTAGTTGAGAAAATTCTTTTAACCGAACCAACATCCATTAAATTGTTGATCTAGTAAGGTTAGGGAATGTTCGTAAAAGGAAAATAATTTTCACTGTTGTCACGTACTTGGGGAAAATATATTGTTGGTCATTCATATACGACATACGGCGAGTGAAAAAAAAATTTTAACGGAATATAAAATTAGGAAAATAAAATTCAATTTCACAGAGTACTGTAAGTACATAGCAGATATGATAAGAGGCAAAGCAGCAACCGAATTTTGTATGTACATCATAGTATGAGTACAGTTTTCAAAAGGAGCAAATGAAATGTAGGAATTTTTAGGGGAATAGCAGCAAGTTTTTTCTTTTATATGTAAAAATGACAGTTGCGAAATTTGCACATGCTTTTAGTGGGCATGAAGGGGCGTAAAATGAATGTAAGTTCTCAATATAATTATATAGTATATTTGTTCGAGTATGTAACTAATTAAATTATAAAATGATGGGGTCGGAAATTGAAGCTGAAAATTAAGTGAAAGCTTAGTGGAATTTATTAAGCTAGCATAGAACATACAAATTTTTTGAATTATTCAAAAATAAAAGGAAAAATATACTATTCTCAAGGTTTATTATTCCCCAAGATTTAGGAGAGAAAATAAAAAACAAGTTTATTAATACGCGACGCACTTTGTTACGCCTCAAAAACTACAACGAATATGTGTGCTGAAATGATTTACATACATATATTCGGTTCAGCATGGGAGGATCTAATGGGGAAGCGAAGTGAATCCCTCTCCTTATAACCTCCTTCACAACACAACCTCACGCACTGCCCCTAAGAGTTTGGTGACCTATGTTTTCACAAATGAGACTCTGTCGATTGAGGTGTCAGAAAGACAATTAATCGTCGAATATGAAGGTGAAAAATGGTAGGAAGAATGGCAGAAATGGTCTCGGCCGCGGTATCATACTTGGTATGGTCAGTTCTCGATAGGGTGCTGTGTTCGGTCTGCTGCCGGATTGGCTTCACTGGCATAAGCGTTGAAAAATGGAGTGATTGATGATGGCGATGGTATTGGACGCGAGCTTTGGCCGGAGATAGTTAGATCCCTGGTTGGGGCCTGAATTGAGACTGCCACTGGATTTCAAGAGCGGTAGAAAAGTAAATATGAGAAATCAGAGAGAGCAGGATAAGAGATATCAGAAAAAGGAGAATATGAGAAAAGAAAAGGTGAGATTGAAGAATGATGCATAAATGGATGAGAAAGATGTATGAAAGCAAGTATAATGAAAATGCAAAAGAGTTGGAGTAAATAGAAGTTTGAAAGCGATCGAGTCCAGATCGGCATGGGAGCTCGGCTGCTGGTGGTTTCGACCGCGGAGTCTGCTCGGCGATTGGTCTGGGGCTTTGGGTAGCGGTAAGTCCCAGGTTTAATACCCAAATGCTAGGAGAGCTTGGCTTCCCAAGCTCAATGTTGAGTTGGAATTCAACCGGATGCTGTGTCCAAAGGAGGGCAGAGGTTTTTGATCGCCCACAGCCAACACCAAGGTAGAAGTGTACTCATTCCACATTATTTTCAGTATCGAAATTGTGCTAGCAGACTCAGACGTTGCTTAACGCAATATATTGCTGCATAGTGATTTTTGAAGGGCGGTTGAATTAGCCGCTCCGGCAGGTGTCCATGTCAGACTCATATGTACATGCGTACTAGGGTCCATCACTAAAAAGTTTTGGTTTTGCTATCAAGATTATGAAATATATTATGCTTTAAGACCTCCTTCAAGACCTCCGCCAAATATTTCGAAAAATAGTAAGATTTACGTGAGCTGAGTCCATTTCGAAATTCCTCCAAAAATGGAGTTTTCCAAATATGAATATCTTTTTTTTAATTATAAAAACTCCCTTGAGGTACTAAAACAAAACAGCATCAAAAAGTTCAATATTATAATTCCATTGAACAAATTAAACTTTTTTAAAGATCCGTGTGATTTTTTTTTTTAATACTTTTAATTTTTTTATTTATTAACCCTTCGATGAGTGAGTCATCCGTTGTCTTTGGTCGAGTGACACGATCCGGGGCCCATTTAAATTTTTATGTTTTCTTTATTACTAAAAAATATATAATAAATTTCCACGAAGATATGAAGCTGGCTAATTCTCTAATTGAGTTTTTTTTTGGTCTCGTGAAGGCAGGACAACTGGGTAAAAAGTGGTGAGATGATTTCCCCTCCTCATCCTACCAACAGCTGGCGCAGTAGAGATTAATGCTGCTATTGGGGCGCGTGGCATGGATTCGAATTGAACAGTGTGCTCTCAGCGATCCCGTAATCAATGAGAGTTGCCGCTTGGATAACAGTAGAAGCTCAAGTGACCTCCTCCAATCTACTTCTAACTCATCTGCTTCACAATTCCTCGGTGTATCCATGTGCCCAGGTAGCCAGATTAATTTGACAAAGAAACACTCCGAAATTCTCAAATGATAGCAATCCGTAGCCACTTTCGATCGCACCGGTATTGGGTCAATAGCTCTAATTGTAGCATGGCTATTGGAGTTAATATTCGCTGTCCTTACATAAAAAAAACTACTAAAATGAATTGGAAAAATAAGCTCTAATTTTTTCTTAATTTCCCTCGATTACTTTACAATTCATAACTGCGAAAGGGGTTTTTTTTTAATAAAAATATAATAAATTTCATAAAGTGCGATCGTTACTTATTTTAGTCTCAAAAATGGGTCAAATTATCCATAGTGCAGTGGTCAACCTTCAACAGGCAGTAGCAAACTGCCGAGTGTCTCTCTACCATAAAGAATTGATCACAAAAATCATCTGCTATTCGAAGCCAACATAAAATTGTAGTCCTCTTGTTGGATAATATGATACAAACCGATATTTGCAGTAGATAAATTAAAGGCGTGTAAGCACAATTGTAATTCAAACGGAAGTGAAGACATGTTCTTTATTTTACATTTTATGATATACTTCAGGGTTGCATTAAATATGTAGAGAAGGGTCATTCACTAAGCAAATTCACAACACCTTTCCTGAATGACAATTCTTTTGAAATATGATTACAAGTAAAAGTTATGTACATGTTTTGATGTAATGTTTACAGAAATTAATGAATATATTAAGTATTTACTTAAGCAAGTCCAAGAGCTTCAGAGAGATGACTATGTTTGCCCTTAGATACGCCTTTGGTGAGAATATCAGCAGCCATGTCATTTGTAGAAATGTAATTAAGACTGATTTTGCAGCCTTTTAAATTTTGTTGAATAAATTGATGCTTGATATGTACGTGTTTGGTTCGTGGTGAGTATGAATTATTCGTAGCAATCTGAATTGCGCTTTTATTATCGCAATGTAAAATAAGTGATTTCATTGCCCCTGTTTCTAACTCATTAAAAAAACGTTGTAGCCATAATGCTTCTTGAACGGCAGCAGTGATTGCCATAAACTCTGCTTCGGTCGACGAGAGCGCTACGGTGCGTTGTCTACGTGTACACCAGGAAATGGCGCAACCTTGATATTTGAACACATAACCCGTGGTCGATCGTCTTTCATCAAGATCACTACCCCAGTCAGCGTCGCAGAATCCTGTAATATCACTTGCTTCTTTAGTGAAAACTAAGCCTTTGTCAATGGTACCCTTGAGGTATCTCATAATACGCTTGACTGCCACCCAGTGCGCCTTTCCTGGGTTTGTAGAAAACCTGCTCAGTAAATTTACGGCAAAGCAAATGTCTGGGCGTGTTATTTGTGATGCAAAAAGTAAGCATCCGATTGCCTGCATATATGGAATTTCTAGCATATCTTGTTTTTCACTTTCAGTTGACGGGCACATTTTGGAACTAATTCGTTGATTTAAATCAATCGGCGTTGATACTGGGTTGCAATCAGACATACCGAATCGTTGCAATAAGTCAGCTACGTACTGTGATTGATCTATTTTTATAGTACCTGTATCATTGTTCCTTTTGACGCGCATACCTAATACAGAAGAGACTTCACCTATGTCTTTCATCTTGAAGATAGATGACAACTCTCGCTTAAGCTTCAATATCGACTCAATGTTGTTGGAGAAGAGAAGTACATCATCGACGTATACAGCAACAAACAACTTTTCGTCATCATTTGTACGATAGTACACACATTGGTCGATATCGCTACGAGCTAAACCAAGGCTCAACAAAACATCGTTAAACTTCTCATTCCAAAGCCTACTCGATTGCTTAAGGCCATAAAGCGATTTTTGCAGCTTGCATACGCGTCCAGATTTATCGTCGAAGCCATCTGGCTGCGCCATATAAATTTCGTCCTTTAATTCAGCGTTCAAAAACGCGGTGACTGCATCCATCTGATGAATAAGCAAATTGTACTTAGCTGCAATGGCGAGCAGCAATCGAATGGATGTGTACCTGACAACCGGAGCAAATGTTTCATCGTAGTTAACGCCCTTCTCTTGGCTAAACCCCTTAATGACTAGTCTAGCTTTGCGTCGAACTACTTCACCAGTAGCGTCTTGTTTTGTCTTAAAAACCCATTTTGATTTTATAACCTTTTTGCCAGGTGGTAGCTCAGTCAATACCCAAGTATTATTTGAACGGAGCGACGACATTTCTTCGTTCACTGCTAGCATCCAGTCTTCGGCGTTTTCGCCAGAGATTGCATCATGAAGCGTTTCTGGATCTTTTAAAACATAACCGACAGCAACAAAATTAAAATTACAATTACCTTGTTTGGTTGCTATTCTTTCGGAACGCCTCAGAAGGTTTTCGTCAGTACCTGAGTCGGAATCTGCACTTTCGAAACTTGGTGAGTCTGCACGCGCATCTTCATTTGACTGATCTTCAGCTTTTACTTTTGGTTCGTCTTTAAAGTTCGATAATTCATCGCACTTTTCTTCCCCTGGATTGAGAACTTCACTCGAGTCAGATAAGTCAAAGAAAAGTTGGCTATCGTGTGCTTTTGATTCTCGGCTTTCAATAAAAACAACGTCGCGGCTTACTATAATTTTACGTGATTTTGGTTCAAATAACCGATATGCTTTTGATGCGCTGCAGTAACCAACCATTACACACTCTACGGATTTTACATCCAGTTTTTGTCGTTTTTCTTTTGGCACATGCACCATGGCCTTACAGCCAAAAACTCGTATATGCTTAAGCGATTGTTTTTTTCTTGACCAGATTTCTTCTGGACAACGCGACTCTTTACCGCACGGAGTTCGATTCAAAATGTAAGCTGCAGTTACCGATGCCTCAGCCCAAAAGCTTTTACTCAAACACGAATCAACAAGCATACACCGCACTCTCTCCACAATTGTTCTATTAAAACGTTCTGCCACACCATTTTGTTCAGGTGTATATGGCGCAGATGTTTGGTGCACAATACCATTTTTCATGAGAAATTCTTTAAAGTTGTTGTTCGTGTATTCAGTGCCATTATCCGAACGAAGTATCTTAATTTTACGCGAACATTGATTTTCAACTAATCTTTTATATTTAACAAATTCCTCGAAAACTTCTGCTTTGTGTTTGATTGGTATCACTGTAATTTTTTTCGAGAAATCGTCTATAAAAGTCACAAAAAATCTGCAACCCGAATGTGACTTTACTTGGAAAGGTCCTGCCACATCTGAGTGGACCAGGTCAAGAAGATTTTCAGCTCGAGTACCACTGTCTTTGAACGAAGCGCGGGTTTGTTTTCCCTTAATGCACACAACACATTGCTCTTTACCAATGTTGCTAAAATCTACACCACTACAGGTGTTTTTAATTTTCTTCAAATTTTCGTTGCAAATATGGCCTAATCTACGATGCCATAACTCATAGTCACTGTTTGCCATAAGTGCACTATTTATTTTGCTTTCACGAACATTTAGACGATAGAGATCATTGACCGCAGTCGCGGTAGCAATCAGATTTTCTTTGTTATCAAAAATTCGGCAGTAATTTTCTTTAAACACAACTTTGTTGCCGTTTTTGGTCATTTCACGCACGGACAGTAAATTCACACACAATTCGGGCACGTAATCAACGTTGAGCACTGCATCATATCCTGTAGACAAACTTAATTTTGCTGTACCGCTTGATACCACTGGAATTGTTTTATTATTCGCCACAATAATATTTTTGCCAATTGTCGGCTTTTCATTAGAAATCAATTGTTTGTTTTGCGTCATATGTGCTGTTGCACCAGAATCTACGTACCAATCAGCTGTGCGGCTATCATGTGAAAGCAAAGAAGCAAAGAGTATTTTCTCATTCTTTGCGCCAGGGTTGTTACTTTTTCTTTTGTTTGGACATTGTTTAGCATAATGCCCCAATTCTTTGCAATTGTGGCACTTGACGAATTTAGGCTTATATTTATTTTTGGAATACAAAGCGCAATCACCATTTGGTTTATCAAATTTCGCCTCTTGCAATAATAATGTTTTTACATTATCGATCGTAAGCTGTTGTTTCGAATTTTCGATGGCTAAGACCAAAGCTCGAAATTCATCTGGTAAGCCTGCCAGTATCAATGATGCGGTAACTTCGTCATCAATATTCAAACCAGCAGTTCTCACCTTTATAGACGTCATCACCAAGGTATTTAGATACTCCTGCATAGAAGAGAAGTCTGAAAGCTTGCATTGTACGAGTTGTTTTAACAATTCAACTTTACGCGTTAGTCCGGAATCTTCATATGCTGATACTAAGGCATCCCAAGCCTCCTTGGCCGTCGTAGCTGTCGCGATGTGCGAAAAGTTTATAGGTTCAATCATTAGCGTAATTTCTGCAAGCGCCCGCTGATCTGCCTGCTTATCTTTATCTGAAGGAGTTGCTTGTAGTCCTGTTTTTACTACATCCCAGCACCCTTTTATCACAAGATAAGATTTTGCATGGAGCTTCCACACATCAAAATTTTCACGGCCTTTTAGCTTATCAAATGATATATTATTGTGGTTTGCCGCCATGATGATGTGAAAAATTTACAAAATATACAAAAAGTATATGTTTTATGCAGCCGATCGCTAAGATTATGTTAGACTTCGCGAATTACACAATTAACAATTTATACGCGTTATCATATAGGCCCATAACCTGTTGGATAATATGATACAAACCGATATTTGCAGTAGATAAATTAAAGGCGTGTAAGCACAATTGTAATTCAAACGGAAGTGAAGACATGTTCTTTATTTTACATTTTATGATATACTTCAGGGTTGCATTAAATATGTAGAGAAGGGTCATTCACTAAGCAAATTCACAACACCTCTGAAGTTTTGGTACCACATCAAGCCAGTGTTGTATAACCCATTGAAATTTTCGTTTGAGTTTTGAAAGTCGTTATATTTTCGTCTGTATTCACAAACTAGAATTATCACTTTCAAGGCCATTGTATTTATATATATGTACATATTGTACAGGGTGTGCCATTTGCTCCTCCGTTATGAGAAGGTGGAATAACTTTTGAAAGAAGCAATAGATTGCTAAGAATGGTGTTTTTTTATTTACTTCAATACCACTTTCCCTCACAATTTATATCAACTACTTTTTAAAGACAATATCGATTAAATAACCACCGCAAACTGTGCTCTTTTTCAAGCATTTCACTTCTTCGAGCATATCAGTCGGTGTGGCAGTTATTTCGGCACGAATATTGGTGTTGAGCTCGTCAATGGACTTCGGCTTGTCAGCGTAAACTTTAGCCTTTAAATAACCTCACAAAAAGAAGTCCAAGGGATCTTGGTCGAAAGTCAATATCGCTTCTTTTCGATATCACACGTCAAGGGTAGCTTTGTTGCAAAACTCGCATTTTTAAGGTTGCTGTGTGGCATGGCGTCCCGTCTTGTTGAAACCAGAAGTCAGTCAAAGCTTTTTCGCACATTTTCGGGCACACAAAAGGTGCCAACATCTACCGATATCATTTACAATCGACAATTTCGCCTTCGTTGAAAAAAAAAACGTCAGAGAGGGAGAAAAGCGACACGTCAGTCATTAGAACTTGCATCCAAAGATCCGGCATGGTTTCCAATATTCGGATACTAATTCGGTGGATTCATTTGGTGTGTAGCTGACCACGATTTAAATTGTACTAGTTTAAAGTTTCCAAATGGCGAAATTATTCAATGTTTACATACCGGAGGAACGGGTGGCACACCCTGTATATGTTTTTATGAAAACTACTCACTAATATGACTTTGATATATTGATTTTAATCATTTTTTTCTGTTTATATTGGGCGAAGTTTTCGTTTATCCCCCATCCCGCTCTCGCCCATCATCAATAGGAAACTTTCGTCACCAAGTATGACTACTTAGTTTCCAAGTTTTTTTTTTTTAGACTATTCGGTTGTCAATCACAATTCTAAGCGGGAAACAATGACCTATAACAATTACATACAAAAACAAAATATAAACTATTCTATTATCTACACTTTCTTACAAATTTGGCTAATACATATTAAATTTCGTTGCGCACAAAAAAAGTTGAGAGGCAGAGAAAGCACAACAACCGAAATAATTTGAGTCCTTTGAATGCCTGGCTTTGGCTTTGGCTTTTGTCTATTTGGCGCCTCGTTTTCTTCCAACTCCAACTAACCAAGAGATGAATATAATGCGAATAGTTTTTATGGTCACTCTGCGTGAGTGTGGAAGATGAATGGATGGCTGGATGGGCGGCAGTGGGTAGGGGGTAACTGATATGAACATGTAATGCATAGAAAATATGGTAGTGTCTAAGTAAGTAGAGTTATGACTTTTGACCCTTGTCGGTTTGCATTTTTTCGCGTTTCTCTGATGTTTTATACTTTTTCCCTATTATTCTACGCACTCTTTAGATTGTGTTAATTTGACATGTAGAATAATATTATTTTTATCACTTTTGTGAATGGTGTTTGAGATTATGTGGCGAATGCTTTAGCTTTAATTGAATCTGAAAGTCAACGTTCGCTTAGAGGCTTAAAGTGAAGGAGTAGAAAAGAGGAAATAGAATAGGTATACAGAAGAAGCAGAACCACTATGTAGAATATTTCGCAAAAAAAAATGCATAGATTATTTTATTCTTTATAAAAATTAGATGCTGTTTTTTGAATCACTTCAGTACGGGCGTCTGACTCGGAGCAAGCGGCGCGCTCTATGTGTGTGTCCTTACGAAAAAAGCCGCTTTATCTGGTTACGCGCTCGGCTTGGGCCCAACACGTACAAAATATCACTAATGAAAAATTCCAGCAGGTTTCGAGTGATATCTCTCTGTTTTAGTGACGGCCACAGCCGATCTATTAAGGACTATGATTTAATAGAGTGCACCTGGAATGTCCGAAGCGCTAATAAGGAAGATGTCCGTGCCCGGCTGGTTGATGTCCTTGAGAGATTAAGGGCGGGCATCACCCCATCCATAAATGAAATGGACGGGGTAAATTAAGAAGCTCATTGGGCTTTGCAACGTCTTCTACAACTGTCATGTAAATGAGCGCAGGTTTGGTGTTGGATTTGTGTTGGAAGAGAGACTTCGTCGCCAAGTACTATCGTTTACCTGAAGGAACGACTCGACTCTTACACCTGCTCACTAAGAGTTTTCCCCAGAAAACCGGAGTTAGCGAAGAATTGGGGGCACATTTCTCTCTCACTACCTACCGTCGCTGAGGAAATCATTGGCTTTCAGCGAGCCCGATAGAACGACTGGTACGATGAGGATTGCCTCGCGGCTCGTAGCCAAAGATGCAGAGCCACGCTGCGATCGAATCAAAATCCTCACTTTTAAAACTTTAAACACTTTATTTTAATATCCAACACCTCAAATTTTCAACAGCGATCCCAACTACTTCAAATAATAAAACCAAAATATCACTCTCAATAGCAAAAATTAAGTGCCCTATGCTGATTACCTGACAAAGCTCTCAAACCTAACAGTTGCCAGGTTTACTGCGCCTACAACTATGGCACAGGATCTAACGTCATTCTCGCGATCTCAATAGGACGACTGTTGGCCTAATAGGAGGAGTGAATAAAGTGTAGCAAAGTAGTTGCCACCCTGTACCAGCTATTGTTTATTTTTTTCTAATATTTTGTTGGTAAATGTAAGTTTTATACATTTTCATATATTTTTATTAATTATTAAAACTGCATTTAACATTTTTAGATAAAAATTATTGAAGAAGTTGCGCCAACCGCTAAACAGCAAAAGCAGGAACCCAATAAGAAATGAAGCGTGCGTGAGGTGCTCCTCATACTCGATTACATGCGGATTTCGAGGGAAGTTTGTTTACATTTTCAGTCTAATTTATTTCTTCTATCTTATCAGGCTCCAACCGCACAATTTTTCTGCCAACGCCTTCCGGGGCCTTGATCGATGGAAGTTGCGATAGTTGAAAGCCCTCGACGACATGCTGTCATAAATAATGAAAAAAATTAATTAAATTTTGTTTGAAATAAACAAAAAAAAAAGAAATAGAAACGAATCCCTCCCTTCCGACAATGAGGAGTAAGCCGTTGTTTCCAATTATTTTAACATAGCTTTGGTAAAGCAAAGTGACCACTCCCGCGATATTAGAGACCAAGCGTAGAAAGCATTACGTTGTTATATAAGAAGCTGCAAAAATTATTTTGATTTGAAATTTCCAAAAGTGCATAAAATTCAAAGAAAATATCAAAAAAGAATTTTACATAGCCTGGGTCATGTTACAATAAAGAATATAATTTCATTTTCATTTTTTGGACGCTATATTAATTACCCGACAATTAAGCAGATTATGACATTTCATGCTTGTTTGTTTCTTTTCTTTAAGTAAATTAAAAAGCGAGAAAAATATTATCTTCTTCTTTTCTCAGTGCCTAAATACAAAGCATCTATGCAACGGTTCTTTCAATTCTCAGCTATTTCGCATATTCGGGAGACCATGATTTAAAAAAAAAGTAAACGGTGCTTTGAATACAAAACATCTGCTAGGAATACTCAAAATTTTTACGTTGCTAATTTTCTTTCAGAAAGACACCGACTGTTGGTCTTTATGTTCTTTTGGAACTGGTAATAAAACGTTTGCCAAAATTAATTGGGATCTATTAACCGCGTATCCTAATTACATGCAAAAATTAAATTAATATTTTTGAATAGGAAAATTCTAAACCAGTTTTTTATCGAAAACTTTTTCAGATCAGGTACATATGTACATACATACATAACAAAATTTGAAATGCTAGGAAATTTTTTTTTTCAACAGATTGAAACTTCTGTTTTTATTATTATTATCTCAAATAATCTGTTAAATTTTATTTTGTAAATTAAATATTGTATATAAAAAATATTGCATTATAAGCTATTGGTTAATTATAACTAACAAAATTTCGAAACTAATTAAAATTATAATTTAATTAATTAAAATATTTAAAAAAAAACTCAGAAAAGCCAGCGAAACATCATTAAGCTTATCGCTTTGAATATCATCGGCTACCCATTTAAATCTTTTATGAAAATTATTTGAATTGATTTTTAAAACAAAGCTTTTTCATTGATAAGTTTTCGAATTGCATAAAACCCTCCATTTTGTAAATAATGCTTAATATACGATTGGAAATTACCCTCCTATAAAATATTCGATTTTCCATAAGGTTACGTCTGGGAAAAATTTAAAAAATAATCTGCTTTTTAATCAAAAAAAAAAATCGAAATGTAACTACCTTCTTTCTTATATCATGGTCTGAACTACTGGATTTTATTTGCTGCAATTCAATGTCTGGGTTATGAAATTGAAAACATAACTCTGTGTTACTTATCTTATTATTTATAAATTACACTCTGGATTTTCCGCAAGTGAGCCTGAGAGAATTACCTTATAAATATCTACTCTAATTTAAGTTTGTGAAATGCTGCAATATATCATAAATAGTTTCTGATTTATTGTAAAAATGAAGCAAATTGTGTTAAAGATATTTGAGCGAAAATTAGTCAAATCAAGAATACATTTTTAAATGAAATATGACAATTGGTCTCAATTCAAACGCATTGTCATCAAAGAGCTGATTTTCTTTTAGTCGCAATATATTTGCCTATCATTTTTGCAACTATATACATATTTAGTGTATTTTAATTCATTGTTTACTTTGTATTTTGTATTTTAATTGTATTTAGAGCAAGGTAAGTAATAATAATAATAATGAGTAAAATCGGTTTGTGGTTTAGTTTGAAAATGATACTGAATAAAAGCTAAAGGCGAAGTACTCAGTATCTATCCATACTTTTAAGAATAAGATATTACCAATATTTTTGCTCCTCTGTTCCATATCCAAGATTTGTGTGTGCTAATTGCATTCCCATTTTTTTTAGTTTTCCCGTTACTTTAGGTTTTTTACTCGGTTATCATGTTTATTGAGTTCCTTTTATAAAATATTCTGTTTACAACTCAAATAGTCTCTAATTGTACCTAGCTTTTTGTTTTTTTTTTTTTGATTTTATTTTGACTTTTATTTTGGTTAATTAAAAACTGTTGAAACTTTTAATGAAACATTTCAATATGTAACATTCATTCAAAACTTTTACCACTCGTATGTTATGATAGCTTGCGTGAATTCTAGTTCAATAATTCCCCTTTCTACGCTCCTCCGTCACGTGGATGTCAAGTGGATAAAAGGCCTTAGTAGTTAATACATAAAATATGTAATTGCCTATGTAGTAGTTTACATGCATTCGTACATATACATATATGGACATAGTTTGTAATCAAAACTTTCGAATGAACTACAAGTAACTCAAAATAAATAATAAAAAAAAATACAATAGGGCTTTGGATTTGAATAAAATGAATGACAAGTTTGATAATACACAAATAATTCAAAAAGTTAAATACCATACGTAGAAGAGTTCAGAGAAACGATTTGAATTTATGTTCTATTTTTATAAGCACCTTTATTTATAACTTGTACCCTATTTTTTATCCATTATTAAAATATGTTTGACAGAGATTTGTACATTCACGCTTAGCAAATGAGAGCTTATCTTCCGACGGCTTATAGTGTGAAAACAATCCGATTTAGACCGTGAACCAACAAACGTGATACGGATTTACATAAAATTTAAAGTGAAATTTTGTCACTTACTGATAACCTGTGGCTAATTTATCTATTTATTTTTAGTTATCCATCAATCCTCTTTATTATCCATAATATATTTATCGCACCTCTCAAATAATCCTAAACCAGAAACCACGGACTGGGCGTTTTGCAATTAAACGGAGCAGGCATTGTGGCAGGTATCTGGTACTGTGTGCAAGGTACCTTTGTCAGAAATAATTGATCTAACCTTAAACAACAACAGGGAGACTATGTCTCTCTTTGGATTTCACCACTGTTGCTAATCGAATACCACAAGGTCGAAGCTCTGAGGTTTATTGTTTTGAGGAAATACGTAAGTCCACTAACTAGAAAATAGTAGGAAAAATTCCACGGTAAAATCCTGAGTTTATCACACATCGTCTATGAAACTTCTAAATATGACGTTAAAACCCCAAGAGGAAGCGAAACTACCTCTGAATATCATATCTGAGGGGCGGGCACGAAAAATCCTGAAGGAGGCCGATTAAGTTTGCACATAGCAGGGTATTAACGCCAACTCCGGCAAGAATTACATTTATGCGGAAGAGAAAATTGGGAGGTTTCAACCTTTTGGTGCTTAGAGATTCAACCCTAAGTTTTGCCCAGGAAATGAATTAACCTAGCGACAACTCTAGATAAGAAACTGATCTACCAACATCGCGATAAAGTAAGTCGAGCAATCATAGCTTTCAGACAGCTGAGTTAGAGTATAAAACTGGTTTTCCCGATCGAAGGCTTTCGCGATAATCAGACCAGAATTTACCAAGAGGCAGCAGGCGAAACTGCCATATCTGCGTGTAAAGCGTGTGAGCACTGAATTCGGTGTGTCCCGGGTTCGAATACCAACATACATAAAAAATTATAGGAAGACATTTTTTTTTAATAACTATCGTTCCACGGCAGGCAATGACTTGAACTTTAGGATGTATTTCTGCCATGGAAAAAATCTCACAAAACTCATTTGCCATTCGGAATCGGTCTAAAACTGTAGATATTTCAATTTGTTGTTACAACATCAAGAAGCACACCACAAATTGTGGGAGAAATACGGTGACATTGGTTTCATTACATCATAGCAAAATTACTATTGCCCTGGGCATTCACCTATATAATTCCAGCTCTGACTATACTTAGGTTCAGTTTTTCATTACGAATTTAGCAGTTGAACTATGTTTAAACTCTCAATATTGCAGGATTAAACTCAGATTAAGGAACACGCCATAGTTAAATGACCTTTAATGTAGCGACCTGTATAACTCACAAAAGTCCTCGAAAGCCGCTCGACATCTTCGAGAATTGTGCTGGAATTTAAGTTGAGACTGAACTACGTCAAAAAAAAGGAATGAGCTTGAACTCAAGCGGGTACAGGGATAATGCAAAATATATTCAAAGCAACAAAATTACTGACAAATAGGCGAGCTGGAAATTTTTTGGCACGTTAAATTGAACCGCAAACATTTATTTGGCCATCCATATGGAGACTGTTGGGTATATAAAGTATCTGATGTGCGAAAATCATGAGAGCTGTCCTGCAAAGTAACTAAGAGTTTCCAATAGTTGCAATCTTTATTCCAGGAGAAATTTCCATTTCCTAAATCCATTAAAGAATATAAAATATATGTATCTGTTTGCTCTATACTTGTATCCTCTTTCTAGGTGTCAAGTATCAAAGAACGTAGATTTCAAACTCACGTCCAATCTCACCATACTAGAACTAGTTTGACTTTTGCTGATTCTGATTAGATCCAATTGGTTACTGGTGTGGTGAAATTGAACGAGAAATCTTATCATAGGAAACGAATTCCAAGCGAAACAACTCCATTACATTTAATTTCTAATGCGCCGCACTTTCGCCAACATTTCAACTTTGCATTCCAAATTGAATTAAACAATAGTTTGAGGTTTAAGTAAACGCATTTTCTTTCATGTGTGTTTGTGGTTATAGTTGTTAATGTTATGAACTAACAACTATAATTTGTTTTGTCTTACATATGTACATATGTATGTTTGTATACATTTGGAATGTAAATTTTCTTACATAAAAATCATTTCCCTATTTTAATTGATTGACAATATTGGTCAGTTAAGTGTACATGTTAATTTTTTTTAACCACTTCCACTGATGATTGAAATATTTTTCATTAATTATTACTTTGTTAATTAGTGGCCCGAATTATACGGTTGTTTTTGGAAAACAATCACTGGGTTTCTTTTAATCGATTTTTTGGCCAATTGCAACTTGTCTGTTGCTTTTTATAATATTTAGTTTTATTTTTTCTGTTTTCATGAAAGTAGGAAATATTTGTTTTCAAATTGGATTTTTATGGTGGATGCCAATTCCAACAAACATCGCACAAAACATAAATACATAGTTTCTATTCGAGTCGAACTATTGCTATACATATTGCACATACACATTGAATAAAGGGTGTACCCGAATGACTAACCAATTTAATTCGTAAATAGTAGAACCTTCGATTTCTCGAAATTGACCGAGGCGCAAGTCTTGGTAAATAGCACATTTTTACTTAGGTACTTATGATAAAAGTTACAGAAAAGCACAGCCAATATAACCAGGAATGAAATTAAAAGTGGTAGCGCGTACTCATCATGCATGATTGCTCTTGAAAAACAATAAATTAAAAAAAATAATAATAATAAAACAGACAGAGTAATTTACAAAGAGAACTCAAAATAAACATTTCTCATAAACGTTCATTTCATTCCATAATTCTTGCAAATTAAATTGATTGTAAGATACATAGCTGGGGGCGCTGTCGAAAACAAATATTGCTTTAAAGTTAATGAAAGTGAATTCGAATTTTTAAATAATTCTCGCCTATCCACTGGTAAATGAGTGTATTAGCCGCACTTGTATAAATTATTTCTTATAAATGATATAGTATATTTCTTTATTTGACGTTACCCGATCGATATTAAAACCTAATTCGATCGAATTGGTTTTTGGTGTGGTGAAATAAGCTGAGATATCTTGAGTCGAAGTCAGGTAAATAATAACAATTCGAACCCTGCCTACTTTGCACAGGGTTGAGTTTCGTAAAAATTACAACTAAGAGGAGAAGTTTTCAACGGCATAGTAAATGCAGAAAATTAGGTATTTGTTATAGGTTAAAATTATTTAAAAGTAAGTATTATATTATTTGTATAAGGATTATATAACGGATTCCCGTTGATGATTTTATAACGGATACGAATGATAATACGGTCAGATTCGAATAGACTTGACTGCCATACTTTAGTTTCACTTGAGACATTATGAGGTCGAATGTCGTGATTTGTGATGTTCCGATAACACTTTGTACTCGATGCCTGCACACATAAAAATTACCGATGAAAATACTCGATGCTAGTGAAGCTATCGCTGGGAAGTACTCGATTATACTTGTACTCAAAAGCACTTTGATTAAAATTTTTGCTAAATAATAATTTTTTACAATAAAAAATACGTAATTTCTGCATATTATAATATTTACATATTAAAACGGAAAAATCTTTAAAAATAAATTAATTAAAAAAAAAAATTTTGTGAAAACTGAATGCATCGTAACTAAAAAACTATAACCGAATCCATCACGCTCACGGATTAAGTGAAGTGCTCGCATTTTCGCAGATTTCGCGAAAATTTACATAGCGGTGGTTTCTGCTATAGCCCCGAATATCGTGCAACCTCCGATTTGGGAGTGTTCAATAAAGACTCCTATCAATATCGTGATCAGACGTTTTCTTTTCTCGAAAAAAAAATGTTCTTATATTACAACATTTGCATTAGCTTCCTATTGTCCTACAGTAGTCGAAAATCTTGCAATTCAGCTTGGTCGGAGGCACGGTGGACACCGATTTTTCAAGTCCAAATAGACCAAGCTTTTTTCACAAATGACTTGCACAGAGTTACATTTTTATTATTTTGTAGATTTATTTATTAAATCTCTGCCTGTAAGTCGTACCTACTTTTACACTTTAGCAAAATTTAAACCCATTTCTCACTAAAGTTATGCAGCCTTATTTCTCCCATATTCTTTATTTACTGGATTAGGGATATGCCACTTTCTGCGTTAAGTTCTTGGGTCGAAGGTAAACATTTTTTTAGAAATGGGGGCACAACTCTGTGAAAGAGTTTAGAACATCATTAAGCTTATCGCTTTGAATATCATCGGCTACCCATTTAAATCTTTTATGAAAATTATTTGAATTGATTTTTAAAACAAAGCTTTTTCATTGATAAGTTTTCGAATTGCATAAAACCCTCCATTTTGTAAATAATGCTTAATATACGATTGGAAATTACCCTCCTATAAAATATTCGATTTTCCATAAGGTTACGTCTGGGAAAAATTTAAAAAATAATCTGCTTTTTAATCAAAAAAAAAAATCGAAATGTAACTACCTTCTTTCTTATATCATGGTCTGAACTACTGGATTTTATTTGCTGCAATTCAATGTCTGGGTTATGAAATTGAAAACATAACTCTGTGTTACTTATCTTATTATTTATAAATTACACTCTGGATTTTCCGCAAGTGAGCCTGAGAGAATTACCTTATAAATATCTACTCTAATTTAAGTTTGTGAAATGCTGCAATATATCATAAATAGTTTCTGATTTATTGTAAAAATGAAGCAAATTGTGTTAAAGATATTTGAGCGAAAATTAGTCAAATCAAGAATACATTTTTAAATGAAATATGACAATTGGTCTCAATTCAAACGCATTGTCATCAAAGAGCTGATTTTCTTTTAGTCGCAATATATTTGCCTATCATTTTTGCAACTATATACATATTTAGTGTATTTTAATTCATTGTTTACTTTGTATTTTGTATTTTAATTGTATTTAGAGCAAGGTAAGTAATAATAATAATAATGAGTAAAATCGGTTTGTGGTTTAGTTTGAAAATGATACTGAATAAAAGCTAAAGGCGAAGTACTCAGTATCTATCCATACTTTTAAGAATAAGATATTACCAATATTTTTGCTCCTCTGTTCCATATCCAAGATTTGTGTGTGCTAATTGCATTCCCATTTTTTTTAGTTTTCCCGTTACTTTAGGTTTTTTACTCGGTTATCATGTTTATTGAGTTCCTTTTATAAAATATTCTGTTTACAACTCAAATAGTCTCTAATTGTACCTAGCTTTTTGTTTTTTTTTTTTTGATTTTATTTTGACTTTTATTTTGGTTAATTAAAAACTGTTGAAACTTTTAATGAAACATTTCAATATGTAACATTCATTCAAAACTTTTACCACTCGTATGTTATGATAGCTTGCGTGAATTCTAGTTCAATAATTCCCCTTTCTACGCTCCTCCGTCACGTGGATGTCAAGTGGATAAAAGGCCTTAGTAGTTAATACATAAAATATGTAATTGCCTATGTAGTAGTTTACATGCATTCGTACATATACATATATGGACATAGTTTGTAATCAAAACTTTCGAATGAACTACAAGTAACTCAAAATAAATAATAAAAAAAAATACAATAGGGCTTTGGATTTGAATAAAATGAATGACAAGTTTGATAATACACAAATAATTCAAAAAGTTAAATACCATACGTAGAAGAGTTCAGAGAAACGATTTGAATTTATGTTCTATTTTTATAAGCACCTTTATTTATAACTTGTACCCTATTTTTTATCCATTATTAAAATATGTTTGACAGAGATTTGTACATTCACGCTTAGCAAATGAGAGCTTATCTTCCGACGGCTTATAGTGTGAAAACAATCCGATTTAGACCGTGAACCAACAAACGTGATACGGATTTACATAAAATTTAAAGTGAAATTTTGTCACTTACTGATAACCTGTGGCTAATTTATCTATTTATTTTTAGTTATCCATCAATCCTCTTTATTATCCATAATATATTTATCGCACCTCTCAAATAATCCTAAACCAGAAACCACGGACTGGGCGTTTTGCAATTAAACGGAGCAGGCATTGTGGCAGGTATCTGGTACTGTGTGCAAGGTACCTTTGTCAGAAATAATTGATCTAACCTTAAACAACAACAGGGAGACTATGTCTCTCTTTGGATTTCACCACTGTTGCTAATCGAATACCACAAGGTCGAAGCTCTGAGGTTTATTGTTTTGAGGAAATACGTAAGTCCACTAACTAGAAAATAGTAGGAAAAATTCCACGGTAAAATCCTGAGTTTATCACACATCGTCTATGAAACTTCTAAATATGACGTTAAAACCCCAAGAGGAAGCGAAACTACCTCTGAATATCATATCTGAGGGGCGGGCACGAAAAATCCTGAAGGAGGCCGATTAAGTTTGCACATAGCAGGGTATTAACGCCAACTCCGGCAAGAATTACATTTATGCGGAAGAGAAAATTGGGAGGTTTCAACCTTTTGGTGCTTAGAGATTCAACCCTAAGTTTTGCCCAGGAAATGAATTAACCTAGCGACAACTCTAGATAAGAAACTGATCTACCAACATCGCGATAAAGTAAGTCGAGCAATCATAGCTTTCAGACAGCTGAGTTAGAGTATAAAACTGGTTTTCCCGATCGAAGGCTTTCGCGATAATCAGACCAGAATTTACCAAGAGGCAGCAGGCGAAACTGCCATATCTGCGTGTAAAGCGTGTGAGCACTGAAGTCGGTGTGTCCCGGGTTCGAATACCAACATACATAAAAAATTATAGGAAGACATTTTTTTTTAATAACTATCGTTCCACGGCAGGCAATGACTTGAACTTTAGGATGTATTTCTGCCATGGAAAAAATCTCACAAAACTCATTTGCCATTCGGAATCGGTCTAAAACTGTAGATATTTCAATTTGTTGTTACAACATCAAGAAGCACACCACAAATTGTGGGAGAAATACGGTGACATTGGTTTCATTACATCATAGCAAAATTACTATTGCCCTGGGCATTCACCTATATAATTCCAGCTCTGACTATACTTAGGTTCAGTTTTTCATTACGAATTTAGCAGTTGAACTATGTTTAAACTCTCAATATTGCAGGATTAAACTCAGATTAAGGAACACGCCATAGTTAAATGACCTTTAATGTAGCGACCTGTATAACTCACAAAAGTCCTCGAAAGCCGCTCGACATCTTCGAGAATTGTGCTGGAATTTAAGTTGAGACTGAACTACGTCAAAAAAAAGGAATGAGCTTGAACTCAAGCGGGTACAGGGATAATGCAAAATATATTCAAAGCAACAAAATTACTGACAAATAGGCGAGCTGGAAATTTTTTGGCACGTTAAATTGAACCGCAAACATTTATTTGGCCATCCATATGGAGACTGTTGGGTATATAAAGTATCTGATGTGCGAAAATCATGAGAGCTGTCCTGCAAAGTAACTAAGAGTTTCCAATAGTTGCAATCTTTATTCCAGGAGAAATTTCCATTTCCTAAATCCATTAAAGAATATAAAATATATGTATCTGTTTGCTCTATACTTGTATCCTCTTTCTAGGTGTCAAGTATCAAAGAACGTAGATTTCAAACTCACGTCCAATCTCACCATACTAGAACTAGTTTGACTTTTGCTGATTCTGATTAGATCCAATTGGTTACTGGTGTGGTGAAATTGAACGAGAAATCTTATCATAGGAAACGAATTCCAAGCGAAACAACTCCATTACATTTAATTTCTAATGCGCCGCACTTTCGCCAACATTTCAACTTTGCATTCCAAATTGAATTAAACAATAGTTTGAGGTTTAAGTAAACGCATTTTCTTTCATGTGTGTTTGTGGTTATAGTTGTTAATGTTATGAACTAACAACTATAATTTGTTTTGTCTTACATATGTACATATGTATGTTTGTATACATTTGGAATGTAAATTTTCTTACATAAAAATCATTTCCCTATTTTAATTGATTGACAATATTGGTCAGTTAAGTGTACATGTTAATTTTTTTTAACCACTTCCACTGATGATTGAAATATTTTTCATTAATTATTACTTTGTTAATTAGTGGCCCGAATTATACGGTTGTTTTTGGAAAACAATCACTGGGTTTCTTTTAATCGATTTTTTGGCCAATTGCAACTTGTCTGTTGCTTTTTATAATATTTAGTTTTATTTTTTCTGTTTTCATGAAAGTAGGAAATATTTGTTTTCAAATTGGATTTTTATGGTGGATGCCAATTCCAACAAACATCGCACAAAACATAAATACATAGTTTCTATTCGAGTCGAACTATTGCTATACATATTGCACATACACATTGAATAAAGGGTGTACCCGAATGACTAACCAATTTAATTCGTAAATAGTAGAACCTTCGATTTCTCGAAATTGACCGAGGCGCAAGTCTTGGTAAATAGCACATTTTTACTTAGGTACTTATGATAAAAGTTACAGAAAAGCACAGCCAATATAACCAGGAATGAAATTAAAAGTGGTAGCGCGTACTCATCATGCATGATTGCTCTTGAAAAACAATAAATTAAAAAAAATAATAATAATAAAACAGACAGAGTAATTTACAAAGAGAACTCAAAATAAACATTTCTCATAAACGTTCATTTCATTCCATAATTCTTGCAAATTAAATTGATTGTAAGATACATAGCTGGGGGCGCTGTCGAAAACAAATATTGCTTTAAAGTTAATGAAAGTGAATTCGAATTTTTAAATAATTCTCGCCTATCCACTGGTAAATGAGTGTATTAGCCGCACTTGTATAAATTATTTCTTATAAATGATATAGTATATTTCTTTATTTGACGTTACCCGATCGATATTAAAACCTAATTCGATCGAATTGGTTTTTGGTGTGGTGAAATAAGCTGAGATATCTTGAGTCGAAGTCAGGTAAATAATAACAATTCGAACCCTGCCTACTTTGCACAGGGTTGAGTTTCGTAAAAATTACAACTAAGAGGAGAAGTTTTCAACGGCATAGTAAATGCAGAAAATTAGGTATTTGTTATAGGTTAAAATTATTTAAAAGTAAGTATTATATTATTTGTATAAGGATTATATAACGGATTCCCGTTGATGATTTTATAACGGATACGAATGATAATACGGTCAGATTCGAATAGACTTGACTGCCATACTTTAGTTTCACTTGAGACATTATGAGGTCGAATGTCGTGATTTGTGATGTTCCGATAACACTTTGTACTCGATGCCTGCACACATAAAAATTACCGATGAAAATACTCGATGCTAGTGAAGCTATCGCTGGGAAGTACTCGATTATACTTGTACTCAAAAGCACTTTGATTAAAATTTTTGCTAAATAATAATTTTTTACAATAAAAAATACGTAATTTCTGCATATTATAATATTTACATATTAAAACGGAAAAATCTTTAAAAATAAATTAATTAAAAAAAAAAATTTTGTGAAAACTGAATGCATCGTAACTAAAAAACTATAACCGAATCCATCACGCTCACGGATTAAGTGAAGTGCTCGCATTTTCGCAGATTTCGCGAAAATTTACATAGCGGTGGTTTCTGCTATAGCCCCGAATATCGTGCAACCTCCGATTTGGGAGTGTTCAATAAAGACTCCTATCAATATCGTGATCAGACGTTTTCTTTTCTCGAAAAAAAAATGTTCTTATATTACAACATTTGCATTAGCTTCCTATTGTCCTACAGTAGTCGAAAATCTTGCAATTCAGCTTGGTCGGAGGCACGGTGGACACCGATTTTTCAAGTCCAAATAGACCAAGCTTTTTTCACAAATGACTTGCACAGAGTTACATTTTTATTATTTTGTAGATTTATTTATTAAATCTCTGCCTGTAAGTCGTACCTACTTTTACACTTTAGCAAAATTTAAACCCATTTCTCACTAAAGTTATGCAGCCTTATTTCTCCCATATTCTTTATTTACTGGATTAGGGATATGCCACTTTCTGCGTTAAGTTCTTGGGTCGAAGGTAAACATTTTTTTAGAAATGGGGGCACAACTCTGTGAAAGAGTTTAGAACATCAAAAAGGGCAACATTTTTTCGAGAAAAGAAAGCGGCATGGACAGCTGCCATTATCAAAAATATAAAGAATATTCTTGTAAAAAGGGAAATGGAGTTATCATTTCGAATGGGTATTGCGATTTTTCGATATACCGGCTCTTTAAAGAATGACAGGCAAATTAATTTTGAAAAATCTTGGTTTGCAGCTAATCGATTATAAATAATTACATTCTTAGAGAAGTTGTAAGTTGGATTGTGTGGGTGACCGACTGACGGCTACTTTGTTTTGTTATAAATGTTCCATTTTTTTGTTTGTTAAAAAGCGCTTTAAAAAAATCGTAAAACTGAGCATATAAAAAATGCTCATTCGAACTTTATTTTGCTAAGCTAACGTTTGTACGATTTAAAATAATGAGCATGTGTAATGGGGTTCAACGGTTATTTTTCATGGACATTATTTGATAAAAAATTAATATATTGAAATTTTTGGTATTTCAATGCTCAATAAAAATCAGGGATTAGTTTACTCCGACATACAAAAAATAATGAAATAATTAAATTAATCAACTTACATACGTATTTCCCATTTTGCTGCTGCTGCAAAGTTCTTAATATTTTTTTTTTTTGGTTCCTTCATTCATATAAAAAATTTTTAATCATCACAGTAATCGAGATAAAGACAAAAAAAATAATTCTGTTTCCGCCCGGGATCGAACCGGGGGCCTTCCGCGTGTTAGGCGGATGTGATAACCACTACACCACGGAAACAGTTGGCAACTCTGTCACAAAGTGTCCATCTCAATACTGTCACCTTTTTATGTTATGTATAGGTAAAAATTAATACAAGTCCGTGCCGATAAGCAAAAAAAAATGCTAAAGTCGAGTTAGGATTAAAAATTTAGCATATGAAAAAGTAGAACTATGATATTTTCGAAATTTTTGGAACTAAATTGTCCAGGGTGTTCGTTTAAGTCAATTAATTTGCATTTGAAAGTGGATTTTCCAAATTACTTAAAAACTATTGTAGTTTGTCTATTTAAACTTGTGTATATAATTTTTTTTTTAATTTATTTTAACTATCAAAAAAAAAACATTTAAGGGTATATTATAAGACATTTTTTTTTTAATTATTCTTTTTAATGCTCTGCTTTTACTAAACCACTATAATTATTAATGAAATTTGTTTGTATCTTAATCAAAGGAATGGTGTTTTTTCTATAATATTAGCAAGGTTTTTCATGATAAATTGTTCCAATTAATTTATACATATTTATACAAAATCTATGAAAACACAAAAAAAAAAAATGGTCATGAATTTTTTTTAAAGAATGAAAATTAAATTTACTAGGTCAAATTCAAAAATAAAATTATAGAAGATTAATTCAATTTAGTATGATTCAAAATATGTATTTTGTGGTGGTCGTAATCCAATAAACAAAATTGGATTAAACATACAGTTACCCTATTCATCATATTACCTAGTCATATTGAAATTTTTCTTATATTTTCTTCTTGCTTTCGCATTTTGTTTGTAAATTTTTTTCTCAAATACATATAGCAGATACATTCTCTAATATTAGGCATATAAGGCAAGCTTCAAACTTTTTAGAAAATTTGTAAAAACTTAGCGACTTTTCATCAAATTTCAACTTTTTGATCAGAATTTTTAAGAAACTTTCGGGTATGCAGATATGTTACCCATATAATTTTAGTATAATAATAAGGAAAAGTGGCTAAAACCTCCTCCTTTGGGTTTTTTGATAATTTTTTAAATAATTTTGAGCATCTTCAGCACAAATAAATATTT
This sequence comes from Anomoia purmunda, assembly GCA_951828415.1. Taxonomy (NCBI): domain Eukaryota; kingdom Metazoa; phylum Arthropoda; class Insecta; order Diptera; family Tephritidae; genus Anomoia; species Anomoia purmunda. The sequence goes on from OX639994.1 coordinate 125,063,718, forward strand.
AAAATCAAAAATTAATAAAAGTGATCAAAGCCAAAATTTCCAAAAAAAGAAAAAAATAAGACATCCACATTAATGTACTAAAATTGGATCGGTAACCTAATAACTAGTAACCTAATTGCTTACACAGCAATTTTTATAAAAACTCAGCTAAAAAGTTTGAAAATTTTATCAAAATATGTTAAATTTAAAAAAAAATTGTCCAAACTTAAAATATGGTGCTTTATGCATTTTTTTGTGGAACTATATTTTTACAAAAATTGAACAAAAAAAAAAGATCATAAAATATATTACGTATTATGGCAGAAAATCGCTGTGTGCTACCCACTGTACATAGTTTGTACAATATGTATGAATATTAAACAAACCACCATTCAGCGAAAATTGTTTTTGAACATACATACTTAAATAAATAAATAATATTAAAATAATTAAAAATATAATGATCAATTCTCAAAAATAACACCAAAAAAATTTCACTGTTTCCGCCCGGGATCGAACCGGGGGCCTTCCGCGTGTTAGGCGGATGTGATAACCACTACACCACGGAAACGTGTACTATTAATTTGTCAAAGACGCTACTTCACCAAACTACTTGGGTGGCTAGGTGATAAAAATGATATTCACCATGTGGTCAAATATACAATTGACTCACATACATTTATATATGTATGTATGTGCTCAGACATCTGTCAGTAGATACACAGTTCAAGCAAACACGAATAGATTTCATTGATTCGGTAAATTAGTAGATTACAAAATGAAATGCGCAGAAATGTTATGTAGGTGTAGATATGTATGGTTGTGTGTAGTGTCAGATATAAGAAATACAATCTCGCATTTCTAATGTGAGGTTTATTGAATTTATTTCATCACTCATCCAATCGAGCTGTCATTTCTAGTACTACCAAAGTTTATTTTGTCTTATTTTTGTATAATATAAATATAACAACAATTTTAAATCTATTATCTATTAAATCTATTATGTGCATTTCATTTATTTATTTATACAATTCTAAAAAGGCAATGGGAGTGTGGGGTCACAAATAAAGGGTGGTTGAATTTTGAGGGCCGGTGTGGATTTTGAATAAAACACAAATTATTTTGGAAATTATTGTAATGTCTTTTTATTATGATAATATGGTGTGGTTCAACTATGTATGGAACAAAATATCGGCCAAATGTACGCCGCGAGATGACATGCAGACTCAGACAAATTTATGGGATGAAGAAGACTATGTTCTAAACATTATTTCTTCATTTTCAATAAACTATATCACCAGTTGAAGTAGTTCGCACCTTTGGATGAAAGATAACGTGCCTGAAAATGTATTTGTTTCCTTACCATGCTTGCTGTTTTTATTGCGAAAGAAATGTGGAAACATCAAATCCAAACAAAAATAACCTATTTGTTTTAAATAAAACTGTACAAAAAGCACAACTTTTTCAAATAATTCTACATATTTTACGAGTTTCCTATAAGACGAAGTTTTTTGTCCCCTTAAGATTCGCTTCACCTACATGTGTTTTCGTTACATACTTTGAAACTTTATATACCAAAACGGAATAATGTGCGTGATATGCCGAGTTGACCCGACTCGAATACTTAAGAGTTACTCACGTACTCGATTAAGCGACATCGTGAAAAATTATCGGGATTTCATGGAAAAATTTCGATATTTTAAGCAGAAGATTGTTCCATGTGCCCGAGATGAGCTTTTTTGAGTATACATTCGTTCTGATATGCTTTGTACTATTAATGTATTTTTTCCCGCTCTTTTGACATTTTTCTTCAGTAAGGTTTGCCATTTCATCATGGAAAGATATACGATCCATTAACGAGTCGAAATTATTAAAATTTACTACCGAAATTCGGAGTCAATGGCCTCAACTTAAAGAGCGCTACGTCCAATTTATGGTCGTCGTCATTTATGGCTGAATGGCTTCGTCAATAAGCAAAATATGCGTTATTGGACAGGCAGCACTCCACACGTACTCCATGAGTCAACATTGCATCACGAAAAGATTACGATTTGGTGCGGTTTATGGGCCGGCGGCGTCATTGGGCCGTACTTCTTGCGTGATGATCAAAACCGGCACGTTACTGTGAATGGGAATCGCTACCGCTCAATGATAACCGAATACTTTTGGCCCGAATTGGATGATATGAACTTGGACAATATGTGGTTCCAACAGGACGGCGCCACAAGCCACACAGCGAACGTCACAATCGATTTATTGAAAACCAAGTTTGGTTAACGTTTTATCTCACGAAATGGCCCAGTCAATTGGCCGCCTCGGTCGTGCGATTTTACGCCGTTAGACTATTTCCTGTGGGGCTACGTCAAGTCAATGGTCTATGCCAACAAGCCAGCGACGTTTGATGAACTTCGTACGAATATCGAACGTGAAATTGCAGCAGTATCGGCTATTTGGGTTCAGCGTCTGGTATTCTGCAAGCGTGCCCGTGGTGCCCATGCAAAAGAAATCGAGTTTCGTACATAATGGCATTAAATGTACTTTCACAGGAATAAAGAATTTAATTCATATCCCAAACCGTTTTAGTTTTATTTAAAAAAAAAACTTTTGTAGCGTTCCTATTGCAATACCTGATATTTATTACCACTCCCCGGTAAGGTTGTGGGATTATTTTTTAACTTTTCTATCAAGTGTTCGTGTGTGACTTGCTTCCACAGCCCTATTGCTATATAAATCTCTTTTTAACTGCCTAAGAGAGGGAAGTCCCTTATAAATAACAATATACACTTTATTCCGCTCTACCAAATCGCTTTGAAATTTTGAGTAACATTTGATAAGTTTTTTTTATTTTTAAATGGTGTTTTTGTTGTAGAGTAAAGTAAAATGGCGCAACATGTCACACAACTACTGAAAGAATAACTATGTTACGTGAAAATTGTAATATAAATTTGTGATTTTACACCAATAGACTTTTATTCTTTATTACTACAGTGAAGAGAAAGTGTGTGAAAATTCTCTAGCAACGTGCTCTAAGATGACATCCGAATTTTTATTTTCGAAAGAATTCGAATACGTGCGGAAAAATTTTATAACAAAGCCGTTAAGAAAAGCCGAGACAGGCATTTTTTTTTAAGTGAAATGTTTAGGGGAGAAATATATTTATATTTTAAATATTTAAAGAAAGTTGCCACCTATTTAAAAAGGTAAATTACACAAATTTAAATTTAAAAAAAATTGGAAGAAGTTTTAATAAGGAACTGGTAGTCATACTTGAGTTCAAGTTAGAAGACACCTGTTTAATTAGTGAACTGAAATATTACAATTTTAATATGAAACGAAAATTAAAGCTTAGTTCCGAAAGTATTTTTTAAGAGGGTTGCCACCTGTTTAAACAATTAAATTAAGCTAAATTAAATGAATAGAATTAATGAAATAAATATAAGAATATGTAGTCAAAAAGTTTAGGATTTTTTTTGGTTTTTAAATATTTTTATAGAACGTTGCAATCTCTTAATAAGTTAAATGAAAGAGAGCAATATTGGTGCGTAAAGAAAGATATTTAGAAAAAGTTTCATTCGAATATATTTCGGATTAGAGCTACCAGCTGTTTTCAAAATTGAATACAAATAAATTGAGGAGTTCCTAAGCTACTTAGACCGGATGCCGCCTTATAAGTTTGAACTAATAGCGTAACAGAAATTAGACATCATCTCATTTCATGTTCCGGTTCTGAAAAGCACATTGTGCAAGCCACCATCACTACTAGAGCGACCAATGCAGAGTCGATCGATTCCATGAATTCTTGTAATTCTCAACTTCATGACGTTTCAATTCAAACGTGTTCAGTTCCCTAACCTAACCTTCGCTTCTTCCACGCGAAGGAACTCTACGTACTATTTTTGATTTTTATTTGTTCAATATTAATTAAAAATTTGTAGTTTATATTAAAGTAAAAAACAATTATTATCTGTCTGCGTTTTTTTTTTTAAATTTCGAAATGAAACTTCTTGTCTTGAATTTTTCGTCTTCCTTCTCAAAGGGATATAACATTGTCAATTCCTGTGCACACGTTGGACTACTAACTTAAAAAACAAAATACAATTAAACTTCAAAATTCATACAGCTGAGCGCAGATCTCATTTTCTCTTTGTCACCGGTATCTAACGCGAGCACGTTAACTTCAAGTCAACCCTCCTCAGTATTGAATTATTTATTGACTTGCATGACTCAACAAGGCGAGGGCGAATGTCAGTACCATATGCTATGCTTTTCTAATTTGCGTTAATCCTTTTGAAATGAATGAAAGAATGAATTGAAAAACAGCGTCGAATGCGTGAAAGAATGGAAAATAAATTGGTTGGAAAAAACAAGCTGATGCAACTAAAAAATGAAGTGATTTTCGAAACCATACACAGTTTGATTGAATCATATGAGGACATATTTAATGTAAGTAAGTGGTTGTTTGTATTTTGAAACTTCAATTACTCTTTTGTAACCTGCCGGCTAGTGTAAATATATTTTAAATAAATGGAAAATTTCGCTGCACAATAAAAACTTCAAAGTTAACTTTGCGAAGACAATTTCGAAATTCGAAGTAAGCAAACAATGTGACTTTGGGAACAACCACCGCTTGGAGCTGAATTTGCGTAACAAGCCAAAAATAAACAATGAATGCGTTTGAAGTGGCTGCTGGTTATGTAAAAGCTCAGAATGAGTTTCTAGTGTGTATGGGTGTTATCCTGGCGTTGAAAGAGTTAACACCCCTGAGCACAGCTGATGATGGGTGAGATGCCACAATCTGCATACAATTTGCACACACCCACAGTTACTCACAAAAATATGTTGCTTTGATTGTAAAAAACATTAAAAAATTTTCCCGATTCCTTTTTTGTTGATTTTTATTAAAATATAGTGCATTTCATAAAGAACCCCATATAAATCAATATTTCTAATTTTGCACAAAATTTATAAAAATTTAACAAATTTGTATCTTTACTTAAAATTTTTTAAACACAATTTTTTAGAAATTTTTCGAGTATTTAGATTTTGTAGTTCATTCACTTCTACTTAAAATAATAAAGTGTAAATTTTTAGTTGCTAAAAAAACCCGTGGATTTTTCAATTTTTTTTTCACTGGCGATTATACTCAAAAATCAAAATCGAAAATCATCTAAAATTTTGAAGCACTTGACACATCATTTTTCTTATACTAAAATTGGATCAACAGCATACTCCAAACATTTTGGAAAATTCCGATTAAAAAGTTTGAATTTTTCGATGCAAGTTTGTTTAATATTTGGTGCAAAATTTGAAACATTAACTGGTATGTTTTTTGTTATAAAGTGAACGACAATTTTATGACAATCTAGAAAAAGCCAGTGGACTCCTGCCTGTATTTATTTATTAACTTACTTTTGCGTACGTAACCAGAAAATGCATTTGAGGTTCTGCCACATACATATGTACATCAGGTGGCAACCCTCTCAAAAATATAGGTATGCCAACACGAACAGTTTGACACTCATATTTTGATATTTTACATCTTTCTGTATAATTTAATTCAATTTAACTTTTGGAAAAGGTGGCAACCCTTTTCAAAATAAACCTATACACTTTTTCCTAGCGAAACGAACGGCTTGGCAGCTATAGTTTACTATATCAAATAATAATATTATAATTTAGTTGAATTCTTTTTTTAACAAACTGGTGGCGACCTTCGTTAAAATATTGCTAGCTATAAAGCTTCTTTCGAACAAAACGCACCATTTGATACCCACCTTTTACTGTTTCATATAACTTGTTTAAAATTTTATTAGATTCGAATTTTTTTTAGCAGGTGGCAACCCTCTATATTCAAAATTTTTTCTCCTCAACGAATCGAACAGTTTGACAACCATATTTACATACTTCGTATAACTTGTGTATAATTTAATTAAATTCGATTTTGCAAACAGGTGGCAACCTTCATAAAAGTTAGCTATGAAACCTCTTTCAGAGATGAACCGCTTGACACCCATATTCTAATATTTCAAACCAATCGTATTAATTAAATTCGACTTTTCATACAGGTGGCAACCCTCTGCTAAGCTTGAAATATACTTTGCGACCTATTATCATATATCATACCCACGAAATATACTTACAAAGTTCCATAAATGCGGTCGACGCGAGATTTTTATATAAAAATAGATTCAAAGCAAAATACTTTTGTGAGTAACTGTAAATATAACACTACAAAAAATATGTACATAGGTAGCTTGCGTTAACTACCTACGAAGCTAAAGGATTAAAATAATATTTAAACACGCATTCTGTGACAATCAGCGAAGGGTAAGTTTGCATTTTTCTTTTTGTTGTAACGTCACGATAAATAGTTGTTTCCACATTTTGACATCAGTTGGGGTTACCCAAACTCTTTGTAGCTACATATTTAGTTTGATTCTCCTTATTCTTGTTATCACCCCCTGTTTCTTGCCTGACCTGCTATATTTGCCCGTGGCATTTTTGAACTGCAGCTGTGCTTGATTAAAATTTTAAAGTTTATTTTAATCGTATGAAATATTTACACAATTTACAATCGCTGCATTTAAGTAGGAGGGAGTAGGAGTAGAGTTTGTTAAATATTGGATACGCTTCATTTTATCAAACGCGAATGTTCGAAGTGACACCCGAGAAAGCGAGCTGAGCTCTTTGTTTCTGTTAGTTTTAGATCTTATTAGTCAATCGTAGTAAAAGCAGATTTATTCAAACGACTCACCTGCTCTTATGAAAACAAAGCAATTCTCGATTCAAATGCGGTATTTAAACAATGTAAAATCATTATGAAAAGAATGCAGAAGGTGGCGCAGATTCCGGTATCGATAATCCTCTTGAAAATTTTGACAGAATATCTATCTACATACGTAAGAACAGATTTTGTTTACAAAACCCGCGTATGTATCTATTCTCGGAATTGTGTGTATTCTTTAGTGTGTATTCTTTCTAACATGCATACCAACATGTTTCCTCTCACTTCTATCCAACGGTAAATCTGGTGGGACGTCACAGCCAAGTTACTCTCCGAATTTCAGATCAATCAGCGCAATCTTGTATTCTATCATTCTTGATGTAAAATGTCGTCACACAATCTCATAATCAAGGGGTTTCGATCTTATCACATTCTTTTGGTAGTTAAGATAATTTTGGAGGGTATGCGTCGATATATTTTAGTTTTGAAATATCGATATTTGTTACTTATTTCGGCGTTTGAAATTTATGTTAAATTCGACATTTTTAAGGCTGCTATAAGCTCTATTTGATTTGTATCCCCCCCATCGAATAATAATTGCGCCTTCGATATTTCGATATTTTTACTCTGAATATACTGATATTGTTTAAAAATATCGATACGCTGTAATATCGATACGCTGTAATAAATTTGAAATTGAAACATTGTGTTATATTAAATATTAAAATAACCGCTGAAACAGCGAACCTGAGTAATAAAATTCTATCACCGCAAATTTTAAGTTCAATGTGTAAAGAAAAAGAATAGGAGGTTTTTAATTTTTTGTTTTTGTCAAAAAAGTTTTTCAGCATGAATGTTGAAAAGGGAGCTTTTTGTGTAATATTTTTCCTCTAGAATACAAAAAGTTTTTTTAACTCTATTTACATTTGCCTTTCAAAAAACTATAAACTAACCTGTAAAACTACCCCGAACTCCAAAAATTAAACCATTACAGATTTAGCAAGGGAGAATGTGAAAAGTGATTGGAGCAAAGTGATTTTTACAGATAAATCACCTAGTGTGGCGTGGAACCACTGGACGAAAGTTTGCGTTTGTAACGGCAGGAATTCGATAATTTGATTGTTTTTACATAAAATCTCGAAGCAAAGCATATGATCAAACTGTATGAAAGGTGTCTGCTAAATTCTGCGACAAAGCTTAATGGACCGAACACAAATGATTGAATATTTCAGGAAGATAATGACCCAAAAAACCGAAGTCTATAATGCACGTTTTGGAAAGCAGAAAAAGACGTACAACTGCTTGATTAGCCTTCGCAAAATCCCGATGCTAACCGAATTGAAAATGTAAGGGCTCTAATGTAAGCGAAGATTCGAGGGGAAAACTATCTACAATGAATCAACTTGATTGGTAACGGAAAATAAATAAAAATTGGAGGGATCTGCCTCCAGATTATGCCAGAAAACTAATCGAAAGTTTTTCAAGATGATGTCAAGCTATTCCAGGAAGCAATGGGTAGTGGACGACATATTAAATACTACGCGCACTAGATATTGGAATGTGGAACAAAAATGAAGTGTAATAACTTTCACACACTTTTTTCATTAAAATTTCGCAGACGAATCTGTTTTGCGAAACACAATATAAGAGCATTTGATTATTGTATGCACTTTTTTGTGGAGAGCTTGATACTTTTTTAGCTTTATATGAAAAATATTTCATTTTAATGTATAGACCGTATTTGTCAATAATTATTTATTAAAAAAGTATTTTTAAAGTAGATATATGCCGGAATTCTGTAACTCAGTCTCATCTCAAGCCACTACATTTGAGACTATCATTTAGAATAATTGTTCGTGACTTGAAACGATTTCGGTATTCAGTAGGCAACAGTCTCAAAATATTTCTCCAAAGACTGTGGTGAAAAGCAGTGGAGGCAACCAGCTTTAAAAAATAAAATAAATATATAATATGTATATTAAAAATTCTTATTACTAAACTTAATCTCAACCGATTATTTAAAATATGTTTAAAAATTGCAGCTATCCACCATTGATAAATACCCATCTATGCGTGCATTCGAGCAAAATGCAGAACAAGGTAGATAAGTAAACAAATATACAAATAGTTTTTAGTTTTTATAATGCGTTATGAAAACTAAGTGTTTTTTTTACCGATTTAAGCAAAATATAGCGTACTTGCCTAAATTTCTTTGTTTTGTGACCTACTAAAGACCAGCTGACAAATTAGTGACTTTATTTTGAGACAAGAGACTTGAGACGGCTTACTGTATACCGAATAGGCTCTCACCACCGAAAAGTCTCAATTAGTGACTAGAGACTACTTACAGAATACCGGCATAATACTGTTAAACACGCCGGAAAGAATACGCACTATTAAGAGAATAGAATGTACAACTTGTAAACAAAATATGTTGTTACGTAGATGACTCTGGGCCTGTCCCAATAGATACACAAGTGCTCTGAAAAGTACATTTTTAATAGCAATAATGTGAAAAAAATTGCCGCTCTACTGAGAAATTTTGCAGCAATTATTACCAAGAAAAAGACGGTATTGGCGCGTTTTTCTTTCTAATATTGCCAAAAAGTTTAATAAGCGCCTGAATTTCTGGTACAAAGGAATTAAAATCAGCAAAGGCAAATATTTGCTATACAATTTCCGTATATAATTTCTGGCTCAACTCGCTGGCCTTCGTTTGAATCAAAGGAACTGTCAAAAATTTCCAGCAGTAAAATGTTACGAAATGCCACAGCAGAAATGTAAAAATGTAAAAATGTAAAAAAATCAGCATAGGGCTTGTGCCAAATGGTAGCAAAGTACATTGGAATGAATATTTTTAACAGTTATGAGGTGAAAATAATATAGGACAAGCAATTGGAAAATGTTTGACAACAAGCAAAATAAAGGATAAGACCGAAATTAGTATGTATTACATATTCAAAAAATAAATGAAAGTGAAATAATGTAGAGCGGCCGGCACAAAATTTAAAAAAAAAACTATACTACTTGCTAGTTAGAAATTAATAATTAAAATCAATTACAACGGTTACGGTCTTAGACGTCTTTCCAAGGAACTCATATGGAAGTTTTGGCGAGCTGTTGTATAATTTAAGTTAAAATGTCTATTTAACTCATTGCTTTTAATTCTAAAAGAATTTAAATTGACAATGAAAGTAGTTTTTGTAAATTTGCTGCATTTTTTCTCTAATGAATTTTATTTTTTTCAGTTTAAACAAAGAATGTAGATTACAAAGAAGTTGCATCATTCCTACCATTTCACTAACAGAAAATCTCATCCAATTCACCATACCAGAACTAATTTGACTTTTGCAGATTGGTATGAAATTCTGATTAGAAGGAATTGGATTTTGTGTGTGGTGAATAGGATGAAAGTGCTGGCCACAGGAAACGAAACGTCATGCACCTTCTTTGTAATCTATATAAGTACGTTCTTTGGTAAAAAAAAAACGTTACCGATTGGCACAGCAAAAAAAAAGGAAATTTTCTCACAATGGTATCTCACCATAGAACTTTGCTACCGTTTTCCACGGGCGCATACTGAAAAGATTTTACACCATAGAATTTTTCTATCAATTGTCACATGACCTCTATCAAAATTTTCAAGAGAGGGTTAGCAATACCACAATCTGCGCCACTTTCTGTACTCTTTTCACGATGTAAGTATATAAGTAATATCTATAGAAGTATGATGAATCTTCTTCATCTGTATTATATGAATTCTGAAGTGAAAATAGACAAATATTTCATTATAACTAAAACAGTTATTCAAACAGAAAATTAAAGTACAAATACAAAAATATCTGGCTTCACCGTCTCACTTTAAGTAAATAATGCAATAATAATTTTTCAAATACCATTTCTTAAGTGAATATTTTCTTAAGGCACACGTACTAAACAAATAAACACATTTTATACAAGAGCAGAACAAATTTCCTTAAAAAAACATTTATACAAACCTAAAAGAAAATGTACACAAAAATCAACACAATTACTGAAACCGTTAAGCACTTAACTTAAATGAAAATTTGCTGTTTTTTTGTTAGCGAAAGAATTGCATCTGAAAAGAAGAAAGACAGTTCATTTTGGTTATTTCTTTACAAATTACTTCTTCAACAACAACAACAACAAAAGACCAACTGATGCTGATGGCCAAATTGACACTGTTGACGCAACCCATTGTGGTCGCGTGGCGCTTTTTGTGGTAAGTACCGTTGCTTTAGTGGTGTGGTGGTGTCTTAATTTACTCAAACTGCATGAGCTGATTGATGGTCAGATATGAGGAAAACTCCACCGAGTGCGGTACTCACATTTATTCGGAATGATTCTAAGTCACTGCAAAAGACCAAAGAAGCAAAAGTGGTGAATAAAATACCAGCTAAATTTAGCACATTTTTCAATGTAATTTTCCTTTCCTCCCCCTCAACTGCAGCCAACTACAGTAAATAAAGAATAAGGATCACTTCAGTTTAAAGAGTCAACTCTAATTAAAATTTAGTCAAGCGTCTAAGGTCGGGAGGCAAATGGAGTTCTTTATAATTTTCCAACTTCTATAGCCACTCAACGTGACAACGTGAGAATTGCCTACATCCTTTAGGAAGGCATCCTCGGCAGCCAAGGACACAGGCGACAAAGTCAAATAAAATGAGTACAGCTTCAAGTGGCAAACTAATGACAGTTTTCTTTTATACATTTCTCCTCTATCTTCCTCTCTCTCTCTCTCTGTCTGTATTCACCCCTTTTCCCCAGCTAAATTCTTTTATGCATCCCAGTGACACCATCAACTTCATCGTCGTCATTAGCGTCAATAAATTCACCAACTGCAAAGCACGAATGCAACCCAGCGACAACAGCAACAACAACAACCTCTGATGCTTGAATGCAAACTTCCACTTTGCGTAGCGGAGAGATTGTTGTTGTTGTCGGTGGAGTTGCCGTGAGGCTCGCAAGCCAAGTACACAACACCAAGCATTATGCAAAGGAAAGAAAATGAAATGAGACAAAAAAAAACAAAAAAAGTTAAAATAAAAATAACACCCAACAATGAACACCAGAAAAAAAAACAAATCCACAACAAATTGTTGAAGAAATTGCAACAATAGCTTGTTATTTGCAAAAAAGGTATGGCAACCACAAACAAACAAAAAAAAACACCGTCACGTTGAAGGTCATTAACATCTTTGCAGAATTTGCCGCTTTTCTTGTTGATCTCTGCAATCTGCGTGGCTGCTTTTTATATTTCGTTAAATGTACTGTTTTGTTTTGTTGTTATTTTTTTGTTGCATTTAAGTTAATTTAATTATTTTATGTAGCGTCATTATTGCAGTTGTGTAATTGCAAAGGTTTTTGTTGGTTCATTGCTATCTGATGCAATGAAAGATAAAAAATTTAACTTACATTGCTTTACAAAATTTATATTTTTGCGAAATTTCAGTGAATAAAAAATTGCAATTCAAAGCTCATACTTTTCTTCATTTATTTTTTTGATTCTCCTCTAGTTTTTAGCATCGTTAAATACTTTGGTTTAATATTCGAAACTACAAAGGATTTTTTTGATATCTAAAACAAACTATTTCCTTGGCGCAGTGATTGTAACCGATACCTGGCACTTGTTGCGAGTCTTTACCATATTGAATAATACATATGTATATCGAATCAGAAATAAAAAATCAAGGACCAAAGATAACTGCTACCCGAAATCCGAAATTTAACAAAGAAGTTGTTTCATAAAAGTTTTTAGAAGAGGGATATATTTTCCGTTGTCAATAATAGTTATTTGCAAATGTATATTTTTCATTGCCTGATAACTGTTATACAGGAGAAATATTTTTTTTCCGTTAACAATGAGAGTTATTTTCCAACATTTATTTTTTAAGTGGCTTAATAGAAGTTATTCCATTTTAACATTTATTTCTACCTTATATTTTACTTAATCTTCATCTTTATTTTCACATTTATCTTCTTCTTCACTTTCTTCTTCATCATCTTTACATTCCTTTAAATCTCGATCTTCTTCAATATCCTTATCAGATAAAATATAATATGAACGTTGGGAAATAACACTTATCAGTTAACAGATAATATAACCGTTATAAGTTAACGTAAAAGTTAAACGTTGGCAAATAACTCTCATTGACAACTGAAACAATATTTCTCCTGCCTGGGTATCAAATGAGAGCTCGTGTTATGACCACAATTATCTTATATACAATTCGACAGTATCCCTCGATCAAGACTCAATATGACTCCCACCCCACTGGGTAGCTCTATCTATCAGTGAGATTAAGGTCAATCTTAGGACTGTAGAGATGACAGAGAATTCGTAGTAATTCAATTCAGAAGGCTTATCGACGTAGACATTCAAATCTTCCGCCTTGTAGGAGTCTTGAACTATTTTTGAACTTAGGAAAGAAACGAGGAACTTTTTCAATTCTCGTTTTGTGTCCAAGCTATTTTTAAACAAATATAAAAGTGAATGATCAAAGAATGCGTCATACGAGTCAGTGGAGGGCTTCAAATGAACAGCCAGACCGAGTTAGATGTTGGCTAAAGAACATTCCTTTCGACGGGTATACACTGATCTGTGAAGAACTCACTCAAGTTGCTTGTCGATAGTCACTTTCCGGGTAACTCTGTATATGACAGTAACCCGACCCCGAAAATATGCGCCGAGGTCCAACACCTCCCAAAATCCATATTCACAAAATGTAAAATTTCAGTGGCGATTAAATCATTTTCGTCTTACAAAAGCCCTGATACGGATAGCATTCTTCCGGTTATGCTAGAGACCGTAGATGATGATATCCTGTCATGGCTGTCATCAATCTGCTAAAGTTGTATCATAGCCCCTATTTCATGGAGGCAAATGAAAGTTGTATTTTTCTAAAGGCAGGTAGACGAGGTTATAGTGTTGCTAAAGGCTTCCTGCTTATTGATCTTCATATAATGCTTTACACATCAGTGTCAGCTGTAAGGCTGCGAAAACTGGAACTGTGGAAGGAGAGGACGAGATCAGACAGAGAAATAGAAATTATCTCTTTAGGATCCAAGTCCTATCAATATGAAACTGGGATATAACATTTGGTTTGCATGGAATCACCACATATTCATTGACGGCTCCAAGTTGGAGCAAGTTTTTGGGGTGGGATGTTTTCAGACTTCTTGTGAGAAGGGAAATCTTACCACCTGCCTCAAATCGCCATTGTTTTCCTGTCAGACGTTTTTGCTATTGCTGAAGACTGTGACACCCCAGAGCGTGACTGTCTCTGTCATTTTCAAGATGAGCTCCACATCTTTCACAACCCAATCGATGCTGGAAACTTGAGTACAATGTAGGATTTTCATTCTAAAATTTAACAACTGTGCTTGTTAGTTGTAACGCAATCCTTCGAGTTTCTATGGGATCATCTAATAAATGTTATTGAGCAATGTTTTGGCTATAAAAACTATAACTGTTATGTCCCTGATTGACAATAAATGTCAGTTTATACCAAAATAATAATGCAATATCTCAAATTGTAAATCTTCAACAGAACCATTCAGTCAAACACCTCATTGACCAACTCTAAAACAAACAGAAAATTGTAAGAACTCAAAACACTCTTTCCAAAATATACATATGTAAGAATATCGAATTCGTCAAGCAGGTTCCACGTCTACGCTTTTTTAATGACACAAATTTATTTCGCTCACAATTTCGATATTTTTAGCAAGAGATTTGTTTTAAACAAAACTTAATTTTATAGAGCCTTTACACCTTTAATACAAGTGGGTTTTATAAAATGAAATTAATATTAAATTTAATATTTTAATTTAACAATTTTGATTACATCAAATCAGTGCAATGCATAATCAGGCCAACTCCAAAAACGCAGATTAAAACTATTGAAATTGTGTGTGTTATTAAATTAGTTAAATCACTGAAATGGTCACGAAATCATTAACGTTTGTATGTGTAAAATGTATTGCGGTTCAGAATTTTGTAACCGCACACACAAATGATATTTTCACAGTAGATCCTCGATAATCCGAAAGTTTGTGGCAGATTCTCGATTTGCCCGGATTACTGAGTCCTAGATGAAACCGAATAAAACTAGCGGGTTTCTCTCACTCGTAAAATCTTTATTTGCATAAGACTAATGCTACAGAAGTTGAGAGGAAGATTTTCTACTTTGGTATTAACTACTACAAGTCCAGAAATTTATTAAAAATAAGTTACTACATGTATGTATATTACCCCACTAATTCAGGAATTTGTACAAAAGTTGCTAGCAAAAAAATCTCATTGATACAAACTGAATTATTTTCTAAAAATTACAAAATAACAAAATTAGAGTGACAAAATTTAAAAATGTCGTATAACTTGTAATGTAAATGACGTATACTCGAAATCCAAGAATGATAGAAGACCAGATTACGACAACCCCGACAGCGTACACGTCCCAGAAATCCTCTGCCAAGAATAATGAAAAAAGGTGGGTGATAATTTGACAATAACAAAGCAATTACAAAGAATTGCACGCACACGCACAGCCACAGCAACATCAGCGGGAAATTTGAAAAAACTGCACTTTCTATCTTTGTTTTTGCTGTTGCTTGCACAATTCAAAACGCGGCACTTCATTTTATTTATTTTTAAGATAGTTTTACACAAATATTTGAAAATTAACGTTTATCATAAACAACACGTGGCACAATCTGTGTTTCTCAGTCTGTATTCGTAAACAAACACTCAGAACCTCCTGCTACGTCATTCTGTCAAACGAAGCAAGTACGATGTAACGGAAGTGCTTTTGTCGTCACCTTGTATTCGCTGCATCGTGCTCTAAATCCCAAATACACTCTCAACATATGAAATTGGGGCCAAAGCCCCGCTTTTCGAGAGTCTCATAGTCTTTTTGCCCATAACTTTAACATATCTGAATCGATCTTATGTTGATGAAAATAGGGGTTATTGCGTAAAAATTACTTGAAAATTGTATCGCAGAAATCTATTTTGAAGATTAAAGCTACGCAAATTTGTTACAATTGTTCTTAGTACGGGTATTTTTTTATTATTTATACAGTAAAGTATATATCGTCTATTCAGCTGTATATGAAATTGATGATCGATTTCGAAATATTAAAGTTATGAGCAAAAATGATTTCATAAACCCAATTTCAGTTTTTGACGGTGTATTTGGGACTTTGGGTATACAGTATTTTATTTCTCAACTAGGCGTACAATATGCGTTAATTTTCACTGTAACGCAGTTTTATTTGTTTTCAATTATAATATACTACCTAATCTTACGTGTAAATTTTACGATAACTTATAGTAATTAAATGTTTTGATGAAAATTTGTTTTTAGATTGATGTAGCTTATTCTTGCAGTTTATTTAGTCTCGGCTAATAACAATGACAGCATTACTTAAAAAATGCGATTGCTGTTTTGAAGTAGACCTATATTCCAAATGTTACCTATTTAATTTAATTGGTTTGATTCTCAAGAACAGATTCTCAATTTTGTCGTAATTCATTGATGTCTATTGTGGAAAAAACTGCGTTGCTTATTTTATTTTGTTTTTCAATTTATGTTAATTTTTTTAAAAATTTAAGTTCGTTCTACAACAAAAATCGTATGCATTTAGCCTTTATACAAAGTTGATGAAAATTCAACAAATACACACTGGTCCGAAAGACCGTAAAAGCTGGGCAAAAATCAAAAATTCAAATTTCGCGATTTGAATGTAGTTCTCTATATTTGCTAATAGAGGTCCTTTGTGCATATAACAGCAGCTGCAACTAGCTGCAACTTTAAATTTTATCAATATGTTAGTATTTTTGTACAATAATAAATACAGTATTGTCTTCAACCAACTAAAAAGCTGCTGATAAATTGACTTTAATATTAAACAAGTTAAAAATCAGCAACATACTGGTTTTAGCGTCAGGGAATACGAATTTGTTGTTAAAATTGTCAAAAACAAAATGGCGGATCGAAAATGGCGGACCTAAGATTGAAAAATTGACGTTACACTCGGAAACTTGCGCGCTAGGTGGTTTTCGGAGTCGGAGAATACCAATTTGATGTTGCAATTCAAAAAAACAATATGGGAGATTCCAAATGGCGAACGAGAATCAAATGAATGGACGTCACTGCCTTTTCTTTTTTTGCGTTTTCACAATTTTGAGTTTTTATTGAAACTTTGTCTATTGAGAGAATCTACGATTATATTGCAGAATTGCAAGCCGCGGTTACGGCGTTAGTGCAGTTATAGAAATGGTACCCAATGCCAACGACAGTGCACATTATGCTCCTATATGGTTTCGAAGTAATTAAAGCAGCACCGCTGCCGATGGGAATGTTATCCGAGGATGCGCAGGAATCACGCAATAAAGACATCAAGAAGATTCGCGAAAATTTCGGCGGAAAATATTCGAGCGTACAAACCATGGAAGATGGTTTTAAGAGACTTCTGGTATCTTCAGATCCACCCATTTCAACTTTGCAAAAACTGAAACACAAGACAAGTGACCCGTTGTCTGAAAAAGTCTTACAACTTTTGAATTCTCCAGATTTAACTTTGCAAGACACTGCTATGATTGCTGTTGAAGATGCATGTCGTGACATTAGAGAATATGACTTTGATCTGTAATTTGCGCAAAAAGATACGGTTAGCGATAGTTGCGTGATAATATCTTTGATGACCTACAACTTATAGTTATACATAAAATGTTATGCATATATCATTTTTTAAGCTCAATAATAATCGTCGGACTGCTGGAGAATTCGTATAATTTATTTTATTCAGTTCAAGCAAATTCAAAAATTTATCGAATTCCGGTTGACTATTTTGTAGTCGGCATTTTGTATTTTAGAATTTCAACCTTAAATACGACTCCAAAAACACCAGAATACAGATTTTTGGGAGAGAAACATTCATTTTTCAAATTTAGATCCGCCATTTTGAAGACGCGATTTCGTATTTTAAAATTTTAACCTCAAATTCGTATTCCCTCATCCCAAAAACATCGGAATACTGATTTTCGTGAGGATAAAGTTAATTTATAAAACTTTGATCCGTCATTTAGGAGTCGCCATTAGTATTCTCCGAACCCGAAATTAGTAACTTACGGACTTTCAAATTTTTTTCCGGCCTTTCGGACCAGTGTGAAATATTATAATTTTCAAAATTCTTGAACACAATTTTTACATAAAAATATGCCAGTATGAAGTAGCTAATAAAGTTGATTTTTGATTTTTTTTAATATTAGTTTCGGAAGCATTTTTCTGAAGTTTTGATTTATATGATTTTTGTTATAGAAAGAACTATATGTTTCTAAAAAACTAACGAAACAAAATTATGATGGAAAATATTGCGAACAATATAAATAAATTTACCATGTGGTCAATTGTTTGAGTAACCGCATTTGTTCGGTCATCCGTATTGTCGGGTCTACAATGTAATTGATTGCTGTGTCACGGATTATCGAGCGTCCAGAATGCCGAAAAATCACTATATTTAATTACAAATTAAAAATAAATTCGAATATGGGCACCTTTTTATATGATCATCAATATGAATACATCGATCTTTATTGCGAAAAAAAAAATTCGAAAATGTTCTCAATGAACTTGAATCCGCCAACACAAGTTGGCATAGCCGAAATCAATGAAAGTGTATTTGTCATTGCTTGCAAATTTTCAAGGTCAGCATCAAACAAAAAAAATTAAGATTCGGGTTTTATTGCGTAAGTCGTCTTATTAAAAGAAGTCCATTTGTGTGTATAAGTATATGCATATTAGGGTGGGTCGAATTGTATGGCGCTGAAAAAAAATTCAAAGCATCATCGCGATTCTGGTGCTATGGAAAAGTACCAAGTAATTTTGCCCAAGGAACCATACCTCTTAAATGAATTTCGGTTCGGCGGAATTTTTTTGACAGTTATTGTCAAAAATACTAAAAAGTCGATGCATTCAGTGCATTTCAATTGCAAATCGGAGTTAAGGTACATATTTTAATATTACAATAAAATTTTTGCATAATGCGATTATTTAGTTTAAACCGTAGCTTTCAAATATCTACATATGTTTCGAATAACTCGAAAACCGGCTGTGGAAAAGACGTATAATCGAGCGCTCTAGTAAATAAGTATGTACATATATGCCAAAATACAGGGTGGTATAAAATCATGTGCATTTTACAACGAAAATTACTTATTTTCGTCCAAACTACTTTGCATAAACCAAGTGCGTCTATACTTGACATTCCTAATTTATTTTGACATAACTTTAGCCACAGCGTTGCTAAGTTCTTTGATCAAAGTAAAAAAGTGAGAGAGATTATGTACATTTTTCAAATATTTAAATTTTATTGTGATAATATCGTTTTGAAATTTACGATCACGAAAGAAAGTTTCTAGGGACAGTCAAAATCACGGAACAGTTGAGTGGAATACTAATATTTCCAAATGTATCGTCCAATTTGGTTATGGGAGAATACCTTTTTTGATTATTATCGATAAAGTTTAATGGCGACGCTGATTCGCCTAATATTAATGATGATAATGATGATAATACAAAGTTGTAGGAAATTTGATTGTTTCGTTAGTTTTGTCTTATTAAAAGTGAAAACACATCAGGCTTGTTGGTAAAACTCCATTTTATTTATAAACAAAAATTATTGCAAATTGAAAAATATTCTAAAAAAATTGTAATATATTTGTAAATTGATACCATCACTCCCCATACAAAAGAAAGTCAACTCTATTTTTCCATCGAAATTAAAAAATGCATTCTAGTTTAAGACCAAAACTAAAATATTTTGTGAAAATTTTACGACTTACGTGAACTGGATTAAAGAAAAGCTGCTATCAAACGAAAAAACATACAGTTAAGAAATATTTACTACTCTTGAAGAAAACAGATTTCATTTTATGTAGGCTTTCTTTGATTTTGAAGAAATATATATTCAGTCTTGAAAGAATATCGCAATTTAAAGAAAAAATTATCGCATCAAAATGAAAAAATGTTTCTTGGGTTCTTTTGTTCATTTTTTTCACTGTACAAATTACCTCCAAAAATTCAGTATTTTTATAAATAAAAAATTTTTTTTTTTCGAAAAAGTCGCCTCAAATCATAAAACACTTTAAGCTTAATATTTGTGCATAAAAACAAAAACAAAAAATTTTCAACGGAATCATAATAATGAGAATGTTGATGTTGTTTTTGAGCCGTGTTGGAAGATTGGTTTAAGAAAAACGTCAATGACTCAGTCAAAACTCGGCCGGTAGGTATGTAGGTATCATGGTGTTTTCTCACCCTTTATTTTTTTTTTTTGCAAAACGTTCCAATTACTTTCGGAAATCTCATTATTATGATTCCTTGGAACACATTCTTTATATTTTTATGCAGACGTTTTACGCTTAGACTGGTTTATGAACTCAGGTAGTTCTTTTGAAAAAATATTTAAAAAAACTTAAAAAATCTCAACTTTGAGTCATTTTTTAATTGGTCTAGCTCACGTAAGTCTTAATATTTTTTTTAAATATTTTCGCGGAACTCCTAACCTATCGTATAGTTTTGGTGGAAAACCCACCCACTGGTGAGAGGTGAGAAGCATCCTAAGATATATGATAAATAATGAATTCAAAAACATTTTCTATGATCTGTTTGACTGAACGTTTTTATACCTATTTAGCTACGATGGCAAGGGAACTTTTTGAAATGCTCATATTTTCCTAAAAAACTTCGTCATTGTACCTATTTAGTAGATCATCTGGATAATACAACATATCGGCTTTTCACCACCATGTACAAGTCGATTCTGTGTATACAGATTTTTCGAAGGCGTTCAACAAGGTTAGATTCTGTTTGATCTTCAAAGTTACTTAGCCTAGGATTCCATTCAATCTTTTCATGTATATCTTCCTACGTAATTGTGTTGTTGTAATCGACGGTGTATCTTCCCACTCCTTTACTGTATCATCTGGAATTCCACAAGGAAGTATTTTAGGCCCTCTTCTTTTTGTAATTTTCATAAATGACATATGTATCTAGCTGTTTTAAGTTTGTTCAGTTTCCTTTGTATGATAATGATCTGAAGATTTGCTATACCGTATCGTGTCTCTCAGGCGCTCGCTACTTTCAGAGGGTTCTTGATAAATTAATCATCAACAAGTGCCATTACGAGTACGTTAGCTCTTCAAAATCACGCTTCCCTATCGTAACATCCTATCATATTGATGGATCTCAATTGGGTAAGCCCAAGCCGAATTGGGTGTAGTATTTGACTATAGGGTTTCATATCAAAGCCACCTTAATTGCACTATATCTAAATCATACTCTATGCCGTACACACTAAAGTTGCTCTACACCTCCCTAGTGCGCTCAAAGTTGAGCTATATTGCAGTAATCTGGAGACCTTATCATGCGTGCCGAATCAATAGAGTTTAACGAATTCAAACAAAATTTATTATTTACGTTCTTCACTCTCAATTTCGATCACCCCTTTTCCTCCTATCGAAGTAGATGCCCACTTATTAATCTAAAATCGGTGGATTGTAGATTGCGCCCTTACCTTTGTCTACAACTTATTAGTACGATAGACTGTCCATATTTGTGTCACAAAAATGCTTATGAAATAATGCCTTGTTTTTCTTTGGAAATGATTGGAACTAATTACGCATCTAATCCTATATACTGGGTTCAAAAGGAATTGAAATTTTGAGAACAATCTGCGCTAGACTTCTCGTATCCAAAAATCCATTTTAAATGTTTATTCAATTAATTCATCACTTAGTTTGTGTTTTTTATTTGTTTATAATTCTTTCCAGTCTTTACTAAATTTATAAATTGCTTAGTTTGTACTCTTTTTACTTATATAACTCTTTAATCGGTATAAAAATCAATTACTTTCTTGATTAATAATACTAAATAAATAAATAAAAATAATTATGTTCATTTATTATCGATAATATTAAAGTGCTATAATTTTGGCAACAAGGTCTACAAAATAATCCAGATTAACTTCGAAATTAATTCCGAATTAACTCGTTAATCCGGTTCACCAGTGTCGTTTGTCAATGCTTTAGGCATTTGCGAATTGGGGCAAGGGTTGTCCACTGGAAAGTGAAAATTTGGCGAATTTTGAAGAAAACCAGCCTCAGTAGATACATGAAGAAAGAAATATGTTCATCCATTTTAGTTTATTTTAAAAAACTAACTTTTAAATGGACTACCCTATACTTGGAGCTCAATTCCACAAAATATGTCCTCTACGCAAGCGATAAGCGTTGTGGAAGTCATAAAAATTCTGAATTTACTGTCATTTATACAGACAGACGGACACACACGAATATAAACTCGTACATTCATTTCACGTACAAAAAACGAAAACCAAAATAAAAATAAAACAAAAAAACCAGTAGCGTTGAAATTGGGATGCGCAAAATCAATTGAGAATTACGCAAAACTGCTCAGTGGCCAGAAGCATAGCGAATGCAAGCCCCAAAAAACCAATAAAAAAACAACACTAATTTTATAGCAATTTTTAATTGTTATGGCAGATACTAAGTAGATATGTAAGATACCCGATAAGTGATGCAATAAGTCGCTAAGTAAGTAAGTCAGTAAGTTATTCGGTTAGTGAGTATTTAACTTTTTATCTCAGCTGCATCGCGGAGCAAACAAACTGAAAAAAAACAACAAAAACAGCGAACACAACCGCCACTTTGATGCAGATGATGCAGTCCAATTACAACAGGCCTTCTAGTTTCCGGATAATTTCAGACTTTCGATTATGCCAACAACCAGTAAAAATTAAATGCACATACATAATTCGATTCCTGCATTTTTGCTTCTAGCCATCAGGTGGTTATACTATGGCAAATTCCATGGCTCCGATGATGCCATATGCCATAATGGATGTGAACGATTCGCGCTCTGGCTGTGGCTTCTATTTTGAAATAGTTTTGGTGAATGTTGCTAATATTGCAAGAAGTTTTGCAGGTGGATAATGGCTGGTCATTTATGGTCGCAGGCAAACGGCCCGCTCTACTCTGAGAGACGACATACTCACACCATTAGCATATGGCAGGCGATTGTCATCAAAATGTTGCAACTCGCTTTTGAATATGGAAGTAGATATTTGTTTTGTTTCTCTTTAGTTTATTGCAATAAATATCTTTAAAAATGAATGGTCACTGCAATTACTTGCAAACAGATCATTTAAAAAAAATGTAAATTGCAAACAATTTTTTTGTTGTAAATATTGCGAAAGCATGCCCGAGGAGAAGTAAGAAATGTTCCCAGAAACGTTATTAGAGCGACAAGTATTTTATTAGAATAATTTACTTAACTTTCATTCGTTGTTGGTTGTGTGAAACAAATATTGCGATCAATTTCAATCTAGCTTCCTGTTGAGCTTGTGACTTAAAATTTTCCGCATATTGAGATCGCGGTGGCCATGCACTCTTGTGTAAATTTAGTCGCAAGGTGGCGCAGGAGTCAAAATATTTGTAAAATTTAAAACACATATTAGTTACTACATATGTTAAAAGAAACATATACATAGGTGTGCAAAAAAATTACTCGCTAGGTGGCGCAAGATTGCAGATATTCGTAAAAATGTCATTTATGAACCGATTTGGTGGATATTTAAAACATACATATATGATATATATTAAACAAAAACAAGTGCGAATATGTTTCCCGCTAGATGACGCAGGAGTCGGTATAATTAAAAAACGCATATAAATGCGTATGGTATGGTGTTGTTCATAAGCGAAATGTCAAAACCTGACAATTGAATCATATAAAGAATATATATATTCACATATATCTGTGTGTAACGAATTTCTTAAAACAGACACATGTACAATATTAAAAAGTATACAATAATTATTTAAACATTTTAAAACGGCAGGCCATATTGACTTTAGTGATTGGGATGACGATGCCGACGAATCTTCCAAAGGAGTGGGGCGAAAGACAGATGACGATCATGTAATTGAATCTTCAAATGATGAGCTACCGACAGAAGTTGAACACTTAAATTCCGTGGATCTTCTTACCCCTTCCGCCTATAGTAGATCTAAAGCACCTCCTAGGCGAGATGAAGAACCCCGTAAAATTTCGTCTGAACAGAGATATGAGCCGGGGCGATATCTTTCAATTTATAAATAATAACAATGTAGCAGTTGTGAAGTGGAACGACACAAAATCGGTTTTAGTTGTGTCAAGCAAGTGTGGAAAGGAGCCTGTAGGTGAGGTTGAGAGGTAGAATAGAAATCTGATACGTTGTTGTCCCGTAGGTGGAGTTGATTTGTTCGACTAAATGCTGGAGTACAACTGGTTTGAAATGAAAACCAAGAAATGTACCTTCTGTTAAGGTTTTTTCCACTTTCTTGATCAGGCAATCTACAATTCGTGGAGGGAATCCAAACGGGATTCTAAGCTTATGAAACTGCCGAGGTCAAAGATTAAGTCATTTTTAACTTTTGAACCACCGGAACATGTTGAAAGATTTCAACTGTCTTGAGATTTTTGTGAAACAAAATATCGCACCCATGATCTACCAGATGACAGAAGGTTTCATCGCTTCGATTATGGTCCTACATTTTCGGATGATCCACCAAGGGTGTGCCACAATAATTGCGGAAGTAGGTCAAGAGATCGGCGCCAAAAATGTAATGGAACTCCGTGCTTGGCAAAAAAATAAGTATTGTTTTAAAAAATGACATACGCGATATTAAGTTAAGGTCCTGAATCGTTAATGGACCGCTCGCAAAGCATCGCTCCTATCTGACACTCAACCAAAAAATTTTACGGCATCAAATCACAGCCTCGAAGTGGCCAATTGGCATCGCTGATAACACAATTACCGAACTTGGCGACCAACTGCTGAAACCAAAGGTCAATCATGTCTATATCTTCAATTTTCGGCCACAAACAATCCGGTGTCATCCCCCTGTAGCACTCACCGATGACCGAAAATCCTCACCAAACTGTCAACCTCTAAGGGTCCATTAGCTTCTCGATGATCACGTTCGGGTTTTCCTATTCGCAGCTGCAAAAGTTTAGGTTGTTAACTTAACCACCGATATGAATATGTCGTCGGAAAATATGATTTCTCGAGGAAAATCGTTTCCCATTTCGATATAGGTTTTCCATAATATGGTTAAACCCTAAAGCGATCCATTTCGTACCTTATAGATATGATATAATGTTTCTGCCAAGATTTCCAAACTATTATATGCATGTTAAAAAAAACTACTGATGAGCCTTACTGTATAGGCAGGCTTGGGACCAACTGTAAAAAATATAAGCAAATTATCAAGGCGAATTCATACAAGGTTGTGTTATAAATACAACTGCAAAATTCCTATGTATTTTGTTTTTGCATCTGCGTAAGAGTTGTCAAAATTTACATAGTACATATACTTTGCTTTTGTTTTTACGGCTTTTGAAAGCTCATACGCAAAAGCAAAAGAAAAAAAAAGTTGGTGAATAAAAAAAAAATCAAACCGGCTGCTATAGTAACTACACCTTATAGGAATTCGCCTTGCAAATTATTATTATATTAGATTTTGTTGAGAGTTTTGAGACCAAGGCGAATTCATACAAGGTGATAGCATCCCATGAGCTGAATGCTTGTTCTTCTCTCCGAATTCTCTAGGTTGTTTTGTATACACAAACAAAATACATAAGCAAACTGGGCGAATTCAGTTTTTGACATTTCACTCGCAAAATTACACTAACAAAATACATGAGAAAACTGAGCGAATTCAGATTTTGACATTTCACACGCAAAATTACACAAACAAAATACACAGCGGATAGGCTTTGTTTATCTTGCTATCACCTTTTATGGATATACCTTGTTTGAGACCTGCCACATAAACTATTTCTCCAAATTAAGAATAGTGCTAGCCAGATATTTAGAAGTACAGTCCACCAACGTATACGACAAGAATACAAAAATTATCTGGCCAGAGGAAAACGAGCTATGATTGAATTCAAATAGAGTCTCTTAAAGGAAGGGCATAAATTGATGAAAATTTAACCTTTATAATGGCATTACATGATAATTATTTTAAAGATAAGACTGAAAGTCAATGAATAATTATTATACATATGTTGGTTGCTAAAAATAGTTTTGCGGTATAGATAAATAACTATTATTTTTAGACTAAAATTATAAGTATTTTCATACGTCAGTAACTTTATCTCACTCATAAGTTTTATGAAAAGACTTTTATCATATCAGTCTCAAAAGAATAGTTGTCGAGGACATGGAATGTTATCTGACTCATAATTATTATGAAAAGGCGAGGAATTATAAATCCAATAAAATTTTAATAACTATTTTAAAACTCAACCATAAAAAAATTATTATTATTTTGTCAGTATACTTTTTTACTTTCAAATTTTATTAACGAGCATCTTTTTCCACAGCGTAGTGGTTATTAGTTCCAGTACTTTCATGATCCAGATAACTTTTTCCACGCTTAATACGGGCGTTTTAAACATTCATCCTGCTCGTGGATTCACTACGAAAAGTCCACTATCTCGACTTTTTCTGGACTCTTTGTTGATTTAGTTCTTGTTCGTTTTCTGTACTCCTTTTCAACGGACTATACTTTTGAGGTTGGTTTGAAAAATGTAGACATTTTCACGCTTATACTAACACAGATCGGATTCTAAGCTATTTACTAAAGAATGGGGTGAAATATAATAATATTTGTAACCTCAATTTTTAGAGAAATCATTAACAATTATACATTTATCGTTTTTTTTTTAATTTTTATAAGGTATTGCATTCTGGAGAAGATTTTATATAAGAAAGGACCGACTTTCTAGCTAACCAATGTAACTGAATGTATATTCCCCAATCTGGTTTGATTTTTGCTTCCATAGTGTGACAAGCAATAATTCTCGTTGTGCAGGCATTTAGAAGTAACAAGTTTATTGCGCAAGTATTGGTATTAGTATTAGTAGGTAGTTTTAAAAATTTTGTTGGTCTCTTTAAAACCTTTTTTGCTCACAAGCATAGGAAAGCCATACATACATACATACACTTTATGTACTTAACGACACTGAACAACTTTGAAATAAATGCCATTATTAATTTAATCAAAGTATAGCGTCAAGCCATTAAAAGTGCAATTCGAATACCAACCTGCCCCATGAATGAATGAAAATATAAAAATAGCATAACAATTCACTTCGACATAAAACGTGTGGCATTCGCGTAAAAAAAAAGCATACAACGTTGCCTAGTGCGTAGAATGGAATAGCAACCTACTGCAATGAACGAAAACAAAGTAAAATGCAATTAAAATATTAAATAGTAAAAAAAATATGGGGCTGAAAGTGACAACCACTAAGTACTCGAAATAATCACGCACTACCACAAATAAATACATAAATATATAGTAAATCCCTCCAGGGAAATGAACAAGTTTGAAATTATAGTTTTGTTTAGTGTAAAATTTTATAAAGTTCGCGTTAGGTATTTGTCATAATTATATTAAGCTCAAGAGTGCTTCATAGGTAGTTTTTTTATTAATCACAAGTTATATTGAAAGTGGCAGTTCTTTCCTACTGGAAATCCTGATCAAAAGACCTTATCATATCTCCGCGGAAACAAATCAGTCGCTTTACATTTGAACAAGATTTGGGCAATAATGCAAAATTGTTTCCAAAGTCAATGTTGGGTAGCCCAAATAGTTTTGGCCGAAATGAGGAATCCACTGTGCCTGCCTTACGCCAGTTTGTGCAAAAATTTCCTAAAGGCTATGCTAGATAGAAAGCTTGCTTCGCTTTATTTGATAGTTTCGCTTTGACAACTAAGGTGAATACATATGTACAATTATACAAAGTTCCCCACATAACCAACGTCGACGCCATACAGAAGCTATAAATACGCTACCTCTCATATTTTCGCGCACTTTGACAGTCAACTGATTTTCATATTTCTGTTATTACTCATATTCGCTTAGAAGCAGATCAAGACGAATTCTTATAAGGTGAAGTTATTAAAGCAGCTGATGTCTTTTGCTTCCACTATATTTCTATTTTTCCATTACCCATGACATCCTAAAAACGAAAACTAATGGCGTCCATTCTTTTATTATATTTTATCGTGACATCCTAAAATTGAAAAATGCGTGTGTGTGCTTTATGCCATCACCTTATATGAATTCGCCTTGAAACAGACGCTACATTTCTATTTTTTACGAAAAAACAATGTAAATTTAAAATTTAATCAAAAAAAGTTTTCAGCATTATGGTGTTATTTAACTTTTCATAATAAATTAATGAGTGTTGTCAAAACGCTTATTGTGGCATCCATTTTATGTTTTCCGCATTTCGGACAAAGTTACAACTGTCACGGAAAGCCATTGTGAATGAATATAAGTGAGAAGTCTTCTAAATTAAAGGTGGTGGTGGCTGATATTAAATGTCACAAATAGCCAATATTAATTGTCAAACATAGGAATTTTTCACTTGTATTTATTCACAATGCGGAAAGCCAAAGCCTTTTATATAGCATCGCTTATCTGATGATCTTCGCCGTCGCACGGTACGCTCTGTCGAGAATGTGGCTGCCGTAGCCGAGAGTGTGCGGCCAAGTCTTGGAAAATCGGCTCGCCATTCAATAACTCAACTTTTCATGCAAAACCCCGCATAATTCCCTTATATGGTTCAGTTGGCCAGCCTCTCGGTTCTCCGTTTGGGCCTAAGAATAACTCGAAATGCGCAATTACTTATATTTCATCCATAAAATTATCTTTTCCAACTAAGCGCAAATTTATCTCGGCGACTGTGGTGTTATGGTGTGTTCCACTTTTGGTTGATGGTAGATTTGCCAGGTCTCACGCCACACTGATAAGGTCTAATCAATGCGTTTATGGTCGGCTGCAAATGATCTGGTGATTCGCACAATCCTTAAGAAGCTCAGCTGGCTATGCGAACTTTGCCGAGGTAGAGTGACGGTAGAGTCAATATCATCATCAGTTGTCAGGCTGCGATACAAAAAGAGTTTTTAATTCACCCCACTACCCTCAAAACATTAGAGCTTTGGTCATAGCCAAAAATGGCTAAAGAAAATTCATCATTGAAAAAATTATGTTTACTTTTTAAGAATCTATGTATACGACCTCTTGCCACGACAATATATCTAAGCCCCCACGATTTCTGGTTTTCCTCACAACGCAACATTTAATTTATCCTCCCCATATTTCTCTTTTTTGCCAGGTCAAGTACTTTAAATACTTTGGATAAGTATAGTCTAAAGTGGGCAAAAAATACAATGGGAACAGGACTTTTTGGGATTTGTATGCTCCCACTACAAAATATACATTGGTAAAAAAAAAGAGATCCATATTTTCTATTTAGGAATTGGTTAGTATTTAATGCCGCCAGACCTTCAAAGTTTGCTGGGTTATTTTTTGACTATGAAAACAAATTTTATTGAATTGAAAAAAAAATTAATGTGCATCAGAGTTTCGTTTACTGCAGATTTATAAAGGGAAATATTTTATTATCCCAAATAGAAGGGGAATGAAAACTTTTTTTATCATATAATATAATATAATATATAATATATAATATAATCCAATCACCAGCAAGCAAAATAACAAAAGAATAAAACAACTCTTGGGTATGTAGATATTGATAATCTTATATATTGGGTGCGAACAACGTGCTCTACGGTCAGTATTTTCCTAAAGATCTCTTTATGTCCACAAAATGTAGAAAATAGTTTTCCTCTCTAAATTTATGTAAGTTTTCAAAACTGTTTGGGACCATAGATAATGCTTTATATAACTCATTGGGTATGTATTTGTAGTTTCAATGATAAATCTTGTATCATTCTCAATGGTTAAAAATTTTCCTACAGGCCCACTACTCCGCCAACGTTAATCAACTAAAGCGACGAGTAGGAATTATCCATTAATGTCATCATCACCCAATGTTGTCCATTCATAATTCACTGGAAACTTGTTGGCACCTTTTACGAGTAAGTTGCGCCAACGCTACCACTTCACTCTTCCTCTTGTTACTTGAAAAAAAAAATTTCCACCACACTTTATCCTAATCGTTCACCGTTGCAATCTCATACTGGCCGACCGACCACACACTTTAGTCAACACTACAATTAAGTGCAGCGGTTGAAAGCTATTCCAATTCAACATTGGTTACTTGGTTGGGATGATATGGCGATAAGCCGTTAGATGCAATGCAGAAAGAAGGGAGTAATGCGAATATAGAAATCCCACAAGTACAGCACACAACCAAGTCCTGGATCCTTAAGCTGCATTGTGAAGTGTTTGTGTCCACTTGCTAATCTCTTCATTATATTGCATTAAGTTATTTCATTGAATGGATGATCGTAAAATTTAATGACTATGTGACAATGACAGCAACGCCAAAAACAAAAGCCAGAACCGCAGCAGCACAAAAAGTGAAAAGTGGAATCTGGCTAACATCAATTTATTTATATCTATAAATGCAAGCCGCCTGTTCAATAAGCCTATGCGGCTATTTGAATGGGGGAAAACTTGTGTAACTAGAATGCAAAAATATGTCGCTTTATCGTAGAGAGAGAGCGTCTGAAGTGGAGGCAATATTGTTATTGTAAGTAATTATTAAATAAATTATGACAGAAATCAAAGGTTAGCATAGTCAATGCGAGGGAGGTGGTATTCTGCCGTGTGAGTTCTACAAAGGCGCTAGACTGTTATGGCGGAAATAAAAATTGAAGGCGCCCTTCGAAAGTCGTATATGTACATAGATTCGTAGTTGTTATGAGAATACGCGAGGTCCCTGTATTGAATCTGCGTACAAACATGGACTCTTATTTTAAAGACCTTGCTAAGCACCCGCATAAATCCTAATTAAAAAAGAAACGTTTGATGAAAGTAACAAATTCTTAAAAATGAAGTCCTGGTCATGAGTTAAGTTTGGCTTCAATTGCTTATATTTGAATGCACTCTGAATAAACATTATCCTTTGAATTGAAAAAATTTTTGTTAACAAAAAGAATCTATTTCCTCTTTTCTGAACCGTTCAGTACCGGTCAAACGAGATGAGTATGTCGGCTAGGAAGTAGAGCTCTTGTTAAAAATCGACTAACCGACTACTGGACTAGTCGATTAATCGACTATCAACTTTTCGAATAGCAACTATTCTAATTTCGACCAATCGCTCAACATCCAGCAGCCTAAAAATCAACTAACCGAAATTAACAGTGACAGCTACTCACAAAAATTTTTATAAAAACTTAATCATAGTGGAAAACGAGCTTTGTCAATAAGCACAAAAATTCAAACACATATAAAATACAAATATATTTTGAAAGAAAACAACTAGTCGAAAAATCGAGATCGAACGGGTAGTCGACTCGTTTTTTATGAGCGGTGAGCCGAAAAAGTCGAAAGGAAACGGTTAGTCGGTTAGGTGAAGTCGACTATTTTTTAAAATAAGTTTTTTAATTGATTAATCGACTAATCGCTTAACAAGAGCTCTATTAGCAAAAAGTCACTTTTAGTCGCAAAACTTATAGAACGGGTGTTCAACTGAGCCAAAAATAAAGTAAAATGGAATAGTAAATGCCCAGAAGTACAAATCTATTGTACTCAATGGGGTTGTACCCAGCTTGGAGACCTTAACAGAAAAGGAACTACGTCCAAGGACGATTCAGCGCCATGTCATAGGGCACGAATTGTAAGTTGTATCATGAACTTTTTACCCATTCAACCATTTGGGCATAGTAACACTCGATTGGTCAAGGAATAGTCCGGACCTCAATCCAATAGAAAACGTTTGGGCTATTATGGGCGCTAAAACTCGCAAAAACAGGTCTAACCTAATGGTGGAACTAAAAAAATCCAGGGAAAAAGTGTGATTTAAGAAAATTAGGTCTGAATAGTTAAAATATTTCTATGATTCTATACACAAAAGAGTGCAGAATGTGAACGGGACACAGGGTGGCTTAAAAAAGTATTAAAAAATAAAGAAAAAAACAAATCGTTTAAAATTTAGTCGCATTTTGGCCCTATATAATTGAAGGGTAAGTATTATCAAACACTAAAAACAAATATTGTTTTTTCAAATTTTTCAAATTTTTCAATAATTTTTTCAAGTGGTCAAAAGCTGCAAAAGAAAAAAAAATCGATGCTGTCTTTTTCAAACTAAAGAACAAAAAATAATTACAACACATTTTATTCAAATTTTTCTACCCATTTATTAAAATTCACCAACCAATTTCCAACAAAGTTTTCGCAAATATTTTAAGCATTTGGGAGTTTTGAAGCTTAGAGCTTCGAATTGTGAAAAAATGTGAGTGCGGCTGGGTTTATAGAATTTTACTTTTCAAAGAGATGGCAAACCTCTTCAAAATGTGTCTGTGAATCTTCTTCTCGGCGAAATTAACCCTTTGATACTCAGATTTTAATATATCATATAATTTGTGTATAATTTAATTAAATTCGATTTTCAAGCAGGTCGCAATCAGCTTTAAGATATAGCCACGCACCTTCCCCCAGCCGGGAGGAACCGTTTGACACCAATGTTAATTTGTGCATAATTTAATTGAATACGAGTGCGAACAGGTGGTAACCCTTTTCAAAATAAAGCTTCGAATCTTTTTCTCTTCGAGAGAAACCGTTTCAAATTAAAATAAATAAATCATCAATCAATCGAAACTTTTTCATTTTTTATGTAGTATATGGCAACCCTATATTAATATGCACTTAGTTCCCTTTCCAACAAGTTCCGTTTGATATCCGTAATGTTATATTGTAGACGTAAATATTTTATGAAAACATTTGTTTCATAATTTTCGCAAAAAGTGGCAACCCTGTTCGAATTTTTTCCATTGAAATTTTTTAAACTCATTCCGAACTCCCTTTATTGCGCTTAATTTAAATTATTATCTTTTGATACCTTAGATTTGAAGCAACACTAATTTTTCCAATGTTTTTATACATACATATAGTATGTAAGTGGTAATTCTAACTTAAAAGATGGTCCAGAGCTCTCACAAAATATTTTCATTCATTACCTGTTCTATTATATTGTTTACGTAAATATTTTATGTAGTTAAATAAATTTTTTATGGTTTTTTTGCGAAAGGTGGCAACATTGAATATATTTTTCCCCCGTTTGGAATTATTATTATTATTACTACGGTTTTTTGCTTCATTAAATTTGTTGTTTGAAATTTTACATATCTGGCAACACCATTTTTCAAATTTTTTCTTCATGAACCTTCTATGGAAAGAAATACACCTACTAAAATAAGAAGTAAAAAAATGTATTGTGACGTTCGTGAGTTATAGGATCTGCAACGAGCAGCAAATCATTTACCCCCAAATCCATAAAAAATAAATCGAAAATTTGTATTAAAATACCGCTAAATAAAGCTTTTAAACCCTATTTTAATTTTTATGAATAAAGATTACAAGTAATTTACTAAATATCTGTAAAACATTTAATACAAAATATGTTTTTAAAAGAAATAACTCAAACATATTGCAAAATAAATGTCTACCCATATACAGTAGGTATTTTTAAATGGCTCGGTAATTAAAAAATTGTGCAATGTATTGACCACGTTCTTGATGTAAAAATAACGGTAGTTAATGGCAATGCCACTATTTTTGTTTTCTTTAAGTTTTGAAAAAACCTTTTGCACATATGTTTTTTCATATGTAGCGCGAAATCCACATGTACAAATAAATTATTTATTAAGCTAAAAATAGATTGATATAAATAATAGGACATTAAACATTCCAATTAAATATTCCTGTATTAGTATGTACAAAACAATCACACTGTCGCAGAAAGAGATAAAAATAGAAAACATACTACTTCGACCTTTCATAATTCACCACAGTTCCCCCATACCTAACAAAAAGCAAACTGAACATTAATTTCGTTGTCTGTTTCCGTGGTGTAGTGGTTATCACATCCGCCTAACACGCGGAAGGCCCCCGGTTCGATCCCGGGCGGAAACAGTTGTAATTTTTTTAAACTTTTTCAATATTTTTTTTAACATTTTTTGATGTACTTTTTCAAAACAACATTTGTTTACAACTTAATCGGACACTTTTGACTTTTTGTGAATGTGTTTACTTTGTATTCGTCCGTTTCTATTAATTAACTCGATTCTGGAATGGATCGACAGCACCCAATTCTTAAAATTATGGATTGTGGGTACTCAAAAGTGCTCAATACCCAAATTAACTCAAAAGTACTCATGCCATTTAAATACTAAATATATATAAACATTAAGCAGGGTCATTAAAGATGATTTTAAAGGTAGAGCAAATTAATAGGTAGAATTTTGCCTACAAGACTTTCGAAAATTGTTGAGCCAATTTTAGCCAAAATCACTTCCTCTTCATAAAATTTACTGAAAACTGGAAATTGATGTTTTATTTATTCAAAATTTCAAAAATTTTCTCAGAAATTCTAAAAAAAATTCAGGTATTGGTTTCTTCCATTTACTTAAAAATTTTGCTCTAACGTTGTTTGGGGAAAACGACAATTGTTTGTATAAATTTTAATAAAATTCAATAAATTTTCTTCAAAATTTCCAACTTTTTAATTAGTTATTTTTTGGTATGCACTTTTATAGCCCTAAAGTGTAAGTTTCAAGAGCCTCAAAGAACACGTTGCTTTTTTTAAATTTTTTCGGACAGTGTTTATTATACTCGATATAACGAATGGCAAAAAAAAATTTTATATGGACTAGCGAACACCGCCATCAAAAAAATTATCAAAAATCAATGGAAATTTATTGCAAACTCAAACTTGCACTTTATTGTACTAAAATTAAAAGGGCATACCTGAAAATTTTCTAAAAATTCTGATTAAATTGGTTAGAAATTTTGATGATAATTTCTTGAATTTTATTGAAATTTGCACAAAGTTTAAAGATTGCATTTGTAAGGCTTTTTATGGTAGCTTAAACTGCATTTAAAGAAAAAATTAGTCAAAAAGGAGTATGTAACAAATAAAGTGCTGAAAGTTATCAAAAAGTCCATATCGAATAGTTTGATATATTTTAATACCAAATATCGCGAAAAAAATTAAATTATGTTTACCATTATTTGTTGCTAGAAACTTCAATGTCTACACAAATATTTATGTATATAAGTACATATATATTGTTTGTTATTGCTAAACTAAATATGTTAAATGCGTAGGTACATGAAAAGCAAATAACGCAAATAACAAATACTAGCCTTATTATCATAGGTGTTTTTTCCGCGCCTCAAAGTATGTTAGCTTCTGAAGGTACTACAGTTGATGTGTTAAGTATTGGGCCATTTTGCGAGCTTTTTTTTTAACATACATACTTACAGTAATCTCCGGTTAAGTACCATACACTTTTAAAAACCACTTAATCGTTTTAAAAATCATCTCACAAATGATATAATAATATAATAAATAAGATTGATGGCAAAAAAAAAAATCATAAATATATATAGCCGGGCTCCAAATCGGGTTTGAGCCGAATCGCTGCTTTTTCGGGCTTGAAACGGAACCACAAATCGTACCGTTTTTATTTTGAAATACCAAAACCGAACCGAAAACTACTCCAAACGATGATTCCCTTTGGTTCAAAATGAAAACCCAGTAAAGCGGGTTTTAAACATTTGTAATACACAACTTTGCCAAAAAAAATGTCTTCTTTATGAGAAAATAGCCTAACAAACAAAAGAAAATTTGTCAAAATGTCGCACTCTTATTATATTGAACAAAGGTATATGGATTTAGTGTACATTTAAACCAATCGGAAATGGGAGCCGTAAACGTAAGCCATGATTTTGAGTGACAATTAAAAATTGTGAGTATGCAGTTTTCGTTTACTAGACTAAACGAACGACGCACCAACCCTTGAAATAATATATTTAATATTTTATTGTTTTAATTTCCCTTTATTTTGTAATTGAAAATATCAGATGACTAATTTATATAATTTATTATAAACCAAGTAAACAATGTTGCTTCTGACTTCAAAATTGGATCTCAATAACAAAAGTTTTTATATTTGTCATAACTTTGTGTTAATTGTATCACATAGTATAAACGAATTTAACGAGGAATCTTTTATGTTTGAACGCATGCACCGGTACATAGTTTCCCTCAATAGTTCGAATCACTGAATCGAACCTAACTGATTTTTTGAGCGGTTTTCTGCCCTGATTTTAGCTTTTATTTATTATTATTAGTCACGTAATTAAGTTCACATTTAAAAACCCTGAAGTTCACTTACTTTCCCCGTGTGTTCGACGTTACCCATTGGAATTGGAAGTGGAAATAATAATTTCCTGCAGTTTTCGAAAGAGTTCATTAAAAAAATAATAACATGTATACTTAACTTACAAAAATATATAAATTAAAGGGTTCTTCAGGTTCTTTTTTGCATCATTTAAAAAGTAAACATAAATATATTATATTTCATGTTTCTTATATCCTTACCTTTTTATTAAAATTTACATGCAAATTTGGTAAATAATCAGCATTAAATTTAATCGTTTTTCCCCTACTAATTTTTACTGTCGCTTTTTAGAGCATACATATATAACTATAGAAACGAATAAAATTCAATATTTAATTTGGCGCTGAATTGTGTAGTTAAATAAACAAAATGCGTCCAAGGAGACAGACATTCATAAATAAATGTATGAGGCTCAATTTCAATTCAAATTATTGAATGAGTCGAAATGCTTTCGTTTCGCTGTCCCATTTTATGCAGAAATTATATAGAAATATATTGTATTCATAATAGGAAATAATAAGTGTACCATATGTGGAGGCACTTCAAGTTCTCCAGTATTTCAATTAATTTGTTTTTAGCTAAGGGGTCACAACTGGCTATCTTTTAGAGGGAAGTGCATCATCATCTATTACAGTACGCTCTCTATAAACGTACCTTGAATGCCTGAGAAATACTTTCGCCTATCCCTGCTTTGAGATATAATTCTAATACAAGCTGATATGAATGATTTTTAAATTGTGTGTTTTAAGAGTATATAGCTTGGGTGGAGTAAAATTGTTATTCATTTATTTCAACAATTTAAAAACGTTCATTCTATAAAATAAAATTGTACAACGGTTTCGTCAATTTTCGCTTTTTTAAATTTTAATTAGCCCTCAAATCGAAAGAGTACTATATTTGCAGTTTTGTTTTGTGCCCACACAGTTTTAGAGTCGCTGTAATAAGCAGAGTCTCTCACCTTTTTTTTTTAAATTACAAGAGAAGTATTCACCGCGGGTGGTGAATTTTTCCAATTAGAAAATTTAACTTTGCGTCATTCTGTGTTTGGTTTATTGTGGCAGCTCTATTACTCTGCACAAAGGTGAGATTCTATTAGAGCTAGTTGTATGTGTAGAGTATGAGACACCTAATTTTATGTAGCATCGGTGGTTCAGTGGTAGAATGCTCGCCTGCCACGCGGGCGGCCCGGGTTCGATTCCCGGCCGATGCAAATTAAATTTTTGCTTATTTTTTATATAAACGTAAATTTAGTTTTTAATGACTTTGTATTATAGGAGTCGACAATAAAGCAAGCCAAATTTTTTAGCTCTAATTGAATTGAAATAGTAACTTATTTATAGAAATGAGTGGTAAAAATAATTTTATAAATTAAAACGCCTCCTTTCTTATTTCCGTGGTAGGTTTTGATGGCCTAATCGCCGAAGGGGTATATGAATGTAGAATCGACAACCACCTTTATGACTGATCAACAATTTTTTGGGCGTAACTGGTCAACTACCAAATACTTAACTATTCAGTAGGTAAGGTATAAGTACTGGGCAATAACTGGATGCCCTCATTTTTAATCGACTCAATTAAATTATTATCTCTTCTTATTTTCGAGATTCTAATTTGATCAAAATTGGAAAATTACTCCGGATTTTTTGAAAAACTCGATTCTAGCACCATCTAGTGGATATATTTTTTGTAAGAATATTTCGCATCGATCCCCATTAGATTTTTTTCATTTCATTAAAATCGAATCATAAATATAGATTTTCCGAATATCTCGATTCATGCGCCACCTAACAGATTGTAGTCTGTACTATCCAAATTTAGTTGGAAATCATTTATCGGTTTTTGTGTCAAATTTTCACAAAGAAAACGGCTACATTTGGTTATATGTATGTATAGTATAAAGATTCAGATTAACTAAAGTTGGCTTGAGCAACCGGGATCAGGATGCGCATTTCTGGTACAAAAAACCTTTTAGCCCGCAATAGCCTTTCATTCACCGGCACCTAATTTTTTTTGTACCAACGAAGCCGAGGTTAGACCTGAAAGTCTAAAACAAAGAAACAAAAACATTATACGAGACCGAAAAAAAAGTTGTATTTATTTTGAAGTCTTTCGTCTTTCTTCAAGCCAAATAATTATTTGGGAGTGCATTTTACACATAAAACGGCGTCAAATCGCACGACCGAGGCGGCCAATTGACTGGGCCATTTCGTGAGGTCTGGATAAAGCCACATAACACACATCCTTGTGCAGGAAATCTACTGAAAAGACTGAGAGAATAATCCCGGTATTCAAGAAGCAGTCTCTAGTCACTAGTTGAGACTTTTTGATGGTGGGATTGGTTTTGAGACTGTTTGGTATACAGTAAGCTGTCTCCAGTCTCTAGTCTTAAAATAAAGTCACTATTTTAAACATTTTCATTGAAGTTGATTGTGCATCCCTAGTTGAATATATGTACCATCAGCTGATTGTATCTACTGCTTTTCACCATAGTCTTTGGTGAAATTTTCTGAGACTGTGGCTTACTGAATACCGAAATCGTATTCAGTCACAATAAATGTCTCTAATTGAAATTATCAAATTTAGAGATTCGAGATGAGACTGAGCTACAGAATACCGGAATAAGTAACCTCAGATTAATTCCCCTATTAGGATAATAATAAGAATTTGGCGTTTATATCATATAGCTTGATGTTTAACGATTTGTGGTGTGTGTCTTAATGTTGTACGACAAGCCGACTCTGAACTGCAAATGAATTTTGTGAGAAGTTTTCTCATAGCAGAAATACACTGGATGGTTTGTCATTGCCTGCGGAGGGTTGAGTTTTATTTTTATTTTACACACTCAGCTCGCTCCGCCGAAAATCAAAAAAAAAACTACGGTAACACTTTTGTCATCTATGACTCATATCTTGCACCCTTCTGAAAATTCTCAACGGCAACACCGGCAGGCATCACTGAGACTCAAGCCTCCACAATTAAATTCTGCAAATAATTGAAAAATAGTGGTTTTCGATGGAGCTTCACGCGCTTAAAATTCCACGAAAATATTCACGAGAAATTTCAATAATTCTTACAAAACTGACGGCTTTGAGACCCTGTTAAATTATTTTAGCTTAAAAAATGGCGAATTTCTCAAAATCATAGTGCAACATCAAAAAAAGCCATCTAAAGTTAATTTCCAATAACTTTCGGGGTTACCATCGTATGTGAAATTAAAGCAGTTACCTAGTTTTTACTAATTAGTTAATTTTATTAAAACTCTTTCATTGGTTTTGAAAATTTCTATATAATTGGTATCCATATGGAATGTTCATAGACTAATATTGAATATAGTACATGTAATTAATAAAAAACATTGCAGACAAATATTTAAAAACAAAAATGCACTTTAAAATCTACGAATGTAATTAATTATCCTACATAGAGAGTTTATTAATATCGATATTGCCAAATTTCGAAATCATAGTTAAAGTCTCAATTTTGTTTTCTTTTTAATCAAATAAATGTATTAATACAAAAGTCAATACTTTTTTCACAACTACACTAAACTCAAAACCTCTCTCAGGTGAACTCCACGCAAGTTTTTTGATCAAGCGGTCTAAGTAGAAAGCGAATACATATACTGACCAAATCTTCTTGAACAACCGGGCGTGCAAATTAAACATTTACTGCTAGATCTTAAAACAAAAATCACTTATTTCTAAAAATCTTAGCCTAAAAATGTGAGCGAATTGAGCAAAAAACGAACTTTAAAATGATTATCTAATTTGATATTAAAAACAAAAAACAAAAAAAAAACAAATCTTAAGTTAGCCACTTAAATGCTTAATGCATTACTTATTTGATTTAAGTTTAAAAATTAGAAAAAGGAAACAATTGCGTTTGGTTTCACATAAAGTCAATTATTTAGTAACGACATCTACGGCTTACACCGACACACACAGCACGACGGAAAGAGGAACCAGTCCATGAAAATGCCCTTACAGTCATTATCCGGATCATAGGCCAGCAGGCGATGCCATTTGTACTTTTGCTCACAGCCGCAGTCTCGATCACAACGCGAAGTCGCTGGTGTGCTGTACGAAAAAAACACAAAACACAATAAAAAAGAAATTAAAATTTCACGCAAAAATTTGACATAACTTCATTGCAACTCACGAGCAAATCTCCTGATGTATGGCTTGTTCGAAGTGCTGAGTATTCACGATCGCTCGTATCTTTCCCGCCGAATTCGATGCCCAATATGGTGTCACAATCTCCACCTTTGATTCACAAGCATCCACTCTATCGATATAGAAGAAATTTTTTATATTCATTGTTCATAAATTCAGTAAATTCATCTTTTACAGCCTTACCTTCCTGTATTTTGTCCCGCATTCGCAAATGAATTCGGTTTTGCTTTGTTCGCATTCCGATTGGCTTGTCGTTTATTGCGCAACTTGCCGAAGTAACTTTCACCCAACTCCTCGGCATGTGGCTCTGTGTTGCCTTCGTCATCTGGCACAAATGCTGGGAACGCACCGGGCGGTATAAAAATGTCGGGATCATCAATGAATCTTCGTTTGCGCTTCTTCGTTTGTGATTGTGGACCGCCGGGCTCTAGATTCATTTCGAAGTCGCCATACATTCGTCGCATCAGCGCCTTATTGTCGTCAATGAAACGCTCGATTTTATCACTGCAAATAAGAAGGGGGGAAATGTGAAATGCGAATGCGATAGAAACTACATATACATAATATACGTTAAATACGATAACCTCTCACAATTCTTCAAACAAAAAAATGCAGATTCTTATGAGTAAATATTATCATGTTTTTAATCATGACGACGTTTCATTGATCAAGAAGTAGGCTTAGATTTAGCGAGAGAGAGCGAGAGAAATGGTGGTGGCCCTTCAATCGTTCAATCGTTTTGAAAGGAGGAGTATAGAGTAAGATTCTAATCTATACAGAGCTAAGTATTCGTGGGTGGTAATGGCACGATTAATCGAAAATCCGGTTATAATCGATTATTTTCTTTCAATTAACGAACAAAATCAACCGATTATTTCTTTTCGATCAATCGAACAGCTAACCGAAAAATTTCAAAATAATCAAAAACTCAGCATCAAATAGTTCACCACTTTACTCACCCAATAGCGTGCGAATTAAAATAATGCATTTAAAAATTGCCACTCTAACCACGCAATAATATTAAAAGCCACCAAAAATCATTTGTTACATGAGTTGTATGGATTTTTGTTTTTTCAAAAATCTATGAAAATTTTCAGCAAGTTGAAACTTACACTTTAATAAAACAAAATTAAAAATTAAAATTCTTTCTTTTAGAAAAATAACAAACAAAAGAGGTACACCCAAAACTGATCAAAATGTCAAAGCGGGTGCGATCGCTACGGAAAACGAAAAAAGTAGTAAGTTCTTTATAACTCTTATTTTTTTTTTTTTAGTTATCCATTTTTTTCGATTATAGTTGAAATGACCGGTTAGTTGTTTCATTTCTTTCGATTAATCGCAATTAATAACCAAATGATTTTTTCCCATCACTAAGTAATAGAAATGGTATTAGTGGCAATGTCGGTTACCAAAGTTATACCTTTCGAAAATCATCGAATCATCGAAACTGATCGTCATTTCTAAAGGAATCAGGATTGTCACACTTTCGGCCATTCAAGTTACCCCTTTTCGAAATAAAGAATATAATGCTTCAAAATTGTTTTTTATTACAATATTTTACAACGATGATATGTAAAAGTTATAATTTTTATTTAAAAAAATAATGATTTAACCGATATTTTGTGACTTTTATTTTTTCG
Source organism: Anomoia purmunda (assembly GCA_951828415.1). Lineage (NCBI taxonomy): Eukaryota > Metazoa > Arthropoda > Insecta > Diptera > Tephritidae > Anomoia > Anomoia purmunda. The sequence goes on from OX639994.1 coordinate 125,105,555, forward strand.
ATCACTTATGATTGATATTTAGTGTTTTTATGTTTTTCGATCAAGTTTGACCGATATTTTTCAATTTTATTTTTTTCGATCAAAATTTATCGATATTTCTTGATTTTTATTTTTTCGACTAAAAATGGTCGATCTTCTTAGATTTAGAAGTTTTAGATCATATTAATAAAAAATCACAAAATATCGATCAAAGATAATCAGATAAATGTAAATCGAGAAATAACTATTATTTTTAATCAAAAAAAAAAAAAAATACGAGTCTTAATCTATAAAAAATAAAAATCATTAGTTTTAGTTATGGTTTTAACTTTTCATAGGCAAATGCGCTATTTCTTTGTCAAGTAAGTTTTCTGCATTTTTCGATGAGTATCCATCCACACAAAGGAGTTAGGTTGAAAAAGGGTATGCTATTAAAAGGCTTTTTGCCTTCACTTAATTAGATAACTATAACTATAGATATTTCCAGAAACCGAAAATAATTATTTTAAAATTTTCAGTGAAAAAAAAATCAAAAGCCTTGAAATATCGGAGAATAGTTGGTAACTAATTATTACTTTTAGACTTCTATTAATCGTTATTTTTTCTCACTGAAATCATGATCTTTTTGTGATTTGTTATTTTCGAGGGTACATCAAAAAAAAATTGCCTCCAGACAGTTGTAAGGCAAATGATGTGGCGTTTTGAGATTTTAGATCTGTCGAAAATAAATAAAAGTCAAATACTAATTTATATTTCTGAGAGATAAAGAGACGCTCAAGAACTGAGTTTTACTTTCGATAAAAAAATAAAATATAACACAAAAATTAATGATTACTTTTGATAAAAAAAAGTAAAGAAATATGAAAGTTTTTAATAAAAAAACAGCTATAAAAATTACTATTTTTAATCGAAAACTAACAATTCACAAAATTATCATTATTTCAGACCGAAAAAATAAAACTCAAAAATTTGTATATTATTATTGATTGCAAAATTTAACATCTTAAAATTTTTATTACATATACATAGATTCAATACATTTTTAAAATAAACTTTTGACGCGAACTAAAGCGGCAGTTCTGAAAGGAATGATATCAATCAAGTAAATTAATTACCGCCAGTTAATAGAAACATTTACCGTATTACATACGTTAAGAATTATAAACAAACAAAAAAAATCATCACAAAATCTTTTACACTATCTTACTATAAATATGCAAAGCTGCAGTTTCACCTGTCTAATGAGTATTGACAGCTTGAGTGGGCGTGTGGTCACACCTTTGGATTCGCTCAGCTGTCAGTTCGAGAGACGTCGAATGTAATATAAACATCTCTTTGTAAATAAACTAATATGCCCGTCTATCACAATCACTATGGAATTTCATTGACGGCATATTAATGTGAGTTTAGTTATATTCAGTTACTCATTCATTCATAGAATTTCATGCGAGCTAAATGTTGTATATATATTTCACTAAAGTTGAAACTTTTACGATAATAATCTGCACATAACTTTGAAGCTTCTTGCACAGCTCACCTTGTTGTCGAAATCGAAGTCGTTAAAAATGCTAATATTTCGATTACTTCCGAAATCCATTAAAAGTTACATAGCTTGGAGTTTGTTGTAACTTTTGTTAAATGTACAAACTTATTAGGCTCCGTTTTCACTCATAGTGGCTCTACAGAGTTAATAAATTTGCGTTCAATTCGTTCAAGAGAAAGATATAGACGGGCGACTTTTAAGGATTTGTTTTTTGCTGCAAAAGTATTGGAATCGTCTACAAATATTATCTGGCATCTTAATACGAACAAATTTATTTGTGTTGTTGCTTAATTTAGTGATCTTTAATGGCTTTCTGTGCCTTTGATAAATTCTACCCTAGAAGTGGGTATGCCTCTAACCTCCTGCAAACACAGTTTGAAGACAAAAACTCATCGAGCTGAAAATATCAGGTGGGTCATGGAACACACCTATCGGATTTCCAGACAATTTTGGTCAAAACTTGACGCAAAGCGATCCAAAGCGCTGATTCGCCTTGACCGACCTTCGCTCAGACTAATGGTTGGGGGGTAATAACCGGACACTGTCTAATGGGCATACATGGCAAGAGATTGGGATGCCTATCTATGATTTTTGTCGCAGTTGAAGGCACAAAAAGGGAGTGGACAGCTAACACGAACACTATCTCTGCCCTGGCCAAGACTCGAAACCAATGCTTCAATAGGTACTTTCTAGACGATTTAGCCGACCTGAGCTCGGCAAGCATTCCCGATTTTCTGTGCCACGTAAGGCGCACTCGGTGGTTCACCGTCTAAAGGAAATAAAGGAAGAAAACGTTTGGCTCCCGGCAGCGGTATCACAACTGGCTTGGTCAGCCTACGTGCATCCGTGCATTCGTGGAGTTGGACGATTGCTGCCGCACTAACCTAACCTAAACTTTTGTGCTTACAAAGCCGTGCACGTATGTATCTCAAGAAAAATTTAATTGTGATTTTTCTACATACTGTCGCTGTAAAATATTGCTACGTAAAGCTTCAGTTATGCTTACATAGCATTGCATGGCAGATATAAAAAGGGCATGTGAAATACAGGGTGGATTATACTACTTCACATAGCGCATAGAAAGTCTCCACGTTCACTGTTCACCAATTTGATTTGTGTTTGTGAGGGAATATAAGCCATGATAGAAGAGAAGAAAAAATCGGCGCCACTTCCTCTGAAAGTGTCACATAGCATAGAAATCAAAATTCAACTGTCTTTTTTTTTTTCATGCGCTGCGTTCGATAATCAAATGGAAGCAACCACAATTCAACTGATTGAATATGTGACAGTTCTCTTCTCATGTATGACAAGGCAATGTATGTAAGTATAACTAAAGCTTAAGATTGAATTGAATTGAAGATGATACTGCAAACCCGACGATTGAGGAAATGGGCGAGCTATATATTCTTATTTTCCTTCACTATAGAGAGGTATGGAGCTGTAACAAAGTTCTCAAGTCGCTCGCCGGCAGCAGTTGGGGCAAGAACAAAGAAAAAGTTCCTTGTAAAATACAAGGCGATTGGCCACCCAATTTTGAACTATACCTCTGTGGCCGCCTTTAACTATTAGGACGTAGTAGACGCAATTCCAAAACAGCAGAGCACGGCACATCGCTACGGAGTGCCTCAAGATGAGAACACTTCGACAAAGCACGTTTCCTCGCTTTCCGATAAATGACCTCACTTTTGGTGTAAATAAACTCCCCGAAATAATAATTATTGCTATTATGATTATGATTAAAAAAATGGAGCAGAAACTGATGATTGATTCATGATTTTAATTATAAATATCATATCCATTACGATCACTACTTTAAACAGTAAAATATTTGACATATTCTATACAAGCAGAAATATTATATACAAAAGTAAAAATAAAAGTGAGTAACGTTTTTTGTAAACAACAATAAAAGATTTATCTTCTTGGCACGCGAATCTCATCCTCTTATTTAAATAATGGCAGTGGGCGTTTGTGTCTTTATGTGAGGGTCGTAGAACTCAGTGAAGCCTCACCGGAAGCACAAAATTATAAAATTTAAAATATAAACAAAAACGAAAACTGCCAAAAATATCAATTTCTCACTCCTGAGTAATGCGAGTTTTATTGTTAATGATTATATAAAGTGCAATTTTTTTTTTGCATCATCAATGAAATTTTTCAAACAAGTTGCGATGGCGTAAACAGGTGGCAAATTAAAATCATTTTTTCTGTTTTTATTTTTTGCTTCTCAGTAAGTAAAATAAGACAAAAAAGGTAAACAGTGAAAGGAGGAAATGGGAAAGAAAAAAAGGTAAAGATGAATTTAACCCTTCAATAGTCGTGTGCCGAAATTCGAAAAATCGGCACTTCGTTTGCTTACTTAGACAGCCAATACCATATATGTTAAATGGAGAAGAGTTAGATTTACATACTTTCAGATTCAAACATCTCTAACTTTTTGTCCGTCTAAAAAAAGCCTTAAGAATACATATTGTTCAATTTCTAAGTAATCCGTAAAACTTTGTGAAGCTAGCATTTTCAGTAAAGTAGATTTTATGTATATAGACTTTCCTCGATCAATGCAGTTTTCTAAAGGAAGATTCGTTTATCTCAAAACAATTTTTAGCTCTGAAACAAAGTTCCACCTGTTTTGTTGAACCTATTTAAATGATTCTCAATAAAAAACTTTCTGCAGTTTTAGAGTTAGCGTAAAGCTATCCTTCACATTCCTCTATAAACGAATTGGGGAAACGATTTCGTCTAGGAAGAAAATCAATTGATAGTAAACCGCACCCAGATAGTAGAACCCCAAAAATAGTAGAGAGTGGGAACATTTGTCCAACAATAAGGTCAGAGCAAGGCGGATGGCAAAACTTCTTTCCGCTGTTTAAAAATTAGAGCAAGTGAACGGGTCGTGAAGACCAACGAAAGATGTTTTGGAACAAATTGCTACTAGCGAAGAAACCAGGAATATCTTTCATGATCCTCTGTTAAAAAGGGAATCGAAAAGGAAGTAGCGTCGACTGAGTTCACCACGACTAAAAACGCAAGGAAAACAATTTTAACCACAATCTTTTGGGATTCCGAAGGAATTTTACTGGCAGATTTAAAAGATCGCAACATAGCAGTAACGGGCGTTTACTAAGCTTATTTTCTATATCAAGATTGGTCGCGATCTCTGCCACTGTCCCGCCCTGTCCAAGATTCGAAACCAATTCCTAAATGCGTATTTTCTAAATTGTTTGAGCGACCTGAACTCAGCAAGCATTCCCGATCTTCTGTGCTACGCAAGGCTCACACGATCGTTCAGCTTCTAAGGGAAGGAAGATGAAAACGTAATGGCTCCCGCCTGCGGTATGATAACGGGCTTTGCCAGGCAACGTGCGCATCCGTGGACTTGCATGGTTGCAGCCGTGTGGTGTTGTTGCTTCATGACAATGCGTCGGTCCGCACATCAGGTCTATCCAAGGATTCCATTGAGAAATTCGAATTCATTGACCGCCTTATAGTTCCGGAAAGAAAAAAAATTTAAGTATGTTGTAACTATTTGCGTCTTTGTCATCTGCTGAGACGAAGCTTTGCCTGCCAATTATATTTGATATTCTTGCCTAGGCCGAGTTTCGAACCTTGGGCTACGGCGGCTGTTTGACAACTTTTGGACCTTACTACTAGGAACCAATATAACAAACCGCTATGTGATCTTAATTTTTCAATTTATTTTCTTATTGGAGAAAACTTTAAGAGATAAAGAAGTTATCACATTATTCCAATGGCGCTTGAAACTGCAATGTTCTGATGAAATATTTTAAGGACTAGTTAAGAAAAGATGCAGTTTAGCCGTCTTGATATCAACATTTTTTTGTTTTTTCTTGGAAAGAATAGAATTCGTTAGTATGAAAATTTAATCAAAAATGAAATAATAAAAAGTGCGCTCCCATCAAACATTTTTGATCAAAGAATAATCTCCAATTGTGATTGTTTTCATCGGAAAGGAGCGTCCTTTCTGAAAGTAAAGTTAATAATTGAAATAACTTGTCAACCTCACAACAATTTTGCTAGAAATGATTCTCAATATGAACTTTCCGCGGATCTTCTAGAAAATGCATTCATCGTTTCGATGAACCAAAAAAATTTATTTTAATTTTTTTTGTTGGCATCAAAAAAAATTTGTTATAACACTTTTGCCTGTTATTTTAAGTGATTTTTCAATTTGTTCTTTTGTTAAACGCGATTTTCATAAAACTTAAAAATGATGATTTTTCAGGTAGTATATCTAGAGAACAAGAAGTCACATATACATAGAAGCCGACAATATCCCAATTCGCATATTGATAAAGAGATCGTTTAAATTTTCGAAATTTTTTTCAACTCGAGTTTAGCGCTTTTAGCAAAACTCCAGATTTTTGTTCTCCCCCTTGAGATGTCAAAGATGAATTCTGAAAAACCGTACGAAAAATGACAAAGGACGTCTGGTGTCCGCGAGATTTGTCTCGTCTGCGGCTCGGAAATGATCACACCTCTATCTCTCCATCCATTCATCTCACTTCAAAATGCCCTATTTCCAATAATGTCAAACGGATTAGAAAATTCTGTATATCTGAGCTTGTTTGTAATAAATTTCTTATTTCTTATATGGTGAGAATATAGAAAAAGTTAAATAGAAGTAAATAAGAGGAGAAAGATATAAAATAAATTTGAATTTCTGGTTTCAAGTAGATCTATAAAAGTCAATATATTTCATTCGAAATCGGCTAATAAATTTAACAACTAATTGAAAAATTCACTTTTATGGGATATTTAATTAAAATTTTATTCTCTGCTAATTGCTTTAAAGAAATAAATGTTTCTTTGCCATTAACGAATGCAATTTTAAATCAAAATAATTTATATATATATATATACATATGTAGATTAGTTTTACGATGCACAAATATTTTTGAGCTTATGCCCATATTGACGATGAACGTTATTTTAGTATTTTTGTAGATCATCAAAGCGAACAATTTAGCAGTCTACTGAAAATATTAGATGCGATTTATTCATTTGTACTACCTAGGAGTATCGAGAATATCCAATCAACTGCCAGTCAGCCAGATGTACTAACGTAACATGGAAAATATCGGATTTTAGTTTATCTAGAAAATTTCATATAATTTTGCACCTCTTTTCAGCCAGCTTTCCAGTTTTACGGTTTGATGAAAAATTTCTATAAAAACATGAATTATGGTAATGTACGGCGAATCTCTCAGAAAACATTTCAAATATAATCTGGTAACAGAGTTTGCATTTATATTAATCGTGAAATCCCTAGAGTGTCGATTTAATTGCTTTAAACTGTGCCAAATTAGTTCATCGCAACAACTAAAATGTCCGTGACGAATTTGTGTTTGACACAACTCAAAATTAATTGAAAGTTACATTTTAACAAAGCTTTGCACAATAGCGTGGAAAAAATGGTTACAAAAGTTAATGACTTGTTGGTCAAAACCACGTTAATAGCTTCTTTTTTTTTTTGAGTTATGTTATTTCTCTTGGCCCGAGTAAAATTAATTTAAAAATTATTGTAGACAACTCTTTGTGTTTATTTCGTTTTGCAAAGTGTTGTGTAGATACGATATCAAAGGGACTAAGATATCGATTCCCAAAAATATCGGCAGCACCCGATTCCTAAAAGTAGAGAACGACCGAACATCGACTTCGACTTCGACCATGTGCGGCCACCAAAGTTCGGTTCGGTTTCAATTTAGCTTCGACCATAGCAAAGCGGAACTTTAGTCGAGCATTAGCAAACTTTTGTTTATTTAAAAGTTGTACAAAATTTTAGTTTTAATTGGTTTATCTTTGGGAGAAAGTCTAATAAGACTTTCGGATGTGATTTGCAGAAATAATTCTGTATGAAATTATTCGTTACATACCGAATTCGATAGTTTTCTCACCGAACATTTGCTGCTAAGAAATTATAACATTTCTGAATAATTATTAGCGCACATAGTTTTCGTTTTTCCGGCAATTGCTCAGTGCTGCAGGTCAGCTTTATACCGATATACAGAATCGATCGCAAGGTGAAAATGCCGAAAGGTTTTTTTTTTTAATTACAATTGAAAATATAATTTTTTTACATCGATACTTTTACAAAATCATGTACATATATTTATGTAATGAACTGATATGGATGTGATTTAAACTAATGCAATAACTTTTTTAAAAACATTAATAAAAATTTTGAATTTTTGGTTACTCAAAAGAACACAGTACTCAACTTAATTCAAAAGTACTCAGTAATCCATTCATCACAGATACTTATAATATGAGATAAGATAAGAGCATAAGAGCAAATCTTAAAAAGGATCGATTTCGAAAAAATCGATTATAAAAAGTACTCGATAACAAATATTCGAAATTTCTCTCTAAATTAAAATATTCAAAATTGTGAAAATCAGCCTTAAGGATCATGTTTCGTGCTGGTGAAAAATTTCTAATATCAAGCACTACGAATTGAAGTTTTTTACATAGCTATAAGAAAAACCCAGTAAAAGTTTTCAAATATATTTACAAAATAATATCGCGCGAAACCGATTACCAATTTATTTCTCTGTGACCACTTACTTGCATATTACAAATTTTAGAAAATTGGTATTCGTTATTTGGGTTAGGCTAGCTTGGAGTGGCTGCCGCCTGCTGCGGCTCAGTAATAGGAAGCTCATTGTGTTACCACAAAGAAAAATTTGTACCATCCGAAAAAGAAAATTACCCCTCACCAAACCAGTGCACTGTTAGAGCCCCGATCATGTTAGAAATGTTTTCCCTCCTTAGACAGAGAACGCTGCGCGATTGTTTCCGGACCCATTTAGGCCACGTCTGCCTTGAGGTTCAACAGGTCGCATTTGTTATTACTGTAAGTAACTGTTTTGAATATTCGAAAAATTCTTTTATGTGGAAGTAGTGAAGTTTCTGCTATCAGTGGACTAAGTGAAGGTATAATTAATTTAAAAGATTAGGCTTCATTTTTTTTTAAATAATGAGAATGATATTAAAAAACATCGAAAACTGAATCAATCACAAAAAGTTTTACCAGAAAAAATTCACAACCACAATCCAAGACTAGCAGTAGCCGTTGCATTCAGTGATTTTTGACTTACAGTGACAAAATTACCATTAGCGAAATAACACTCATCACTATGTGGGCGGTAGGAGTGGTCTACGAGTATGTCGTATTTAATAAATCTTTTTTTTAACTCTACACCGCACCTGATTTGTCATTCATTTAAATTAATTACAATAACAATTAAATAAAAATAGCCTTGCAACCCAAAGTTTCTTAAAACGTAAACCTTAATTTATTTTTGGAATTTCTAATATAACATGAAAAACAAAAGCAATTCCACAAATAATTCGTGCCACAAATTTTAGCAAAACTACCCAAAATTCATGGTTGCGTTGTTAGATTTATTATTGTAATTTTTTAAATCACTTGTTGCAGGTACCTTTTAATTATATAAGAATTTCACCTTTTTCCTGCTTATTTTTCATCACCTTTTTCTCACCACGTTTAACTTGAACGTTTCACTACTACACCACCGTTCATAGCTGACATAATTTTTTTGTTTAGTAGTGTGGAATTGGTGGTGCTAACTAATCCGTGACATTACACCCTTTGACCCCATTATGCACCGTTCCCACTTCTATGTTAAGATTTTTGAGTACTTTTTTTCTCGGCGAGGAGAGAAATTATACCTATAATTTGGAGAGGGTCACATGAAATGTCAAAACATGGGTGGCAAACGGTTCGTACGGTTTATACTTACAATAGGGTTGGATCTGAAACACGAGTATAAAAAATATTAAAATGCGACGATCGAACATTCGTTTTGCCGAGGAGAAGGTTTATAGCTAGCTATATTTTTAAGAGGGTTGCCACTTTCTTTAAAGTCGAGTTTAATTTAATTATATACAAGTTATATAAAATAATAAAATTTGTTTCCCTAAGAGAAAGTTTCACCAAGTTAACACCTTTTAAAAAAGTGAAATTGAATTAAATTATATACAAGGATATAAAATACTAAAATATTCATGTCAAACTGACAAGAAGCATACCTATATTTTTGGCATAGTTGCCACCTGTTATATGCAACAAAAAACGGAATTGATAGTCTGGTTGCATATGCAAAGCGCAATTAATAAATAAATATAGAGAGTGCAACGCCTGTCAAGGTTTTTTAGTATTTTTATAATATTCTTTATATACATAGGTACACTGTAAAATGCTTATTTAAAAAAAAAATAGTTTTTTTTTCTAATGTATTTACTATAGTCAAATATGAAGGAATTTTTTGCTTCCATTATTAAAATATCGCATAATTTGGTTTATTTTTCTAAATTGCCATTATGCGGGAGTTGGGCGTGGTTCTGGTAATATTTTTTTTTAAATTTTCTAATAAATAATTAATGTGTTAAATAAATAAGTATTAAAATAATATTTAAATTCCACGTAGTTGCTTCCATAATTCAGTGCTGGGTAATAAATTTAAGCAAATTAACTTTTATTAATACTAAAATATCCTCCGTTTTCAATAGTTAAAAAATACCCTTATATGTATGTATTAGGGGCGTGGTTATGCCCGAATTTTCCCGTTTTCATTGGCAAACTGCTTTGAGTCAAGGATAATATAATAGAGATATCTCCATTTATCGTGTCCACGGATGGACAAGATGAACATAATTTTGGTTTGGCTTATATTTGACTATTTGGCTTATATTTCCATTCCTTTAGACTTTTAAACAGCCAATAAGTTAACAAAGTTATAATACCGTGCGCTCGGGGCATAAAAAATCCGTCTTTTTACTAACGTGAGACAATTAACGTAAACGAGTTCAATCGGACAGGTGATCATTAAATAGCGATAATTGCAATAAATTATTTACGTATGTATATATTCATTTAATGGTAACAAATATCAATTTATATAATTACACATAGAACATACGAACATTGATTTGCAATAAAATTTTTACTCACATCGGATAGCTATTGCCCGCTGTTGGACAGAATAATTGATGAAAGCGTTTGATACATGGCACACCTTTGATTACATCACCGCGAACATCCAGCCCCAAGGCAACAGACAATGCAGTCCACCAGATCTGGAAAACGAGAGTAAAAAAAAATTAATAAATACAGTAAAAGAGGAAATTATGATAAAATATCTACAGAAGCGAACTTAGTAAAGCCATGCGATACCAAATTATAATAGGCACAAAATTTTTCTGCTATTTGACTTATTATACTAACTACATATTGAAATCTGTGGGGCACTGAAGCATTACATAATTTAACATCATAAATGTCACATGGTTATATTAAGTATTTTCCAATTTCTTTACTGGCAATTTTTTGTCGCAGACAATTTTATAATTTTGTTCAAATTTTTTTGATCGATTTCTATAAAATATTGTCACGAAAAATTACTGATTATAATAGAAAACTCATAAATTTCGAGTGCACAATTTTATTCGAAAATTATTAAATTCTTACTTCATAAATTAGGGTTGTTCGGGACTCGTTTTATAAGCCCTTATATTCTATATTTTGAAATTATAGGATGAATAGAAAAAGCGGTCGCGTTCTGCACTTTTTATATTCTTTGACTATGCATTTATAATGTCGCACAAAAGTGAAGGCACTGTGATCCGTTTTTACAATAAAATGTTTTTCGTAAATTTTTTATCCAAAAAATATAGTTCATAACATAACAAACCATGTATAAATTAAAGTTTGCGACTTTGTACAAAACTAAAAAAAATTCAATAAATTTCACAAAATTGTATGAAAAATTTTCAAAACTTCCGTAAATTTTTGATAGTTTTTCCTTGACGATGTTGCTCATTTTTTTCCATTTTTCAATAGAAAAATTAAGTCTGTTCATGCGTTACGACTTCGAGTATTCGATAAAAAATACAACTTAAATTAACCTTTTTATACATTTCATTAATTGCATTGTACTTGTATTCCATTGCACTTAAAAATAAAGTTTTGTCCATGGTTGTCGTCAATAGAAACTGATTTGGAAAATGTAGCTCGCATTTTTTTTATTTTTTATAGCCTTCTAAAATCTTTATATTCCGCTCTAAATTGTTTTCAAAAATGTGTCTAAAAAAATGTGCCTAATAGTTAAGATTTATGCATTAAAATTCCTCGGGAAATATTTTCGTTGAACATTTTATATTGGGTTTCATTGGCCTCCACTGAAAAGTTTCATTTTGTTCTTTGCTTCATGAAACCGCTCAAAAAACAACAAATTTACAAAATGGTTAGAGAGTTAAAATGTTCCAGAGAATTATTCGGTAAAAAATTTTCCTACGAGTGTTCTCAGACAAAATCTTTCTACGAAGAATTGTAAAATCCACAACAAATAAATAAAATATGTAACATTTATTTATGCTCTCCTTCATTAGCATTAACGTTTCAAGTTAACAGAGCTGTTATCTAAGTATTGTTTTTAAAATAATTTGTTATTTTATTTTATGCCGAATTCGGCTTTAATCTCACCTACACAAATTTTGTCTGACCAGAGCTCTATTAAAATTTTACGAGGAATATATTTCTAAACCGCTTTAACCACCTTATTGTTTTCTTTTGGAAGAAAGTGTCAAAGCGGCATCTTGAGGCGGTGGCTAGTGGGTTAAAATTTTGTACGAATCTACGAAAATATGTTCGGTATAATTTAACATTTGGCCCGTTTCTCTGTAGCCTAGTTGGAAAGAACACGAGGTAGGATAACGAATTGCATGTAAAGCAAAGTGAAAAAACTACGCTATTGTGAATTGCCGGCGCAACTATTTTCCGTTCTTAAATAGCACTGAAAAAATCACAACTTCATGAAAGAGGCTAGCAGGGTTGCTTTTGCGAATAAAGGAAATTTTATTCGAGTTCGAGGATTCTTTTGCTACTCGGTTACATTAAAACGAGCCCGATATATGCTTAGCCTTCCATTTTAGACATGTCTATATTTTAATGGTTTTTCCACTTTTTTGAAAACACTTGGAACGGGGCATGCAACTTTAGTAAGCCATAACATATTCCTAGCAAATTTTTTCAAATCCATCGAGTGTTCTATTAATGGATAAATATACTTTTAGAAAATATTAACAAAGTTTGGGGTGGTGTGAGTTTTTATATAATTGCTGTCTGTTGCTATTTATAACGCAGTAAAATATAATAATTGACCCGTTTCTTAGTAACCGACTTCCAAAAAAAAAAACTATAGGTAGGATAACGAATTGCATGTTAAGCAATAACACTATCTCGGAAAAATATACGAGCTGAGTCAACTCGGTAAATTGATATCCGAACTGAGGTGAGGTGAGCTATTGTGAATGAGCCTTAAGAAAATCTTTGGGAAATTTCAGTTTAAGACCTAATTCGTATTTATTTGCAGAGTATTTTTAAATATATAACTACATAATTGCAGGCACAACAATTTTCCGTTCTTAAATATCACTAATCAAATCTCATGTTTCATAAAAGATGCTAACAGAGTTGGTCTTGCAACTAAGGGAAAATTTTATCCGAACTGGAAGATTCACTTGTAAGTCGGTTACCAAGAAACGGGCCTAATAAGAATAATTTCGCGCTTACATTATAGCTTGATTTTTGAACGAACTTCTCCCAACATACAATATAGCTAAATAAAACAAAAATGGTAATTTTATACTAAATTTTGTGTATTAATTTTAATCAAAAATAATTTTTGGTTGTAGCAAAACTGATAACCATCGACCGGTCAGCGCATGTGGGTACCGATAACCCGTCTACAAGTAATCCAATTGGTTTGTTTATTTATTTATAATTGTCATTGTATATACGAGTGTACATATGTATACATACATACATATATGTTTGTACAAATGTATATACTGTAAATGACCATATCTTGAATTTTTTACTGTGACGCACTATATGAAAAAAAATATATTGATAACAATAATGAATTTAAATTTTATATGCATTTTTATTTTTGTAAACTAGAAATCCGTCTACGCATTTATCATTTCCCCCGATCTCCCCTTACTTTACCCAATTCATTTGGTACTCAGCCAAATTTTGTTAATAGCATCGGTGGTTCAGTGGTAGAATGCTCGCCTGCCACGCGGGCGGCCCGGGTTCGATTCCCGGCCGATGCATAGTCAGATTTTACTACATTTTTATTTTAAACAAATTATACTTTTCTGCAACTGGTCATACATAGGTAAGCAATATTTATTTTACATAATAAAAGCGTTGAAATGAACAGTGTAAAAAATAAGTAATTTGACGTGATCAGAATGAATGTCAAAAATTTAAGTTTTAAGAGGCGTTATTTTAATTTCATTTAGAACGAAAATTATTTATAAAATAAATAAAATGAAAAAAATATTTAGCTTCATATATGTATAAAGGCTAAGAAGCTTTCTTTCGCGATGGCAATTAAAAAATAAAAGATATTATCACAATAAAATTTAAATATATATCAGTAATAGTAAAAATGCTGTGGACAATACGAAAATTTTATTATCATTTTTTGTAACCTAACTCGCCAAGCCAAATAAATCTAATAAATGCATGTTAAAAATTTTAAAATATGTCATTTGCACATTCAAATTTATAATAATAAAATAGGGTAAAACGAATTTAAAAAAAAGTTGTTTTCTGCATCGGCCGGGAATCGAACCCGGGCCGCCCGCGTGGCAGGCGAGCATTCTACCACTGAACCACCGATGCCTCTTGAATTTAGCCCTAACATATTCAAGCTGTTGCAGCATTCCATTGGGATTCACTACACAACAAACAAAATCGAAGATCAGCTAATCTACGCTTGACTAGTAAAACTGGATTTGGATACTGCCTGCATTGAAGATGAATCAAATGCCTGAAGAGGCTAGTAGCGTCGACTTAGTAAGTATATTTCATATACTATATGCTAGTCAAGCGCTAATAGCGGACATTTGGCAAATGCAAAAGAGTAAATCTGTTATAAGTAAATTTGTATGTTAGCATGTATGTATGAGGTACTTTGCTGTGTTAGGAAATAAAAAAAAAAACTTTTGCAAATGACATCAAATTTCATGTTCATTTATGACATTTTACTTTACAAATAATATATAAAATTTCTAAGGAGAACCCATGAAGCTAAGGATGTTAAATCAGTACCTCCTTGATACCAGAATCCAAGCATTTTTTGAGTTACAAAAATCCCGAGCTCACTCAGTTTGAATCCCGGGATTGGTGAGCATAAATTTTTGGCATCATATGCATCTAGTAAAATTTTCATCACAAAAACCCTTCAATAAATTTAGGTCGCGCTTAAAGGATAACTCATTGAATGCTTTAATTTTTTTAAGATCACTCTTTAATGAATACAAACAGAAACAAAAAGTAATTTGCTAGTTCATTTTAACACTTATCTAGTTAGTTCGAGACGTGACAGGGTGTTAAAGTTTTGGCATAGGTTTGTCACAACATAGGTTGACTTTTTCCCAATGTTTTCCAACGCTGTTTCACGAATGACAATTCTAAAGACTGATTTGAACTTAGCATAAAAGTATGCAAACTTTTGTAATCAAAACATTTACATTATTACAGATTTACTAACTGTTACGAGTCAGTTTTATGCATTAAAAAAAATATCGAAAAAGTTTCATACATTAGTCTGAAAGCCACTTTTTCAACTAGATACCACTCATTTATCAAATATTTGCATACTAGTGTTATATAAGTAACATTCTGAATGTAAAATAAATATTTTAATTTATCTAATGCTATTTACCATGGAAAGTTGGCATCTACAAAGTCGGTTATATAGTTATTTTCTCAATAAAAATTGGAGCAAGGTCAAAAAGAGGACCCAACATTAGATCTACAGTTATTTCGATGTATTAGCATTTATTTTATTACGAATCAAAATGTCCATAGGATAACAAAGTGCCATTCTGAAATTTTTTAGACAATGAATGGAATGGCTGAATAGTTCTTCGTGAAAAACTCATAAATTCACATTTTTGCAGGTTAAGTGGCATATAATTTATTTTCCATTCTTAAATAGAAAGATGCTAACAGGGTTGCTTTTACAACGAAACGGGTCTACTATAAATTTAAAGACTATATCGGCAATTAATACACAATTTGTAAGAATTAAAAAACTTTAATATGAACTCTCTAGTAATAACTTTTTTGTATTTTTTACGTGGGTTTAGAAGGGGTTCACAATTCCTGTTTTTTTATAATATTTTTTTTTATTTTATAATAAAGATTCCGACAAACCTCAAAGCGATTACTTTTCCAACTTTTATTTTTATTTTTTCCAAATTACATATTGCTGTCAGATGCTTTTCGTTATTGTTATGATGACATTTCAATTTACTGTTGCAAATTGAATACGCAATTTAGTCGATTTCATAACCAACCCAAGCCACTCATGGCAAACCTCAATTCTATTTCATTTCCTTAGGCAACTCAATTCGATTGTCTACAAATTTTTCTTCATGCTTTTTTTATTGTTGTTGCTCGTTTGTCTTTATTGTTGTTACAGTTTTTAGTGTCGCATCAAAATTGTCAGCCACAAAGGCTCGACCTCATTGCTTGGCTGTCAAATGACTGCGGCTAAAATTCGTTTGTGGGTTTTTTTTTTAGAAAGGCGACAATACCTAAAGCTAAACAATCACACAGCTAACCATTGAAACACCAAAGCTAAATACACCTGTTGCAAATTGCAAGTACTAGCTGTGTGATTGACTCAAAAACAAAAAAAAAAAACAACGAAAACGGAAGAAACTTAAAATAAATTGCGAACTGCCAAATAACAAGCTTTTGTTTTGTTAAATATCAACCTTTTTGACAATTCGAAAAGCTGGGGATGATGGGGAGACAGATTGGCTGTTTAATAGCTAAAATCGTGCTAATACTATTTGATGATGGGGTATGTATGTAAGGCGGTCTAATAAAGAATTCACATTGTATGCAATTTTTTACTATTCCCATTCCTTAATATTAACTTTTTATTTTTTATACCATATACGATTACGAAAAGAGGAATAGTATAACAAATTGATGAAAATAGAATATCTTACTTTATTCACAGAATACCAGTGCAGGTCATTTGTCAAAATATTATTAACTAATGGCCTTTTCTTTTCTCATATTAAGTGTGGTTCGCAGATTTCCACACCTGACGAGACTTCATTTCGGAAAAATTTCTTAATCCAAATTTTACTTTCTAAGCAGTACATAATTCCTAAGAAATTTTCTATGCTTTCTACTACGGATTTTTTTGTGAAGAAAAGGCAGAACACAAGGCAACCCAGGTTTGCAACACAAATATATGTCCGCTTCTTTATTTCTTAAAGAAAAAGTTGAAATACCAAAAGTATCAAACATTTCTTTGATACTTATTTTTTACCAAAAGGAATAATGGCAAATTTTTCTTGCGGTTTTTTGAAAGATTTCTGTGCCATGTATTCTGGCCTGCGCCAGGGCTGCATTCTTTGTCCAGCATATTTATAGGGTTTGCGGCTCGAACTCTTAGTACGCGACTGACAGTCGACCATACGACTTTAGCGCTTTATCAATGTCATTTTTTATAATAGTTATAAAGTTTCAAGTGCAGCATGAAAATTCAGATTATTTCAATATTAATAATTTGTATATAGTAACTAGAAAGCCCGACCGACGTTGAGCTTTCACATATAATTGGTGGCAACCCTCTCAAAAATATAGCCATATATAAATCGTTCCTTCTTCTCCTCAACGAATCGAATAGTATGGCAAAACCATTTTCGTATTTCATACAACTTGTGTAACATTTAATAAAATTTCACTTTTCAAACAGAGGGCAGCCGTCTCCAAATTATAGCTATGAACCATCTTCTCTCCGAGACGAACCATTTGACATCAATAGTTGAATACTTCTTATAACTTGCATTTAATTTTATTAAATTAAACTTTTCAAACATGTGGCAACCCTTATAAAAGTAAGCTAAGACGAGACGAAGATATTCACACTAACATTTTGATATTTCATATAA
Organism: Anomoia purmunda; assembly: GCA_951828415.1. Lineage (NCBI taxonomy): Eukaryota > Metazoa > Arthropoda > Insecta > Diptera > Tephritidae > Anomoia > Anomoia purmunda. The sequence continues at coordinate 125,123,112 of OX639994.1, forward strand.
ATTGTGTATATTTTAATTAATTTTGGCTTTTCGAACATGCGGTAGCCCTATCACAGGCTTAAAATATACTTTACAACCTAATTTCAATTATAATTTTATCTATTCGTCGCGCTTCCCAATCATCGTAAATAAACAATTATTGTCTAAAAAAAACCAGGCGTAAAAAGAATTTGACATAATAATTTATCTAAATAAATGAAATTGAAGATGGAAATGAAATTGACAAGATGGAATTTTTCTTCTTCTTTTCTCATATGAAAAATTCAAATTCTCACATTATTTTCAATCTCACACTTTTTGTAAATTGTTTCGAACTTGTCCACTTTAGCTTTAAAATTAAAACTGTCCCTTTCAAATTTCCGTCAATATAAAAGTTGAATCGTTATTGTCCTTAGAAATTGTTTAAATTCACATTCTGACAATTTTCGACAAGTGTTCCGTGAGATTGAACTTCCAATAACGAGTACAACCTTACATACTGTAAAATTGTTACTGATAGTTTCAAAACTTAGTCTAGACCAGGATTTTAATTGTTTTAAGGCCTAGGTATAAGGAATTCTTAATCACAAATACGACGTCTTCAAGAATAGGTAGGGCCAGTTCCGTAAACACTTCAACACTAACTCAGCTATGCAAGGGTTAATTATGTCGAATGGACTTGTTTTACTCCTATGGCAAGAATTTTCGTCAAATTTCACCACACCAGAAACCAATTGGATATAATCAGACTCTAATATCAATCAGGAAAAATTAAATTAGTTCTGGTATGAGTCCTATGTTTTATCTTCCTTTAAACTTTGAAGTTTACGAGACGGTGGAACAATTCCTGCAACAAACTCTCTGCATCCGAAACTGACCACTACTTCGGGTAAAGATGTGTCCCCAAAATTAAAGATCGATTAATCAATTAAAGAATGCCTTCGGAATCGACTTTTTCTATACTCCAGCTGTGCGTGGATTCATGAATCATGGTCAGCATCAATTGATGCTCTTGACACACGAAATCATTTCGTCCAGGCACAGCATTAAAACGTGATTGATTTTCCAATCTTTTTTCAAACATTTCTAAACAGCTCGGTACAAAATTTTCTGCATTTCGAATTTTTAGTCAACAATCCCTATTTATAAAACCACGTCTTTGAAACAACATACATTTAATATTTTTTGTTCTGGATAGTAAAAAAAAAGTCCAGTATTTGAATGGCATTAAATTTTAGGATCGCCGACAAATCTATTTCGGGTAGGTTGGAAACTTTTGGACCTTACTAAGTAGGCAAGCCATTAAAGTGTTTCCAGTATGCTAATTTCAATTTGTGGGTTTGTTGAGTGGAAAGGAATATTTTTATGAAGTTAAAATACATTTTTCAGATTTTCTTATAGGCTTCATTATAGCAATAAAATCGAAACGTAACCATTTATTAAAAGTAAACTATACTAACTGTATTTCAAGTCATTTAAATTTTATTTTTTGGATATTTCACCTGCTCTGGAAGTCGTCGCTAAAGAACAGTCTTGATTTTTGGCGTACATTTACATTTTGACCGAAAGGTTTTCAGAGTTTCCCAATGCCCGCACCTTGAATTAACATTCAGCCGACATTCCTTATACTATATTGTTCTGAAAGTTTTTGATTTTAATATTTTTATGAAAGATTCCACTGAAGAAGTGATATTTCATTTATTTTCTTTAGTTGTGTTTTTGGCGATGGTATAGCTTTTGATTTAAATTTTTTTTTTATTAAATATCACATGGCATGCATTTTGCCATGGCGATGCTTAAAATTTGAGGCTTGTTGTGGCAAATGCCTTGCAATGTCGTTTAACATTTTAATTTGTCAGTAATTTTTTGCTATTCGTCAAATGTTTTTGTTTTCGGAAAATTATAGCATAATCTTTATTTTTTTTTTCTAGTCTCAATCTTTGTGTCACGATTTGGAAATTAGAACGCCAACAATTCGCAGTATTAATTTTAATATAAAGCATAACATGTGCGGCGCGCATCAATGTAAAATTCGTAAATGCTCTTGCACGACTTGCCAGCATTCGGTGATAGATGACATCCTGTTAGCTTTTGCAAGAGGCAAACGAGGTCAAACGAAATTTGTCAAATATCAAAATTGCTTTGTTGACTTCGTTGGTAAACAAACGGGCTGTAATTTTTTATTTGGTTTGAACCACAAGCTTCGCCAGTTCACTGAAGTTTAGATGGAATTCAAGTGTTAAATGAATTGCCACTAAGTCGAAATGAAGAGCACCTTGAATGCCCTAAGCTCTACCAACGCCACTATAAATTTTTTAATTCAACGTATTTTATAGAGCATAGAGTTACATAAAGACATTAGAAACGGTGTGATTTAGTTGTATAAATCTTTTCTGCACCCATTTAATTTTTTTTCTTTTAAAATTCATGCAAATGCGGCTTAATTTTTAGATTTATTGGAACAATAAATTTTGGTTATTTTGTTATCATTGACTATGCCGATTAATTTATAGGTGCATGTGCTGAAATTTTTTTTGGGGGGATGGGGGTTTAGGGGCTTTGCTTGCATAATATATATAATGTGTAATCCAAAGATGATATTTTTATAACATGGACGTTATCAGAAAATTGAATAATTGAATGGCGGAAAAATAAAAGCAAATTTTCATTCATTCTTCAAACAATTTTAAAAAAACGAACACATTTGCATTCACCATTCAAATAATTTTGAACAATGGGTTTATTCGCGTTCATCATTCACATAATTTTGAATAAGAAATAAATTTGCTTTCGTCATTATTCAGTTATTCGAATCATTCCACGGTTTGTATATACATATGTATATATTTCCCGAATCCTTAACTACTTCATTTACCAACAAAAGTAGAATGTTTTGCACCGGAATTATAACATTTTTTTTGTTTTAAGAAATACACCCAAAAAATTTCGGAAAAATATCGAGATTATGTGAGCTGGGCCGATATATATAAAATACCGAAAATACGTACAAATAATATCTGTATTATAAATAAAATTATTATTTTTTAACTGTTTAACTAAAAAAAAATATTTATTTACAAACGGAACTATAGTAATGAGATTTGCGAAAAAGGGATGTGAATGGGGTTATATGCGTAGAAACAAAAAAAAAACCGAAAATACTTCTCCAATGATACCGCATTAGCCTACATCAGTCTGGTTTGGCTGAGTTGTTCAAGTTTTTCTTAAACCAATCTACCAATAAAGGTCAATAACATCATCAAAATTTCATTACTACATTTGTTTTTAATTAGGTATGCAGTACCTTTCAACCTGAAACTGTTTTATAAGCCTAGCAAATTATTTTTGAAACAACAATTTTAAAAAACTTCATTTTTGTAAGTAATTTTAAATCGGTCCAGCTCATGTAAATCTTGGAATGGAATAGGCCAGAGGTAGGCCGGAAATCCGAAGTCTGGTCTGGTTAAGTATAAGGATAAATCTTAATATTTTTTTAAATACTTTGGTTGATCTCTTAAAATATAATGAGTTTTATATCTTTATATTTTCTATTGAAAAGCATAGCATTTTTTTTTTTGTTAGTATGGGAATTGATGCACCTCTAATGTACATAAGTATAAGAATATTGAGAATCACTGGAACTGCAACTATGTATACACATTTGAACCATAAAATACCCATTGTGATGAATCTCTTTTTATTTAAAATCGCAAATTAGAGAAGAAGCTCGATCAAAACAATATTTGTCTGATGTTTCATTTACTTCTTCGTGTTCTGTTATTTGCACATTGCAGTGGAATTTTGACAAAAAACCTATTCCAACTTACTACTTTCTCCCCGTTAAGCTTAAATTTGCATTTTTCTAAGGAAAGTTTTAAGCAGTTGGTTACCTACTCGTGTAGCTGCAGTTCAAGAGTTTGTATTAAAATATAAATGATTTTTTGTCAAAATTAAAATACAAAAATTGTTCAAATTTGGAATCAGCATTTATTTTTAGAGGTTCTATTTGTCGAAATTATTAAACGATCAAATATTGGGTAGATCTGGCAATGTCATTATTAATTGTGTTCAGTTTCCTTTGCCATTTCATCGTGACTATAAATGAGTAGCTGGAACCTAGTGAAGCCTAAAATTACTCAATAAATGGCACTATGACTTTGAAAAATCATAATTCCCCCAAAAAAAAATATGAAGGAAGAAAAAACTGATGCAATTTTATATTTTTGAAGTCAGAAATTTTTTGATTTTTTTTTAATCACGATATAAAATTTTTGTTTGCCATGCTTCATATTTTTTCTTTTAGATAGACCTCTTCTAGATAGACCTAAAAACAGAAAAAGATCGGTAATTTTTCGCAAAGTTATCGAATTTTCAAAGAAAAATTTCAATTAATTCCACACTTCGAACTGGTGAATTGGCCGCCTAGATTCGGTGATATCAAACCTCCACTCCTATATTATTCCGTAAATACCACTTGAACTGCTCTAACGACTAATCGAAAATTCGAAATTCATATTAGCTGGAGTTACTGTGTAATAATCAATATTACCCGATTGAATTTAATTTTTCTTGAATTTCGAAAAAGTATCTCTAATGATTCGCACTTTACAAGGAATCTAGGAATCAAAGTTATCAAAACAAAACTTGCTTTAAACGAATTAAATATAAACACTTTCGGGCGATTATTCACTTAAAAGTGAAATAATTTATAGATACCTATTTAAATCACACTCGTACCAAATGGTGCTTAGTAAAAAGACAGTAAGAAATTTGAAATTTACATTTTTGTGTTTATAATTAAACTATGTAAGTGCAATTCATTGTATTTCTACGCTAATTATCAATCTATTATCTACATTAACTCGCAAAATGCAGCGTTTACATTTCCTTTAAACCGCACCCAGTCAACTGAACAATACCAAAAGTCTGATTCGTTAAATACTTGTGGAATTTGTTAGTTAACCGGCAATTAACTTATTACGAGCTACTAATGACAAATTACTCATGGCCAGAAAAAAAAGTAGAAAAAAGTCACACAAAGAATTGTATTTTTTGTAAACACTTGACGACGACCTTGATATAGTGAACTAAGGTCGCCCTTTTAATTTAGATATACAAAGTGCTACAAATTAAAGATTTTTATATTTTATTGAATAAATAGTTAGGTTTTTGAACTGATCTAATTAGTAGCGGTTTGCTAAAAGCTGTTGAACAGAAGTGATTCAGCCAAGCCACTAGTTTTAGAAAATTTATTGATGATCACTTGAATGTCGTAGATAAGCACTCTAAATAATAAAAATATGAAATGAGTTCAAAAATATTTTGTGAAAACAACTTAGAAGTACATCTTTTCGCTCTGCAAAAACTGTCAAACTTTATTACCAACCAATGATGATAACTTCGAAAACATCTAAATTTTCGTTGTTGTTTTATACGCAACTCTGTGTTCGATAACTTAACAAAAAAATATCGATGATTTGTCTTCGCTAGTTTGGAAAAAGAAATAAGAACATTAATAAGAAAAAAACGGGGTGTAGATAAACTGAAATATTTCTAAAATGCGACACTGCTTGGTGTGCACAGAGTGAAACTTTTATTTTGAAGCTCTGGGGACGTTTCGGTTACCGGATTTCCTCAGAGTAAAAGAAATAAATAAATATAGAAATGCGATCGAAAACCAAATAGGAAAAAGGAATGCGGTCTGGACGGTCATATTTAATATTACATTGTCATGAGGGCATTGCCATGAGGACATGGTGTAAAAAAAATCTATCAATAAAATAAAATTTACCCAAATAAAAAAACTTTCAATCGAGCTGAAATTATATGACTTTGTCACGAAACTATTGTTGAACAAAATCTATTACTTTACCGTGTTTTGTAATAAACAAGGGGCGATTTGAAAGAAGAATTGTGAGTTTTCCCCACCAAATGAAAAGTTATCTTTTTTTTCTCATTACTTTCAAATCTAAGAGAACAATATCTTTCTCCGATTGATACACAACCAGCTAAACGTTCTAAATTGGAAGTACCAGGTAATCAAAAAGATCTTTGACGTTTCGAAGGTTATTACAAAAAAAAAGCGTAACCAAGGACAACAGAACGAAGCTTATATGTTGTTTTTGTAAAAAAAAACAGCCTGCAAAGGTATTCATGCCTTACAGTAGGTATGCGTCAATTGTATGAACGAAATGTAAAATTTGATTTCGTGATACTTAAATTATATACAAACGCTTCATTGCTTTTAAGATTTGTTCGTACAAAACATATGAAGTCTCAATGTGGATAGAAATCTACCCACAAGGCCGGAAAGCACATATCGATCTAAAGGTCAACGTACGGTTAAGATAAAGAAGTTCACCCCTTCTTTTCAATCTAAAGTGAGGTGTGGACAAATTTGAGAAATTGTCGCTTGCTTTACTAAACTGAATAGTTCAGATCGTCAAAAATACTGCCGTAGTCGAGTATGTATCATGTGCGCGCTTTATTCGGTGGGCCCGAAGTAAGTAACATCAGAAGTTGTAGAAAATTTTTTTCTAAAAGGCAATGGCAAACCTCTGAGCGAATTTCTGCCAGGAAAAAATACTTCTCACTAAAAACATTCGGCGTACGAAGTCGGCGTAAAACTGTAGGCCCTCAATTTATGTTACAACATTATAGGAGAAGTTCGGCCAAACATCAAGCCGTGCTCTAAGCGCCAAAATATTATTAGCATTATTATAGTTGAAGCAAACAGCATTTCATATATTAATATGCAATGATTTACATCGCTTTTTTAAGATCATTTCAACTTGTTGGTTGGATTATGGCTAACAGCAAACTAATGGAATAATGAAAACTCCTACGTAAATATTTTAAATATTAATAGTACTGAAAATGTCGGCCACAATTGAAAAAAATGCAAAAGTTGCGGCTTTCGAGATATTCGGTATTTATAAGAAAAATTGTATTTCCCGACAATTCCGCTAATTTTATTCAAGCTTTTGTTTTAGGACACTTTATATTCATTCTTCCTCTTCTTAATTGGCGTTATAATCCCCTAGAGAATTTTGGTCGATTTCAACACAGCACTTCGCCATCACGTTTGGATAGCTCAGCTGGTAAGTCATCAGCTCCAGGGGCTTTTCTTCCGTAGCCGCGTTTTGCTATTCGAAAATCTTAGAGGTCGGCGATTTGAGATTCAGGATATTCATCTTCTATCACCATTTCGCAAAGTGGAGAAATGTTCCCTCCACAATTTGAGTGAACATCTTTGGACATCAGTCACTAGGTCGCCGTTCTTATTCTTACAGGAATTTGCCCCGGTCTTAAAACCCTCCGTAAGTCGTTGCACCTTTTGGTGAAATATCATCCCAAGCTCTCTCAAGCACTCATGCACATTTATCGATCTCTTTCTTTTTTCTGCAAATAATACGTCTCTCTTCCTTTCTCAACTCCCGGTAGCGTTCCCATATAGCTCGCATTGCGCCTGATCGCTGCGTGGCCCTGTAGGCAGCATCTTTACTTTCAGTGTGGCAGCGCGGCATCCCTCATCGTACCATACTGAAAGCCATCTTCATCGACGGTACATAGTGATAGAGAAATTTTGTACCAGATAATTGAATTTCATGTTATTATCTTATTAGAGCCCGATATATTTCATATTTAGTCTTTCACGAACTTGACAGTCAGCTATTTTTGAGAAATCCGACAGTAAGAGGTTGAAAGTCTGCTCGACCTCTGCCGCCCGCGTTTTCAAAATTTTCCTTTTACAGCAAATGCACTGAGCCCAAGAATCATTATTAAAACAATTCTAAAAAGCCGGCCAGCTTCATCTTTTAGCGCGCACGTTTTCAAAATTACCAATCTCTTACATTTCACACCTCTCGGTTATTCTTTTTTTTTTGTTTTTTTGGCTCATTATTATATTTACCGGTTCCCCACTTTATTAGGAGTATATTAAATGTGTTTGATCGTTTGCGGAAATGATTTCGACTTCTTCAATTCAAAACGAAGGTCGCCAATAGTTATAATACTGATGCTTGTTCTACATTATTTGTTATGTACATATTGCGAATATAGAAACGCAAAAATTTGCAAAAAAAAATAAATTCAAGATACTATAACGGGTATTAAGGAGAGAACAGCAAAATAGAATTTGGTTAAAACCTAAGACAACTTAAAAATAAAACGAGCACTAAACAGAAGTTCTATGCCAATACGAGTATAGTAAATAGCAAAACCAACAAAAAAAAAATAAAATTAAAAATATGTGAAAATTGATGAGCTGCTGAGCGCCGCCGATTCGAGTTAGAGAATGCCCACATTTTTATTTGGCTATTGACCTTCGTTCACTGGTGTTTGGTTTTTTTTCAAATGATTTTCGTCACATATATTTTGTTTGTTTTTTTTTTGTTGCGCCTTATTAACGTGTTAAATAAATTGGTAAGCTTTTTTTTTGGTTGCTCCGAACGCTGGCGCAGCAGGTTATTGTGTTGTGTTGGTACGCATGGCATCGAAAGGAAGAGTTTTTTTTTTGGTTGGCGTTTAGTGTTTGCCTTTTGCAAACCTTTCTCATGGCTAACAATGCTATCCACTGTTTCAAAGTTGAATGATTTATTTATTTGCATGTCTTTTAAAATAAATGCTAGCACCTGTTCGAAATGTGATATTTGATTTATGAGAGCACCCTTTTTGTTTTGAAATATTAACATGTGCTTTAAATAAATTTACTTATTGCTTCGTTGAGTGAAGACTTCATAAAGTTTTAATATTTTGTTTTTAACGACTCAGTAAAATTACTTTTTTTCAGGGACCGAAAATAATCGTTAGTTGAACTTTTTCGAATCAAAAAATTATTCGCGAAAATTCATTCAAAGCAAAACTCGAATATATCGATCCAATCCTTATGTCATATGCTATACCAATCTGACCTGATTGTTATTTAAAAGATTTTTTGTTTTAAATCATTGCATAATTTTAATTTTTATTTTTTCGATATTTATTTTTGGATATTTATTATTCCGATCATATTTAATCGATATTTGTGATTTTTATTTTTTCGATCATATTAAACGCAAACAAATTTTTTTAAATAAATGTGATCGAAAAAATCATAAAATATTGATCAAATATGACCAAAAAATTTACTCAAGAATAATGGTTATTTTTGTTTGAAAAAATTAATATAAAAATATATCTATCAAAAATCCAAAAACAACGATTATTTTTTATCGAAAAAACAAAAATTAAAAAATATCAGTCAAATATGATCGAAATAATAAAAATCAGAAATTAACGAATAAACTATGATTATTTTTTAATAAAAATTTTAGCCGTTACGGCTTAGAATGATAGAATGCAAGATTGCGACTTCTGCGGACTTCTAGTCCTCTCTTTATTGATTTGACCTTCCGCTGGCGAAATAAAGGCATTTTACATAAACAATGCTAAGAAAACTTTTCAATCATTCTGCCGTTTGTTCGCTTCTACCTCATCTTTTTTATAATTTTTTCTTTGCTCTCCCCTTCTTTAGCTATTATTACGTCACTAACGGTTGCTCTCAGCGTGGAAGGCGCAATGTTGTTTTCTATCATTCTTGCGGTCCCTGCTTTTTTATGCTTTTATATATATTTTTTCTTTTTATATTCTTTCTTTCTATTTTTATAATTTCTGTAGTCTCGTAAATTGTTTTAAGTTTATTTATTTACTGTATGCTTTAATACTCAGGAAATATGAACACAACCTCGCTGTGTGTGAAGCCTTACCCCACAAAATGGCCTAACCTCCGCTAACTTGGTGAATAAGAAAATCCAATAGACGCCAATCAGTAATTGCACAGTGCAACCGGATTAAAGGTAATTGATAGAATCTAAAGTTAATGCAAGTTTACACCTCTTATAAGAGAATCTCAAAAAGATATCCAGCATGTGGATCTGTTTTTTTTTACTTTTACCCAAAACTACCGCTAGATGGGTTCTCATTGAAAATATATGTAGTGTTTTCCTTTTATGTTCTGCTTTTTCGACCGGGGGAGAAGTTGATATATATGATTTTTCGTCATGCCTTGGCAAGTTTGGTTTGGAGACAAACCGTTTCTGGTGTCCTTCGGTGCCATTTTTCATTTTTTACTGAGGAATTCCTTTTTGATGTCTGTTTCATTGTAAAGCTTACACTAGACGATGTTAGAAAAAACATTTCATTATTCATGCTACCATTATCATGAAAAAAAGTTTATCCTAATTTCTTAAAGAAAATCGCTTTTTTATAGGAAAACTTATTTCTAATAAAAAGAAAATATTTTTGATTATAAAATTTAAACCCCTACCAAAATCTGAAAGCTGTAGCGCAATCTACTGCTTAGGATAAATCTCTAATAAAATAGATATGGACAATGGTATTTCTCAGCCTTAACAAAGTAAGACGATTACTTTTTACCCTGCCTTTTCTCCAGTTGTTTTTAAAAAGTCTTTGAAAATCTTCGTGCGGTTACACAATGACTTTTTGATTGTTGCTTTTCATGCGGTTCTCTGATATTTAATTAGCCGTTTTTTTCTCATAGGTAGAAGGTTAGAGGAAGATTAGTGAAACTGTCGACAAATATAGCATTTTCTACAAAAAGGGCGCTTAGTTCTCAATATTGAAAAGTATGTTAGATATCTTGAACTCTAATTAGTCTCTAAGGAATTATCTATCAAACTTTTTCGTTTAGTTTTTGTCAGGTGTTGTATGGTACTCTTATTGATTAAGTAAATAAACAGAGACAAGAAAAATAATAATTTTCCAGCACGTTATTTTCACAAATAAACTTTTAATCAGCTGTTTTGGGCATAATTTAGAAACGATGTATAGCTTGAGTATTATATACTTATATATTATGTGATATATTTGTAAGACAGCGCTATCTATCATAAGATTTAGGTAGATTCCACCCACAGTAGAACAGATTTCCAGAAAAGACAGCATTTGTTCGAATTTAACTAAATTTTTACAATATAGAGAGCATCTTATAAATCAATCACAAACTTCAAGCACGTATAATAAAAAATAAACCAATATACTTTACAATAACAAATAACTTATTTTTTCCACTCGAAATTTTGTTATGAAAATTGTAAACCGAGCATACTATTTTCCGATACTAATTACTTTTCCAGACAGTTTTTCCAGTGCAAATATATTTGAAATATAATACACGTAAACATACTAATCGATATATCAAGTTTTCTAATTTTTTGTTTTTTTTTACTTTTTTGTGTGTTCAAGAATTACCCTTAGTATATGAAAGTTGATCGTAAATATAATACGATAATATAATACCATAATGTGTACCCAAAATTTTCTGCAGATGGATGGAAGTAGTTTGTGAGATATTTCTAATTGATAAAATTGACCGTTTAATATTTTTTTTTTAAGTCAAATTTCTTGCTAAAATTATTTGCTAAGTGTAAGTTTTGGTAGCCACATTGCAGCTTTTTACTATCAAATAAGGTAGAGAACCTTGTTGATTTAAATACTCAAATTTTTTTTTTGAAATAAATATAAACAATGTGTGTCTGATATCCTGTGTAAGACTTCGTTTTATTCTGGCTTTAATTCGTAAAAATTCGTACGATTTGTCTCGTACTAACCATGAAACGCCTCAAACTCTCATTGGCTTTTGATTTCATCAATTACGGAAACATAAACCTCCATTTTGTTTCATTGTGCTATTAATTAATAACTTAATGATCTGATATTAGAATTAGAGGAAAGTCAAAATAATTTTTTTATGTATTTATTTTCGAATTTTTTATGAACTGATAGTGCACCTACTTATTTTGACTACACATTTTCTTAGTTTACGTAAATTTCTTTTAGCGCATTCGTTTCCATTCCGCAGCCTTTTATTTTCGTTACGTTTTATGTTTTTCAATAACTTCTCGCATATTTTCAAAGCGACATATTTTCTTTTGTTTTTATCAAATATATGTAACTACTCGTTTTCGCACTACCGCTTTACGCATATTGATTAACTGTTATTTGCATTTTGAATGCAATTGTGGTAGTTGGTAGTAGTTTCCTTAGATCCCTTGCAGTGCGTCATAAAATTCGCCAACCACAAACATGGCGTGTTGGAGCTAATAGGTAGAGTTTAAAATGTATTTAATGTAAACATTTGCATGTTTATCGCATGTAGACAGTATTTTATGATCACTTTTTATTATTCATTAACATAAATGACATTCGGTGAAAATAAAATAATCGACAATTGGAGGAAACTGAACGTGAGGAGCACAACAAATTTACTGCCGCTTAAATAATACTTACATAGGCTTCTTAAATAATAATTTTAACCAAATGTTAAGGTCAATATTACATATTTTGAAATATGTACATATGTACATATGTAAATACTAACATTTCCGGCAATATCTCAATGAAGCAATTAAAGCACCCATGGTCATAGTTCTTTCTTTTAATTGCGCCCGGCCACAGCTAAGTCGTTAAAATCGTAATCAAATTTGACATAATAATAATACAACCAAAGATGTTTCCTTTTAACTTTAAACAAATTTTATTCATTGTGAAAATGCGCCACAGTAACTTTAAATATTTTAAATTGTGCACGCCAACTCCGGCATGATTTTTTATTACTTAATCTATCTCTGCTCCAAATTTATTTATGGTGAGTAAAATTAAGAGCCAATATGCTTTTAACACCTCATAAAAAATTAAGCTAATACAACAAGAAAATTTAAATTAAATTTGCAAACAAAGCGAAACAACGGAAAGGCGACAAGGTCGAGTGTCAAACTCGATTTACTGCTATGTCTATGGATAAACTAAATATTGATACTATTTAATACAGTAACCGCACAAAGTAAACAAAAACCAAATAACCCCAAAGGTACACAAAAAGGGCACGCAAGTCAGAAATACGTTAAATAAATGCGTCTTAAAAAAACTAAAAAAAAACGCTCGTGCGCCTAAAAGCGCGAGCTAGAAGTAAAACTTTTTTCCCGGCTTCATAAAGACAGGGAGAGTTAAATATGGGAGTAGTAGTGGTTCTAGTAGTCGATAGTAGTAAGTAGTAGTGATAATAGTAGTAGTAATAATTGTGGTTAGTAGTATTTGGTAGTAGCATTAGTAAAAGTAAGTAAGAGTAAAAATTAGTAAAAATAGTGGTAGTAGTTAGTAGTAGCATTACGGAAAAATATTAGTAATAGTAGTAGAAATTAATAAAAAATAGCAGTAGTAATTAGTAGTAGCATTACTAAAAATAGCAGTAGAATTTATTTAAAATAGTAGCAGTAATAAGTAGTAGAAATTAGTAAAATTAGTAGTGGCATTAGTAAAAATAGTAGTAGGCATTAGTAAAAACAGTAATAGTAATTCGTAGTAGAATTAACAAAAATAATAGTAGAAATTTGGAAAAAATAGTACTTGTAATTAGTAGTAGAATTAATAAAAAAATAGTAGTATAAATTAGTAAAAATATTAGCAGTACTAGAAGTTGTATGAGTAGTAGTAGTACTAGTAACTAGTAGTAGTATTTGTAGTGGTGAACCAGTTCCGACCTACTGAAAGGACCTGAAATGCTCCCGAAATATCTAATCTGAAAAAAGTGCCGAATCCGTCCAGAACTTGCCCTCCAATAGCCGTGTTGTGATTTCGTGACGCGATGTTAAAAATCACTTTCATCCCACTAGAGAGGTTTTACTTCAAAAATATGTAAAATGGAGGAAGTAGAGGTTTTACTAAATGGTTAATGGTAGGTTTTTCACAAGCCCTATGTGGCCGGAAAATTATATTCACCTCCCAACTGTCAAAAGTTTTTAATCCAAGGAACTTTGACACCGTTTGGCACAGACCCAAACATTGCAAGCTAAATAGAAGTGAAATATCTAAAGAAATAAATACTCTGTAAAACAGCAAACCCGGTGCAAAAATATGCAGAAAATTTAGTTGCAGCCCAAGTTTGGTGAAATGAAATGAAATTTAAATTGCATGCTATTCATAATTTATAGGTTTACAAAGCTCTATTTCTAAATGAATGGCCTGATTGGTCATTAACTAATGGCAATTAAGTAAACATTTATCATAAATGTAAATCAAGCATCGCTCTAACGCCTTCTAATTCTAACATTCTTTATGACTAAAATTAAATTTACGCCAGTATTTATTGCAGTAGCTACCAGCACAAAAGTTGAGGCTTGGGTTTGCATTTAATTTCTAAATTTAGAAGGAAGTAGAAGTGTAGCATATCACATAATTTTATCACATATTTATATATGAAATATTACTGTTAAAATTTGTTTAATTTTGACTTACCGGTATTTGCACGAAAGATCCGTTATTTAGTGTGGGATACGAGAATAGCGGTACCACTGGCGCTGTTCCATTTTTCAGGAATATAGGACCTTGTATTGGTGTCACGGTGGGCATTGATGACTTTTTATCTGAAATAAAAAAGAAACAAAAACATAATTAGTTAATTCATATATTCCACTTTTAATAGATTTTAAACCGAAAGGTTTATTTCTCATTTTCTTAACTAAAGCCGAAATATTGTAAAAACTAATTTATTTTTAATTTGCTACATTTTTGTAACCCAAAAAGGTTGAAAGAAAAAATTGATGTTTCGTAAATGAAATATAAATTAAATATTACAATACTGATGTGAAACGAATGAGGTTTATCAGATAATATTTTTGAAGAGTATTGCCATCTGTTTAAAAGGGTTAACTTAATTTAATTAATAAGGAAGTTAAATAAAATGAAGCGAAAAAGTCCTAGTTCTCAAAAAGAAAAGTAAAATTCAATATAACTAATAATATTATTGAAATATGATACTAAAATATAGGTATCAAACTGGAGTAGTTTAATAAGCTTTGTTGGAAAAATGGTTCGAATAGGGCTGCCACCTGTTTTAAAAAGCTAATTAAATTCAATTAATAACTTAACTGAAATGTTACAAAAATGGCGGTAAATGGCAGAGATTTATACGAAAATATTTTTGGGGATGGTTGCCACCTGTCTGAAAAATTAATAATAATAAAATACTCGTATGGCTGAATAATATTAATGAAATGTTACACCATGGGTGTCAAATAAAAAAGCGTTATTTAGAAAATATTTTTAGTGCGGGTTACCATCTTTTTAAAATTTGGGAAAAAGTAATAAGTTAATTTAATTAAATATTACAATGCTGGCCCATAAAGAAAGAGAAATAGCTTTGCAAAGATAAGTTTTGAAAATATTTTTGAAAAGGGTTGACAGCTGTCTGAAAAATTAAATGCAAGGAAAGGCATTTGCAATTCTGCAGTTTTTGTTAAGAAGTTTCACTTTTACCGTGTGTAAGAATTCCACGCCCCAAATTTGCTTTTGTAGAGTTTCCAATTATGTATTTAGTTTTAAAAATTTAAGTTTAGTAAAATTTAAAATTTGATAACTGCTTTTTTGTTTTTATTTTTTTTTATATGCTTATAGTTTTTTTATGGAAATTAATGTGCTACTGTAACTTTGATAAAATTTTTTTTTTTAAGTCAAGGGTATTTCTAAATATTTTGTATTACCAAACATTCGTACTGTTTTTCTCTTTACCCAATGCCAGCTCTAAACTGAAATGTGTTAGATTCTAATTCCTCTTTGTTTTTCGTTTTATTTTACATTCTTCAATTTCCTCTTTTCCCACAATAAGTCGGTACGCCCACAGTCGTCACTCTACCGGCTCACGGAGTCTCATGAGCGACACTTGGCAATCCAAGTGAGCACATAACCCCCCAAACGTTCGACAACTAACCAGTTTAGCACAAACTCACCCACGACGAACTGACAAACATCATCAATCTAAACAACATCATCAACGGCAATAATCTGCCTGCCTACAAGTCGTTTTGCAATCTGTGCACTGTTGTTGGAGTTGTGGTTCTTTTGGTTCCTTTTGTGTTTTTTTGTTTTTGCTACGCTTTAATTGCTGCTGCTACTTGGCAAACATTCCACGCACAGTGGCAATCATCAACAATGACAGCAGCAATAACAACAACAACAGCAACAGCAACAACATCATCATCACCATCACCATCGTTAAGCAGAGCAACATTGTCGCATTTTAATTGACAGGTTTGAAAAATTCCTACACTCGCTAGCATTGCTACTGCTTTTGCTGTTGTTTTTGCTGTTTTCGTTGTTGCGGCAGCGATGGCGCAATGGAAGATTGTCGGCTGGTGCAACGCTGCTGTTGAATGGTTGATTCGGTTTGGCGCGCTACATTGCATTTTGACGCTTCTCGGGCTACAATCTTTGTCCTCCACTGACAATTTTCTATTCCATTTTTTATTTTTTTTTGTTATAAATAAAAGACAATTTACTGCAATTTTACGCTTTGCCTCAATTAAGTCAGGTACTGCTGTGTTGGCACTGTGTTGCAGATAGCCATGGATTTTTCCCAACAAAATGAGTAAAATATGTAAGTGCATTGGGAATAGCAATTGCAGTGTCATTTGACACCGCTTGTGGTTTTGCATATTGCAATTCGCAAACTGCTTGATGGTCAAGTGCAGCGAAATGTTGTAGGACACTGTGAGGGGGTTTTTTTTCGATGAGTGATTTCGTAATAATCACCGCCACGGTGACGTAAACATTAAAAACATCGGAGCATGCAAATTTCTGACCTAATTTTGGTTTTTTGAATGTGAACTCATGAAAAAAACGGACAAACAGAATAAACAAATCATTGTCTACGCACATATGTAATTTCCAGAAACCGTAACGGTAATAATTTCCTTTAAAAAAATCTAGATTTAATGATTGCTACAGTTTGTTGAATCAAATTTAATCGATATTTTCTGATTTAAATTTTGTCTATCAAATTTTATCGATTTCAATTATATTTTATCGATATTGTGTGATTTTTATTTTTTCGATAAAAAATAAGCATTATCCTTAAACTTAAACTATACCGATCACATTTGATCGTTATAATTGGATCCAAATTTTATCGATAATAATACACCTAAAAAATCTTTTCGGTTATGACAAGAATATCAACAACACCAAAAATACTGTTTTTTATGATCGGCAAAATTAAAACCACAAAATGTGTTCAGATAAATTTAAATCCAAGAATAACAATTATTTTTGATCGAAAAAAAATCACGTAATATAGATCAAATTTTGATCCAATAAATAAAAATTTAGAACAATGTTTATGTAATAATTTAAAACCTAAAAATCAAAATAAAGTCAGATTTGCATAGTATGTTTCATAAGGATTAGATCGGTATTTTTTTCAACAAATTCTTCCCAGTTTTATCCGAAAAAATTCAAATAACGATTATTTTCGGTCGCTGGTAATTTCGGTAGGGATGGCAAAATGAGAAAAATATATGAATATATATTATATCGATATTTTAAGAAAAATCGGTATATGCACAGTAAAAATATCGATATATCAAAATATCAAGACGCATTTACCTAAGCTACTGTAAACATATTTGATAGTGAGACAAATATTGCATAGTTGGATGTTTAATTCTTTTTATTTATTACTAGCAACTCACTACTTTCTTACGCCTCCAAAAGTATAACGTGTTTAATTTACATAACTTCATTGTTTGAGAACCGATTTGGATGTTTCGAAAAGAAAAATTAAAAAATTAATAAATTAAAAAAAAATGATAATGATAATGATAATGATAATGATAATGACAATGACAATGATAATGATAATGATAATGATAATGATAATGACAATAATAATGATAATGATAATGATAATGATAATGATAATGATAATGATAATGATAATGATAATGATAGCGATAATGATAATGATAATGATAATGATAATGATAATGATAATGATAATGATAATGATAATGATAATGATAATGATAATGATAATGATAATGATAATGATAATGATAATGATGATGATAATGATAATGATAATGATAATGATAATGATAATGATAATGATAATGATAATGATAATGATAATGATAATGATAGTGATAGTGATAATGATAATGGTAATGATAATGATAATGATAATGATAATGATAATGATAATGATAATGATAATGATAATGATAATGATAATGATAATGATAATGATAATGATAATGATAATGATAATGATAATGATACTGATAATGATAATGATAATGATAATGATAATGATAATGATAATGATAATGATAATGAAATGATAATGATAATGATAATGATAACCATAGACTTGTATATAAATATTTAATAAATCTTCAGTAGATATGACTAATTTTTTGCGTGTTTTTGCATTTGTGCGTCATTATTTTGTGTCATAAATTTTGAATTGGAACTACCTTCAATTTTTGTATCAGTATTATGGGTCAATTCGCTCCATTGATCCCAGTTCTTTTTGTTTTTTAAATAAATTTTGATAGTTGATTTTGATCAATTTTATATTTTTCGTTAATTTAATTGAATTTGTTTTTGCTTTATACGCTAATGCCGTTAAAAAAATAAAATTTAATTCAAGAAGAAGAAAATGATTCTAAGACATTCCTAAGGAGAATTTTTTTTTTCACCCGTTTAATATTTCGTTAAAAATATAGCCTATGTTAAGCTTGAGGTTATTGATAATC
Source organism: Anomoia purmunda (assembly GCA_951828415.1). Lineage (NCBI taxonomy): Eukaryota > Metazoa > Arthropoda > Insecta > Diptera > Tephritidae > Anomoia > Anomoia purmunda. Next base: position 125,141,681 of record OX639994.1, read on the forward strand.
TAGTCATCAGTTAAAGTCTCATGAAAATGCATTTAGTAGTTTGGGAGTGAGTTCAAGCACGCAAACGGATAACAGATAAGAAAAACTTATAAAAATGGTCCAAATTTATTTCATTACATTCCCTGCATAACTTTTTTTCATTATTTTACAGATAACTTCAATCTACAGGCAGGACTTTTCAACAGATTTATTATAGTATAGGCTACTTAGTTCAGTTTAATTAAAACTCAATATAATCAAATTTATTGCACTTTCATTTAGTTTCGTTTCTATTTAACTATTTTGATTAATTTGTTTTCATTAAATTTAAGTCCAAATATTTTCATTTATTTCAGTTTAGTTTGATTTACTTATTTTTTAATTATTATACTTAATTTATTTATTTATTTTTATCATTAAATTTCATTTTTCCTTCATTCAAAATTCGGTCATTTTTGTTTTTGCATTTTGTAATGCCACGATATTTATCTGCATTTCGTTAATTGTGTCACTCGGTAAGCGTGCACGAAAATGCGACTTGCCTGCACAAGTGTAATCGCTGATTGTATATATGTATGAATGTCAGTATTGCGCCCGGCTTGTAAATACAAATGTGCATGATGACAATAAAAAGGACAGTGCAACGTTTTGTGGGTCAATTAAAATGGCTCATTTAGTTTGGTGAAATCCCTACGTGAAAAAAGAGAAATAAATTTAAAAAACAAAGCAGAAAATCCGGTCATAATTCGTGCAGAAATCAGCCACTCGACAAGTGAGTTATCGCAAATACGGCAAGAGCAACAACAACAACAAAATATGTATAGTAGTATTGTTGTTGCTGCTGCACTTCGAGTAAAGTAAATTGTAATGCAGTCTGGTGCAATTGTGTAAAGCAAAGTTTTTTCTTAATGCATTTTTTTCATTTTCAAAAGCAGAAGGAGGGCTTTCAAAACGACTTTCTCTTCAAGTACGGGTAGTAACTTGAGTAAACTTTGGCTTGTATTTATTTATGAAACACATGTAGATATGTAAATATATGTGTGTATGTGTGAGACTCCTCTTCTTTTTTTTTGCTCCTCTTTGCTTTGCCAAGTGCAATTTTATAAACTATCAACTCCACTTGACAGTCAACATAAGTTTTATATTTTTTTCTGAAAATTGTAACAGTAACGCCATTAAAAAGGGGCAGATGTATCCGTAATACTTGGGTTTATTTTTACAAGTGGCAAAATATAAGGTAAAGTAAGAGGAAATCCATTATTTTACCAATAGATGACTTAAGTAGTCTATATTTGGCGTTTTATAAGTGTGATTGGGTTGCGCTATATGGCGTTAGAAAAATAAGATTTTGTACTAAAAAAAACACGCGTGCACCTAAGTGCACGGGCCAGCAGTAAAATTCCTGTGCCGAGTCTACAAAGAGGTATGGAATTCAATATGGTGGAGAGTTATATAAAACATCCTTTTTAGCTTTTTTAGTTTTAGCATGAATGAAAATAGTACTAGAAATTAGTAATAATAGTAGGAGCATTGATAAAAACAGTAGTAGCAATTAGTAGTAGCATTGGTAAAAACAGTTATTGAAATTAGTGGAAAAATAGTAGTAATTAGTAGAAGCATTAAGAAAAATAGTAGTTGAAAATAGTAAGAATAGTGAAAGTAATTAGTAGTAGTATTAGCAAAAAGCGTAGTAGGAATAAGTAAAAATAGTAGGAGTAATAAGTAGTGGCATTAGTAAAAATTGTAGCAAAATTAGTGAACAATTAGTAATAGAATTAATAAAAAAAGAGGTAAAAATAGTGGAAGTAATTAGTAGAGTCATTAGCCAAAATAGAAGTAAAACTAATAGAAATAATAGTAAAAATTAGTAAAAAAAATAGTCATAGTAATAGGTAGTACCATTTGTCAAAATACTAGTAGAAACCAGTAAAACTAGAAGGGGTAATTAGTAGTGGAATTAATAAAAATAGTAGTAGAAATAGTAAAAAATAGTAGTAGAAATTAGTAGTAGAATTAATCCAAAATAGTAGTAGAAATAGTAAAAAATAGTAGTAGAAATTATTAAAAACAGTAGTAGTAACTAGTAGTGCCATAAGTTAGAATAGTAGTAGTTATAAATAGTAGCATTAGTAAAAATAGTAGTAGTAGTAGTAGTAGTCGTAGCGATAGTAGTAGTAATTAGTTGTTGTAGTAGTAATACTAGTAGTTGTAGTGGTGAATTACTCCCGCACTAATGAAAGGTTTTGAAATAGTGCGGAAACAGTCCAGAACTTGTTCTCAAATGGTCCTTAACTAGGACGCGATTCTGACATATATTCTGCCATAAAGGCGAAACCCAATCCGGGCAACTGAAAATGTGAATATTTAGTTCTTTATGGTCCCTGGTACTGCAACAGCTAATCACGCGCAATTTTGCTCAAAGCCCCTTTGGAACCATTGAAATAAAGCTGAGTACAAAAGGAAGCTCGATGTATGGGTGCCACTCGAGTTAACGCCAAAACACCCGCATGGCCCGAATTGTCATCTGCAAATCGCTGCTAAATCGCAACAAAATCGATCCATTACTGAAACGGATGATTGCTGGTGATGAAAAGTGAATCACTTTTTTCACTGGCTGTGGTCAAATCGCGGTGAGCCGACGCAAACGGTGGCCAAACCAGGGTTGACGATCAGGAAGGTTTTGATGTATGCTTGGTGGGATTAGCTGGGAATCATCAACTCTCCTACGGCCAAACATTTTATTCGGTTCTGCGTTGTCAACAGTTGGACCATCTAGAGGAAGCAATTTCTGAGCTTTGGCCAATAGGCGAGGACTTGTGTTCCATCAGGGTAACGCCACGCCACACACATCGATAGCTACTCGAGAGAAGTTTCGGAGGCTTTGTAGGGTGGTTCTTTTGCATTCATCTTATAGTCCGGACCTGACATCAAGTGATTACTACCCATTTCTGTCTATAGTGAATTTTTTTTCTCAAAAGAAGCTTGCGAAAATCGACTGTCTCAGTTTTTCGCCAATAGGCACGAGGGTTTTTATATGAGTGGCATTATGAAATTACCTTCAAAATGATATCAAGTTATCGAACAAAACGGTCGATATTTGACCTTCAATTTAATGCAAACATAATGGATTCCCATTTACTTGAATCTACTTATATTTAAAAATCCATAACCTTTCAAAAGCCAAACTTCGTCGAAGATATTGCTCTTCTAGTAGGTCGTTGCACACATCTACCCAAATTCAAAGGCGATCGCTCATATGCTTAAAACGCGCGTACAAAACCCAAGCAAAAACTAAAACGCAATATTGAGAATGAATTAGTACTCGATTCGAGTTAGTCATAATATTTCTTGCTTTTTTCAATATTTATCTGCCCACTTACCCGCCACCCTCTTATATATTTACAAAAACATATATGTTTTACTATGTTGTTATTTTACGACATGACTTGATCATGAAAAGTTGCATAATGTCGGAAATATGCAATGCGTGTAAAATTTTTATACAAACACAAACTTACTTGCATACTAAATAATTTACAAAACACATAACTACAGTGGCGAGCAAAACTCTTCAAATGGTAATTTTTGTACAAGATTAGCAATGTTTTTTATGACCACTTTTTTTTGTTAATTTTATATACTAATATAGTTCATACTATTATGAGAAAGATCATGTATAGGAACTCGAAAAATTTCCTTTTTAAAATTAAAAAATTTTTTTTTAATATGTTTAGAACTTTTTTAGATATGCAGTTTTATAGCTTTTTTAATTTTAAAGTGCAAATTTGAGTTGGCTAGAAATTACCGCTGACCTTTTATATATATGTATTTTTTTTAATTTTTGGTCTTTCGAACGCATTTTATAAAAACTTAGGTTTTATGGTAATAAATAAGCCGACAGTATTTTGTATTTTCTACCACATAAAACATGTACATATGTACTTGTACAGGCGATATATGAAAAAAATCCAAGGCCTGGCTTTTAAAAAATTATATAAAATCAACGCTAGATTCTAACCACTTATATTATATTAAATTTAAAAGGGATACAAAATTTTAAAATTTTGATGAAATTTTGTTTAAAGTTTTACACATAAACTTTGTATAAATTTAAAACATTAATTTACATGATTTTTTCATAGTATGAACTATATTTTTATATAAAATTAACCACAAAAATATATCAAGAAAAAATATTGCTAATATTGTAAAAAAAATGCATCACTCGATCGGTTTTGCTCATCACTGTATGTACATATGTTGCAGACTGCGTTCCAATAACAACAACAATTGAAGTGTACAACAACAATATAAGTGTGCAACAACAAAAGTAACGAGATGTAGAGCGTAGATTATGAGTCGGCTCGTACGCGACGACAGTAAAGAGGCGGAGTGCGACACGTGGTGGAGGAGGGGGAGATATATTGCGCTATTTATTAGCGTGAGAAATTTGAATTTTTAAAAATAAATAAAACAACAGCCTACGGTTGTAGTAAATATGTTTGCAATAGAGCTTACTGTGTTCAATATACAGTAGGCAAATGAAAGACTTAAGCAACGAACGCGATAAATGAGATCTTGGCTGCTGTTCCATTCGAAACAAAAATAAAAACTATTCCTTTCCAAAGTTTAGAAAATATTCAACAAAAAAAAAATAATAATATGTATATAGGCAAGAGATTAAGCGAAGACAAGAAATTTCGTCGTTTGAAATATCTTAAACCAATATTATTAGTAATACGCTTCCTTCGAAAAATATCACTTGTTCTTATAGCACTGGAAATAAACAGTTAGTTATAATTAAGTCATTAAAAAGTGAAATAAATGAATGTGAAACAAGATAGTGTTGCTTTCGTCTTTTTTTCCTTTTTTCCTTCTCCTTACATGTATTTTTTGTAGTTTTTTATAATAGCTGTCAAAGACTCAAAAGTAAAAACGAAATACATACATGGTGCTTTTACTCCTACCAATTTTAATGAATTTTGAAAGCAATAATCTGGATATTGGGATTCCTATTTTTTGTGAAGAGGAAGTAGAGAGCTTAAAGCAAACACTCGAGCCATTCCTTCATGTCTGCTCATCTAGGCTAGGGTGTTTATTTGTTTCCTGAACTAAACGCACAGCAGCGCTGCAGATAAAATACTACTATCATTACATATCGCCCATTAAACTGTATTATTGCTCATTGAAACAGAGTTCAAGTTCTTCTCTCTCCTCCATATCGCTGACAAAGACCTCATGCCTATTCCTTGAAAAGGCAATGCAGTTACCCATGTTCTGACGATTCATCCTCTTTTAGACAGAAAGGCATAGTTTGTAATGTACGCCAATTGCAGTCAGATGTTCCATCTATGAGAAATGACCATTCGGTTTTGCTACCCTGCAGTCTCGCGGCCTCTCCCAATCATTGCTGTGCGAAACATATGCTCAACTTCTGACGCTGGAATTTATGACCGAAGGTGGGAGTAATATACCGGGTTGCTAACCAAGGAATACCTAGTCAGAGCACTCTCTAACCCTAGGCTCAGATGTCTAGATTAACACAAGCGCATTATGTTTACTAGAATAATTTAATCCAGACTCGCAACTTGCAACCCTCCACTTATTTTCCATCACCTTGTAGATAGCCTTGAGGATTGCAAATAATTCGGCTTAGCTCACCGGACTAAATTCCTAAAGAAAAAAGTGAGCGAAACATGCCCCGTTTATCTTACAAATAAACTCCAGAAACTCTACAAATATCAAAGTATTACGCAAGCGCTGGTTCAGTACTAAGATTTAGTCAACACTAAGCCGTAGGGAACTCAATCGTGTAGCATCTTCTCAGCAGAGATAACACGACTGTACTACACTGGGATTGAAGAGGCATACGTGTGTAGATCGCTGCTACTACAAAATTCCACTTTTAAGGCCCACACATATAAAAATGCAAAGTGCTGCTAAGTGTCACAGAGTATCAACGGCAGTGTCAGACGTTGCAGAGAAATCTGCCGTACAGTGCACGTCAATTGCCCTTAGAAATTTTAGCAGCCAGATATCCCAGTCTATTGGTTATAGTAATACTTTTTCACCATACAAATTTCCAGAAGAGGACGATACTTTTATGTCAACACTGCCGGAGCTAAGAATGTTGTAGTGTTATGATATTTGATTGAACTCATGTTTAGCAAGGTGTACTCTTAATATAACCCAAGGGTCGAGCTACTTTTATTTCTATCAGATTCCTTATCAATCATCCAACAGAAATTTTAAGAGCGTAACTTTCTACTAATTAGAACTACGGAATGAATACAGAGCACACGGTCAAAATTTACCAGCCATTTCCCTCCCAGATGGCTTCAGGAAGGCCGGTAAATTTAATCGGTTGACTGGTTTAAGTAGATTGCCAATCTGGTAACATGCAATTATCAAATTTTTTACTTTGATTCCACAACTTGTGAAACTTACGTCCATGTTGCGACTTTAATGAGTTCCGGTATGTCGTATAGAGAGAGACACGGCTGCAATTGGAAATATTTTACAGGAATCGTTCCCTCAATCTCTTCAGCCGCATACTTGTCTCTATCATTTCTAAAAGGCTCCTGGTTTTAGGTGAGTCACAGCACACTGAGAACTATCGGATAGTACAATTCTGTACGGTTCCATATCTGTCCATATTTCGAATGGTTAATTTCGGCTCCTGTTCTCCCTAAGCGAAGCGCCCTTGTCCCCCGCATGGGAAACAGCAATTCCAGAGGCAATCTCGTATTGCTCGGAAATCGAAACCAACTCTCTCCTACACTCATTCACTAATTAGAATCTGACTAAATTGGAAGAGAGTGCCCGAATAGCCGCTTGACTATCTGAGAAAATGCTCAGCTGCGCTCTCGCATTCTACTCTATGTACCTTATTGTCGGGTTAATTATAAACGTTTCGGTCTGAAGATTACATTGCATAATAAAAATTTCAGAAGCTGAACAATACTTGTTTACTGAACGAGCTAGACTAAATGAAATATGGTGGTTTTTTTATTAAAAGCGCCTTCATCAATTTTTCTCACTGATGCCAAGTAATGTTAGTTCTGAGTACAAATTTGGATTTTTATATTTTTAAATTAAAAAATCCTAATGCACTTTGCCTCAATTCGACAGTAATTTATAACAGTTATTCCTTGGAAAATAAATCAAAATTAATCCAAGTACTAATTGTCGAAGATAAAACTTGCAAAGATAAAATGTAATGTAAACAAGATTTTACAGGTCAAAATAAAAAAACTTACATGAAATAAAATAATTAAATAAAAGCCTAACGGAGATCTAATGACCATTGAGGCTAATAAAATCAACAAAAAAAATTATCATAATCATAATAATAAATAAATATATAGTTCGAATCACATTGTCATTTCTGTAAAGGTATCGATGTGTGTATCCATTTACATATTGTTATTTACCTAGCCACTTACATACTCGCATATTACAAATATGAAGGAAAAACATAGAAAGAATAAAACTGAAATGTCTCGCTTGCTTGCCTTGAATTGCGGTCCAGAGCGGTGCAGTGCTGCAAAACCACAACAATCTGGCCAAGCTAACCGGCCCAGCTATTAACTGAACAACCAATGGACCAATCAATTGCTCTAACTACCACTCGCGTAACTAATCGGCTGTTAGCTGATGAAGAGAATGAATTTAAAATAAATACAAAAATAAATAAAAATAAAGCCATTCGCCAGCAGCGCTGATGGTCAACACAAACGGTGCAATAATGCAGGTATCAATGTAAGTTGATCTGTATTATGTGCTTAGATATTTACATTATGTGCTATTGTATTTATGTAGGTAAATAAAAGTAAATATGCCTGTAGCTACTCTGATTTGAAGGTAATTGCAAATTGAATGACTCTTAAACCGTTTTTCATATACTCTACGTAAAATTTTCTGTTCGAATATATGCGGGTATGTTTACAGATATCCTTTGTTCATAATGCCAATTTTTAAGGCATTTTACAGTACATTTAATGCCTCAAGCTGCGCTGGAGACACACCTGGACTTATCACCCATAGACATTGATTTGGGATGCTTTCGAGCCAAGAGCGCTCTAAGACTTAGGACGTCTAACAGACAGCCGTCAACGGCTATGCCTCTATCCTAAAACGAGATGGAGGGGAATAAGAAAGTTGTGACTATCAGATCGCAGAACTCGACTTTAGCCAGAACTTCAGGGTTTACTTCCTTGGCAGAAGTGACTGGGAATCTGACACGGCACTGAAGTCCGATGAGATTCCGATCTTCATAGATGGCTCTAAAGTCGATATAGGAATAGGATCTACATTTTCTCATTCAGGGAAGTACACAGACTTCTAGATTAATATAGTGTTTACCAAGCTGAGGCCTTCGCAATTGACATAGTGTCAAAATTGGTAGGCATGATGGAACTTGCTTCTTCAAATCTTGCTTTTGCTGTAGACAATCAGGCTGCGATCAAGGCTCTAAAGTCGACAACGACTAAATCGATTTGCGTTCGGAAGTATCGAGAATCTCTACAGTCTCTTCGGCAACATACATCAACCTATACTTGGCCCTGGGAGATAGTGGTGGTGTACCTGGAACTGAGGAAGCAGACGAGTGTGCGAGAAGAAGACCCGAGCTAAGACTGGAGGAACCTGGTTCGAGCATACAACCCTAGTTGAGATTCGTGCTCTCGCAAGATGAGTAAGATTTCTGAATAGCTATAAACATGCAGAATAGGGCGTTTACTGCTTCAACCACCTCACAGCAATACTAACGAGTCACCTGCCCAACGGCCACATGGTCGGGGACCTGAACGACTTAGGTGCGATCGCACTGAAGAGACTGTTGTGATTTGCTAAAAGATGGCGATGGTTTACGAACGTGTACGGATAAGCTAGTGGAAAGTAGGTTTTCGGGCATCACAATGGGTCCGGTAGCCAGCATAGAATAAAATATTTGGCATTCCGTGGTTAGACAGTGCGAATTGTAAATAAATTAAAAATTTCTTTTTATCAAATCAATTCAAGTATTACCTATTAGTCGATAGTTTACTTTACCGCTGTACACAATTTTTTTCGAAACTAACTCGAAAAATTTACAGTATTTATTATTACTCAAGCGTACATATTTAATATAAAATGTTTCAGTTCATTTGATTGTCGAAATTGTATGCAAAATTTTATTTAACGATGGAAGAGTTATCGATTACTTTGCTGCCGAATTCAAGCACACCAGAATTATGTAAGCTCGAACTAAAAACCTTAATTTATGATGTAAAATTTGTCAACAGATTAAGACTAACTGAGATAATTCATCATAAATGAATACCCAAATCAAGAACATCTCAGTGTTGGCTCTAAATTTTATCGATAATAATCGAAAATGTGTTATCCCATAGGCAAACTGCATTTTTAGATATTAACATTTCACGCAATTTTTCCTTGATTTTACTGCCTCTGGAAGTTTTCTTTCGTAAATTAATAAGAATATGTGTTTCCAAAATTAAATTGAAATATATTAATAACGTACACAAACTCTCACATTTTTTCTTTGATCAAAGAACTAAGCAACCCTGTGGCACTTGGTTCATGCGAATTAACTAAGATGAAAATAAGTAATTTAAATTCTAATGTGAAGATAGTTTAAGTTTGAAATAGTTATTTGTTACTAAAGTCTGGAACGCCTGAGTAAAGTTGCAAAGCCTGAAACGACTAGCATGCATTTTTAATCCATAGGATAGTGAAAGCAAATTAGTTTTGATTTGACAAAGCAAATATAGGCTATCCGGAAAATAGAGAATTCGAAATAGCATATTTTACAAAAATAATGATTTATTTTATAAGGTACGTATCACAGAATATATTCTTATTGGCAAGAACAAAGTCATCCTCAAGACACATTCCTTAATGATCTCAAAAGAGACAGTAGATCTTTCCAAAGAGCGTGCCGAGTTTAAGAACAATATTGCGAGATTAAAGTAAAATAATTTTCTTTGTTCTGATGTACGGACTACTTCATATCGCACAGGATACCGAAACTTATTACAATTTTTTCTTCTGCTTGCTGACGATACTAAAAGGCTCAATTGCATAAAATATATTGAACATAACTGGGTATTTTGAAGATGGTTAATTTGTTTTTTTTTTGTTGAGGCTTCAGGGATATTTTACGAAATATCCTCGATTTAGCTGTTTCTGGGATAGTTGCGTCAAATCAAGCTATTGGACATAAAGAAATTAGTCAAAGAGGGATTGGAGAGAGAAATGTGATAAAGTTTGGGCTAAAAAAATCAAAGCTTTCATTTTATCTCTCAGAATTTTTCTTTGTACTGAGACATTATCGATCGTTCTCAAATATGTCAATTATTTTAGTTTTGTAGCTGCTATAGTGGAATTAAGAAGGCAGGTGTGAATATAATTTCTAGCGATAGCAAAAAAATTGGGCAGTGCTCTGGCAGCGTCACAATAATTAATGAGAGCTGTGGCCGCAGTTGTTCAGACCTACTTTTGGCCAAAACGACCTCGCAATCCTACTTATTGTAGTAAGTAGCTACCCAGCAGTAAGTAGCTGTCCAGCCTATACCAAGCTAATCGTAGGCCTATTCATTCAGAAACTACCGACAAGTGGGCAGAGGAACTCCGAAAAGCTTCTTGTCCAAGGAGTATTTTTCAAATGCCCCCGGGCTAGCTAACTTACTCGCTTCGAAAGCGAAGAGAAGTCAGGCAACCCATGACCACATTCGTTTGCTCCAATATTGAACTAAGAGCTCTACTTGTCTCTTTGCTATCAGAGTAAATATTCACCTACCTTACAGAGGGCGTGCTATCTAAGGGCTACTCCCTTAATGGCGGCTACCTCCGTTTGAAATACGCTGGCTGCTCTCTGGTAGCTTACATTTTTTTCTCAGATAGAGTTCTTAGCAGTACCCACCACATCCAACTCTTCTATAAACCCTTAATTCATCCGTGAACACGTTCAGTAATCCCAGACTCCATTTATCACATCCAGCCCCAAAACTGTTTAGAAGGAATGGCGATACCAAAGTATCCTTTAGGAGTCATAGAAGGTAAGCAATTAGAAAGTTGACATCAATCATTAATCGAAAAAAAAATGTTTACCCATCAAAATCTAAGTAGATAAGCTCATTTTAGAGGAATGCCTCTTCACCATTTCGACGCCATATTTTTTCTCGCTCTTTTGATATTTCTCTTCAGTAAGCTCTGACATTTCAACATGGAAAGATCTATGTACGATCTAACAACGTGTCGAAATTATTAAAATTTACTACCGAAATTCGGAGTCAATGGTCTCAACTTTAAGAGCGCCACGTCCAATTTATGGTCGTCGTCATTTATGGCTGAATGGCTTCGTCAATAAGCAAAATATGCGTTATTGGACAGGCAGCAATCCACACGTACTCCATGAGTCAACATTGCATCCCGAAAAAATTACGGTTTGGTGCGGTTTATGGGCCGGCGGCGTCATTGGGCCGTACATCTTCCGTGATGATCAAGACCGGCACGTTACTGTGAATGGGAATCGGTACCGCTCAATGATAACCGAATATTTTTGGCCCGAATTGGATGATATGGACTTGGACAATATGTAATTCCAACAGGACGCCGTCACAAGCCGCACAGCGAATTTCACAATCGATTTATTGAAAACCAAGTTTGGTTAACGTTTTATCTCACGAAATGGCCCAGTCAATTGGTCACCTCGGTCGTGCGATTTGACGCCGTTAGACTATTTCCTGTGGGGCTACGCCAAGTCTATGGTCTATGCCAACAAGCCAGCGACGATTGATGAACTTCGTACGAATATCGAATGTGAAATTGCAGCAGTATCGGCCGATTTATGCTTGAAACCCGTCGAAAATTGTGTTCAGCGTCTGAACTTCTGCGAGCGTGCCCATGCAAAAGAAATCGAGTTCCATACATAATGGCATCGAATGTACTTTCACAGGAATAAAGAATTTAATTCATATCCCAAACCGTTTTTGTTTTATTTAAAAAAACTTTTGTAGCGTTCCTATTGCAAGACCGGATATATGATAAATAGGGTGGGTCAATTAAAAAAGTTCAAAGCATCATCGCAATTCTGGTACTATAGATCGTAGCAAGTTCAAAATACTAAAAAGTCGATATATGACCATCACTTTTTTTCAACGCCATATAATTTGACCCACCCTAATGATATCTGCTTTTTAACAGAAAAATATCTATTGTACCGGAATTATATTTTTGACGATGACTATACTCTATTTCCATAAGAATAATGATAATGATAATGAGAGTCATCATTTATCGCTACAAAACATCCTAATAACAGAAATCATATCTCCACAGACGACCACGCCTACATCATCCATTTAAAATGACACTAAATTAACACAATTTTCGCCTTAATCTTAGCACAATGTAATTTTGAAATAACACAAACAGATATTCAAACTATTTCCCATAAACATCTTTTATTTTTGTTAGAAACCAACACCATACATAAATCTTCAACGCGTCGCAATGCAACAACGAAGAGCGCTGACATTTGACACATTAGCGGTGTTTGTTGTTGTTGTTGTTAATATGTTCAACCATATTGTTGCACTGAGCACGGGAATCATGCAAATAATCTAAAGTCATAAATTTTATTGTATTTGCATATTTTAATAGGTAAGTCAAGTCTCCCCAGCGTCAGTGGTTTTTAAGAAATGCAGGCAATTTGCTTACCTAGTTCAAAGTGTTTTTTTTTTTTAGTTTATTGGAATTAAATTTGTAGCAATGCTTTGATTTGTATTTAATTTGTTGTGCTGCCATTTTTAATTTCAAGGCTTGGATTGTAGTTAATTTATTGATTTCGGTTTAATATTCAATTTCTTCGATAAAATTATGTACATTGTCATTAATATTTATGTAGACGAACATATTAAATACTAGACTATAGTAAAAGTGTAGATATATATGTATTTGATCAGTGGTGTTAACCATTTAAAAGTTAAACGATGGGCAATAGGATTCCAACATCTTATTTGAGATAGGCATGTGAGCAGATATGAATGGCGAGATATTTAGACCAAATTTGAAATGGCCGTCGCGATGTTAAATGAGGTGTTGTAAATGACAGTGGTATAAGTCCATTTTTGTGTATATCGAGGATTCTATGATAGTTTTTTTTACCCCCAAACGAACTTGCAACACTTTCAAAAATAGCAAATTCTACAACAAATATAAGTGCGTTCGTAAGTCCATATTTTTACACACTGAAATGGATTTTTTATTTATGTGATTCACTAAGTATCCTAATGTGGCATAAGTCATAAATTTATAAAATTTAACATATACAAAATTGGTTAGTTTTATTTATTTGTTTCAATGCAATCCAAAAACATAACTTTTCTTATCTAAAATTTTGTGAATCACCCAATTGTAAAAAAAAATCAAATTTCTACAATAACATTTGTTTATTGTTAAAAACTCTTTTGTATTATAGAAAATAATAAGAAAAGAAAATATTCAATTAATAACTTAAATGAATTTTAAGTAAGAAAAGACAAATGAACGCAAAATTTTTTATTTCTGATCATTTAATTCCAAAGTAAAAATATTTAAAAAAGTGTCTTATTGGTATAGAATGAGCTACGGATAAAGCGCTATGCCGGCTTTTTCGAAGAGCAGCTACCGAAAATAACAAACATTTGTATCAGAATATATTTTATTTAAAACAAATTAAGGAACTCAACTTACTGCATCCATCTGTTGTGGTCATTGTGAATAAATACAAGTGAAAAATCTTAACCCATAGACGGCACAGCTGAGATCACCTGATGTGGCAACCCTCCCCATCTTCTTCTTGTGTCATTCACTGAGCGAATTTTTTTGTCTGACAGTTAATAATAGTCATTGTGACATTTAATATCAGCCGTAGCCATCTTTAATTTAGAAGACTTCTCACTTGTATTCATACAAGTAAATTAAAACGATAGTTTAATTTTTTAAATTATATTTATTTCCCTACAGAGTAGGGCAGCCGTTGCCGACGATCGAGTAATTACAACTGACTTTTCGGTGCCTGCACCTGAATACCTAACACCTGCCAAAATCTATCAGCCAAAGCCTCACGTGGATTGCCGCATGACTCCAGAATGCTGATTCGGCAATTCCCACGATGTGGACTGCTTGTGCTGTTTACCACTGGCTATCGTTTCCGTTGTTATGTCTGTCCGCAACGTGAGTATGTCCGTAACGTGAGCAGCGCGTTTTGCGTGTTGTTGTTTGCGCTGCAATCACAGGTATAGCTGCACTTGTTGTTGTAGTCTACTGTGGTATGTTAACTACTCCCCCGCTAGAAGAGGAGACGTCCACGGATTCCTTAAGAACGTTGCCCAATATTGCAATATTAACGTTGCGTTTTCGGCGCTTGTTGACTGTGTGCGCTAATATGACAACAATAACAAAGGCAACTGTAGATGCGTAAACTATGAGCCACTTAGACGATTGCGCTTTCATAAGTCCTCTCAATGATACGATATGTCGTAGGTTTTTTTGGTTGATATTGTGCAGGTACGGAAGCGATAGAAATGTTGTATGGTTAGTCAGGTTCAAAAATTGTGCAGGAGCGGCTTCCGGATAAGCGCGTACCATCTTCCGCCAGTTAATGTAAGTAGTGCCGTTAATAGTGACATTTTCGGTAAATTTAACCACAAACGTTCCATTCAAAATTTTTGGATGTGAATTTCCTTCACGAACTTCCACCAATTTATCATTTATAACGATTAAGCCGTCGTCAATTTCTTCTATTGATTCGATGTGATCTGCTGAAATGGTTTGACAGCTTGTGGGCTGTTGGCTTAATAGATTTAAAACACAAGAACTATTTCTATTTGATATTTCACAAAATGTCGTTGATACAGAGTTTTTGCAATTAATAAGCTGTTGATATCTATTATTACATTTAGATACAATACTAGTTTCTACCATAATTACTTTACAATTTTTTATTACAGGTTTTATTCTGATTTTTTTACAAGTTTGTTCCACTATTGGATATTTAATTATAAAATAAATGTTGTCAAAATTTTGCAAAATTTTCAATTTGGAAACTGTTAGTAAATCGCTTATAGTTATGTTTGTAGAGTGCTCGTTTGTTAATAATTTCTTGACTTCATTACTATTTAACAAAATGGGGTTAATTAATTGAACCTTACCCAAAGTGACGGAATATATAGCTGATTCTATTTCGTCTATCAATGCTCTGTTTCTAGCTGATATCAAATCATATAAATATTCGGTGTCTCGTTCGTGTGCTTTTGTTGTGCTAATTATTTTGTTTACGGTGTCAGTTAGTTGATTTATTTTTACCTGGAGCTGGCTATTAATATATATCTGTTCGTTATTTGCTTCGATTAAAGATTCTGTTCGTGTTTGAAGTTGGTTAAAGTCATCAAAATCAGGAGTTCCCGCTATATATTTGAGAGCGGTGCCTAGAAGATTAATGCTACGAGAATGCCGGTGGTGAATTCTTAATGAGTCCAATAGTCGTAATATGCGGTCTATGTCCAATTGCAATGTCTTCCTTATGTGAGATTTTGGAAAGTTGTCGAGAAGGTCATACGTTTGTTCGGCGATATTTTCATAGTCGGTTAAATTTAAGTGGTGAATTAAGTGTTTGTATTTGTGGTAGATGGCAACATCTCCCTCCGATACTGGTATATATATTGAGTTGGTATAATTTAAAATTTCCGACTGCGCAAATGCGGTCAGTATCAGGATCAGGAGTCTAGTGAGAGAGAAAAAAATTATCTTAGATTACTTTTATGGATTTTTTTACCGTTAATTAGAACAGTGGTACCCAAATCCCTCTCTACTATTTTTTCAGTGTACAACTTGCTTAATTTGTTTCCCAGTCTTCTGTTAGATTTTAGAAAAACTTTTTCACCCGGTTTAAAAATTTTAGTTTGCCTATTTCTATTATGGTATTTAAGTTCAGAATTTTGTGCTTTTATCAAACGGTTTTTAATTTCATCCAAGTATTTCGATGAAGCGGAATGAATTACATCTATAGGTCGTTGCCCTGTTACTGAATGTATTGTCCTGTTGTATTTGTAAGCTGCGAGGAGAATAAGGTCGTTCGTGTCGTTAAGTCCCTGGCTTAGTTTAATACAACGACTAATCTCGGAAAGAGTTCCATGAAATCTTTCTACCTGTCCATTCGTTGTACTATGATGTGGGGGTGTCGTAAATATTGAAATATTAAAATGGTCATTAAGCAAAGTTTTAATTGTTACAGAATTCAGTGATTTTTCGTTGTCACAAACAAGGCTTTTAGTGTCTTTGAAAAAGTTCATAATTCGCATTAAGGGTTCCTTGATGTCGATTATTGCTCTAGACGGAATTGATTGAACTATTGAAAATTTTGAAAACTTATCTATACAAGTTAGATAATGTTTATTATCTGTGGAAAAAATATCCACATGTAGAATTTCACCGGGTTTTGTAGGTATTGGGGTGTTTCCAATTTCAGGATTTGGTGGATGACGTTTATACTTTGCTTCTTGGCAAATTTTACAGTTGAGTATAATTTCTTTTAACATTTTTCGCATATTTGGGAAATAATAGTCCCTCATTACTTGCGTAATATTTTCTTTAAGGGACCGGTGAGCTCTATCGTGCTCCGTATGAAGGATTTCTTCCTGATCATCTTTATTAAAGATGTCAGTGACAAAAATGTTGGTGTGAACGAATTTCACTGCCGGAAAATTAGTTTTAATTTTATGTTGAATTTTCCCTAACACAGACAGATCGCATAGCAAACCATTTGTGACATTAGGGTTAACAGAGCTCTTTAATTGGTCAATTATTTTGTCAACGTTTTGAAAAATTATATGATGCCTGATTCGAGATTGAAAAAGAATTTTTGCTGTTTTTGAATTCATATCCCCACTTTCGAGAATAATCTGGTTAAAAAATGAATTTATCGGATTTATCACGGTGGATATTACATCTGTGGATGAGTCTTCGCTGTGGACAGTTTCGTCGTCAGAACTGGGCATATCATTGTTTTCTAAACAGTTTATATGTTGCCTTGATAACGCATCTGCGACAACATTTTCCTTCCCGGGTTTGTAGTGAAATTTAGGGGAAAACTCCTCTACGAAGGCTCTCCATCGTTTCAATTTGGCGTTAGGATTTTTATCCGATATTGAGAATGTAAGCGGCTGGTGATCTGTGAAGATATTAATATTGTTTGCTCCATAGAGATAATTTCTGAGTTTCTGCAGAGCCCAAACGATCGCGAGGAGCTCCCGCTCATTTGTTGCATAGTTTTCTTCCGTTTGTGTTAAAGTTCGCGATAGCATAGTAATGGGTCTGCCTCCCTGTGAGAGTACTGCACCCAAGGCGTGAGATGACGCATCTGTGGTCAAGTCGAAAGGCTTCTCGTAGTCAGGATAGAGAAGAAGAATATCTTCTGAAGACAGAATATCCTTGATTTTTTGGAACGCTTCATGAGCTTCTTTGTCAAATGTAATTTTTATATTTTTGGAAATGTTGGTACCAATTGTTCCATTTTTTCCCCGTAGATACTTTGTGAGGGGTTTTGCTATCGATGCATAGTCTCTAATAAAGCGTCTGTAGTAGCCAGACAAACCTAAGAAAGAACGCAATGCGCGAAGTGTTTTCGGAACTTCATAGCCGACTATGTCTTTTACTTTATCCTTTGAGGTTCTTATCCCGTCTTTTGAGACAACAAATCCTAGGAATTCAACGTCTGATTTAAAAAATTGAGTTTTTTCTAAGGAAACTCTCATGTTGGCTGAATATAATTTTTCCAATACTCGGCTGACGTCCTGTAAATGGGTTTTGTAATCATTGGAAAATACAATAATGTCATCTATATAGACGTGACATGTCTTTCCGATTTCTTCCCTTAGTACGTCATCAATTGCACGTTGAAAAATGCTAGGACCGTTTTTCAGCCCAAATGGCAATCTGCAAAACTCGTATTTTCCGTTGTTCACGGAAAATGCAGTTTTTTCCCTATCTTTTTCGGCAAGCATAATCTGGTGAAATCCAGATTTCAGATCTATTGTGGTAAAAATTGATGATTTTCCTAAATTTGAAAGAATTACGGATGTATCGGGAATTGGGTACTTGTCGCTAATAGTTTTTTCGTTTAGTTTTTTAAAGTCAATTACCATACGTAGTTTTCTTTTTCCTTCGTCGTCTGTTCCTTTTTTATTAACAACCCATACTGGACTATTGTATGGCGAGCGAGATGGTCTAATGATTCCATCACGCAGAAGATCATTAACTTCCTTGTTAACAAACTCAGAAGCTGCCATTGGATACGGGTAGGATTTGGAATAGACTGGTTCATTGTTAGCTGTTCTGACAGTTGCTACAATGTTTGTATTAAATGGTAACGACTCGTTTGGGTCAGAAAATACGGCAGCGTATTTCGCTTTTAATCGTTCGATATCTTCTTCAACAATTACGGTATTAACATCGCTACAATGAAAATACATTAATTTTTCTGAACCCTCTGCGTAAAATAAAATTCCTTTCTTTATATCTAATTTCGCATCGATTTTGCGTAGAAGGTCATAACCAATGATGCCATCAAATGTTTTAAGTGTCGGTAAAATAAAAAAATCAAAATTAGAATTGGGTATTGGTTCCCAAAGGCTGTTCTACCAGAGGGGAATGGTCTGGGATTAAAGGAGGTAGGATGTGTTGGGTTAGGATTAAATTGAGTTACCTGTGGCGTGTGATCATTTGATCGATCATTCCGTTGGGGAACTCGGAATCTGGAGAGACTAGGATCAACATCCATAGGTGTTGGTCGCTGTTGCGGATGTCCGCTTTGTTGTTTAGGGAATGGCACACTGTTTCTAATTAGAGGCATTCTATTTAAATTGCGTGTTTGCATACTATAATCTTGAAGTCTGTTATCTGAAAATCTGCAGGCGAACAGCGAACGCGCCTGGTTGGACTCTAGCTCCTGTGCTAGTGCTAAAGCTGACGCCATATCCGATGGCCTTGATGAAAACAAAATATCGCAAAGTGGGCGATTTAATCCGGATATAAATACTCGTAATGCATCTTGGCGATACTTTGTGTTTAGTGATTCTAAGACATCCTTATTCTGATAGGACATTAATGTTTTATTAATAATTGCTGTTAATTTTATTTCGACTTCGTCATAAAATTCTGTGATTGTCCTCTTTCCTTGTCGGAGAGTGGACATTTCCTGTTCTAATATGTAGACAGGTTTTTTATCTGCATATGTAAAGTCAAGCCTGGCTATAATGGCATCAAAATTAAGGATAGTGTTAAAGGAAGACAGGATCGAATCTGCAGATCCCACTATCTTATTCCTAATGATAGCCACCGCCTGGTAGTGTTTGGAACTTCCTTGAGCATTTTTGAAAATTTTGTAGGCAGTATGTGCTGCCTGACGCCATGATACGTATCGCGACTGATCGCCAGTGAATTCCGGTAAGGACTTCACTACGTCCAAGGATTCGTCACACCTAACTGTCGGGTCAATTGTAACTTCATTATATTGTTCAACTTGAGATGGTCTTTCCATCTGTGTGAGCCTATTCGTCAATGAGTCTATTGTCGCTTGAAATTCACGTCTAGTTTGTTCAGTTGCTGCCCGAACAGCGGCATTCATTAAAGTTCGAATTGTATTTTCGTCCATCTTCGTCAATATTTTCTTGAGGCTATTATTTTTTCTATATTATCCCTGGTCACTTTGTTACAATTTACAATTTTCTTTTTTTGTATTTTATCACTTTTAATATTCTTAATACTAGTGAGCACTCTACTTACAGTTTCATTACTATTGGTACAGTGTCCTGGTTCAAGTTCCTCTAAATGATTTCAGCTTCCGATATCTGTCACTGCTTTCCTCGTTGTGGTGGATTTAGTGGTGATCCTTCGTATGCTGGCGTTTCAATTAACCTTTCAAAGTCACATAAAACGAGTAACTCCTCACTTGGGGTACGCAACACAATTCACAAAGAGTTTTGTTCGATGAATATAAATCAATGCAAATTTTGTACTCAGCTTAACTGATTTATTGTTGATTTCACATTGATTATTCGGCTTTATGCGTTTTTTAAATGTTTCGGTTTTTCAGCACTATAACTTTGTCGCAACACCGTTGTCAAAAATACTTATAGAGTTCAGAATTTAACCGGAAAAAAGTCAAACAAGAATTTTACAATTGTTTAAAAAGCTTTGTTTAAAATGGGTTCGAACCCACGGCCACTATAGCTAATCCTTTTATAAGGATATTTATCGCGTGGCCCCACGTTGGGCGCCAGTAAATTAAAACGATAGTTTAATTTTTTAAATTATATTTATTTCCCTACAGAGTAGGGCAGCCGTTGCCGACGATCGAGTAATTACAACTGACTTTTCGGTGCCTGCACCTGAATACCTAACACCTGCCAAAATCTATCAGCCAAAGCCTCACGTGGATTGCCGCATGACTCCAGAATGCTGATTCGGCAATTCCCACGATGTGGACTGCTTGTGCTGTTTACCACTGGCTATCGTTTCCGTTGTTATGTCTGTCCGCAACGTGAGTATGTCCGTAACGTGAGCAGCGCGTTTTGCGTGTTGTTGTTTGCGCTGCAATCACAGGTATAGCTGCACTTGTTGTTGTAGTCTACTGTGGTATGTTAACTTACACAATGGTTGTGGGGATCGCAAGAGAATAAAAGGAAGCAACGGCTTGCAAAAGCTTCCGAGAGGCCGAAGTATTTAGTAGAGCTTTTTGAAGAAAGTGTTAAGTTAGGCTTGCCATTTGGCGAACGGAGTGAACAGTATATCTAATTTACAGTTAGTATGAAAGCACTAAACACAAACAAAAGTACTCCCTTGAAACAGGCTTCGGAGTTCTATATGTGTATGTAGTTGCTTCCTGCTTTTCAAATATAAAAATGGCTTTAAGTGGAAAATTTTGTTACACAGCTGGTTCACTAACAATTTTCAGTATTATTTTAAAGATCCTCATTTTATTGAAATGTCGTAGTCAGAAAATTGCATTTTTGGCAAATATTTTAATGGTAGTGATGAAAGCTTACTAAAAATACTAGCGATTAGAAAGTTATTTCAATTATGAGCATTATGAATGGGCACTTTGAAAAACTATATTGGTAACAGAATTATAAGGAACAATTTATTTGATTATTTTTTAAGAAATGTTGCTCCATTGAAGGTTACTTAATAAAAAAAAAGAGCGTATCTTTACTTAACTAAAACTGTAATTAACTTTTTTTTTAAAGTAGACTTTTTACCTACTTTCATTTAAAATAGTTCAAATATGTATAAAAACGAAAGGATTGCTTTTTCAAAAGTTTAACTAAATAATACCAACAGCACAAATATTCATTATATTGAAAATGAATAATCATATGAACTTTAGGAGTGCACTGAAGTAGGCTACTAAATACTACATTTTTTTTGCACACGAAACCAAGCGTTCCAGTCTAGAAAGTGTTTTATACTAAAGAGGCTGCATTCATCGTAACCTAGGTAAAGAGGTATCTTTAATTTAATTACAGTTCTGATAATATGTAATAATATTTTATGCACCCCACTGTAGATGGAGAAATGGCGGCGCATCAAAAAATAGACATGAAATATTAAACTTTTATAAGGAACAACATTCCTTTTGACATCAAAGCCTCAAGTTTTAACATCTGTATACATATATATGCAAATTAAATATCTGCTTTTTCCCATTTTTAGTACCTTCCATAAGTTAATATTTGACCAGCGACATCTGTCATTCAATAGTCACAATAAAATAAAATACAATTAGATACCAGGATATGGCATGGAATGGGGAAAAAAGTCGCATGTATTGCTTTTTAGTGAATACGGGATAAAATCGCGCGACTCGGCTGTTAACCTCCTGCAGTGGTTATAATTGAAAAAATAGGATGCCCTTACAAACTTGCAAGCTACTTACTTCCGACAGGCTTCTTACGGTGGCAAATGACAGATGGCGGAACGAGATTACTTGTAGAATTACCAAGCAATTGTGGCTGGTACTTAGTGCTAAACGCAAGGGCTTACTATTAAAGCTAAATCAGCATAATGTCAAAATGATTGTTACTGCATGATTTCGGTAGAATTTGTCAAGACGTAGAAGAGGAGGACACGATTTTGCACCTTCTGTATCAGTGTCCCGCTCTATCCAGGCGAAGATTTTTCTATTTGTGGCAGACAATTCTTCGAAATCAAATCAAAATGGTTTTAGGGGGAATCGGGAACTGCTGAATATGGCCGAAGATTAAATCCACTTATCAAAAAAGATAGGTAGAATGCAAACGCAGTCCGAACCGAGCAGAGCACTGGTTTCTGAATTGGTTAGAGATTACGGGGTTGCCACCTATTAAACATGATAGTTGATAAGCGGTGTAAGGTTAGTAAACTATAGTGCTATGTGTATCAAATGCAAGGACATTGAGAGTTCCCTATATATTCTTGATATTCTTGCACATGGTTGCCACCTGTTAAAAAGGTTTAAAAAAAAATAAAAGTTTTGGTTGAGTAAAACAGAGCTATACGGGTATTAAACGAAATGCGTCATTGGCAATTTAGCCACGATATACTCTTGAATAGGGTTGCCAGCTATTAAAAATTTAAAAATCAAATATTGTACATTGTTTTGGAAAATTATAACATTAAAATTAAAGCTTTTAGAAAATACATTGTGCTCTATACGATATAGGTTTGCATAGTTGTTGTTGTTTCGAACTTTTAGATTGCTTTGCTTTTCACGATATTGTCTACTCGAAATTTTTGTCAAAAGTTCAGGAATATTATTGGAGCGGTGACTCAAACAACTGATCACATGGTGATTTTTTAAAATACTTACAAACTTTAACTCATTCTATAATAAACAGCATATCAACTTTGTAGAAAATTTAAGAAATTCAACAAATTTTCATAAAAATTTTAATTAGAGTTTTTAGAAATTTTCTGCGTGCGCAGTTTTGAAGCTATTTTTAGTTATCAATTCTAGCAAAATAATGTACAATTCTGAAATGTATGAAATTCTTGTTGAATTTTAATAATTTTTTAACTTTTAATCTTTCGAACATTTTTCCATAAAACGGATGGATTTTTTATAAATTCTCGTTCAGTTTTACATTATTTATTTTTTTTTTTGTTTTGGTAGTGGCGATCTTGCACATATTCTGGCATACAACCTAGATGTGTTAATTGAAAAAAAAACCAAAAACTCCAAAACCGAAATTTCAAGAACTTTCAAAAATCAACCTGATTTTTAAACAACTTAAGACTTATGTTAAAATCAAATTTGCCAAAAAAAATTCATACTCAAAAGTTTCCTTAAAGTTCTAATTAAAAAATTTTAAAATTTGTTGAATTTTTTTTTTTAAGTTTCAAATTTTGATTCATATTATTTTTGTTATAGAATGCACCGAAGTTAATTTAAAAACTAGCAAAAACCACTCAGCGAGAAACGCATTGTAAATATTGTAGAAACTCACCATATGGTGGTTTTTGTAACGTAATTTAAAATGTATATCAAATCACAACTCGATGGGGGTTTAATTGTCCGATAAATTAAATCACTTTTAATGAATTTTCAGTTTTACTTGAGAGCGAAAATTAACACAGTCGCTTAACGAGGCGGCTGCTCAGATTACGACAAAACGGTAGGTTTGCTTTTCCCTTTAAGGCAATTAAATAATTAACATAAGCGTTAGATAATTGAATAATTAGTGAGTGGTGAGTTAATAACTTACACAAAATTTAAAAACGAACCAAGTAGATAATAAATAAATTTTTAATGTGATTTTAGAACATATTTTGAGTAGTTTTTATTATAACTTTTTATTCCATTTTATTCATAATATTATGCCGTGCTAAATAAAATTGATATTTTTTTTTTAATTTTTATTCTCATCAAAAAAATTCGCACGCCACTATAACTTCCAACGTTAACTCAATAAGTTTTAAATCGAAAAGTCGCCGCGAGACAGCCACAATTAATATTCGCACTCTCGTTTTCGCTGACAATCAACTACATTAGGTGAATGCTTAAATCAACTGATGAATTAAAAATGTCAAAGCACTCAATTGACTGGAATTTGTTCAAGCAGAATTAAATTTAAATTAAAAGAAAATGAAAAAGAAAAAGAAAAAGGAAAAAAAGACAATAAATTGTATGCACCCATACTGGTTTAACGTACAGCATAATTAAGTTTGCAAACGTTCTATGGTTGCACAAAAAATGGTTGCAAAAATAAAATCACACAAGCCTCGACTGCAACACCAGCAGTGAAATGAGCGCGCTCAAAAAATGAACCACCGTCTGGCGTGCCAAGCTCGAATTCACTCAGCGGAGGCGTTTTTGGGCCAACAACTGAACGATTTGGCGGCTGTAGAATGTCTCATCGCCGCGCCGGTCTCGCTGTTGGCATAACTGTCATTGTCGTTGCTTCCACGGTGACAGCTGTCGCCCCCTCACAGCGACTCCACGCGAGTTGTTATGCCCAAAAAAGTCGCGCGCCTTTGTGCGTTGCAATCGGAAACGCCGCAAAAAACCAAACGAGTAATGTCAATCAGCTAGTAGTCCGCTCAATCGACCAATTGTCGCGCCAATATTGACATTTTAGCAACAATTTTATTGGTTACCTTTTTCGAGGAAGCAATTTGCCGGTAAGGTGGTGGTCTGATTTTTATTTTCTTATTGCACTGTAGGTATTGATTGTAGTAGCAGAAAGAGCGTAATAAAAATTCGAAAATTCACAATATTTACATGCTAATGAATATTGCAATAAAAATTGTCATAAAATGGTAGCAGGAACATTTTATGAGTATTTTTTTGAATGCCAATGCGATATGGATGCTTAAACTTTTTGTTTGTTTCATTTCATATTAAAAAATTATATCATCCACGGCCTTGACACCATAAGCTTGGTCTGATTGTCACTTGAAAACTCGGCCATACTAATATGGAGACCTATACACATTCGGTTCGGAGCTGATACTCAAAAAACCACAATATTTTTATTTAATGCCGAATTTTGAAATAATGGAAAATTGTTGGCATCAAAGACTTATATTATAAGAGTCTTTTCGTAATAGTTATCAGCGGGATAAATATTTTTAAGTCCTCAAAGACTTTTATTTTCAGATTTATATAATAAAAGTCTTCTCATAATAATTCTGACCAAGAACAATTTTTTTAAGTCTTGAAGAACAGGACTTTTTTAGAACCATTTCAGACTTAGTTCGGGACTAATTCGGGGCTACCTCGAAATAATTTTGTGACCAATTTACGATCACTTTTGGACTAGTTCAGTACTAGTAGTTTGTGTCTCAAAAGAATTCCGTCTTTCAAGACTGGAAAAAAATTGTCTCATTTATAATTATTAGGCAAAGACTTAATAATAATAATAATAATATAAGTCGCACAATAATAAAAAAAAATATAAAAAAAATTATCTCCCCAATAATTATTATAAGTCTCATTGTAATTCTCAAATTAATAGCTTTTGTTGATTTCAAAAATTGTTCTCACTCATATATGTTATTAAAAACCATTATAATATAAGATTCAAAATAATATTTTTCGAGAACTTACAAAATTTATCTGACGCATAACTATTATCAAAAGACTTGTATAATTCTTTTCAAAATTACGATGACTTTTTTAAAACTCAATGATCAAATTACTATTCTGGATCTCTAGTAAAAATAAATATTTTATTTAAAAAACACGGTTATCGTTCAAATATCATTCTTAAAGATCTGTTCATAAGTCATTCCAAACTTGTCCCGAAATTATCTCGAATTAGTCTCGTACTAATCCCATAATTTTCCTTAAGAAGTTCCGTCCTTCAACACACAAATATTTTTTCTCACTCATAATTATTTTATAATATAAGTAAATATTTTTTCTCACTCATAATTATTTTATAATATAAGTCTCAAAAAAAAAGTATGTGAAAACTTAAAACAGCTTATCTCTCTGATAACTATTATGAGAAGTCTTTTATAGCATAAGTCCTAAAATAAAGGTCGTTATCTCGCTGATAACTGTTACGGATGTACTTTTATAATATTAAAAAAAATTTGTATTTACTATAATAATTGTTGATTAACTTTTACTATTTTCTCTTATAATAGTTATGCCTCTGGTTATTTTATTTCCGGCATACATTGCCATTGAGGATATCACACTGCAGCCATGTTTGCTGTAATAACAGCAGTTGATGCGAACTTTACGAATTTATCACTGAGATTGACGCGTCCACGTTTAGATTCTGCAAGCCAGTCATAAATAGTGGTTTTTGATGAACCTCCATTAAAATGTTTACGTAATTGATTTCTTTGAGACGCTGTTAAAATAAAATCACTTTCAGAAATTTTTATCTGACAATGTTGTTTACTATAAACAAATGTCAAGTTTTCGAAGATCATATCATGGCATTCAAAACACGCCGTCTACTAGTCGTTTTCGGTTGCATTCAAGGCTACCTCGTATTAAACATAATTTAATGTCGTTTCATTTTCATTAGAAATGCAATGTTAGTGAAACGAATGCAAACCTGAACCCAGCTATGGCGACAAAATCTCTTCCGGTACACTTAAGCAAATTAAATTGCATCACTTAACTAACCTTCTAATAGTCGGAGGCTTACAAATCAAATAATCGGTTCCTAAAGTTTTTATCCAAAATGAAAGAAAATTTGGTATACCTACGTTTTCGACAAAAAGAGCTAACCATTATTTTCATAAATTTCAAAGTTAAATTTGTCCCTTTAAATGAAGCTATATTGTAAAATTTTAAGGTTAAAGCTTACGTTATGTCCAAACTTATGCGGAACACAATAAACAAGAAACAAATAAGTATATATATTTCAGCGGCATCTTTCGGAAGTCATTTGTTGGTAACATAAGCCAATTTGTGTATCAAATGAACTTCAATTCCGTCGCAATCTGACGGGTAATATCTTCAGGTTAAAAATAACGCCATAACAATTCTGTCAAAATTGTTTAGTTTATTTCGAGAATTATCCATGGAAGGCAGACAGATAAAATCAAATTGACCAGGGACCGTAACGCTTATAATTTTTATAAAAAAAAAATCAGGATTTAATGCAATTTTTACTTTACCAATCAAAAATAATCGGTATTCTTGGGTATTTATTTTTTCGATCTAGTTTGAACGTAATTTTTTAATCTTTATTTTTCCGCTCATATTTGATCGATACTTTTTGATTTTTATTTTCTCGATCAAAAACAATCGTTATTCTTGGATTGAAAATTTTTCGATCATATTTGCTCGATATTTTTTCACAAAAAATGTTATTGTCATCACCGAAAAATTTATGTGTTATGTTGGAAAAATTATAAATACAAGAATAACGATTATTTTTTATCGAAAAAATAAAAATAAGATAAAATCGATCGCATATGATCGGAAAATTTAAATTCAGAAAAACGACAAAAATTTATCGAAAAAAGACAAATCCAAGAATAACGATTATTTTTGATCGAAAAAGATTTGTAAATCATGTGGCATAAACATTAAATATACTTGAGTTTTGTTTTTGTCAATGATTTTTTGATCCGAAAACTAAAAAATAACGATTACTTTCGGTCCCAGAAATTTTGAATTTAGTTCCATGCAAATAATGATATCTCAAAGTTCAAAAGCGCTTTCTATCCGAATCACAGCTAAATAAACAGTTTTTCTGCCATTCCTTATGCCCTAGGAAGCCATTTTCGAAAATAGAGTTTTAGCAATAATTTGCAATTATTTCGGCAAACTGTAATAAAAAAGGCGGAAAACATAAATTTTGAATTTCACGCACCTATCAAGATTATAATTTTAGTTCGAAGTTTCTGATTTCAAAAATGGCGTGAACGAATCAATATTTTCTAGATTTTTTTCATATTATTCAAAAAGTTCTGTCATTTTTACCTGCTTAAATTTAAAGAATTTTTTCAATCCAAAATTTGATAAAAACCTAAATGTAGAATAAATTGAACTTAATTGGATGCAACGGCAGCACAGTAGTTTTAATAAAAACACAGACAGTAGATGGGTTCAAAATTGTCTGTGTGAACAGCATTTTTTCGTAATGTTATGTCAATTAAATGTCGGTATGTGTTTGGTATCGAGAACTATTTCCTATATAGCCTTTAATCTAATCCCTAATTCTTTTAATTTATATTGATTTATATTGTAATTTTTCATAAAAAAATCAAATTATGGAAAAAATCTTATCTAATTTGTGCAGTTGAATCTGAGTTTCTGCATATAATAAGTAACAAATTTAACAAAAACAAATTCAATAAAATCCGAAACGTTTTCCTTAGGGTATCTGCTAAACGCCCGAAGCCATTTATTGCCAAAAATTTCACAGTCACCAATTAATTAATAAATTTCTCAAGTGCTAAATAAGCAGAACTACAAAAGCAAGTATTCATAAAAAAAATCGTATAAACATTCACAGATTCATTATCGAAAGTATCGAAAGTGCAGATTTTGGTTAGTAACAAAAACAAAAAATATCATTAACATTAAGCAAGTCAATGGAAAAAAATTGCTTTAAGAAATTGAATTTCGTATTTTAATTATTCTACAGTTGCGAATTCAATACCGGCAATTATGCGAGGTGCGAGACCGGCAATCGATAGAAAATAATAGATTTCGACCAGGCTACCACCACACACACATACTCACTCACTCAGACAGAAATAATGAGCTCGTTTATTTTAAAACTTATCGATTTCAATGACAGCATCAAGTGTTCGCCTGAGTCGGAGTTCTGGTTTTTCGATTTTCATACAAAAGAGAATAAAAAAAGAAATTATATATTATGCGGGTGCCGTCACTTCAGCAATCACTTCAGCTCAGCCGTCTCTTTTGGTCACCTCTTCGTCAATTCAGTCAGTCGATATGCTTTCAACACTCCGTTTGTTCAAAAGCGGTTTGCAAAATTTGAAATATCATTCAATTGTCTGTCTGTCCTTTTGCTAATTGTACAAGTAAATATCATTGACTGTGTGAGCTCGCAATATTCTCAAGTTTTATTCACACCTGGATACCATTTTCAATTAGAAAACCTTCCCACACCACTATCATTGTGCCTGGCTTTTGATCTGCACAATTTGCTTAGTACTTTTTTTTGGAAAACCCTATACTAATAGAAATGAGAATTTCATTAGATTTTGCTTTAATTTGCTTAACAGAAATTCTAGAAGACTCATCGTGATTCAATGGGGAATTTCCAAAACTTTTTCATGTCGTGGGATTTGCGCCAAAAGAAACAAATTAGTGTTGATAGCTATTTTTATAAGCGAAGTGGTTTGAACTTTTTTCGAGCATGCACGATTTTTATTCTATATTTAGTTAAAGGGAGCGTAAAAACTCTGACAGGAATAATGATTTGATTTGGGAATTCGACACTTTTTTGCACTTTTTTGCACTTTTTTGCACAATGTAAATACTATATTAGTATTCTTTATAGTAATACATAGTAGGTTTATATTAACAACACTGATCTACGGGGTTTTTCAATAGGAACGCTACAAAAGTTTTTTTTTAATAAAACAAAAACGGTTTGGGATATAAATTAAATTATTTATTCCAGTGAAAGTACATTCGATGCCATTATGTATGGAACTCAATTTCTTTTGCACGGGCACCACGGGCACGCTTGCAGAAGTCCAGACGCTGAACCCAATTTTCGACGGGTTTCAAGCATAAATCGGCCGATACTGCTGCAATTTCACATTCGATATTCGTACGAAGTTCATTAATCGTCGCTGGCTTGTTGGCATAGACCATAGACTTGGCGTAGCCCCACAGGAAATAGTCTAACGGCGTCAAATCGCACGACCGAGGCGGCAATTGACTGGGCCATTTCGTGAGATAACACGTCCACCAAACTTGGTTTTCAATAAATCGATTGTAATATTCGCTGTGTGGCTTGTGGCGCCGTCCGGTTGGAACCACATATTGTCCAAGCCCATATCATCCAATTCGGGTCAAAAATATTTGGTTATCATTGAGCGGTAGCGAGTCCCATTCACAGTAACGTGCCGGTCTTGATCATCACGGAAGAAGTACGGCCCAATGACGCCGCCGGCCCATAAACCGCACCAAACTGTAATTTTTTCGGGATGCAATGTTGGCTCATGGAGTACGTGTGGATTGCTGCCTGTCCAATAACGCATATTTTGCTTACTGACGAAGCCATTCAGCTAGAAATGACGACGACCATAAATTGGACGTAGCGCTCTTAAAGTTGAGGCCATTGACTCCAAATTTCGGTAGTAAATTTTAATAATTTCGACTCGTTGTTAGATCGTATATATTTTAATGATGAAATGGCAAACCTTACTGAAGAGAAATGTCAAAAGATCGGGGAAAAATATGGCGTCGTTTGCTGTCACTATCGGTCTACTTTTGGAGCGTCCCTGTTGAGATCCCCGTTACATTAAAATCAGTACAGGCAGTGATTCTGGAATTGCTTTTAGTTATCGGTCCCCCATATAAAGTATAGCCAAAAGAAAGAAAATTTTTCTGACTACGCTGAAATTTAGTTTATACCAAATTTTCCCTTAGAAAAGCAAAAAATTGAATTGTTTTACTTGTCATCGTACTTCTCATCTTGTGACGAAAATATCTGGAAAAACTACAAGTAGTATCCTCCCCACATTTTATACAAAATTCGGGCCTAAGGGATGGATACGGTTCGACTCAAATGAAATATATTATGTTTAGGCTAAGCACATAGTGGAGCGATGTGCAAAGCGAAGTGAAAAGCGTCGCGTCAATCAAATCATCATACATATATTTGATTAAGCATTTTAAGTTTGTTGGTTTGTTTTAATAATGGATTTGTTTGAATTTGAATTACGTTTACCGAAATCAGCACTAATTGTTTGTATTAATTGTATTACTTTCATATCAAACACTAAAATTTAAACGAAAGCATGAAAGTGAGAGATCTTAGAACATAGCGCTGTAAGCAAACTGTTTTCAACTCGATGCTTCGTTCTTTGGTATGCACAGCAGGATTGACTATACTTGCCATAAACTATGTTACAATGTTTACAATGCATACAGCGAGGACAAATTCGCTATATATGAAAGCAAAAGGTGAGCATTCCGAATAAAATTTTGTACATCGCTCATTTAATATATGTATTATTAAATAAAATTTACTTAAAAAAAAAATGTATTATAGTTTCATTTTTATAACGGCCTGAACTTGTAACAGAACTTATG
Source organism: Anomoia purmunda (assembly GCA_951828415.1). NCBI lineage: Eukaryota > Metazoa > Arthropoda > Insecta > Diptera > Tephritidae > Anomoia > Anomoia purmunda. The sequence continues at coordinate 125,172,954 of OX639994.1, forward strand.
GCAGGACTAAGTAGTCCCTGAATTGCAACGTCAAGCGTTGCTTTTTCTAACGCCAACGCCCGTCGTACCCAAATAACAACGACGTTTTCTCTTCTTTCAAAGCTCGTTATTGGTGTTTACTTTATTTACCTTTCATCTCTGTCCTTTTTTCTTCATTTTCACTTATCACCTAACCCGCTGTCAAAATTGAAGTATGGGTTGCTCCATACAAATTGTATGGGCATGAGAAATTTAGACAACGGGTTGACGCGGCAATTTAGGGATAGACCTAAAATACACATGTTTGCTGACCACGCTATGATCTTTGCTTAGCTCGCCGCTCTACAATTTGTTTAGCCTTAGAAGGAAGTAATCCGAAAGAGACAAAAGTGAATTAGTGGGCATTGGTTGCGTTTTGTTGTTAGATGGTGTTTTCTTTTCTCGGAAAAAATGTCAACTCATTCTGTGGCAATATTACAAAAAACTTTATTATACATTTTTTCATATGGCAAAAGAACAAAGAAAAAGTCTACCCAACCTCCATCATAAATTTGATCCATCGAACGCAGTGAAATTAGAAAAATAACCATTTAGTGTTAAAATTGGCTCTTTCGAACAAAATTATTGCGGATAGAAATTGTTGTAGGGCGCCAAAGTGCAATATTGTGCGAAAAGAACAATCAACACAGAGAAAATGCAGAGAAAAGAAAACCAAAATCGGATAACCATAGCGCGGGGCAGACATTTATTAATGCAAATATATTTCCGAAAAATAAAACGCTATATGTTGGAATGCAAAGTGAATGCTTATTCCAAATTTGGTTTAGTGCAAAACTTGTACTCGAAATTGCTCCAATTAAAAAAAAAATTACAACGAACCGAAAACTAAAGAAAAATATGTTATCCCGCCAGTCATTCAAACTAAAATTACTTTGTATATTTATATAAAAATGTGGGGTGGAAGTTATATTTTCGCTCTAAAAAAATTGCGAGTATTATTTTGTGAATTGTCAATAATTTTTTTAAAAGTTTTACTTTTATGATAAGCAATGATCTGAACGTTTTGAGTTTTTTTTAATCAGAAGTAATTATTATTTTTTAAGTTAAATTTTTTTGGTCAAAAGTCAAACTCGGTTCATGAGCGCTACTTTAGCTCTTAGAAATATAAATTGATTATTTTTTCCGCACATCGAAAAATTCAAACCGCCATACAATTTTTCTAACAGCTGTTAAGAGATATATTTTTTAAAGGCAGTTAAATCAATATCGGGGAATTAGCAAATGTCGGTTTAAAATCATCAAAAGGTAGAGTATGGCATTATTCCCGCGAACGATTTCAGCGCTGTCAATATTTAAAAATTAACTATAAAAGAACGGCAACACTGCCGATTCAGAAACAAATACATAAACATGACACATTTTTTGTAGAAAATATTTAGTTACAAAAAAAATTAACAATTAATCGAACATTTTTCCATAGTCTACAATATTAAACTTTGAGATCAAAAGGCCAGTATAAGGAAAGTATTTGGAATAACGGCAACAACAGTCCGGAGTGGTCGAAATTATAGCTACATATTTCACATCTCCTCATCAGAGACAGAGAGAGACATTCAAGACTCCAGCGGTATATGAACCTACAACCTACGACTTGCTGGGTAATGGACCACAGTCGGTTTGTGAGCTGATGTTGCTTTTTACCACTTTCCCTATAATACTGGCCCAGCGCGCAAAAATTAATATTGTCGATTTAAATAAATTAGGTCAAAAAATATTACATGTATTATTTTATTCATTAAACAAAATTAGTGAATGAAAGCTGTCTAAATTTTTTTGGCACCAACATAGACGTAAATCAACAAAATCAAAGCAATCTTCACATACGTTAACAAATCCAAATGTCAGACATAAAAAGCAAAAAATTGTGAAGTGTAAAAAGGTTACAAATTTCATAATAACTAACTGAAAGCAGACAAGTGGACTGCTATTGGAAGCGCTTAATATTTTTGTGGTAGATCTGTGCATGTGATGTGTGAAAAGGTTCAAAACAGTAATTTTTGAGGTTAATTGCATTGAAGAGCCTAAAAGCTTCAAGATGCTGCGTTTCAACGCCAAATTACAAAACCTTGCACACGCCGATATACAAACCTCAACGTAATCGCAGCAAAATCGTGAAAGAAACAATAACATTTGGATAAACAAAGATGATGAGCAACAGCAATAGCCAAAATTCACATTTGAAATATGTATTTCGTAAACGTTGCATGTATCTCAATATGTACGAGTGGGGATGTATGTATGTTTGCATTTCGTGATAATTTGTAAGGACTCTTTCACAAAAGTTCAAATACTAATGCTCGTACATACCCACGCACACACACACACAAATACATTTGTGATACCCATTTCCCAGTAAACATTTGGAGTCCGATTATACTCATAATTCGGAGTGTGAGCGCTCATTATGAGTTCTTATAGGAGTCCAATATGAGTGTGTTTCCCTTCTTGCGATGGTCGTCATATATGAGTCCAAATTCATATACCATATGAGCCTCTTTTAGGAGTCATACATATATGACTCATATTTTAGAGAAAATAAGAGTACTTATAATATATCTGTTTCTTTTATAGTAAAACAACAGAAATAATGTAATACTAAATAAAGAAAGTAAAATTCAGTTTTTATTCCATTTTTGGTAAAAAAAAAAAATTAAAAAATTATATACAAATTTTCCTTTTTTTAAAAAATTCTTAAAAAACTAATTAGATTCCTGTCTTTGGGTTTTCTTATTCCTATATATAACTCGGTCTCGCGCAGTTTGAAACCACTTTAATGTAATTTTCTTAAATTCCACGTCATTGCCAAATTTTCGAGAAAACGCTTCTATAACAATAATAAAAAGTTAATTAAGAGCACCAAACGGCATTTCAAAAGTATTACCCTTAAAAGCACTTGTTATGGCCATATTTTGAAGGGAAATTTTGATATTTCGCAGGCCAACTCGTCGGTGACCAAGCGCTTCCAAATATATCTCACAAGTTTCCCAGGGTCTGGCATTCCAATTACATAGACTTCATTTTTCTGAAAAAGACACAAGAATTGACTTGATCTTGCTTGATCTGCCACAGCAAAACATTTTTCGACTACATTCTTTCTTTTTAATGATTTAATCACCGCTATTGCCTTTTTATGGTCTCTTCTTCGTGACATTAAGTGGACAAAAACCTTTTAATGTTCTTTATATTTTAGATATGTATATTAAATTATATTTTTTGATAGTATATTATATATTTTGATAGTAAAAAGTATTCTTTACACTTCAACAGTTGCACTTCAGCTGAATTTTTGTTCATCGTTGAACGCACGTGTTCGTTGGTCGTGGAATGCATGGAAACACAAGTAGCGGCATTTCCAAAATACAATACATAATTGCAAGAGATGATGACTCATAATTCTGAGCCTCATATTTCCTACATTCTTTCCACTCATTTCGAACTCATTTCGGACTCATAATTCTGAGCCTCATACTTCCGTCATATTTTATACTCATTTCGGACTCATAATTCTGAGCGGTCCAAAAATGTTTGCTGGGTTATTATAATTTACTAACTTATTTCACTAGCAACACAAACACATTTGTTTTTTTTTTGTTCTCCACAAAATATGGATATTGAGTTTATTTTGAATTTAGCATTTTCCACAGTTTTCAAGCATCCCATAACTAGTCATTGTTAAATAATCTGCTTTCATAGTTAATGAGCTTAAAATGTAGTCCATTTGCTGCATAGAACTTTAAAATACCAGTTTGAGTATTTTTTTCTGCTGGAAAAATAAATCGAACTAGTTTGACCAAACAACTATAGGTCTGTGTGGGTGTTAATTAAAGCGAAGTGGAGTAATTAGTTTAAAAACATCCAAACATCATTTCCGCATACGATTTTGTTGAAACGAACTCAACTCATTTTTTGCTTATTTCTGAGAAATTTTGTACGTTCAATAAATGCTGACTGTTCTTATTTGACACTACAATCTCTTTTGCGCAAAATATGCCGGTCTACTTTTCTATACCGGTTTTTGCAGTTTTCTGTTTCTCATTTCTGCTTAATTTATTTAGAGCAGAAATTAAGACTGCTATTCCCAGTTACATGACTAAATCTTCGAAAAGTTGAACTAACTTCTCATTATTTGTTTATGGATTTCATTTTTTTTTACATACAATACAGTTGTTTGAATTCTCAACTAGATTCATCAATCGAGCTCGAACTATTTACCCCAAAAGGCCGTTGTCATAGATTAAGAATGGGTTGGGAAAATAAGTCTTTGACTTATTAATACGTTTCCCCAATTTTTTGATGTCGTTGGTTATCTTTTCTTTTCATGATAATTAATGTGGATGTTGTCACGCACCATGATTCAATTATTAAAAGTTTGCTCTATAGTGGCAATACAATCTTGACATTCCCTTGCAAAAGGTTGTCTTTATGTTACCTAAGCAAAAACACTAATGAATTTCATTCAATATGCAATTTTAAATTTATATTCAAAGAAAACATTGAAATATTTCTTTTAAAATTGTAGCATTTACTCCAATCCGCACATAAATTTGAAGATTTAATACCACGAGGCATTGCTAAGGGAGCCGATTTTGTCAAGAGTGAGCGAGAAAACTGTTTACTTAGCAAACGTACATCCTCAAAATATTCACCATCGTCATACCCTCATTGACTTTCTTCGGTACTGATTCGCCGGGAAACGGTTGCGAAACTCGTCCGGAGTGTGTTTAAACAACAACAACAAACGATTCAGTCCAGCAGTCGTTGGCCGCCCTTGTAGGAAGAGGTGAACAAAATTCAATTTCTCAGTCGCGGGTATAAGATCCACCAGAGGCTAATATATTGTAAACCACGCCTACCGCTAACGCAAAGACTTTTCTTAAATTTGTTTAATTGATGAAAGTGAAATAATGAGAGGCTAATAAAAGGTATCGGTGTTTATTACTCCGTAATATAAACTCTAATTCACACCTAATGAAAACAAAAGCAACTTTTTGAGGTTTTTGTTAATGTAAGTTTATTATAAAAAGTCACCAATAACAAAAGAGTTCTGGTTTTGTATTAGAGCAGTAATAAATTAGTCAAACGTTGGGTTAACATTGAAGTCTTAGCTTGTGGTAGCTGCCGCAATTTTAATATATGTGTATGGGCCCGTTTGAAGAAGAATTATGTTAATTAAATTTTTTAGTATTCCCTTTTTATATGGCATCGTTGAAAGGTTTTTATATTTCGAAATATTATTCGCAGAAGTGAATTTTTGATCAAATCTATTCAATGATTCAAAATTTTCTGCACAGTTGCAAACTGATTGAGTTTATTAGACAACCAGTTGAAGAACCAGAGGAAAATTAACTCAAATTAACAGACTATAACTTTAATCGAATATAAAGTTGTATCGAATATAATCGGTGTAATAAGAGCAGGGACCCAAAATAACAGTTGTTACACTTTTCTCAAATAAAAAAGGCAAGAACTAAATATTGTCGTAGATTAGATTTTTCAATGCGCTTGAGGTCCTCAGGGCCTTCTTTGTAAGATTCCTCTATGCCTTTTATTTTTCTAACTTTTTGAAAAAAAAGTCCAATATAAACGGTTAAAAGTTGACTTTTATTTGTTCAGTCAAATATATGTAACGGTTAAAATGTGACTTTTATTTTTTTCCGGCAAAAATAAAAGGCTTAGCCAAAATAACAAAACAGCCTTAAGTTCAATTAAAATAAATTTGGTACTAATCGATTCGTCTTGACTTCTAGATTTCAAAAATATATAATTTATTGGTATTGGGATTCTGACTCGGCAAAACCAGCTGCCGTTTGATTTCCGGGATGGCAGTAAATTAAATGCCGATTCAACACTGCGACAAAAAAAATTTTTTCAAGTGCACCCGGGAAAAAACTTAGTAGAGGTTTTAGATATGGTCGAGTGCAACATCAGAAAAGGGTTCTTATACTCCCTGAACCCTCCAATTTTTTTTTATTTGAAACCCCCGTTATTTTCGTAATTGGTTCACTTAACTATTGAAAAGTCGATTATTTCCTGACCGATTTTATTTTAATTGGACTTAAGGCTTTTTTAGTATTTAGCTAAGCCTTTTATTTTTGCCGGAAAAAATAAAAGTCAAATTTTAACCGTTATTTTTTTTCTAATATAATAAAAGTCATAAAATAACTATTTTCTCGAAACTTTTATTATATAAGTCATAACCGGTTGGGTCCCTGAATCAGAACATCTCTGACAACAATGCAAATATTTTTTTTATATAAAAAGCTTTACTGAAATCCTTCTTTGAAAATTCAAAATTTTTGGGGCGGCACCACTCTGAGTTGGCATCTAAAGACGCGGCAGCGTTGTCTCTGTACCAACGGCTGACGAGCACAGGCACGGAAAAAAAAATTAGAAAAATGCGCCTGCATATTTTTCTCATACATATGTATTTGCTCCAAACAAAGAACACGAAAAATTAAAACAATTTTCACCATCTACGGAGTGCACACTAAATTGTAAAAAACAACAAACCCTGTTCTTTAAAACACCATTCTCCCAATCCGCTTTTTATAATCCTTACGAATCGCCATATTTATGGTTTGGGTATGAAAAATTTAGTGGCATGACTTCTGATTTGGAATCACAACTATGCATTTTTGCTGTGTTAAATTAAATGAAGAAATGTGTTAACAATAATTGAGAAGAGAGTAGAGATAATGGCACTGTTTGTGGTAGCACTAAAGATAGTGGTGGTAGAGAAGAAGCCTAATATGTAGAATTTTCAAACCAAAATTTGTAAACCATTTTAAAATTAGTACTGCACCAGTTCAGTGTTTATTCTTAACCCCCAGCAGATATTTTCTTTCATTTTATTAGACCTTCTTCCAATGAAAATAATAATTCTCAATTGATGAGTTAATCTGCATTACCGCGCTCATGCATCAAGACTTTAAGCTTACTGTTATATGACTTGCTTAGTATTTTTGTAGCTTTGCAGCCTTTCCTTCACTTCTACGTGTAGAAAAGAAATTAAAATATAGTTGTAAATAAATATTTTTTTTGACAAAATGAAGCTCAGTACCAACAAACACGCATATGTATGTATGATAGAGGTTTGCGGAAAGTTATTTGAATTAAAGTGAACAACAATCGCATTTTTTTAGTTTTCCTTCAATAAATAAATGGTATTAAACGCATACTGCCCCGTACTATTGGAAAAAATTGTCTACAGTCAACATTCCGGGTAAGTGCGACACGAAATAATCGGCAAGCATCGCCCTGTAGCCATTTAAAAGAGACAGAATAAGGATCGAAGATTCCACCTGCCCATAAAGTTGACCAAACGGTGAGTTTTGTAGATATTACGGTACCTCGTAAATCCCTCATGAATTATTTTCAGTTCAAATGCGCCAATTCTACTTTCTGACGTAGCCAGTTATTTATTTATTTATTTATTTATTTATTTATTTAATAATATTCTTAGCAAATGTGCATTTACTTATAAAACATACAGAGACAAATTCCATTTAATATTATTCAACAATTTCATTTAAAAGATATTTAAATCTGTGTTTTGACATAGAGCAATCAATATTAGACGAATACGACAGAAAATTAAATTGTTTCATTGCTATAAATGTAGGCAACTGTACTAACGTGGTTTGGAAAAAAAAATTTCATGATTGCGCAGGTCTCTTGTGGGGATATTGAAAGAGATGGATTCAAGCAGAAATGGAGAAGCGATCACCCTTTGTATGATATCATAAAAAAAAGTAAGCGAAAGAATAGTCCTTCTGCTATTTAGAGATTTACGATAGATTAGCTGACATTTGGCAGTGTACGAAGAAATCGGATCCACAAACTGAAGTGAATGGAGGGCAAACCCAAGTAGTCGCTCAATCCTATTGATATGGGAATCGTGGTATGGTCTCCAGATAAAGACTTCAATATAGAGCGGACAAGAGATGTAAAAAGTAGTTTCAGAGTGTAAGGGTCAGTAAATTCGAAGGTGAAACGGCGTATTTAAGCTAGTAAAGAATAGGACTTTGCTATAGCATAGTTTATACGGCTATTAAACAGAAATTTTGAGTCGAAAACATCTCACTTCGAGTGCTTAGGTCTGAGCCAGAGATATAGTAAGAAGTGACTGTCGGGGAACGAGACTTGGAAAATGAGATGTGGAAGCACTGTTTTATATTTAACCGTAGTTCACTATTGTGACGCCAAACAGAAACGATAGTTAGATCCAGAATCGAACTGATTAAAAATTGTAATGAAAATTTTAAAATTATCTGCATATAAAAGATATTCAGGGTATTCAAAGCAATTACATATGTCATTAAAAAAGATCACAAAGGGAAAGGGACCTAACACGCTACCCTGAGGTTCTCCAGAGGTCGCAGTAAAAGAATGAGACGTTCATTACGACGACACACTTGCGTGACGAAAGTTAAAACCTTACCCACTTCTGAAAAGTAGAGTGAAAACCTAAATTGGATAACTTAGAAATTTGTAACAGTTCATTGACCATACATATAACTAAATAAATCCATGTTGGCTAACAGAAATCAGCCACTTAGTTTAATTTAGATACCGTAGACAATTTTTATTACCACTTTTGTGAATTCAAAAAATTCACCACTTTGAAGGGAGATTTATTGAGCATTACTAAAAGAGGGTGTGCAAAAGCGGAACACTTTTTGAAAAGACAAGAGAAGAGACCGCCAATATCTGACTGAGTTGAGGATTTCAAATTAAGAATCATCGATCGAAATGGGAAGTGTTCAAAAGCCTCTTAAGGCACCCCTTTTTTGATTTCACGTACCGCCAAAAGTCCTTGAGATTCTACTTAATTTCCTGTTCCAGTTTTTGCACAAAATTTGAACAAAGAGATTCATAATCCCACTCAATGAAAATGTATTCATCGATTGTATACAATTTACTTTTTAAATTTTTTGTCAATAACATTATTGCTCTTGAGCAAAGAAAACAAAGTAGTTATTGTAAAATTAACGTCGAAACTACTCGGTAAATATTATTTTTACAGTATTTTATGTATTCGATTATTTAAAATATATGCAAAAATTAAAACTAGCAACAATCGATAAATTCAGCTACTCATCTATATGCACATTCGATCGAAATGCCAGATCAACATATTTTTCTCGATTTCTTTGTTTTGTGATCTGTCCATAACCAGCTGATAAGTCAGTGACTTTTATATTGAGGCTAGAGCATTATGATGGCTTATAGAATACCGGCATAAGACTAAAATCTCACTCACAATTATGTTATGAAATGTTAATGATTATGGTATAATAAAAAGTTTCCTAAGTTTTTAACAGAACATACTTTAGGTTAGCAGACTCGCAGCTGATTGCTTTGACTGCATTTTGAAGCCCATAGAGACTTTCTAAGTAAAGCAAACATGCATTGGGCCAGCCTCTAACAAAATGCAAATGACATGAACTATATGGATGATTTATTAATAAATAAAATGTAATATTTTCTTTAAACTTTACATTACCAAGGGGTAAAAGCTGTGAATTTTTGCCGAAAATGCAAATTCGAAAATAATTTCGTTTACATTTTTAGCTACGGTTTGTGGTTCACTTGAATACCTAAGCCACCGATTTCAGCTATTTGAAATTCAATACAAAAAAAGGCGCCTGAAACACAGTTTTCAATTCGATTTGCATAAGCTCTATTTGTGGTAATAAACGAAGCTTTACTTTTATGAGCAAACCACTTTAAGAGCAAATTTGTCAAATTTCGAATTCCAATACTTGCATATCTTACTTGTGTGTTAAATGCACGCGTTATGTCATTAAATTATTTGCTTTACTTGAATTTCAGTAAATAAAAAAAAAAAACTATTAATTCGTCTAACTAATTTAAATTCTTTCCATCTTGAAAGGCTACAAAACTTAAAAGAAACATCATCAGACGCTAGCAAAGCCAAAGCAAAATTGAAGTAACAAAAAATTGCAATTTTATTAGATTACAGTTATTGGTAGATCTGTGCTGTTGGTTTGCTAACAAGTTTTGTTTATGCTTTGCTAATAAAGTTCAACTAATCAAGTATATTTCCTTAATCGACACATTTATCTTTTGTCTGTGAGATGCTAATATGACTTTGACTACTTTTAATGTTAATGAATAAAAAAAACAAACTAAAAAAAAAAACTAGCTGCAGCATGTTGTGCCAACAACTACACTAGGTGCTTCTACTTCTATGAGCTACATGCCTTACATATCTACTCGGATTTATAAAAAAACAAAATTATCTACATAAGTATTTAGTACCTCACCTAAATATACAGGGAAGCATAAGAAACAGGTTTGAAATACAATAACAACTATACGGTGGCTCAAAGCGAAACTCGTACAGTGATTTTTGTTTTTTAATATTCACAATGCTTTCCATGAAAATTTTTTAAGTAAACCTTCTTAAGCGACAGTGATTTTTTACATCGCGTAACAAAAGTCGCTTCCATTACTATTTTTACTAGTGCTACCACTAATTACTACCACTAGTTTTACTATTTTTACTAATTTATACCACTACTTTTATTAATGCTACTACTAATTTTTACTACTATTTTTACTAACTTCTTCCACTCCTTTTACTAATTCTTACCACAATTTTTACTAATTTCTTTCACTATTTTTACTAATTTCTATTACTGTTTTCACTACTTTCTACCACTAGTTCCTTCTACTATTTTACGAATTTCTACCACTAGTTTTACTGATTTCTCAACTGGTTTTATAAATTTCTTCCACTATTTTTACTAATCTATATTTTTCAATAACATTATAGTCAACTTCATCTCGATTATAATTAAAAAGCATTGTTTTTAACCATAAATATGGATTTTCTGGAAATCTCGACTTGTAAAAATTTTCAATAATTTTTTTTTTTTTGCAAATTTAGAATATGTACGTATCCAGTATTTATACTTATTTATATTTTCAATGTTATCTAAATCGGAGTATAAAATCATTCCTAATCGCATCTGCAACGTACACTTTTCAAATATCATTAATATCGAACCCTAAATATATATTTTCTATTCTAGCGCCACCTAGCGGATCTATTTTTCGCAAAAGTGCTTCTTGTCGCACCCGCATTATACGTTTTAATTTCATCAAAATATTTATGTGAATAATTCGCCTCTAGCGCCACCTAGCGCATCAATTTCGTCATACAAATATTTCCTATTGAAAAGCTATGGTGCTGAGCTTTCTAATATCATCATTATCGGCCAAAAATATGGATTTTTAGAATAACTCGATGCTAGCGCCACCCACCGGATTTATTTTTTATACAAGTATTTATCGACGCACTCCCACTGTAAATTTCTAATTTCACCACCATCGGATCAAAAACAGATATTTTAAATGACGCCTCTAATAATTTTTTTTTTCATATAAGCATTACCTATCGCAACAGCAGCATATATTTCTAATAGCATCAATTCGGATCATAAATACGGATTTTTTCAATAACTCGATTCTATTATAGGTTTCTAATTTTATAAAAACCGGATCATAAATACAGACTTTCTGTATAATTCGCCTCTAGCGCCATCTAGCGCATTTATTTTGCATAAAAGTGTTACTCATTACACCCCCATTATAGGTTTATAATTTTATAAAAACCGGATCATAAATACAGACTTTCTGTATAATTCGTCTCTAGCGCCATCTAGCGCATTTATTTTGTATACAAGTATTTTTTATTACACGAGCACCATACAATTGTGATATCATCCTTATCGGGCAATAGATACGGATTTCCCGAATAACACGATTCATGCGCCACCTAACGGATTAAAATATAGCCTATATCCGTGTCATGGGTCTAAGGAATGTACTGTCCATCCAAATTGGATTGAAGTCCGATCAACGATTTTTGAGCCAAGTGGTTACAAAGAAACGGCTACATTTTTATATATACATATAGTTCATTATGCAACATAAACCATATAAATCAAAGTTGCAAAATTCATAAAAATATCAACGAATTTTCCAAAGTTTCAATCAGAATATTTATAAATTTTTAGAATTTTGTAAAAGTAGTAGTTGTAGTACTAGTAAAGCACAAGCTGCATTTTGATAATTTTTTGAGAGTTTTGTTTTGCTGATGGTGTTGCCCTTTCGTTCCATATAAAATAAATTTTGTGCATGCGTTATATGGGGAAAAAATGCGCAATATCGTCATCAAAAAAAACACTGTTAGCAAAAATTAATATTAATTTTTTGTTACTTAAAATTTCCTTTTTATTATAATAAAAATAATATTTAATTGGCTACATAACTGCATACTCGAAACGTTTCTAAAAACATTCTGATTGAAATTTCTGAAAATTCGATAAAGTTTTTTTTTAAATTTGTTGAGTTTTATATAAAGTTCAAAACTTGTATTTATATGGTTTATGTTAAATAATAAACCATATTTCAAATAAAAAATTAATGAAAAAAAATTTCATGAAAAACATTGTGAAATATTAAAAAAAAAAAATCACTGTAGCAGTATCGTTTGGAGCCACTGTTTATATATAAATTCGAAATAGTTTGCAGACTTCACATACATAAATAAGTATATAGGTTATTTATTAATAGCCATCAGCTACTTGGCGGCACAGGTTTAGTCAAAACTCGTTAAAAAGCAACAACCGTAGCAAACACAGAAAATTGAAAATGCGTTTAACAATTTATAATGAGCGGGCCCAATAAATAAAAAAAATGTAGTTAGTTGGATAAGTGTATCAAATTTAAAATAGATTCCAAAACAGTCAGTGCAGCCAGTTATTTCTCTGCTACCAAAAATAAGTAAAATTCAACCTATCTACCAGCCCGGCATCAAAGTCAACACTAACACTGATACATTGACTTGAAAAGCGAATAGAATTGGGAGGTATTTAGCATTCGAAAACAAAAGTCAAAGAAGTATTAATTGCGTCAGAAGAATGCAGTAAATAAATTGATGTCAATAAATATAACTAAAAAACTCATCATCATCATCATCATCATTTTCAACACAACAATAACAAGAATATCAAAATTCCCAATCAAAAGGTTGATGATATCTTCAACACAGCTGTGCAAGGTTAAAGGCCTATAATAGTAAATGGCAAGGTCGTTTGCGGCAAACTAAATAACACGCTGTCAGATGTTTGTGTATGTGAATGGTTATGAACGTGCATGTGTGTATGTGTATGTGCATACCCAGTTAGCAGAAGATTCGTAACTGTATCCGAAAATGGTAAAAACTACAAATACATAGAATAGGGATGTTTCATATATTTAGGCATTTTTTGTTTAATTATCGCTCCATGCGCAGTAAAAGTGCGGAAAACGATTGTAAAATTTATAATTTTTTTTTTTTATATTTCTGAATAATTTTATTATAAACATACTAATGTTTTTTATTACTTGAAATAAGTTGTTAATTTTTCTGGAGCCAATGTGGTCATCGGCTATCCGAAAGTTCATACCATCGGTATGATTCAAGTGGTTCTAGGTAGGAATGTTCGATATTTAAAAAGTATCGATTTCATAAATCGATACAATCTATCGCTCCGAACAATATCTATGTTAAAAAGTCAATGCAAGAATCGCTTATATTTTTAAACTCGACAAGATAATAGCAAATTTAATCTTGAAGTCCAAGAGTGTAAACTTCAGTTTTGTTATTGGAACGCCAGTGAGATTTTTTTTAGTGATATGTAAACTCTACACATAAACACTTTTTTCATATTTCCATGAATATTTTTCTATATAAATAGTAGACTTTCTCCCTTCAATACATCCTTTCAATCTGTTTAACACAGAACATTGGCATCGCATCACTATCATTGAACATAGCCCAAGGTAGAGAAAGATAACAGCTCTTTATTATTCACTAATAATGGTCATAGACTTTTCCTTCTTCGTACAAACGTCTGGCAGTGAGAATATCATAGCCTAGCCGCGGAACTGGTATGACCTCAATTATATAAGTAGAGCAATCTCACAAATTAAATTTCGAATTAAATATCAATATCCTGGACAAATTATCGATATCTTCCATTTGTCGACCTACGAAATATCAGATTATTGTATCGTGAAATATCGAAACCAAATCGATAATTCTTGGTTCTAGTTATGAATCTCGTGGACAGAGAAAAATTTATTTTTTTTTCTTTAATTAAATCAAGTTAAGTAATATATAAAAAAAAATTTGACTTATTTTCATTTTTGTAAATTTAATAATTATTTGTCGAAAATAAACACTTTTGTTCACGTTATTCTTGTTATCTTTTAAATCACTTATTACAAGACACATAAATTTTATTATTGAGTTTTTTTCATTTTTATTTACTTTGAAACCCCCATCGTTTAAATATTTTACACCACTTTTATTTGATACCAAATTGGTTTAATTTATATAATAGCTTTGCTTATTTTTAGGACAGCACTTTTATTTCGGGATTACAAAATATTCAACCATGTTTAACCGTTATTACTTTATTAAAAAATGTAAAAGTCAAAATTTGTCAGTTATTATTGGACTTTTTCACAAAAAGCGATCAAAAGTGCATTGATAACTTTCTTCTACAACAATATTCTTCTCCGAACTTCTAACACATCTTATTTTCGATTTCTGCGAAAATCAAGTCGCTAACTTTTCAGCTGGTCCTTAGCATATCACAAAAAAGGGAAATATGGAGCAAGAGATATTTGATTTTTATTTTCTTCGATTGTGAAAACAGGTAATATTTGGTTGCCAACAATTTTTGATAAATACGTTTAAATGGACATTTATTTATATTTGGAAATGTTCGCAGAAAAATTCTGGCATTCTTACGAAGTAGGTTTTTTACGTTTCCAAAGTCATTGTGGAGTCAACACCGAATGCCAAATACACTCCAAAATCTATCATTTGCCACAGGAAACGAAACGTCATTCAACTTTTTGGTAATCTACATTCTTTGTATAGTCGATTAATAAATATTCGTTATATTCTTTTATCATCTCCAAATGCAGCTCACTGTTTCTATGTGTTTTCACCACACATTTTAGGTGGCTTTCTCATACCAAATATCTAAGTCGTTTTCAATCACAAAATAATCATTAATTTATAGTTTCAAATTTAGTGGCATGAGATAAGACTGACTACTGGTAATTATATTATGTAAATTATTCATACAATTACCAGAAAGGGCACTCTCTGCAAAACATAACATTTCTTGCTGGCTGGGTAGCCTTTATGTATGTGTGTATAGCTTATATGAGTGCATATAGCAAATACAATTTCGATTTCGACCAACTCCGTACAAATTTGATACATAGAGTATCAGAAATAAAATATAAATAAAAAATAACATCGCGTGACAGCAATTGACTAGAAGAGCGGTTTCTGAAGAGTTGTTTTTGGAGACTATCTGAGAGCAGCGAACCACAGATCAACAAGAAGTTTATTTGTCTACGCTCATGATGATTGAAAATCCAACCAAATGAAAAATGAGCTGTAACTGAAACAAAGCTAAAACGGCAAAAGTGTTTGCAATGATACACATATGTAAATCTTTTATTAGGTATTTTACATTCACATTTATCTTTTTAACCAATTCAATACATGGCAAAATAAATATTTTCTATCGAGTCTCAATGCCAATGAAAGTCAGAACAATTTTTGGATCGGTGCAAATGCTAGTATAATAATTAATTTATAAGTAAATTGTAATAATAATAATTGGCGCTTATATCATATATCTCAACGTTTAGCCGAACTTCTACCACATCAAAAGCAAACCGCAAATTTAAGGTGTCTACAGTTTTGCGCCAATCCCAACTGGCTTGTGATTTTTGTGAGATTTTGTTTCTTGTCAGAAATACACGCGGAGGCTTGCCATTTCCTGTCTAAGAGCGACGGTATTAGAAAAAATCTATTTGGTGTTACTGGGCCGGGATACTCTGAATACACTCTCCACGGCAGCCGCCTTTAGAACCACCTTAATTCTAATCGCGATTTCATTGAGAGTTTTTTTTTTACAAATTGTAAAAACTCCTTGAAATCTGATCAGTGCTCACGCTGGGATTTATAGGTTTGCTTTGTATTTTCCTATGACACAGTTTTATTTAATATAATACAAATTCAACTCTGAAATACTACTTTGATAATTGCAATTTGTTTGACATTGATATTCTATCTCTTCTTCTTTCTTATCTAACAATCACAATGTCAACTTACAGAGTTGCACAGGCGGAATTAGGGGCAGTATATTACAATTTGGCTGAAATTGACATTTGGCACACTTTTGTATGCCCAAATTAGGGATCTAGACGTTATTTCAGCTAAAATATTTTTCCTCGGCGGGAAAATTATTCGTTACAAATCCAGATAGAATAATTGGCATATAAATTATTATATGCTCAGCATAACTAAACCGTGGAATAGAGAGGAATAACGAAAAGTCAATAATATCGCCGCTCTTATTATTTTTACAAAAATGTTTATGTGCTGAATTGAAATGGATGTGACTCAAACTAATTTACCTGTTTTAATAACAATAATAAAAATCTAGAATTTTTAAAAATTCATTACTTATTTATTATTTTAGACCTAGAAAATTTTCGGCTCGACTTCGGTCAAAATTTTTCGAAGTTTAGTTCCGTTCGATTGGCGCCTAAAAATCGATGTTTGGCCATTTTCTAAATATGACAATGTCATGTTCGCCAATGTTCCTCACTATAGCACAAAACATTGGCTTTTTGGATAAGACGACCTCACTGATTTAGAGCGACTTTTTACTAAATAAACTTATTTTGTAGACTGTATGCCGTCCGACTTTCATGTTCCTAAATCAGCCCAACCAGCCCCTGTCTTTATTACTAGATAGTTGAGGTAGATGATAAACTCATCTTTATCTATTGGAAAACCTGCCTCTGCCTCAGTTTTCAACGAATGTGGTAGAAAAATCAGATCTGTGGCATAGTGTATGCAATATACATCGGTTTCTAAGTAAGTTTGAAATCCTTTGCTTATTATATTTTAATTTCCCTCCTGTGTTAATACTTGTCCTGAATTTCTTACTCTTACTGCTACTTGTAATCGAAAATTAATCTCGCGTCCAATAAAAAATGTCGATTTTAAATTTAGAATTATTTGCAATAATTACGTCTCCGTTAAACTAGTGATATATAAATTCAATGCTTCATTTTAGTAAACTTACACTTCAATTGCCCATGAAATCTGACTTAGTTTTACAACTCTTTCCTTAAGGGGCCGAACATTTTAGATGAATTTCGCCATCTAATTATAGTTCTTGAAATGTTTGATATGGTCGTAATAAAAACAAGGAAGCTCTTTTTGATTTGGGAAAAAACTCAAACTCGAAACAAAGCTCAACAAGAATATATAATTAATTTATTTATTGGAAAAGTTATCGCATTAACTATTTTGTTGATTTTTTATTTATTTGATTTTTTTTCTGCTAATAGGTAAAAATGTAATTATTTTTTTTACAATTTTTAATAGTTAACGGCCGTTGATTATTCAATAATACAAAATAATGGAAATTAATCATTAAGTGAATTTGAAAAAAATTTATTTGACCGATAACACTGCGAAACAAAATTTTGCGGAGCAAAATTTTGCGGTCGGAGATTTCTAAGTCAATTTAGGGTAATTCGGGGGCGCTGATTACGAAAATAATATCAATTTTGTCGAATTGGCTCTAGTTTTTCAGATAAAGACTTTTAAATATTTCACGAAAAAACCTAATTAAAAATACCAATGTGGATTTAAAATATATTCTTTTTGCGCGCCTGTATAAAAATAATACAAAACTAAAAAAAAAATATATTTTTCACATTAATTAATTTAAAAAAAATTACAAAAAACTTTTTCTGTAGGACCTCCTATGATGTCGTTGCCAAGTCATTGTGCTCTTCTGTAGAAAATCCCTGTTTCGTACAACTACTTTCTTCAAACTTACTTTCACTGCTATTTTTCGGATTTTCTGATCTCTCTGACATTTCAACATCATCACAGTTTGCAGCAGATATGTAATTCTGAAAATAGGGAAATTGACAAATCATGACTGCGCAATACGGGTGGTTTAGCCGAGTTTACATTAGGATAAACCCAAGTACGTTTTTTATGCCTGTTGAAACCTTTCACATTAACTGCACAAAAGTAGCAATCATTTAAATGATTAGTTAGCTCAGTCCATATCAGCGGAACTCCAAAATGAAGACCTTTACCTTGGCTCCAGTATCTCCAAGATTCTACACAAGATTTACAGACGATACTGGGCACCCAATATTTATTATTTTGTGCAAGGTTTCTTCAAAAATATTCTTCATAGGTATTTTTCACAAACTCTGTAATTGGTTTTCTTTGCGTTTTAAAGCAAAATTTCCCACATATATGTATAGCAAAAATTGTTGGAGTCGTTATCACAAGGTTTACGTTTCGAACTCATATTTTTCAAGAAAAAACGAACTATAATACTTGAAATAAGACACAAACTGATAACGTCAAGGTCAAAAAGCAGATAAATGAAAAATAAATAACTAAAGACGTGAATATAAGTTAACACCAGCAAACTCGCATCCGGCCAAAGCTCTGTTCCCACCGATATTGCTGACGGCGCGGCTACAGGTTTACGCATAACAACAACAGTTAACACTAACAAGTGATCGCCGCGGCAGCAGCGAAAGCATTGCACTTGTACAAGCGGTAAATTGTCGAATTGCATTTACAAGTCACGCGGTCGATAACGTCCAGCGGCTGGCAGGGACTGTTAGAGTTTTCAGGTATTTAGGCGAAGTCGTCGAATTAATGTTTAGTTGTTTTAACTCACCCGACTTAACCGGCTGCCCTTGCTCTCTTGCAAGGGAAATAAAATATTTAAACCAACGAACTGCTTGTTTTAATAATTAATATAACAAAACTTATTGAGGAATAATTAAATTAATACATCTGGAACTGGGCCATATAATTTTTTTTTATTAATTTCTTAAGCTTCGTTTATCTCAAGAACTAGAGCCAATCCAAAAAAGGTAAAAACACAGTTCGTCAGCCTGCTACTAATGTTAATAAAAACTATTAACAAAATCATGACCGCACGTTTTTTTTTTTAATTTTTGTTACGCAGTGTAATCATTATTTGACAGATCTGTGTAGCAGTCAAGATGCCGAACAGTCGAGGAGCAATAACTTTATATTCAAAAGCGCCACATTTATTATTCCCTTCCCTAGCTTGTCTTCTTGATTGACGCTGTAACCGCTCTAGCAAATTTTGGCTAAGTAGTGCAACGTGACACACCAATCGTTTCTTTCTGTTATTACTTATAACAAGTGAAGCCGAGATATTTTCCACCTAGTCTGTCCAACGCAGAAGAGGTCCCCCCTCTTTACCTGCCGTCACTAGCAGGAACCACAAGTTAAAGAGAACTTTTAAACAAATAACAGATGATGATTGACTAAAAAATATCAACAAAACTATTTCTAAATTTTAAAAAGTAAGATTCGCAACTACAGTAGTGATAGTTCACCAAAACCAGCTCAGCTTTCGGAAGCAGACAGCTACTAGTGCATTAATTTAAAAATTAATAAAATTGAGCAATAATTAAATGCAAACGACAAATATTAAAAAACTTTTACAAAATGCCTATTGGGCAACACCTAATCTACTCGTAAACCACTTCTGTTTTTTTTTTGTTTTTTGAAGAACGAATATATGTAGGTATCGGTTCCACTTCTCATTCAGCTGTTCATCTAAGAAGCTTAAGTTCGACAAGTAAATAAAAACAAAAGCCGTTTGTGCGTTGCCATTTATCACAGAGAGCACACGATCGACAAATATACAAAAACCATAATATTAGCATAGATAAAAACAACTTAATCGAAAAATAATAAGAAAAAAAGAGCTACAAAATAACAACAAAACAATTGCATTGCATGTGCTCATTCAGTTCCAACTCACGTCACATAGTATAATAATTAAATAATGTTTTGCAAAAACAACAAAAGACTGCATTTCAACAAACATTTATCTTAATTTATATGTTTTATTTTTTTATTTTTATATATAAAAGTATACCTATGTACTTTTTGTACACTCCAACGATTGCGTTGTGCAGTTATTTACGAGTAGCATCAATATATTTAATATATTGTCTACGCTTTGCTCTCAGTTCATTCGAAATGTGGAGAGTAGCACTGAATTCGATTCGTTCAGATTTCAAACAAACGTACTTCCGAGTTTTTAAGCTAATTTACGTTAATTTATTTTCAACAGATGTCGATGTGGTTGTGCCGATGTGGGTTTTGCGGTTCGTTGATTCACTGGTTCTTGTGTTCTTAGCTATTCAACTTTTTTTCAAGTTAAGTAAACACTTTTGTCCATAGCACTTATTTAATGAAATATTTTACATATATTTAGATCTATTTAAATAAAATACTATTCACGAACTTGGGCGTACATTTAAAGAAAGGAGAAGAGAAGTGCATACAAACAATTAGAGCGTTTGCATTGTGCAATGAAATAAATTGAAGTCACTATAACTATGGGTGTATAACTTCTTTGCTAAGAAATGACGTAACTTGTATGTAGTCCATCGTTCCAATATATATTTCGAACATACGTTGGAAAGCTACTGTCATTGTACGTCTTTTCAGTATATGTCATTCATTTGAAGGCGTAAACAACAATAATTTTTTTGTTCACTCAAATATGTCGAACTTTTTGCCTAAAAAAGTGTTTTTGCGGGGAGTTCTTCTTCATTACTTTAATATGAAGAAAACTGCTGCCGAAAGTCATCGTATGCTCTAGCTGACCGAACGTGCCAAAAGTGGTTTGTACGATTTAAAAGTGGTGATTTTTGCTTGGAAGACGATGAACGTCCTGGGCAGCCAAAAAAGTTTGAAGATGAAAAACTGGAAGCATTACTCGATGAAGATGATTGCCAAATGCAGGAAAAGCTCGCAGAATCTTTGGGTGTCACTCAAGCAGCCATTTCAAAACGTTTAAAAGCAGCTGGATATATTCAAAAGCAAGGAAATTGGGTTCCACATGAACTCAAGCCGAGAGATGTCGAAAGGCGGTTTTGCTTTTACGAAATGCTGCTGGAACGTCACAAAAGGAAGTAATTTTTGCATCGGATTGTTACTGGTGATGAAAAATGGATCCATTGCGACAACCCCAAGCGCAAAAAATCATATGTGAAATTCGGCCAACCAGCCAAATCAACGGCTAAGCCGAATATCCATGGCGCGAAGGTAATGCTCTGTATTTGGTGGGATCAGAAGGATGTGGTGTATTATGAGCTGCTAAAATCGGGTGAAACCATCAATGGAGAACGCTACAGAATATTAGGATATCAAAAATTTGCTTGGTTCATTCTTGGCTGCCAAGCCGGCGACGTTTTTTTTGGGATGGGATCCACAAATTGCCAGAAAGATGGGAAAAAGCCGTAGCTTCAGATGAGCAATACTTTGAATAATACTATTGTACATGGTGTTCTTAAATATACGTTCAAGTTTTACAATACATAACCTCACTTTTTCTGTATGCCGATTGCGGCTATGCTCTTGATGGTAGTAGAAAAAGGGAGAAAAATTAATACTATTTTTATAACTTTTTGGGTACTATTTTCAGTTTTTTGAGTATTTATGCTACATTCACATTTCACTAAAAACTGAGATTTCGACCTCGAAATCTTCAATATTTGTTTAAGTGTTTCCATTGCACTTTCTATAGATTTTGTTGATATTTTTCATTTCATTTTTCCTGCATCTACAAAGGTCGCCAATCTCGTTCTCTCATACATACATACACAATTGGTTCTTCAACATCTACTGCTCTAGTTCTCCTTATCTAATGTGGCTGTTAATTTTTTCTTGTTTACTCATTTTAATATCGTTTGTGTATTTTTGTTTGTATAGAGAATTTTGACATTTTAAATGAAGCTGTCTAAAGGGTGGCATATTTTATTATCGAAAGGTTTGTTCGTTGAAACCTGATTGAAATTCCACTAAGTGAAATCATGAAAATATATAGGAAATCTAAATAGATTTCAAGAGTTCCCACGAGATCTCAGATTTCAGTTCAGTGGCAATGCGGTGTTATTCAAATATTTAATAGAAAAATGCATCTCACATTTAAAAAACAGTCTTTGTTGTTGCTGTTGTTGTTCTCCTGGCATTTCTTAATTGTCGATGCTGTTGGGGAAGGTTATTCCCTCGTCTCCTTATCACCCTCCTCACCGCTAAAAGTGTGTGATTTAGCCGAGGCATATCGGATTTTGGAAGCCCTTAACAAAAGCGCTTACGGTTCTTTGATGGTGATGGGAAAACCAACAAGTCAACATCATTGTCTGCTTCCAGTGCGATTTATATGTGTTTGCAACACGTCTCCAACGCCGGAAATTGAACGCATACGATGAGCTACGCAATTGTGATCTCCTTGTAATAAATTTATTGACTGGGCTTTGCCGGAAATTTTCCTATTTGTTTATAAATTTTGTGAAGAAAAATTCGCAGTAATATACAGTAAAACTATCAGTACTATGAATTTCAATACATTTGAAACAAAAAGTGAAAGAAAAACAAAGGCAAAGAAACAATGTGATACCTACATAAGAATACTTTCTTGATAAAACTAATATGTCTGCTCAATTTTCCTTTCTATTTTGCCCAGGAATAAATAGAATCAGCATCACGTTAAGGCTGGCATGCCGAAATTTTAAAAATTGCAACAACAACCCCTTAAGCCTTATTTCCTTACACCATGAGCGTTTTGTAAATTTGAAATCTCTTTTTAAATAATCTTTACAAAAATCATTAGATTGCCCAACTTTGAATTAGCCACCAAATATTGTTTAATATTCAAATCGAACTGAAACGGCAGTGTATGTAAAATGTAAGCTTCATGATTCTTTTTAATGATTTTTCTATGTGATTACTTTTTCGCTCGGCAGAAGAATCATTGCAGCTGCGGGAAACTTACTAAAAAAAACTATGAGAAAAGAAAAAAAATTAGATAATAAAACCAATATTTACGGCTTAGATACTCTGGTCCGCAGGTCCCAACTCTTTTCAGCATACAATCATGAAACAACATTTTGGTCAACATAATATGTACAGCAAACCGACGAAGAGAAAATTCCACAAAGCCAACGCTCAATGGCCTTTTTAAATCACCACTCAATAAAGAGTTTAATTGTTACTTAAGTAGAATTTGGATGGAAATGAAAAGGTATCTTTTCAATATCTAAAATACACCTTTAAAGAGCACTTGAGTAGGGTTTTAAAATTTTAAAAGGCTGCAAAAGTTTTACTTAAAACCTGATTATTTTGAAGAATATACAAATAAATCATCGTGTTCAACATTTTCTCAATCAACAGGCTAATATAATCAACGTTTTTCCACCACTTCGACCACAATGATATCAAAACCATATGTCTTTTTTTTTGGGTTTGTGAGTAACTAACTATGTTTGGATGCCTACTTTCAAGTTACTTTGAAACGAACATAAGTGAACCGTTTTTTATTTACAATTTTAATCTATCCAACGTTCCAGAAAAACAAACGTATCAAATAAAGTATATACATACATACAACATACATCGTATGGTTAACTCATCTTAACAAAAATTTTAACGATGCTGCTATTCAGCAGCAATTTTTTAACGATTTTCGCATTCGCCGAATCAGCTGTTGTCGTTAGCTAGTCGATTACAGAAAACTAAACTACAACAAATTTGATGTTTTTAACTAAACCGAGAAAAGAAAAATTCGCGATTTCAACTTAAATAAAAGATAAGCTTAAAATTCGGTGATTTGTTTTCTTGTAGTTAAAAAGGGTTCACTAAATAATGTCGTTGGAACCGTGGATTCACGTTTACACCGGGATGTAGACAATCCCTTTCATTTGAATGCAACAGAATTTCAGAAGCTGTATCGGTTAATACCTAATTTATCAGCTTGACAACCATATAAGAGGCTCCAGAATAACAGCAAAATCGACTGGGAAACAAGTAGCTCGTGTAATTTTTCAACGACCCGTAGGTGAGCAATACGAAATATTTATGAGCCAGTTATCCGTAAGCCGGCATTCATCGGATATCGGATGCAATCAATGATTCATTGTTTCACCAGAAAGTGAGACTTTCTACGACCCAAGTGTAACGCTAAGCTGCTAAAGAAATGTTTGCTTCAGCGTTGTCTCCATTTGTGGGATGCACTATTGCGGCCGTCGATTGCACACCAAAAAATCATGAGAAGGCTTATGCCAACCACCATATCTACCATTCAGTTAATGTGCAAATGGTAAAAGCAAACTTTTATGAAGAATTCAAGTATAAAAACAGAAATATAGTTTAGTTTTAATATATAGATAAATGATTCTAATTTATGTAAAAAATTTAAAAAATTTAAATATATGTATGTAAATCCTACATTCCGGATATTCCTTGAAGTCGAGTTGATGACTATTCTACCAAAACACTCAGAGGAGAGTCTGAAATTCTGCTACAATGGAACGGTTGTAGTTTGGAATAAACTAGTATCCTATTTCACTTTAATTAAATATAATAAAAACGCGGAAATTTATATTTGGCAGCACGCATTCGTTTGTTTTTTCTCTATTCCTCTTTGTGCTTTTCGCTTATTTTGACATTTAGTTTAACAGAGGTGCCACTCTTTATCACTTTGAATAAATACAACGAAACAGCTGTTAAGTGTCGTTAAGAATTAGTTAGTGAATCGCACAATCGTTAGTCTAAACGATAAATACTGTCGTCAAAAATTGCGATTGTCGCACCGCTATAAGTATTTAAAGTATATTATATCTCGGCTTCAGCGCGACCTACCGATTTAATTTTTGAATAAAATAGTTATAATTTCTCTAATTTTCTCATTACAGTTTCTCTCACTTATAACTTGTAAACAATTCAATTCAATTTGACTTTTCAAACAGGTGGCAACTCTCCCAAAAATTATTTTCAAAGTAAAGCTATATTCGTTTGAATATTTCAATATTTGATTATTAAAATTTCAATTCATTTTTTAAACAGGTGGCAACCCTCTCCAAAAGTATTTTGAAACTCACTTTTCTTAAAACTTTAAGTTTGGAGCTCATATTGTAAAATGTCCCTTTTTTTTAAGTTTTTAAGTTTACTTAGTTTGCATTTATTCAGGTGGCAACCTTCTTTCCAAATATTTGGGAAGCAAAGCTTTATATTGCAATATTTGATGGCATTCTCTGCTTTAATTGGATTTAACCCTTTAATCAGGTGGCAACTCGCATTTAAAAATCGATTCTATGCACCTTCTGCGGTATAGGCAAGGGAGAAGTATCTACTTTGAGCAAATAAGATGAAGATGTTCACAGGAAAATATATATATGTTAACACTAGAATATTCTATCATGTTTGGAGCACTTGAAAACGCTCTGATGGCTTATAGTAGAATTAAGGAAGAATATAAGAAAAGTTCAAAGTACTCACCATCATCGTAGTACTCCTCCTCTTCACCCTCCTCTGCATCGTAGTCGAGCACTGCATGCACCTGCGTTCGTGTACCTTGGCCAGCCTGAACTCGCGTAAAACCGGGTGGGCGATGAGGAAACGCCCCGTCGTCGCCATCACCACCAGCTCCACCACTACCACCACCACCACCCAAACTATCGTCACCGCTATTAAACTCTTCATCCCCCCTTATCGATGTAGCAGGTGCTGCACCATAAACCGACGCCGGTTGTGGGGCTTCTGTAACCAACGGAACGGAACCATAACTCTGTTGGCTTGTTTGTGTTTGGGTCTTCGATTGTGATTGAGCGACAAATGAGGAAGTGCTGTGAGTGTAGGAATTATAATATTGTTTTTGTTGTGGTGGTTGTTGTTGTTGCTGCTGTTGATGCTGTTGCTGTTGGGGTGACGATCCACCTCCCGACCCAAAGCGATTATACGAACCTTCACCGTAGGTTCTAGTCGCAGACAAACCAGCCGTCGAAGTGGAAGCAGCGGTCGCCGAGGCAACAGTCGATGCGGAAGTGGCCGCCTTGAAAGCGATATTATTACCGTTGATTTGTTGCTGTTGCTGTTGTTGTAGATGATGCTGCTGCTGCTGCTGCTGCTGCTGTTGATGTTGTTGTTGTTGTTGATGTTGTTGTTGATTTATGCTAAAATGACTATAATGCTGTTGATGGCTTAGCTGCTCTTGCTGTGGTTTTTGGTTATTAAATTGTGTATTGCGTGCACCAGGCGGCGGTATTGGCGGCAAGTAGGTGTTGCCACTTTTCAGCCGATTATTATTATTATTATTCGGTATATTGTGATTGTTGTTGTTATTGTTATTGCTATTGTATTGATATGATTGACGTATCGGCTGTTGTGGCGATTGTTGTTGCTGCTGATGCAGCTGCGGTGGCGCATATGGATTATTTTTGTAAAACTCTGACTCAGGCGGCGGTGGTGCATCGTCACCCTGCTGCTGCTGATGATCGGCCGGGGAGTAGAGTAAGTTATTGGTATTGGCGGCCAGCTGATGAGCGGGATGCAGTGGTGGCAGGGTGGCACTCCACGATGGCACCTGTTGCGCCAAAGCGCCAAAGGGCAACGAGAAGTTCGTTAGCGCCATTTGTTGTATTAGTCAATGGGGTTTTTTATTTCGTTTGTCTAAATGATTTGTCAGCAGCCGTGGGGAAGGGACATTTTCGACACGTGCAAAATGTGTTTGGAATTTCTTTTGCAACGGCTACTGTTTGCGTTGAAAACTTTTATTTGCTATTTATTTGAATTTATTTTTTTTGGGTAGTTGTTGGTTTTTTATTCACTTTTTTGGCTATTTAATTTCAGACTGCCATTGGAAATAAATACGTATGCATTTATACCTCGATGAGAACTCAATTAATTTATCTCACTTTCGGTTTTCGATGCTTTGATAAAATTCTGCTCTGCAATTTTTAATTGTACTGAAATCCAGATGATAATTACTTATATTTCAAAAACTGAGTGTCTTAAATTTGAATGTAAATTTTTAAATCTATAGATATTTTTCCTTTTTAAAAACTGGTCAATCATTAGTAAGGAGTAAGAGCTATGTTTTTTTACATTTTGACTAAAACAAGAAATACCGAATTTATTTTTAACTGTTTCTGTAAAATATGCAACTAACTTTAGTTCAGATACACCTAATGGCTAATTTTGTCTGAAAGGAATAATTCGCATATTTCCTGTACAATACTCGCAGCATGTAGTGCTATATTTTTGAAATCATATTACAAAATAAAATATGTAAAAACAATTTTTTAAGAAACAGGGTTCTATTGAAAAGAAAGATAATTTTTTATATCATTATTTTTTAGTCTGATCATGATTTTCAAACAGTTAGCGTGGTTCGATCCCTAATAATACCCATCTAATATCCATTATCCACATTAAGAGAATTTAAACTGTCAGCATCTTAGATTCGAGATGTATTCTACTCTACAACTCCCTTTATTTGATGCCTATAGTGAAGGAGTTTGAAAAAATATGAAGTCCGCTAATCGGTGTCAATGATCATCTGGGTTTTACAATGATACTGAATATATTCAAATATATTATCATGAGAACTAAAGGTGTGTACCAAATAAAAGATCATTCTGTTAAAAGGAAAGGGGTAAAATTTCAATCACTAAATAGGATGATTTGTTCCATCTTGGCAATAATTGTCATACGAAATTTATATTAATAATTAAGCATTTTAAAACTATTTTTTTTTAAGTTGTATTGCATATAATATATTGGAGTCTGTTGCTATTTGCATTTACTAAATTTTCTTTTGTGCCGTTCAACATAGGGGATAACGGAATACTCAATGCTCTAACGGAAAATTTATTGCTGATGATATTTTTCTAAAAATTTTTTTTTTATTATATATTTGTCGCCAAATTTAAGAACCGAGTTTTCCTTTCTTTACTTCGAATAAAACTAAAAATTAGGTTTTATCGACGCTTCCTCACATCGCTTTATTCAGCGCGTTCCAAGTCATGACTTGCACATCGCACGAAAAAATTATTCTTAAGAAGAATAGAGTTCTCTATAACTTTGCGATTTAAAGATGCCACTTATTTTCATTAGAAATTATTGAAAAATTGCAAAAACCGCATCTTCCTTATCAAATTTATGTGTTTGACTGTGAGCCCATAATTTACATGTAAACTAGATGGAAACTGTGTCAACTAAAAATGCAAAAAACCTATGACCATATCCATGAATGAGAGGGCTCTAAGCTCTCCATGAAATATTTAAACTATTTAGGATTGAGGTGGCAAAGATGTTAAATAAATAAAAAAAATTAAGAGAAAATTAATAATCAACAAATAATCCAGAATCTGTATACAATATGAGCTTGGTAAATATTTAAAGAAAAGAAGAGCACGAAATTTGGAAAAACAAACAAATTCAACCTCCCCCTCGACGAGTTATAAGTAGAAATCTAAAAATGACCAAGCAGAGTATTTTTGTACCATAAATAGAGGGGTCTATAGTTTTACGACGACTCCGAATGGCAGATAATTTTTGTGATAAGTACAAATACACTCGGTTATATTCAAGTTTTGTATATTACGTCATCCGACTAAAATTATAACCCACTCGAAACACACGGGGTGATGGCAAGCTGACGTTATAAATAATAAAAGAGATATGAAGATGAACTTTTATTCTACTCTCAAACGGCATTTACCATGTATCTAAGTGTTTTTTCTTTTTGTAATTGGTTTTGATTACTTATTTGTTTTAGATTTATTTTCTACGTCTATAAAATTTATTTCTAACATTTTTTTTTTGGAACAATTGGATGAAATCAAAGCGAATTCATATAAGGTGTAGTCACTATAGCAGGCGATTTGATTTTTTTTTATTCAACTACATGTATCTTGTTTTTGCTTTCGCTTTTGATCTTTCAAAAGCCCTAAAAGCAAAAACAAAATGTATGTAAATTTTGACAACTCTTTCGCAGAAGCAAAAACAAAATACATAGGAATTTTGTAGTTGTATTTTTAACACCACCTTATAGGAATTCGCCTTGGATGGATGATGAGTTATGTTGCTTCTTCTTAATTTAAATTTCGATCAAGTTTACTAAAGATCCAAATTGTATCGCATTTATGAATTGAATTAAGGGGGGGGAGACAATTCGAGGTAGAAAAATTTTCTTTTTTGCAGTTAGTTTGTTGGGAAATGAAGACAGTTCTTTTCAAATAAGTGTACTATTTATTTATTTTATTGATGTCTGAGGTTGAAAAAAGAATATTTTTTACAACAGTGGTATTGGAAATTGACCAATTTTTCAAGGATCTTGTAAGTCATGTCGCCGCTGGCGTCATGCTGGTCGCAGTTTTCATCTGAAATCAACGAACCAAAAAATTTCCTTACTCAAGTAGGGTTTTGTCGTAAATAAACTAAAATATTTTCGATATTCGAAAATTAACGCATTGAAACAGACTGCCAAAAAAAATTACAATTTAAAAAAAAAACTTTTGTTGTAATTGCAGTCAAAAAGGGTATAAAAATGATTTGGTTTTGAAACCTATAGTTTATATAGCACTAATTTAATACTCTTTAAAAAAAAATATTATTTGATGAAAATCAGCTGCGCAGTTTTCTTAATATCACTAACACAATTTTGAAAACCATAACTTTGCAAAAACCCTGTATAAAATCAAGAGCTATTTAATTGTTTTTAGGTATTTAAATATTTAGGTCTGTTCTGCATTATTTCGATTCCGGCAAAAAAAATTTTATTTGGCCTTTGAGTAGTTGGAACGAAAATTCATTGGCGAATTAAACCAAAATACATTTTTCATCTTGCCAAATAATTTCAATTTGAATTTTCATGGTATTGAGAAGGTTTATAAAGTACTATTTGAAAACTACTTCGATAAAGAAAGTGAAAATAGCCGAAATGAAATCGTTCTGTTCTCCTTCTGTTCATTATTATTTAGTTTATTTAATAGCCGCATTCAAAGTTGGCTGCTCTATTCCCCATTTTTCAGTCGTCTGCACAATTAGTTTTAAGATATATTCAACGGCGCGTATTGAATTAGTTCCCAAAGCTTGGTATCTGGGAAATTGTTGAGCTAAATAAAAATTTTTTTTTTATTTTTATTTTCGTTGTATTTAGTAAAAAAACAATCTCCCAATTTATTTTCGTAGAATTTACTTCCCTAGTATTTGGTCATTTTTAATACTCCATTTCTAGTCTTTTGCCTACGAATTCCCTATAACATTCAGCTAACAAGGCAGACATCCCGCATAGTAACACAAGGCGGTATAACAGCCGCCTTCCATCAACCAAATTCAAAAGACTTAAGCCACGAACTTGATACATTAATTAGACAATTTTAAAATTCAGTTCATTTTAAGAACATAGTTCTGTCACAACAGTATTTGTGATTGGTGTATACTAAGCATTTATTTAAATTTGAATAATATTTTACTTATGTCAAAATATGTAGGCAATATTTTTGCCAAAGTAGCGCTTTAACCAAATTTTTTTGAGTTTTGTAAGTAAATGCGCTTCGTTTGTAGCAACAAATCGATATGTAGGTTTTCTAATTTCAAATTAATTTCTTTAATTCATATACTATATACGCATTTTTATGACACTTCATTTTTTTTGTATTCATCTTGAATTTATCTCCACTCACTTAAAATTCGTTTGTCGCAATCCCTAACTTACGCAATTAAATTAACCCACCATTGTCAACATTTGTTATTATTCTTAACACTTTGCACATAAACACAAAAATTCTAATTATTTTAGCAAACAATCAAACCACGGCATTAATGGTAAGCACACACGCACATATTCGCTCAAAATTCGCGCGCCCTCGAACACAAATATGCAAAATACGGTGGAAAAAATTTAAGCAACACAACACGCGTTCAATCTTCGGCGAGTTAGTGAGTTGTATTCTTTCTATATTTGCATTTATTTTTCAATACATGTATATTTCCTTCTGTTTTTAGCTGCACGCAAATCAATCAATGCCGAATTAATTATGTTGAGTATTTCTTTACTTTTAGCATCAAGCGCGTATCGACGGACCGTTCACGGCGAGTAAACGCAAACAACTGACAATTTTGCGTTGCCGCGTTAACCCGTCAAAAACTTTAAGCCACGAACGATAGCAGCTTTGCAAGAAAACTGTAATGAAACGGAGAAAAATACACACTTATAAAAACACGACAATAATGACAATGAAAAGCGAAAATACTTACGCTAAGCTGAGCTGAGTTGAGTTGAGTAGTGAAGCGAAATCCAAACTTTGCTAAAAAGCAATTTCCATATGTCTACAAAAGTACACACATACATACCCACATAAAAAATACAAGCATTTACGCTCAACACTTGCCAGTTGAAAATCATTATGGCACGCTCTCGTTGTAGCCGCAAGGAAATCGTATGAATTATGGTAATAACAATTAAAAAAAAATATCTGCAAATAAACAAAAGCAAAGGCAAAAGAAAAAGCATGCAATAAATAAATAAACCAAGCAAAAAAAAATATGCAATCACAAAAGCAATAGCACAGAAAACGCTATACTGAAAGCAAAAGTGATTTGCCGCTGTTCGATATTTATTTCAATTTGTGTTTGCTATCGATCGATTTAATGGTTACAAGTATACTCACAATATCTTTTTAATTGTAACTGCTTGTGCGAGCATAATTTTTGTATTTTGTTACTCTTTGTAATTTTGTAATCTCTTTGGCACGCTTTGCGCTCTTAACATTTTGTAATGATAACGAAAAATATAAAGTAGGTTTACATTTTTCACAACTTCTGAAATTTGTGCGGAGAAAAGTTCAAATCCGATTATATATTCTTGTTTTAGATAATATTTTCTTCACAGTAATTGCTGAATAGCTGAAATGATGTTCATCTTAAGCATCAATGTTAGGATCAGTAAGAAACGATTTATCGGCCTTTGTAGAAGTAAAGTCGTTAAAAATGATAAAAGTAAAGTCGTAGTCATGAAAATTTTTGGTTTGCCATTTCATAATGAAGAGATGTACTCCGGAACAAACTTTGTAAATCGTGCAAATTTATTACCAAACTATTACATCGGTTCGCGCGTTCAATATTCGGTCGACATAATCACCCACCAGAGTCGGTAAATCGAGCAAGCTCACTTTTGGTTGAATGGGAACGCTAATAAACAAAATTGTCGTATTTGAAGTGTTGATAACACAGATCAACAAAAAAAAAAAAAATTTTTGTACATGGGTTTTGCCCTACATATTCGGATTCTATGTTCAATTCTATAAAAAAATGCAATTACGAATCAAAAATATTTGGTTTTGTAGAAGTTATAGCGATTTGAAAATTTTGCATTTTTGCACCAGGCTAATGTAGGTCCTTTCGCGCTATTTCGGTCGATAGAGGGCGGTGGGTAGCTACCTGATTCAGCGATGCATGGAAAAAAGATCTACTTAAAGCACAACATACTCATCTTAAAAAAAAAATGTGGCTGAGAAACAGTAAAAAGGAGATAAAAGGTCCCAGATACACATGATTTTAGGTAGATTTGGCAATTGCTTAAGTACATATTAAGAACCTCATCGAAACTTTTACTGGCGGATTGGCAGGCCTAGCAATAAAGCATGCCAAAACGTTTAAGGAAAACAATATATCCGGAACTTCCATCGACATCCGCTCCAGTACCACATTCGGAACAAAATCCTGTACCTGATCCACCTGTGTTGGAAAAGCAACTATTCCCTCAAGGCAGGTTTGAAACACCGAGTTCATCTGCATCCGTACATTCCGAATTTGTTCCTCAAATTGAACCAGGAATACCACATCTCAACAACTCTGAAGATCTCAATGACTTAATAAGAGACTTAAATCTATCAAAAGACAAAGCAGAGTTATTAGCATCGCGGCTTAAACAACGAAATTTACTTACTTCTGATGTTCGAATATCTCGGCAAAGAAAGCGTCATGAAGAATTTTCTTGTTTCTACAGTAAGGGAGATGGACTCTGTTTTTGCTAAGACGTCAACGGTTTATTTGAAGCAATTGGTATTCCTTGTAATACAAATGAATGGCGCCTCTTTATCGACAGCTCAACAAAAAGTCTAAAAGCAGTTCTACTACACAATGGGAACAAATTTTCATCTATTCCACTGGCACATTCCATACATTTCAAAGAAAATTATAACAGTATTAAAATGCTATTAACTGCAATCAAATATACGGAATACAAGTGAGAAGTTATTGGAGACTTCAACATGGTGTATTTTTTTACTGGAATGCAAGGTGGATATACCAAACACTCCTGTTATCTTTGCCTATGGGATAGCAGAAATGATGCCGCCCACTATCACCAAAAACATTGGCCTGAACGTACTGAGTATGGAGTGGGAAGATTTAATATTAAACATGAAGCAATTGTCGATCCTAAAAACATATTGATGCCGCCATTGCATATTAAATTGGGCCTTATTAAACAATTTGTGAAGGCTCTTAATATTGAGTCTAAAGCTTTCAAATATTTGCAGACTTTTTTTCCAAAGCTGTCAGAGGCGAAAATTAAAGCTGGAATCTTTGTTGGCCCTCAAATAAAAAAAATTATGAACTGCGATATTTTCCCGGACCTACTTAGCAATGAGGTGAAACTAGCGTGGAACAGTTTTAAGGCAGTAGTTCGTGGCTTTCTTGGAAATCATAGGGATGAAAATTATGATGAGCTGATAACTGGCATGATTACGAATTTTTCCGCCATCGAATGTAGAATGTCGCTAAAGATGCACATGTTACATTCACATCTAGATAAATTCAAAGATAATATGGGAGCTTATTCAGAAGAACACGGGGAGCGATTCCATCAAGATATAATGGAGTTTGAGAAACGCTACCAAGGCCAGAATACGGAAAGCATGATGGGAGACTATATTTGGACGTTAATAAGAGAAAATGTTACCGAATATGGCAGTAAAAGCAGAAAAAAACATTTTTAAACATTTAAACTGTATTCTAAAACTTAATTTATAAGAATAAATCTTAAATTGATTTTTACTATACTAGAATAAATCAAATCTATGTCAAATTTTGATGAATTTTCATGTTTTTCGTTTTTCTCATTTTTTTTCGAACAAAACCAAATCAAAAACTTTTTTATGTTCATATTCTTATTTCTGGGTGCAAAAGCAATAAAAAAAATATACGCACGACCCATGTACAAAAATGTTGTTGACCAGTGTAATCCACAAAGCGTTGATGAGACGCCGTTGGATTCTCAAAAATAAAATATCAATCGAGTAAATTGGAGGATATTGGTGTGGACGGCATTTTTCTCCAATAAGGAAAAATTTTTGGTGAGCGCATTATCTCGCGTCGTGGGCCTGTGGTGTGGTCTCCAAAATCAAGCGATTTAACACCGCTGGACTATGTTTTGTGGAGTTATGTGAAGTCGCTTGTCTACGCAGATAAGCCCGACTCGATTGACGCCTTGAAAGAGAATATTCGGCGCGTTATTGCTGACATACGTCCCCAATTGCTGCAAAAAGTGGTCGAAAATTTGGCCTGTAGGCTGGAATCTATTCGAGCCAGTCACGGTGGTTACTTGCCCGAAGTCATTTTCATAACATAATGACAAAATCTTTATCTTTATAATAGAGCTAAATTCTTGGCCATAACATTAAACTATATGCGTTTTATTTCTTCTTGAAAGCCACATGTCTGAAAGAACACCCTTTACGTGCATGGATACTTTTTCAGACTCTTTGTTTATGCTATCCTTGTAATAACCCTCGAATTGGCCAAAACCTTTTTGATACTTCCAATTTAGAATGTCTAGCTGGATGCGGATCAATCGGAGAAAGATATTGATCTCATAATTTTGAAAGTAGTGAAAAAGACGAGAATGACTTTGGATTTCCTTTGCGGGCCACATATATGGCTTTGAAAGAACCAATGTCGGCTGGTGTAAAAAATTCAGCCGTTTTGTACTTTTTTATTTATCTTGACAAGTTGGATCGATTTCGTTATAAATTATGTAGGCATTGGGGGCAGAAAGGTCGATAATATTCGAAAGTTCAAACATTAGCCAGCAGAAATTTCGCTTCACGCACCTATATCACTTTCCGAATTCATATGGGTAGAATTCTACCCATAAGGTGAGAAAACACATAGTTCTTCTTATAAATCGTATTCTTTATTGCATAGCAAAGTAATGGAGTTTGTTCAAAAGTAGTTTCGTAACAAAGTTATTGAGTTCCAGATCGATTGATATATTTTTATTGAGTATATTTTATTTTAATGTTCAATTTTGAGTAGAATTTACCCAAAGGTCAACGAATGGTTAAAAAATAGTTTCAATAATCCATGTATATTAATTCTACTTTAAGAAAAGCATGTGTGATACTAATCTCGAGGCAATAGTCGACTAAAAATGATTACGTCTTCTCAATAATTAATTGTTATAACGAGTTTGAAGCTCTTTCTTCTTGGATTTGTTGGTGTAAATGAAATGGATGGGCAAGCCAATTAAGTTCATGCTTAGCAGGCAAGATGTTCTTGTGAGAGATGAAAGCAGAATAATGAAAAAATATACTGCATATATTCATCAGAGATTTTGAAACTGAATACTGTACAATGACTTACTCCTTATGTGGGACATTATTAGATAAATATCGAGTGTGGTACATCTACAGATTTTGAAATTTATATAAGCTTGTCGGAGGCCTGTGTAGCACGTTGCCCCAGTCAGGCGTATTTGTGGCATAAAAAACCAAGAGCGGTTTTAAAAATCATGATATCAATATTCATTTTCATTGGCAATTTTGTGACAATAAAATCCGCGAATAAAATATCGACATAGCTTTCATGCACCACCATGCCCAAACAAAGATGATTTCGGGAATTTTTGCATTAAAAAAATGCATTTAAAGGATATTTTTACGGATATACCCAAATAAATACCGTATTTTTAAAAAACGAAAATATAAATATTTTTGTTATCATAGTTAGTTAAATTTCCAACTAGAATCGCAGCAGATTTGAAAAACGTTGTTTTAAATAAAAAACTCCAGATTAATAACTTAGTTTAGACGCCTCAGGCTGCAGTTCAAAAACAGTTCCAGATATTTATTTGAAATTTTGGTATGCTATTTCTAAATATATTGACTAATGAAAAGTGTAAAAATCCGAATCGTGTTATGAAGAACTGCAAAGCTGATTCTAATAAACCACAAGAACACTCTGGATGTGATTCTGATTAGTCAATGCACTTAACCTCAACATAATTTGGGCAAATAGGACGTTAAGATAACTATATATTTTTATTTATAATATTTGCAACGCTTTTAGTGATAATTTTCCCCCCTAAATTTTTTACAAAACTTTAATTTTTAATAAATAAATTGAGTTTATAAATCATAATTTCACACTTTGTGCACAATTTTTAGAACCCCAACAAATTTCGGTAAACTTTTAAGTGAGCAGTTTTGGAAAAAAATCGTTCAAAACAAAACTCGAATATATCGATGTATGCTATACAAATCTGGCCTTATTTTTATTTGGCAGGTAGTTAAGTAAAATGGCTGCGACCCATGCCCCCAAGTGCCATAGTTATTAATGAAATCTACTAAGTTGGATGTATCGATGCTAGATGCCTGTCCTAGATTATCAAGAAAAGTACTTCCTCAGGATGTTAGACTAATGCGGGTTAGAGCTGGGCATTCTCCCAGGAAATGTTCGACCGTTTTATGTATCTGCAGTATTTCTTATGCGGAATGCCCATTCTTCCCGCATGCGTGCCCAAAGTCTAGTGTGCCGTGTATACTGCAATAAGTTCATGAGCAACTGCCCTAGACCCACAAAGAAGACCTCTGGTCCTCTTTTTTCTCATAATAGTCCGGCCAGATAGTTCTTGATATCCAGTAGTGGTAGCTTTCCATTTTCGTTGTGCCTTGTTGAGA
The DNA here is from genome assembly GCA_951828415.1 of Anomoia purmunda. Classification (NCBI taxonomy): domain Eukaryota; kingdom Metazoa; phylum Arthropoda; class Insecta; order Diptera; family Tephritidae; genus Anomoia; species Anomoia purmunda. The sequence goes on from OX639994.1 coordinate 125,209,947, forward strand.
TAGAAGTTTCTAAGCTACGGCTAGGGATATACCCATATCGATGCTGCTTGTTACTTCAACCTTTGCCGAGTCGCACCTTGCTAGCTCTTCAGCTTTCTCGTTACCTTCGATTCTCTTATACCGCGAAATTAGATGACAGAGTTTTCTAGATTGTGTCAATATTTGGTACAGCTAGCCCCTTTATTAAGTTTGTTTGCATCTACCCCTATCATTGAACGCTTGTGATGTGTCTGCCCAAAGAAAGAAAATTTCTTACCCCTTACGTTCCTATCTTCAAGTCATTTACAGGCCTACCAAATCGCGAAAACTTCCGTCTGCAGTAAGAGTAGAATTTAATTGATATGATTTGCACAATCGTAATTTTGCGACTTTTATTTTTTCAATTACGTTTGATCCTTATTTTTAATTTTTTGTTTTTTTTTTTATTTTTCCTATTAAAACTAATCATTATTCTTGGATTAAAACTTTTCCGATCCTATTTGATGGATATTTTGTGATTTTTATTTTTTCAATCTGAAAACGACGAAAGTCTATATATTTTTTGCTCTGAGCTCATAATATATAAATTAAATTTGCAGATTTCATTCGATGTCAACTTTAAAAAATATATATTTTTTTTCATCGGAACCAGGCCCGTAATTCATTGTAAAATTCGCTTAACGCATTCTTCAAATATGCACTTGCAATAGACGTCACTAAACACTATCTACTATTTACCGTTTGTTACACATACAATAAATATGCGCCAACTCATTCATCATTTTCAAAGAAATACAAAAAAAAAACTTAAGCAGCAAACTTGACACTTGCCATATACGGTATACAATAAAATGCAATAATTGTTGATAAACAATAATTATCTAATTCAAGTGTTTTCCGCGCAAAGTAAGTACGTAGTATGTACGTAGTTAGGTGAATGCCTGAGTATGCGCGCGCGAGATATTATTAAATCTTATTTGCCACTTGAATTTGCAAAATTTATTGCAAACAACTCTACATATTTGCGCAGCATCAAGCGCATTTGAGTGTTTACGCACTATTGTTGTACTCGCGCTCACATAAAATATGGGCAAAAAAATAAAAATCTTCATCATAATTAAATGTCAACAAAAATACAAAAACAAGCCACTGACAATGGAACGTGGAAACATTTGGTTAGACTATAATGTGTCAAATGATGGTGTCTGTTGAGTTGAATTCTACATCGAAAATCAGTATTCACCTACTACCCATTAGCAATAAAAAATAGCAACAATATTACGTGGCGCCCACTCAAATCTTCTGCTATGCATAGCCGGCATTTGCACAGCTGATAGGCTAAAGAGCTGACCGAGTCAGTGACGTGTCTTTACAAGCTTTGCTCACAGATCACTGATGACTGACTGACTAATACTGGCGGAAATGTGTGTGTGTGTATGTGTGTGGGCTAGTGCGCATCACAAGCGTTGGCTGTCAGCGCGACTATCTTTAGATAATGCGGCAATGTTGAAGGCATTTGCTCATTCGCCGCTAACTACATCCATACTATTTACAAAATAACCCAACACTAATTGAGTTAGGGGGCTGCAAATTCAGTACCAAGGCGAATTCATACAAATGTGATAATATCCCGTGAGCTAAATGCCTGTTCCTTTTTTCCAAATTCACTGGGTTGTTTTGTTTACACAAACAAAATACATGAACAATACTGGGCGAATTCAGATGTTGACATTTCACATGCAAAATTACACTAACAAAATACATGAACAATACTGGGCGAATTCAGATTTTGACATTTCACATGCAAAATTACACTAACCAAATACACAGCTGATTCGCCCTGTTTATCTTGTTATCACCTTCTATGGATCCACCTTGTTCACTACGATAAATGTCATGAAACTTAGCTTAGCATCCAATGACTGAAAAATTTACCGAACAAGCTGTGAAGCTTTGGAGATTACTGAATTTTTTGCTTATCGAACGCGTAGTGAAGATTTCAGGGCAATTGAACTTTTCGCTGAATACGCATTGCAGTTTTCAGTTGTTTCTAAAGATCAATTTTGATGGTATCATATTTTGTGTCAATCGTCATAAAAGGTGTAATTGGACGAAATTTCTGCAGTAAAATTTAACTAAATAATTTATTAGTTAAATAATAAATGCTAAATTGTATTATGAAATAAAAATATAAAAGAAAATTTGAAATTTGCACTGCGCTTTAGATCGCTTACCTATCGAAATTTTGTGCCTGAATTTTAAGAATTTTGCTTGTAGGTATGTTCGCTTCCCTTTCTCTATTATTTTTGCTACGGAAGTGCTCACTGCGTGTTCAGGCCTATTTTTCATTTTTTTTTCATGCAAAAATGTTCCCTTCTCGTTCTTCCGTTTGTAGTTAGTTCTTTTTTAGAATCATCTCTATATAAAAACGAATATTAAGATTTTGTAACTACAACCATATTGAATATCCAGTAGAAAAGAAGTGCGATTTTCCAAATGAAAACTACTGTTGGGAAGGTAAACAAATAAAATTATCCGCTGCCAATCATTTGCTATAGAATTGCAGTGTAAAGACAAATATGTTAAATTCATTGAGTAATTTCACACTACTGTCGCTAATATTGTTTTTATTTTTTTTCACTAATTTTTACTATTTGTATTCTGTTTGTTTTTTAGTTGGAATCCCCACCTCAAGTGAATTTTAAATAGTTTACTATTTTACATATGTAAATGAGAGCTGTCATTTTGTTCTTCCATATTTACGCTTTATTTACACTTTTTTCTAGCTTTTTTCAGTAATTTAATCAACTAAGGTGATCTCATTTCAATTACTTGATAATCACTACAGTTCCTCCTTATTAATAAACACAAATATTTATTCATATGCAGTATGAGCAAATATTTACTATGGGAAAGTGTTAATTGCTTTAAGCAACTTTGCTGCTCTCATTTGCTATATAATATGACGATTTACTTCCATATGGAATTCCCTTGAATTGTTCAGTGCAGGTGTCGGGCATGTTGGGAAAAATTGTAGGGAAATTTATAGTGTCCCACACATGGAATAATTTTTCATAATTGACATATAATAAGAGAAGAATGGGTGCATGTTGACTGTTTGACTCAGTGTTTTTATATCAAGTATTTAGTTCGCATTGAAAACATGGAATATTAAATCCGGTCCATTCTTGAAGTAGCTGTTAATAGCTATTTCAATAAAAGTAGCTTTCAAGTAGATTGGAATTATATTGAATATAAAAATTTAAGGTGAATCAGAGCAAATATTAAATAGCGCATGAAGTTTATATTATCACCAAGGGCAAGACACTAAAATTTATTACATATGAGTGTAAATCATGGCAATCTAATCCTGCCCTATTTTGGGAATTTGAAGAACGCGCACTTCATTTACCAAGGATCTGGGTATGTTGCGAAACTCTTAAATAATTTTGTAGCTACTATTTAACTTTTTTGAAAACAGCTTTAAGGTTAATATTATCTTTTAAAATTTTATTAAATCATATCAGGCCTCTTATGTTCAGAAAGAAATGCAATGGAATTGAGGTAGGCCCCAAAAAGAATGCTGCGCCAGTGTAGTCGCCGGGAACCCGTAGAACACAGTGGATGAAGCTGCAGACCTGCCAGAACGCCGCACTCCGCACGGTGATGGGATGCCTACTGATGTCGCCTGAGGAACACCTACACCGCGTTAAGGAGCACAGCCTCATGCTCAGCAAGCAGTTCCTTGCTGGGTGCCACCGTTTGCAGATGAGCCCTCGCTCAGGCACACCATAAGACACCTCCTCGTACTATGGGACGAGATCCAGCCACACGTAACACAACCGCTGGATCCGAAGACATAGCGGCAGCTCCTAAGCAACGTCCACAAAGGAACAGTCACTACCACCATCGTCTCTCGCTTTTGTAATGCCGTAATAGGAGACCAACCAACACCAATTGCAGATGAAGAGTTCCTGCTGCCTCGCGAGTCTCGCGCTACTCTGGCCCAATTGAGCTTTGGATATTGTAGTAGACTTAACTCCTACCTATCCAGAATCAGCCCCGACATACCAAATACATGCCCGACATTTGGAGATTCTCCGCACGACAGCAAACACCTATTCCCATGCCCTCTCAAACTAACTCGTTAGATGGTGCCCCTCTCCCTCTGGTCCAACCCAGTCGAAACAGCACGTTTCCTGGGTCTCACCCTAGATGATTTTGACAACAATGCCAATGGATGAATCCGTTCTTCAGGGCGTGACTAGCCTTTACAACAACAACAACAGCAACGGGTAGGCGGAAAATCCGAATCGGATCCAAGCACTCAGGCATAGTTCCCCATTGCACGTAATGCCTGGGAAGGACGAAGCGACTGCGGGATGGGGAAAAAGATGAAGAAAAAAGTGGATATGGGATTTGATTTCTCATCGATAAATCTTCCAGACTCTTTTATGAAACTGATAAGCTTGAAGCGGGATAGAGAATGAACGTTTTCCATTCTCAATATATCTGATCCAAATAAACTCCATCTCAGCCAAACAAAAGCAGGCTAGATACATAGGACTCGTAACTCCTTCCTTCCCTATGTAAGAACTAATTTCTCATCCACCCTGTCCGTTCCTTTCAAGAGGCTCTTGGTTGTTTTATGGGTGTCTGTCACTGTAGACTTTGGCTTAATAGCCACGCTAACTTTCGCCAATTTTCCTGTCCGCTACCTTAAGTATAGCAAATATCTCCGATTGATAAACCGTTGTCATGGTACCTAAGGCAGAAAATCATCTGAAATCGATATCCAGTCCGTCAGTGTAAACCTTTTTCATCGGCCTTCCCAAGAGATCTCCATTGAAAGAAAAGAAAATTAGTTTGTCATTTGGGGCCAGAAACAAACGACTTTTTGTGTCCGGAGTTCCCATCGTCGTGTCAAAATCCCAAAAAATGTATTCGACACATAGTTTTCATTGCCTCCTCTTGGATCGTTAAATCCAATGGTAGCAAGTCCAATAAAGCATTCAGAGCCGCTGTTAATGTCGTGGTCAGCGACCGAAAATAACAGTTATATTTTTTCGATGTAATAAAAGTCCGTGGCAAACTATTGTTGTAGGAAAAAGTTATAAATGTTCCTTGGGTTCCAGGACCCCTGGGCAAGAATCCTGGATTCGTTATATCTTTGCAAACTTTTCAGAAAAAGTCCAATAATAGCTGAAAAATCCTGACATTTATTTTTTTAATTCAGTAATAACAATTAAACTTGGCCGAATATGTTTTAAGTCCGCAATAAAAGCCATTTCCTAAAAATAATTAAACCGCTTATGCAAATTAAACAAATTTAGTATCAAATGAAAGAGGATTGAAATATCTAAACGAAGAATCTCAGCTATTGGAAAATATTTTAATTGCAAATGTTATTTGATATCATGAAACAAAGCTTGGGTGCGTGCTTATCATAAGCAAAACAATTCAATATATAAGCAATAAATTATGGTTATTTATTTATTTTGAATAATTTTTTCTAAAAGTATAACTCATTGTGTAACTAATTTATGTAAGGAAAAATTGGAAACTTTTTTATAAAAATCACAAAAATCATCAAATTTCAAAAAAATTTCATAAAGTTTTCAAACTTTTTAATTCGAATTTTTAAAATCTTTTTTGGGTACTCAGTTTTATAGCCCATTTATGATTCTTAATAATTTTTTTTGCAGACGATGTTCAGCATACAAAAGTAAATTTTGTTCATGCGTGATTTTATTAGCCATTGGAAATCTGGCATAATGTTAAGTTTAAAATTTTTCACCTCTTATTAGAAATACGACCATTTTCTGAAAATTTTTTTCTTAAATTAAAAATATTATATTTCGTTAAACCATATTTTTTAAATTATTTCTTTTTTGCCTATATCAGCAACCATTTTTAATAAATTTTTTTATTTGGAAAGTTATTTTTTGGAAAAACATCCACAATCAAAGCCTAACCTCACTTCATATACTCTATTGCCTTTTTTGCAGTTTTCGAAGTTTTTTGTTTCCATTTTTGAAAATTTTTATTGCATTTTTTCCTATTTCCTATTACAATTCCATTTTGCCTCTTTAAATATTTTAGTGTCATAAAATCGAAATCCTGATTATAAAATAGATTCGTCTTGTTTTATAGAAGCATCATGGAGCTTTCCGTTATATTCCTAAATAGACTGATCTGGGTGTTGACACCATTCTAGCATATTTAATATATAATTATCTCCCGATCTTCAATATGACCTATATTTTCTTCACCTCTTCCTTCTTGAAAAAAAAATTTTAAAACAAAATAGTTAGTCTTCTGGCGATTTTTTTGCAATAGGCGGGGACTTAAAGCTTCGTCATATCAGCTGATTATTTTTTAGAAACTCTGCCTCATCTATCTGCATGATGAGTCCAAGGGGAAATCAGACACCGAATAAATATGCATGCATTAATTACACTGGTTAACACAAAAAAGTATTTCGTCAAAAAGTTTTTTTTTTGACTTATTGGGGGTCACTGAACTCGGAATTATTCATTTAATTTCCTAAAGAACCCTTTGACATAAAAGTAAAAAAAAACTCCATAACTGCAAATATATGTAACCCTGTTCTAAATACCATTCGAAACGAATATTCCGCTTCCTTGCGGTGATACATTTTTTGTTTTTTTTTTTTTGTCAACCGTGTTAGTTTTTTTCTTTGGAAAAATAAATGGTACAGAGGCATTTTCCAAAAAACGGTCGATACGGAATTATATACAACTTCAATCAGTTTCCATACTCTATTTTATTCATTGCCTTTTTTGATTTGTGCAGCTTTAAAAATCAGGAACCAACTTAAAATTATGAAACTATATGAAGGAAGTAGAAAGATTTTAAAAAATAATAATTAAAACTAAAAAATTCTCTACAAGAAATCGAACACTTTAAAAAATCAGTTAAATATATATATCTAATATTTAAATAACTAAAATAGCAACACTGACCGTTCGTCAAAAGCAAATGGGCAGGGTGATTATTCAGATTTAGCAAGTTATTTTACAAACAACTAGCTGGCGTAGGAAATTTTTCACCAAATTTTAACAGAAAACTACCAAAAAAATTTTTTTTTCGATCTTTCTTTCACTGTACGTAATTTTTTAACTTTTGAAATTTTTTTATAAACCGCAAATTTTAACAAAAAATTACTAAAAATATTTTTTTTGCGCTTTTTTCTTTTACTTTACGTAAATTTGAACAAAAAGTTTACTCAAAATATTTTTTTTGGACTATACGTAATTTTTTAATTAACTTTTGAATTTTTTTTTATTATTCGCATTCTCAGTTTTGTTCTAAGTGTTTGATTTTTATTAAGTTAGATGGAGTATATTTGTGATAAAACACATCCTATTTTTAATTTGTGATATTCCGTTTTTTCCAGGACAATCCGGCATCCAACCCCCTCCCACTCCACAAAATTGTACGGCGAATAATTTTGTTGAACACTTCAACCCAAATACTTCATATTTAGCGGTAATATTTAGTCACGTTTTTTGGAAGATTCCTAGAAGTCCTATTCACGAGGATTTTCCTGGATCAAGTTATTCTGAAAATATAAGTAATAGTATGATATAAATATTTTAAATATAAAATAATGTTCCCTTGCTATTTATAAGTAATAATTGTTGATTGAGAATTACCGGTGATAAAAATCCGTATCAAAGTTCTTTTACCTTTTCAACAACACTTTGGAAAACAAATAGCCTGGTATTGCCAGGAAAGATAAATGTTTTGCTACCATGCACTATCATGCAGAATTTTTGCCATATTTTTCATAGTTTTCTTTCAACTTTGTGTGAAAGATTTTTTTCTGCATTTTTTAAACCTGACGATTTATTGACCTTCTTTCAAAAAATAAAAAGACTATGTTTGGGGTAAAGATTTTCTGTACTGTACCTACATAGTAGAATCCAACCACTCATTGAAAAGGTAACCCAACATAATATATTTTTTAAAACTTCCACTAGAACTCAGATTCCTTTTGGGTATATAATTTACAAAAAAAAAGTGTGATGACAAAGTTAAACATTAAATAATACCTTCTCACATTTAATGACGAAGAGTAGATATTTTAGGTAATTTTTTTTGTAAACGACCACAAATTTCTGTTATTTTAATGCTTTCAACGTTTCAATATAAAAAAAAAAACAAAACAAACGACGTGTTTTTGAAATTAAAGTCTCCTTCCCGGTTTCTTAGTTTTCAATTTATTGCTTGGAGTATTGAAATTTTCTTTCTGAACCATGTCAGTAAGGAGAATCGTCCATAAAAAAGGAATGACAATTTTTTTTCTATTGTAAGAAAATCCAGTTTTGCCTCCATTTAAATGCTTGGTAAGAATTTTTGTATTAAAAGTCATAAATTCTTAAACAAATCATAAGCGTCACTTGTTTAGTTTGCGCTATAAAAATTAAGTTATTAAACACCAATTTAGCGCCGAGGGCATGGCACTGGCATTTTGCTAAAAACAATTGCATGTGTTGGAACAATATAAGCTAGCAATTAAGGAGTTGCACTTGGCAATAACAGTACACCATTTTTACGAGGTTGTTCGATGAAATGCTTGACCATTGCATTGAACGGTAGCTTTTGTTGTTTATGTTACACCTTTGGAGTGGCAATAAAGTCCAGTATATGTACATTGCATGCTAAAATAAAGTTAATAAAAACAATAGCAATGAATGTTACAAATATTTAACTAACAGCAACACTAAAAGTTTGCGTATAAAAAATTAACACTTCTACGACAGGGAGTGGCCGCAATCAGCAATCAGCATTGGAAATGCCCACCTACAAGAAATTGAGTGAGGGCCACAGCAGCGTACAGTGGAGCAAAAATGTGTACAAAAACTGTCTCAACATAGACTAAGTAAAAAATCTCATCTCCTTGCTTGTAAAAAAAAAATATTACGCTCAGAGAATCATCATCAAACCTACGCTATTTAGTTATCAATATATTGGAAATTACTGAAGCCACATACATATTTTGGGTACTCACATTAAGTTCTTATCAAATTTGATATGTTTTCTCTGTATACTGTCAGTTTATATTAGTACTCGCTTTTACAAAATTTAGTCCAATTCGATATTATTATCCATAAATTACTCTCAAAAAAAAAAAGATTTAATTTTACTTTAATCGAAGTAAAACTTCTTTAGCGGCAGAAATTTTTTACATCGCGTAGCGAAAGTCGCGTCAGAATCAGTTTAGCAATTTCTACCACTATATCTACTAATTTTTACCGCTATTTTTTACTCATTTCTACCACAACTTTTACTAATTTTTACCACTATTTTTACCAATGCTACTACTAATTTCTACCACTATTTTTACTACTTTCCACCACTATTTTTATTAATTTTTATCTTTATTTGTATTAATGCTACTACTAATTTCTACCACTATTTTTACTACTTTCTGCCACTATTTTAACTCATTTCTACCACTACTTTTGTTAATTTCTACCGCTTTTGGTACTGACTTCTACCACTATTTTTACTAATTCCCACCACAATTTTTACTCATTTCTACCACTACTTTTATTAATTTCTACCAATATTTTTACTACTTTTTATCACTCTTATTAATTTCTACCACTATTTGTACTCATTTCTAGCACTACTTTTATTAATTCCTACCAATATTTCTACTACTTTTTACTACTTTTATTAATTTCTACCACTATTTATACTCATTTCTACCACTATTTTTACTAATGCTACTACTAATTACTACGACTACCTTTATTAATTTCTACTACTACGAAGAAGTTCATGCGTGTTTTTTTATTCTTTTATTGGTATAAAGTAAAATCGTTTTATACGAAGCATTAATAGTGTTCACTGAAATCGTTACATGAAACCTTCTGTAAGCCGCCGTACTTTCTGATAAGATTTTCGAGTGTTTTTCCTGTCAACAAAATCGACCAAATTCATTCCGTTAGCGGATGTTTCGTCATGTAGGGGGAATTTGCCCACCTTCATAACCTAACATTAAAATCTCCAAGCACAGTATCGGCAGCAATCTTTGTTTATATTGCTCTTCTATTCCTTGCTCCGTTCACAGTAACTCTTGGATGACAGTTTTGTTAGCCTTGCCTTTTACGAGGACATTAGCCAGCCGGATAGATACACCTGCCCAATTAAGGTGCATGCCTTCAAAACATAGTTCTTAAAACCTTTGCAGGGATTGTCATCAGAATAGGGATCTTATTCTTGGCTTGCTTTTTTTTTTTGGGTAGCTATTTTTAGGTATCGGGTCCCAAACTCAGCGCACAACCAGATTCGGGAAAGCTTTTTTTGTAAGAATAAATTTTAATAGTGTGTCGCTTGCTCCAAGTCAGACAACTCAAAAATATTATTGCTTTCTTTTTGGTTGGTTGGTCTAAGTTTACTTTATTTCCTTACTTGATTTAAACAATTAAGCACTGTATTGCCCATCATCTGGTTAGCGAGCATTCCATGGAAGATGGTAAATTTCTCTCGCCAGACTAATTTACCTTTCCAGATGGTTTTTTCAGTGTGAATGCATTTGATATAATACACGTTGACATACTAACCGATTTTTCAAATGTCTGTATTTTTTGAATATTCTCTGTACTTTTTTGTATGTTTAAAAATTATAAATTTCAGTACATTGTTTTAGAATGTCACGTTTAACATTTTTGGTATAAGAATTCAATTTATTCAACACTAAAATAATTAAAATTCTCACAACTTCTTAAAAGTAAGGATATTTCAAAAACTGTTGTCGTATTGTCGTTTATTTGAGGTCTAGCAAATTTTGTTAGTAACTTTGAATCATGGTAGACAAGAGATGTCCCACACAAACAGAGATGTCATTTTGGATTTATAACACAGGTGCGAATATTTCAGAAGGAAGTTTCTATTTTTTGCTTTAGTACTTTACGAGACAACTTTTTCCTACCATACACTTTGTAGGATTACGTTTTAATCTATATTTCCTTTATGGAAAATGATTAATTAAATTTTTTATATACAAATTGTATTCTTTTTATTTTAAATATTATTACATCGATACAAATTTGTAATTGAACTATGGGAATTGTTAACCAAAATATGAACTTAATACTTATTGTTGTAAACTTTACATTCTTCGCCATTAAATAGATACCAAGAAAATGAGAAAGGGTTTTTGTTACCCTGTTAAATCTTCTAAACGTTTGGTAGTTGAAGCTTAAAATTCCAACAGGGTTATGAAATAATTTTGAGTACCTGCAGACTTTTGACAGCCTGAGAAACTGGCTATCATGCACGTCATAAACGTCAGCTCCATGCCTTCCAATTCTCTTTATATTTTTCGAATAACATAGGACCTTAATTAAAAAAAAAATGTTCCCCTCCTTTAGATTTATTTACCGCTATTTGTTTTAGAAATTTTCGAAGCAAAACTTCTTTAGCAGCATGCTAGTGATTTTTTAAGGTCGCGTCGATATCGCGCCACAAAGTCGCCACATGCTGCTTATATGAGTAAAAAAAAGCATACAACTATTTCGGCACTATTTTAGGACTAGATATTTCGGGATCATTTCTGGGCCATTCAGTAGTTCGGGACTGGTTCACTACAACAACTACTACTACTACTACCAACTACCACTATAACTAACTAATTACTATTACTACTACTACTGACTACTAATACAACTACAACTTCTACTAACTACTACTACTTCAAGTACTAATTACTACTGCTACTTTTACTAACGCTACTATTAATAACTACTATTGTTTTTGCATACTTTAACTAATATTTTTACTAATTTTATAATTAATTTCTACTACTATTTTTACTAACAATTACTACTACTATTTTACTAACGTCTACTACTATTTTTACTAATCCTACTACTAATTAGTACTATTAGTTTTATTAATTTCTATTATATTTCCTACTAATTTCTACTACCATTTTTAAGGATTCTACTACTAATTACTTATACTATTTTTAATAATTTCTACTAATTTTTTTCCTTAATTCTGCTACTTATTACTACTAATATTTTTACTAATTTCTACTATTATTTTTCTTAATTCTACTACATATCACTGCTAATTCTTTTACTAATTTCTTCTACTATTTTTCTTAATTCTACTACTTATTACTACTACTATTAGTACTATTAGTTTTACTAATTTCTATTATATTTCTTACTAATGCTAATACTAACTACTACTACTATTTTGACTAATTTCGACTACTATTTTTACGGATTCTACTACTAATTACTAATACTATTTTTACCAATTTCTACTAATATTTTTCTTAATTCTATTACTTATTACTACTAATATTTTTACCAATTTCTACTACTATTTTTCTTAATTCTACTACATATTACTGCTAATATTTTTACTAATTTTTTCTACTATTTTTCTTAATTCTACTACTTATTACTACTACTATTTTCGCTTATTTCTACTATTCTTTTTACTAACGCTAACACTAATTACTACTTCTATTTCTACTAATTTCTACTACTATATTTAGTAATGTTACTGATGTTACTACTATTTTTACTAATACTGCTACTAATTACAACTACTTTTATCACTAATGCTACTACTAAGTACTACTAACCACGACTTCTATTAGTCTGTCCCCACATTTAACTCTTTATCTCTTTGTAGAAGCAGCATAGAACTTTAACTTCTGTCTCGCGCACTTAGATGCACGCGTATTTCTTTAGAACTCAATATTTCAACACTTATTACTTTAGTGTGGTTTCGTTTTGCAATTTAAGATCCACTGTTGAAAGTAAAAGTTAAAAAAAAATTTAGTTTCTTAATATCCCTGCTTGCAATCTAGCCCACTGTAAGACAGTTACACAACTTGGAACCATTTCAAAAAGGAAAGGTTCTATTAAAGCCGCCATCGCCTTGGTTACTTCAATAAATATTTAATTGTTATAAAATTATATTAAATATTTGTAACATTTATGTAGCATTCAAGCACATGATCAGTAAAAAAAAGACCCCGAACAGCCAATCAACCGCTGGTGAGATCTAAGCTGTTACTGGGCACTAAAGCGTCCATTCCCTTATCGGTTTCATGGCTACCTCCACCTTTCAAGTGAGCACTCGCTTAACTATATAAATAAATAAATATATAGTATGTATGTATGTGTATGGCTCTAAGGCGATTGTATGACAAATTTGTTTACATTACCCACAAGTGTATAAATATTATTGGTGCATTTTATTGTGTGTTTACTTTTATTGTTGTTTTTTTTTATATATGTAAGTATTTTAACACTACTACTATTAGCCTGTAGCATGTGTGACCATTGCTGGTAAATATTTCGAGGTGCTGGGTTTTCATTGCCGCGTCAAATCGACACTGTTCGTAAAAGTCAATGGCAATGACAATAGTCAGAATAAGAATTGACATGTCCATTAGCCATTTCAAATTCACGCTATGTATTCTCGATATGTGGCATACGGAGGCTATGCAGTTCATTGACAGCTGCAGAGGGAACAGCGGCAGTTGTGGTGGCATTATCATTTGCTGGACGGGTGGTCATTGCGGCAGGCAAATGAACTAAATACACAAAAACCCAAAACTGAGCTTTACAAAGCCCAACTATTAGTTTGAAAAGAAAAATTAAAACAAAATCAGCATCCAAGGTTGTCAGCGCTATTGGCGCTTACTGCTTGCCATTCTGAAACAAAAGCGTTAAAATGTTGATCCAAAGAAGAAAGGAAATGCCATTCTAGCTTAGTGTACAATAACTAAAAACAAATTTTAAGACAGTTCAAAACTGTATATTGCAATTGGTTCAGTTAGGTTGATTGCTGACCAACTGCTCAGTGCGAACAACGCCCTCAATTTATGTGTGAACTATTTCGTTTAAGTTCGTATGAGTCGCTTTAATTCAAGGAAATTTGTTAATTGATTTTTTAATTATTATTCATTTTTCTGATTATTTTTTAAATCATTCAAAGTACACCAAAATATTACAAGGTTGCTTGAATAATTGAAAATCTTTTAAAATGAATATGTCAAATGCCAAAAACCATATTTACAGTATATACAATTTTTACACTTGTATACAAATTAGAGGCTTAACTACTATAAGAGAAAAGAATAAAAATCAATAAATTATTATTATAGGTTAGGTTAAGTTAGGTTAGGTTAGAGTGGCTGGCGTTGACCACAGGCACTGAGGCACAAGTGGGCTTAAAACGAGAGCCTGTTAGGGTACTGCTGATGGAAAGCCATTTATTTTTCTACCCTTCCTTAGAAGTTGAAGCATCGACAGCGCCTTATGTGGCGCAAACAAAAAGGCGGGAATCTTCGTTGGGTTCAGGTCGGCTAAGTAATCCTAAAGGTACTAGGGGAAATAGTGTTCAATGCTCTCCACTTCCTCATTGTCTCAACTGTGACAAAATCGTTGTTTGTACATAAGTCAGTCTTCTGTTATTAGTCCGTCCGTCTTTTAGTCTGTGAGATCAGCATTTCGGGCGCAACCTTTTATTTCAACCTTTTTTTCAACTTGTCGGGGTAGTGTGACAGGTGGGTTCCATGGGATACCTGGAATCTACTTCCGCGATGAGTTCAGTTTTTAGTCTATGCTTGCAGGATGTTAGAGGTATTCCCACGTTCTGAGCAAGATTGGTCACAGATATTTCCATCCCTTTCCTTGCTAATTCGTCGGCCATGCAGTTGCTGGGAATATCACTGTGCCCAGGTGTCCCTACAACCTTCACCGTGCGTTTGGTCGCGAGCCGATTAAGAGTTCTTCTTCATTCTATGGCTACTTTGGACGTTGTTTCGATGGATCTCAGAGTATACTTATATATTGCCCCTATTTTTTAAGACTGAAATTAGGAAAGCATTTTCTTAATAATTAAATCTTGAAATGTGAAATTATTTCGGGACAATTTCGGAACCATTTCAAGAAAAGGTCGGGATCTTTTTGACTCTCGTTCAGGATTATTTGGAAACCAGCCTTAAAAAGCTCCCGAACTGGACTCGAAATGGTCCCAAAATTTTCTCAAAATTGTCCCGAAATGGCTAGTTTTAGACAATAAACTTTACTTTTGGACCATAGACTCCTGCATATCCAGTTGTCCTCACAACGTCCATACTAATAGACAATTTGAGAACTATAAAATGTTAAAACAAATTTGTATGTGTTGAATTCTGAGCTCTGAAAGTGATGACTTATGTCGAGCTCAGAGTGAAAACGATGACCTTTACCATTGATATTCGTCGTTTTGGCTCAGAAGACGGCATACATATGTATTGTTGATGGTCAATGACGCATTTATTGCAATTAAAATAGCAAATTTTACTAAAAAATAGTTCTTTTAAAATTATAAAAGCAACATCGTATACATTTTGTTATTTTGCTTTACTCATCTGAAATTGCTTCATTTTTTATGTCTTCACTCTGATGAAAAAGTTTATCTTCCGCTATGACGTCTTTATATTCTGAGAGATTGCATGAAGGAACTTTGAAACTTATCACTAGTTTTTTGTTTCACTGTTTTATTATTTTAAATGGCGACTAGTTATCTGCTTTTCACGCAGTTGTTTGACGACTTTTCAGATTTTCTAGACTATATACAAACAGCTGATTCGAACGTTCAGGTGCATATGACTATGCTATGATGTAATCGATTATCCATTCAATATTTCATAAATACTTTACCCAAAACTGTGACACGCAAATGAGTGGAAAAACTATTTAACACGTGGTTATTTACATAATGAAAATTATGTAGTGCTTATAATCGATATCATATTTTTAGCCGATATATTTTCTCTCTCAAAATTTATCTCCATGGTTTTGTTAATTGAGTTGATAGCACTGAAATTGCTTGTTTTGCTTAGAGAACTGTCAAAAATCAATAGAGAAATTCAATTCGGCAAAATGCGTAAATGATTAAATGAAAAGAGAAGGGACTACCCTGGTGATCAACCAAAAAAGCAAAATTAACGTGCTGTCCCTTTTCATAGCTCTATGCCCTTTGTATTTGGTCATCAAAGCTTTTTAAGTAAAATAATGCAAAACAAAGCCAGCAAGGTGAGGAAGGCGAGCAAAGCAGGCCTGCATTGTATCAATTTTCTCTTCTCAATGGGGTTGCAAAGTCCGATTTTTGTGGGGCTCGATTAGTATCATTTTGCGCTATTCAGAACATACCAAAATAAAAGAGACTATTGCTCTAATCCTCGTCATTTTATGCTGCATGTGAAAATGCCCGATCGATTTCATCCGTTTTGATTGGATTGAGCCTTTTACTATGTGCGGAACCAAGTTGGCGCTGGCTTGGTTTTCAAAATATCACAAGCTTTTCACTGTATCAGTTCATGTTTCAGTTTTGAGTTAGCTTGAAAATAAAATTTTTTTTTTTTTGAGCTTAAACACATTTTTAAAAATATTTTTTTAAGTAAAATTTCTTTAGCGATACCAAGTTTTTACATCGCGTAACGAAAGTCGCGTCAGAATAACTTTACTAAAATCTACCACTATATTTACTAATTTCAACCACTATTGTTACTAATGGAAGTAATAATTTCTACAAATATATTTACTCATTTCTACCACTATTTTTATTAATGCTACTACTAATTACTACCACTATTTTTACTTACTCCACTATTAATTACTACCACTAATTTTACTAATTTCTACCACTATTTTTTCTACTTTCTACCACTTTCTTTACTAATGCTATTACTAATTACTAATGGAACATATAATTTCTACCACTATTTCTACTAACTCTACTACTAATTACTACCACTATTTTTACTTACTCCACTATTAATTACTACCACTAATTTTACTAATTTCTACCACTATTTTTTCTACTTTCTACCACTTTCTTTACTAATGCTATTACTAATTACTAATGGAACAAATAATTTCTACCACTATTTCTACTAACTCTACTACTAATTACTACCACTATTTTTACTTACTCCATTATTAATTACTACCACTAATTTTACTAATTTCTACCACTATTGTTTCAACTTTCTACCACTTTCTTTACTAATGCTATTACTAATTACTAATGGAACTAATAATTTCTACCTCTATTTCTACTCATTTCTACCACTTTTCTTCACTACTTTCTACAACTATTTTTACTAACTTCTACCACTATTTTTACTTACTGTACTAATAACCTCTACCATTATTTTTTAAATGTCTACAACTATTTTTACTAATTGTAATTATAATTTCTACCACAATTTTTGTAAATTTCAGCCATTATTTTTTTAAATATAAAATTAAATTTAAAATTTTAAATTTCTACCACTATTTTTATTAATGCATCTACTAATTTCTACCTCTATTTTTACTAATTTCTTCCACTGCTTTTACTAATTTCTATCACTATTTCTACTTATTTCTACCACTATTTTCACTATATACTACTTTCTACCATTATTTTTTTCTAGTTTCTACAACTGTTTTTGCTTCATTGTATTACCATAGTTCAGAATCTCTCCCCTAATCCTCAGCTATGAGAATTATATTTTATTTATCAATACTACAATGGCGCGCCATCTCTGCAACGCCCATCTCTGTTAAGCACCACTTTATCCTCCACAAATTACACAATGAAATGAGCTCTAATTAATTTCCATTCATGGTTGATTTGTTATAAAACTAATTCAGAGCGTGACAGAAAAACGTTTACTCTTAAGGGAATTTAAACAAACAAATGAAAAATTTTCTATTGCGAAATGGCATTCAATAAGCTATTCGAAGTTAACTGTAAACGAGTTTTCGAAATCACTACTCATTAGTTATGCTTAATATTAATCAACTTATTGAATAGCGTTGGCGATTTTCAAATTGATTATTTTTCTAATTTTAGTAGCGTTTATATGCGTTTGCGTTGGGTGCAAATTAATTTAAACCTAACTCTGCATAGAAATATCCATACACATATGGGGGAGCACATTGTTCTGCGAAATAATTCTAACTCTTTTCGCAATTCATGCTGATGAACTTTGTGCTCTACTCTGATTCCTCCGGTGCTGTTCAATATCCGTCACGACTACTAGTCGCATGTCTGGCTAAGCATAGTGTACTACATAGTACTATGCAATTTACAAAAGTATTCATGTACTGTTATAATATGAGCGTATGCCATTTTATTTCCTCGTATATATGAAATTCTTTGTGTGTCTGTATGTCGTATTCGCATGCTAAATGCAAATTTAGCCACACAATTAAGTTTTCATGTTCCAGCTTGGTACAGTGATTAGTAATAAAATACACACATACGTTCATAAAACATGCTTGTAAGTAGCTGGTGCAATGCGGCAGCTGTTGTCTGCCAATTGCAATTATGCTCCACATAGTTAAATGCGTAATTATGAGATTGGAGTCAAAAGTTTTCGACGTCCGCAAAAAAAAAATATAAAATATTAATTGAATATTTCATAGCAACTAATTGTTGTAGTAGTGGCCAATGTCACCTTAGAAATCGGATTATAACTAAAATAAAAGCAACTACCGTTATAGTGTGAATCTATTTACATACATATATCTTCCTTCCACTTAATCAAACTGCTGCCAAAATATTGCTAGCGAATTTCTCTGTCAACTACCGCAATCGAAAATGTCGAACTTTTTAAATGTTATTTGCATTACAGTAAAAATACTTCGAATTTTCACAATACATAATTAAGGTACTGTCAAACGCTGGTATGAAAGTGCTTTCAGAAAGTGTCCTGGTGCCGCAAATAATTCCAAGAGCAGTTGCCCTATGCAATGAAAGTATGTTCAGAAAGCACTTTTTACTTTCCAAAATTATATTTTATTGGCTAGCCACATGACAAAATGAAATTACATTTTGAAAGAACTTTCTATCAATTTACGATGGAAAACTATCGATGGGGCTATCGACAGTATCGATGCTTGTGTTCTGCAGTCACTATCGAATTTTCCTAAACACTATCGATAATTATTTTTTGTTTCTTTTACTGTTCACTATACGCTAAAAATTGAGCAATAAACAAATTAACGTTGGCAAAATTTTATCTAGGAAACAAAATTAAAATTTGAATACTTGAAATTCCTTAAGAGAAGCTCTTTTGAGTTAAAACTAGTTTTTATAGTTTTTTATAAAATTTACAAAATGGTTTGTAAAAGTAATATGCATCGTTCATATGTGGTGTAGAAAGACAGGGTTTTCTTTGCAATTTATACTATGTTAACCTTTTTTGATTACAAAAATAAGTTTCAATAGTTTTGCTAGTGTCGAAATTAATTATTTGAGAACACCATTTCTTGCTAAAGTAGTAAAAGTCAACATAGTAAAAGAGAACCGAACACATTTACCAGTAATGTGGTTTGCTATATCTCTTTCCATTCAAAAATTCTTTTTGGGCTTATAACTCTTAAAATGTGTAATAAAATTTCGTTAATTACAAAATAGAGGATCTCTAATAGAAAGTAACACTTTCGATAGTATAGAATATTTTGCACTGTCACTATCACAACTATCGAATGTGTACACTATCGATAGTTTTCCAGCACCACAATAAAGACATATGCATTTGGCCATTAGCATACTAGGAAGAATGGCACCCGATATTTATTTTATTTATTTATTTATTTATACAAAGCTTACATAATAATTAATTAAACTAAAGCAAACGCAGCGCTAGCAG
This sequence comes from Anomoia purmunda, assembly GCA_951828415.1. Taxonomy (NCBI): domain Eukaryota; kingdom Metazoa; phylum Arthropoda; class Insecta; order Diptera; family Tephritidae; genus Anomoia; species Anomoia purmunda. The sequence continues at coordinate 125,229,625 of OX639994.1, forward strand.
CAGAGGCTTTCGGCTGAGATCCGATATTAAAATACTTTGCAGATAGTGATATCTATAAGTACAACACACTCTCGCAGTTATTTCACGGTCATCATTTGTGGAAATAGTGACGATTTTTTCAACTCAATATTTTCAAAATATCGATGACACTACGACGATATTTCATTTCTATGTATGTACAAAAATTCATAACGAATTTTTGTCAAAACTATAATGATTTTGCTTGCGTCATTTCACATTTTTTTTTGGATTAATCAATCGGCATTTTCCCATTCCCAATCAGATGAAATCATCCAAGTATATCCATCGTGGTATAGTTGTCCGGATATTAATTAAGTAGAATAAATGTGAATAAAAGATGTTCAAGTATTTCAATAACTCATGTTTTTAATTTGGCAGTAATTCGTAAACACTTAAGACTGTAGCGAAGTTCTTGAAAGAAAAAAACTCAACAACTAGCGACGATAACCTCATTCCGCCTTCCGAACAACTTTAGTGTCAGTTTCTTTCAAGCCAAGCTAGTGACAATACAAGTTGCGTTAGACTGTTAGATATCTATTATTTGCATCATGTAGAAGACGACAGAAATTCCTGGGTGCGGGGTTTTTAAATAACCAAGACGCAGAATTGAAATTACGGGAGCTGCTCAAGTTCCTCGATTCGACAGACAGGTTTAATGGAATTTAGGCATTTCAATGCAGAAGCAAGCGGTATCACAACCGGCCCAATTGGGGGCCTGTGTTTGCTCGTATACAGCCAACCTAACATATGTAGTTGGATTATTGTATTCGGCTTCTTTTTAATTTTGTAAATACAAAAAAAAAATCAATACAGCTCAAAAAAGCTTAAAATATCCATTTCAATATATAGATATTTGGTCCTCGAAACTTTTAAAGAAATAAACGGAATTTTCGCACTCAACGAGTCATGTGGCTGAACAGAATGCTGCACTACAGCCACAAGCTATTTCGTTAGCTACATTAGCTGATAAATGTTGGTTGCTTTTAAAAATATTATAATGAAAACAAAATGAGAAGTGTAGTTTTTGCCAACTTATTTATTCTATTTTACTATAAAGATTTATATTTTTGGTTATAACGCAAGACTGTTACAGACTAACCTGCGTTTCTGCATTGCATTTGATTAGATTAGATTAGATGGGATTTGAATAATTGAGTCTATGTATATTTTGGCATCAAAAGTTGTCGCCGTAGCCGAGTGTGTAGCGTATACACGGTTCTTTCTGCGTTCCCCAAGTTCGAATCCTGGCCGGGGCAAGTAACATCAAAAATTATAGGAAAGTTTTTTCCAATAGCGGTAGCCCCTCAGCAGGCAATGGCAAACCTCCGAGTGTATTTCTGCTATAAAAAAAATGTCTCACTAAAAACATTCGCCATTCGGAGTCGGCGTAAAACTGTCGGTTCCTCAATTTATGTTACAACATCAAGACGTACACGACAAATTGTAGGAGAAGTTCGGCCAAACAGCAAACTATGATGGAAGTGCCAAATTATTATTATAGATATTAAAAACCTTTGGGAAACCTTTGCTATATACTTGGGATTAAAATTACAAATGGCTGCTTTTTTTTTATATAACAACCAAAATTACCCGAAACCCTTTTTTGTCAGAACTTTGTAACCACACCACTGTCATAAATTGGTTTTGTCTTATTTTATACTCACCTGTTTATGCTAGCACATAGCATATCAAATGCATACATTTTCATATACCAAGAATGTTTTCTAAAATGCGGCAGTGTCATGTTGCGCGCCATAACAATCAAAGCATTCATAAATAGTGAACTAGTTTTAATTGTATTCAAAGCGGATTTGAATTTAAAGAGCGTGCATATATGAATGTGCATGCCTACATACAATTGTATATACTCACTTTTGCGAACGCATACAATACATTTCAATTTCATAATGCTTATTATAATTAATTAATAAACCCTTTTCGTTTTCTCATTCACGCCCATTTGCTTAATTATATTATATATACAATATTAAAGGATTTTTTTTTTTTGAATAAACAAAAATGTATGCGTACATTATGTTGTATTTATAAAAAAGAATTCGGAAATATATTTGCACGATTTTTTCATTCAATTATCTGTTTTTATTACCACAAAGCCGTGGCCGCGCCCATTTGCTATTTAAGATAACAAACAACAAATATAACGAGGGCGAAAAACAATTAGATTAAATCCATTTTAAACATACCAAAATTTTGCTCTATTTTTTTATTCACACACTTTAAGGAAGTCTATTGACTGCCGCCAATGTGGCGTATTGAGCCAATCGACAGCTTTTGATTGACTTTTCTTCGCCCCACCTGTAACTCTCCTACCAGCAATTCAATCGGTGCGCAACCTTGTGGAGTTCGCTGGAATTTCACAGTTAATTAGATTTTACTAAGTCAATAAATATTCAATTTAGGAAACAAGCGCAAGCTTTGAAACTTGCTGTCTATCTAATCAGCGGGCTGTCTGTCCATTCTATGCCAAAGTGATTTAACACCTTTCCAAGGGTTGCAAACTATTTTGGTATTGATTTGCTGTTTGCTTTTGGCAGTATATTTCCTTGACAGGCCCAACTGTCAACTGATATCCGCGACCTAATTGTTGTCGTTGCTCTGGTTTTTTCGTATGGAAAATCCATAAACCGAAATCGCAACGATTAGAGAGGAACCTATTTTTGTGGGCGTTGTTAATCGGCATTTATGTAGCTTTAATGTGCAGATCTATATAAATATGTGTATAGTTTGTATTCTCAATTGTTAATATAAGAATGGAAATTGAAAACTTTCCTCCATTTATCGCGCAACTATTGGCGCTCGCTTGCCGATACTGTCGTTGCAATTAATGAATTAATTAATTTGCATATTGTCGCCGCGTTCCGTTGATATCTAATATTATATTTCAAACATGAATGCGACACTTATAAACATTTATTAATTATGGCAGTTTGTGTTGTTAATTGGAATATATTTTTAATTAACCAGCGGCATGTCGAAGCAAAGGGTTTGTTCCGCCATTAGTAAACTTTTATTTAGCCAATACGATCTAAGCTGTGCTCAACTGCAATGAGCTGGAATGAGCTAAGCTGTTTAAGTTATATTAATGAGTTTGAGCTCCGAAATTGTGCAAAAATGTTGAGGAAAGATAATCAATTGCTATGGTCATTGCTACGGTAGCAGGTCCGGTAGCAAAACATGAATTCGTTTAATGTATAAATGATTGTTAAATAAGCTTAATGGGGGTATTTGCAATGGAAGCTTAAGAATATCTGAACATATTTGCATTTAAGTGGTTTTACCGAACCAGAAATGAATACCAAAGGTATATTTTCATTATGTCTGGGACAGATTTTGTTTAGTATTGAAATTTAGTGAGAAGAAACTGTTGCACTGCATTAAGAATAGTAAAGGAATTTTATAATATGAATAAAAACATAATTTTGGATCAAATTTTTTGGACAATAGGACTCACAAATATTTCCTTAGAACAGAAACCAACATTTTCCTACTTATTCTTGATCTTCGCATTTTTTATCTTCTCTACATAATCGCCATTGATTTCAATGCATTTCTTAAACCTCTAGTTCCACTTCTCAACCCACTCTTTAAAATCTTGCTTTTTAAGTTTGGCCGCGAAAATTAGCTCCGCACTGCTGCTAAAAACCTTTCCCCTCGAATTTCCTTTAATTTTTGAAAATAACGAGAAATCATAAGGTTCTCAATCTGGGGGAGAATGGCGGTGGTTGCATTTCTTCAGTGCCAGAGATCGCAATGAAGTTACTCCTTATTTTAATAGTGAGAGCTGGCGCGTGGTCATGCTGTTAAAAATAGCGCCGCAAATCCTTTTTCTTACGATTTTCTAACAAATTTCGGAAAACTTTTGGTAAGCAGACTTCGTTATAGCATTTTGTAGTTACCGTTTGATTATTTTGCACTCGAATAGCAGCTATAATTTTTATCGCGTGCAGTAAACTGACATCATTTCTTTTGTTGCTGATTTTTGTTGCTTACCTTTTACGAGTGGATTTGCTTCTTATGGATTCCATACCGTGAACTGCTGTTCGTGCTTAGAGAATCATGATTTGTGACCACAAACGACTTTAATAAAGTTGCTAGATTGCTTATCTTCGAACATATTTAGGAAAAATTGAACAAAATGCACTCTTACCTCTTTTTTTGGCTCATTTCTAATTTGTGCAACCCATCGTGCATATTTCTTCATGTATCCTAAGTTATTACTTAATATTCTCTGTACATTGAAGCCCAATTCATTAACAATCATGTGTTGTTTCAATCATCGATCTGCGTCAACTTTGGGCTTAACAAAAACCACAGTAGTGTCATCATTAAAAGATTTTGATTAACCTTCTCTCGAGCTCGTACTCAACAGAAAAATGTTCCCATGGGAATCTTTGGAAACATTTGGAAATATTTTTATCAGCGAATTGTGAGTTTCATTTGCTGATGAGTATTTTAATAGTGATATGAAAAAAGTATAGAACCTTCTCGCAATGACTTGATTTTAAATCATTTAAATCTGTTCGTTATATTTTTGAAGGGTGTTTTTTTTTAGACGTGTGATTTTCAATGAGGCAATAGTTCTTTCGGAGTTGATCTTTTTGGCAGCTGTTACTTGATTTATACTCAGTTTGGTTTGCCATTTGCAAGAATTGAAGCCGAACGACCATCAAGCGCGTCGAATTTTCGGTGAATGGGTCCAAAACGAAATGTCTGCCGAACGCGATTTCCACAAGAAAATTTTATTCAGAGGTGAATCCCACTTTTGATTGAATGGGTACGTTAATAAACAAAATTGTCGCGTTTGAAGTGTAGATAATTCACAAGCCATTTTGTTGAGGCACCGTTACATCCTCAAAAACAGTTGTTTGGTGTGCTCTATGGGCAGAGGGAATCCTTGACCCATATTTCTTCAAAAATCAATTTGGCCATAATGCTATAGTCAATGGGGAACGCTATAGAGCCATGATTAATGACTTTTTTGTGCTTGAATTGGAGGATGTTGATGTGGACGATGAAACAATAAATTTATTGTAGGAAACTTTTGATGAGCGCATCAAGACGCACAACACAAATTATAGGAGAGTTCAGCCAAATATTGGATCTATAACTTAATTCGTGCGGTTTGCTAAGAGATGGCGTAATTTGTATGTAGTCCATCGTTCCAATATATATTTCGAACATACGTTGGAAAGCTACTGTCATTGTACGTCTTTTCAGTATATGTCATTCATTTGAAGGCGTAAACAACAATAATTTTTTTGTTCACTCAAATATGTCGAACTTTTTGCCTAAAAAAGTGTTTTTGCGGGGAGTTCTTCTTCATTACTTTAATATGAAGAAAACTGCTGCCGAAAGTCATCGTATTTTGGTGGAAGTTTATGGTGAATATGCTCTAGCTGTACGAACTTGCCAAAAGTGGTTTGCACGATTTAAAAGTGGTAATTTTGACTTGGAAGACGATGAACGTCCTGGGCAGCCAATAACAGTTTGAAGATGAAGAACTGGAAGCATTACTCGATGATACATTCAAAAGCAAGGAAATTGGGGTCCACATGAACACAAGCCGAGAGATGTCGAAAGGCGGCTTTGCTTGTACGAAATGCTGCTGGAATGTCACAAAAGAAAGTCATTTTTGCATCGGATTGTTACTTGTGATGAAAAATGGATCCATTACGATAACCCCAAGCGCAAAAAATCATATGTGAAATTCGGCCAACCAGCCAATTCAACGGCTAAGCCGAATATCCATGGCGCGAAGGGTGTGCTGTATTATGAACTGCTAAAACCGGGTGAAACCATCAATCGAGAACGCTAGCCAAAAAACGCCCGGAATATGCGACCAGACACGAGGTAATAATTTTCCACCATGACAACGCTCGGGCCCAAGTTGATATTCCGGTTAAGAACTATTTGGAAAACAGTGTATGGGAAGTTTTACCCCACTCGCCTTATAGCCCAGACCTTGCCCCATTCTGACTACCATTTGCTCCGATCGATGCAGAACGCCCTAAATCAAAAATTAGCTTAATTCATTCTTGGCTGCCAAGCCGGCGCCGTTCTTTTGGGATGGGATCCACAAATTGCCAGAAAGATGGAAAAAAAGCCATAGCTTCAGATGGGCAATACTTTGAGTAATATTATTGTATATGTTTTTCTTAAATAAACGTTCAAATTTTGGAAAACCCCCGCACGAATTAAGTTATACACCAAGCTATGATCTAAGCGCCAAATTATTTTGTTACTTATATTATTATTAAAAAAAAATATTTTAAATATGTTTTTTGAAAGACTGCTGTTATATTTTAGATATTGTGTAAATATTTTTTTCCAACCAAAATATTGCAACCTCACTTTTGACTTCTAAAATAGAATTTTCTCAAAACTAATTCAGCAACATTTTCAATTATAAATTCGAAAGCGTTAATGGAAAATGAGAATACTCAGTTGTAAATAAAAAGTGTGAACTGAAAATGAGAAACTTATTTTTGTTACATATTTTTCCAATAAAGAATAATTGCAATCAAATTTGTTATATGCATGGAACGATAATGCTTTTTCGCATTCTTTCCTGTAACAGTGTTTACGAGCTTTTTTAAATACTGAAGTCACTAGTTTCTTACATCTGGTTCACTTACATGTCGGTTTGTAAACGAGTCACCGCATATATCTAATTTTCAAATGACACTTTCGCATTTTAATTTGACCGTTTCTCATTTGCAATTGGAAATGGTGTAGTTTAACGATTTTTTTAAACCTCTGTTTGCTCAATGAAAGAGGAGCACAGATAGTTATACGAATATACAAATTTACGTGTAAATTAATTTCAAATTTATCATTGGCGCCAACTACTCTAAAATTCTATATTGAGTAGGCAGTGCAAAAGAAATATGAGAAGCCTATTAATATCTCATACCATATATGTGTGTAGTACATTTGTACTTGTAGAACTGCTCTATATAAATTCAACACTTCGGCAAACGTATTAAATTTGCATTTGAAAATTAATGCCACCCTCTGTGTCGCTTTTATGTTCGCTGGCAGTAATTTGTTTCTGCAACTTTTGCCAGCGTTTATTTCACTTGCATTGTTATTATAACTAATTTTGTGATAATGGGTGTGTAAACTTTAATATAGTGAACACACCGCTTTTTACGCTCTCATTTAAATATTTCTTGGACACGCCATGTACGCCAATCAGCAGTAAATAATTACACTGGTTTTCTATTGCGAATATTCGCACCTTAATTTCCTCCTCCTCCTCTATTATATTGCATGTATGCATGTGTGTGTGTGTGTGTGTGTGTGTTTAATAAAATTAAAAGTTTTATTAAATTAAATTTGCTTGTTTTGTAATGCAAATAAATAGCACTAGAGCTGTGGGAGACGCCTTTTGTTGACAGCATTAAAAATGTGCCCGCTCACCAAGGTTCGCTACTTAAGTCTTTTGTTCGCGTTCAGTTGGTTGAGTACAGGCGATTTCCTGAGTGGCAAATTTTATGAGGGTAAAATTGAAAATAAGTGTGTAAAGATTTTGAGTAAAATGCTGGCTATTAAAATCACAAAAATTGTTGACCTTTAAATAAGTGATACTTCGTTAATTTGGCAACAAAAAAAAAATTGGATGAAGACTTTTAAAGTTTAAGGTTTTTTATAGCTTATCGCATGTCTACATATCTCATATTTCCAGTTTCATTTTTGTTCATAACAATTCGACAACAATAACAACAACACAATTCTTCAATTAACCAGTGTCAACATAACTTTTTTGTAAGTTTTTTCTTGTCATCAGCGAATTGAACTGAGCCTGTTGTTGGAGACAAACATTCCCACTGGTCTATCAATAAATTCCAATTAAACAAACAAACTGAAATAGTGACCGGCGATCAGTCATTTTGCAAAGTAGCTGTAGCAAATTGAATATAACGTAAATATGTTGAAAATTTATATGTGTGTATATAAGTCTATGTAAAGATATATATTTATATATAAACAGTGATGGACGTTTTGGAGTGAATTTTTATTCAAATAAAAAATAAAATGAAATTCAATATTTTCTTATCCTTTTAAATAACGAATAAATTTCCATTCATTATACAGAAAATTTTTAGTAACGAATAGAATTTCATTCACCATACAAATAATTCTGAATAACGAATAAATTTTCATTCATCATTTAAATAATTTTGTAATCACGAATACATTTTCATTCATCATTCAAATAATTTATAATTACGAATATATTTGTATTCATCATTCAAATATTTTAAAATACAAATAAAATTGCATTCAACATTCAAAAAGTTTTGAAAAACTAGTAAATTTTCATTCATCATTCAAATTACTTGATGTAACGAATAAATTTTCATTCATTATACAAATAATTTTAAATAAAAAATAAATTCTAATTCATCATTCAACTAATTTTGAATTACAAACGAATTTGCTTTATATGTAAGCAGTTAACCCCAATTCTCCTAGTTTGAAAGCTTACTTCGAGAGGGCTTTAGAGTCATACAAATTGCCGTCCTTAGCATGTCTTAAAAATAGCTAAAATCGAATTATTTCGTCAAATTTTTGATTTATTACTCGAAATGTTGAAAATATGATATTGAGTATTTCATTGTTATGTTTCCAAACAAAGAAATGTATCGCTTACTAAAGGGTTACATTTTATGAAGAATAAAGTTTTTTTTTCGAGATGGTAGAAATTAAGTTGTTTGAACCTAGTAGACTAAGGATAGAGTGAAATAATCCTAAAAGGATATAAACACTTAAATTCTCTGTTAACCCACATATCACATTTTTGAATAGAGTTGTAAATAAAAAGGTTATGAAGAAAACTCGATTTTGACCGTTTTTAGAATACGCCAAGAACAAAAATTTGTAGGGGTGATCGGAGGGTTGTGAGACACGGAGGGTCGTGAGACGCGCTTACAGCCCTGAACTAAAAAGCGCGACATCTACCAGCTGACTGCGAAACTTCTTACTTGTTTCCAATCTTCATATCCACATCACAAATGTTCCGCTCATGCTGATTCTTTGCGTCTTCCCAAATCGCGACTCCAATTTTGTGATCGAAAGTTTTGTAGACCGTTCGAGTTTGCTGCCTTTTCACTTTGTTTTACAAGCTATTTGCAAGAGTGCATACATCCGAAACATAGCTTGGTGAGTAGCCTTTTGACACACGGAACAAATTTTTGCATAAACATTCAATGCGTCCGTAAAGCAGTAGCCATATTTAAAATATAGCTATTGGGGGGTCGTGAGACATTCTATTACCGTCATCTAGGAACATAAAATTGTATTTTATAGCCTGATATAGCGTTTCTGTACCCAACCAAAACGTTTAATGATAATTTTAATATTTTCGTTGGATTCAGTGTTTTTGATGATCGTTATTTCTTTCTTTAGTCATCATGGTGCGTCATAAGTATAGTCAGACTTCCAAACCTGCGACTGATGTCAATGTTTTTGTGGCTGAAAAAGCCGCTACATTCCGTTGGTAGAGTATATAATATCCATAAGTCTAAATTGATGCGCTTCATTTCAAATCTGAAAAAAGCGAACGTAGACCCCACAACCACTTCGAATGAAATATTTTATTTTTTGAATTAATCCGCTTTTTATTTGCCTTTCTATGATCACCTCGAAATCTTTTAAATTTGAAGAAATTGTAGACAAGATTAAAATAAAAAATTTTGATAAAATTAAGCCATTTTCATTTTTATAAATTTGTGCCTCACAACCCCTCGAACATTGCGAAAATCTATAAAAAAACAACTTTTGAGCAGGCAGGAAAATTTGAAGGTCGTACTAAAATTTCAACAAATGAAACTCTTGGCTGAGTGAAGTTACACTGAATCATGATTTAAATATTTGTACGGGCAGAAAAATGGCTTTTCTATTATATTTTTTGTCAAAAAACAAAACCCGTCTCACAACCCCCGGTCTCCCCTACACCAAAAAAAAAATAAAAGAACCTAAGGAATATGTTTCTTATATTGATGCAATTTTTCTTCAAATTGCGATATTTTCTTCCAACTAAGTAATGGTTGCATCGAAATAAATAAAAACCTACATAAAACGAAATCTATTTGCTCCAAAAGTAAAACATTTTTCTTAGGCGGTTTTGTATTCCCATTTTTATAGCTGTTTTTTCTTCAATCCCGTTACTTTTTTTTTTAATTTATGTAATCAATAATCCTCTTAAAGTGAGCTTTCAAACGAGGTGGATAATGGCTTACCTTCTTCTTTCGTATGAAGACTAACCCGGCCCAATGTCCATATGTACGTGTATACTATACAAATCTTGAAACGATGTGGATGACTGAATAATGATGTATTCAAATTTATTCGTTATTTCAAAGTATTTGAATTATGAATGAAAATCTATTCATTACTGAAAATTCTCTGAATGATGAATGAAAATTTATTCGTTATGCAAAATTAATTTACTCATGAATGAAAATGTGTTCTCGTTACTAGAAATTATTTGTATGACAAATGGATACCTATGCACTATTCAAAATTACTTAAATAGCGAATGAAAATTTATTCTTTTTTTTCCGTCAATCAACTATTCAGTTTTCTGGTGACGCCCATCGCTGTATACATATACTCGTATGTATATAGTATGTGTATTCACGTGCTGTTATTTACAATGTAAATATTAAACTTTGCACACTCAAATTTTGTCTGAGCATTGGTTTTGCCGCTTTCATGCTCTGTCATTCTGTCAATTTATGTTGAAGTTTATGGTCACATATGTACGTCCACGCGTAATTCATACATCAATTAAATCTTAATTATGCATGCTACCTATACACCATAACTCATACGTACGTACATACATACACACATACATATACAGGCGCATGCAACCACAATTGTAGGCCGCTCTGTGTAAAAATTACTTCGGGGCAGAGTAGTAATACACAAATGTACAATATGTTACTTTTTACTTTTCGATTTTGCCATGCCTACCTGCGTATACTACGCGCTTAATTATATAGATGCGTTTATTAATTGGAGAGCTATCTTCAAAAGATTGGCAGTTGGACAGTCTGTGGTAATTGATGCTTTCATAAATTGTATTTAGTTTTATGCCTTTGCGATTAATTGATAACACTACTTAACAAATTTGAATGAACATTTAACAACCAAAAACGGGATATACGTTTTCTAAAGCATATGTTTCAATATGTTTTGGTTATATTCTAAATTTCACTGTGGGATGTGACTCACGGAATGGAGTTCCCTAGTGTATTTTTAAATGAACGAAATTAAAACGAAATGGAAATTTAAAACTTAATAATTATTGTTATGAATTGGTGAAAAAAGAAGTACACCATATTTTTCATTAAATTGTTTTGTGATATGCTGGTGGCTGATGTCCGCTTGTCTCATTGCGCTGGCTCCAAATAGGAAGTGAAAGATATAAATGCGCCTCTGATTTTAGGTAGACCCTCAAGACCAATGATTTGTGTTGAGGGGAAACTAAATAAAACATAATTATTTCTAAATGGTGCACTTAGTCAGTCTCGAAAACTGCTTATTATAGAACTTCTTTTTTCAAAAATTATTTATTGTATCTTTCTTACAAGTAACTAACAATAATTTTCAAATTCCCAAAGTGAGCGAAGTAGATTTAAAATGCGCTTTATTAAGTAGTGAATTTATTTATAAGGATATTATGAGAGATATCATACAAAAGTAGTTCATTAAAGGTCATTAGAAGGAATGCCGTGATATAATTTATAGTCAATACCTTGATTGATATTAGCATGAAATGAAGAATGGCATAATTTTTCTTATATTTATTTAGTTATTTGTTACAGAAAATAATTATATTTACAACATATTACTAATATTACAATTATTTTTAAAATATATTACTTTATACATTGACTCTTACAGTATTACAATAAAAAATATGTAAATCATAAACTTTAGTTTGGATATATGCATGGTGATGTTTCACATCGAATTTCCTGTAATCGTATTGCCCAGGCGTTTCCCATTCACTCGGCCATTGTGTTTCGACTGCACATGATGTTAGAATGACGCGCTTCTGACCCTCATTGTCTAGGCGGTTGGGAAGTCCTGGTTTGGTGGTCGGAAGATACAAGCTCGAACTCTTACATTTCAAGAGTCAAATAACGTTGTAAGCGACAATTTATTCAGACTTCCTTTTTTGGGCATCTTTAAGTTTCGAATACTATCTTAAGCGTTAATTTACCCAAAAAACGTGGTATAAAAAAATTTTCGTTTACAACTTCACTTGAGGCGACACTTCATTTGTTGTGCACTCGTTTGCGTTTGTTCTGTGGCGTTTGGTTGACGAAATGATCGAAATGCCCGAGGTTCCGATTCATTTCCTAGCGTAGAATGAAAAAGCCGAGTCTCCACGCTAACACCCGCAAGGCGACGAGGTCAAGCTTTCGAGCTATTGTCTCTTGGAGAAGTAACCTCTAACTATTCTATTTGTCATATTGTACGTATGGAGGAAAACGCTCCAGCCCGCTAGTGGCGGCAGAGGAAGAGGAAGGCCTTCTCTACGCAAGCAAAGCAGAAAAGGAACTGGCGCTATGTTGAAATTGGCCAAAAATTCCTAGAGAGCACACATTTTGATAATAAAGCGTTGCAAGCGTTGTTTGACAGTGACACAAGACATAAAACTTGCGTGAGCTGTCAAAACCAGTGCTGCCAAAAAGAAAATAGCTAAGAAAATCACCCTTTATAATAAAACTGTAGAATGAAAGCAATGAATACCGGGAAAGTAATAGAATACATTTGGGTATTTGAAGAATTTTTGTCTGTTTGTTTAGCAGTTTAAACTCAGTAATCTCCGAAAAAACTGAATGGTATTTCATGGGGCTTTAATCGATGTTTAGTGATTAGAAATGCTCTGCAATCATTTTCATTTCAATAAATATTTTTATTTTTTTGTTTTGTTAATTTTTTTCAAAGCTTAGCAGTGTGCGTTAGGTATGTATGTACATAGAAATAAATTACACAACTAATACATATCCTTATTCCTAATACCCAAACAAATGTTATAAAGATATAACTTCTTATTTACAAACTTTAAACGGTGCGACAATTGTTATTTTTGACGGCAATATTTGTCGTTTGCACTAACGATTGTGCGATTCCCTAACGATAATTCTTAACGACACTTAACAGCTGTTTCGTTGTATTTATTCAAAGTGATAAAGAGTGGCACCTCCGTCAAACCAAATGTCAAAATAAGCGAAATGCACAAAGAGAAATAGAGAAAAAAACAAATGAATGCCTGCTGTCAAATATAAATTTGAGCGTTGTTTTTATATTTCTTTAAAGTGAAATATAATATTAGTTTGTTTCAAACTACAAACACTTATAATTCTTTATATATATTGCAATTTCCGTTGTAGCAGAACGGAACTCTCCTCTGATTGTTTTGTTAGAATAGTCATCAACTCGACTCCAAGGAATATGCGGATGGCCCAAATGGTGCCTTTCACAAAGGGTGACTGCCGGCTTGCGGATGACTGGCTCATGGATATTCCTCATTGTTCACCTACGGGTCGTGGATAGCAACCAGTTGCGAAGAACCTTAAAGCCGCTAGAACCTACCAATATATGTAAAAGTAAAATTTAAAATTGCATACAGTTTTTCAGTTGATATTGGTGATATTCTGGAGCTTCTTATTTGGTTGTCAAGCTGATAAATTAGGTATTCAGCCAAGTCTGGAGTTAACCGATACAGCTTCTGAAATTCTATTGCATTCAAATGAAAGGGATTGTCCACATCTCGGAGTAAAAACTGATCCACTGTCGGAGCGCTCACTTGTTCGTAACCTCGTGATAAATCATATGCCAAATATTGAAACGACATTATTTAATGTTCCTTTTTTAATGACAAGAAAACAAATCACTGAATTTTAAATTTATCTTTTATTTAAGTTGAAATCACGAATTTCACTTTTCTCGATTGAGTTAACAGCATCAAATTTGTTGTCGTTTAGTTTTCGGTCATCGACTAGCTAACATCAACAGCTGATTCAGCGAATGCGAAAATCGTTAAAAAATGCCTGCTGAATAGCAGGGTTGTTAAAATTTTGGTAAAGTTGAGTTAACCAATCGAATATGTTTAAAATAAGTTAGTGAATCGCTCTACTGGCTTGTTTAATTTTATAAACATCATTTAAATTTATATTTAAATGTAAAATTATTTATGGTAATTATTACTAATATTGACTAAATTTACTTGCTCAAATTAATAAAGCAATGTTTTCGGCATGAACCTGAATTAAGGAAAACGACCTAATATTGAGGTACTTTTCCGCAATAGTAAGGGAAAAAATAGTAACTCTATAATAAGGAAACTGATTTCTTGTTTTAAGGAAATGTTTTTTTTCGAGTGTAGGAGCGAGCAGCATTTGCAGCGCAGATATTTCGATATTTCGAGTGTCTGCAAATTATGCTTGGCAGCTGTGACAGCACTAACAACAACAACAACAACAACTCAGCCCGGTATTACACAAAACACCAGCATGGGGATTATGAGACAGTTATGCCACACATGGCGGGGGGTAGAAGCCCGCCAGCCACCCACACATTGGCCGAGCACGCCAAAATGTCACATCGTAACAGCAAAAGTGCTAAATAAAAGTGTAGCAAGCGCTGCTTTGTTTTTATTGTATTTTCAATCTTTTTCTATACATATTCTTATTTTTTTCTTCATTAGTTGTTGTTGTTGTTGTTGTCTTTGCTGGTTGACGCTGTTTGTCACGTTTCATTTGGCGCGTCAAATACATTTTAGCTGCTGTCAAGTTGTCAATTCAAATTCCTCCCATGGCGGCATAAATTTCAAGCACCTTTATATAAATATGCGTCTGTATTTGTGTGTGGGTATGTGTATGAGCCCATATATGTATGTGGCTCATATGTGTTTGCATTTTATGAACATACATACATAAAAATTATTCAAAAATATAAAATTGTATCTAATTCGAACAATTGAAATCGAAACTGTTATTGAAATGGCGCTATAAATGTAGCGTGCTGCCGATCGACCGTCACCACTGTCACTGCCATTGTCAGAGTCAGCAGTGTGTTGGTGTTTGTATCGACATTTCTACAAGCATAAAAAAATCAGCGTATATGTAGATTGTACACAAGCGCCAGCCAACTATGGCTTGGCGCTCTAATTTACGGGTATTAATTCAATTTGTCTTTTTTTTTAATTCAAATGGCCTTTTTTTAGTTCATAATTTAGCAAAAAACACCACTTCCACCAAAGCAAATTTTTGAGCAGCAGCTGTCACACGTTGGTGGTTCTAATTTTTTCAATATTTTTATTATAGATTGCCATCGATATTCTATTGGCGTAAGTTTGCTTTCAAATTCTAACAACTGGGTGTGTTTTCCTATGTATTATTTGCTATACATTTGCAAACCTACTACTGCAAGAATTTTAGGAGCTTGCATGTAACAGTCATGACTAATATATCACCATGTCAGCTGTTAAAATATTCAGTAGCACAAGTGGGTCGATACACCAAAATGAATCACTTTAAAAGTATCGAAAAGCATGAAATAAACTGTGGTAATAAGTGAGTACGATTACTCAAAATGTACATAGTACAAGCGCAATTTACTCCTTGCTCGATTACGAAATATCTCTAGAACTTCCACTTTTATAATTTTACTGGTACAGTCAAAATCTTTGTAGTGCACAAAAGAAGTGTACGAATAATTAAAATTATCGTGGAATCTTCGTGAAATATTGAAAATAACGATAAGGCAATTTATCTACATAATGTTCTCTATTTTTTTATTAAACTCTTACTGTTCTTTATTTAGTAATGACGAGAAATAAGAACTCCACTCCCGAGAAGCGCGCCCTTATCAAAAAATTGATTTTTGAGGGCAAAACTTATGTGGAGGTCCAAAGAAATATTGATTACTCAACGACATTAGTAAGTAATGCCTTCAAGTGCAAACCAAATAATAAATAGCGTGGGAGAAAGCCAGCAATAGCGGTTAGAGAAATAAAGTCCGTCGTCGGATACTCAAAGCATTTTCCATTTGCTCCTGAATCTCTACAGTCAAAGAAAGTTATTGACTGAAACACATGTGGAAATAAGACGTTGATTCGCTAAAGCGCATTTAAATTGGCGTTCGACCAAATGGCGCAACATTTTATGGTCCGATGAATCGGAAATTGGCATGTAAGTATGGTGGAAATGGATCGCGAAAATATAGTAAGAGGATCACCAAAACCGGAACTACAAAACCAAATTAGTAAAACATGGAGGTTTGAGCATTATAATTTTGGCATGCATTTCTTGACAAGGCGTTAAACTCATTAAGCTGCCGCAATTTGCACCGAAACTGTACATTTAAAAATAAAATAAGAAAATTCTTGGAAGTGGAAGAGCAAATAAATCGCCTTGGGAAGAAGAGCCATATCTTGACTTAATTTACTCGGAAAATAATCCTTTTGTGAGACAAGTTTATACTATTTGTATTATTTTCATTAGTCTAATAAATATTTATTTGATTCATTACGATATGCAACCAACTTCGACTAAAGATGCGTGAATGTTGGTTCTATAGGAAAGTACTAAATATCTTCCTCTGATTATTAACGATATAGCGGCTTAGGCGATTTCGGCCAAATTCAATAATTAATATTTTTATTTGACTGCTAAAGATGATTTCTTGTACATAACTACGAGCACATATATTATATTTAATTGAAATGAAAGTAAAACAGTAAGTGTAATTAAAATTTGAAATTGGAATTGTAGTTTGACGTCCATAGTTGTTGGCAGCCGTGCCAGAGAGTTTTGCTTTCTAAATTTATTTAGGCTTTGATGTCATTGGCAGGTGATGAGTTAAAAAACCGAGATGTAAGTTATGAATACACTTCAATTGGCAATTTCAAAATTGCCGCAAGGTTATTGCTACTAAAGATTTTTTGTATCCAGCGAAATAATTTTGAATAGCCTAACAAAATAATTAAATGTGGCGGGCATGATGAGTAGGTAAAGATATTAAAAACAGATGTTCGAAAGAGAGGGTACAAGTGTTATATTTATTGAGTAATTGTTTCAGTTTCTTTTTAGAGAAAGGGAAGCAATCAGGTAAAGTTGGAGTTGGATTGTGGCCAACGCAAGCTTTGAGTATTCAGCTGCGAAAGTGGTTTCTACTTTGCAAAATTTTCAAGAGTTAATTGCTGTAATACACCATGCCGTACTATAGGTATTAAATTTTGCTTTATATTGAGATAGCACGCACATTAGGGAATGTTGCTCGTCTTTACCTGATTAAAGTTATTGCCAGTTTTTATTATCATGCTTACCGAATATGTTATATTATTTGCAAATGACGACAAATGAAAGATTACCTAATTTAATCATACTTCTTTCTGTGAATTTTTCTTTTTGTAGTCGCAAAACACAATGGAAAATACGAGAGCTGCGAATTATATTCCTAGCTTTTGCTTACTTACTTACTTACTTACTTAATTGGCGCTATAACCTCTTAAGAGATTTTGGCCGAGTTCAGCAAATTTCGCCAGTCACCCCTTCTTCGTGATAAGTGAAGTCAAGTCTGTTCCCACTTGGTCCTTCCATAGAAGGCCGTCCTCTTCCTCATACCGTATTAGTTTTGTTGGGATACCAAAACCGTAAACCGGATTTGAAGTCGACAAAAATATGGGGTGTGTCTATTCTGCCTTCTCGGGTCTTTTCCAAGATTTGGCGTATCGTGAATATTTGGTCGATGTTAGATTTGCCAGGTCTAAGCCCACACTGATAAGGTCCAATCAGT
This sequence comes from Anomoia purmunda, assembly GCA_951828415.1. Taxonomy (NCBI): domain Eukaryota; kingdom Metazoa; phylum Arthropoda; class Insecta; order Diptera; family Tephritidae; genus Anomoia; species Anomoia purmunda. The sequence continues at coordinate 125,247,490 of OX639994.1, forward strand.
TCGTTCACGGTGGGCTTGAGTCGTTCACACAATATGCTCGACAGAATCTTATATGCTGTGCTAAGAAGACTGATTCCGCGGTAGTTGGCGCATATTGCAGGATCGGCCTTTTTTTGGATTGGACAGAGTAAACTTAAATTCCACTCAGCAGGCATGCATTCGTCCGACCATATTTTGCAAATGAGCTGGTGCATGCACTTTATCAGCCCCTCGCCGACGCACTTGAATAGCTCTGCTGGCAGTCCGTCAGCACCAGCGGCCTTATTATTTTTTAGCCGCGCTATTGCCGTTCGAGTTTCGTCCACGTCGGGTACCGTCTTCATTTATCGGAGGTTCGGGTTAATCATCTTCGATGTTTTTCGCGCTACTACCATTAACCAGCGTGATGAAGTGCTCCCTCCACAGTTTGAGTGTACTCTGGATATCGGTCATCAGGTCGCCGTTTTCATTTTTACAGGAAATTGCCCCGGTCTTGAAACCTTTTGTAAGCCGCCGTACCTTCAGATAAAATTTTCGGGCGTTTTTTCTATCTCTCTTCTTTTTTCGGAAAATGCGCCTCGCTTCCTTCTTCAACTCTCTATATATATCCCGGCCTTACAATGGAAAAATTAACTTTGGAATTTAAAACGGTTTTTTTTTCAAAGGGTTATCCCTGATTGCAACCAATTTTCGAGGCAATTTGTCCAATCCAATGAAGACAACTCTATTTGACGATTTTTAAACCGTGTGGGATCCAACGCGAACACATCTTTCTTACCACAAGATTATCATCGAAAATCTTATTGATCCTCATCATACTTATCCCCAAGGATGCCTTAATCTCACGGTATGTGCAATGAAGATCTTGCTCAATCATTTCGAGCTGCAGCATCCCTTTAAAAACTAAATTTATTTTGGACGACCTTCACGGAATACGTCGATGAGGGAAAAGTGACCACGAAAAAAATCCTTGTATCAGTTTTTTATGATGCTAAGGGATGGTGCTTGTTTGCTCTATAATGATTTTAGTTCAACGATTCACTCTTGTCTAGTTAATTCACATCGAAAATGTGCTTATCAAAGTAGTCATTTTTGTTCAGAGCATGGGACAAAAATTAGTACTTTTTTATTGTTGGTGTGATATTTTATCTCTTTCCTACTAACAGCAATATCTACTTTTCTCTACATAACAAGGGAACTAATCATGTTAATGCTTTTAATTTGCTTAGTGCTGATAACTAAGCTGCTCATTGTTAACATGGTTAATAAATTACAAAACTAAAATTATTTTGAAAATGCGCATGTATGTATGTGATACTCATAAAAAAAATTGTAAGTTTGTTGGAATTTTTGCCTAAACTGATCAGCAATCTTGCTAAATCATTTCGCGGCAGAAATATAAATAGAAGTCCCTTGTACAGTAAAATAAAAAAAATAAAAACGCATATTTATAATTTTCAGTTACTTTTTCTCATCACTTAATTTCTTTCGACCTAAAACTAAACTAATACATAATGACATCCAGTTAGATTAAAGTGTCAACTCGTCTTTAGATCTATAGGAAATGGTAAGATCTTTTCTACATTTAAATTAATGGGACTGGTACAGAATCAGAGACGCAGCCGCTGTACAAAATCTTTAAAACACTCGTTTCGATTCGGAAATTCTCGAAAAATTGAATTTCAAATTTTAAATGAACTCGTTGAATAATTTTTGGTAAACCACGGAAATCTTATGATTAAAACTTCGAAGGACGAAGGATGGTGTTGGCTCAACATTTACCTAAGAAAAACTCGGAAAATGGTTCCGACGACTATAAAAAGAAACGGGAATAGAGTCGGACTAAATAGCGAGGAGGCTATCAGTCGGAATTCGGAGATCACAGGCAAATGGTACTACGGGCCATTTAATAAGCTGTATTAAAAAAAGATATTCAATTTTATCAACTCGCCAGGTAGAACAACTACATTTTATTTACTTATTTTTTTCCTGAACAGAGGAGGGGGGAAATATTTGCCCAAACAACTTAATATGTACTCTACATTCTAATTATTGTCGTAGAATACATTATCTCTATTACTTACTTACATTATTTCGATATTCAGACACCCGAAAAAAAATCCGCTGGTGCCATACTCGTAAAAATGCAAATCACTTAAGTTTCTATAGACATTATTATTTCTTAACACTTTTTCAATACTAATTACTTATTCTGCGCATTGCTTGAACACTTATCCAATTTCATTTCACTTCAATCCAATTAAATCTAATCAGCATTTCCAAGCACTCCTTAAACGGCGTTTGAATAGCAGCTGGTTAGCTGATCTATACATTGTACATTAAGGTGGTCCACAAAAGCATGGGTGAAGTCGAAATTTAATTTTTCCAACACTTAGAACTTTTCTATCTCGAAAAAAATAATACTCCGAAATTTTTTAGTCAACAAATTTTAAGACTATTACTTTTTGGTTAATTTTTTCCTTTTTTGGGGGGTTTTTGGGGCCCGTTAAAAATATAACTCTTTTTTCCGAAAAAATACCCCTAATTTTTTTTGTCAACAAATTTTAAGACTATTATTTTTTGATTAATTTTTGCATTTTTCGGAGTTTTTGAGAAAAATATTGATTTTCAAGGATTCTATATCGTTTTGACGAAAACTGGTTTTCCCCTTTTAAAATGGATTGGAAACTGTGATCGTCCCTTTAAAAAAAATAGTGGTATTGTTATTTCGACTTTACCTTTTTTTTGACCACCCTAATGTACTTACATATGTATGCTTGTAGTCATACACATATGTACATACATCTGTCGAATTTTAGCAAATGAAACTTAATTGACTTTAGAATTTTTATTTTAAGATCAATTCTTTTAAATCTTTCTCAGAAAAAAATTTATATTTCAACATTGTTTTTACTAAGATAGACAGCTAGACTACAGATTAGCTTAACTAGTTATTGAAATATTTCATCGAAACGTTGCATTTTTTGACTTAACAAGGAAAAAGTAATAACTCGAGATAAGTAGTTATCAAATTAAAGGCAAATATTTTATTTAAGTGCTTATATATTTAGTTAAACTACTCCATAAGCTAAGATACATAGTAATTTAGACTGTGTAGATTTAAAAAGAGATGGGATGGAGATTAGTGTAAAATTCTAACCTTTTTTTTAAACTCTCGAATCACAAAATATTTTCAATTAATTTATAGAAGCTCTAGAAAAACTCGACAGATGTTGCCGTTATTTTTTATTTATTAATTTCCGTTTGCAAACAGTTTGACACTCATATTTTAATAATTTATATCCTGTGTATAATTTAACTTAATTCTACTATTCAAGCAGGTGGCAACCCTCATAAAGTTAGCTATGAACCTACTTGCCGAGACCAACCGTTTGAGATCCATATTTCCATATTTCATACATCTCGTATATAACTTAATTAAATTCGAGTTTTCAAGCAGTTGACAGCCCTCTTTAAAATAAAGCCACCTATAATTTTTTTTTCAGCGAAACGAGCTATTTGACAAGCATTTTTTAACCCTCTCTCAGGCATAAAATATACTTTACGACCGATTCTCATACCTACGAAATATGCATACAAAATTTCATAAAAATCGGTAGGGCCATTTCGGTGGTTTCGGCCACTAACACCGTGACACGATATTTTTATACATAAGATATGAATTGGCGTATGTTTTCTCCAAAAACAAACTGAAAAAGAGTAACTTGAAATGGGATAGTTGATTCAAATCGATATTAGGGTATTCGAAAAATTGAATTAATTCGAAATTTTGAACCATGCTTTTACTCTTACTTTCAAAATACTATTACTATCCGGCCGGCAACTGAGCTAACTTTTAATGCACTTAAATCTAACTATTTCGCAACTAGTTGTGGTTGACACTTTTATTATTTGAAATGAAGCCAACCGACTATTTTAACAAGGCGATGTAAAATTGTCCAACCCTGCATGAATTGTCGACTAACTTAAAGTTAGTTGAATAGAAGTTAGTTAAAAGTTGGTTTTTTGTCAAAAACATGTACGAATGTCACTGCACAGAGTAAGCATGCTCCGATTTTGGGAAAGTTCTGCATTACATTGGAGTTAACTTATAGTTAGTTTTTTTTTTTTTTGTAGTCGACTACCAAATTGCATATAGGGTAGTTACTTACTACATTTCCATATACTTTTTTTTAAACTTAAAATGCAGTTTCTATGAATTTAGAAAAAATTTCCCGTAATCGTAGTAAAGGTGTAGCAAGTTTTTGACATCATTTTTCAATGGGAAGTCTGCCAAATAGAGCTGCAACTAACTTACAGGTTAAACTCTATCTGGACTATGACTAAGGGTCATTGATTTTAATTAGACAAAGCTTATTAGATTTGAGCTAAATCGACCCATAAATATGGATTTCTTGTAAATCTCGACTACACAGCCATTTTTTTGAATTTTTATATATTTTCAATTTTTTTTTTTGTGGCAAATATAGCGACCGTATATTGGATAAATATATATAGGTTTTCAATGTCATCTCAGACGGACTATAAAATCCTTTCTAATCGCACCTGCAGCATACTTTTCTTTTTCTTGCGCCATCTAGCGGATTATATTATAGCCTATAAATATACCATGATTCAATAATGAAAGGTTTGATACATAAACAGCTTTGCTCCTCACTCTTCACATGACGTCTCCTTTAGCTAAAACAGTGTTACTTCTTTGAAAATTTATGTATGCATCTTATCAAATATTTTTAAATAGTAGTAAAATTAAAAAAAAAAAAAAAACAAAGTTTTAATTCGCTGACATTTTTCCTGAAAACTGTGACAGTTTAAGTAAGTATTTTATAAAAATGTAAATATTTTATATAATGCAAATATGTGGTTTTATTTGTAATTCATTAGGTAATTTGTGCATCTTAATCGTGATTCGTATACTGAGAGACCATTTCCCTGCATCTAAGCCCGTTAAGCTCATTGGCTTAGTTCATTTTTATCTCCACCCGTATGCGAGCGTGAGTTAACAAGACCTTTGCTGTTCCGTATCTTTTTTATAGGATTTCTCTTCAAAGCCCATTGCCCCCGAGCTTCACTATCGCCGTTTTGTAGCGGTTTTCTGCCCAACTCTATCACCTACCCCATTTGTATGTAAATTGTTGAAACGTAATCCTTTGATTACATAGTTATTTATGGCTATGTACTTTTTGTGTCATAAATTTTTCTATACGTAATATAATAAATAAAAAAAGTACTTAACTTTGTTTGACACCATCAATAACCTTGTTTTTAAAATCATGTGGAAGGCTAAAAGCTCGATTTACGCCGTTTTGACTTACGTCGCGATTTTTTGGAACCGACCAAACCAACAATTGGGACATGGGGAGTTTGTGTGAGTTTTGCTGAACGAATTAATATTTCTCACCTCACAATATTACAGCGAGTTCAAAGGAACTTGTGTTACTTGGTTTTAAAATAACAAAGAACTATACAAAATGTTTTTTTAATAGTGAACTACAAAAATTTGATTGTAACAAAAATTTCATATATTTACCATTAAATGCAGAAAACTCAATTTTATTTACTTATAATAAAGATATTTGTTAATTAAAATCTATGTTTGCATGACGAAAGATTTTCCAATCTGGAGAATGCATCAAATATTTCGTAGACAACGAAATATGTTTGGATTTTATGCAACTTAAATTCAACAACTGGTTACATAAATATTTTGCGTACTAGTTAAAATTTTTTTTATATTCTTCCACTTTTCTACTTCCTTCGCAAATGCAACCTTTTGTGCGGGAGAGCTAGAAATAAGCTGTTATTATGTATCAAACCTTTAATAAGTGAATCATGTAAATATACTGTCCAAATTTTATTGATTTCCGTTTAGCAGTTTTTGAGCCGAATTGTAACAATGAAAACAGTGTATATAGGCAAAAATAAAATTCAATTCGTTTCCAATATTTTTTCGTAGGACCCCGTAATGCTAGTAAAAATGTTTGCATTTCTGTAACTTACCCTAGGCTTTATTATTCTTTTTTGTTTGACGTTCATTTTGCACTAGAAGTGAACTTGCTAAAATAGCAGTTGTCAAAACCTATAACTTCGACTCACTTGTGAAAGTTTTCCCTAGAGAGAACGAAAACACCAACATTTCCGCAATTTCAATCACAAACACCTATTCTACTCGGTTTGGCTAATACATCTGAATTTATTTATGCGTATCACATAGAAAACATCAAAAATTTTAACTTGCAATAAAATCAAGTTTGAAATTAAACGTGCGCTATCAGTAGGCATGAAACTAACCAGTCGGAAAAAACAAGCCAGTTTCATGAAAAAAAACATAAAGCTAGTGCTGCTAATTAAGTATTTGTTGCATAATTTATTATTGTACAAATCTTTTCTAAAATAAAAAAAAAATAAATAAAAAACATATATAAAAACTAATTTAATACAAATGCAGTGGGAGACCATTTTGTTTTTATATTCCTATTTCCCGTGCTAATTTGAAATGCATACATTTTTAAGTCGTTGAATTTCAATTACATTGCCACTGTAAATAAATCAGTTCGTTGTAAGGAAAGGCAATTAGTTCTAGACAGCTTAAGGCAAACCAACACCTTCCTTTTCAGAAGGAAAAAAACGAAAGTGCTAAAGTCGCACAGTTGTAATGAAACCAACAATAATTTTGTAGGACACTTTTTAAATTAATATTTTCAATGAACGTTCTCAATAATGGCTTTAAGTTTTTTTTCTTTTCTATTGTTGTTTTTTTAATATTGCACCAGTTTCTTTTGTTCAACGGTTAGCTCGTTTGGTTCTTTTTTTTTGTTCGTCTTTTGTTAGCTAAAGTTTGTTCATATTATTTGTGATTAATTATGGCACTCTGTAGCCAATTTGATTTTAATTGACTTGATTGGTCGGTTGGCTGGCTAACTTGTGGCGTGGTTATTTAACTATTTAACTATTTAACTATTTTTTTATTGTGTCTATTGAATAAACGAAAGTTTTCTTACAGACTATTAACAATGTTAAACCTAATAACTATTGAAAGAAAATTATTAAGTCTTTTTCATCTAATTCAAAAGATTTTTGAAAACATTTATTGAAAATGAAAAATCGATCAATGCCTGGTTCGATAACATATTAAATTCCTTAATCGCGTGAGCAATAGGGACATTACTAGCATATTCAATTTTCTAATTAGCCCCATAAAATGGCAAACAATTTCTTTGAAGAATGTTGAAATTAATTTTTGCTAATAGAATTGTACAATACAAATTAAAAATAAAATACATAGAGAGTATGGATATTTTAGATTCCCACGATTTTCAAAATTTATTAAAAGTAAGCGTATAGCATATTGTATGGGTTCGAAAAAATTTTAGTCTCCTAAAGTAAACTTAAGGAAAACTTATGGGATGTTCCCACGACAGTCGGGTCTACGTACCGCAACTACCCTAATTTATAGCCGGCCAAGGGCTGTTGTCACAACAAAAACAACTAGAACACAACTTTTTGAAAACCTTCAATTATATTTATTGAATTAGTATAGTTAGATATTCAAATGATCATTATATATTCAACGTTAATGCGTACAAAATATGTTTATAATAATTTAAGGCGTAATAAGACCTCATTTAATTCACCAATCTTGCAGATTATCGAAATCAGCCTGAAGCTTAATTGCCAAGTGCCAGATGTCCTAAGAGTTGTTCCACAAAGTACATAATAAGTTTTAAGCCAGAAAACGGCCCTTGTTTGCCATTCTTCTTCTTCTTAAGTGGTGCTATAACCGCCTAGGCGATTTTGACCGATTTCATCATAGCGCGCCAGTTGCTGTTGTTTTTTGGCTTACAGGTTACTCAGACCCTGCAAGACCGGTTCAACCATGGTCGTTATCATCAAACTCATCTAGGGGGATGCCCAAAACCTCGTGAAAAGGTGTGTGGTATCGTGCGGGGAGTTATAACATGTCGGACACACATTAAGTACGTCTGGGTTCTGGACAGGTAGGAGTTTAACCTGCTTCAATATCCAGATCGTGCCGTGGTATCCACAAGGCAGCTGGAGCTCCTCGTCTACTATGGGAGGTGGTTTGATCCCGAGAACGGCATTCACATGGCGAGAGTTGATGAAGGTGGTGATTGTCCCTCGGTGAATGTCATTTAAGACTACCCGGTAGGCAGCAGGGTCCAGTCTGTTTGTGGTGAGTGACTGGATCTCGTCGGACATATCAAGGAGATGCCCCTGACGCGTTTGTGTGGCCACTACGGTGGTAGCCGACGAGGAACTGCTTGGTGAGCATAAAGTTTTACTCCCTAACTGGGAGCATTGAACCCTCACGGTGTAGTTGTTCGACAGGTGACATCAGAAGGCCTCCCGTTGCCGTCCAGAGTGCTGAGTTCTGGGTAGCCTTTAGTCTCAACCACTGGGTTCTATTTGTCCCAGGCCACCAAATTGGAGCGGCATAGTTCAGAACCGACCGGCCAATCGTCGTGTATGTTGCCAACAAAGTTTCTTTGTCTTTGCCCCAAGTGATGCCGGCTAGCGACTTGAGGACTTTGTTGCGGGTCTGTACTTTGTTGACCATGGCAGCTGTGTGCGCAGAGAAAGAGGCCAGAGTGTTACGTTTGCAAGTTGCTCATCTGCTTTGCTAATTGGCGCCAACTAGATTCACCCAGTGTTCTTACCAGCGTAGAGGAGGCCTTCCACTTCCTATGTCATCACCAGCGGGTACCGCGTTAAATACTTTCAGAGCTGGTGTTGGTGTTGCTCAGCGTCATTTTACTAAGCCGTAATAGTTTTGTTGGGATTATAAGTCTAAAAATAAATAAAAAAAACTTTGAAAACTTTTCTCTTACAATAGTTAAGTATTGTAATATTGAACTTAAACGATATTTAAAGCCGCTTACATTTATGTAAAAATACCACCAACAGTAATAAATACAAAACTGATAGAAAGTAATTTATGAATGGGGTGTGGCCAAAGTTGGCGTTCGCCAGTTTCCATAGTAGACCAATAAAAACCAAAGTGTCAATGTTGCAAACGACTTGTTGGATATTGAAATACATATCATTATACATATATTTACAAGAAACATATATCCCTGCATGCATTTAGAACGATAATTCCTCTGTCTTAGCTTGACAGCCTGTCAAATTCGAACATTATTACGCTATGCTAATTTATGTCACTATACTTTGCTTGTTATCATATATTTCATTGAGCCTTACATATTTTGATTAAAAAACAATGTAACATTTTAAATCAGGAACCGTAACGGTTATCTCTTATATGTAAAAATCTCGTGTCAGGGTGTTTGAAGTCGAAATCCTCCGAGTGTATAAATTATTAAAATATGAGTATCAAACATTTCGTTTGGCTGAGCAGAAGGTAATAGTTAGTTATATTTTGAAGATGGTTGCTACCTACTAGAAAAGGCGAATTTAACTCGTACACGAGTTGTAAAGGGTGGTTAAATTTTAAGAGCCGATGTTGAATGTGAACCACACCTTAACGTCAAGTTTTTCTCTGCATTTAATTTGACATTTCTCAATTTCAGACTAACTCAATTTGAACACGGAAAGATACACAATCGAGCAACGCGTTAAAGTTATTCAGGCTTATTATGAAAATGCATATCGTGCATTTTCGAAGAAAATCATCTTCAGTGATGAGACGTATTTTCACCTCAGTGGATTCGTCAATCAGCAGAATTGCTGCATTTGGGCGATATAATAATCCAAGATTGAACCATAATAATAAAAAGAAATTACAATAATTCCCAAAATAATTTGTGTTTTATTCAAAATCAACATCGGCCCTTAAAATTTAACCACCCTTTAGGTTATACTTTAATATGGGTGTCAAACGGTTAGGCTCGGCAAGATGATTCATAGCAAATTTTTTTAGGGTTGCCACCTGTTTGAAAAGTCGAATTTAATTTAATTTAATTTAATTATACATGAGTTAAAAGAAATATTAAAATTGCATCCCAAACGGTTGGATTCGCTGAGGAGAAGGCTTATAGCATATAGATAGAGAGTTGCCACCTGTAAATTATACACAAGTTATATATATGAAATATTAAAATATGGTATTCAAAATATAAATTTTGCTGTGAAGGTTTATAGATAGCTCAATTTCAAAGAAGGTTGCCACATGTTTGAAAATTCGAATTTAATTTAATTGTACACAAGCTATAAGAAACGGTAAAATATGCGTGTCAAACCATTCGTTTTGCTAAGAGAAAATTTATAGGTATATTTCTAAGAGGGCTGCCACCTTTTTCAAAAGTCAAATTTAATTAATAAACGATCAAAAAATTTTAAATCACAAAATATGGATTAAATATGATCTGAAAATTTTAAGTTTAATAATAACCATATAATCGCAAAATGTCGATCAAATTGGATAGGAAAAATAAAAATTAAAAATAACGATTAAACTTCATCGAAAAAATTAAAATCAAATGTGGCTGAAAAAATAAAAATCACAAAATAACAAATATGCATTCGATGATTGAAATCAAAAAATTTTCGAAATAAAAATAAGGTCAGATTTACATAGCATATGGCTTAAGGATTAGAGCGATATATTCGAGATTTGATTTGAACGAATTCTACACAATAATTTTTTTATTCGAAAAAATCAAGATAACGATTATTTTCGGTGCTTGTATTAAATTAAATAAATCATGCGGTTTTTTTTTTGCATTTAGGTTACACTTTATTTGTATTTGTATTTGCATAAGCATATGACGTCGTACACTTAATTATTTAAAAAAAAAAACAATGTGTGTACATAAATTGTTTTTATACATAATTTATGCGTTTTAACGTATTTTTATTTTTTTATTTTTGCTTTAATCGTAGTATTTTTCTGTTATTGTAGACATACTCATAGTATAAATCAGATCAGCCGATTAAATCTCTAGAAATTTCAACTTTCCTGTGCCTTCGGCTGATTGTGATGTTTGCTTGTCTGTATGTCGTTTTTTTTTGTTTTTGTTTTTGTATTATGAAAAATTTACGCTACTTTATTGACTATCAAAATAAGATGCTTTTCCACGCGCTGTTTTTCTTCGCCTCCTTACTTTTGTCAGCGGTACAACGGTTTTCCTTTTTTTTTTGTTTGTTGATTTTTCGACCGAAAAAAGCTCTAGCTTAAAATTAGTACTAGCATTTAAACGTAGCTATGTATTTACAGCATTATTATGTGTGCATTCATATTTTTTGTATAAAAAAGAATATAACTAATACATAGTAAGTGCAAATTAGATAAATCAGTTAAATTAAAATGCTGTCTTTCTCTTCAGTTGTCGTACACGCAATTAAAAAAAAAAGTTGCTTACGAAAAAAAGACACTTATCGATTCGTTTAGAAAGTTTGTTAGAATTAAGTTTTTTTTTTTTATAACTATGAAATTATTTCAAAATCTTCATCTGAGTCGGCCTCCAAATCGACATCGCAGCCATTGCGCACCGAGCCAATTGTGTGGATGTGATTCACGTTTTCGAAATCTGCAGAAAACAAAAATTGTTTAATTAGATTATTTTGAAAGCCTAAAAATCCCATCAGCGAATTTGTTAGTAAAATCTAAAGAAAATTAGTATTAATTAAAAATGTAAGCTAATTTAAAGACCTTCGGAATCGCAGGAACTAATAGTTCGATTGCAACGATTCTTATAGTTTTCGATGGCTGCCGCCGCCTCTATAGCGCTGCTTAAACCAGCCGTCTGCGTCACATCGAAGGTAGCGCGTGCAGTTGTGCCTATAGTTTTTGCAATGGTTGTACGCGGTGTATTACTATTGGTAGCATCAATGGAGGCGGCGCTCGAGCCTGAGTTAGACGTTGAGGACGCATTGCAGTTAACCACCACCGCCGCTGTATTTAGTGTAGTAAAATTTGACTCAATACCTGATGATGTTGACACCCATTCCGGTGAGCGTGACTTTGTGATTTCGAGCAGGGGTTGTGTGCTGGCAGCCAATACTTGTGTACGTAGTTTATCGATTAGTACCTCGAAGCTCAGGCGAGATTTACAAAGGAAACACTGGAATAGCAATAAATAAATTAAAATAACTAACTTAAAAAAAAACACTGAGCAGCAATGTGACGGACAACCACCTACCATTGCCATCGATGGATCCATGTGCTGAAAACTGATACGTCCCGCATATCTTTGATGAAATGTGCCATCAAAATCGATTTCATCTTGCGATGTCTTCTGACCCACTGCACCCGAACGTTGTGTCGTATGTGGATCGAGATATAAAACTTCATCATCTACATAGCCAACAAAATAGAGCGCTTGATTTGGTCGTCCACCGATCATACCACAACTGCCAACCAGTTCAAAACAACTTTTCAAAGCCGGTATATATATTGGATTTATTTCACTCAAACCCAAGCGTAGCGGAATGATGAGTAGTAAAGGCTTCCAAGTGTCATCATTGTTTGGGTTCTCAAGGCAAAGTGAATCTAGAAGTGAAAAAAATAAAATAAAAATATTGTAGCAAGCGTTATAATTCATAATTTCAGCACAACTAACATATATCGTCAGTCACTATTGTATTATCCATTGCCACATGTACCACTATCGAGCACCAGTCATCGTAGCGCACAAGTTTTCTACAACGATAATAATAAATACTTATAGATTTTCTATATATTTTCGATATTCGAAGCCACTACTCACTTCAACACCTGCGCTACTGTGTTCGGCCCAAACCATTGGCCCACTTTTTTATCCTCCGAATCGCCCATTAGCGCAATTTGATGTATGGAGAAGTAACTTTTACGTGAATCCTCAAAGCGATTAACGATTTTCAGATATGTTGCATCTCGTATCTCTGGCGTCCAAAACCATTCGCGTCCAAGATGTAAGTCAATTAAAGCTTGTGCTAAAACCATTTGCCCACAACGCAGCATACAACCCCAGCCTTTATCGGTGGTCAATTGTGGTGCACCGAGCGGCACGAAACCTCGACGATAGGTACACCATAGGCGCGAGTGAATGTCTCGACGTATCAAATCAAGCTCTGTAATAAAAAATATTATAATTTAGACAAAACTTTATGTGCTATTTTATATTACACTCCCCTTGTATTGCATTGTAACGTTTGCCAAGTACCCAAACTGTGGTATTCAATTTCGGTATATCGTCTGGCTCACCAACCGCTCCGGCAACAGCGCCAGCCAACATCCCATCGGGGCCTAAATATGCTTCGAATACGCTATCCATTTTACGTGAAACATTCGCGTACAATGCAATGAAGCGATCGATGTTTGCGATGCACTGCAAACGCAAGTAATGAGTACGTGGACTTCTTCGAAACAGTTCGATGGGATGCAGCCGCAGCCACAGGTATTTAGTTAATAGCAGTAAGATAGCAACGCTGATACAGGCAGTTAATGTAAATGGGCTAAGTTTTAACCATAAGCTGCTGCTGCTGCAGCTGATATCATTGAGATAGCGTAAAATTTTGCTAGCGACTCAGCTGACGTTTTCCTTTAGCCCACAATATACAGCAAACAAACGGATGTACATAAACAATAACTATGTCACTGCTTATCAAATGGCTTCTACATAAAACATAATTTCATTAGAAAACTAATGACAAAACTGTTGATAAAATCATTTACCTCTCCGTCGACGCTCACTCTACGTATGTACGCCCTTGAGCTCTTTTTTCATACAACTGGTCACAAACAGATTCGACACGGTACGTATCGTCTAATGCTTTTCAAGCTCCACCGACTTGAGGACACCTCTACACAAAATGCTTAAAACATCGGCAGTGTTTTTTCGTACCTGAGCTTATATTTTTTACACTTTCTGCCTGTACATTACGCGACAGAAAACAAAAATTTCAAAACAAAGACTAATCATTTCTCTTTGACAGGAGTGCCAAATTTCATTCACAATGAACGATGACGAAAGCTAATTTGCATATTGTGTACCGTGGGACAACGTGTGAGAAGTGATGGAATTTTTTTGTAAGAAAAATTTCATAATTCCTTCACGATATCGATTGAGCTTTGCCAAATTTTATGATTGATCATTAACTTTTTTTTTTAATTCCATTTTTCTCGAATTATTATTAGTTATGACAAATCGAATACTAACAATTGATAATTTAAAATCTATTTTTTTATATCTGGATAAGTGTAAATTTAGAGTTTTTAAATTCCTTAGACTTTTGAAATAACTATTGTGAAGTTATACGAAGAGTTGCTTTGGAAAGTGCTGTAGGTTTCATTGTTTTCGTTTTAATTTGTTCAAGAACTGCAGGTCCAGATATTATTGCTTGCCATCAGCTGTCATTTGCATTCCTTGACAGATACCAAGGCGTATTCATACCAGGTGGTAGCAAGAAAAAACGTATGTATTTTGTTGTTGCGCCTTGAGCGGGAGTTATGTCAAAATCTGAATTAGAATGTAAACACACAAATTAGAATGTAAACAAACAAAACTAGTTTGACATTACACCCGCTTCGCCGAATTGAAAAAAAAGTAAAACTCAGCTGTTTCTTCACACCACCTTGTATGAATTCGCCTTGACAGATACCTTTTAATTTCCGTAAAATCCTCGTGGCGGCAACACCGTTGTGTTTTTAATATGAATCCAAAAATTTAAATTTTTTTTATATTGGACTATGAATGATTATATATTTGGCAATGAAATAACACATGTTCCATGTACGGCGCCATCTTGCAAAAGGTTTTTTCAAGCCACGATCGAATTGATCGCCTTATCTTTATAAGGCCCACTTGCAAGAAAGAAGGTTATATATTTAACTTAGAGTTTACCGGTTAAATTGATAAATTTGCTCCACAGCAGAATGTTAGGCATCAACTGAAAGTTAAAAACTTAGATATATCTATAACCTAGCAAATATTCAGGATTACATTTTTAAGTTTGTGCCATTCTGTCAGAAATAAAAAAAAAATAAATTTGCTCAACAAATTTTTTTAGAAATAAACCAAAAAAATTTGAAACGAAACGCTTTTTCTTGACATTAATGAGGAGAAAAGTAAGAATAGAAAAGTAAATAGCCGGGGTTACTGTATTTATTTGATGCTAGATAATGTCGGGTTATGAAAGTACAAATTTAACTCTGAGTTATCTATATCTTTATTTATAAATTTAACTCTGGATTTCTCGCAAGTTGATCTAAAATACTAGCAAAAAGTAAAACGTATTCAATTTTATGTATTTGTGTACTGAAATAATTTATTTAAAAAAAAAAACTTGTATCCAACTTTGAAAGATGTGTATGTGTGTGTATATTTTTTCTTCAAAAAATAAATATGTTACTTTATTGTTTAAACAAATGCTTCATTTAAAATTTATAGTCCAGTAGTTTAAAAATCGTTACAAACATGCTCCATATAATTTTATATAGTATTATAGATAGGGATCATCATTGTTTCAGTTTCTTTGCAGGCTAAATTTTTAAAATTTCAAATTGAAATTTTAGAAACTTTATTTTATTTTTTATTTCCATTCTAAGGATTGTCTATTTCTAATGTAATGTAGCTAGCAAGAATGAATTCTAGATATTAACTAGGCTGTGACGTAATAACTTATTTACAGGTGGAGAAAACTGAGAAGACATGACAACTGTCAGATCGGTGAGTTTTGGCAGTGTTTCCGCATAGGACCGTAAGTTAAAAGTCTAATCAAATTCACCATAGTTAAAACAGCACTGAAAAACTCACCTTAGTCTAGCAGTTAACTGGCTAGTTTAAAATAATTTGCAAAATTTAGATCGAGTGAATTTAAAAACGTATTAGAAAGGTCAGGATATCATTTACAATATGTTTACAAACATGCCCTCTTTATCCACTCAGAGATGTGCGCTTAATTTACAATTAATATTTTCATTACCCCACTTTCAAAAATGTACAAAATTTGTTATTCAGATCGAAGAACTCTTCACCTTCTGTTGGCGCACCCTCTGCACTGACACTGCGATCTACCATATCCGCATTTGGATCGGCATTAATCACTTTCGCCGCCTTCTTTCGTGCTGCTTGTCGTTTCTTCTTCAAAGTTTTCTTATTTACCGTCAGCTTCCTTGCCATTTGCAATGCGACAGTCGGACGTTTCCAATGTGGCAAAAATTCATCGCACCATTGCCACAGGTATTCATAGAAATCGAACATCATTTTCGAATCACGAAAAATAAAATGCTGCACATGATAAGTGATATCAACTCGTGTCTTTAGCAAATCATACAAATTGTAAATAAATACGCCACAGAATAGCTGACCCATTTTCGCTGGTTCGTAAGGCATATCGAGCAAGCCATTCAAGCCATATAATTGAAAGAGTACCGATTGAAATTCGGCGAAACCATGCAAGACAATTGTTGAATAGGTATCGTACTTTCTTTTAAAAATCGGCTGCATATCAAAATGTTTGAGTAGACTATCCATAACGAGATAGCAGTCAGATTTGTGTATATATTTCATGCGTTCGGGTATGGACAGACGTAGTAGATTTTCTGATATTGTACGCAATTTACCATTTGCCGCATCCGTATCGCGCACAATTCTCTCTCTTTTTACGATTTTACCAAAATATTTTTGGAATTCTCGCGGTGAACGTTTAGCGGGAATTTTCGAATCAATTGTGCGCAGTACAACAACGCATAAAATGAGAGCGTGAAGATGAATTAGATCAAAATTTTGCGATTTATGCAGCCAATAAACGATTGCAAGAAAGTACAACTGTAAATCCTTTGGCAGTAACTGCACTTTCTCAAACAGTTTTTCAGCGTTCAGAGAAGGCATTTTGTTCTTGAATACATAACGAAAGAGTAGCGGATCAGGATGGGTGGGCGTGTAAGAAAATTTCGTTTCGCTTTCCATTTCATAACGCGTATAATGTATATTCGTAACCTTTGGTCTACGTGCCATATATGTAAAATCAATAGGCAGTCGTTCGCCATTATCAACTGGTTCAGGCTGGCACTCCTCACTAACGCTGCTGCTATTCAGTAGCGTAAAAACGTAGATTAATATTGGTAGTGCAGTTTCGTTGCAATCGTTGTAGGGGAAGTGTTCAATTTGTGGATGATTTATATATTTACGTAGATGTACGAGATCCACAAAATAGCGTGGCAAACGGGCGGGATAGAGTTTCTCCAGGAACCAGCTGGGAAAATGTGATATTTTGTCTCTACATTCAGCCTCATCACTTTTCATTTTTTCGCCATCCCCATCACCATCGCCATCGTCGTCGCCATCTTCAAGATCTACTACTGCGTCTCTGGGTTCTCTGTCGCTTTCATTTTCTGTGTCATTCTCTGAATTTCCTAATTCTTCTTCTTCTTCTTCCCCTTCGATATCTGAGTTCTCTTCACTATCGGTAACTTCACCGCTGCCTTCCTCTTCGATGTCCTCATTTTCTGCTGTACTGCTATCCTCGTCCCCTTCGGCCGATTCAATTTCATCGGGCTCGTCTGTATCGTCTGCATCAGCTAGCTGCCTTGGTGGGTATCTTCGAAATGCCTTTTCATATTTTTTTAAGAAAAAATCATATGAATGACATTTCTCATTGTAATATCCACTGATGGCGGCGTTCATTTGTTCCAATAAAGACTTTCGTTCTTCCTGCATGTAAATATCCTCAATAGTAAAGAGGTACATACATATGTGGTAAACGTTAAATGACTACTAACCTTGCATAAGCGGCTCGAAATCTTTGACATAGCTGACTCGACAGTTTCATCTTTTAACCACTGTAATATTACTTGTATTCTCTTTTGCTGGCTCTGCATCTTTCGACTGCGTCCTGCTTTTCCCATACCCGCAGCAAAGAAATTTCTAAAACTCGAACGCGCTATGTAATCGTTTCCCAGTAATGCTGCGAAAAGTGGCAGTTTTTCTTTACATATCGCACGGCGCGCTATTAAATGTTCAATACGATATATACAGCAATCTAAAAATTTATAGGTATTGCCTTTCTTTGATGCACGCTTTTCCACATTGTTCACCTTAATGCCGCCCAAAATACGGTTTGCTTTTGTCAATTTCTCCACACGTTTAGCTTCATTTTGACGTAATTGTCGCTGGGTTGGATTAACTCCTTTTGAATCCTCTACTGCATCTATCCGTTTGGTATGCGCCTTAATAGTTAAAGTAACCAGTGGGATATATTGCACGTTGTGTATATAAAAATCTGAATCATAACTGAGCACAGGACAGCCCAACTTGCGACTAAGTGTCGCTAGCTCGTCATCGGCTTCAAATACGCAACGCATCACAGATACGCCACAATCACGTGCTGCATCTACAAATACTTCTTTCATAAGCAGTGGAAAGACTGAGCTTCCGCCACAAGGATTTATGCGTTTGATGACAGAAATTTTGCCCCGCAATCTTTTGCCAGCTGTACGTAACTTACGTCTTTCATAGCCGCCATCCATTAGTACATATGGTTCGATATTGCATTCGGCGAGTACTTGAAAGAATTCAACAACAGAACGATAGAAAGCATCATAGTCGCCGCCAAATGCAGAGCAAGTCCCGGATACACCGTTATACAAATTACAGGACAAGTTATCTCCATCGATGACCAGATTACAGTCGTGTAGCTCGAAGGGCATCAAATATTGTTCCGCATGACGCGCTATATAGCCGGTGAGTCCACGCACACCCATTTGATAATTTATTAATTGGAATTTTAATTCCGATAATATATTTTGCCCTTATTACAAACTAGGGAGGTTTGTTTTGATAAACCATGCGTTGGTGGTACATTCACAATAGATTCAGATTTGTTTACTTCAGGTGAATAAAGTCGCTATGTGAAGTGCGATTTGGAAAAGAGGAGTATGTTCAGTAGTGTTGCCAGAAGAGTATACTTGTCATCAGAATTACATTTTTCATCACAAGCACAATTGTCAATTTTCAGTTAACTATAACTAACTTTTTAAAAAGAAATTTTGTTTCCGTTTAGCACAGGGTTTGAATTCTAATAAAAATACATTTTTATTTTGCATTGTGATTATGTCCAGCTCCATTTTCGAAAATTACAACGCAATATAGACATACATATTGACCGACTTTTTCAGTTCCAGAGGAATTGAAATCAGCACAAGTGATGCTATTGTTACTTGGCTTGGCTCGCTGCAGCATTAAGGACTGATCTTAACCCTGCAAGATTCGGCGTTTAAAATTAGGTTTACTGTTAAACTCGCACTGTAAATCTAAATGGCCGTATTCTGTAAATCAGTCTCAACTCAAGTCACTAAATTTCATACTTTCAACCAGAGATATTTTTTGTGACTTGCGACGATTTCGGTATTCAGTAGCAACAGTCTCAAAAAATTGCATCAAAGATTGTGGTGAAGAGCTGTAGAGACAATCGGCGATCGTATGTTCAGCTAGAGATGCCCAATCAAACTCAATGTAAATGTGTTCATCGATAGGACAAAATATACTTTTTCTAGAAACATAAGCAAATGTAGAGAAAGTGATATTTTTTTTTTTACAAATTTCGCAAAATATAGCATATGATCAAGGGGGAGATCGAGTGCTACTGCATTTTCGCGTTCGTTCAACACTTTCTTCAATTTCTTTGTTTTGTGCTCTGCTCAGGACCAGCTGACAAATTAGTGGCTTTATTTTTAGACTAGAGACTTGAAACGGCTACTGAATACCGAATAGTCTAAAACTCAATCTTACCATCGAAAAGTCCCAATTAGTGATTAGAGATTGCTTACTAAATACCGGCAGAATTTTCTGAACAGAATTGTTAAATCTTTTCACCATAGTGAAAATAACTGTTTTATCAATTGGCACACAACTAGAGTATAAATGAAATTTCTTTGTACAAAATATTGTGTATTCATTAGCCAGGCCGAAGGAGTTATAAAAATGTAATACTCTTTTCTGAAATTACGTTAGACACCTGCCAACATGCAAGCCAATTATGATAAAAACGTGGCGAATTGGTCTATTGATCAACGCTCCGATATCCCTCAATCACCAATTGTATTTTTGTGAATAAAACACTCAATTGGATATTTCCTAAGTGGCAGCATGCTGCCAGGTGCGCGAAGAAGAAGAAGCAATTAAGTAATTGAAGTGCAAGTGCACGGTGGGGTTTTCCTATTTTTCGCAGTGTGTTTTAGAATATAGTGATATGTGCACGTATTTTCGTCCCAGCGCTTCATTAATTTCCTATCGGCGCTTTGTTGTAATACCAAGCAATTAATATAACCGATTTTTTGCAAAGTTCCAATTGAAAATAGCAATTCACATGCAGTAAGAAAACAAAATTGCACATGGAAGAGTGGAAAACCAAGTGAGAAAGTGACGAATACTCGCTATATATACTCGCAGCAGTAAAAATTTAGTGGAATTGTATAAAAAGTGCCTTGTTGTGTGTGCGCCGAGACCATCGAAGAGAAGAAAATCATTGGTGGTGAAGTGTAGAGCAAAAACAGAAGAACGTAAAAAAGTGTGAATGGTGCAAAAAAACCATGAATTTCTTGAGTGCCAAATTAAACAAAAATATATATTGAAATGAGTTTACTCAATAACTCATTGGAAAATGTAACAAAAATTATTGAACCTTGCCAATGAATAGGCGCCAATGATTAACCAGATGCTGAATGATACCTAGATTTTCACAGAATTAAACGGTATTGGAGAAATCCCAAAGAAGCAAGTTTTTGTTATGCCTTGCTTGTTAATTGCTTACATAGGTTTACCTTTCTACTTGCATTTGTAGTTTTTCTGGATTAGAGCCCCAACATTGGGTATTCTTTACACTCCACGATTGCTTCTTCATATTTCTACGATTTTTCTTAACCGCCGCAACAGCACCAGTGCCTAGTCGCTGCGGTTGCCATCGACACCAGCGACGACGTCAACGTCAACGTCGACGTCGCAGTTTTTTGTTACCGTGAACGCTTTTGTGTTTCTCTTATGTCGTTCAGCCTTTCAACATAATTACAACAATCTCACCTTCACCACGCCGAGTAAAAAAAGGTAAAAAGCATATATGCACCATTGAATAAATAAAAGACCAATAAATATTAAAGAAAAACAGAAAGAAATTTTCATTCTACGCTTTGCATTGTTTTTCTTAATGGGCGCAGCAAAGTAAACGCACGCAACCACCACCAATACAAACAGCTAGCGGCACTGGAGCAACCGAGACAGCAAACACCAAAAAAAAAAACAACAACTTTGAATCGCCTTAGGACGAGTGGTGTATTGCTTTTGGTCATCTATTGGAATATAGTCGGCGTGTAAATGTGCATTGAGTTTTTGTTATTGTTGATTGTTGGTTGCGCTGGTTGCGCTGGTTGCTGGTTTTCTTAAACTTCTGTTGGTGTTTCGTTTGGTCTGAAAGCGGTGCAGAGTGGCGCCGAAGCATTGACCGCATACTCGGTATCCCCACATACGCCTACAAACATACATATGTACGTGCCTTCGTGCGTTTCGTATTCTCCACTTATAAAGCAGTGAAACGACACGAAGAATTGCAAGCAACCAAAAAAAAATTTGCACACAGCGCAGCAGAAAATCGTGGTAACGCTAAAAAAAATCGTTTAACAATTCGTCTATTTTTACAAAAATCCGAAACGAAAATTGTGAGAAAAATTGTGTTTTGTGTATATAAAAATTCTTTTGTTGTACGAAGAAGTGAAGTGAAAAAGAAAAGTGAGCGCAGAAAATATCACCTCATCGCATCCGTCAAACGGTTGCAACAACAAAAGCAATAGCATAAACGGGAGCAACAATTAAAATACATACAGTGAAAATTAAGCTCCAAGAAAAGAAACAAAAACAAAAACAAGTAGAAAAAAAAGCAAAAGAAATAGCAAAGTAAACGCATACTATAAACGAACAGTTCACAATCGCATTCGCATTCGCTCACTTGGCTCGTAGTATTCGTGGTGTTTTATCCATCTGTCGTCATTGTGTTAGTTGCTAATGTGCCTTTTTCTTTTTGCCAATTTTGTTGTTACTTGTGGCCGCAATTTGAACAGATTTTCCAATTTTCGTTGATTCTAGTGGAAAGTGTTATTGGCGTGTTTTGGCAACTGCGCTGTCAAACGAAACGAAGTTCAGAATCTACATTGGCCTCACAATCGCCGGCTAAGCAGCTAAACCGAACCACATCCGTGCAACCCATTTATTGCATTCATAGCTTAGCCACCCTCTTCGAACAATTGCCCCAACAATATATGTATACAATTGCTCGTCGCGTTTTCGTGCTGTTCTCCATCAAACGTTTCGCGCATTTGACATTTGGCAATTTGACGCATCGCCGCCACATTCCTGCGGTCATACAGTGTCTGTTGAGTGGCCCAGTGTGCAGTTTCAGTGCGAAGTGCTAAGTGGACAGACAGCTGGTCAGGTGTCGAAAAGGATTTTTCAACAGTTGCGTCAGTTGGATGCCGGTGGCCTAATTGAACGTTGCGTTACACTTTTTTCAAAAGTGAGTGTTTTCTTTTCTTTTTCAAAAAAAACCGCGCCGCGACGGGTGATAGAAAAAATTAAAACAGTGAACTTTTACAGGGATAAAAAATTTTGCGGATTACATAGCCATTACACGAAAACAGCGTTGAAGGTGAGTTCCAAACTTTAATTCACCAATATTAATTTATGTTTTTGAAGCCAGATGCTAAAATTTGTTGTTAAAATTTCTTGTTTTATGTCGATTCATTTTTGCTGATTTAATCTTTATTTGAAATATTTTTAGAAAGAAAGCACATTCCTATCCTTATTAAATAGTTTTTGGATATACTCCCAAACCCAAGGCGAATTTATAGAAGGTGGTGGCATAAGAGCAGCTGATTTGATTTTTTTTATTCACCTACATACATGTATTTTGTTTTTGCTTTTGCGTATGAACTTTCAAAAGCCGTAAAAGCAAAAACAAAATGTATTTAAATTTTGACAACTCTTTCACGATGTGCAATAGGTAAAAATCAGGTAGAGATATCGAGGTAAGGAGTATTGCCTCATCAAAAAGAAAAATTTGAAAACAAATTCGCTTAGTGAGGTAATTTAGCTTGGTGAGGTAATTTAGCTATATCTCAATAACCGCTGGAGCGATTTTGTTCAAAATTTGTATGTAGAAGTTTCTATTAGTTGAAATCGGTAAAGTTTTGGCAGAGTTATTCAGTTTTGTTTTTGTACCAGTCTTCCAAAAAAAGTCAAAGGCAGTATCAATTGGTTCATTTAATTTAATTTCACTCTCATATTTAAGTTTTTAAATATTTTTATGCAGAACTTTTAAATTCGAGGTGATTTTTGTAGAGATATTTTTAAAAGCTATTTTTTATTAATATTAATATTGTTGCGAATTTTTTTTGGTCGATGGCTTAACATATAATGAATTTTATAATCCTGATGGAAAAACATTACTCATTTCTTGTTTGTTCTTACTTTATTATTTCTTCGTAGGTATAAAAAAAGAACGGCAATTATCAAATATAGCCTACTAGTTTTTATTCTGTTTTTCTCTGGAGTCTAACAAGCTTATGGTTGGGTTTCATTAGGTCAAAATTGTCGTCAAATGTTGCCTGTTGAATTAAAACAGCCAACATTTTGACAATTTGACACCAAAGAAAAAGTTATTATAAAATGCCAACATGTTGGCATTTCGCGTTATATTTTGGCGTAAAAAATTTGACACCTTGAAAACCAACGCTTACGTTTTGGAATACACAAATCAAATCACTTGCCAGTTTTGGGAAATTCCGCTAAAACGGCAGTCCTTGACAGCGCATAAGCTTTGGTCATTGCAGTATCGCATATTCGACTATCGTGAGAACCAAATAATTTCCACACTTTACTAACAGAGTTGTCTAATCTGCGTAAATTTCACAGGATACCAGTTTCAAGCTGTGCCACGCAAATGCTATCTAATTTTCAATTCCCTAACGTACAACCATTGCTCGGGGCAGGTACCATTTTAAATGACATTTCCAAATGCACTTTGTGTGAACTAAATTCCTTAGAATTACTCTGCCTTGAAGGCCACACAGCGAAGGAATTTTCTCTTTTCTAAAGAATGCCACAGTAGGTGGTTGGACAACAGAACGTGGTTGCTTTAAAGGCACAACAAATCTTTGTTATTTTTCGCACAAAGAAACACAAATTAGCCACCCGCATGGTTTAATCAGCAAACAATTTTTATAATTTTCAATTGATAAAATGACTTGGCACAAAATTGCAGAAAATTTACCAATTTATGTACAATACATACACATTTTTGTATGTACGAGTATGTACATATGTATGCTAAGTGTTCTGAAAATTGCTACAATTTCATAATCACACTTAAAAGGGAAAATTCGAAAAAAACAAAAAAAAAACAAATAAAATGAGTGAAAAATGAAAGGGTGAAACGTTGTACTTTAAGAGAGCAATAAGCCAATAGGGCGTGATGTTCGAGCAATGTGACGATTTGAAAGGCTAAAGGTGAAAATTATCTATTACGGATTCTACATTGAGTGCAAAATCAATATCTTCAAATTTTCAAGCATGTATTCTTTCACCGATTTATTTTCACTTTTAGTCTTCAATCGAACATCCTTTAGCTTAATAGATATATTGTACATATATTTTTCTATTTCCATTTTCCTTTTGCCAGTCCTAATATTTCGCTTCCACTTGCCAACTTGTGCCTTCGATTTATATTTCTTGCAATGCAATCCTCTACGGCTGGTTGCAGCGCTCAAAGCTGCAGTAAATTGAGGACAAAAGTTCACTGGAATTTGCGCTTTGGTGCCTTTTCGGTATTATTCTATTGAACATTTGTTCCTTTATGCAGTAAAATTGATTTTATCTTCCTTTTTGGTTTATTTACTGCCAAATGTACAAATGTGATTCGGGGACAAATTTATGGGAAAGCTCGATATTTTTTTGGCACATTTTTGGCTTGACTTTTAATATGAAAATGCTTTGAATTGATTTTAATAGAAACGGTCTTGAATTTTTTGGAATACACGTAAGTTCACACATACATACATATGTACATATTTACATATGTATGTATGTGCATCCTACTAATATAAATCTGAATTTTTGGGTGTGAGTATGTTTTTTAACCTTTCAGACCCAAACAGCTGGACGGTTTTATGTAAAATTTAGCGCACAAATAGCATATACCTTACATTAACATATAGGGTATTTGAGAAGATTTGAAGAGAGTTGCCACCTGCTCAAAATCAGCACATACATATATAGTCCGTTAAATAGGCTATTATAGAATCATTTTTTAAGGGAGTTGCCACTTGTTTAAAAGGCTAAATTCAGTTACAACAATGAACGAAATCAAATATTGCAATATGTAATGTAATAAAAGAAGAAAGTTGCCAACCATTTAAATGCATATTAAGTTCAATTAAAAAATAAGTGACATTTTACAATATGAGTGCTGAACTTTATTTCAAAAATTCTTATGAGAATGGTTGCCCTTTTGTTTAAAAAATTAATTAAAATTATAAGTCAAATCAAATACTGAAATATGGATCTCAAACTTTTAAGAAATTTTTATATTAAAAATAACTTTGGAGGGGTTGCCATTTACTTAAAAGTGTTAATTTAAAAAAATTTTTAAGTTACATAAAATATGACTTTATCATCGAAATATTATTCAAAGAATTCTAACACTTGTTTAAAAAACATTAATTTATTATACATACTACATATGTATGTATGTTATTTCCAAGCTGTCTAAAATTTGGATGCAGAGCAAGCGTTTATACGAAAACATTTTTTAAGAGGGTTGCCACCTATTAAATATCGTTGATTCAAATTAATTGGTAAGCTGTCGGGAATTCTACTATACTGGTGTCAAACGAAAAAAGTTTATGTAAGCTCTTTTCGTGAAATGTATTAGGAGAGAGTTGCCACCTGTTTAAAAAATTGAAATTCAACAAAAATTATGAAGTAAAAGGTTTGAACTGATAGAGATTTAGGACAACTTAATTTCGAAAAATTGTGAGGGGTGCCAAGAGTTTGAAAATTCAATATAAATTTATAACAACGTGTGTATTTATTGTACATACATTATGTATGTACATATGTAGTATATAGGCGAAATATACATATTAATTTCACTTATGTACATACATACATACTTCTTTATAATTACATAAAAATTGTTTGAAAGCAATTCTTGAAGTTTTAGAAAAATTAAAAAAATTTTTATTAAGTTAAATATTGTATGCAGGGACGTAGCCAAGAAGTAGGTTCTGAATTTTAAAATCCCATTCACCTCATTTAAAACGAAAGCTTAGTTTACGTTGCCCATAACAGATTGAAATTGGTTGTAGAGTTTGAAATCTGTTTTTAATTTCTTTATGACTATATGCCAATTACGTTTTTTAATCTTTAATTCTACATTTGCTACCAATTCACAAAATGCTTCACTATTTACCAACTCTCCCATTTGCTCGATCATATGTACTATGTATGTATGTATGTATGTATGTATGTATGTATGTATATGGGTATTATCATAATTTGTGCAGTTGAACAGTTCTTTGGAATTCCACTTTACAATGCAACAACAAACATAAGAACAATACATACACAAGCACACCTGCTTTGTTGTTGTTGTTGCTGCTGTTGTATTAACGACAGCTGTAAATCGAAGAGTAAAAACTATGTACATACATACACATGTAGATAGACGGACAGGCAAGCGGGCAGTTTACCAGCAAGCAACAACAAACAGTAGCAATACCAGCAATATCCACAACAACAAACGCAGCGGATGAGGAGGAGCAGTCGACGGTAGCGGCAGACGGGATTTACATTGCATAGTAAAAATCTCGGTGTAAAAACTAAGTTAAATGCTAACAGTCCCACCATCACCGCCACTGTTATGTTAAGCAAATAAAATGCTTCCAAACATTGCCCAGTGCCCAGTGTTCAGTACCCAGTACCCAGTGCATGTGCACTATTGAGCCTTGGTCTGCTGTCTACTTGCCAGCTACTGCAATGAGCGGAGTGCACAGACGTGCGATGTACATCGGTGTGTCTGTCAGAGGTATCGCTGGTGTTGGCAAACACGTTTCAAGACACCACACACACGCACTGTCGCGAACAGATGAACAACAACAGAACAGATAGGAATACGACTACTACTTGTCAACATGGGCAGCTGTGCTTGGGAGTGTGTGTGTGTGTAAATTTTCTTTAGCGCACAGATGCTGTATGTAGCCGGTAAATGTCTGTTGCTGTAGTTGTTGCTGCCACTGACGCCTCTTGACATTCATTCATCCCGATCCACACATACATACATACATACGTACGTAAGTATGGGCCCATTCTTGGTTTGTTGCTTTAGTTAAAGATCAGCTCCGCTTTAGGTTGATTTTTTTTCTTACGACTTTTTGCGTTTTTAATGATTTTTTCCCATTAACTTGTCTGAGGCAGCAGCTGAGCCCGAAAATGTGTGGTGGGCATATGCGAGCGCACGAACAAACATACTTACATATTTACATACATACAGTGAATGTCGGTGAAATGCGTACAGCCATTTTTTTTTTTTTAATATTTTAAGATTTTTTCTTGCCAGTCTATATATTTGTATATGAAAATGAAGCCGTTTTATTTGTGGTAACTTGGCTAAAAACCGACGACCGGACTTCAACCAAGTTCGGATAGTATATTCATTAGACCCTGGCATAGATTTAATCCGCAAGGTACGCTAAAGTCGAGCTGTTAGAAAAAATTTGTATTTATGCTCCGATATTGATGATATTAATAAAATATGAAAAACAAAAAAAAAAAAACACCTAAACAAAAAGTTATCAATAATCAATGGAGGTTTTTATCTTCTTGGGGCTTGTATTTTATTGTACTAAAATTTAATGGTCTATAAAACTGCATACCTATTTTTTTAATATAATTTGAATACAAATTTGGAAATTTGATGAAATTTTTTGTTATAATATGAGCTAGAATTTTATAAGAAAAATTATCAAAATTAAAAACCAATTTTTACGTGTGTACATACTATACATACAAGGTACTGAATTTAATGGTCTATGAAACTACATACAAGGGTTGAGAATTCCATCCGGATTTTTCAACTACATATTAGAATAATCCGAATGTTCGGTTATGCAGATACCTAAACCAAAAATCCGGAAATTCGGCTTGAAAATATTCAAGTATCCAAGTAGCCATCGCAAACATAATTCCTTATTCTATTCGTTCTCTAACGGTATGTGCGCTTATTGGTAGTTGAAAAATTAATTACAAAAAGTGTTTGGCGGCTAGTGTTATTGTTCAGTAATGCGTTGATTTTTTTTTGGATATCCGATTACAAGAATATTAACCGGATCCTCGAAAATCCGGATAATTGCACCAACGAATATCAATCGTATTAGATACTATTCGGCTTTTATTCGTGCCAACGGATATCCGAATATGTGGCCCTATCAAATACTCAACGAGTTTCTGAATATTCTGGTTCAAAAAATCAAAATTTTTTATAAAAATTTGTTGAATTTTTCCAAATTCTGTAAAAAGTGTGAATCTTTGTTTTATCACGACCAATTTTTTGTTTTTATAAAAAAATTAGCAAGAAAAACTTTAAAAATATTGAAAATAATTCAATGTACGATTTTTACTGACACTCACTGTATGTATGTATATATATGTACGTATTTTTGTTTATATTGCTGTTTGTAGTACACATAAAGTGATCTTTAAGGCCCAAGAATTCCACATGCGTACTGTGTTTAGCAATAAAAAATAATAATAAATACAAATTTCTTTTTCCCACTTCATCATGGCTAGCATGCACATGAAAATCCAAACTGACAGATGACAGTTTTTGTTGTGCTCGCTCGATATGGATTTTTGTTGTTACAATTCTTTCTCAAGCCAGTCGCATTTTTTCGTTTGTTTTTTTATTTTGTTTTGTGTTTCGTTTCTTACAGCTTACCTTCTTCACTTATGTACCTACCTTTGTGCTTCTTTCTCCTCTCCGTTCCTATTGCACTTTTTCTTCCGTTTTCTCAGACGCCGATCTGCCGATCTGCCGATCTGCTTGAGATCACCGATCCATGCATTGTCCAGACGATGGCAGTTTTTCTTTGCGCTGACATCTGATACTTTGGGGAACTAGTATGTGTACTTTCGAATGCACATATGTACATACATACATACAATATGTATTTACTTATACCGATGCATAAGGATCCCTGCCTACTTAGTTTTATTTTTTTATTTTTATTAGGGAGCACGCGTTCCTACGTATATACACACATACATATGTACATACTTATTTGCGCTGTTTGGAATAGAAAAAGGATGCCTTTATTTTAATGCCTCTGTACATACCTTACATATGTACATACATATTTCCTCTTTCACTTCCTTTTTGTTCAAATTTAAGGCAAGTGTGCCAGACAATTTTTTTTATGGGTTTTCAAAGTTTCTTATTGAGCTGTTCATTGACGAGCGATTATATCTCGTTTCCGAGTTCCGCGTTACTAAGGGTGCTTCGAATTTTGGCGATGCTGGAATTTTAATTTGATGCTGCTGAATGCAAATATTTGTTTTGTTTTTTCTTTAACTTCTTTGGAGAAGGAGATGATGAATCACCATCTTACATAAAGCAGATCACTAGTGACGCAGATTTGCCGCTATCAACATTTTAATAGTTTACTTTATTCCATGTTTTGTTAACTCTTCTAGCTAGAAGCGTGGTATTTTTTCAGAACTTTGTTCAATTTAATATCTTGAAATTTTTTTTAAAATTTCAACTTTACATACATATGTACATACATATGTATGTACATAAAAATTTTTTAGAAAAGTTTTTTTTAGAATTTTTTTTAGTAGCTATGCAGTTTTATAGCTTATTAAATTTTGTTATAAGGAGTACAAGTTTATGAAGTCTAAAAACTGCCCCTAATTTTTTTTTAAAATTTTTTAAATTTTTGGTCTTGTGATCTTTTTTTCATAAATCGCATGCTTTTTATAAAAATTCCTGCTGATTCCTAATAATTTGTTATGCCGACAGTATTCTGCATTTTCTACCGCATAAAAGTTATGTATGTATGTATTTGTACTTGTATAGGCGATATATGAAAAAAAGCTTCCAAGCCCAAAATTTCCAAAAAATGAATAAAAAATGAACGGTAGTTTACCCACTTCAAATTTGCACTTAATTGTACTACAATTCAATAGACCATAAAACTGCATACTCAAAAACTGTCCCAACATACTTTTTTTAAATTGAAAAATTTTTAAAAAAAATTTGTTGAATTTTTATAAATTATTAATACAGATTCTAACATTAATTTATACAGTTTTTGTTAAAATATGAACTGTAGTTTTATATAAGATTAAACTGAAAATGTATCATGAAAAATCTTACTAATATTGCAAAGAAAAGCCACCATTCGGCCAGTTTTGCGCGCCATTGTATATCATTCGATACCTAAAATCTGGTATAGTCTGAAACATTATCTGTCGTCCAGCTCTTTAAAACAATGGACATTACTTCCTCAGTGCCCCTTCTTTGATATCTAGCTTTGAGAGAATCAAAAAAAAAAAATCCTGAACCATTGAACTCCGACGTAAGGTTACATTTCTCTAGGCACTCTTGGACCATAGTTGCCATCTTATGCTATTACCAGACCAATAAAACTCTTTCCATTAAATCAAATCATGGACAATTTGGCATATCCGATCTAAATACAAATCAAACATTTCCGATATTGTGCTGCCTCCGATGAATCATCGCAGTAGTTACATTCAATTAAAGCAACAACTACTTCTAGTGGACAGTAGTCATACTGCAACGACTAAACTCTAATTGTGTGCGAATTTTCTAAGCGACATTTGTTTATGAATGAACTAATTTAACCAGAGCAGTTTAACAGTTATAGTTAGACAATGTTAATATATTTTTTTATTGTGTAAAAAGCGTAAATCTAAGTTGGTTTCGCAGATGTGATGATGTGGGTTGTGCGACCGAATATGAATTAACTATGACTAGACTATGTACATATACAGTGACTCAAGCAATTGATCGATCGCTTTGTAATAATAAAATAATAAATAATAATATTCGTTAGCTTTTCATGTTAAATTTTTTCGTAAATTTTTTACAAAACTTTAGTTCGTAATATAACAAAAGGTATTTAAATAAAAAATTCAAACTTTTTACAAAATTTATAAAAATTTGGTTCAATTTGAAAATTAATTGTTGCACATTTTACATATAACGGGTGGATTATTATACTGGTTGACATGCGATAAATGAAAAAAAGTTTCCAAGTTGAAAATTTAAAAAAAAAATTGTCAAAAATCAACAGAAAATTTTAGCTTCTTGAAACTTGCTAAACTTGAAACTTGCTCTGGCTGAAATTCAAATTAAAAAGAAATTTTTTTTTAATTTTTATATATTGTGTACTAAGCTTGAAATTTTTATACAATTTTTATTTGTATTCAAATTAAAAATCTGAAATTTAGATGAAAATTTGTTGAATTTTTATATATTTCGTTATTAGTTTGAAATTTTGATTTATCCTTTTATATGTAGCCAATAACGCATTTCTTTTTCTGTTACATATAGTAACAGCTGTCAACCCTGTCAAAGATATAGCTATGCACCTGGTCCTCTCCGAGACGAACAGTATGACGTTCATATTTTAATATTTTATACCCTTTTATATAATTAAATTAAATTTTACTTGTAAAAATGGTGGCAACCTCCTTCAAAATATGCCTCTAAATTTTCTACTAGCGAAAGAAATGTTTTGACAACCACATTTTGCTGTCTCATAATTAAATTAAATTCGACTTTTCAAACAGGTGGCAACCCTCATAGAAATTAGTTATAAAACTTCTGTCCCCAATGAACCACTTGACTGACACCTGTAATATTTTATATATGTAACTCGTGTAAAATTTAGTTAAATTCGATTATTCAAGCAGGTGGCAGCCCTCTTCAGAATACAAAATACAAAATACAAGCCTTCTCAGCGAAGCAAACCGTTTGATACTCATATTTTAATATTCTATATTTTAATATTTATTCTGTGTAGAATTTAATATATTTTGAGTTTAAAAAAGGTGGCATCCCTCTTCAAAATATATGTAGCAACCCTCTCCTCGCCAAGACGAACCGTTTGACACCCATATTTGATAATTTCATATAACTTGTGTATAATTTAATTAAATTCAACTTTTCAAACAGGGATGCCACCCCTCATAAAAGTAAGCCATGATCCGAGACAAACCGCCAGGCATCCATATTTTAAAATTTTATATAAATTGTGCATATTTTAATTAAATTAGACTTTCCAATAAGGTGGCAACCCTCTCCCAAGCATACAATATACTTTACTTTACCACAAAACAAACGTGACATGAGATTTGTTTTGAAAATCACTTTAAATAACGTAATAAAATCACCATGTGGTCAGTTCTTTGAGTCACTGTACATACATATGTATATAAATGTTTGTAAATCGAGAAATCCGAACGCTAGAGATCATTCATAAAAAATCTGACATCGGTTGTAACTGCTTAAAACCACTTACAATTGACTTATGTAGTAACTGTGCTAAGTAAATATAATTCTTACGGGTTGTCTATGTTAATAAATCTCGGCATTAAATGTACGCTTCTGTTGTATTTCTCTATTTCTCACACTTTTGCTTAGTACAAATGTAAATTTGCACATTTTATCATTAGGGGACAATTGAATAATTGCACAACAGACGACCAAAATCACACACATTCGAAATGAAAATTAAAAAAAAAAAATACAGCGAGGAAGCTATGAAGTACATGATTAAAAACGGAGAAGATTTCAATCCAGCGCATGCACAGCAGAGTTTTACGAGTGCCGCACATATGTAGATGGTGTATGGTGTATGGTGTATGGTGATGGTGGAGCACGGGGAAATCTAGCTATGATTAAACGCTGCTAAAAAATGTAGTTTAATTAGAGAACTACGTTAGGCGTTGCTTAGTACAAATATGAACAGCATTAGTCAGTCAGTTATAAATTAAGCGATTTCCGCAAGTAACGCAAAATTTTTCATCATCTGACAGACAACCATAATAATTTCATAAGAGTAGAATTTCACAAAAAAGGCAATCAATGAACTGCATGTACATATGTATGTATGTATGTTGAAGTAGCGAAATGAAAATATTATTCATCTCATCGAGCCTTAGCAACAGAAGCAGATAGCAGATGCTTTAAACCAACTTGAGGAAACCTAAATTTTTTGATCAAAGCACAGGTGGGATGAAAGTAATGAAATGCGGCAATATCTCAATGTTATCAAAATAACATAGAAAACAGAGTGTGATCGATAGATTGTATAGATTGTACGGTGAGTGTGGAAAGTTTTTTTTTTGCATAAAAAAGAAACAAACAAACAAAAATTTAAAAACATACGTGTTTGTTTGCAACAATGAAAACCTAGGCAAAATAGCTCTTGATTTTGCAATTTACACTCAAACTATTGAGCACAAGGTGATTTTTTTTAATATTCGAAAAATTTTTCATGCCACTGTTTTCGTTAATCCGAATTTCCACCTTTGTAAAAATTAAAAAAAAAATTCAACGAATTTTGATCAAATTTTCAAACTTTTTAATCAGTATTTTTAGAAAAATTTTGAGTATGCAGTTTTGTAGCTCATTTAAGTTTTGCATAAAAATTGCGTTGATTTTGTGAAGTTTTTAAAATTTTGATTTTGAAAACTTTTTCTTTTAACCCATGCAGTTTATATGGCAGGAACTATGCAAGACCATCCAACAAAAAAAAAAAAAAAAGAGATTAAAAATAACCGAGAATTTATATAAAATCCATTCCCTATATGGAAAAAAGTGCACACGACCGAAATTCAAAAAAAGTGTCAAAATTCCACCGGAACTTTTAGCTACTTCAGATTTGCGAATCATTATGCTTAAATTGAATAAACTACAAAATACTGAATGTGGTGAACATTTGTTGAATTTTTATAAATTTTGTACAAAATTTGAAATATTGGTTT
This sequence comes from Anomoia purmunda, assembly GCA_951828415.1. Classification (NCBI taxonomy): domain Eukaryota; kingdom Metazoa; phylum Arthropoda; class Insecta; order Diptera; family Tephritidae; genus Anomoia; species Anomoia purmunda. The sequence continues at coordinate 125,281,509 of OX639994.1, forward strand.
ACGAACTAAAGTTGTATAAAAATTTACAAACAAGACTTAGCGTGAAACCCATTGTAAATATCCTGCAGATAAATTTAATACACATTTTTTCCAAATTACGTTGAGAATTTTTTATACCCAGATTCACATTCTTTATGACAACACTTGTCAGGATGAGCCTTTTAAAATAAAACACGCTCACTTTTATAATATTAATTCAAGTAGTTTATTCAATGTAATTAAGTTAATTTAAGTTAAAGAAAGTATCAAATATAATTGTTGCGCGATGCGTGCGCTTCGCTTGCTGGTTACGACTCAACTCCCCATGTTGCAAGACGAACTCTCTCATCTCACTCTCACAGGGTTGCCAAGTGAACTTTACAGCTCGGCCGTTCCTGATGAATCGTCTCTCCTGGACGATTTCAGATTGTCATTAGCTTCGCTGTCGTAGTTGTCTTCATATTTATCGTAACTTGAATCATCTTCGGTGTTATCGTTTGGTCCTATAGAACACCAAGGTTTCATATTATCATTATTAAATACCCCGTAATATCGCTTTCGGGAATTTTGTATATCAGGTAGATCTTCAATCAGATAACGGTCATGTGGAAGCACTTTTGTAACCACATATGGTCCTTTGAACGCTGGCTCTAACTTGTGTGATGTGCCTGTAGGAGAAGGTACATGATCAATTACAACTAAATCACCTTCGTGATACGGCTTTGGTGTTCGATGCTTGGAATCGAATCGCTGTTTCCATTTACGTTGCTCTTCTCGAATACGTTCACCAGCTGCTTCAGTTCGGAAGTCGTTGTTGTTTACCATGTCGTTATCTTCGTCTTGTATTGCTTGTATGAGCCGATTTGTTGTTACGTCTTTCAATTTATAGTTGAACACCAGATTGTTCGGGCTTTGCTTAGTCGTGGAATTATTTTGTGAATTCAAACACCATTGAAGCTGTGGAAGAACTTCGTCCCATTCTTTACTGCTCGTCGTACTTCACTTGAGTGACGCTAAAACCGTTCGGTTTATCCGTTCCGCTTGACCATTGCTTCTCGATGTAAAGGCCGTTCCTCTGTCGGTAACAATGCGTTGTGGTCGCCCATATACAGTCATATAATTACGTAGAGTCGTTACTACAGGTGTCGTCTTCGTATTTCGTAAAGCCTTCAATACCACATACTTTGAAAATGCACATACAATTACCAATATGTAGCAATTTCCATGCTTGCTTCGCACGAATGGTCGCAGATGATCAATATGCACACTGCTGAAGGGAATAGGCACCACCTCTTTAACATGTAGTTGTGCCTCTCGCTTTCCTCCTCGTACTTTGTTCAAACAACATTCGGGACAAGAATCGATATACGATTTTACATATGGTCGCATACGTGCAAACCAGAAATCTTTTGCCATTCTTTCCAACGTCTTTTCCACGCCGAAATGACCTGCTTCGTCGTGACATGTTCGTACTATGCGCCATTTAACGCCTTGTGGAACCACTAACCTTTTAACGCTGCCTACTTTTCGATAAAGCCGATGACCTTGAACCACATAGTCGTCTCTGTACTGCTTTGCGTTTACGCCGTCTTTGCCGTTGATTACTTCTATAATTTCTTTAAGCTTGTTGTCCTGTCGTTGCATCGCTGCTACCCAATCATCGGAAATCTTAACCAAAGAATAAACGTTGTCAGCCACTGTTGTTGTTTCGGTTGATGGAAGAGTTGGACATCTGCTTAGTCCATCTGCTAATGTATTCTTTGCTGCTGATCGATGTACACACTCGAAATCAAATTCTTGCAGCTTAAGCCACCATCTGGCTATACGCGGTAATAATGCTGTTGTTGCCTTCGTGGATGCCACTGCGTTGCAATCCGTTAAAACTTTGAAATGTTGCCCCATCAAATACATTCGGTACCGTTGCAAAGTTTCCACTATCGCCAGGACCTCTAGTTCATGACTGGCATAGTTGCGTTCGGCGTCGTTACCTTTGAGTTGGTATACTCCATCGTCAATTGCCATCCGATAGCCGTATTCCCGTAGTGCGTCGCGACCCAATAATACATCATAAGGTATCATTTTGTCTTCAACAATGTACAATATTACTCGTCGTTGTACGCTGTCCATCATTGCTTGAGCTTCAACTTTTTCGGATACTTGAACCTCGCATCCTCCAAAACCAATAAAACATTTATTTGCGCTTTGCTTCTGCATACATCTTGCTGCCGCTTTCCTTATCAGTGAACAAACGCTGCCCGTATCGATGAACGCCATGAATTGCTTTCCCTCAATTTCAACTTCTTTTGTGACTGGTGAATCAGGATTCTTATGTTCTTCAATTTCCATAACCGCTGACTTCGTGTTACAATCCTTCGCGTTGTGACCAATTTTTGAACATAATGTACACCGTGGTTTGCGTTGTGGTTGTGCACATTTCGCTGCTATATGCCCATAGTCATTGCAGTTATAGCACTTGACTTGACCTGCCACCTTAACGTTGCTTTTGTACTCAGGCTTCGTTGATTGCTGCACTGGTGCTGATGTGACACTACTTGCCACTGCTGGGTTGTTAATCGCCTTCAAATTTTTCAATGCTCTTAATAAATCGCTGCACGTTTTAAACCTTACTGCTGCTAACGTCTTTGATAGATTGCTATCGTTGAGACCACTTATTACATGCGTAATAATCGACGAATCATCTAAGCTACCTTGTCGCCCAATAGACAACATAGCGTAATAGTACTCGACATAGTCTTCTGAATATTTACGTTTACGTTTAGCCATCATTTTGTGAGTTTCTGCTGCATTAAACTCAATTGGAAAATCTGTATAAAACGCTTGCACAAATGCCGACCAGCTACTATACACTGGCTGCGCATCTAACCATAGCTTTGCCATGCCTTTTAACTTATGTTGTATTGCCACTAAAAGCATTACCTCCGGCCAATTATAATTTTGCTTAAGCTGTTCAATCTTTGTTATAAACTGCTGTGACGTCGTAGAACCTTTCACTGGATCAAAATCTGGTAAAATTCCAACCATGTCTTGAATCGTCATTGCCGCTTGCCTTGGTACATTAAACATACTCGCTGAATCTTGAATTACAACAGGAGACGTTAGTTGTATTTCATTTTCGTTACTCACATTTGTATGTTCGTTGTTGTTGGCTTGCTGTCTTGTGTTCATTGCGCTGATAGCTGATGTCAAACTTGCCATTACTTGCTTCAGTCCTTCAATTTGCGATTGCAAATCGCTTACACCAGAATTTGTGCTATCCTCCAACTCAGTTGCGTCGATTTCGTCCGTTTCCAGCAATTCCTGAAGTTTTGCGACTTTATGCGCCTTTGTTCCAGTCGTTGATGCACCATTTGCCCTTAATAACTCATTTAGTTGTCCGACTTTCAGTATAGATAATTTCAGCATTTTCTTCTTGTTTACGTTTTGATTTCTCAATGTCGAATACCCAAAATTTTCCGTTGTTATTTTTTCCCAAACTATACGTTTTGTCTTTTTGCGTTGCAAAAAATGTATTTTGCTCTTTATTTGCGTTGTCGTTCAATAGAAGCACTTGCCGTCGCCACTCACTTAAGTATCCTTTTTAAGGGTGGTTTTTTTTTTGTCACACTTGTTGCTGTGCTACCATACGTTGTAGCTCTCGCCGTTGTGTTCTTATTGTTGTTGCGTTGCGCTGCCTCCACTGCTTAGAAATCTGTACTGCGCCGTTTTGCTTGCTCGTGCACTTTTGCGCGACAGCCTTTTTGATGTATGCCGTTATGCACCTAACCGTAGTGCGCACTTTGTGTGTATGTATGTACGTTTGTATATTTCACCGTCGCACCCTTGAGACTTGTACAATATTGCTACGTTGCGCCGTTTGCTATACATACGTGCCGTTTGCGCTTTAGCAGAAATTGTGATCTCCTTGTGCTTATGAAATTCGTTGGCACACTTTCGTATGTATATATACATATGTACGCATATATACCTACCTCCGTATGTATGTGCGTTTATTGAGTGTTCGTTGTAGGCGCTTCTACATTATTCAGTAGATATTCATTCCACTCTGACTTTGTCAGGATGAGCCTTTTAAAATAAAACACGCTCACTTTTATAATATTAATTCAAGTAGTTTATTCAATGTAATTAAGTTAATTTAAGTTAAAGAAAGTATCAAATATAATTGTTGCGCGATGCGTGCGCTTCGCTTGCTGGTTACGACTCAACTCCCCATGTTGCAAGACGAACTCTCTCATCTCACTCTCACAGGGTTGCCAAGTGAACTTTACACACTTTTGTCGTTAATTTTTTATAAAAATATTGTTAATTCTATAACATAAATCAATGTTTCAAACTTTTTCAAAATTTAACAAACTTGCAAAAAATTACATTAAAATTTTCAGTTTCGGTATGCAGTTTTATAGTCCATTTAATTTGGGCAGAAAAAGAAGTGACTCAAAATTCTTGGATGTCAAATCCAATTAAATGAAAATTAACTATATTCTTATAAAAAAATGAACTAAGAATTTTTTCACGGTAACACATATGCTGTGAGTAAACTCAGAATTTGAGCTCTCAACCCCTTAGGGGCTTTCTGCATCAAAAAATAAATCACCTTATTCTAAAATATTCATATCTCGCTCGAAGTACTTAAACTTTCACATGTATTTTAAATGAGGCAAAACAATTTTTCGTAGAAATGGCATATAATCCTTGGAAATCAAGATTTTTCAATAGCCAAACTCTCTGAGTAGACTTCAAAGAATAATACTCAACATTTTATTTAACCATTATACAGTTTTAGCTCAAATAAGACTGGACAGAGCATAGTTTACAACGTTCTCTCGTACTAAGTAGGAGATAACAACTACAATGACAGTTGTCACTATTATTATAGGGCACAACCATTTTTGCCGCATAGTTTTAGGCGCAGTAGCTAAGGCAATGTCGTGCAATGAGTTTTATCATTGGGGTGGGAGTAGGGTGGTTAAAATCTTTTATTTAAATCTTAAAACCGCATTCACCTCATCATTTTTTTATGTAGACTATAACAGAGCTAAAATGGTGTTTGTATAAAAATTCAGGTTTGGTGAGAGTTGACATAGTTTTTATGAAAATTGCCTTTATGCCCTTTTTCTTTTTTCTGTTATACAGAATTCTGAATATATAAAAAGCTTACAGTATAAATTAATGAGCTCGAGGCCAGATTTTTATTTTAGGGACTGATTGAGAAAACGACGATTTTTCAAAGAGGTAGTAGTGATAGCTTTTATTTCGGAGAACACCACATCTCCTCATCAGACTTCTTTCTTTCTAGACTTTACCAAGGTTTGAACCCTGGCTTTCAAACATATAAGGCCGAAACAATATAATAATTGAAAAGCTTACATTTAAGCAAATGCTCATAAAATTTGTACTAATAAAAATAGAGTCAATTCCATAACTTTGTTTCCGGAGATCGCCAGAGCAAAGTGGTTATTCGCAAAGCGGTGATAATTAAAAAAAAAAATTTCCTGTTAGTAGACAAGTTTCAGAAGATGTTAGGCACTGATTCCATTGAACCTAAAATCATATCACCTTAGTAAAGAAAACGGACAACGATGAATTAATAATACTACACGGTTTCAGCTGGGTATTGAAAGAAAGTCCTTCTGTATTTTAGAGAATTTCGTAAACTGGTGAAATTCTCGATTAAAATCTACAAATATTAACCATCAAAAATATAGCAATACTAATTGGCACTCCCATAAATTTTGTTGTACCCAGCCACTTATAGCCTGCATTCTGTGGTTTGCGCCAGCCCCTTAATAATTTACTAAGAATATTGCAATGTTTATGACCTCAACCATTTGACAGTTAAAACACATTTTAGTGTCTTTAACCGTTATATTTTAACACAATTAATAGCCAATAATGTTGATTCGATTAGGGAGAAGAAAAATGAAATATACCAAAGCAAAATGTGAATGGAGAAAAAAATCATTTGTTCTATTTGATTGAAACATCATATTCGGATAAAAAAAAAACCAAAAAAAAAAACGCTAAGCTCAGCTGAACGCCATGAATGGACAAATAACAAAACATATTCATTAGTCAACAAAACAGTGCTAATAAATATTGGTAAACGCTGAGATGTGGAGGCGCGATAAAGAGCGCGGAGATTTTAACTACTGGCTGTCAACAAGACAACCAAGACAGTGGAAGGCAAATAGCAAACAGCAACCAGCGGACAGGCAACAGCCAACAGCCAGTAGCTTGCAAATTACTACAAGCACAGCAAAATAGCAGACAAATTGACAAAGACAAAAGACATATCTACATATTTACTTTTGTATAAATTTATTTATGAATAGTCTGGTGGGCAGTCAGTCAGTCAGGCAGCAAATAGGCGAGAGATGGCGGAACGTGTAGCGACTGACTGTCTCAAGGCACTAGCTTGTCTTTGCAATTGAGTAGCTAAGCGATCCAAGCTGATTTACTAAATTTGTCTATATGCTTATGCTGGACTTTAAGCTTAAGTAATAATTACATGTTGTATGTTGTTCTGATACCCTTCTTTCAGTCAGACAGTGTCTTATGACGTAAGCCTCCTCCATTGATGCTTAGCGCGCAATGACAGTTTTGGCGCTGGTACAGCTGGGTATCCTTCGTGGTTTTTTTTTGTTTTTGTTTTTGTTGTATTCAAGCCTCAGCCTCTATGCGTCTCTAGTGAGTACGGCGTTGCGTTGTCAAAACCTGTTTTTACCAAGCTGACGTCGTTGGACTCAGCATCAACTTGTTGGTCTTACTCACTCGCTAGACGACATGGATGGTTGTGGTTGGGTTTCGCATTTACCTGAAATTTTCATTCATAAGTTAACGAATTTACAAGTCGTTTGCATAGAAGTTTAGCATAAATGAAAAAAACTTCAATCTTTTTTTTTTTTTCTTTACTTCACTACAAATTTTTTGACGTGACACTTGGTGGTGGGCTGCTGTCACTGCTGCTGTCTTTCTGTCACAGCCTTTACCTACATTTACTCAACACTGCGACTTTTATGGTCAACACTTCCCGTGCAAGAAATTTCCGGCTTTTGTAGCGCACAGCTGTGCCAAACTTTGAATGATTCTCTGCCCCACTGCCCGCGGCCAGCACCTTCCTAATTTTAGTGGCTATTTTGGCCGATTTCGCGCACTCAGCAGACATGTTGATGGATTTATTGACTCATTGGCCAAAATCGGGGTGGCATGATTACTTGGTGCTTTTATGATTTTTGTTTTTGTTTTTGTTTGCTATTTTTTCTAGCACATAAATATTCACTGAATATGTGTATGTATGTTTGTATGTGTGTGTGTGTGTCTAATGTTTTGAGTGGGTGTTTTTCTAGCTAAATGAAAAATCGCATTTCAGAGGCGCTAATGACTAATTAGCCGGTAACAAGTTTCTACTTGAACTTATTTCGCGTACATTTGTTTTGTGCGCTTAATTTTCTATTTTTATTTTCTCTCTCTCCCATCTACTTTTTTGCACATTCAATTGGCTAGCCCAGCGTAACTGCATCCAAGCGCTTGCTTGACCGTCGCTGTTTGTGGAGCCACCTTCACTGCCAATTTGCACTCGTCAACAAATTCAATGTGAAATTAGTTGAATTTGCAAATTGGAAAAAAGTGCTAGGCCATGAATATATTGCATATTTGATTGGTTCAATGAAATTGGCGAGTCGTGTGCGTTTAAAGAAAAGGGGCTGGAAGAAATTGGAAAAAACGTAAAAGCTTTGACAAAGAAATCGGCTATTTCGTACTTTTTGTATATGTAGCTGAATTTACAAGGGGACTAACAGAAGTTCGCTTGATTGGTGATTTTTAAATTCAAGAAATTATCATAAAAATTTCAAACTTTTTAATTTGAATTTTAAGAAAAGTTTTGGCTATGCAGTTTTTGTAGCTGATTTAATTTTAGTTTAATAAATTACCGTTTATTGTTTTTTTTTGTACTGGCGGTCTTGCACATCTCTCCTGCCCTATAAAGGAAAAAAGTTTCCAACCCAAAATTTCTGAAAATGCAAAAATCAACGGGAATTTCAGCCGCTTGAAACTTACATAATAAAAATTCTGGTTAAAAAGTTAAACATTTTTAAGAAAATTTGCTGTTATAAATAAAAAAATTCTGAAATCCTTATTTACATAGTATTCGGAAACGTTTATTTATAAAAATTATGAAAAACTTTGCGAGTATTGGGTTTATTTGTTTTTTGTAATTTTTTTTATTATTTTTTGTTTTTTGTTTTTTTTTATTGACATTACAAAGCTCTTATTTTAATGATTTTAATTTTTTAAATTTATTATATTTCGTTTTAGTTTTTTATTATTATTTTTCAGTTTTATTTATTTTAGTATTTTCAATTTTATTTTATGTAATGCTTTTATTTTAATTTATTTTTGAAGAGAAATTTAAATTTAAATTTTTATTTTATCTGTTTTGATTTTTTTACGCGATATTTTATATGTACTGGTAGATATGTTTTCGATATAATTAATTTTATTAATTAATTTTAAGTTTTAAATTAGTTTTATTTTTAGATTTTTTTTTTAGTCTAGTAATAAAATTTTAAATGCTTTAAAATTTGTTTTAATTTATTTTTGTTCGTTTTTTGTAATGTTTTTTTTTTTAGTATTTTAAATTTTATTTTTATTTATGCTTTATTTTAAATTATACTTCTATTTTAATTTATTTTTTGCTTTAGTTTTTATTATTTTAATTTTTTTTGAGTGCTTTCCGCCGAAACGGAATGAAGTAGGTAAAAGAATATGCACGTGTTTCGCTCAAAATTACCCCTCTAAATAAGTTTGTACCTCAATTTACTTCTTTTGCATTCAAGTTGCCATATATCGATGTGTTGTTTAGATCGTTTTGTTATTTAGATCGCTTTTAGTTTATATAATGCGATTTGTTTTCTTTATTGCTGCTGCATTTCCTTACACTACAACTTCCCAACTGGTTGTCCCTTCATTTTACACGGCTGCTTTTAACTCAAGCATTTCATTGTTTTTGTTTGTTTTGTTTTGTGGAACCCAGCGGAACGTGTGGTGTTATTTTTAGTTTTAAAGTTTACGTGCTTTGTTTATTGGTTGCCCATTTCTTTTGGAAATGTTTGCTTTCCTTTCTTCTTTTACTTTTTAAGTTGCCCTATCGCTATGCCAAAAACGACTGTCCGTCCGCCAGTCTGAATTTCTTCTTCGCCTGATCATACTCGTATTGGCGGTTTTGTAATTGTTGTTGCTTTGCGAACAACTTTGCGCATGTTGTTTTATAAAATATTATTTTTACTTTATAAAGGGGTTTGGTTTTAGTTGTTGTTTGTATATAAAGTAAGTTCTTATATGCGTGGTGGGGAAGAGCAGAGTTTATTACTTGCTTTGTTGTTGCTATTGCTTTTGTTTATTAATTTTTTGTCGGTTGTTGATAATTTGGTAAAAAATATTTGCTCAATTAAAACTAAAAAAAAAAACAAAGAAAATAATTGGAAAAATACTTATTAATAGAAAAAGTTTAATTTCATCGGCGATTTAAGAACAGCTGATCTGGAAATATTAAAAGAAAATATATACATACATATTTGTTTGTGGCCTTTTAACCAACTTACTTGTTATCAAATTGCTCTCTCTGTAAGTACAGTTGCACTTAGCCTTTTATAAATAGCTTTATGGAAATATTTTTAGTTGATTTAACTTGATATTTGTTTTTAAGCTTTTTTTAAATTTATGTGACGTAATTAATTGATATTTATTTAAGCTTCTTTATCTCATCGGTATCAAGACAGTCTGTACGCTGAAATACTTTCTTGAAGAATTAGAACATAATGATCATACACAGTTTGGTTAAATTCTTTTAAGTTGTTGAAAAGGAGTACTTTTCTCATTTCAATATATTTCTATTGTATATTATGTTTTGAGCAAAGTCTTTACAGAGAGATATTAGCATTGAGTTTTTCTTTCTGTGGCCGCCGTATTGTGTACCCGCTTCATTCGGTGGGTCCGTGGGTTCAAATTATGGCCGGAACCAGTAATATAACCGGCTACGGGAACCGCCAATTCTATAATTATTGTTTTTATTTCAAAATAAATACATTGAATACTTTTGTTGATTTAAAAATTTTTTTACTAAGTTTGTTCCGTTCATCAGTGATTGCAATTAAATTAAAAAATTATAAATCATTTTTGGAAAAAATTTTCTTTTGGCAAAGTTTTTTAAATGAATTTGCATCAAAGCGCTTTAATATAAGGTTGTATTACAAGATCAGCTGATTTGATTGGTTTTCGATCTTACGCCTTAAAATGCCAAATTTAAATTTTTTTATGTACATTCCACATTGAAATATTGAGTCAGATTGCGCTGAAATTGGCGTTTGAATTGTTGGCCACAAAGACCATTGCTTTTTTTATTACGCGCGGAATAAATGGTTTTTTGTTACAATTATCCTGAAAACGATAAATTGCCCTAAAACAATCTAAGCACTAATTAATTAGGAGCTATAGGTTAAAATTATTGCCAAAATAGAAAAAAACTTTCCAGATGACGCGTTTCTTCAGTTTGTCACAGTTTGGGTCACGTTCGAAATAAAGGAAACGCCTAAATACAGACATATGATTGTTAAATGAAGCTCACTAAGAATGCTAGCAATAAATGAGAATGGTATAGGTATTAAATGTTTTCTTTTCATTAAAACAATAAAAAGTTTTTTTTTCAGTCATAATATTTTAGCGATACAAAATCAATTTCTTCATGAGCGATTTATCATACGAGATCTAAAACAAATATCCATACGACTGTGATGAATAAAGATATCGATAACAACAAATATATCGATAACAATAATGATATCAATAACAATAATGATATCGATAACATAATGAGATATCGGTAAGAGTAATGGTATCGATCACAATAATAATATTGATAACAATAATAATATCGATAACAATAATGATATCCATAACAATAATGATATCGATAAACAAAATGTTATAACAAAACGTTATCGATAACAACAATGATAACAATAATGATATCGATACTAATGGTAATATCGTTGACCATAGTAATATTGTTAACGTTATCGATTACGGCTATAATGCCTGTACATGCATATATGTATGTATACAGCTAACTTTCACAATGAAGCCTCTAAGCACATTTGTGTAGGGTGTTCGCCCAATTCTATTTCTAATCCCTAATAAAAATAAATTTTTATCAAACCTTCTATCTGATATTAATAAAAACGACGACGAAAAACTTTATAAGTACACGCTTATCTATGAAATCCGTTGGTTGCGCTACGCCATACTTTGAGATAATAGAAAATTGTGGGCCGTTTGATTGTGTTATCAAAATTCCTTAAATTTTTTCTAGCATGTTTTTTTTTTGTATAGTTAGCAAATAAAATTAGGTTCATTAAAAGATGTTTGATAACTAAGTAAAGAACTCACTCATTCTAAGTACTTAGTATTAATAATTGAGGAATGATATACATATTTACACCTTTTTTTAATGTTCAAACAAAAGTGCCATAGCTACCGCAGTTAAACTATCTGGCCTACAGTGTTTGCTAGCAGTTAGCTTACATAGCTATGCCATGCTCTAATTAACCAAAAATATAAAAAAAAGTAGTTGCAGATGTAGCTAACTTAACTTGGTTAAAATCAGCAGTGGAGCTTCTGCTTTTGCTAAGCAAATAAAGTCTGCTCAATACTTAGTGGTACCACAAATTGTAATTGTATTCATAAAATAATTTTATGCAAAGCTATAATTTTCCGTACATAAAAGGTAGCTAATATTTAATGCGAATATAACAAATGTTGTTGCCGGCCACGCCGAGTTAGTTAGCAGCTATAAACGCCACAAAAATGACTGACTTACTTACCGTCGACCCACTTAAGGATTTTACGATTTCTCAGTCTGTTTAAACTCTATTGGTTATAAGTTGAATATATGCGTTAAATGGCTTAATTAAAGGGTAATTTTACACAAGGGTATCCCCATATTTTATGTACGAGTACTATTAATTTCCGGTCATGGAGCGTTGGATCAGCGCAAAAAAATTTATTAGTGTTTATTGTAGAAGACTGTTGTGTTGTTTCCTCTTTCTATTTTATGCTCGAATTTATTATGTTTTTCCTTTTTAATTGACTCGATTGACGTTAGTAAAACTTGTTGTTTATCGCTACATGTTTAGCTTATTAATTTTGTATTGAATTTGTTTTTCATTTTTTATTGATATTTCTCAAAATCTGCTACACGCTGCGCCACCACGGGTGCCTCTCAAGCCTATCTATGCTTCTTTCTATTTCAGATGCACTTGAATTCCGTTTCCCATACATTGTGTTTCCTTTTCAACTCTTCTACTCTTTTCTCATTTGCCTTCTAATTTGAACCATAACTAATAACTCTTTTATGGCATTCCATGGAAAAAACGAAAAAAAAACGACGAACTAATTCGATTTGTATAATTGTTTATTCGTTCTTGTTTGGCGCATAGAAATTGTACACTTGCACATTTACATTAAGGTGCTCCAAACTAAATGAAAAAAAAAACAAATTAAACAACGCTGCTGATTTTCCACGCGACACAAAGTTTGGGCAAACGAGAGCTAGAGCAGGTTGGAAATGTTACTGAAAATCAGACAGAAGGCTTGATAGTTATAGTTTTTTATATAAAACAAAAAAACCCAGGGTTGTATTTTCTCGAATGCTGCTAGCTTTTTAATGAAACTATTTTTTGATTAGGCTTTAAAGTTTTGTTATGTTATCCGAAATGGCTCGACCGATTTTTATGCAATTTTTTATGTGTATTGTATTTTGGTATGTCTTAAAGTATATTTTATGCTCGGGAGATCGTTGCCGCCTGTTTGGAAACTCAAATTTAATTAAAATATACACTAGCTATATGAAAAATTAAAATATGGGTGCCAAGCGGGTTGTCTCAGCAAGAAGGTTTATATCTAATTTTTATGAGGGTTGCCACCTGTTTGAAAAGTTGAATTTATTTAAATTATACACCAGTTATATCAACATATTAAAATATGGGTGCCAAACGGTTCGTGTCGGCGAGCTCAAAGTTCAAACCTATATTTTGATAGCGTTGCCATCTGTTTGTAAAGTAGTATTTAATTTAATTATGCACGAGTTTTATGAAATAATAAAATAACCTTGCCAAACGGTTGATTTCGTTGAGGAAAAGGTTTATAGCTATATCTTCAAAAGGGTTGCCACCTAATTGAAAAGTCGAAATTAACTAAATTATGCACAAGTTATAGGAAATATTAGAAAATGGGTGTCAAACCGTTTGTTTTGCTAGAAGCAAGTTTATAGGCATATTTTGAAGAGAGTTGCCACCTATTTGAAAAGTCAAATTTCATTAAATTTTATATAAGTTATATGTGAGATAAACCGAATAGCGATTGTGGCGATATATTATAGCCACATATATATATAAATATTTCAGTTGAAAATTGTACCGTTAGGTGGCGCTGGAACTGGGATATCTCTAAAACCTTTATTTACAGTTCCACTATGATCTTAGTTTCGTTAGACAGGTATTAAAAAGTTTTTTTAAATTTTATTTACAGGTATACATCCATACATTTTATGATTATTTATTATTTTAAACCAACTTAATTTTTATAGATGTATAAGACCAATTGTCAAGCGCCATCTCGGGAATTTATTTTTCCATATATGGAAGAAAGTTCTCTAATACCTTTCCAATAAATCTAAGACCATAAAAAGAGATATCCTCAAAACTGTAAAGCACGACAAAAGAATTCTTGTCATAAGGAGGACAAAACACAATTGCTACACATTTTAAACATCTTGATTATTTAAAAAGCACAAATCGTATATTGTTAATTGAGAAATTTTTTCTGGTAAGAGTCATGATCTCCATTGCAATTAAATATGTACAATTTAATGATATTTTTTGTTGAAAATTTTCGTAACAGTTTTCATGCAAATTCCAATAAACGGCATATTTTTGATTTTTTGTTTTTGTTTTCACGCTACTCCCTTACATTTTATGCATTTTCTAGTAAACTAACAAATTCATATTCTAAAAATTTTATCTTAGTTAAAGCATACAAAAACTTTTTGTTAACGCACCTTAATGTACCCACTGTACACATACAGGTGAAGTGTTGTTGTCCGTACGTTTCATTCAAGGTAGCCAACACTTTCTTCATGTTGAATGAATCACTTAGCACTCACAACTCAGAAGTCTATTGACCAGTTTATCTACTTAATGAGAAATTTGTTGAGTTTACTCCACTGCCTGCCTGGGTTTATCACAAATTCTTTAGATAGCTTTGCACTGCGTACTTTTCCATAAGCTATGCACGCCTATTTATTTATTTTTGTATTAAATTATGTGAATTTTTGTTTGTACAACGCGAAGACAGTGGAAGTAAAGTAAAGAATTGCTTGTGAACTCAACTATTAGCACATCATTAAAAGACAAAGTGGCCGTGGGCCAAGCAGTCGTATCCTACACTCACTTTAGTGCGCACTATCAGGTGCAACGCTTGTGGTTCTAGCTATTTACATAAAATTCAATATTGACACGAAATATGATTGTATGTATGCATGTATGTAGCAAAAAACAAAAAAATACAAAAGTATGACGCTTAGTTATTTACCTGTAAATACCTTTATTGACAATTCGCTGTTCGTCAACACATCGTCGCTTTTATATTTACACACTTGATGAACAATTGTTCCCTCGGTACATTTTTTCTTTCTTATCACCAATCGCGACACTCTCAAGTTGTTTTAGTTATTTTATTATGTTTGTAAAATATGTAAATATGATGAGCTAATCAAAAAACAAAAAAAAAACGAAAAAAGCGTTAAGAAAAAGTGCTAATACTTAGCGAGTACTTACAAGACACTTACAAGGCGACAAAGAGTTGTTGACAAACCTCTACCGCTGATAAGATTAAAATTATTATGTTCAACAATATTAGCAAAAAATGCCGCCGACCGCAATTTTTTTCACTTTCCTACATTCCTCCATATTTGACCGCATTCATACTTGACTTTCCGTAAATTTTTTTGTTTTTTTTCTTTTTTTTCTGCACACGTCAATTTTTCACAGTACTTATTAATAAATCTTTGTGGTAAATAAACATTTCAATAATTTCATTCCTAATTTTGTTTATTTCATCGAGTTTACTCATGCGCTTCATTTGTATGTTTTGTATTCGGTTGGTGGTTGTCTGCATTGCATCCATCTGCTAATTGGATGAAATGTAGTGAATGAATATTTGCATTGTTTTTGCCTTCTGTGTACGACGACCAGTGTTTACATATTTGGTTTATTAGGTAGTTTGGGTAAAGAAGACGAAGGCGTCTGTGTCTATGACGGCAGTGACGACTTATTGATGAATACTCTTGAAAATATTGCTTTGCAAATGTACTACTGAGTCAAAATATTTAATAGCTGCGAATGGTGTGGATGTCAGGATGTTGGTGGGAAGAGTTTATAAATTTTGTTGATTTTTTTTGTTTGGCTCCTCCTGCCGCCCAAAATAGAGAAATATTGAACTTGACCTAGGTGTGAAGGTGTGCAGTATGTTTGTTTGAGAATTTGTGAACTGCTAAATGATATTAAAGAAAATGTTACACTTTGCTTTTGGGGATTTGCTTGTAATGCAGTAAATATAGTGGTAATTTATAAGTTAAAATATTACATGCATTACATCAAGTCATATGCGTGGAGAATTCATTACACTTGCAGTTGCCATTTGCCTGTAATTCTTAACCGACTTGTGTGAATTGATTTGTATGAAATGGTTTAAACTCTTGCGGAAATTTTGCCTTTCAGACTTTGCTTTGTGTTACCACTGACTTTTCAAGCTTTTCGACGATTGCCTTTTAAAAACAGCCGAATCCTACAGTGCCATTGAATTCAATCAATATTTGGGCATTCCCTTTCATCGTAAAGCTAAAATTGACTTTCTTACCTGGCTTTAAATAACTGAATTTTTTAAGCAATGAATTCGAGTAGGCCAGATGGTCTGGTGTGCTTCCTCAAGAAAGCAAAAATTTTAAGCAGGTGAATACCGTCCGGAAGGGAAAAAGAAATAATAAACAAAAAGAGAAACGGGATAGACAAAGGTTAAGTGCTCCAAAAACTTCGCGACTCATGAGAAAATCTATGAAAGCTGGCTAGGTCGGTTACTTTCAATATATCTGAGCCTCTTTCGACCGGTCCCTATTTCCTTATCAGACTGATTTGGATGACAGGTCACAGCGACAGAGCAGGAATGATGAGCTGGATCTACAGCGTACCCTTGCGGTTATAGCTACAGGCAGGGAGAAGATCGGGGCTTCTTCTGCGAACCTCTACTGAACGAGGTGGACTCTTTGTCGGCTTAACGAAGCGTTGATCAAATACCACGGCTTGCAGAATTGTAAGGATTCTCTGGCCTTTGGTAGACTGTAGGCGTTTGAGGAAACTCTGCGATAATTCTCGATCCTCGTAGCAGTTCTGATCGGGCTTTCTCCGATAGGTATTCATGCGGTTAGGTTGAAGACAGTCTCCGTCCCTTATTGTGACAGCTGTTTAGAGGATGGCGACGAGGTGCTATCGTCCTTTCATATTCTCCTCAGCTGCTCTGCTTTTGCGAGGCTGAGGTTTAATCACCTTCGCTGTCACTTCATTACCCCTACCGAAGAGCTCTCTGGGGTAGAAATCTGCAGGTAGCGGAGATACGCTGTGAGCTGGGCTCGAAGCGTTGTTCTTATTAACTTTTCGACTTTTGGACTGTCACATTAACCTAACTTAACGTAATCTAGTCCAATAAAAGCCTGTGCTGTTTTTCCCTCTAGAAGCGAGGCACATAATAACTGTGTATGTTGTCGGTTATTTGACCTAAGACTAATCTTACAAGCGATTTTTTCTGTGTGTGTGAAGACTCAGGTCTGGTGTTCATGAACCGTTCTGATTTATAATAAAGCAAGTACCCAGGCGTCCTCTAGCTTTAACTCAATTTCCTTTCACTTTGTCAGTGACGTAACGCTTGAACAAACCAAAGACAATTTCTCGAGTCCTCCAAGACTCATGTTTTCTACTTGAGGAGACTGAAGGCGCAGTTTGAGTCAGATATAGCATTAAAATGTTTTAACATTTTACGAAACTAGTGCCGTTTACGTAAAATACCGACACATACCAAAAAAATCCCATCGCCAAATTGTAGGTATACTTTGCTTTCTGTAAACCCTAACCACAAGTCCTACAAAGCATTAAGAACATCACCGTCGCGAACCGCATGGAAGCGCTCGGCTGACCTTGATCCCAATATTAGCCTTCCATATTCTTCATCTATATAGAGGTACACTTAGATTTTTTACTGCCGAAGAAAGATTTACGCTTAGACCCTACGGTAGTACTTAAAGGTCGAGACCTACCAATTCTATTTACGTTAAGATCACCAAAATTTAAGTGATTGGAAACAAGCTGTAGAAAACA
Organism: Anomoia purmunda; assembly: GCA_951828415.1. Lineage (NCBI taxonomy): Eukaryota > Metazoa > Arthropoda > Insecta > Diptera > Tephritidae > Anomoia > Anomoia purmunda. The sequence goes on from OX639994.1 coordinate 125,298,986, forward strand.
ATCGTTAGTTTCAAAGATCTCATTAAACTGATGGTACTTTGGTATTCTCTGTAGAGTTTAGTCTTTTTTTGCGTTTGAAGCCGTTTTTTGCTTAAATTGTTTGTATATCTTAAAGTGCTGGCCTAATACAGGGTTGCTTTGCCTGCCTTGTTACTTTGCTTTGCAATGGTTAAATGATGTCAATGCAACCGTCTCCGACTCTGCAAACTTAAAGTCTTTTCATAAGAAAAATTGGTCAACGAAATTTAGAAAACTATTATTTCCAAGAAATAAAAAAAATTTGAACTCACATTAATTAAGCAACGAATACCCCCATCTTTTCAAAGCCAATAAAACGCTATCAACTAGAATTTTGCACAATTCGAAACTTTGAAGGAAAGCTGTCATTTAGCCAACTTTCATAAATTTTAGTACTTTTCTATCATTCTATTTTTTTTTTTTTGGCTGTTCTCAATGCGAAACAACGGAACAAGCCATCATCTTCATCAGTAGAAATGTCATGATGTGTTACGACTCGTAGTTGATATTTCGTAGCTATGTGTTTGGACTGAAAGTGGCAATTTTTTCACATCAAATATTTAAAGTATTTTGGTGAACAAAGAATGTAGTTTTTGCCATAACTGCGGTCGAAAGTGTGCACATAATTCTAGTAATATAAACCTACTTCAAATTGAGGTATACCAGCGTAAAGTGCAGGTACATAGGATATATGTAGGTATATAGAAAACTTAAAAAACCACAACAATGTTACCATATTGATTTGCGGGACAGACAATTGCGGTTACAATTTTTTAAAACCACAAAGCAAAACAATTCGCAAAAAACGTGTCAACAGCAACAATACAAAGGGTAATTATGTACAGTAGTTGGTTGTTTGCGCGGGCATAAAAAACTTTTGTTGACAATGCAAACAGCAAATGGTTTTAGGAAAAGGGTGAAGACGAACTCACAGACAAAAATTCAAGTTTTTCGTTGTAACGAGGAAAATTTTCGAACACTTTCTAATAAAGCCGTGCATAACACACATACATACATACATACAGACATATGCACATACATATGTAGTTGTTAGGTAAATATTGTGTAAAAAATTGAAAAAACCCGTAACTGGTATTGCAACAAAATTTGAGGTGAATTAGTATCTGGGTGAATGACTGTGGAAAACAACGCTAAGAAGCAATAAAATTGCTGAAAATTCGTACGAAATTGTTAAAGTTTACAAAATTTTTAAACAAAACTGCATAATGGTACTAGACAAATAAAGCAAAAGAAACTAAGCAAAGAGAAGTGCTGCGAAAAGCAGAGCAAACTGTTGGCGGAGAGCAGCAAATTGTGGAAGTGCTAAATATGTGAAAATAAAATTAAAAATAATACAGTATTCCCCGCTTAATTGCACTTCAAAACTTGCACAATTTCTGGTTCAATTAAACGGAGAATTAAGTAACCGATATTCGTTTAATTGAACCGTACATTTAATTACAAAAATACCGCTTAATTGAACAGCTTAACCAAATAAAAGAAAATATATACCTATGTGTACTATTTATTTAATGTTAAGTATTTATTTAATGTTTTTAAAGATATGTTAATATTTTTAGCTTCAAAGTGAAAAATATATGGAACAAAAACAATTTATATGCACATATTTATTATTTTAGATATGTATAATTGCACTCTCATATTGAGAGATCTCCATCATAAAAAGTAAATTGTTTGTGCAATTAACCGGAGAAAATAAAAGCTATCTTTTTTTGATAACACATATTTCAAAACAATTATGCTAGGAAACCAAATAACCGAGTTCAATTATGCGGCTAAATTTATTTGTATTTTGTATGAAATATTTCTTTTGGGGAAATCAATTAAGCGGGGAATATTCTATTTGAAGTGGATTCATTTTTTAAGGAGACAATTTTTTTTAGTTAATCTAAGTAAATCTTAGTTTAGTACTGGCAAACAATTGCCACTTGCGTCTGGCGCCACTGTCTCCATATTCAATGGATGCTCATCGTTGTCAAATTTTTTATGTTAGCAAAAGAAAAGTATAACAATTCGAGAGCCTGCACATAATTGGAGTATTCACAGTTATTGTGCTGCTGATCTGCTTACCTGAAAATTTTGATTACATCTCAGTTCGCTTAAACCTCAAAAAAGATACAGCAGGGTTCAATTGTTTGAGACAGTTATCTTCATACATATATAAAATCAAATGCGAATTAAATCTGCTATATATTTGAACATTGCTCCTGCAATATGAAGAAATCCAATTTCATAACGGAATAATTTCGAGCTGGCGAATTTCCAAAAGCATTGATCGTCGAAATTTTGTTATATGAGCAGAAGGCGAGGTTTTTGTTCGATTTATGTAGAATTGGTTAAAATTTCTGGCTACTGAGTTGAAATGTAAAACTTGCTCTGTAAAATATGCTGTACATTTGGTAAAGTTTGGTAAGGTAGGTAGTTTCGTATACATATATGTACATATGTCTAAAGTGGGCGGTACCACGGCCATTTTTCAAAAAAAAAAAAAAAAAGCATTGAAACAAAACAAGCATTAACCCACGTATTCCGTTCGAATACCAAATTTTAGATAATTATCTTTTATAGTTACTGAAATGTCGCAATATTTTGGTTTTCATAAATCACCGTTGTGTGGGCGTGCTTAGTATCCGATTTCACCCATTTTCAATACCAACCTACCTTGGAGCGAGCACAAAATACCTAGTTTCGTTGAGATATCTCAATATTTGTTCGGGTTATTCGATACACGGACGAAAGGACGAACATACAGACAATTTATTTTTTCATTCTGAACATTTTGGTATAAATATGTCGATATCTATCTCAGTGGCTTTATTATAGTACGTGCAACCGTTAGACGAACAAGCTAAGATTTATTTCATCACGTTAATGCTTTAATGATCCTTAAATGTAGGTAGAAAATTTCTTAAGCCCCAACCCCTACGTCGATACTATGTACTATCGTCGAAGATATCATATAAAAATTTTGGTCCCGACAGGGATCGAAGTTCAGAGTACTCTATGAAGACTGATAAAATGAAAATGATTTTTTCTTATATTTTACCTAAAATCGATATTACTATAGCGGAGATATTACATATTAATTTAAATATTCTCCACAAAAATTCAACAAGCCTAAAAAAATGTCATCGAATTTTCTAAAGTTTCAATCAGAATTTTTATACACTTTTCGATGTGTGCAGTTTTGTAGTCAATTCAATTTTAAAATAATAAAGTACAAGTTTCAAGTGGTTAAAATTACTGATGATTTTTAGTAATTTGTTTTGCTGATAGTCGTCTTGCACATTATCTTCTATTTATCATCTATTTACATTTAACACATGATCAAAATTTATTCTATTTACTAAAAATTTCGTGTCATGTTGTTTGTGGTCGCACTCCTCTGAAACGGTTTGCTTTGTAAATTTGGTAGGTATGAGAATAGGTTGTAAAGTATATTTTATGCTTGGGATAGGGTTGCCACCGGTTTTAAAAGTCAAATTTAATTTGATTGTACGCAAGTTATATGAAATATTAAAATGTGGGTATCTGATTCAGGTCCGTGTCGGCGAGAAGAAAGTTCATATCTATATTTTGGAGAGTGTTGCCACCTATTTGAAAAGTTGAATTAATTTAAATTACAACAACAACATTGTGAAACGGTTCCGCTTTGTTTTGTTTTTGTTTTGTCTATTGGGCAAACAAAAATTTCTATGGGTTGCGCTAGAGTCGAGATATATATTTCTAAGACCGGTATTTGTGTTTCGTTTTGATTCAAATTCAAAATATGTATTAACAACATAAATATAAATGTTTTGAAGATTAAACCGATAGACGTGGCGCTGGAGCCGGGATATACATACATATGTATGTAGAACTTTTATAGCTTGCGCGTGGGGCTTATTTGAAACAATTTTTTACTGCTACAAAGTACCGTTATCTGGAACAATTTCATATTTATGATTTTTTTCTTTAAAGTATAGCCAGCTTGTTGAGTTTTCAAAAAAGATTTTCTAATTAGATGAATGTAAATTAATATAATTTGCATTTAATTTAATAACAATTATCTACTGTCTCTAATCGAGTGCTCCGAACTTTCGCTATGCGTTGGAGAGTATAACTCAAAAACAAGTTAACTAGGAGAGTAAGTAAATATAAAATAAAAGCGCATACTGTAAATTTGTCTACATTAAAGAAGCACTTGGCGTCCAAGAATGAAACAAATAAACTACAAACTAATGGTGGGTGAGCAACTACTGGCCGGTCGTTACGCAGTCAATAAAGGTGGTGGGTTGGTCGTCGTTGAGATTTGCGTCCAGTCACTGCTCTACTACCAGTGGTGGTGGTGGTGGTTTCAATGGTGGTTTCAATGGTGTGAAGTGGGAAATTAGTAGAATTTATTTTTATGTAAAAAATCCGTATGGAAAACTCTACCTGCAACACGAAGCACCAAGCACATTCTATGGCTCTATTGTCGTCTAGCTTCGCTTCAAAGTTAAGAGGCATTTGTGTGGAAAAATTGTGTCAACGCACGTGTGTGACCGACCCGCTCGTCTAGCGACGGCTTGCCACAGCTGCCGACCCGTTAAATGGGCGCCTCTCACAGGTGCCTTAGGGCACTCGCATTAAAACACCTTAAATGGCACTGGAATAGAAAATGCCTATTGCTTGTTATTGTTGTTGTTGCATTTGGCGTTGCAAAGCATTTCACTGTTGGTAGCTTGCTACGCGTGCGTGCGTGCGTGTCAAAGCGTGAATCTTCAGCTTCAGAGCCCAGGCAATTGTGTCGCTGTATTGTTACAAAATGTTTCCACGTGCGCTTTTTTGTTCACATTCGCATTTCTTTTTTTTTTTTTTGTACCCACTTCAATCAAATTTTATTTTCAAAATACCTCTTTTTATTGCGTATTTTTTGTATTGTCATTAATTTTGTGGTTTTGTAAGTTGCGTGCGTGCATATTGTTTTATCATACCGCTACTCGTGTCACATTCCACAAACCGCTGCGGTTGTATTACTCCGCTCTGGGCTGTCAAGCAACAAGCAACATGCACTGACATGCACTTTTCTGCGTTTCGTTGATTTTGTACTGTCAGTGATTGTGTTGCATTTGGAAACGAAATAAATCATTTTAAAAAAATTCCTTTAAAAATTTGGTGTTTGGTTTGATGGTTTTTGTGGCAAGTACAAAATTAGGAAGAGCTTTAAGCCACTTTGCTTGGTAACAGTGTTGCCAGAAAATGTTGAGTAAAATTGTATCAAACTTGTTTGCCATTGTGAATCGAGTTACCCGACGTATGCCGACCCCCAATCCTCCATATCCCTCTGGTCCGATTCAGTCGAAACTGCACCTTTCCTGGGGCTCCCTCTAGATAAGTTTGATGACAACAACCTTGGGTGAATCTGTTCTCCACAGGGCGTGACTAGCCGCTACAACAACAACAACGTTTCCCGAGGCGGTCTGAATGAACGTGATTCCGATTCGCTCGGCTATTGTATTTTCGGCTGCGCATGACGGAATAAGGCGCTTCTGATCCACATTGTCTAGGCGATTGGGAAGGCCTAGTTTCCAAGCCGTGTTTTAGGTGGCCGGAAGGTACGAGCTTCCGAGCCGCTGCTTTTTGGGGAGGCTAACTCGACCTCATAAATTTGTTTGCACACGACTGCCATTGCTCTATGGCATTTCGTTGGCGGAATGGTTGAAACGTCGTAGGGTGGAAAATACCGAGTCTCCACGCTTACATCCTCCGGGCGACGGGATCAAGCTTTCGAGCCACTGACTGTTAGCGAAGCAACCATTTCTCGTTATCGTTTGTTCTATGGAATTTGACGGAAGGAAGTGGTCGAAACGTCTGGGAATCCGATCCATTTCCTGTTGTAGGATAGAAAGGCCTATATCCAATGAGCGATGAGGTCGAGATTTTTATTTTCCAGGTCAATCCCTTCTATCTATCTAATAGGCTGTGCCCTGATATCACTTGCATTATTAATTAATTTGTATATAATTTCTAAGAGTTGGCAACCCCTCAAAATTTTAACGAGACTAAGTTTTCCTAAATCTTGTATCAGTTAAAATCAGCTTTGTAAGGCTTCATTTATCTTAAAACTTTGGTTTACTTAAATTTTTTGTAAACAGATGGCAACTCTCCTAAAAAATATTTCTCAAAAAAAACTTCATTTGGCACCAGTATCAAAGGATTTCAGTTAACTTACTAATTAAATTAAATCAGAATTCGCAAAACATGGCAACCATCTTCACAAATGTTTTTGTATAAACGGTTTCCTTTCGTATCGACACTGGTAAACGTCATTTATCTTATAATTTTCATTATCATCTCCATACTATATACATTTTTAAACATGTGTTAATAATCTACATATTTAAAACAGGATATTAGCTTTCGTTTGATAGCCATATTGCAATATTTGATTGCACTGATTACTTTAATTGAATTTGATTTTTTAAATAGGTGGCAACTCCCTGTACGAAATTACTTCTATAGCAGTCCACATAACGGACTATGTATGTGTCTGCCAAATCTTTTCCAAAGCAAATTTGATTCTACCACTTTGAAAAATTGTTGTTTTCTCTATAAATTATACAGACAAATTTAAAATAGTTGCCTAGAAATATATTTGAAAAACAGTTATCTTTTAAACATCAAACAAATCTGCAAGAACTTCTAGATATCTTCACTAGGTAAATTTTTTCAATGGAGGTTTGATTTTTTATTATCTTCAAGTAAGATTTTTTTGAAAATTTGTAAAAAAAAAATTTCTTAATTTATAGATAAATCCTCACTTCTGGCAACACTGTTTGGAAGTCCACCAACCTTGTGATACATTCACATGAAATGCAACTCCTTGCTGTTGCAGAACACTGCCTTACATCAAAAACTAAAAATAAATGCGACATTTTTGGAGCCTTAATTTATGTAATAAAATTTTAGATAACGCTTCGAATTTAATTCTCAAGTTCAAAATTTAATACTCGCATGCAAACTTCACTTATCCCATTACTGTTTATAGTAAGAAAAATCATTGCCGCTAAAAAGTTTTACCTCAAAAAAATTATTGGTACGAAAAGTGGTGTTGCATACCAGAAAGAAACTTCTCAGCAGGCTTTCGTGCCGACATCAAGCTTGGCACTTCCTTTTTGGAATGGAATTTGCATGACAATCTAGCTTTGCACCATTTCGATGCTTGCGATTTTATTAATACGATATGAATTTTCTTCTATTAGAGGGCGTGCTTGCTATATTTGTTGTATTTCCTTTGGTTGCGCCGCTTTTACCCTTAATGTTTTCCGCTTTCCCGATATGTCTTCCCCTTTGCAAAATATATCCTAACGTTTCTTTTCAAAAAGGTCAAACGCCTTTTCATTATTTTCTAACTACAAATATTATTTGATTTGTTTAATATTGAAATTTACATATTGAGGCGCGTTATTAAAAATATATGAAATAATTTCGATTATTCAAAAAATACCTATTACCCTAGAGAGAAATCCAAATTCAAATACTGTAGCGCAATATTAGAGCGATTATAAAATATATGATGTACTTCTATTATTCCTTATAGCATATGTACATTATGAAGTAAAGAAGACGGGGTATTCCGAGTTGGTAACTTGCAGCCGATGAAAAAGGTTTTATTGAATATTACTACGTCAATTAAGACGCGACGCTATTTTTCATCCCTTAAAGGAATCATACGATAACTTCAAAGGTAATTGATTGGTGATGAACTTTCTATCTAGTTCTCTGGGTATTATAAATTTTATATAACGGTTGTTTGTAACATTCTAATAGATAGATATGTATGTATTATCTAGATCAAAATGTTGAGAATGAAAACAGGCATCTTATAAAGCTATGCATTTCTGCCCGTCCTTGACATTTAAAAGCAAATAGCTTTTATTTCCGAAACTACCTAAACAAACTCAACCAAATTTGGTACACACTTTATATTTTAACTCACTGGGCGTAATTTTGAAAAGTATAGAAATCGAAAAAGTACGCCCAACTTTCATATAACGGTAAAATGCAAAATTTCAGTAACTAGGATTACTCGTTTTTTTTTTACAAATGGGCGTGGCACCGCCCACTTTACACCAAATTAAATAAAAATGAATAAAAGTCGTTTAAATTTTAAATATACTGAATATACTGGAAAAAATAGAACCTAAGGAAATTTGTTCTTATTTTAATGTAATTTTTTCTTCAAATTGCGATGTTTTCTCCCGATTGGGTAAAGGTTTCTTCTAAATGAATAGCAACCTACATAAAATTATTTTTTTTTTCACCAAAGGTAAAAAATTTCTTAAGCGCCATTTCAATGCCATTTTCTTTCTTTTGATAGGTGTTTTGCTTTAATTCTGATCATTTTTTTTAGTGTAGGTTTATTGCGGGGGGTATTTATAGTTCAGTTTCACCTGAATTTAGACTTTGTTTACTTGTTATTTGTATTCGTTTTTTTTCTCTGTTTTCAACAATTTTTCTTTTAAATTGCTGCGTTTCATAGGGAGTTTCAATTAATAATTGGAATTAATTTTTTCTAAAATTTACTTCTTGTTTCGCCACAAGGATACAAAATTAAAAATAACCCGCACACTGCTCGGTTTGAAAGGGGCGCAGTGTCTATAACTTAACCTTTGACATTAATACCAATAATCCGAACTATTTCTCCTTAACTTGTTGATTTTGTTTAAAATGAGGCAACGATGCGCCTTGAGCTAAACTTGTCATAATAATAACCTTCACACTTTCCGCTCGAAATTTTTAATGGCCGACAGAACGTTGTTTACCAATCAGCAAATTAAAGTTTTGTTTTCATCATGGACTGCAATATATCAAAAAATTATATTTAATCAATATTTTAAGATTTGTCTTTTTGTTCAGAATTAAAAATTATATGTATATTCATAAAGACATATAAAAAAAAAAAAAAAAAAAAAAAAACAATTACCACCAAAGTTATTAGAAGGGCGGTGTGGAGTTTTGAGTTTTTCGATCTGCTAAAAAATAATACTAAAAAACTAATCTATAATTCTCAGATATTAAAAAATCACTGAAGAACTGAGTTTTATTTTCGATCAAAAAAAAATATAACTAAAACAATAATGATTACTTTTTATGAAAAAACTACAACTTATAAGCAATTATTATTTTTAATCAAAAAATAACAATTCACAAAAAATCATTATTTCATAGCGAAAAAATAAGACTCAAAAAACGGTTTTAATTTTTAATTGAAAACATTGTACTCTATATATGATTAATTTTTCTGAGCGATTAATAAAAATTTAAAAGAACTTGTTAATTATAATTTTTTGAAATAGCGCTCAAATTTTTGTGAAATCGTGAAAAATTCATATGGCGCATGTGAAGTGCGCAAAACATGCGAAGTCAAAGCCAAAATTTTTAAATATGTTTTTTAAATGAGTTTGCCATTGTGAAAACGTGGCTTTAAATAACGCAATAACAGTTTGAGTACCATTGCATAAGTTCTAAAACTATTACAAGCCTTTCAATGAACACAGTGTTATTGAAATGGTAAATGGAAACTTTATGTCGTCAATTCTTTGTAATCTCTGATCTCGTTTAGCCATTATAAAGACTTGGTTTTTATCGTTTTGTTTATCTCATCCTCCCCTATATCGAAAACCCTACCCCTACCAAAAACTTTCAGCACTTGACAAAATAAGGGTTTTCTGGCCAATGCCCATTTGGCCAGATTTTAGTCGTCAGGGGAAGAGCTTCTATTTTTAAATCCTAATCAGATTATTGTCTGTAGCGTTCAAATGACTACCATAATAAGTTCACAAACTTTTCTTCGATTACGTATTAACATTGAAGAAATTTGTTTCTTTCCAACCTACAGCTCTATGAAATTGTACGTTGATGTGGTGTTATGCCTTTGATAGTTGAAATCGTCATCCATTTTTGTAGTTATTTTTGAAATTCATTTTACCTTATTGTGCAGAAATATATTTTTTTAGTTCAGTATTTCCTTAATACTTTACAATTTACTCCACTTCTTGCTTATACCTGAACTCAACTGAAGCAAAAAAAAAAAAACAATCAAAATATACAAACTTTGCGAGTAGAAGGCAAATGTATTCGTTCCACCATTGTCGCGTGCCAACTTAGCCAAGTATTATCCCTCTGTTTTTTATTGCCATCAACCCCACATTTCAAAGAAGCACTTTGAACTCTTCCTCGTTCTTACCGCGATGTTATGTAGCAGATTTTTGCCACATTAATCCCAATCGATCGGCGGCATAAAGCATGTCACTGATGTACTGCAGCGATAATGTTATATAAAAAAAATGTACGCGTTTCTACGCTGGAAGCGAAGGGAGAACGTGGCAAATATAAAGTAGCACAGTTGCAATCACTGACCGATTGACTGAAAGCTAGCTAGTACCTACCATGACAGAACTTGGCATTTGTTTGTTTTTTTGTTATATTTTATATTTTATTTCGCGTTTATGTTTCCCTCATTCGATTTGATTGCATTGATCGCATTACGTTATGTTAAATGTTGGTTGTACTACCTACGGCATGTCAAACAATTTGTGGCAACTGCAGCGGCAGGTGTTTAACCCCTGAGCGGTGTTGTTGTTGTTGTTGCTTACATTGCCAACTACATTATGTATTGTATAGGCGATTGGTAAGCGCGTAAATTTGCTGCCTTACGGTAGAAGTCAATAATAAAGCGAGGTCTCCCGACTCTGCGCTACCACTGATTGTTGTTGTTCTTGTACGAAGTTACGAAGCATTGGCTCCACGCTGCTGCTTGCCAGCTTGCCAGCCTGTCAGGCACTTTATGGTCGTTAAGCCGTTTGGCAGTTGGCTTGAGGCATTCCTGCCTGCCTGCCTGTCTGCCTTAAACCCCTGAATGCTTTCGCATTTAACCCCGTCAATTTCAATTTCGTTTATTGCATTCATTTTCGATTTATCGCTAACATTTGCTCGTATTGACATTTATTGATGTTCCATATACATACATACATATTTATTTACATATGTATGTATGTATGTTTGTGTGTTTAAGTAGTGGTATGTGGAGTGTGAGTGTGTGTTGTTAGTATTCCTATTGCGCTTTTTCATAGCTTTAATAGAGTTCTTTCTGCCACGTCGCACAGTGGTAAAGCTCTTATAAATTGTGTGGAAAAAAGGTTAGAAGGAGTTGGCGTAGGACTTTTATTTTTGCGGACATAAATCAAGAAAAAACGAAAACCCGATCACGCGGTTTATTTATTTATCATACTTCCCATACAAACCTAACCTCAAAAATGCTTTACAAATTTCTTCAAAAGTGCACTTCAAAATTATGTCCATGTGTTTATAATAACATCGCAAGGAAAAATCCGAAAAATTGGCATAATTAGTTGGTTTAACCTCACGTCATAAAAAGAGCACCCCTGATTAGATGACTCGGAAATTTTGTCCGTATGTTTACATCAAAGTTAAAAAAGGAAAATTTCATTTTTAGACAAAGTGCTTGAAATAAAGTACAGTTTTCATTATTTTCAATCATTTATTATATAAAATTATAAATAGAAATAATCCACATTCCAAGGTCAAGTCAAAAGAATACTTAGTTTTTATTATACCCATCCTACTTTTTGCTACAGCACAGAAAGTACAACATATTAAATATTATGTTTTGTGTACCGAATGAATTTATTTAAAAAAACTTGTGTTCAACTTAAAAAAAAAATACATATGCACATTAGGGTGCTTCTCTCAAAAAAAAGTTGCGTTTTTTCCAACGGACTTACATATAAAGTTTATGTATGTTTTTTTTTAATATAAATAAAAATACTTTATTTTTAAAATATTAAAAAGATATAAACAAATGAGATGATAAAACGGCGTAAGCCTGAAAAGTTTAATTTTAATATTAAAATAATAAGATTTATCGATTCGAAAATTTCACCAAAACTATTTTTTTAATATAAATTTATTATTTTTTAATATAAATTTTTTTTTTAAAATATGGTTTTTTTTTTAAATATTAAAAAAAAAGGAAATGAGATGATAAAACGTTGCAAGCCAAAAAGATGTGTTTCAAAAAAATTAATTTTAAATTTAAACGGAAACATAATGACATTTGTGAAAAAATTGTTTCGTGAATGGTGCTATTTTTGTAAAAATAATGAAATAAAAAGTTTGGGAAAATTGTATATTAGTTTTCTAAATCGATAAAGTTTTGGCAGAGTAATTTTAGTTTTTCTTAAGCCAATTTTCGAAAAAAGTCCATTATTATAAGATGCCGTTTAACGAATTTAAAATGTAAAACTTATAAGCTGTTTTATGATCTGAAGTAATTTTTTTTTAATATTTTAAAATTAAATGTAATTAATTTTATTTTTTAATTGTAATTAATTTCATTTTATAATTAAATTTAAATAACAATATTTTAAAAATCCCCAAAAATGGAGATAATTTCAAATCGGGCTAGCTTAACTACATCTCAGTGTTATAGACAAATATTTTGATTGATGTTCTAAAATATATTGAATTTTATAAAACAATAGCAATTTGTTTGTACGCGGAAAAATTAATAAGTACTCTGCTCTATGGGGTTTCTCAAATATTTTATTTAAAAAAATAACTATTAAAATAGGTTCAGTAGTATCACTACTAAATCGTTACAAACATCCCTCATATAAGAAATTTTATATAATAAGTAAAGATTTGGTAGATTGCACAGATTTTTTGTTTTTTTTTTTTTTTTTTTAGATATTTTGACAAATGAATGCTAGATATTTTCATATGAATCTTGCTACAACAAAAGTGCCTAATAAAAAAAAAATTGTGGCAAAACTCTTTGCTAGGTTGAACAAAAACTTCCGCATCAGATTTGGTTGAATAAAATTCTTAAAAGTTAATTTTATTTTGTATAAAATTGTCAATTTCGTAAAAAGTTATAAAGAATTTTTCGTTTCTAATAAAGCAATATATTAGCCTAAATTATTCAAATATAAGGATTCAATGTTCAAGAACCTTTATTTTCTCCGCCAAAATCCCACTGTGCATCCTGAGTGCATTCTCACTACGCTGCTTCAGTGGTCTACCGCTGTACTATTTATACTCGTATTCTATTATTTGCTTTTGAAAATATCAATAGTTTTTATTTGGTTTGCTTTCTATTTACATAAATATTGGCTAGAGTATGGGGTTAAAATATTTATATTGCTATTGAATATAAACATTGCCATGACAGCAAATATATGAGAATACATTTTAATAATAGATATGTAGATAGAAATTGTTATTGGGAGCAACGTCGCTACGACATCAATGGAACTATTCCTGTTTAATGTTGAAATTAAAAATTTCACAGTTTAAAATTCCGCATTGCACAATTTTTCTCGCAAACAGGAAATCAAATTCTAAATTAGCTGTACTTTGAGTTTTATTCGATTACAAAAGAAAATTTCTGCATTTCAAATTTATACTTCTAGTCTCTTTAATCTGCTGCTCTAAATTTTTCCACCCGATTATTAAAGTCATAACAAACGATATAAATGCGTTTTTCTCTAATTTCTTTTTGTGTTTTTTCTTTCTCCGCAATCTGCATCGGTGATTTGGATCTCAAAGAAGAAGAAAATATTTGGTGTTTCCCATGCATCCATTTGAAAAACGATTAATTTTGTGGTGCTCCCTTGGGTGGCTGGCAGTATTGGTGGGAATATTTTTCATATTGCATTAAGTTTGCTTTACGTCTGTCTTCATTCATAATATCCAATTTTATCCGCCACACAAATCTATTTAATCTAACGGTTGCTGTAAAATGATTAATCTAATATTTTGAGAATGGCATAAATAAATCAATTTGGTGCAGGGAAGCGAAATCTTATTGCTTGTTTTAGAAGTAAATAACAAAGCACACGGAATTGAGTGTACAATAATTTTTTTTTTACAATATTCACAATATCTTTTATGAGCAATTTTTTTTAGTTAATTTTTATAGAAATATGCTACATAAACTAGGTATGTATGTATATACTAGATACATAAATTTTTCACACTTTCTGAAAATTTTATAATTAAAGAACAAAAAAAAAATTAGTTTATATAAAGGTTTACATTTTTTCCTACAAAAATACCTGTTTAAAAATTTAAAGAATTTTCAAGAGTATACAACGGTATTAAAAAAAAATTTTGCCCACAAACTTTTTTATTTTTTTTTTTAAAATTTAAAACTAAAATTTTGCAATTTATTTTATTTAAAAAATTTTTTTTTGTTATTTAAAAAAAATTTTTAGCCAAAAATATCATGTTCAAACGGTTTTAAGATGATCTTTGTAGCTATACTAGTTTTCGAAAATTAAAAAAAAAAAATAGTAGGAAAAATAGTGAAATTTGCGTAACGTTTGGAAATAATTTTTTTTTTGATTTTTTCCATTGAAGGAGCTTTGTCATACATAAATAGGACGAAAGAAAACTTCTGACCAAATGTCATCCAAAATCAATAAAAAACTTTATCATGAATGAACTTTAGGATGAACGAAAACTTCTAACCAAATTTCATCCAAATCAAATGCGGGCGACTTCAATCATTGGTCGATTTAACATAGAATTACCCACATAGAGTCAACCGTTCGATATTTAGAGGTATCAGCACATTTAAAAAAGCATTTTGAAAAGTTCAAAATTTTCGAAATTTTTTATTTTTGAAAAAAGTAATGCTAAAAAATGTACGATTTCATAGAAGTATCAACAAATAGCGAAATTCATCTATTTCATGGAAATAAATACAAAAAAAAACTATAATTAAATTTTTATAAATAGTTTAAAAAACAAATAGTGTTTCCTGCCCGTTTAATGAAAATAAAATAAACCGGTTTTAAAATTTTATTCAACGCATGAGTTTTGCCTAGCGATTTCAACATATTAGCAAATGCCGCACATGTGGAGAGGCCTCAAATAGCTTCATTTATGTATATTACGTACATATGTACATTAGGGTGCTCCTTAAATGTAGGAAGACAATTTTTACACCAAATCAATACTGCTATAGTTGAAGTCGAAGAGATAACACATATAAATTTTGGTTGCGATTGGAGACGGTTAAGGTGGTTCGCGTTCAGATAAGGCAATGAAGTCGCAATAATGAAAACTAAATTAACATATATTTTTTACATAATATGTATAACATTTTATTTTATTTTTCTTTTTGTACTTCTTATTTTGTTTTTTATTTTCTTTAATTTTGTTATATATTTTTATTTATTTTTTTAATTTTTTTTATATTTATTTCTATTTTTGTTTAATTTAATTTTTTAAGTCTTCATAGGGAAGTCTGACCTGTGTGATTCTAGTTTATTCGTCTGGTGGAGAGACTGCAAAAAATTGTGCATATGATTTTTTAAGGACCACCCTAATGTGCATAATATGCGCTACAAGCCTTCACTGCATTAACTAATTGCAGCGCGAGAAACAATAACTGATGAAGGTAATGGCACTACCTTTACGGCCATCAACAACTCCAAAACAAAAGCAAAAACAACACTTACATACTACGTTGGAATTGCAGCGAAGTTTGTACTACAAAAATAGTATAAAAAATAGAAGAAAAATTAAATGGAAAAGCAACAAAATATTTCTTATGAATGATGAATGCAAGGGCTTTATAGAACGTATGTGCCGATGTGTGTGTGTGTGTGTGTTGTGGACGCGGTATTGTTGATTGTTGCCACAATTTAAATCGACAAACAAGCAGACAGACGGACGGACAAACAGCCAAGTCAGGGCACGGCAAGGCAAGGCAAGGGAACATTCACACGCGAGCATATAACAAGTAATGTTCAAAGTTACTTCATATTTTGATGCACACACACTCGCACACTCACATTGGCTCACCAACAACATTCATAACTCCAGTTTTTCTTTGCTGCCACATTTCTTTCGATTTGATAACTTGCTATCCAATTCCAGCCCATTCTCTACTACCGCCACACACAAGCGCTTTGTGCCGCTTGCCGCCCATCGCTCCTCTTCTCTTTCACTTAAAACCGCTTGGACTTGACTTGACTTGGCTTGACTTAAACCATATATGGCTGTGGCATTTCGAGCATCTTGTATGTTTTGAAGTCCAACTTGATTATTTCATTCTTTATACTTCCATTGCTGCTGCTGTTGTTGTTGTGACTCCTCGACGCGTCGGTTCTGTTCTCTCTTGAGATTCTTCAAAAGTCTTTAGCGTCTGCATACCTGTGGTCGTTTACTTGTTCTGCGCTGCGTTGTTGAATGAAAAGTGACTTGTTGTTGTTATTGTTTTTGGTAAAGTTTTGTCGCTGTTACAAAAGCCAAGCATTTCTACATTCATATGTGAAAGAAAAATTGTAAATGCAGTGCATTTATTGGTAAAACATTCCTTCTTCCAGGTGGTTCAAGCGCCTCAACCGCTCACCGCGCGTCGCAGCGTACTAGCCCCCGCCCCATCGCACTGGATAATAACTACACATTTTTTTTTTTAAGTTTTCCTTTTTTCTTTATCTTCGCCATTGTTTTTGTTTGTTATTGAAATTCTCTGGCATTCTACTGTGTTCCATTCGATGCTTACAATTCTACGTTGGCTTAACAAAATACAAACATAAAGTTAAAGTTTCATTTGCTGTACGTTTTTCCCAACTTCGACACCAACCCATACCCACTGCCTCCGTCTTCCGCATGAAATATGCCCGTAGAATGCAGAGGAACAAACAATCATCCGTTGTGGTATAAATGAGGCTCCTCAACTTGTTTTTAGTAAACCACAGCCGCAGCGTAGAATGCTGATGGTGGTGCAGCAGCGATACGAGCACTGGGTACTTAGAGTTACTCAGCTCCAGAGTTTTGCTACTAGCTGCTTATAGTACTCGTACCTCTTATGGTCGTCGTCGTCGTTCGTTCTATGAATATTATCATAACAATCGTGCTTTGTTACTTACTTCTGTTCGGGCCGGATCGGGTGGCAACTGAAGCGTTTCGAATCGAATAGGGGGGCAAAAACTAGACCAGTAATGTAGCAGTTTGCCGTTGCAATTGCAGTTTAAACGCTGTAATGATGGACACGAACTATTTTGTTCAGGTGCAGCGATAGCGTCGTGTGCCATAGTTGAACTGTGGTGCATTTTGTTTTCAACCCCTCCATATTTGTAGATTTCTCGTTCAATGTTGCAAAGTGTTAAGATTGAAGTGGAACGACTTTTAGCTTGGCGAGTGTGATTCGAAATATAATGATTTTAACACATGATCAAATTGTTATTTTAGTTGTTGAGCTATGTAAGTTAAGCATCGAATTTTTATTGCCAAAACAAGATTCCTTACAAAGGTTTGTGTTGGGAGCATCCGCCTGAGCCTACGCTTAAAAATCTTCATCAAAGAAAAATTTTCTATATTTCGATCTGCTTAAGATTTGATTTTTTCTTCAAATCCTAATATTTTCTCCCGAATGTGTCAAGGTTTAAATTAAATAAAAATCCACCAAAGAAAAATATGATTTCTTCAAACATAGTAACCAGTATTTTTTTAGCGCCAATTCATTCCCACTTTTTCTTCTTTTGATTGTTGTTCGGTGGGTCGCGGGTTCAAATTTTGGTCGGGGCGAGTAACATTGAAAATTAAAGAAATACTTTTTCTAATAGCAGTCGCCTCTTTGGCAGTCTTTCGAGTATATTTCTGCCATGAAACAAACCTCTCACAAATATGTATCACTTCCCGTTTGAAGTAGGTGTAAAACTTTAGTTCTCTCAATTTGTGTTACAACATCAAGACGCACGCCACAAATTGTAGGAGAAGTTCGGCCAAGCATCAACCTCTACGGTGTATGCGCGAAATTATTATTATTATAATTATTTGAATAACTTTTTCTACTTTGGCCTTCCTTGTTGTTTTCCTTATTATACGCTAGATGATGAGTTTAATATCCTTAAATATCGCCTATGCGGTTCCGCACTTCCCGAGTGTTTTATAAATGACCCCATGTTCTGCGGCTACATATCGGATTTTATCTAACAATTTTTTATCCGCGGAAAAAATAAGGCGTTCTTTTGTATACGTACTTTTAGGCTGATGGATTCTAAAACCAAGTTCTGGCGGAAAGGAGGGGAATCCCATAGTCTAGAACTTATATAAACCCTCGACTTTAAAAACTTACAGAAAGAAATCTGGCACAGTCAAAAATGTTTCTAAGCAGCGAATATCCCCAAGGCGCGTTACAAAAAGGTTTTTTACATACGAGCATTCCATGGTTTATTCATACAAATTCTTGTTATGTGAACTTTACAAATGTGGTAAATGAACTGATATCCGACCCTATTTCCAAAAGTTATCCCTTCATTCATGAATTCATATAAGCTTTCCTAGATCTAACTTTGGTACCAGGAATTTGCCAACAAACCGAAAATATCTATGAATAACTCTTCATTATTACCAGCGCTTATATTGGGCTTCAAACTGATTTTTGTAATTGCGTTTTATTTTATCGAAAAAAATGTTGTGATTTTACATTAGGCTACTTGTCGGTCTGCAAAATGACAATGCTAGTTGAAAACTTTGCACTTTTGCTTAGCCAGGGGGTAATATTTTGATAAACGAATTTGAATTTTTTTTAATCGATTCAAAGGGATAACTTGAGCCTGGGAAGGGCATATAGAGCTATGGACATTAGGCGACAATTGAAAGTAAAAAGTGACTTTTAAAACACTGATGTAATTTTTCCTTCAAATTTTGATATTTTGTCCCGATTGAGTAAAGTGAATATTCACAATGCTCTTAATGTAATTTTGTTTTTTTAAATTTTTATACAAACATAGTTCATTATATAATATAAATCACATAAACAAAAGTCTCAAATTCTTTACTAAATTCACAAAAATTGAACAAAATAAAATTTTTTTAAATAAAATTTTCAAAACTTTTTGTCAGAATTTTTAGAAACTATGTATTTTGGTAGGCAGTTTTATAGTTCA
Organism: Anomoia purmunda; assembly: GCA_951828415.1. NCBI lineage: Eukaryota > Metazoa > Arthropoda > Insecta > Diptera > Tephritidae > Anomoia > Anomoia purmunda. The sequence continues at coordinate 125,317,975 of OX639994.1, forward strand.
TTCAATTTGACTTTAATAAAGTGCAAGTTTCAAGTGGCAGAAAATTGCCGTTAATTTTTTTAATTTTCTTCATAAACAAAGTTTAGAAAATGAGCAAAAACTTCCGCTAAATTTTTTTTTCAAAATATTTTTCAAAATTTTCAATAATATCAACTTTTGAAATCATATTAACGTCACTTTTTTTTTTACCAATAATCGAAGTAAACAAAAAATGTGCTGAAAATGTTTGATCTGGAATGGCTTGGATGGGAATGGAAAAGAGGCCATATAAAGAAGGCATCGGTATCTACACGAACGGGTCCAAGATGGATTGACCGAAGTCTATTCCGAGAAGCTTGGCCCCAATCCGTCCCTACGCTTGGAAAGCCACGCCCCATATTTTAGGGTTTGGCAAATGTGAAGCATTTAGGGTACTAAATAATAGTTGTAGCAGAAAAGAAAGAGCGGTGATTTATTCCGATTGGTGGTACTCTCGATATAACATCTACTGAAACCAATTCTAAGCTAGTCAAAGAATGCAAGACGGAGTTACCCTCGATACCTCAATAAATGCCCATCTCGCTTGGCTGGGTTTGCGGCCGTAGGAACTTAGAAGGCATTGAGAGAGCCGACGAATTGGGTCAGGCGGTTTGGATAAATCTTTAGCTGTGGTACTGGGTTACCCACACAGGCAGATGCAAACGGAAATCCACTTACAATTTATGAAACTGGCAAGGAGGTGTTGGTCAGAGATTCAGACGAGCAAAATAGCTCTTGAACAGAGAAAAACGGCACAGCTGATAAGAAAGCAAAGGGTATAAGTATTTAGTATTTAGTATTTAGTAACTTTCGGTAATTACTTACCGACGCAGTTAGCGGATTTCTGTAGTGCTACAATAAACAATATATATGTATGTATGCTCAGGCTTATCAGCAGTTCAAAAAGGTTTGATTTTTACTACATTAGAATATAATATTATTAGTCACGAGAACTACAACAAAATGGCGGTGCTATATGCTAATTAACCCGAGTGTTATTCCGCATAAATCGGGTTCTAATTGCGAAAAATGTTCCATCCTGAGCTATATGTATAAGACTCCCATATCCACCGCTATCTGCCTGATGCCCTCGTGAAGATCTTCAAATAAAATGAAACTTGTTCGTTGCTTTCTTCAGCCACTGACAGATTTATTAACCTAGCTCTAAGCACCAAGTTTATAAGGAGACATATCAAAAAATGTCAGAATACCGAAAACGCAATATTATGAGTGGATTGCATTTTATGAAACAACATAAGGATTCGTTGGGGGTAAAAAATTTACTATTAAATTTAAAAAATCGGCTCAAAAATAATCTTATGCTCGGCATTAAACTTGAATTCTTATAGAAAACATTTGGACATTTCATGGAATTTAAAAAGCATAACAAATCCTCTAAAAAAGCAGGTATATAGTGATTAATTTTAGAAGCTACCAAACCACACCAAATATGTACGCATGTCTAATATTCAAACCATCCAAACTGCTAAAACAGTAACAACAACAACAACAATGGAAAAATGCAACAGTGTCAACAACAAACAACACAATTATGGTAGCTGATTAGCGAGGGCAGCGCAGCGCAGCGCAGCGCAGCAGAGCACTTAATAATACACCATATCGCATGTGAGCATAAAAACATAGGCGGGCGAGTGACGGTATTGTTGGCCTGTTGCGCATGCGCGCAGAGCAACCCAACCAAACAAGCAGGGTGATTAAGGGAACCAACACCGGCCAACTATAGAACTACCCGCTAATAAACAACACGACCGGTCGGTTGGCGACGGCTCAATCCGTATTTCTAATAACAAACCGAGAAACAGATGTACAACGAGAGAAGCATAAAAACCAAATCGGACTGCAGCGGCAAGGTAAAAATGAAACATTTCATTTCACGTTGTTGTGAGACGGCACAAGATCAAACCGACTGCGGCTCAAAAGCAACAGTTACCAGCCGAACGCGCACACAAGGTGCTTGACACGACACGACGCACAAACACACACATACACACACACACACACAGAGTCAGGACGATCAGCATCGATAGCGGTCGACAAAGTAGCCAAGGGATACTTACGAAAAAATTTCGGCGGCATAATAATTTACTTAATCTCAGGATACGACGAGTGCAACAAACACGAAATACGAAATTTTTCATTACCTTTACAGAAAGTGTTTCGCATTTTCTCATTCTTACCTACTCTACCCATCGTCGCACTATTTAATCGACGATGGATGATGCATCGAGCCAACAATAAAACCTAAAGTTTATGAAGTGATTTCGTAGAAGATTCATTTACAATTTGCCATGCCAAGTGTGGCGGCGTTTGGCAGGTAAAATATGCAATGCAATGCGCACACGTACATAAATGTATGTGTGAGTGCAATAGCTAGTGTGAGCGAATGAGATAAATACAAAAAATTGCACCTTTTCCAATTTGTGTTGTACGATATTTGAAACGCCAGTGGTTGTTGGTAGCTGTTCGCTGATGGCTGATGACTGATGGTGGCCCTCACTCATCCGGTTGGAATGCAATGCCACGGAAATGTAATCGAAATGAGTTGATAGATATAAGTAAGTAGAAAAATAAAAGGGCTTTGTATAATTACAAGTACACATAGTTTGGGTGCAGGAATAGTGCGGGAACAGCTGCTAGAGCGTTTCAGGTGACAGCTCGACGAACAACAGTTGTGTAGGTGAATAATGAAAATTGAGATTATTTGCTGAAGCGCAGAAAAACAAATGCCAAAAAAAAAAACAAGACGGACAAAAACAAAATACTCGCATACAAATAATTTTAGTGGAATGAAACATTGGTGGATGGCTGTGAAAAATGCAACGGAAGGAATTCCGAATGGAAAACTACTGCCGGTGGAAAATTTAAAAAAAAAAAAAAAAAAACAACGAAATAAAGAAAACAAAACTCGAGTTTCAAGAATGAACGAGAATTTTCGTCTTAAATCGCTTGCGTTCAGATTCATCTGTAGAATAGGACAGAGGAGAGAAAACCTGCGCGCTTCCAGCTTCTGCTTCGTTATGATTAGCTCGCTTCACAAGGGTGTTTTCTTACTACTTGTGTATTTATTTTTTATGTATATGTGTGTGTGTGTGTGTGAGCTCTTCCTGATATTTGAATTTGCTGTTGAGGGTGCACGCACTCTGTTTAAGTAGTTGACAAATAAGAAGTGAGGAAGTAGTTAAGTAGGTACTACACGAGAAGCTGACTGCCGATGCTTCAATGGGCAACGAGCGGACATTGTTGTTTCTAAAGAAAGCGCAGGTAAAATCATTCATTGCCATAAAAATATAAAATTTGTAATATTAAATAGATTTGGCGTAGAGGAATTCAGGCGAAACTTGCCATTTTAATTTTTTTAATACATTTGTTTTAGAAAAGTTATTTACGATTTTTAAAATGTTTGAGAAGTAAAAAATTATTTAAAAAATATAGTTAACATTAAAAAAAAATTTCGAAAAATAGTCAAACTTATATACGGTTTTTCATTTGAGATGTCAATAATATTTGAAAAATTTATAAAAATATATAAACTGAAAATGCCAAGAAAACATTATAATTTTTAAGGGTTTAAAAAACCACCAGAATTTCGAATTTCCAAAAATCGGAACACAATTTTTTTTTTATAATGTGAAATTTTAATAGTATTCAAAAGAAATTTTAATATTTTTTAGAAAAAACTAGAACAGATTAAAAATTGAACAAGCAAATTACAGGTTAAAAAAATTATCAGAATAGGTATTAACATTAAAACCAAACATTTTCGAAAAAGTGAATATGTATCTACATATGTATGTATGTATAACTTTTGAAAAATTTCGAATTTCAAAAAATCGGCAAATTCGTATTTTTTTCTCTTTTAAAATGTCAATAATATTAAAAAAATTTGAATATCTTTTACAAAAAAAAATGTATAAAAAATTTAGATTGAAAATGTAAAAAAAGACACATTTTAAGCATTTAAGAAGTTACCAGAATAGTTATTACCAATCGCGAGAAAATAATGAAATCCAAACATTTTCGAAAAAGTAAATAGCTATACAAATACATATATCGAATTTCGAAAAATCCATATCCACATATCCTTTTTTATCGTTTTTTTAAATTTCGTCTGCTATAAAACGGGGGAAAGTGTGCGATAACAAAACTAATAACCGAAACTAACTCTCTACAAATTCTAGAACTCTTTAAAAAATAGGCTAAGAAAAGCTGAAAAAAATGATTTGTAAAACTTCAAATTCGTGGGATCCGCCGAGCAGATTTCTTCCTGTACCGTAGATCGTTCCGCAATATTTCTGATATTACCATGGCTTTTAAGACTGAATAGGTCTAGCTATCATTTCTTCTGTCATTCGTGGATCTTTGTAAATTGTTGATTCATCTCACCCTTTAGGCTCGTCCTCTGCAAAAAAAAATAGCCTGAAATCTTTGATACAACTTACAAATGGTGTTTAGGGATGGTGCGTTCATTTAATATGCAGTTTGGAATTCAGTGAAAACTTCCACGGACTTAAGTCGAAAGTCGTAAGGAATAGCGTGACGAATTTCCTGTAGCATTGGTGAAGGAATTTCTATCGACCTTTCGTCTAGTAATTGTATGTTTTCTCTTTTCCCACTCATCGATTTTTAGAACGATTCGTAAGGATACTGCAAAACATATCATTTGTGGATTTTTAAGAATCATAAAATATCGTCAATATTTCGAAATAAACCAGCAATGCGTTTGGGGATATTGCTTTGAGAATTTCCCTTAGAGATGGCTCAATGGCTTAGCATCTGGAAAAAATGCTAAGAGCGGCTTTACAGGGATAAGTAGGCCTCTTCGGATCAACGTTTAACGCTGTGTTTCGCATTGTACCCGTTGACCTCGATGGGTAAAAGTGTCGTCGATTGAGTCGGCACAGGGAAAGGGAGTAATCTTATCCTTAACGTTGACAATTCTTCGAGACTTGACTTGCAGTAATGATCAGTGCCTACCGGAATTCGGTTCGTGTGGATGGTTCTCCATTTAAATTCTTCTAAGAGATGACTGGACGGTTTAATGGGAAAAAGTTGCTAGATCTCTCGGACACGAGATTCCCCTAGATGCTCGAAAAAATTTCTAGGGATTACCAAACACTGTTGCTGGTAATAAGTGGAGCTATAACCGGGCAAAGCCTGTCAAGTTGGTCACAGACGATCTAGAGTGCCTCTGAGGGTTCAAAACTTGCAAGTGTCGGTAGAATTACTATGCGGTACAATGACTGAACATTTTTTGCCCTCACCTACTGAAATGAAGAACAAATTACACACACCAATGAACGTTGCACAAAAAAATTCGTTTCAAATTTAAAACGGCTAAAAACGTGCTAATTTCGCACTGTCAGCAATTAAATAGATACGTTTCGTTTGAAAATACTAATGGAATTTTCTTTAACTCTGCATGTGAGCGTTTTTTGCTTTGTTTGCATGCACTGAACTAAAAGGCCTATACAAATTGCAAGAGTCTTTTCGCCAACAATCCAAAAAACAACAACAACAAAGTTAATGTTGGCCAACTTGCAACGCCAAATGACCACACACACAGGTAGCGAGCGAGGAGAGTAAAGGATAATAAGAAAACAGCAGGACAACAGGCGCTAACTTTTGCTTATCTCATTGCTTAGAGCGATAAAAAAAAAAAAACTTGTTACCTCCGAAAAATTCCAAAAAATATATTGCCGCGTCCACAGAAGGTTTCCATGTCTGAAATATCTTTCTTCCTTAAATTTATGCTCCACTCCATTAAATTTACACGTAAAGAGTAACATATGGATGAGCATTGAACTAATTTCTTTCGGTTTGGGTCAAAGGCATCAGGCTATCTGTGTATGTGTGTTGGTGTGTGTGTAGTTATGTGCGGCCACGCATTGTGCTATTTTACATAGTAGTTGTTGTATGTGCATTGCCGGCTAGTGTAGTGTGAGCGCATAAATTTCACGTTTCAGACATTAAGCACGTTCCACTTTCCGAGACAGCGAAGGGAGAAAAACAACGATGAAAAAAAACCATGAAAAAATGTCCAAACTGAACACAAAAAAGGATATATCTACTTTCGAAATTAGGTAGAAAAAATTGGAAGACTTTGGAAAAAAGGAAATGTTGGCGTTACGCTGTGATGGCGCGACAACTTAGAATATGAGCAGCAGTAGACGGTTCAAGAAAAGATCGCAAACAGTCGAGAGTCTTGGCATTTTTTTCATTTTATTTTTGTTGCTTTGTCTGTGCTACAGGCGGCAGGCAACACTTGCCACATTTGCTTACACCAATACTGGCAGAGCACAATATTGCAATATCCTTTTTGCGCCGCCATGTTTGGAGTTTGGAGTTATGCCAACACGTTAGCGCATTTTGCATTTTTAATTATTATTTTAATTTTTTTTTTTGTTCTGCCGAAATTTATACTCGCATACTCGTATATGTAAGTCCACAACGGCTGGTCAAGCAATTGCATTCCTGTTATCGCTTCTTCGATGCGTTTTTTTTTTATTTGCCCATTTTCGAATTCCCTGAAGACGCCATATGGGTAGAAGGACGGTGTGGCCCTTCTTGGTTCGAACCCATTTTCTTTTTGTATTGTTTTGTTAACAACTGCGTTATTGTTTCGCGTCAACCCGCCTGGCTGGCCACTTGGCTTGATGTGGCTTGGTTCGACTATTGGGCTTGTTACCACTCGCTCTGTCGTCGTTCTGCTCCAGTGGCTTCTACTACGCGGCCATCAACAACATTCTTTCGACTCACCACTGAATTCACTATATTGTATTTTCATTTATTCGTTCATTTATTATATGTGCATACAGTGCCGCACATATTTGCAGTCGGTCGAATTGGCCTTTCGTAATTGACTTCACTGCACTGACTGCAGTCAGGAGTCGTTCTAATGGCAACGCGACGTTCATTAACCGCAAAACATTGGTAAAATGCGCTGCATACCTAATTTCAGTACAATATTTCCATGCTTTAATTGTATAGTATAGTGGAAATATTCATCACTTTAGTTGATCTACTTTAAATGAGACTCAACACTTAAAAATAAAATGAAAAACCCTTCCAATAAAGTAAACATTCCTCTCTACTTCACTGGCAGTATAAATAAAAAATGTGAAAGGAAAAAGTCACGCATTTGCTTTGGAACAGTGGGATTCTAGGTTAAAGAGATATAGACTCAGGGTAGTATTAAGCTGGAGGTGTAAGAGAGATTGTATTAAATTTTCTGGGTTCACAAATGGGTCCATATATTTTCAAGTTATGTTATCCGTTTTATAAGCTAACTTAGTGTCTGATATATCAGGCCAAATTTATGATTCATGGCGAGAGATATTTTACTATTTTTTTACATTTGTTAAGTTTGTGCAATGGACCTTAATGCCTGAAGAGTTTTTGAATCTTGCATTTTCTATCAAAAAATCGCATACATGTCCTAGCTAGGCGAATTAAATAAGATTTAAAAATATGAAGTTGGTTCGCCATCTAATGCTGCATTTTTCTGGATTCACTTTCTAAACAATCTATTAACACTTAGAGAACATAAGAATAATTCATAATGAGATTGACAACAATTAGTATCAAGGGTTATCACGAATTTACAAATTGAAAACGTTGCCCTAATACTGAAATCTTCCCAAAAATATAATTTCGTAACTCTTATACAAGTTAAATATTTTTTCCAGTGCAAATAAAAGTTTGTGTCCAACGTTTATCTTTTACGTTGCCTGATAACTATTATGCTGGTTTAATGTTTTTTTTTTCGTTGCTTGGTAACAGTTATTGTCGATATTGTTTATTTTAACGTTGTCTGAAAAGTTTTTTTCATTTTTACTTTATCTTTCTGATCTTCATCTTTAAATTAATTTCCATCATCTTTATGTTCTTCTACATCTATATTAATATACTTATTTTAGAACGGGTATCGGGCAACGTATAACTAATCGACTACCATTTTCAATAATTTGTACTACTATTGCTACTAATTTCTACTAGTATTTTTACTATGGCTAGTACTTATTACTACTGCTATATTTACTGATGCTACTACTGATTTCTGCTACTATTTTTTATACTAATTTTTACTACTTTTTAATAATAATTTATACTATTATTTTTTACAAATTTTTCCTACTACTACTACTACTTCTAATTCTACTACTAATTTTCCCTACTATTTTTGTACTAAATCTACTACTATGTTTACAAACTTCTACTATTTTGACTAATTTCTACTATCATTTTTACTCATTTCTACAACAATTTTTTACAAATGTCTAATGCTATTCTTTTAAATCAATACTCACTACTATTTTTTTTACTAATTTCTACTACTATTTTTGACTTATTTCTACTACTACATTTTACGAATGCTATTACTAACAACTTACTACTAACTTACCACTACTTACTACCATGGACTACTAGTAATACTCCCATATTTAAATCTCTATCTCTTTGTAGAATCGACACAGAAGTCTTACTTCTGGCTCGTGTACTTATGTAGGTGCACACGTGTTTCTTTACTGCATGGCAAATTTCAGAGACGATTTTTTTTTGTAGATGATTCAATTTTTTTTGTTGTAATTTTTATAATTTTATGGATAGTATTAATTAACGTAATGTATAACTTTGGAAAATTTAAGATTTAATCGACTGAGTTTCAAAATGAAATGTAATAGGGCCTAAAAAATTTTATGTTTGATTGATTTTGATGCATGTAAAAGTTTTTTGGTTTGTTTCGGATTTCTGGATTTCAGGTGGCGATATATTAATTATTATTTTTTTAAATACAAATAAGATACATAATTCTAAACTTCTTTGAAACTAAAGTTTCAAACATCCTAGAAAATTTATGAAAATTCAAAAAAATTTCAAAAATTGCCATCTACTATGCAGTTTTGTACATCACTCAATTTTATTATTTGCAAAAAAATTATCAAAAATCAATTAGAATTTTTAACAATTGAAACTTGCACTTTATTAAGTTCGTTGGCATTTTTTTTTTTATATGTTAAATTTTTAATAATTATCTAGAAACTTTCAAACTTTAAATGACATGGTTTTAGTTATATAATTATATAGTAATCTATATTTTTTTTTTTACAAAAAAATTTATAAATTAAATATGGGAGGACAAAATTATTTTTGGGAACACAACCGCATGTACATAGATATATAGTATATATGTACATATGCACTTACATACATCAATTCAAATGATCTTCAATTCACTTTTACATTTGACTACCCTTTTCCTTTAACTGCATTTCATTTTGTGAAGCAAATAAAAAATTTTTTCCGCCATCCAACAAAAATACCAAAACCAAACTACAATTTTGTTCTGTGCTGTCATTTTACTTCGCTTTCTCCCGCCACATTAATTTGGAACTTTTTACTGGCTTTGCCAACGAGTTCCAGCTGTCAAACTGGCCATTTGCAGTTTCAGAGATTTGTTTGTCGAGCGGCGGCAGAACATAAAAGCGTCTGGATTATGTAATTAAATTTGCACGCCTTGTTTGTTGGAGCAATAAAGTCGTAGACACTTTCGGTGTATTATTTTCTTTTTCTTTTTTGTTTTTTTTTTAATCTGTGAATGTTGTCCCTACTCGTATTATGCATTTATTTTTCTGCTGACATTTATTGCCTCGGTTTCCAGTGAAATTTATCGGTTGTTACAACGCTCCGCTTTCTGTCCGACTCCCCGCTCATTCGGAAAATCCTATTCATTCTTTGGGTTTTAGCAGCTTGCTGGAGTCCACAACCAATCCTTTTGATGTGGCTCCCAGCTGAGTTTTAAATTGCAACAACATCGATGCCACATGGGGAATTTTCCTATTTAGCAATGCACTGACGCCGTCGCCGCCGTCATTAAGTCTTTAAAATATTTCAGTGGTTGTTGTTGTTTTTTTTTTTGAAATATTTTTTTCGGCAGCCAAAATTCCAACGAATTATATTTGCTTTGAATAGTTGCATTTATTTATTTAAAATTCATTATATCAGTTGGCACTTCGTGGCACTTTCTATGCATAATTTACCACTTGCGTTTGATGCAATTTCTGTGGCACCAAAATTGTTATTTTTGTATTATTTTGATTTGGTTAAATGCATTTTCTTTTGTAGTGAACCCTTCTCATCGGTATTTATTTTTTTATTTTCACCTTCATAAATGAAAGTGAATTGGTTTGATTTTTTGTGGTAAACAAGTTCGTCTAGCCAACAGCCAATTTTCATATCGCATGATATAAATTTTTTTCGTTGCTTAATTCACGCCATCTTTGCACCACTGTAATAAATTTCAGTCAGTGCATTGTTTTTTATATCAGTCACTATTTCGTTTAATTTTTTCCTTACCGAATTTTTGATCGCCTATAGCGCATTTGATTTGATCTCTTCCGCTGCAATGGGTCGGTATGAAATTTTAGAAATGCGATCAATGTTTGCTACTCATAAAAAGTAATTTTTGGATGTGGTTCAAAAACGCTTCCGGTTAAAAATAGAGTCGAAATTTTAATGCAAAAAACAATACCTCTAAAAGCGCTCAAAGATCTCCGTATATTTTAAATGGGACATCATTTTTTTTTTTTTTTTTTTTTTTTTGTAGCAATGAATAGGATACGTGAAAATCAATATTTTTTCAATCGGAGACTTCAAACCATAATAATAATTTGTTTATCTTTTTTGATATTAACTATTTTTATGGATACATTTAATAAACAATTTGGTACTATTTTTTGAATCCCCCTGAAGAAAAATAGAATTTGCGGATGGAAAAATATTAATTTTCAAGGATTCTATACTATTTCTACGAAGGATTGTTATTTTTGCATTTAAAATGCATGGGAGAATTGTGAGCGCTTTGAAAGTTTTCTAAATCTTTTTAGATAAACAAAAAAATTGGGGTATTGTTTTTTTTATTTTTTATTTAGTCTCATGCCAGACTGTGAGTTTGGTTGGGTCGGTTTGTCTGGCTTACTCTGCAGTTTGATAGTTGCTTCCAGAAAGAGAGGGCGATAATTAGGGTTGTACAGAGAATTAAATGAGGATTAAGTTCTGATCTTCCCGGTGATTAGATTTTCAAGTTTCATTTTTGTATGGCGAATTTTTGCCATATCCAGTGGATTGGCGAGATAATTGCGATAATTAAATTATTATATTTTGGTCTGAACATAAGTAGTATAAAAAAAAATTAAGTACAATATGTGGCCAATGAAGAACGACCGATACTCAGTTATTTTTGCTTTCCATAGACCTAAAATAGTCGTTATAATTTTTTCGGCTAAAAGAATCATTGGGAAGAATTCGTTTAAATCAAAATTCGAATATATCGATCTAATCATTTTGCCATATGCCATGGCAAATCTAACCTTATTTTGATTTAAAAGCTTTTTTGTTTTAAGTCATTACATAATCGTTATTTTGCTATTTTCGATAAATTTTGATCGATATTTTATCAATTTTATTTTTTCGATAATTTTTAATCGATATTTTCTGATTTTCTTCAATAATACGATTTATGTTTTATAATCATAAAAATTTAAACCCAAAATAACGATTGTATTTAATCGAAAAAATAAAAATCAAGAAATATCGATAAATTCGAGACGAAAAAATAAAAAAAACACTGAATAGCGATTAAGTCATAATTTAAAAAAAAAAAAAAAATTAAAACCGTTACAGTGCCTGATATTTTATAAAATTATAAAATTTTTTTAACTTTTATGTTTTTTTCTAAAATTGAAAGTTGCTTATAATTCGAGGTGATGTTTGATAATTGCTTTTTTTGTGCTTTTTCTTCCACATATGTACATAAAAAAATTGCTATAAAACTCAATATTAAAAAATTTTCTAAAAGTTCTAATTAAAAAATTCGAAGTTTTGATGAAATTTTTAGAATTTTGCACAAAATTTGAAGCTTTGTTTTATATGGGTTATGTTTTGTTTCCACACCATTTTTGCTCTTAAACTGCCAAAGATCGTATAAACTTGAAATTAAAAATCTCTGTGAGTTCTGGCCATAATCTAGTGGCCACATACTATATTTCCTCAAATCATTTTGTACGTTCTTATCTTATTGTTTTTTATACAATTTTTTTTATCATATTTAATTTTTTTCTTAATTTTATCTTTTAATCTATTGTGCTAAAAATTTTAACATTTAAATTTAAATAATTTCATAGTTTTTTTTTTAGTACTTAATTTTACTCCACTTTATTTCTTTTCAATTTAATATATTACTGTATCCCTTTGATTTACGTTCTTTCCTCTTCTATAATTTCCAAATTAGCACATTCTTCTATTAAACAAAATAAAAACTTTGCATTTGAATTCAGTAATTTTAGTTTTCCATTTTTTTTATTTTAATATAAAAGTAATCTCAAATATCTTATCCACAAAAAAGTGAATCAAAGTCTGCACAATTCCTGCCATAGCTATCCTCCTTAACTAACCCTAAAATCCAATCACGATAATGGATTTGATATTTGTTGACGACCTTCCCTCATTCCCTCCATCCAACCTACCGCCCACTTTGCGACCAAACTCCTTTTCATTTCTATCAATACTCCTCCTTTTACTTTGCTTTTGATCATTTGTGGGCAATTTGAATGTCTGCCATATTCTTGTCAGCAGCAACTCGCCACTGCCACCGCCACCGCGACCAACCGCCGTCACTGCTGTTGCCAAGGCGGTAATCATAAAGAGCAGCAGCGAGTTAACTGCTGGACGAACGTTATGGTTCATAAATTCCCAACAACTGCAATGCTGCGAAGCACGACGACCAGCCAGTGTTGGCCGCAACATTTAATGAAGAAGTGGTGGAGTGAAAGACGGACGGACGGATGACTGGCTGGCTGGTAGAAAACATCTGCTGCTGCTGCTGCCGCTGCCACCGCCAATGATGTTTTACTTGGTGGTGTTGTTGTTGTTGTTGTTGTTGATGTTGATATTATTTTTATTGTTGTTGCTGTTTATGTTTTACGACAAGAGTCCGCTCTTGTAGTGGTTGTTATTACTCTTGCCTGCTGTTGCCCACTTGCTGCGCATGTTGTTGTTTTTGTTTGGCTGCCTGTTGCCTGCTGCTGCTGCTGCTGAACTCATTTCATTAGGTTCGCTCGGCTGTTGCGCAGGCGCGCTACTTACCATGGCAGTACCTACTAACTAAAAATATTTACCTACCATCATCAGTACTATCAACAACAACAACAAAAAACACAACCACCACCACCACCACCACCACATCCAGCACCTTGTTTGTGTAGTTCATCCAGTTTGAAAAATTGTATTATTATTTTTTCCCATTTTCTGGTTGTTTCTTCAACAGTTTTGACTCGTCTTGCGCGCTTCAGTCAGTTCCGTCGGTTGGCGGCGGCCGATTCGTTGTTTGGTTGGTGGTGTTTGCCTTTTTTAATTTAGTTCAAAATGCTGCATATTTTTTTTTTTGTTGTTGAAAATTTTTTCGAATTTCGGTAGTTCTTCCTCTACTCATTCGCTAACTTCGGCTTGCATTTGCTCTGCAGTCTTTATACATAGTCTTCATATTTCCATTTTAAAGCGCGTCATGTGTTCGGTTCGTTGGTACTTGAAATACTATGTTTGTATGTATCGTTGAGTGTTTTTGACAGGTGGGATTTTAAAAATGTTTCTTTCTGTTGTTGTTGTTTTCGGTGTTTGTTTCGTACCTTGTGTCGTATGTGCTTTGTATTTTATGCTTCAGTTTTCTTATCGCTTGGCATAACCAAATACAATATTTTCATATGCTTGTATGAACTTCCCTATTTACCAAAAAAAAAAAAACAAAAAAACCAACAAAAAAAAAATAAAACTATAAATGAATTGAAAAAAAAAATATATATTTTTTGTTTATTTGGAAACGACTCATATTGTATGGCATCACAGGGCAAATGTGGGCTCAACAAATTTGCTAAAGTTACACTCACACCACAATATGCGCGTCTTTCTTCAAGAAACATTGAATGCTGTTCGCAAGCTGGAGTCCTTGGTGTGGTTGCATCCTTGGATTTAGTAAAGAAATCTGTGTGTTTTCGTGCAGTACAGTACGGGCAGCTCAAATTTTTATGGTTCAGGTCATTGCACTTTTCCCCCTCGTTTTTTGATTCTTAACATACATGCCATACTTCTGTACTACTTTAGCGGCACATATGCCATTTGATTCAGGATTTTTTTTTTAGGCACGCGCCAGTTGGTGGTACAGCTATTTTAAATATTGGCTTTGTAAATATGAATGTGTACAAGTTTGTTGGGTAGGACCCCGAGATGCGTTTTAAAGTATTTGTTTTGAAGACGTATACAAGAAGATTACCATTGCCCTCAAACAATTCTTTTCTTGAACCCACGGTGGGCTGAATACAGAAGGCGACGCCGTCAGTTGTGACGCTACTTTGGTTTTGCCGATTTTGACAGTTCTCAAGTAAATGTAAACAAATCTGTTGTTTTTCCATATGCCCGACAAAAAGCCATAGTTGTTTGTATTTTGTACATTTATTTATTAAATATCTTCGTATAAATCACATTTCTTCACTCAAGCAAAATTAAAGCACGTTTCTCACTGATATGGTTGCAAGTTATTCATCCTTCTTATTCCCACATTCTTTGTATTCTATCGTTCTTGACTTGAGCCTGTGCTCCGTAAAAAACTTATACTCCCAGAATGAGGAAGTGCACATCGCCTGGAAGACGTTTTGTGCATGGTAGTTTTAGATCTCAGATTAGAGTATAGTTTTCCTAGTTACCTCTACATGGATGGGACCAAATGATTCAGTTCCAGATATTCGTTTCTGGTGGGCCCTAAACTTTCTACGCACTAAAAATTTGTCTTGCAAGCTAAAATCTAACCTTAACATTAACGTGTTCGATAGTTGCAGCATTATTTTCAAGCGAAACGTTTTGTCGTACGGTGATTGCTTCTATCGTTTTCACTGATTTGAAAATTTTGCCTCAGCGATGAAATGACATTAACATGAGACCACCTTCGTGCGCTGAGACTTGATGACTTTCAACGTGAATTATCGAAACAAGAGCACATCGATCGACTTGCACAACAATACCAATTTTAGTCGCTGGCTTAACGAATTCAAATACTGAAGATATTCGATCGAGGTGCACCAAATGATGATGAGTCATGGATCTATGGATGTGTGCCAGAAACTAAACAGCAGTCGACTGTGTTGGTCTTTCAAAAGGCTCGCGTTCGTAGCCAATGGTCTCCTGTTTGCGTTTCTTTTTTTAAAGTTGTCATGTGGCAGCATTACCTTTAGATCGACGCAGGACGTCAATTCTGAGTTCAGCTCCTTTCAGCGGAATATAGCGCTAGATTATAAAAATCAACAATCAATCAAAATAATTTCCACTAAAATTCCGTGCATTTGCGAATAACAACCGAATGTTAGTATGGAAATAATTGAGTTAATAGAAATTACAGCTGTTAATGCACATTAAGACCGTTAATGCAGATTAAGATTGTCGGCATGTCTTTTCGTTAAGACCGAATAAAATTTTTTTGTTTCATTAGCATAAAGTATTAATTTTATGTAAAACTATAAGTAATATTTTGTTTCGAGACAATTTCAGATTTTAAAGATGGCAAAAGCGTTTTTGAGCTCGGTAAATACGATTCTGATTATAGAATTGGGAAATTCAAATTGGCCGAATTCACACTGCTATCATCAGAATCATATTCACCGACATCAAAAACTTTGTTTTCATCTCTAAAATTTGAAATTTCTCACCCAGAAAATATTGATTATATTTTTTCCGACTTTTCACCATTGCCGATAATTTTTTTGTTTAAGACAATCTTGGAGAACTTAAATAAAATGCCTAAAAATTATAGGAGTTTGTCGAAAATTTACTTCTCCTGCATGTTTAAACGAAATTTGTCAAAAATTTCCCACAGTGTCCAGGGTTGATTGCTACAATATTTTATCTCATTACCATACATACTGTTGATATGCAGGTTATATTTTATTAATGCGCGACCCTGAGGGAAGTTAAGGATGTCGATAACTTGGAAATAAAAATCAAATATCGATATTACGAGATATTGACGTATATATCCATTATTTTCTGGAAAAATATTATTTTTTTGATGCATAAAATGTAAAACTAAAAATATGCAAATTTGTCCAAGCAAGGAAATTAAAAATGGCCGCTGCTTGCCCACCACTCCACTGTCTTATACAATAAAAAATAAAAATTTGTAAATCCCTTTAGCAAATAGAAAATATACATACCTTTGATATATAGCCATAACCTTATTACTAATCTATTCCTTTCACCTTTTCTTCTCTTTGCAGCTTGAACCATTCAAAACGAAAATTAATGTGCAAAACAAAACAAAATGTGCTACAAAAGTCACTGTAAACGGAAAACATTACTTTTGGTAAATTCCAGTGGAAAACTCTAATATCCCCTAATATTATTGCAATCACCTAAAAACCTTAACCCCTAAAAGAAAACTAAAATCCCACGACAAAAAAAAACAAACCAAAATTATGTCTACGAAATTCTCAGCGCATCCTGACTTGGCGGTCGAGCAATTGCAACGAGCCGAGCTCGCAGCGCGTCAGAATTCAAGTAAATTTCATACACATCACAGGCGACATCACTCGGCTGGAGCGGGGCTGGACAGCGGGCATAATTCGCCCATCAAATCTACAACTTCAACGAGCAAATTTGCGACAACGAAAAATGCCACGAAACCCATTTCCAATGCCGCAATAGATAATGCCAGTTTAAGTGCCGACACCAGCAGCAGCAGTGCGTTCGAGGAGGAGCGTTTCAGCAGCGCGTTTTCACGTTCATCACCAGTGCGAACCCTCACACCCCAAATCCATACGCCCAATGCGAATGTGGATGTGCTGGAGAACAAATTCGCTTATAATGTTGATGGTGTCGATGTGAATCGAATGGTTTTGGCCTATATCGATGATATCGATCTGAATTGTGACGATGATGATGTTTACATACGAAATGTAAACTGTAGATCAAGTAACACCAAAGACTGTGTAGACTGTGCGCCGTCGACGTTGCGGTGGTCAGTCGAGGATGGCGCTGCATCATTAGAACAGCAACAACAACATCAACAGCAACACTCCACATCCGTGGATGAGACGGATTACTTGCAGCATCGCTTTAGTCGAATAGCAGCAGCCAGTGGAGCAAATAGCTGCAACAGTCGACAGCCTCAACTGCACCATACCAATGGTGATTACTACACCGCCGACCCGCGTGCCTCACCCATACACGCCATCAGCGATGGCTGTGTGAGTGGACTGAGCAGTGTTTTAAGCTCGCCATCGGCCAGTACAGTATCCTCACCACTTTCAACGCCGACAAGACTTGCGCCACACTTTCAACAAAAAAACCAAAATCAATACAATAGCAGTAATTGCTGTCAGAAGTCACTAGCAGCGGGTGGTTGTTGTGGCGGTGGCTGCAGCAGTGACAGCGAAAAAAGCTGCAAACATCTACACCACCAACATCATCAAAATCTCCATCATAATCATCATACAATGGCATCGTCTACGTCTAAGGCGGGGGCGGCAGTTGGAATGGCAACGGCGGCGTCGTCATCATCATCGTCATCGTCGACGACATCAAGCGGATGTAAAAAGTCACAGAAATTTGACCCCAGACTATTCGGCCCGTCACGGTATCGTCAACTTTTGCCCATTGTACTGTGCATTCTATCGTTCGCGATTGTCTTTAGCATATTAATTGTTTACATGGATACGACAGGTGAGTTTAATAGATCGCTAACATAAAGTTTTTTTTTTTTTTTTTTTGTAATTTTCTAAGCATTCTTGGTCAAATATTAAATGAAAAAATTCATTCACCAACATTTGTTTAGGTTGGAAGCAATTCGGCGTCGCCTCATGGCGTTTCATTTTTTTGTATAATTTGATATCTTTGACATGCAGATATAAATATGTATGCACATATGTGTGTCTAACGTTTATTTTGATGCTGAACGGCGTCTAAACGTATATGCATGTCGATTTACTTATTTAACAAGTAAACGTGAGAGGTTTTTTGTTTTTTGTGTCCACCGGAAGCAACCGCTGGCGCTTATTTGCCCCCGATGCTGCAGGCACACTTTCGGGATTAAGTAACATTCTCATTCTCGTAGATATGACGGTATGATGTTTCTGTTTAAGCCAAGAATTCGCTCAAAAAGTAAATCAACTGTGTTATTTTATGTTGCACGGAATATAACTACGTTGCCGTTGGCGGTGTTCCCGTCTTCGCCATGATTGTCGCTACGTTTTTTATTGTATTTTTTTTTTTTTTTTTTTTGAATAAGATATATTGAGGGATATAATCGAATAATCAACATCCAGGTCTCACTGCTTTGGGGGAAAACAGGGATAATACTTAGAAGATCGATTTATACAAGGATCAGCTAGAACATTGTTTGCTCTCTAGCGCAATTAGTTACTCCCACTGAGTGGGAAGTTCTGACTGAAAAATTACACCGAAACTTGGCAGGGGATGACGGAGTCCCGTTGCAATATACAAGAAGTTCAGACATTTTTATTTCAGTTTTAAAGCCATTAATCGGATTTGTTGAATACACATACTAAGCTCGAGTTCAATTAATACCTTAATCGAGAAAATTAATTACTTTATTAAGGTGCGTGACTCAACTTAGTATACGTGCTTTTTTAAAGTAAACCACTGTTGTCAAAAACATGATTTTCAATGTTTCTAGCAAATGATTGCTAATTTTGTCGTTTTTGAAATAATATCAGTACATTTACGAGGGTAGTTTGTTGGATGTTCTGCAATACCCACTTCAGAGTGCTACAGACGAACAGAGTTAATTTGCATTAGTAAGCACAAATGCACATTTCGATCAGATGTTTTTTTTGTGCTGAATGCGAAAGAAGTGTACTTTTGAATACCCTATTATTGTCGGCCTCCCGAGGCTATATGCTGGTCGAAATTCATCGTTCGTTTACGGCGAGCTAATCCTCATTGGTATGGAGATAAGTTATGAGTTAATGCAGATTAATACTATTAATGCACATTAAGAGCGCTTTTTTTAAAATATAAAATGTGTATTTCACATTGTCTTTTTTGTCTGAAATGATGTAGCGGAATTATGAGCAAAATTTAAATATAATCCAACATTCAGTTGAACGGATATAAAGCAACGTTTTAAATAACCGAAACTTTATCCAGTAGGATCGTATATAATTTTCTGAGACTATGCAGAGTCGACTCTTAATAAACCTTTATACGAGTAGGTACCCGAGATTAATTGTGTTGCCGTTGTGCAACTAAAGGAAAAGTTTTACCCTTTTTAAGCCCCAATAACTGTTGACTCGACTTATTGAAAATTTAGATTTTTTTTTACCCTTCTCCAAAATTAAGTACAACTGTTTTTTCAGAATTTATTGCGACCTTCTGAAAATTCTCTAAGGAAATACTGGTGAAGACCCAATCAAATATTTACAGATGGGGATATTCTAACCATATTAGTTTCAATTTACGTGAAAAAATGGCGTCAAAACTCGTTCCACAACATATCGAAGTTTTTGAGTAT
Organism: Anomoia purmunda; assembly: GCA_951828415.1. NCBI lineage: Eukaryota > Metazoa > Arthropoda > Insecta > Diptera > Tephritidae > Anomoia > Anomoia purmunda. The sequence goes on from OX639994.1 coordinate 125,337,581, forward strand.
TGCGCATCACCCTAGTGATCATTAATTTCAATTGAACTCAAATTTCGAATAATAATGCTAGTTTAGAATAATCTGGAAGAGAACTACCCCCATTCTTGTCCAGAGATTTTTTTTGCGCATGTACAGTAGGCCTTTTAAAATTAATCGAACAGTTCGAAGATTTTCAATCGAATGTTACTATTCGAATAGTTGCAGCACTTCGATTGTGCGAATAATCTTTGAACGACGACGAGTCGAATGCTTGATATAATTCAAACTTTCATTGATAGGATTAGTTGTGAAATTTTTTTGCAAATGTTTTTAATGTAGAGCGCTTAACGTTTATCGAGGAAAGCTATACTTTCTCTCCTTACAAAAATGGCATCGCTAAGTCTGAATAGCCACCAACGAATACATACAAAGTAAGTGAATGGTGCGATCGAACTACGTTGGATTTTGGTGATCGCTTTTTCGCTGATTGTTGGGAAATTTGGACTACGACAGCATCATTGACAATATGAACTACAAACAAATTTAAACGCTGCAAACATTCGAACGATTATTCGAATACCACCATTCGAATATTACTTCATTCGAATAATTCGAATATTAGATTAATCGAATATCAAGAGCCCTAATATGCAGTTGAAAATTGGGGGTCAATTCTGGTTCGTTGATATCAAAAATATAGTAATTAAAATCCTTGAAAAATTTTTGTTTCGTGTATTTGGTTTTGTTTTGTGTTAGAAAATCCAACGATTAAGTGATAAAATTCATAAAAGATTCACATAATTATATTGTGGATAATTTAACATATCAGTTTCACACGGTCGTCAAAGGGTTAGGAAACATGGCATTTAGAAATGCTTTCCTCAAGTATGCACTACATGTCGGTATTCTGATTTTACAAGTTAACACAAATACCTAGGAAATGATACCAGTAATTAGCGAATTTTCCTACTCTCACCCACACCTGACCGGAAAATAGCGGTGTTAATAGCTTTCCAAACCATTTCTTGTCGATGGAGACGATGCAAAACAGCAAAAGAATTAAAACACAAATAGCAAACAAACAAAACTAAAAAACAAAAAACAAAAAAAAATCCAACCAAATGCAATAAAACAAACATTGACACACGACACAAAAGTTGTGCAGACGACGATTACACGCTCTCTGGCGCTTGTCCGCCTCTTCGAGCCACCCACCATCATTCGTCGCTGCAATCGGCAATTATGTGCATTATTACTTTGTTAGCAAACTGAAAAAAAACAAATAAAAAAAAGAAGAAGAAAATTAACAAAAAAAAACTGCAAATACTCAGAACAAGTTTTTCTTTCGCAAATTTGAATTGCTTTGCCACAATTTAATTGAATGAATTCTACAGCCAGCCACACTGTGCCCCAAACCCTCCCCCTCCCCTGTGCAGTCGGTCTCTACACAACTGGCACTTTGCAGCAGTATTTAAAGTGCTAATATTGTATTGGTGCTGCACCACTGGTACTGTAGCATTGCTATTGCCACTGCTGGTTGGCAACAAAGAGTCGATAAATGAATTGGCCAGCAGAGAGTCGGGCAGCGACGTCAATCAGGCAGACAACAGCTGGATCCATAGCTGGTCGTTCTACCGGCGCATACACACACGTTCTATGATGCATATGCTTTGTTATATGTTATTGTTGTTGCCAGGTTGTAATTTCGCCTTTTGCAGTTTGGCTGTCTGGCTGATTGCTGACTGCTGACTGCTGGTTGGTTGTACGTGGGTTTTTTTCGCCAAATCTTCACATGGTTTTCTTATTACTTTCTGCTTGCCGCAAAAATGCTTTCCGTTTAGCGAAACTTTTACACGCGCCACACTCTAAGAAAAAATTGTGTAATTTTGCATGCTAAAAGGTAGGTTACTGATTTCCTACCTTATTATTCGCAAAATTACATTCTCGATTATTCAACGATAGCTTTGTTTAAATTTCAGCAAAAAATGTTCAAAAATTTACTTCAAAACGTACGCGGAATTAAATGCCAAATGTGTAGCATTTAAACACAAGAGTGTTTAATTTTACACAAAATATGTTTGAATTTTAACAAAACGTGTTTAAAAATGTGTGCTAAAAGTACGCGGAATTAAATGCCAAATGTGTAGCATTTAAACACAAGAGTGTTTAATTTTACACAAAATAAGTTTGAATTTTAACAAAACGTGTTTAAAAATGTGTGCTAAAAGTACGCGGAATTAAATGCCAAATGTGTAGCATTTAAACACAAGAGTGTTTAATTTTACACAAAATAAGTTTGAATTTTAACAAAACGTGTTTAAAAATGTGTGCTAAAAGTACGCGAAATTAAATGCCAAATGTGTAGCATTTAAACACAAGAGTGTTTAATTTTACACAAAATAAGTTTGAATTTTAACAAAACGTGTTTAAAAATGTGTGCTAAAAGTACGCGGAATTAAATGCCAAATGTGTAGCATTTAAACACAAGAGTGTTTAATTTTACACAAAATAAGTTTGAATTTTAACAAAACGTGTTTAAAAATGTGTGCTAAAAGTACGCGAAATTAAATGCCAAATGTGTAGCATTTAAACACAAGAGTGTTTAATTTTATATTTTTGTTGCTATTCAAATGTGTAATCTTTGCACCATGAAATAAAGTAAATCTGTAAATAATTTTTAATTTTCCATAAGCACATATTTTGTTTTATTTATAAAGAACATTGAATTTAGGTAATAGAAATAAGTTATTATAAATTAATTCATTGATTACGTACGTACATATGTACACTTATGGTCAAAATAATGTAAAGACGACATGTTCATCAACTTTGGCAAATTTTCTCTTATTTGTATAATGTGCATATATTAATTAATGGATTTGTGATCAAAATGTCTTGTTTACACTATTTTAACCATATGAATACACTTAACGAAAACAGTACCCTTGTAATTATTTTACATTTGTCTGCTTAAAAACACATAAAACAAATTAAGTTTGTTAGAAAATCAAGTTAATTCATTAATTACATATATGAGTACGTATTGTTTGGCCATAGGCGTATGTATATTCGTATGAATACACTTCACAAAAATAAAACCATTCTAGTTATTTAACATTTGTCAACTTAAAAACTAATACACCAAATTAAGCTTGGGCGAGGAGGAAACAAGTTAATTCATTAATTATATACATACATACGTGTACGTATTTGCATATACACTGTTATACTTTAAATTTACACAACATTATTTAAAATTTGTTAACTTGACAATTAAATTATTGACCTTCTGTGCACTATTTCTGTTTTTCTTCGCACCTCGAGTACAGGGCGGATAATACTTATAAAAATTTCTTACAAAAAACTCCATTGTTTGTGATATTTCCGTAGGGAAAATTAAATTAAATACATAGAAATAGTGTATGATCTGTTTTAAAAAGGGCAGAAGTGTTATCGCTCCAGTATTTTGAAATATTATTATTTTTTCAATAAAAAGATATGTTATGTAACTGTCTTCTAGGACATTTTCTGGAAATAAAATAAAAATTGGATTAATGTAATAATTGGCATGTATATTTAAAGATTTAGGATTTATATAAGGCAGTTAAGTTTTATGGACATTTTTTTTTAAGTTATTCAAATTACATGAGCGCAAAATAACTTACTAACAAATGCAATAAACGGAGTGTTAGTTGGAACACTATTCACAACTTCTTGCAGTGTTGTTCCAATCTGAAATACGTAAAAATTTTAGGGAATTAGTTGGCTATTATATATGAACAAAAAGATTATTTATTTTACCTCAAAGATGTGGAATAAATAAAATTCATTTTCATTGAAGTAATTGAAAACACTTCGTATTATTATGTTTTCAGCGCATTCCTCTTTTTCGAACGCTTTCCTAGTTTGCTTGTTTTGCATTGTTTGGAAAAACTTAAATGTTAGGTCCTTGGAGTCGTTAAAGTTTTTTAAAAATAAGTCTTCCTTAATATTAGTCAATTGAAGAAAATGCTGGCTCAAGCATTCCTCATGGAAAATGTATGGCCAGTTCTCTCTTATACTATCTATCGAAGGTACTGGATCCATTTCATTAAATTCTTTCCGTTGTAGCGGGAAACAATCCCTCATATGCGATTTAATTAAGTCCATTGCTTGAAATTCGGACTGCATATCGCATAAATTTTTTAAATATTGTTTTTTCTGTTTTAAACTGTTTAATGAATCGATGGTATCCAGTGGCTGCCAATTAGTACACGTAGCTTTTAACATATTACTACGTCTTCGCTTCGTTAAAGGGATATTTGGCATCAGCTCTGAGCGCTTTACGTTTGGAGACCGATTCAAAAAGTTATTACGATTTCTCATGCTAGTCAGCAAGGGTGTTGTATTAATAGATATTATGTTGCCTTCATTATCTTTTTCCAGCAAAGAAGCAGGATATTTTGCTATTGCGTCCTGCGCTACCGATCGCAAAATACCCATTGGTATATAAAAGGAATATGTCCGCAACTCGTCAACAATACAGTTTGCTAATGCAATTAAGCGCTTTCCCAACTTTTGCTGCGTATTCAGGAGGTTAACGATGTCACCTGTAACCTTATGCCATGGAATTTTAAGATTCAGGAAAAGTAGTTTAGCTGGTTCCTTAGTCTCTGAACTAGAAGAAAATGCATCGCTTGTAATTGTTGACTCATCGGTTGAGTCTAAAGGAAGAGTCATTAAATAAACTTCTTTATTTTGCGTTGGTGACAGTATCAGTGGCGGCATGCTATTTTCCTGCACTGAAGTAAATAAAAAATGTACATAATCAGAAGAATTTTTCTATATATGCATATGTATGTATGGTAAAAATAATCGAAACACGATGTTTTGCCAAGTTTTGACTACTATTTTAAGCTTGAGTTTTTTATAAGAGTAGCTCAATATCTAACAAAAACCACTTTGTTATACTAAAATTCAAAGTGCTACAAAACTGCATACTCAAAATATTTCTAAGGAATGTAATTGAAAAGGTCGAAAGTTGTCAAAAATAAATTGTTAAAACTTGTCAATTTTGGGGGCGGTCATAATTACGGCACGGGGCGAAAAATTTGTTTTTATTGAACTCACCTGAATTAAATTGCTCTGCAGCTGAAGTACTGCTTTGAGCTCTCTCGCACCATTCTTCATTATCTATGAGCATTAATGTTTCATTATGTTTTAAATAATGCTCTAGAATTGCGTCACCACAAACCTCGGTTCCGTCAAACTCCAAGACTATTTTGGACCCTTTAATACCAAAATTAAGTGCTGTAAATATTTGGTTATTAGTACGTGGCACATTTGTATATACAGATTTATAAATATACCTGTTTGTATTACAGCCTCCGTAGATGCTAAAGTCATAATCGATTTTTTGGTACGTCTATCAGCGCTCCATACCTTGCACACGTACTCAGCCATTGCAATTATGTATTTTCCTTCTTATTTACGAATATATATGTGTATATATGTAAATAGACTTAAGTTTATGTGAATATGTTTTATGAAAAAGTGATATTTACATTGCTAGTTTCATTCTAATGTTTCTTCTCGACAAATGTTGAGAATAAAGAAAGATAATATTTATTTTTTACATGCAACACATGAACTGGGGTTTTAATTAGGATATCAACTAAGTTAATTAAACTATATGACTTTTCTGATTGAAAACTTTCAAATAAAACTATTCTGTAGTTGTACCACATTTTTGTAATAGCACCGTAAAAGATCGCATTTTCACAGTTAGCATCCAAAATGATTGAGTTAATTTGTAGGACTGTAATATTGCCCAGGTCGTCAGAATCAATGACAATGAAGTGGTTTTCTTTATATTCTGTGCCATGGAATTTAATATGCTTAGTAACGAGTGTAAAACTTGGGGGTAAATTGAAATTAAACATGTTTTCAGAAATAAATTTATAACTGTTGCAAACAATTTTTAATTTAAATCTGTTTTCAAAAAGGTTAGCTTGCATTTGCTGATGTTTTTCAGAAAGAGTTAAAGATATGTTTTTAAAATTTTTCACATTTTTAGATATTTTTTTAAAATATTGATGTTTTTGTTCAAAGCGCATGGTCCATAAATGTTTAAGGGGGCCATATTCTCGTATCAGATAGTGACATATATAATGATGTTTTGGCCGCAACCTTGAAAATGGAAAACATTCTTTTCTATATTCCATATATACTGTGATACAATGTGAAAGTAAAGAGATTTGATTTTAATCTAACTCCGAGCTGTTTATCAATCGACACATTTCAATCATTGCAGTGAGAAACTTCCAAATCGGATCTTTATATATTGAGGACTTGTTCAAAAATATAAAGGGAAATATCATTAAAAAATGTAGGATTTCATCGGCCTTTCCTGGAATTTTTTTCATATTGAGGCTAACATGTGGGAAAGACAGCTTAAATTTAAATTTCTTTCTCAATGATGAAAGGCTCATATTTATGTAATCGATTGAAATGACACCTTGTATACACATATATTTACACACTTCCATCAAATCGTAAGGTATAATACCTTCGAACAAATCGTGTGATAAGCAGGGAGGAAGTCCCTGACAAACATGAAAGTACCTTAATTCATTTAAGGATGAGTTTTTTTTTATTCCCATACCAAAATCAGGAGGATTTGAAAGATTATTAAGGCATGCTTCATAGTTTTGGGGGGAACGCCTTGCACCGAGATCAACATTAAAAGATATTAAATTGTCTCTCTTGAAGAAGCAATATCGACACATAAACTTGCTTGAGCTGAAGTTTTCAGTGTAGCCGCCTATTTGGTGGCTGCCTAAATTGTCACCAAGCATTGAAAATAAACTTCCACGATAGTTTTTAATAGAACCGTCTAAAACTAAATCAATTCCGTTTTCTTCTAGTTTTCGTAAATCGCATATTAATGGCGCCATAATTTTTTCAAATCCGAATAACTTTATGTGAGTATCTTTACAAAGCAAAACTAATTGGATATTATGAATATTTGATCTAAATTCTTTTGGAATATTTCCAATCATCATATAAACGCCTAGCAACTTGTGCTTCGTTTTGGATGAAGCTAAAGGATTGCAGTTTTCGAACGCATCCTGAAATAAAAGCAACTCGATTCTATTTGAATTTTCATTGAAAAACGGGTTTTGCTTGTAAATTAAACCATCATTATAATCAGAATAACAATTCACATTTGACAATTTTTTGGTATTAAATAGGTTAAAAACTATTTTGTCACGCAAGAGAACTTCAAGTGTTTTAAGGATTGGAATATAATGAAAAATACATTTTTTGTGATATTGATCGAAACCAAGATGAATTTCTTTCGGAGCCACGTAATTATTTTTATTTCTTAAGATTTTATTTCTTTTGTATGCCGTATCGGATTTAACAATTTCGGAAATTAAACTTTTGTTTGACACCGCACTTGCAAACATTTCTTTATATTCCGACAAATTAAGATAATCACAAAGATCAAAAATGCTTTTGCTCTTTTCTTTGTCATGGGATTCTAAAATATATTTTAACTGAATTACAAAAGAATCTAAGGCAACATCGCTGACCCCAAATTTAAATTTCAATATCGCGAAAAAGTTTTGAAAGGATTTGGAGGTGGAGATTTCAGGGTTATCCATTACGCGTTTTTTCAATTGCGTGGTTTCTTCATTGGAAAAAGTATCAAGTGCTCCCTGATCTGATGGATTTCCTCTTTTTACTCCACTGTCTTCTAGAATTTTTACACAATGTTTTCTAAAAATATGCATCTTAAAACAACCAGAGTTTACGAAAGATTTAGAACAGTTAAAGGGGCAAACAATCAAAGTTTTGTTAAACAAATGTATTTGTATGTGAGAAATCATATCTTTATCACTTTTTGTTTTGAAAATGCAAGCCGAACATTTATAATCTTCATTCCCGATATTTTCACAATCTTTTACAGCACTTTTGTGATGTCGGTACACGTGCACATTGAATGAACAATAATTACGAAAACTTTTTTTGCATTCTGGTTGCAAACACTTAAACTCAACACTTTTATTATTTCTGTGCAAATACAGATGTCTATTATAAGACTTAATATCACTTAAACTTATATTACAAATCATACACATTAACATACTAACGTTTTTTACAATAATATACCACACAAATTGGTTAATTTAAGCTTATTTGTACTTTTATTTTCCCGATTCCACGGAGCAACATTCAATTTCGCAATAAAATCTTTACAGCGTTGTTAGGACTGACAATTATTTACATCGCGAATATGTGCAGTATATCGAAAGATCTTTAATCGATACTTCAGCCTAACTTTTAAGCAGCCAACGTGAAACATTCAATTACAGATTCCTGAGTTAACGCCTTTAACGCAGTTATTAATTCGTATTATAGTGCGTATCAGAAATATATAATCATAATATGAAATGTGTAAACCATTTTAACTTGGAACGTTCAAGTATTTTATCGATTATATCATTAACTTTGAAATTGAAAAAGCATTCCTTCGCTAACCTCATTTCGATAGTTTTGTTGCGCAAAGAACCGTTATATCTACATAATTCAACTGCTGTAGTGTGCGTAAATTTACTACGAAAGTGCGTACAATCTACAAAATACACATCTGTTGTTCAATTTCACCCGTAAAATTGTGTAAAGTCGCGAATAAAACCGGTTTTTACACACGAAAATGTGCAAACTAGAAAAATACATACATGTCGTGTAAATTTACGAAAAAATTGTAAAAATCAACAAAAATATACCCGTTTAATAGTGGCATTTTTAAACAGAGTTTTTAGAGTGCAACCAACCAACCAACCAACCAACCGACCGACCAACCAGACAATGAAATGCGTCACCATTGTAATTTCGCGAACTCCTCATACCGCAGCTATGACTCATCCTTAGCGTCGGAAGTGGATATATATTCGCCCATCTTATTCTCAACTTCCATATGAATTTTGTTGGTACATTGTAAGTAATCGCGTGCATTTAGTACTTTACGGATATACCGATTGATGTTGCAGGCGTTGTGTGGCGCACTGTTACTATAGTTTGCTATCGTAGTTTCTGTAATTTACTGGGATTTGTTGTGAATACTCGTATTGGTGTTCGAGGCAATTTCATTTACTTAATTCGCTAATCGTCTCTGATTGCTTGATTGCAGTGGCGTTGTTGGCTGTTTGGCTGTCGACATTTTAAGTTCCTTTCTATTCAACTTTTTCGGTTGTATCCACTGGGTATTGTTGTAGCACCATTTGATTTCACAAATGAGTTGCTGTTGTTACTTGCGTGAAATGGTGCGATATCCATTCGGTCTGTCTTAACTGGAAGGTAGACAGGCATACTCCCGGTAAAGCAATAGAAAAGGTTGTAATGAATTCGGAGGCATTTATAGTAAAGTTGCTTTAACTTAAAGTATCATCCATATTGCCCCTAAATAAAGCGAGAGAAATGTGTAAGAGCTGGAAGAAGAGTCACTGATCTCATTTACGTCGTGTAAGGATGGCGGAGATGAGCTCTCGGCCAACCTAAACTTACGGTATCTGGATTACTGTAGTGCATCTTATACAGAGATAGCCCATATCAAAGAGACAATTAATATGTATATAGACTTCTCACTAAAATAATACTTTTTGAACGGATCAGTGTCTAGTCCTATAGTCACCTTTAGTTATAATCCAACACCAGTAGTATTTGCCTTAGCCGCTTATGCCAACCACAGTTCGAAGATACCAGAACGCCTAAAAGTAGCCAAACCTCTACAAAATTTTGTTTGATGGGGTTTAAATTTTTTAATCGATAAATTATTTGTCTGAAAATTCTCCCCTGCTATTGGGTCTACACTTTTAGGGCTGTTCGATGAATGAAATAAACCAGTAGAACAGTGCAGGGTAGAACAACATCTGACAAAGCTCAAAGCAGTTTAGTGCAAAAGCTATAACGAGCGAAAGCTATGCAATTTATCTAAATATATCACTGAAAAATGCATAACATCTTACATTCGGTGAAGCTGAATTTACTTTTGTTTATTTAGCCTGAATTAATACTCAAAAAAACACACTTGCTCGTCTAGCAACTCCAAGCACCATGGATCAAACTTTGGTAAAGTCTAGAAAGAAAGAATTCTAAACTTACTGATCTCCGAAATAACAGCTATCACTTCTATCACTTTGAAAAATCGTTGTTTTCTCATATTATTCCCTAATAAAAACTGCTCTCGAGTAAAATTACAACAGTTCGGAGTAGTTTCTTATAAAAAAAGAAGAAGTTCATCCAACACGTTTTTGGTGCGCTAGCGTAGAGCTTTAGTGCCTTCATCGAACAGACCTTTTGTAAAATATAAACATTACGAAAATTGTATGGAGTTGCGAAATGCCCGAAAACCCTTAACCACTTTGAAAACCACAAGCCTGAAAAGACTTTTGAGGAGTTCTAGCTTTAGGGTATTTGATGCTGTGTTGGAATATGATCGGGAAATGCTCAACATATCTTAAGAACCTACTGATCAACTGGCTAAAAAGGGCATCCTCGAGGTAATTTCTCCTAGCAACGAAAGGGTGTGGAACCTTTTGATTATCTGCTTGCTTTAATTCCCGCTAAGCGAGCACTGCGCGAAAATTGTCCTTGGCAGGTAGCGAAATATAGTTGGTCAAAAAAGCTTCCTAGGGTAACAAATTGATATTGGTCTGTGTTTCATTTAGGCATTGAACGGTCAGGTGATTACTTCTAACTGTATGGCGGAGGATGATGAAGGGAAATCTGCACATGCTACGGTTCAATCACCTTGGCTCTCATTGCATTAATAGCCGTGATGAGCTCTATAGGGGACCAGTTGCTTGCGAAACTCTATTAAAGGCACTCAGCGCTCTCCTTCTTCTAAACTTACTGTTGTATTATAAGCCTACTATGGAATACTCACTAATGCTTGAGTCGTCAAGAGGCAACCATCTCTAACCTAAGTCGGAGGGTTGGTAGTGTCTAATAATACATCATACAGCCCAATGTTTGACCGAATTTCCAGAATTTGTGGTGTGCTATATTATGACTTTTTTTTTTGATGTCACGTACTGCCGCCGAGTTTTGAACCATTCACACGACATGCCCCAGATAACGTAGCCGATGTATTTTAATTACCGGGACTCGGTTTTTGTCGCGGTAAAGCAGCAACAGCTCATCGTTTCAGTTTTAACTGGGACCATCTCATCCGATGTTAGACGGTGTTCATGCTTCTGCGGCATAAAATAGCACGGAGATGATGAGAGACTTATAGAGTGTTATTTTGCTTCAAAAGCCAATTCCGATGGAGTTGGCGATGGAACGAAAGTTCACCTAGACAGGCTGGACTGCTAAACTGCCTACTCAGCGCAAAGTGGCACTTCATGGCAAGAGAGATTCTCTATTGGATTTTGACCCTGTCATTATTGTTGGTGTTAATGGTGATTGTATTTGTAAACAGTGATGTGGGAGTCAAGACGCGAATTCGCTGACTGTTTATTTGATGACAGGAGCTACTTTGTTTTGCCCCAACAGTTCCAGACTCTTAAAAAAAAATGGCGTCTGACCGGTTTAATTCTTCAATTTCTTTCATCTAATAATCACAGGCTTACGTTTTTCATCGGCGGTAGCATGTCGCAATCGTGAGCAAATTAAGAACTTTTTACTTGCAGCTTTTAAGCAGTAGTCCCACAGGTAGGTTTTTGCATTTTTGACATGATATGCAGATCTTTCCATTCACTTATTTTCAGTCTTCAAATTTCGTGTGAACATAGGGAGAGTATAATTTAATGTTGCCAACTTTGTTGCTGCCATAATAATTATCCTTACGTTTGTGTCATTGAAAAATTGTTATCTATCTACATCAAAATTTGTCTTCAACTTCAAACCACTTAATGGCACACCCTTTACTCAAAAGTTCATTGAGTAGCGTCGCTGGTCATGAAATTTACGGCAAAACTTTTTTCCATAGACTTTGCGCCATTCATTATCAACACATTAGCAACAATTTAAATATGCGCTTCTTTCTGATTGAGGCGTGAGACATGAGAAGGCGTGAAACATTATAGACGTACTCTAGGCTGCTACGAAAACAAAAACAAACAAAAAAACAATCACAACTAAGAAAAAGAACACCAACAACTTGTATGTGGAAGTGACAACATTCTTCTGTCGCTTTTGTCTAGTCATCATGGCGTCCGTTTTAATTGCAATGTCCGCTAACTCTTGCAAAAGTTCTCGCTTCCGATGCGTGGTGCTGGGCGGAGGAAGCCGGTGCCAACTCCGTCCAACTCTTGGCCAACTCAAGCGAGTGACAAGAAGTGTCTTGCTGCTGTTGTTGTTGTTGGCTTGCCTTCTTTTTCTTGTGCTAGCTGTTGATATTTGCAAATTTGTGTATGCAGACGTGTAATTTGCATGTCTTCACTGGACTTGCTGTCATTCAGTTCGTAGTTGGGAGCAGCGGTGCGCAAAACAAAGTACCAAAAAAAGAAAACCTGAGAATTAATAAAGCGAAGTTGCTGCTGTGAAGAAGAAGACACCATTCACACTCGACACTGTAAGTGCATAATAAAACAACGATGTATTTTGCAAGTAAAAAAAATCAACTAAAAGCAAATGACAACGCAACGTTCAAAGGCAGCGGGCGTGCTTTACCACCGCAAATACTTGTCATGAATTTCTGGTGGGTAGCAGACGGATGGGCGGACGGACGGTCGATCGAATGAATGGCAAAGACTTGGCCAAGTCTCGCTTTGTTTGATATAAAGGAGCTGTTGTTGTTTGTGCTGAGCTGTACGCTATGATTATCGACTCATCAGAAAACGATTTGCGATATAATTTGTAGATAAGACAAGCGCTATTAAATTTATTTATACTTCGAGGGTGAATATTTATGGTAAAAAAAGATCGATTTTTTTTATGACATGTTTTCATTTTTTGCTTTAATATAAAAATGCCACAACTGACATTTTTTATTTTATACCATGAACCGAAAATAATAGTTATTTGGAATTGTTTGGGGGAAAAAATCATAGGGAAGAATTCGTTTAAAAGAAAACTCAAATGTTCCGATCTGACTTTAGTTTTATTTCGAAGATCTTTTGTTTTACATTTTGTAATCAGATTTAACCGATATTTTGTGATTCTAAAAATTTTTCGATCAAAAATAATCGTTCTTATTGAATTTAAATTTTTCCGATAACAATTGAACGAAAGTTTTTGATTGTTATTGATTTGATCATAAAAAATTAATCGGTTTATTGGTGTTGTTGCTATTATCGTCATCGCTGATTAGTGTTTTTGCGTTTATTATGATCGATAAATATTAAATCCGAATATAACCCTCAAATGTGATTCAAGGATGACGATTATTTTTTTTATGGAAAAACTAAAAATCACAAAATATCGATTAAATGGGATCGAATTTTCTTTAATACAAATTATAACGTTTAAACGCCGATTTCTTTTTAATATAAATTTTAACCGTTACGGTCTCTATTTTATACAATTCGAATGCTAAATATAGAAGTTATAAAAAAATCCCAAACTTATCCACTAGCAAAGATTACAAAGCAGGCTCCTCTTTAGACAAAAAAATATATTACTTCGAATAAATAAAATACAAAAGGAACTACCAAAAAAAATTCTAAAAGAAAAAAGTTATCAAAAAAAAAAAAAAAAGAAATCAAAAAAAAGTTTGAGTGAACTGGCGCTAAAGAAATATTTACTGATTCTAAAGGGAACTGATTTTATTTTATATAGAGGTTTCTTTATATTGAATTTGACGAAATCGAAGGGTATCGACTATTATTGATCAAAAAATAAAATTCACGATCTATCGAGTTAACAGTAGAATTTATAAAAAAAATCCTAACTTATTCACTAGAATAAATTACAAAGCAGGCCCATATTTAAGTCAAAATATTACTTCAAATAATAAAAAATATAAAAGATAGCTACAAGTCTATGGACTAAAAAAAACAAGAGTTATCAAAAGAAAGAAAAATTAGATTAAACTGGCGCTAAAAAATATTTACAGATTTTAGAGGAAACTTATTTCACATAGGGGTTTATTTATTTTGCATTTGACTTAAAAAATTTTGGCATCAAAATAAATAACAGGTTTCTTCGGTCTTTGTTTTTTGTGTAGAATTTGTTTATTGTTATCCAGACGGTGACTTTATGTCGTCTATCAAATTTAGCTCATACCATTTTCGTATTTACTTAGAATACGATCTAATTTATGATGTTCCCACGACAGTCGGTTCTACGATACCGGAACGACACGGATTTAAACCGGCCAAGGGCTGGTACTTCAGCAGCATTCCCCAAATCTTTATGGGGAATGTTTTATGCTGTTACAACAACAACACCATTTAATGTTTGTGGCAGCTTCTTCGGTCAATGGCGTGAGTTTGGTTAGAAATATTTTTATAGGCTGTGTAAAGATATCGCTTTATGAAGACTTTCTTTATTTAATATATAGATTCTCCCATTAAAATTGATCGATTTTATTAAAAAAAAAAAAAACTACAAATTTTTTTAGCGAGCGATATTTTTCTGACTTTGTAAAATATAAAACAGAATTGATAGAATTGAACGGATCCAGAAAGTATTATTACTCTTTTCTTTGGTTAATTTACGCTTCTTGGATCCTATTCCGTCCTATGAAGATTAATCTTACCATCGTCTTTCATTTTCAATTTGATTTGTGGTGTTGTTCACTGTCTCATGCTCCATGGGAGGATTTCCTTTAATATTCCCGCTAGATCTCTGCATAGTTCGGAGTTTTTCTATGTTAATCTTTTTAAAGCTCTCTACGCTCGGAATGTCGCTATTACTCGAGCCCTAATTGAGTTCAATAGAATCTGGAAGTTTATTGAGATATATTTTTCATTTTCAAAATAACGCTTTTTGAATTTCTTGAATAATTTTTATTATTAGTCTAGCTATATCATTTATGTTTTTTTTTTCTAAATGACTTTTAACTTGTAAATATGTCTACTTAGCCTATAAGGATTTTTTTCTTTGGCTTAATAAATAAATAAAATAAAATATTAAGCAAATGGTCCTTGACTCTGGTCATAAGTTCTTACTCTTCCACATGTTCGTAAGAATTTATCTAATTTTTCAATATACAGCCATGTGTAAAATATTAAAACCGTTCAGGTGAAGCCTCAAAAACATAAGCTGTAAATTAAATTTTAAGAATTACTAAAGTATTTATCTAAAATTTATGTTTACGTGTTTTGTTTTTGAACCAAATTTAACTGTAAATACGGTTTTGAGGATTATCACAACCCCACCGCCCTATATTTATTTATGAATTGCCCTCTGCATATGAATCCAGAAAACGCATTTCGATTTCTCTCACGTATAACTCATTTAGAGCTTAATTAAATTTGACTTTTCAAACAGGTGGCAACCCTTTCTCAACTTAACTAAGCCATGCCCAAAAACTTGCCGGAACAGTGACTAGTAAATATGCAAAGTTTCACTTTTAAAACAGGTAACAACCCTATAAAAAAATTTATTTAACTTATTGCTTTCACTTAATTTACGTTTAAACAGGTGGCAACCTACTTTCACGATATTTTGAGAATTAAGCTTTCGTTTGATACCCATATGTCAATATTTGATTTCAGTAATTACTTTAACATTTTAAAAAGGTGGCAACTCCATTTAAAAACTGCTTATATTTGACAAATCTTATCCAAATCTGTTCAGTCATCATTTAGCAATTGTGATTTTACGTTGAACACACAAAATTCCACGTGCACGTATGGAAATTGCCACGCCCCTTTATATATCGAAATTATTTTTAGCCTATGACCATCTCCTTGAAGTCTGCAATAAGTGTGTCAAATTTTGGTTGTGATCGGTCAAGCGATTTAGGACGCAACTGCGAACATAATTTGTCTTTTATATAATAGGAGAATATTGCTAAATCATTTTTCGAGGAAATAGGGAAAAACTAGAAATAATAAGTATATTTATAAATAAGCTACTTAATTGCATTTTTTTTGTTCAGTAATGCTAAATTTTGGGATTCCCAAAGGTATTTTTTACCTAAGCAGAAATGAATAGGAATAATGTGAACAGAGTACTATTTATCTTTAGCTGCTTCACATTGAAAATAATATTTCTTAGTCATTTTAAAATCAACGAAAATCTTTTACGATTCATTTGTGCTCTTCCCCAGTATATTTTGATGCATTTCAAATTAAACGATTTGGAAAATAATCGCCTTACATTAACTTTTATTTATGTAGCCAATTAATAAAGTGACACTTAAAACGAATGAAAAGAATTTTAAGCGCCAGTAAAACTTTTATTTGGAATTCCCTGTGCACAACTATCTATTGGATCGTAAACATTAAGATGCTTAGCTTTTAAAATATCTTACTGCCATTAATCCTTTTCGTATTACCTGCTATTGGCTGACTAGATACGTTTGAATTTTGGTGTGTGTGTATGTGTGTGCACGCGCTATATATATCTCCACTTAAAATATTTCCAATTTTTTTCTGTTCTTTTAATATATCTCCTGCCATTAATTTACCTACTTTAAATCATCTTATCAAAGTGACCGCCAGGCATAGCTGGCAGCTTATTCGTCGTTCACTTGCTTGGCGGCCCCGCCTCTAGCTCACACCTCGCCGTTCATAAATTTAATTCAGCTAAAAATATCCACATTAAAATAAATGTTCTTTTTTTTTTGTTTTTGTGTGTTTGTTTGTTTGTATGTATAATGCCATATGTAAATCTAACCAACGGTTGCTTGCGCTGCATTTGTAGATGAAAAAAGAATACTCAAGACATTGATGATATAGCATGGCATGATCTGGGGGGCTGGCAGGCTGGCAGGCAACAACAGCAACAACAGTCGCGGCAGCAGAGTCTACATATGTCTGTCGAAAGCACTTTAAAAGCCATGCCAGACAAATTGATCGCATCCAGACGACAGACGAACAGCCATTGATTATTTGACGAAAATTTCGTTAAAAAAAAAATACGAAAAAAAGGAAATTCGAATAGAATATATTTATATACTACATACAATATTTTTAATCGTTTCCTTTGAAGTGTTCGGAATATCCCAAACTCGTATACTGTTCGAATGCTCTGACTTTATTGTTTCGGATGGTGCGTTTGCTGTTGCTACTCGTATTTGTGCAGTGTCAACTTTGCTTGTTCATGAAAAACATTTCGAGTTGGAAAAACAAGTGAGAATGCCATTGTTTACGGCTGTGTTCTAAACTAAAAATAAATTGAATTATATTTATTAATAGTAAAATAATCATAACGAAAAATAAAAACTTGTTAATTAAATCTTTTTTTTTTAAGTTTATTTAAAAATTCATTTATTGAGTTCCTGAGCTAAACGATTGACAAATGATATGGTGAGATATCTTTCTTCTATGGTGAAAATATTTTTCTTTTCCGCTGTGGCAATTTTGACAGCTGTGTAGTAAAGAACGTAGATTACAAAGAAGTTGCATTCCGTTTCGTTTCATGTGTTCAATTCGCCACACGCAGAAACCATTTGGATCTAATCAGATTCTAATATCAATCAGCACAAGTCAAATTAGTTCTGGTATGGTGAATTGGACGAGATTTTCTGTTAGAGGAACGAAGGGATGGGATGGAACTTCTTTGTAATCTACGTACTTTGTGTGTAGTTGCAGAGAAGAAGAAAACAAAGTTAAAGAAAAAAAAATGTAAAAAATTTTCAGAAAATTCTTACCAAACAAAGAAATTGTTAAGACAGCCAAGTAAATGGCTATACAAGATGTATATGTTTTAATTTTAATTTTAATATTTTTTATTTCCCTTTGTCGGAGCCACGTATTACTTTCCGTCAATATTTGCTTATTAATATAATCATTTCGATAATTCTCCACTCAGCTACAATGCAATTGTCAACAGTGATGCGGGAGCCGAGACGCGAGTGCGCTGACGTTTTATTTGATGACAAGGTACTTTGTTTTGCCCTCCTTCACTTCCAGACCCATACGTTTCGCTTCTTTATCCAGTTTGGAAGAGGCAGAAGTAACGGCGCAGTTGCTGAGGCCGATGATATCGATATCATCAGCATACGCCTGAAGTTGCACGCTCTTATAAAACATAGTGCCTGAACGGTTCAACTCTGCAGCTCGAATTATCTTTTCTAACATTAGGTTAAAGAAGTCACACGAAAGAGAGTCACCTTGTCTGAAACCTCGTTTGGTTTCAAACGGCTCGGGGAGGTGCTTCCCGATTCTGACGGAGCTGGTGGTATTGCTCAACGTCATTTTACCTAGCCGTATTAGTTTTGTTGGGATACCAAATTCTTATATTGTGGCAAAGCAAGGCAGCTTCTTCTTGTACTATCGAAAGCGGATTTGAAGTCGGCAAAAAGATGGTGTGTGTCTTTTCTTCTTTCTCCGGTCTTTTCCAAGATTTGGCGTATCGTGAATATTTGGTCGATGGTAGATTTGCCAGGTCTAAAGCCACACTGATAAGGTCCAAACAGTTTGTTCACGGTGGGCTTCAGTCGTTCACACAACACGTTCGACAGAACCTTATAGACTATGCTAAGAAGACTGATCCCGCGGTAGTTGGCGCATATTGCAGGATCGCCCTTTTTGTGGATTGAGCAGAGTGCACTTAAATTCCAATCAGCAGGCATGCATTCGTCCGACCATATTTTGCAAACGAGATGGTGGATGCACTTTACCAGCCCCTCGCCGTTGCACTTGACTAGCTCCGCTGGCAGTCCGTCAGCACCAGCGGCCTTATTATTTTTTAGCCGCGCAATGGCTGTTCCCGCTTCGTCCAGGTCGGGTGACGGTACTTCGACACCGTCTTCATTGATTGGGGGTTCGGGTTCATCATCTTCAATGTCATCCGACCTGAGATGTAGTGTTGGGAAGTGAAAAAACTGCGCTATTGTGAATTAGCCCTACGAAAATACATGGGAAATTTATATTTAAGACCTAATTCGTTTTTATTTGCATAGTATTTGTAAATATATAACTACATATACCTAAAAATTGCCGGCACAATTATTTTGCGCTCCTAAATAGCAATAAACAAATCGCAACTTTCATGAAAGAGGCTAGCAGGGTTGCTTTTGCAAATAAAGGAAATTTGATCCAAGTTGGAGCGTTCTTTTGCAGCTAGGTTACATTAAAACGGGCCATGCTTCTAGATGTATACATACATATAAATGCATATATATATATATATTATATGCCGTATTATATATCGGGTCTTGCAATAGGAACGCGCAAAAGTTTTTTTCAATAAAACAAAAACGGTTTGGGATATGAATTAAATTCTCTATTCCTGTGAAAGTACATTCGATGCCATTATGTATGGAACTCGATTTCTTTTGCATGGACACCACGGGCACGCTTGCAGCAGTCCAGACGCTGAACCCAATTTTCGACGGTTTTCAAGCATAAATCGGACTATATATACTACTGCAATTTCACGTTCGATATTCGTACGAAGTTCATCAATCGTCGCTGGCTTGTTGGCATAGATCATAGACTTGACGTAGCCCCACAGGAAATAGTCTAACGGCGTCCGATTTCGGGCCAAAAATATTCGGTTATCATTGAGCGGTAGCGATTCCCATTCACAGAAACGTGCAGGTCTTGATCATTACGGAAGAAGTACGGCCCATAAGCCGCACCAAACCGTATTTTTTTCGAGATGCAATGTTGACTCATGGAGTACGTGTGGATTGCTGCCTGTCCAATAACGCATATTTTGCTTATTGATGAAGCTATTCAGCCAGAAATGACGACGACCATAAATTGGACGTAGGGCTCTTAAAGTTGAGGCCATTGACTCCGAATTTCGTTAGTAAATTTTAATAACTTCGCCTCGTTGTTGGATCGTATATCTTTCCATGATGAAATGGCAAACCTTACTGAAGAGAAATGTCAAAAGAGCGGGGAAAAATATGGCGTCGTTTGCTGCCACTATCGGTCTACTTTTGTAGCGTCCCTATTGAAAACCCCTTCACATATAAATTTGGCATTATAAGTTCTTGAAACTGTTAGATTTCTTTGATATTTTTATGTTATCATGTTGATTTCAAATTTTCTGAATTTTTTTTTTTTACAAAAATCATTCATTCATTGTACTCAGTTTTATTTTTTATTGCATTTTCAAGTATTAAGTTTCAATGGCAGTCCTAAAAATGCTTTTGAAATTCCCAAATTTGATTTTTCCTTAGTGGCACTATTGGAAAATGTTATAAAAATGAGCATTTTTTGACAGCGCTCTCACGAAGCAATGAGTTTCATATCTAAGTAGTTATCATTTAACTTTTTTAAGTTAACATTGTTCAAGCGCAAATCGATTCAGTTCGTTCCGCAGAGGTATGATACTATCCAACGGCAAAGAAAAATAATAAATGTATGCTTAAAAAACCACCCTGTATATACATAAACCATGTCTGCCACTTCAACGTAAGGTGTACAAATTGAAAAACAATCAAATTAATTTTTTTTTGTATCCGTCTGTCTGTCTTCTACGTCTGGTATTGCTGTTGTTGCTGCCTGCCGCCTTGTTTTCACTCATCTTCGTTTATTCTCATGGCCAGTTGGAGAGCTGCTTAATAAAATTTTTTAAATGATAAATTCTTTCACTAATTTGTCGCGTTGAAGGCATAAGCATTCTACATTTTCACAATTGACACAATTGACATACCGACACATCGACACAAATGCGTGCACAAAACAAGAATATGAAGCAAAAGGGTATGATGAAGTGAAGAAGCTATGAATTAGTCCCATAAAATTTGTCTGCAGCTTCAAATGGCTCCAATCTAGCTTCGGTGTTTTTGTTTGCTTTTGTTGTTGTTGTTTGGTTATTTGTACCTGGCCTTTGCGTATATGTGTACATGTGCATGTGTGTGTGTGTGTGTATGTAAATAAATATGATGTCTAGGAGGCTTCCTAAGTGTCACACTGTGCTTGGCCGTCGCTCGTCGCTCGTCATTCATGATTCATCAATTTAAGTTTACTGGACTGTTTTTTTTTCTAGCCCTCCGGAGCAAGTAGTTTTTGTGTTGCTTTATTTTTGGGTTGGGCTGTGAATTTACTCGAAAACACTTTGAATTCGTTTTTTTTTTCTTTTTTTTGTTTTTTTTTTTCTTTTTTTGTTTTTTTGTTTTATTTGTACATAGTGCTATGATAAACTCCTGTTTGTGGTTGTTGGCGGTCATGTTGTGTCAGTGGTTATTGTTTTTTTTATTATTTATTTGTGTGTGTGTGAGTTTTCGATATTTGACAATATTTATGCAATCCATCGGTAGGTGGTTGCAGTCACGTTCCAAATACATCGACATATGTACTTCTGTATTTATTTGAAATGGGAACAAATGGCAATGATTTTCACTTTGCCAAGTGTGCGTGAGAAAATTCGCAGAGGGTTGTACTTTATAGGACATGATTTGATAGAATTTTGTTCCCCCATTCCTAGAATGCAAAACATTACTCTCATTTCGACAAGCAAGAATTGGCAGCGAACGTTTTTAATGACTCAGCTAGGAAAACTAACTACCTTTTACTTGCTGCGACGCTTTCTCTCTTCGCTTAAGCAGGCACTTAATCTTTTCCACTACTCTAACATCGTTTCAAGTTTTTCCGTCATTGTTCTCCTGCATTTCTTTGGAGCTTTATTTGTTTTGTGGTGACTACCTTGCGTTCTTTTGAAATAAACCGTTAACTTGCTGGTTTCTACTGTACCCAATTCCGACTCGTATCTCTGTCAATCTTTCTATCAAGTTTATCGCATGGCGCGCATTTCAGTACATTTGCTTTATATTACTTTATTACGTACACGAGGGTACACTCAAAAAAAAAAAAATAAAATAAAAAAAAATTGTATAAAAATTATCTGAATTGAAGAAAACTGGGAAGGAAATGGCGCTTAAGAAATATTTACTAAACATATTTGATTTTACGAGGGTACTAATCAAAGTTCGCTTAGTTAGTTGACCAGGAAAAAAAACCAAAAGAATATTTTCGTAATTTTCGTTGTTTTTTTTAAAATATATTTTCTACATAACCGCTATAGATCTCAATCCCTTTCTTAAGCCTATAGATCCACCTTCCAAAACAGTCTTCAAATTCATACATCTTTAACTTATCAAGTTCAGCATTAAAGATCTTTATCTTCAAGTTTCTTTTAATTTTTGGAAACAACCCTCTATCAGAACGTATTGGATCCGTGGAATAGGATGTTGGTCGTATTTCTTCGATGACAAAGATCGCATTAAAGTTATTCGTTATTTTCACAGTCTGAGCTGGTGAAGTAGCTTCGCAAATCCTCTTTCTTTTAGTTTTGGAACCATTTTTTGAAAATTGTGTTCTTCGGTATTCCATTTTGCGGTTACTGTTTTACGCTTTTCCAGAGGAATAACAGCTACGATTTTTTATCGATTGGAGTAATCTGGCATAATTACTTTACGGGTGGGCTCACTCCTGTTGCCTGTTGGGCTCCATACTATGATCTGCTGTTTGGTGCCCCGATCGCACTTGTAGAACCAAAATTATTTACCAGCAACTACTTTGCTAAAGTTGCTAAACGGCCCATTTTCGAATTTATTTAGGAAAATTTTAGAAAACTATACTCGAGTCTCCTTTTGGCCCTCATTTAAAATTCCTGAAACCCATTTCTTGGTTTACCCCAGATCATTACTTAATATTCGCGATACAGCCATGGCATTCAAGCCAAATTCTTCAGCAATCATTTCTTATGTCAATCGTGGATCTTCGTCAACTTTGGGCTTCACCAGAGCCGCAGTGACGTCATCAGTGGAAGATTTTGTTCAACTTTCTCAGGGTTCGTCCTCTACAGAAAAATGTCCCGGACTAGAATCTTGGGAACCACTTCAAAGTAGTCCATAGAGACGGTGCAATCGTTTCATATGCAATTTGGCACTTATTGCATAAATGTAGTGGCTTGAGCTCACGGCGAACCCCGAAGAAAATTACAAAGCGAATTTCTGTTTGTTCTGTTGGTGGAATTTCGTCTGCTCTGTCCAGTCCCTTTGTATGTAGGTTTTTATTCACTTTGAAGAACCTTTACTCAATCCGAATAAAATATCGAAATATGTGGAAAAATACGACATTAAAATAAGACAAATTTTTCTAAGGTTCTTTTTTTTTTTAGTGTACTTGTATATGTACATACGTCTGCATAAATATACGAGTACATTTTCTCCATTAAAGTGGCGTGAATTTCTTAAGTGTCGCACACAAAAGCTGTGCCTGCATCGTAAACTAACCGAAATGTTGTAAAACACCAAAATAAAAAAAAAATGAAAAATACAACAATGAAAATTCAGTATATTACCTTTACTGCTAGCGGGTACGTATTTACATACATACATACAGGCATTTGTATATGTACATATACTTGTCTTTTTGAACACTTTCATTCAAACATTTTTAATGTCTTCACCCATTTGTCACGCTGCTGAATTGAACGAGCGGTGGCTCAAAATAGCAGAAGTTTCAGAACTAAAATACGTTCATTGAAAATATTCTCAACGAAACTTTTGGTACACATGTATATTGCCCACGACAAATGAGGGAAATTGGATAGTAACCACGCCCACAAAACGATGTTTGGTGAAAATCAAAATAATTATTTACTTAATTCAGTTGTTATCAAAAATAATTAGCTCAAATTCGGTGCATAAGATTGAGATGAAAAGGGGAATACGTAATAGATTTTTTAATGGGCGTGGCACCGCCCACTTTATAGCAGAAAGTTATATCGCAGATACCAGATTTGGTATGAACATTTATTGCATTTTAAGTCAGTAGGAAAACCATCGAAAATATCCAAAATCGGGCAAAAACCAAAAAATGCGATACTAAAATGGGTAATTTACTCGAATTTGACTTATAGGATTGGCTTGCAGAGAAAAAGTAAATTTTAAAAATCAAACTAATGCGATATCGTCTCTGTAACTATAAAAGGTAATTTTGTACACAGGATTGGGTTGGGGAAAGGAATACGTGGGTTCAAAAATTTTGGAAATAGGCAGGTGCAATCAACTATGTCTTTCTCCGGAACTACTTTATCAAACTGCCCAATCCACAAGAAGGCTGTCTATTTTTGATATCCCGGCAAAACTAATACTAGTGTGTATAAAACGGGTTTGACCAGCTCCGTCAAAAATTGCGAAGGATGACAGGAACTTTGTTTATACATATGTATAGGAACCACCATTGACCCCAATAATAATGAGGCAATTGCGTGGTCAGCCCCTCTCGACGAACCAAAACTATATTCTATACGCCTCTCATCATGCCCATACATGGTCGCTTTCAACATCGAATGATACGGTTTCTGTAGTGTTCTGGGAAAGATTTGTGGATATTTACGTCTTCGCGACGCCGTATGAACTTTATCGCGACTTAGTTATAGTTCTGGGCCATATTATGGCAATAGAAGAAAGTGATTCAGATCTCAAAGTATTTAACATTGGTGGTGGCCGAGGAAGAAAGATCGCTGGAAAAGAACTTGATGATTCTAGTTAGCGCCAGTAGGTAGGGCGGTTTTCGCGGCAATTAAGAAAATGCAGAAGCAGTAACCGCTTTTAGACGTTCCAGATTCTTCACAAGATTCTTCTTTGCACCAGAAAAACTGGGTGTACACTATCTATTGGTCTAACTACACCGTTTGTATTACCGTGAAGAGTCGTTTACCTACACGGCTACGTGTATTCTATGGGTCATGTTTAAACTTAATAAGAACGCCAAATCTTATAGGTGTTCAGATTAGGTCACTTGCTGTTCTCAAGAATACAGGAATTGCAGAAAGGCTTGAATGCTTAGAATGCTTAGAGTCGATGTTTAAATCCTGCCTCGAACCCATCTGTAGGCATTTCTAAACACTTTTTTAACAAAACTTTTGGAAAATTTACCAAAGAATTTGGCAATTTGAAATTATCGAGTGTCTTTAACCTCATACTTGCGAGAGCTGAGTACTCGCACAGTAAGGGTTTGACTGTCTCTCTTGAACCCGGAATCACACAGCTGCGAACATGTTGTATTGTAAGCCGATTCTTTCGGCCATCACTCCCAAGACCCAGTGCCCTGTGCAAACAGCGGTGAGCTTGTAGATATTTTCATAGGGCACGCAAAACTGGCGGGTAATCCGATCGAACGATCCTGTGCGGTTCCGCCTCTGTTTAGCTTCCGAATAGTAAAGTTCGACAATTCTGCTCTAGATCTCCCTAAACGAGCCACCCATGTCCGACGCGTGGGAGACGCTCATTGCAGAGCCTTTAATCCAATGGTCTGGTCTAATATGCATTTATAGAATGAGTTGGAGTTACCAGCGTTGCTTAATTGGCTAGAAGATTATTGTTGGAAAGAACAGATGACCGCTGATTGTGACGCTGAACGTGTTTCGAATATCCCTATTAGCTGCAACAAATCGATTACGCTGAGAGGGGCTATATCACATAATTATATGATATCCAGTATCGTGCATATCACGTGCGGCTGATCGCGACCGTTGCTTCATTGGCCACTGGTCTTGATTAATTTGATTGATAGTTTACTAAATGGATCATGTCAGCCTGCGGCTGCATCGGCTATAACGGCTGCATTGCGTTAATCATATTATTATTATAATCATATTATATTGATAGATTTTTCACCCTCCTCCGCTAACACCAATAATAAAATGTAATATGCGTCATTGAATCAACATAGCCCATTTCCAACAATAACCCACCCCTGTGATTTTCTACAACTATACTCTACTGATCAATTTCGCTTGCACTTTTGTTGTGTTGGCCTCAAATGTGTCTGAAGAAAGAAGTGTGAACTTAATGAACTTAAGCTCAGTGCGAAGCAACCCTAACTATGCACTGACAGACTGGCAGCCCGCCAAACCGAGTTAGTAGCACGATTGTGGTGGCACTTGAAGCGATTAAAATCTTACTGCCATTTATGTATGTACTTATTTTACTCTTTATTTGCTTCTTCCCTGATGCCATGCACTTTTATCATTTCCCTGTCGCAGCGCGGCTTGGTGTGTGGTTCCAGCGCCGCTACAGACCCTAACTAAGCCTCAACTCAGCTCGCTGCATTTTCTCTTTCTTTTTTTTTTTGTGCTGTTTTTGTTTTTTGCTCCGTTCATTACTGTTGTGATTTCACGATTTTTCATTTTGTGGCAGCGGCTGAAGTTGAAGACTGTGCGCAGCAATAGAATTATCGCAGCGTGCAACCAGCGATCTACTTTCGTGGCAGGCGGTGTACTAGCCACAGTGTTGCATGTGAATGTGGCGGTAGTCGCTGTGGACTCATATCCGGATAGCGGTGACGTTGACTACCAGCATAGCATATTGGTTGGTGGTGTTGGTTTTCCGATTTTCGATAAATAAAAATAAAGTAAAATATGCAAAAAAAATGTAGGCGATGAAATGTCGCTTGAGTTATGTAAGAGTTGACATTTCTACCACCCGCTGATTTTATTTGCGCTGTATCCCTTCAAAATTGTGAAATTTACTGTGTAAGCTCTGCTACATTAAACTCGTATTACTTGCCTTTGGAAATATTCGGCACGCAATCACTAAAAATGGTTTTATCATGCTTACAAATTTTTTGTTTTGTTTGAGTTTTTTTAATTGTATTATTTATTTCTTCATATTTACATTTTTCAAATTCTTAGCTTTTTTTAGGTTCCGTTTATTTTGTTCATTTTGTACTATTTCTATTGCTTGTGTATGCCAGTTTTGCGAAACCGATAGAAATCTTAAGTATGTGTTTTTTTTTTATTATTCTTCGAAATGCAGCCAAGCACGTGTCGTAAAATGTATTGTATTTGTATTTTTTCTCTAGTTCATATATCATTTTGTGTTCTCTCGGATTTATTACTGCCATTTACTGTATTCATATAGCTATTTATGTAACATTATTTTACGATTTTGTACATCATTAATAGTTGGATAATCATTTTAACCCGTTATGAGCTGTCTTGTCTCATTTGCAATCTTTTAATGGTTTTAATGTGACTATCTACATATTTAGATAATAAAAGAATAGAGAAGAGAGATTTGCAAAATAGTTCGTCAATGTATACACGCAAAACATATTTCAATATTAATTTAGGGTAATGAGAGTTTTTTGCGAAATAATATTGAGAATAAAATTTTATTTTAAAAGACGAAAGTTTAAGATCTCTTAATGCAGGAATATAGCTCAAAAGCCTTTATTCTTATTGATTTTAAATACGCCTAATTCCTGGATTTGATTGAAACCAACCGACAAAACTCAAAGTTGAAGTGATGACTTCTTCTTACTTTGGATCTACGAGCGCTATGATTTTGGTTTCACATTTTCGTAGGTATTGCGAAGTGAAAAGTTTATTATCGCTTGTGTTCAAAGCCTTAGTTTAAAGTGGCTACAAATGACCGTTAATTTTTGAGAATTTGACTATTGATTTTTCTTTATTTCCTTTTAATATTTTTTTTTGAATAAAATTATTAATTATTAGTACTTTTTTTTTTTAGAAAAATATAGTTGCTTCTAAAAAAAACATACCGATTAAATCCAAGTTTAAAACTTGAACAAAGTGGCGGAAAAAATGAATAAACTTTACACAAGATTTTAAACATTTAAAGTAGAATTTAAAAAAAAAAAGGTATCCAGTAGTTTTTTAGCCCATTCAATTTTAGTATAACAAAATGCAAGTTTAGAGTGATTATAAATTACCATTGATTTTTGGCAATTCGTTCATATATCGCGTGACCGGATTTTATTTTGACGGAAAAAATCACGTGAATAAAAACTTATAAACATTTTTTAAATCACGTTAAAAGTTTGCTGAATTCTTCCCCCACATTTGAACAAAGAATTTGATTTAACCAGTAGCTGTTAGAGAATGAACTACATATATTTTTCTTAAAAAAAAAAAAAAAATAATTAAAATTAAATAATGACAAATTATTGGTCAAAACACAAACAAAACTTATATTCGGTTGTGCTATCGCTATGACGTGCACTGTATGATACGGAATTTATGTGGAGATTTTCATCGGGAAAGAGCTGTCACTGTCAAACCATCATATGTAGAAACATTTGTTTAATTTTATTATACGAAAATTTACGGTATTATCGGAAACCGCCTTTAATTTTAGTACGTTCTCCGTCTTAAATTATTTTAGAGCCGTTAGGTGGTGCTGTTTTCGAAATCTAATTTATTGTTGAAAGTCATCATTTGCTATAATTTCGGAAACCGCCCAACCGTGTTCAGTGCAATTTTGTTAGTGTATATCATTGGTTCTCGGTTGAGGGTACTTTTGGACCCGATATTGCAATGATTTTTTATTTTTTTTATATTGGTCGTACGCTCACTTTTGTGATGTGATCTTAAATCTGCCGTATGCATCTGACATTTGCAAAAAGGCAGACGAAAATTCATTTTGATTTATAAGCTGACAGCGGAGGGTTTTTTTTATCTACGATTTAAATGATATTTTGTGGATGCATATTAAAAGATAGAATAGTTTTGGATCCAATAGGTGGCGCTGTATTTTTTTTGCTTGTTTTTCTACATCACAAACCTCGCGACTTTTGGACCCCATAGGTGGCGCCTTTGTCGAGATCTAATTTATGTTTCAACGAAATTTGTTTGCCTAGATTCCACGCTCGTGATATCCTCAAACTAATTCCTACACTCGCTATGTGTATATACTGTTATTCTCCAATTTTCGATATCAAATGAACGCAGCATATGACCGGCCTATGCATCCCATGTAAGTAAAATGCATCAAATATTCGACAATAGCGAGATATCGAGATTAAAGACGATCTACCAATAATGGGGCATATACAGGAGGAGATTTGTAGCAGGGCAATATCTGTCAGGATATATGTAAATAAATGTATGTGTTTTTAATTAAATAGAGAAATTCTTTACATCGAAATCTAGAAAAATACTAGTTTTATTTTTAAAACTTAATTTTAAACGAAATTAGACTTGGTCGTATATAAATCTATATGTAGAAAAGTTTAAGTTTTTATGGAAATTTGGAACCCTAACGCGGAGCCAAGGCAAAACATCTTCCATGTGACTTCCAAGAAAACTCACCTACTTTTTGAATATATGGTAGATAGTTGCATCATACTTTATTGTGAACATTGAGGTTGGTTATGGTTTAAAGGAAGATTATAAAACTATAATTCAGGCCTATCTTTGAATACATCGTATTCCGAACTTGCGTGAAATCTACGGAAAAAAACGATCACCAAATCCGTCTTAGTGCGATTACTATAAATTTATGTGTTGAATACTTTGAATCGGGTTCGTGAATATTCGGTCCTGGCGATGTCCTTTTTGTGGAATCCCCGAAAGGAATGATTATCCTTAACCTTAAACGATAATTACGTTTTTAGCTTCTTTATGAAAAGCGTGGTTTGAACTTGTATTCCAAGGTCTAGACTTTTGCCACTCTTTCATTCAGCAAATACATTATACTCCGCCTTAAATCAGTCTGAATCATCGGTATGAATGATAAATACATATGTATATTTTATAAAAATGTGATAAAAAGTAAAAACAAAAGGTTAAACATTTTTCACATTCCACTTTGCCCTACCCATGTATTTGTATAATATTTAGTTAAAGCTCATAACCGTTATCTTATCTACATATACACCATACATTTAAGTGGATTATTTTTTAAGAATTTTAAATTTCTAGCAATCTAACCGCTATTTATAATTTCGCACACCTTTCAACGGTTTTGCCGCCATTCTTATAACATTAGTGAGGTCTGTGAGCGAAGGGAGGGAACGCTTAACTCCATCCAATCCATTGACTTCTTCAAACCTATCACATATTTGCGTTCAAAACAAATTATAGTGCATTTGAAGTGACAAAGGCAAATTTTTGCGAATCCACTTTGAAAAGCATTAGACGAGCAGCTATTATGTTTAATTCGTCGATAGAAAAAAAATTAAGAATAGGGGAATAGTAAATCAAATAGTTGTGCAGGGCTTTGTAGTGAAATTTTGATTAAGTGCTTAATGCAAAATATTTTTTTGTAAGAGTAAACCGAAAAAACACAAAACGAAAAAGGTACATATGAAATACAATTTTCCCCAGCACATAATCGATTGTGCAATTCAATATTGTATTAAGTGTATTCGAGGACTAATTTTATTATACAAGTAGAGTATACTCCTTTAAACTCCAGCCACTATTGTGTTCGTTATATGTAAGTAATGAATACGTTGTTGGTGGAGTGGAATGCACACATGCCATGCAAGGGCATACGAAAAAAAAAGCAATAACTCAATCGGCCATTTTTCTTGTACAATACCACCATGCCACTTTCCAAACAGCAATTAATTGTTGTGAGAGTGGAGGAATGGAGGAACCTGAATGCCGGAGCGCTGCACAGTGTAACATCCCCATATGGTGAGTGGTCAAAAGTAGAAATGAATAAAATTTTTCACTGAAAAAAAATAATAATAATAAAATTTGAGAAATGTCAACAATGGCTTTATACTCCAATTTCAGTCGGACTGCAATAAAATTTAATATTTGTCCAAGCTTACCTAAAAATATTTCTTTAATTTCGATGTAGAATAAAATTTGCCTATAACTAAATACTTCCTAAAATAGAGTAAAAAAATAGTGGTATAAATTAGTAGTAGCACTAGTAAAACAGTGGTAGAAAGTAGTAGCACTAGTAAAAATAATGGTAGAGATGAGAAAAAATAGTGGTAGAAAGTAGTGAAAATAGTGGTAAAAATTAGTCAAAATAATGGAAGAAATTAAAAAAATTGTGATAGAAATTAATAAAAGCAGTGGAACAAATTAATAAAAATACTGGGAGAAATAAGTAAAAATAGTGGTGGAAATAAGGTACAAATAGTGGTAAAAATTTGAAAAAAATAGTGGTAGAAATTAGGAAAAGCAGTGAAAGAAATTAGTAAAAATAGTGGTCAACATTAGTAAAAGCAGTGGAAGAAATAAGTAAAAATACTGGTACAAATTAGTAGTACCATTAATAATAATAGTGATAGAAATTAGTAAAGCGATTCTGACGCGACTTTCGTTATACGATATTCTGAGGCGACTTTCGTTACACGATGTAAAAAATCAGTGCCTCTAAAGAAGTTTTACTTCAAAAATCTATTACAATCGCTGCGTAAATAAAAAAATTTACAACCTCTTGAATCCAGCATATATTTAAAAGCTGTTAGTACTAAGTAAATATTTTATATTTTAGATTTTCAACTTTAAAAAACAAAAGAAAAAGTTTGAATAAAAATGTCAGAAAAAGTATTTCGGTGCTTTTTAAACCCGACTATTTACTGTCGATTGGCATTAAAGTTTTTCCCGGGTTTTCCAATTTAATTTTTTTTTACTAATTTTTGGTCACAACTCGTAACACTGTGCGCTGCGCTTTGTCCTTGTCACAATAACTGACACACAGCCGTACGCGCGTATAAAGTTTTCGTCGTTTCATGAATAATTGAATATGAACAATATTTGGCTATGCCATAAAGTTCCTGGCCTTCTTATGTTCTTAATATTTTTCTTTTCAACGCGCTGTGCTTCCCTCTTCAACAATTTTTTTTCTACTTAATTTTTTCCTACTTATTTTTCGTCAACTTTCCAGTGTGGGGTTAATTGCAACCCCTGCTAAGGTTTTGAGCGCTGTCTTTCTTAAATGCCTGCCATTATTAATTTTAAGACTTTAAGTTTAACGAAAAAGACTTGGCTGGCTGGCTTCAGTAATTTGTTTATGCCACATATCAACCCTCGGTTTTTGTTTCTGTCTTTTTTTTTGCTTTCAATTTTTTATTTTTTTTAAATGTGACCCTGAGTTGTGCTAACCTGGCGAAACATTTAACTGCAATTAACGACTGATGACCGCCTGCTTTGCATAAAGTACTAAAAGTATGCAAAAAAAAAAAAACAAATTTTGCTTAAATGAAATATAGCATTTTTTTTTTTAGTTCATGTCTTTTGAAAGCACATAATTGGAAGGGCGTAACGGTACAAGAAAAATTAGCAAAGCGTTGAAATGTGTGTTTTAAGTAATGAAGTGGTGTAGTTTGGCGTACGAAT
The DNA here is from genome assembly GCA_951828415.1 of Anomoia purmunda. NCBI lineage: Eukaryota > Metazoa > Arthropoda > Insecta > Diptera > Tephritidae > Anomoia > Anomoia purmunda. Next base: position 125,369,672 of record OX639994.1, read on the forward strand.
ACCGGCTGTAGGTTACTATACTCTTCGTACACATCGCACTTCAAGCGCGACTTTAGTTTTACCCCATTTACAGTCGTAAACTCTAACAATAAAATTAACTCATTTATGTGTAGAAGCGAAATAAAACTAGTAGTAGGAAAATGTCTTAACTCTGGCGGTGTGAAACCTAATATACCCAGCGCACATTTTTTGTTTAAGGTGGATTTGAGTAAGAGCTCTTCTAATATCAAGCGTGCGATATAAATTTGCGGAACATTTAAAACTCTTTAAATTAGTAAAACTAGTGAGGCGAGAGATGCAGTTCTCCATTATAATACTAAATGTAGTTTTCCAATATGTTTTCAATGGGGTAAGAACTTGACAAATGTGAAAAGTTAGCAAGTTCTGTAATTATTTTCGAATCTATCCAGTTCATTTACATTGTTCTTGAATCGAGGCTAATTGCCGAATTACACTTGTCATCTAATATGGCCATCAAAATCTGCGATATCGGTGAATCCGTCGAACCTAAATTTTCGATTTTTTTACGAAATAAGCGAAGCTACCAAATAGCTACGATATGCTACGTTAGTGCTACGAAGTTTTCGGTATTTTTTTTTTTTGCGTTGAGACCGTACTTAATACATAATATACTACGCAATTATAGGAAAGTTGAAAAAAACTTTCGTTGCATCAGAAGCGTAACAATTATCGTGGTAATTTTTTTTTTCATTGGCTGCTTCAAAAAAATATGTATTTATATACTATATGTGAACAAAATAATAAATTTTTTTTTTTTTTTAATAAAATTATAGTTTATTCTATAACAAAAATTATAAAAATTCAAATTTCGAAATTTATACAAATTTTAGAAAAATTTAAAAAAGTGCAACACTTTCAAATTTTTATTTTTTTTTCAAATTACCCTTATTTTGCTGACGCTCTTTCGGATTTCATCCTAAAACTCGTACTCGAAATCTTTTTATATGAAAAAATTAACGGTAACTTGTAGTCACTTTAAACCTGCTCTTTATTATACTAAACTTTAATATGCTTTAAAACTCTATAGCTAAACATTTAAAATCCACCTTTTCATAGGCCGCAATAAATGTAAGTGGGAAACTGTCACCTTCGTACTGAGACCCAGGTTCACTCCAGATTTTTTTTTTTACAATTTGTCAACCCCCATAGTGTAGAATTTTTAAAATATCGAGTATTTTGCTGTAGGATCATATCACAAACATTTTTCAAAAGTGCGTTAAGTTAAACAATTAAATAAAATACTTAATCCTAATTCAACTTTAGTGGTTAATTCTTCTAGATATATACACTGGTGGTCATAACTTTATCACCAAAATTCAATTTAATACTGTTTGACTCTTACGATTACTAATTTAATAAAATTTTTTTTTTATAAATTATATAAATCCAAGTTTAAAAAAATTCGTAGAAAATTCAACTTTTTTCAAAAAAAATTGTCAACAATTTTCAAACTTTTTAATCAAAATGTTTAGTAAAGTCTTGAGTTTTGTAGCAATAGTAGAATAAAGTGGAAGTTTCAAGTGCCTAGAAATTAACGTTTTTTTTTAATTTTTTTTTTATTTTTGCCGATAGAGTTGCGAATTTTCTTCCATGTTCATGTGTTGAAAATGCTGAGTAAAAATTATAATAATTTTTTAAAACCGGTAGCATTTTTGTAAGTTTTGTACGACGTTTTAAACTTTTTGATTTAGAATGGGGTTATGTTATATGAGGAGTCATTATTTTATAAAAATATATAAAAAATAAATTAGGTAAAGGAGGTAGCATATTATATTGAATTCTAAAAATATGAGCACCATTGTAAGTATATCTGAGAGATAAATTTAGTAAAAACCTAGTTAGAAATTTAAAATTTTGAAGCTGAAAAAGGAAAATTGTATACTCCTTGTTTGCGTTGAGATTTAAATTTGTAATTAAAGTATGACTGAATTGACCAGACTACAAATAGAAATATTAGCTTCTTTATCTCATACTCGTTATTTAAAGAAAAGATAAAATAGTGTATAGTGTAAACCGTTATGCCTTATCGCCACAAATATTTTGTTGGGTTTAAAAATCGTTAAATTTCTATGTTTTCCTCATCTCGTTATTACCACAAAGAAACTTCCTCTTTCCAACATATGTGAATATTTATAGCAAAGCCATAAATTTGCTACTTAGTATTCAGCGCACGTGTCATAAGTTAAAACACGCATCCTCACACCCGCACTCGTACATTCACACTTCTATTTATTATTTTTACTTCTTCACCTTTGTTCCTTGCCTCTCCTTCCCTACACTACTAGAGTTAATTCTTTTTCTTTGCTCATTGATGTCACCGCCAAACTTTTATATCCAAAACTATCTATACCTAAAATATCACACTATAATCGTATTACAATATCATAAAGTCTAATAATCCATTAGCTATACTTAGGTGAATAATAAATGTGGTAAATCGATCTGCGTTTGAAATTTATAATGCGCTGTGTCTGTCAGTCAAAAAGCTCGCACTAGCTAGCTAGCTCGTTTCAAATGTCAATGAATGTAAATTTCCATTCGATAAATTTTGGGCTGCTAAATGTTGTTGTAGATATTTCGGAAAGTTATTGTAATTAAATGTACCTAAGACATGTTAAAAAAAAAAATGGAAATTCGATATAATTTGTGTGTCTTATTTACAAAATTATCTTTACTGTATTTTTAGTGCTTGTTTTTTTTTTGTTTTTTTTTTTGTTTTGGCTTCTATTGTGTTTTCCTTTTTAATTCGCTCGCCCCACCTTCTTAATATTTTATCTATTAAATTGATATCTTTCTACTGATAACTTGACACTTGATTGTCTTTTATTGGATAAAAATGCCAAGCTCCAAATTTCCACACAGCAAGTGGTCTATGTTTTGAAGCATTCGATGAACGGCGTCTCTTAATATTTTCTTAACAATTTATGCGCATTGTTTTAAACTACAATAAAAGAAGGCTATTAAAATTAATAAACTGTAATAATAAAGTTGCCGGTTATTGCCAAATGTAAACTAAATCACTTTGTTGAATGTTTAAATTTAAAATTGAGACTTTAAAAAAGTTAGTTATTGTTGTTTATTGAGTTTAGGGTATCTTTAATGGTAGCCATTTGACTCCGAATAATATTTTTTTAAATTTCTTAGTGAATTTTTGTTTTGGCATCTATGACTAAGACCATGGGGTAGTGTAGTGATTATTTTTATGTTGTCGTCGGGGTTTAAGATCGTAAAAATAAAATTAAAAAAAAAAGTATACTTGCCTTAACACCAGTATTTTAGAACTACGTAGATATATTCGATGTAATTTAATAAACCTTTCGTTTTAAAAATTGAAGGAACGGATTTTTTTTTATTAGTGCATACAAATATATTATTATAAAAAAGAAGCATGCTGCGTTCAAGATTTGTACATTCTATTAGACTTATGGCACCCCACGCTCGGAAACTTTTTTGATGTCATGCTATCTTCCCTTACTTAACGGTTTAAAAAAGCCTACATGCCTTCGGTGGGGCTTAAATCTGGAGATTCCCCAGGCCAATGTAATGAAACAATGCTATTGCCTCTAATTTGTAAAAAGGTGTGCTGTCTTCTTGGAATTAGACTCCATCTAAATTAGTGCCGCCGAAGAAGTGGTGATTGTTGATATTTTAAAAAGATATCGATTCGTCGTACCAATTTTTCTCTGTAAATTGTTGAAACTTGAGAGCTCATCCAATCCAAGGCATCTCCCGGGGTTTGCAACCTGTCAAGCCTGTTGACATCACCAGCACTTTCCACCCCTAAGGTCTCTTCTGTGGGAGTTAATGAAGTGATAGCCTAGGCACTTACACCTCAGGCTCGCATAGGCAGGGCAGCTGAGTGGAATCTGAAAAGATGATTCCTCCTCATCATCCTCCAAGCAGTTGCGAAAATAAGGGTCGGAGAATATATTCCATCTAACCACATAAGCTCCTATCGGATAATGCCCGGCCAGAACTCCTACGGGGATCCAGAGTTGTCCCTGTGTTAGCGTCCGAAGTTCGTTTGAACGCCTACGGTGCACCACCGGCCCGAGGGGCTTTGTATTTCGGGATATTATGGTATTTCCCCAACGCTCGCTGAGTCGGACATAAAGCGCATCCGTCCAATTCGAAGGCGGCCAAAGGAGCCGTCAACCTCTCCCAACCCTGCCGAGCCAGCATATCAACCAGTTTCCTGCAATGTCGCTATGGCCCGACACCCAAATCAGTTCGATACGAAAGTATTCAGATACCATTGAGAGAGTGGTGATGCACTCCGCGACCATTTTCGGTCCTACCATTAACGACTCTAAGGCCTTGATTGCTACCTAGTCAATGGGCTGCCTCTTTGATTGCGGCGACCTCCGCTGCAGCAGTCCGGAAGCCTAAATTTTTCGCTGACCGAAAACTACTTTAAAAAGACAAGTCCGCAAAGAAGTTCACCAGTGCATCCCTCCAAACGCCCAATCCCAATCTTCACTCAGCGAGATGTGAGTGAAGAAGGTTCAATTTGGAGCCAGAAACGACAGTCAACGATCTGTATCCGATTGGGTTAAAAGTTGATGTACTTAATTTGGTTTGAGAATTTCGTATGAAAATTTGTTGTACATGAAGTCGTTGGTTAAAAATTAACTTTTTATTTTATTTAAAAGATGACAATGCAATTTTCAAAAACAACTTTATCAGAGTTTATATCGGTATATTTTGCTGACGCTGAGCTGCGGGGTTTGGGAAATGTCGAAAAGTGGACTCTTTCCATCCGTCTTAAGTATGATTTATAAACCAACTGAAATAAACAAAAAAATAATGAAAAGATACTAATGAATTATGAATTGCATTTCTCGAAGTTATCTAATAATAATACAATTGAAGTTAATTACTTGTAGCCATTATAAGCTTCACCCAAGCTCAATTTAATTTTTATTGTAATTCGTTATTTATTTATAGAGAGTTTCCACTTTTGTGCGACAATAATTAATGCAAATTATTGTAAAATTTACTATCGGCAAACAAAAGGCGAGGAATGCTTTTATGTTTTGTAACATTTGTGTTATTTCCATACCTTATTTTTGGTTTTTTTTCTTTAGGTTTTGTTTTATTTTGCATATTTTTATATTATTATTTTTGTTTTTAATAGCGTTGCTTCTATTTTTTGGCGAACATTTAAAAAAGAATGCATTTCCCCCTTTTCATTATTTTTACACTTATTTCTCTTATTTTCAGTCAATACCCAGTTTTTCTTTTCCTTTTGTAGTTTCGATAGTTATCTGCTTACAGTTGTTTTGGTTACTGCCTTCAACTTTGGCGACTACTGTTAAAAGTTTTATTACTCAAAAATACATAGAATAAACATATTTTCAACTTTGTTGCAGGCGTTAAAAGTAACTAAAAGTTCTGGCCAAACTTTAATAAAAGTACTACCATAAATAATACGATGGTTGGCAAGAAATGGGCGGAGTGTCGAATGAATAAACGCGAGAATTGCAAATTGCAAATACTACTGAAAAATTCAACGAATGACAAATAAAAAGTAAACAATGTAGGTAGAAAGAGTTCAACAAAAATCGTGTCACACTTACTTAGTTGCCCTTTCTAGGCAAGGCAGCACACACACGACGCACATATGTACGTCCACCGGGTCACTACCAATCTGCTTGTGCTGGCCATTTGTATCCAAATGGGTGTGAAATCTGCTGCGGGCATTTTTAAATTGCCAACCGACCGACACTGGTCACTAACACCTTTTTGCCCATTTCCGAACACACTTCCTTTCGCGCTTTTTATATCCTTTCCCCATTAACTATCCTTTCGTTTCCATTTTACTATTACTGGCTGAACGCCCTCAGTCAGTCAGCGCCGCCCTTTCGAACTTTGGCGCTTTTATGTAGGTGGCGCGTAATACATAAGTTTCAAAGTAGTAAGTAGTGAGCCGAGCGGGGGCGTGCCACTATCACCTTCAACTTTGACAGCATGTAATTTATTAAAATGCGCTTATAGTACATTTGGATATACTAACTACACATACATACATACTATTTACATGCCTATGCACATAAATAAAGTATACATAATATACTTTTCCATTTTTTTTTTAAACATATTTTTCGCATTTATTTTTGCCGGTTGCAAAACTTTTACTACGAGTATATGTAAGTAGGTATTGTGCCATTTGGGCATAGCATGTGAAAGTCAAATAAACCACTGCCGTACCGTATCTGCCAAAAAATAAAAAAAAAATAAAACGAAGTAATCTAGTGGCAAATGTATGTAAATTTGCACTAACCATTTCGAAATTAATGATTTTTGTTATTTTTGCATTTTAATTTTAGCAAATAGCGAGTGGGAGGTTTTTTTGTGCTTTATTGGCATTATATAATTTAATGATTCCATATCTTTATGTTGATTAGGTAATTTTTTGTTAGGACACGCGAAGGCTACAAGCTTAATTATCACTCATTTGGGGATTTAATGGATCTAGAATGGAAACACTGAAGTAGTTTTCTATTTAATAAAAATTGAGCTAGCTAAGCTTTTAAGCAAAGTGGACGGACGGTTTTTCTGTAAACCAAGTCTGGGTGTTGATGGCTTTTAATTCGATAACGACTAGCTGGTTTGTGGTTGGAAATACATCAATAAAAGGAATATTGCTCTTGAAAAGGAGAAAAAGCAATTGGGATTCTTGGAGTTTTGCATAATGATTTAATTTCTACGGGAGTTATTGAGTTGAAGAAGGGACAGACTCCATACGGAAACTTCTGAAAGAATGTCCTGCTACTTCGAAAAATTACCCCTGGATTTCGGAGGAACCACTTGGAAGGAAGACATGTATAGACAAAGCTTCGTGTTGAATTCGCCGAAAAATCTATATGGCTTAAAGAAATGAAAGAAAATAACTGTGAATTGTTTTAGAGCAAACTGACATACAATGTCGGACAAATTAATAGGGGCGCACCATTATTACAAGTTTTTAATACTTTTCTTCTGTTTGTTAAATTTTTAGTAATTTTTTTTTTTTTTTTTTTTTGTAAAATTATAGCTCATTATATAACAAGCTTTGTAGAAAAATAGGAAAATGCAACAATATTGTATCAAATTTTCAAACTTTTTAATGCGATTTTTTATAGAAATTCAAAGTCAGCACATTTATAGCTCATTAAATTTTGGAATAATACAGGGTAAGTTCCAATTAGCTGAATATTTCCCTTAATTTTTTTTTTTCTAACGGTGCCACTCTTATAAAAAAAAAAATTTCGCACGTACTATGTATGGAAGAAAATGAGTGACACTATTTTATTATTATTTTTTTGTAAAACTCCTTCAGTTCCGACACCAATTGCTCTTCATACAAAATTTTCGACAATTTACAGCTACATTGGATTTGAGCCGAGCGACTCTACGATTCGTAGCTTAATCGAACGTACGACGGATTCTAGCAAAGCGGTTATTATTGATTATCCTGTTAAATATTCCGATTTTATCTATAACAATTTCATGATATTTATCCGGTTCTATCAGAAGAATGCATAGTGTTTCTGATCGATAATAGTACCTTTTATAATAAAAACATATGACGGAGCACTGGGTGTATAAGCGGAAGGAGTAGAGAGAATTTATGCCTCCAGCTATCTATACTCGTATACTCAAATATGTAATATTTGAAAAACCCGAAATACATGTTGATAAATGTATCACTTTTAAATCAATTGGTTGATTTTGTCACATTAAAATTTTCAAATTCGTATAATTCGTATAAAATTTCACAGTTTCGTTTCTTTCATAATAAAATTTGGAGTGAGTTATATGGAAGAAACTCTGCAATGCTTTAACAAAAAAAAAACAAAAAAACAACAAAAAAAAAAAACAATTTAAAAAAATCAACTGTAATTTTTTTGAATGGGCTACGAAACTGAGTACTCGAAAAGTGTTTAAAAATTATGGTTTAAGTTTAGAACTTAGATTTAAACGGGGACTTTTTATAGAATGAACTATACATATACATATAAAACAAAAGACACAATAATTAAAACTAAATAAAGAAAAATAAATAGACATAAGTTGTCAATATGTGACGGTGTTATAATTATGAAATATGCTATGTTGTATACAACCTGTGAACTATAGTAATAGTGAAAGCTAACCATTTATTGGTCTTCATCCTCAAAACCAATTTGGGGATAGAATATTTCCGTTAGCAAGCGATGTGGGGATTTTGGTATGAATTTTTCGGATGACTTAAATTTGTGATATTCCAGCACTGTTATCTCATTTCATTTCCGCTCGAATATTTTCACTTTGTTCCATATAGCGAGATGGATTTAACTTGCTATCTCACAAGGGAATAACATCTTCGTTCCCGCAACAGTCGGTTCTACGATATCGGAACGACCCGGATTTATATCCGACCGAGGGCTGTCGCTTCAGCAGCGTTCCCCAAAATTTTTTGGAGGATGTTTTATGCTGTTACAACAACAACCACAACTCCCTCATCTTGGACGTATTGTACACTTCAATGTTTTTGAAATTCTTGACGCTTCTTTTTTTTTGTCAATATTAATTGGTACGCTGCTAAGTTTCTCTACACGGTACAAAAAAAGAAACATACAATAACTTAAACAATTGGACACAAGGTGATTTATTGTAAAAAATATTCGCAATGTTTTTCATGATATTTTTTTGTAATTTTTTTTTTAATTTTGTGTGCAATATAATAAAAATCATACAAATCAGAATCTCAAACCAATCACCATTTGGTAAGTCTTTTGAGCTACTTTGACCTGATATTTTCTGGTTTTTTTTTTTAATTATAACTACTTTTTCTTCTCTAATTTGGGCCAATTAACTGCGCTTTGATGCGATGTTTTAAAGAAAATGTAAATAGCACTTTAATCCAATTATGATCGAAATTTTTCTAAGCCCTGGGCAATTGTTTTTTTTTTTTACTACCAACAATTCTGCTAGAAGAGTTGCGTAGCTCATATTGCGGTTATTTGCATTTAATTCACCCAACACAGTTCGGATCGTGTTTGTAGAGGCTTCGTTAGGCTTCTTCCCAACACGACGCCAATATACTATACTTAATCCTTGCTTTCATTTCCAATCTTTTTGCTTTGTTTGTACATACATATGTGGACCCCATTTTAATTAGGTATTTCACTTAAACCCAAATACAAATTGAAATTTTGTTGCCAAACGACACAACCTTTTTAACCAAACAATAGATACCACTATGTTAATACTTTTTTTTTTGCAAGGTAATAGAGACTGCTGCTCTGCATGTTCCTTTTGAACCAACTGTATCTTTACTTCTACAATTGTTTGAGTAGCTATACATTTATGTTAATCACTAGACTATTTAATATTTTCATGGGAAATTTTATAATTATATGCAATCCACTAATACGTCTACTCTCTTTCTCATTCTTCTATTTCCAGAGATTCGTCATAAACAATTTCGGCTGAATATGTCGCGCGATTGTGAATTTTCCGGTGTGGCCCAAGATGATCCTACACTCATAGCATTCCTGCGCCTAATCCAGATGCGCAAATACACTATGCACTTTCTCAAGAATGCGCCTATTGACGATGTAACAACAACAGCAACAGCAGCAGCAGCGAGAGTGGCGGCGGTGTCCTCCTCCCTCTCCACCGGAACGACGCATTTCAATTTCAGCACTCACTATGAAGGTCTTGCGTCCGAAATGGCACATTACGCTGCCAATCTGGTGGCTGGGAAAGAGAATGGAGTCTTCATACAATCGCTACCCGGTTCGATGGGTCATCTTATGACGGCGCCATGGCTGGCGGCAACGTTGAATTGGGCGGGTCTTGTAGTGGAACCGGAACCGCGTCGTTTCTTCACGTTGAACAAACAGAATGCGCAACGAACGGGTATGCAGTTGGTGCACGCCTGCATCTCGCCCAATCCGTATCCCAAAGAGGTGAGTGCAGCGAGTGGGTGAAAGTTTTTTGTTTATTAAATATAGGACATCGTTCCCGTTTCACGTGTTATAAAATAAAATTCCACAACATTTCCACGATAAAGTTGTACTTTGTTCAAGTTGTAAAAAGACTCGAACAAAATTTTGGCTACAAGATGCCAGCAACTCGTAGAAGCTCTTTCGAATAAAGTAAGAAAGTAGATTACACTACTCTACTACCAGAGTCGACAGCTATCTTTTCAGATAGAGCTAAATGCCATAATGGAGGCTGCCCGGTGTCTGACAGTGCCCGCTCCTACAGACAGACCTGCCACTATATACTCCGACCGTCAAGGGGCTATTAAATCTCACAAAACAACATCCAAAGTTGACATTAAATGTGGAAACTCTCTCAATATTCTCTCATCTAAGCGTTTCGTGGCTGCGGCATGGGTCCCTGGGCAGAGTGGTGTTCCCGGCAACTGCGCGGCAAATGAGTTGGCAAGGAAAGGCGGAATTGTCTGTGATAAATTCTTATCTAGAAGTGTGCATGCATCTAACCTTCTACAAACAAAGTTTAAAGACAAAACTCATCGAGAAGGTGAATAGCAGGTGGGCCATGGAAAGAAGCCCACATGTCGGATTACTAGAGAAGTTTGTCCAAAGGTTGCAAAGCGATCTAAAGCGCTGATTCACCTTAACCGCCCTTCTCTCATGCTAATAGTTGGGGGGTTATAGCCGGGTACTGCCTGATGGGCACACACGGGAAGAGATTGGAATGCCTAACCAATGATTTCTGTCGAAGAGGAAGTGGAGAGCATCGAACACTATTTCGGTCACTGTCCCTCCCTGGGCAAGACTCGAAACCAATTCGTAAATAGGTACTTTCTAGACTGTTTAGCCGGCCTGAGCTCGGCAAGCATTCCCGATTTTCTGTGCTAAGTAAGGCGCACCCGGTGGTTCACCTTCTAAGGGTAAGGAAGGAGGAAAACGCACGGCTCCCGCCGGCAGTATCACAACTTGAACGGTTGCAGCCGCTCTAACCTAACCTAACATTTAACTTCATGTTGCTGGCGAAATTTCACGACTGTGTAGTTAACACTAGCCTTTAGGAATTATTACTTTTTTCTTTATTATTTTATCTATCTCACTTTTTATTAATTGTTTTCTCTTTCTCTAATTTTCGCTCTAGGTTACTATACATAACGAAGAGTCCGAGGTGCGCATCAATAGCCTGCTGGATGAGGAGACTTCGTGGTTCAATTCGCGCGTCAAATGTTTTCCATTGTATTCGCTGATGCTGGCGTTTAATCGTGTGGAATATGATTTGTTGAGTTTAGGTGTTCACGGACACGAGTTGGAGGTGAGATAGCAGCCCCTTAACTTACCACGTTATATAAGTTTTTTTATTCTAATATTTACAATTTTTATTTCGCCACGCAGATCCTAGAAACGCTACCCTTCGATCGGGTACAAATCGAGGTGATATCCATACATCTGTCAGAGGACATTGCACGAGGCTACGTTGAAGCGCTAACACAGTTCCTAGCGAATAAATCATACAAATTGCAAAGGACCTTCGGTCGCAACTATTTCTATCAACGAAACAAAACGAGTCGAACACGAAAAAAAGATATACTGCTATTGAAAACGCCTTAATTAGCAGCAGTAGCAGCCGTGGTTGTTGGAGTTGGAGTTGGAGTTGGTGTTAGGGGTGCTGTTGTGAACGCCTCAGTTAAAAAACGTTAGAATGGTGTCGAAAAATATACTGTTGCCGCCGCTGCTAATGATAAAACAAAGCTATTACTTTAATTCTTAAAAAAGTAAGAAATTTTTTTGAAAAAAAAAAACAAAAGAAAATATCAAGGTTGCTGCGAACTTATGAAACGAAAAAATCACAAAAAATCAGCAAAAAGACGATACACGAAATTTTCTAGTATTCCTTAAGAAAGCAAACAATTATTGAAGTCAGTTACGCGCGGAGAAAAAAAAAGATGAAACGAGCCGTGGTAAAACGAAACAGCATACACATAAAATTTGCATAGCACAGAAATTAGCGGGTACGTCGCGGGGAACGGCGTAAATCTTAGATATACACATTTAAACAATTAAACGAACAATTGCAATTAGTTGCGCACGCAGGCGCACTTCGCACGAGCAGGCGATGCGTAAAGAATTTCGTTAAACGCTGTAGTAGCTATACTATGTAGTATAACAAATATAAAAAAAAAAATTCTCGAAGCGTTTAGAGTAAAGAACGATTTTGTTTCAAAATTAATTTTTATTGCACACTTTTCATTGGGCTTCATTGCGTGCGTGCTGCGTTGTAAGCACACCATCACTATTATTGTTTCGGATTAAAATCATCAAAATTAAAAGCATTTTTTGTTGTGTTTTCCAATCATTACTACTATTAATTTTTAATATTTAGCTTATAAGTTACAAAATATATTCATAAAAAAAAAACATAATGCAAATGAAAAATTCGAAATGTTCATTAATGATTTTGGAAAACAATAAGGGAAAGAAGATAAAAAGATATTGATATGATGATTTAGAAATGTTGGTGTTGTATAAAGATTAAAATTAATTTATATTATTACATACAAACTTAGTTTATTTTGCACACTTAGTTTAGTTTATAATTAATTTAAATGAAAACAAAAATGCTTTATGTAATTTAAATTATTGCCTAAACGAGTTAAATTAACGCGAAGTGAACAAAAGCAAATGTGAATGAGTCTAAAATAAAAATTTTTGATTATACGTTAATAGAAGGCAGTTCGCGCCGCCGCCGCATCTCAGCCGTTGCTAGTTTAAATAATACAAAGAGAGAATATAAATCTAAATATACATAGTTATAGTAATGCAAATTTGATATTTAAATGGTAAAATAGCAAGTATGTATATTAATAAAATAATACATTTAAATATATGTACATGCATACATATATAAATATTGTAATGCTAAACGAACTTACACATCCACATACATACATACATAAATGACTGTTTAATATAAATATCTATATGGAATTATTGTTAACGGTACAGCTAGCAAACACTGAATATACATACATACATACACATACACAACAAGGCTGCGTTGCCAGGCTATGGAGAAAATTATTTGATTTTTTTTTTAAGGGACTGTAGCACTAATTAAGGAGTAGATTTTCGCCGGCGGCTTAAACCCTTAAAAAAGGTAAAGCAAAATTTTTTCAAAATTTCAGAGCATCTAAATTAATTTCAGCAGCAAACAATTTTTTTTTTAAATACATGAAATTTTGAAAAAAAGAAGAAATTTTGAAAATTAGGAAATTTTGAAAAAAAGGAAATTTTGAAAAAAGGAAATTTTGAAAAAAAGGAAATTTCGAAAAAAGGAATATTTGTGGAAAATAAAATTTTGGAAAATATGTCGCTTGCTTTTGTTTGGTTTTTTTTTGTCCGCAGCTAGAGATATAGAAAAAAGAAGAAATACCTGGTGCGCCATATCACTCTCTCTCCAACGTACAATTGGATAAATAAATGTACAAGAGTTACAAAATTCACCCAAAATAAAGGTGCGACAATGTGCTGTTCGCCGCTACCTTTGTATTTTTTCTACATTATATTCGTACATTTTCCATTCAAATTTCTAGCGCCTTTTTAAACGCAAATAGTTTTCTCCATAGAATTACAGTGCAGCCTTAAACACATAAACACACACGTCATCCAACGTTTTAACAGTATATGTAGAGTTTGAAAACCGGGCAGCTATAAACCAGGACAGCTACAATAACCCCAAAGGGACTCTCCAGCTAATAGCAGCAAGTAGTATTAAATGCAAACGAAACTAAAACAAAATATCAAGTTGAATTATAAAATAAATAAAAATTAAATTAAAGACATTAAATATTAACAGTTTAAAACAGAGTTGAAAACTAGAAGAAATGCAGATGTTTGAGTTAACAATAGTTTTATTTATATTATTATAAAAAATCATAAGGCAGCAAGCAGCAAGAGTAACAGTATTAAAGTAAAGTATGTAATGTACGTGTGTAACCTTTTTTCCAATGCATCAAGCTTCTAAAACTTTTTCGGTACACTAAAGTAAACTAAACTAAAACAAAAACCGTAATAAAAAAAATTGTTTTTCCTATTTTTTTAAAATCCCAGCACAAGCAAATTTGAATAATCATTTTTATCAACATTTCGCCCAAAAGCAGCTGTATAGAATTTGTTTTTCTTCTAATCATTGAAATTCAAATATTACAATAATTTTCATTTATTTTTCTCCGCAAAAAGTGCGTTTAGTCTAGAATGTGTTTGGGATTAAAGTGGTAAAGAAATATGCGAATAAAAACACGCCCACGCTCTCTAAAGAGACTTATGGTTGGTTTTCATTAGATTGCTGTCAAATCGCAATATGTAAAAATTGTTCACTGCATTTCATTCAACTGACATAATTTGACGTCAAATTTGATCTAATGGAAACCGAGCATAATTCTATGCTGTTTCACCCAGTCGCGGAGACGAAAAAATACTAGCCGCTTTTTAAATCCCTACGGACTTTTCTCAATTCATATGATTTTTTTTGATTATTAAATTATTATTTCAAATCAGCGCTAAAAAAAATTGTCGTGGACTATCAATTTCCGATTTCACAGTTGGTAATTAATCGAACAGAAATTAAGGGAATAGTGGCAAATTAATAAGTCCCCAATCGTTCCCCGTGTTTGGCAATCCGTCTACTACCTTTAAAGATCAGTCGCACTTAGCTATTCGCGCGGTTTATTTGTGTCAAACCTACACCATCATCAACTTCAATTTTAGTTTATAAAACAGACGCTTTTTTGATTTTCAAAAATAAACCAAAAGTTCTAACCAAGTCCATTTAAATTTTTCATATTCAGTGAAAACTATTCGGCATTTATTTGTATGAAATAATTTCAACGAAATATTAACACAAACTTTATTTCTTTTAAACAAAAACTAACAATTCAAATTAAAAAACAATATTTATATTTTTTATTTAATATTAACAGCATTGGAAGTAAACTGCACAGAATTATTAGTTGTGGAGAAAAATATATAAATTCGCGCCGCCTAAATTCAACTTGAAAAGCATTTAAAAAAACAAAAATTAGTATTTGCGAAATTGACAGCTGCTGTACGAAAAACGTAGATTTTCCTGCAAAAAGAGTTAAAAATTAAATCACATAAGATAAAACACGGCCCAACATCCTCACCCAACATCGCACATACAAAAACATTTACAAAAGCAACAACCAAATAAAGTTAAAAAAAAAAAAATTCTTAGCGCAGCCTACAAAGAAATAAATAAAAGCAGTAATCAAAAATCACAAAAATCAAAAGCCTCACAAAAAACTCATCCACATCGTTATTTCTATTTAGATTAGAATATATATATATATATACATATATATATATATATAAACTACGTTAATACTAGTTTTAAAATAAACAGCTACCAATAATTACTGATTAATTATTAATAAACAAAAATTAAAAAATATAAATTGTTTGTGTTTTCTGTTTGTTTGTTTCAACTTTTGCTGTTGCGTTCAATGCGTGCGATAGTATTTATTATTAAAATGCGTTAGTTTATTATATCATCGACATCAACACATTAACAGTACTATTATCAGTATCACAAAAAGAGCAAATAACAAAAAAAAAAATTAAAAATAAAGAATAAAAAAAATAATACAAACAAATCGGAAAATGTAATAAAACCAGAGCAAATAAAAACCCAAGCATTTTTTACATAGCTAGCTACTACATAAACAACATTCATTCATGTTCAACAATTAATTATTTGTACAAATGCTAATTATTATTATTGTAATTGTATACATAAAACACACACACACACTCACACACGCTCATACATTTAAGTTTGAGTAATAACTTCACATATTTGTATGAATTTATGGCAAAAGTGTTGATCGCGAGAAAATGTTAGTTTTATTAAAAGAAACAAAAAAAGAGATAATAAATATCGTTGAAAACAAATAGCAACAACAGCCAAGTGACAAGCGTTAATTAAATGATTTTTATATAAAAAAATAAAGTGAGAAATAAATATACTAAGTGAATGCAGTTTTTGTGTCACTTAAGCGCTAAATAATATTACAAATTTGTGTTTGTTGTTTTTTTTTGTATTTACATATATTTTTATGCTACTCTTTGTTTAACTTTGTGTGTGTGTTGTCATTTTGTTTTCTAATATAAAAAGTATGCTTATATTTATAAAAAAATGCGAGAAAGTCTTCAAAGTATTAGAGGCGTATTCAAAGTCAAAATTATGTAGGCACTTAAAGTTAGTTGTAGTTTTTTGACATAATTTTCCATCGGCTATCTGTCAAACTAACTTTAAGTAACTACGTAATTTTAGTAGGATTAGGGTAATCGCTGTACATAATTGTTGTTTCTGAACCAAATGCGTATAAAAATAAGTAACTTGCAAGCAAAGATATGACATAAAAGATCGACTGGAATTCTGGCAATAAGATCTGGTAAACTTAATTCGTACGTTTGGCCCTGCCTACCATCAAATTTCACAAAATTATTGCGGCATTTACATTCGGGCATTCTGCTTAAGTTTATAGGGTTACCGTTACAATAACAACAACAAACACATGTATCATAATGTAATTGGTGGTCAAAAGTCGAAGTTGAAATAATAAGACTCGTAATATTTTAAAGTTTATGATTTTATGACACCTTCTGGGTCCTTCAAAAATGAATGCTACATACATATAAGACTTATGTCTGATAGAAGCCTCACTTAAAGGCATTGCAATCGTAAAAATAATAGTTGTTGTTGTAACAGCCAAAAACATAACCTATACATTTTGGGGAATATGGCAAAGGTGACAATCGTTAGCCGGATATACTCGTATGTACATACATTTGATCGTTCTGGTATGGTAAAAAAGATTAAGTACAATATATTGCTAGCTCTTGCACATCTCTGGGCAGTGCTCCATATATGTAGGTTAGAAGAAGTTTTCAACAAAATGTTCAAAAGTACTATTTTTAAGTTTCGTTACTATTGCAAGCCCATTTACAGAATGTTCTAACCCATAATTGATTTCAAAACGACCGTTGATACCTATTTTGAAAATATGTACTGCAAATAATGCGTTTGCAGAATTCTTCTTTTTCTCCTTTTTTCGGTATATAAAGATTGTGGCAGACAAATGGAAGTAATTGAAATATTTAATCTACATAGTTGGATAATTAGTCGGTCAAAAAAGTTATCAAATTGAATTTTTGTGCAAAACAATAAGCCTACAATGTATGTACCGTTATAACTATTAGAAAAACATATAAATTGATGTATACCAATTGCTTTTAATTATGTTGTTTGCATATAATACGAACATTTATGTTATATTTTTAATTTAACGATAAAATTGTGTCTAAAGCCAAGTTTTCCAATTTTTAGCTCAAGGTGCTGGAAAAAATTTACAGCGGGACCGCAAGTATTTTTACTGTGTTGTAAGAGCATAAAATATTCCCCATAAACTTTTGGAGAATGACAGTCCTTTGCCGAATATAAATCCGGGGTTTTCCAGTGCGTAGAACCGACTGGTACTGTACTCTTTATCGCTCATTTTTAGCACAAACTTAATTCACCCCTCACAATTTTGTCTCACAGAAAAAGGAAGTTTCTCCAAAGGGACTAAAATATTTTAGACAAATCACCAACCAATTTTTGTAAGAGTTTTCTAATGAAACCTGCTCCTAATGGACGAAGAAATCCACACTAAAAAAAATATCTAAAAATATACAACAGTTATTTGTATTGCTTTTCGTAGGCATTTACTTTGTTAACGTAGGCATTTACTATGTTAACGAAATGCGCACATTTTTTTAGGAAAAAATATTTGTTTTGTTTCCTGCAAAACTCTACAATCATTACACAGATTTTGCTGAGAAGAAACTAATTGAAGTTTTCTAGGGTTAAAGGTTCTTTAGACTACTTAGTCCTCTAACGACCTTCCATACTCAAATTTTCGCAGAACTCTAAAATGAGCCTCGAATTTTTAAGGATGTTAATATTTCTACTCACTCCCCTATTGCGAATGTCGACTGACAGTAGAATAGACCTCAGGTGATTGAGTCGATTATATTTTTGTATTGTGAAACTTGATCGACAAAAATTCATCTAACAAACAGTTGTCAACAGTCGCCCATTTAACGAGGAAGCGACACTCACAATATCATCGATAATCGACAATCGACTAATATTCGTTTATCAATTGCCAATCGACATACGCAAGAGGGGTGTGAGTTTAAATCTCCTTTAAAAATATTCCTCGTGGTATTTTATATTACCGTTTTTTTTTTGCTTAGATAATCGTACAACTTTTTTCCATAACCAAATTTTAGGGCTCAGAATGCGCAAAAACTTTGTTGGGCTGCCTCCAATTTATTGTTTTGAAAACACTCGCATATTTTATATATATAAGTTTTTTTCCCCTATTTTCTTTCTCAGTTAGTTATTTTACTTTAAATCCTACAGATATGCTTTGAGCAGACAGCTTGCTTTGCACTTTTCTTCAATAACATGATAAAAAATTAGTAGGCATTTATTATTCAAAAAATAAATTGTGTATTTTTTAAATATTTGATGAATTAAAATTTATATAAAATGCAAAAGAGAATAAAAAATAAAAATCCAATACATTCAAGCATTTTGTGCTATTTAAAATTTATTATTGTAAAATTGGAATATTTTCGGTGTGTGAAAAAGTACTGGTTTTTTATTTGAGCTATTTATTTTGAAAATGGGGAAGCCAATCCCATTTTTTAAAACTATTATAACAAGATATAGATATATAGCTATCATTATATACATTTTTTTTTATGGACTTGCCCCACTTTCAAAGTAAACGGAACATTTGTTATGTTAAATATAAAAGGAAAGTTTTAAGTTTGAAACACCTTAATTAAATGCCATGAAAATTAAAACAGGTTTTTGTTTACTAGTGTAAAAAATGGCTTGCCGTTGATTCACCTTAAATTTTAAACTTAAATTTCATGCGTTTTAATTGTAGCTAAGTTTAACTGGTAATCATGCAGTAAATGCCGTTCTAAAATATTTCAGATTCAATTTAAAAAATTGTAACGTTAGAACTTTGAAAAAAAAACCAGCGAACTAATTTCCGTTAATTGTTTTTTGTTTTTTTAAATACAGGTTTGGTATTGGAAAGCTGGAAATTTGATATATTTTTGTAAAATGTTCTTTAGCAAAACAAGCAAAGCCGCAATTACTAAAATAAGATGCCAAGAAAACATATAATTTATTTGAAAAAATAATTTTTGTTTAGTGTTTTTATTTGCTTTGGTTTAATGACTTTCTTTCATAAATTACAATGTATAAATTTATAAACAATTTGCTCCAGCCTTAGGTGTAGCTAAAATTTATAACTAAAAATGTATGTATTCTTGTAATTTGTATTTATATAAATAATATATATATATATATATAATTCTTTCATTAAGTGTTTATGCGATAAACTAAAATCGCGCTACTACAAGTCACATCACGTTAATTCACATGGGTTTTTTCAAAATTTTTTCTCATAATGTTAACCTCTTTGTTTTGTTTTTAATTTATTTAACATTAACTTGTCCGACAACAACGAAATTTAAAATAAGATTTTCTGCAAGCAAGGAAAAAAAATAAAATTTATTAAATGCATTTTATGTGTTCCTTCATCCGCCCATTCTAAAAAATGTGTAAAAACAGCAAGCACACACTATAAGTATTAAGAGAATACAAGTTTTTTTGTTTTTCAAAAGTACACGTAAAATAAGTAAAACGAATTATTGCTTATTAAGAAAAACACAACAACTAAAAAAACTAAAAAAAATATGTGAAAACAAAAAATGCGTTTGTCAAAAATGCGGACTAAGCCGTTGGTCGCCTTAAATACTTTTTAAAATCGTAAACTATTAAATGCGTTATATGTATACATAGACATAGACATAAACACTTATACAAACAAACATGTATTAAAAGAGAGGTTTAAGTATTTCCAATTGTTGTTAACATCCACACGGGTCTATCGCTTCCACCCGCTTCTAGCACTTCTGCTCTGGCAACATTTGTACTTGTATAGCTAATTTGATTTGATTTTCGAATTTTCGTTTAACTGAAAATCTATGTATTTCAATTTATTTTCTTTTCAGTTTGCTCAAGATTGTTTTTTTTTGTTTGTTCATTAATTCTCTTAAATAAAAATCTGTAATCCTCGCTTTAAAAACAATTTAATTTATATACAATATATTATAATATATAAATAAATATACATATATTTAATTATAGCTTAAGTTAAAAGTTAAAGAGTAAATAAATTTTAATGAAATGCTATCACAACAACTGCAACAACAAGCAACGATAAGTGCATACATGCATAAAAGAAAGATTGAAAGTTTATAATCGAAATATTACAAATAAACATCGTAATTCCAAAAATAAACAAAATAAAAATACTTGCGAAATAGTAACAAAAAATTAAAAATATAAAATTGTTTTACTTCATTTGTTTTACGTCAAATATATCACTGCACTTCGACTCAAAGAACATAGATTACAAATAAGTTGCATCCCATCCGACCGTTCCTCTAACAGAAAATCTCTCACATACCAGAAATAATTTGACATTTGCTCATTGATATTAGAATCCTATTATTTAGATCCAATTGGTTTCCGTGTGTGGTCAATCGGACGAGAGTTCTTGCCACAGGAAACAAAACGGCAAGCAACTTCTTTGTAATCTACGTTCTTTGCTTCGACTAATCGAATTGTCGAGTCAAAGAACATAGATTACAAAGAAGTTGCATCCCATCCCACCGTCCCTCTAACCGGAAATCTCGTCCAATCTCACCATAGCAGAATTCAGTTGACTTTTCCCGATTGACATTAGAATCTGATTAGATCCAATTGGTTTCTGGTGTGGTGAAAGTGGACGAAAATTCTTGCCACTGGAAATGAACCGCCATGCAACTTCTTTATAATCGACGTTCTTTGTTCGAGTAGTCACTTTTTTATGGTTGATAGTCGAATAGCAAATAGCAGATATTCGATTAACCGTTCACTTTCGACTAGGGATGAGCGTCGATGGTGGACGTTTGAGTAACATCAATGATTTTATTTCGCAGTTTTCTTACCTACCATCGGTGGGTTTGCTTCGATGTTGTCCTACCTACCTAAATTGCATAAAGCAAATTCCCACCCCTGGCGCAACAAAAAATGCCTAAGATAAGTGAATTCTCGAAGCATTTTACAAAAGTGCCCCATTCATCTGCAATAATTTAATACAAAATATAAAAAACTTGGAACAATACAGCAAATTTAAAAAGCCACAGGGAAAGTATACATTAGATCGGGTCGATTGCAATTACACCTCTAGTTTGTTAGCTTATTTTGAGGTAATTTTAGGGTCATAGAAATTTTCGCCCTTAGCGCGTCCTAAAAACAGCCAAAATCGAATTCGTTAATGTTTTATTCATTACTCGATTCCAAAGTGTGACATATTATAGAAGAGATAATTTTGAGAGTTATAAATCCTTCTAGAAACCTTTCATTCTGGAGTGCTCCCTTAGCCCCTTACTAAATTCAAATAACTTAATTTCTGTCCTCCCCAAAAAAAATTTTAGTCTACATAAAATCAAAAAATTTAGTAAGCGATGTATTTCTTTCTTTAAAAACATAACAATAAAGTACTCAAAATTATATTTTTGTTTATCTAACACACTTTTGAATCCAATTATAAATAAAAGAGTTATGAAGAAAATTCTATTTTAGCTGATTTTAGGACGAACAACTTTATGTTCCTAAAATCCTTTCGAAGAAGGGGTGGTCAATTGCTAACTGCTATTTTCGCGTCATGGCTTAGTATACGTGGAACTTTATTTTCTTCAAACGGTCTGCTCGATGAATGCAATCAAATTGTACAGCAGCGCCGTGTAGAACAACATCTGACAGAGTTCAGCCTCAATGAACGAAAACGAGGCAATCCAACTATTTATTTCACTTAAAAATTAATAACATCTTCCATTCGGTGAAGAAAATTCCATATTAATATTTACATACTTTTGTTAATTTTTTGTTTGTATTCGACAAATCAAACTGAAACAACAGCCGCTTTTATGTGTTGCACTAATTTTCACCAAGCAGTTTAGTTTAGTGCAAAAAAAAACCTTAACTTCTCCACTAGAAAACTCTTGGTATTCCTCGAACGGACCTAAAGTCAACAACACCATCTTCGAATAAAATTTGTTTCCTAGTGTGTCCTTGCGCTGTTTTTTCTGATGGCAAACATCGATGGACTTATGCGATATTTTATACCATTGCATATTCTGATATTTTTTCGCTGGTTAAGATCGAATTTCGGCTAATTGTTCATCATCGAATAGGCTAAATATCGACTAACTGAAGTATTGAAAGTTACTCAGAACAAATTCATAAAAAACATCATTATAGTGGAGTAGAAAATGAGTATTTTTCCAATAAGCAGAAGTATTCGAAAACATAAAAACCAAATATTTATTGAAAGAAAAGTACTAGTCGAAAATTAACGGTTAATCGACTATATAAGTAGTTGTTTATGGGAGGTTGGTCAAAAATGTCAGAAAGAAACGGTTAGTCGTGTAAGCGAAGACGACTGTTTTTTTAAACCACTTTCCAGTCAATTAACCGATTGCGGAAAAAATTCAGTTTTATAAAAAAAAAATCGGCTTTTCAATGGAATGCTTCATATTGCTTTCTCCCGCCATTTTAACAATTTTAATTGATTTTTGAACAAAATGTTAATAAATAAGAGCTCTACTCAATATTCCTTGCAGATACAGGTAAAAATTTTAAATGCCGTTAACTACTTTTAGAGAAAACATAAAGCATTTTATGATGTGTTTTCACTAATTTTGAAGAAACCTTTTCTCTAATTGGAGAAATCAAAAAAATTTCGTGGGTTCTTTTGTTTTTTCAGTGGGCACAATTTATAAAAAAAATTTAAGTCTAAAAAAATGGGACTTAAATTTTTCAACTCTTTACTTTCATAAAGAAGAAAATCCAGAACCGGGTCAGCAAAAAAAAATTATCATAAATTCACCAGAATTTCTAGCTACTTGAAACTTGCACTCGCTACAAAACTGCATACCCAATTTTCTAAAAATTCGTATTACAAAATTTTCAAATTTTGATGCCCATTTTTTTTTTTTTTTTTAATTTTTATAGATTTTCTAGAACAAAAGAATAAATTAATATTATCATCTCTCTATAAAAATTAACTTAGATAGCCATCATCGACTTTTCAGCAAAGAATAAAAATAAAAAGCAAAGAACTAGAAGTAATATAACCGCCAAAGTGAATTTCGGAATGTGTCGTAAACAAGGGATGAAATTCAAATTCTGAAAGTCACAAATAACTTTTTCTTGGTTAGACTTTTATTTCTCATATTTAGTATCTTCATAACATGAAATGTTTGTCTGAAATTATTATAACATATTTTAAGATTGCATTCGGAAATTTTTTGTTACTTTATTGATAAATTTCTTACGTTATTTTTTTCTAAAACTTTGGTTCATATAAATGGTAGTTAAAATAAAAGCTTGAAAACCGGCCGAAATTTGAGCAAATTTGATCTAAATCGGGTGATTTGATGTCGATGTCCTTAGAAGCGGGATTGAAGGCATTATCGTTATTATTAAACCTTTAAAGTCTTCTGGTTAGCCTGATATTTTCGAGAGAGGTAATCAAATTTACCAACTTCCATCATGCTGCCTTCATACAGTGCAATCTGGGTGGAGTGAACTAAGTAATGCAAGCGCAGTTCTTAGAACCCAGATCATCATTTTAATTAAAAAAATAGATATTAAGAGTAAAAAAAATAGTTATAACGGTCTGTTTTCTCCGTTCAGCGAGAGATCTTTGTACTGTTTTGTCTCGAAGGCGTTGTAATTCCAAAATACTTGGAAAATCTGCAGTATTTACTTTAGTGAAAACCCCCTCAATTTGTATTTCAACATCAAGACGCACACCACAAGTTATTGGAAGAACTTCGGGCAAACATCAAGCTATAGTGTAAGCGCCAAATTATTATTAGTTCTGTTCCTGTACTCGATGAATTTACAGGGTTTTACCCAAACTTACAGGAAGTTACAGGAAAAAATGTTCCCGTACATTAAAATCCTGTAAATGAGAGCGATTTTTTATAGTTGTGTAGAGAATGAAGATGAAAGATTTTACCCGAACTTTTTCTACGTGTAAAATCATGAAAAGTGTCAAACGATCAGTTGTTGCACAAAAGTAAAAACAAAAATTCTAGGAAAAATGTTGTTTTGTGTTCTCGTACTTTTTGGTTGTTAGTTTCTTTTTAGCCTCACTTTAAAGACTAATTTAGCTATTTGACTTTTTTACAAGCTTTTACAGAAAAAGTACTGAATCAGAGCTATTATTAGTAAAACTAACAAAAGGGAATCTGATTTTCATTTAAAACTATACTCTCATTTACTAGTTTTTTGAGAAGGAAATCGATTTTAAGTAAAAGCTGGTACATTCTGTTAAAATATGGTATGTGGTATGGGCTTATAATTGTCAATATTGAAATATATATATTAGGGACGAATTGAAAAAAATACTTGCAATGTTTGACTGTCATTTGGCCTCGACTCGCAGTTGTCATTTCAAGACCTTTCAGTAGCTTGGGACTGGTTCTCCACCGCTACTACTACTTCTACTACTACTACTACTTTTTACTACCGCTATTAGTCCTAATTACTAGTACTACTACCACTCCTACAACTGCTACAACTACTGTTAACTGCCACTACTAATAATTACTACTGGATAAAAATTTCTCAAACGGATCACCTGAATTCGGTGAAAAATTATTTTTGCTCGTTTTTTCATTTTTTCTGTAGGCATTAATGATGTAAACAAAAACCCAGTTGGATTTTCTAAAAAAAAAAATTTTGTTAAAGATATTGTTAATAAATGTTTTTCGTAATATTTTTTCAAAGATCAATTACGAACGATCTATCAGACCGATTTAGATGATTCGACCGCTATTTTAATCGTCATTTAATATAGATTACGTCTACGTATATCTGAATAAAAAAATTGAGTTTGAGTCAATGGTTTATATACTTGTTTATTACAAATTGAAGAAAAAATGTCTTCCGGGCCTTATTTCGACATAAAAAAATATCATATATACTACATTTCACGCTAAACAATATTTCGTTTTGAAAAAAAAATGGCCCGCAATCTGGAAAAAAGCTATTTAGCCTTGAACGTCATGATGCCGCGTTTGGAGCGCACTAGGGAAGAATAACACGTTATGGTGCTATGGTAAATTTTTTTTTAGAAAATCCAACTGGGTTTTGTTTGCATCATTAATGCCTACAGAAAAAATGAAAAAAACGAGCAAAAATAATTTTTCGCCGCATTCAGGTGATCCGTTTGAGAAATTCTGACCCTACTACTACTACAACTACTAATTTCTACTACTTCTAATTTCTACTACTTCTAATTATTACTACTATCACTACGACTACTCTATTTTTATTAATTCTACTACATATTACTATTACTTTTTTTACTATATTTTTTTACTAATGCTACTACTAATTACTACTGCTATTTTTTACTAATGCCATTACTAATTACTCCTACTATTTTTACTATTTTCTACTCCTATTTTGGTTAATGTTACTACAAATTACTACATTTTTTTTACTAATTCCTACTACTGTTTTTACTAATTTCTATTACTATTTTTACCAATGCTACCACTAATTACTTCTACTATTTTTATCAATGCTACTCCTATTTTTCACTAGTTTCTACTCCTATTTTTACTTATGCTAAAACTAAAAAGGTTGTCTTATAAAACTCCCCCCATATTTAATTCTCTCGTTTTAGCGTCGGCACAGAAGTTTTATTCCTGCCTCGCGCACTTAGTGCATGCGTGGTTTTTTTATTTTATTTATTTTTACTATTTCCTCAATTTTTTGTTTAAATTACGAACAAACGCTGTAGAACTATCGTGGGGAAAACTCAATGATAAAAATTTCGAAATCAAATGTTTGATGAACATTACTAGCATTATTAGTAAAACTGGCCTGGAGTGATGGCTTTCGGATACGAAAAATGGACGTAAAACGCACTGTAAAACGTACGCTTCCTTGCTCGCCGCTTTGGCAGGGCATGAAGGCCGTGATGGAATGTCATTAACCCTTCGAAGTTGAATGGCGGAAATCGTCATGCCTCCAATGAAGATAAAACCAAGAGAGCCATTGTCGCGAAACGATAAGTTCCTCTACAGACGCAGCAAGTGCGAGTATTTTGCATACAAAAACAATGATTTCGATGCGAACATGGCTAGAATTTAATTGTAAAAGTCAGAGCAATCAACAGCTACGATATGACAGCGGAGATAAGCTTTTGTTTATAGTGTAGTAAATGTAAATGTATTGTGTACTTCCGTTGATGGGGTCCTGTCTGTTGATAAAGAGCAATTGCTATGCCACTTTTATGAGTGCTTACCACATTTTCTAGGCACTTGTGCGCTTAGTCTGTCACAATATATGTAAGTAGACCGCGGGGGAAAGCAACAACATTCAGTATGAGGGGCTAAGGAAAATAAATAGCCAAACAAGTGGCGCCAATAAATAGGGGATGAGTTACATAACATATTGGCAATAACAATAACTAAATGTCTCTACTTACATCTATCCATACATGCTAAATATTCACACTTTTATATACATACATACATATGTACATAGTGTGGGAGTAAATAGCACAAACATCATTCGTGCCACAAACTGCGTGCTTAAAAATAACACAGATTAATTTGTCGCCAAAGCAGAGCAATGAGATGATAGAAGATACATATTGTACATGGTAGGAAAAACAACAAAAAACATAAAAGTGGATTAATAAAAAGGGATTTGCTAGAGTCTTAGCTGAAAGTGCAAAACATAAAATAAAACGCCCACAAAACGGTTGGAAGCTAAAGTAAGTTAGACAAACAACATGTTGCTATGCAAAGGAGAAAGTGGGGGTGAATACTCACAGTGCTTCATTTGGTACAAGCAGCGTGCACGAAATTATTTCTAGTATATTTTGTATATAGATAGTTAAGTATTCAAAGGGTATTCGAAGCAACTTCGATATTTCGGTCGCTTAAAACACTTGCACTAAAAATAATGAAAGGTTTGCTAATTCTTGGAAAAAATTCATAATTAAACATAAACCATATAAAACGACAATATTAATTTATGAGCTCAAGCCCAGTATAAGGAAAAGTATATTGGAAAAAAGACAACAACAGCCAGGAGTGGTAGAAATGGTAGCTATTTCGGAGATCATCACATCTCCTCATCAGATTTCATCCATGATTCCAGCGGCATATGAACCCAAGTTCATACGCAAGTGCGAATGGACCACAGTCGGCTTGTGAACTCCTGTTGCTTTTTACAAATGCCGGTAGAGTCATGAAAGAAATCTCAAAAATTTATATTGTCGTTTAACAAAAAATCAGGTCAAAAATAATATAAACCATAAACCAAAATAACATAAACCATAAAAATAAAATTTTGTAGAAAATTTATACAAATTCAATATGTTATGATAGGTAGTTTTGTAACCCATTCAATTTCAGTATCGTAAAATACATATATACTATGTATTCAAATCGTCATGTGCAGCCTTGTCTTTAGCAATAAGAAGTTAGATAAAAATATGTTTTAAAAGAGTTTCTTCCCAATTCAGAAGGGGCTGGTGGTGTTGCGTCATTTTACATAGGCATATTAGTTTTTGCAGGGATACCAAATTCAGACAACGCGGCATATAGGCAACTTCTTGTCGTGTTGTTGAAAGCTGATTTAAAGTCGACAAATAGATGATGTGTGTCGATCCTCTTCTCACGGGTCTTTTCCAATATTTGGCGCATCGTTAATATGCGACCAACGGTAGAATTGTCATGCCTAAAGCCACAGTGATAAGGCCGAGTCAGTTCATTCACGGTTGGCTTCAAACTTTCACACAATATGCTTGACAGAACCTTATATGCTGTGCTAAGGAGACTGATCCCGCTGTAGTTAGAGCGTACTAGGCAGAGAACACTTAAATTCTAACTAGGTTTTCGCCACCATGCTTGAATAGTTCAGCTGGTAATCCATCAGGGCTAGCGGCTTTGTTGTTCCGTAACCGCGTTATTGCTCCCCGAACTTCATCTACTTAGATCGGGTAACGCGATGTTAATGTCGCCATGAGGAATTTGGTCGTTTGATCGTGGAAAAATGTTCTTTCCACACTTTAAGTAGGCTTCCGTAAGTCGCCGAACTTGTTGGGAAAAATCTGGTCGGCCTCTCTCGTCTTTCTGCAAATAATACGCCTATCTTCCTTTCCCAATACCTCGCGAACTCCAGTCTAATGAGAAGTGTTTTTAGTGGCAAGGTATGAGAGTCGAGTGGTGAAGTTAGTAGCCGTCTGCTTTCCGACGTCGTGCTTTCTGTGAGTAGTTATACGCGAGTTTTTTGCTGCGCAGGCGCGTATGTATGTACATCTTAGCTTCGACAAGATAAGAGTCGATATTCGGTCGTCGGAGTGTACGTATGAATGTACGTCTAATACATTGGAAACATACCTTCCATCTACCGCAATATGAATGATTTGGTTTTGCGTTTTTCAATCTGGTAACAGCCATGTGGCTTCGTGAATCTTCCTATGCTGAAACCTGGTGCTAGATACTACCATGTTTCGGGTACCGGGTACCAGCAAAGTCGATAATTCTCAGTCAGTTCGAAGGTTTCATCGTGGAGACAGAATTTTTCGACAATGTGACCTTCCTTACTTAGCCTAGCATTGAAATCGACGCCCAGTGTGCACAAACGGGGATGTTAAAGTCGGGATTGAATACAGCCGCTCAATTGTAACTACTCTACTGCAACCACGGAAAAGTGCAAAATTGTCTAACAATGGGCCCGTTTTATTGTTAGCATCTTTCATGGAACATAAAATTTATTTAGTGTTATTTAAGATCGGAAAATAACTGTGATGGTAAATTTTTTTGTTGATTTAGTTTTATATTTAAAAATACTATATAAACAACTATATAAACAAAGTTGAAATTTCCCATGTGTTTTCATTGGGCTCATTCACAATAGCGCGGTTTTTTTTAACTCAAGTGCATTTCAAGAGGGAAATCTTTTTACCGATTTGGCTCAACTCTTAAATTTTTCCGAGTTTGTGTTGTTGCTGTACATGCCATTCGTTATCCTACCTAGTGTTCTTTTGCAATTTGTTTACAAGCCTAAAAGCTTAAGTGCTCACCCTAGTAGTATCAACAATTGCCATTTAAATGTAACACAAACCCGGAAGATACTAAAATAAAATAAACTGCATGTGTTATCCGCCCGCATGGGCTTTTGTTATCTACAAAGCGCACACGAAAATCTGTCGGTGTCAACGATAAATATTGTAACTATATGCACATTTTTGAACAAGCTAACTCTTTCAACTAACGATAAAAATATATGAAATAAATGTAAAACACTCGTAGTTGACATTAACCGACAGTGTATGTGGATGATATGTAAACATACACACACAAATTTCTATGTACATTTATACACCCGCACCGCTAATTGGATGTGCAGAAAGGAGTAGCTAACTGCCTCATTTTTGTTGCTCAATATAAAAGTGAGTTGCTTTCGTTATGTTTGCCTTTATCATTCAAATATTTACGTGGCGTTTATAATAAAGTGGTCGCATTGGAAGTCAAAAATACCTCTCCACATTGAACCCTAAAGCTTTGCAGCAAAATGCAAACTTGCATACATGGTAATTTTACACGTTATCAGCGTTTATTCGTGCCACCCACATATTTGGTATTAGCTTTTGGAGCGGCAGAGAAAGAAGGGGGCTGGTTAGTAGAGTGTGGGTTGAATGTAAAGTTGAGGTCTCAGCTGTAAAGCAGGCCACGAGCGGGCGACAGGCAACAGGCTGCCATTGACACTGGGCCATCATCGATGATAGAGACAATAAGGAGAGTCAAAAAGAGAGAAAGAGAGAGAGAGAGAGAATGGGAGAAAGTAACAGCGATAGCACGCATGCTTGGCGAAGCTGGGCTCCACTGTTGGTTCAACCCTCAACGCCAGAGCAGAGATTACAAATCGAAATCTCAAATTGTACCTAGTTTGTAAAATAAAATGTTTTTTTTTTTTTGCAGCTAAATATTTTTATTATTTTTTTACTTTTTTTATTATTTATGAAAAATTAGAGAGAATACATATTTAGGTGAGCTAGAGCGATTTGAACTTACTCTTATTGTAGTTGTTTTTTATTATATGAAAAATAAAATCAGATCTTGGAACAGTTTAAGCGTGAAAGCTCTGCATAAAAATATTTGAAAATTTGTTCAACAAAATCATAATAATGAAATTGATTTTGATGTTATCTTTCACTTTTTGGTTTTTTTTTTTTGGAAAAATGGTTTAAGAAACACTTGAATAACTGAGCGAAAACACTACCGATTTAGGCGAATAGTATATCATGGGAAAGGTATATTCTCACCCTTAATTCCTTGCAAATAACCCTATTGACGTTCCAATTTATTTTAACAAATCTCATTATTATTAGAACAAATTTTACAATATTTTTTGAAGATTCAACTTTTTCAGCTTTTGTGGTAGATGCAACTGTATTAAAAAGAAAGGGCCGATACTTGTCAAAAATTAGTTGTCGTATAGTTATGATACGTTAACTATATATTTGTGAAACCCATCAAATTACTTATGTATATTGAAATTAAAACACTTTACTTTGAATCAGTGCTGCTGCCCACGTCTTCAGCGATAGTTAGTATTTCTGCAAGCAGATAAATGTGTCCAAGACACAACTCTTTTAACAATGTGAAAAATATTTGAAAACAATATTTCAACCATGTTACAACTTATAAATATCGATCCTAAATTCTGACATTGAGAGGATCTCAACAGTCTTACCTTTTTTACCTATATATGCAGATCAATTGTTATACATCTTTCGAGAAATTCTGAAGAGGTAATACTTTAGATACGTAGGGGAATGTCGTTAGAATTGGGCCACTTTTTGATAATTCTCTAATTTGTTTAAAAAATTTGAGTTTTTCCAAATTTTTTTTTTTTATTCGAAAGTTCAAACCATTATTTATAATATATATTTATGGTAACTTGCTGCGACATGGGAAGAAAAGTTATTGACGACAAAAAAAGAAAAAAAGTAGTCAGAGTTTGGCTATCACTGAAATTACATGGAATATGTACTGAAACCGGTTTTTATGAAATGGTATGCAACATTTTATTGTTCTTTATACATTTTGACATATTCACGATGAAAAACTTAGAAAACTAATTTAATTTCGAGAATTTTCCCGGCGTGGTTCTTCTGCCAAGCATTGCATTGCGATTTATAATAAGCCTTGACGGGACCGTACACCGAAACGTCCAGGGGTTGTAGGCGATGGCTGTAGTGGGAGGGAAATGACAGAATGGAGACTCCATTTTCAGCGGGAAAATGTAAGGCCTCCACGGAAAGGTGGGAGGAATGATTATCAAGCAGCAAGAAGTTTGGTGATTGCTTCGATGCCTTCGTTTTTTCGACGAAAAACTTCATGTACTTATTGAATTCCGCTTGTTGCAAAAATGGTTATTTATTTTTTTTTTTTAGTCATGAAATGAGACTTTTATTTCTACAATTTATTATTTTAGTGTTTAACGGCGCGAAAAACATGCTAAGAAATGATATTTCCCTGTTAGAAAAAGAAAAGGATGTGGCCCAACTCTGACTACACAAGTGACCCAACTCTAATAACATTCGTGTTTTTTTATCGCAACTCACTACAGCTGGAGAGGTTGAGGAATCAAAATTTCCTTTTGGAAACTTGTTAATGATCAAACAAACAATGTTATTATATACTTCAATTTCGGCATGGTTTTTTCCGAGTTATGGGCACTTTTTTCGAATTATACAAAACTTTAAACACTATCGCAAACAAGACGATGGCCTGACACTTTTTGGAAATAATTTCTGCGACTGTCAATGCTTTTGAAAGTTAGCCGTCATCGAGACAAACAGTGCCATGCATTTGCACCGATGGCCAAATACAGTGGTGGCCCAACTATGACAGTGGCCCAACTCTGACGACTTTTCTGACCGCCCATGCATGTAATACTTCAACAGCCTTTCTCTATTAAAATAATTCTGAAGATAAGAACGAAAATTTTTCGAATGGGAAAATATTTGTACAAAAATTAATAAATTTACTTTACATGCATATATGTTAAATTAATTAATTTACTGCACTAACTCACAGTACTACATTTGAAAAATGCATTTATATTGTTATTATTCAAATGTTTTTCTTAGCCCGCTTTCTTTCTTTTTCGGCCAGGCTAAATAATTTTCTGATGAGCTCAGCTCCTGTGGACAATGTAATATGAATACAAAATTGATCCGCTAGATGTCGCGGCGATGGAGATATTTTGAAAGTTTTTATTTACGGCTCGATTTGGCTGATCATATATATATTACCTTTCGCATTTAAGGATATAGCGCTGCCCAAGCAATCGGCTTGCATGACACTGAGATCGAGATATTAGGATAATTAGTTTCACGTGACCGCTTAGGCCTCTAAAAATCATAATCTTTTATGTTACCCCCTTTTTGCACATTCTTATGTGCATCGGTAGTTTCATGCAAAATACTATGGGGGAAATTTTTGTAAAACATTTTAACCCTCTAACTCTGCAATAGATGGAACTTTTGTATCCCTTTTGCGGAAAAATGTAAAAATGCCATAAAACAGGGATATACAAAAATTAGCTGAAGTAAAATTCTACTGAAAGTTTCTGAATATACGGAAATTCAAAACTCAATTTGACTGCCAGAAATAAGTCAAAACTGAAAAAATATTGAAGAGTTGATTTCGTACTTATTCCTTATACTGTTCCTTAAATGTCACACAAACCCAAATTTTTGAGGGTTACTGTTTATTGAAAAAAGTTGTGGTAAAATTTTAATATAGCTTACACTTCGAAAGAAAGAAAAAAAGATAAAATACCTATGAATAATAACAGGTATACAAATTTGGGTAACTAAGTGAGTATTTTTGAAGTAAAACTTCTTTAGTGGCAATGATTTTTTACATCGCGTAACGAAAGCCAGAATATCGCATAAGAAAGTCGGGTCACAATCGCTTTACTAATTTCTACACTACTTTTACTCACTTCTACCACTATATTTACTAATGCTACTATTAATCCGGTTCTACTATACAGAAGTGAGAACCCAAATCGTCTTTGGAAAACGAGTAATGGTTTTTTAAATGCTTTACAAATATAATCGATTTAGGCTTGGGTAAAAATGATAAATATATCGAAATATCGATATTTTTAAAAGTAAATAATCGATAGGTACGACGATATTTTTAATCTCGGAATATCGATATTCGAGATTTACTTACCATGTTTATCTATTTCAATATTTCCCAAGGTATTTATGAGCCCAGCTCAAGTAAATGTTCATGTTTTTCAAAATAATCATAAGTCATAAAATGTTTATCTATTTCAATATTTCCCAAGGTATTTATGAGCCCAGGTCAAGTAAATGTTCATGTTTTTCAAAATAATCATAAGTCTTAAACAATAAAAAAGTGTATGAATCCGGTGAAAAAAATGGCAAGATTTTCTGATGAGGAGTCCCAATGTACTTATGTGCGCATATGTGGCTCTGTTGAATCTAAGTGTTTTTTTTTGTTTAAAATAATTTGTTTCAATACACAAATACATACATCAAATTTTATACTTTGAGCTTTTTGAGGCGTAAAAAGTAAAATAAAACTAATGAAACTACCAAATATGTATAATTTTTTTCACTCTCGAATATTTTTACAACACTTAAGCTAATTGCGCCTTGACGTAATAATATCGATTGTTTAAAAATATTGATATATTTTCTCATTTGCTCAAGCCCAAAGAACATACATACATAGATTAATCTACGTTCTTTGCCCAAGCCTAATTCGATTCGTAGTTTTATTTGAAAAGATACTACGCTACTTAAAAATAAATAAAATTATATATTTGAAAAATTTTTGAATTTTTCGGAGTTACCTCTTTCTTTAATCTCGCGGCAACACTGCTTCTCTGCTTTTGCGCCTGGCCTACTAACGGCCAATATTCAGGATTTATATTGCTATCAATTTTTATTCCAAGTATAGGAAATAATAGATCAATTGTAGATCAAACGCTATACATATGCTTTTTCGGAAAGTCTGGAAAGAGTTTAATAAGTTTGAATATCTATATATTTGTTTTCTTTGTAACAACGTGGCTTAAAAACTGATGAACGGATTTGAATCAAATGTATGCAATACATTTCCATAAGAAAGCGCAAGAATCGAGGTATTTGGAAAATCTGTATTTATGGTCCGATATTGATGATGTTAGAAAGCTATGGAAATCTGTATTTTTGACTCGAATTTGATGAAATTAAAAGCGTATAATGGATCCGCTAGGTGGCGCTAAAATACCCTGCGGAACAAAAATTAAAAAAAAAACCTGCGGTCATAGTTTTGTTACTAGTTTTTATTAACATTAATAGCAGGCTTACGAACTGTGTTTTTACTTTTTTTGGATTGACTCTAGTTCTTGAGATAAACGAAACTGAAGAAATTAATGAAACAAAATTATATGACCCAGTTCCAGTTGTATTAATTAATTATTCCTCAATAAGTTTTGTTATATAAATTATTAAAACAAGTAGTTCGTTGGTTTAAATATTTTATTATTATTTACTAAATACCCCTGTTTTA
Source organism: Anomoia purmunda (assembly GCA_951828415.1). NCBI lineage: Eukaryota > Metazoa > Arthropoda > Insecta > Diptera > Tephritidae > Anomoia > Anomoia purmunda. The sequence goes on from OX639994.1 coordinate 125,404,495, forward strand.
TATCTTTATGAAACAGTCGTGCAAGAAATGAACATTGGATTAGAAAGGACTGGCCGGTGAGAGAAAATATGGAGGTAGGAACAGCAAATGTGGTTCATGATCATTCTTCCACCACTTCACATCAAGCTTGGGCTAATGAAACAGTTCATTTGATAAGACAGGTGACTGTTTCGAATATGTGTGCAAAAAATTTCCTGTCCTTAGTATGGAAAAACTAAAAGCAGGAGTCTTCGATGGTTCTCAAATTCGTACCCTTCTAAAAGACACTGAATTCTTAGTCCATATTTATGGCTCACTTTGTTCAAATCTAATAGGCTTATTAAGCACCAAGATGTTAGTTGTATGTTGTAAAAAAATTGCTAATAAATTTATAAATGGCTTCATCTCTTTTGTGACTACTGGATATTGTTTTTAATTCATCGAAGCCGCATTTTTAGTTTTAAAAATCTGCATAAATTAAATTGAATGCACAGAATGTACCTTTTGCTTTGAAAAAGTTGGAAAAAGGTAAAATTGTACCGTTTTTTTGCGCTTCCTACAATTTTACCTACTTTACCATCCCTGCGCCACGCCTGCTGACTGCAGGGGAGCGCTCGCTCTTCAAAATTAATTTTTTACTCTCTATCAAACTGTTGCACGAGAACAGTTGTTGTTTTTATGCGCCCTTTGGTATACAGGCATTTTATGAAACACATTGTAGGTAGTTGGTTGGTTTTTTATAAAGTCATTCCGTTAACATTATCGCTATCATCCGCCAACTCAATTGTTGTGGTATTGGTTTCATGGCTGCGCTCATTTGCTTCCCTAACCTTTTCATTATTACATACTTGTGTTGGTCCTGGTAGTTTTGTTTTGTTTTGTTTTTTTTTTAGTTATCTGTTAATGTTTGTTGTTGTATGTGTGCTGTACATATGTATATAGTATATGCAATTAGGCAACATGTTTGTTTTGTGAATGACAGCGAGTAAAGTGTGAAAAATCGATGCGGCTTAGTAGCTTTAAGTTGGTGGAAAGCTTTTTAGCTTGTTTATCTTTTCATTCGGAATTTTTATACTTTACTACACACACACACCTTACCATACTATATGGATTTACATACAATTGATTTCAAGCTTAATTTACTACACGTGAACTTATACTTAGAGCTAGTGAATAGAAAGTGATATTGTTTTCCGCAAAAAAAAAAAGAGAAAGAAAAGTCAAATAAGAATTGAATGTGGAAAACTCGATTTTATGAGAATTCGTGGAAGCAAAATCAGCTGTTATAGTGCTATAGAGCTATGCTAAGTAAGCTTGTTAATATAGAAAATTTGAATGACTATACGGTCGAACTTCTCTATTACAAACTTCTGTACAAGGAAGTTTTCAATATAACGAATTAATTCCCAGAGCACAGCAATTTCATTCAATTCTCAGAATGTTTTACTCTCCTTATACTAAATTCCCTTATAACGAACTTTCCTATACTGCGATTTTTTTCCACGCCTATATCTCGAATTTCCATACGTTTTCAATCTCCATATAACGAATTTTACTTCTGTTTTTGTTTCGTACCAAAAAAAAAAGGCAAAAATTTAATCAGGGGAAGTCCCGAACTAAACATTTTAAGATAAAAATCAATAAACAGAATGCCACTACTAGTAATTTTTGCCTCAGTCCTCAATTTGCAATTGACGTATAAGCTGAAAGCATGCAAAATTTTGAACCGTAAATACATTTCTTGCTTCAAGTTTTTTTTTTATTTCGTGCTTCAAAAAAGAAATGTGGAAAGATCAAACGCAAACAAATATTAAAAAAAAACTGTACATACAAACACAACCTTTTCAAACAATTCTGTATTACGAGTTTTCTATATAACGAAGTTTATTTTTATCCCCTTGAGATTCGCTATATGGAAGTTCGCCTGTATTACCATTTGTAACTTTATTTATTTATTTATTTTGAAAACGTTAACCAATATGTAGCAGAGTTCAACAAGTTTGAAAGCTCCCTATTATGCAGTTTACTCGGATATAACACACTTGATCTATTGTTATGTTCAGGACTGATCCGCTTTTCTTAAAAAAAAAAACAATGTATAGATCGCCATGTACAATATTCTGCTTACTTCTAAAAATTTTGTGTAACACAAAACCTGTACCAGCATTATTATTATTATTACAAACAGAAGCTTGCAATATAAAAGCTGTAAGCCTAGTAATAAAAGATGTACCAGTAAAATTCATTGAATGTTAAGCGGCATGGAGGCGATCAAATAACTTGATCAACGCTTTAACTGTATGCGTCAGACTTCGGTCAGCTACACATACACTACATCGCCTCATTGTCAGCTACAGTGTTGCCGTTGTTCGACTAAAGGGTTAATTTGACCCATTTTAAGCGCTAACACCCTTTATTCCGACTGTTGATTTAGTTTTGATTTTTTCATCCTTTTCTAAAATTATGTGAGACTTTTGTCCCTTTACAGAGGTTATTTTACAAAATGTTAACAGAAACGTTCTAAACGCATTTCTCCAGTAAATACAAAAAAAAAATACATCACTAGAAATTTATAAAGAAAATGCAACTCTTCCCTTCGCAGCGCCTGTTTGTGCACAAGGCTGCTCAAAGCGTTTAGAGAGGTGAATTCATGTAAGGGGGAGTTGGATGAACAGCTGAGGTTGAGGATGTAAGCCATGAATGCAAAAACTGACTTTGACAATCATAGCCGTAGAAGCAAAAACAATGCTCACGTAAATTTTATACTTGCGCTACTGCTACTACCTGTTTAATATACTTGGTTTGCCCGCATATGTTCTCTTCAAATTGATCAGCGTAGAGTTCTAGCAACGTAAGTTTTTTAAAGTACTTTTATGTTTTATTTCTCTTAACTAAGCTTGTATCGTAATGTACCAAAATTGCAGTTAAACCCTCAAATTAATTCTTTTATTAGTATAGAAAAAAATCAAAGATTTACTGCATAACTCTAGCGTCACCTTTATAACATCTTTCTAACATAATCAATATTGTACCATAAATACGGATTTTCTGAATATCTCGTCTCAAGCGCCACCTAACGGATTAAAATATATCCTAAGTCCGTGCCACGGGACTAACCAATATACTGTCCAAATTTGATTAAAATCCGGTTGTCAGTTTTTAAGCCAAATTGTAACAAAGAAAACAGCTTCAATTTATGTACCAACAAATGTGTATAGAAAGTCCTGAGCACCACCAACAAAAAAAAAAAAAAATTATCGAAAATTAACAAGAATTTTTAACTACTTTATACTTGTACTGTATTATAAAAAAATTGTATGAGCTACAAAAAAATATCGTATTAAAAAAGTTATAAATTTTGATGACATTTTCTTTTTAAATCTGCTGAAAATTTAAAAATTCGGCTTACGTGTATTTTTTTATAGAATTAGCTACCACAACAAAAATGACAAACAATTAAAATTAAATAAGGAAAATTGTCAAAACTTCCCAATACATGTTGCTATTGTTTTTGTGATCACAGGTGTGTGTATGTAAATATGTAGAGAAAATACAATTACTCTCTGCATTGAATGAAAAATTGTCACTTATACCGGTGTTCTGTAAACAGTCTCAAGTCACTAACTGAGACTTTTTCGTGGTGAGATTGATTTTGAGACTATTTGGTATTCAGTAAGTCGTATTAAGTCTTTAACGGTTAATTTTAATGTAAGATATCCATATTGTTTTCAAAGAGCAATAATGCTGTTGACAAAGAATTGAAAAAGTACATTGTGTGCTATCGATGAGCATAATTTCATTGAGGTTTATTGTGCATCTCTAACTGAACGTACGATCAGCTTATTGTCTCTACTGCTTTTCACCATTGCCTTTGGTGACATTTTTTGAGACTGTTGCTTACTGAATACCGAAATCGTCTCAAGTCATAAAAAATGTCTTTAATTGAAAGCAAAGAACGTAGATTACAAAGAAGTTGTATGACGTTTCGTTTCCTGAGGCAAGAAATCTCGCCCAACTCACCACACGCAGAAACATCTTATCAGATTCTAATATCAATCAGCAGAAGTTAAATTAGCAAAGAATGTTGGTTACAAAGAAGTTGCATTACTCTCAACGTTCTTTTAACAGAAACTCTCGTCCAATTTCACCATACCAGAACTAATTTGACTTTTGGTGATATATATCTGATCTGATTCTGATTAAATCCAATTGGTTTCCGGTGAGGTGAAATTGGACGAAAAATCTTGCTACTTCTTTGAAATCTACGTTCTTTGAAATTAGCACGGGCATGGTGAATTGGACGAGATTTTCTGTTAGAGCAACGATGGGATGTAATCTACGTTCCTTGTTGAAAGTCTCAAATTTAGTGACTTGAGATGAGGCTGAGTTACTGAATACCGGCATTAGTCAACTGCTTCCAATTTTTCGCCGATACCATCACTTAACCCACTAGGTTTGCTTATATAGAACTCTTTGAGCTTGAAAGTTTTAGCTTTTGCCAAACAACTGGCATTTGAGTTTTACTAAATAATTCACATTTTCGCTAGCAAAACAACACCGTACTTTACTGATCGCTACCATTTTGTCAGTACTATCTTCCTGTAAAGCCTATCCCCATTTAGCATGCAATAAATGAAAATTGACTTATCGACAAACTTGAAGTGCTAGAGAATAAATAAAAAGCTCCTTAGCGCAATAATACTCGAAGAAAATACATATAAACACGCACAAGTGGGAGCTTTTTCGCATAGGCCGAAATATTTACGCAGCCATACACAACGATGTTAACTCCCACACACAATCTCGCCCTCATAGCACAACAACACATTGGATTGTTGTTGTTGTTGGTAGTGTGTCCAAAGTCAGAGTGCTGTTATCGCTGCAAGATACAAACCGAAAATAATTCCGCACACACACACACACACACACACATACACGCAGTAGTTGTTGTTGTAGTCACTGCGCACGAAGTAGCTGTAGCCGCCCGTCGTCACGGCTGTTATGCGAAGCTTGCGAATGTTAGGCTATTCGCTATTTGCAGCTCCTCATAGCGGACCAAATAATTTAATTCGTCGTTTCAGTAGGACATGAGCAGTCCTTCGGTTGTTGCCAACATTTTAAGCTATACAAAACGTACTTGTGTGAAATTGGCTGGATTATTTGTACAACAAGCGTTTTAATGGGGAAAAAGTGGAAAAACACACAGATGTGTTGATTATGATTGCATAGTTTTGGGCTGAGCAATTGAAATGCTTTCGAATATAACTAAGAAATAATATCGATAAAAAATATATCATATTTAAAATAGTTTTTGAAGAAATTCTGGTGTATATTTTTTTTTAGTGGCTAATGAAATTTCAAGCAAACGAAGTTGGTGTAAGTGTAAATTTTTCCAGCTATATTGGTGTAGCTACATACTATGTGTGTTCGTTGGTGTGTGTTCGTGTGCGTGGTGATGACGTAGTAGACGTTATAGGTATACCTTAAGTTGTTGCTGCATAAATAGTGAAAAGCTAGCAGCTGGAGAAAATTGAAAAAGCAGCTGAAGTGCAGGAGTAGCCGACGCAGCAGCGGTAACAGCCGCAACAATGTCAACGTCAACAGTTTGAAGTGTAAATATTTGTGAGTTGCTGTATATAAATTTTTCAATATCAAATCAAATAGGCAATGGAATTTCTCTAGTGAATTCATTAAAAGCAAACACTTGCAATATGTACACAAATTTCAAAAAAAAAAAGAAAAAAAAAAGAATTTTCTTGGAATTTCACCCACAGCAGTGGTTAACGATATGCTGTAAGCAGCTGCAATCGAAAACATTTTCACACACCTACATCTAGGCACAAACAAACAGTCAACACGCTCGTTTGCCAGCCAATTAGCTACATAGGTACGCCACAGTCCAGAGCCACTTTGTATACATAAGTGCAAATATTTTACCATATCAAAACCATCATTCTCCATCATAATGGCTTGCTTCGATTCCGCTATTTATTTTGCTTTTTTACAATTCTGCAAAAAAATAAAACAAAAACCACTGCACAACCATCGTCATTGCTGTCGGCCACAAATGAAATACTTGATATACACAACTGAGCATTTCAATCGGTTTAGTAAGCAGGTAACCTTCCACGCCAGCAAGCCGTGAAAGTGCCGCTATCTACCCTCTGTATATAGATGGATACTAAGTAAATGCACATCTGTTCTTACCTTTCGTTATGTTATTTTTAACTTATCAATTCCATGCCATGAATGCAATAATTTTTCGCCTCCGTTGCCTTACCTTTTCTACTACGTTGCCTACCAATATTTACAGTGTAGGGTTGCTAAAATGCCCCGAAGCCGCCCCGAAGCCGCCCCGATCGACTACAGAGTGTAGCAGTAACTGTGCTAAATATTTAGGTGAGACTTGCGTACGCGGCGTAGATGGGGTGTATGGCTACGGTAATGGCTACACCTATGACAGTTCATTCATTACATCTACACCTTCTAAAGTTCGCGGTGATTTAAGTTTTTGCAACATACAGTGTGAATGTTTCATGTAAATTGTTACCAAAAATAGTAAAGGTACTTTAAGTTAGGTTAGGTTAGGTTAGGTGGCGTTCCTAGAGGGATACACTTAGACCCATGGTCCATTGTGGTACCGCATTGGGGCTGTTAAGTGACCCCTGTTTCCCTTAAACCACTTTGTACTCTTAAGGAACCTCGCCTGGTCGCTAATTTAGACCCACTCATAGCTTCAGCTCTTCCTCTAGCTAGTGTCGGACAGCGGCAGAGAGGAAGATGTATGTTTTCGTCCTCCTTTATGTCACGGCAACTCCAAAAGAAGTCTTGACGTCCTGTCTCCCCAGGCTGAAGAGAGACTTCGTTCATTGGTAACTCATCGATTGCCAAAGTGCTCTTGCACTGCTGTACTCCGGTAGACGGAAGCTAAAAGTTATGCCCAACTGCCAAAACAGCTCCACCAACTTTTCGGCCAAGCTGGGACCCATCCGTGTTAACATGGATGTTTCCGCTTTTCCTAACTTCGTCCTATCTCCACTCTTCCCTTTCGGGCAGTAGGGTCATGAATTTGGTTTCGGTCGAGCCGGTTAGAAGCGCTCACTCGTTTATTTTTGGCAGTTTCGTGAGCTAGGCCATTACTGAACTGTGGCCGATATAAGTATGTGTCCATTTCCTAACTGAATTTAATCTAATGGCTGTATTGCATGCAGCTTTCTTAGCGTTCAGGTAAACCGGGAGGAAAATAAGCAACACACTAAGCGCCTTAGTGGCTGTAGTTTTCATAGCCCCGGATATTAACGGGGACGCGACCCGCAGAACTCTCACTACTTTCTTAATATTTAATTTTTTGGCGAGAGCTTCCCACCAAACCGCACCATAAAAAAGGATTGGTCTCACAACAGTCATGTAAATCCAATCCTGGGTGCTAAGCCCGAGTTCTTGCATATTCCTCTGTTATACGAGTAAACAGCCGTCGTGGCTTTGCGGACCCTTTTGCTAACATTGGGCGCTTTGGTCCCCCTGAAATTTGGCTATGCTCTTCTTTCACATAGAAAAAAAGAATAAAGTTACTTCGCAATCTCGGTGTACATATACAGGGGTATGCAGATGACCTTGTAGTATATGTATATGGTGACCTGCACCGCATGCCACAAGTTTCGAACACCATCAACAAATGGTACATTGAAAAATAACTTTTTATTAAACCCTGCAAAAGCTGTGTTGACCCCATTCAAAAGGAGAAGGATTATCAAAATTACATGTCATTTCATGAAGCGACCTACCTAAGAGTAGTCTTAGACAAACAGCTAACCTAGAACATTCATCTCCAAAAGGTGTCGTGAAAAGCAAGAAAGGGGTTTTTGCCTGTAACAGGTAAAACGTGGAGCTTAAATACCAAAATGACTTGCTGCACATTCACTACATTCATTAGGTCAATGGTTACCTGGTTGCATCTTTTAGCATGTGACAATATAAACCTGCCCAACTAATGCCTTGGCATCCCGCCGCTTTCTATCCTAATAAGTAGAAAGAGAAGGATGTATTGCAGTCCTAAGGTTAGATGGTATCTCCGACCTCATAGACGGAGATACTAATTAGAACAAAATCCATCAATTTCAAACCCTATTTCCAGATCTTGTTTACGGCTGGATCAAATTGGATAATGGTAGAACAGGGATGGGAATATACAACCCCAAATTCAGAACAATCCATACCCATACATAGAAACCTATGCTAGAGAATGTCTGCGCAGGAAAATAATAAGCGAAGATAATATATACCAATATTCTCTCTGACAGTCAAGCGACTCTTGATGCCTTAAAATCCGACAAGTTGACCTCTAAACTGGCATCTGAGTGGCTAACTTTTTTAAACACACTTGGAAACTTAAACACCTTGACTGTCAGATGGATTGCCATAAGGGGTATGAGGGAAATGAAAAAGCCGATCACTTGGCAAACCAAGTGTCAGTGCGCCCTTTATTGGGTCTGAACTATTTTGTGGACTCGCCACTCACAAAAGCCACGCTATAAATATCGTAAGACTAATAGAAGTGAAGAAATTTGCTAGCTACTTGTTAAATAGCGCAGAACAACGTCACGCAAAATAATTCCTTGCTCCCCTAAGGGAAATATCGAGAAAGTTCCTTTCACTAAGTAGAGAGGACTTACGTATTCTCTTATTGGGTATTTTACAGGACACTGTAACCTAAGATATCACAGGAAAATGTTGGGCCTATCTGAAACCGATGTTTGTCGATTCTCTGAAACTGAATTAGAAAGCTCAGAACATGTTCTCTGCAACTGTCCTGCACTAAAAGATGGTTTTAAAAGCAAAAGGCCGTATAAAATAGATCAAATCTGGTCCCAGTGCCTTGTAACCTATAATAATAAAGATCGTAAACATTCGATTTAGGTGATTTTGAGCGAGTTTAATAATTTTGGGCTTGTGCATTTGGATCCATTCGCACTACCTGCAGCAACGAGCTCAGTTGCTAGGATTTTGAGTCGCTGGACTATTTCCATAACGTTGAGAAAGCTAATTCAGTTTATCGCCCCATCACCAATTGCCGTGCTTGGTATCCTTCGTAGAATCTGATGCAAAGACGATGACAACATTGGAAGAGGCCGGACTCGAAGTGTTCGCGCGGAAAATTCAGCGGTAAATTTATGAACCTTTATTTGACTTCGCGCTTTGATGAGCTCGATCTAAATTTCCTAAACGGTAATAGCGCCAATAAATAGAAAAAGGAAAAGGAGCGTTCTGGCAGATCTGCAGTCTCGTTTACTGGTGAAGAATTCACTGAAAGGGATCCCAGCAGTAAATCGTATCTGCTAAAAATTCGAGCAGTACTAGCTCGTTAAGAGTCGCACATACCCCTTAAGTCGATTCATCTAGCCCTCATAGCTCGTTCCACGGGCCTCAACTTAGATAAGTTTGACGACAAGGACCGTGAGCCCTACGCAGCGGCTACAACAACAGGAAAAAACAAGATTGATTGTAAAAAGTCGCATGACTATTTTAATGGATGTTTTTCTAGATATCAAAAAATATTATTTTTCAATCCTCATTAAAAGTTGTGTAACACTGTGCTACGTTGCCTGCAGCCATCATATGCACAAGTAAATATGGTCATAGCCATTACCTCTATAGTCAACCTTTGTGTGGGAGGTGTTGGTTTTGTTTTTCTCTTCTTGATTTCTTTAACTTGTTTCGCCTCCATTGGAGAGGGTTTGTTTGGCCGGGACTAAAAATAGCATGGCATGTTGACGGCGTGTGTAACAGTTGAGATATGTCCAACGTGTTTGGTAGATTATTTATATACTATATACATACATATATATACGTTAAATTATAAGCAAAGTTTTTGTCATCACCGTGCAGAGCCCGAATAATATTTTGGCAACCTTTTTCGCTAAGAGGCAGTATTTTATCAATATACGAACCTCTTTTGAATCCACTTTTTCACAAAAGTAAAAATAGTTTCATTCAAACGACTGTAACTCGTAAACTAATCGGCGAAATGTCAAAAATATTTGACACTTAGCTTCTTAAGTTCGCTTCTCACTAAAAATCATATTTTTTTGATATTGTCAGCGCCATCTATGCCTCACCTGATGAACGTATTGGCCCATGGTACATTGATTACCGTTAAAAGATTAAACCGATCAACGATGTGATTTTATATGATGTTCGTTGAAATGAAAGCTCCACCGAATATTGAGCTAAGTACTTATATGTTGTAGAAGGAAATCTTAGGAAAAGTTTAGAATTCGTATCGCCACTTCTCGAAAAAATTAAAGAAAAATCTATTAAAACGATAGAACTAATTATGATCCTAAAAAGCTAAATATTTTGAGTGCACAGAAACAGACGTCCAGGAAAATAAATTTATTCACCATATTATCAGCATCATAACTACATATATTCTGAAAAAGTCCGTGGATACTCGGATGCTGTGGATACTGTGGTTTGTTGTTGAGTAGAACAAAGAATATTGCCAGTAAGTGTGAACTAAATTCCTGAAGGGCAAAAAGTCTGACATAACCCTGCAAAAAATACGACGAGTACGGTATGTGCCCGGGATGACTGGCAAAGGATCATGCGACTAATGCCAATTTGAATCCCTTTGTATGGAGCGAACTCTTCCCTTTTGTTCGAGTACGTCCTATGAAAGGAAAAATTGCATTCTTTTGTACACGGACTAGTATGAATGTAGAGTGGTCTCTTTTGATACACATTAGAACTAGTGTATTTTTGTCCTCAAAAGTATCGGGTGTTTTTTTTAGGGGTATAGAACTTCGAATTGAAATAAAACACAAGAAAATCGTTTTAAGGTCCATCAATTTGGCTTTATTGGAAGGATAATTTTATGCCATTAATGTTTAAATAAGATTTCGGGCATGTGGCCGCCGCGGCTGGCTCGAATAAAGCCAATTCTACAGGTCCAATTTTCAACCACTTTTTCGAGCATATGGGGCCGTATGTCGGCAATAACGCCACGAATGTTGGCTTCCAATTCCTCTAACGTTTCTGGTTTGTTGGCGTAGACGAGCGACTTCACATATCCCCAAAGAAAATAATCCAATGGTGTCAAATCACACGATCTTGGTGGCCAATTTACAGGTCCATTCCGCGAAATTATGCGCTCATCGAATGTTTCCTTCAATAAATCGATTGTGACGTGCGCTGTGTGGCATGTAGCGCCGTCTTGTTGGAACCACAACTCATCCACATTCATGCCATCCAATTCGGGAACAAAATAGTCGGTTATCATGGCTCTATACCGGTCTCCATTAACGGTAACTGCCTCTCCAGCATTATTGCGGAAGAAGTATGGCCCAATGACTCCACCAGCCCATAGAGCACACCAAACAGTCAGTTTTTGTGGATGTAATGGCGTTTCAAGGGTCTCATGTGGATTCTCTTCACTCCAAATGCGGCAATTTTGCTTGTTGACGTAGCCATTCAACCAAAAATGAGCCTCATCACTGAACAAAATTTTGCGATGAAAATCAGCATCGAGATCAATCTCATTTTCGGCCCATACACCAAAATCACGACGCATTGCATGGTCTCGCGGCTTTAATTCTTGCACAAGCTGGATCTTGTAAGGTCGCAAGCCAAGATCTTTGCGCAAAATCTTCCATAAAGTTGATGGACAAAGCTCCAATTGCTGTGCACGGTGGCGAATCGATTCATTCGGGTCCTCTTCAACACTTTGCTCTACAGCGGCAATTCTTTCTTCGGTGCGCACTGTTCGACGTCTCTGCGGATGCGTATTATCACATAGAGTAAACGTAGTGCGAAAACGATCCATGGTTAACCGAATTAATTGCTCTGATGGACGATTATGTCGACCATAAAATTGACGGAGCTCGCGGTAAACTTCGCGAACTGAACCATTATTTTCGAAATAAATTTGCACGATTTGCAAGCGTTGTTCTTTTGTCAACCTGTTCATGATGAAATGGCAAACCAAACTGAACATAAATGACATTAGAGTTGCCAGATTTGACCACAAAATGCCAGTTTTATCTCTATTCGAAAAACAAACCTGTAAAAAAAACACCCGATACAGATTGGCTTACACGCGAGGATCAGATTAGCCATATTTTATACCCACCAGTCATATATAGTCGCTTTCATACCTTTTTTACAAACCATATTTAAACTTAAAAGTATAAGGGGTTTGCGTGCATATTTATGGTATTTTTATTGGTTAACTTCATATAAATATAGTAGATAAATTTAAAATTAGTAATTTTAATATCAACCGTCCCCGTAAGGGATCAGCCGATACTAATTGATTTCCACTAATATTCGTTTGAGACTACTTGCGACTAACTGACGTCGAATTGTATCCAATTGAGACTAATCCCGGATTGTTATCGTAGAGATTAGCCGCATGATTTTTGCACGAAAATGCTTACACTTTTCCGAAAGTATTCTCAAATACACATGTGGTATACTTTCTTAGTAAAAAACTCTGTGGCGAAGTTTCCAAGAATATATTCACTGTATATTTAACTAAAACGCGGAAATTATAACATACAAAAATAGTGAACGATATATAAGATCGGGTAATAGAAATCCATTACTTTTTTAATAGATAGTTTTAGTAATCCGTAGCTCGCTTTGTTTAAGTGCGATCGCTGTATGGTGTCAGAAAGACAAGATTTTGTACCTAAAACAACATCTCAGACAGTTTTGTGATTGCTTGACTCAGTATTGTTTGGGCACACCCCAAAGAAGGGCACCAACAAGGAGAGAATACGTCATATTTTACAGTTTTTCTTCGTTAAAGGTGAAAACGTAGACCAGGCGGCTGATAATGTGAATAGTGTTTATCGTTCTGACAGCCAATAATGCGCAATTTTGGTTTCGTCGATTCCGTTCTGGTAATTTTGATATCAAAGATGAACCACGCTATGGAAGTTCACTGCTCAAAAACTCTTTGAACCATTTAAAGAAGGCTGGATACAAAAAGAAGTTCGATAACTGGGTGCCACACGAGTTAACGCAAAAAAGCCTAATAGACCGAATTGCCATCTGTGAATCGCTGCTGAATCCCAACAAAATCGATCCATTTCTGAAGACAATGGTTACGGGCCAAGTGGGCCACTTACGACAGGGCCAAGTGAAGCCGGTTGTGATCGAATTCCGGTGGGACGAAGCAAACGGATGCCAAGCCAGGTTTGACGGTGAGGAAGGTTTTGCTATGTGTTTGGTGGGATTGGCATGGAATCATGTAATAGCTGTTCGCCTACGACCAAACCCTTAATTCTAACCTATACTGTCAATAATTGGGGTGCCTAAAGGAAGCGATCGACCAGAAGCGGCCAACTTTGGTCAATAAGAGAGGAATTGTGTTCTATCAGAACACAAACATCGATAGTAATTTGCCAGAAGCTCCGAGAGCTTGTTTGGTAGGTTATTATACATCTATCTTATAGTCCGAACTTGGCACCAAGTGATTATTACCTGTTCCTGTATATGGCGATTGATTTTGCTGGTGTAAAATTCGTCTCAAGAGAAGCTTGTGAAAATCAACTAGCCCAGTTCATTGCCAATAGGGAGGAGGTCTTTTGTGGGTGTGATATTATGAAATTACCTTCAAAATTACAACAAGTTTTCAAACAAAAGGGTGGATATTTGACCTAAATCGAATCATTCTAACTATGCAAAATAAAACCTTCAATTTAAAGCAAAGATAATGCATTTATTTTTACTCAAATTAATCTATGAGCATATATGCAAAAAGTTCGAACATAAACGTAGCACAAAATGGATTAATACTACAAGATATTCGTGTACACGTTGCATGTTGTTTGTGGTTTGCCACTGTCATTATAATTTTAAATAGTGACCCTTTTTTGTTCACGGCAGACAAATAAGAACAAATTTAATATATTAACTATTACAAGCAGTCAAGTACCATACATATACAAAAATATAGGGGAACACATTGCGAACCCGCAAGTAATTATGTAAACATACACACATTATACAAAAAGAAAGTTGCTCCCTCGGGGTAAATCCAATTGTGCCGAAGTGCTCCCCAATTGAAATCAGAATAATGAATAAGCAATAAGTGGACTTGATTAATTTGTTATGTTTTGGCCGAACTTTTAGAAAAGGAATTTCTCAGAAAACAAGGATTGATATTTGTGGCATTCGCTTACTACATAAGTAACTATTTATCTGTATTGTTAAATACGGCGTTATGCAAAGACTATGCCAAGATTTGTTTCGAACATTTCATGGCATTTCAGAGCTTGATAGTGGCAAAATGTGGATTCCATTGTTTTTTAAATTAGTAAGATTGGAACTTAATTTGCTAGTGAACCATTATCTACATAAGTACCCGAATAAAACATTGCTCGTACCGAATGAGACCCACAGTCACGCATTGAATATAAAATGCATATATCCGGTACATTAACTGTACATCATGTTGGGTCGATAATTCTTTTTTTTATTTGAATATAGATAGACTGCAAAGTTTTAAATAAACCCATCGCGCCATATTGAAAATAAGTTTTGTATGGAATTATTAAATCGCCGCTATAGCCGAGTGTGTAGTGTGCGCGCGCTTCATTCGATGGGTCCCGGGTTCGAATCCTGGCCGGGACAAGTAACATAATAAATTATAGAAAAGTTTTTTCTAATAGCGGTCGCCCCTCGGCACCAAGAATGATAGAATACAAGATTGCGCTAATTGATCTGAAATTCAGAGAGTAACTTGGCTGTGACGTCACACCAGATTTACCGGTGATGAGAAATGTAAACAAAATCTGTTGTGACGTAGAAATTCTGTAAAAATTTTCAAGAAAGGATTAGTGGTACCACAATCTGCGCCACCTTCTGTATTCTTTGCACCATATCGGCAGGCAACGGCAAACCTCCGAGTGTATTTCTGGAATTAAAAACAAAAATTCTTACAAAAAAGCCAGTCGCCGTTCGGAGGCGCACATCACTTATTGTAGCAGAAGTTCGGCTTAATCGGCTCTAGCGCCAATTAAGTAAGTAAGTAAGTGACAGATTCGAATAATTTCGGTCTAATGAATATACCTCTCGCAAATCGACTAATCGGTTAATGGATTAGCAAAAGTTATTTGAAAAAATAGTCGACTAATCGTTTCATACGTTCCTTTTCGGTTTTCACACTACTCGATCGTGCGCGATTAGTCGGAAAGTGAACTGTTGGTTGATCGAAAACTTGCTTTCGACTATCAGCCATCAAAAAAGTTGCAAATCGACTAGTCAATTACTAATGAAGCGACTAGCCTGTGGCGCGAAAAAATTATATTTGTTCGGACTTAGATCCTGCTACCATCGCTTTTTTGCGGAATGGTCAAAGTTACACAACGGAATCCACTCAAAACATCTCTCCATATACTTCGTCTATGGCTTCTACCTGTTAACTGCGTGGCAGACGAGCTCGCTAGGGTAGGGGTCGACATGCTCACAGTTAATACTGCGCGTGTTGCTGGTATTCACCCATTTTCTGGTAAGCTCCAACTCAAATCATCTTTCATTAAATTGGCCAACGGAAAATGGAAAACGTAACCCACCTGCTTAGTTACTAAACAGATCTGGCCAAGTATCATTGAAAAAAGATTCGAAACTCTTATACAAGCTCACCGGCCATCATCAGTGCAGTGATCGGCTTTACCACTGGAGAGGAGATTGAAAGTGTAACTGCCTCGCCATGACAAATACGATATAACACTTTCTCCAAACACTTCTTTTAGTGACTGGCTGATCTCGATTCTGTGGATATCCCCAACCTGTAACAAATAAGCATGATGGTTTACAATGGGTCGTTAGACCTAAGTATGCCTTCCTGCCGGGCTTGGCTGAATAGCGACCACCGTACCGATTGAGGAGATGAGCCTGAAAAAAAAATCGTTCATTTGATTTTTTTAAGGCCACCCTAATGTACAGTGTTGACCAATACAATTGAGACACGACATACATATTTACAAGTTTTGATTTTTTGGTTTTTTTTGTTTGTTTATTGTTCATTAATTTTTTTTATAAAAGTATACCTCATTATATAACCAGCCCTCATTTTAAGCCTTCTATAAAAAACAGGAAAATTTAACAAAATTTCATCAAACTTTAGGATGCATATAAAAATTCTAAGTATGCAGTTTTATTGCCCCAGAAATTTTTGTATAATAAAGTGCAAGTTTCTATTAGCTGCAAATTTTTGTTTATTTTTGACAATTTTTTTTTTTTGCTCCCGGTGTTACGCATTTTCTTTCATACAAAGTTCATTCGACAATATTTGCAGTAAAACTTCTTTAAAGCCAGTGCTTTTTTACATCGCGTCAGAATATCATATAATAAAAGTTCCGTCAGGATCTCTTTACTAATTTCTACCACTGCATTTACTCATTTCTAGTACTATTTTTTACTAATTTCTTCAACTATTTTTACTAATTACTACTACTATTTTTACTAATTTCTCCGCTCTTCTTTGCCAATTTACTAATTTCTACCAATATTTTAAATAATTTCTACCACTATTTTTAATAATTTCTTCAACTATTTTTACTAATTCATACCACTATTTTTAATAAAAGTGCTAATAATTTCTAATTATTTTCACAAATGCTGCTACTAATTACTACCATTAATTTTACTAACTCATACCACTATTTTCACTCATTTCTACCACTATTTTTTACTAATTTCTTTCACTATTTTTACAAATTTGTTCCACTATTTTTCTAATTTTTACCGATATTTTTCCTAATGGTACTCCCTATTTCTACCACTATTTTTATTAATGCTACTATTAACTTCTACCACTATTTGTACGGATTTCTACCACTATTTTTACTAATCTCTACCAATATATTTACTAATTTCACTAATGCTATTACTAATACTACCACTACTTTTGTTAATTTCTACTACCATAAACAATTTTTACTTCTGGATCCCGCACCTAGGTGCACGCATCTGTTTTTTTTTTGTGTGGGACAAAATGAAAATGAAAACACTATCAAAAATTATATTACTTAAATTTACAAAAATAGTCAAAACTTGTAAAAATATCATGTCCTGATTTTATTGTCCGCCACTGTATAACACATGTCCGTTTTTATATCGCCGCTTAAGCAGCCACACGCCAATTTACCTCAAATAACCACAGAGCTTTTTTCAAACATCCATTCTCTTCGGATATTACGTACCACACATAACATCCACAATAGTAATACCGTCCGCACACAGCCAGTAAGTCAACCCACTTATTTAAACGATGACAACACTAACTTGTACATTCAATTCTAAAGCACTGAGAGGCGTTACTCATACGCTACGTAACACCATAGCACCATAGCACCTACCAAATAACCAAAGATAGCTGCCAGCTAAGAGGAAGTTGCGCAAACGAACGATCGTTGGGTGTATGGTGAAACCATTTGTGGCCTTACCGCAACAGAAGGAGAGCAGAACGGCTGAGTGGGAGTGTAAGAAATACAAATGCTTACATACATACCTAGTTGTAATTATATATTTATTGTATATATGTACTATACACAGTAGGTACTAATATTTATAAGCTAGTATTTGTGTTTGCAGAGAGTTTGGCTTATACGTCATCAGTGAAAAATGCGCTACTTTACGCCGCTTCTCCTACTTTACCAACTCTACATTCACTTGCACTTGTGCTTTTTTTCATTCTTGTACGTCAATTCGTCTCCAGCCTACAGCTGAGTGCTAACTCGGTTAAATATTAACCACCCACTGCTGCCGGCGGAAGGCAAAGATGCTCTCTTACAATTTACATGCGCAAAGCAAAAATAAAGTCCGATACTGAGCTGGTATATTCTTGAAAAATATTTACTTATTTCGAAATATTGTAGGTAAGTAGGTACTCGCCCTTAGAGATATGGTGCGCTTGTGTTTGTGAATTCCTTCCTTGTCATTTGCGTGACTAGGAGTCGCTTATCGATGGCGTTGCTGTCGTCAGTCGCTGTTGTACGTTCCACTAAATTGCAATTTTTTTTGTTGGAGGCGAATTAGCATTTAGAATTCGTTGTGAATTTTATAATTTAAATTTTTGTTTGTTTATTTTGTGACAGTCTTGCGAATGTGAGTGGTAAAGTGATGGTGAAAGTGTTGAAATTTCGAAAGAAACTTTTTGAAAACTAGAAAAATAGTTGGCACATCTTCTAGTGTTTTGAATATAAATACAAATCTGAAAATTTTTAATTTTGAATTTTCCATCATAACAGTATCAACAAAAAGTTGTAATACTCAAATGTCAGCCTTCATTTCTTCCTATTTCAAACTACATTTTAGAACAAAAACTACGAGCTTTCGCTTAAAGGCAAATCTTTTTATATGCTTCATTATTTGAAACTACATTTAGCTAAATAAAAAAAAACACGCGTACACCTGAGTGCGCGAGCCAGAAGTTAAAACGTCTTGGTGATGGTAGAAATTAATAAAAGTAGTCGTTGTAATTAGTAGTAACATTAGTAAAAATAGTAGTAGAGTGTGGTGCAATTAGTGGTAGAAATTAGTAAAAATAGTGGT
Organism: Anomoia purmunda; assembly: GCA_951828415.1. Taxonomy (NCBI): domain Eukaryota; kingdom Metazoa; phylum Arthropoda; class Insecta; order Diptera; family Tephritidae; genus Anomoia; species Anomoia purmunda. Next base: position 125,423,035 of record OX639994.1, read on the forward strand.
AGAAATTAATAAAATAGTGGTAGAAATTAGTAGTAGCATTAATAAAATACTGGTAGGAATTAAGTAAAATAGTGGTAGAAATTGGGAAAAATAGTGGTAGTAATTAGTAGTGCCAGTGGTAAAACTCGTGGTAGACATTAGTAAAAATAGTGGTAGAATGTGGTGCAAATAGTGGTTGAAATATGTAAAAATGGTGGTAGAAATTAGTAAGAATAGTGGTAGAAATCAACAAAAATAGTGGTAAAAATTAGTAAAGCGTCAGAACCGCTACGTCCGTTACACAAAGTAAAAAATCACTGCCGCTAAAGAAGTTTCCCATCAAAAATTTAAATTTGAAAAATTGGTGTTTTATGAAAAGTATTTTGAATTTTAACTTTCTTCTGTTTTTTGTAATATTTTTTCCAAATTAGATTCAACTATTAAAACAGTTATTATCAGAACATCTTAACGCCGGCTTATATTCAATACTTTTTATCTGCAATTTTCGAAAACATGTGATTCTGATAAAAAGAGATCTACCTAAAATTTAATGGTCAACGATGATGCTCAATGCTGGCCTTGTATTTTGCTTGTTAGAAGAATATACATACAATTGAATTGTAATGTTAAAATTAACACCAGTAATAACAGTTGAGTCCCAGATGGGTTCTAACACCAGAAAGATATAAAGGATTCTTCAAAATCCATATTTTTTCAGTCGGCGAACTCTGTTTCTCTTCAGCAGATTTCTAAAGATTATACACAATATTAAACATACTTAATAATTTTTTTTATAATAGCTACGTTTTTTGAGTTTCCCAAAAACACCAAAAAAATTCAAAAATAGGCTCATAAAAATATCATATAATAAAAAATGGTAAAATAAATATTTGGGTGTAGTTTTAAGAAGTCTCCTGAAGAGAAATAGAGTTGGCCTACTGGAAGATATTGATTTTCAAGGATTCTACGGAGGGTATCGAAAAAAAAAATTTATGATTTTTTCGGGTTAAAAAATAATTGGGAAGATTTCGTTCAAAACGAAACTCGAATTTATCGATCTTATCTTTATTCCAGATGCTAAACAAATCTGGTCTTATTTTAGAAGATTTTTTGTTATTTTGTGATTTTTTTTCAACCACAAATAAGCGCAATTTTTGAATTGTTTTTCGATCAAGTTTGATCGTTACTTTTTAATGTTTTTTTTTCATTCTGACGATTTTTGATCGATATTATGTGATTTTTATTTTTTTCGATCATACAACATAAATCGTTTTATTGTCGTAGTTGCTATTGTTGCGTTTGTTATGATCGAGAAATTTTAAATCCAAGAATAACGATTATTTTTTATCGAAAAAGTAACAATCAGAAAATATCGATCATATATGATTATTATTTTTCGATCAAGTTTGATTGTTTATTTTTAAATTTTTACTTTTTCTATTCAAAATAATTGTTATTCTTAGGGCAAAATTTTTCCGATCATATTTAATCGATATTTTTTTACTTTTATTTTTTCAATCGTACAACATAAATCGCCCTATTGTTGTCATTAAATCCAAGAATATTAAAAATTTAATCAAATAATAATTAAGTTTAAGTCAAGAATGAAAGCAAAAATAAAAAAGACAAAATATCGTTCAAATGTGATTATAAAAATAAAAGTCACAAAACAACGATTAAATTATAATTTTTTTTTAATAATTATGGCCCCTCGTCTACAGGGGGTCTAAGCTTCAATTTGCACAGATTTACACAATTCGATTTGGGCAGTCAGTCCGAGAGGACTAGTAACCAAAGTCTCGCAGTCGAGGCGATTGGAATGGACTGGAATGGTTGGTTCGCGTAGCTCGCAGTAAAAATTCACCATACAACGAATCTTTTGTCTCTTTCCCTCTTTCGCTATTTTTAACTCATTTTAACTTCATTTGCACAATAAATAAATACCAGGCGCTAATAGAAAATATAGATTTAAGCTGCGAGTGTGTTTTTCCACTTTTTCACCGCGTTTTGTGCCAACTAAAAATAAAATTCAGTTTTGCTCAAAAAATACTGATACAACTTTGAACTCCACAGGATCCCACAAAAAGTGACCTCGTAAAAGTGTTAAACACTTGTTTACATACATACATATATCATTTCAAAAGTATTAACATAAATCATGTACAAAAGCTAAAACTAAAATTCTAATTAATCAAAAAAAAAAAATATAAAAAAATTAAAGAAAGTGCTGAAAAAGAAAAGAAAAGTGACTGAGAGTCAGAACGTGATATTGTAAAATAACATTTGGCATGTCGGTAGCACATAAGTGAAGAAAGTGAGCAAAATCATAGAAAAAGTACGGGCCGCACAGTATCATCCACATTTGCATGACTTCGCGAAAGGATTGTGGCGAAAATGGAATAAGAAACTACATGAGCAGCACAATCAATTTTAAAAAGAGGTGAGTACGAGGAAAAAACAGAAAGTAATAATTTCATTAAAATAAGTAACTATAAATAATAAAAAAAGATATGAAGTTTATAAACAGACCGTTTTAGCTGGTTTGGTTTGGAGGGCATTTACGGGTGCACTCATTTGTGGAACAGAATGAAAGGAATGGCTGAAGAACGTCATGATAATAAGAAAATTTCGCCGAGGAAGTTCAGGTTAAGGTTTAAGCTAATTGATTAAAAAGCAAGCGAGAACAGCAGACTAAACTTCGTTAATTCTAGCATTAAAAAATATAAACGTGAGTTATTAAACTATGACAAAAAAAGTTTATTTAAGAAATAAAATTTATTTATATACATATTTAAGACTAACGAACACCCGCCATATTATGTTACACCTTAAGAAGTACATCGTATTGAATTTGTTTACTAAAAGAATTTCTTTAAAATGAACTCATGTTCAACTTAAAATAAATACATATACATATATACATAGGTACATTAGAGTGCCTAATCAAAAAAAATGTTGTGGATTTTCCATCGGAATTAAAAAATTTAATATGTTTTAAGACTTACGCCAAAATATTTCGAAAAATTTAAAGATTTACGTGAGCTTGATCGATTTGAAAGTTTCTTAAAAAATAGAGTTTTTTGTAGATAAAAATAGGTGTGTTTTAAATATTAAAACAAAAACACCTGAATTGATGATACTATGAAAACAACCGAACACACTGTCTTAATTTATGGCTCATTTTTAATATGATGAAACTAAGTATTTTGCATTATGAAATGTGTCAATCAATTAAAATGCAACGAGGTATTTTATCATAAATCTAGAAGAGATCAGAGTCGGTTCTAAATATGATCGACAATAATCGAAAAATACAATGCATTTTGAAATTTTTGCATTTCACTAAACTGTTCCTGTTTCCTTGATTTTTACTGTCTTTGGAATCTCTCTTTTTGTGATTGTAAATTAAAACAAAAGCTATCACAAAAAAAAAATTGAAAAATATTAAAAATGCACACAATCTATCTACTTTGATCAACGAACTAAGCAACCCTGTGGCTAAATAGCTGTCAAGATAAATTAGAGATGACACGTGTGAACGGACTTGGTTTATGGGAAATAATTTCGATGAGAATAAGTAATTTTCGTTGTAATCAGAACATAGTTTAAGCTTAAAAGGTCTGCTTATAAATATTTAAAAATTTGTTCAACGAAATCACATTTGCGAAAAAACAATTTGGACCGTGAATGGAGTAAAAAAGGTGTAAAAATACTTTTCCAAAGATATATGCACATAGATTTTATGTATAAGTCTAAATCGGGGTTTTCTCAAACCTATCTTCTTTAAAAGATCTACAGTCTTTGAAAATTTCTTTATTATGATTCATATGAAGAAATTTTTAAATAATTGTAGGCAGAAATTTAAACCTTAAGCCGCTATACGATTTGAGCTTTTTTTTTTTAAAAGGTTGTAAAAAACTATTTTTATTTATATAAAAAAAAACCAAAAATGTAGGTTATTTGAAATCCGCCCAGCTCACCTAAATATTAATATTTTTCCGAATATATATAATGACTTTTATAATACCGATTTTTTTTTAATGGAAAGCGATGCACCTTAATATACATATTCTTCAAAATACTAAAAAAAAATATCTATTGTTTTTCGTAAATTATTGCATTTAAAATAAAAATTATTATTAAAATCAGTGTAATCAAATTATTACAAACATTCTCCATATAATAAATTTTATATAGGTACCATTTCTTTGTAGCCTAGTTGCAAAAGAACATTAGGTAGTATAACAAAAAAAAGCAACAACACTAACTCGGAAAAATATGCGATCTGACCTGTAGTGCGATTCACTAAATTTAAACGGTGCGACAATTGTTATTTTTGACGGCAATATTTGCCGTTTGCACTAACGATTGTGCGATTCACTAACTTATTCTTAACGACACTTAACAGCTGTTTCGTTGGATTTATTCAAAGTGGTAAAGAGTGGCACCTCTGCCAAACTAAATGTCAAAATAAGCGAAAAGCACAAAGAGGAATAGAGAAACACCAAACGAATGCTTGCTGCCAAAAATAAATTTGAGCGTTTTTATTACAATTTATTAAAGTGAAATACTATACTAGTTTATTTCAAACTAAAAATGTTTACAACTCTTATTATATATAACAATGTTTCATTGTAGCAGAATTTCGGACTCTCATTGTTGTTGTTGTTGTTGTAACGATTATCACTCTCTTCTCTGAGTGATTTGGTAGAATAGTCATCAACTTGACTCCAAGGAATATCCGGAATCACCTGCAAATATGCTACGGTTTTGTTTTCAAAATTCGCGTTGTGTCCCAGCGTATTTAGGATTTACATACCCGTATATGTATGTATTTAAATTTGTTTAATTGATAAAAGCTTGTTTTTATCATTGCACATTAATTGAGTGGTAGACATAAAGCCCCTAGAACCTACCAATATAAAAGTAAAATTTGAAATTGCATACAGGCTTAAAGATTACACGAGCTACCTGTTCCTCAGTTGATATTGCTGTTATTCTGGAGCCTCTTATTTGGTTGTGAAGCTGATAAACTATGTATTCAGCCAAGTCTGGAGCTATCCGATACAGCTTCTTAAATTCTGTTGCATTCAAATGAAAGGGATTGTCCACATCTCGGAGTAAACACCGATCCACTGTCGGAGCGCTTGCTTCTTCGTCACCTCGTGATAAATCATATGCCAAATATTCAAACGACATTATTTAATGTTCTTTTTTTAATTACAAGAAAACAAATCACTGAATTTTAAATTTATCTTTTATTTAAGTTGAAATTACGAGTTTTTCTTTTCTCGGTTGAGTTAACAACATCAAATTTGTTGTCGTTTAGTTTTCGGTCATCGACTAGCTAACATCAACAGCTGATTCAGCGGATGCGAAAATCGTTAAAAAATGGCTACTGAATAGCAGGGTCGTTAAAATTTTGGTTAAGTTGAGTTAACCAATCGAATATCTTTAAAATAAGTTAGCGAATCGCACTACTGAAGTGAAAAATCTGCGCTATTCTGAATGAGCCGGAAGAAAATGCATGGGAAATTTCAGTTTAAGATTTCATTTGTTTTTATTTGAATAGTATTTTTGAATATATATCTACGTTAACCTAAAATTTGTTTGCACAACTATTTTCCGTTCTTAAATAGCACTAAACAATGCACATTTTTCATGAAAGATCCCAACAGGGTTGCTTTTGCAACTAAAGGAAGTTCTATTCTAGTTGGAGCGTTCGCTCGTTCGTGCAACTCGGGTACAAAAAATCGGGTATAGTATATATATGGACCTATATATGCATAGGTATGTACATATTCTTTCTAATAGTTACGTATGTAGGTGGAAATAAAGCGTTAAAATTTAGAATTCGCCAATATTTACAGTAGATAATATTTGCCTTAAGTTTCGACGCTTTCCTTGCTTATAAATAGAAGAAGAAGACTACTCTCCCCATCGCCAAATTAGAAATAGATCTACATAATTTGGCGGCAGCCGTAGCCGAATATATAGCCGGGGCAAATAACATCAAAAATTATAGAAATTTTTGCACAATAGCGTTCGCCCTCAGCAGGCAATGACAAACCTCCAAGTGCATTTTTGCCATGAAAAAACTTCTCACATAAATCATTTGCCATTCGGAGTCGACGTAAAACTGTAGGTCCTTCAATTTGTGGAACAACATCAAGACGCACACCACAAATTATGGGAGAAGTTCGGCCAAACAACAAGCTATATGAAGTAAGCACCAAATTAGTATTATTATTATTATTGTATAGCTGTGGATTATCGATACGTTGCTCAGTTGATTTTATAATAACTCCTTCTTTCACTGCAAATGTGTTCAGATAAAAGCTTTTTACAAAAAACATGAATATTTACAGAAAAAAATAAAATATGCCCCCTTAAAATATTCAACATTTATGCTCTCTTCGCTAACATTAACATTGCAAGTTAACAGAGCTGTTATCAAAATTTGATACGGAACTATTTCCTATTCTATTTTATGTAGAATTCGGCTTTAACCGCCCTAGTAAAATATTCCGGCGCATAAATTTTTAGAATATTTTACACTCTCGCGGCTTTCTAAATTTGATTTTTGAGGGGGTTCTTGAATTAACGGTCAAAAGGACACATGTATGTGGCAGACAATGGGTTAAAATGTACTACGGAAAAAATTTGTCCGGAAATTTTATTTTATATGTCTTAGTATTTCATTATGTTCAAACTATGTTCTTACCATTTTTCCACTTTTCCGAAAACAACTTAAGCCGGGAGATGAAAAGTTGAGTAGGATATAAAAATAAGCCGAGCTAACTTTTGTACAATTATCAAGTTTTTTTTTTGTTATTGGATAGGTATACACGGTGTACTTAATATAGAAACGTACGCTTTGAGAAGTACCGCTACTTTGCTTTTGCCGATTTTGACAATTCTCAACTAAAATTAGACAAATCTTTTTTTCACAAATAGAGGCAAATATCCATTTTTTTAGTATTTTATTAAATATCTGTCTACGAACCATCTCTTTAGACTTTAGCACAATGAAAACTCGTTTCTTAGTGAAATATTGAAGGTTATTCATTCTTCTTTCCCCCGTATTCTTGTTTACTAATGATGAGATCTGTCACTTCCTCGCGAAAGGGTAACAGTGTTCTCTAAATGCTGACTAAATCGAATAGCGTTATTATTAATAGGCTAGATTCTGTTGTGCATGTTGTGTATTTTGTGGAAATATATCTCTCTCTATTTGATTAATCTCGAAATGGTTTAAAAATATTTCTATGTTCTTTGTGCAAGCCGTCGTTTGGATCATTGCCTTATGTTTGATACTGCAAGTACTCCAATTTCAATTTAACATAAACATTGTCGTCCCTTTATGCTCTCTAACCTTGCCAACAGTGACCTTGTAACCTCGCATTCATTTCGATTAAATAATTCATTTTCATTGTAAGAGGACTAACACCGGCAGTAAATGAGTACATAAAATAATCTGTTCAACAGAGTAGAATACTCGTATGTTTATCCTAACAAGACACTAAAAATAGCACAACTCAAATTATTTATGAGAGAGCTGATAGAGTTATCTACATATGTACAAAATTATTAAATATATAAATATTTAAATACATATGTACCTACTATCTATATACAGTAGCATATAAATATGTTCTATTGATTTTCGGCTCATGCGCATGTAAAGTCTGATACTCATAACTGTAGCTTTTTAAGTACATACGAGAGTGTGTGTGTTTGTGTGCATGGGTGAAATAAAAGTATGTTATATTTGTGTACAGATATGGCGAAAGTGATTGTACATACATATACATATGTACATATAACCCTTGAACTTTCATAACGAACCTGCAACAGGTGTTGCTGAATTTCACACTGGCCCCACTAAGGAAATTCAATGAATTTTTATCACAAGTAACTGCACATGCATAGTATGTACTTTTGGTATACATATTTATATATACACATACACACATACACCCACACAGTCGTATGGTCTTCCAAGAATTTTCTACGTTTTAGGGAGGATTTAAGCGAATTTCATAATTATCCAAAATACATAAATGTGAAAATATTTACACAATTGTGAAGTTTTTTTTGGGTTTGACCAAATCGGGCCACAAGGGATGTTTCAGTTAAGTGAAACGCCGCCTACGCACAAAACTGTCAACAGATATAACTGTCATAGCAAGCGCAATAAATTTAATAAAAAAATAAAACAAATTGAGTAATATGCCGCGCAAAGCTTTCACTCTTGAATTGATTAATTGTTGTCTCCACAAATCGCTAGATACATATTTTTTGAACAGTGATTATTTTTTACATTATTCTCAATGTTTTTCATTTCATGTTAAATTACACAGCTCCATAAAAAAATAGCATCTTTTGAGCAGGCCATACTTATTATAAATTATCAAAAAATAGATTATTTTGAGCGGTTTTTTTGAGGTTATGAAACACTTGACGTGATGGCGCCAAACTAACGTCGGATTTGGATTCAGCGACTCTAAAAACTTGTAATAAAGAAGATATTTTTGTTTTCTTTTGGTTATGTTATTTTCGAATAAAAATTTCAACAAAACTTAAAATAAGTATTTTTGTTTCCGTTTTTAGAATTTACATTACATACATTACTGCGCAGTCACTTAACTTAAGTACAATAAATTCCAAGATCAGCTACACAAAAAAAAAATCTAAAATCAACGGTAATTTTCGGTCACTTAAAATTCGAGATTTATTATTATTATTTATTTATTATTATTATTATTATTTATGTTGTACATAAATTCCGATGCAAATTTGTATTTGCTCTAAATTGGAGTTATTCATGCTTTTGGTTATAAATTGAATTACATTGGTGCGATAATTTGATGGCCGGCACTGGACAAGCAATATATCATCAAGAAGTTAGGTAGCATCTAACCCGCGGCTTGTGCAGGTGTTACAGGAGCCATTAGGTCCTGCCCGTAGAGCTCCGCATTCACGAAATTGTGGCGAACTTTGCAATCAGACTCAGAGAGAAGGGATGCTGGAGGTCAAAGCAATACGGGCATAGTGGAGATTTTGACAAGCTCTTAGAAATAGAGGAATAATCAGAGAAGCTATACATCTCTCTCTTATTTCAGTTACCTGACTTTGCCAGCATCCTCCAGCGGAGGTGCTAGGCATTGAGAAGGCCTGCAGGGGGCTGACGAGATAATGCGATGGAGCACGAAAAACCTATACAGATGTATACTCTCAGAAATTCAAGTGGTTCTTTTAGCATTGGGTTCACCAATGACAAAATCTAAGATAATTAGAGACTGTAAGCGGGCATTTAGCTTGGCGGCTGGGTCAATGGAAATCTCTCTTGTCTGGATCCCCGGCCATAGGAACATATACGTTAGCGAGAGGGCCGACAAATTGGCCGGAGCCAGAGCTTGTCTTGATGTATCCATGGCCGAAACAATGAGCTACCGCTAGTGGTAATCAAGACAAAGCTGCACTCATAATTCTCATGTATGGCAGAAATAGGATGGAAGAGATTAGTCACTTGCAAAATTGTGAAGAAAATCTGGGCCACATATGACAAATCAAGAACGATGGACCTATTAAATTGGTTAGAGAAAGATACATTCAGACTGATACCCACGATAACGGGACACTGGCTAATTGGCGATGGGGATCCCATACAACACTCGATATCGGAGCTGCAACCTTGAGGATAGTAGAGAAACATTTCTTCACTACCTCTGTGAGGGTCCGGCTTTGACTCGACTTGAAGAATAAGCCTAGTTTTACAATGGAAAACATCAATCCAGATGGTTTGAAAATTAGGAATCACAACAGCAGAAAAGCAGGTTTCAGGTTAATCAGCGTATCAAAATGGCATTCTAAGCGCTAATTGGGTTCTAGACTTTCCCTGGCTACAATCAACCAATATGAAGTATGAAGTTATATCGTCATATCGGACTGAACGCATTCTCTTCACAAACTAATAAATGCTATTATAAAATCTTAATAAGCTCCCTTTATTATTGAAGCTGTCAAATATCTGCTGCTTTATTGCTTTAGAGCTTCATTTTCAAATCTGAACTCTTCCTCCCAGTTAATTGATATTTGGCTTTCTGCCATATAAACTAAAAATACAAATTAACCAAGGGTGATGTCAATTTGATTCTATCTAGAATGTGCTCATAACAACGGGAAGGCTTTGTGACGCAACATAAACCGCCTTTCTTCTTTTTTGGGAAATTAATTTCATAGAAATAAATATTTGATAAGGGTAGCAAGTCAAAAAGGCAATTACGAATTGTTAATGGAAAACTGGCAAATAAATAATCCATCAATGATTTTTTAAGGATGGGATTAGTTGTCACAAGTGTGCAAGTATGCGTAAAATGAGCACAATGGTAGGATTAAACGTAGCCTGAGTTTTAATTTTATTTGTTATTTTTTTATATCGATTGTGCACAATTCATACATTCTTCATTTTTGTGTGGAAATCTTCTAAGCAGCTTAATTCAATATTAAAAGACAAAATTTTTGCGCAGCAACAATCAAAGCAATAAGTAAAAATGGTTTAAAAAAATCTGCTATTATTCTCACATCTTCCACAGTCGATTTTAGACAAAAGCTTGCAATTCATCAAATGTATTGAATGACCTTGTAAGATATTGGGTCATACACTTTATTGTCTATGACACGGACTACCGCTGATTAATCATCTTCATCTGGTAGCAAACCATTTTCTCTCTCTATTTAATATAAAATCTGAAATTGAGAAAATCTTTTCGGCCATTTTTTAAATTTTCCACAACCCTCCTTAAAACAGATAATATGATTTTTGTGCCACAATGTCACCACACGATGTCTTAGACGTTAACCAACTACATTCATTCCGTGGTAAATGGCGTCATTAATCGTGCGAGTGCAACATCATATGGGTTCTACCGTTTTCTTCTTCTTCTTTTTAACGCAGCTACAAAAGTCCTTGCCAGCAACACCTTTTATGCTAATTACTCGCACTTTTCACTTTATATCCATTCATGTATCCAAAGTACATCTGTATATGTATGTGTACATTAAGTTGACTCACCAAACAAATTTTCGCCCACGCGAACCACAAAATTTATCCAAACTGACATTACATAAGTTTTTGCGGCAACTTGTAGGATGTGAACTTACCGAAAACAAAACAAAAAAAACGAATGATCTCAATGATATCATCGCGTGGGAACCGAATGAGGTGCAGCGGAGTTAGTAAACGAGAGAAAGCTACACATGACACTGAGGATGGCACAACGCTGAAACCGAATTTGACAAGGGATGCCGGAAACTAATTTTCAACCACATCTGAATAAATATTTCTTTAAAATTTGATTTAAAGTTTTCATAAAATGACAAAATGACGACGTTTTAAATAAAAATGTTACCAGATTTTTTTTTTTTAATCTCTAGCGCGCAGTTTTAGTTTAGATTTTTCTGTACGTGAGACCAGTATACTCTTTCAAAATTCGATAAAAATGCAGCAAAAACAAAATTTCCTTATTTTATTAAAGAGTTTTAAGATAAATACAGAAAAAAAGTTTATGTTAAGATGTCTAAAAAGTACGAAATATGCAAAAAAAAATAGAACCCAATGTAGCAATGTTGCCAAATTGGTTCATTTACGTATTTCGAGTTCTGTCAGATATAACTGGTGGCAACCCTCTCAAAAATATAAAATGTTTGATACTCACATTTTAATATTTAATATCCATATGTAATATTTAATTGAATGTAACTTTTAATGGAATGTGGCATCCCTCTTCAAAATATAGCCATGAAGTTTTTCCAAACGAAGCAAATCGGTTGACACCCATATTCGAGTATTTCATCTACCTTGAGTATAATTTAATTAAATTCGACTTTCAAATAAGTGGCATCCCTCATAAAGTTAGCTATAAAATCTCTTGCCGAGACGAACCGTTTGGCACCCATTTTTTATATTTCATATATCTCCTGTATAATTTAATTAAATTCGACTTTTCAAACCGATGGCAACCCTCTTAAAAAATGATAGCCACAAACATTTTACTCACCAAAATGAGCCGTTTAGAATTCGAATTTTTATAATTTATGTACTTGTGTATAATTTAATAAAATTCAAACGGGTGACAACTCTCTCCAAAATACAACTGGTTATACACCTTGCTCACAGCGGGCGTCAAACAGGCCCATATTTTATATAATTCATATAACTCTTGTATTACTTAATTGAATTCGACTTTTCAACCAGGTGGCAACCCTCTTAAAAATATAGCTGGCTATAAACCTTACCTTAAGTTAAACTAACGATTTGATAGTTACATATATTAAATAATATTATATGTATTTGATGTTTCCAACAGGTGGCATCACTTTTTTATATATACATACTTATGTAGAAACCTTCACCTCGCCGAGACAAACCGCTTGACACTCATGCTTGAATATTTCATATAACTTGCTGATAATCTAATTTAGTTAAAATTCTCATACAGGTGGCAACCCTCACAAAAGTTAGCTGTGTACCTTCTTTCCTAGACAAACAGCTTGACCAAAATATTTTAATATTTTATATAACTCCCTAACTATTTTTATATAACCCTCTCCCAAGCATAAATTATACTTTATGTCCTATTCTGGTTTGGCCGAACTTCTTCAATTTATGGCTGGGGCTGTCAATGGTGGAGTTTATAAGGCTTCTTCTTGGAAGAAGAATCATCACCTTTGAGATGGGGGTACTCCTCAAAGAGGAATCCTCTCTATTCTACTCTGGAATCTTACAATCACAGCCTATATTGACTCACAGCGACGGGTAAGAATATCCAAATACTAAGCAAACTTTTACAGAATGCCCTCTGTCTCGTCAATGGCTGGTCAAGGGAGAGGGAACTTGAGTTCAACCTCGCCAAGAAATACAAGATACTGACTTTTCTGCCTCCCTCTCTTAATGGAGTAAAGCTTACACTCCCCAACGAAGTTAAATACGTAGAGATAATTTCAGACAGGAAGCTGGACTGGAATCGGAACCTTATGGAACAGTTCAGGAAAGCCATAATCGTCTTTTACGTTTATAAAGCAGCGATGAGACCTTAGGTTTAGCCATACCAAAATACTAAACTCCATCCCTGAATTTTTACGGGAACTGGACTACTGCTTCGGAAATAAATTGACAGTAGCCCATGAATAGACCGCTTGGACTAAGATCTAGGGTTCACCGTTAATTCTACGGATGGGTTACAGCTATACATCAAGGTTAGTAGCAGCTTCCTGAAGCGTTTTCCTGACCGAACTAACAGCTATAAGGGCTCATATGAGTCCGAGTATCTCTACAATCTATTACTATTTACAAGTTAGCCGCAAAAGTTGCCATTAAGGCGGTCTGGGTGCCAGAGCACAGCGATATTCTTGGTAACTGCGCGGCAGACGAGCTCGCAAGTAATGGGGCCGATAAACTCGCAGTTAATGCTGTGCGTTACGTTGGTGCTCCCCATCTTCTTGTAAGCATCGACTGAAATCATCTTTCGTTTTACGGAAGATGGCCAACATAACCCACCTGCTTAGTTACTAAGCAGAATGCCAGATATTAATCGAAAACGATTTAAAACGCTTATGCAAATTAAACAGCCCATCATCAGTGCAGTGGTCGGCATTATCACTGGGCACTGCTTAATGAGAGCGAATGGGATATCCCGCTAACGATTTCGGTCGTAGCAGCAGGGACGAGAAGGTTATAAAACTACCTCTGTTAATCACCCGTCGTGGGAAAAATAGATATATCTCGTTATCGAAACACTTCTTTAAGTCTCTTTCCGATCTCGTTTCTAGAGCAAACACAATGGTTCTACTACCCAAGAGGACTGAGGGAATGGAGCAAGAGGGCTCGCTCAAGTGCCATCACAATCAGCCTAATTGTTCTTTCCTGCCGGACTAGGCAGAATGGTAACCTTAACATTGCCCGTTATTGAAGCTTTTTCAATTTTCTTCACCCAATTCTAAGTCCAATTGAATGCTCGGAATGCGCAATAAAGGTCATGTCATAAAAAGTGCGAGACTCTTTTTGCCTGTCAGTGTACTAAATTTAAGTTTAAATTTTTTGACATAGAGCGCGAGGTACCTTAATGTGTACCTATTTTTTCTGCGATTTTAAGAATATTATAGCAAAATTAGTTTCAAATGCAACAGAGCACGTTTCTTACGCACACACACACACACCGTGCTAGCAACCATTTGTACGAGCATTAGGGATAAATATAAAACATGCAGTTAACTGCCAAGAGCAAACACTGGGATAATAATAACAACAAATGTGCCATTGAATAAATGCCGCTGACAGCATCTTGTCCTTAAAATGTCACCATTTAAATCGCTAGAGTGTGACGTCAGCAAGATAAAACTCACACATCCAAGCGCACACATTCTCACACACTTAGGAAATTTATATGTATATGAAAAATATGAAGAGATGAAAAAATTTAATGCAAACGCAGGAGAAATATATTGCTTTGTACTCATAAAAGAAAAATGTGAAATATACACATAAAATGTGCGCATACATACATACACTTATATATATATATATGTATATATATCGACACGTTTCCGCCATAATTCATTCGTTTTTCCGCCCACTCGCCAATTCCGCAAATCTATATATGTACTTACGTACGTACTATGTAAGTACAGTGACACACAGTGAAAATGATCTAGTGGTATTTTTTTTCGCAATTTTGACAACGTTTGCCATGTTAACGTTTTTTAATTAATGTTCTATCAAAAAATAAAGTTAATATTTTTTAACATAAACTATGTGAATCAGAGTTTCAAACTTTATAAGAAATTCATGAAAATTCAAGAAAATCTATAAAATTTTCCATCTCTTTTTGGGTATGCAGTTTTGTAGCCCATTCAATTTGAGGCTAAAAATACCTGTTGATTTTAAAATTTTGTTTGCTCACGGTGTTGTCCAGTTTTTATTCATTTATTTATTTATCTATTTATTTATATATTTATTTAATTAGCTAGTATTACCAATCCAGAAAGTAATTAGATTTCATACCGATTACAAAGAGTTATATATAAAAAGTACAAACTAAGTAATTTATTAGTTGAGTAATGATATGAAATAATTATTAAAAAAAGAAGCAAAATCTAAGTAATTAATTCATTGAGTTAAGATTTAAAATGGATTTCTGGATAAAAAAAAGTCTAGAACAGAAGAACTTCAGAACAAGTTGAATTCCTTTAGAGTCCTGTATATGGGAGCATTGGATGGGTAATTAGTTTTAATCAACTCTCCAAACAGAAAAAGTCATAATTTCTTAGTATTTTTTGAGCACTGCGAAATCCATGCCCCCTAGCAAATATGGGCAGTCTAACAGGTCCCACGTACGAAATTGTACTCAAAGGTAGGGAAGAAAAAAGTCAACCTATTGTATAATCCAACGGCTTTATATCAATAAGTAGACATCTAATTCGATAGGAGGGAACAGGTTGAAAGAAATGCAGAGAACGAAGAGTATTACTGATATTTTTTTTTTTTTGAATTCGTATTGATTTGGCAGATATAGTAAGGTCTTCAAATTACAGCAGCATAGTCCAACTTGTGGCACACCAAGGAGGTGAAGAACAACATGGATCTGAAAAATTTGAACTGAAACACCAGATAAAAGCCAATATATTCAAACACCACACTCAGATGCGTAATTTCAGTAATTTTACCCAACTGAGAACCACCAATATGGTAGGATCTGACGATAGGAGAGTGTGATTTTGAAAATGTAAAATGATGGCAATTGTTGATGTTTAATTTTAGTTTATTCTTGCTACTCCAATCGACAACATTTTCAAAATCTCTTTGAAGGTAGAGAGAGTCTGAAATACAAGATATAATAGAGTGAACCTTCAGATCCTCAGCATACAAAAAAAAAGTTATATATTTAAAAATGCTATGCAAATAAAAACGAACTTGGTCTTAAACGGAAATTTCCCATGTATTTTCTTCCGGCTCATTCACAATATCGCTTTTTTCACTTCCCAACACTACATCTCCGGTCGGACCTCATTTTACCGAGTTTGCTTAACTCGCATATTTTTCCGAGTTTGAGCTATTGATTTACGTGCGTTTTGTCATCCTATCTAGTGTTCTTTTGCAAGTCGGTTATAAAGAAACGGGCCTATGGAAGAAAATGGGCAACACCGTGATCACAAAAAAAAAACCATTAAAAATCAACGAGCGTTTTCAGCCATTTAAAATTTCCACTGTATTACACTGAAATTAAATGGGCTTTAAAACTTCCAAACCAAACAATTTCTTAAAATTCTGACAAACAAATAGAAAACTGTATCCAAGGTGGATCCATAGAAGGCGAATCCGTCGTGTATTTTGTTTGTGTAATTTTGTTAGTGAAATATCAAAATCTGCATTCGCCCAGTATTGCTCCTTTCTTTTATTTGCGTAGACAATCCAGCGAATTAAAAAAGAAGAACAAGCAAATTTTTTTCAAGTTGGTTAAGTGTTTCGTAAAATCTTTACAAAGTTTAGAATTTATATTTCCATATAGTATATTATTGAATGAACTAAATTTGTATAAAAATTATGAAAAAATTTACCATGGAAAATGTTATGAATATTGCAAAAAAAAAACACTGTACCATTTCCATTGTTAGCCACGTTATGTCTGTACGTATGAATTGCTTGCGTGAAAGTCTCGCACAGAATGTCTGACACCGTTTGCATGGCATCATCCTGACATATTCTCAAAACTTTTGCACGCCACATAATGCTGTATAGTAACGTAGGAACGTAGGTGGGTGCGTATGTGTGCGTAGCAGGTATGCATTTACGAATATCAGATCTCGAATGTGTTGTGAACGTGTTGGCTCGAAGGAAGTGCTCTGGCTGTTGTTGATGTTGAAGCAGAAGTAATATATGTTGGCGTCGTTTTTTGTTGTCGCTTATTTGTGCCATCGTTATTGTTTGCAGAAAATGCATTTGTTTTATGCCAGTTGGCTTTCTTTTCATCCATCATGCGTTCGCTTGCCATGGTGTTAATAATAATCATCCCCTCTCAGTTCTCGTTGATGACACAAACAGAGCTGTTGATATGTTGATGTGATGTTGCGATAAAAAGTTTTTGATGTGATGTCACTGTTGTGTGTCTCTTCAGCTCGCAATGAGTATTCTCTTGGTCATGTTGGTAGGCATTTACTTTGAATTGCCTTAAGCAGATAGGAATAGAAAATATTTATAATAGTCATTTGAAAAGCTCATAACGATTATATGCAGATATAAATGAGATAGCACTGGTAAATGTTTGTTGACTCGTTAAAATTAAATGGAACTGAATGTACGATTCCGGATTTTCTATTACCACTTACAGAGTGGCAAATCTATTTTATGATACAGAAACGTGTGAAATATTCAAAAATTTATAAAAATTATAAAGCTCAATAAGCGCCCAATTTTGCGTAATGCCTATATTAACTGGCTAAGCGATGCTTAATCGAATAATTTGACTAAAAATTTTAATAACCTATTTATTATAAGACTATTTTTCGGAAAACTGGCAACTGACCTATTTTTCATTTAAAATCTTTTTCAATGGACAATAAACTACAATTATTAAATTTTCACATAAATTATTTACTAAGCACGCTAAAAAAAGCAACTAGCAAGAGAAAAAAAATGGGAATAAAGTGACACTAAACAAATATTAGTACTACTTTTTTGAAACCAGATTTCATTTTGTGTACGTTTTTATTTATTTTGAAGTAACCTTACTCAACCGGGGAAAAATATTCCCTATTGATGAAAAGCTTAAATCATCAAAGTTAAGAATATTTTTATTTTGAATTTAACTATCAAAAGGCTTGTCTATACATATTCTTTGTTACATCTTGGTTCAAAAACCGATTAACGGATTTCAGTAAAATTCGGACAGTATATTCCTTCGACCCGTGACACAGACATAGGCTACAATCCGTTAGGAGGCGCTTGAGTCGAAATATTCAGAAAATCCGTATTTATGGTCCAGTATTGATGGTATTAGAAAGGTTTGGTATAAGAAATACATTTGTGAAAAATGGATGCGAGTTAATCAGCAAATCTCTGTTTTTGATTTGATTTTGTTGAAATTAAAACGTAAATGTGGGTGCGCCGAGAAATACTTTTACTTTTACATTTAACCGCTAGGCGGCGCAGGAGTCTGGTTATTTAAGAAATCCGTATATGTGGTTTTATGCTGATGATTTTAGAAAGTTACGCTACGTGTGCGATAAGCGATACTTTTATCGATATTTATGATCTAAATCAACAAACATAGTGGTCTATTTTCCTATATAACAAAATAAAATATACACTGAATATGCTTCGTAAGCCAATATGCATATATTGTATGTTTTTTTGCATTTATTATACATATATATTTTTTATGATTTTAATCAAAATGACTTATTTCGATCTCAAGATTTCCACACTTTAATACCAATGTTTTAGGTTGCCCTTCCATTTACCATCTTAAACGATATTGTCGTGCAGCTAATTTTTGCTGCTCTGCATATGAATCGCTCCTTTAATCTAATAATTCTCTATGAATCTGTGAACACCTCTCAAGTTATGAAACGAGGAGTGAGTTGAGCTCTTAGTTTAAAACCCAATAATGACAGAAAAGAAGATAGCACCTTCCGAGCTGAAAGCCACTTAAAGTGACACAATAAAAGGCTGAGAATAATAAAGAAAAGAAGTCTTTCTTAAGGAGAATAGGAAGAAGAGAAGAGATAATAGAACAATTGAAAGTTTTGTTGGAGTAAAAAAATGTCAGAATAAAAAAATACAGTTTTATTTCATCAGCGAATGGTGGCTGCTGTCAAATCAACAAAGAGAGGATTAGCGGCCCGCAGAAGGCGCAATTTCGTATTTTATAATTCTTTTTTAAAACCGGGGTTTCATCGGAATGTATATTTAAAAATTTTTTAAATACTCTTTTACAATTTTAGAGCCTATTTTAGTTTTGCTGGGTTGCTGAGTAAAAAATATTAGCAACTATTTTTATTCCCACTGGAGGTTCATTTTTAAAAAAATTTGCTTCAGAAGATGTTCAGAAAAATGATGAAAAAATGGAATTTTCTACGCTTATTTCTATTATTATCGCATGAAAAATATTTGATAAATTAAGCCGACTTAGCGGTAGTTGTACGAGTATCTGTTGGAAAAAAAACTTATTGAAGAATTAGTTCGCATTTTGGCCTCGGCGTTATAGTGATAGTTTTCGAAGCTCTTCATTTCCTTCACAAAAATCGTGTGGCCATAAGGCAGTGCCCAGTTCTTACCCTGACTATTAGTCTGCGAGAGGATCTGTTGATTGCTTTGGCTCGCTTTTCGTTAACTTTTAGCTTCCATACAACAAACTTTTCAGATTCGAAATTTTGTGGTAACATTTTTTCATTTAGGCAGCTAAGATTTTGAAATTTTGCAAGCTATTTGCAAGGTCTTCTAAGAACTGAATAGTCAGTTAGGTTTTTCCTTCAAAATTTTTTGATTTTATTGTAATTTTTATGACATAAATTAATTTTGTTTTAAAATAATAAATGAAAGCTAATTTTTTATTATTCATGAAAAGTTTCGGCAGAGCCGCATGCAGCACTTACTTACTTTACTTGCTTTAGAATAAATTATTTCGTTACCGATTCTTAAGCAAACTGAAATATGAATTCATTTCAGTGCGAGTTCTCGAAAATAAAAATGATGATGCAGTATGGAATATTTTTTTCCAAATTTTTATTAAGAATATCTGATTTTGCAAAACCTTCCTTAGCTAGCATTTCTCTTCCCTTTATATGCTTTTTTTATATGACAAACCATCAGCGTGTAATAGCCCACATTACATAGCATTGTTACATTGTGCAGTAACACATATGACTCCACATTAGGGTAGCTCACTAAAAAAAGTTGCAGTTTTTCCCAGTGAAATTATAGAATTTAATACATTTTGATATTTTAGCCAAAATACTTCGGAAAAGTATTAAGATTTACATGAGCTAAAACGATTTAAAAACGTGTCTTAAAATAGAGTTTTTTTTCTAAATAAAAGAGTTGCTATTATGGATTTTTTGAAAATTATATTTAATATTTCTATACAAACTTTTTAATTTTAAATTGTTCTTTCATATGAGGAGAGTTATTTGAAAAAAATGCAAGCGAGCGAATTGTCGAGGCGCGTGTCGAGGGTGATGCCCAAGAAGAAGTTCTATTCCCCACTTCTGTGGAATCCAATAGTAAATACGCTTCAGCGGCACACCGATTGGGGAGGAGCCAAAGTCGTTGCATACGCTGATGACGTCGCAATCACGTTAAGGGGGAAGTTTCCACAGGCACTGCACAAGCTGATGCACCGAACGCTTCGGGATGTATTCAAGAGCTCCACCACCCGCTGCGGGCTTAGGGTCAGCTCAAGTAAAGTGGAACTCGTCCGATTAAGCTTTGGTATAACTGTCGAATTTTTAGGTATTATTCTAGATATGAGTTTGAACTGGGAAGAGAGCCATAGGCAAGAAATTGCGACTAATAGCCGGATCTCTCGGTGGATATTTACACCAGTCGTTAAACCGATTCTCCTGTATTGGGTGATCGTGTGGTGGCCTCCATTAGAAAACGATATTAGCCTCAGTCTACTCATCAAGGTGGAAAGATCTAGTATGATCTGCATAAGCGGAGCGCTCAGAATCCATCCAAATGACGCCTTGTGTGCTATTTTAGATCTCATTCCTTTAGATTTCGCAGGACAACAGAAAGCAGCGATGACTGCTTTGCGGCTAAGAGAGACATCCCAGTGGCACCCAGAAACTGAGGGGCACTCTTTTATTCTAAACAAGTTTGTGTCTATTCCGAGCAGCAGGGATCGATGTATTTTGACATTGGTTTCTTAAAGTAATTTTGTTACAAGAATTTCAAGGGAGGGAGGAGTGGAAACTGGAATTTTACACTCCACCTGACAGTATTTTCATCTAAACAGATGGCTCTAAACTCAGCATTTTCTCACGAAACCCTCTCCTAGAAATTTCCTACAGGTTACCCGATAACTGTAGTATTTTCCAGGCTAAAGTCTCAGCTATCATGGAAACAGTAGAGAAGCTTGAAATCGAAATTCAAAATACGACTTGTCGAACCTCTAGGTAGACTCTACTCTCTGAATATTTTTCCGATGTCTTAAAATGTAATGAATTTTATAATTTCCTTGGGGAAAAATACAGGTTTTTTTATATTGGCTGCGATGCGCCCTGATGTACATACAATGAATAAACTAATTTATAAGAAGTATGTCATTGTTTCTGTTAACATCGTCTAACTACTGCCTGAGCAAATTTAAATGAGTTTATTTTTATTCAGAAGGCTACACTTGTTTATTGTACGACGAAATGGCATGATTTTATGAATTACTGCAAAGTTTTAATGAAATAAATGAGCGTGTGAAGAAAAAGTTACAAGTGTTGTGGTTTTAACGGATGTCCACTACACTTGTGAAAATTAAAAGTCACTGTGATTTAATAAAATGACGAACATGACGATATTGTAATCAAAAAATATGCCATACAAATTTTCGCCTACGTAATGTTGTTCCACTTATCCAGTTCGGAAAAGCGCGCATAGACCGCCAGACAACACATAAGCATTCCCGAAAATGTTGAAATCATGCACTTTAATTGAACGAAGTATTTCTTCTCGCTGACTGCAGAGAGTCTAGGGAAGTATGTAGAAAACCTATTCAAACGAATGAACGCAGAATCCAGTAGGAGATTTTACTCACTCAAAATTTAATAAGCTGGGGGGAGGCAGTATAATTTTCACAGCTTACCTTTAGGCTCTTTTTTACTTTACATATTAAGGCTTTTAACATGCTTGAAGCGAACAGTATGAATTTCAAAATTCGTCTTGTGTCTCTAGCTTCAAATTAAAGCCTTCGTCGGTTTCCTAAAGGGACATGTATTTTAACAGAAATGCAAATTGTTAAATACTATTTCACAGAAAAACTCTATGGTGAAACAATTCGCGCGAATATTGAATTACTCGGAAATATTTCTATTTGCATTCTCGATTAATCGATTTCTGAAAACGTATAAAATGCTAAAAAATGGTAAATGTGTAAAAACTAAAGTACTTTAATTAAAGGTGTAAATAATAACTCTTAAAAAACTTGGTAATTTTGATTATGAAAATAAATATTTACATAGAATGGTGAACATGGTACTTACTTACTTAATTGACGCTATAACCGCCTAAGCGATTTTGGGGGAGTTCAACAAATTGCGCCAATCGCTCATTCTTATTGCTAACTGGCGCAAATTGTGATGCCAAGTCCTTTTCCACTTGGTCCTTTCGATGCAGAGTGTGCCTTCCTCTAACCCCTAACTGATGTCTCGTCGAATACTTTCGGGGCTGGCGCGTTTTTGTCCATTCGCACGACATGTCCCAGCCAACGATGCCGCTGTATTTTAATTCACTGGACTATGTCTAAAACGCGGTAAAGCTCATACAGCCCATTGTTCCATCGTCTGCGTTATTCGCCGTTGCAACGACGTAAGGTCCAAAAATCTTTCTCTGGAACACTCCAAGGGCCATACCATCCGATGTCGATAGCGTCCATTCATCTAGACCATACAATAGAACGGGCCTGATGAGAGACTTGTAGACCGTGATTTTCGTTCGTCGAGATAGGGCTTGACTACGCAATTACCTAATCAGCCCAAAGTAGAAATTGTTGGCAAGAGGTATTCTCTGTTGGATTTCGTTGCTGACATTGTTGTTGGTGTTAATGCTGCTTCCCAGATAAAAAAAATGCCATAAGCTTTGTCAAACTTGTGAGTGTCAACAGTGACGCTACTGTTTATTTGATGACAGCAGGTACTTCGTTTTGCCCTCGTTCATCTCCAGACCCATTCGCTTCGCTTCTTTATGCAAAATTGTATATTGGCGCGGTTGTTGAGGCCAATGATATCGATAGCATCATCAGAAGTTACACGATCTTAGAAAATGGTGGCTGACCGGTTTAATTCTGCAGCTCGAGTTATCTTTTTTAACGGAAGGTATATAGAGACCCACTCTGTGTGTAACCTCGTTTGGTTTCAAACGGCTCGGAGAGCTCCTTAAGATTCTGACGAAGATGGTGGTGTTGCTCAGCGCCATTTTACATAGCCGTATTAGTTTTGCAGGGATACCAAATTCAGATATATTGGCATATCGGAAACTTCTTCTCGTGCTGTCGAAAGCTGATTTAAAGTCGACACATAGATGGTTTGTAGTGATCCTCTTCTCACGGGTCTTTTTCAATAGTTGGCATGTCGTGAATATCTGGAAGATGGTAGATTTACCAAGTGCAAAGCCACACTGGCTTCAGTCTTTCGTAATATACGCTTAACTGAACCTCATATGAAATGTTAAACAGGCTGATCCCAGGCAGTTGGCGCATTTTGCAGGAGCGCCCTTTTTGCGAATTGGGCAAAGTACACCTAAACTCCAATCAGGTGGCATGCGTTCATCTGACAATGAACATGGTACATGGTACTATTGATGAAAATGGGGAAAGATTTCATGAACATATATATTAAGGGCGAAATTATCGGCAGTATTGTTCTGAGAAACCACAAAGTCAATGCTATTAGCTAAATAGCAAAAGTAGCAAATGCTAAGCATAATCTTTGATTACTGAAAAAATGTATTACCGCTTTTAAGAATCACAGATGATTGAGATGGGAACGGAGGTAAAATATCGTTAAATTGAGTGGAAACTCCATTTTGCCGACGACACCGACCTGGTCGGCATTACCTGATATATATCTTCATATTTTTATTTTGCCTGGTGATAGATAAGTTTTTTCCTCTTTCTGCCAAAATAGGGGCATCAATTTCGATACGATATGATACCATACAAATACTTTTGCCATTCAAAACGATATTTTTTGGAAACGAGTACTTTAACCCCACTATCGTTTCGAATTTTGCGAAGAAAAATAATTATATGACTATAGTCCGTTTTATGGACTACCACAGAGATAATTTTTTGAAAGATGTTGCCACCTTTTCAGAAGGTTAAATTCAATTGAAGCAATGAGTGTAATCGAATATTGCTATATGGGAACGAAAGAGGTTTCATAAAACTTAATTTGAAAATATTTTGAAATGTGGCTGGCACCTGTTTAAAAATAAATTAAGTTATATTAATAAATTTAATGAAGTTTTACAATATGGGTGTCAAACTAAAAGTTTTAAGAAGATTTAATTTGAAAAAATACTTTTGAAAACGGTTGGCACCTGTTTCAAAAACTAATGAAAATTATATGTCGAATCAAATATTGATATATGGGCTCCAAACTTAATCATGAAAATGTGCTTAAAGAGTGTTGCCACCTGTTTAAAAATATAAATTTCATACATATAATTTCTAAGCCTAATGAAATATAGCAAACTGTATTGATTTGAAACGAAAGCGTTAATAGGAAAACATTTTTGAAAAGAGCTGCCACCTTTTAAATACTGCTTATTTTTTTTATTTATAAGGTAACAGAAATTTTGCTAATATATTGGTGTCAAACGAAAAAGGTTTAAGGAAGCTCTTTTCGAGGAATATATTTTGAGAGGGTTGTCATCTGTTTAAAAATCATAAATTTAAAAGATCTTAAAATTTATAAGGTAAACTAAGCATTAAAAGACTGGTTTGAACTGGTTTTAGCTGTTACCAACTGTTTTGAAAATTATATACAAATTTATTAATAATAATAAATGAAATAAGGTTATCTTACGTATTTATATCACGCAATCACCTCTAGCATTCTGTATACCAGTTATAGGCTCAGCTTTTCAACACTCGTAGACAATAATGAGACTTCACTATCGTTTGATTACGTTGCGTATTTTTATATAATAAAAACCTAAAATCAAAAATTATTTCTCCACCTTCACAATAAATTGCATGATTTTCTAGAGATTTAGCTTTGTATGACGTGCGTTTCTTAAGATACGTTAGCATTCCAATAATAGTAATAAATAAAAGTAAAAGAAAAAAATATGACTTCCAAAAATATTAATTTATATATAGAATATAGTAACACACATAAGTATGTATGTATTTATGACGTCCATGCCTATGCCTGTGTTGGTTACATAAACTTCAAATTATTTGAACCAAGAACAAACTGACGTCAATCGCATGCTGTGCTAAAATTAATCAAAAAACAAAGTTGACAATTTGCGGTCACATAATTTCACTTAAGGTAATGCTTTTATTGGTAATAAATATCCTCATTACAAACACCGAAGAAATGTGAATTTAGGAGTGAAGTGCAACCATACAAACAAATTTGAAAACGTATCTGCTATATGTAAAATAAATGAGAAAAATCCAAAGCATTAATGAATTAATGGTCGCAAAATAAAGTTTGGTAGTTCCTACGTATTTACTCGGATGGCATACTCGTTCAATTAAATTTGGTGTATATAATTTTCTTACAATACTCTGCGACATTTAAAAATTAACAAAACTAATAATGAAATAAATTTGTTGAATTTGTGCTTGAAGTCGTTGCGACTGATATTGCCTTACAAAAATTGACGTTAAAAAATGAAAATTTATACAAATGTAGCCGTTCTACTTGTGATCATTTGGCGTGAGTTGGCGCTGGAGGCGACTAATTCAGAAAATCGCTATTTATGATTCGATTTTAATGTTATTAAATAGTGCCGTACAATAGCGGTACGATGAAAAATACTTTTACTAAAAATGGATCCGCTATATGTCGCTGTACACGAGATTTATCGAAAATCCATAATATGGTTTGATTTAGGTCAAATTGAACAGGCATTGCGGAGTTAAAAACATAATCTCTCATATGTACTGTGTCAACAGGATATTGGCTTCAAATTTCTAAGCAAAGCCGCATTTTTAGCTTTAAAAATCTATGTACATAATATTCAACTTCAACTGTGGTTTACAGTTTATTCCATACCTCTTTATTCCTTGATATATTTTGTACCAGTGAAGATTCACTAACAATAATACTAGCTTATATATTTCATTCGCTGAAATTCACAGCTAAAAAGATATATCTATAAGTATCGGGTCTTGCAATAGGAACGCACAAAAGTTTTTTTTTTTAAATGAAACAACAACGGTTTGGGATATGAATTACATTCTTTATTCCTGTGAAAGTACATTCGATGCCATTATGTATGGAACTCGATTTCTTTTGCATGGGCACCACGGGCACGCTTGCATCATCCAATTCGGGCCAAAATTATTTGGTTATTATTGAGCGGTAGCGATTCCCATTCACAGTAACGTGCCGGCCTTGATCATCAAGGAAGAAGTACGGCCCAATAAACCGCACCAAACCGTAATTTTTTCGGAATGCAATGTTGACTCATGGAGTACGTGTGGATTGCTGCCTGTCCAATAACGCATATTTTGCTTATTGACGAAGCCATTCAGCCAGAAATGACGACGACCATAAATTGGACGTAGCGCTCTTAAAGTTGAGGCCATTGACTCCGAATTTCGGTAGTAAATTTCAATAATTTCGACTCGTTGTTGGATCGTAAATCTTTACATGATGAAATAAATGGCAAACCTTACTGAAGAGAAATGTCAAAAGAGCGGGAAAAAATTAGGCGTCTTTTGCTGTCACTATCGGTCTACTTTGGTAGCGTCCCTATTAAAAACCCCTTTACAATAGTGGATATCTTGAATTTGATATTTGCGATTTTTAATTTAACACAAGAAGTAAGAATTTGTGTTATCCGTCTTGATGTTGTACCAAGAATGATAGAAAGAAGAATGAGTGAATTGGCGCAATAACCGTTTAAGCGATTTTGATCGAACTTCTTCTAAAATTTGTGATGTGCGCCTTGATGTTGTAACAGAAATTGAGGGATCTACAGTTCTATGCCGACTCCGAAAGGCGCATGATTTTTGTGAGAAGTTTGTTTTATGGGAGAAATACATTCGGAGGTTTGACATTGCCTACCGAGGGGCGCTCGCTATTAGAATAAACTTTTTCTATAATTTTTACCTGCCCCGGCCAGGATTCGAGTCCGGGACCCACCGTATGAAGCGCGCACATGCTACACACTCGGCTACGCCGGCCACCGTAATAAAATAAAATAATAATAATAGCACAGAAAGAGCCGTGACTGTTATTCCTCTGAAAAGTAAACCGTAAAGGTAGCTACTCGATGTCATACTGAAATTTGGTTACTTAAAGTTATTTTTTATTGCTGCGATAGCGTCCCAACTACCACTTTTGAAAATAGTGAACAGCCGCATTTGGCTCTTAAGACTAAATAGGTTTCTACAACAGCCTATTCTTTAGATCTATCTCTTTGTGATTTCTCTCTGTTTCTTTATATTTGTGATTTCATACGATAAGGTTTTGACCTTGAGGTTATAATAATACTACTTTGATATTTACATTGCTCAAGTTGTTGCCGTGTTTCGTTCAGCAGCTTTGTCCTGTTCGTGTTGCCTTTCTGTCCGTCGTAGTAGTGCCGTTGTTTTGCGCAACCTCAATGCTGCTGATTTCTATAATTTTCGCAATTGCGCTTATCTACTGAATCGAAATACAAGATGTATGCTAAATTTTGTAGGATTTGAAAACGTAGTTTCGGAGTTATATGGTACCTGTTTGCTCTATAGCAGGCACATTGTGGTCAATAGTTAATAAAATATCGAATGTTTTTGATTTTCGTACATTACCAATTTTGTACATTACCATCGCCCAATTTTCTTAATTTTGCTTACTGAAGTGAAATGCAACGTGTGTACCAAATTTGGGAGAGTTTGATCAAGCAGTTTTGGAAATATACATTTTTCTTCTAACGAAGCGGATCCAAACTAAATAAAAAAAAATGACATACGTACGACGAACGGACAGAGGGACAGAAATACGAGGTTTAATCAATTTCCCTATTAATTCTAATAATTTTAGGCGATCAAAGTTATAACACCCTGGGCACCAGTGCGCTTGGGTATAATAACTGCAGTAAACTTAAGTATTTTCGGCTTTATATCCTATGATAACTTCACTTACTGCCCAATCACAAATATTATTATAGATATTTGACTGTTTCGCTGCAGTAATATTTTTCATGCTGCTATCACATTTGCTGCGCCATTTATATATAGTATATTGACAAGTACTACCTCAGATTGACAAAATAATATTTTTGTAAAATATTGTAATGGGGTATATTTGTGCGCATGTATAGAAAAGAGGAAAAAAAGGATCTAGTTCAAGTGCAGCATAAAATATAAGTAATCCAGTCCGAGGTAAATCGATTTCCTGTAGGGGATAGTCAGGTGCAAAAACAGAAACATACATACTCACACATATTCACACATTTGTATAGGAAATAATGGAAATATTCGTCGCAATACTTTCAATGAAAATAAACATTACGTATACGCCCTGTAGCATAATAGAAAAATCACACTTGCGGAATAGAGAAGAGTGAGAGTGGATATGGAAGCATGTATGTAAATTTTCGACTGTCACGAATTCAACTTAAACGGGTTTCATCGCAAAATCTTTTACGTAAGCTAAGCCAGCTGCAGATGGAATTTCAAAATACGTGGCAGCTGAGCGATGAAGAAAAAACCAAATAAAAATAAAGCTATTTTTAGCTAGCAGCAGAAAAAGCTGACGGGCATCTTACGCACCAAAAAAACAGTACATAAAAGGTAAGAGATGATATCTCACGGTTAGTTTTCAACCGTACCAGCGTAAGATAAGCGAAATTTTGGTAAACTGGAGCAGCACGAAACTACATACCTTTAATACAATATACACCGTTTGTATGTATGGATGTATAGATGTGTGACCGTAAGTGGATTAGGCATGGTGGGGGGTTGAATGGCAATGTAAATAAAGAAATTTGCAGCAGGTAGAAGAATATAAGTCGTTTTTTGGGAAAATAGGAGGTGGTAGGTCATTTGTTGAAAATACGCTGTAGAAAATAATCGAGAGCGCAATCCAAATGGTATTGGTGTATACTGACCTTATAACTCCATTTTATATAGGACGAAGTAAAACTATCGTAATTTATTTGAAACACCACAGAGTGCAAAGTCAACAATGTTAGCAATAAGCTAAAAGGCGAAGCGGCATTATTATTGTGGTCAAATTTTTTGAATGGACACAAAGTGGTAAATTTTATTAATTGCGTAGAAATAAATACAAAATATTATTTAGGTAAAGCAATACTGAATTATATTTCAATAGCATATTTGCCGGCGCACTATTTTTAGTGCAAGAATTTGAAATAATTTATAAAAAAAATGGGGACACACTTAAAAAAATATATAAAATACATATTGAGTTGCCACACCAAATATGGTTCCAGATTTTCCACCGAAGTTATGTTTTAAAACTTCCACCATAATAGGTAGCTAGATCGATTTGAAAATATCTTAGAAAATTAAGTTTTTTACAAATCGAAGTAGTATGTTTAAATTTTTTTTTTCAAAAAACAGCGTTAAAAGACTGCAACAACAATTTCTTTATTATAGTTCCGTTGAACGAGTTCGCAGAATGCGAGAGTACCTAAATTTTTCAAGTCCCCATAAATTGATGAACTCTACCTCTTCCTCATTAGTTTTTCGTTGAGAAGCTTGACGTTCGGTTGGGATAATCTCAGCAGCCTCCGAGTTCTTCGTTTACTGAGTGATGGCCAAAGTGAACGCGCTACGTGTCCAGATTAACGGTTCACCTGCTGTTTTACCTCCTTCATCAACTTGCAAGATTGGGAGTCTGAAAGGAGATCATATGTTCCATCCGGGTTCCTCCAACCTTTTCTCAGCTTCCCTACTCACACACTCCTCCGCTTCCTCGTTTCCCGAGGCGCCACTGGACGGGTTTGAAATAAGCAAAATTTTTCTTTTTTTATTACAAATTACTTTTTAAATATTAAAAAAAAATCAGCTCAGATCATACAACAGTTTAAGCTTAAAAGTTCTGCTTAAAAGTATCTCAAATTTTTACTGTAATTTATAGAGCTTTGTATTAGGGAATAATATGAGAAAATAATAGTTTTTCAAAGTGGTAGAAGTGATAGCTGCTATTTCGGAGATCACCACATCTCCTCACCAGACTTCTTTCTTTTTAGACTTTACATGGCTTTGAGCCATGGTACACGCAGGTGCTAGGCGTGCACGCAACCACTCAGCCACGCTAACGGTGTCAAAATCGTTTGCTTTCTCATTATTCCTATCTCCAACCGTAACGCTATCAAATTTTTTTTGAACGGAATT
Organism: Anomoia purmunda; assembly: GCA_951828415.1. Lineage (NCBI taxonomy): Eukaryota > Metazoa > Arthropoda > Insecta > Diptera > Tephritidae > Anomoia > Anomoia purmunda. The sequence continues at coordinate 125,453,313 of OX639994.1, forward strand.
TTGGATGCTATGTTTGTCGTTTTTTGAAAAATTGGGTTATGGAGAACTTGGAGAGCTCAGCCAAAATTTTACCGATTTAGACTTGTACTAGATATATCATTTGAAACGTATCTTTTCAAAAAACCCATTTGGGTCCCAAATTTTTGTGCTTTTGGCAAATGTTATTATGATTCTGCAGAGCAAATTTTAATTTTTTTTTTAAACATATCTTTTAAGCTTACACTATTTTACCATGTCAAGTGGTTTTTTTTGTAATATTTAAAAAAATTTATTTTTCTGTATAAAAACTTCAGTTCTGGAGAAATCTTTAAATGGATCAAAATTACGTAAATCTTAATACTTTATGAAATATTTTAGCGTAACTCTTAAAACATAATAAAATTTATAATATCGGTGGAAATTCCCAACTATTTTTTTTGGTGAGACACCCTAACGTACATACATATGTATATTTTTTAAGTTGAACCCGAGTTTTTTTTTTAAATAAATTGTTACAGTACTCAAAATAATAAAATACACGAAATTTGCATATCCAGTACTTTTTAAGGCATAACAAATTACCTAGGCTATTTGCTAGTACTAAATAAATACATATGTATGTATTGAATTTTTGATTTCCGCCAAGTGCATAGTAAATTATGTTGTTCTTGAAAAACATTCCGCGCTATTCATTCTTATCAATATAGCTACGTATTCGCCTTTGAATGGACGTCAACGTCAAGCTTTTTGATTCGCCGTAGAGAAAGCTACGAACACCTGAAAGCTTTCCATTAAACACCTTGTGGCTTGCCTAAAAGCTTTTATGCTACACAAAAATTCATGCACTAACGCGAACTTTCCTTAAGTTATATACATACAGCTAATAAATAAAATGACTCCTGTTGATATCGCATAAAAGCTTTCGCCGCAAAGCTTTTACATTCATGCTATTCATTTTGTTGGTTAGAGGGTGGCGGTTGGAAGCAGCTGGTGTGAAAATTAGCGAACTACCAAATACCAAAAATGAGGCGTTGCGAAACCGAAAGCAAAAAGTTGGCCAATCTACTGCGTCGACGCAGTCTACACTGCCTACGCTCCATTTTTACGAGGGCTATAAGTACAACCCTACACTTCACCAACACATCCCCTAACTTTCACAATATGTATGTATGCACCTACTCTCTGTTGCCTCGGCAACATTTGCTCTTTGCTTTGCTTCATTTCATTCCGTTCGTGTTCGTTGCGGCTCGTGTGTGCCTGTCGCGTGGCAGCACCGCCGTGGCTTGTCGCTAAAAACAGCTTCGTTGCTACCACAACCTGATGCTTTGCATCAGTTCAACCTGGTGAGCGTAGACTAAACGTTCGTGCTGAACGGTTAAATAGGTGCAAGTATCCAGAAGTAGTATAAAAATCCACAGCAAAGTTAAACTGAAAACATTGAAGAAACATTGCTGCAACATTTCAACTTCTTCGCAAAAAAAAAAAAAAATCAACCTGCTGCTGCTGCTGTCAGCCAATTGTCATCAGTTTAACAAAAAAAAATTTAAAAAAAGGATTTCACATTAGTACTTGTTGACTAGCAGCTGCATTGTAAGTGGTTTTTGGGTCAGCGTGAAAATTTTCTAGCTAACATATGGCAGCATTTGCGCCACCGTCGCTGAATGACAATATGCAACACGCTTATCGCCAACTTAGCCCTAATGAGGCAGCAGCTGTTGAGTGGTAAGTACCGTCTGGAAAGTCTTTGATTTCTTTATTATTTTTTTTTTTGTGTGGGTGTGTGTGTGCGTGTTGGTGTTTGTGGCTGAGTACGCGGCGGTATAAAACGAAAAGAAAAAAGGAAAATTGACAAGAATTTGTGTCTTGTTGCCAAAGGCCCTCTTTGGCTTTCACTCAAGGAGCTCCTTGAGTCAGCGATAAGTGCCATCAGGCTGATGAGGTGTCAAGTTTTTGTTTTTGTTTTTTTTTTTGCTTTTGTTTTTGTTTTGTGTGAAAGTAATGCTGCAAGCGTGTCGTAATCTATGTGCGACCTGTTGAAATAAATGCTTCTCGAAAAAAAGAAGCTTGTGCAGCGAAATGTTTGTACGTAAATTAAAAAGTGTTTATCTTAGATGAGTCAGTAAATAGCTAGCCATTTTCCCATTTCGCAGAGTTCAACGAAATTGCGTCGTAATTTCACTCAGTTGATGGAGTATTTTATTTATGAAGTCTATTGACTAAAAACGAACATTAAAGATACTACCGTATTGCTATTTTTGTATAAATTTGCGCAGTATATTCAATTATATAAGCAGCAGATATTGATATGCGGGCTGATTTGAAATGTAGCACAGATAAAGGCCTAAATGAGATAACAATTAATATGAAAATTGATAGTGAACATAGATATTTAAATTAGGGTGCCTCGCAAAAAAGAAAGTTGTAAAATTTCCCACCGAAAATAGAAAACTTTTTATGTTGTAAGACTGCTGTCAAAATATTTCGGAAAACTGTTAAGTTTTATGTGAGTTGCAGAGATTGGAAAATACTTCCACAAATGGCCTGTTTTTAACAAGTAAAAATAGTTTAAAAAAAAATATATATTAACAATCCTTTATTGAGCTCACGGCCATTTTTTATATGGGAAGTTATTTGTGGTAGCAATAAAATTTATAGCTGCTATTTCAGCGATCATCATGAGACTCCTCAACAGACTTCTTCTTACGAGACTTCCGTGAGACTCGAACTCACATCCTCCACGGCACATACTCGTAAAAGGCTAACAGGCTAACGGCTAATACAAAGTAAGCCGTGTAGATGGTTGCTGTTGCTTTATGCAGCTACAAATTCTATCGCTTTGATTGCTGCTTTTTCAAATAATTTCCAATATAAAAATGGTATAGAGCTCAACACAATAATGTTAGTATTTACTAAATATAAACAGGCTAAAAAAAGTTTAAAAATATTTAAAAAAAATCACATACAGCCGTGCTCCAATTTTCAAATTCAAATTCCACTTTGAGATTTTTAAAATTCCCTGTGAAAGTGAATGAGTGTGCTCGTAATTTTACAAATTTCCCATATTGGTTACTCTTGTGGCAATTCACTAACAGCTGTTGTTGAAATTCACCTTTCGGTTTGGGTAATGTTTGCTATTTTTGAGCTTTCATCTGCGAATAACTGAAAACGAAAATATTTATACAAAAATAAACTGATTCAAAAATGAAATGAATGATAACTAAACACATCAGAGAATATTTTTTAAAATATTGCAATCGAAAATAATTACACATTTAAACGTCTTTTGTAATTTACTTTTCATTTCCCTCATAACAAGGGTATCAAGGGCTTCAAATCCCAAAAATGAATGTGAATGTGAACACGGCTGATAGATAATAAAACAGTTGAAGCTTTAAAAGTCTGCATACAAATATTTCAGCTCACATAAATTTCTGAAATATTTTGTGGAAGTTTTAGGCCCACTTGCGAGAAATCCAAATTTAAATTTATAAATAAAGAGATAAGTAACTCAGAGTTAAATTTATAATTTTCTAACCCGGACATTGTCTTGCATGAAATAAATACAGTAACCCAGGCTTTTACTTTACTTTTCTTATTTGACATACATATTCTTTTAATTTTGATGAATTTATTGAAATTTAAAATCAAAATAATTTTTTCAATTTCTGGTACTACGATGAAATGATTGGTATGCTTGATCTCTAATCTCGTGGAAGTGATCGCTTCGCTTTCCCAAAGCTCTGTTAAAGGAGTTGGAGCCAAACATATTCGATGGCATCCTCATTATTGTCGAAAACAAAAACGATTCGTTTCAAACTTTTTCGTTTATTTGAAAAATGTTGACAAATTTATTTTTTATTTATTTTGAATAAATAGAATAATTGCTAGGTTAAATATTTATGTTTTTAACTTTGAGTTGATGCCTAACATTCTGCTGTGCAAACAAATTTAACAATTTAACCGGTAAACTCTGAGTTAAATAGATAACCTGCTTTCTCGCAAGCAACCATTAAAATATAATAGATTTTATAATCCCGATTTTGGTTTTTTTTTTTGTATGATAAGTGATGCAACCTAATGTACATATACTTTATATCTTCGTAAATTAGTTTTTTTATCTTAAAAAAAATGAAATTAATTAAACTATGCTGGAGCAAAATAAATCAATTTGGCCCGATTTATGTTGTAATGAAATTGATTTATCATAATTATGGCAAAGTAATAAATCATTTATCGTATATGCTATATATAAATATAAGTAATAAATTTATTAAAGTAGATATGTATGTATGTGTGTAGGAGTCTATTTAGTTATTTTTAGGCTAAGCGTTTAAAATAAATTATTTCACCCCTGCATGCCAAAATTTTGCTTAATATGTCCGTAAATAACTTCTGCATGATAGCATATTTATCAAAAATGATTAGAGATTCGCATGAGGTTCTGAAGCTCAGTAAAAACATATGACTCATAGTTTTATTTATAGCTTCACATTGTACATGAAATTATACAATGGCCATTTAGCGAATATTTTTTATTCAGTCTTTTTTCTCAAGCGCTACTTGGAATCAAAATAAACTCTCGTTAGTTTTTGATCAATACTTGTAGCCTATTTTGCAATTCAAATTTTTTTATTGGAACTAAATTAATGCAAAACAATTGGGTGACAAAGTGTCATAATGTGTCATAAGTCATAAAGTCATAAAATTTGAAAAGTAAAAAATTGCTTAGTTTTAATTATTTGTTTCAATGCAATCCAAAAACTTAACTTTAGAAATCAAAAATTTTATGACTATGCTTTATGACATATTATGACACCTTGTGAATTACCCAAATATGTGCAGTGAAAAGATCCCTCTATCTATCGAGTATTATTTTGTCTATTTTCGTGTTCTCCTTTAAACTCTTTTAATTCTGCACAATTTACGTATAAATCAAAGCATATTTTAAATAATATAGTGAATTTTTATACCTCATTTTGAAGCAATGCATTGAGGCATTACGTAAAAAAAAATTACAATCCGACGATGCCATAATTTTTAGTGCTACATTTTGCGAATTAAAAACAGTCTGATGGTATATCTAAATTTCAAAATTAATATTCAGTTGAAGTAAAATATTCATTTAGCTAAGTGCACAGAGAAAAAATACCACCTCTAGTGCCCTATTAATTAGAACAAAATTAAGCGTTTATAAATTATGCAGACGATTCATAAAAAATAAGGTCAAAAATAAAAATAAGAGTTTTTCTTTCTAAAATTTTCCCGATAAGAAACCCTTCTTATTACGATTGGGTATGTCTTTTCAAAAAAATCAAGAAGATAGTCTGCAAAACGAAGACGAAAACTTTTCAATTTAATTAAGAAGGCGACCCGTAGAATTAAGTTGAACCAAGGGAATCTTGGTTTTCATTCGAATCTCCTCTTAATTTTACTAAGCCGAAGATCTTATTAATTTAAAATCATTGGCACCTAGATTTTTTTACGTAGATTATTTTCTGAAAATAAATATCATACTGTTTTTATAAACTGAAAATTAAAATATGTTCAGACCTTTTCTTGTACAACTGGCATTTTCAATATTATTACGCAAGAGTAAACATATTTATTTTTAAAACGTTTTTCATTTTGAAAATACAAAAATCCAAAGAACGATATTCATAATATTAAACTAAAAACAAAACATTAGATTATTCCCGAAGTATATTTATATATGTATATTGAAACGTTAAAAACAAAATTTGAATTAAAAAAGGCTATTTTAAAAATAAAAAGATTTTTTTTATAAATAAATTCAATAAGATTCTAATAGAAATGAGAGATGAGCAAAATTCCATAAATATTAATAAACAAGAAGTTATCGCCTTATTTCCAGCCGATTTCTTTTGTCAATAAACTTGAGGAGAATTTCAAACCAATATTAAGAAGATGTTTTAGCGAAAATTTCTTCGATTTTGTGCCCTTGCTCACTCCTTGGCCATCAAGCTTTTTTTTGCATCGATCTCTTTAATTATAAGTAAACTTTTTAGTTCTGTGTAAATATTTAGCTCTCAAGAAAAACAAAAAAACAAAAAAGGTTATAAAAAAACGCTCAGGAAATGAAAAAGAAATTTTTCTGTATCTTTTTCAAATAATAGAAATAATGAAAAATATTTCTAGTGATTTTTCGTGAGAGCTGGGCACTTAGTTTTAAACCGAAAATCGAAATAATAAAAATGGTAGTAGAATAGCAAAAGTTACATCAACTAAAATAACTTATCATCCCGTTATTAACAAATTAATATGCATTATTGATCCAAAATCAACTAGCACATCTAAGTAAACGTCATAAATTTAATCATAAATGGACGAACGGATAATGTTGGAAACGTAAAAATAAAAACCCACGCCTATTTTAGTATTCTGCTTTCTCAGCGAATATGCGAGAAAATAAGGGGTGGCGTGGATATGAGTGGTGTTCTGTTTAGAAATTAAATTTCATAATTTCAAACAGCACATTGAATTATTAGAAACAGAGATTCTATATTAATTATTTGACCGTTGAGTTTTAAAAAGGTCAACCTAATTTCGATAAGAATTATAAAAGTCTTTTGAAATTTTGAAAGTTATCGAAAACTATTATTTTGAGACTTTTATTATAAAAGCCTCTGCATAATAACTATGAGTAAGAAAATTTTTTTCAGGCTTTAAAAATATTTATTTTCAGACTTTTATTATAAAAGTCTTTGCATAATAATTATGAGTAAGAAAAAATTTTGTAAGTTTTTAAAGACATTTATTTTCATCAGTAAGAAACAATTTTCTAAGTCTTGGAGGATGGAACTATTTTGCAATCACTTCGGGACTGACTTCGGACTAGTTCGGGATTCCACGAACTTAGTTTTTGTATATTGTTTTTTGATTTTTGTAGTGAAAATAGCACATCATTATCGAAAAAAACAGACTCTCTTCTTTCTATGAAATTATATAGCGCTGAAGCCTTTGGTGACTTTCGTCCTTCCGTTTTGAAAATAACTTTCAGTGCCAATCACTGCTGCGCTGAAGAATGAGCTCAAACAAGGGCGTCAATGTTAGTACCAGCTCCTCTGGTGTATCCTACTCTTCCTGGAGTAGTGGATTCCTTAAATCGTCTACATTTACTGGTTTGTACTCACAAACTCTTGAGGAATTGTAGGGGTGGAGTTCCACTTAGTTGGAACATCCAATGGGTGTTTTCCCAATCCCACCCTTTTTAGAGTTTGTCTTTAAAAAGCATAATTAAAAATAAAAAATAAGAATGCAACACTTTAACATTTCTCACCGGCTGACTGTTATAATATAAAGCTTTGAATAATAATTATAGCTTACTCGAAAAATTTGCATCTGACTATAATAATTATTGATTAAGTTTTACTCTTTTCTCTTATAATAGTTATGTCTGTTATCACCTTTATTGACCCATGCAAACTGCTCTATTTTTTCGGGCATTTGCCATCTCTTCTTCGAGCATCTCGGTCGGTATGACAGATAATTCGTAAGATTATTGGTCTTTGGCTTTTTGGCATAAACATTACTCTTTAAATAATCCCACAAAAAGAAGTTCGGGGGGCTTGAATCCAGGGATCTTAATAACCAGCAAATATCGCTTATTTTTTATATCACACATATAAGGAATTTTGGTTGCAAAAATGGCATTGTTTGGGTTGCTATCAGAAATCAGTCAGCCCTTGAGGACAAATATGGGCCAATAATGGTTTTTGCCCACACGCCGACCCGAACTGTCACTTTTCGATCATGTCGATGGTGTTTTAAGAATTTCTGTCCCCCAAATGTGGCTAGTTTGGTTATTAATACCGGCAGAGAGAATGATTTACGTCACGTCGGTCATTACAACTTGCATTCAAAAGTCAGGCATGGTTTCCAACATTCGGCCGATTATTTTGCTGTATTCTAGTCACCAATTCTACGCGTTCGTCATCAAATGTTTCCTTCACTTTGTTTGATGCACTCTAGGGCTCGTGGTGCCGTTCTTTTGGAAAACCAAGTATTCAGTCAATATTCAATTCAATTGGGACTTAGCTTTTGTTGTGTTCGTTGAAGTGGCATAAGGTTTTATTAACTTTTTGAAGTAAAACTTATTTAGCGGTAGTGATTTTTTACATCACGTAACGAGAGTCGTGTCAGAATCGCTTTACTAATTTCTATCACTATATTCACAAATTTCAATCACTATTTTTATTAATCGTACTACTAATTACTACCACTATTTTTACTAATTTCTACCATTATTCTTACCAATTTTTACCACTATTTTTATTAATTTCTAACATTTTTTTTGACGAATGGTACTATATTTTTACTTGTTTCTACCAATATTTCTATTAATGATACTAATAATTTGTACCACTATTTTTACCTATTTCTTCAACTATTTTTAGTAATTTACTATTTTAACTATTTTCTACCACTATTTTAACATCCTTCTACCGCAATTTTTAAAAATTTTTACTAATTGTACTAATAATTTCTACCACTATTACTACTAATGCTTACTACCACTAATTGTTACCACTATTTTTACTAATTTTTACCACTATTTTTACTAATTTCTACCACTTTTTTTTTACTAATGGCACTATATTTTTACTTATTTCTACCAATATTTTTATTAATATCTACCACTATTTTCATTATTTTATACCACTATTTTCACTTTTCAGTTGTGCGCTGCACAATTTTTCTTGTCTGTCTTAGCCAGATATAGCTTTTGAAAACTTTTATTATTTAAAATCAACTCTTCAGCAACAAATTTGAATTCAAGCAGCATTTGTCAACGACAAAATGCAAAAAGGGAAATAGAATTGGCAATTGAAAAATGGGAGTGAGTGTGACAATTGAAAAATTGCATGCCATTCGAGCTATTTATTTGTCGTGTCAAACTTTACACCTGCCTAGCCATTTTTGCTTTAGCAAGTTGTACCATTTATTTGCATTTCTTTTACATTACACTTTTCTAATTTTTCCACTTTTTTCCATGGTATTCAAAAAGGGCACGAATAAATTCATAGCTCTGTAAGTACATCCATATGTACAGAACAAAATGGTTATAGGTATGTATTTATATTATATATCTATGTATATATCTATAGTTTTGCAGACAATTGCTATGCGTATGCACTGATATAAGGAAATATGGTGGCAGTGCTGGAGTTCATATGGCGACCTCAGTGGGTTGTGTTGTGTTGGCTGGCTTGATTGCTTCGAACGTGATCGAAATTTTTACGAATATAAGCGCTTGTCGTTTTTCAATTTGGTTTGCGCTATTTCGATTCGATTCACTTTTTATTGTGGCAACCTTGTTGAAGTGACGCCGCTCACTATCGTATCGCTGCATGCCACCAAGGTATTCAAAAACAACGTAAAGTTTATAAACAAACCAATATTTGGTGCAAGTATTCAAAAGGACAAATAGACAAATGAAAAAAAAAATCGAGTGCAAATTCGAGTGAAAACTTTTATTAAATTTAAAATGCGCGGCAGAAATGTATGAGAGCAAACCAATAGCAAACAGATTGTGGTAAAAAAAAAATTACTCAAATTACTTACATAAAAAAATATACGGCTGTGGATTTGTGCCTTCGTCAACCATTTTGTTTTTTTTTCCACCTCGTTTTAATCCCTATTCACATTTGTCAGTTAATTAAAGTTTTGTCAGCATCGCTTTTTTCGAATTCCCATTGATTTTTAATTCATTCTCACCACACACAGCGGTGATTACTTTTCACACAAACACACTCAGACATATATGCATCCCAGTCAACCAAATGCGTAGCGCTCCGCAGCAGGAGTGAAAAGCGGGAGTTCTCAAAAGCAACGCGCGAAAGCCTTTTGGAATTTCGTTGTGTCTCTTTGTTTTCTTGTTAAAATGTTGGAATGGAATGGAATTGAGATAGGACGAAAATTCACAATCGGATTTCTAAGCACTCAGGCATAGTTGCCGATTGTACTTAAGGTCTGGTGTAATGAAGAGAACAAGGTATAGGAAAAAAGCTGGAGATGGGATCTCATTTCCCCATAGATCGTAGATTACAAAGAAGTTGCAATGCATTTCGCTTCCTGTAGCAGCGATTTTCGTCTAATTTCACCGTACTTGAAACCAATTGGATCAAATCAGATTTTAATATCAAACAGCAAATGTCAAATTAGTGCTGGTATGGTGGTACTGGACGAGATTTTCTGTTAGAGGAACAGTGGGAGTGATGCAGCTTCTATGCAATCTACCTTCTTTGATTTCTTCTCAACAAATCATGCAGACCTTTTGTTGAATCTGAGAGGCTTGTCGAGCGACAGAGAATGAACGTTTTTATTCCATCTCAGCCTAGCAAAAGCAGTGCAGATTCAAAGGGAATGATCTATGCTATCCTCATCGGCTAGACAAGATTTGCATATCGGGTTATCGATGATGCCTATGGTGACCATGTGTTGCCCTCCAGGGATTGTATCCTGTAATCCATCCAACTTGCTTGATGTTAACTTTTTCGCTGATTTCGTCTTATTTTCCATTTGAATTTTGTACGTTTCTTAATGCTTTTTTATTACAAATAAATAAAATACTTCCAAAAAGTTCCGTCTAGGTTACCTTTTGATGACTTAAAGAGTACTTTGCCAAGAATTATATTTCATATTTCAATTATAATCAACGATTAGAACAGGGATGGTCTAAGGAAGCGTTTTATAATCCGCACCTAAAAATTGCTCAACAATTTTTAACGTGCTTTAAGATTATTTCAATGTTGCGCTACGCTATCAATTATTTTAAGCTTTTTTAATAAATTTGAGAAATTTGATAGACTTCCTTAAAAAGATTTCTTGAGAATTCGTTCAATTATTTTTGGAGCAGTTTTAGTTTCAGGCGCAGTAAACCTCACAACTGTCAGGTTGATGACTTTTGCCAAATCATCAGCTTAGTAGAGAAAATTGGTGGGATTGGCACTCCTCAATATTCCTAGAGATGTGAAAATCAGTTGTGGAAAAGTATTGGATGTTCTGGCAAATTCTTTGAATATATTGCCATTTATTTTCATTTCGTTTTTATAAATGCAGATTAAGAAATTAATAGCATTTTATTTTCTAGAAATAAATGCCACCTCATTCTAAAACAACATTACGAAAATGTTGCCATGTACCTTGAGAAAATTTTGCATTTTTTCGTATGATAAAAGAACAAGTAAAGTTCCACACTGTCAATTTCACTTGCATCAGCAATTTGACAAATAACTCGCATTTAGTGATAAAATTGAGACTTTTGAACAAAACTATTTTGAGAAATAACCAACTACACAATTAAAATCAGCCCTGCAACCATAACCCTCGCGTTTGGTAGCTGGTAGAAAATTTCGCACTTTTCTAGGGCCAGAATGCAAAATTTTGAGAAAAGCACAAACAATCCAAAGAAAATGCTGAGAAAAGAAAAGAACACAACAATTTAACAGCCCGGGCATGGAGTCAAATAAATGCAACATTATTTCTAAAAAAGAAAACGCTATAAGTAGTTAAAAATATAAAAATTAAAAAAAATCTTCTGGATTCGGACCATCTGTGTGAGATTTGTGGGAGGACGAAATAATTAATTTATGGAGCCAGCTATGCACACCTTCTTTTTATATAAATAAAGGAAGCTCTTTTCTCCTGCGGCTATGCTTCTTTGGGCCTCGCACTTGAGCATTGTGAGCGTGCCGTGCAGCGAGTCCTAATTGTTCACCTTCCCCACTCCGGTGGTTAACTGGGATATATTGCATATACGAGAAGCGCACATGTGTGTGTGTGTGTTTGCAGGTGTGGCTGTGGCACTGATTGTAATTGCGCATGTATGGATGTATGTGGCATGGGTTGCGCATCCAAAAGGACATTAGGTCATTTAGGTCTGTGAGTTCGTGAGGTCTGAGGTTTGTCGCTTCGTGCGGTCGTAGAAGTAATTTTCCATTGCAAAATGACCTGTGTCGCCGGCAAATTACATTAAAATGGCTTGTAATAGATTTGTACGAAATTGTATTTAATACAAAGTTACATACACGTACACACACACCCATAGCTGCACAGCTTCACATTTAAGAAAGCAAATGTATGTTGAGTAGGCGTCCCTACTGTTTTTGCATAGCAGCAAAAAGGTAGCAAATAATGGCTTATAAAACATAATGTAATCCCACTTCCCACTTGTCCTTTTCTGCAGATTACCCAGTATGGGTTTGAGGGTAAAATTTATCAATTGGATGCCGAGAAAGGGGCCGCATATTTTTGCATGTGTGCCCCATTTCTTTCCTACAAAAAATGATTTTATATCTGAATGCTGATAAGAAATCTGGAATATTTTACCCTTATTTAATAATTTGTATGTAAATCTGTGTGTAGGCGTATTGTGGTTACTTAAATTTTCTTCTTGCTTAAAGCATCATAAATATTTAGTCTCAATATTTTGAATGTTGTTTAAAGTGAGTAGAAATAAGTTAAAAATTGTACGCCCTGGCAGCAATATGAAAAGTGTGTAGCTCCTACTACGTTATTTAAAATGTGCGGACAATAAATGCGAATACACAGTGCGGATTGTGAAATAGAGTTTTTTTTTTAATTAGAGGGGTGGCTTTCCCAACCTTTTTTTTCTTAACCCTTTAATCACTAAAATCGAAAAACGTAGTATCTGGTAGAAAAAGGGAGTCAGAGTATGAATACATGATATTGAAGAGCATATCCAAATAAAAGATTGAAACACTTAAGTGCATACATATGTACATGTTATATTCGTTCGGATTTTTGAACTTGATTTGAAAAAATCATAAAAAAGACAAAAAATAAGAAAGAAACATAAAATAACTGTCAATCATAGATCAGCTTTGAAATATTTCCTAAGGAGAGGAACATCTGCAAGTAAATATTTTACCAGCAGCAGTGCGATTCACTAACTTTAAACGGTGCGACAATGGCAATTTTTGACGGCAATATTTGTCGTTTGCACTAACGATTGTGCGATTCACTAACTTATTCTTAACGAAAATTAACAGCTGTCTCGCTATATTTATTAAAAGTGATAAATAGTGGCACCTCTGTCAAACTAAATGTCAAAATAAGCGAAAAACACAAAGAGGTATAGAGAAAAACCAAACGAATGCGTGCTACCAAATATAAATTTGACCATTTCCATTATATTTTATTAAAGTGAAATAAGATACCAGTTTATTTCACACTAGAAATATTAACAATTGTTTTTACATATTGCCATGCTCCATTGTAGTAGAATTTCGGACTCTCATCTGAGTGATTTGGTAGAATAGTAGTCAATAGTAATTAGCTAAAGCTCCAAGGAATATCCGGAATCACCTGCAAATATGCCATGGTTTTGTTTTCAAAATCCGCTCCATTATGAATCGTGTTGTGCTCCAAGGTATTTAGAATTTAAATATAATAATTTTTTGTTTGTTACATGAGTCAATCGACGGTCCCGATAGTGCCTCTCAAAAAAAGCAAACATTTCTTTAGCAACTTTATGCTCCACTTGGGTTATTCGAAACCTGCCAAGCTGAGAAATTAGGTATTCAGCCAAATCTGGAGTTAACTGATACAGCTTCTGAAATTCTATTGCATTCAAATGAAAGGAATTGCCTATATCACGGAGTAAACGTCGATCCCCTGTCGGATCGACATTATTTAATGTTCGTTTTTTAATTACAAGAAAACAAATCACCGAGTTTTAAATTTATCTTCTATTTAAGTTGAAATCACGAATTTTTCTTTTCTCGCTTGAGTTAACAACATCAAATTTGTTGTCGTTTAGTTCTCGGTAATCGACTAGCTAACGACAACAGCTGATTTGGCGTTTGCGAAAATCGTTAAAAAATGGCTGCTGAATTGCAACAACGTTAAGGTTTTCATTAAGATGAGTTAACCATGCGAATATCGTTGAAATAAGTTAGCGAATAGCACTACAGTTGGCACTTGACATTCCAATGGCAAACGTTAGAGGACGACCGAACTTCGGCTTCGACTACGACTATGTTCGGCCAATAAAATTCGTTACGGTTTCGGTTCGGCTTCGGCAAAAAGAAAAACCAAGCTTGAATCAAATATTTGACAGTTTTTATTAATTTAAAAATTGTATAAAGTTTTAGTTTCCATATTGTTTCTCTTTGGAAAATACTAAAAGAAATCATTCTTTCCATAACGCATTGGCTAATTTTCTCAATTTACGTCAGCTGCCAAGAAATTGTGATATTTTTCAGCTGAACAAAAATTGCTATACAATATCTGCTTACTCCTCCAGCGAGTGTGTCTATTATTATATATTATTTTTACAAAAATGTCTACATATGTTTTTGTGATGAACTGAAATAGATATGATTTAAACAAATCAATAAGAAAAAAATCTAGAATTTTTAAAAATTAATTGATGATTCAACATTTTAGCACTTGAAAATGCTCATTTTGGAAAGTGGCCGTATTAGTTCGGTTCGATTCGGCCCTAAAAATTGGTGTTCAATCGTTTTCTAGTTAACATCTGCCTTGAGTTTATATTTGCCCCTCGCCACCTGTCATTCGATAATCGAAATAAATAATACAGTTATTTACCAATATATATTACATGATCGGGAAAATTAATGTGTGATTTTTTTTTGCTTTTGTGTATGAACATATTTTATATTTATAAAAAAAATCCAAATCATTTGCGTTTTTTTGTAAATAAAAATAGTCCATGTTTTAACAAGTTGTTGCCTTAAGTATTTAAGTCGTTCGATTTTTGGCAAATTCCAATTCTACTTTTATACAGTTACACAGTTGGTGAAGTTGTTTCGGAGATATAAATAGTGGACGGTGCCACGCCCGTTTTCCGCGATTTATATGGGGAAGTAGGCGTGGTTTCTGTCCAATTTCTATCATTTTCGAAACAGATTTAAAATGCAGGGTACTTATGTGCCAAATTTGGTAGAATGTAGGTAGGTAAAAAAATTACCCACATATTCTTTGCTCTTGTTTAGTTACTAAAATATCGTATTATTTTGTTTGTAATATGTGCGTGGTTATTATCCGATTTCGCACATTTTCAATACCAATTTTCGTGGGTGGAGGAGCATGTGTTTTGTTGAGATATCTCAATATTTACTCAAGTTATCCGATGTACGGTGTTTTGGTATAAAAAATCTGGCGTAGATTTGCCAGTTCGAAAATTTTTATTGTCTTATTTTAATTTACATTAAGAACACAGATAATTTTCTCAACTATTTTGCCAGAAATTTATATCTATCAACATATTGAAACTTGCGAAATTCCCTAAATAAATTCAAACATGAAATAACATTATCGATAACCAAATAATCAGTTTGAGTTTGATTATAATCATAGTGCACCATAATTCCACTAAACAGCACTAACATCCACAGATTGTTGATTAATTAATAAAACTCTGTCCGGTGCTGCGTTGCTGTTTGCCAAGTACAACAAGTAGAAATGAGCTAGATAAATATGTTCAGTAATTTGTAAATATAAGCTAAGCGTTCTATAAGAGCATATTTAGAAATTACAGAGGTGTAGCAAGTAACCCATGATACCTTTGAAAGCTGATTGCAAGGACAATTCGAAAATTAAAGAACAAAAAGCCAACCTTCAATTAAAAGAAGTCGTCAATAACGGAGAGGGCATTAAAATATAGGAATATTTTTTTTTAATTAAAGGACTATGATACTTCCTTTAAGGTTTTCAGAACTAACGGTTTTTACAACAAAGACAGCATTTTTATTTCTTACGCTCAGCCTCTTTCTCGAATCTGTGTTTCATTTATTACCAAATAACAAAAACTCGTTGCACCTTTGTTCGTTAAATTTACAATTTAACACTTTCTAAAAACAGCTGCCACTTTTACGTAAGCGGAGCAATAAAACTTTTGCAGGACCTGGTATGCCGTAGGTTGAATGGATAAAAAAGCTATGCATAGCGAGATAATACAATAAGACGAAACAAGAAAATGAAAGGAAAAACTTAAAGCTAAAATAAAAAACATTCAACACGCGCCAAGTTATCTGCTTACTGAAAGGTACAAGAAAAACAATTACGAAAAAATCCAAATAATTCTCTTATTGCAGTACTTAAAAGTCCTCCTCCGTTCCATTGTTAATCAGTAAATTTGTATCCGTGCGCTTTTCTTTCGCAAACTATGTATGTATGTATGTATGTAGGTGTGTAAACGTCGAGTGTGCCACGTGAAGCTAAACATAGAAGCTAAATATTTTGGGAATTACAAAAGTTGCCACAATAAAAATGTAGCAACTTAACTTGTAAACAGAATACGAAGGCCCTCCCAGATTTTAAGCTGCACACAAAAATGGTGGTGGGTTGCATAGGTGGAGGGAGTTGTAGAGCTAAGTTTACTATACAGTACATATTTGTTTATAGCGATGTGAGCGATGGAGCATTGAAGTTGAGCCAAACAAATTTATAAGACACAAATTGTTATGGAAATTACAATGTAAAAATGGCATGCTGACGAAAAGCAGTAAGCAGTTCACTACTTATGCAGCCTAAAGACAAGCATAGCCCTAGGATGGACGAGCTGGCGGCGATAAAGTAAGCAAGAAAAGTAGACAGCGAATGAAGAAAGTGTGATGGAAAAAATGGAAAGGGGCGAGAAAGAGGAGTACAACAGCAGCCGAAGTGATGCGAAGTTAGGAAGTGAATGAAAAAGTTGCGCTTGCAAATTACGCAAATTGTTAGAGAACCTTAGGGGCGGCATTGGCAGCGTGGCTAGCAACAAACATGTGGGCGTGCAGGAACAATGCTGGCGATTGGAAATTTTGTTAAATAAATGGACTCCTACGTAGGGGTTTGCACATATAGAAAACGTTCAAAAAAGTAGATGAACTTCATATTTTAACTTATAAGCCACATTGGCGCAAACTGCTTCATTTCTGATGTAGCCGACTGCAGTAGACGGTTGCATAGCGCGTGCGTGCACCACCCGAAGTGCCCTTACACTTACATATAAGCTTGGTGCGGCCCATTATTCTGGCATCGAGCTATCTGTCATTTATCTATCGCAGGGCTCGGCTGTAACAATTTTGTTTGCAATTTTGGTCGAGTTAATGGCAAACACAAGATTTATGAACCATAATGATTTAGATTTATAAAATCGGTAGATTCCAGAGAAGAAGATAACAAAATTTAGATCCAGTGGCGAAGTCGTTGAGTTATTGACAACTGCTATATTTATAAACCAAAATGGGTCATATTTAAAATATGTGTTTTACTGTCAAAAAAAAAGAAGATAACAAAGTATTGGTCCGGTGAATAAAAAAAGCTATATAAAGCGTACCACGTTGTAATGTCATGCATTAGTTTATTTTTTTGGGACCAAGCATGCCTTTTTTTTTTAAAGAATATAAGTATTTTAGGTTTACAAATATAAAATTAAGTAATAAGTTGACATTATCCGAACAAAAGATGATATTTAAGATGGTAAAATGCCGAAAAGAGTTGGTATCCAAAAGCCCAACCCAGCCAGCCAAATACGGAGCGCGCAGGAGTGAAGCGGGACTCCTGCAGCGAAAGTCGAAGGAACGCTCCGAATATGGAGTAAAATGGAAGTCCTCTAGGGCACTGCATGGGAGCGTTCACGTTTTGCCTCTTTGTTATGTTTGATGTATATTTTTTTCCAATAGCTTTTGGTATACAAAATTGCCACAGGTTTTCGCTTGGTTTATAAGTTCAAATAAGCGTTTTTTTTTTTCAAAGCGGTTCGGTGTTCGGTTGTTATTAATGAGTAAGGGTTTGTTTGAAATGAAATTTGTTATTTGTCAGCTAAAACCAAAATTTTAAAGCAGGACTAATATTGGAGAAGTACTGGTAAAAGGAAGTATATTATTAAATATATATACATATTCAAGTCCTTTTAGTGTTCAAAATCATCAGATGCATTCTCGAAAAGCCTATTTTCTAGATCGATAGAACAATAACAATAACACATTAAAAAACTTTTGGTCAAAATTACAACTTTTCAGTCGCATTTAATGGAACATTTGTTGGTTCTGAAAAGGGATTAGATCGAGCGAGCGCAAAGTGGTTCCAAACTTCAAAAGAGCCTGTTTCCAAAAAGGATACAAATCAGATTTTAATTAGCTCCTTACACTCTTCTCTTATTCTGAATATTATGTTCAATTTTTTTCTATTGTAATCTTTTTTTCAGTTATAAAAACAATTATAGCATAATTCTAATACTTATTAAATAAAATAATCCCAAACCACTCCGTCTAGGTTATCTTCCGATGATGATTTAAGAAATATTTGATTTTTTTTAATAATAGGCAAACAGAGAAATACGTACAGTATGCCGAAATCACTAATTTAAGGAGCCCAAATGGGAAATTTTTTATTTGTATTAAGAAGGCTCTCTACTCCGGCGGGGCCTTCCTAGGTGGGAGACTGCACCGCACAGATAGTCCTAATAGAGTGTCTTGCGGAATCCGCTGGTTGGCTGGGAATGTTGCTACAAATACAGAGGGAAATAATGGGGTATTGAATTCAAGAGATTTGCACTTCTGACAGCTGTATAATTGATTAGCTTTTTCCACGCGCAATAGCGCAAAACAGCTAGTCACCAGGGAAATACTTGGGAATAGCAATGTAAAAGATATCAATCTACATATGTATGTGATCGAATACAAATGAGGCTCTAGAGTTTCTAAATCCTCCAAAATATGTAGCTGCTGGGGGAAGTTGGGTATTAATCTCGATTTGTAAAAATTTTTATAAAAAGTGATAGAAATATTACAAAAAATATGTTAAAACTTTGCTTTGTTACTTACAAAAAATACTTTTTAAAGGAACTTTTCATAATTAACTGGCATCATTACTTGAAGAAATGTGGTATAAGGGGTTTGTAATGAAGAAAAATTATTATCTAGTTTGTGGTTTTTTTTTTTGCAAATAAACGGTGAACAGTAAGAAAAAGTAAACAAAATTGAATCATCATTTCTAAGGTTTTGACGTTTCGTAAGTTTAGTCGAGTAGGAAAAACTTTATATTCAGAATTTTGAATTGCCACTCAAAATTATGGCTTAGTGTTGAAACTGCCATTTTCGATGGGTTGATATGGTGAAAATAACAAGATTTCGACATTTTGACTATTTTGCATTTGTTTGTTTAGTATTTTTTCGATTAGTGTGGCATTTTTAGACTAAATTTTTTTCTATAAAGCTTAAAAATAATTTTAGTGTACTTTCATTTTGAAACGAGTGGCTTGCTATTCGGTTTTGTCATTTGAAAATAAAACTAACTCGATATATAGTTCGGTTGGAAGCCGATGTGGAGCCTTTATTTAAAGTGATCTATTTTTATTACGAACGGTGCATACGTTAAAAAGGCACAAATACTATAAAAATATTGCTTTTTTATTTGAAACTCAGAAGAAAATGGAAAAATTAAACAACTCTAATGTTAATTAAAAACTTTCCCTACCTCAGCATAAACCTCCAGCTTGCCGACGCTGAACCAATCAAACTTCTAACATTTGAGTCCAACGACTGTTGCAGCAAACGTTGCGTTTTCTATTTGATGTTCAAATGTTGCAATGATCAAAAATATTCTCAATCTACATCAGTCACTTCCATTTGCCAAATTTTCCCTGCCCTTCCAATAATGCCAACTTGTTGAAGTTTTTTCTTTCAATTTTACTTTATTTACTATGTTCATCTAATGCCGTCTACCCAACAGTATTTGAGGTAAGGGAGAGCAATACTCAGTGCAATTATTCAATACGGAAAATGTCATGAAACTCAGTTTGGCCATCAATGTCTGAATTGGTGAATTTACCGAACAAACAGTGAAGCTTTGAAGGCTACTGAAATTTTTGCTTAACGCAGAGTGAAGATTTTAGGGCAATGGAACTTTTCCGCTGAGCGCGCAGTGAAAGTTTTCACTTGTTTCTAAAAATCAAATGTGATGATGCCATATTTTATGTTGATCGGCATAAAAAATGTAAATAAACGAAATCTCTCTAGTAAAATTTAGTTAAATAATTTATTAATTAAATAATAAGTGCTAAATTAGATTGGGAAATAAAAATGTACAAAATAAAATTTGAAATTTGAGCTGCGTTTGAGATAGTTTTTCCTATCGAAATTCAGCCTGAATTTTAAGTATTTTTTTTTTGTTGATATGTTCGACTCCCGTTTGTCAGCTTTTTCCTATGGAAATGCTCACTGCGTGTTCAGGCCTTTTCTCATGCAGACATTTCTCCTTCTCGTTTATCAGATTTTAGAAACCTTCTAATTTAGCGCCATCTCTATATAAAAAAAGAAAGATAAAATATGGATGAATATTCAGTAGAAAAGAGGTACGGGGTTTCAGCTAAAAATACTGCTGGGTATGTTTATGTGTCTGTGTGTGTGTGTGAATTTTTACATTGGTTATTGCTCGTAGTTATTTATTGAAAGTTTAATTAAAACGCCCAGTCGCTCAGTCGAAATTTTGTTTGAATTGCTTGTTACAAATTGTGTTACTTTTCATTTGTATTCATTTCACATTTCTCTTAAGTTTTATTCTTTTCTTCTATTTTCATCTTTCAAGCGTTCTAATCAAACTTTATCCAACGTTGCCACAAAATGTTTGCAACTTTTATTTATTAGCTTTGCTACAGTGACCAGTTATGACATGTGGGGGTTTTATGAACAGCGCATAGTTGCATAAGGAGTGAACAATTCGAGATGTACACTAAAAAAAAAATTTTTTTTAAATTATCTGGATTAAAGAAAACAGCCAGCAAAAGAAAGAAAAATGAATATCAAATGGCGGCAAAAAAATATTTTATATATACTACATATATATGTTTTTATTCTTTTTGAAGAAATCTTTACACAATCGTGAGAAAATATCACAATTTGAAGAAAAAATTACAAGGAACATTTTTCGTAGGTTCATTTGTTTTTTTTTCAGTGTATATATATACATATATATAGTATATATGTAACTGTATATACGCGCTTAATAACGTCCTTTTTTTTACCAATTTACGCAAACTTTGTCGTATTGCCTTGGTTGAGAAGTTGCGGAGGTATCGGCTTGTATTCCATGTAATTCCAAGTAAGTCGAAATCAAGTCAGGCCTGCCCTTACTTTCTCCCCCACAATTAACTGTATTAATACAATTAACTGTAGTTTGCAAAAGTTCGCAGTCGCCGGTAGCAATTCTCTCGGCTCCACTCCGCCCATTTGTGAGTGCTGCGTTGAGTGGCAATTGAATATGGGCAACTCAAATTCACTCACAACAATTGAGCTATGAGCTAGCGCTGCTGGCAATTAAAAGTTTCCAACAATGTTTCCTTTTTCGGCTTTAAAGTCAATAGTCGTTTAGGAGGACTACTCATACCTTAAACGACGAGTCTTGGGTAAAATTCATAAGTAGCTTTGTACTTACTTGCCTCTCCTACTTATTAATGCTCTTTGTGTATTTTGGTATGCCATCAATCAATTCGTTTGTAATTTTATTTTGTTATGCGGCACACAAATTTGTTATGAGTAGCTCAAGGTTTTTAAAGCTTCAATTATGACGTATTAAAATGTTGTAAAGGCGCTGGCCCAGTGCACGCGTGCGTTGCTTTGGGAATGGTAAAAAATTAATAGAAAAGTTCTAAAATATATAAAAGTTGGCCAAAAGACGTTTGAGACGCTTGAGGCGCTTTAGGGTTTCGAATAGCGAGAAATTCAATTTGACAGCGCTTCATTGGCTTTGACAAGCTACGGTTTGTTCGTTGCTTCAAAAAAGTCGTACAAAAAATCTCAGAATTTTGTAAAACCAAAAATGGTGAGCTCTCAATTATTTTTTTCTTTTTTTTTAATTTTAATTTGTTGAAAATAATAAAAAGTTTTCCCAATTTCATTTTTTAACTTTTCTTAGGTTGCGTTTCTAACTAATGCACAGACTTTGAGTTAGCGGACTCACAGCTGTTTGCATTGACAGCATTTGGAGCTACCATTTGACCGCAAGCAAAGCAAAACAAAGAAAAAAGGGCTAGGAGAACAAGCCTGTATTAGGTCAACACATTTAGCGCCGACTTTGAAATACCTGGTGCCGTCGGCAATGATAGAAAAGTTGATCACAAATGGCAAACATCTTGAAGCTTTCAAAGTTAAAAATATTTTAAAGAAATTTATGAAGTCTTGGTAAACTTAAAAAATCTTGTTCAGAAAAACGGAGTTATAGGTTAAACACATAATATGTTATAATGTTTTAAATTTCAATCAAGTCTTCCACTTGCGATAAATCACTTCTCAACTGCTGGCTACAAATTTTCTAAATATCCACAATTCAAAATGAAACTATATAGCAGAAAGCAGGCTGGCCAAAAATTTTCAAATATGACACTAAAATTTAGTGACTAAATTGATTTCAAGTTCAAGTTAGATGTTATGAAAAAAGAAGTTGGAAAAGAGTCAGCAAATTGTATGCACTAAAAAACAGAACCTAAGAAATCAATGGCAATTATGTAGAGAAGCTAAAAAAACGAAGATTAAGAATAAATATGAAATGATATTTTTGGTTTTTCTTTGCATTTCTCCATCAAATTTTCAACTATAAACATAAATCAAGTTTTTTTCACTAGTATTAATATTTTTTTCAAATGAATATACAAAAAGTTATTGTAATAGAAAATAAAATGATTGCCAAAATAGTAGCAGTTTGGCAAATTTTTCTTAATGTTGATTAATTGTGCATAAAGTCTAACTCATTTTTTAACAAACACCATATAAATCGAAATTACAAACTTTGTAAAAAATATGATAAAAAATTAACTAATAATAAAATTTAAAATTTTTTAATCAGAATCTTTTGAAAAAATTTTGAAATGCAGTTTTGTATCCCATTAAATTTTATTTAAAAAATAAAATAATTAATCATGTCAAACAGCCGATTATTATAAAGCACGTAATATAACAGGTATTTTTTGAGAAGTTTTGATAATTTATTTGTTTCTTATTAAATTTCATAAAATTAAAAAAAAAACTTTAGTTCATTCGATAACATAAACTATGGATTTATATGATTTTAAAATTTGTGCATATTTAAAAAAAAATCGAAAACTTTTAGTGAAATGAATTTCTAGAACTTTGAGTTAGCGGACTCACAGCTGTTTGCATTGACAGCATTTGGAGCTACCATTTGACCGCAAGCAAAGCAAAACAAAGAAAAAAGGGCTAGGAGAACAAGCCTGTATTAGGTCAACACATTTAGCGCCGACTTTGAAATACCTGGTGCCGTCGGCAATGATAGAAAAGTTGATCACAAATGGCAAACATCTTGAAGCTTTCAAAGTTAAAAATATTTTAAAGAAATTTATGAAGTCTTGGTAAACTTAAAAAATCTTGTTCAGAAAAACGGAGTTATAGGTTAAACACATAATATGTTATAATGTTTTAAATTTCAATCAAGTCTTCCACTTGCGATAAATCACTTCTCAACTGCTGGCTACAAATTTTCTAAATATCCACAATTCAAAATGAAACTATATAGCAGAAAGCAGGCTGGCCAAAAATTTTCAAATATGACACTAAAATTTAGTGACTAAATTGATTTCAAGTTCAAGTTAGATGTTATGAAAAAAGAAGTTGGAAAAGAGTCAGCAAATTGTATGCACTAAAAAACAGAACCTAAGAAATCAATGGCAATTATGTAGAGAAGCTAAAAAAACGAAGATTAAGAATAAATATGAAATGATATTTTTGGTTTTTCTTTGCATTTCTCCATCAAATTTTCAACTATAAACATAAATCAAGTTTTTTTCACTAGTATTAATATTTTTTTCAAATGAATATACAAAAAGTTATTGTAATAGAAAATAAAATGATTGCCAAAATAGTAGCAGTTTGGCAAATTTTTCTTAATGTTGATTAATTGTGCATAAAGTCTAACTCATTTTTTAACAAACACCATATAAATCGAAATTACAAACTTTGTAAAAAATATGATAAAAAATTAACTAATAATAAAATTTAAAATTTTTTAATCAGAATCTTTTGAAAAAATTTTGAAATGCAGTTTTGTATCCCATTAAATTTTATTTAAAAAATAAAATAATTAATCATGTCAAACAGCCGATTATTATAAAGCACGTAATATAACAGGTATTTTTTGAGAAGTTTTGATAATTTATTTGTTTCTTATTAAATTTCATAAAATTAAAAAAAAAACTTTAGTTCATTCGATAACATAAACTATGGATTTATATGATTTTAAAATTTGTGCATATTTAAAAAAAAATCGAAAACTTTTAGTGAAATGAATTTCTAGAAAATTATTCTCTACGAAGTTTTATAACATATTCAATTTAAATATTATAATGTGTATGTGCGAAATGTTTATACATACGCGTTGATTTTTGTTCGTTGCCGGTGACGTATTTTTTACATTCTACACATTTCAGAAAATTCCATTAAAAAACTTTTAATTTTCTGTCACACATAACAGGTGGCAATGCTCGCAGAAATTTAGGTGTGCATCTTGTTCTCGCCGACACAGACAGTTTGACACTCATACTTTAATATTTCATATAGCTTGTGCATAATTGAATTAAATTAAATTTTCAAAAAAGGTGGCATCCCTCTTCAAAATATACCCATAGATTTCCCCCAAACAAATGAAATCCCATATTTTACTATTTCATATAACTTTTATATAATTTAATAAAATACGCCTTTTTTAAACAGGTGGCAACCCTCTCTAAAATATAGGTATGATTCATCGCCTCGCCGAGACGAACCGTTTGACACTCAAATTTTGATATTTCATATAACTCTTGGAAAATTTAATTAAATGCGAGTTTTCGAACAGGTGGCAGCCCTCTTAAAATGTAGTTATCTTCCCCTAAGTTAAACGAACAGCTTTATACTTATATTTTAATATTATATTTATATACTTGTGTATAATTTATAGTTTGACGTTCCAAACAGGTGGCATCTCTCCTACCAAACATATGTATAAACCTTCTCCTTGTCGAGACGAACCAATGGGTGTCAAACCATATATGAATATTTCATATAACTTATGTATATTTTAATTCGTTTTGACTTTTCAAACAATATACTTTAAAACCTATTCTCATAGCTATCAAATATATGCGTACCTACAAAATTTCTGAAAAATCGGTCGAGCTGTTTCCGCGGAGTTCCACCACAAACACCATGACGCGAGATTTTTATATAGAAGAGATATTAGTATTAAGCTTAAGGTTTCTTATGCAAAGCATAAATAAAACGATAACTATTATTTTTGAAGTCACATTTAAAAATACCCTTCTCAAGTTATAAATCACGCCAAATTTCTTTGAAAATTAATATGTTTAAAGCTATTTATTAGTAAAACTTTGTTTACTGCTTTTCAACAATTTATTTGCCTATTTACAGTTTAACACAAAAGTGATGAAAACTATAAAAAACTTTTCTCTCTTTAGTCGACATTAGTACCAAAATGTTTATCGTTTTTTTTTTTTTGTTTTTTTTTCGATAAACCAAAGTTAAAAAGAATTTTTCACCGCCAAAAAAATGGAGCTACTGAACACTTTTGTGGCTCAAGACAAATGATGATGCAAAGTATTCTGCTAAAGGCAGATAAAAGGGAAAAACAAAAAAAAAAACGAAAACAAAGCACAATTGCATAACAAAACAAAAGTGGCTAGCATATGCAACGGCGATTACAACAACAACTACGGCAAAACAAGCATAAGTTGCTAGGAGTGCATCCGCCGTTGAAGTTATAAAATCGTATATACAATATTTTTTTTGCCGTTTTCTATTTGTTATTTTCGAAAGTTTCATTTTTCATTGAAAAGTTGGCACGAGAGAATTTCTCAAGCGGCCGCATACAAGCAAATTTGCTATCTATAGTAGATATATTTGTGTGTGTGTGTGTGTGTGTGTGTGGATGGATGGGTTTATATGACTCAAGAACTACTACATACACACACACACACATTAATACATACATATGTATGTAGATTTGTATGTAACTGCGGGCGCCCACTAGCACCAACTTCCACTCAAACTTAAATATTTATTTATGCATTTTTATGTCTGCATGTTTGTCGATGTCGATGTCGATGCCGTTGCCGTTGCCGAAGAGTTGACGGCAATCGCAAGTCAAGGTTGTCAGCAGTTGCAGCTGTTGGCCAAAGCCAAACTACAGCTACCCGCGTACAAAAGTCGCTAGATGTTTTATATTGGGTCGAGTTTGTTTTCGCTACAGCTGTATCGCTTACGCTTTGCTGGATTTAAAACTTTTTGCCAAACTATAAAAAGTGTATCCACAAATAAAGTTGAACTCTTCGACGTCCCTTCGCTTTCCCCTCGCACCCGCATCACACTCACTCTCTTCACACCCACATCGCAAGTGTAATCGCTTTACCCGGCTTCAGCGAGTAGTGACCGACCGCCTTATTCGACACCTCAATGAGTATCGAAATATATCAGCCTCTCATCCATTACTTTGCCTTTACCAGCTACTGTGCTTCACGCCTTATAACCGTCGACCGCATTTTCCTTATCCTTATTTAAAGTTTCTGATATCCACTTCGTTGAACTTCTTAAATTGACAGAAAGCGCAAAACAAAAGAAAATAGGAAATTGTCGTTGCTTACTGTAAATTCTTGGGGAACGAGTTGCTCGCCGCAGTTTGTTGTTGTTCGTAGTAGTGCATTCCCTTTTCTGTTGGTATTTTTCTGAGTAGTTTGTTTGATTTTCTTATTTGAGCAGCGTTTTCTTTTCACTTCAGTTGCAGTACAAAGTTTTAATTTTCAATTTTCATTTTCACTTTCGTTTTAATTTTCATTTCCATTTCCAGTTTTTGCTTCCACTTAGCTTGTTTTTTATTTAGTTAGCTGTATTTTTATGCTCCTTTTAGCTCGTCAAGTTGCTCCACTAACTCGTTAATGAGACAGTAATCCGCTTATTCACTCACTCGCTCACTAGTCAATTCTCTTGAACGGAGTCGTTCCGCAACTTACACTTTTATCACTCGTAGATTTATCTTTCAACTTTTTAACTATTTTTAATTCTATTGGTCGCTAATAATTTACAAGTGAATTAAGGCGAATTAAGTGAATAGTTTTTTATGCACGCTTAGTTTGTTTGTGAGTAAGAGAGAGAGAGAGAGAGAGGGAAATAAATAGCAATACACTCGAATTACTTGGTATCGTTTGACAAGTTCTAGTTGTGTTTGGAAAATAGCAACCAACATATTCGTTTCGCCATCAGTTAGCGAGTGACGAATCGATAAAGCATCTGGTATAAGTTAGCATCAACACAGTTTTTGTTTTTATTTTTCCAATGCAATGTTCGCGTATCACAAATGACGAATAAAATATGCACCAAAAGTGCAAGCTCGTCCGCAAACATGATCGTCGTTAAACCAGGTCAGGTAGCGAGTTCGACCAATTTAATGAGGTATCACCGTACTCGCGATCGTAGAATTTAGTTAACTAACTTGAACTCACAAATTTGTTCGAACGCGAGCAGAGCTGAGGCATCGCGAGCAGAGAAGTGGCGAACCGAACGCACCTATTATTTTCTGAAACCAAACCATACCTGTGGCCGTCCCGAGCTTTGCTCAGTATACAAATAGGGAAATAACCACAAAAACAAAGACAAAATGAAAGCAATGCATTGCTCAATGTAAAAAACTATATATGTATTTTTCAACGCAAATATCTCAGAAGTTGTTTACAGGGACCGTAACTGTTATGACTTTTTTTCAAAAGAGTCAATAAATAATAGTTATTTTTCCACCGATATATTTTCAGTCAAATATAAAAGTTAAAATTTGACTTTTATTTTTTCAGTCAAATATAAAAGTTAAAATTTGACTTTTATTTTTTCGGTCAAATATAAAAGTTAAAATTTGACTTTTATTTTTTCGGTCAAATATAAAAGTTAAAATTTTACTTTTATTTCTCCAGTCAAATAAAAAAGTTAATATTTGACTTTAATTTTTTCAGTCAAAGAAAAAAGTTAAAATCTGACTTTTATTTTTTCGATCGAAAATAAAAGTTAAAATTTTATTGTTAATCTTTTTGAATGTAACTGTTTAAGATAAAAACATTTTGCTGCCACGTATAAACCAGACATTTGTCATTTGTTGTATAACTTAAACCTTAAATTAAAGAAATTAAATTATTGTCTTCGAAATATATTTACAGAAGACGGAAAATTGCAATTAAAAGAAAGTGAGTTTTTTAATTTGCTATTTTTGATCAAAAAATTAAAACTAAAATTTTAACTGTTATTTTTCACCGAAAAAATAAAAGTCAAGTTTTAACTTTTATATTTGACCGAACAAATAAAAGTAAATTTTTAACTTTTATATTTGACCGAAAAAATAAAAGTCAAATTTTAACTATTATATTTGACCGAAAAAGTAAAAGTCAAATTTTAACTTTTATTTTTGACTAAAAATATATCAGTAAAAAAATAACTGTTAATTGCTGACTTTTTTGTAAGAAGTCAAAAAAATATAAATCATATAGGATTAGCATTCCTTGGCTAACAAGCATCACATTGGTATATACAAATGTTAAAAAAACAAATTCTTTCCAGCTAACTTTTTAAATTGAAATTTCGAAAATAACTATTATTTTCGATCCCTGGTTGTTTAAGAAATCCAAAATCTAAAAATTTGTACAAAACTTCCGACCATGACACTCTAATTAAATATATCACTTACATATGTCTGTGCGGTAAGTGGTTTGAGATTAGAGACTTGAGACGTCTCACAATCAATCTCATCACCGAAAAATCGCTATTATCGAGTAGAGACTGCTTACAGAATGCCGGCATTAATAAATAGGTAATATATGTATGTACGTTTTAGGTTTCAATCAAATCGGACCATAAATGCGATTTTTACGAATATCTCGGCAACTGCGCCCACTTAGCGGCTAAATATTTAAAATATATAGCAATGCCGACGAGATCGGAGCTATGCTAAAAATTTAAGTTACTGTAAACTCGATCGCAAGATTTATACCATTGTGAATAAATACCTCAAATTCAAGATGGCGGCGGCTAACAGGAAATGTCACAAAAGAGAAAATACTAAATGTCAGACGTAGAAGTTCGATCAGACATAGAAAGTCGGTTCAGAATTCGGGCACAAGAATGGATGAAAAACCAGGGTTGCAAACACCGATTTTAGTTCTCCATCAGGGGATCTAAATAAGTTGTATCGAATTTTGACGCTTATGGGGTAAGATTTATCACTTGTGTTTATTCACAATAATTTGTACCATATAGACTAGAACGAAAGCAAGTTAAGTGAAACACAGCTATGCCCAATGATCTAGCGACAGCAAGTTCCAAGGGATATACCCGTCTTTCTTAGTATACGAGGTGAGAATTTACTTGAGCTCTGAATGGGAAATAAAATTAAAATCTATCGAACTGTTTCGCATTTGTAAGTTTCCATATTATACGTTCATGGGTTCGTATACTAAACTGTTAAGATGAATTTGAAATTTTTAAATATGCTAATTTGTGTCCCAGAATAAAATAGGTGCTTTCAACGGTTCAACAATTTGGCATCCATCATTTAGATATATTTCTTGTATACTTTATAAATTGCCAATACTCGTATCAATATTCGTCATGTATGTATGTCTTTAATAATCCACTGTAATCAGTTGGTTTGAATTTTAGATATTTATGACCTGTTTGGAAAAAAAAATTCTTAAAAAAATATTGAAAACTTGTATGCACAATATTTACAACAAATCCGCCGTGATCTACATATAACAGGTTCCGCATCCACACAAAAAGTGGTCGCTAGTATTGTCAAAAGCATTATTATTATTATTATTATTATTATTATTATAGAAGCGTAGGTCTTAAATCCTCTTCATGATCGATTGTTTTGCGTAGATTAATCAGTTACAGATCCGCAATACATCTTAATGAAGAAAAATACAAAAACAAGAAAGTTGCTCATGATTTATTTAGATTATACAAAGAAGATTTTATCTTTTAATATTCACAATTTTCTGAAAGTTTACTTATTATACATTATAATTACATTAGTATATATAAAAGTTCGTTGCTTGAGGGGAACCAACAATTCTTTATCCACGTAATTAACGTATTGCAAACCTTGCATACTTTCAGGCTGCATGCAGTGGATATAACAGTTTGCGTGGTATGTGGTGAGAAGCAGGACGTTTGTTTTTTATATATTATATATATTCACGTATCTTCTAACTTTTCGACTTTAACTCGCAGCACTAAAAATGCTATAATGAGTAGAGGATAATTTTTGGAATCTACTTTTCTAGCGCATTACAATTTAATTCTCACACGTACTACGCTGATTTTTTGCTCCGCTTTTAAGCCGCAGGGCTCTTCAAAAAGTGTTGTATTAATCATAGTGTTTTTTTTGTGTTTTTTTTTACCATTAATTTCACTTAATTGTCATTTATCAATTTAACTGAGTTACTCGAAAATAAAGAACGAAATTTCAACCATATATCAACTCTTTTTATTTATTCACTCCACTTATTTAATTCACATGACTTTTCGCTACTCTTTCGCCATTTTTGCATACTTTGTATCCTTTAGCCGATTACGCTACTCCACTTCACTTATTTAATTGCTGCAGATTTTCTACCGCATGAAAATGTGGGCAAAACTTTGAGCCCCATTAATCTAATAGGATTTGTTTGTTGAAAAGTTTTATTTTTTCAAAAAAAAAAAAAAAATATCCACAAAGAGTGATACGCTTTCCTTTCGCTTAGCTTAGAAGTTGCCATAAAAAGGATTACGTCGTTCGGTAGCTGTACGCCGGCTAAGCCGTCAGCGTAATGGAACCTTTTTTGATTTACCGCATTTCACACTCAGTTTAAACGGCTCTTCCTCATTAAAACTCAGTTGACTTAACCGATTGTGGATTTTCAAAAGCTGTGGGTAAGGAAAAACCAATTTGCAAAGGCTACCTAACTTCGCATAGATTCTGTTATACATGCAATACATACAAACATAAAATTTCCTTTTCTATGTTTGTACAAAAGTTCACAAGCCTGACCGCTTAGTAGACTGCACCGACTGCGAGACAAAATTATGCTCGGATTAATTCGTAAACTGATTTATCTTGCATACAAATTGAAGGTAGAATTTTTGAAGTAAATACTGACATATGTACATATTTATTTAGGTTATCTGTAGTTAGGGTATGTGATATTAAGCATAACAATTATATCTGCTTATTCTAGTATCTTACTAATTGTGTGGAGGTCTGGTATACTTCAAAAGTACGTTTTGGGTTTGATATTGAAAATTTAAATTTAATACTCTACTTGAATGATTTGGAATATGTGCGTAGAAATTCATAAAGGCTTATTTAGAAAATAACCTTCAAAGCATCCTTAATAGATTTCTGCTTTCTTCTTATTTTTCGTTTAGTAAACATTTGCGTAATTAATTTTGCGGGATAACTCTATTGCTACCCAATTTCTAGCCCCCCTCAAAGAATATAAACTGAGCACTGCTCAGGCAGACAAAGACATTTTAAAAGATTATTTTTTCTTAGATAATATCATATTAAACATTTCTCTCAACCCAGTATTTTGTGCGGCCTTCGGCAAAAATTCGGTTTTACAAAGAGATGATTTGATTTTTTTTAATCAAATCTGAGCAGATTTCATTTTTTTACAAATTTGAATCACAGCTTAAATCGTGCATTGCTATTTTTTTACCATATTGACAATATTTTTCCTCCAAAATTTTGCTCGTTTATTTTCTTTTATTGTGTTTTAGTGTTCGAGCTTAAGGTCGGGGTTGAATAAAACAACTGCTTAGTTATAGTAATTAACTTATTCGTGGACACTATTTTGAGGTCTTCTTTGGTCGACCAGGCACAGTCAAGAGATCCTGAAGATGACCTCAAATTGAAATCGATATCGACAAACTAAATAATTAGAATAACTAAACAGTTGCTTTATTAAACCGCTGCTTTAAACTTGAAAACTAAAACACAGATGGCTAATCTGAAAACAAAATAGTCATTTTCTTCGTGTTATTTTTTTATAAGTTTATTTCAATATCATAAAGCAAAAAAAAATCAACATTTTTACGATAATTTTATAAACTTGAAAAAAATAGTTTAAAATTTCTAATTCTCCTCTCAGAATTTCCAAAAATTTTTAGGGTATGCAGTTTTGTAGACCATTTATGTAGTTTTAGTAGAATAAAGTATAAGTTTCGGGTTCCTAAAAATTTCGATTGATTTTTGACAATATTTTTTTGTTGACGGTCTTGCGCACTTTCCACCATATAAAATATAATATCGTGCATGTGTTGCATGAAAGAAAATGTGTGGGAAATATGTCGAATTTTGCCTGAAATGGTGGGAGCTTTTGTTGGAGAAGCTCTTTATATGCCGTAGAGTTCAACCGACAGGTAATGTATCGCAAATTCATTTGTCGTTCATAAAGGAACGCTCATCAAGCCGCTGCGCTACCACCTCGACTTGTAAAATCTGTTAGTTCTTAGTTCCACGAAATATACCACAGCTTTTCTACTAACTTTTTCGAGATATTTATGAATTTGTATGTAATCGAGAGACAGCTAGGTTAACGAGTGGCATAAGTAAAATAGAGTGGAGATCGCTGATCTCGATGTGGTCCTTTATGCTACTACTATATTTATCATGTAGGCGGTTTCCAGTATCTTGAGATTTTTATGATACCTTTTTCGCAGCCGCCCGCCGCAAAGTGTTATTCACTGTTGTCACATTGAAGGAACGAAACTGGCGAACAGACGCTGCAAGCCTTGGCGAGCCCTTAAGTCGAAAACATCGACGTGATGTCACGTTTTAGCTTACCTCGAAACGAGTGTTCGGGAGCTACTCCGAGGGCATTTGGCAAGTCGTGAACTGTTTGAACCGTATGCACCCAGATGAATGGCAGTCAGAGACTTTTCTCCTTGGGTGTACTTCTATAACCGAAACCATCCACATCATTGTACAAAATACTCCATATCGCAAATATGACAGTGATTGTTTTCTCAAATTGTTATCTCGAATATTACGAAATTTTGGTGGAACATGTTAGAGCCGGTTGTTAGCATTTTTCAACCGAAGACAGTCGTGAAAATATTATGCGAGAACGGAAATATCCAAGGAGTAGCTCAGCCTCTTTTTGCATGCGTACATGGATGAGAGTCCTTCCTTATTTTCATCTTTCCATTTTGATTCCGATGTGCTTTGAGCTTTGTTTATTTGCAGTGCTCGAACCTTGATTTTCCTAACGAACAGCACAAACTCGGCCTCTTTGGTGTAGAATGTTCGCAGTGCAATTTCTTCGCAATATTTTCTGGACTACTTATATCTACCTGTTATGCAAAAAAGTACCACTGATATGAAAATTTTTAATTTGATTTTCTTTTTATGCTGCTTTTAGAGTGTCAGTTTCCAAATGTGCGTATTGATAACAGTGTAACTTTTTGAAAAAAGGCTAAAGAGCCGAATTTGAAAAGCTGAAAATTTTTTTCGAGCCTAAACATATAAATCAACAATTCAAACTTTTTATTCGTACTACGATTTCATAATAAATTTTATACGTTTTTCGCATATTTACCTACTTACATATTGTCTTTATAAGCTTCAAATATAACTTTGTTTTAAGTAACGAGGTATTTTTTTCACACGTAAGGTTAATTCATACATTTATATTTATATATTTTTTTTATTATATTTTATTAAATAGATTTGAGTTTATTAGAAGTGTTCATCGTTTAAACGAGATCCTTTTGAATTACAAAATCATTGCCACACTTTTATTCCTTTTTCAAGCCCATATCTTATATTTTAAATTACACTTAACATTTTAACTTTAATTATATTTCTTTGTTTTATTTCGGCAATGTTCATAGCGCTAAAAATGCACTCGACTTCTGCAATGCTGAGGGGTAAGATAAAAAAATTAAAAATAAAACTACAAATGGTAGCAAAGGGATTTTCGCCAAGCGCCTTTTTATATTTCTATTTTTCCCCCCCTACATCGCCCATTTTTCACAAAGATATAAAATAATTAAAAATACGAATAAGAGGCATTTGAAAATCTATCTTACTAGTGAAAAAAGTATATCCGAAGCCAACATGTGGTTTCTAGGGCCAACAGTAGATATGTATGTAGTTACTGTAGTCCAAATCGGAGGATGTGCCCTATGTTGTTCCGGTAGCTTGTCACCGACCAACTAGTGGAGCCATTTAACTGGGAAGAGCGACGGAAGAAGCAAGCTCTAAACAAGCTCCAAATATTGAACAAAATTTTACGAGATGAACTTTCAAACATTTAGATGGTATAAATTCATATACTCCACTTCTAACATTGCCTATTACTGTATTAGACGTTTTCCAACTTCAAGGCAGCCATGAATATGAAAAAGATGTTAAGAAGATATTAAGAAGACTGCCGAGCTGAGTTACCACGGGATGGCGAAAAAAAAATACAGCAGGAAATTTAAAGAAACTGCGAAATATGCATTTTCGCAGATTCCACGATTGCCCTGGATATTTTAATATATTCTGTCGGGTATTCTCCCATTTAAATAGTTTTTTTTTTTTAAATTGTATTTGATATTATTAATTTTTATGCATTGCATGATTTATTTTCTTTAATTTAAATTAATTTAATCAAACTTTATGTTTGTAATAATGTGCGTAATGCTTCTATATAATAAATTCACATACATATGCAGTTATGGGAAATTCGTATTTTATTTTCATGATGGATTTTCACATCAGCTCTGTTTGCTTATTCCTGATTTATATTTACATCTAGGAAGAGAGAAATGTGCTATATTAATGTGTTAGAGGAAAATGCAAAATCATAGACGTATACAAATATCTACATCAGGGTTTTCCTGTTGCTCCTAAAAAACTGATGCAAATTTTGCTCTACAGACTGATGCAAATTTCAATTAGCAGCAATTGATAGCTCAAATAATTGGTAGTGTTCTTGTAGGGAGCAAAGCAAATCGAGCACCACCTATGCCGCCCTATGGTGCAACTGCGGTTGAACACAAATAATATAAATTATCTCGATAGTAGTAGTAATTACAAATCGCCAGTTCTGTTGTAGCTATAACGAGCGCTATGCTCTCTACGACTTTCACCATTAGTTTGATAAACACTTAGCTAATTACATTATCTGTAATTTCATTTTTACAAAGGTTACCTTTAAACTGTCCTAAACAATTACATATACAATTAACAACTACATTTAAACAAATGTAATTTTGTGTAATAAATTAACGAAAATTCATGTATTTATTTCCGCAAAAACCGCAATGACAAAGAGTTCAGTTGACAAGCAAATAAGAGGGGGCAAAACGTGTAGAGTACAGATATGTATAAACGATTTGAGCGACAGTTAAAAAATGTGCAACTGAGAGAAAGTGGTGAAAATTTTATTTAAAACAAAAAAACAAAAAACGTTGACTCTGACGTCGCATTTATTTTATGCACCGCCACCACTGGGATAGCTGCAAGGACAGCCAACGGCGGTGAGTCCTTTTGTTGATGTCCTGCCATGTATGTAAATGCCCGCTTGATTGTTGCTTTCTACGCCACACATATCTATACATACCTACTACATACATACTTAGACATTTAAACAAAGCTGCACTGCCATATCTGGCCCAAAGTTGCCTGGAGTAAACGAAAATTGCATTTGCAAATTAAGTGAAAGTATTCTGCCACAAGGCAGATACAACTTGCAACGGATAGACCATGGGTGGCAGGCATTAAGTGAATTGGATTTTGGTGGCGAAAACAGGCGGAGAAGTGATTGGTCAGCGAAGGTTTCAACGCAAATAGAGTGGTTGGCGAAGTTGTGGCCAGCTAGCTATCAGCGCTGAAAGTAATCGCTGCAACGTCTTCAATTCAATTACGCATTCACATATGATACATATTTACCACAAATGCACTGGCGGCAACCCTGTCGGAAAACGAATTACTTTTAAAGCAATTTAAAAAGTACTTTTGTACCAACTACAAGTGGTTGAAATTCTTACTTTGTTCTTCAAGGCAACTAACCTTATTAACATGGCAATATGCTAGGAGCAAGTCAATTATCTGACTCTGCATTTGATTGCAACTACTTTTAAATATGTTTGGCAGGAAGAACATCAAAATGAGTTTTTCCAAGCAGCAATAAAATTTTTTTCATTTGCAAGTATTTGAAATTCCGTTTT
Source organism: Anomoia purmunda (assembly GCA_951828415.1). Lineage (NCBI taxonomy): Eukaryota > Metazoa > Arthropoda > Insecta > Diptera > Tephritidae > Anomoia > Anomoia purmunda. The sequence continues at coordinate 125,489,525 of OX639994.1, forward strand.
TTCAAACTGTTTTAGAACTAGTCTAATTGCAAACTACTCGTTTGAAATGTCTGTTTCCAATTATTTAAAAATATTTATGTAAATATGTCTAATTTATAATAACTATAACTTTTTTTTATTTTTTCGTTTAAACAAAAATACATTTTAATTTCAATTTAATTTACAAATTAAAAATAATTGCACCACTTTTTTGAGCAGCAATTAGGATTGTGAGAGTCGATTTCTTGTTCAATTACACTGCTTTACAGGCCAAAAAAGCTTCTGAGCTAAAAAAAAACAAATTTTTAAATTTTTTTATGGGTAGGGTTAGATGATGGTAATTTTGTGTTTCTGTGACTGGGATTGGTTAAAAAAATCCTGAGTTGCTCAAAATTAAGCTTTTTCTAATTTTGTTTTTAATTTTTTTTCAAAATTTTTGCGGTTTTCCTTAAGTTTTGAATTGTTTGTTAAAACCAAAAATTACTTAAATAAAAACTTAAAAAAAATTCACAGAAATTGTGAACAGAAATACTTTTGAAATCAAAATTCAAAAAAAAAAACAGTTTAATTTCGCCGAGCTATAACTCAGCATGTTTCAAACTTAATATATATATGTACGAGTATATAGGTGATTCCATATCAGATTTGTAGGCGACATATTTGTCATAATTTTCAAACAGTGAGCAACTCTTACAAATTTGTTCGATACTAAGTTTTACTGAGCATCTGTGCGATTCATTTATTTTAACAATTTAGTCGAATTTAAATTTTTCTACTCTAATAATATATTTATCTAAAGGAGCCTCCTTAAACGTTTTTCGTTTGATACCAGTATAGTAAAATTAGCTTAACGTTACCTTACCAATTAAATTGAATCAACGATCTTTAACGGGTGGCAACCTTCATCAAACACGTTTTCCTAATAACACTTTCTTTTTAAAGCAGTACTGTTATATTTCAGTAAGCTTACAAATAGAATTAAATTCATGTTTTTAGGAACGTTAACTTAATAATTTAATTTAGCTTACTCTTTTACGCAGATGGCAACCCTCTCCAAAAGTATTTTCAAAATCAAGCTTTGTTGAAACTTGTTTTCTTTGATATCCGTAGTCCAATATTTGATTTAACTTATTATAATTTTGAGTAATTTTTTCAGCAGGTGGCAACGCTCTCTAACATTATATTTTTAAATTAAGCATTTTTAAAATTTGTAGTTTGGCACTCATATTGTAAAAATGTCGGATATTTCTTATTTAACTGAACAGGTGGCAACCTCCTTTAAAAGTATTTGGGAAATGAAGGTTTTTTGAGCCTTGCATACAATATTAAATGGATTCGATTTAACTTATCAAAATTTTGAGCACGTGGCAACCCTCACCAACAAATGCCATTTATTTTTTTTAAATTAAGTTAATTTGCATTTAAACAGGTGGCAACCGTCTCAAAAAAAATTTGGGGAGTGGATCTTTATTAAACCTCTTTCGTTTGATACCCATATTGGAATATTTTATATCATTCATTACTTTAATTGAATGTAACCTTTTAAACAGGTGGCAACTCCCTAAAACAAAATTGATTTTATGGTAACCTATTTAGTCATTATATAGCCATATGTGATTTAACTTATTTATTTAATTGACTTAAATTTTTAAACAGGTGGCAACTCACCATATAATATAGCCTATTTTATAGCCTAGGGAGTAGACTATTTGTATGCTAAATTTTGTACAATTTCGTACAGCTGTTTCATTTTTTCACATTTATAATATAAGTAGGATACTTGGTGCAAGTTAGATCAACATAAAAAATTTAAATACATTTATTTTAACGCAGTTAACTTCCAACTAAATACGTTTTAGGTTTTTATTTTTTTAGACTTTGCATTTTTCCGACAGGGAGCAGACACGCACTAATGCACACATACTGCTATACACACACTCATACTAACAAACCAGCTTATGCCACTGAATATTCTATGCTTTGAAATTCCTTTAACAGCGACATTTCTCGTCGCCACTCTCAGCAAGCTAGCTGAGCGTAACAACAACAAGTCCAATAAAAAGCTAAACACATTGCAGCATTTTTGACACTTTATGCTTGCCACTCATCGCAACTTGCATGCAACATTTCCATTCGTTAGCACTGCCGTTGTTGACGCTAACTGATAGCAAATGAATTTGGTCAGTGTGGGGTAAAAAGCAAGCGCTCAAACTCCAATACCAGCCCCAAACCACATTTTATGCAATCCGCAACTTACCACAAGCGTTGCAGTAAATGCAGCAAATAGCGAAAATCTTCTGCTACACCAAGCTTTCAATTTTCAAACACACACTAACACCAACACAACCTAACAACTGCCATGTCTTTCTTTCATTTCGCTCAAAAGTTAACTAAGTTAGTGCGAAAACATTTGGACGTGCTCTTTGCACATGTCCTGCGCCATTTGGCAGGCGACCGGAGGACATACATAGATAGATAGATGGCTGGCAGGCAGGCGGGTGCTTTCGTTTCGATGTGACACTTTGATAGTTAGTGTTCCCATTTAGAGTGTCGAAATGAGTGGATTGCATTTATATTTGATATTCTAACAATGTACTCGCAAATAGTGTAAAAGCAAATAGTGTAAAAAAAAGCACGCACATATTATTTGTAACGCTGCAGCTAACTGTGCAAATACTAGTTGTAAATATCGAAAATTATTCACACTTTTTGCTGCGTGCTGGAACTTTCCCGGTCGTGCTAAGGCGTTAGAGTGAAGTGGTAATAGAAAATGTTGGAGCTCCTTCAAAATAATGCAGCAAAAATATACTTATCGTATATAAGTTGCTATGTATGTCACATTGTCACACATCGAAAGTTTGCTCGTTTTTCCACCACTTCAAACTTTTGAAGTATTTTCTCAATGTCGATTGGTTTTTTTGATTGCTGCAAAATGGTTAAAAACTGAATGTTGACGTCATTGAGTGAAAGTCTTGAATTTTGAATATTTAAAATAAATTGAATTTGAGGTGGGCAAAAAATAGTTAAAATGTCAGATTAAGAACAGTACATATATTATATGTATAAGTCTTGTGTATTTCTGTCTGCAAGGCCTTTCATCTTTTATTTAATCAGCGAATGGGTGGTATAACCTTATATACAATGTTAAGGTGGATACTCCTGCTCTTACCAGCAATTAGCCACCATGCTTAATGGTAACCCATCACCTCCTTCGGCTTTGCTATTCCGTAGCCGCGTTTTTGCTATTCGAACTTCATCGATGTCGGCATTAGCATCCAGTATGCCGTAATTAGCGTTTTGGTGACGCTTTCGCTGTCACTATTTAGCTAATTGGAGAAGTGTTTCCTCCACAATTTAAGCGTGCTTTAGACATCAGTCACCAGGTCTTAAAACCTTCTGTAAGTCGCCGCACATTTTGGTCAAAGTTTTGAGCGCTTTTCCTGTCGACTAGCATCTCAAGCTCTTTACACTCACGTATTTCGGCCTCTTGCTTCTTTCTGCGAACAATACGTCTCGACCTTTCTCAACTCCCGGTAGCGTTCCCATATAGCTCGCGTTTCGCCCGATCGCAATACGATGCTTTAGACAGCATCTTTACTTTCCGTAGCGCACGGCATTCCTCATTTTCGGAGTCACTGAAAGTCAATGACTTTTTCAGCGGCGGTACGTAGTGATAAAGAAATGTGCTCCCAATGCTTTCGAATTCTGGTTTACTATAAATTTCTCTTAGTGAGCAGGTTTGAAAGTCGAGTAGCGTAATAAGTAGCTGTCTTTTGCGATGGCAGCTTTTCGACGTCGAGCTTTCGTTGTGTATCGCACGTTTTTTGCTGCGCAGAGGTATATGCGCATCTTGGCTGCGACAAGATAATGATCCGAGTCGTTATTCGGCCCTCGGAGAGTACGTACGTCTAGCATGCTAGAAACCCATCTTCCGTCTATCGCAATATGATCGATTTGGTTTCACGTTTTTCGATCTGAAGACAGTCACGTAGCGAGTCGACCCTTTCTATGCTGAAACCTGGTGCTACAGAGTGCCATGTTTTCGACTCCATCGATCAGTATCAGTCCGTTGGCGGAGGTTTCGTCGTAGAGACTGAGTTTTCCGACAGTGTGACCATAGATCTCTTCCTTACCAACCCTGGCATGGAAGTCGCCAAGCACGATATGATATCGTGACGGGGGCAGCGCTTGTGAATGCTTTATTGACGCTTATTAGACCGATCCTTCATCACATTGTTCTTCTCCTCTGTCGGGGCGTGGGCACAAATCAGCGAGATGTTGCAGAATCTCTCTTTGATGTGAATTTTGGCGAGTCACTTGTCCCTCCACAAATCCAACTCCTTTACATGACAGCTGTAGTAGACTTCGCTAGATCCATTGGCGGTGATGTCAGCCCTTGCCCTTACGACGACATCAACCAGCCGGACAGCGGCACCTTCCCCATTTAGGGTTCGGGCATTCCAGGTGCATACCGTCAACTCATAGTCTTTAATAGATTGCATGTCGTTGTCATAAAAAAAGGAATATCTCATCCGAGGCTTGTTCAAATTTTTCATTGCCAATAGTTCCTTAAGTGGGATCTCCCAAGTCCAGCGTAAAAGGACACATTTTTGTAGCGAACCGTTTGCTCCAAGACGAGACGCCCCATCTGAAGTGGACCCTTAAACCAAGTAAATCGGAGTGGCCCACTAGATCAACCTCTCTTTCAGTCGTCATTCAAGGCTCCACATGGTTTGCTTACGTTGCCCATATTGAACGAACGTGAACATAAGACCCGGAATGGAGTATAGTCTCTTAACTGTAACTGCATACTCCGAAGATCAACAATACTTAGGCCGGGACTTGAAAACTTTATGAGCCGTAAAATCAAATCTCGAGCTAACTTTTACAAACCCACATGGGGTTTTACTCCGGGATAGGTCTACTTTCTGAAAATACTCATGCAACTCAGTTTGTTTTGCGGCTGTCGCTCAATTTTTATTTTTAACTGCAAAGTATTCAAAACTATTCTTCAAACTGGATATTTTGCTAGCCTTTCCAACTTATCGCACCATTCTGCGACACATGTTGTATGTCCTGCAATTTTTATACCGATTTAACATTCAGTTACATTATATTTTCCATCTATCGCCACGCCTGCATTCAACGGTGTGCGTAGCACAAATTAAATTTTTTAATTACTCCACGTTAATTAATTTATAGGTGGACAAAATTTAATGTCAACACTTGTTAAAATATTTAACTTCTCATTTCGCAATGAAAAAGTACAATTCATACGATAATTTATTAACCATAATTTCCGTTCAAGCGTAATGAAGTGAGGGAGAAAAATTGTTTTTCTGAACATTTTAATAACATCAAATTGAATACGTGCTATACACACACACATACACACATACCTACGCATTGCCATAGACAAGAGAGGACAACCATTAAAAAAAAAGGGAAACTCAAACGAAAGACAGCAGGAATGCGTGAAAAGCAAACAACCGGACGAGCGTGAAAAATTACGAGATTAAGTTGTGCGTTAAATGTACATAAATAAATAAATGAGTATTTAATGCACGCTAACAAAATAACGTAAAGCCACTCACACAAGGCACAAGGCATAAAATTGAAAAATAATTTTAATTTATCAACTTAGCCTGTAAATAAGAAATTTATTAAATTAATTGATCAAACAAAACATCTAAAAATTAAATATAAATAATTTAATAGTATTTTATTTTTACAATTAATATATGTATTTCGAAATGCCTTTTTACTTTTTCACTGACGCTTAGTATTTTCTTTAACAAAATCTGCAAACGAAACCTATTTCACTAATACAAAATTTTATTGATAATGAAATAAAAATTTAGTTACAAAAATACAACATTTATTTGCCCACTCCTTCTATATCGCGCTAGCAGAGTTGTTACCCTACTTTTGTGGTTATTTATTTATTTTATTTTTCCTAGAACTGTACGTTTGTCGCACAAATATTTCGTTTGATAAGATTCCGAGTAAAATTTTCGTAGGGATAGATTTTGATCATAAATATTTCAAATAACGGCCAGAATTTCCCTTTCGAGATGGCGCTAATAAGTCCAAATGTTCTATGAGCGCATCCCTTCTGAAATTTTACCATGCAATTGATATAAAATATTTACCGCCGATATTTATTTTATTATTTCTTCACTTTTTTCATAACCCCAAGAATTATGTAGAATGCTATTTCGCTACAAAAAATTGTCACCCTAGAATACGAAAAATATATAAAATTTCTCGCGGGTCTAGTACGATCACGCTGAAAAAGATGCCGCATCGAAACAAAAAAAAATTGATTTTTAAGTCGAATCGAAATATAAAAAGCAAAAGCAGTAAACAATTATTTAGAAATAAATCGATTGTAAGCAAATTCTAAGTATAAGAAAATAACTGCCTTCGAAAACAAAGATAAAAAGTGAGCCCACACGCTCCAGGAAAACGGTGGATTTACAATCATAATAGCCTGAGTAAGAAAAACTCTTTCGCTCCCCACATAGAAATCCAAAGTATCAGTTTTTTTGCCAACAATGCTTTTTAAAAAATAAAACCGCATATTGCTTAATAAACCTATCGGCGAATGCAATAAATACAAAACATACAACTCATAAACAAAATCACTAAAAATTTCTCATTTACTTTATTGTGTGCATTATAAAGCTATTATTATTGGTTTAAAATATATTTTTAATAGATTTTATATATTTATAGGCTAATATTAATATTATAAATAAAAGCTATAGTATAGGTCACGAGCTGGACGTTGTTTAGCACATTTTTTGCAATAAAACAGGCCTACAAAAATAAAGCAATAATAAAATATCACAAATATTATACTAAAGTTACCAAGCTACCATTTTCTAAATGACCTATATTTAACTTGGCAGGTACGTACAACTCTCTCCTATATTTGAATTTTTTTATATTTTTAAGCTGCAAAGTAGTCTAATTGAACAAGGAATCGACTCAAAATAGTGGTGTAATTATTTAAAATACACTAAATAGAAATATAAATGTATTTTTATTTAAACGAAAATATAATAATAATTTTATACGTACTTTAATATAGCAGGGGTCGATGATCGTTATCTTGTGGATTTTTTTGTCGATAAAAAAATGGGATTACTTGATTTTTATTTTTTCGATCAAGCTTGATCGATTTTGCGATTTTTATTTTTTCGATCAAAAATAACTGTGGGACTTTTACTTATCTGCTCATGTTTTATCGACATTTTTTTATTTCTATCAAACAACAGACTTTGTGAATTGCCCATTGTCATCGTCGACAAATTTATTTACTGTTATTATGATCGAAAAATTGTGAATACAAAAATAACGATTACTTCCCATCCAAAAAAAATTGTTTTAAATAACGATCAAACTTGATAAAAAAAATTATGATCAAGAATACCATTATTCGAGTTTTGTTTCGAACCAATTTTTGACAAAGGGTTATTATTATTTTATGTCCCTGTAAATTTTTGGACTCACAAAAATTTTGGGATTACTCAGTTTGAAGTATAAAGTCTTTTTGATTAAACAAATTAATATTTTTTTAGATTTATTAGCAGTAAATTTAGGTTAGGTTTGGAGCATAACACGTCCAATTTTTTAAGATCATACTTTAAACAGTACAGTTAGTAACAAAAATTAATTTGCTATGGTTTCAATTCTTTTTATTAAACATTTTATAGGCAAACATTTTATGACCTTCGGAATTCAAGTTATTTTATATCGATCACAAAGAGTAATCTAAAATAATTAAAAAAAAACCAGCAGCAACTGTACAATAAAAAAAAATTGTGTACTGCAATATAAAATTATTAAAAAAAACACCAGCAGCACAAGCAATTTATAACAAAATATTAAAAACTTAAATTCATACAATTTTGTGTGTTTTCTAGCTTAAAACAAATGAATTTGTTGTCTTTAAAAATATCTGAGTAGCCAAATATAATATTTCTTAAAATGCATTCGGCTGCTCAGTTGAATACATTGCTCTATTTTTTCATATTTTTTAATAATCAATTTTAATTTCCCAACAGTTCTGAAATTACTTAATATAATTTTATAGATTACTTAATATAATCCCGAAAATTACGGGATTAGTAAAGTGCCCATAATTTACATCCCTACTACACGCTTATATCCATACATTCAAATTATTGGAAGCAGACAGTTATGAAAGAAATTACCCCACAAGACACTGCTGAGCAGTTTAGGTAGAAATTCTAACACACTTACAATTTTCTTTTATTAGTCTTAAATAACCGCCATTTCCAAAATAATTTTGTTTGTGTAATTTATTAATGATGACAATGATGAACAATGAGCAGTTTAAGCAGCGCTAAGTAAATTATATGCCATGTTATGTACAGAAAAATAGATGTGTATATGAAATTTCCGTTAGTAGAAGAGAGATAAAATATTCCACCACCAAGTGAAAAGTAGTCATTTTTTGCCCATAGCCTGAACAAAAATTAGTACTTTGTTAAGCACTTTTGTAATTAGTCATAATGATAAGATGAGCACTTACATATATGATACTCAGCTGTCTTGTAGGGTAGACACCGACTCATTTTAAAATAGTTTGAAAATTTTTGAATAGAAATTAGCTGGAAAATAATTCATTTTGTTGTTGTTTCAGCCAAATATATTTCAAAGTAATTGACAACAAATGCAGAGTCAAATAAAGTTAATAATAAAGTTAATAATAAAGTTTATTGCTTACAAGAAAAAGAAAAGTTGATAAAACCTTAATTTTTAAATTTCTTTTAAAGTAGTTCAATTTTCGACAAGGCACATATGTATGTACATATGTATATTTGCTATACATATGTACACACACATTTCTAGATATTCGCAAATTAATATATTTCGCTTGGATATATATCCTTCGGCCACATTTTCCAGCATCCCAAGCTGTTGTTAATACATTAATTATGTCCTTTTTCACTTACAACTTTACACACATAAATTTACCTTCTGTCGAGCACGGATTCCCGTTCCACTAATGAGAGTTGAGGGCGCGCTGTGGCAAGAGCAACGGTAAATTAATTAATTTTTATCGCTTTTGCGCTTTATTATGCAAGCAATTAAGTGACCGTTAAATATCGTTGGCAATTTGGGTTTGGCGCTAGGTTGTGCAAAAAATAAAAAAAACCCATTACTACCTACAATGAAAATTGAAATGTAAAATTTAAATATCCATGAAAATTTGTAGCTATGCGACTTTATGTAAATAAAATATGCTATGTAAATTGTAAAACTAAAGACAAAAAAAAAAACGAAAACATTTCACTAACCATAAAGTGTACAAGAAAAGGGCAACCACAAAATTATAGAGCAACCAATCGCAGTAAAAATAACAACAAAAGTTAAAATAAATTAACTATTAACAAGAAAATAGTGCAATCAAATTGCCACGAACATCTGAAGCAACAAGCTTCTCGAACAGCAGCAGCTACTAAAATTTTTAATATGCAAATTAATGACAAACTCTGCCAACCAACATGAACAACAATGAAAATGTCAAGCGCATACTACATACCACAATGACGACAACAACAACACCAGTACACCAGCAGCAGCAGCAGCAAAGAATTTTATGTAAATGCAACAACAAAAATTAATGTTACTACCGATGATAGGAAAATAGTGGAGTTTGCTAATGAAAAGAACTAAATAAGCTAACAATTCACAATTAACTCCCCTGCAACAAAGAAAACCAACAACGGTGGCACAAAAACAATAAGCACTAGGGGAAAAAGTTGAAAATTTATCACTAAGCTAGTTAGCGTGTTACTTTAGTTCTTAAGTTCGCTTACTCGAAAGTAATGCCTTGCCACTATACCAGCCCAATTCCTAAGCTTGGTTTTCGTTAGGTCGAAAACTTGTCGTAAAATGTTTTCAGTTGAATGAAAACAGGCATTAATTTTAACATTTTTCGATTTTAAGTCAATAATTATAAAATGTCAATATGTTGTCATTTCATCTCAGATTTTGTCATCAAAAATTTTAAGCTAATGGAAATCAAGCATTAGCTCTTAGCCGTAGCCGAGTGTGTAGCGTGTGCGCGCTTCATTCGGTGGGCCCCTGGTTCAAATTCTGGCCGTGGCAAGTAGCATCAAAAATTATAGAAAAAAGGTTTTTCTAATAGCGGTCGCCCCTCTGCAGGCAATGGTAAACTTCCGAGTGTATTTTCTGCCATGAAAAAAAAACTTTTCAGAAAAAACATTTCGCCGTTCGGGCGTGAGCTAGAAGTAAAACTTCTGTGCCGATTCTTCAAATAGATATAGAGTTAAATATGGGAGAGAGATTTATAAGATGTATAAGAAATAATTAGTAGTAGTTTATAAGAAGTAAAAGTAGAAATTAGCAGTGGGATTAGCAAAAAAAGTAGACGAAAGTATTAAAAACAGTAGTAGAAATTAGTCAAAATATTAGTAGTAATGGTAAATATAGTAATAGAAATTAGTAAAACATAGTAGCAGAAATTAGTAAAAACAGCTAGTAAAAATAGTAGTAGTAAATAGTAGGGGCATTAGTACAAATAGTAGTAGTAAATAGTAGGGGCATTAGTACAAATAGTAGTAGTAGTAGTAGTTGTAGTGGTGAACCAGTCCCGACCTACTGAATGGTCCTGAAATGGTCCAGAAATATCTAGCCCGTATATATGTATATATACATATATGTATATATTGATATACATATGTACCGATGGACTCACATACATACATACTACATGCATATTTATATATAAATTCTTGTGCACATTGATATGTCGCTACCTCAGTATATATGTTTTTTTTCCCCTCATGTCAGCGTCATGTCGTGAATTTGTGACGCGAGTTCCGTGATGCGATTCTGACGCGATATATGTAATAACTTTAGCTGTAAATGTAAATTTCAACGCAGCCTATTTGGTACTAAACTATGCACCTAATTTCAATTCATTGATATTTAAATTAATTTCTTAACTTCAAAAGTATAGTAAAACGTGTTTTTTTAATATACAAATAATTCAAATAAAGTATCGAATGTCATATACATTTTTTGGTCTAAAATATTTATTTTGACAATATTTTTTTAACTAGAAGTTTTGCAAACAGAGAACGAGGTAGAAAATATAGCTGCCATCAGATTTCTTAATAGACTCTACCAAGGTGCGAATTCACAGCCTCCGACTGATCCAAACCGGCCATGTGAACTGCTTCCTTTATTCCAACACAGTTCAACCACGGTGGCCTTGAGCTCAAAACATTATTGCTGATAAAATCAGATTAAGTATAGTAAAGAAGTTATAATAACAACAATAAATAATAAATGATTTAAAAATAAAAGATAATTTTTATGTAAGGTAAAAAAATATTGTTTAAGAAGATTAGCATGTGCCATTTTGAAACATCCAAACATTGCTATACATTTAATTGAGGTCGGTAAAAAATTCCGGACTCTGACAACTCTACCCATAAACTATCTAGAGGCTTTTAAAGTTGTACGCATTGGTACATTAATATTATGGGTGCGAAACGATTGGAGTAGGTTTTGTTTTCGATAGAGATAGCATGACTTTTGGATGATTGAATCGAAAGCTAGATTGGATCTCGCTCTTATTCCTGTTATAAAAAGTTGTGTAGACCTTTTTTTACTTTTGCCATTAAGTTTGATAGGAGGATTTATTTGATTTTTGTGCACTTTTATTAAACACAATAGACAAAAGATGAATTGCAAAAACTGGTCATATTGTAGTGTGCCTATTTTTTCGCACATACTTAAGTGTATACCTCGTGGTGGCTCGGCCCTTTCCTAAAAAAAGAAAGTTTTCGATGTGCTCTTTTCTCCAACTCAATCCTGTATATCGAGTTCAAGCAAATTATCTTTTCCAGTTATTATCGTTTTTTTTTTTTTGATTTTAGCAAAACTGCGTTATGTAGAAAAAAATAATTACACCCTCGTGCACTTGTGCGCCCAGGTATAGCATATTTAAAAATGTTTTTTATATTTTTACCAAAATCTCAATGAATACGTACCACTGTGCGATGACAACGGGGTACGCTTGACTCTCTAGGCAAATTAGTAGTGACTGTAGTGCAAAGTTCACTAATAGTTGGCAACTGTGTTGGTGGCAAACAAGCGAAAGCAACAACAAAAATTACTAACAAATATTGCAGAGTGTTCTAATTACAAAAACAACACCAGCAGTAACGACAATTTTTGGGGAAAATAAATTGTTACAGGTAAATATGTACGGATGTACATAAATAGTTGAGTATAGAAACAGAGCAGTTGCACTACAAATGTACATATATTGTTTTTGTACTAAAAAAAAAAACTCCTCCAGCTACCGTTAGCTGTTGCTAGCTGACAGTTATGCGACTGCTGTCACCAGTCACTAAAGTGCCAACTTTTTGAAACTTAACAAAAAAAAAATGCCTTCATTTGCCTGTCTCCTACCAGCCGAGTTTGCATTTTTTACTCGCCAACGACGAGCATTTTTTGTAGCCTATTTTTGCACTACATATACTACTACGCTGTTTCAATGCTGTTGCAATATTTTTTTTACTAATTACTTTCCCCCTCAAATACTTAAGTTTCTTTTTCAACTTTCTCGCTGCTATTTTCTGCACACTAAGCCATTTACTTTGTGTGTGTTTTTCAATTTTACTTTTTGATTTACTTTTTTTGTTTAGTACGTTCTCTTAATTTATTTTACAATTTCCTTTTCATTAAATGGTCTGCAAAAAAAAAAACCAAAAAGGCTTTCTTCACTAGTGCGGAAAATCTTAAAATCGCTTGGCCGGAAACAATTTACAGTTGCTTCCGGTCGGTCGCTGACTTCGAGGTGGCTGCTAAAAAAAGTGCGCTTGGTCAAAGTTCACAACGAAGAAACTACATAAGTGAAGAGTTGGAGAGAAAGCTATGAGGATGGAGAATGTAAAGAAGGAAGTAATGCCGAATAAGCAGATTATAAATATTAGTTTAGTGGCAAATAATTAAAATGATACTAATGAAAAGTGCTTGGATGAGTGGAGCTTGTTTGGCAAAATTTTTCAACTATTAAAACGAAATTGGGCCACTACGTAATTATGTTTCTGTGTTTTGGCAAAGGGAAAATGCAGATCGTTCAAAGTTGTGCAACAACTTTTCAATTCAATTCAGGTTTTCAATCTGGGATAACGTTTGCGAAAATCGAATCCATGCAATTCCAAAAACAAGCTCATCGAGGCGTCGTCCCGATTACTTCGAGAAAACGGAAATACTAGTAACTAAATAATTTTATTAAAGAGATTTCTGCAATGACCATTTTTCGCCCGACTTTCAAAATTCGTGTGTGATAAAATTTAAAAAGCCGATAACGCGTAGAATTTAAAAAAATATTACTGATATATCAGCAACGTGTGAAGGATACTTCTGTCAAAAAATGACACTGTACGACAAATTTTGATCAACTCTTTTTCTAACAGGAAATTTTAACTAATAATGATACTATATCTAGGCTAGCTCGAATAAGTGAAAGGGCACTATTCTACATATAGTAGTGATTTTTTGAGTTCTAAAAATTGAGTGAAAATTTACTGTTTTAGATGCCTTATTTATAAAAAGATTAATTTGCAAATATTTCGCTTATTCGAGCTAATCTAAGACATGTTTTTTAGGGATGCGTTCAGAAAATCATATGGAATCATTGCTAGCTAAAATTTTCCAGGTGGACATTTTTTGTTACACAGTGTTGGCTTTTAGAGTAGAATGTTAAGACGGAATTTGGAAGAAGTGACTAAATTGCCTGATTTAACTGAATCTCGTACTAGTATACCAGATTGTGTGTTAAATCTGTTATCTCAGAGAAAATAGGATGAAATTTTAAATTAATCATTCAGTGCGGAGCGCTTCTTCAACTCCTTGAAACTATTCCTAGAATAGACACCACTGATTCAAAAAAACCACACAATCTTCAGAAGACCAATATGTGTCGGGCATTGGTGAAGATTGCAAACTGGAAACGAGCACGTCGCCGAGCCCAGTGCCAGTATCTCGTGAGCTTTTAAATAAAGTGCTGACCGAAGTCTTTCTCTCTTTATGCTAAGAGGAAGCATTGGGCAGATATCTCAAGGAGGGAAGTAACATGGGCAGAAACGTACAAATTGGCATCAACGAGGAAAACAATGTCATTTTTGGAGATGGCATAAAGGATTTGTTCATGGCCATGTTGGCAATGCAATGACTCTTCAGAATGATTTCTCTTCCTCGACTTCTCGGAATCAAGCTTCGAATTTGAATACATACCACGATGAAAAAGGTCCCAGAATAATTTTTTTGTGTCATGATGTTTATAATAATTTATAAAATCCAGGCAGTGTTTGGACTCAGGCAGAGGATAACTGTTTTTAATGTAATTTGAAGAACTATGAACTCGAAAATTCGATTATTTTTACAACATCAGATCTATGTACATAGTTTTCTGAAAAATTAATACCCAAGAGTACCAAAACCCGTCTGTCTTTCTGTCTGTCTGTTTGAACGCACAATAGTCTCTCAGCTTTTGAAATATCATACTGAAACTTAGTATTTGTGTAATGAGCTAATCATTTTTCGGAACCAGCCAGATCGGACATTATATACGTAGCAGCTATACAACGGATTGTTCAGATATGAGGTTTGCCATTATAGCTTCCGCACCAAAGCAGCTCAGACCTTGGTACTCCTCTCACTTATTCTGAATAGAAAGTGTCTACTGAAAATTATCAAGATCAGGTCACAATAATTTATAGCTCCCATACAACTGATTTTTCAGTTGTGAGGATTTACTTGAAAGCTACAATATTTAGACAAATAAAAACTTGAAATTTTGTAAGCTATTTACTTATAAATCACACAAAGTCTACTGAGAAAATCATTAAGAATAGGTTTTGGTTGTAGATTTTAACATTTATGTATATCATTCCTTGCAATCTGATTGAACCAACTTAGGCTACATTCTTTGCTAACAAATTTCCCTACTACAAAACAACAGCGAATGGAATAGTTATTGGTGAACTTCACTGCATTTTTCAGTTATACCGCTTAATATCATTATATTTCAATATATATACATATGTGTATTTACATTTGTAACTTTTTTCTATAAAAATAAAATTATTTTTATCGCGCTGTACTTTAGTTTTACGCTAACAATGCCTTTTTTGCATTTTTTCGTCGTCGGCAAAGCGGAAGGCAGCACATCTTTGTTTGTTTTCTTATGTTTTTAGACTCCTTGAACTTCAAAATATTATCTATTTATAGATTGCTCGACCATGGGCAGACCTATCGTCAAGCAGAAACCATTGATAGTCATGTGAATGTTATTGATAATTTTCCCGCCCTAATCAAAACTCATAATACGTGATTGCCAAATTGAAACATTTGTCGGATCTGATACCAAAGCAAACATTATAAATAGACTTTATAAGTTCTGTCTTCAAAAAGTTCACACGCTTCAAAAAATTAATGGTAAATTCCGTAATTTCATGCAAATTATGTATGTCGCATATCTCATGTGTGTTCATACGTGCCATTCTTAATTTGTCTTGTTTGTTCTTTGATCAAATGGAGAAATTTAAGAAATTGTGTACATTTTTTTTAATTTTCTCTCATTAAAGAAAGCTTCTAAAGGCATTTACATAAAGTCATATACTAGTTGAGTGAAAAGCTAATATTTCACATCTAACGGTTGTGGGACATACATTTTTTCGATTATTATCGATAAAATTTTGATTCGATTTATTTGATATTTTCTAGATTTGGTTCTGGATTTATGATAAAATACCTCATTTAATTTTTAGTTATTGATAGATTTTAAATGGCGTAATTACATAATCTCAGCGTAAATTTCTCTTACTAAGTAACTCTCTGGCTAAAGAACTGTCAATACAAATTAGGAATGACACGTGTGAATGTTCTTAACTTCTCATCTGGTTTCTCAAGCGATCTTCCAATTAAACCGAATACTGATTATTAAACTCTGAACATTGTCTATCTAGAATATATGTAATCTCTTTTCCTAGCGGGCGTATGACTAAAATGTCAAATTTTAAGTAGTTTTGGATTAAGATGGGCGGTTATTGCATTGTCTTGAACAGAAAGTTAAGCTTAATAGAGGTGAATGTAGATTAATGTTGAAATACTTGAAAAAGGGGATGTTAATAATACAGATGGCAAAAAAATTAACAAAACAAAAATGGATAGGAAAAAAATTGAAATATTAGTAGATAGTGCCTTTGAGTTGATCCGAAATTGGTGAAAAAAACGCATTTGTGCACATTTTATGTATATTTTGTCCAACGATATTATTTATAGTGACGGTCACACATAAATTGCAGAAAATGTAAAACAGAGCTCTATCCTCACATGAATTGGCTGAGTGTCAAACAACATTTTTTCATTATGCTACGAAATTCGTATTTAACCTAATAAATGGTAGGCTTTCAGACTATCTCAGTTGCAATCTCAGATACTAAAAAGAAACTCATTCATACATACTCAGGGAAAATAATAGCTTTAGAATGCTGCTTTACAGAACTGACATGGAAAAAAATCCATATTTTACTAAGGATCTGAAGTTCAGTCTCTCCGACCATGATAAATAACCGATCGATAAATAAATTATTTCATAGTTTAGATGCATGTATAATCTTAAGTGACTTGAAGCATATACATAAATATCTATACTATAATAATGCTGTAGAAAAATCGTGTCTGTACATTTTTTTAAAACAATAACCGAAGATGATGTGGGGGATTTACTAAAATACATTTCGACCATTTTTAGAATTTTTGTCTGTCTACTTGTCTGTTTGCCTGTCACCAATTTCGAATCATATAAATCATAGTTTTTCTTATAAATTCGCAATACTGTAACAAATAAATAAATATAAAATAATAGCAAAGATGCTTGGTTATTCGTACTTTAAGGTGGTTGGGTATAGGAATGTCGACGCCACCATAAACGCGTTTGTGATGTGAATTTTCTATTTCTATATAATTACTATATAATTTAAAACTATCCTATTGATGTGCAGGAGTATTTTGAATAAATAATTTAGTATTTCATTTTTATATGCAATCCGCTGCTAATTGTTTTTAAGCTATTTCTTGTTTGTCTATCTATCTATCTCTAATTTGATTAGAGCTTTTCAACTTCGCCAATGGTAAATTATGCGCATGAGAATTTTTAATTTATTTTCAAATGCAAGCGCATACTCATTTACATACACATGCACTAATGCACCAAATCCACATATTACAAATATGTAAAACCCATTTGCAATGAGATAGTATAATTATTTGATTTTGCACCAAATTATCACTGAACGAATTAACTCTGATTATGTGAAATTTTGATTATAGCGATGCGAATAGAGATGAAATTAAAACCAAATTAAGTAAAAACACTAGTAAATATTTGTGTAGCACTTTCGATATTTGCATATTTTCAATTATTAACTTGATATGCTAGTACTACACGCGAATTAACAGACTGCACTTGTGCAAACCATGGCGTGGACGTGCATAAATTGTAGTTCGCTAATTTATTTTAAATATTTGATTAATTCAAACATTCAAATGTGAAATTTTTTTCGAAACTATTTTTACTTCATGAAATATATAATTATATGCAAATATCTCTAATACTTGAGTGACAATATATAACAAAATTTTTAATAGAATTAACTGGATACCACAAGAGCGGAAATTATATGAGTAAAATTAATGAAATTAATTTTAAAACAATTTTAGCATAAATCAAAATTTATTTTATAAAGAATCATTTTTGAGCTCAATGCTAGTATTTTATATATTTGGAAAGTATTGGAAAAAGGCAAAAGCAGCCAGAGTGGTAGAAATTATTTATAGCTTAGCTGCTAGTTCGGAGATCACCTCATTTTCTCATCCGCTCGAGTTTGAATTCACAACATCCGACTTACCAAGCAACTACGCAGCCATTGATCCAAGTGGGCATGTGAAATATCTAAGCTCAAAGACTACATATTATTTTTAATAATTTAAATTAGTAGTATAAATTAGTAAAAACTGTAGTAATTAGGAGTAGCATTAGGAAAAATAGTAGTAGAAGTTAGTAAAAATAGTAGTAGTAATTAGTAGTAGCATTCAGAAAAATAGTAGTAGAAATGAGTAAAAATTTTAGTTGTAATTAGTAGTAGCAATATCAAAACTAGTAGTAGTAATTACTAGTAGCATTAGTAAAAATTGTAGCACTAAATAGTCGTAGCATTAGGAAAAATAGTAGTAGAAGTTAGTAAAAATATTAGTAGCTTTATTAAAAATGGTAGTAGTAGTTACTAGTAGCATTAGTAAAAATAGTAGCAGTAATTAGTAGTAGCATTAGGAAAAACAGAAGTAGTAATTAGTAGTACCACTAGTAAAAATAGTGCTTGTAATTAAAATTGACATTAGGAAAAATAGTATTAGAAATTAGTAAAAATAGTGCTAATAATTAGTACTACCTTTAGTAAAAATAGCAGTAGAAATTAGTAAAAATATTAGTAGCTTTATTAAAAGTGGTAGTAGTAGTTACTAGTAGCATTAGTAAAAATAGTAGCAGTAATTAGTAGTAGCATTAGGAAAAACAGAAGTAATAATTAGTAGTACCACTAGTAAAAATAGTACTTGTAATTAAAATTGGCATTAGGAAAAATAGTATTAGAAATTAGTAAAAATAGTACTAATAATTAGTACTACCTTTAGTAAAAATAGCAGTAGAAATTAGTAAAAATATTAGTAGCTTTATTAAAAGTGGTAGTAGTAGTTACTAGTAGCATTAGTAAAAATAGTAGCAGTAATTAGTAGTACCACTAGTAAAAATAGTACTTGTAATTAAAATTAACATTAGGAAAAATAGTATTAGAAATAAGTAAAAATAGTACTAATAATTAGTAGTACCTTTAGTAAAAATAGTAGTTGAAATTAAAACTAGCATTAGGGAAAATAGTTGTAGTAATTAATAATAGTATTATTTAAAATAGTAGTAGATTTACAAAAAATAATAATGGTAATTAGTAGTGGCATTAGTACAAATGTTTAGAGAAATTAGTAAAAAAGAGTAGTAGCAATTAGTAGTAGAGCTTGCCTTCAAATGGACCCAAGCTACAGAAGTATGTATGTCTGTACGGATGTTACGCGATGTATAAAAAATCAGTTTTAAGCGGCTAAAGAAGTTTTACTTTAACAATTTGGAAAATCATATGCAGAAGACAACTACTTTCCCCTCTTTATTTGCTCCAAAAAAAATCAATAGATAATTCAAAAATTCATTTTAAGTTCGCACTCTTCTAGAAGCTTTTTAAGCGGCTCTTAAGCGCCAGCGTCATCAGTCAACATTCCCAAGTATGCTACTAATCATAAAAGTACTACTTTTCGTACGAACACCCTCTCGCAAATGCTAAGAACAATTAAACTGCCTTTTAATAGCTTTTCATATGAAGCATCTCATACACATTCATAAGATTTCACTTAAGTTTTTTGCAGCTGATTTGTTATAGCTTTTAATAGATAGATTGAAGAGCACTGTAAAAATGGGGATTTCCCACCCAAAAGAAAAAACAGACTGGGCTGAGAAAAAAGAAAAATAAATTAGGATAGCAAAGCTTAATCCGCTTTTAGCGTTTTTTTTTTTTGCACAATGGCCATAAAACAAAAATGGTTGGTATTTAATTGAAGTACATACATAATTTATACATTTAGTGAGCATATTGCAATCATATTATTGGCATTTATTAGCGGGCCATAAAAGCAGACTTTATCCGCTTCAAATTGGAAGTAACATAAGTATTGTAAATATTTGTCACATCATTAAACTTGATGAACTTCAAACATTTATAGTGTACGTTAAATAGATATATATTTTCGATGCCTTTATTCGCAGCGCACAATATAAGTAGAATTACAGCTAAAAAGCGTTTATTAAACTCAGAAATTTTGTCTGGGATTGAATCCTTAGCAGCTAAAGAAAAATCCTCTATTGTAGGGACTTCTATTGAAAAAAATGACCGTAGAGAAAAATTGCAGATTATTTCTGATTACTATCATGGTTATTATATAAAACAAGGGCAAAAACAAAATAATATCAATAGTATGCATATTTATCGCATTCAAAATTCAATACACTAGTAACAAATGCAGATTTTCTACAGTTTTGTATATTTTTTTTAAAGCCTGAGTTAAAAAATGGACGAACTTACTGTGTACTAATAAATGCAACCCTACTTACTTGACTCAAGTGCATTTGACTTCATGAAGGAAACGGAACGCTTAATACCAACTCGACGAAGAGGGCATTTACATACTTTATTGTAAAATTTATTTTATATAAAAAAAAACCTTTGTGCTTTATTTTTCTGTGAAAAAATAATAAAAAAAATATATAGAATGAAAATTACTCCAATCAAAAAGTTGAAGAGAAGTTATGAGGCATTATTTTCTTCTTGGCTGCAAGAGATTTTTCAATAAAAGTTAATATTTATAACAGCAGTGTTATATACTGATCATTCAGCAAACATATTCATTTGAAGGCTTGAATCCTAGCATGAATCCTACGCGAGACTAGACACTTGGCGGACCGCAAGAGATAATCCCAGCCTAACATTTTTGCTGTGGGGAAAGTCGTCATGCTAGCTATAGGCTAAGGAAAAAAGCAACTCCATTTATAATTCCTACGTAGATAATCAGCTGATACTAAACTACTTTCAAAAGTGTCGTAAAGAGCTGTTAGACTATCGATAGGAAGCCGCGAAAAGACAACTACATATCCTCCACATAGAAACCACTAAAAAATGTATACAATGAGGTACACGAAAAAAAGGCAAATCAAGGTGGTCAGCTTAAATCACCCAAACTCGATTCGTCCTATAATTCGCACAAAGTCTATATGTTACGTTTATTGATACGGCGTAGTCTCTTAGCACACACGAAGTTATGATGGGAATGAAATGGGAACCTTGTTCTGGCTCATGTTTGTCCTATAAATGGCTCGCAATTCAGCTGTCCCCGCTGCCTCTTTAGTGAGCCCTCTGTATTCGTGCGACCTACTAATAACAGCAGCCTATTATTACTGGTGCACAGAAGAGAAACTGACCAGAAGTGAACCCAGTTTGTCTCCCAACCAAATTTTATTAGAGATGACAGAAAATCGTAACCATTTCACCCTGTCGGATAATGATATTTCAAATGAAGTAGAAGTTTAGCCTCTCATAGTGTGTGACATGACTTATGCGAACCGTTTCTACAAGACGGTGAACTCTATGTCACAAACAGCGCATGGGTAGAGTTTAAGTTGGGTGTTCTGTACTACGTGGAGTGAAACTATTGTCATAAACGTCCTCATTTTTCTGTATACCTAAAAGAATCCCAGAAAGCAGCCCTAAAAAACAGGCGAACCCTCAGTAGGATTTTGGCCAATTTGAATACGGTTTGATCGTCGAAACAACAGCTCTGACCTTGCTCATTTCTACACTGTACGGAACCTGACTTTTTTCCCATCGACGTCCTCGGTGACCTTCTTTACCACCTAGCCGAATGAGGTTAGACTGGAGCTAGATATCCATGTCGATGGTACTCCCCATCTCTACAATAAACCCCATACAAATTTTTGGTGTTACATTTGACCTACCCTCTTTATCAGCGCACACAACCGCAATCGTCAACAAGTATAGTGAATGAAATTACAGACCCCACAGAATGCTACACTACGGACAGTAACAGGATGTCTTCTGATGTCGCTTGTACTTAATTTAAACCACAAGGCTTCGAAGCTTCCGGTAAATGAGCCGAAGTTCATGCTCTGCAGGCAATTGCTCGTGAAATGCTATAGTCGAGGGCACCCAAACTGACTCAGATGGACGAGATACAGACATACACGACCAACGTACTGGTCCCGATTGCATACGACTGCTTACCGGCTGCTCTTAAACGACACTTATCGCGACCCAGTTACCACTCTCCCCAACTCTCGCCCTTTTATTGCCGCTATTGGATCAACTACGATCTAGGTGCTGACATTCTCAGTATATGTTCGGCATGTGAAGGTTCCCCGCATGAAACCTACCAACTTTTAAACCGACTCATCTAACACCACTTTCCCATAAAATGTTGCGGGAAAGCCGATCTTGCGAGATCTGAGTAACCGCTACAAAAACAACTACCCTCAGTAGGAGAATATTAATACAATATGAATATCTGTGTTCTCTGATGAAACCACTTTAAAACTTTTTGCTTAGATTAATGAAACTCAAGTCTGGGTAAAGTTTCAGTCATCGCTGTGGCTAGGAAGCAGATTTCATATGAATTTTGTCTTTCCACTTAATTTTTCTGCAATTATTGTAAATCAGAAGGAGTACTATGGAGCGTGAAATAATCGGATGGTAGAATTTAAAAAGCTGATGGTTAAAACCCGATTTTCCAACTTTTTCGTAATAGCCCGCACTGCGTTAAATTTACTAAGAACCTTGAAGAGAGAATTCTGCTAGTTTCCTAAAAACACTTTTTCAATAAGAAAAAAATAAGAATTGAAAACAAGTGTTCTTTCCAATTTTAATTTCGCATCATTTCACCACTACCACCATTGAGAGCACTTCCAAGTAAATTTATCAACAAACCAGTTTTTCTCATATTTGTATAAGCAAATAAGAAAAAAATGCATCAATGTAAAGCAACCAACAACGCAAAGCATGCAATTTTTCTTGTAAAAGGATAAATAAGGATTCAGAGAAAATCCAAAGCAAACAAATTTTACTCAGAAAAGTAGTGAATGGAGAAATTAAATTTAAAATGAAATTTAATAAACTTGATGGATATGAAAAATAAAAACGAACATATTTTCTACAAAATATGCAGATGTAAGTTTTCAGAAAACAAGCAGCAACAAAAATAACATAACATAAGTAACTTACTTGCTGGCCAAACATAACCAGCTGGCATTACCAGCGAAGAGTTTTTATTACGTGGTCACAATATTTGAAACTCAATAAATGCAATTTCCTTTGTTAATAAATTTACATAACAACAAATGTACGCAAAATGCAAAAGTAAATAACTGCAGGGAAACTGCGTGAATAGCTACAATCGGTCGCATATACAAACATACAAACTTTCTATAAAATCTACAAAACATATACAAACTACATATATATGGAATATATAGAAAAATATATGACCAACAACAATTGCAACAACTGCTAAACAACAATGCAATCTAATTGTGCAACCAGCAAGAAATTATTGTTTTTGAAAGAAACTATTGTTGTGTGCCATTTAATGCTTCAGGCCATTAGGAGAGCAGAGAAAATATGTCAGCAATGGTCGTAGCATAAATTTCGAATATTATTACATATATATCTATGTACATATGTATGTAAGTATGTATATTTTATAGGTTGAGTGTAGTTGCAAGTGCATAGCACCATTAGCTATTGACCTAGAAGTAGTAGTTCTTTCGGTAAATTTAAATGAATAGTACATATTTGTTTTTTTTTTTTGTAAATAAGAACCATTGACGCAAAGGCTTATATTCTCTAATAATAAAAATGTAGAAATGATTTATTTCTTGTATTATTAAATCTGAGTACTAATAAAAAATTGCGCTTTTCATTATATTTTATATGACCTCTTTTTCGAATTGCTCAAATTTAAGTGTACTCGTGGTGTAATTGTGTCATATCTGGGCACTTTATAAGTCTGTATAGTATAATAGTTAACTGAGCACCAATGATGAGCTCCGAATTATCGCACATATTCTCAAAAGTCATGAATTGTTAAAAAGGTTACAAATGAAAAAATTAAATAAGCCTCGGATGATATCTCCCTTTTTTGACGACAACGGCAAGGTCCGATCGCTTGATGGGAAGGATGCAGCTGCGCGGCTGCTTGATGTTCTCGTCAGAGAAAAGACTGGCAATAAGAAATGAAATGGATGGGACAACGTAAGAACTCCATTTGACCTTACCAAGGCTACTACGGCTGCCACGTATGTAGGTGAGCGCGAGTTCGGTGTTGGATTTGTGGTGGGAGAGAGACTTCGTCGCCAAGTACTGTCGTTCAGTCCGACAGACGAGCGTCTCACCACGATTCGCATCAAAGCGAGATTTTCCAACATCTCGCAGATTTCTGCCCTGAAAATCGGTCATGGCGACGTCAATGCTAGGGTGGGTAAGGAAGGGTTCTTTGTAATGTGGGACATTGTCTGAAAATGCAGTCTCCATGATGAAACCTCCGCTAACGGACTGATGGACTTTCAGCACAAGAAAATACACAAATACACCAGATAGAAAAACGCGAAATCAAATCGATCATTTTGCAATAGACGGAAGGCATGTTTCCAGTGTATTAAACGTACTGCTCACGAAGATCACTTGGCAGTAAACCTAAAATTCGCCAGCATTGGGAGCACATTTCTATATCACAACGTATCGCCGCTGAAAAATCATTAACTTTCAGCGACTCCGAAAAAACAACTGGTACCATGAGGAATGCCGCGTCGCTACGCAAAGCGAGCTGTATGGGAACGCTACCGGGAGTTGAGTAAGGAAGAGAGACGTATTATTCGAAGAAAGAAGAGAGAGATCGGAATATGTGAGTGCGACAGGAAAGGCAAAAATTAGCAAAATTTTCGGTGACTTACGTAAGGTTTTAAGAACAAGAATGGCGTTCGTGGTGACTGATGTCTAAAGCACACTTAAATTGTGGAGGAAATATTTCCCCACTGTGTACAATTGCGACATCGAAAGCGTCCTTGGCGACTTGAATCAGCTATGTAAAATCACATTAAATAACACCACCAGCTCCATCGATATTTTGATACCATAACACAGAGGGTAATTTCCTATCGTGCGACTTCTTTAACGTTAAGTATGTCGGAAAAGATAATTCGAGTTGTAGAATTAAACCGGTCGGCCACCGTTAGATCTGCCTTTTCGAAGCTGAATAGGGGAACGAAGCGAATGGGTGTGAAGGTAAACCAGGGTAAAGCGAAGTATATACTGTGACGAAACAAACAGACAGCGCATTCTCCTCTTGGCTCTAACATTACTTTTGATATTAGCAATTTTGAAAAACTGGAGACTTTTATAACTTTTATAACTGCGTACTGAAACCCTCTCGACGAACGAAAACCACGCTCAACTTACATATATAATTCGCTCATCCTGACCGTGGTATTGTATGACGCAGAAGCAAGGACGTTGTCAGCATCGGATAAGATGCCCATGGGAGTGTGAGAGAAAGATTTTTGGACCTTTAAGTTTTTGCGACGGCGAATACCGCATAAAAAATGAATTCAATTAGCTAAACTAAATAGGTGTTTTTCGAGTATAGAATAAATAATGAAAAATAGTAAAAATGACGATTATAGTTTCAATTAAATCTTTTGTCCACGGCCTGCCGGTCAACCGGACGAGTTCCCAGCGGGCCACAGGAGATAGTCGTCTTAAAACAATTCCTTCACTTCCAAGTTTTCCAGAACGAGTCGGAATCGAATTCAATTCGAAGTCGTTTGGTCTATTGAGTTACTGTGAGCTAAGTAGGGGCAAGCAGCTGACTGCCTTTAAACAGCTCACCCCGGAGCTCACATGGAGCTCACAATGGCGCTCAGCAGTGCTATCTCCTATTTGATAAACTAAGTCATTCTTGTGCCTCGACTGTACGGATATCGAGATATGGTTCGTCAAAAATATAAAAATAATATAATACACAGGACGGGAGATGAATGGATTCTGCCTTTATCTCAAGATGAGGATGAGCCGAAAAGATACTGATGCAATCAGAGGTGCACGCAGACAAATAATTTAGTTACATTGCTCGTCTACATATGACAAAAAAAGTATAGTTTAATAAAGTAAATTGATTTATTTCAAATATATACTTTCAAATAAAGATAAAAATTAAAATGATCCGCTACAATTAAAAAAATTCTATTATTTGCAATCGACAATAATTTTCCTAAGTGCTGACATTTTCTTTGACTCTAAGGGTCGTTTTCTCGGCTGTGTGCTAAAATGTATTTTATTGTTGTTTGTAAACGTGTTTTCGTTTTCTCAAGTTCCTTCTATGTTTATCCCGCCGACAAATTTAACAGGCGGTCAATTCTCTGGTTAAAATTTGGTAGTTTCGAAAAATCTACCTGTTTTGTTTGTAAACATAAAACAGCTGATTGACTTGTTAAATTTCTTCATTTGAAGTATTTGACTATATAATTCCCTCGTTGGAAGTTCACTTTTTACCTATGTATATTTTTGTTGTCCATATGCATAGACATGTTTTTATTTGAAAATATATGCAACATAAGCAAACTTCTTGAATTTATTAATTTCTAAACAGCTGATTTTGGATTTTTCTTTTCTTCTGCTTCCCCGTTGCTGCGAAGTATTAAACAAATATTTAAACGGTTGATGTGAAAATGAAATGGAATTTATCATGTCGATAAATTTAACTAACAGTTTCATGATTCTCACATTAACAGCCAGTCGAGAAAACGACCCTAAGCAGAAAAAGAATTGTCACTTCTCAAAATAGGAATAGTTCTATACTGGCAACTGGCATCGCAATATTTTTCGGCCGCGTTGAAAACAACGCTCTCCTCTCCGTAAGATTGTTTGTAGGGCGTTGGCGTACCCAACCCCCCAACCTTAAAACTGCAGTACTATCTCGGCATTAATTTATTTTTGTTTTCAATTAAATTATAATACCCTTTTATTTTCTAACATTTATAAATTTGTGGCAGCTGCTAAATTTGTGTGCATGGATTTTTAAGAAAATGTGTGCATTCATTTTTCTAATTTAAGACTAACATAATTTTGTGTTTTTTTAATTGTTCCAGTTAGGCACATTGCGCCCAACGAAGGGTTAAGGAAGCAAACGAAGTAGTGTAACCTATAACAAAGAGCGTTCGATCACGAGAAATTAGTAATACCTAAAACTTTGAATTAAAAATTGGAACTTTATGTTATTCTCCAATTCCTAATTACCTAGAAAGAAATCACATTTCCAATTCTTTAAAACCCCTCCTTCTAACCAGCTGAAGGCTTGGCCCTACACCTAGTTTTCATATGCTACTTCCTAATCCCACGTCGCGTTATCATTTCCGTACATTGCATCCGCGTCAAACATCGATATGTGTTAGCAAATTTTCCATTCCATCTCGCCGATCTGTATAAACTAATTTGATGACCTTCACTTGTCTCCATAGCACTTCAGTTGCTCTTGCTCTTCGCCGCACTGCATCAAAATAAGGGTTATGTAATTTTAATTTGAATAAACTTCGCCTCCGACAACAGACAAATAAAAAAAAAATACTTCATAAATTTACTTATTTTACAACCTCCTCGTTATTTTTATTTGCATATCGGCATGGACCAAACCAAGTTGAACACAACATCTACATTCGGGCATAGTAAAATATTAAATTTAGAATAACTCTTTTGTCGGCACGCAAAATATACATACATAGTTGCATAAATTCACACAAAGCAAGTATCTCAATCAAATGAATGACCATGGTTGGTGTGTGGGTGTGGCTGTGATGGCGTGATATTGGTTTGCATTTGCCTGCCAACGTGGCGACGCGTTGCACATCACAACATCCGCCAATATATTTCCGGTTAGCAGTCGAGCGTAGGCAAAATACATAGCAACACTCACACACACACATACGAACTTTGAGCAGCACTATGCAAACATAAATAAATGTTGGCGTTGAGAGGAAGGCGGGTTAATATGTCAAATGTACAACAAACTAAACAACCCCCCCCCCCCACACTCGACTGAGTTTATGCGTACATTGTTGAGGCAAAAGGGGCAGGCTACTATTTAAAAGCCAACGGCAACAATGTGTTAAATGCAAATTTATCTCCGTCAACGGTGCAGAAACAAATATGCCGACAATTGCCAATGAAGTTGTTAGTGGGGATCTGCGAAAAAAGCGGGCAAGTGTGAAGCACATGCGGACGGACGTAATACACATACATATACATATGTTATGTTTAGTAGAGTGACTCACAAAAAAAAAAACAGTGCCAGTTTCTCACCGGCATCATAAAATTTTAGACTTCCACCAATATAGTTCGGAAAAATATTTAGATTTGCCGAATTGAAATCAACTCCAAAAAGGAGTTTTTAATAAATAAAAATAGTTTTGTTAATACTTTTTCTGGGAAGCCACTTGAGGTAATGAAACAGTTAAGCTTAAAATATATGCATAAAAATATTTGAAAATTCATCCAACGGAATCATTGTAATGAGATTTGCAAAAGTAATTGAGGTGTGGGTTTATTTGCAAAGAAATAAAACAAACAGCGAAAATACCTTTCAAATGGTAAATTAAGCGGAGCTGCAAAAAAAATACCTCAATGGTACAAAAATTCCAAAAGTTATAAAGCCTTTTCCAATTTCGATTTCGTTGAAAAACTTTTAAAATCTTTTTTGAAAATTTTTAGACTTTTTTTTTGAATTTAAACTGTTGTAAAAAAAGTTTTTATTTCTAAAAAAAAATTCTCAATTTTTAGATCTGTTTTAAACCCGCTATAGTTCATAAGAATCTCAATACATTTCGAAAATATTTGGACTGATATCTTGGAATATTACGAGTTTTCTAATTCCGATGGAAGAGCAATAAAAATAAAAATAAAAATATAAATACTATAGATCCTTTGCGATTTTTTTCAACACTTCTTTGTAAATTTTGGAGCGACAGCTAAAATAGAGACAGAAATCCCAAAATAGCTGAGGACGGTTCAGACTAAATTCCGCTCAATAAAAAATACTAAATTGCATATGAAACGGAGCAATCGTCTCTATAGAAAATTTTTAAATGACTCTGAAGATTCCAGACGGAACATTTTTCAGTAAAGGGCATGCCCCTAGAAGGTCAACCAAAATGTTCCCTAATGGCGCCCTTGTAGCTCTGGTGAAGTCCCAAGTTGACGAAGATCCACGATTGACACGAGAGGTGATTGTTGATGACTTGGAATTAAATGCCATGACTATATTGCGAATAATAAGTAATCATCTGGGATACACGAAGAAATCTGCTCGATGGGTTCCACGAATTTTAAATGAGGCGATTGCATTTGGCTAAATGTTTCCTACACGAGTCAAAAATAGGCACTCTAGAAACTCTCGTAAATTCAATGCTAGTGACGAAGCTTTGTTCTATATGTAGTATGGTATGCAGCTAAAAAAGGAGCCAGGATGGGTTGGCTAAGCAACAAAAATCAGCAACTGTTTACTTCACCCGATCAAAATACATATGTAGATGTTATTCCCTTGGAAAATACTTAAACGGTAACAGCAAATTGGTATACCTAAGAGTGCAACCAAAAGTTTTCAAAAACTTGTTGGAAAACTAGAAGAAAGAGGATTTGCGGCGCTACTTTTCACATCATGACAACGCGCCAGCTCACACTGGGAGAATAACGAGTAACTTTATTGCGATATTTAGCATCGATAAAATACGACCAGTCCAGGTCACAACAGATTTTGTTTACAAAAAACGTGTATGTATCTATACTCGCAATCGCGTGTATTCCTTCCAACGTGTTTAACAATTTTAGTGTGTATTTTTTCTAGCATGTATACCAACGTGTTTTCTCTCATTTCTCTCCACCGGTAAATCTGGTGTGACGTCACAGCGAAATTACTCTCCGAATTTCAGATCAATTTGGGCAATCTTGTATTTTATCATTCTTCCGACCAGCTCATATTCTCCTGATCTAGTTCCTTGTGATTTCTGATTATTTCCAAAAATTAAACAAAAATTGGGGGGAAATCTTTGCCAGCAACGTGAAGATAATCGATGCTTTTAATGCTGAGCTTGATAAGTTTAAAAATCAAGATTTTGAAGACTTTTTGGAGAAGTGGATCTATGGCTTAAGAAATATGTATATTCAAATCCATGGCGATTATGAAGAGAAGTTACAAAACGACTAAAATTTGTTAGTCGCCTTGTAGTAAATGCTTCAAATAATTTTTGAATTACGACCTTTGAAAAGCCACTGTTCGTAAGCCAGAATCTTAAGAGTGCTTAGGTGATTTAATTGAGGAATAAAATCTATCGGCTTAAACTTATTTTACTTAGCACAATATTTTTCAATTTTGCTGCAGTTCGAGTTTAAACAACATACATATGTATATCTGATTGTATTTAGTGTTTGCTTTTTTCATGCAATTAAACTCCAGTTTTTAATCGATTAAAAAATATTAATTTAGTTGCAAAAATATATCCGATTTTTAGGTGTGATTTGGATTTTTTACAACTGCTCTAAATTGTTGGATTTAATTTTTTTTGTAATCGTGGGTTATTGTACAGAAAATTTCTTCTAGATTAACAGACCTTGAGAATTTTTTGATTTCAAAGCTTTAATCATGGAAGCAGTGGGAGAACTTTCTTTTGTACCTTAGGATAATTCTCATAATTTGCCAAATAATTTATATTAATTTTATAAAGTACTAAAGATACATAACTTATCCATAAATATAAAAAAAACCTGAACATCACTTTTTTTTTGGCCGCCACACAATTAATAAAAAGCTGTCACTGTTTCGTATGCAAAATTTATATGGCGATTTGAAATGTTTAGGGAATAAAACTATTTTAAAAAAATTGTATTAACAAAAATCAAATGTGTACCCTTAAAATGTAATGCCAATCAGCTAACCCCTCCCCTCAGATGTGGACGCCATTGACGCCAAATAACCTAATCCCGCATACCTATGTACGACGCCATGGATGGCGCTTAACAAAAAGCAAAAAGCTAGCCATCAATCATTAAAAGCTGACGAGCACATTTGCGTTATCGGCCTATTTGATTGTGTTGAAAAGTGCAATCAAAACACATATTAAACACTTGTTTGTCCATGTACCTATGTATAGCATCCAATAAAACGAACGAATTGACGAACGAGACTAGGTGAGTTACAAAATATTGACAGCAGACATTTTGGCAAGCCCACAAATCATTTATGGCATTTTTGTTCGCACACAAAATGAGGCAATTATTTTCGTTATGATTTTAGAAATGCGCTTTAGATATCTTTAACATATCATCATCAAAGTTGCGTCAATGCAGCTACTTCGTTTCGTTTTCGTTTCGCAAATAAAATAACTGAAACAACTTGAAATGAAACTTTAAAAATTAATTTTGTTCATGCATTAAATATATGGTAAAAAATAGTTTAAATTACAAAAGAAAAACACGCTTCCAGGGCAAATATAATTAAAAAGAAAAAATCGTTCGTTTATTTGAAAATTTTAATAGATTGCCACGCAAATATTTCTGGAACGAATAGATGAATTTTTAATTTGATTATTTTGGGCCAGTGTGTTAAGCATCAGTTAAAAAATGATCAGAAAATCAACACAAATTTTTAGCTATTTAAAACTTGCACTTTATTACACAAGTAATGAATACCGAAATATTTCTAAAAATTACAAATGATTGACTGCTTTGGAATTTTAATTATAAATTGGTTCAATCTGCTTAATTTTTGTGAATTTGGTACATGGTTCCAATTTTGACTTTTATGCTTTTTTGTTATAAAACACGTACGTAAAAGTTTTAGCAATAATAATATAAAATAAATTACAATATTATTCCTTTTTCCGGCACTGCACGGAGTTTTTGATTGTAAACTTCTTTGCTTTTGATATGCTAATACATTAAAAACCCTGTTAAGCTCCCCTCTAACCTCAAACAATCGATGACAATAAATACCATAACTTCCTTTTAACATTTATAGAAGGTTTTTACACCTCCTTTGAATAATTTTACCAATCGTAACCGATTTTTGAATGGGTAAAAAAGCCTTCAGCCTAAAGGTATCTAATGCATGCAAATAATAATATAGTTGATATATTTATAATGCGTTATTCTGTATGTAGGTAAAAAAAAAATGGTTAGATCCCGGATTTTTATGCATATAATAGTAAATACGCGCTAGTCTAATACAAATATCAAAACTTTGTTAGGAAAATATGCTGAAAACAATTCGTTTTATATAGAAACTATTAGTAAAAACCCAACAAACGACGGGATTAAAACATTTTGTATCCAAGAAAGTAAAAAGGGCCTACTTCGGCGGTATTGGAGTTATGCATACAGGCGTCTTCCTGGTTGATTTCCGAACATTTTGAGACAAATTAGACCATCCTAACTGAAGAATTGAGGGAAATATAGAACTTTAAAGGTGAATATCCGAAAAATTACTAATTGAGAAAAATCAATTTGAAGTTGAAAGTTGTCCCTTGTGGGCCCTTTTCTTTTTTTTCAAAAAATAAAATTAATTACTTCTATTATATCTAGGAAGCTAAATTTGGTGTCATTCGACGCGTAAATGTATATTGTTTCATAATAAATCATAATAAAAAATTACGAAATTCGATCCATGTATCGAAAAATCTATATATCTCGGAAATTAGATGCAACAAAGTGGGCCCTTTTCACGTGGACGCACACATATACAGATAACTGAAGTAAAATTTTAGAAACGTTTGGAAAAAAGATTTTAATTGCTCGTTTACACCAAGTTTTTTCGGCATAGTTTTATTTCTCATAGTTATCGGTGGTACATATTTTTGGGCTCCGGTTTTTGCACAAAAACACAGAACGTACATAGTTTCTTTTAAGTAATAAATGGTCCAATATTACACTCGATTAAATAGTAAGTTATCACTTCTGGGCAGGAAAGGAACGAGCACACACAGCACTATTCCTACCGGATCACAAAAATTATCTGATCTGCAGTGTGATATATGTATACTGTGCCCAAAAAAACTTCATTATGTCAACAAGCCTCAGACTCTTGCAGCTCTTAAAGAGAATATCCGTCAAGAATGTGAGGACCTATCGCCGGAAGTTTTGGCCAAAGTGATGGAAAATGCCATAAAAAGGGCTCAAGTGACAATCAACTGTGGCGGCGGCCATTTACATGACATCATATTCTCGACTTGATGTAAAAAAAATTAAAAAACCAAATAAAAATAATCCACAAGAAGAATCAAAGTTTTTCATTTTTTTTTTAAATTACAGCCAAAAAACATCGGAAGGTTACTTTTGCGCCACCTTGTATATTTAATTTTATACAAGCATATTTTAGTGCTCTTTTCCCAATTCTCAAGCGCTTCTAATTAAATATTTGGGCTATAGTTTTAAGCACAGGGATTACCCATCTATTCTTACGTTATCATCTCTACTATGATAATTACAAAGCGTAAAACTATGCCGCAAAGACTGGATTTTGAAAGTTTGGGAAATGCAGCAAAAATCCAAAATTTATCTATGTTTCAAATATGTTTTCTCAGCCTGGTTTTAGGCACAGAAATTATTACCATAGTAATGAGATGGTTATTCTGATTGCGTGAGAATCGGACTGTTAGAGTAGTTATGTCGGAATGAAAATTAACGTTACGATAAGATGACATCGTCACACTTTTTCCCTTTCACCATCGATATTTAATACAATAACAAACATAAATATATAATATACATGTTTGTATTTTAAAATCGAATTTCCATCATCCCTTGTCAAATGAATAAAAAAAAAACCATGAAATATGTGTGTACATTATTTAAGCGTTATATCATCTTCCGAACACACTTACACTTTCATTAAGCCAACAAAGTGTTCCTGGTAGCGATAAAATTTCGCAAAGCTGGCAGTTTTTTATAGTCTGCTTACAGCCGTTCGTCGTTCACACATGACTTGCGAAATCCACCTCTGCCACTGCCTGCTAGTACATACATTACATTCTCAAAACTACTAAACTACTGTTAAACATTGTGTGTGCTTTTTTTGGTTTCTTTGTAGGTGGGCCCATTATCATGGCATGCAATGTACAACCACAACAACATCAACAACAGCGGCATATCGAACAGCGCAACGCATTAAAGCAGCAATGTATTAGGCAGCTGCTAAAACAACAACAGCAGCAGCAACAACAACAATCACCTTTGCAACAACGTCATCAGCAAAATCAACAAAGCCAACGTCAGCAGCAGCAGCAGCAACAGCAGCTTCCACAGCAACAGCAACAACAGCTATGGGCAATCGAGCAGGAGCAGCAGCAAACTTCGGCAGAATGCCAGCAATTGTCGCAACAGTATGGCCAGAAGCAGCATCAGCATCAGCTAACATCCAGCTGGCGCTTTTTGCTTCTTGCAACGCTTAAATTGTTGCATCGACCCTCGGCTACATTTACGTTGTTGTTGCAATTGCTGGTGTTGTTGGCTGTAAGTGCAACGGCACGTACTGAAGGCAATGTCGGTGAGTACCAAAGCAAGCTACTTTCTTTTCACTCAACCCCAATGGAGGGGAAAAACAGGCAATGGCTATGTAAGAGCTTTGTGAGAACAAACACACACACACACACATGCACATACATTCTCAACACATGTGCACACACATATGCAAGTGAGTGTGTGTGTGTGTGTGCGTGTTTGTGAAAATGCTCATGGAAAAGTCAAAGCTGAAAACAATGAGTTTAAATTCCTTCATCATGATACCCTCCCTTTCGGCAGCTACATACCTCATCCCCTTTGTCAACTATGTAAATTGCACTTGTGCTACTTGGCGCCCGAAATTACTAACCGCATTGGCTATGGCCTTTGTTATTTTCGAAATTAATTTGCCACTACGCAGGGGGATAGGAACGAGAACTTATACGATACACTCTGTACATAAAGCGATTATTGCAATGATGCGCCTTGCGGACGACTACCAACAGTTGTCCGGGTGTTTGAGGAATGCGAGGAGAATTGAAAAATTCCAATATGCATTAGAACAGCCAATTTTTGTGTGGTTTTGAAAATGTACCTTTAGAGCTGGTTGTTTAAAATTGAACGGTTTCAACTGCCTCAAAAGTCTATTGCAATATATTGAAATTTCATTCACATTTTGGCGCATTTGAATTATTTGGCATTTTCACCCCACTTGCACCCATCTAAAATTTGTGTAAAGTATTGCAATGTCTAATTGACCGCCACGTACGAATCTGCATTCGGTAAGTAAAATAAGCTATACAAAAGTATTTTGCTAAAAAAATGCATTTTCTAACTGTCCATGGGTATCAGAATGACCTGAAAGTAAAACTTCACCCAATTAGATGCTTATCACGTACTCTTCGTCACAAATGAAATTGGCAGCAACTGCAGTCAGTTGAAATCGAACAGGGACGTTCTTCGGTCAGGTGCCTTTTCTTCGTTATTTCATCTGTCCATTTGGTGACAAACTTCGCTAGCAAAAACTTAAACGGCATAAAATATATAACTAATTTGTACAAATAATAATAATAACAATAATTTGAGGCTTACATCATAATGCTCGATATTTGGCCGCAGGTTTGCTACCATTTGGGGTGTCAGTTTTACGCCGACTTCGAATGACAAATTATTTGTATGCGAAATTTTTTTTATAATTTTTTATGGCACGTACAATGGCCATTCGTACATTTGCTTGCTCACTGTGAATTACCTGTATGAATACCAAGGCCGTCCCAAATAACATTTCCTCGTTCACAAAAACTACTGAATTGAAGAGCTCCAACACTTCCTGCTTCGTTTTGTCTACAAACTTTGTGTAAACCCTTACCGCAAATATTTGAATCGCTGTTTTTGTAGCTTGGAACAACGACATGGAAAGTGCTAAATCGAGTTATGTTCTCCTTTGTTCAGTTCTAAGAGGCTGGCTGTCTTTTTCCTATCTAACTGCGGCCACAATGAGCACGAGACTTGACATTTTGTATTGTTTTGCGTTTATCAGCCGTGCCATACCAACTCGTCTGCTATTTTACGCATGTGATTTTCAAGGAGAAATAAAACGTATGTAATTTAATGTTATGACCAAGAATTTAGCTTTATTATAAAGATAAGGGTTTGCCATTATGTTTTAAAAATGATCTCGGGCAAGTGACCGCCGCGGCTGGCTCGAATAAATTCCACTTTTTGCAGCAATTGGGGCCGTATGTCAGCAATATTCTCTTCCAAGGCGTCATCGTCTTGGACTTATCTGAGTAGACAAGCGACTTCACATAATCCCACAAAAAATAGTCCAGCGGTGTTAAATCGCGCAATCTTGGAGGCCACGCAACAAACCTAAGATTCGAGAAAATGCGCTCACCAAAATTTTCCTTCAAAAAGTTGATTGTTTCGTTTGCTGTGTGACATGTAGCGCCGTCTTATTGGAACCAAAGGCCGTCCACATCAGCATCCTTCAATTCAAGCACGAAAAAGTCATAAATCATGGCTCTATAGCGTTCCCCATTGACTGTAACATTATGGCCGGCTTGATTTTTGAAGAAATAGGGGCCCATAATTCTCCCTCTGCCCAAAGAGGTAGCACCCCAAACAGTGACTTTTTGAGGATGTAACGACGTCTCAACAATGGCTTGTGGATTATCAACATTCCAAATGCGACAAGTTTGGTTGACCATTCAACCAAAAGTGAACTTCATCGCTGTACAACATTTTCTTGTGAATTGTTTTGCCTGTCGCGCGAACATAACCACTATTTTGGTAATAAATTTGCGCGATTTGCAAACGTTGTTCCAGAGTAATTCTGTTCCAAGGCGAATTTACATAAGGTGGTGTTATAAATACAACTACAAAATTCCTATGTATTTTGTTTTTGCTTTTGCCTAAGAGTTGTCAAAAATTTCACACATTTTGTTTTAGCTTTTACGGCTTTTGAAAGCTCACACGTAAAAGCAAAACAAAATACATGTAGGTGAATAAAACAAATCAAATCGGCTGCTATAGTAACCACACCTTATATGTATGAGTTCGCCTTGGTCTGTTCCAAGGCGAATTCATACAAGGTGGAGTGAAGAAACAGCTGAGTTTTACTTTTTTTTCAATTCGGCGAAGCGGGTGTAATGTCAAACTAGTTTTGTTTGTTTACATTCTAATTTGTGTGTTTACATTCTAGTTCAGATTTTGACATAACTCCCGCTCAAGGCGCAACAACAAAATACATACGTTTTTTCTTGCTATCACCTTGTATGAATTCGCCTTGGTCTGTTCATTATGATGTGGCAACCCAAACTGAGTAAAAATCAAGTAACAGCTGTCAGAAAGACCAACTTCGAAAAAAGTATTGCCTGATTGAAAACTACACGTCTGAAAAAAACACTATTTACTAGTCCTAAACTAATCATATTTTCTACAGGGGCTATTTAAAACGAAAAATGGAAATATTATTTTATTTCGTTATGTATGTACATATGTATGTATGTACAACAAGTGTGCATATGTCAAACTAACGAAAGTGAAAAGATAATTTATAAAAGAAAAATCCTCGAAACTTAAAGAACACTAATGAATTAACTTCTTCAAAACTTAATAGTAGAAAGGGAAATCTTTTCCCTGGAAAAGAAAATCGAGGTCAACATAACTGATTAATTCAGTTTTTTAAGATAGCTGCATTCAAAAATTTTAATACATCATGTCAGATCTTGGTAAATTGTTCATATAAGACTTAGTGGTAACAAAATGGTTTCAACATACATACATACATATATGTACATATGGTTTGATCAAATTCTTAGCTCTGAGATGCATTTCTAAAGCAGCTAAAGTAACGATTAATACCAGGTGGCTGAAGTCGACAAATATATATATACAGATTTTCTATTCCAATTTTAGTTACAATATGACTAATACTTGTTTTTGGATTGAAAGACCAGATTGAAAAGAAAAAAGTGGTACATAAAAAATATAACCCCAAAAAAGGGGCAAATTTGTCCTAATTTCACCCAGCTATTTCGACATATTACGCTGTATTTAGGCTGTCATTTACTAAAAATCTAGCTGTTAGCTCTTAATACAAAATTTCGCCTAAATTATATTTGTATTTCATATCAACATTTAAAGTATCGTGGATATTTAATCCGATACTAACGAGCACCCGGCATTGCTAGAAAAAATGCGGCTTACAACCATGTAGCTATTTGAGTGGCACCGTTATTTAAAAATCTATCAAGACTGAAAAACTATTGTTATTTCACAAAAGAGCCAGTATCTATTTCATTTATGTCGCTTCGCATTATGTACAATACATATGTATATTATACTTATTACTTTAAAAAATTCAACACTAAAAATTTTTGTTTAGATATAAGTATATTTTTGAACTACTCTCATAAAATATGAGCATTTTATTTCATTCCCCAATTTCATTCCTTATTTGACTTCAAGGGCAGAGTTCTTGCGTACTGAAATTAAAAAAAAAGTAAATATGACTTCATAAGCAAAAGTGAATTAAAAATAAGAGTTGAATGAATGAACAACGTAGTAGCATTAAAAAGTCGAAATAAGTTCATTCTAAATTAAGAAATAGAAAGTCCATTTATCCTATTTGAAATTGGCTCTAAGTTTTTTCTAGTTAAGACCAAAAGCAAAGATGTCTTCGGGAGTTCTCTTAGTTTCAGTTTGCCTTTGTTGCACGTGAAAAGCATGTCGGTTCTAATTGTTTTTTACTTTTTCAATTGAATTCAATTAGAGTCAAAAAGTATCTTTGGAATGTCTGGAATGCATTAGCAGCTCAACCCTGAGTTTACCCACACACTCATTAATCGCGAAAGCAAATATGTAGCAGCTCGCTGGCGATTTCCAGTAGCCAGACATCCTTTATTCTACTATTTTATATGTTAGATATTATTTTTATTGAGCTAATCAGTATAATTACGTAAGTAAATAATTCAATTCGTTGACTGCAAATAACTTAATTAACGCAAAATATTCAAATCAAAATAGAAGTCAAATTCCCAGCAAATTAAAAACTCGTCCCCCTATTTTATAATAACATAATATGTGTATGTATACATATATTTTAATAGTTCAAAATTTAAATAGACACAGCTTAATCATCGCACAAGCAATGGTATTTATTTAAAATTAAAGTCAATGAAAACGAGCGAACGAACGAACGAATGTACAGTCACTTATATAATGATATTTACTCGACTACCAACTGGTTATGCATATAGCTTTGTGTAACTAGATTTGCATACATACCGATGTACATATAGTATACATTAAGGTGCATCACTCCCCATACAAAAAAAATGTGCACTATTTTTTCAACGGAATTATACAATTTATTATATTTTTAGACTTCCATTAAAATATTTTGAAAAAATATTAAGATTTACGTGGGCTGAATAGATTCGAAAATGTCGAATCAAATATTTTTTATTTTACATAAAAATTTATTTACAACAAAAATTAATAAAATACAATCGATAATATTTTTTCAACGGAATTTTAAGCATGGAATTCGTTATACTTTAAGACTTTCACCAAACTATTTTAAAAAACTATTAAGATTTACGTAAGCTGGATAAATTTCAAAACATCAACAAAAATTTAAATTTAAATAAAAATTATTTTTTTTTATAAAATTTTTAAATTTTTTAAATAAAGTCGGTAGTATTTTTTCAACGGAATTTAAATTTTTTTATATGTTAAGACTTGCATCAAACTATTTTAAAAAACTATTAAGATTTACGTAAGCTGGATAAATTTCAAAACATCATCAAAAATAATTTTTTTTTAAGTAAAAATAAATTTTTTTTTTAATTTATAACATTTTTTCCTTTTAAATGAAGTCGGTAGTATTTTTCAACGGAATTCAAATTTTTTTATGTGTTAAGACTTCCACCAAAATGTTTTTGAAAAATATTAAAATCTACGTAAGCTAAATAAAATTCAAAATATCACAAAAAAATTATTGTTATTACAAATAAAATTTTATCAATGAAATAATTTAAAAAAATATTAAAAAACATAATACTAAAAAATAGCAATTTTTCAACTGAGATTTGTTTATATTTGCGAAAAAATTCATACTTCTACTTTTTCAATGGTACCTTATAAGTCTAATTGGATCAAGTTTCCGCTGCGTTATTCAAGTTTATCCAATTTTACAAAATAGCTGAAAACCGCCTTAAACATTTTTTTTCAAAAAAAAATCATTTCATATTTTTAAAGCCAACCATTTTATCTTAAACTGTTTAGGACCAAAGTACAGTCCGGTTCAGTTGCGGTGCTGCTGATGGGAAAAAAATATATAGCTTTACTTTAAATATGTTTCTTTTTGGAAAAAAGTCAAATAAGTCTTTCAAACTTACGTGATATAATCTTCAGGAGTAACAGTAAAAGAAAATAATTCCAAGAGCCGAAAAAAAGTTATTTTGATTTTTCGGGTAAAAAAATAATTGACAAAACTTCGTTCAAAACAAAAAAAGCAAAAATATATCGATCTAATTCTTATGCCATATGCTTTACAAATCCGACCTAATTTTTATTAAGAAAGTTTTTGTTTTAACTCATTGTATAATCGTTATTTTGGGATTTTTATTTTTCCAAATGTAATTGTTTTTTTGGATTTTTCCAATCATATTTGATCGATATTTTTTTCTTTCTATTTCTCGATCAAAAATAATGGTTATTCTGGTATTTAAAATTTTTCGATCATAATAAGCACACACAATTTTTTCGGAGATGGCAATAATATGTTTTATGATCGAAAAAATATTACAAAATATCATTCAAATATGATCGAAAAATTTCAAGTCCAAGAATAGCGATTACTTGTGATTGAAAAATAAAATTAAAAATATCGATAAAATATGATCGGAAAAATGAAGATCGAAGAATTAAGATTATTGTTGATCGAAAAACTAAAAATTTAATAGTACGGATTGAAAAAATAAATATTAAAAATTAACACTTGATCGAAAAAATCAAAATCCAAGAAAAGCGATTATTTTTGATGGAAACAAAAATCACAAAATAACAATAAAATTATGATTTGTTTTTAATAACAATTATAACCGTTACAGTCCTTGAATTAGTCATTACATAACGAATTGAACACTTTTCACAATTAAAATCTGCTGCGAAGGAATTGTGAAATTTTCTACAACTTTTTGTAGCCCATATTTTCTGGTGGAAAAATAACAATAACTGAAGTACAGAATTTTTTAAAATTTATTGATTAGTCATTATTTTAGACCTTGAACATTAGAGCTCTTTTTAATCGACTAGTCGACTTATCGGTTAATCGATTAGCAAAAGTTGTTTGAGAAAATAGTCGACTTCGCATAATCGACTAACTAATGCCCATTGGATTTCTTTGACTAACGCTTTTGCTTATTAATAAAGCTCGTTTTCCACTTTAGTGAAGTTTTTATGAGTTAATTGTGAGTAGCTGTTGCTATTCGAATAATTTCGGTTAGCCGATTCAGTCAGACTACTCGATCGTAAGCGATTAGTAGAAATTGAACGGATAGTCGAATATTTAGGTGTTCGATTATCAACTATCAAAAAAGTTGCTAATCGACTAGTCGAATAGTCGATTTGAAGTAAGTGCTCTATAGAACATATTCTGTTTGGTTTCGGTTCGGCAGTAAAAACGGTGTTCGATCGCTCTCTATATTTTGTTAAGGTGGCAAAATGTTTCAAAAAACTTTTATTATTTAGAAAAAACCTCACATAAATTTTAACATTTTTCCAAAATATTTTTGCGGAAGTCTTAATGTGGAATAACCACAACTTTTTTTTTTTTTGGTGAGGCATCTTAGTATTCATAAATATACTTTACAAATCCACATTGAATACAACGGCACATGGCGGCATACACCCGAGTATACTCATACAAACGCCATTACAATTACAAATGATCAAATAACTACCGGACTGGGTCCTGCATTCAATTTAGCCATATTATATTGCCGTTTCAACAGAGTTCGTACAACAAATTCCAAAAGGAGGGAGGCAAACAGCAAGTAGAGCAAATGAATGCAATGGGTAGGGTAAAATTGGGAAGAGAATGGAATGCAAAACAGTATGGTATTAGGAGAGAATGACAGACACAGTGGGGGGGGGATACTGTGGCAATACGAGAATGAATGGTAGAATATCAAACAGAATAGGTAAGCGTGGAGGGTAGCAAATGTGGAGTCTAGTTGATTTACGACAACACAACAGTAGAAGACGCAAACTGCTGTAGAAAATACTAAACTCGGCCAGGCACTATATGAAATCAGGTCAAATGTGGCACAACAATTTAATGAGCTTCCGAAATATTCCCATGACGAAAATTAAAATTTTATGAAAATTGAGTCGGGAACACAGAGATATGGTAGGCAGATTAAATGATAAATGATATTTTGCAATTTGAGAGCGCAGGAGGAGTGCGGAGGGCTTATTAGAAATGTAAAGAAACCAAGTGTTGAAATTCCTAGTGACTTGTACACATATACAAACATTTATGTATATTTTTAATTGGAAACAATTTTAGTGCTGTTTTAGGATGAAATATCTTCAACATATCAAAATTTTGTTACAACAATTTTTGTTACAACATAAAATTTTTCGAATTTACATCACGAAGTGCTGAATTATTCTCTATAGCCTTCATTTTGTTATGAAATATTTTCTAGTTTTACTTTTACTTTTAAAATTTGATGTACTCGTATGGCATCTTTTGCATAGAAACGTCACTTCAAATTCGAGTAAATAGTTGAGGTTATGTGGCAGTTTGACTTTAACAAATAGTACCTCTTTTTCAGGAAGCAAAATTGATTCAAGGAAATAGCAGTTGAAATATTTTGTATCATTAATTTTTTTAATTTTCTATTTTTAAAAATATTTCGGGATTCTACCTACTACGTATTTGATAAACTAAAATTCATTTATGATTTTTTTTTTTTTGGTGTGCGATAAATTATATCCAGTCCTTCAAACCCCCGCAAAGCTAAAAAAGGCTGTGTTTTTTCGATTTTTACAAGCTGCTTACATTCCGGAGGGCTGAAAACAGGTTAGGGTAGTATTTATAGAGAAGGCAGGTAAAAGATCCCATACTGCTCTTAAGGACTGCAGGACACAGTGTGCCTATTGTAAGTGGATATCAATACAATATGTCATGCATACCCTCGCGAAGTACGAGGCGGAGGGCGCCTTTCTTGTTATCGAGGCTGAGAGTTGAAACTGACCTTATTAGCCTCATCCATCGGCTGCTTATTGGCGACACTGGCATTGCGAAGTAGTGCAGTGCCTCCGGCGGACATATCAAGAATAGAGACTGTCCAGCCTCATGGTGAGCGCGCGACGCCTTGTTCTATTTTTGAATGCACTATGGTATCGCAATGGCTCCCATAGAGTCTATGTGCTCTTCC
This sequence comes from Anomoia purmunda, assembly GCA_951828415.1. NCBI lineage: Eukaryota > Metazoa > Arthropoda > Insecta > Diptera > Tephritidae > Anomoia > Anomoia purmunda. Next base: position 125,532,744 of record OX639994.1, read on the forward strand.
AGGAGCTGCCATGTTAAGCCGACCAAACCTGAGGCTGATAAATCAGCATTTGCTGAGAAAGTATAAACAGAAGATTGTCGGCAAAAAACTAAGCTGGAATTTATTTTAACCATTCTTAAGGATGACAAATGGGGAAATACCTAAATAGCTGGCATAATGGGTAAAGAGGGTATAAATGGGTAAATACCGAGGTGAGCATAAACTAAGCCGCTGAAAATTTGATGAACAAATATATTGTACTGTAAAAATGAATGAATTTTTTAAATAAAGATAAAAGTACGTACATGGTAGTTGAAAAATAACAACTTAAAATAACAACTATACATAATAAACATATTTATTTTTGCAACCTTACATTATAGCATACGAGCGAAAACAAATTTAGTGGCTGACGCTGAAATTTTCATGGTCTGTTTCACTCTGAAAATAAAATGAATGATGTGTACTGGGTCAACGAACGTAGCTTATTTCACCATACCAGAACAAATTTGATGTTCACTGACTGACATTAGAAACTGCTTGAATCCCTCATTGGTTTGTGGTGTGGTGAAGTAAGCTAACATTTCTTACCACAGGATAATTTCACTGATGCAACTTCTTTGTAATCTACGTTATTTGTACTGGGTGATACCAGTGGAAGTGGAAGTGCTTTCTCAAATGAACTAGCAGAATTGATGATTTCATCCTCATCCGGTATAATTTTTAGGAAGGAATCCTTTCGTCGTGTTTCTTTATTTGAGAGATGCGATTGCAATTATGTACTATAAACCACACTTTTTCGGTATTATTTGCTTCTTGAACAAAATACATACAAAATGGAATAATACCAACCACTGGTATCGACAAACCAACTATAAAAAAGCCCAAATCAAAGACTTCATACCACCAGTTACTGACCAAATATCCCGACTCGACATAATAAAACTAGTAAGATTGCGACTAGGTCACACAAAAATTACCCATGGACACCACATGAACAACTCCAATCCTCCAACCTGCTCCTGCGACCCCGAAGTAATAATTACCATACCTCACTTATTGCAACACTGCCCTAATTATTCTACCCGTAGAAACCAAGTATTTGGCGAATTAGATCCCCTTTCAACCCTTTCTTCTCCTTCTAAAGTAAATACTCTTCTATTAATGAGGTTTTTTAAAACCACCAATCTTTATCACCGCATTTAAACACTATGCACATATGTACATACAAAAACGCACAATAATTAAAACACACAAATATCTAATAATAAAAAATATGCATACTCACACACATATATACATTATATTCAATTGTGTATGAAATTAAGCTTAAGGCCTAGTTGCTATAGCTTCAACCTAATTAGCTTATAACATTTATTCAGTAAGCTAACTTGTTATAAATAAATAAATAAATAAATAAATAAACATGTATCTTCTCCTCAATTTTCACTTGTTGAAAAGATTTAACAGAAAACTGATTAATTTTAAATTTTAAAGTGTCGACTGATAGTGTTATATAGTGTCAATATTTTACGTGAGTTTATCTGCATAAGCTGCTATAATTTTTTTTAAATCTATTGTTTATATTTAAGGTATTTACCCGGTATTTATCCGGTAGAAACCCATCTCTAACCATTCCGCAATTTTTTTTTTTTAGTGTTAATGAAGCTCGAATTGTGCTAATTTTTCCTGCATACAGGGTATCCTAAAATTAACCAACTTTGAATAAGTATATAAAAACCAGATCTTACTTACTTACTTAATTGGCGCTATAAGCGATTAAGCAATTTTGACCGAACTTCTCTTACAATTTGTGGAGTGCGACTTGATGTTAAAACACAAATTGAGGAACCTGCTGTTTTACGCCGACTCCGAACGGCAAATGATTTTTGTGAGAAGTTTTTGCCATTGCCTGCCGTGGGGCGACCGCTATTAAAAAACAAACTTTTCTATAATTGTTGATGTTACTTGCCCCGGCCTGGATTCGTACCCGATACCCACCGAATGAAGCGCGCACACGTTACACACTCAACTACGGCAGTCGCCGTACGCCGGAACTCCTACAATCGAGTGATTTAATTGCTCCTTGACTATCCAACTAGCTACCCACAGGCTGCATAGAAGAGTTGATCAGCCATACGACCGATTCTCTTATTGCCGCGAGGTCGGCTTGGTGGTAAACGCAGCATTCAAGATAACTTATCATTATATTTGCATATGTAACTTTCCGGAAACCCAAAGAGACATCTCTAAGTTTCCTGCACAAGGCACCATGATTGGCCAACAAACTCATTATTGTCAAAATACATTCTCAATCTCAAGGGCTTTGGTCGGTGATGAGGGCAGTGCTCTGCTGAATCCAACAGTCCGTTCAACTCCTGTTTCTTGCTAAGCGCACATCTTACTGTGGGTTTAACCATTGACGTCCAACATAGTTTTTCCATCCTGCTACTTCTACCAATGTTCCAGGGCCGGGCAACTCAGTGAAACACTGGCTATCCTTAAAGTTTGGAGGAAGCATATATCTAATTACAAATACGAAAGTTACACTTCTATACGAATATATAAGAATACAACCCCATTTTCAATCAATCAAAAGTTCACCTTTAAACCTGAAAGTGAAAGTCGAGTATTTTGATTTAATAATTATAAATGGTTTTAGTGAAATGCAGTGGTTCACATTTTGGCAATTCACATTTTCATTAATCATACGCATACCTAGCTACTAACGAAATAGTCTTTGCTCACAAAACTGGAGAACTAAATACATACATACATATAGTAAATAGTACAACTGCAAGAAAGTAAAATTTCCAACTGCTGCAATGCATCAATTATCCAAATGCAAATACACACATACATACATACAAAACGTACAACCAACTTCAGAAAGGTGCATATGGTAAGCGATATTTCCATGTGTACTAGAGATGGGATACCAGTATTTCTCAAATACCGCAAATCCCGCAATTACTTGCCAAAAGTGCCGGGATTTTTGGTATTTTAAATTTCTTCATTCTTATCTGAAATGAAGACAGATAAATCTCTCTTAATGTAACAGTCAATATTTTACAGGCACTTAAAAAAAATTATTTTGTTAATTTTGTTAAAAAAAACTGTTGTAAAAAAAACTAAACAAATTCGACTAAATATTTCAGCATTTTATTGGCAGATTTCCAACGTTTTGATCAGATTTTTTTAGAAATGTACTGATGACATTTGCTTATAAATGTGTATAATATGTGAAAATTTCCTATCGAGGTGTTTGTGAGCGAACTCTGCCAAAACGGGTGAACCGATTTTTTTTTTGTTTGTATATTTGCTTGGTATGAGAATAGGTCGTAAGGTATATAATTATTTTATGCTTGGGAGAGGGTTGCCAACAGTTTGAAAAGTCGAATTTAATTTAATTATACCCGAGATATATGAAATACTAAAATATGAGTGTCAAACGGTTCGTCTCGCCGAGGAGAAGGTTAACACATATATTCTGAAGTGGGATGCCACCTGTTTTAACATCAAATTTTGTTGAATTATACCCAACTATTAACAAAATTAAAAAAATGAGTATCAAATAGTTCGCTTCGCTTAAGAGAAGGTTCATAACTAGCTAAATTTTTAACAGGGTTGCCAGCTGCCGGAAAAGTGGAATTAAATTAAATTATACACGATATACATAACTCGAAATGTTAAAAAATAGGGCGTCAAATGATTCCTTTTAGCGGATGATGGTGCTTATCTATATTTTGGCGAGGGTTGCCACCTGTTCAAAAAGTCTAATTTTATTAGATTGAACATAAATTATACAAAATGCTAAAATATGAGTGTCAATTGATTTGTCTCGACAAGAAGGTGCACAGCTAAGTTTATGAAGGTTGCCACCTGTATAATAAACCGAATCGAATTAAATTATGCACAAGTTATACGAAATATGGAAATATGGGTGTAAAAATATTCGATACACTGAGGAGTAGGTTTATAGCACTTAGAAGGTTGCCACCTATTTGAAAGGTCAAACTTAATAAAATTATGTATAAATTATTTTAAATAATAAAATATGGGCACCAACCCTATTGCTTTGCTTGACGAAATTTTGTAGGTATATTTTCAATAGGGTTGCCACCTTTCTCAAAAATCAATCGGCGAGAGCAAGGTGCATACCTATATTTTTGACATGGTTGCCACCTGTATGAAGGACAAAACCCGAAATGCGATTTTCTAATTACATAAGCAAAGGACAATTAATAAATAAATAAGGGTAGGAAAATTACTCTCGGAGTTTTGTAGTAAAGAAATAATCAAACAAATAGTCCCGAAATTGACGGTTCGTAAAAATTTTACAAATTACTATCCCCAATATGTATGTATGTACGTTTGGTGACTACAGAAGTAAGCATATTTAAAAATTCATATGCCAGCACATATCGAAATGGAAATATATTTAAATATCGTATGCCAAGAGCTCTACAAAAGTACCTTGCCAATACTCGTACGTGCATTGCTTTCTGTCTGCGCATTTTTCATTGCAGTTTTAAACGAACCAACTTGCATAAATGTATTTAAACTTATGCATCTGTGTGTGTGTGTGTGTGTGTATACATCTACATATATACAAGTATGAATAGATGAATGCAGTCTGGTGGCCTACAATTGTGGAGCATTTATAAACTTGTTAAAAGTACATTTGCTGCCATTGCCATTGACGTTAGTTTTGGTGTTGCTGGTATTGCTCGTGTTGGTGTTGGTGTTGCTATTGCTATTGCTGTTGCTGTCATTAAGCCACACACTGCAGTGCTTTCAATACTCGGCTTGCACGAGTTATCTTCTATATTCGTTCATATCTAAATGTGTTTGCAATTTTACTACACCTCAGTGTGAATTTTTTATTTAGGTTGTGAAATTTATAGCAGTGCGAGTCTGTCTGCACCACTCATCATGGCTTTGCCTTTGAACTTTTGTGTCGAATTGTTTTTGTTCTGGCTTTTTTTTGCAAAAAAAAAACACACGATTAGTACACATAGTAAATGCGATACCGTATTGGAATTCATATGCAGAACAAAATACCAAAAACTTTTATACTTACTTCGAATATTTACCATGACTTGCTGAGATATTCTGTACAGACCTGATAGATTACCATATGCTCTGTGTATTGCAACTGGCTTGGGCAGTAGGTGATTTACACAAACATACAAAATTTTTGGGCCAGTGCAATTTATGTTAAACTAAATACAGAAGCTCGCATTCAATGTTTAAAGCAATTCAAATATTTCTTTTATCAGGAAGGAAATTTATTTTTTTTCTTCATAAATTGAATTTAAACAATATTTAATATTAAAAAATATTTATTTGCTGAAACAATATGATAGCAATAATACCAAAACAAAATATGCACGTCAAATGAAAACTCGTTGATATGTATGTTTTTATGAGAAAATATAATAACCATATTCTGAAAAAATTACTATGACAGGTTTGATTTAGAGCACTTTATAGAAATATGCCCGAATTAAAAAAGCGATTTGTCGTATAACTGTTGACTTAATAAATGAAAGTTGTATCTAGCATTATGGTGAGGCGTTCGACGATAGATTTTGTGATAGACAATTTATTGACTAACAAATAACGAAATAGAAAAATAAAACATGCAACATGTATTGTAGTAGCAAAATTCAAATTTAAATCAATAAATACTTATAAAAATGCATGTGTGTGTCTATGTATGTATGTATTAGGGTGAGTCATTTAAAAATGTTCAAAGCAACATCGCGATTCTCGGGTACCATGGATCGGAACAAGTATTTTTGCCCAAGGAACCTATAAAATGAATTATTTTACAGTTATTTTCAAAAATAGTAAAATGCCGATCTATTTAGTGCATTTCAATTGCAAAGAAAAAGTTCCAAAAATTATAATTAAAATAATTAAATATTTTCAATACTTCGGACTCGATGAACCGATTTTGTTAAAATTTTGAGGATAGATTTATTGAAACCTGGAGAGTGTGCCCGTGAAGTTTGGAAATTTTCCAAAGAGTGAACAATAAAGTTCATTTAAATAGGTATTTAAAATACTTGAGAAACTTATTTTTAAGCACACCTACATGAAAAAATATTTTAACAAGAGTTGCCACCTTTTGAAAAATTTTAAATTAATCAATAATGTAATTCACTTCAAATATTACAATATTGAATTAAGTATTTAAGAAAGATTTAACCCAAAAATATTACGGAATGGAGTTGCCACCGGTTTCAAAAAATATAGTATTTTTAGCTCATGCTTTGTACCCCTTGTTAGAGCTCTATAGAGACAGCAACACCGAACATCCCATTGTGGCAACAAGCTTACCTCTTGACTTGACCTCATCGACTTGGCGTGGATATAGTTTAAACAGGGTTGCCACCTATTTTAATTATCGAATTTAGTTAAATTTTATACGTGTTACACCAGATATTGCCGTATTATTTTATTTATAACAAATTTATGTATTTTGTATAAATAAATATAAAAACAACTAATAAACAAATATAGGCAGGAAAAAATCTGCCTTGGAACAAAATATTTTTTGTTATCAAAATGACGACATCAATTTTAGTTAAGTGCCAACCACATAAACTTTGTAAAAATCATGTGACTTATGTTGGTATATAATTGTATTTTATGTTATTGTAACTATTAAATGATAGATGTCGCTGCTCAAATATTCACATATCGAAGACACTAAAAATGGGGCAAAGCGATTCTATTCGTACGTATTGGGTTCGACCGTGTGCAGGCCAATACGAAGGTGCTGAACTGATCCCTTTGGTTTTTTTACATCGTTTGCAGTTTGGAAACTGCTTGTTTACAAATTCATTTCGCTAAATTGTAAATCTTAACTACATATGTATGTAAATTAAACTTTAAGTCAATAAATATACAACATTTTAAGTAACAAAATCCCTTTCGTCATTAGCTTTATAACCTTGATTCTTAATCGTTCTGATTAATTTGTTGTCATGTTGTTACTCCAAAAATAAGAGTAGTGTGCCATTTTGGCGCCTTTTTGACTATTATTCTTTTGCATGTTTAATATTTTTTCATTTTGTTTTGTTCAATCTAGAGAAAAAATTCAGAATAATAAAAAAACTTACAGAAAGATTTCAAACTTTTTAATAAGAATTTTCAGAAAAAATTTGAGTGTGCAGTTTTATAACTCATTTAATTTTAGTATAATGCAAGTTTTACAATACCAAACTGGTCGTTGACTTTTAACCATTTTTTTCGGGGAGCTGTACCTTTTCGTTCACATATCTCATCGACTTTTTTTTATATTTGTAATCTGGAAACCAAATTTTGGAAAGAAATTCGATCCGACAAATGGAAATAAGTTGTGGCAAATTACTTCCCATAACATAAACAACCTCAGAGACAATAATAAGGAGATTTCGAGTTTGTATGAGATTTATTACTAGGGAGATGAATTTCGATACGATAAGATACCATATCGATGGTTTCACCATTCCTAATCGATAATTTTTACTCGATATTTTTAATACGATGTTATTTGGAATCGAGTACTGAACCTCAATAACAAATCGAAATTGGGTACTTATCATATTCGGAACAAACAAAGTGCCAAAATGAGTACAATACAAAATGCAATGCTTACATTAGGTCTAGTTTTTGGCGACAAAATTCAGCACGAAACATCAACATGCAGAGATTTTATAATTTTATATTGACGTCAAATCGAGTTAAGTTAACACTGTTTCGATTGTAATTGTCTCGAAAAATGTCGTAATGAAATCAGACATGTTGTTTCATAAAAAATTGTGACACTTTTTTCAATCTACTTATATTATCGATATTTTGGGTATCGAGTTTTTTACTCGATTTGTATGAGTACCCGATTGTTTTATATCGATACTTTGAATGAGTGCTACGTCAATACTTTCGCTCCAATATTTTGTTACGCAATTTTTTCCAATACCTTTCAAGATATTAGCAAAAACGCTAACATAGATACATACAATAGACAGTATTTTCATATGGTCCCGACCTCCAAAATATTAAAATGTATTTAGTAGAAATTAAACCGTCATGTGTTTCATTAAATTGCTATGACCGGAAAACTATCAACAAGGGGTGGGTTGAGTTTTTAATTATGGCACGTATTTGTTGAAGTGGTAAGTTATAGTGTAAAACAAAGACTGACATTTTGTTGCCTTTTTCCTACCAAAACAAGAAATAATTAATTAATTAAATTAAAAGAATTAATTCGTGAGATTTTTTATATGAAATTACATAACATGGTCAAGCGTCTGCAAATGTCTTTGATATCCAGCCATAACAGTCAATTACGAAAATGACTTTTGAGTCACTTTGAGTTTTGGTTTGCTACACTACTCAGGCAAAGGCAATATGAAAATGTCTCATATCGAAATGTGTATTTTTTTTATTCGTATACAAAAAAGAAAATTAAGTATTTCCTGATAGAAATCCTACTAAAGAGTTTTCTTTAAGTAACGGATTTCTTCTACAAAACCGAAAACCAATGTACAAAATTAAAGTGAAAATAAAACCACCGATTTACCGAATTTAAAATGGAATTAATTTCTTTTATGAATTTGTCTGTGAACGAAACTTATTTCGATTTTTACTTTTTCACACAAGATTTTTTTTTAAATTTGTACTTCGGTTCGTGGTTCTCAGACCATGGCTTCGAAGTTGTAACGAACGTTCGCACCCGAAAAAATAGTCCTGAGATGGTTTTACCGAACAATGAGACCAAAAAATTAATATGCAGATGAAAGTCGCCCAGATTGAAATTCAAAAGTGTTGCTGGTGCTCCTATGGGAGGTAACTGGAATTTTGTTTTATTAATACGTTGCATCTTTTTGTCGATTTCAAATCCGCTTTCGATAGTACGAAAAGAAGCTGCCTATATGCGGCATTGTCTGAATTTGATATCCCAACAAAACTAATACGGCTATGTAAAATGACGTTGAGCAACACCACCAGCTCCGTCAGAAACGGGAAGGACCTCTCCGAGCCGTTTGAAACAAAACTAGGTTTCAGATAGGGTGACTCTCTTTCGTGCGACTTCTTTTTCGTTATGTTAGAAAAGATAATTCGAGCTGCAGAACTGAACCGGTCAGGCACCATATTCTACAAGGGCCTGCAACTTCTGATGATTATATATTGTAGATATCGCCGACCATAAAAACTGCGCCGTTACTTCTGCCTTTATGGAGTTGAATCCAAATCTAAGTACCTCCTTTCATCAAATAAACAGTCAGCGCACTCGCATCTTGGCTCCCGCATCACTGTTGACAATTACAATTTTGAAAAAGTGGAGGACTTCGTTTATCTGTGAACCAGCATTAACACCTACAATAATGTCAGCCTCGAAATCCAACGTAGAATCTCTCTTGCCAACAAGTGAGCTGAGTAGGCAAATGAACAGTAAAGCCCTCTCTCGACGAACCAAAACCACACTCTATAAGTCTCTCATCATGCCGTGCTATTGTGTGGCGCTCAAGCTTGGGCACTGTCAGCATCGGATGATACGACGCTTGGAGTGTTCGAGAGAGAGAGAGACTCTCCGTAAGATTTATGGACCTTTACCAAGAATGATAGAATACAAGATTGCGCCTTCCCGCGGTGAAATGACAGATCTCGCCTTTAGTAAACAAGAATACGGGAGAGAGAAAATTGAACAGCTTCCAATATTTCATTGAAAAACGTGTTCTAATTGTTCTAAAGTGTAAAAGTATGAATTTATAGGCAGACATTTAATAAATAAATTCGCAAAATACTAAACAAAGTGTCTCTTTTTCTTAATTTGTGAAAAAAGCTTTGTCTAGTTGAAGTTGAGAATTGTCAAACCCGGCAAAACCAAAGTAGCGGTACTTCTAAAGGCGTCACCTTCAGTATTCAGTACACCGTGGACCTTTACGTCTTTGCGACGAAAATACTCCAGCCCTGAAAGTATTCAGCGCGGTACCAGCTGGTGGTGGTAGGGGAAGAGGACGGGCCGCATCTGCGTTGGAAGTACTAAGTGGACGAGGACTTGACGTCAATTGGTATTTCCAATTGACGGTAGCTAAGCAGTAAAATACTAAACCAAGCTAAGAGCTTGCAAAAATTAAATTCGAGTTGAGGCAATTTCTCAATAAATCATACACCCTCTTATGCCAAATATGCACGGGAATTCATAAGGCAAAGGGAGAATCTTGTAAATTGGTTTGACCGATATACGATTTTTATGAATGCTACGAAAATAATTAGCTTTATTATTCGTGAATCCACTTTGTTATCAGCAATCAGCACAGCCTTCTGTCTCAAAAAAGCGGACAATTAAAATTTAGTTTTCTTCTCAAAACATTTGTGAAATTATACCCGTGTTTTTTTCATGTGCAATCTACAGGCAAATCTCTTTGCCTTTGAATTCACCTTGAATCGCAAATTTGCAAATAAGCCCAAGAGGCATAAAAACTGTCACAATTGCCTTTTCCTTACTCAACATTTTCCCTCATTTTTCATTTAGCCCCCCACGGCGAGTAGAACCAATGTTAAATTTTGACAGCCAACCAGTGTAAAGAAATTTTTTTTTATAAATTTTACAATGTCTTTATACTTACTTATGTATATATGAAAGTACATACATATGTTACATTTGTATCAATTTCAAATTCATTTCCTTTTGCATGTGCCCATAACTATTTATGTAGATATGTATTGTATGTGCAACTCACTAGAGGCGCTTTGCAATTTACACCGGCACAAAGTTGTTGTTGCCTTCCTTTGTTCACACACACACACACACACATTCGTATATTGGCACAGTGACAACTAAATACATATAGTAGATATAGTACAACTGATATGCGCTTCTAAAAATGGCACAAATATGCAACAATATTCAAACTATCAAACGGATATCCTGTTGACAAGCGAACTACCTTCATTTATAGATTTACATGTATGCGCATATGAGCCTGAATGAACGGTACATTAAGGTGGTCATAATTTGACATATTTCTTCCTTTTTGCGGAACATCCTCTAGAAATGATAGGTTATCCAAAAGAAAACTACCAAATATGAAATTTCAAGCCTTATGGATAAGATTTAGAGGTTAAGTGTGAAAAGTCGTATTTCCCCAATTTAACATCATTTGAGCTGAAATAAAAATAACATATTTTAATTCTCTATTTTAATTATTATTTTACATGACGAATTAGATTCTTACGTTTTTAAATCTATTCTAAGGAAAGTATTTTGGAAAAAAGACAACAACAGTCAGGAGTGGTGGAAATGTTAGCTATTTCGGAGATACTTTCTATTACAATAGTAACACTGTAAAACAAATTTATATAATTTTTTTATAACTGGGTAGCTGGTATTTTTCTTAAATGGAATATCGTTTGGAGCACTTTTTCTGAAAACAACTTATAGTCTAGTCTACATCTCCTAATGAGTATTTGTACCTCTAAGTATACAAACTTGAAGAGTTACAGCTTTGGTGTTTAAGAAATTTCTATTCCTTATTAAAATATATACCTCTCTTTTTTACAATTTGATCCACCACCGCCCCTCTTTCTATCATTTTTTTCATGTTTTCCCCGAAAGCATTATAACGCGTTGCCATTTTTTTATTGGTTAATTCAAATAAAATGATGGGAAAAATAGCAGGTTAAATTGTAGATATGAAATGTTCAACTTTTTATAAGAAAAGCATTACTTTTTTTTTGTAGCAAAGTGTTAATAATTAATTTTCCCTCCTTCGGTTCACACCTACATACTTTAATGCTTAATTTGGCTTGTAGTTTTAATGGAATTTAAATTTTTTTAAATGTGGCAACCCTATCGAAAAACTTTTCTCACAAAAAGCTTTTTTAACCGTTTCTCGCTTGACACATGTATCGCAGAGTTTCAGTTACGTAACTAATGCTAACTAAATTAAAGCAATGTTCAAAAAAAGGTGGCAATGCTCTTTAAAAATGTTCTCGTATAAACCAATTTTCTTTCTTACCAACACTGTTACATATATTTTATTTAGCTTATGAATTTAATTAACATTAATTGAATCCACACCGTTTGAGACCCGTAGCACATTACTAGATTTAGCTTGTTTTAGTTTTCATTAAGTTTCTAAACATATGGCAACCCTCTATAGACATATTTTTAAAATTATGCTTTATTAAAGCTTTAAGTTTGACACCCATATTTTAAACTGAAGGTTACTTTTAAACAGGTGGCAACCTTTTGTTTGATACCCATATTGAAATACATATTTGATTTCACTGATTTAAAACCCGTTTATATCTTTACCAAATCTAAACAGTTATCATTTAGCAATATGTGATTTAACGCCAAGTTTCGAACTGTAGTTGAAATGAACTGAAAAACGAAATGTGCGCCTACAGCGCCACCTGTTGTGGATTTGGCTTTTCTTTTGTCCTTAACACTTTGCGTAGCAATTACGAACAACCGCACAGAAGGAAGTATCCAATTCGGTGCAGTCAATTTCGAGTTTTAAACATCCGTACAAACAACGATACTTTTTTATATGCATACAGTATTCTCCGCTTAATTGACCACCGGTTAATTGGTTTCGCCGCATAATCGATTAAAAAATTTCGAATAAACAGAACTTTAATTTTCGCCAGATAATTGAACCAAAAGTTTTGAAATTTTTTAAGTGCAATCAAGCGGGGAATACTGTATATACATATGTATGTAGGTAACAATCATAATACAAATAAAATAAGAATATTCAAAACTCGTCCAGATGTCGTGTCCTTATTTCCCCCCCTTCACTTGCTGCTTAGTAGGCAAAGTGCGCTTTTTGTCTGTTTGCTGCTGCTTTTTACCTGTATCACGTTTTATCTTGTTTTGCATGGATACAGTGGTTTTGTTGCAGCTAAAAAGCATTCACATATCCACACATACGTACATACAAACAAAAAAAAATAAACATCCATGCAATCTACTCATACGTTTGTGTTGTATGCAAACTGCTCTGTGCAGTTATGCGCCGCTAAAGTGCGGGTGTTGAATCAATAAATCCCGGGTTTGCTGCAGTCGCAGTTTTTGCTGTGGCAACACGCCAAGCTGCTGTGATGACAGTTGATGTTGGCAACGTGTTCTCTGGTGTTTCCTTTACTTTTTTTTTAATTTTTGTTTTTTGTTCACTTTTAATTGTTTGGCTCCTGCTATGTAGCTGTCTTTGCCATTTCTGCTGGCGTTCATTTATTTTCGTTTTTTTTTTGCTTCGCTACTTAATTCAACCACTCGAGTGTAAATTAAAAATAAAACAAAATACCCAGCTTCATAACTGTAGTGTTCAGCGTGCCGCTTACTTTTGCACAAGCTGGGTGTATTCATGGATATATCCGGGCGTGCAGTCACACACACACACACACACACATGCACACACGCAGTTGTAGTAAACAGATTTCGCGCTAAGCCAGCAGCATTTCATAACAAATCGTTGTTGCCATAGCAACTGTTGCTGCTTTATCCGGAGCTTGGTTTTTTGGTTGGCTGAATTTTGCATTGGTTTTGGCAGCTTTGCCCACATTAAGGGATTACAGGTGCACATAGTTGCACACAGTTGTATTGCCATGACAGCAAACGCAGTGGCATAATCATCTACATACTTATGTACATACATGCGGACGGACATATGTATATACATACATGCTCATTTCAGTAAATGCCAACTGGGATTAACGACTATTGTCCTTATTACACTTCCAAAGTGTCTATATAGTTTAGATAGATAAGGTATTGAAAAAACACGTAGCTTTCTGGTCGACTCAGTCAAAAGTAAATGCAGCTTAATCGTAGCAAAAAGTGGAATCCTTTTTTACAAGGATAATGCTAAGTGTCCCATATTTTGTCCAGCTAATCTTTAGGTACATTGGTAAAACTTCGGATGGTAAAATATGTTGGTGACTAGAATAGGACTAAAATAGGTTAAGTTAGGCGGCAGTCGCTAGTGTAAGACATGCTGAGGCTCATGGCCCATTATGATATAGCATTGGGGTTGTTCAGTGTCTCTTGTTCCTCAAACCACGTCCTAATTTCGACTGACCTTGGAACGTCTACATCATCAAAGAAATAGCTAGCCACAGCTCAAGCTCTCTTTCTATCTAGTGCTGGACAGCGGCAAAGTAGGTGTTGTACGGTCGCCTCCACTTCCATATCACAACACCTCCTACAGCAGTCACGCCAAGGGTCCCTAGTCTTGCTGCATGCACGGCTATTAAACAATGCCCGGTTAGGCCAGCAGTTGTCATCTTAATCTCGTGTCTTCCTAGGTTGTGGAGAAATTTCACTCGTTGGTCACTCATCGATGGCCAGAGTGCCCTTGCAGGTTCGGCAATTGGGTTCAGCCTTCCACCTGTCGTTTGCGATTCTAATAGGGTGAATCATTAACATCACTGTCCGGCAGAGTCGTGTCTTGGAGAGCAAGCTCACCAGCTTCGCAGTTAACACGCTTATCGCAGTGTTCAGGAACCCGCACAATATGTATTGGGAATGCCACAGCCATTTCGTTAAAAGATCGGCGGCATTCCATAGCTATCCTTAATGTTAACGATATATTCCTTAGGGATTCAATAGGCGCCTGGCTGTCGGTGAAAATATAGATTTTATCACCGGCCTTCAAGGTTTCCATAAGCTCCGCCTGAAAAAAAAACTGTAGTAATCAGGTGGGCGGAAGCTGAAAGTTATGCCCAGTTGTTCCGAAGAGCCCCCTTCACCAACTCTCCCGTCCAGCCTGGACCCATCCTTGTAAACTTGGATGGTTCCACTCTTCCTAACCGCATCCAATCTCCTCATGAATTTGGTTTAGGCCGAGCCGGTCGAAAGTGCGTAGTCGGTTATTATAGGCAGCTTCGTGAGTTCGGCCTTATATGAGTCATTCCTTATTTATTTTGGCAGTTCGGTAACCACAGAGTTGCTTAGATATTTGATCAAAGAAAAAAATGTGGAAAGTTGTAAATATTTTTATTATATGCCAATTTTATTTCGATACTATCTTTATTTAATTAATGTATTCAAGATTGTTTGGGAAAGGAAGATTGAAATTTTGGGAGGGCTTAAACCCCAAACCTCCTTCACGACCAATCGGTCCCCCCTTGGGTGCGGCACTGTATACAGCAATTTCCCACTAACTAGCAAACGAATATACAGAATATAACTATGTATGTACATTTATAGCTACTTACGAATATTCGCTTGCACATTTGAATGAATTTACACAGGTACACTTTGAAGCGTGCCATGTTAAATTCAGATGTCATAAATGTACCTCTAATAACATAGCGCACATACGTAAATTCACAGTAGCATATCTACATTCATATTTTACCAGTTATCTTTTTATTTTATTTTATATCCTTCATTTTACACGCACGTCCGCATTACAACAACATCATGGCACAACACGAACAAAGTCTCATAAATGTTTTGTTAACCGGTGATTCTAAGAATTTACTACTTCGGCATAATCAATTCGAAAATAAATTTATGTGCGCTTGTGCTATGTAATAGGAAAATACTAATTGTTTGGAGGTTGAAGAGGGGTCGTACATTGTATACCACTTAGATGTGTAGGATAATCCTTTCTTGCTAATTTTATAATTATTTTGATTTATATACTGCAAACTGAACAAATTCTCAATTGCGTTTTAGGAATAGTACTCGTGCTCTGTAAAACTAAAAGGATGATTGAAGTACCTACTATATTTTAACGAAGTAAAACTAAAGTCAATATCAGTGAGCCAGCAATTTGTTTCAGGTTATTTTTTGTGTAAAAAACATTTTCATAAATTAAATTTTTTTCGAACCACTACTTTTCTCAACGAGTTTTACGAGTACGAAAACACTTTCCACAATAGGATTAAGGCCTCCATAGAGTTAAATGAGAGCTGGCCCATCAATCAGACTTGTGACATCATACAGTTTAAATATGTTTTGCCTCGACGCAGTAATGTAAATGATCTTTCATTCTCAAAAGTTGTTACGGGAAGAGTTGCCAGAATTGCAATTATTGGTGATTTTTATTT
The DNA here is from genome assembly GCA_951828415.1 of Anomoia purmunda. Classification (NCBI taxonomy): domain Eukaryota; kingdom Metazoa; phylum Arthropoda; class Insecta; order Diptera; family Tephritidae; genus Anomoia; species Anomoia purmunda. Next base: position 125,548,785 of record OX639994.1, read on the forward strand.
GCCAAATACTTGGCATAATGCGAATAGAACCAGATGCTTCAATACCAGTTCAGTGCATGAACTTGGCAGCACCGAATTATTTGACTGGCATTTGACAGCAAAGCAAAAATAACTTTTCAAAGAAACTCGGTGGTAGCATGGAAAATTAAATGAGAATATTAAAAAAATATATGAAATTGAAATATGAAATATAAGCTCGCAATTCGCGTAAAAATTTTCGGCAATTCGAACTTTTCTACAAATACGTGGATGTACTGATTTAGATAAGTAACGCAAAATTTAAATAATTATTAATATTTTATGTATACATACATACATATTACAGATTTGTTGTTGCTTCCTGGCTAAAATTGTTTTTATGCAAGCACAGCGAACTCGAACGAATCGAGAAATAGCGAAGAAAAACCACCCAATACGAACCGAATATACTATGTATAGCCAATGTACTTTTTCGGCAGAATTCAATAGTTGAGTCCCAACAACACATGCCCCTACTATGAATCCACGTTTCATTCATACTAGAATCTCCGAATTTCGGTAGTTGTTATTGGATTTGTAACAACCGTTTGCCAAATTTAACAGAAACTTTGGCTCCAGGTTCATAGTCGTTTATGCAGTGGCTCACTGCCCGAATGGTTTAGTGCTATATTTTCCCCTATTGTCCACATTTTCCATGTTAAATTTTAAGAAATTATATTTTATAAAAACATAGTCCATTGAGTAACACAAATAAAAAAAATTCTCAATTTTAAAGTTCTAAAAGTTTTACGAAAATTTGGAAAAATCTAGGTTAAGATATTTTTTCCTCAGAATTTTCAGAAGCCCTACAGGTAAATATGCTGTTTTATATCCCATGCAAAGTAGTATTCATTTGCCGTGCAATAAAAAATTATCAAAAATCGTTAAAAACTTCTAGTAACTTGAAATTTTCACTTTATTGAAAACTTCTGAAAAGTCATGAACAAATTTTCAAGTTTTAACGTCCATTTTTCAAGTTTGTTGAATTTTCGTAAAATTTTTACCAAGTTACAAATTTTTGAATGCACCAAATTTTTTTTTTGTATTTTTTTATTTTTTTTGAAAAAATTTTTACAAATTTTTCAGCCAAAAATTCGACAGGGAAAATATGAACAAAACTCGATGAAAATTTCCATTGAAAATTCTTGAAAAAAATTTAAAGTTTGAACGTAGATTTATTCAAGTTTCCTAAATTTTCGTACAATTCTTACTAAATTACAAACTTTGGTCTTTATAGTTTATGTGATTGAATGCGCTATATTTTATTTTTTGTTTAACTTTTGATAAAATTTAAAATGGGAAATGTAGTGAATATTGCAAAACAAAAATGTCAGTGGACCATTTCCACTGTAAGTCACTGTACTTTGCCTAACTTTGACATTCACAATGGCTACCAGAATTTCCATTGTTATTACTGACCAGACATGGATATTTAAAATTTAATTGAATCTGACTTTAGCTAGTTATTGTATTTGTTACTTCCATTTAACAAACTTCGAAAGATCAACATTAAAATATTGTTTTGTTGGTTTTTGCTCTTTCGGTTAAAATATTAATTTCTTTCAAAGAATTGTCACTTCTTCGGGTATATAGTTTTATAATCCATATAAAAAATTATTTCATGCCTGTGTTCTATGAAAGAAAATGAACAAATACGACAGCAAAAAAAAATTATCAAAAACCAAAGAAATTTTCTTCTGTAAAAGTTTTAATGTCGATGTCTTCAAGTTTGCTAAATTTTTACAAAGTTAAAAGTTTTGGTTTTCGGTTTATGACTTATATTGCTATGAAAAAACTTCTTGAAAAAAATTTTAAATCGAAAATGCACTGGCCCATTTCCACTGTTGGTCACTGTACTTTGCCTAGCTTTGATATTCACTTTGATATTACTGGGCAAAATTGGCCTATCACTTGCCTATCAGAAATGAAGTTAACTGAAGTTAACTGAAATATCGAAAATTTGTATTTACTGCGCTTACGCTGTCCATCCATTATTTTTGTTACTTCCAATTTCAATTAAATAAATTCAATTGAATTTCGAATGGAATTGTGCAGCATCAGCCGACATGTGTCAATTTTGCGCATAAGAGATAAAATAAGAATTTAATTAAAATCAACAGCAACAGCGCAGAATATCAAAATGAAAAGATAATTCATAAAATTTCTACATACATACATACAACAAAAAGGTGAGAGAAGTGAGTGAAAAGCAAAGTATGAATTTGCAATTAATAAATGCAATTTATTTCTTTTTATTATGCAACAGCATTGTCTGGCTGTAACAAAAATAAACAGCAATCGGTGTATTTGTTTTTTTTTTTTTGCAAAGCAGCTGAGGTGGCACACTGCCACTCTCTATGAAATGTTTTCAATATATATATATGTACATATGTATGTGTGTGTGTGTGTGAAAAATATACTTGGTGTCAGTTAGGTTGTTTGCTTGTCAACAAGCGAAACGAAAATCAGCTGTAGTGACATAACAAACACCATCCGCAATATAAATTACAAGCAGAGGAGAGCAGCAAAAACAAAACAAACAAAAAACACAAAGTTACTGTTAATGCAACAACACTCAACACAAAGCTATCAACATGACAGAGAGTAACTATACAATAGACTACAGTGATTGTTAACTTTTTCGTACGCAATTCCTATACTTCTACAATGTGTGTTGTTTTTTTTTGTTCACACCACCTACGCTCGTGCACAAACTCCGCTGGTTTCTGCAACAAATTGATACGAGTGAAATTATTGCCACAGCATACAGCTTACCAAATATTTTCACATCAAAAGTATTTCGTGAGAATTTTTCATAAACACATTTTACGCAGCTTCCACAAAGCCATTGGCAGAGTAGCGACCACATGGAAGCTGCTTATGTCAGTTTGCCGATGAAAATAGGGCAAAATTCGGGATGAGGTTTTTGCAAAATTTTTGCGATATTAATTTCGTTGCTTGCATTCTTCAAATTCTCAATTCCTCATGCTTCCTTCACAAGAGCGGAAATTAATTTCGACTGCATGCATCTCGCGGTTGCCTTGGTAATTTGATAATGATTTGCAAGTGCGTACAGTGGCGAGGAAAATCGGTTGAATGATGGTGCGTTTTTTACAAGATTAGCTAAATTTTGAGTGATCAATTTTTTATGTTAGTTTTATATAAAAAAAACGTAAATTAATGCTTCCAACTTTACACAAAATTTATAAACACTTAAGAAATTTTCAAAAAAAATTAAAAAAATATTTTAAAAAAATTACGGGTATGCAGTTTTAGAGAATATTTAATTTTAGTGCAATAAAGTGCAAGTTTGAAGTTGATAAAAGCTCTCGCTAATTTTTTATATTTTTTTTTCATAAATTTTACAGAAAGTTTGATTCATTAATTTTTGTTATGGTTTTTGTTATAGTATGAACTGTACTTTTATACAAAACTAATTGGTACCCGCGGCTTCGCCTGCATTTCTTACCGCTATTCCATATATCGAGCCCTAAACGCGATTTGTTTTTTTTTGCTGGATGCTTTTCTGCATCAAAAAAAAAATTCGCTTACATTTCTATCCGCGTTTAGAGCTCGATATCTACTTACAGCAGATTGAGTACAGGCAAAAGTACAGCTTCGACGTATTTAAAAAGAATTCAGTAAAAAAGAAGTAGACTCTAAATTCAATAGCAATTTTTTAACACAATTTTCACTTTTTCAGTTTTTACTTCGTCCGCAGTTTTCAAGAAAAGCAAAAACCCCATATAAAATAACGCTTAAGAAATGCCCGAGTAAAATTCATGTGTAAAATTTCCTTAACTCAGTACCCAGCTCTAAAAAAAAAAAAATTCGTCGCTACTACCCTTTTCTAAAGTTTTTGTAGAAAATGGCAATAAAGAAACCCTGGTTTTAACAAGAAATAAATACGCGCTTCATTATTTCTGCAAGAAATTTGCATGATTTATTTTTATTAATAAAATCCAAGCTAATTTTGTTGACCACTTACAAAACGTTACACATTGTTCCTTTGTATTTTTATTTTGTACCGATCAGAATCAAATTAATTTTTTTTAATTTATATTTTTCCTTCTCTTCTTCTTCTATTGTCGACTATTCACCGTGAATTACCAAATGTCAAAATTACTGCTACGCATCTATTTCACGTTCAAAAAGTATTGCCGAATTTTTCTTGAGACTTTTCTTGAGAGCTTTATGTGTATCTTTAAGACGGACTATACAAAAATTTCCAATTTACCAATATCGAACCATAAATACTGATTTTCGATTTTGCGCCATCTAGCGGATCCATTTTTCGTAAAAGTATTACTCCTCTCACCACTTTAAACGGTATATATCAGAATCGTAGCATAAATAGTGATTTGCAGCAACAACTCGCCTTTTATTTTTCATAAAATTAGATTCTATTGCACCAGCACCATACCTTTCTAATATGATCAATATCGGACCATATGTAATACCGACTTTCTGAATGTATCGACTCATGCGCCACCTAGCGGTAAATAAAACATAGCTTTTGTCCGTGCTGGTAATCGATTTTTGTGCCAAGTTGTAACTGAGACAACTGATACATTTGTATATAAAAAAATATCTTCAAATAAATAATATCGTAAAAAAATCGAAATTCGACTAGTTTTGTTCGTTAGTGTACGTGTAAGTTGTTAAGGTTTCGCGTGTTACTCATACGTCGTGTACATCTGTTATTTGCGTAACGGCTTAACTTTGCATGCAATTCATGTTTGTTATGCGGTTCAAGTTTGACGCTCATTAATAATTTATGTTCTAATTTGATGATTAGACCGCAAGACAAAATACATACATGTCTAAATAGTATATTGGCATATCAATTTGGTGTAGGAAAATGTATTTCAATGTGTGTGTGTGTGTGTGCGGTTTGACTGCGCAGCTGTGGTTACCTTAAATACGCTAATAACCCTTTGAGGTAATGAATTCCAATGCATTTGCATGTGTGTGCGTGTGTTTGACATGTATTTGTGTTTGACAAGTTGATTTCCTAAAACGCCTTCGGGCTTACAGATGTAAACATTTTCATTAACAACAGCTATAATGTGCAAATTGGCCATATATGTATAATACACATTGCTGGCGCTGAAAAATCATTTGTATACCTAGAAGGGATAACAACGATAGTCAAGTTACAATTTAAGCTATGGAGCAAAACAAAAGGGAATATTATTAGTCAAATATAATAATTTTATATAATAATTTGATAGGGTAGGTTAAAAGTGTATGTTCCTCAGAGCTCACCTAAATCCTCTGGTATCCATTGTTATACCACAGTGTGTTCAACAGAAGGTCTACTTCTTAAGGTGGGTGCGATCCCAAATACCTGAGTCTTAGTCTCGCGAAGGCAGGGCAACTGAGCTGGAAGTGAAGAGAGTTAGTGCTGATGTTGAGACGCCCTGGCTGCACCCCCCATAATTAATGAGAGCTGTGGGTTAGATAACCTCAGAGGTTCCCGTGGCATCATCCGATCCTCTTTAGGACATAATGACCTGGCCACCCTACATGTTCTTGGCGGGACACAGCGTTTACCAAGTAGCCCCATTCAAAAGTAACCGAGAGATGGCCAGAGGAACTCCAAAAAGCCACTTGCTTAAAGAGTATACTGGTTTTTCAAGTGTACCTTGCCTAGCTAATTCATCCGCTTCACAATTACCTGAGATATCACTGTGCTAGGGTACCCAGATTATTTGACGAAGAAGTACTCCGAAGCTCTCGAAAGAGAAGTTAGGCAATCTGTAACTACTCTTGATCGCACGTTATGGAACCAAGAGCTCTAATTGCCATCTGGCTAACATAGTAGGTATTCATCCCCTTACAGGGTCCGCGTGCTTCCGCTCGAAATTCACTGCAGTAATCTGGTAGCCTTCCAGTAGCGTTCCATCAAGCTTTGATCCATCCGTTAATACATATCGCACCCCGTCCAATCAATCCTTCTATAAATATGTATTTTATTTTATTCTGGCTATTGAATGATAGATGGCGCTGGCAGGAGTTTCTGTTTTTAATTTGAGTGGATTGTTCAATAGCAACCTACGACGAAGGCGTGGGACTGGACTATTCCTTATTTTCATAATTAAAGGATTTTTTAATGAAATTCAGTTCCAAAAAATTTTTTCTTTTTTGAAATTTAGTTTTTTTCTAAAGCTTAAGTATTTGCTTAGGTTTTATTTTTGTTACCAAAATCAAGCTTTATAAATACCAAATAAGTCAAGCCAAACAGGGCCAGTACGTAATGTATCCTTTCTCTTTATATTGTTCTTTTTCACTCCTTTTGGTTTCGCTCTATCCCAAGTGGAATATAAAATGTCAACTACTGCATACGCTTATTTGCGACACTACACTCTACAACTCGTCGAAATATGCTCCAAGTGTAAAAACTTTAAAAAGTTTTAAAAGCTAGTTCTGATTTGGTCTTCGTTATATGTATGTATATATTAGAACGCATTCGAGATCCAAACTATACTGGTGCCGCCAAGAAATATCATGCCTAAAAATATGCAATGTCTTCTACTTAACATTAATTGTTCTAATTAATATTAATTGTCTAATTTTATATTGAATTTCTCGCTTTTCATTTTAATTACTTTTAGTACATCTTTTAATCATTTTGAAATGTCCAAAGAAGACAATATTTCGATGCTAACGGCAATATTCCAAAGACAATGGCGAAACTCATCGCATAGCTACTGCGCCTAAAACTATGACACAGAATATAGACATAGCTTACGTTGTTGTCCAGCACTCAGTAGGACGTAGCGATTGCAGTTGTCGTCACTAGAGGGATTACAAACATTTTTGTCGCATAGGTTTAGGCGCCATATTTAAGACAATTGTCATGGGAATAGAGCGGAAAGCTTGGAACTCCACTGCAGATGTTTGTAACAGATCAAATCAGGGGTCAGGTTATTAAAACTCTTTAACTTTTTTTAACTAAGCTTGGTCCCCATAAATAGTTCGTCTCGTGAAGAAAGGCTCTGGCATTTTTTAACGCAGTCCAGTAGGTCTCTCTCATTAAAAACTATCTTCAACCAGAGGTATCATTTGATAAAAATGTTTTGTAGAAGAACTTATGCACAAGATTATTCTTTCAATAGAATTTTTAGCCCAGGGACAGATTTGTTTATACCATTTATTAATTTCTTCTCGTCAAGTTTATTAGTCTAGGTTTAAAAAAAAAATCAGCTGATCAGGTTTAATTTTTCTTCATTGTAGGCTTATATCATTTCTATAAAATTAGCAATACTTACATTGAAATAAACAGCCGATCTATGGTCTCAATTGCGTAAAAGTTCACTGAGCTTGATTTATTTAAAATAAAATAACTGATAACATTCAAAATAAAAGACTTATGTGACGATTACAAAAATGTTCTTAGTCCTGGCCTTAATAAGGACTTATATAGGACTTATATGTAGATAGCAATAGCAATAAAAAATATCGGCCGAAAAATAATATTATGATTAGAGTAAATTAAAATGATTAAAATGGCATATATTTTTCTAATGTTATTAATCATTCCTTTAAAATTTCCGTAGGCATTTCAAATAACAGCAAAACCAAGCATACACAAACCTGTTACATATTAAATTTACCCCCTCACGTTCTTTCCGCTTTATACAAAATCCTGCTAATGCAACTCATGCAAGCTCCGGGCAACATAAACTCCGCCTCTATCAATTCACATGCACTGAACGCTTTAGTAGTTGTACCAAAGTCTTATAATCCTAGCCGGATTTGTAATTGAGCGCATTCATACATGAGATCTACGTAATTTACAAATTCAATTATCCATGCATATAATAATAATAATGCTTAAATGGATTAAAAATTTTTTAATACTGATTGATTTTAATGCCATCTTGTAATCACCAGCAATAATGCCATTTGACGTGCAAAAAGCCAACCAACCAACCAACCGGTTCGTAGTTGGAATAGAGCTGCAGCAGTAAAAGTGTACCCTTAATTTATTGCTTTGCTTTACATGCATGTGCACCTGGATATATGCAACACTATTGTGTGCACACATCGAATGCAATCAATTATAATCCAAAAGCTTAGAAATGCATTAACGAAAATTGCAGCGACGATTACGTAAGATATGAGGGGTAGTACGACAATTGCTGGCCTTCAAGTAGCAGGCCGCCCACCCAAAATCGCAAGCAGCTATGTGTGTGTGTGTGTGTGTGTGCAGATGTGCATGGTATTGTGTGAAAATATTGCAATTTCCCCGAAATAACAAACTACGAACGTGAGTATCGGGAATTGTTGCACAATTTAGGGCGCCTTTGGAGCATTTTCGAAGAAAAATTGTAGTAGCTAAAAAAAACGATTACAATAAAAAAAAAACGAAACATTTTCCACATGCATCCATCCACCTGAGTTCTGAAGCCCCTTTTGTGCTACAAATGCTCGTGTTTGCCTATTTGCAAATGAAAGTGTGTTGGATATTCGTATTTGCTTGACGCTAAGCAACACTTGATGGAATTTTTCTTTATTTTTTTTTGTGTTTTTTGTTTTTGTTTCGATTGCTCCCAAATGCAATAGCAAACATTTGTGCCCATTTTGTGCATTTAAGTGCAGCGAAGCGGCCAAGTGATGGCAGAGCAAAGGCGAAGTGGCGGGTGGAGTGTCGTGAAGGTACATCGGCAGCTGGCAGTTGGCAATCACCGTTTTTTGCACCTGGACGTGCCAGCCATCTGGTTGTGCAGCGGACTAGGGTAGAATAAGTTTGCACAGCACAGTTGGTATTCAGGACGCACGCGTTACATACGCTAACCACAAACACACACACACACACACACACATACTATATGTAACTAAGCTCACCGACCACTACAAGTGCACCACTTCACATTGGCGTTTTCTTTACTACCACCAGCTGCTGTTGGTATTCCTTTGAGTGTGCCGTGCCGTGCCGTGAATTGCACTGTGTAGAGTTGTTGCGCTTGACTTCTTGCCACATTGCACCTGTCTGAGTGTTTACTCGACTATTGCACATCGTCTACTTACATTTAGAAAACGTACCATTTAAGTGTTGTGTCCTATAGTTTTTTTTGTATCCTACTAAGCATGAGAGTTAAAGCGAATACCAAAGATTTTCAACTCCAACAATTTTGTGAACAAAATTTGTAGCAAAAGGATGATGAGAAAGTTTTGAGTGTTTTAGCCCAAAGGTATTCTATGCAATGCACTACATACATACATACATACATACCTTACGGATAACTTTCGAGTGGATATGTAAACAGCAACTTAGACGGTTAAACTTACTTATTACAATTTGTAGAGCTGGTTGAATGCAGGCGGTGGGCGGGCAACAAAGTAAACATGCACGAAGAAGAGTGAAAGGAAAAAGTAACAGCAAAAACAAAAAAACAAACACAAGTTGTAAGCAAATAGCTGTGCAAATAGCTAAAAGAAATTATTTTAAAAACAAAAGGAAAGCAAATTGTTTGAAATTGTGTAAGTCAATATGATTGAATGCACTGAAAGTTTCGATTACAGAAATTGAATTCGAAATTCACTTCTTCTTGCTACTACAAGTAAACATAAACGGTGGCTCAAATAATTGATCCATTTTTTTTTACAATATTTACAATGTTTTTAACGCTACGTTTCAAACTTTTTAATTATATTTTTAAACTTTCGAGTATGCAATTTTGTGACTCATTTAAGTTTAGCATAATAATATGCAAGTCTGAAGTGCCTTAAAATTCCGATTAATTAAAAAAAAATTTTGGAAATTTTGGTTTTGAAAACTTTTTTCCATTTAATGCATCTAGTTTATATGGCAAATGACATATTTCAATATTCACTGAAATATTTTATGTATATAAAATCCATCCGTTATTTATGGAAAAAATTTTCGAAAGATCAAAAGTTAAAAAAAAAAATTAAAAATCAACAAGAACTTTCAGTGACTTCAAAATTTCACATTATTATGACAGAAATAAATAAAACACATAAATAACTGCATACAAAAAGGTGGTTTAAAAATTATAATAATTTGAAAATTTTTGGAATTTTTATAAATTTTATGCAAAATTTGCAATTTTAGTTGTTATGATTTTTGTTATGAAACGAAATAAAGTTTTATAAAAAATCAGGGGCCATAACTGTTATAAACGATATCAAAAAAATTATTATTTAATTGTTATATTTTGATTTTTATCTTTTTCTTCAATTTTAACAATTGGTTCATAAGTTGTATACTTGGTCATAAAATAATTCTGATTTGTTGAGTTTTATTTTTCGCTCAGTAAATAACACTTATGATCATTTCATGTTTCTGATGATTTTTTAACCAAATTTTACCCCATAACGGTTATTTGCGGCCGTTATAAAAAATGAATAAAAACGACCTAGCGTTAAAAACATTGTAAATTTTGTATAAAAAAAACCACCATGTGATTAGTTGTTTGAGCCACTGTATATACATACATATACAGATATATTGATATTATTTCTTTTTTAATAAAAGTCTTTTCGTTTAGCAAACAAAACTCAAATGTTTGATTATATTTTATCGCAAGCTAGCTGACTCCGCGCGCTTCGCTACATCGTACAAATTGAAATTAAATTCAATGAAAATAAGTGTCTAATAAATGTTCATGTGTTTTCCGGATTTGAATTAAATTGAACGGTAAATATGGGTTTTAGCAGAGAACTTACTTCTAAGTACTCTAGTAATACAAGTTTTGATTTTGCACCAAATACTCGTAGGGTTGTAAATACGGGTATTAGAAATATCTCGACTCCAGCGCCACCTATTGGTCCGATTTCAAAAAAAAATCATATTTACGTGGCTAATACGAGTTTTGAATTTAAATCAAATCAGCCAATAAATACAGGTTTCATAAATATCTCAACTACACGTCACCTATCGGATTTTTCCCCTACGCACAATCGACAACCTTGCAAACATTTCCTATTCATTTGAGTTCAACCGGTTCAGTAGTTTTCGAGTCTATGAATTTCATACCAACTGATATACGAATTTTTTATATATCACAATAAGAAAAAGAGAAAAGAAGATGCAAATTAAGATTGAGGGGGAAATAATTTTACAAGGAAATTTTTGAGAAGAAAATTGGTGAAGATAAATTATTTAAATTACCTTGAATTTAGTGCATTCAAAATCTCACTTGTCTGGCATATTGGCAGATTCTTTAAGATTTTGGAATTCTTCTCCATCTAAAATCATTCTGCTATCAACTTAGGTCCTGAATGAAATTTTTTTGAGAAAATAAGTTGTTCTGGTAATTTACTACTTCCGCCGTTAGGTGTCTTCTGTCAAACAACCTTTTGTGCACCCTAGCGTTGCCAGAAGTTTAGATTTTCAGCCTCAAATATCAATGTCCCGGTTTTTGTCTATTTAAACCTCGAATAGTTTTCTAGAACATTTTAGTTATTTGACGACTTTCCAACTTTGTTTTTTTAGGATTTTCTTGAATTAATGTGTAATGTGGGCACTTTTGGGTAGTAGCTAATGGGTTAAAATATTTTTAGTGAAATTTTACTGTACACGTCTTAATTTTTCCTTTTGATCAGTCATATATTTAAAAAAAATTCACATCTTTGGAAATTACTTAAGTCGCGACAGGAAAATTTCAATAGGCCATCGAGCTAACTTTTGCAAATTCATCGAGTGTTTTATTGCTGGAAGTCATGACAGATTTGAGTTCCCACAAAATTGTCGCTCAGAGTTATAATCGTATTTACCTACCTAGTAAATAAAACTAGAAACTTTCAATACACTTGCCCCACTTTTTCATATAAGGTTTTAAAAACTTTTTTTTTACTTTAAACGCAAAAACAAATCAAGAATGATTGCGCCTTCCCGCGGCGAAATGACAGATCTCGCCTTTAGCAAACAAGAAAACGGGATAGAGAAAATTCAATAACTTTCAATATTTCAATGAAAAACGTGTTTTAATTATTCTAAAGTGTAAAAATGCGAAATTATAAGCAGAGATTTAAGAAATAAATCTGCAAAATACTGAAAAAGGGGATCTTCTCCCTAATTTGCGAAAAAAGATTTCTCTAGTTGAAAGTGAGAATTGTCAAACTCGGCAGATGCAAAGTAGCGGTACGGCTGAAGGTGTCGCCTGCTGCATTCAGTACACCGTGAAAACAAATTGGCAACTCTGGTGTACACACAGCTGATTAGAATATTCATTCTATTCCATCTCAAAGGCAAAATGAACCACAATGCGTTTGGAATATCCGATACCATTTTATCCAGAACTTCCTAACAAAAAAAGTAAAGTAAAAAAATATATACCGAATCTAGTTTAAATCAACGCAACCAGGAAGCGGTTCCTTTTTTTGTAGTAAAGTAAACATTGCTAGACACTAGACAGTAAAAAAGAGAAAAGTCAATAAGGCAAATCTAAATTAAATAAAAAAGATTTTTAAATTGTACACTTGAGCCTTTAAAATAAGTAAAATTTTTTGGATATGTTATAGTTGTAATTTACTTTCTTATTTTTACACAAACTCAGATAAAATTTAAAATTTACCAATTGAGAGAGAAAACTAACACGTAAAAGGTGAAAACTAAGCAACCATCATTGCAAAGTGTGCACATTTGCTCCATTCAAGCAAAACGCATCAATTACGTTGTCATTTCAGATTTTGTCAATCAGAGTTCGGGGGCGAGGCAATCAATCAGTGTTGATTGGAAACAAATGAAAAAAAAAAGATAAGTATGTTAACTAAACAAAGCAAATGATAGGTAAATAAACAAAATGTTCTCAAAGTCACAGGTAATTTAATTTGGTATTCATTGTAATAGAATTTTTTATGCTACCTCACTCATTTAAAACAAAAAAAAAATATACAATATGTAAACTATTTTCATCCTAATGGTCGCTGAAAATCTAACAGTTCTGTAAATTATGCCAAATGTAAAAACAAAAAATCTTTTTTTTAATATTCAACAAAAAATATATCAAGTACATTTGTAAATTTTTTTTTTTAAAGAGAAGAAAATGATCACACTAAAATCGGCTAGGAATTTGGAAGTTGGATTCAGCCGGTGCCCCAAATAGTTAATATACTCGTAAAATATTTTCTTATTTTCACAGAGACTTATTTCATTCGGAATTTGAAATTTGACATGAAGACATAAAAGAAAACCGTTCACTTTCAAATATCTAAACTTAGCATGCAAATAAGGAGCTCGAATAGAATTTATTTAACTTAGTTCTCAAAAGTTCTAGGGGAATAAGCCCAAAAATAAGTAATAAATTTAAGGACTTGTGCATTTCCCATTCAATTATTTTGGAGAAATCTTTTCCTGATATTCATGATACCTACTTTCTTCAACTTCGAAGTTCGAATGTGAAAGAAGGGCAAAGGAAAATGGTATTGGCAAATTTATAGTCATGATATTAGAAATTGGAAAGTGGAGAAGAAATTTTCCTTGAAGTTTTTATTCAGAATCGGCGTAACATTCTTTTCTTTTTACCAACACAGGTTCTGTATTTTCTCTTTTTCATCAATTTGTTGTTACAATCACAAATATAAAAAAGAACGGCTACAATGTTGTAAAATCAAGTTGTAAGACCTTATCGGCCGCTGTAGCCGAATGTGCAGAGTGTGCGCGCTTCTTTCGGTAGGGCCCGGGTTCAAATTCTGGCCGGGGCAAGTAAAATCAAAAATTATAGACAATTTTTTTTCTAAAGCGGTCACCCCTCGGCAGGCAATGCCAAGCCTCCGAGTGTATTTCTGCAATAAAAAAAAAATTCTCACAAAAAACATTCGTCGTTCGGAGTCGGCGTTGAACTGTAGGTCCCTCAATTTGTGTTACACCATCAAGATGCACACCACAAATTGTAGGAGAAATTCGGCCGAAATCGCTTAAACAGTTATACCGCCAATTAAGGTAGGAAGGAAGACTTTCTCATTTAATTTAGTTTACGTTTGTCTAAAGTTAACAAAATATAAATTTAAAAGACATGGTCCATGCTCCTAAACTCTAAGCTTTTGAAATCGACCCGGTCTCGAAAACTTTTTGCTCGATTTTCAGAGCTTAACCGTTTAACTAAAAGCAAAATTAAATATATAAACTGCTTTAAATTCTATGCAAATTTTATACAAAAAAGTCATTCTTGTGTCAAAGTACTAATTTTACCAAAACAGAACAATTGTGGCAACTTTACCAGCCACTGGATAGTCACTGGATATTGTGAATTTAAAGATGTGAGTAAGAGGTAACTAAAAACCATAATATACAGCAGTACAAGTAATATAGAGCTTTCTGAAAGTACTGCTTGATAGTCAGAAACCTACAGGCTTTAAAACTCCTCCAAATAATTACTAGACCCACCATCTATGTCATGGATATGAGCCATTGGGCGACGTGAAGAAACAAAAAACGCCCTACAAGATTTTTAAAAAAGGAACAAGAGACATAGTTAAGGCAATAAATAATTATATGTCATGAGATCCCATATATTGGCTCATTTATATTTTGCTTTGTAGGCAATACACTTCTATATGCGATATATATAAAAAGCATATTCTTAATTGTATTTCCAGTTCACTGCTCATTTAGGTTATAATGAAGACATAACAATACACAAGTTTCAAATTCCACACTAGTTAGCTACTACTTGGCAATATAAATATTTATAGAGCAAAAGCTACTTCAGCTACTCTTATTTCCGCAATTACCGACAACTCATTTATTTATGTTGATTCATTTAATTACTTTGCGACTTTTTGATATGCAAATGATGTGGAACATATCATGTTCTTTTGTAGGAAAATGCGAGCACTTGTGTCGCTATATATGTACATATTTATCTACTTTTGTATACGTTTGTTTGTATGTGGTGGTTTGTGCTCGTGCAATATGTTTTATTTTCATTTGTAATTACGTTGGTATATTTAATTAAAAACCTAATTGAAATGAAACATATTGCACGTCAAGCTGCATAAATATTGAGAGCGAGCAAAGTATTGTGTAACAATTTGTTATTGAATATGTACGTAGGTACATATCCATACATACATGCATACATACATACATATAAAGTATATAATATATACATACGTCGGCCAGCCAGTACAATAGTATTGTTTGAACATACACACATACATATATTCGATTATATGGTGTCCTGGAATCGTACGGGCGTCCAAGGCTACGCAGCAGTCAATTAAATCCGTTCTTGAAATGAAAGTATTTTGGAAGCTTTTTAGTAGAGCTCTTACTTAAAATCGATTATCCGACTATTCTAGTCGAATCGGTTAACAGTTTTTCTCATAGTTGATAATCGAATAGCAAGTATTCGACTACCCGTTCACTTTCGACTAACCCCTCACCATAGAGTACTCTGAAAATCGACTAACTGAAATTACAAAAAAATAAGAATTTTCAGCTTTGAAAAGGGAATTGTAGATTTGGGTTTTGGAAACTTTTTTGACTAGAATTTGTATAAAATCTATCCGTTATATCGAAAAATGTTCGTAAGACCAAAAGTTTAAAAAATTACCAAAAATCAACCGAAATTTTCAGCCATACCAGACTTGCAACATGCTAAAATCGAATGACTCAGAAGACTACATAAAAATGATACTAATTGAAAAGATTGAAAATTCTATGGAAATTTGTTGACCTTTGATTAAAATGCTTTTTGTAAAAACGACTTATTTGTACCCGAACTTAGACTCTTCCTTACTTGTTCCACGTTTAGTTAAATCTAAATCGAATATATCGAACTAGAAATAATGTAAAAAATCTTATGCGTAATAGTAATTACTTACTTTATAGAAATATAAAATTTTCATAGAAAATAGTTAGAAATCTATTTTTGTATTATCTCCCCTTTCTTTTATTCCACTTTCTCTCGTTCTTCGTAAGCTAAGGGAGCGTTGATATGAGCAGACGCTAGGCATATCGCCTTCATTTTGTACATCATGGTAAAGAGTTCACTCAATGATTTTTGTCGCCATCGAGGCGAGTTCAAATAAGGTAGGGGGTTTTGAGCAAGCAGCCGAGTGAATTCGCTTGCTGGACTGATGTGAAAACTATGTGTTTGTTGTAATTATCACCGATTTTCATTATCATTGTGCGTACAATTTGTTGCGGTACATTTTTGTTGTTGTAAACTCAATGCCACCTGGTATAAATTCGTCTTGGTCGCCGTGTTAGCAATTTGATTTTTGCTGGTATTAGGGCATCTCCATCGAAATCAAGCACCCAGCTTTAATAAATAAATTATTTAGAAATAATTCGAACGGAAAATATTACAAAGAAATACAATAACAAAAAAAAATAGTTGCGCCTTCAAAGGTTGTAAAAAATTCTGTACATTTCTACAAGGATTTCAGGAGAACTTATAAATTTTAAACCCTCTCCCCCTTTTATCAAAAAAAAATGTGGTTAAGAGCTTGCGACATCAACGAAGAGCTCCTCTTAAGGCGCCTTTTATTTGTCTAACCCATTTTTGCCCATCAAATACAATTAAAAAAGTGCAATGCCTGGCCAAACGAGATAAAAATAAAAATAATTTTTTAAATACATAAATGCTACAAGTTTTAGAACTCCATAAATGCCAATATCCGTAAAAAATTATACAGTGAAACTACCTTTTCCTTCTAACAGTGTATTCAGGTACTAGGATCGTCTGAAAAAAACTAAAGCCCATTAAAAATATCAGAAACTCCCATCCCGAAATACCATCATTGTTATTTTATTAATGGCAATCTGGCAAGCGCTAGCAATATATTTAAATTATGAAACCTCAAATTGCCTGTATCCGCCAAGAAAATTTGCAGTGGAACTATTTTTTTTTTCTAAATCGTGCGCTATAGTTCTACACTTTAGACACGCAGAAACACTGGAGCTTCGGTTGAAGTAGAGTTAGTCTATACAGCACCCAAGAATATTTTAATCTACCGAACGACTATTGAAGACACACTAAAATTCGAACAAAGTTCGATTTTACTTAAATAAATAAAATAATATGTATATATATGAATGCACATTAGGGTGGGATGAAATGTGTTTTTCGTAAGATTTTTGTATTAATTATTTTTCACTCTTTAATATTTCGTTCACAAGTAGAACTACCGCTTTATTTTAATAAAAATTGCAATTATGTCACTCAGAAACTATTATTCCGTAATAATTTTATAAAAGTACCTTTTTGTAGGGAATTAAATTTCTGGTAAAATGAGCAGATTATCGTTTCTTTTTTACATATAAAAATTATATAACTGTCCAAAGAGTTTGAATTAGATATACACCATATTTTATATTAGGGTTGCCACTTTTTTAAACAAATTGGAAAATGGTGTTACCATGCGAAATTATTTTCAATGATGCGCAATAACGGCGTATCACTGCGATTGTATGAACAAATTTTAAACAGAAATAAATTTGATTAGGGTTACCACCTTTGCCATTGCAAAAGGTGTTGCCATTGATAAGATGCAAAGAAATGTATTTGCATTAATGAGGCGCGTAACAGTACCACTTCACTGGGGATGTATAAACTAATTTTAAACAGAAACAAATTTGATTAGAAACAAAATTACAAAAAAAGCCATTTAAATTACATATTCACATATGCACTATTACAGTTAGCATATTAAACTTTAAATTGGGGTTACCACATATCTAAAAATAAATTGGAAAAATTGTAAGATACAATAAGATGAAAAAATTTGATTAGTTTTGCCACATTTCGGAAAAAACGATAAAAAATAAATAAAATACAACGTGTACAGTGTAGCAGACGGATAGCAAACGAAACGTCGAATCGAATTAAATTATACACGTTATATAAAATATTAATATATGGATGTATTAGGGTTAATTTTACTTAATAAAATGTTTACAGCTATATTTTGCTTTATATCAAATTTTATTAAATAGTACACACGTTATATAAAACACTAAAATATGGATGTAAAACTGTTCGCCTCGGTAAGGAGTAAGTTTATAGTTCATTTTGAATGGGGTTGCCACCTGCTTGTAAAGTGAAATTTCAATAAATAAAACATAAGTTATATGACATATTAAAATATATGTTGCAATGAAAGAAAATAATGTTTATAGCTACATTTTGAAGAGCCCTGCCCCCTGTTTGAAAAGCCAAATTTTATTAAATTAAACATAAGCTCTATGTGAGAAACGCCGAGAAAAATTAATATATGCCGTTTTATAAATAAAAACAACTAAAATCACGAACAGATTTTGAAAGATTTTACTTTGCAATTGAAGAGGTATTGATATTCGTAATTTCCATTCTGATATCATTGAAATGATAAAAGCTTCATTTCTATTATGTGTTTTATTTTTATTTTTCCAAATATGTATGCACCGCCATATTGTTTTCGGACATTATTATGTTGTGATAAAACTACTTTATTAAAAGGGGGGAAAAACTGACAAAAGATTTATCTACTCTCTCTTCATGTGCACGCACATATTTATTTATATTTATATAAGTTTTTGCCACAATCTATTGTGTTCATACTCGAACGCACACTGCACTGTCGCTGATAATAACCACAATTGAATTCATCAGAATCAGTTAAATACGAAATTTGATAATGCCTTAATGAATAGATAATAAGAGGAAAGCGTATGAAATTCAATATAAAACACTCGCACGTGTAATGTAATGAATAAATTAAATGCTTCAAAGTATTTTTACATACATATTTACATTAGAATATTGAGAATACGTATACTATACATATATGTAAATAGGTACCTATAAATAATGAAATTAAATAAAAGGCATATAAGTAAATAAAGAAATATATTCGCCATATACATGAATGTATGTATGTGTCCAAATGAATCTGCCGTATCCATAGAAAAAAAACTGTTTTTTTTTTACTTTTTTAGTGGCGCTGATGAACAAAAAAGCATTATCTTTTCAATTAAACTCACTGCATAAGAGCTTAAAAAATATTAGAAAAAATACAGCGCAAATTGATAATCAATTCATATGCGTTTTTATTATACAAATAGTAGTGATTAGCAAAACACACGTACAGGCACAAAATTAAATATTCTAATATTCTAGAGTGGCCGTTTTTAATTTTAAAGAACTGACTTCCGATTCATATTTGCTGAGTGACTCCGAAAACAAAACGTGATAATTGTTCTTAGAATTCGAAGCAATACTACATCCGTGATTTTTAGTTTTGATAAACTGGCATCAGTATTGCTTTTATGCAACTAATGCGATATTATATCGCAAATTTTTTCATAATGTGATATCGCATAGTTGATATCGCAAGCGATAGCCTAAGTGGTGCTTTAACTCAACAAACCTTTCGATATATTGGGTATTGTATTTTGTTAAAATGCCATAAACAGTGAACGACAACAATGTAAGCGAAAAGAAAATTAAACAAAAAAAACTGGATCAAACGCCAGAACTATAGAGCTCTTGTTTAAAATCGACCATTTACCTATTCGACAAATCGATTAGTAACTTTTTTGATGGTTGATAATCGAATAGCCAGCATTCGACTAACCGTTTACTTTCGACTAAACGCTCAGCAACGATTAGTCTGAAAATCGACCAACCGAAATTATGCGAATAGTGGCATAACACAAATATTACAACATATACATTTACAAAACAAATATTTATTGAAAGAAAACAACTAGTCGAAAAATCGAATATGAACGGTTAGTTAGACTAGTTGTTTATAGTCGGTTAGGCTGTTTTTTAAAAAACTTTTACAAATCGATTAGCCAGTTAATCGATCTCAAACTAGTCCCGAGCTGTTTCCGCAAAAGACTCGAAATTAATCTGAAAGAGTCTTGAAACTTCTTCGCAAATAGCCCTGAAATGATTTTAAACTACTCCCGGAATGGTCCCGAAATAGTGCAGGTCTCTTCTTGAAGGTTATTTGTAAGGTCCTGAAATGTTAACGAAATAACTACTCCCAAAATTGTTCCAAAGTGGTCCAGCACTGGTCACCAAATGATCCTGTGAACGAGTGCCGAAATATTTGCACGCTTCATATAGACATATGTTGCAACTTCGTGACGCGAACTCGTGACGCGACGTTGAAAAATTACTCTCATCCCTCTAAAGAAGTTTTACCAAAGGACTTAGAAAACAAAGAAGTTGCATCACTCCCACCGTTCCTTCAATAGAAAATCTTGTCTTACTTCACCATACCAGAAATCAATTTGATCTGATCAGATTCTAATATCAATCAGCAGAAGTCAAATTGGGTCTGGTATGGTGAAATTGGATGAGGCTGTATGTTAAGAGAACGTTGGGAGTAATGCAACTTCTTTCTAATCTACGTCCTTTGCTGGTTGATATTAGAGTTTGATTTGATTCAGTTGTTTTTATTTTTTTATTTTTTGATGTGCTGAAATAAGACAATATTTCTTGCCGCAGTACACGAAATGTCATGCAACTACTTTGTAATCTACGTACTTTGGTTTTATTTCTAAAATGTCGTTTACGTTTTTTTTCGCATTTAGGACTCGATATTTGATTGTTTAATGGGGGAAAAATGAGAAGTTTTATAGGAGTATTTAAATCATTTAATTGATTAACGTAAGTACAAACTAAATTTAAGCGCATTTTTATTTGATTCCCTAGTTGATTCAGTGGCAAAATATAAAAATGATAGCCTCACATCTACTTGCATTGTCTCGCGATCACAAGACCTGCGAGTTCATAGTTATTTTTAAGGGAAATTATTTTTTCAATTACTTCTATTTGCTAATAAGTTACTCTTATTATTCATTAAAAAAAATACTAATTATGAAATACATAAAATTTCCAACGAGTTTGGAAAAAAAAATAGAATTCAATATTCAATATTATTCATAAAAAGCTAAGATATTTGTGAAATTTCAATGCTACTGGTTTTCCTCTTTTTCAGGTTTTGGTTTTTTGTCTGTAAAAAAAAAAACAATTTACTTGTTTAAATTAATCTACAATAATTAAACTTGAAAATATGTACCTCACTCGATTGCCTTACAATTTTATTCGTTTACATACATAGTAAACAAATTTTTTATGCAATAAAACCACTTAATATAATAGTCTTCATTTTGAAAACTTAACCAACTTTTTTTGTCTTTTGTTTTTAAATAAAAAGAACTTAGTGCGCTTTCGATGTGCCACATATATTTTCCAAATTTTTTTTTATATTTTTTTTTTTAACATATTTTTTTCTCTAATTAAATTATCCCTAATAAATTCGAACGTATTTACTATGTACATAATTCAGTAAAATATTGAATATTTTGATTTTTTTGTAATTTTTTATAATTTTCGAAATTGTTTCTATTGAGTACTAAATTTGGTAGAGTTTGATATGGTAGTTCCGGAGTTCTAAAATGGGCGATGCCACGCCTATTTTCCAAAATTATAATTCCACACATTTTCTTCGCTAACAAAGTTGTGTATATCAGATTTTTGATGTCGAGATATCGAGGCTGTTGTTATTTTTGTAAATTACCCCTATATGGCAGGCAAGGGCCGGAATTTTGTTTGATTTCTATAATTTTAAAAATTATGCTTAATAAATTTGAATGCATAATGTGTACAAAATTTGGTAGAGCGCCACGCCCATTTCCATAATTTTTTTTTTCACCCACGTATTTCCATCCTCAACCCAAGCCTTAGTATGAAATTTGACCAATAATTTTTATTTTAATTAACCGCTATGTGGGTTTCGATTCGAATTCCCGCATTTTCAATACCGGCCTTTTTGGGTAAAGCACAGTAGGTGTACTAAGTTTCGATGAGATATCTTACCATTAGTCCAAGTTATCGCGGGCACGAACCAACGAACTTTTTCGGAATTTTTTCACATAATGTTTACATCTATCTCGATTCCTTTAGCTCTTGCAAACAACCATTGCGTGAAGAAAGTTATAACATCCTGGGCAACAGTGCGCTCTGGTATAAAAATAGAATGCAGAAATCGTTAGAGAGCAAGTTCTATTTAGTAGAACTACAACAAAGCTGGAAAATCACATTTTTGCAAATTTGTCATCCATTTTCTGAGACGACAACATTTGAGTTTCTACTGCTGCACATGTGAAAGATTAATCTCTTTGCATTTTATATATATTCGTAACAACTCAATTTGGAAAGACACAACCATAAGTATTTCTCACTTAAATATTGGTTGTCCATATGCGTTCACTACATAAGTATATATGTATATGTGTGTGTGTGTGTGTGTACGCAGAACACACAGATGTAGACACTTAAGTCCTTTCACTTTCCGATAATGTTATAACATTGACATTAACATCAGCGCCATTTCGTAATGACAGCAATCGAATTAAAGACAACGAAATGGCATTAATCCATTAAATGGAGTTCACCACATTTTGTACTTTGGATTTGTGTTTTTGTTTTTTTTTTTTTGGTCTGTAATCTGCAAATTAGAATAGTGTGGAAAAAGAGACTTGGTTTTTACACTTACAAACTACAGCATAGCAGGGATATGTACATAGACCTTAATATAATTAGTGATGGCTTAAATGAGGCCAGATAGATAAATTTGCAGGCAAACGTAACTATCGTTAAAAATGGAAGCCAATTTAGAAACATGAATAGCTTTTATTTTAAATAATCAGAGCATCCAAGTACTAGGCATCATATTTTTGAACGAGGAAAGATATTGAAATTTAGAATCGAAAGAATGTATCTTCGAGTCAATTAGATGACGCGCGTTTGTGAAATTTACCGATCACCGATCATTACATTATGTAAATTTGACTATCACAGATCTGAAACTCGCTCTCCTTACCAATCAGAGCATCCCATAATCTTGAGGTTTAGACTGGCAAGCAAAAAACCGAATCATCGGCAGATGAACTGCTGGCGAGCGAAAATGCGGGCTACCAGAGTCAAATACGCGAAATAACTGCCCGAATCAGCGGGTTTTCCAAATGGATGGGAAAAGATAATGAATGTTTTTTTGCTAAAAGATTCATATTGAAATTTAAAAAAAAAAACAGGTGTATTTAATTCTGAGCAATAATGAGGAATATAGTGCTTAATTTCATTCTTTTTTGGCTCAACTGGATATAGATTGATCTTTAAATGCTTCAAAAATTTATATTAGATTGGCATTATTAGTTATTGAAAGAAAACAAATTTCTTTGATATTTTAATGTTCTCATGTTGATCCCATATTTTTGGATATTTTTACGAACCCCTATTTATTCTTTTTATTCGGGTTTATTTTGTATTGCGTTTATATTCTTTCAATTTCAACGATAGTCTGCAAAATCGACTAAAAGTTCTTTCGAAATTGCCAATAATTATACCTTCCATAGTGGCATTAAAAAATGTTATAAAAATATGGGAGTCTCAATGCGCAATAACTATTGAATTATGCCCGTCCTGATTTTTTGTTGTTAATACACAAAACTAATGAGCATTTATACCAATACCGTCAAAAATTACCAATGGTATATATTAAGAATATCTCGTTTCAGGCAATACCTAGCGAGATAACTTATAATTTATTCCAAATCAGTGTATATTTGTGTACGAAAATTTATACAAATACATCTAGTACTTTTTACTTGATTATCCGTCAATCATTCAAATATGCAAACTTTCACATTAATAATATTAGTTAGATTCGAAGTTGGAATCCACGATATACACTAAATATATGTATTTAGTGGTATTACTTCGGTAGTACCTTAGTTGGTATTTCAGGTAAAACGTTGAATGGTTTAGGTAAACTGCTACACAGCTGACTTGTCGGTTAGTCCGTCCTTTTCTAACGATTTTCTATAACACAATATCCTCGTTATCCATAAAAAAAAATTCCAGTAACTAGTTAAGACCTTCCTTACTCCATTTTTTCTTCAAAAACCAAAAATAAAAACAATTTATTTAAGTAATACTTAAAAAAAAAACTTTAGCACATTTTACCTGCCATGCATTCAGCAACTTACTAATCAAAATAATTTGATCGCTGCATTAGCTAGTAACAGGAAATTAACAAACTTGCCAGGGAAATTAACCAACTTGCCAGGCTGCAACTTTGTTACTCGTTAGTATCGTAGATAGTTGACTTAATTTAAAAAAATACACGTAAAAAGCTATTGACTACCAAACAAACGAATTAACTTGCCCGGTGTGAATAACATTATTGATATTATACTTAAATTAAATGTGAATACAAGTAGTCACACGAAGGAATCCAACCATTTTCTGATTCAAGTAAAAACCACAATACAAAGGTATCAAAACTGTTATTGTTTTTTAAGCCTACTTTCAGGCTGAAGGGAAAAGCATTAACAGTTTGAGCGATATGTGGTGAGTATAAAGACGCTGGACTTCTATATAGCTGATAATTATAATAGAAAAAAAAAAAGAAAATGAGTTAAAATTCACAACTAGGCAACAGAGTGGAAACCCCCCATTATTATATTCTAAGAACGACAAACGAGAAGCTATTTTGCTTTTTTTTATTTTTTGAAAAAAACTTTTCTCTCATTTGCTGGTAGTCGGGGTCACAAACTCCATTGGCTACTATGAAAAACATTCTCTTTCACCCTTACATTATTCGGTCACATTTCTAATGACAAAAAATGCAATTAATGTACTTCAAATGTAGTGGTTTTTTTACCTTTAATGAATTTTCGCACCCTCGCACGGAAACAATTACAAGTTTCGCTTTCCCATCACATTCCTGCTCAACCACAATATAAATAATTTCCACTCTCTCATCATGGTTATTTTATTTTTACCAATTTGTTGCACGTAATACACATTAACAAATACAATATATAGTATACATATAAAATATATAAGTATGTATATATTTTTTATTTCAGTTCTGCAAACCATTTAGATTTCTTCGAATTACATCGCAACAACTCCAATGGCGACAGCACTGAAATGATTTTCGCGCTGAGATTAACGAGAAGTAAAATCTCTTGTACATTAGGTTGGGTCGAAAATTTACTGTATGTTTAATGTGATTAGGATGGGAGTAGAATAAAAAAAATTAGTAAATATATATCTGCAAATTTGACTGATAATATATTCAACTAAATTGATGCAAAATGAGAAAGCAAATATAAGGTAAAGTAAAAGAAAATCTACTACTCTAAATGCAATAAATTGAAGGTTTCATTTAGCATAGTTAGAATTATCCGATTTTGGTAAAGTATGCACCGTTTTGTTCGATAACTTGTTGACATTTGAAAGGGAAATTCATAATGTTACTCTCATAGAAACCCTCGCCCTTATTGGCAAACAACAGAGACGTCGATTTTCACAAGCTTCTCTTGAGGCGAATTTATCACCAGCAAAATCATTCGCCACAGATAGGAACAGGTAATAATTACTTGATGGCAGGTCCAGTCTATAAGGTGTATGCATAAGAACCACCCAACCCAAGCTCCTGGAGCTTCTGACAAGTCACTATCGATGTGTGTGGCCTGGCATTGTCCTCAGGGAATACAATTCCTCTCCTATTGGCCAAAGCTCACCACTTCTGACCAATTGTTTCCTTAAAACGGTCCAATTGTTAGTATAGTAAATGATCCCCTGCCAATGCCACGCATAGCAAAACCTTCATGACCGTCGGTTTGCGTCAGCTCAACGCGATTCGACCGATTTCGCTTGACGTTATCGTCTCCCTTCTTTTGTATCCAAATTGATAGATTTGTCATTCCAGCACTGCCCGCCAATTAAATTTAAGCGACTTTTTTCCAACTTTTTTTATTTAAGCAGAAACGCTCCTAGAGAATCTAAACGGATTTCTGCAACAAAAATGAAATTAAAAAAAAAATTCGCTTATGTTTTTTTGGGGTTAGATCTCGATATGTATTAAACTATGTATGTATGAAGATGCCCGAAATATAAGTCCTGACCCTATTTAAATTCCATTAAAAAAAGAGAAAACTATTGACACAATCTAATATCAATATATATAAATAAGTATGTATATACAATACATATAACCTCAAATGTATAGATATAAGTGTGCTGAGAATCGCACACCAGTTGCACACTACTGACTTTGCCAGCCATCCTGCTTTTGGTCTTCGTTGATGCGGGAAAAGATAAAAATAATTATTATAGCCCTTGGAAGTTGGTCCTGTAATTCTTACTAATTTTTCCAACTACATAAATTTCGTATATATAATATTTTCCAGCAAATTGGTAACAAGTAAAGCAGAGCAAAATAGAAATAATAATAGTACAAAATCCTCATAGTATCCACCGCAAATGAGGACCTTAATCAGAGCTACCGCAAAGAAAAAGGGAAAAATAAAATCGTAATAAATAATAATAAAAATGAAAATAAATTAAAAATCCACATGGAATCCCATTTTTGTGTAAAAGCAAACAAATAGCCTTTAGCTCAACGTAAATAACTCCAACCGATGCTAGTCTGCGTGGGAGTTGCTTATACCGCAGTGGTTGTTGTTGTTGGCTTAGTATCCTGTTGCTTCATGCAAATAAAAAAAAATTTCAATTTGTTATCGCTATATTTTATTTATAAAGCAAAGCAAAGAAAATCACACCCATCTCTTATATGTTTATCTAGGCAACTTTATATATATACATATATATCTCCGGTTCTCATGAATGTACTATTTGCGATTATTTGCTCCTTAATTTCTTTGTACGCATTGTGTGGTGTGTATTTAGGCGCCTGCGACCGAACTAAATAAATGTAGAAATAATATTAATATTATTTGGATAGTAAAAGGCCTGTGTTGAGGTTGCCGAATGGCAGCAAAAAGGAATTATGACTTACACGCACGAGCTGACTAACTCACGCACACACAAACAGGCCAAAGGCTCAGCAGGCAAACAGACACAACTGGCATCTGTAGAGGGCACAGAAAAAATAAAATAAATATTGTGCCCACCCATTGATACATACAAACCAACAACTCTAAAAAAAAAACTTTCATCCATGCGCCCTTACAAAATTAACCACACATTCTCAGTTTCTCAGTGGCGTTAAGTTGGCAAACCTCAACAGTGGCACTGCATTTCTTTGATTTCACTGGTCGCTTCTCTTCGACGTACTACTCGTATGTATGTGCTATTTATACCCAGTGGATAATTTGGAGTAATTTGCAGGGCTGATTCTTTCGGAGGTCAAATGAGCTAGGCTTGGGCAAAAAGTACCGATATTTTTAAAGAAAAATTTTAATAAATGCGTCGATATTTTTAATCTGGGAATATCGATATTCGATATTTACTTCTGAGTATCACATTTATATTGAATTCGATATATCTTGAAGGTCTTTATGAGCCCAGCTCAGGTAAATTTTCATATTTTCCGAAATATTTTGACAGAAGCAAAGCGCGTCAAAAAGGTAGCAACACAGGGTTGATTTTCTGTTTTTTTTTCATTCGAAAGGGGGTCTATGATCTGCCAACTACAAAGGCACATAAAATTGTCTTATTCTTCATTCGCTTTAATCCACAGCGTTTTCGACGTTTCATAGACCACCAGCTACAACAAAATACACAACAGGGTTGTATTTTATCTAATGCTGCTACCGGTTTAATGTGCCCTGAGCACAATTCCTGTCGCAATTCCTCAACTTTTTTTGGCGAGCATTTTTTGTACTATTTTTTGCTATCGAATAGTTTTGCAATACATTATTAATTGCAGCTTGAAGAAAAGATATCGTTATTCCGATTTTTTGAAAGATATCGATACGATGCATCGATCTATAAATTTTTTATTTGCGCATCCCTAAAAGGATTCCTTCTGAAATGTTGATTTTTAGAAATAATTCTTCGTTTCATAAATCAAAAAGTATTCCTAGCAATAATATAAAATTGACCACAATTTAGCTTTGATTACACGAAATGGTAGAGTGGTGAGACAATAAGATGGTATTGGGCCGAGAGAGAGTTGGGTGGTTGAGTAAAAGTGAAAGTGAAAAAAGTGAGTCACAGGTACGTGGAGAGGCAGTTTAGTTTATTACAGTGATTAATTGAAATGAATCATAGAAAAAAATATTTTACACGGGGTCTAACCAGTCTTTTCCGTTACATGAGAGATATGGGCGTGGTTTTTTGTAATATTTAAATAATTTTTTAGGTAAAGTTATTACTATTTATATATTTTTTATATAGTTTTTTCCATTTTCGTAAAATACTATTATGTGGGCGTGGTTATTATTCGACTACCTTCCCTTACCTAACCTACTTTGAACCAATGACAATATGTGTACCAAGTTTCGTTGTATTATTTCAGTACTTACTCGATTTATTATCCGATTCACCTAAGGACGGACTAAAAACACGATTCCAAAGAATTATTCACATCTTCTGAACAAAAAGTTTTAGCTAACAATCATTTACCCAAAATATAGATAAAACTGTGTCAGAGGGCAAAAAATTAAAAATAAAATACAAGACTTCACCTTTTGAAAAGTTGAATTCTTGATTTTTTTAGGAGAGAAAAATGGTTGACAAAGAATACACACCTTGTGCAAGTTTAATTATTCAAGTTCGAACAATTTTTAGAAAACGTGTGCGCATTAAAAAAAATGTTGGCTTAAAAAATATCGATTTTTACCGCAAAACACGAAATCACCAAAATATCGCAAACAAAAATTTGTTCACCAAAAAAAAAGAAAACAAATCCTCCTCATATATTTGCCTAAAACCCAACATATTTGAGTTTCATAAAAAGAGGAAAACATAAGCATAGGACCCAAAAAAATAAATTTCTGAACCCAGAAGTGAGTGGCTACCGAGTGTATTTTCACATGTGACGAGCGAGTCAGTGAATCATTGCAGGAACAACAAGAGTATATCGGAATAGTAGTACCCGGCCCAGGAACCAAAATGTCATTCTAGGGACACTGCCGTCACTATACTCGGTCGCGAGCTCGGCCAACAACTCGCCAAACTTTTTATACGGGAACGAGCCGAGTTGGAATGGAATGAAATGGAATTGAGAAATGGAATGAGACTCTGGCATAGTTGCCCATTGCACTTAAGCTCTGGGAAGGATGAAGGGAGGAAAAGAGTACGGAGAGATGGGAAATGGGAATGGATTTCATTTATCCCCGACAAATATTCCAGACTCTTTTATGAATCTGAGACGCTTCTCGAGGGATAGAGAACGGACGTTTTCCATTCTCAAAACATCTGACCCAAATATAACCCATCTCAGCCTAGCAAATGAAGTACCAGATACAGAGGAAATGCTCTGTGCTGTCCTTATCCTCCAGGCAAGATGTGCATATCGGGTCATCGATGATGTCTAGGACGTTCATGTGCTGCCCCCCCGGATTGTGTCCGGAAATCAACCCAACCCGGGGTCGTAACTCCTTCCTTCTCTGTATAAGGAGGAATTTCATTTCATTCAGAGAGAATTTCATTCTTTTTCCTGATGCACTTGATCGTCCCTGCTATGCTTAGCCCTATAATTAGCTGCGGTCTAGTAGGATCTGATCAAGGCAAGAGATGTGTATGTAGTTATGAAATTATGGAAATCCAGATGTTGTGTTGAAAGGAGTTCTTTGATCCTTGTTTTTAATCTTACTCGTAATAAACTTTTTTCTTTCTGATAGCTATGTATATTAGAAGTGAGATTGTAGAGCGTTTTTTTCAAATAAAATTTTTATGTCATTATTTGTTGTTCATCTTTTCGAAATTGTTTCTAAAAGCCCTTTCAGCAAGGCTGTAGCAGAAGTACTTGATAATGTGAGCACTTCGTACAAGTCTAAAATGAATCAAGCGCGATGATTTAATAGGTAACTGCTCCTTTTGACGCTGGGCTTCCAACATATCTATACTCGTATTTGTCTGCATGTATGTACGAAACAGCAACACAACATCACCACACGCCCACCCGAGCTAGCTGGCGCCTACTCAACTTCTCACATGTAGACCACAGCGTGAATACCACCATTGAGAATATTAAAATGCTTCTGGGCACTTGAGGGGCCATGTGCCAAAAGCCACAGCCGCGCCACCTAAGGACGCACCTACATATTTCCAGCCGGCACCAGTCGTGCGGCACACATTCCACAGGGTATCCAGGCATGCCCACGGATATTCTCACATGTAAAAATGCCACATATTGAAAGCACACATACATTCTCACAGACATACAACGTACATATATATACGCGATATATGTTTATAAAATTTGTACACATGCAATGCCCATAAGCGTAGCATTTTTTCTGCTTATAGTTTAGCAGCTTTCATTCGGAAAATCCAGACCATCTTTGTGCGTTGAAAAAATTCAGCGAGATACCAAAAATCGCTATAAGTTCGCATTGCATATTTGCCATTTGCATAAATATGTACAGTATGCTGTGTCGATATTTTTCTTTTTTCCATGGATTTTGGATGAGAGAAAAAGAATGTTCGAAATATCTAGAATGAAAATTCTCATATGTCTTTCAAAACATATTTGACCCAGAATTAAAATTTATTTTATAACAGAGACCAAAAGTAACTATTATCCCGAATGAACTAATTAAAAACGTTGCCCTGAAATGGAATGAGCAATTAGATTCAAAACAATTGTTAGATGAGAAATACTTTTTCCAGCGACCGAAAATAATCGATATTTTGATTTTATTTTCGGATAAAAACGTCTTATATATATATTGTATTATTTTCATTTAGACGATTTTTTGTTTTTTTTTATTTTTCTGATGTTTTTTATTTTTTCGATCACATGTGATCAAAATTTTGTGATTCCTATTTTCTCGATCAAGCTTGACCGTTTTTTTTAATTTATATGTTTTCGATCAAATTTCATCAATGTTTTGTGATTATTTCTTATCGATCAAAAATAATCGTTATACATGGACTGAAATCTTTCCGATCTAATTTTATCGATAAATTGTGATTTTGTTCCGATTGCAAGACATAAATCGTATTATTTGTGTTTTTGCTTTAAGTGTCATTGTCGGAAATTTTTTTAGCGTTTATTATGTTGGCAAAATCTTAAATCCAAGAATAACAATTATTTTTCATCGCAAGTATAAAAATCACAAAATATCGAATAAATGTGATCGCAAAAATAATAATCACAAAATAACGATTAAATCGAGATTTTTAAAATAAAAATGTTAACCGTTACGGTCCTTGGTGTTTTCTACTGTCAGTAAGATTTATTTCCCAACGTTGCCTGATAACTGTTATGCAGGAGAGATATTTTTCATAGCCTAAAAATAACTGTTATTAGATGAATATCGCTTATAAGCAGCGTTTATTTTTTATGTTGCTTGATAGCTGTTTCAAAGGACACATATTTTTCCTGTTGCCAATAAGAGTTCTTTACCGACATTTATTTTTTACGCTGCCTGATAACTGTTATGTAGGGGAGATATTGATTTCCGTTATTAAATCGGTTTTTCACTGCTATGTATTGGGTTAAATCGTCGTCAATTTGGTTTAAGAACGGGCAGAGCGTGAAATGATATATTTTTGGATTAATCGCGAAAATCAATTAATGATATATGTAGTTGAAAGTCAGTTTCGGGAACCTTTCGGAAACTTGAACAAATAATAAAAGGCATATTCGTAATGTAGTTTTATTCAATTCAAACAGCTAAAATTTGTAGGTGTTTGAGATTATACCACAGTTACCGCGACAACTTATTTTAATATTAGAAATAATATATGATTTTTATCTACACATCCTTACAAACAGCGTTCTCGAAATGATGCCGAATTGATGTACGATGGTTTGTAGGTCCGTTCCCGAAACGACAAATTTTCTACGGAGAACTTTTAAATAAAACTCAAAGAAGTAGAATGCACTAATTTTAAAAGGCGTCTATGTGTTACTCAAATGCAATCCACTTAAAAGTATAAATATTTTTTGGTCAATCGAATTTCCCTTAATGGATTATGGAAGCTATCTCGAAATGATTTATTAGCTATTTCCGATTAAATAAAATTTAACTAAGAATTCCATTAAATTTGTAAATGCCTGTCACTTACTATATTAGTCCGAAAATTAGATAAAATTGTTAATTTAATGCAATTTTAGACGAAAAACACTTTACAACTGAAATTTTCAACTTTCATGATTTGGACCCAAAACTCTTGTCGGCGAAATAAAACATATGTAATTCTCATCTAACACTATATGGCAAAATCAACTTTCTTGCTGGAGATTTGACAAAGCCAATTTTGTTTGAGAGATTGTGTTATAAATTACAATAAAGCTTCCGTTTTTCGAAGTTAACCTCCGAAAGCAAGATATAAAACTACGAAGTCCTAAATTGGATCTTTGCTGAAAATTTATTTTAAATTATTGCATGAAAACAAAAAGTACAAATATGGGCGTCGTCCGCCTTTTTCTTATATTATAGGGTGAAATGCCAGATTTTCGAAAAATTAAAAATATTATATTTCAAAAAATTTTAATACTTCTTTGACCACTAATAACACCCATAGTAAAAGTTAGAAATTAATATAGTTTTATGGATTTAGCCGAAACTGTACAAATGTCTTATAGATGTCACAAAGAAACATTCTACAAATTCCACTGCTAAGAAGTATAAATTATTGACCCAACCTAATGTAGAAGTATGTATGTATGTATTTATGCACATGGAGATATAAATTTAGAAACATTCGCACGTGTTTAGCTACATACATACATACATACGTGGAGCGTCCGCAAAGGTGCCACTGAAATTCACCTGTGAATTCATATTTGTATGAGTTTTATGGCGCTGATTTGTAGCTGATATTTGAAACGGTAATACACCCACATGCAGTCATTTAGTTTTATGATTTTTATGATGGAGGTGAATATAAATTTTATTGTTATATTCTAAACTCCAACTGCATAAAATTGGAGTGAACGTGCGTGATACTAACAAATTTAGCAAGCATTTTTAAAGCGTTCACACTGTGGCTTCACGTTATGGGAATAAAATACTTAGCATTAGAAATGTAGCACTTTAGTGCAATTATGTTCTACATTTTTTATAAATTAAAGTATTTTAAATTCTATGGGAGCTATTTTGCTTCTTCTATTTTGCTTGTTTTTTGAAAAAAATCTTAAATCCAGCTATCAATTTGCATCATTAATTAAACATTACATAGGGTGGCGACGGATATTGGGATGCACCCGTTGTCAGTTTTAATAACAACTTTGTTTTTCTTGAGTTTGAGGTCTGCGATTTATACATATTTTATACTTATGAGCTCTAACCTCCAGCGATTGTTGAAGTAAAACGCAAAAATTTGTGAAATGTTTTGATATATAATTTGATGCAAGCAAGAAGGTATTTGCAAAGCGTTGCCACATCGGATATTTGTAGGAAAAGCTAATTATCAATCATATATTGGGCATTATTTACAAATGGAGAATTTCATATAATTCGAAAACTCATCAATGAAAAAGCTAAAACTTATTGTAGTTAAAAATTTTGTTAGTTAAAAATTTTGTTTAGTTAAAATTAACCCGCTTTTCCAATGAAATCTTTTTTTATATAGAATGTCATGATGGTCCGAATATACGAGATACCTGGGAATTGAAAGAAAATTTGTGCTGATCCTTTGTATTTGGGCACTGGTAAAATAAGCGGCACATATTTTATTTTTGGCTATTATTTTTTAATTTCAAACAAAAGAAAAAAAAACATTAAATAAATATTTTTTGTGATGTTTTTAAAGTTGCTGATATCTTCTTCTTGCATTATATTTCTCCATGGCATCCCAAAACTGAAAACTAATGGCTTCCAATTCTCTATTCTCTTTTATCGTGACATCCTAAAATTGAAAAATGCATGTATGTGCGTTATAAATTCATCTTGCCATCGCCTTATGTGAATTCGCCTTGGATGGTAGCATGAAATGTCATAACCTTTCTAATTGTCAGATAATTAATATGGCGTCCCCCTTTTTTATTGTATCATTCAGTATACCACATTAAAAATATTCTGTACTGTCAAAAAAGTTGTCAAACTTTTATTTTATTTTAATAGAGAAAGGCGTATCGCCCCAACGCGCAATGAAAAAAATCCGTCAGACAGCGCGAGGAAAATGTTTCGTTGAAATGCTGCAAACACAGCTGACAGTAGAGAAATTTTTTACTCGACTCTCAATCCCACTTAAACCAGCAGCTTCTTATCTGCTTCAGAAGAGGTAGGTTAGTACCACCCTCGCCGGAACAGATGGTTTGACGAAGAGTGCCGCTTCGCTGCCGCACGGAAATATTTAGCGCACCAAGCCACTTCTAAAAAAGAAGAGAGGAACAAGCACAGAAAAAGCGAGCAAACGACAGGATGTTCCATAGTTTGGTTAGCATTGTTTGTGTTGCTTTTATTTCGTCAGCGAATTGATGGATATTGTCAAATCGACAAAGAGAAGACTAGCGGTCCACGGAAGGCGCAATCTTTTATTCTATCATTCTTGGTCCATACTCATGGTGAAAGGAATACAGAAGGAGGCGTAGATTTTGGTACCACTAACCCTCTCTTGCAAATTTTGACATAATTTCTACGTCACAACAGATTTTGTTTACAAAAACCGTATACGTAGACAACATGAACCAACTATACCAGATATGTTGCGAGAAAAAAAGTAATTTTGTGGCAGAGACCTAATCCTTTTTTCTCAAATTCAATTAGAAATGCACGGTTGGCTTATTACGTGATCTGTAGTAATTGGTTCCTGTATGTATACTCGCAATCGTGTGTATTATTTT
Organism: Anomoia purmunda; assembly: GCA_951828415.1. Taxonomy (NCBI): domain Eukaryota; kingdom Metazoa; phylum Arthropoda; class Insecta; order Diptera; family Tephritidae; genus Anomoia; species Anomoia purmunda. Next base: position 125,583,498 of record OX639994.1, read on the forward strand.
TAATATGTATAACAACGTGTTTTCTTTCATTTCTCTCCACCGGTAAATTTGGTGTGACGTCATAGCCAAGTTACTCTCTCGAATTTCAGTATTACAGTATTATTAGCGTAACATTCTCAAACTCAGAGAATGGGACAAAACTGAGTACTTGGAAATTACGTCACACTCGACAGTCATAACTTTGGAATTGTGAAAGGCTTTTATTACATGTATCTACTAATAATGTCAGCCGGGAGATCAAGTTAAGTATAACTCTCCCCACCAGCGCTACTTTAAGCAGTAGAAGAGCAGAGCTCTCTCTCAGCGAACAAAAATTTCCCTCTACAAATCTCTCACATTGCCCACACGAAACGTGGACAATACCGAATGAAGATGAGAAGGCTTTAGAGACTTTCGTAAGACCAATGGGTTCTTCAATGGCATCATAAATTCAACGATTGTGCTGGCTACGGCTGGCCGTGCGTACAGATGATGGTGATCCGGCGAAAATATCCTTAAACTCGACACTTATTATTGGACAACGAATCAATATCCAAAGCGCCAAGTTATGAAAGATCTCCCTACACTTGGTGAGAATAAGTGACACAACCTCTCCAAGAAGAGAGGCAATTGGCGAAGTATGCGGGGCTCGGTCCAAAAAAGAAGAAAATACAATGTTTATAATTGCAGATTAAAGAGGGCTCAAACATTCACCTTTCATAAAAAATTCTTTCATACGAATTTTATTGTGCGTAAAGAATATGTAGATTACGAAACGGGCGTGAAAGGTGTAAGGTTACAAAAGTGTTTTGTTGTTCAGCTAATATCGTCAAATGAAATTTTTAATTATGATCAACTTATAATAATTTTTTTGCCCCGAAATTTCTTTTAAACTTTATCTAACCAATGCAATTATTTTACAAACAAATTCGCACCCAAAGGCAATGAAATATCTATACATACATTTGTAGCAATGTGTGTGTGTGTGTGTCTTCATCGATTGAAAACACTATTTCCACCATTTGATTTCCATATCCAATTACGCGGAAATTGCGAATTCGAGCAACAACGCTTTTATGCAATCTTATGGCTCTTTTAAGTATACATGTACTCGTAGTTGTTTTTGTTGAATTGCGTGATATTCCAGAAAACTATAAAATGAACTGGTTATTGGCAATAAGAACTGTTATTATACTGAATGAATTTGGGTAAGAGAAAACGAAATAAAACATTGCGAAAGGATGCACCATTAAAAATTCATGAGAAAATAGAGAGAGAATGAAATGATGTAGTAAAGTGAAGAGCACTAAATTAATAATTTCAAAAAGAGTGAAATGAGACGAAAAGTGAGTGACAAAAATATTGAAAAACAAAAAACACAAAAAACAATATTTCAACTATATTTTATTTTATGCGAGTAGAATAGACAAGGGAAATGCTCGCCCAGCATGTTTAATAATTTGATGATGCATGCCATCAAAAGGAGATGGGACCGTAAATGCAGACAAGTACTTTATGCTTTTGAAGAACAATCTGCTGACACTCATACAAAATATTGTCAACATAAACGAATTAATTTTCCAACAAGCTAGCACATCTTCCCACACTGCAAAAATAAAGAAAAATTAGTTGAGCTCTACTCGCTGTGGGGAATCATGAAAAAAGGTCGCAAGATGATCCTCAAAGGACGTTATGGTTATTAAAGTAAAAAATGCATGGTATTTGTGACTCCATAACTCCTATTAGGGAGAGCAATAAAGAGGATAAAAGATGTAATTAAGACAAAAGGCGACGTAACAAAGTATAAATCTATTAAATTTAAGCTCGTACGAATTAAATGTCATCCATTTTTGGGATTGCATTTGACGACTGTAGATGGGTCTTGCTATTTACGTCAGGTCTACGAACTGATTGTTGTCAGGGTTGCAAAATCCGAAATACTGATTAGAATTAGTATAAATTGCATTTAATAACGCCGTTACAAAAGCGTAATTTTGATTAGCTTTTTATTTAATAATTTTACGAAAAAATTTACTTCGGAAGATGCAATAAGATTACCATGATCTAAAGCATCATTCCTCGAAAATGTTCCAACAAAGTTTGGATGCAATTATGCAGAAAATATTTACGAATTACCAGATCTGTAATTTCAGATGCTAGTTGCTTTCATTGGTAGGCAATGTTGTGACTATTCAATAGTTATATTATCTGAGTGGAAAATTACATAATTTTAGAGAAAGGCGCTTGCATTAACAGGGTTTCTTAAGTAATGCATAGTATCAAACGTAGTTTTCAAAATTTTCAGCGTTTTATAGGTATTGCACTGAGTAGTAGAAGTAAATTTATTCCATTGCTGTAGTGACTACTCAAAGTGCTTGAAATTGAGAGTGAAAAACACACAAAGTCAAGCTTCACACCTGGTACATACAAATTTTAAAAAATTTCAACCAATTTTCATCATAATTTTAAACTTTTTATTCATAATTTGCATCATAGTAGAAGTTGAGAGAGGATGCCCACAGGGCGGGGTACACTCACCTCGCTTGTTGGGTTTTGGTAGTGGACTACCTTTTAACGCATATACAAAACGTCGTTCACATCCATCCATCTTAGGCGGACAAGAAAACCCTGGTACTGTTTAACAGGGAGAGGTCTCAACCTTACGGTGCTTAGACTCGGAAATTTGCGTCTTTCCGAGGAAGAGATATGTATATCCCTTGATAGCAAAATGTCTTAGAAAGCTCATATCATGTTTGGACAGTGTCGCTGGATCTTTAGTAAGAATTGGGGTCTGAACCCAGCTGAGGTGATTTGGGTATAACTGCGCTAATCAGACCAATCATCACGTATTCTGTAGTTTGGTATCCTTGAAGCATGGTCAAAACCGCAGTGTCTGCGCTGAACCGCCTGCACAGGTGTGTGTGTGTAAAAAGATTACGGGTGTCGTAAGCCCGACATGAGGAGAGCCTCTGAATGCTTTTTCGGACCTGCTACCCCTGAATTTGACGATCCAATAGAAGGCAATGAAAAGTAATCCATTTTGGATTGTGGCACGATGATGAGAACTCTGGGCACAGTGGGTTGTCTGAAAGATTATCCGAGCAATTAACTTTAGTTTGCCGAGATCAGCGAGATGGTCTTTTGTTAGTAAGTATACCGTAAGATTTCCTGGAAGAGAACAATAGAGTGATACATTTGATCTCTTAGGAGGTACGGTGAAAACTTTATACACTGCGGTTTAAAGACAGAAAATGGAACTGGAGCTAGTTCACAGGTGGATAGCGATTTCAAATACTTTTCTGTCTTAGATACAATGGTAACGGTTTTCCAATGAAAGTTATTTGCTATACTTAAGGTAGCAGACTGGATAATTGGCGAAAGGTGGCGTGGATACCAAATGAGAGTCTGCAGTAACAGCAAAGTAGCACTAAAGGCCTCGGAGACTGCTAGCACCTCTTCAAAAATTGTCCAAGAAACTAAGCACAATTATTGGGCCGAGCATAACAGGCACAGTGGGGGATATTAATGATGTCATAAATAAGACGCATGAGCACCGTTTGGGCTCTACCAACACATGCAAAACCACCAATACTTAAAAGACCATAAAGGGTAGTCACGAAATTCCTTCTTAGACAGAGAGTCCCGATTGGATTGATTACCAAACACAATCCATGGAGACAACACATGGGGACCATAGGCACCACCAATGGCCCGATGTGCAAATGTTTTTTTCCGTTCTTTATAATGCCTCGTCTAGCTCCAGCGCTCTTATCTTCACAGCGCTCTGCCGTCTTCACGAGATGGCTTGACACTCAAAGAGCAGGTGAATCGAGGTCTCTGGAGCCGAGTCACATAAGCGACACAACTCGCTCGACCTGATAACTTCACAGTCTGCAGTGACCAGTACAAAAGCCTGTGGGTATCGTCAAAACATTCTTAGAGATGTCGATAACCTCTTTCGCTCGTTTAATAGTAAACGCTCCCAGTAGACATTTCGCTTAACGTAACTCCATCAGCTGATGCCAGTGCATTTCCTTTAAAGTATTTTCCTCTTTCCTAAGCACCTCCGTAGTTGTCCTATAGCAAAGAAGGGATCGGGTCCTATGGGTCTTTAGCGACGAATCTCAAGCCAATCTATCGGCTTCCTCGTTACCTTTAATGTCTATGTGTACCTGAGCCCAGAAGAGGTGTATGTGATTATGGGTTGCTAAAGAGTTGAATCTTTCTCCAACTTCGCTTGGAAGATACATATTTGACATCTTACACATTAGCACAGCCATGCATGTTCTGGGGTCGAATATCCCGGCCCTGCAGCCTTTGATCCGTTCATGTATCAGCGCAGGTTGCTAGCTCGGAGATTTTCTAACAGCGAGGACGTACTCCATGAAGCTTTATTCGACAGTTCGATTTTAAATCTTCTCTCACATTTAGTTTCCTTAATGATCTCGTCTCTGGGGAGTTGTGCAATCTTAATTTTGATAAATTTAATAAAGCTGATGGAGATCATCAGGAGATCAGTATACATGGATTAGCTTCATACAGGTGATACCGTTCTTGCCTTGCATTCCAAAAGTCGTGTGATCAAGTTCTGGCAAAGTCTAGAAAGAAGTCTGATGAGGAGATTAGGGGATATCCGAAATTGCAGCTATGATTTCTACCGCTATGACTGTTGTTGGCTTTTTTTCAATACTTTCCATTTAAAGAAAAAACTAACCTTGAGCTCAACAATTTTTGTTGATATACATAAGTTGTATGCTAATTGAGTAGCCAGCGAAGCTAATACCATCAAAGTCTTGAATATAAAAACTAGTGAAATTATTCAAAAGTAATGAGTACTATTCAAATGTCTCACACCATGCCACTAAAAGCTAGCAATTTATGATAAAATCCCTTTTAACCTACGTAATTAACTAGCAATAGCGCTTAGAGACTAAGCCCTCAGCCTTCATTCCTCAATAGCAGCGCGCAAAAACCGCAATTAAACGTTTTAATAGAAAATATAATTAGTTCAGCAAAATTATGTCTATCTTAAAAGGTTATTATATATTTAAGTATTCAACGCATTTTAATTTATAGTCAATTGCTATTCAATAGCTACTTATAAACCGCTTAGCATTCAGATGTCATTTTAATTGGCAAAGTAAAAAGATAGACAGCCCGAAAAATGATCTTTCATAAATCAGCAAGCGAATTGTAGCAAAGAAAAGAAAAGAACAGAAAATGAAAATGAAAGAAAAATGAAAAGACAAATCGAATGCGCCAATGTAATGGAGAGCAATTCCTAGGGGGAAAATTCGAACTGGAAAAGCGCAAAAGGCGGCGGCGTGATTGCGGCAATACTGTAAAACGTACATTTCTAGAATACTTACTACGTGCCGCACTAGTTTCAGTTTCTGCAGCAATGCACTTGCATTTCTGCTTTTATGAATGCAATGTGTGAATATAAATCATTTTGAAAAATTCTTCATACTTCGTTGGTTGCCACACGAAACTACATTGCCCAGTGCCAGTTGTCCATAGTAGCTCTGCGTTGACGGTAATTGAATGCCCAACGTCATACTTGAAGCACAATACCGACGAACGGCGAATTTTCGCTCAGTAGAGCGACGGCGTCAGCAACGTTCGCCCAAAAATTTCGCCCAGTAAAACACAACCATGGCGACAACGAAAACAGCTGATTATGACAAGTCGCAATTCAAATTTTGATTTTCAATTAGACGATGAGAAAGTGAGAATAATATTTTGTGTTTAAATTTAAATATTTCGATTTAAAAACTCTGAGTATATGTATATTAAACATATGACCACAATGGAGTACATTTTGCCGCTGCCGCCAGCGGTGACAATAGAAATAAATATATCGCAAGGAATGTTCGTCGGACGAAAGTCGTTATTCGCTTTGGTTGTGTGCATTCTCATCTATGTATGTGAGTGCGTTCTATTTTTGACAGCGAACGTTCGCCACAAAAAATTCGCCGTTCGCCGGTATTGTGTGTTAAGCTTCAGGCCACACCAAGTATGTAGCTCTGGTCGGCGCCGCCAATTGAAGACTCCGAGTAGCTTAGATTGAATTGTTCGCTGTGGTTCGTACTTGGAATAAAGGAAAGGAAGTGTGAGCTAAAATTTCTTATTTATATTAGCTCAGCACATATTATGTACTCGTACATTCGATTACATATATAAACCTAAGAAAATCTTTAAATATTTTCATCACCGTTTAAAGCAAAGCCACTTAAAGGCCAGAGGGTCTTTCAAGTTTAACACATTGTTTGATTGATGAGAAAATTAATATATATAAATAATATAAATTAATATATATGAAAAAATTAATATATATTCGTTATTCAAAATTATTTGAATTATAAATGGACATATATTTGTCATGGAAAATTATTTGTATGACGAATGAAAATTTATTCGCTACTATAAATTACTTACACGATGAATAAAAATTTATTCGGCAATCATTTATTCGTTTTTCATATAAAAAAAAAATCCGAGCATACAGGTCACAGAATAGCATCATGCAAAATTCTCAAAAATGGAGGCTAATTTATTATCACTTCAAACTTGCACTTTATTATACTTAGATTAAATTAAAAAAACTGCATATCCAAATTTTTACCAAGACTTACATATGTAAGTTTCAAAATCTTATGTAAAGTTTGTTGATTTTTTTTCTCCATTTGAAGAAAGTTTTAAACTTACATTTAACCAGTGTTTGTTGTGGACAAATTGAAGGGCCTACAATTTTATGCCGACTCCGAACGGCAAATGATTTTTGTGAGTAGATTTTTCATGGCAGACCGCTATTAGAAAAAACTTTTCCATAATTTTTGATGTTTGATTCGCACCCGAGATCCACCGAATGAAGCACGCACGCGCTGCACACTCGACTTCTGCGGCCGCCACATTTCGGGACTAATTCAAGAATATTTCTATATGCAATGTTCCCACATGCTTCCCTCTAGAAACGGATTGTTGTCTGCCGGTTCTAGCCCGTGGTGGTTACTTCTCCACTCACATCCCGCTAAGGGAGAAATAGAAGGAGGGTAGCATGTGGGGCGGGAGGACGGTGAACTTTTTCATGGATGAGGAGGGGAGGGGGGCTTCCGGACTATTGCAGTGTGTTTCAGGTGGAGGTTGCCGCAACCAAGGAGGCAGCCGATTGGCTACTCAACAATGTAATGCCCCCTAGACGGGCAAACATTTATTCTGATAGTTAGACCGCTATTAAGGCCTAAGAATCGCAAATGGTGAGATCAAAACTTGTCGGGGAGTGCTTGACTTCGCTCTCAGCTGCCTCGGAATACATCGACACTGGGCTAATATTCTATTGCAGTAAACTGCATGGCTGATGAGCTCGCTCGGCGGGGTACACTGGAAGTTATCACTCCATTCAGGGAGAGGGTGGAGGCTCGTTTGGCTGCCTATGGACTCCTCTTGGATGGATGGGCTCTCTGTCGACTCAGCAAGCGCTGGGAAACTACTACGACATGCAGAATCGCAAAGACCCTCTGGCTGAGAAGAAGAGCTTTCTGTGGTTGAAGTTGGTTATTTGCGTGACTTCATTCGGGGTAAGCAACGTTTCTCTGGTTAACCTTTCCTGATTCCGATTTACGTTATCGTTCAAATAATAGGTGGTATCACAATGGACTTCTCTACTATTTCTAAGTAAGTTTCCCCAGCGGGGATTACCACATTAACCTAATCTAAACTAACCTACATATCGGTTGATTGAGGCTGTTTCAAACAACCGTTATGTGAACAAAGTTATATTTAATGCCATTTCCCTCGGGTATAAAAATATTAATAATGAGCCAAAAGCATTGGCACACCAAACATTTTCTGAAGGCAACAAAATGATGAACAAAAGATTTTCTTTTCTATGAAAAAAAATTGTAGAAAAAGCTTGTAAAGTCCACAGCAACTCAGCTCAATGAAGATAATCAAACTTAAGCTGATGCTACTTTGTAACGATAAATAAATGGCAAAGTGTCATACATTTTAACACATAAAAGAACAGTTAGTAATACAAGTACATTGCATACGCGTGTGTGTGTATAGTTCCATATATAGGTGAGTGAGAAAGGATCTGTAGATAAACCTTTGTGCGCATTCAGAGACGTTCATCTACACACCCTGTAGGAAATAGAATTACTTTAAATGCAATGTAGAAATTACTTTTTTTTTTGTTTTTGTTTTTTTCTTGTCAGCAATTAGCTTTATTAACACGGTCATATTCTTGGAGCACGTTTTAAATATGTCTGAGAGAAAGAATATAAAAATTTGTTTTTTTTTCAGCTGTAATATTAAGTTTTTATTTCCAACTATTTGAAAAAAAAAAGTTTTAGAAACTAGTCAGATTGCCTATTACTTTCAAACCTGTGCTTTTCCAACTATTCAAAGGTATGCAAAGTCTACTTTATTGTAACTATATAATTTTTATTTTCCGTTTAAACAAAAAAAAATTTTAATTCCAACTCTATATACAAATTAGAGCTGGTCATGAAAATGAAATTTTTTTGTAATTTTGGGTTTAAAGTTTTTCAGATATTTTGTAATTTTTTTAAATTTCTTAACTTCATGTTAAAAAAAATAAAAAACTTAAAAACTGTGACAAAAGTTAAAAGAATACTTTTAAAATCAAACAGTTTCATTTCGAACAGCTCTGCATATTTTAAACGAATGTTTATATAGCTAGTATTTATCAAAAAAATAATAATGAAAATGATACTTTATTATTTTAGTTAGTGGGTGAAATAAGTAAAAATAGTGGTAGAAAGTGGTAAAATAGTGGAAGAAATTAAAAATAGTGGTCGAAATTTGTTGTTGCATTACTAAAAATAGTGGTAGAAATAAGTAGAAATATTGGTAGTAATTACTAGTGGGATTAGCAAAAAAAGTGGTAGAATTGAGTAACAGTATGGTAGAAACGAGTAAAAATAGTGGTAGAAATCAATAGTAGCATTAATGAAAATAGTGGTAAAAATGAGAAAAAATATCGGTTGAAATTAGTAGTAGCATTAATAAAAATAGTGGTAAAAGTGAGTAGAAATAGTGGTAGAAATTTGTAAAAGTAGCGGTAAAAGTGAGTAAAAATAGTGGTAGAAATTAGTAGTAGCATTACTAAAAATATTGGTAGAAATTAGTAATAGTAGTGGTAGAATTAATAAAAATAGTGGAAAAAGTGAGTAAAAATAGTGGTAGAAATTTAAAAAATAGTAGAAAAAAGAGTTAAAATAATGGTAGAAATTAGTAGTGGCATTAGTACGGATAGTGGCTAAAATTAGTAAAGCCACTCTGACGCTACTTTCGTTACGCGACGCAAAAAATCACTGCCGCTAAAAAAGTTGTACTGAAAAATGGTTTTCTTATCAAAATTTAACAAAAAAAAACAAGTTAGATCAACATAAGTAAGTTAATATGCATTTGTTTCAAATCAGTTTTTAAGTTGGAAAATTTTTTTTACTGCTGTTTTTCCCGACAGGGTACCTACTTATCTTTGTATGTATGTGTGGATGAGCCCTCAAGCATTCACAGCCGCTCACACACACAAGGAAATAGTGAAGCATCAGAGCAAAGTGACTAAAGACTGCCATTACTGGTATCCGCATTGTTTTGCTTTTTTTTTGTTGTTTTTTTTTTTTGTAAAGCTGCCATCACTGCTGCTTTTTCTCACAGCAGCCGGCAACACAAATATTGAAGTTAGCCAGAGTATGCTTGGGAATTCCACCTCGTCAGCTCTAACACACACACACACTCCCATACAAAAGGACGTTTCCTCGATTTTGAGCAGCTGGGCCATGGTACGCGTGAAACCCGTAAAGCCGCCTCCGGCAAGGCAAAAACCTGACACGAATGGCCACGCAAGCAGCTCGCTACCAGCTACCAGCTGCCAGTTGCCGTATGGAAATAATCCTGCCCAGTTGCCCTGGTTGCCGCAAACCTCGAGCACGCTTTGCCTCAAATTTATCAGCTTCAGAGCTGCTCACAACCTACCTCTTGTTTCGTTCATACTTTGCTCTTGTCCAACAACTATCGTTTATCTACTGAGCGCACGCTATATGCGCTACCCCCTTGGCACTTTGCCTCATCCACACTTTGTGTTGTGCGCGCGTGCCCCTTTTTCACTGTCTTTTGTTTGATTAATGATGCTTGTTATGGCAACGCACATCGTTTGTAGCAATCATTTTTCTCTTGCCTTTGCACATGAACATATTTTTTGTATTTTGTATTTCTGTTTTTTTTTTTTTTTGTTAAGCTGTTAAGGTTTTTTATTCGGTTTTGGCACATTCATTGCCGCGGACAGTGATAGTGCTGGTTTTGCTTAATGGTTCGAGCGTAGCTTTGACACATGTTGACTATTTCGATATGAAGACATCCGCCAGCGCTAACAGACCAACAAATTACATCAGATGTCATACACTAAGACACAATATGTCACTTTGAAATTACCACACCAATGTTGTGGTATTTTCTTAACATCCAAGTACAAACCAAAAATGCTAGTTTGCCCAATTTGTTTTTCTTGCTGTTTCGTTTAATATAAATTCCTTAAGACGCCAAAGTAATAGAATTATTGCGTTTACTTTGTGTGTACTTTATGTGCACTTTTATAGATATTTCGCATGTGGCTTGACTTTGGTTTGGCACACATTTTACACATATACTTCTTGGTTGATTTCACACTGCCACCCTATATATGGCGATTGGGTGTGGACAGTTGGTTACTCATACGCCATGTGGCGTCAGCACAAATTTTTTCTAGCATAAATATATCATGTACCTATGATGTATGTATGTACTTTACATTAGGATGCTTCACCAAAAAACAAATTGCATTTTTCGGAAAAATATTAAAGATGACGGCCTAAAACCCACGACGCTCAGAAGCACAGCGTATCAATATAATGCGTTAATAAACGCCCGAGTCTGCTTTTACAATACTCGATACTAACAGTGTTGTGGAATGGGTATGCCACCACCTTCGTAAGACTCGAGACCTACATATCTAACACCTAAGACATAGGTGGCTATGGGTAAAAAACGCCAGGTTGTTTTGCAACTCCTCATTCGAGCTTGGCAAGCCAAGCTCTTCCAGCATTTCGGTTTTAAGCCACAGCCTTCACCGTACTCTCCATGTGGAGCCATACCCAATGAACAGGCCAGGTGTCTACCACGGGGCAGATCGTACTCGAAGGGTTCCTATTCCCCGTGAAACCAGAATAAAGTCTCCGGTCAGACTTCGTGACCGAGACCACTTCCAATTGAGCTCCCATTCCGCATCCGAACTGGTTGCCATTTCATTGCAGAGTAGTGTTGGTGCCCTACCGGTAGTGATCCCAACCACAAAACTCATCCAGGTATCAGCACGGTAAAGCGGAGGCCTCCTGTTCACCGCATACGGGGAACGGGGGGAGCCCCAGAGTGACCAATCTTGTGACAGATCCTCTGGCCAGACTTCGCGGTCAACCCCACTACCCGAGCTCCCAAATTGCCCTGGACTTTATTACGTTCAAATATAACTTTTAACTTGGGCGGCAGCCCCGACACAGCTCTTAATGAGGGATTTTCATCCTCTGCCAGAGCCCGCATCAAGATAAACGCCCCAACTGTTCACCATCCTCCGCAACTATTTTCGGGCGGACTCTTCTGACATCTCTTAGCCTTCCTTCGTCTCATACGACCTAGGCAGCGATCTGATCATTTTCACCAACGTATCTCCGCACTTACGCCCAAGCCAATCTAGGAGCAGTTCAGTCGTAGGTCGAATGGCGGGTAAATCAGCCCATGCCCGAACTACTCCCCTTCATTGCCCCCCAAAAAACGATATTGACAAAAATTAAGCGGAACTCATAAAAACTAAAAATTTAAATAGCCGCAGACTATTGCACTTGAAATATGTTGGGATATAGGAAAGTGAAAAATCAGCAACAGTGCACATGACCGCTTTCGATCGCTGGCTACGTACTAGCCCGGCAAAGCGGGTGGTTTGAATTCAAATCGGAGCAAAGTCTAGAATGGAATCTGATGAGGAACTATGGCGATCTTCGAAATAAAAGCTATAACTTCTACCGTTCTGGTTGTTGCCTTTTTCCAATACTTTCCTAGTTGTTAATCTTATTATTGATCTAAAAATTTTATTCAAAATCTCAACTATCCAACATACAACTACAATGGTACTACTTTTCAACGAATTAATATTCAGATTGGTTTTTTAACAATTTATAACTAATACTTTAATTTCTACATTGGTTAATTTTTTGCACGCCAATGAAACTGAAAAATTTACAAATTGTGCTCTGAGGAACTCTTTTTCCGTTTATGGGTACGTAACGGTTATCATTTTTATTTAAAAAAAAATTTAATTACAATTTTATTACAATTTTTTCGAACAAAATGTATTCTTACTTTGTGATTTTTATTTATTCGATCAAATTTCATCGGCTGTTTGAGAACCTCAATTTTTCGAAAAAAAAATATTTGTTTTTTAAATTCAAAATTTTCTGATTCTATTTAATCAATACAACTGGATTCCAATTTCATCGATCGTAATAAACGCAAAACACGTTTCAGGCGATGACATAAATAGTAATGATTTATATTTATTGTTATTGGCATGATTGAAAAAAACCTGATCATTAAAAATGTCAATGTTATAGGAAAAATTTAAATTCAAGAGTATTATTTAAAAAAAAAAATCGTTAAAAAATGAAAATGCAGTAATTTAAAAAACAAAAATTGTTCAAATAAAAATCAGCACAGATTTGCTAAGTATGTGTCCAAAGTATTCAATTTATAAAATTGATTTTGGTTTTGAACGAAATTTTCCGAATGATTTTTTTATCCAAAAAGTCAAAATGACGCTTACTTTCAGTAGCTGGTTCTTACTACAGTCCTCCTTTGTTTTGTAGCAGTCCAGTTTAGCACCACCTAAAAAAAATCTTTTCTGCAAAGTAGTCCGGGGTTTTAATATAAATGAAATAATTGCAAATGTAAATCTTTGTCACATTTTTTTTTGTCAATAATAGTTAACTGTTTTTGATTTTTTATTTTTTATATAATATGTTAAAAGTATTAGATTTCGCTCAAATTTTGACATTTTTGCACAGAAATTATGGAGATGGCAAAAATTTAAAAAGTTGGTAAGCAAAGTTACCAAATAATTTAAAATTTTCTGATCCACTTTGCATAAATAGAAAATCGTTGGAAAGACTATAAGCCAGATAGTATTTCATTTTAATTATGTTAATCATTTTCTCACAAAATATTTTTTTAAAAGGCTCTACATTTTAATTTTCGAAAAAATATTGAAAAGATCAGCACATCGAATTTGACTTATGCAAGGTTTTATACTTTGAAGTTTGGTTTTGAAGACAACCCGGCTTTAGTATCTCTAGTTAGGGACTTTTTATGCTTGTCATCTTCATAATTTCTGTGGAAAAAATTTGAAGTCCATTTCCATCAGTTTGAACGAAAGCAAAAATTTCATCTTAATGGTTTTTATTTTAAATATTTCCAAAAATAATTGTTGTTAATAAAACAAATTAAATCTTTGACGTTTTTTTTTCAAACCGGTTTAGCTCACATAAATTTGCAATTATTTGCAAAATATTTTGGTCAATGTTTTAAATATAAATTTTATTATTTTTTTTGTTTTTTGTATGACGACTGAGGCGCCCCAATGTCGCACATGTGCGCTCGAATACAAAATGTATGTACACTTTTGTGTGCTGTAATAATTTACGATGTTTTGCAAATTAATAGAAACAATACACCAAGGCAGCTTGACAAAGCTGTTATTAGTCACGTCATTGGGGATAACCATTTAATATAAGCAATAAATTATAGATTTATTATGTGTTAGTATCACTTCAAGCAAAAGTTGTTATATAACAAAAAAGTGTGATATATGTACTATTGAATGTGTATTAATTAATATCCACTAAACATTTGTTACACGTACTATACATACATTCATACATATTACACATATTATACATACATTCATTCATACATACATCCATACAAATTAGTCATACGCCACGTCATCTAGAAAAGTTGGCCTTCAAACAAAGACAATTATTTAGGTAATTAGCAAGATAATAGGATAAGATAACCAAAAATAGCAAAGCAAGAGATAATTATAATAATATATGGTGTCTTGTGTTTTCGTCAGACGCTTTTATTACTTTTTTCATTCCCAAAACGTCTTTGGTGCCCAAAATTAGAAATTTAATGTGCCTATTTTAACTGTTAAAGATCTTTGCAGTTTTTTTCCTAAAGTACCTGAACTAAAATTTCACTAAAAACTCCCAGCACTGCTTAAAAAATATAGAGTTTTCATATTTCTTATATTACTAGCACATTCCAGTAATTTAGGGTTTCGTTTTAATGGTCAATGGCTAGCCCAGTATGGTCATCTGTTTGAAACCCACTGCATAATCAAAAAATAAGGAAATACCCGGCTCTGCATCCACTCAGCTGTTAAAAGTCTACTGGATGACTTCTAACTAATATCGAATAATGAATTTAACTCTATGAATGACAATCATGGCGTTAGCTCGCCTGTAGTGCTGAGAGAACAAAGTACCAATAGATGCCAGAGTTGGCACAGCACTTCGTACAAGCTTGGTCGAATGTCCACGGCCACAAAGTCCCCTTAGCTTATGTTATTCTAGTCCAGTCAGTCATAGGTTAAAAATCCTGAGGGTTTCCACAGAAAAGAACTGCTTCTGAAAGGTTTCGAGTCCAAGACCGATCATTTCATGAATAAAAACTGAAATCAGGGCAGCTATACAATTTGATTTCAAACATGAATTATTAAAGGATAACTTATAAACTGTTTATATTTTTCTATAGATATTTGCCAGGCAGAAAACTATTCATTTAAATAACTTGCTTTCAACCGGAACATATTTTCCCAATACAAAACTTAATAATCTTATTTCCAGAGAAAGATGCATTCCCAAAATGGCTTCTAGTTTCTATTTTGTTACGATGTTGTTGATAAACGAGAGATGGGTGATAATTGGCACATTTTTTGCGATTCTCCTTTTTTTATTCCAAAATTTTTGATACAATTAATTAAAACTTCCAATTTATCTATTTTTTTCAAATTTATGGAAATTTCATATTTTGTAATTAAAATTTTTTCCGAATTTTGAGCTTTATATAAACTTAAAAATTATAAAGGTCAAATGAAATATGAAATTATATATTGCAAAAAAAAACATTGCTGATAAAAGTCTTAAAAACTTCTAAAAATTCATCTCGCTCAAAAATTGTTCTTAATTATTTTTTATAAATTCAGTCTCAAACTAATAGCAGTGATGGCAGAAAACCTTAAAATTATTTTTGAAAAACTTTTATAATTCTTACGAAAATTTCATTAACTTTTTTTATAACGCCGCCATTAAATAAATATAATTATAGGTCCTAAATAAATTATCTAATTTTATAGATTTGCGTTTTGAAAATTTAAATGCATGCTCGACCAAAATTCTGGCAAAGTGAGATATCTTTTGATAAAGAGGATCATTGCGCACAGTAATCAACTGTAACGTTGTAAATTCTCTCATTTAAATTTTAAGCAGATATCAATTTTCTATTGAAAAAGCGTTTTAATGTTGGCGCCTTTAAAACACACTCTTAAAAAAATAAAAATATCTCAAATTTATGCGAGTGATTTTCCAGCGCTTAAAAAGTAACCTTTTTCCGATTGAATCTTCCCAGGCAAAGAAAAAAAAAATACGAAGCTATTTTATTTTTACGACAATTCGTTTTAACAATTTCTTAGCTCACATCTACATAAATTAGAAATTCCACTCAGTAGCAGGTAGAATAAAGAACTAAAGTGTAAAATAAATACAAATACATTATCGCAACGATTACTAAGCACTGGAAAATGAATTTATTGAAAAACGATCCACGAGTCAAAAGTCTTTATTAAAAGCAGCAGGAAGCAGAAAATCTCTGCACTCAGTCGCACCACATCCATGCAATGGCACACATTTTGCCACAGGTTAGCTCCTATTTGTGCGAAATGCAAAATGACCTAATAACTATGCAACAGCACGAAGCTTTCAACCAGAGATGAAAACAAATTTAGGCGACCCCCCGAACGAACAGCAGCAGGTGGCAAAAGAGCAAAAAGGACAAAAATGAAATAGAAAGGACAGAGGAGGAGGTCAACAATTGGCGCAAAAATGCTAATGGCATTTTATGATACCACCAGAATAGTCTCCCATGCATGCGCGTCGGCTGAGGGGGGGGGCAGAGTGTTGGGTTGAAGTGAAGCGCGTGACGGTTGACGAAGTGGCAAAGTGAAATGAAGTGTAAAAGGTGTCGAGAAGCAAAATCTAAAACTGAAAATGAGTGAAATGATGGTGCACATTTGTATGCTGAGTGTTGTTTGTTGCACACCACGAGGAGAGGGGAGGTAAATTTGAACTCTTCTATTGAAGAACACGAAACGTTTATTTCGAAACGCAACTCACAGCAAACAATAGAGAAAAGCTTAGCATTTTGAGTTTGTTTGCTATGTTGCCGCTGCAGTTTGTGCCGTTGCATTAATTCTGGGTATGAATGAAAATTTCGCATTGCCAGTAGTGGACGATGGCATTGTCGACAACAACAATGCTTACGCAATATTGCACTTACTCACCAATTCACTCACTAACTCACCCACTCACTCACTCACTTTGTGGTCACGATAGTGCTCACTTTTCTGAACTGCAATTCAAATGGTTTTTATTTCCTGCCACATCGCACGGTTCGATACCCTGCCGAGTACAGCGCTAACACATTTTTAGTACAATTATTTATCGTCACTTCCGCTTTTTTTCTAATTGGCTTAAAAATGGAAAGCACTTACACTTTTCAACAATCACACACAATTTATTTATCTCGTCCATTCAGAGTCCCAAAAAAACAGAACTCTTATTTTTGGCGAAGGAGCTCTATGAGTGGAATTGGAAATAAAATGATACTAAATGCTGATCAACTTACAGATTTTAATATATCGTTGGTGTAATTTTAATTATTTTTGCTTTTCGATAGAAGTCCAATAGTTCAAAAAAAAGCAAGCCCTACGTAAGCTACTTAAAAGCCTATACGTTGATTTTTCCGCGTTTCGGCTCCTAGTATCGGTCATTCTTCTCAAATTTGATTTGAATACAAGCCCGTCTCAACCATGTGCTATTTTTAGTATCACGAGAACGAATAAAAAACAATCGGCCACCAATCAGTCATTAGAAAGACCGCTATATGGAAACTTTTGATTTTTTTATTGAGCTTTTTAACATGACCATTATTTTCGGTCCTTGATTTAGAATTAAATGCGTACATATGTATGAAAAAAAAATTGAATTAAATACAATAACATTGTGTTCACTCCGTTCGCCAAATGCCAAGCCTAACTTACCGCTTTCGTCAAATTACTTCGCCCTCTCCGAAGTTTAAGAAGGCCATTGCTTCCTTTTATTCTTTGCCGATCCCCACCGCAGATTAACGCGGTATGTTGAGTTCCTCGATTCATTTAAGTGAAATATATACCAATTCAATTATCTATTCCTTTATTTTCCCCGCTCTACGAAAATCCGGCACAGCGCTTTACCCTCCAGTCATCACATTGTCTCTCCAATTTGAGCGAATTTTCGCTTTGCAAACACTTTATATTTCACATTTATTGTTTTAAATATCTTTCTATACATTTTGTCAACGAAAAATAATAGATAAAAATGAAATAATTTCATGAAAATAATTTTTTATTTCATACTAGCTATACGAAACATGTGCTGCTACGCTTTAAAAAAAAATCAACCACAAAAATTAAACACCGACGCACGGCGAATTTAAATATGTATATCAGGTGATGTCGAATGCCCAACAACAAAATTCACATATACTAATTTTTTTTTTGCTTTTGCTTCTATGGCTTGAGATGTCCAAGCTGATATGTATTTTGTGTTTTCTTCCATGGTTGCCGTAAAAGCAAAGACAAAATACACGTACTTTGACATTTCTAGCCGTGAGCGAACGGCATCACTCAGCTGTTCGTTCAACTACTGTTCTAGGAGATGAATACCAGTGTTTTCTCTTGGGGTGTTTTGCTTAAGTTGTCGAAAATTATATCAAAAATGGCACATAGCCGAAACCTGTTTCTCTCTAAACGAATTCTAGAATTCTAGAAAGGATGAGCAAACTCTTTTTAAGGGGCATTGCCAGATGGCGCTCCTCTCTATTTTTGGGGCAAACCTCAGTAGAAAGGCTAAAAAAAAGAAAGAAAAGTATCACACCTTTCGAACAAGAATAGCCGTGAAGCTATTCGGAATTCAGAATTACATTTTTTAGAACAAACTCTAAGTGATAAAAAAAATTATGCAGAGCTCAAGAAATTTTTAAAATAAATAACTAATTTTAATGTACTTAGTTTTTCGATTCAATATCAATTGTTTTTATGGTACAGGTATTTGTTTTTTTTGTAGCACTAATGTATAGCATAAAATTATTGGAAACTTGTTCAACAGAATCTTAATAATGAGTTTTGCGAAAAAAATTTTGTAAAGCTGTCTTAAACAAACCTTCTAAAAAGAGTCAAACTACGCACAAAAAATATTTCATTTCACTTTTTAAAAAATTGTATGCAAACCCTTTCAGCTTAAACTTTTCTCTCAGATCTTTTTTTTTAAAAACCGAGGTTGATTCCAATGCTTGGTTTTCATTAGGTTAAATTTGACGTCAATTATTGATGGTTGAATTAAAACAGCCAACATTTTAACATAAACATGCTGACATTTCGTGTCATATTTTGTAATCAAAAGTTTGCCCTAATGAAAACCAAACATAAGCATATCGACACTTGCGCCACCCAGCGGTTTAATTAATAGTTTCGAACATTGTTCCCATCAATTTTGTTTAGATTTTCAACGGATGAAGTCTGTTTTAAGAACCTGTTCTTAACTTAGACCTAAAATTGTGAAAAGAATAATTTTCACTTTTCTAACATTAGGCCAAGCCCTATCCTCTTTTTGTCCTATTCACAATGCTTTATTTCGCCACTTTTCACTTTCCAAGTTGACCAACTATAAGAAAAAGGTAACACAAAAAATGTGTAACATTAACTAATTAATGGAAAACTTCAACTATGGTAGTTTTTGGAAATACGCCCCTTTAATCCAGTCGAAGAGAATTAATTTGCATTAGTAAGAAAAAATGCAGATTTAGATTTCACCATAACAGACGAAAACCTTCCCACTACAGTCGTTTCAATGGGAATTGGGAATGTTTAATGCTATTACAACAACAACAACAAAAACAACTTGTGATTTTAGACCCGCGTCAAGCAAACCCGAACACACGTACACGCAAAGAACCATTTTTGTGTTATGTGAAACGACGACGAGCTAATGCGGATTAGTATGGAGATAATTCTTGAGGTAATGCAAATTCAATCTGTCAATGAACCTTAAGGCTATAATCGATCTTCCCTATAAGACTGAAGTGTGTCAATGCCGATTTTCTTGCAGTTCAAATGGGAGTGAATACAGTTCATATTTGTTTCTTTCTTACCCTCTCACCCTGGTGACATCTAATTAGAAAATTAGCCATTTTGATTCCACGAACCTCGGCCAACCTAAAACCATCCGGTGGCTTTAATGAATTTCAGTATGTTATACAGAGAGAGACAGCTGCACTCTGAAATGTTCAGCAGGAATTGTTTGCTGAGTGTCTTTAACCTCATCCTACCGAGAGCTGAGCACTCGCACAGTAGGTTGTGGACTATCTCTCTAGAGTCCGGGTCCTGTTATAGGGTAAGCCAATACTTTGGGCATGCATTCCTAAGGGTCACATCCCTGTGCAGACTGGTTTGCACGCATTTTCTTGCTAATACCTAAAAGAGCTCTAGTTTTAGGCAGATCATAGAACACCCAAACCTGCCGGGTAATCCTATATAATCCTGTATGGTTCTTAGCTTTTGAGTAGTAAAATTCGGCAATTCTACTTTAGAACACTCTGAGCGATACACCCATGTCCACCGCGTGGGACACGCTCAATGCAGACCCATACCTCGTCAATGCATCCGCTGTTTCATTACCGTGAATGTCCCTATACCTCATGACCCATATTAGGGTAATCCAAAAAGTGTCAGAAATCGAGGCCAGCTCTCTTCTACACACATCCACTAGTTGGGATCTGACTGAATAGCCGCTTGACTATAGAAGAAGATATTTGCCTGCGACCTCACGGGTGTATTTTGCTTTAATCATCTTACTGCTTCCTTTACTGCAAATGTTTCGGCCTGAAAGGATAATTTTTGATTATATTCCTCAATGAAAATCTCAGCTCCGAACCCGCATTCCATCTTCGACCCGTCCGTAAAGACAGTTAACTACGTAAAATTTTGATTAGCAATTTTTCAAAATAATATTTGCAAACAAAAATAATTCCGTACAGTGGGAATTTTCAAGAATTTTGCGTCGATCATATCCAACATACAATAGCAAAAATTTATAAGTAGGAATGCAAAGTAAAATGAAAAGATGAAGATAACTTCTACTAAATCACACCCTTCACCTGAATTTCGATTTCCGCTTGATGTAAAGTTCATCTAAACTTTTTTTCTTTTAAGTTCATTTACTTTCTCAGTACTACTTATTTCCTCCCCCCCGCTTTAATGTAACAGGATATTGCTTGTGCCATCAGCTGCAGCAGTACGATTGCCATTAGGTCGTAACTCCCCACTTACCCCGCATAACGTTTCTAACGTTATCACTTAGCACAATCTCACTTCATTCCATTTAAAGCATTTGACTCATCCAGCTACTTGTGTCGTCGTCCGGCTTCCTTCTCATTTCGTGCCTTTTAGTGCAGCTCTTAATTAGTTTTGTCTATCTATCCGGCTTGCTTGTCCTTATTACTATTTTTTTTTTCTTCTGTTTTTTTGATAGAGAAAATCAGACTGAAGATACAGGATGCAACAAGCGATACACATAATATAAATGCACAAGCATTGCATCTATTGGTATGTTTCTATGAAAAGTGGTATATGAATATAGCAAAAAAGTGTGTAGCACGAAAGCAATTAATTTGCGTCACGTTCACATTTACTAGTTAGAGTAATGCAAAGACACCAGCTGTTGAGAGCACACAAAGTCCAACCAACACTCCCAGAGACTTTAGTGGTGCGCTTCTTTAGTTCTTTGTCGTCGAAAATGGAATGCAAACAAACGCAGAAAATTATACAAAAAAAAAACAAAACACTGAAGAAATTAACGCACATTTTGCAACGAACATATATTTAGATTTATATATAACTATTTTCCTTAAATAGAGAAAGAGAGAAAATTATAATACAGGTTATGGTAAGCTTAGGCGCCGAGGGAAAAGTTTACAGTTGACCGGATGCGCGTGAAAATATCCTTTCTAGTTATTTATTTCTGAAAAATACTTAAGTGTCTGTATATTTAGCATTAAGCTTGCCATTTTCCGCTTAGTGATTTTGCCTCATTTATTTTGTGAAACGAAAATACTGAAATTTCAAATTAAAATATAAAGCGTTTCGGACAATAAGATGCAAATCTCAAAATATCTAACTGAGTATTTAAAACAAAAAATCAAACATTTTTGGAAATTAGGGATAAGCTAATTCTGGGAAATTGTAAACCGTTGGATAATTAAGTAATCCTTGTTCAAATATTTACTAACACATGTAAGGTGTATTCAAGAATTTACTTTGGCTGGTCATAGATTTTAAAATTTAATAAGGTCGTAGAAAGAATAAAGGTGGTGTTAAATGAACTGATATATGGATTCTTAATAGTTTCAAATTCTACGAAACTATCTGGCATTTTTTTAACATGGTCTATTACACCAGCCACAACTATTTTTAGTTGCTATTAACCTAAAATTTTTAGCTGTCAAACTTTTCTATTTTTAAGCTTCCAACACTTCATCTTGTGTGAGTTTAAGACACCGAAATCAAATACTGCAATATATGGATATCAAAAGAAAGCAGATTAATAAAGCTTCTATTCCAAAATGTTTTGAAAAAGGGCTGTCATTTGTTTAAAAGTAAATTAAGTTGAACTTACAAATTAAGTTAATTTTTCCAATATCAGCGCCAAAGTAACACATTTAAGAAATATTAAGTTGAAATAGATTTTTATTCAAGGGTGTTACCACTTGTTTAAAAATATGATTATAATTTTAAATTATAATCTTACTGAAATATAACAGTATTGATATGAATCGGAACCGTTTATACGTAAACAGAGGGTTGCCAACATTTATCCAATTTAATTGGTAAGTTTCCCGAAATTCTACTGTACTGGTGTCAACCGAAAAAGGTTTAAGGGCGCTTTATTCGATAAATATATTTGGAGAGGGTTGCCTCCTGTTTAAAAAAATTTACCTCTTCTAAAATAGCTTACAATGGTTTTTTGATGTAATAGACTTTGAGAGATTTTGAGAGGTTGTCACGCAAAAATGTATGTGCCGACTCTACGAAGAGATATAGAATTAATACGGGCGAGAGTAGAAATTAGTAAAAATAGTAGTAGCATTAATAAAAATAGTAGTAGTAGTTAGTAGTAGCATTGGTAAAAAAAAGTAGAAGCATAAATAAAAATAGTTGTAGTAATTAGTAGTAGGATTGATAAAAATAGTAGTAGAAATTAGTAAAAACAGTAGTGGAAATTTGCAAAAAAAAAAAAGTAGTAATTAGTAGTAGCATGAACAAATATAGTAGTAGAAAATTGTGAAAATAATAGTAGAAATTATTAAAAATAGTAGTAGAAATTAGTATAAAAAATAGTAGCAGTAATTAGTAGTAGTAAAAATAGTAGTAAAATTTGTAAAACTGCAGTGCAAATAAAAACAGTAGTAGAATTTAGTAAAAAATAGTAGTAGAACATAGTCAAAATATTAGTAGAAATCAGAAATAGCATTAGTAGAAATAGTAATGGTAGCAATAATGGTATCAATGAATTGATCGAAAAACAGGGCCGATAACGAATCAACAACGATTACAGTGTTGATAGGCTATGAATAACGGTAACCGGGTCTATAACTTTTATAATGCGGAAAAAGCTAGCATAACGGGTACTTCGCCCAAGTACCAAGTTTAAAAATATATTATAAAAGGAGAAAAGAGAGACGACAATTTTTTACGCAAACATAATTTCCTTTTCTATTGTAGTATTCTCATTCTATTGTGATACATCACAACAACAACATTACGAATTAATGTACACTTTTCCGTCAAAACCCACAATAAAGTGCTGATGAGTTTATGTTATTAAAAAAATACCGCTTTCTTGTTTCAAGTATTCGTCATCAATATTTTTAAAGCGTCCAAGCATCGGACACATGGTGGTGGGATCCCACAAACACTCAGCACATTCCTTTTGTTTTAGCATAAAAAAAGTGAAATCAGTCCCTGTGACATCTTCACAGCTTTTCTCACATTTCCTTCATCATTCACAGTCCCATCATAATTTATGATTCACTTCTATTTTATTGCATGCCATTTATCTTATGCTATAATTCCACTCGTTGTCAAACCACACAATCCCATTAGTCACTGTTCGAACCAAGTAAATGGTAATCTACTGTCTAGTAGACATTTTTCTTTTTCATTACTTATTTTCTTCTTGTTATGTTTTAACAGAAATTTAGATTTGACACAACTCATCATTTCTGGCTTGACATCGATGGCCTCATAAATATGATTAGTTGGCAGACAGACATATTCAAATATTGACTAGTAGTTGTGAAGTGGAGAAATACACACACAGTTGTAGATAATGGAAGCGAATATAGGCCACCACCATCTGTTAGTTGTATAGTACACTCATCACTTTTCTATCAGATTTTGTTTTTTTTAAATGTTTTTAGTATGTCAATAGCAACGAATGTTAGTTGAATTGTTAGATTGTTGTTTTTTGATGAAAATACGTACATATGTAAGTTAAATTATTTGTTGTTCTACGAACTGGCACAACTATTCCATTAATCATCAACAATTATTATCGCAAAATCATTGTTTGTCTATCTTGGAATTCAGTTATGTACATAAATTACCCAAGCGTGAGAATTTAGCATACCTACTTTCAACTAGTTGATTAAATCGATGCAAAGGACAACTAACATTTAACTAGCTTTTGGATGTCGCAAAAGGGATTGCCTAGTAAAGTGGCCATCTTCTTCATCTGGCCTTCTTTTCAATGGATATTAAGCCGCCTTCGTGCGATGTCATAGTATTTCACGGCGCTTGCTTTAAAATATCTGTAACTTTTATTTATTAATTTTACAGAATAAACTTTAAAACAGACGCTAGCTATAAGGCCTTCAGTCTTCCTTTGATACCAGGTTGTGTTACATGTCTAGCAAAGATGAATTTACACCTTAAATCTACAGTATAATAAAAAAACTAATGATGTTTTACTTAGGTATCTTAAACTACGTTAAATTATTTTAAGGATATGGTTATCTTTAAGAAAATTGTAGATATGCATAATGTATAATAGGGGTTATTGCAGTCCGCGAGTTCCAGATTTTTGCTTTAATAAAACTGAAAAAATCGCCTTTACTTAAGAAGTCAGACGTTAGAGTGGCGGATTTATTAACTTCTTTTGCGACAGCATCAGCGCGTTCACTTCCTAAGATCCACATTAGCTTAATTTTATTTCGAGCCGCGATGAGCTGCGAGCCTGCTAGAGGAAATTATCTAATGCATGATTTAATGTCAGTGCAAATCAAGTATTTAGCTCTGGTTTTTTAGCATGCACAACAGCTAGTTCGATAGCCAAAGCTTCGGCATTAAATATTGTACACTTCGGGTCAAAAATCCATTGGGAAAATGTGTCTCCGTTTATTTATTCACAACGGCCAACGAGGTGTGGTCTACTGTCTTAGAGCCATCCGTATAAATGAAACGCCATTCCGATGCACTATAGTAAACAAGAATATATTCAAACTTTGCTAGGACTTTGCTAGACTGCTTATGTGTACTTTGTTTCGGCAAGTTTAGTAAGGCATTCTCAAAAGATGCTGGTCTAATAACCTAAGAAGCAAGTTTATCAAAGCTCTTTTTGCTGCCGTAAAAAGAAATGAAATTGTAGTGTTTGAATATAAACGCTAAACTATCGGGCGTTAGTTAGAAGAGCGGCATATTTGAAAAAAATCAAAAACTCGAGAAAAACGGTTCTAAAGTATGCAATTTACACATACAATATAAGTGTATGAAATTTTTAGCCAGAGCGAGCTATTACCCAATTTGTAGAGGGTTCGCTCGAGGTACGTAGTCTCAAAAATTATTGGGAGTAGTACTCGCGTCCCGACGTGCAATAACAAACCTCCCAGTCTATTTCTACTATGAAAATACTTCTCATAAAAATCATCTGAAGTCGTTTCAAATACTAACTTAAAAACTTCCCTTAATTTGTGTTTGGTTGGTTGATAGTAGTATTTACTTGCGGCCTAGGAGCCAATTAGCGATATTGTGATACGCTAATTCTTCTGAAACCTCGCTTCCCTATTAACATTACTCATCATATTCAAACGATTTGGATTAGTGGCTGAATCTACTGATGTTGTTTATTGTGCAGGTAACTCGCCAAGATAAATCCTGGTATCTACTGTATATTACGTACCAGTAGGTACGGGGTATCGGGCACAAATTTTAGATATAGTACTCATTCAAAGTATCCCTCTAAAAGAGTCGGGTACCCATAAATATCGAATTTCAAGAACTCGATACCCAAAATATCGACACTAAATTAAAAACGAAGTTCAATCATAATTAATCACGTTAACTTGACGAGCCGAATTTGAAGACTAAAGTTTTGAAAAGCTGGTACTCTTTCCGATCCACCGCACGACTGAACACTCACAGAGCTCACAGAACGATTTCTCTACAATCCTCGAGGTTGCAGCGCCGACATCGAGTGTTCTATAGGATATCGATCTTGGCCGCATGTTCAACAATCAGCTAGTGTCCCGCGATAGTGGCTGTTAGTCTGGGTATATCTTTTATTGGCCTACTTAGTAGGTCTACTGTTCTTGATGTGTATTAAGTGTGCCAGATTTCCTTCGCAATTTCGCAAATTGTTTTTGTTTCTGATATTGATGAGAACTGTTTGTTTGTTTAGTTTTCTCTTGATTACTCCTTGCTTCCACCTCAGATTCATCATAACAGATTCGAACTAAGTTGTCGAGCCTCTCTTCAGCTCAAATGTTTATATAACCGGGAACTTGGGCGAGAGAGGTTTCCATTGGCTCGGTCGCCAAGCCCAATGCCGGCTTACAGTCCCCAACAATTTTGGAGTTTATCATTGCTGATGCTAATGCTACGAGTGTTGCTTGACTGTCTGGGGAGAATATTTTATGCTCGCTATTTCCCCTCAGCACTCTATAGGTCTTCTCAACGCCTAGTTTCATCATCTGGAAGATGCTAGCAAAGTTAGGTAAGCGAACCGAGACGTCTAGTTTCCCCTAAAACACCTTTACACCCACCCCGCAGCTCATTTGGGCCTGTCGGTGCCGATGGTCATTGTGTTGTCCTCGACTAATCTCTCCCTACTCCAGTCCTGTTTAGAAGGAAACCTGGCCTTAAAGTTTTTCCTGAACGCAAGCGAAGGAGACACGTAGTAAGTTTGATCCTTTGTTTCCTAGAGTTTGTCAAGAATCCGACTATGTCCCTATTGGTTTGACCTCCAGCAGCCTGTTTTTCTGAGTCTGAGAGCTCGCTGCCTTATAACGGTCGTGTGTATTTGCAGGACCTCATTGATTGAGTTGATACTGCGGCCGATTTGTGGTACAACAACTTAACGCATACCATACACATTGAGCTACATACGAGCGAACTAACAAAAGTTGGCTTAGTTGTCGACTTTTTTATCTTCTCGCCTTAATCGCCATTTCTATAGATCCACTTCTCGAAACAATCTTCAGAATCTTACTTTTTAATCTTATCAAGTCCACCATTAACCACATCAATTATCTCCGCATTGGTGTTCAACCCCCTTTCCCTCAAAATTTCTTTTAATTTTGGAAAATAACCAGAAATCGCAAGTTCCTAAATCCGCGGAATAGCCTGCAGTGTTAGCTGCCGCGTGGCATGATGTTCAAAGTTGCGCCTCTGTCTTTTAGTTTTTAAACTAATTTTTTAAAACGTTTGGTAAGCAGTCTTCGTTATATCATTTTGCAGTTTCCGTTGGATTCTATTTCGGGGAAAAAGCAGCTATGATTTTGAATCTGGAAAGTAAACTGGCATCATTACTTCTGTTGCTTAGCTTTAGCCGATGGATTTGCTCCAGTTGGGGTGCATAACTTGGACTGCTGTTTGGTTTGAAACAACTTTTACAACTTAGCTTCTTGACTGCGAATTTTCGAATTTATTGATGAAGAATTAAGCAAAATGGTTTCGAGCCTCTTTCTGGAACCCAATTATAATTAAAATTCGTGGTACCTAACGAGCAGATTTCTTCGTGCATCTCAGATGGTTACTTAATATTCGCGATACAGCCATGGGATTGGAGCTAAATTCATCAGCAATCATCTATTGTATTAATATTGGATCTTCGACAATTTTCTACTTTACCACAGCAACAGTAACGTCGTCAGTGAAAGATTTTAGCCCACCTTCACGGAGCTTGTCCTCTGCAGAAAAATGTTGATGATATTCGGAACCACTTCGAAGAAGTTTCATAGGCATTGTGATATTCACTAAATATTTGTAGCGGCTTTAGTTTACGTCGAAAACCGAAGAGAATCATAAAACGAATTTCTCTTTGTGTTGCTGTTGGAATTTTGTCTAAGCCATTCTCTATTCGCTATTTTGCATATTCTCGTCTACATTTCAACCGATCGCTTCGAAATGTAGAAAGAGCTCTCGTAAAATAATTGCAACGCGTTTGGTATTTTTCATTTTTATTTTAAAGATTCAAAGACTCAAGAGTCACTAACTGCTCGGCCGCCAATTGGGTTCGAATCCTGGCCAGGTCAAGTAACATAAAAAAATAATCGAAAAAATTTCTCGCAACCATCATTTGCCGTTCGGAGTCGGCGTAAAACTTTAGGTCCCTCAATTTGTGTTACAACTTTAATTTGAAAATGTTAATATCTACATATATGTTCGATATTAATTCTACACACACTTTCTTTATATGGAATTTATACGTTTTATATATAATCTATAAACCAATACTTGGAACGAATAACAAGCGCCACCCATCTTACCACTACCGATAACTAACATCAGAATAAATATGACTTTTAATCAACGCTATAACCAAGCTAAATTTATGCGTAATACTTTACTCAGGCATGATCCGTACGTTGTAGATATGGGCGTTTGTATGTAGATAATTACTGGCAACAAATTTACATAATAATTTACCACCTGTGGCAGAACTGAGCAACTTACTTTACGAGATTGCTTTATCGGAATACCAAGTCAACTTTTAGTTGGCATCAAAGCGATGTCAAGCGTAATAAATGCCAGCCAAACAGCAAACAATGTGTAAAGATGGGTGAGGGGGCAGAGTATCGAAGTGATGGGAGTCAAGTAGCGGTGGTGAAGCAATGAAAACATCACTGAACAAGACGAGCAACGTAAGAGAACATAACAGCAATTAGACCCAGATAAACGCCTGCATTAAACACAAAGTATTTAGGTATGTTAGTTAGTTAGGAGTGTGTGTGTGTGTGCGTGTGTGTGCTCTTGTAAATGAGTCGTTGTAGTAGATTCGCACAAATACGCATACATGTACATACTTATACTGACATCCAGCCAAAGCTCCGTATGTTATGCTACGTTCAACATTGCACACCACCCCAAATGAGTGAGCGCTGTTTAACAAGAACACACTCGTAGCAACATGGAGCGATGTGAAACGTATTTGGAGCAGAAACACAATTATTAGTCGCTGCTTGCTCGCTTGTTTCAACTGCAAAGGTAAGGTATACATTTAGGCGTAAATGCGTATGTGGCGTGAATGTATGGTGAATATGGGATATTGTTAGCGCAAAAAGCGTGGGAGTGCATGCGCGTGTGTGTGTGTGTGTACAGCAATTAGTCTGGTAGCCAAGGTTGTATAGCTAAGCGTTGTTGTAACATACACAGTGGGCGTGTCGTGCGACAAGTAGCGCTGGAAATAGTAATGAAAAAACAAAAAAGAAAAACAAAAAACAAAACATAAAGGGAAAATGAAAATAAATATAAAATGCACGCGAAAAGAGGTGACGGCAAGGCAATAATGTGCAGGCGGAAATAATATTTGAAATATGTTGGAGGTTGGTAATAAGCACTAAACTGCAGGAAAACGTTTAATAAAAGAAGCAGATTTATTGTTGAAGGAAAACAATAATGTGCGTCGAAATATGGAATGAATATTTTATTTAAAGCCAATTAAATAGTAATACAGAGCTGCGCTCGTAGTGGCAAGGAAAAAAACAGTAAAAGCATCAGTAGGTGTATTAAATAATTTTACAATAATGCTAGCTTCGAATACATGAAAAGTGTGGGAGCCTTCAGAAATTCGCCCAAGCGCATAAAGGTTTTTTTTTGTTCTGGAAACTTTATTTCGCCAAATGAAATTGAATATCTACACCGGTTTACCTTTCACCAGTAGTGAAACTCTCAACGTTCGGCTTAGATATATGTCGAGAACGACCGACATCCGGCTTCTACTTTGGTCATGTTCGACCGCCAAAGATTGGCTCGATTTTGTTTTGGATTCGAACAGAAAAAAACTAATTTTAACCGACTTTTATTAATTTAAAAATTGTATCAAGTTTTTCATATGTTTCTCTTTGGAAAATAAATGAAATAATACTTTCGGATTTACATGATAGCGACATGACTAGCAGTAAAAATATTGACAAAAATAATTCATTACATAATTAATTGTACATTTATTTGCATGAAAATCTGCAGCCAGAAATTGTGATATTTTTGAAATTGCTCAAATATATCTATCGAGTGTGGCTAGTGGGCAATTATTCCGTGCTATACGGGTCAGCTTTATATTGATATAGGGCAACGGATATGTCGGCGGAAATGTCAATTGGCTGTTATTTTTACATTGCAATATAAAATTACTAAATGTGGTGTATTCAAAATATAAGTTTTTGCATTGTTAATTTAACCATGATACAAATATTATAAGGTAAAACCGTTCGTGCAATTCGTCGGCCATAATTTTTTTTTTTTTTTTTTTTTTGAAGTTTGCCAACATTATAAAGTGTTACTATTGAGAGCAAAGCAAACGCTAAATAATAATAAGCAATTAAAAATATTCAAATATTCAGACTGCCTAGTACACCTTTTTTAAAAACAATAATAAATGTCTGTAATTTTCAAAATTCGTCAATTATTATTTTAGGCTTTGAAAATGTTCGGTTCGCCCCAAAAAATCGGTGTTCAGTCGTTTCTTGATAATGGAAAGTTAACAAATAATATCTTCAGAGAGCAACGGCAAACAGGGAAATTGTGTAGAAAATCAGAGAAAATCAGGAAGTTTAATTTCATAGAGATATTTGCCGATAGTCTAATATTCCGGTTTTTACGGTAAAAAAGAAAAATTCTCAACTAAAAGAGGCTAAAATGCTTCTTGTACTAACGTTATTGAATTAGCAAATTTTGAAACGAGGTAAAAGTTTTGCGATCGATTTTACGCTAACTTGCTCTTGAGGCAGATGTTTGAATTGTTCAGCAGAGGTCAAATTTTGGGAGCAATGCAATTTAATGTAAATTTTCTCGCTAGGTGGCGCATGGTTTTGGCAATCTCCACATATGTGATACGAATTAACCACTAGGTGGCGCGGACATCAATATGTTCACAAAAATAGCATTTTCGGTCCGATTTGGTTGAAATTCAAAACAAATATTATATAAAAACTTACGAACAGAATGATGCACTATTGACCAAAAATCGATTTTTTTGGCATGAAGTCTAAGTCTGTGATATCAATCACAAATAAGGTTTGCGAATATGTTATAAATTCCTCAAATGACGTATCAAAATGTTTCGGTTCGTGGATTTATATCATGTAGCCCCCATATGACTGATTTGGCCGATCTCTGTACATCAACTGCGCTTTTTTTGATGCTATACTAGTGTAGACAAAAGATATTTATTGAGATTTCCTTTATTATAATTTTATGACACTATTATTACTTAATATTGTATATATTTTTATTGGGGATTCAAGGTCTCCAGGAGTCTAAAAATTTTACTTTTTTACTTTGAAAAATAAAGATTTCCTTTCAAAAAGGGACAAAATAGAGCAAGGAAAATTAGTTATTTATTAATCAATACAATTTATCTATTTATTTATTTATTTATTAGTAATTTGATCAGTTACAAATTACAAAAGTAGTCTAGCGCTAAAAATACTTACAGACTACGTAGAGATAACAATATACAACTTGATTTATTATAATTAAGCATGAGCAATTAAAGATTTAAAAATATGCTTAGAAACTGAAAAGTCGATTTCTAAAGAATTTGAGTGAAGATTAAATTCCGTTAATGTTCGAAAGATGGGAGCGTTAGAAGCATACAGGGTCCGAGAAAATCCCGTATAAAACGTGTCACTAATTCTAAGCGGCCTGCTTGGAACATGGAACGGAATACTCTCGAGGAGAGCTGGTGCATCGATTGAACCGCTAATAATGTCGAAGACAAAAGACATTGACAGTAACGTTCTTCTGCATTCCAGACTTTGAATTTGGGTAATAAGTTGTCATTTTGAAATTTTTGCAACAGTTTGGCATTCAAAAAAGTTTTTGTTAAAATACAAAACCAATGGAATTATGCCAAAAAAAATTTGTTTCTGTTCAAAAACAGATTTTCAAGTATTTTCTTTCAGGAGTTTCGCATTTATCGCACAAATTGACACTTCGATTTTTTTTGAAAAGCAAAGAAATAGAAAGCTTGACTTGAAGGATTATATTTGTACAAATCATTGTAGGAAGAAACAATGAGATAATATATCAAAGATATAATATTTTCAGAGAACAACGGTTACTTCTTATCGTACGTAAATTTACGGAGCGGCAAGCGGTCAGCGGCACAGGCAAGGGTTCTCGGTTGATTTCGTTGCATAGCCCATGAGAGCAGTGTTCGTCAATTTATTATCTAATTGTTTATATGCACTATGTTTTACGAACCAGTTTAGCAATTTCTTGACCGAGCCGAAGCCGAAATGTTTAATAATGTGTTTAATAAAAATTAAAAAAATAAAACGTTCAATAAAAATTTAGAAATGATCGGCCCACGTTCGGTTTTTTTTTGACGAAGCTGAACCGAACCCGAGCAGAACTTTGATGGCCGAATATCCCCGAAGCCGAAGTGCCGTTCTTTATATTTAACATTAACCATATAAAGAAAGCATCAAACTTTATTCAGCATTAAAAAAAAAAATTGAACAATTAAAAAAAAATATATTTCCAAAAAATTGTGTCCAAATCTTTATAAACTTTTCGGGTATACACTTTTATAGCCAATTCAATTCGATTATGACGGCGTTAAACAGTGGAGTTTTGATACCTCAAAATAACTTTCAATTTACTTGAGCTAGAAAAATTAATGTTGAGTATCTTTTTATATATAGACCAATTAAAACAAAATTTTTTTTAATAAAATTTTTTAAGAAAATATTAAAAAAAGTTTAATTTTTTCCATCATAACTACATGCATTAAAAAATTAAAAACATATTGCCAACACCAAATGCAATATCATCACTCCCAGTCTGGAAATTGAAATTATCTTTTAATTTTTTTTTTACTTGTGATGATTTAAAAAATCCAAGGCCAGTAGTGGTAGGTTCTGAAGCTTTTTTAATGTAGTTTTCTTAAACTTGAAATAATGTTGTCGGAAGTTATGAGAAACCTATTTGAAATATTTTTTTTCTCTGCTACTTTTCCGTGTGAAACATTTAAAAAATATATTTAAATGCTTTGTGTTAAATCCTTTGCTATAATCCATATATTTCGACTATGTAATAATGAATTTAAGTTATATAGAAATTTGTCTTAAAATATGTCAAAATCTGGATATGTATACGAGACAATTTAACCATAAATTTGACAATATATTTTGTAAAATCAGTAGTTATAAGAACTTAATATATTTATTTACGAAGGCGCGTCAAAAAAAATCAACAAAATTAATTTGCCAAAATTTATTTGCAGGGACATTCAATTGAAACCAAAAACAAGAGAAAACGAAACATTATAGATACAATTTGGCACAGACATTGTAGAACTAAAAAATAAATATTTCACAAAAAGGGCACATAAATTTTTTGCAATATGCAAATCATTACTACATTACTACAATTAAAAAAAAAAAAATTAACAATTTTAAAAGGAAACAATGTATTTTATATAATATTTATACGCATAAATTGCAAAAATCAATTACGTTCAAAAAAATGTAAAATAATTGTGGTTGAAGGTTCCATAATAAAATTATGATTTTTACGGGAAATTTTATTAAAAATTAAAATACTGCGAAATGTATAACGCGCTCTCCACGAAATGCTGGTTAAACATCCAAACGTTCGTAGCATATTTTTTTCCATATAACCCATGAGCAAAATTTATTTTTAGGAATCAAAT
This sequence comes from Anomoia purmunda, assembly GCA_951828415.1. NCBI lineage: Eukaryota > Metazoa > Arthropoda > Insecta > Diptera > Tephritidae > Anomoia > Anomoia purmunda. The sequence continues at coordinate 125,617,112 of OX639994.1, forward strand.
TATCAAAAATTAACTGACATTTTTATCAGCGAAACGTTTGTGTATAGAAATAGTCATTGCTTCTGTAAACCAGCCTCATTAAAACCGAATGCCCTCGAAATCGTGAGTTTCAGAAAAATAAAATAATATAAGATTTTAGCTGTAGCTGCAACTCACCTAAATATTCAATATATATTCAAGTAATTAAGTGATTGCTTTATTGAAAAATATGTATTCCTAACTAAGTAATCGAAACAAATGCGAACTAACAACAACAACTATAAAATATGTAAGCATGTGACACATGTGATTTGCCCCAAAAACCCCCCAATGAGTTGGAAACTTTGCCGCAAAGCAACAATACAACAACAAGGCAATCACAAAAGAATGTTTTTTTTTTTGGCAATGGCAGCCGTGTCACTGCAGGATATGTGCTGACAATGATGAAAGCGAAAACCGGAAGGAAAAAGTGGCTGAAAAAGCGCAAACCTAAAAAACAAACAAAAAGTATACGCTTACTTTCGGCTGCAACTTGAATGAATGACGAAAATGCGTAGGCATAAGGGAAACTGACGTCAATGTCTGTTATGGTCATATGTATGTAAAATATATTGAATATGTGTGTATGTATGTATGTTATTGTAAATGGTGCTAGGGGCGTATGAGTGACAAAGGTTTTTCTTTTTGAAAATATTCCGCCAACGACTAGCAGACAAATGGACAGGCAGGGTAATTAAAAGCGAAATGGAAGTGAAGATAAAGGATATGCCTTGGAAAGATACCTTAAATATACATTCATATATGTATGTATATATTGGCGAGTGTAATCGAAAACCCGAATTGTCAGTATTGGGCGGAGCTTCTCTACCAACTTTCGGTAGTTTTGATTATCAGTCACTCTCGAAAGGTAAATGGTTTTTCTAACGCAACACTTAATGGTGTCCCAGTTTCTGGCAAAGGGGTATTCACTTTAGGGGCAATCGTAGTAATGGTACTTATTATTAATTACAAAACCGGTTAAAATCGGCTACTTTTTTACGGTTAATGTTTAAAATAAAACGGTTATTACTTTTCAGTCAACCGAAAAATAACGCAAAATATGTTCGACAATTTTTTTGTATTTAGTTTTAGTAGTAGTAGTTAGTAGTAGAGCTAGTAATTAGTACTTTTAGTGGTAGCAGTTTGTAAAATTTAGTAGCAGAAGTAGTATTAGTAGAAATGATAATAATTAGGAGTAGTAGTAGTAGAAGAAGAAGAGTTAGTAGAAGCGATAGTAATTAGACGTAGTAGTAGGAGTAATAATTAGTTGTTATAGTAATTAGTAGCAGTAGTAGTAGTAGTAGTGAGTAATAGTAGTAGAAGTTATAGTTGACGTAGTATTTTTAGTAACTAGTAGTAGTAGTTGAAGTAGTTAATAGTAGTAGTTGAAGTTGTAGTTGTAGTAGTATTTTTAGTAACTAGTAGTGGTAGTTGAAGTTGCAGAAGTAGTAGTAGTAATTATTAGCAATAGTTGTAGTGATGAACCAGTCTCGTACTACGCAAAGGTCCTGAAATAGTGCCGAAATGGTCCCAAATTGATATGTCGCTACCTCAGTGTGTATATTTGTTTCTTTCTCATATAAGCGTCATGTCGTTGAGTTCGTGGCGCGATATCGGCACGACTTGCGTTACGCCGCAATCAAAGTTTTACTTAAAAAATTATCAAACCCCAACGGAAATTTTCTCCTTTTTTTTATAAAAAAAATAACGAGCATAAAACAAACAAAAGGAGAATAGCCAAAGCAAATATTTTGGCAGGGATTACAGGGAGAGGTGCCAATATTTCGAAAGCAATGGACGATTCATTCAATAAAAAATGGCCATATTCCATACTTTGTGTTTACGTTGAACTTGATTTGCGAAAATGCATTAAATTTAACTGAGTTTAACGATGCTATCACTAAAATCAGGAAAACGACAGTAATTTGGTTTGAGCGTCTTACTGAAGCAAGCAGAAATTTACGCTTCTTAGAGTCTTCAGTTGGAACATTAAAAGCGAATATGTTAAAACCTATGACCGCACAAATAAGGGAAGATCCAATGTCATCTAGCTTTATCACTAATAATGAGGTACTTATGACGCGAAGTGGCTGAAATTCCCCTGGCATTGAGAGTGGGTGTGAAACGTCATCTCTTTGTTATAATGATTTTGATTTATGGGCCTCTTATGGTGAGACTTTAGCGAACAAATTATGGAGAAAGGACAATGGCTCCTTATATCCCCAAGACGAATTTGAGCTTCTTTCTCAATGCTCCGGTTTTAAATTGAAAAGAAATGTAAGTGCTAACTGAGAAAAAATTAAGCTTGTTTATTCTATCCCTGCTTCCCAAAAATATTGTTATTTAATAGGAATTTCCATAACCCCAAAACGTCCGTTTTCCTACCGCTACGGAAAAGCAAAATAGATTAGCATCGAAACACTTGTCTTAAATTCTGCTCCCAAAATTTTACTAAAAGTACTCGTACAGCGACCGTTATCACTATGAGTTCTATGAAAAATATAGATATTTAATCAATATATTTAAGATTTTAAACTTTGCAATCAATAATAATAACAAATTTCCGACGTTTGGTAATTTGTTCAGAAATAAAAGTTTTGTATTGAATAATACGTTTTTGAACGAGAAAAAAAATCATTTCTCTGGTATTATTTTTTTTGTCTTAAATGCATATCGACTATCTTTTTATTTTTTCTTGAAATGAAATTTATCAGAATTCTTTAATGAAAATTATCAGAATTTTTTTAGTTTTATTTTTTTTCATCAAAAGTAATCATTATATTTTGAGTTATATTTTTTTGATCTAAGATAAAACTTAGTATATGTTGACCAAGGCGGTGTGGCGAGCTCTTCGCTATGCCAAAAAAAAATTTTTTTTTTAAATTCCAAAAAAAAATTTTATCTGCGAAGTACAATAATGCGCAAGAAAAACTTCTGCAAAAATTAAACTCAAAAATTTCTGCTAATTTTTAATCAAAAAACAAAAAAAAAACACATACATAAAAGAAAAACTCAAAAAAATTCTTTTAATTATTAATCAAAAATATAAAATTAATAAAATAAATATTTTTAAGCAAAAAATAGCAATTCACAATAAAATCATTATTTCAGAGCGAAAAACCAACGCTCGAGAATTTTTCTTTATTCTTGTCCAAAAAAGTATAACTCGATATGATTCATTTCTCTAAGCGATTAATAAAAATCTATAAATAATTATTAATTGTAATTTTTGCAGATATATCCCAAAAACTTTTTTAAATCATAACAGATTCATACAGGTCATGAAAAAATATACATATAAGTACATACACTCAAAACTGTTGTCCGATATTTGGCAGCTTATGATTTTTTCATTGAAATTTTAAAAATAGTCCCTATTTCGGTGTCTGCTACTTTAAAAATTTGAGGTAACATTGGTTTAAAATTTTAAGGCACAAAATTCGTTCCAAAATTTAGCAAGTAACAAATAAAGTTTTTTATAACTTGTTAAATACTTTTCCATTTTTTTTTTGCGGTTTTAATCGAAATGGCCGTTAAATCGGTTAATTTCTTACTCAACACCCCAAAAGAATTCACATTTCCTCTAAAAGTTAACATCACAAAACACAAAAGGATATTTAAGTAAAGATCAAATGCGTTTATTTTATTTTTGGGTTCACTTTCTTCCGCAAATTGCTCAATAATACTTCAAATAAACGTCACTCACTTCCCTTAACACATTCCCATTCGAACTGGCATTCTCTGTCAAACTGTCAACGCTCTCTACGCTTTCCAGCGGAACAATACGCGCTTTTAGACGCCGCAACATTTCAAAGGTGGATGAGATTAACAAAGCGTGAACATCTCTCCACACACACACACACACCCACACACACAATTCATATTCACATAGTGGTAGTCGCTGGTACATTTGAAATCCTTTATCAGCAACGAACACTCACTCAGCGAAGCAATGAAGCCACAAGAATAGCCATAACATGGTGTCGATGTTTTTTTCCTCCTTTTTGGCGCTTTAAGATTTGAAGGACTTCCGAAAATGCTTTCACAATCCCACAAACAAAGATACGTACGCACACAAAGTGAATATAACAACTACAACATCAACAACAACAAGTAGCACTTAAAGCAACAATACTCGCACAACAGCGCCACTAATACGATAGTTGGCTGGCTGACATGGCTGCATCCAGTTTCCCCCCCCCCCGGCTATGTGTAGGTGTTGCACGAAGGCCTTCCATTTTGTGTACAGTAAATAAGATAAAAAAAGCGAGTGCTGAGTGCGCCCAGTTAACTCCAAAACTATAAGTTAGTCATTGGGCTGTGGGAGTTTCGCGCCTTTGTTAAATTTGCGTGCGTGGGATTGAGCGCAACGTCGCCGCCTATTCTAGCTTTGTGGTTTGTAGGGCGTCAGTGTGTGCTTCTAACTAATTGCATAGAGAGTGTGGTACAATATTTCAAAGAACCATTAGATAACACTGCTTGGCCTTTACTTAAGACAAAATTTAGATGGAATTGTATTCCTTGTTTGGGTGGTGTTTTAAGGTAGCATGTTATTTTCTTTGAAGTTTTCTATGTTATGTAGTAAATATTTCCCCGAATTTTTGTCAACTGTGTTTGTTCATTAAAAGTTGAGATAGCTTTTCTAGGTACTACTACTATTATTTATGAAACACAAGTTAAATCATATAACCCAGTTTTCCAACATCTTCGTGATCGTTTCTGGCTTTATATCACGAATGACGTGTTCGATATTCGTCTTAAATGCCTGATTGTTCGTATAATATCGGCACATAGTCGTCTGAAGCGAAAAAGCGTGTGCATAAAATCACAAAAATAGAATTTGTCATATCGATCCCAAAACTGCATGCAAGTATTATGGAAAGTCGAATGAAGAGATCCCTCCACTCCACACTAACCCAAATTGTTTTTTTTTTTAATTATAAATTTTTCTAGCCATATATTATTGATATTCGACGGTTTTATTAAAGTATATACATATGTTAACTATGAAGATTCATAAAAAACAGATTTGAGGTTGCAACCCTGTGCTTTCAGTGCGCTTTCAAAGTCATGGGTATGGTCTGCGCTTTGTCAGAATAGGTGTAAAATTATTATTAAGTTTTGAAGTCTTGTGAACGGTTGTGTTATCTTAAAGGAAAAGAAAATCAGATCATATGAATTAATAGCTTAGCAAAATAGCGGTAGATGTTAGTGGCAATAGTGGACGAAATTAGTAAAAATAATAGCAGAAATTAGTGCAAATAATGGTAGAAATTAGTAGTAGCATTAATAAAAGTAGTGGCAGAAATGATTGGAAATAGTGGTAGTAAATGGTAGTAGTATTAGCAAAAATAGTTATAGAAATTAGTAAGAATAGTGGTAGAATTAATAAAATTAGTGTCAAATTAGTAGTAACATTAGTAAAAATAGTGGTAGAAATTATTAGTCCCTTTAGTAAAAAAGAAATACTGGTGGGAATTAATAGTAGTATTAGTAAAAATAATGGTAGAAATTAGTTAAAATAGTGGTAGAAGGTAGGAAACATAGTGGATGGAATTAGTAAAAAATAGTGGTAGAAAAAAAGTGGAAGAAATTAGTAAACATAGAAGTAGAAATTAGTAGTAGGATTAATAAAAAATAGTGGTAGAAATTAGTAAAAAAAGTGTATGTAGTAAAATAGTGGTAGAAATTAGTATTAGTATTAATAAAAAAATAGGAATAGAAATTAGTAAAAAAAAGTGTAAGTAGTAAAATAGTGGTAGAAATAAGCAGAAATAGTGCTAGAAATTAGTAAGAATACTCGTAGTGGTAGATATTAGTAAAAATAGTGGTAGAAATTAGCAATAGCATTAGGGACAATAGTGGTAGAAACTAGTAAAGCGATTCTGACGCGTCTTTCGTTACCAAAATTAGGTTTTTTCGATTTAATAATAAAAGTGTTTTGCTCATTTTTGCTTATTTCTACAAAATTTTAAATTTTTAGTGAAGTTCGAATTTCCACATGAAGAGCTGTTGACTCTTTGGCATAGGTATAATAAAAAAATAAGAAAGTATATTTTTTACTAAAATTGAAAAATCGCTTTTAGGTAATGAGAAAGAAAAAGAAATACACAAAAAAGTTGCAAACTTTGTCGCTTTTATTGCTAAAAATTTACTGAAATGCGGTGATATCTGGAAATAAAGCCACAATGTGCGCTCTAGCAATGGAACACTAGCTTCTGGAATGGAAACTGCTTCGAGTACTTTGAAAATACGCACGCACTCCAAAACGCAAAATTTTGTATTCGGATACACAGAATCGAGTACGGGTCTAGCGAATTAGTATTTTTGTTAAACAAATCGCGGTTTGACGCTGTGCAGTTAGAAACTAACTTCAATTTGTTATTTACATAACAGAGCAAACTGATATAGCAAATCTCTACAAGCGAGTGCCATGTGTACGAGTACTTCGTCAACAGTCACTATTGGCAATCGGGAAAAATATCAGAAATGGATGAAAGATTTTTTTCCTTGTTTCAAAGAGGTTTTTTTTGAGTGCAAATTCATTCCGAAATGCAATGGGAAATATTTTATTTATTTTCGATAACATTTCCGTCTTTACCTTTTATATCTAGAACTCATATGCACTTGCTTTCAGAACTCTATTGCTATATTCCTTTTTTTTATCAGACTAAGAACGAGAAACCGTTTAGAAATATCATCTTCCAAATCTCTACCCGATCCTATCCTGTCAAAAAAAACACGAACCTGAATTCTGATAACAACGACACAGCCGATTTTTACAAATATTTCGAATCAATAACGTATTTGAATATTGAACTCTGAACTCGAGTAACCGATCCGAGTATCTGACCCGAGTCTCTATTCTTCTTTTAATGACTACTAAAGAACTCGAGTACCAATAATAGTCGAATCGGCATATCACTAGTTTACTTAAGTGACCACGTAATGTCAATGTTTTGTCAGAAGTGGCTAGCAAGTAAAGTTTTAAACAGATAACAAAATTTTTTTTTGTGACTAACAGCGAACATTTTATGCTTTTACATTTTTTTTTGACATTCGACGTTTTTTTAATTTTCAAAAGTTTAATTATATGAAAGTTAAAGATGCATAAAGCACTAAATCCGAAGTCATCTAAAAATCGGACTACGTCTTCTATTACTGAACATATGAACTGAAGTACATGAAAACCCGTATGAGCTACTCTTACCTCTTTTTTCAGAAAATTGGATTTAAGTGATTGCCTAAATTTCAAATGTAAAGAACAAACAGATACACAGGAGTGATACTGAGTTGATATTTACTAGAAGCGTAAAAATTTTCCACCATTACAGTGTTTTATATTATATTCAAAATCAGCGACCGTAAAAACTTTTGCATACCATGTTTTATAAAAAAAACTTCCGTTTTCACTTTTGTCCACTTAGTTTTCCTATTCCGCCCACTGTGTGCTGTTATGAAACGATATTATGCGAACAATCCATTAACGATTCAGGGCCTTAAAGAGAATATCGAGCAAGTCATTCCGCACAAAAAACTTTACAACGGAGTCAGATCGCTTTTTAGAGGTGTTAAATTGTCTTCGCCGAGCAGAATAATAGCACGATTACCGGGTTTGTCGCTCAAAAATTCGGTTGTGCCATGACAAGGTTGTCCAAATACATTTCTTCAATTTCCAGTCACAAAAACTCATTTATCACTGCTAACCGAAATTTTCAAGAAAAATGCGCTTCGTCTGAATAGATGATTTTTCGAGCCACGTTGTTGTCCACTTCGAACTGCTCTAAGGTGCAAACCGAGAAGCGGATGATCGTGCGCCTTCAATTGTTTCAATTGGACCTTGGACCTACCGAATAGTACGAGGCTTTGAAGAAAATCGCATTGGGCTGGTGTTTGAAATTTTGAATTGTTCTATGGCAGCCAGAACAGCTGTAATATTTACCATTTCAAAAACATATGTATGTGCAATTATAATAGTTAAACTCATAGTTATATTCAATGAGCAAAAATTGTGCATAAATGATTTTTCAAACAATTTTACGAAACCATTCAATTATCAATTCATATTTTCTAACAATAAATATATCGTTATTCAACTCATTTCTAAATTATCTTCTTTTTCTATTGCAGGCTGTCAGTTTGTGCGGACGCTTTGCCTTCAGGGTAGCGAAGTCTGTTTTGATGGTAAGGCTAAGTCTTAAATTATAAACAATTCACATAAATTATATGCCCGAGTTAAAACGATATTAAAGTATTTATTTTCGTTAAAAAAATTAATATATCTATATAAAAATGTTGCCTTTTTCTTTGTTACAACTTGACACGGATATTAGCTACATTTTAATCCGTTAGGTGACGCATGTGTCGAGATATAGGAGTGCGACGATGAATACTTTTGAGAAAAATGAATCCGCTAGGTGCCAGAAGAGTCGAATTATTCGAAAAATCCATATTTTTGATCCGATTTTGATGGTATTAGAAATACTTTTGTGTAAAATGAATCCGTCAGGTGGCGCTCGCGGCGAGTTATTCAGAAAATCTCTATTTATGATCCGATTTTGATAAAATTAGAAACGTATAATGAAGATGCGTCGAGAAATACTTTTATGAAAATGTATCCACTAGATGGCGCTGGAATCTAGCTATTCCATAAACTACAACTACTTAGTAAAAGAAAAGCAGAATTTAATAGAATTTAACTGAAGGGGGCCTATAAATTTTAATACACTGCAAGAAAAAATGTTTTTTGATATTCTCCGAAAGGATTTTAATATATGTAATAATTTTTATATTCTACACCAGTAACGGCTACAATTTAGTGATCAGCTTGCTTACTGAGCATATGTAAAATACATACATAGGTTAAATTTAATTAATAAAACTCCACCATAAAAATTAGTTTCAGTAATAGCTCAATAAAGCTTAGGAGGTTCTTAAAATTTTATAAACCTAGAGAAATGCTTTCCTGGTGGATTTAGATCTTTAAGCTATTGCCTTAGAGAAATATTGTTCTGCGAAAAATTTCTCTTGCGACCGCTAACTTCTAAAATTACGAGAATATTCACCAATAATTAATAGCCTTGAATACCTTCTACATTGGAAACTTTCGCTTGGGAAAAAAAAAATGTTCCCCCACTTTGTTATCACCGTTTGTCTTATTTTAGTTTCTTCTTTTCTCCATTTGCTCGCTCTCCTTTTTCTTCTTTATTGACGCAGTCACAGCCGAAGCGAATCCAAGTGTTCCATAAAAAGAATAATCTTTATTTAATCCAAGTTATAACTGCGGCCAACTAGAAACACCAACTGCAGCCAAAGTATTTTGAAACATGCCAGCGCAGATAGGGTCTTCCTCTTCCTTTGCCACTTCCAGCATTATCTGCGATATTGGCGTAAGCCCATGAATCTTCGATGCATCACTGGATGTAGATCTCCAAAGTTGGTATTATTATCAATTTTATTGTTGTTCCACTACATTCACTTCGATTCTCTACATAGTTTAGAAAAAGCAGAGTTACTTTCTTCAGTCCAACGGGAGCAATACCGTCGGCATAAACCCGAGCTCTTTAAATCAGCAGCTCGAGATATTTTTTCCAGGCTAAAGTTAAACAGGCCTCAGGAACAGCAGTCACGCTGCCATCGTTTGGTATCAGAGTTTGGTAGGATAGTTCCTCTCAACGTCATTTTAACTGCGCAGCTAGGATTCTCTGGTACTTGGCGAAGATTATGTCTACGACAGAGTACACTTGAATTCCACCGCCAGACCGGTGGTCGTCGAGCCAAAATCTGTATGAGATCTTATACCTCCTCGCCTAGTATTTTTTTTTAATATTCACAAAGTTTTTCATGCTAAAACTTGTTCCTTAATTTTACATCAAAATACAGCTCATTCTATAATAAAAGCCATAGAATTACAAATTTCAAATGTTATGTAAATAAATAAAATTCACAAAAATTCAGTAAATTTTAACAACTTTTAGTTTAAAATTTGTATGTAGTTTTGTATACCATTAAATTTTAGTATAACAAAATTAAAATTTTTAAGTGGCTGAAAATACGTTTTGATTTTGGTTTTTTTTTTTTGTTAACGGTGTTGCACATTTTTTCTATATAACGGAGGAACCAAACTTATTTTTATTTGTAAGAAAACCGGTCACATTACCGATAAAAAAAAATTAACAAAAATCATAGGGACTTTTTAGCCACTTAAAAATTTAACTTTAGGATACTAAAATTTAATGGTCTACAAAACTGTATAACCTAATTTTTCCAAAAAGCTCTAATTAAAAAGTTTGTAATTTGGATGATTATTTTTTTTAATTTGTGAGTATGTGTGTGGTTTCTAAAAGCTCTAATTAAAAAGTTTTTAATTTTGATGCATTTTTCTTTTAATTTTCTGAATTTGTGTGAAAATTCGGAAATTTTTATAAAAACTCTGATTGATGAGTTTGAAATTTTGATAACGATCTTTTAACTTAATGAATGTCTAACAATAATTTTATGACCTCCACGCCAGTTTTTAATAGGAAGAATAATAGAGGTCAAAGAAGTCTGATGAGGAGATGTGGTTATCTCCGAAATAGCTATAACTTCTGCCATTGCTGTTTTTTCTGTTATTCTTCCTATTAAAAACTGGCCTTGAGCTCATAACATTATTGTTTGATATAAAATAAATAGGTCAAAAAAGAATATTAATATATTTAATGAATTTCTGTGAATTTTTAAAATCTAGACTTATATAATTTTTCTCATAAAACTTTATTTTGTATATTTCGTAAAGAAATTAACCAAAATAAATACCAATACTATAAAAATACCCCTTAGTGTTATTTTTTTCTTTCGTTACGTAAGCAATACAAAATTTCGCTACATTTTCAATTTCTCTTTATTTCAAACAGATAACATCTTTGGAAAATGTATACCAACAACTGGCGTCGATGTGGAGGACATTGAGAAGTAAGTAATGGCATTTTTTCTTTGACTAGATAACAAACTCAAATCTTACTTTCCATCCCGTTCCACAGAACACCGCTCACGGAGGATCAATCTCGCAACCTCGCCACCATATTGGAAGAGTTGCAAGGCGCCGGACTCGGCTGGGATCATCCCTACGTGCAATGTCGCATTCAAGGCACACTCTACTCCTTACAAAAACAGACTCAGCTACCGCCCAATCTTTGTGCAAATCTGGCACCTACTCCAACCGATATCGACCCTGCTGGCGCTATGGCTTTCGTACGTTTCGCTCCACCCGCCGAGGATTATATTGACGAACGGTATTTCTATCCTCCACTTAAAAAGCAGCAGCTTAAAGAAGGCACCAGCCTGAACACCATATTGCATGAATTACAGCTGCAGGATCGACAACTCCGTCACGATCCGCTCGAATTGGCACATTTTGGTAAATTAGATGCACAGGATCCGCCACAAAAATCACCGAATGTAATGGACGTCTACTTGGAGAACGAACGAACGCGCATACAGCGCGAAGAAATGGAACGTGCAGCAGCAATCGAGGCAGCACAGGCGAATGCCGCGCGCAATCGTTTGGAACTCTATCAAATTTTAGCGGCTTCCGAACCGGATCCGCAGCCATATCAACGCATTCCGAGTAGCGCAATTGAAAAGTTGGAGCAGGTGGTTGAGCGCGAAAGAGAAGCGGCTGCGAAGGCGCCACCACCACCACCACCACCAGTTTACATGCCCGATGAGCTGTCCAATGATTCTAATGAGTTGTACTTCCCAGAACATTTTGCGTCATTCAAACGCATCGGAGGCAAGCAAGCAGCTGCAGCTAGTGATCGGCCAGTGCAACATTCTTTCTTCCGTGAGTTAGCTGCCGAGCAAGGTTTGGAGCAGGAACCGCCATTGAATCGTGATTTGAGTGAAAACGCAATCGATGAGTCGGATCCAATGTTGTTGCCAACTTACAAACGCACCACTGCAGATGATTTTGCCAATGCAGCCGAACGCAAACAAATGGCATTTGAGGATAGTCTCATACGCAACTCTTTGACACCATTCGAAGAGGAAGCGATGCTCTCTTCGAACACTTACGCGCATAATGCACAAAAGCCACGTCCAGTTTTTACGGAAGGTGGATTGGTCTATGTGCCCGAGGATGAAGAGGAAATACGCAAAGCCAAAGCGCGTGAAATACTCGCCAACATGTTCGGTTTTACGCGGCACGAACGTTTGGATGTGAAAAAACCGGGACCATTGATCGGACCGCCGTCCAATGCTGTAGAGCTAGCTGGGAAGTTAAATAAGACCGATGTTATAAAGGCTGAGAATAAGGAAGTGCTGCCAGCTCATATCAAAAGCAGCAAAGAGGGCAACAAGAAGAAGAAAGTGCTAAAGGATCACTCTGATGAAGATCATGCTCCGCACACCGTTGACACCGAATATGCACATGTGTTCGTCAAGAACCCGTAAGTATCCACAAAAAACACCGAAGTATTTTTTGCTGATGCGAGTACTTCCTGTGCTAACCTATTTTTCGCTTTTTCAGTATCGATAGCTGGAGTGATGGTGTGCGCATCATGAACGAATTGGCAAATATACTACATATGCAAGGATACTTCACCTATTTAACGTAAGCTTCGTCACATTTTTGTCCACTTTCAATGAAAATTGCATTTATTTGTATTCCTTCCCCACCAGCGTTCAACCGCACGAAGTCTCCTTCCGGGTGGACTCAAACAACCCGGAACACAAAACCGCCGCCGATATTGCACGCATCATTAACGACAGTCGCGGTGTCAAAAATAACATACTACGTCGCATCGGTGTCACAGTGCTCCATGCCGGCGTTGGCGATAAGATCAAAGATGACACGGATGGCGTTTCTGCGGCGCGCATTGAACTCGCCGAACAAGGACCCGACGTCACGCACATTATGGCCTACATGTTTGCCGGTGCCGGTGCTGCTGCAGTGATTGTTATCTTTGTCACACTCATACTGATCAAACGACACGATAAGAAACGCGACAAGTTGGGTGGTCTCCAGTCGGGCATTAGTGGCGCGGAGAGTTGTAGCAAAGACTATCAGGATCTTTGTCGCGCACGCATGGCTGGCAAGGGTAGTGCTCCAGAGCCAGTGGCAAGCGGTCGTATAACGTCTCTGAGTAAGGAAAATGATCGGCCGCCATCATCGCGTTCGAGCACCTCTTCATGGAGCGAGGAGCCGGCACTGACGAACATGGATATCTCGACCGGGCATATGGTGTTGGTGAGTTGTAAAAAAAAGCCAAACACTTATATGGGGATAATATTTCTAAATTACTTTCTCTCACTTTAGTCTTATATGGAGGATCATTTGCGTAACAAGGGGCGTTTGCAGCGTGAATGGGAAGCATTATGCCGTTATGAAGCCGAACCGAGTGCACGCGACGCAGCACAACAACCCCAATGCGCTAATTTGAATCGGCCAGGCGCTCCGCTACCCTACGATCACTCGCGCGTCGTACTCAATCACTTGGCAAATGCTGAGGGTTTGGATTACATCAACGCATCGACAATTGTAAGTTTCAGTTTAGATTAATTCTCATTCAGAGGCAAAAATATTTTCACCCAATGTAAAAGTTGAAACCTGTTTCGAGCGAATACATTTTAAAAACATTTCAAAAACTAGCTCAGTACATTTCAGTAGATGAAATATTAGAGATAGACAAGAATTCCATCTCTTAGCGTCGGTCTATATTACTCGACAGTTATCTATTTTTATTGATATTCAACTGCCGAGCGGTAGTTAACTCACTATGGTGCAATTCTAGTTATGGGTGCGGGAAAAAATATCGATGCATCGGAAATTTTCTACTCGATGTGTTAGAATTGATATCTCTGATATATTTAACCTCTATTTCAGTCTTTCAATTATGCAAAAAAATAAAATGGCTAAAAAAGCGTAGCTTAGAGATTTTTTAGAAAAACTCTTGATTACAGATTTGGGAACAAGTACAGTATAGCGGCAGATGAGCTAAGAAAAATAAAACATGGTCGTGACCCGCCAGTATTCGACTGTCTCCCTTGAGCTCGGGTTCTCAGAGCTGCGAACTTTTTGAAGTGTAAGCCGATTCTTTCGGCATTCATTCCTACGGACCAGTGGCCTCTGCTGACTGGCATGAGTTTGGAGGTATTTTCTTTGATCATTTCTAAAAGAGCCCAGGTTTTAGGGGGGTCAAAGCACTCTGTATGATTCGAGCTCTGTTTAGATTTCGAATAGTAACTTTCGGAAATTCTGTACTTGATCTTCCTAGCCGAGGCGCTCATGCCCAGCACGTGGGACACACTCATTGCAAAACCTAATCTCGCCAGTTCATCCACTGCATCATTTCCGTAAATGTCCCTACACCCCGGGACACATATTGGGTACTCTGAAAAAGGCGTTCATGCTACAGCAGGCGAAGGGGTAACTTTAGATTACATTGCTCATTGAAAATCCCTCATCCAACTCAGCACTGCATTCCATTGATCCGTCTAAAAAGACAGTTAAACCCTCCAATAGTTAGCTCCTCCTCTAGTCTAGCCCAAGTGGCTTGAGAAGTTTTTGCGGGGTTAGCCCAAGTCACATAGGTTCTTCAAAAAGTAATCCTTAGTAGTTTATGGCCATCAATCCAGCGCCCCTTCGGAGAGTATAGGTCGGACTATAACTGGGTGCATACAGTATACAACTCTTGGTTTTAATCACCATATTTTGCATAACATTCTTTTGGCTCTATAGAGAGCTCCCAAGGCTCCACACGCACGCTCTTCGATGTTCAGCTCTGAGAATCTAGATTTTCCAGTAGCTTATTCGAGACCACGTGTGATAGCACTTCTCCATACGGGATGCCACCCTCTGCATATACGGTCCGGCTCCCAACGTGCATTATCATATTCCTAAGAAAAGATACGATCCATGGCCGGACGCAGCGATCAATCACTATTTCCATGAGTGCTTCATATAGAGAATCTATACTGAGGTTATTGAATAAGCCCTTAATGCCTATGAAGGAGGCCATAGTCTCAGAATAAAAACTTTCGGTATAAATGAAGTATTTGGTATGATTCTTTTTGACATTCATGTAATTTTGTAGACTTAAGTTTTGCTTAAAGCCATAGATGAACACGGGTCCCCTATACTAAAAGTATTGATAAGAGGAAACCCCTTGCGACTTTGTTTGCGTTCAAGGATCGAACCTATACCTGTCAATTCCAGTATAGATTACTCGTTGAAAAAAAAAACGATAGAAAATTCTCGACTGATCCAAATCCAATAACCTCTCAACGAATCCCATCGATAATCCAAACAAAATTACATATACATATTTCAGCCATTATATTGATCGAAGTCTTTAATTTTTCATAACTTCCAGACCGACCACGATCCACGTGCACCGGCTTATGTTGCCGCCCAAGGACCGCTACCCACGACTCTGGCACACTTCTGGCAAATGATTTGGGAACAAGGCGCTGTTGTTATTGTGTCACTGTGCCGCTTACAAGAAAATGGTGAGATCGCATGCGCACGCTACTGGCCGGAAGAGGGTGCAGAGGTGTATCACATCTATGAGGTGAGTGTTGGTGAAGTTGCTAGTGCTAAAATATAACTTTTTAATATTTATGTTATTTATATTCATCAGGTTCATTTGGTAAGCGAACACATATGGTGTGACGACTATCTGGTACGCTCTTTCTACCTGAAAAATTTGCGCACCAGCGAAACTCGAACAGTGACACAATTCCACTTCCTCTCTTGGCCGCAGGGTGGCGTACCGACGCAAGCGAAAGCATTATTGGACTTCCGAAGGTAAGAGAGAAAGTTTCATTTTTTCAAATACCGAGAGAGTGAGAGAGAGATAAATGATTAAAATATAAAGTTGGGGTGTGTGTTGAAATGAAAAAATTTCTGAAAATGTGAAAAGAGCAAAGATTGCAAAAGAGTAAATGGGGGCAGAAAAAAAAATAAGACAGGAAAACGTAGAGTGGGAAGGGTTTTTAATGTCACCATTTTTTTTTTCAAACCTTTTCTTTCAGAAAAGTGAACAAGTCCTATCGTGGCCGCTCCTGTCCCATCGTAGTGCATGGCAGCGCTGGTGCTGGCCGCACTGGCGCCTATATTCTGCTCGATCTCGTGCTAGGCCGCATGAATAAGGGAGCGCGTGAAATCGATATCGCAGCCACTTTGGAACATTTACGCGATCAACGCTCTGGACTCGTCGCCACACGACAACAGTTCGAGTTCGTGCTGATGGCTGTGGCCGAAGAGGTGCATGCCATACTAAAAGCGCTACCAGCAAATCAGTCGAATGAGAAACGTGAACTGGAGTCAAAGGAATCAATAAGCACTACAACGAGCACTTTGAAAGAAGAGGAAGCAGGCAGCGAAGAGGTAGTGGCCACAACATCCAAGACGGCGACCAAACCGGCAGCGAGTGCAAAAGACAAGGAGCAGCAGCCGAAGGTTGCCGAAAAAGAAAAGACAAGCAGCAAAGTGGAGGCGAAGGAGTCAAAGGCCACAGCAACGCCGGCGACTGCAACGCCCACAAAGAGCGCTGCGGCGGCGGTAAAGAAAAAGTAAACGTAGGCGTAGGCGGCGGCGGTATAGTGATGACCGCGCGAACAAAATAAGCGCGGTAGGGTGGTTGATTTTTTTTTTAGTTTTTAGTTTTTAAAAGTATATATGTTTTAAATAATTTATGTTTATTGAACACTTTAGAAAAATGTTTATTAAAACAAATTCAAAATAATTTGAAGGCACGTTGTAAACTGGCGAGTTCGAAACAGGCTAAATTTGGTAGGCAAGAAGCAAGTTTATTTTTTTTTCAATTAAGTATATAAATTTAAATGGAAAAAACAAAATTATAATATTTTTAATTTAAAAAAAAAAATGTTTAAAAGTAGCATACAAATTAAATTCAATTTTAAACTTAAAATTTTTATGAAATTCAGCTGCTTTTGTAAACTATGCATACAAAAAATTTTAATGCCAATTTAACCAAACATCTTTGACACTTAACTTAAGTTCAGCACGACAGGCAGGCGCTCTATTTTGCTTTTCCATTAACGCGCTGCCGCTTCAATAAATCACACCAATCCAGCCCATTGAAGCGGTGCGTCTTATAAAAGTAAAAAGCGCTAGGCGTGGCAAGCGACAAAAAAAACACACACATACACAACAACAACAAACACAAAATATGTGTAGATTTAGACAGAAAACAAAGATAACCAATTATTTATTGAAATTTAAGAGTATTGAAGGTAAAAATATATATTTATTAAATAAAAAATTATCGTATTAAATGTTTATTTGAAATGAGAAAAAAATTTAATTATACTATGTGTATGTATACATAAATATGAATTTATAAAAAACCAAGCAAAGCTATGTATATGATCGATGTGCATTGTATTCTATTTGAAATAGCCACGTATACATGTACAACAACAACAACAAAAACTACACACACGTTACAGACAAATTTTTGAAAGGAAAATCAAAATGTATTACAACTTTATAATTTGCAACACCAGCTAGCAAACAAATGAAAAAGTATTGCGAAAGTATTTAAAAAAAAAGCTCAATGCATTCCCCTGCCATCAATCAGCACAACACCTCAACCACCAACCACCACGACCTCCATATATGAAACAAGAAAAACACAACAACTCTTCTTACAGCAAAGTACGAAAACAATAATGGATTTTAAAATTAAATAAATTTTATATACGCATATGTATGTATTTGTTTTCTCATTGTTTCTACATATACAAGTATTTGTGTTAGTTTTTAATTCTTGCAAAATTTGATCGTGATGTGCAAATAGTTTTAAAAAATATCCAACATATACATATATGTTTCAATGTCTTACCAATCAAAAACTAGGACTATACCTACGATAAATACATATACCATATATCATATATCAGTGTAATATGTACCTTATTAATAAATAATTGAACAAAAAAAAATACATTCACTTCGCAAACTTTGTGCAAAATCATATATTTACAATTTACTAAATATTATCAAGCATACACATAAACTACATATTTACAAAGTTTACATGTATAAATAATATATTTATTTACATTTATTTCACAAATGGAAATTCTATGAAAATTATGATCTATGTACTATAAATAATAAAAAAAAAATACCACATCAGATGCATTCCAAGCTAAACAAAAAACTAAAACAAAGCACAACATAAACTAAGCTAAACTACTATGTATGTAAGATTTGAAATCACACAAATAAATTTCTACTTTTACTAGTCCTGTGTATATATGTACATATTTTACTTACTATGTAACAATTTAAATTTCTATGTAACGTAAAATTGGCAGCACAAGAGTGGGCGCACATAGTCTGCTAGTTTCACAGAGCACAAGAAACGATTTTTGAAAGTGAATACAAGTAAATTTCGTTCACATGCTTAGCACGGTTTCATGCGTCATTGTAAGCTCACATTTAGAAGTAGCTTTCACTCAAAACCGTAAGCTTTTAAGCACACGTGTAAAATTTTCAAGCTCTTGGAGCTTTCACCCAAAATTTTAAGCCTCGACATTTGTATAGCTGAAAGCTTGCACTCAAGAATTTGTGTTTTCTTTTGCAGAGATGTTTGAGCTGACTTTTACATTTGTGAGATTTCGGTAAACAAGTTTGAGGTTTACAAACTTGCGAACTTTCATTGTAAGCTCACACTTAGGAGAAGCTTTCACTCAAATTCATAAGCCTACGCGCACATATGAAACATTTTCGGCAATTTGGAGCTTTCACCCAAAATTGTAAGCTTCTACATATGTACTTCTCGTAGCTTTCGCTCAAAAACTGGAGTTTTCTTTTGCAGTTGGGGGCTTTCGGCAAATTGAGGTTTGCCAACATACGAGCTTTCCTTGTTAGCTCACACTTTAACTCAAAATCGCTAGCCTTTAAACACACGTGTAAAACGTGTAAAATTTTCAATAATTTAGAACTGTCACCCAAAACTTTGAGCTTTAATGTAGATTTGAAGTTGTAAGTTCGAGGTTTGCAAACTTGCGAGCGAGCCTTCATTGTAAGCTCCACACTTAGAAGGAGCCTTAACTCCAAATTGCGAGCTTTTAAGCACTCGCGTAGGATTTTCAATAATTTGGAGCTGTTACACAAAACTTTGAGCTTTTAAGTATATTTCTATATCTAGAAGCTTGCACTCAAAAAATGAGGCTACCTTATGAAAGTTAAAATTTCAATTTAGATACGTGAGCTATCTTTTACAGTTGTGAGCTTTCGGCACATACATATGTATTAATTTGAGGTTTCACTCACTTGTGGGAGCTTTCACTCCCACTCACGAACTTTCATAATTTTCCATTCATGCTTCATCGCTTATCACATGTGCAGCACGCTTACAGTTCTAACATGTATTTTTGTATGTGTACTGATTGCTTACAATGAAGGTGCACCTACATACATACATACTCACAGCACACAATTTTCTTCATATTCGAAAATATTCCTAAAACGCTTTTTTTGCACATTTCAAAATTGCATTATTTGCAAAATTTCAAAATTATACAATTTTACTTAACTTTTCTACGAGGGCAGCTAAAAATTGTAGAATTTTGCAAATTTGTTATTTTGAATGAAAAATAACAAAAGCACAGGCTTTCAAAAACCGATAAGTATAAATGAAATTAAAAACAATTGCATAAATAAAAAAAAAAATCGAAATTAAAAAATAATAAACATGCGGGTGCTGAATAAAATACGTGAAAAAATTTTCAAATGCGAATTGGCTGCAATTTGTTTGATAACATATGGCAAACGAAAATAATAAAGTAAGAAAAAAGTAAAGTCAGCAAAATCTAGATTCGTTAAAAATACGGAAATCATTAATAATTGAAATTATAAAAATGCAAATCAAAACATCAGCAAACCAAATGAAATGCAGATGGGTTTCGTAACCGGTAATTGTGGCGTTAAAACCACTAAAAAAAATTACGAGGAGCTGAATCCACGCGATAAACGGTAAACGCCTAAAAATTTAAATAACTACACAACAATAAATTTAAAGAGTTATAGTAGCCATTTAATGGTTTTCATAATTGGCAAAAAAATAACCAATTGATTTAATAAAAACTGATTTAACGTTTCGAAAATGAACAGTTATTTATTTGTCGGCGAAATAGCTGGCTTTTTAACTAGCAACTAAACGATACCTAACCGCGAAAAAAATGTAAGCGAACTTTTTTTTTACAAAATTTTCGTTTAGATGCAGAAATATTGCTATAGCATCTAGCTGCATTTCTACAACAACAAAAAAAATATTTTGAAAAAAATTCGTTCACATTTTTTCGCGCTTTAGGCGCGTTATTATGATGACCAATAAATAGCGGCGTTGCTAATTTCATATGCGGAAGTTTTCGCTATGAATTGGAGTTAAGAAAAAATTCATAAAAAGCGAAGTTTTATAAAAGCGCACAATTGTATTAAGAGTTATGAAAACTCGCACAAAGTATTTCGGTATTTGAGAACAAAACAGTCTCGTGTACGGACTAATTAGGCAATAACAGAAGAACAAAATTCTGGCCAAAAAAAGAATCAAAAGGAAGTCAAAAAGTTCATTTGAGACAAGGAAAAGTTGATAAAGTATTGAAACGCACATCTTTTTAAAGACAAAAAACAGCGACAGTCACGCACAGCAAACAACAAAAACACAAAAGCAAAGAACACATTTCACATAATTTCTAATTTCTAAAACGAAAAGCATCATTTTAGGTATCCTTTAAAAAAAAAAGTACTGCTTCTCATATTTTGCGATTTAAGGGACAGAGTTTCCGAAATCCACAATATTTGGCATCAGAAACGTTGAAACGGTTTTCTGTTGTTTCGAATATTTTCCTTCCTTTACATAGATTCATCAAATGACACGTTAAATGACAGTAATACCTCAGCAACTTTGACTTAAGTTACTATTTTTTTTTTTTCTTTATTACTTACATGCTTAAAACTCTATATTGAGAGCAATATTTTGACGATACCTCTGGTTTTAGAAAAGTGGCAGCGATATCGTAGAACTTATTGGTTACTGCAATTTGTTTTAATAGAAGTTTCGTTTCGTTCGCGCCTAATGTCTTCTCGGAATTCGATAACTTCGAGGTCACTCAAATATACAAAATTTTCACAGTGCTTCTTTGTAAAACAAATTATCTGGCATAAGACCTTTTTTAGTCGTCGATTCATTGCTGTCTCCATTATGGAAATTTTGTAAGCTTTCTAGAAATAGTAGCAACTTGTTTCAAGCTAATATTTTATGAGAAAAACTCAACACATACTTCCATTGAACCCACTCAGTCATACACAGCCATACAACAATCAAAGGTACAAAATACAATACACCTCATACACATCCGTTAAAGCTATTGACCGGCGGCAAGTCTTATTCTATTAAATCATCGGCAAGATCATCGCTTTGCTGATAACACAAATAACAAAAACAAAACAAACAGGCACAACACGAAAAAATCACATAAAATGAGAATAAAATATGTAATGAAAGTAAAGGCGTAAGCTTTGGAAAGTTAAAAAAAAAATATGCAATAGTACAAATTACATCATGAAATGAAGCAAATCGCATAAATAGACGCAACAGGTGTGTGAAAAAAATTTATAAAAATAAAAATAGAATACAGGAAGTCTATATGGTATAGCGGTATGTGACATTTCAATACAGTTGGCGCAATGAAAATTGAAATATATTTGAAAGCAGAATGTAATTAAATTCAGCTAAGCCAAACCAAAGCAAAATGATATAGAAAACTAAGCATTTCGATGTTTCATTGAGAAAACAACAATAATAAAGTTTAATATTTAATATTTACGCATTCCAACAGCACAGCAAAGGGATCCCAGCAGATCTAAAGCGCAGGCATTAAAATAGCAAAGGCACTAGTAAATTCAAAAATCCATAAAAAACGAAAATCAAGAACGCGCGAAATCATTCAAATTCAAAGAATCATTTAAAAAAAAACATTGAATTAAAAAAATCAACCACACATGCTTAAAAAAAATATATGTGCATACCATTTATAAATATGCAGCATAGTTGAAGATTATAAAGAGAAAAAAAACAAAAACAAAAAAAATTAAAAATGAAATTATAAAATTTAATTATTAAAAAGTTGAAAAATTATAAAGTTACAATACAGTTTACATAACTATTTGAAATGTTACAACAAAAGCAAAAAATGTAGTTCGCATTGTACTCATAGTAGAAAGAAAATATAAGCATTTTTCGAAACATTGTTAAGCATTAGCACAAAGTTAAAAGAAGTAAATATATACATATATTATATATACAGGTAAAAAGTTCGTTAAATTTATGCGCAATTGTATTTACAAAAAAAAAAAAAAAAAAACAGCAAACAAGTTTGAAAACAGAATTTAAAAATCATTAATATCCAAATATATACATGCTATTTAAACCAAAAAAAAAAAAAAAACCAAATACTAGAGAACTTACTCTCAACTAAGCTGAAGTAAGTTAATCTAAATCTATACTTTTCTTTCTTGAGTTGAAAAGCATAAAAACTTTTTCTTTTCAGTTTGAGTTTTTTTTTTGCAAAAACTCAAACATTACACTCGAAACAGCAATTAAAAACAGAATACACATTTTTTTCGCGTAAACCAAACAAATTATAAAAACAATATTACAATAACTGTGGCGATCTCGAAACACCAACACCAACTGAGATCCCAAAAAATATTATTTAAAAAAATATAACAAAAAATGTGGTAGAAAGAAACTTATAAAAACAAACTAGTTTAAGTAATTGAAATGAGAACATTAAAATACAATTAAAAATATATATATAAATATAATTATTATCAACAACATGTTATGAAATTTAAAACAGAAAATATTTATATAGCCGAAAAGAAGCAATTGAAGTTAAACGAATTTTCATGAGATTTCAGTGTCGTTTCTTAAAGCATTACATGTTGCATAATTGGAGTAAATGAAGTAAATTTTTTGAAGCAAAACAATTAAAAAGTCATACGATGTTTAGTAGTGAAACCCGAAGAATTTTTCAACTTAGTAAACTTGCATGGATAAAAAGTGAAAAAAAACAAAAAAAAACGTCAATATTAAAATAAGAAAGGTATACTAAAATACATACAAAAATATTACAAAAGTATCGTACTTTTCATTAATTCACCAATTGTATGACTATTGTAATTATTACTTGAAAAAAGAATGCTGTAATTCAGACAAACATCCATAATATGTAGAAGAAGAACAGCTGCAAATGTCAGCTATTGGATGTTTAGCTATCTAGCAACAAATCAGAAATGAATGAGCTAAGACCCTTAGAATTATTGCAAAATAATTAATTAATATTTACATACATACAATAATCAAAGTGTAACGAGCATAGTTACAAAACAAACAAAAAAAAAAAGTTAAGAGCAGAAGTTACGCGAACAACAAATTAAAACAAAAATTACGAGTATAGCAGATAATTCATAATATTTTTTTTAACTATTAATTACGCATTAACGCATACATTTTCATGATGGTGTAAATTGAAAAAAGTCTACATAAAAATTATAAAATGATATAATACAAATGCGGCATAAATGAATAATAATAATCAAAAAAAAAAAAAACTTCAAAAGCTCAAAGCTACGGAAAAACTTCACAAAGCAAACGCTAGAAAACTGAAAGCTTCTTAAAAAGCTTTTTAAGTTGAACCAAAGAGAAAAGCAAACTAAACAGCAAACAAAATTGGAGGAATTTTGTTGAAGAGTTAGAAGAAGAAACTGCAGTAACGGAAAACAACGCACAGTTCTATTTTTAAGTTCGACGGAAAATTTTCAAATCTATGCCAAAAATATGTTGACAACTAACTAACGCCAATAAGCGGCAATGAAAAGTGTACATGAAAAGCCTTCGAATTTAGAAAAAAAACAGAAACTTAAAGAAGAAATTTAAATTGGTGTGCCAGCTTTTTATTCTTAAAAATAGAGACTCAAACTTCCAAAAAAAACGCGAGTACGAAAAAGCTTCAAAACTATACCCACAATTGCAACAAAATATTGTTGCTTCCGGAAAACGCAAAAACCCTCAAAAATCAAAAAACAAAATGTAGTTATTCAAAAACTGGAACCATTAAACCAACAAAACAGAGCTATTAGCTATTTCCCTTTACAAAATTGGAACCAGTGTTGCAAAGCAGGATTGAAAATATTTCAAAAATACTGAGATTCTGTTTGCGCTATATTTGGAAGCAGAAATTTCCCGCGTAGTGTCTTCAGAAAGCCTCACTAAAACTTGATAAATAGAGAGCTTACTAAAGCAAAAGCTTTTAACTCGAAAACTTTTAAGATCAATAGATTCCAAGCACACAAAACTACTAAAGCTTTTTTACAACAAAGAGTATACTTTTCAAAACAAAGCTTTCGAGCAGCGCAAATATTACGGTTTTAAAGCTCAGCGCACCCGCTCGTGAAAGCGAACGCAAATCAACAATTTTTCGAATTAAAATTATGCGATATAACTGAAGTTTGGCGCTTAAATAAAATTGGGTAAATATTTGAGATACATTTATTAGAAATTGGAGACTTTTAAGCTACAAAGCAACAGGAGTGATACCAAAAAAATACGTAAAGTAAGCGAAAGACACAAATTTACATTTCGAAGGCACACTTCTTGGAACACGAAGAACCCGCTTGAAGACGACGACGAACGAGCACTCGCACGAACCGACTATACTACAATAAATAATTTACTATAATTACAGGCAGAGCTTTTCTGATTAAGACAGTAAATTAAGCTTTAGACAGCAGCTATCGACAGCTTTTGTGTGCGGGTATTTCGATCCGCAGTTTTCGAAGATAAAAAATGCAGCAATTGAAGAAGAAGAAGCAGCAGGAAAATAGAGTGCGAACATGAAGCAAAATGGAAAGCAGAGATCATTTTAAAACTTCTACCTCGATGGAAAGGCGGCGAAGGCGATTGGGGAGTTTTGGATAAGATATGGTATTATAAGTTCCTAAAATGTACTAAATACGTAACAAAATCGAAAACAAAACCAAACAACTGACAACTGGCAAAAGACAAAACGGACAGCAAACAGAGATCACTGACAGAACACTCTTTCCAGCGACATATGAAACAAATAGACCCAATTTAGAACATCTAAGACAACTCCATACATATATCGAAATAAACCTGACGTATCGTTTGTGCTGTGCGGGTGGGTGTGAAGCAGGTTATATAGTACAAAAATATATTTAAATTAAAAATAAAAAACAAAACCCAGAACACAAAAACCAAAAATATAGTTTTAAGCTAGTGATGGCGCTAATTGGCGATAAATGGAAAAGTCAAAAAATTGATACTAGGGGGGAGATTCGCAATCGGCTAAGTACAATGCTGGAGAGATCCACACGACCGACAACCTAGCATGAGGTGTGTGCTGAAAAGCAGCAAATGGGATGGGAAGCATAGAAACGGAAACGATTAAAACGAACAGACCTGACGACAGTGAAAATATAAAAAATGGTTTCTGTAGAGTTGAGCTTAGAAACGAATAGCGGATGAGAGAAAATGGCAAAGAGGGAAGAAGAAGCGAGTTTAAATGAAGTTGAAGAGAGTTGATACTGAAATTGCGAGAAACCCGAATCGAAGTTGTAGTTAGCTGCTTTGTAAATTTTAAATAAAAGATATGAATTGCTGCAAAGAAATTATTTTCGCTACAACTGCGTTTAGCGTGACAAAATTCAACAAAAAAAAAAACGTAACAATATTAATCATGTGTAAATGTAACGTACAAATTATTGTGAGTACATATATTAGTCAAACTAAAAATTATTTATGTGTAAATGTAATGGAAACAAAAAAAAAATATTATTTCATATATCTATATTTAATTATTTACTAAACTAAAAATGACGTTCAACAATTGTTAATCGCTTAAGTGCGCTAAAATATTACATATGTATGTGTTAAAAAAAAATTTATATTTTAAATTATTCACATTGACGATGTCTAAGCTAAAGGAAAGTTAAAGGAAGCAAAAATAATGAAATGAGCATGTAAATTTAAGAGGTGACGGGGTAAAGAATAAATAAATAAATAAATACATATATATATATATAAATAAATATATATATATATATATATATATATATCTATACAAAAACATATAACTATACAAACATAAACATAAAGGAAATCACGCATCACGGTTGCTTAGATGAATACATACAACAACACTTATAAAACAACAACAAACCAGATTTTCATTAATAAAAAAACAAAAAATCTATAATAAATAAAGGCTTTCATGCATTTTTGGTGAAACTATTGTTGGAGAAAATAAATTTAAAAAAAAAAAAAAATCATTTAAAAAAACAAAACGAGATTTGCTGGAGTTTTACAAGCTTCATTAGCTTAAGGAAATGTAGTAAAAATAAATGTATCTATTTAAACTAAAAAATATTCAAAATATTTACCTAATAAATTTAATAAATTTACATATTATATGCAATGTATGTATGTGTTTTAGTCAGCAAAAAATAAACAAAACATAACAAAATAAATAATTACAAAATGTTATTCAACTTATATCTCACAGCGTAATTTAATGCGGGCGTACATTAAAAAACAAAAACATGCATAAATTTATTACAAAAAAAATTAAATTAAAAAAAAATAAAACACCTCTACTGGCTGAGTGCAAGTTGAAGGAGGAAATTTAAGTACAATGTGTATATTTTTAGGCTAAAAAATCACGCTGATGAAAATGGTAGCTGACAGAGAAACACAAATCAAAAAAAAAAAACAAAAAACACAACTACACTTAACATGCCACAAACAACAATAACAAAAACATTTACTTAACATAACTACATACCTACAAGAAGATTTTTCGCTTTAAACTACTACATATAGTATATACATATATATTTATTATATTATTAATAAAAGTTAAAATCAAAAAAAAAAAAAAACTGTTAAATAAATAACAGTAAAAAAGAGTTGCTTAGAAGGCATGGAAGTGAAGGAAAGATTTAAGTGTTGAGTGAATATACTATAAGTAACTTATACTGCACACACATATGTACATATTTACAGAAAATATATAAATGTTAAATAAAAATTGATTTATCAAGAAAACAAAAAAACAACAACAAAATAAAAAACGCTTGCAATTTATAGTAAACTCATAAATTAGAAATAAATGTGGAGATGAGAATACATTACAACAATTCATCAGAACAATAATAATACTAACGAAATAATATTACAAAAAAAAAAAAAAAAAAACAACAACAAATTCAACTATCTGCACGGCGCTTTTAAAGTGGTAAGAAGCATAACTTGCATTTAAAAGCACAATTTTCAAAAAAAAAACAAAAAATTATTCAACAAAAAATACGAGAGCAACTAAATAAACGCAAAAGGCACAATAAACAAAAACAAAAAACTCAGTAAAAACAATAACGCAGTAAAAACAAGAAAACAATGAATTTAACTACCTACAGCAATTTAATTAAACAAACGCTAATGCAAGTGACAAAGAATAATTCATGTAAGCAAAAAAAAACTGAAAAGAAAACAATAAGCATACACAGCAGAGATTAATTTTTAGCTAACAGAAAAGGCAGTGTTAATAGGTCACAAAAAATATTGCAAATCAAAAAGGTACATAGCAAAATCTACCATATGCGAGAAATACATACATATGTTAAATGCATTATCATTAGCCTTAATGCGCACCGCGCAACACAAAGTTGTTAGCGCATGCGCACCCTCTCTCTTTCGCTTGCATCCGTCTCCTCACATAGCTACATACATCCTACATAAATTAACGTACATATTTGAGCTAAAGCTTGCGCTCTCATACGCTCATCAATCACTCACTCAGAATCTCGCTCATATCATACTCTCAAATGCATATGAAAACTATATACGAAAATTAAATATTCAAAAAAAAAATATTTTCTGTAAAAATAACTTCCGAAACGCACATCACAAGTTTCAAAAAGTACCAGGAGAGCAATTAATTATTCAACGTGGTTCTCTCATTTTAGCATCTGTCCTAAGAACTAGCTCAAGTTTTATGAAAAAAAAATTAACTTCTATTTCAACTCAATTCAAATTAGTCACATTTGCGAGTACTCTATTAGCGTATATTTATTCTCAACTTAGAAAAAAAACTCAAAAAAAAACACAATTAAAACAAACTTAAAGTGGAGTCAAAACTTTGAAGTGTTTGATTTTTGAAATTACTTACTCAATTCCAATTGAGTTTTTGAGATCTCACTCCTCAATTTACCGAAAAAAAATAAAAAATTTGAAGTTTTGAATTTTACATTTACTCATTCAATTGCAATTGAATTTAGAGCACACATTTACTATGGCGATTTCACTCGATTTAGACGGAAATTTAAGTTGGAGTTAAAAATAGGAAGTATTCGACATTGAAGATAACACACTCAATTTCAATTAAGTTTTCGAGCTTAAAAAAACGTTTAAAATTTAAAAACAAAAAAACAATTAAGTTGGAGTTAAAAATTTGAGGTTCAGGATTTTGAAATTATTCACGCAATTTCAATTGAATTTTTGAATTCACTCTTACCACGGCAATTTCACTCAATTTAAATTAATGCTAATCGCTTATAATCATTTATATTTATTCGAAGTTGAGTTCAAAAAAAGTTATAATATTAAAAAAATTTAAGTTGTAGTTCAAAATTTGAAGTTTACACTCAGTTCAATTGAGTTTTTGAGTTCACTTTTATTATGCCAACACCAGCAAGAGATTATCTACTCAGATAACTTGAGAATACGATCTG
The DNA here is from genome assembly GCA_951828415.1 of Anomoia purmunda. Classification (NCBI taxonomy): domain Eukaryota; kingdom Metazoa; phylum Arthropoda; class Insecta; order Diptera; family Tephritidae; genus Anomoia; species Anomoia purmunda. The sequence goes on from OX639994.1 coordinate 125,645,958, forward strand.
CTCTCCTTCGGCGTGCAGGCAATTTTTTTCAATTTGGAGTGATTAAAGTTCAGTTTTTTTTTGCAAGCTCGAAAAAATGAGTAAAACTTTCGATTCTAAATACAACATTTTAGATTATTTTATAGCAAAACACAGACGCTTGTGCCAGACAATATTTCACTCTACTATAATAATTGAGCTAGTTCCGCTTGCTCTCAATTGTAAAATTATAAGCGTTAATTATACAAACCACTCAACTTCCATTGGGTTTATTGAGTTCTTTTTCATCGAATGGAGTGTATTATTTATATATGTACTTTATATTTGCCTACACTCAAAAAACACTCACACTTAAATAAATACAAAGAAAAACATACCACACACAAACATGGTGTATATGTGTATACGGTTATTTCAAAAGCAGCAACAACAATTTACACAACAACAGCAGCAATGATGTTATTCAGATAAATATTTTAAGCGCAAAAATATTATGAAACGAAAAATTTTGAAAAATTTAAAAGCCAAATAAACAATCAAGCAAAAAAGTGAAATACACAAAAACCAAAACACTATCAAAATTTCCTATCTTAATGTGTAAAAAGAAAAAAACAAAGAGTATGATTTAAAAATTATATGTGGTTGCATATAAAATTAAAGGCAACAACAAATACAACAAATACAAATAAGTAATGTAAAATACGAGCATGACAAACTATGACAAGAAATTATAATCAAATTCAATAAGAAAAAAAATATATATAACTTTAGAGCGGGTTTTGTATTACAACAGCATTTTAATTTACAAATCTCTACTTACATTTCCACTTACACTCCCCACACATTTAAGTTGAAAATTCAGCGAAAAAAGGGCAAAAGAAAAAATACTGAGATTTTTTCGCAAAACAAATCAAGCAAAAGAAATATTAAAAAAAAAAATTTAAAAAAAATACTTAAAAGACTTTCAGAATAAGCAGAAAAAAACTAAAATTTTAAACTTTAAAAATCACACAAATGCTAAACAAGTATCAATTAAATTGCTAAGAGCATTTAAAGAAAAACAAAAAAGAGTTATATAAAAATTCATTGCATCGCATATTGAAATAAATGTCTATTTTAATGTCATTGTGTTTAGTGGAAAAAAAAACTAAGATATAAATTTCTTTAAAAAAAAAACACACACACATAATACAAACTAAGTATTTATGAAATAATATTCAAAAACGATATGCGCAGTTTCGTGAAAAAAAACCAAACAAAAAATATCCCTTCCCATACAAACTGCGCACATCTATCTACTACCTAAAATCTAAAAAGTTCATACACACTTTGAGCTTAATATTCAACAGCAAGCTACAAACAATGCATAACAAAAAAAACGTCAGCGAAAAGCGTATAACAATACCAATGTATGTATGTGAAGAAAAAAGTATGTTTACCAATTACATATTGGCATACATAAATATATGTATGTATTATCTAATATGCATATTTGTAAACTATTTATTATATAATTGTGAAAATATTAATTTTTAATCCAAACAAAAAACTTAACAAAACAAAAACAAAAACAAAAACAAAATATGTATGTATGTACATACATAGTATATGAACTTAAAATTTTAAATTATGCTATGTATGTATATACCACACTATACTATATACATATATATATATATATAGATAAATACACACACTTACAATTTACAATTTAAGCATATGAGAAAATGTACTTGTATATTGTATAATAACCAAAAGTATAACTGCATATGTGTAGCATGAAAAATTGCACTCTTCTTTTTATTTCAACATCTGTGCTTTCTAACTGAAAGTACCTCTGTCCAAATAAATATAGTTTTTTGTTTTTTGTTTTTATACTTTTAATTTCTTTTCATTTCTATGTTTTGCACTTTTCGTAGATTTCTACTCGTTTCTACAAACTTGAAGTAAAGCTTAAAATAATGATAATGAAGGAATGGAAAAGACTTGAAGAAAACAAAAACAAAAAAAAAAACAAAAAACCAAAAACTAAAAAACAAAAAACTTAAAAAAAACAAAAAACAAACACTACAAAATATCTTTTTTTCTGTGCACTATTTGTGTTAAGTCTTTGTGACTTGCGGAACCCGTCATATGGCTAAAAGCTCAGCTATGCCTACTGCGCTTAACTTAACTTGACTTGAGAAGTGTCACATAGCGATTCTGTTTAATAAACTTCGTGTAGAAGTGTTTTGTCGTACATAAAATAAAGGTTATGCTAGATGGATAGAAAGCTTGCTTCGCTTTACGTGACAGTTTCGTTTTGACAACTAAGATGAATACCTAGAATTAGTTTCTCATATAACCAACGCCGACGCCAAAGAGAAGCTAAAAGTTCGCCAACTCTCATCTTTATGCGCGCTTTGACAATCAGTTGATTTTCAAACTACTTTTATTACTCACATTCGAAGCATAGGCTACACTTCAATTTTCTACAAAATAACATTGTAAATTTAAAGATTAACCAAAATAAATGCTCGGCATAATAATTTTTTACCTTTCGCAATAAATAAATAAATGCGTTTTTCGCTTATCGTACAAAGTTAGAAATGTCACGCAAAGCCCAAGCTATTGTGAATAAATGCAAATAAAAAATCTTAGCCCATTGACGTCAAAACTCGTCACAGCTGAAATCACCTGATGTAGGAACCCTCACTATTTTTATGTCATTCACTAAGCGAATTTCTATGTCTGACAGTTAATATTTGCTATTTATGACATTTAATATCAGCTACCACCATCTTTAATTTAGAAGACTTCTTACTTGTATTCATTCACAGTGGATCAAGCTTTTTATGTGGCATCGCTTTAACTTTACTAGGATGTCTGTTGATTTTTGATTTCTACGTAAAAGTCTAAATGCAAAAGAGAGCCGTGAGAGAATCGTGCTGGCATATAATTTCTCAATTGAGCTATTTTGAATTAATGTCTTTCAAATTTGCGATACAAAATTAATTTTTTTGTATAATTGCAATTCATATGAGAATAGGAATCGTTACTAAGTTTCTATGTAAGTCAAGTCAAGTGTAAGTTTTGCAAAGCTATGCATAGTGGAGCCATAAGGGTTGACATTATTTTAAGAAGACTATTCCGATGTATTTTTTCGCGTAAGTATAACTCAAAACTGCACTGTGGCATCTGCCTTATAATAGCGTAAATTTCCCGGTCTCATACAAAATAGTTTTCGTACATTAACCTAATATCTGCGAACATACCTTGGAATAGAATTGAGGTAGGACAGAAATCCCTAATAGAGTTTCCAAGCAATATGCCATAGTTGCCCATTGAAGTTGAGGTCTGGGAATCCAGAATCTTTAATGAATCTGAAAAGCTTGTCGATTTATAGAGAATATACGTTTTCTATTCTCAATATTTTTGACCCAAATATGCTTCATGTGCTGTCCACACGGATTATATCCTGTTATTAACCCAGCCAGGGGTCGTAACTGTTCCGTTCTGTCTGAGAAAGAATTTCGTCTTTTCAGGACGCACTTGGTTGTTTTGCCGGGGTCGGTAGTATACCAACGGTTCTCATGCAACAAATTTTCTTATGAAATGGGAACGATCAGAGATCGTTTTTGGCATTCTTCTAACCATGGAACGTAGTAGGTTTGAACAGAACTGTCGTTGATTAACAATAATCAGTTGTGGCTTTTGACGCCTTTAGTCCAAAAAAAATTTGCGAAAAGTATGAACATCTCTACATAGTTGTATGGAACGTCAAAACAATGTCTTATTTCCGGTTCAACCCAAACTGGGCACGGTAATTAGAGCGTAATCGAAAGCTTTCTCTCAGAGAAAAGAATATGCCAGAAGTCAGTTATGAAACTCGACAACATTTTAAGATACCAAAACAGTTACAAACTTCTAAATTGTTTTATCGTGAGACCATGAGATTTAAATTCATTTCATATTTGTAAACTAGTTTCGAACTGTCCCAAGTAGTCTTAAACTAGTCCCGGATTAGTCTTAAGCCTTTGCTGAACAAATCCTCTACCATTTCCGAATAAGGTACGAAGCAGTTCTGAGTTAGTCCTCAAGTTTGCCCGCAGTCATCCCAAACTAGTCCCGAAATGATTTCGAAATAGTCCCGAACTGTTCCAATCTGGATAATAAATGTGTTTCTTAATTCGACAAACATTATATTTATAAGTATGTAGGTATGCTCGGAATGCAACGAATGCACCTCACAATTTCGTTATGAAGCCTTTAAGAGTCACAGCAGGATTCTAGGAAACTGCACGTTTTCGGAGCTGAATGGGATACGCTTGAAAAAGTTCCAAAACAACAAGAGTTTAGTGTTCCTTTAGCATAATTTTCGACATAATTATTGTGTGAAGAAATTCACAGATGGAGCTGATAAAATAAAATAAAACTTTTCAGAAAATTAGTTTTTTACCTCACCACATCATTGAATGCGAATCGGGTTTTAAATTTGGTAAGTATATATGTACATATGTATGTATTTAATATTCCCCTATATGAATTTGTCTTTGAACTGCTAGTCCGACTGCAACTACCAATGAGTTGACTTGGCTTGCTATGCGTTGATATCAGAGCAACACGCAACACACTGTTTGCATTCTCTCGCCGCTTTGCGTTATTTAAATTGATTTTGTTAGTTTTGACCACCTTCGGACTACTCAGTTAAAAATAAGATCGTGCAACTTAGCGGATAGTGGTATTTTATATTATTGTTCAACCTTTCCTTAGAGGTAATCACTCCTTTGAACGTCTAACGCGAAATAAAGGGAGTATACTTTTCAGTTTATTTTGACCTTCGAAGCAAAAGCAAAATGATCAATAAGTCAGGAATCAATAAAATTTTTGGAAAAACTAAACAATTGATCACTGTTGCTACTTTATTGCTCGTTTTTGATATTAATCAATAAATTTTTTACCTGGTACTACCATACCGCGTACCTCTTAATGTCATGAAAATGTGAGAAACTTTCGTGTCTAATACTTTGAGATAGTCTGCTGTATAAGAATAATTTAAGATACCACGTATCTATAAAAATATTGTAAATTGTTAACTGGAAAGCAGCATCATGCCATGACCTTACGAATTCCCCATGCCGTATTTTGCCTTTCTTTTAATTTTTATATTAACGATTAAAGCTTGATTCGAGCAGCCCTAATCTTTGAGTGGTTTATTTTCGAGATAATTTGGTTTATCCACTGTGTTCGTGTTGACCCTTTCTTTTATTTTTTCATTATCTATACGTACGACAAACCCAAGCCACTCCACTCGTTGAATTTTTATGAGTTTTATGTCCCGGGCGGTTAAATTTTTTTAAAGGGCCGATGATTCCACCAGGATGATTTAATTTTTTTACAAAAAAAAACGTACAATATAACATTTAATCAAAACTCGTCATGTTTTATAAAATAAAATGGCATACCATTAAAAATAACAAGAGTGTATGTTTTTCTGCATACAAGATTTATGAAGGCAAGAATAAAAGAAAACAATATTGCGTCTACCGCTCTGAGAGCAACCAAAAGTCCCTTAATATAAGCTCGAGAATGAGAGAGCAAAGAAATGTCAACAAAAAAAAGATGGAGGAAGAAGCGCACATGAAGCGGCCAAACGACCGAACGATTGAAAGTTTTCCTAGATAAAATAAAAAGAAACTACTTTTATTTCGTCAGCAAATGGGTGGATGCTGGCAATTCGACAAAGAGAGGACTAGCGGTCCGCTGATGGCGTAATCTTGTATTCTCTCATACTTAATAAGTATCATTGATTTTTATTTAGGTAAAGATATTGTGTAATAAAAATTTAGAGATCCAGCCTTCTGCGTTTTCTGGAAAAAACTTATTGCAATTTAAAAATACAAAAGTAACAATTGTGCCTTGTCGTACGGACGAGGGTTAAGAGAGAAATGCGCCTCATCGCTGAGCAAATCTGTTGGTCGAAAACAATTGAACTCCTTGAAGCTTTTCGGAACAGAAACACACTGAAAAGGGTACCTGATGATATGGAGATTGCTCTTAGCCACTGTGAAACACTGGTACAACGACAACATGTGACATTTCTCGAGATAAAGACGTCTTTGGGCATTAGAGGGGCCAGTATACATTCAATATTGCATGAACATTTGGTCGTCAAGAAAATCTATTCTCGTTGGATGCGGCATAATTTGGCAATTGTACAAAATAGGAGTAGTGTCGATTGGTATAAAGAAATTCAACCAGGGGGTTCAAAGCACGTCTATAAGCCCGGATACATTATCGAAATTTAAGACTCATTCTTATTTGATGAGCAAATTACCATGAAATTGAGTAATTTCGCCTTGTAAAATCGCTCAATAAACTAAGATGAAATGAGGTATTTTATCATAAATCAAGAACAAAATCACGAAACAGTGTCGGCTCTAAATTTATATCAATAATAATCGAAAAATTAAATATTAGCTTTTCACTCAACTGTTCTTGGATTTTTACTGCCTCTAGAACCTTTCTTTCACTATTCGTAAATTTTATAAAAAGCATATTATCATAATAAAATTTACATACATATATTGAGAACGTACACGATCCCTCAAATTTTTTCCTTTGATCAAAGTACTAAGCAACACTGTGGCTGTCAATACAAAGTCGGAATGGCAGGTGTGGACGCATATGGTTTATGTGAAGTAATTTGGACAAAAAATACGTAATTTGCGTAGTAGTGTGTCCGGAATATATGACATCGTAACAGGTGACGAATTTGGGATTTATGGATATGAGCCGGAAGCAAGACTGTAATCGATAGCATGGGTTTTGCAAAACGAGCTTAATCCGACAACAATTTTCGCGGAAGAAGCACATCAATGTATGTAAATGGTCACCTGCCTTTTCGGCAAATCTGCAACTGTACCACTACAAAAAAAGCTTAAAACAGTAAATTCTGAGGGGTACACAACCATTTTTTTGCCAAAAGTTTTCGGAGAATTAAGGAAAACCAACCGAAGATCTACTTCTGAATAGTAAATGTGCTTTGATGAAATTGGTTCAAGCGAATGTACATAGATGTATATTGAATATTTTGAAAAGCATTAAAGCTGTTTTCGTTATTAATTGGTTGTGTTTTAATTCTTAGGTGCAAATATAAAAGACAACCTTCGCATGTCAAACATTACTATTCAAAAATGCAGTGACAGTTTGAGAGGTACATGTGTGATCTCTCATAAAATCTCTACTAATTAAAAACTACCTCTAAATGAATTACCCGGTACTAGCGGACTGCTGTTAAGAAGATTTATGTACAATATGAGAATTGAAAGCTTCTCTCTTGCTATTTCAATGTCATAACTGCGGTAGGCATCTCACTTATCCCTACTTACAAGTCTTAAAACATGTGGAACAAAAACGGTAAATTTTGAAATTATTCACTAACCGGTAGGGCACACGAGAGGACTACCAAAAGTTCGCTTAATTTACCAGAAAATAAAAACAACAAAAACTCTTTTCAATTATCAATTATCTCCGCTTTCCTATTAAAGGCCGTCCCCCTCAAATTTCTTTTAATTTTTGGAGATAACCAGAAATCACAAGGTGATAAATGCAAGAAATATAATGCTGGTCGTATTTCTTCGACGTCAAAGTTTGCAATAAAGTTAGCTGTTGTTTTAGCAGTAGGAGGTGGCACGTTGTTATGAGGTAAAAAGTAGCGCCGCAAATCCGCTTTCTTCCAAATTTTGGTCACTTTTTTTTTAGATTATTTTGCAGTTACCGTTTGATCCTTTTCTACGGGAATATCAGCTACGATTATAGATCGGGTGAAGTAAACTGGTATCATTAATTTTGTTGCTGATTTTCTTTGCTTAGCTTCAACGAGTGGTGACTTCAAACCATACACTGCTGTTTGATTTCCGGATCGTACTTATAAAACCAAGATTCGTCATCAGAAACAACTTTACTAAAGTTGCTAGAGTGACTATTTTGGAATTTGTTTTGAAAGAATTGTTCAAAATGCACTCAAACTTCTTTTTGAGTCTTATTTATAATATCGGCGAACCCATCGAGCAGATTTCTTCGAGTATCCATGCAATGGCATTCAGGACCAATTCATCAGCAATCAGTTCTTGTGCCAATCGTAGATATTCGTCAACTTAGGACTTCAACAAAGGCACAGTAACGTCAACAGTGAAAAATTTTGATCGGCTTCCACGGGACTCGTCCTATACAGAAAAATGCCCCGTCTGGAACCTTCGGAACCACTTGGTAATAGTCGGCGGAGACGGTGCACTCGTACCATATGCAATTTGACATTCATTGAATATTTGTAGTGGCTTTAGTTTACGCCGAAATCCGAAGAGAATCTCAAAGTGAAATTCGTATGATCCTCTCTCAGGAATTTTGCGTTTCAATTTTAACCGATCGTTTGGACAAAGAACGTAGATAACAAAGATTCGTTTCCTGTGCCAAATATTAGCGTCCATCAGATTATCGGATCAGTCGGACCTAATCAGATTCTAATATCAATTAGCAAAAGTGAAATTAGTTCTGGTATGGTGAAATCGGACGAGATCTTAGAGGAACGGTGGGAGTGATACTCGAATTTAATTTTATATGGAAGAAGTAAAACTTTTTTGCCGATGCCATAAGGAAATATACAGCGGAATTCGAAAAAATATTATACGCACTTTGGGCATAGAAACTGGCAACAACAAAACAGTTCCAAACAACTCTCGAACAAGTGAAAAACAAGTCCTGAATTAGTTCCGAACCAATTCCAAATTAGTTTCAAACTAGTCCCACACTATTGTGAAACCAATCCCGAACTAGTTTTGAACTGCTGCCGAAGTTCACCCAAACAAGTCTCGGACTAGTCCCGAACCTATGCCGACCAAGTCTCGAACTAGATCCAAAACAGTCCGCAACTAGTCTTCAAAAAGTTCTACCAAAGAACGTAGATTACAAAGAAGTTGATGTCGTTTCGTTTCCTGTGCCAAGAATTTTCGTCGAATTTCACCACATACAGAAACCAATTGGATGTAATCAGATTCTCAAATCTAGTTAGTTCTGCTATTGTGAATTCGGAGGAGATCTTAGAGGGTACGGTGGGTGTGATGCAATTTCTTAGAATAAACTACGTTCTTTGGTTTTGAAATTTAAAAAGAAGTATTGTAATGTAATTGCTAAGAGTTTTGTATTTTTTATTTCTTTAATTTTTTTTTAATATTTAAGTTTCACCAACTAAGCGAACTTTTGTTAATTCCCTCATACAATAAATTCATTTGATTGCATTTCCTTTCAAATGCCGGTATACCCGCCTGAGTTCATAAAGCGTATTAATTTGGAGACAATTGCATGTTGCGATACCTAATCGTTGCTCTCATCCTTTTTGAAAATGTTATGATTTTTTGAACTTAATTTATACCGATAACAATACAACACATATGTATCTACTACATACATATCTACTACATATCTATGTGTGTGTGTGTGTATGTGTGTCCATCCATATGCATGCCTCTTAATAACGCCGATGGATGACCTTTTGAAGTCGCGCCCATTTCATTTACTAAACAACACACATACATACATACATTTTACGAACATTTAAACATAGCACATATGTATGTGTGTATGTGTGTATATACATATGTTTACTATATATCGTGCCAAATGTACTCACTCTAAAGTTGATGATACTCGCATGAGTATCTGGCTAAGAGGAGAAGCAAGCAATCAGAGCTAAACAAAAATACAACAACAAAAAAAACAGAAACACACACACAAACCCATCGCCACGAGACAACGTAATCGGCAAGGCGGAAAATGTTATCAAAGGCTACCGCCGACTGGCAGTCTGTGACGGCTTTGGAGCGGCATTCTCAAAGGATTTGCCGATATGAGGAATAGGCGAGCAGCTTTGCGTAGTTGGCGAGGATGCGAGGATGATGGTTGGTGGTTGGTCGAGTGGGTATGGCAATTTTTATATTCTAGATGACAACACCTTTTTTTTATTATTATTAGTGTATGATATGGGTAAATATTATACGTATATAGAATGTACGGATGTAAACTGGCGGGAAACTTCTAAGCGAAAACTTAAAGTATGTTTGTATCTGCAAAGCAAAAAAATAAAAAATAAAAACAACGATATGCACCTATTTATTAGGTACGCCGGCATGCAAGTTCACGAAAGTATGAAATTGGGGCAGTGTGTTTTCGAATTATGCAGAAAATACATATTTTTTTCAGACAATGCGCGCTGCAGCGTCAGACTACGTCAAGTGGTATAATTAAACTAGAGATAAAGCAGATTTTATGAGTCGCATAAGTAACGGAAATTTTTAGCTACTTGAAACTGGAGTCTTATTAAAATAAAACTGGCAAAGAGAAGTACAACTGAAACAATTACTTTTAAAGAAAGTCTTGATAAATTGACATACATACATACATACATATGTATGTACATTAGGGTGCCTGACCTAAACAAAAAAGAAGTTGCGATTTCTCCACCAGAATTTTACAATTTATTTATTTATTATTATTATTATTATTATTAAAATATTTTTCTAATACATTTTTTCGAAAAAATTACCTCAGACATTAAAACGGCTTAACTTAAACCTATGCTTAAAAATAATTGAAAATTTAATCAAGGTATTCAAGGTATTTTGGTTGATGTCTTAAAATATAATGAACTGTTTTTTTCTTTTTCGTATGCGAAGCACCCTAATGTATACATTCTTAAAAAAAATTAAAAAAAATTAAGTATGCCAGTCTATTGTTTTTCGCAAAACTTGTATTTTAAAAAAATTATTATTCAAATCGTTTCAGTGCTTTATGAGCCAAATCTTTACACACATACGCCATATAATCAATTTTGTATACCAAAGAAATTTCTAAAAATTCTGATTAAAAGGTTTGCAATTTTTATCAAAATATTTTGAATTTTTGTAAATTTTATAAAAAATATTGTTTTATGAAAACCCAATTTTAAAAATTCAGCTTTCAAATATTTTGAATAATGCAAAATAAATTACCGTGTGTAAACTTTTTTGACACACAGTATATTTTATATTTACGAGCAATATGATCGAAAATCTGAAAAAAATATGATTAAAACTATTAAAACTAACGTCCTAAGAACGACAGGACCTTTGTATTCCTCACTCACGCCCCTAAGACCCAAAGCCCATTAGCCTGTGCGATCCCTGGCGAAGATAATAAGGGCCTTGGAAGATAAAGGATTAACTCCACATATTCCAACGAATATCACTATTAATCTAATCATTGTGGACGGTTAGGTAACCCAGGAGTATCCTTAACCAACCCCTAATCAAACGGTTTACGTCACCTCTATAGAAGGGGTATCCGAAGTCAAGAATGATAGAAAACAACATTGCGCCTTCCACGCTGCGAGCAACTATTGTGACGTAATAAAAAAGAAGAGGAAAAGTGGAAAAGAGGCGGACAAACGGCAGAGTGATTGAAAAGTTTTCTTAGCATTGTTTGTGTAAAATGATTTTATATCGTCAGCGAAATGGTGAATACTACCCAATCGACAAAGAGAGAACTAGCGGGCCGCGTAAGGTGCAATCTTGTATTCTATCATTCTTGATCCGAAGTGTTTTACCGGACTGAGGCCATCCGTCGCTCCCAATATTTATCTTGCACTGAGTATACCCAATCTTGTAAATATTATACTATGTTCCCACGAGTAGTAATATTTCCATTCATAATTCACTCCACCATTCGTCATTCATCCTCCAAAAATTTTAGAGCAAATCGCCTAAACGTATGAAAAAAAAATTTATGGAAATTTAAGGAATACTTAGAAGCTAAGCAAGGCTTATTTAAAAACAAACTTGCTAATCGTTAAGAGACATCTAGAACAGCTTCTTTTTGTTCTTTTATTTTTCCGGAAGGGTGAAAACTTGAAGATGGCACAAAATTCCAAACCAATCTAGGCAAGCGATGACGGAAAATCGTTCCAATATTCTTAGATCACATTTAGAACAGAATTGTTTACATACATTTTAAAGTTTTATTCGATGTAATATTTTTTTAAGTAGTATACAAATGCTTTTGTTTTTATTGTTTAGAATTATTTTTTATTGTTCTGTTTTTATTTTTAAGATCGAATTTATGTATGGACACCACAATGAAACCGCTGTCCTAAGGTCAGATCCATAGGAAATAAATGAAATGTGATAGAAAAAAAATTAAATGCAGTGATAAGAATTATATTTTATTGAGAAAAAATCATAATAAACGAGAGATCATAAATATGTCAAAAAAACTGCACTCAACTAAAAAACTGTGCGTAGAGAATATAAAATAAACGATTAAAAATTGCCTTAAAAATATAATATTGAAAACAACGATTAAATCCTGATTTTAATTCAAATTATACTCCTTAGAGTCCATGATTTCTTGTATATGCTAGTGTCGGATTCTCCACAGATGCTTTCCTGTTTTGATGTTAGTGTAGCGTAATGCTTTGCATTTTTCCTTTGTCATAATTCCACTGCAAAAAATAGTTATGAAAATTAGCTCAAATTTTGGCATGCGTAGATATATACATATGAATATACATCCATACATAGGTATATATGTTAGAAAATATTTTAAATAATTGTACATATGTACACACATACATACTTCTACTTAATAATAAGACTCACATTGCATCCGGGGACTATCAAACAAATAAAATAACTGCACCTGCCACCACCGTTAATGCCACTTCGTCGCGCTTGAGTAACACATGCACTCATACATACACAAACATGCGCTAAAACATATCCATCTATATATTTATGTGCTCGCCGCATTACAACCCTGTCGGAAAAAAGCAGCTCTTTGTCAGAAATTGACCTATTTAAAAATTCATTGGATATCAACTGCATCGAAACAAATGCAATGTACGATTGTTCAGTTCTTCAATTATGGAATGGTGAATTGCTATAGAACTCAGCGCAATAAAAAAAATAAATAAAAGAATTTCTAGGAAAGAAAAATTATATAAAAATTCTTCCTTTTTTTGCTCACGATGTTTGTAAAAAAATAAAACATATCGCCGTATACAATAAAGAGTAAAAAATATAGCATTCTTCATATTTACAACTTCTAAAAAAAACTACTTTAAAAATAAAAATTTGAAAAAATCTCAAAAATTTTATAAAAATTCGTCTTTGGCCAGATTTAACTTTAGCACAGTACCAAGAATTTAGCAATAAAAATTGTGAATACTTCATTCATATAGCACAAAAAAACACAAAATTACCGCCATCTCAAAAGCCTGTACATACAAAAAATTTTTAAAAACTTGCCTTGGGCTCACAAGTTTTTCGATAAATACAGGTATTTCCTATGTCGTGGTATTTTTTGACAGTCAAGCCGTGTAATTGAGCAAGAAATATAGTGCATTCACAATACTATCGATAATTGTTCATTGACGCTCGAAATAAATAAAATGCAATAGATTGAAATGTATTTTGGTTTAAACGAAAAAAATTTTAATTTTATCGTTACTATACAATAGACTAACATAGTTTTAAATAATTGGAAATATATTGATTTCAAAATAGTTGGAAATAAACACATTTTACTTATTTTGATATTCTTTCAGCCAAATATATTGGAAAGTAATTGAAATCAAATGCAGAGTCAGATAAATGCTTTTCCCCTTAGGCATCGTTATTTTAAAATTTTTATTTTTTCTTAAATACTGATCGATATTTTGTGATTTTTAATTTTTTTTTCGATCAAAAACAGTCAATGTTCTTGGATTTAAATTTTTCCGATCATATTTCATCGATATTTTGTGATTTTTTTTCGATAGAAATAATCGTTATTCTTGGATTTTAAATTTTTCGATCATAATAAACGCAAAAAACTGTCAGCGTTTACAATAATAACAACAACATCAATAATATGATATAAGATGTTTTATTATCGAAAAAATAATAATCACAAAATATCGATCAAATATGATCGGAAGAATTTGGATCGAGGAATAACGATAACTTTTTATCGAAAAATAAAATATCGCAAAACAACCATTATGTAATTATTTACAACAAAAAACCAAAAAAAATAAAAATAAGGGTCAGATTTGCATAGCATATGACAAGGGTTATTTCGATATATTCGAGTTTTGTTTTGACCGACTTCTTTCCAATGATTTTATTGTGCGAAAAAATCAAAGGAACGATTTTCGGTCACTGCTTTTTAAGTTGTTTTCAAAGTAGTTCAATTTCCGACAGGGAACATTTTCGTGACTCTATCTTCCTTTTCAACCCGGCCGCACATTCACAAACGCATCACTTGTGTCGGAAAAACATCAACAACACCACTACAAGCACTTTGTCGGGAAATGTTGCAGCCAATTCAAGTTTGCCGCTCGACAACAGCTGGAAAAAAAATTCCATCAAAGCCAAACCGCCCGACACAAGTTTTTCCAATACTTTTGCTGCCGACGCCTTCAAAGAAATTTACCGATATGCGGCACAGGCGCACAGGATGTGTAATAGGCAATTCGGTCAGTTCAGCTATCAGCTATCAGGGGATGTTAGGAAAAGTTGGTAAGTGGGTTAGTGTGTTAAAAAGGAAAATATGAAAATGCAATACGAGGCAATGGCGAATGACAAAGTTAAATAGGAAATATCATCGTACGAGACTTACTTAGATGCCAAAGCAAACGTTGGATGGAAAAACGAAATGTAAGGGAAGTTGCCGCCTAAATAGTTGATTGTGCTGTGTGTGCAGTAAGGCTGGCGCCAAATAATAGGGTGGTTTTCCCAAATTAGGCTACTAAATTGAATGCAAAGAAAAATTGAGGTCACATGGCATATATGAAGTTTGCCACAATACTCATATGAGCGCTCATTCGCATTCGCCAGTCCTTGATGTATGTACAAAATTTGAAAATGTTCTTAACATCCAACAACTGAATCTGTACGCCTATTCCGCATATCGGCAAATTCTTTTGAAGGCGGCGGCAACAAAAGCGTTAAACAAATTGCTGCTGCTAGTGCGGTGGACTTTGATGCAATTTTTCGTAGCTGGCCGCAATTGACCAAACAGCAACAAAATAATGGCAGTAATAATATAGTAGCTTCGAGCGTGTGATAATAGCCGGTTTCAGTAAACGCCCGAACAAAAAAAATGAAACCTTAAATTAAGACATGCCGCCAACGTTGCATGTGTAGACAAGTCAAATAAAAGGTATCGTATCTTAAATGAATTTCGGTAGTTTTAGACTACTAATAAAAGATGTAATGAATTTTGATTGATACGTGTGATTGTACATTGCTATTCAACAATTTACGTTCGACCCTTTTAAGTGGCTAAATGTTGAGCGTAAAGAGTTCAAAAGCAAAGCGACACGACACTATGGCGTGCCCATAATTGAGTTATGCTAATCTACCGTGCAAATGGGATAACATTCGCTGAATGAAGCCTGCAGCCCTTATATAACGTGTAATGCAAACACACTTTGATGTTTGTTGTTTGATGTTTGTCCGCCTTGCGTTGCACATTCGCCAACCATGCAGATGTTTGCTATCCGTCCCTAATAAAAGATGGTTTTTGTATTCATTCAATCTCTTGCTACTATCATCCACCGCTGCATGCGTCCGATCATTTCTGTGCTCCTGTTCGCATATCGGCGAAATTCTTTTGAACACGCCGCCAACAAAAACCGACTACGAGGACTTTTGTGAATTCATCACTGAGTCTCTGATCACTCAATGTTCAGAAAAAATGTGTTACAAATACAAATCACAACGAAAAAAATTACAAATTGAGACACAGGATGTCTGCTTACCATGGCATGGCTTCATATTACCTTTGTGGCTAGGAAGTTACATTCCTCAGTCTGTTCCACATCTGTGGTAATAACAAAGATTACCGATTAGCTCTAAAATTGTGCTCGCGTAAGCTTTCGTAAATGCTACGAGCATTGTATTGACTTTATTTTTATTCAATCTGGCAACTTTCGAACCAGATGTTTAAACGGCATTAGATAATTTTATTTAGCAGGAAAAAATATTTCTGTGTACAAGCTCTGTTTGCATAACATTCGGAGCAAGGTTATGGCTTCCAACTTTTTAGAAAGGTGGCAACGCTCTGCAAAAATAGTTTATATATATATATATATATCCCTTTGTTTATTACTAATAATGTTATATTTGAGTTTGCTTATTAATTTAAACAAATTAATATTTTGAAAAATATGGCAACCCTCTCCAACAAAACTGTTTGAAATTAAGCTAATACCTCTGTTTTAATATATCATTTAGCTTATTAAGTTAATTTACCTTTTTGAAAACATTTTCGAATCGAAGATTTCTTAAATCTTTTTCGTGTAATATCAGTAAAAATAGCATTTGAGTAACTTGAGAATAAAATTTACTTAACTCTTTTAAACAGGTCGCAACTCCTTTTAAAAGTATTTTCGTTTCATTTTTTAATAGCTTAGTTAACTTAGTAACTGAGTAAAATTAATATTTTTAATCAGGTGGCAACCCTCTTTTATGAACTGCTTTGGAAAAACTGATATCATTACATTATTTACATATGTATGTGAATATTTGTATTTCATTTTCAAAAAGTTGGCAACTCCTACAACAACCAGAACTGTAATGCTTCATTTATTTCATAAATTTCATTGAATTAAAAAATCTATAACAGTTGGCAAACCTCTCCAAATACGCTTCTTGAATAAATTTTCCTTCAACCTGTTTCGTTTGACACCAGTATAGTAGAATTGCAGTTACTTTATCAATTAAATTGAATCAGCTTTCTAAAAGGTGGCAACCTTCTTCGAAAATATTTTCATATAAACGCTTTCGCGTCATAGCAATGCTATAAGTTATATATTCTAGTGAGCTTAGACATTTATTTAAATTATTATTTTAAAACAGGTGGCAACACTCTTTAAATACATTTTCATATACATATTTTCTTAAGCCGTTATATGCCATTATATTACTGTTAACCTAATCTTTTAATTTAATTTCCTCTTTTAAGCATGTGGCAACCCTCTCCAAAATTGTTTTCAAAATAAAGGTTAGAGTTTGCTTATTATAATTTAAATAAATTTTTTAAACAGGTGGTCTCCGAAAATTTTTTAAAATTCAGCTTTTTCAACATTTTTTAGTTTAACACCCATATTGTAAAATTTCATTTATTTCCACTTAATTGACCTTTGAACAGGTGGCAACCTTCTTTCATATTGCAATATTTGATTTCTCTCCTTGCTTTAATTGAATTTAACCTTCTAATAATGTGGCAACTCTATAACTTTTTTAACAGGTGGCAACTCTGGTGTATATGTACATATGTACATATAGAAGAAGCAAATCAACCAGATGTGAATAGGGCATTACGTCTCAGTAAAAATTTACGAGTACAAAATGGAAACGAAAATCAGTGCAAGAGTTATAGGTCGTTTAATTTTCCTCTCTATTTTTTTACCATTGCAAGCAAAATTTAAGCATCAATTCTGAGTTTATTTGCGTCAAAATCATATGTTCATTATAGTTTAATTGACTTTGAGAATTAGCGAACGACATAATAAGAAGCTTTTCGGGACGACTCAATTTAATAATTAAAGAAATTCTATGTTCGAGCTTAAATTTTATAATTTTTTAAGCGATTTTAGCGACCGGAGTAAGTCTAAGGGTTCAACACAGGGCAAGGTACAGAGAGAAGGCATTGTATTATACAGTTTTCATAGGTAGCTTTCCACACAGATTTTTTAATGCTAATGTTTGGAACTCTGTTCTTTTCATTCGAAAATATGACGACTGATAAAATTATTGAAGGTAAATCATTTTACTCATATCTCCTGAAACGGAAATAGAGTGCAAAGCTCCATCAAAATCTGTAAAAACTTTGTTTTACTCGTATGTGGGACTCTTAAGTAATAAATCACTGTCTGTATATATTAATTTTCCAAATTGTATAGAAACTGACTAAGAGTAAACTTTAGACTACGGCCTTTTTTTTATACGGGTACAGCGCGAAATCCCAAACGAACAAATTAAAATCTATATATCATTCAGCTATAAGATCTGCTATGACCTGACAATGGCAAAATTAACGAAGCACCTTTTACAAAGCAAAAACTCTCCCCTTTTTTCAATTACTAAAAGCATCAATAAAGCCAAAAGAACTTCCCATACCATCAGCGATGCACAAAATTATCAATATAGCTCAAACCCTAGTTATGCCATACTTACCCATCAATATCGATACAGAAAAATATCCTCCTTGGTCCCTACACACCTCCTCCATAATCACGAACCTCCGAAGATTCAACCAGTCAACCACCGCTCCCGAGATATATCGAAGCAATTTTCTGTGCATAAAAAACCAACTCGGCAGCCACAAATTCCTGTATACCGACGGTTCAAAAACAAACAGCGGCATATCGTTTAGCGTAACCACCTCCACGACAATATTAAGATCCTCCCTCCTTCCCACATACACTTCAGTTTTCACAGCAGAAATAATTGCGCTAGCGGAAGCCCTGAACATAGCAAAAGCAAGACGAGGATTCTTTCCCATTTGCAGCGACTCCCTTTCAGCTATTGATGCCATGTCCAACACAATTAACAATAATTATTATGTAAACATCATTAGGAATACCCTCATAGAATTCTACCCGAGACTCACCCTCATTTGGATACCTGGACACGTACAAATACCTGGAAATGAATTTGCCTACCAAGCCGCAAAAGAAGCTACTTCCCTTCCCTTAACAGTTACCCCAAATTACAATCACAACAGTATTAAAAATTTTGCAAAAACACATTTCACCAATACACACAGATCACTTTTGCACGGTACATCAATGTGGTACAAAACCATAAGCGCAGAACATCCATGTATCCAAACCTACCTCAATTTTAATCACAAAGATGACCTACATAGACTAGAACTAATAAAATTCATTCGTCTCAGATTGGGGCATACTAAACTAGCCCACCAGCATTTGCTCGACAAAAACCTCCCCCAAACCTGCTCCTATTCTAATCGCAACACCTCAATCAATGTCGACCATATCCTAAAAGATTGCATGAAATTTCAAAATTTTCGTGCAAATATATTTACCCGAAACCCGCAGTCACTTCTGTCAAACCCCAACCCCATAAAAATATTAACAATAACCCACTTCCTGAAATCATCCGGACTTTATTTTAAAATTTAGAAAAGCTCCACTCCAATATGTTATATTCTAAAAGTATAAAATCCCAATTATAAATAAATAAAAAATAAAAAAATAGATAAATACCAATGTGTGTAGTGTACACTTAACTTTAAGTCAATTGTCAGCTGATGGCCTGCGTTGCTATTGCTATTTTCGTTAGCATATAATTTTAATTATAAGCTAACGGTATAAATAATAATAATAAAAAAAGATGAACAATTTAAATGCCGATTAATTATAATTAATAATTAATAATTATTATTCCCCACTTTAATCACTTGAAAGAGCCCAATGATTCGCATGTCTGTTTTCATAACTCAAATTTCTCCATAAATCGATTAAGAATTTTGGCACTTGCTGCACTTAGAGCAAGTCAAATTATTTAGGGGAAATGCAGAATTATGTCATCGTTTTTGTTTTGTTTTTTCCAGCGAAGCTATTGTCGCGGTAGTAATTATTTGTAAAGGGAATGCTTTATTCTGTTGGACGGTTCTTCTTTGTGTAAAGTTTGTAAATCAGTTCGAATAGCATCCTTGTAGAATAAAGAATATTTATCATGATATCTAAATGCATTTTAAAGTCTTCGCCAATTCAAGAAAAACCTAAACTAATAAAAGAAATCGAAAGTGGAAAAAATAATAAAGAAGTGACTGAAAAATAATATCGTTCAAATTAGAGGCTATTTCTGGGCACAATAAAACAATGTAGAAGTTTACAGTAGATGGAAATCAAAGCATCCCAATATCCGGTGCATTATTCAAAGGAAGCAGAGTCATCGAACAGGAGGCATGAGCCATAAAAAACTGTGTAGTGAGAATGCATGACGTTCGTGACAAGGACCGAGAAAAATGAAAAATTACGATTTTTCGAATTTACTGGAAAAGTACAACGAATGCGATATTAAGATGGATGAAACACCTTTTGTTGTTTAAACTTTTCCCAGACAAAACATTTAAAACTTAAAACTTGTAATCTACTATACTAAAATTAAATTGGCCACAAAACTGCATACCAGCTACAAAGCGCCAGCACCGCACCTGATATCTCCGTTTTATTTGATGAACCTTTTGCCATACTGGTTTAGTGCAACACAATATATTTGCCTATCATCCTTATGTTATAATTTAACTTAAATATTTTTTTTTTTAATTTTGAAAAAGTGACAATTTTTTTGAACTGCTTTCAAAAAATTTTTTTATAAAGATTTCCTAAACCTCTATAAATAACCTAATAAATTTAGTTGATTTTAAATATTTTGTAAACACGTGGCACGTGGGGAGAATATATTTCCCTAAACTTTTTCGTTTGACACCAATATAGAAGATTGTCGATACCCAATAAATTAAAAAACGGTTTTTTATAAGCAGGCAATCCTCTTCAAAACTTATTAAATTTGCTTAAACCTATTTGCCTTGAAGCCCATGCCACAATACTTCCTTTAACTAAACAATTTAATTTAATTTAAGTGACAACCCTCTCCATCTTTGAGATCCATATTTCAATATTTGATTTAACTCATTATAATTTTAATTAATTTTTTAACAGTTGGCAACCCTCCCCAAAATATTTTTGACATCAAGCTTTCTTTAAACTTTATGTTTAGAAAATATAATTTAATTAATGATATTAATTGAATTTACCTTGAAACGGGTGGCAACCTTCTTTTAAAACATTTGGGAAATGAAGCTTTATTCATCCTCTTTCATTTGATACCCATATTGTAATATTTCATTTCACTCATTGTTTTAACTGAATTTAACATTTTAAATAGGTGGCAACACTTTTCAAACAATCACTTCTATGGTAGCTCTTATAGCGGACTATATATGTATATGTATTTACAAAATCTTAACCCAATCTATTTGGTGTAATTGACTTTTAATTTTTTAACAGGTGGCAGCTTTATTTAAACCCTATATGTTAATCCAGGTTAACAGTTATTTATTTGCGAAACTTTATTAAAATCCATCCAGTCGTTTTGGTCTGAAGTGATAAAAAACTCACTCAAACTTTCACGTTTATAATATTAGTTGGATCTACAGTGAAGAGCAAAATCTGCGTTGATTGTTTTACAAGGTTTTTTGCAATAAACTTTTTTATAGAAATATAACTTTTTTAAACATCCTGATTAAAAATAGTAAAACCTTGATTAAAAATTAATGAATTTGCGTAAAATCACTTGATGATACCAAAAAATTATATGCTAAAAAAAACATGAAAATCACAAAAAAAAGTCCAGCCTACCTACACCTATCAGCCCCCTTAACGATTTGTAACATTTGGTCTTTAGATTTTACTTCAAAAAAAAAAGTTCCACATAAAAAAAGTAGCTAACTTGCCGTTGAATTACACTGCGGAACAAAATTTTGCGGTCGGAGATTTTTAAGTCGATTCAGGATAATTTGGGGGCGCTAATTACGAAAATAATATCAGTTTTGTCGAATTGGCTCTAGTTTTTCAGATAAAGACTTTCAAATATTTCACGAAAAAACCTAATTAAAAATATCAATATGGATTTAAATTATATTTTTATTGCGCGCCTGTATAAAAATAATACAAAAATAAAAAAAATATATTCTTTTCATTAATTAATTTAAAAAAAAATTACAAAAAACTTTTTCTTTAGGACCTCCTATGATGTCGTTGCTCAGGACAATCCCGTATTAAGTTCCAGCCGTAGTCTGCCATCATGTGGTCGTCCCATCGGCCTTGGTATCTTTCTTCCATTATTTTTATGTCCTGGTGGAACCGTTCACCTTGTTCCTCACTGTAATCGCCTAGGTTGTCCGGGAATTTGTCAAAAATGACTATTTAAATAATGTAATTTAATGCTCATTTTAACTCCTAGTTTGCGAAAATTGAGAAGCATATCAGCAACTAGTTTTGTATAGTCTGGTGATTTATGATTTCCCAAATAATTTTTGACTACATTAACAAAGCTTAGCTAGGCGTCAGATTCAATTTGTGACATATGGTTTAAGAATTCAGTGTATTTTAAAAGGGTACGAATTTGAGAACCATCGAAGACTTCTGCTTTTAAATTTTCCATACTAAGGACTGGAAATTTTTTGCACACATATTCGAAACTGTCACCTGCCTTATCAAGGGCTTTGATGAACTGTTTCATTAGCCCAAGCTTGATGTGAAGTGGTGGAAGAATGATGTTTTCTCTGCTTATCAGTTGGTCATGAACCACATTTGCTGTTCCTACCTCCATATTTTCTCTCACCGGCCAGTCCTTTCTAATCCAATGTTCATTTCTTGCACGACTGTCCCATAAACATATAAGACAGGGGTATTTAGTATAATATAAATTGTCGAATTGCATTTACAAGTCACGCGGTCGATAACGTGTAGCGGCTGGCAGGGACTGTTAGAGTTTTCAGGTATTTAGACGAAGTCGTCGAATTAATGTTTAGTTGTATTAACTCACCCGACTTAACCGGCTGACCTTGCTCTCTTGCTACTTGTTTTAATAATTTATATAACAAAACTTATTGAGGAATAATTAACTAAATTAATACAACTAGAACTGGGTCATATAATTTTTTTTCATTAATTTCTTGAGTTTCGTTTATCTCAAGAACTAGAGCCAATCCAAAAAAAGTAAAAACACAGTTCGCAAGCCTGCTACTAATGTTAATAAAAACTATTAACAAAATCACGACCGCAGGTTTTTTTTTTAATTTTTGTTACGCAGTGTTATCGATCTACATATGTGTATTAAATGAATATATTTGTGTACAATTTTTTTTTTAATTAAAAAATTGCACTTGACACAAAATGACAATTTACATATATCCATACTGCCCACCCGCGAAAGATTAAAGTAAATGTGTGATATTTCAATCTAAAATGGCAAATAAACCAAAAAAAGGCGATGCAAATCGTTAAAAAAGCTTTGAAGTTTGTGATTTATATACAACATCAGGCGTAGGTACAATATTCATATTATAAAATTCAATTTAAGGATATGGTTACAATTCTGCAACAGTATGCATTTAAGGGTTAAAGTGGTCAGCTAATAAAACTTAAATAACAAACGTGCAAAAGCTGTTGCCTACTTTCAGGCATTCAAATTCATTCATTTGTTTGCGCCCAACCCAATGGCATTCAAACTATTCTAATGAAATTGGAAAACGGCCGAATGTGCGGGGCCAAATCGAAAGGAAAAAAATCATAGTGAAAATCTATGTATGTACGTTTGTATGTATGTAAGCAAATACATTTGTGGTTATAATGTTATTCGCCACTGTTGTTGGGACACATTTGTGAAAATTGCCGAAAATTGAAAAATGCAGATTTTTTAAAAAGCGATTTCTAAAAATTAATTTTCAAAAATTGAATAAATTACACGTATTGAGAAGCAGGCGCACAGCATAAGCAACAGAGCAAATGCTTGGAAAATAGAAAGGAAAATGCTCAAATGACACAAGTAGGCTGGCGAGGGGGAAAACGTACACCATACTGTACATACATACATACATACATCGAGCAAATGGCAACGCGGTGTGGCAGCAAGTGTAGCGGGTATGATGATCCGAGTCGAGAGGGGCGTCGTGTGTGAAACTCGAGTGAGTAAGCAAAGTGAGCTGGCAGCTGTCAAGCGAGCAAAAAGACAGCCACAACTGTTGGTATGTGCGTGTGTGTGTGTGTGCGTGTGCGAGTATGTCACTGCGCCGACGGCGGTGGCGGCGGCGGCTGCTAATCAAAAAGGAATTTGAATAAAAAGGCAAGGAGGAGCAGCCGAGCAGCTGTCTGACGCTACGCTACGCTACTATTGTCACCGCTGCTCTCAGACGTGCGTAGAGCGTAGAGCGCAACAACAACCCAGCGCACTAAGGGGTGGACGATGTGTTGCATGGCGGCAGCGTTAAAAGGAAAATCTTTTACACCACTAACAAAAGGTACATGGCACGTGGCCACTTTTGACTTTTCCGCAACCCTTGTGAAAATTTCATTAGTTTTATTTGGGTTCACGATGTTTCCTTATTTGTTCGCCTTTGAGCGGAAAATTTGATTGTGGCTGTCGGAAAATCAAAAATCAACAAATCAACCAGCCAACCAACCAACGAAAACATTCACCACAAATTCGAACCAGCATCCACCACCAGCATTAATATCGCCGCCGGTACCGCTTCTCGCACAAAATTTATTAGTGCGGAAAATTTTATCAAAGGCGGCCGATACAAGTTTTCGTCTTTGTTGTTGAATCCTCAAAGGAATTTTCCGATATTCGTAATAGGAGTTCAGCAACTGGCAACAAGCAGCAAGCAAGTCGAGGAAAATTGCTAGTTGTTAATGTGAAAATGTGAAAATGTGAAAATGTGCGCCAGACTACATACATACATAGCTTTCTGGCTGGCTGGTTGAATGGTTGGCTGCTAGTTGCCTGCTAGTTGCCTGCTGTCAGCTGTCTTGATGCCAAGGCGAGCGGTTGACTGGCTGACTGTTGGTTGCTGCTTGAATCGCCAACAAATCGTTCGAAGACGTTGGACTGCTCTGATCGAAGAGCAGTGTGTGCGGTGGAAAACGCGATGCGGCCATGTGGGATTCGATGCTATGGCCAGATTGCGTCAACAGAGTTGCTGCTGCTGCTGCCGCGGCCATGGCAAGTTGCGAGGTGCAACATTGAGAGGGGCTCCAAACGGTGGGCTGCCAAATGCATACCATGTTGCTTTTCACGAATTTCGCGCTGCGACCCAGGCAGTCGGGCGTTCCAAGTAGACAGTCTGTGCGGGCGCAAAACGGGAAAACGGGTAGGAGTATGCGCGCGCAAATATACACAAAATAATCCCACATAGCCATTGCAAAAACACACACACACCTGCTTGCAATTCTTTATGCATACACGTCACGTCTAATGTGAACTCACACACACACAGCCGTACTCGAAGCTCCTCAGCCAACAACAGACTGGCATGCGCCAAATATATCCACTTCGCTCCGATCTATTTCGGGCAAAAAAGCAACCAGCTGGTGTCGACTGAATTGCCAACAGCCTCTTCGGGCTAGCTGCAGACCACAGCAAGCAACAGCAACAAAAACAATAACAACAAGATTGGCAATATTAAAAGATTCACGAAAGCAACATCAACAACAACAACAACAAGCAACATGCAGTCATCAGCGCATGCTGGGCCACCAGCCACCAGCTACCAACTACTAACTAAATATCTAAATGGAAAGCCACCAATAGACCAGCCAACCAATCAACCAGCCAGCCAGTCAGCCAGCCAGCTAAACAACCAGTTAGTCGGTCTGTCGGTCGGTCGGTCGGTCGATTAGCCATTTGAGGAGCATAGAAAAAAATTAGATGGCAAAAAGAAAATTTGCAGATTATGGATGCTATGGCAATATAGCCTATACAAATACACACATACACACATACATACATACTACGTACATAATAAAAATGAAATCGCGCCAGCGACAAGCTGCGAAGCCGCCAAATGGGGCTATTGCCAGCATTAGATGTTTTTTTTCGTCTATACCCGAGCGCACTTGCGCCCAGGGTATCTTCATAGCTTCGTTCACCTAACGGTTGTTTGTAACAGCAGAAAGCAATCGAGATAGGTATAGCCCATGGTGAAAAGAAAGAATACAAAATGTGGCGCAGATTGTGGTACCGCTAACCTTCTCTTGGAAATTTTGACAGAATTTCTACGTCGCAACACGCTTACTAGCGTGTTTCCTCTCATTTCAAATCTGGTGTGACGTCACATCCGGCAAATTCAAATTTCAGATCAATCAACGCAATCTTGTATTCTGTCATTCTTGGGTATAGCCTTGCTTATATGTATACGAAAATGTTCAGAATGAAAAGATTAATCAATTAAGCCATGCCTGCCTATCCGGCCGTCTGTCCGTCCGTGCATCCGAGAACTCACTCAAATTTTATATGCAGCATTTCATAGAAAAAGGCAATGTGTGGATGAACTTTTTTAGAAAAATGGGCAAATAGTTAAAATTCCGAAACTTCTTCATCAAACTCGGTACAAACTTTAATGCACACTTTAAATTTTACCTAAGTGGGGTCAATTTCGAAAATAAAATAAATCGGGCAAAACCCACGCCAACATCTCATATAACGGTAATTTAGAAAAATTAAAAAACGCGATATTTTAGTAAATGTCAAAGATAATTTACTGCAATTTAATGAAAGGAAAAGGTGGTTTAAAATATGTAGATTGGAAATAGGCGTGGCAATTTAGATAAATATCGTTATCTCCGAAATTACTTTATCAAACTCTATCAAATGTGGTACTCCATTAACATTTCAACTCAGTAAGCACAATTTTGAAAATTATAGAATTCGGTGACAAAACTACCGCATCTCAAAATATTGGGTATTTTATTAAATTATGTAGCAAATTCGGTCAAATTTGATGCAAAGAATTTTATTAGAGAGCGAAAAGCGTAAAAATGCAAATTTCGGAAAATGGGTGTGGCATGTTAAAAATATACAAATTTAATTTTTCAATTGTTTTTACTGCATACAAAAAGTCTTGTTTACTTGAAATAAAATCTTGCGCCGGGTATTTAAAGTTCGCTTGCACTCGAACTTAGACTCTTCTTTACTTGTTTTTGCTAATTCCATTGCTCCATTTACTGCTGCAATTTAGTTGCTATTAGCAATAACATTTTGCTTTACTTATAGAAT
Source organism: Anomoia purmunda (assembly GCA_951828415.1). Lineage (NCBI taxonomy): Eukaryota > Metazoa > Arthropoda > Insecta > Diptera > Tephritidae > Anomoia > Anomoia purmunda. The sequence continues at coordinate 125,672,804 of OX639994.1, forward strand.
TTTCGTTGATGCCACATGTGATTTGAGTAACCATCCGCTTGCTAGTTGAGATGATCTTAGACTCTAAGGCTTGCGTAGATGATTCGTAAAGTTATTTGGCGTAGTTGTCTAGTTGTTTACAGAAAATGCAAACTAACTGCGAGCACTTGTATAGATTGAGGAAAAGTGATCATCAAATGAAGGAAGAATTAGAGTGCATTGGCCAAAAAGTAAGCGGGAAATATTTATTTTAAGAAGCTGAGATTTTTCTTGAGTGTATGCAGAATTCAAGGGGGCATTGCTGTAAGGATCCCAGAGATCTGACCCTATCAGGGACTTAAGGATACAAATTACCAATTCACATGCGCCCTTAAGTCTATTCATCTATCACCCCTCTCCCTCGGAAGGGCATAGCTAGCCGGTGTAACAACAACAACAAGAACAGAGCTACCATATTAGCCATTTTCTGCTGATTTCTGGTGATCTAGTTTATAATATTTCTTACAAAAATTAGATGATTTTTTCGTCGATTTGAAAGTAAAAATATACACAAATGTTTGTTATATTAGTTTAGCATTTGTTACCTTAAGCCATAAAGCAAATTATCATTCTATTAATCAATGTTGTTACAATAATTTGACATCAATCCACATAGACGATTCTGCTGAAAAGGCAACAACCAGGGATGAGAACAAACTCCTTTTGTGGGATTGAAGAAGGCGTGTTGAATAAAGTACCCCAGTCTCACCACGGACTCCAAGCTTCTCTGGATGGAACATATCGATGCAACAGCATCTAAGGCAACTAAAGCAATAATGGTCCACAAATGTCTAGCGGGAAAAGCCTGGGGCAAACAGGTAGCAACCCTATTCTCAATATTTCTATAAACCTTCACAGTGTACTAAATAAAGAAGATGACGCCTTGAGAGGTAACACTATTTTAGTTTTGCCGATTTTGACAACTCTCAACTGCAACTAGACAAATCCTTTTTTCAAAAATGGTGATATTTTGCTTTGTAATCTCTGCTTACAAATCATATTTTTTGCTTTAGCAAAATTTAAACACTTTTCTATTGTAACTGAAATATTGGAAGTTGTTCATGCTTTTTTCTGTTGAAAATGAGTTTTAAAAGGTATATTAAATGCTTAGCCCTTGTTAATTATTTCTAAAAGAGACGAAATTAGTTGAGGTATGAGAATATATTCTCTATATTCGCTCCATTTTAATGTTATTTCCCTGCAACAACGTAGCTGTCAAAATTCTCCTGTCATAAAAATCCCTACAAGAACACTACCAATCATTTGAACGATCATCTGCTAACAGAAGTCTCCATTAGGCCGTAGAGCGAATTTTTCCTCAGTTTCTTAGGAGCAATCTGACAACCCAGATGTAATGCATTTGATTTCGTATCTTCTAACACATTACTATGGCACATCTTCTGTCCTTATCTTACCTATGTGTAGCTCCCTCTACTTAAATGTAAATATAAATCAGGAATGAGCAAACAGACCTGATGAAATAAAGTACGAATTCCTCAAAAAAACACATATTCAAAGCTCATTTACAGTTTTTATTATAAAGAAGAAAGTTTACAGAATTCAAAGTAAATATTTAGTACATGAATTTTATAACATAAAATTGTAAAGTATTTAACACAATACGTTAAAAATTAAGAATATTAAATTCAATAAAAAAAAAACTACTTAAATGAGAGGAAGCCGTACCAAAATACCTGAAAAATCATGGGATCACTGAATCGGATTTTCTACGAAGGAATATGTACGTCTTAACTACATACATACATGCTACGCTCAGACTACGATGGACTTACTTAGTAATAGTCCCAACTACCACAAAAATATATAAAACTCTATTTCGCAATTTCTTTAAATTTTCTGCTGTATATTTTTCGATCATCTAGTAGCGACTCAGCTCCACAACCTTCTTAATACTTTTTTCATAACTTGTAGCTGTCTAGAGGTTGGAAAACGTCGCAATCAAATAAAAATATAGGATATTTATACCATATATTTGAAAGTGTAACTCGTAAAATTTTGACAAATATTTGGAGTTTGTTTAGAGCCAGTCACACGCTTCCATTGATCGATAAAAACACACCTTCCGCATACTGAGAAATTGGATATAGGAGGTTGGTTTCGGGGTTGGAAGGCAGTTTTTCTATTGCCTCAAATTCATTTTTTTCCAGTATTTTGTACTTAACAGACGGAAAATAAAAACGAGCAAAATAATGTGTTCAGTAAACATATGTACATAAGTATGTATGTAAATCGATTCGACTGCTTACTCGCTCGATATTTGTGGCTAGTAAGCGAGTGTTGTCGAAAATTCAGTTGTGTTGTGTGTTGGTGTTTTCATCAGATCTCTTTGAGGCAAACTTAAAATATATCCACAGAAAGTGGCAAACATTACAGAAAAAAACATTTTGGAAAAAAATAGTATAAAAAAAACAAAAAAGTAAATCTGTTTCCGCCCGGGATCGAACCGGGGGCCTTCCGCGTGTTAGGCGGATGTGATAACCACTACACCACGGAAACAGTTAGGTTTTGAGTGGCAAAGTCAACATAAAACATTAAGCAAATGCTTTCTAATAAAAAAGCTCACCATATATTTTCGCTATTCATTGGTTCGTGCGTTTATGCAACGAAAAGCTTTCGAATATGTCCCAGTAAATTAATTCATTGGGCTTTCAACACAGTAACTGTCTAAAAATGGTATTAGTAGGGTGATTTTGATTCGAAAAATTTATGAAGTCTCCATTTAAGGAAAGAAACTTGCAAAACTTGCAAGTGTGCGCAATTTTGACATTTCATTTGGAGAGAAAGTTACTAATATGTGCCGCAACAAATTTTCCCAAGCAAAACAGCTGATTGTGCATTTGGTTGCATTTGAGTCAACAAAACAATTCGGTATTTCGAATTATAAATTTGCAAGAGCATAAATACGAGTGATTTTTTAACGAAAGAAGAGATTTATTAACGAACAAGCAGAAAATAACAACAAAAAAACTGTGGAATTAAAATGATTCATAAGCATAAATTCAAATGCAACTGTCTGGGCTTCTTTGCAAATGCTTACTAATTCCTATTCTCGAAAAACTCAGTACGTGTCTGGATTTGAGAGAGTAAGACGCCTTAGTCTCTGAATTTTTTGACTGGTTAATTTTACTGGGTTTTATAACTCATAAATTGTTGCCAAAAGTGTGACTCAGCAGCCACCTAGCCAACAACTGCAGTATTTGAGAGGAGATTTGAATTTCGTCACGGTCGGTGCTTGATTTTCTTCATTTAAATAAAATAATTTAATACCTATAGATTTGTTTTGTTTTTCCCCCATACGATAAGTTAGTCAAGTCAATTTTGATACATACAACTGTCCTTAATCTCTGCGCTCGTCATGTCCGTATGTAGCTGGTTACGTAACCAAAACAGATTCCAAGTGATCAGCGACTAATTTAAAAAAAAGACTCGAAATTATGTAAAACTATTTTTATTACCTTGCTAATGTTTCTTTAATAATAAAATTTAATATTCAAAATTTAAAAATTAAAATAAATATGTATTATTTTATGTTTCGCAGAACGCCGCGGCTCATACTTATAAAATAAAAGCTTACATATTGATTTTTAAGAATAGGCTTATTCGTTTGTACACGAGTTATAATAGAACACTTGGTAGTATAATGAATTACATGCATACATACATGTAAAGAAAAAACACAAACTTGGGAAAATATACGTGTTGAGCCAACCTAAAAGGTCTTATAGACAGATTGATCTGCCGCTCAACTAGTTGATCAACCATTAGAAGTTGGTTGCAAATAAGTCGTGTGTTGGCAAGTTAATCCACTTTCGTCAGGGTTTCGGTCAGTTTGAAGCGTAGTCAAAATGTTTATATTTTTGATACAGGGTGATCAACTTGTTGCGCTGTTTGTAGGCAAGTTGATAAATTCAGCGAGATTTAATATTTTGAAACTCGACATGGCGTTGGCATGTTTCTTTGTTGGTTCGTTTCGGGAGTCAAAATACTTGGGTTTCGTGACTATGGCGTCGATAATAATAAACAGTAGAAATGAGAAAAAAATCCGTCATTGTGGCAATTAAAAAATTTGCAGTGAATTTAAATCGATTCGTTAAGTAAATTGTCCAACCGGTAAAACGATAATCAAATGGGCTCTGCGAAAATACTTGAGAAATTTCAGTTTGACGCCAAATCAGTTTGTATCCTATTTTCCTATTTTTAAAAAATGTTCAGAGCAATGCGTATGTTTTATGAAAGCTGCTACAAAAATATTGTTCTTGCTGCGAAAATAAATTATAACCGAATGTGTGTGTGTTAAATACTTTTATTATAATATAAATTAGTTTGGCATTCTTGTTGGTGTTTCTTCACTTTCATTTAATGTTTTTTTACGATGTTTTTTTTGTATAAGTCTATGATGACTACGGTCGATGGATTTTCTAATTGCGTTTTCAAAAGTTTTACGTTCATGGAAATTGAAAACGTCTAAAAAAAAACAAGAAATTTATTTATAGATGATAAACAAATCAATGCTAAGTATTTACCATATAATACATCCGTAATGAGCGTAAATTGTGCTAAAGCCAGCTTCCCGCATCTGCCATCCCAATTAAAAAGCGATAGGAAGTCATCTGTGTATATTCTACGTATCACATCGTCGATATCATCAGTCGTGCTCTTTTGACGCAGTAAATAATTTTTCTAAAAAGGAAAAAGGTATTAATTAATAAACGCTCTTAAGTATGATGTGTTTTGGAACGAAAATAACACTGAAGTTGGTACTATGCCGGAACCAAGGGGTGATGTCGGAAGAAACAACCAAAAACCAAGTAACACTTAAGAATCTTCGAAATTCGTTCCCACGACAGTCGGTTCTACGGTACCAGAACGACCCGGATCTATATCCGGCCAAGGACTGTCACTTCAGCAGCATTCCCCAAAATTTTATGGGGAATGTTTTATGCTGTTACAACAACAACAACAACAATCTTCGAATATCTTATAAGCAGACTTACGTAACGTTACTTACCATTGCTATAAGATAATCTTTGTTAGACAGCTTTTCTTCGACTTCGATTGCAGTTTCAAACATTCGCAATGGCAAAGTGGCGGCAATATCTGCCTGAGGCTCATCAACATCTTCCCCAGTCATACGGCAAATTGATTTATGAACCTTTTTAATTAATACCTTACATTCGCACATTATTTTATTTTGCGCCATTAATTCTGGTTTCTCTCTGAGCTAAAAAAAAAAAGAAAGAGGTGTAAAATCTATAACAGTGAACTAGAAATTCTGCGACGGTTTGGGGCACTACAGTCCTTTATTTACAAGAATAGATGAAGGGACTGATGATCTGTAACCGACACGATAGCATGCTGTATATTTTCTTACATTTTCTTCGGAAGTTGCTATTAATTCTTCCATGTTTGTCTCCAAATCACCCATGCGGTTTTCCAAATTTCTTATAGATACAGCCAAATTACTTTGTTGCTCTAAGATTGCTTTCAAAAGCCCAATTATTTCTGCAAAGTAAAATTTTAAATACACACACAGTTACCTACATATTTAAGTAGAAAGCACCTGTATTGGCAGCTTTGTCAGCAACTACTTTTAGTTTTTGGGGATTCATTCCTACTGTATTTAGTGGGGCATCTGTAAAAACACAAAAAAATACAGGGGATTATACATTGTGCATTGTTTACAAAATGGTACCTTCTATTGATGTTGCTAATTGCCTACCTGGTGAGGTTAAAAGTTTTCTTTCAGTTTTTGCGCGCTTCGATGTTGTGGCGTCTTCCTCAGATGCAAGTAATTCTCGATATTTTGCCACATTTTTTTGGAAATTTTTCTTTTCGATGCTCATTAAGTTAGAAAGCGTTTTTTTGTTCATGTTTATTAATTATTATCCAAATGTGTTACAGAACCTCTTTCAAAACAAGCACAATACAAAACAAATTGTATGGATAATTGTGATGGCATGATTAATCGAAGACCCGTAATCGGTTACTTTCTTTCGGTTAGCAAATAAAAAAACCGAATATTTTATTTCGATTAATCGACGGATTAACCAAATAGTTTTCGGAGTAATCGAAAACACACCATCAAAAATGGGTATAATAAAAGAAAAGGTAAAGAACTTCTAAGGGCCGGTATTACTAACTAATCTTAAGTTCAACTTAAGTTCTAGTTTAGACAAATCTTAGCTAAGAACAGTTTAAGATTTCACTCACGATTGCGTTTCACAACGGCTACTTAAGTATGGAAAATATTTAATTGATTAATATGGTAGCACCGCAACGAAATGCATTGTTTGTTTATTCGAACTGAACTGAACTGAAAAATAGAATATATCAAAATAAAATGTATGCAAATAAAACAATGTTTATTCTTACGGTGGTTGGGAAATTATAAAATTATATTTGTGTAAAAATCAGAACAGTTTGGAGTTACATTTCAAAACTTTTCTCGTAGCAGTGCTATATGGTGCGAAGTACATGTTATGACTCGAGAGGCAGTAGCTTTTGAGACTCCAAACAAGTCGCCAATAGTTTGCAGCATCCCTCCTGTTGCAAAAAATCGCAACGTAAGTAAAAGCATCTTCTCCGGGCGCAAGGCATGGTTTCTGTGAAGAGTCAATGTAATTTTGATTACTTTATAAATTAGTTAGTAAAGCATTCACTTACCTAGCAGTTTTATGCTTTATTTCATCTTTTATCAAATTAAGGACACTCCAAGCTGTTTGTTTATTGACTCGAAACAGGTCGCGAAAATCTTTCACGTCGTACAATTGAAAAAATTGTGGACGATCTCGTATTACTTTACTTCTCCTCAGTACAATGATATTTATTACTTCCTCGTATTCTAAGTCACTGTCTTCATCACTACTCCAATCAAAATCCATATTAAAACAAATATCCTTTAGATTTTCTCAGTTATCAATACTAAGGCCTTTGAAATTTTACTTTGCAACAATTGATCAGCTTTTCACAAAGTTAAGAACAACTTAAGACGTCAAAATTGGCGACTTAAGTTCAACTTAAGTTGAACTTAAGATTTGCTCCAAAAATGGTTGGTGAAACGCAAAATCTTAGACTAGACTTAAGTTCAACTTAAAAATGCATTGTAATACCGGCCCTAAGTCTTTGTAATGTAATTATTCACAATGATCTAAGTTCTCTATCTGGTGTAACCAATTTCAGACCCATTGTGAATTAATAAAAGTGAGAAGTCTTCTAAATTAAAGATGGTGGCGGCTGATATTAAATGTCACAAATTGCCATTATTAGTTGTCAGACATAGAAGTTCGGTCAATGAATGACACAAAAATTGTGAGAGTTGCTATATCAGGTGAACTCAGCTGTGCCGAATTTTGACGTCTATGGGCTAGGATTTTTCACTTGTATTTATTCACAGACACAGTAACTTGATCACCAATTTGAATATGTTGACATTACGATTTCAGTATGCTATATTCATCTAATAGATATTTATTATTTATAAAAGTTTTTATAAATATAATGTTCATCTTTTTATTTTTACAGTTCATAAATATTGGTACTTTAGTAAGTAATTTTGAATAACTATTTAGAGAAATTTTTTCATAAATTTATTTATAACAATTCCGATTATACTATCAAATAAATTATTCAAAATTAATTAATATTTCTTTCATTATATTTTTTATCTAAAATATTGAGTTATGTAGCATAATCGACCTTAAGTTGTTAAGCATTTCAAAAGTTGTGCGAAGTGTGCATATTCAGCACTTTAAGTACACAGCAAATTTTCGGACGCTGATACCCAGAAGCCAGCGCTATGGCCAGTATCACCGCAAAAGCGCCATGCTATTTCTTCACACATTGTGCTTCATCCGGATTCTTTTGACGCCATTATGCCTTTCCGCACCATACACGGCAAAATTTAAAAACGATCTTAAAGCCCTATAGACAGTTGGTTGTAAATAAGTCGTGTTGTATTCAAGTTAAACAATTTTCGCCTAGTCTATAGTCAGGTTAAAGCAAAGTAAAAAAGTTTTGATTTTCGATACAGGTTAAATCAACTACTTGCGCTGTTTGTAGGCATTTTAATAATCTTAGCGAGATTAAATTTTTGGAAACTAAACTTTCGTTTCAGAAGTCAAAATATTTGGGATTTGTGACTGCCATAGTTCATTAGGATAATAAACAGTAGAAATGCAATGAAATCCATGTTGTGGTTGTGGTTGTAACGTTTAATCAGGCCCTGCAAGATCGGTTTAATCATTATCGTTAAGGGGTGTTAGATGAGTCGGTTTTGAAGGACAAGTGAAAAGGTGAGTGGTATCGTGCGGAGAGTCATCACATGCCGGACACACATTAATTACGTCTGAGTTGATTCTGGAAAGGTAGGAGTTTAACCTGCTACAATATCCAGATCGTAGTTGAGCCAGAGTGACGCGGGATTCTTCTGCTATGGGTGGTGGTTTGACCTCGAGAACGGCATTCACAGGGCTAGAGTTGACGAAGGAGGTAATTGTCTCTCGGTGAATGTCGTTTAAGACTACCCGGTAGGCAGCAGGGTTCAGTCTGCTGGTGGTGAGTGACTGGATCTCGTCGGACATATCATTAGATACACTCTGACTCTGTTTAGATCGGCGCATACCAATGAAATCCATTTATCCATTCGTTAAGTTTGCTGCCAAACCGGTTGAACGATAATCAAATTAGCTCTATGAAAATACCTGAAAAATTGCATTTTTTATTGATATCCTATTTTCAAATATAATGACTTAACAAAAACATAAATTTGTCGGAACATTTATTTTACGAACTTAAATAACCCCAAACAAATAAAATATTTCATGAAAGATGCAGCAAAAATAATTTTTAAACGAATGCTAACAACGTGTTCAATTTCAAAACTGTAGTGTGATTTAAAAATATTTATGATTATACATATATAAATTAGTTTGGCGTTATAAATTGTTTGTATTTCTGTGCTTTAATTTGCTGCTTTTTTACGTTTTTTTTGTTTCAGTCTTTGATGGCTACGGTCGATGGCTTTTTTAACTGCGATTTCATAAGATTTGCGTTCATGGAAATTGAAAACGTCTAAAAAAAACCAAAGATTTATTTATACTTATATGATAGACAAATCAATGTCAAGTATTTACCAAACAATACATCCGTAATGAGAGTAAATTGTGCCAGAGCCAGCTTCCCGCATCTGCCATCCCAATTAAAAAGCGATAAGAAGTCATCTGTGTATAGGCTACGTATCACAACGTCGATTTTATTACCATTCATGGTCTTTTGTCGCAGTATAAAGTTTTTCTAAAAATGAAAAAGATATTAATTTCAGAATGAGGCACTTAATAATGATGTGTTTGGGAACGAAAATGATACAGAAGTTATCCTACGCCGAACCCTTTGTGTCCAGACCTAATTTGGCAAAGGGTGATGAAAAATCGTTCCAAAACACATCATCGTATGCGCTGTCGGAAGAAACAACCAAAAACCAAGTAACACTTAAGAATCTTCAAAAAATTTTACAAGCGGACTTACGTAACATTACTTACCATTGCTATAAGATATTCTTTGTTAGACAGCTTTTCTTCAACTTCAATTGCCGTTTCAAACGTTCGCATTGGCATCGTGGCGGCGATATCCGCGTGAGGCTCATCAACATCTTCCCCAGTCATACGACAAATTGATTTATGAACCTTTTTAATTAATACCTTACATTCGCACATTATTTTATTTTGCGCCATTAATTCCGACTTGTCTCTGAGCTAAAAAAAAGAAAGAGGTGAAAGATCTGTATAATTGAACTAGAAATGTGAGATGTGGAAACGCTTCGGTATGATGTACGGTTTGGATGATTCTGGTTGTGCGCTAGCCTTCTAGTACAACTGCAGCGTAGCGCACCCTTCTTATTGTGGCACTACAACCCATTATATACATACAAGAATATATTAAACGGACTGATAATCTGTATTCATTAATTTATATGAAATCCTCATATATGTACATATGTATGGACACACAAACTTATGTACATATGACGATCCCAGAGCAAACGCTCTGAACTTGTCATATGTACCTGGTGTAACAGGCACGATAGCTTGCTGTATTTTTTCTTACATTTTCTTCGGAAGATGTTATCAAATCTTCTATGCTTGTCTCCAAATCACTCATCCGGTTTTCCAAATGACCTAAAGATACTGCCAAATTACTTTGTTGCTCTAAGATTGCTTTCAAAAGGTCTATTACTTCTGCAAAGTAAAATTTTAAATACATACAGAGACACATATATATTTAAGTAGAAAAACACCTGTATTGGCATTTGATGGAACTTTGTCCGCAAGTACTTTTATTTTCTGAGGTTTTATTACCACCCCATAGGTGGTGGGAGATGTGATTAGTGGGTCGTCTGCAAAAAAAAAGGGGATTACGCATTGTAGCTGTACATTGTTTAAAAAATGTCACCTTCCGCCGATGTTTTTACTTGCCTACCCGAAATTACAAGTTTTCTTTCTGTTTTTTCGCGCTTTGATGTAGTGGCGTCTTCCTCAGATGCAAGGAATTCTCGATATTTCGCCACATTTTTTTTTAGAGTTTTCTTTTCGATGCCCATTAAGTTAGGCAACGTTCTTTTGTTCATAGTTCTTAATAATTCTCAAAATATGATCAAAAATATTTACAAAACTCCTTTCAAAACAAGCAAAATGCAAAACAAATTGTATGGGCAATACTGATAGCATATTTAATCGAACCGTTTATTATAGGTTATTTTATTTCGGTTAGCAACCAAAATAAACCGAGTATTTCTTTCCGAATAATCGGGTGATTAAACAACCTGGAAAAAAGCCTGAACATATCGAAAATAAGTTATCGATTTTACATACGCAAATCGCTGCAAATAATGAGAAAAAGCCAATGACTACTGTTTATGTTTGCGCACTTACGTATAGATCAAAGAAAATTTGTGGTCAGTGTTCGCTGCGCAGCGCAATGAACAGAGTAGGTGATGACAGGAAAATAAAGAATTCTGTGAATTCATTTTCACAAATGCTAAAAAGCGAACAAGGGAAGTGATCATTTTATACCCGATACTTATACAAAACTAACCGCCAAACTGAGCATTAATTTGAGTTAGTTTTCCCCACTAATCTAACCGTTAGTTATAGGTCGGGCATATTGCAGAGACTAGGCGTCCGCCGTAGCCAAGTGTTTATAAGTGCGGATTGAAATTTCATCTTGTAACCTCGACGGATCGATGGACTGATCACCAAATTTGCAGATACGTTTTAACCCTTTAATATTGATTAATATGGATCACGATAAATATTGATGGCGGAGTTGTGTCCGTTCCACCATTTTACACAATGCTAGCATGGAACCAACGCGAATTCATATCAGGTAGTGTTATATGTACGTACAAAAACAAAAATTTACACTAACAAATTATACACAATGACCTTTACCAAGCGAATTCAATCAGCTACTGGATTAACTTCACGTGCTATGTATTCGCATGGAGCGCTAATTATTTACATACGTTTACATTTTTGCGCTGGTCTTAGAAATCCTGTTTCAAGCGAGAGACAAAAATGATTGATCTAATATAAAACTGCAGTAAGTGGAAAGTTTTCACAGTAGGGCAACAGATACTCTGCCCTATTTTGAATAGAAACTTCCGGGGAATTTGTTCCCTTCTCCAATTACTTTAACATGGGAAAGGGAGAACAAAGAACGTAGATAACAAAGAAATAATCTTGTAGTAAGAAATGTTAGCTTACTTTACCACACCACAAACCAATTGGATCCAATTAGATTCTAATATCAACCAGTCAACGTCAAATTTTTTCTGGTATGGTGAAATAATCTAAATAATATGTTGGCAACTTATGATGGCAACTCTAGTTTAACGAAGAAGGAAGCAGGAACAAAAACGAGAATCTAGAGCAAAGATGGTAATGAATTATAATCTATGAATTTATTTAAAAATTATTGTTAGTAATCCATTTCGTTTTTCCGCCAAGTTCTCACTCGATGATGAAGTTTATTTTGGTTTTCGGGTTTATCAGACCTTAACATTGTGGTCAGAAAATCTAGAATTTTGAATTTCTTCGCATCTGTCAAACGTTTCTTTAAACCTCCAAACAACCCATCGCAAGGCGAATTTATAGAAGGTGATGGCATAAGAGCAGCTGATTTGATTTTTTTTTTTCACCTACATGTATTTTGTTTTTGCTTTTGCGTATGAGCTTTCAAAAGCCGTAAAAGCAAAAACAAAATGTATTTAAATTTTGACAACCCTTACGCAGAAACAAAAACAAAATACATAGGAATTTTGTAGTTGTATTTATAACACCACCTTGTATGGATTCGCCTTGACCCATCGTTTACAACAAATCAGCCGGCTTGCATTCAGTTGCGTTGTCTTCGTACTAATCTACTCTGTCAACTGTCAGATGTTGTTCTACTATGCACTGTTTTAAACCTAAGAATGATAAAATACAAGATTGCGCCCTTCCATTTTTTTGTTTCAATAATAGGGATAGTTGTACAAAATAACATATGTACATATGTTTATCCTTAAACAATACAAACAATACAAAAATGTTAGCGCTTCCGCAGTAAAAATTGTGAGAGTAAGTAGTTTGCTACGTCATTGTAGAACAAAAAAGAGAGAGCTTAGAAACATTTAGAATAAATTTAAGAAAGAGATTCACTAAAAAATTAGTTAAGGTTGAGTAAAAAAAAAACGTAAATTTTTCCGTATAGAACGTGCCGGAACACCGTTTAAAATCACACAATTCATTGTTACTGATTTTTATTAATTCAAATCATTTAAACCGTAGCCCAAATAAGGTAAAGCGTTTGTAAACTCAGTGCTCTTGTAAGCAAAAATATGTAAACAACCCATCGATAACTTAGAAATCCAAATGATTCCGTCAAATTCACTAAATGCGATTAGGCGTCCGTATCATTCTTTTGTACCATATTCTCGGTATTAATTAAATTAAAGAAAAAGAAGCAGGCTGTGTCAGAGACACGGCCATTAAGTTTAACGTAGAATACGCCATCCGATAAGACAGAAAACATATGTAACAATAAATGATAAATAATACAAGCAAATGAATTTCTTTATTTGATAGTTACTTTGGATGATACACATAAGCTTATGATAGGAAAAATAGGATAAAAATGTTTTTAAATTATCAATTAAATTTCTCGCAAAAACGAAGTCAATGGCTGTTATCAATAGTAAAGATAAATGATAAATAACATACGCGAATTCATTTTATTATTTTTTTTGCAGTGCTTGGCAGCATTTTCTCTTCTTTTACTCTACTTTAACTTGCCCGCCTAAAATTATGCAATACAAAGAAAGGGCTGCACGAGTACATTTAAATCGCCCAACAGCAAACACTCAACCAAACACCACACACATATTTGTGTGCATGTGTTTATACAATTTTCATTTGAGAAATTTAAATATTAGGAAGATATCAACCAACATGAAATGTATGTCAAACGAAAGCTAACATCTTCATTTGACTACAAAAAAAAAAAAAAAAATTAATCGAGCCGTTTCCTTATAATTAAAGAAATAGAGATTACAACAATAAAAACCTGACATTGGTGCCCATACCGTAAGGTAAGACGTATTCTACGCCAAAAACAAACCATAAAAAATGTACACCTGTTTCCGCCCGGGATCGAACCGGGGGCCTTCCGCGTGTTAGGCGGATGTGATAACCACTACACCACGGAAACAGTTGTGCGAACCACGGCAAATTTACCCCTACACGGCTTGCAAATATTTCTTTTCAGAATAAGAAAGCAACGAATACGCAAACGCTAAAAATATGCACATACAAATGTACATACATATATTACACCCAAATATACATACCTTTGTACATGTAATTTTATACAAACTACTTAGTACAAATTCTATGTAAGCAATAAATCTGCATTCCTCCTAGTCCCGCTACTGGTGGGTTCACTTGACTGAAACGAATCTGAATTTTACATATCGTCATAAATTGCCGTTACAGCAGCTGTCTGCAAAAACAATTTGCCTGCTTTTCGCAGCAATTGTCGTCATTATTATTATAATAGGTACAGTGTGCCGCGACACCTGATTTGGTGTATGGTGCTTGAAGAGTTATAGCATTTCCATGAGTTTTTTATTCCATATGTCAAATTGATGTAGACATAGCCCACCATTGAGCTTAAAAATTCAACTTTGCCTAGTCCAAGACTCCACTACTCTTTCTACAAATTTCCATCTTTAATTATAATTAGCCACTGCATGACGGCCTATTACTGGAACAATTTTCAATGACATCCCTTGTTAAGTTTGGTTTGGAGACGAACCGGTTTCTACGTTGGGAAATCATCAGTTTCATTTTTGGCTTGTCTCTTAACCAAATTTGACAAGGGAAGTTCTAATATGCATACAATTTTCAACCTGTCGGAAAAACAGACGAGCGAAGGGAAATTAATCATTTTATTTTTATTTTTTGAGAAATAAATAGCTTTATTTATGAGGGGAAGTTGTGAGTTCATACTGGGAAAATATTTGTCAGCAAGAAGTTTGAAGCAAGAAAAACAGCTGGTTTTTTGCATGCAGTTTAGTTTTTGCCGGTAAATCAAAAAATTATTTTCTTCGATAGTTAAAGTTGATTGAAATGCGAAATTTTTTTTGTTCAAATACTTTAAAATCTAATCTATTTTCGGATTTTTTGTAAATAATATACAGGCGAAAGGCGAATTCTTTTTAAAGAATAGAAGCTCCCGGTGAATTTATTTCTTTCTCCCACTGTTTTAACAAGGGAAAGAGAAAAGACTACAAAAGGTGGCGCAGATTGTGGCCATGCTAACCCTCTCTTGAACTTTTGATAGAATACATACAGTATAAGGAAAGTATTTGGAAAAAAGACAACAACAGTCAAGAGTGGTAGAAAATATATGTAGCTATTTCGGACAAAATAATTGCTATTTCCGAAATAGCTATAGTTTCTACCTGACTGTTGCTGTCTTTCTTTCAAATACTTTGACAGAATTTCTACGTCACGACATATTTTGTTTCCAAACCCGTGTATGTACATACACATTTATGTATTCTCGTCATCATCCTTTCAACGTCTTTAATAATATTAGTGTGTATTCTTTCTAACATGTATAATACGTGTTTTCTCCCAGTTCGCTCCACCGGTAAATCTGTTGTGACGTCACATCCAAGTAATTCTCCTGAATTTCACATAAACCAGCGCAATCTTGTATTCTATTATTCTTGGGGAAAACTGCCTTGATTTTCGCTCAAACTCATGTATGGCAAACACCAAGCCGAATTCATACAGTGATAGCTGAGCAGTGATAGCATGAGCAAACTGGGCGAATTTAGATTTTGACATTTCGCACGCAAAAATACACAAACAAAATACACAACGGATTCGCCTTGCTTATCTTGCTATCACTTTCTATGTATCCACCTTGGGCAAACACATATGTATGTATATACAGAGTATACTTACCTTTACTTTCAATTTCAATTCTTTTAAATTTAAGGACAATGAATTTACATAGTAAAGTTTTAAAAACTATTGGTTATTTCGATCTTCTTCTTCATTCTTGTCAAAAATTTCCGCTCGCTTATAAAGTTTTTCACCACGGGCCTGTACCCTGGAAAGTAAATTTTTGACAACTTTTACGTGAATAAAAATGTTTGAGCCGGTAGGGCTAGTGAGCAATTTGACAGCAAGCATAACCAAGAAAAATACACGACAGTCGGTTCTACGACACCAGAACGACCCGGATTTATTTCCGGCCAAGGCCTGCCACTTCAGCAGCATTCCCCAAAATATTATGGGGAATGTTTTATGCTGTTACAACAACAACAGCAGCAACAGCAACAACAACAACAACAACAAGGAAAATACAGCATTGGTGAGTTTTTTATTGCAATATTGCTAAAATGTCTAATGCATGCATGAATATCAATTCCAGAGGAGCTGTCCAAAGTTTCCAGCTGTAAAAAGTTAAGAAAATAGTAAACAGTTTTTTCACTATAAAACTTTTCTATCGGTATGCTTATGAGTCGTCAAATTATACTCGTCTAAATACCGCCAAAAATATCCATTCCATTAAATTTTGGGATCGTTTGGCACAAGCACTAATTCAAATTTACAATGATCTGGCATCCCTAGATAGGTGACACTAAACCGAGGTGTGCACGTCGCAACTATTCTCCTAAAAGGTTGCTCTACACTTGATAAGTTGTTTGTATTATTTATGCTACGCTCATCTCACTTCAAGTAGCTAAATTTTCTTTAAACAAAAACAAACTAAATTTCCATCCAATCATTGATCTAACCCAGTACTCATATCAGTTGCGCAACCATGTTTAGAAGTTCATATTCGCTCAGGCAGTACAAATGGTTGGAACGTTTGTATCAGGCATAATAGTATAGATCACGCAACCGCGGTTGGGCTGACGTCAGTTTTGCAAATGGCAGCATTTCGTCATCTTTGGTATTTCGTTGATGTTTTGTTTATAATTTTGCTTAAATTTTTTTTTAAAGATTTTGGGACGAATATATACAACAATTAAAATGAAATGCGCTGTGTTTAACTGCACAAATAATTGTAAAAATAAATCATTAAGATTTCACAGTATACCTAGGAAAGAAGATTTGCGTAAACAATGGTTACGTTTTTGTGGCCAAGGTGTCGATAAAAATGGGAAAGTTTGCAGCGAACACTTCCGACCCGAAGACTATGACAGGAGCTTGAGAGTTGAAATGGGTGAGTAATTTGCTTCAGTTAAATAAAAAACACATTCAATTTTTGAAATTTATTTGAAGGATTTGCAAAATACGACGCTCTTAAAAAGGGTGTAGTGCCGACTGTAAACAAGAACCCCGTGCCGATCATGATTGTACCAGCTGTGCCCAAAAATTTAGTGTCGACCACAACCGCAACGGCAAGAAAAGTTGTACAATCACAAAAAGTACAAACATTTATTTTACCTTTGTCTGCCAACAAAATAACAGATGATCAAAAACAGGTGAAACTACGGCCTATTTTGCCAGCACCTGTAAAAAAAGTAACAGAGGCGGAGCAGCAGCACAAAATATCGACAACTTCCAATTTAGTCATATCAAGTGTACGAAGTTTTGCGCCATCTAATCTAGGGTCTGCAAACCAAAAAGCAGAGGCTGAAAATCAGCATAAAATATCAACAACTGCAAAAAATTTGGTCATATCCACTTCGCGAAGTTGTGTGTCATCTGACCTTGGTTGTACAATAAATTATTTAGAGAATAAAATGTAAGTTAAATATATGTACATATATTCTTGTTTATAACAAATCAAAATACAAATGATGATATCCAATAGCGAAACTTTGAAAAGTGATGCGGAGGCGAACACCAAAATGCTGGAATTAAAAATGTGAGTATATTTAAAATGCCAACCTTAATAGCTCGGACGAAATTAATATAAAATTTTCGACAGTGACGCACTAAAGACTGAAAACAGCCGCTTACAAACATGCTCGAAAATACATCTGGAATATAGTACTGAAATGGAAAAGAAAATGTAAGTAAAATACGACAGAAATCACAGAAACAAAAATTAGAACAATTAACATTTCCTTCACAGTGATACTTTGCGGCGTGAGAAGTTTATTTTAGAATTAGCTGAAACTAAATTGAAAAAAGAAAAGGCTGCATTGGAAATGCGCATTAAAAAGGTCGAATTTGAACAAAGAAATTTGGAGCAGAAATTGGGAACAATATTCACTCCCGGCCAAATAAGAAAGATAAAAATTGGAAATAAAGTCCAACATTGGTCTGAGGAAGATATATCGCAATCCTTCAAATTATATGCTACTAGTGCTAAAATGTATTTGATGTTAAGGGAAAGGAATTACCCAATCCCAGGTGTGCGAACGCTTCAACACTGGGGACGAAAGCGAAAAATTAATATCGAACCGAACGAAGATGTCACCTGTGAATCAACTATAAAACGTTCCAAGAAAAGTTACAAAAAGAAAGAGACGGTTTGTGCGCAAAATGATGAAGCAACGCCAAATAGCAATTTTGTAAATGGAACAACTATATCAATCGAAATGATTAAAAACAACCCTGGGGAAGGATCTCCAAATAGCTATGTAGATGAAGAAAATCTTGCAATCGAAATGCTCGATGATGACGCTGATGACGGAATGGAAATGATAACAACCGATGGGGAAGAAAATAATAGCGAATTAGATGAAACAACTGCATACAATGCCGAAGAAGATGACAGCGATATAGAAATTACAAAGAACTCAAATGACTTAGATGAAGAAAGTACAATAAGTGCTGTGGAAGACGAAAAGAATTTTCTAACTATAACGAAAGCGAAAGACTTAGATGAAGAAAGTACAATTAGTGCTGTGGAAAACGAACAAGATCTAACATACATCACAAACTCGAATGCATCAGATGATTCAAATCCAATTTGTGTTCAACAAGTGGATAAACCTTGGTTAGAAATGCAAGAATTTATTATTCCGTGCGCATATGTTCCTGATGAAGACGAAGAATAAGAAGAAGAAGAAACGAACGGAGAAATGTAAATAAACTGCAAATAAAGTAAGTTTTATAAGCTATAAATTCTACTAAAACTTTATGGCTTTTAACGTAAACTTTTTTGACCCATAGACCTAAAATTAGGTATTGCTTTTTTCATGTTGTTAAATAAGTATTTTCTTTTTAAAAATTGTTGTTTTCTCATATTGTTTCTAATACGAACCTGGCCACAAGTTCTATAAATTATACGGACGATTCATAAAAAATAAGGCAAAAAAAAAAAAATTTTTTTTGGCATATAATGGCGGCTGAAGTCAAGGTTGATCCATAGAAGGCGATAGCAAGATAATCAAAGCGAATCCGTTGTGTATTTGGTTTGTTTAATTTTGTGAGTGAAATGTGGAAATCTGAATTCGCCCAGTATTGCTCATGTATTTTGTTGATGTAAACAAAACAAACCCAGCGAATTGGGGAAAAATAATAAGCATTTATCCCAAGGGTTGCTATCACCTAATATGAATTCGCTTTGGTTGAAGTCGTTGCACAAGTTCTATCAAGGCGAATTCATATCAGGTGGCGTTATACGTACAAAAACAAAAATTTACACTAACATATTATACGCACAGTGACTGTAATTCTTACAACAAATACATCATTTTGACGTTACTTTCACGAAGTGAATTCGATCAGCTGCTTGATAAACTTCACCTTATATGAATTCTCTTTGTCCATACAAAAGATGTAAGCGCCAAAACGAAATTTCATGTTATACCCGATGTAATTATTTAGTCACCAATTAAAGTCACGTCAAAATCCATTCCCGTAGCTTAGGAGATTAGTGAGTTCAAACAAATAGAAAAAATTCTAATAACGGTCTAAAACTATAAATGGGATTAGTTGAGCATCAGATACATAAATAATATGTTAAATAATTCAAATTTTATTTCAGACTTTCTATAAATGATGGAAGATTTAAATCCACCTCAATCGTAGAAACCACCTCAACATTACCGAAACATTTAAAATCGTCCGGAGGGATTTCAAACGAATAAGGATCTGTATCTAATATATCATAACATTTATCAACGTCGTCCAGTATTCGTACAATTAAGAGTATTTTGTTTTTTATCAGAATGAAAGCTGATTATATTTTATTTAATTCGACAGTAAGCTAAGGCGCATTGAAAATAGAAAGAGATTTTCATTGTAGCAAAAGGCCTGTAATACATACAACATAAGTTGCTATTGATTTATTTACATACATAATTGCAATAATTTATAATTTTATTGCGAAGGCAAGTACATATGTATTTAGATCTACTGTTTTAGATTAAACGACAGATATTGATAAAAATAGTTTCTTAGAATTGTCGCAGTTAAATACTCCATGTAGTACGTATGAAGGCTTAGTATTAGAGTTATAACGACGCTGCGTAATGTAGTATACAAAATTCAAAAACCTTGAGAACATTGAAAAAATAATAATTTTACAGTTATCATTGGCACTCACCATATAGTTGCTTTAATAAATACATTTTTCTAGATGTCCCACTACTGGGCACACTGAAATTTGGCGTCCGAAGGTTATTTTTAACGTTCCAAGAAATATTTAAGTTTTAAATCGACTAACACACATCACCATTCCTCTGTCAAACTTAACCAGCTGCCCACAAGAAAACCTTTATCCCATAAGATAAGTTATTGTATGGAAATTGAAAAAGCAAGGGAAATGAGAAATGAATAGGAATTAGTATTTAATGCTATTAGCTGCAAAATAATTTACCATTTAAAAAAAAATCGAGTAAAGTCCTTGGCTTGGTGTTCGATTGTTCCTATTTTATATTTTTGTCTAACTATTGGTGAAAACAATTATCAATATGCTAAATGTGTTAAAGCAATGTGATTTAATAATTTCTATATATGTATTTTGTATGAATAAGTTTTATAATTGACGTTTCTGGTCATTTAATAACTGTGAATACGAAAATAGAGCTAATTTGTTCACCCTTTTATATATTGTATGATTTCATTGTGTTTGTTTTGAGTTAAAACAACTAAGATAGATGCTGTAGCTTTCTGAGTGGAGTTAGAAACAGAATGGTTCGCCAATTATTGGCGCTAAAACTACATTTTTAATGAAATTACTACTACATTAAGCAGACTGACTATAGAAATAAAAGGTGTTATCCTGTATTGCTTTAATTTTGCTTTTACATACCTAATAATAAACTAAAATAAACATACTAGTTGTTAAAAAAAAATGAAATGATGGCTAACCGTTTCTTTTTGACTTTTTCGAATAACCGCCCATAAACAAATTGTCTAGACTAACTGTCATTTTCGATTTTTTTATTTAAATTTTTTATAGTTGTTTGAATGTTTGTGCTTAATGAGAACAATAGTTTTACACTATAATGAAATTTTTATTGATTTTTTTTCGAATAATTTCGGTTAATCGATTTACATACTACTCGATAACTTGCTATTCGATTACCAACCATCAAAGTTGCTAATCGACTAACCAAGTAGTCAGATAGCCGATTTTTATCATGAACTTTTTTCGTCATCCTTTGTCAAATTCGGTTTAGATATAAACCGGCTCAGGTGTTGTGCAATTTTTCGATAACAAATTTTGACTAGGGATGGCAGAAATTCATTCCAACATACAGCATTGATTGGAAAAAAATTTAGTTTGACAAAAATGCTAAAGTCGTTAATACATCCCAGCTATCCATTATAGATCTACTATTAACCCTATCGGGGAAACAGAAGAACAAAAAGTATATTTTTTATTATCTATCAGTTGGATACGTATTACGTCTAAAGTTATTAAATATGAGCTGGAAAACTAGCAAAGTGATAAAAAGCTCTGCGACAATAAGGAACCGCTAAGCTTCTTTTTGAAAATTTTTATAAGACCAATTTTAAATGAAAATTATTATCTAAAATGATTGGTACGAAATTATATTAATATTTCTATATTCATTCTAAATCAATTAGTCACTAATTAAGAAATAACTATTCATGCATTCATCAATAATCCACAATTTTCAAGTTTCTTATGTAAGAAATTTAAATTCTACCTTGACTTAAGTTGTTATTCCATGTCGGCATAGAAATTTGTGCTTATTATTTTGTCCGGTATAAAATACTATTACTTATATGAATACTTTCACTTTCAAAATCTTACTTTAAAAATTTGGAATAAAAATGCATAATTTGAAAACGTAAGCTTCGTGATACATATTAAATAATTGGTTAACTATTATTAATAAGAAAGTTTCAAAAAAGCCTTGCAAGAAAGTTATGTACAGGTTTTGTTTTTATATCGTTAACTGTACAATCCTACCATCTGTGGCATACTCTATTTGTTCTGGTATACAAAAACAAAAAATCATCTAATAATCGTTATTTTATGATTTCGTGTTTTTTATTAATTTTTTTTTCGATCAAGTTTGATCGTTACTTTGTGATTTTTTTTTTTCGATAAAAAATAATCGTTATTATTGGATTTAAACTTTTCCGATCATTATAAATGCCTACAAATCTTTCGGCGATGACAATAATATTTTTTTATGATCGAAAAAAAATATCACAAAATATCGTTAAAATATGATCGAAAAATTTTAAATAAAAAAACGATTATTTGTTGATCGAAAAAGTAAAAATTACAAAATAACGATCAAACTTGAGCGAAAGAGTAAAAATCCAAGAATAACGAGTATTTGTAATCGAAAAAATAAAAACCCATGAATAACGATTATTTGTAATCGAAAAAATAAATGTCACACAATAACGATTATGCAATGATTAAAAAAAGTCTTCTAAATAAAAATAAGGTCACATTCGTATTCGCATAAGGAAAAGAAAAGTAGCTGTTATTATCGGTCCGTGGTTAATATGAATTCTTCCGCCTAAACCGTCTAACTGTTCGTTATCTAACATTATTATTTATGTATAATATAAGTATATAATCTGTTGTAAATCATAAGTATTAGATTTTTGAATTGAAGAGCAAAAATTGAAAGTTGGCATACACAACTTATATAAATCTTATAAAATACGAAATCTTTTGTAAAGGTTTAATGTATTGTATTGTTCTCCAAACTTCAACTAAAAAAAAAAAACAAAAACAAAATAAAGATAGTTGAATAAAATTAGTTTTATTAGAAGTTTTGCTTCGCTTTTTGTCATTGTTTCAAAATTTAAGTGCCCTGTTAAAACTCCCCCAGTAAGTATGACGAGAGAGGCTAATATATGTAATTGGAAATTAACGGCCATCTCTCTGCGGTATTTATGAGAAGGACTGGAGTTCTGATATTTGGAAGAGAGTGAGATGAATTACTTAATTACTTACTTACATAATTGGCGCTTTAGCCGCTTAAGCGATTTTGGCCGAACTTCTTCAATTTTTGGTGTGCGTCTTGATGTTGTAACACAAATTGGGGGACCTACAGTTTTACGTCGACTCCGAACAGCGAATATTTTTTTGTGAGAAGTTTTTTCCACAGCATTCGGAGGTTCTTCAATGCCTGCCGGGGATTTGAACCCGGGACCGTCCGAATGAAGTACGCAAACGCTAAACATTCGGCTCGGCTCGTCATCGTTCGCCATTACTTTCGGACTTATGAATATTTTGAAACCCAAATTCATAAAAAATAAAGAAAACTGCTTTATAAATCGAACATTAATTGAAAATGCGCTTTAATTATAATTACATTTTTTGTGAATAAGGCCACAAATCTTTTCGTAATAATTATGAGTGGGAAAACAATTTTTATGTCTCGTAATACCAAACTATTTCGGTACCATTCCAAACCTAATACGGTGACCAATTCTAAAGATGCGGTGTCTCCTAAGCAAAATAATTACTTCAATCTAGACTATTAGTGGCCCATTCTGCACGGGTAAAAAGCATCCCAGAAACTTACATAGTTTTCGTATTCTGTGCACACTTATTACCGGTGACTTGCTACCATCGTATTGAGTGGTAAAAACGTTTCCTTCTGAAAACAAAAGCGTGTTAAGAATGCATGTTTTAACCATGTTTAGAGTTTTCCTACATCGAAAAATTAATAAAAACTTTTAATAATACAAATTACATCTTGGTTTTGCATAAAGTGAATGTAAAAGTGACCATTGCCACCGCGAAATATGTAATATTTGGCATAATTGGTTTGTACGACCAACTGTTGACAGCGTTACCATTTACACCAGAATTGAGGTCTGCGGATTGGACTTACTTCTTAAGCTATAAATAAAAAAATATTAATAGCTTTTGGTCTGCCCTGTAAAATGCCTTTGGAGTTATGTAGTTTACATTCTAAGGCGAAGTTATCTTACCGGAAGATGACTATATTTGGAACAACAGAAAGAGTCAACAGAGCTTTTCGCTAATATTCACATCATCTATATAACAATAACTCAATTTCTACTCCAGTAAATATTATCATCTAACGATGTGTTATTTTACCTGAAAGCTTTAAAATAATCGTAAATAGGAGTCTTAGTTCGGGCGAAACCGAACTTTAAATAATCGGTGCATGTTTTTTTTTCAAGTAAACAGTATTTTTCAAGGGGTATTCAATAAGTTGGTGGCAATAGCCACAGCGAATTCATTCACAAACCTTACATGTATATATTTATGTAGTTTTTGGTGGCGAATTGAGAAAATCGAAAGCAAATAAATATACAGTGGCGAGCAAAAGCGGTAGCGTTCCCACGTCAGTCGGTACCACGATACTGTAACGACGAGGATTTAGATCCAGCCAAGTCCAGTCACTTACGACTTTTCAATAACAAACAACAGTAAATGTGGCCGAATCGTAATCTTTTTACAATATAAGCAAGGCTTTTTATGATACATTTTTTTTTGTTAATTTTAATGTTTCAAACTTAATAAAAAATTTATGAAGACTCAACAAATTTGTATCAAAATTTTAAAATTGTTTAGAAGAGTATGCAGTTTTATAGCTTATTTAATTTTATTATAAAAAGTTTCCAAGGCCAAAATTAAAAAAAAAAAATATAAAAAATCGACGGTAGTTTCTAGCCACTTCAAACGAAATAGGTGGATACCAAAAAAAAGTCTAAATATCTTTCTAATAAATCAAAAAATTTGATTGAAACATTAAATTACATGGTGTTTGTTATAGTATGAACTATAGTTTTATATAAAATAAACGAACCGATATAAAATTAACGAAGAACCTTGTATTATAAAAAGGTCACCATCCGACCGGTTTTGCTCACCAGTGTAAAGAATTTGTTATTTTCAAAATGGAAGTTTTTATTTTAAACAAATATTCACTTTGACAATACCTACACAAATGTAACGGAAATTTAAATGAAAAGAATCCAATTAGCCGTTCTTTCTATAAATTCGTTTTGGTACTAATCAAGGCGAATTTATAGAAGGTGATGGCATAAGAGCAGCTGATTTGATTTTTTTTTATTCACCTACATGCATTTTGTTTTTGCTTTGGCGTATGAGCTTTCAAAAGCCGTAAAAACAAAATGTATTTCAATTTTGACAATTCTTACGCAGAAACAAAAACAAAATACATAGAAATTTTGTAGTTGTATTTATAACACCACCTTGTATGGATTCGCCTTGGTACTTATTGTATCAATCAATAAATCACTCAATAACTAGCGCTATAACCGCCTATGGCCGATTCTAGTAAACCATGCCAGTCGTTCCTTTGTTTTGCTAACTACCGCCAACTGGAGGTCCTTCTCCACCTGGTCTTTCCTACGTAGAGGATGCCTTGCTATTCCTCTGCTACGACCAGCAGGTGCTGCGTCGAATACTTTCAGGGCTGGAGCTTTTTCTTCCATACATACAACTTATCGGACATCGCGGTATATGGGCAATTTCTTCTCGCGCTGTCGAAAGCCGATGGTAGATTTAGCAGGTCTCAAGTCACACGGATAAGGTCAAATCGGTTCGTTGACGGTTGGCTTCAGTTTTTCACATAATACGTTCGACATAACCTTGTAAGAAATGTTAAGGAGGCTGGACCCGCGGTAGTTGGCGCATATCGCAGGGTCCCCCATCTTGTGGATTGAATTCCTCCGACCATATTCTGGAAATGAGCTATGCTTGAAAAGCTTAGCTTTGTTGTCGTGTTATTGCTATTTGAACTTCATCGAGGTCGGATGACGGGTTGTTTATGCCGTTATCACTGATTTCGGGTTCTGGCTCTCCATATTTTCCGGCGTCGCTTTCGTTGTCACCATTTAGCGAAGTGGAGAAGAGTTCGTTCCACAATTTAACTGTGCTTTGGGAATCAGTCACCCGGTCGCCGTTCTTGTTCTTGCAACAATTTTGCTCCGTCTTAAAAGCTTCAGTAAGTCGCCGCACCTTTTGTTAAAATTTTCGGGTGCCTTTTCTATCGGCTATCATCTAAAGGTTCCCGTACCCAATTATTTCGGCCACTCTCTTCCTCCTGCGAATAATAGGTCTATCTACCTTTAATAAGGGTAGTGATAGAGAAATGTGCTCCCAATTCTCGCGAATTCCGGTTTGCTGCGAAGGGCTCTTAGTGAGAGTCTAGTAGAGAAATGACTAGCTGTCTTGCAGCTTTCCGCCGTCGAGCTTTCCTTGTGTATTTAGACGCACGTTTTTGCTACGCAGAGGCGTAAGCAGATCTTGGCTGCGAAAAGGCGGGTCGATATTCGGCCCTCGGAGTTTACGTACGTCTAATACACTGGAAAAATGCCTTCCGTCTATCGTAATGTGATCGATTTGGTTTCGCGTTTTTCGATCTTATCGGCTGATATATTACCCATACATATTGTACGATCTACACAAATTGTATATCTTTAATATGCCATTAGACTGCTGTTCTTTGCTTCCTATTTGGACTGAAAGTGTCAATTATGTTTTCCATTATTCCGTTCTTATATAAATTGTGTGACATTTTTGTTTTGCGGTTGTCGTAGTATCCTACAGGAAGTGTTGAACACGAAAATTGCTGTAATTATAATGTAACACAGTTGCATATTTGACTTTCACTCTAATTGTTGGCAAAAGAAAAGCTGGCAGGCAGTCAGACAGACGGCAGGCAGGAAACAGTGAAGGAAGTGATACAGTCAGTCAGGCAGTCAGCTTGCGGTTTGGTTTTATGCCAACGGCAGCAATACAAATCGAACGCTATTATTACGAACGATTGGTGGCAGGACATAAAAGGATAGGACACATGCAACATTTAGGCCATAATACTTTAAACAATTGGAAAGTTTGTATATGTTTATGTGCATACACACATACAGGGTCATGTACATGTAAATACATATGTGCATAAAATATTTGTACAAACTCTGGTCGGTGAATTATTCAGGCGATCAACGTGTGCTTTGCGGCAAAAGGCCACAAACAAGGTCAACAAAACCAAACAAACAGCTGCCGGAATGTACCTAGAACAATTTTAAAGGTGGCAATTGCCACAACAACAAAAGCAATAGCAAGTAAAAAAGGCTGCGAGAGCAAAAGTCAGCAGCTGCTTGTCCACAAATTAAGTACATATGTAATTTTTAAATGTGTGCCCTTTCCATTCAGCTACAACTGAATGCTGTTGCTGCCACAAAGGCTACAAATCGCTTAGCCATACAATTATTCAGGATATCGTGGTACATGGGCCATTAAATTAAAAGCAGGTTTTAGAGTTAAATTGAACTGCATACGAAACGAGAGCGGAAGAGTGAGAGGGTAACAGCTGGAGGACAATTGACACAGCAAGCGGTGCACATACATACTACGAGTGCATTTAAATGAAAGTCTAATAGCTAGTAGTCAGGATGCAAGTTGGTTGTTTGTTGCAGCATGCGACATTTTTTGCTTTAGCGTTGACTTCAAAAGGGTTTTCCAATTTTCCGTGTGTGATTTTCACTTTTCCAGTTTGGGGAACATTTAATGGGCGGCACGTGATAAGATCAACTTCCGGGTGACATCAAGTGCTGGGTATTTGAGTGTTAGACTGCAGCTGCTAAGATAAAAGAGCGAGAAACACTTATATAGTTTTATGAGTTGAACAAAGGATAAGCTAATGTAGAAGGGATATTTACAAAATCAATATGGGTACTTTATAAACAGTACTGCAATTAAAATGCCAATGCATTTTAGTCCTGCAGAGATATCGGTCATAATGACTAGCACATTGGATTCTTTTACCTTCTTTAAAGTATCTCTTTAAGTTTTAAATCATTCTTTTTTCTCTTTGATAATAATATTTTTTTAATGTCTAGGAAATGACCGAACTTCGATTTTTAGGGCCGTACAGCACTTCGGCCGAAGTCGAACCGAAGCCAAACCGAAAAGTTTCAAGGTCTAAAATAATAAGTGACCAATGACGTTTTGAAAATTTTAGATTGTTATTGTTGTCATTAAAAAAGGTACATTAGTTTAAATCAAGACGAATCCATACAGGTGGTGTTATAAACACAACTACAAAATTCCTATGGAAATTGTGTTTTTTTTTCTGCGTAAGAGTTGTCAAAATTTAAATACATTTTGTTTTTGCTTTTACTGCTTTTGAAAGCTCATATGCAAAAGCAAAAACAAAATACATGTAGGTGAATAAAAAAAAATCAAATCAGCTGCTCTTATGCCATCATGGGTTTCACAAAGTATTCAAAAATGGGAATTTTTTGGCAGCAGATTTTCATTGAGAAAAGTTTCAAATTGGTTATGTAACGCCGTGTCTCGACATGCGAAGGCCGATCTCATGCGAATCATTTTATGCAATAAATCTCTGAGCTAATCGCATGAGAACTATTGCATGCAATGAACTGTCACTTTTCCCCTTTGAAAGCTATATTTCCATTTAAACGAAAGCTTTGCGGAGGCAACATCATTGCGAAGAGAAATCGATATATTTTTGAAAGTTTTTCTAGTTCGCATTTTAATTTTTTGTTAGAGATAACTTCGATAACTTTTTTAAAATGAAATCTTAACCAATTAAAAAATTTCCTCTACGATAACTCTTCGCATGATATCAAATTGACAGTTCCCATGATATGGCTGATCATAAATTGAGACGTGGGGTAATTAATAATTTCTTTCAGTATTATTACTGCAACTCATATCGCTATCATGCCAATCCGAATTGATATATATTCGAACGATTTTCTTCACCCTTGTCATGTTTGGTTTGGGGATTTGGAGACTAACCGGTTTCGGTGTTCTGCTATCTTCAATGTCATTTTTCGTTAAGGTTATTTTACATTTTCCAAAGAAAAACCTCAAAACTTTATACAACTTTTTCATGATTAGGGCGAATTCATATAATTTGATGTTATTAGAACAAAAACAAAATTTACATGTATTTTGTTTTTGGTTTTTGCGTACCGGTTGTCAAAGTCAATTGATTACTTTTCCCATGACAACGGAAACAACCAGAATGTTTCAATTTGAAATCTTTACGCTGATTCAAATAAAAAAGATTAAATTAGTTTTTAGAGTAGCACCATCCTCTAGGAATCCGCCTTGTGTGCGGCCAATGTTCGCCTATTTTTGGTGGCTGAATATGGCCGAAGCCGAAGCAGAAGTTCGGTCGTTCTCTACTAATTTCTAACCCGATAGAAAGCATCGAAGCTTGAAACAACTCTGGGCGCACAACCAGAAAAAATTCCATTTAAATTTTGTTTATCATTAAAAGGAAATAAAAAATATCTCATGTCGATATACTTTAAGGATATTGTATAAATTTACGACAAGTTTTTTCTAACCTAAAAATAAATATTTCACAGCCGCAGTCAGAATCGTTTAGCGGTTACCTAAATCGGTCCTTAGTGAAGATTTGAAAAAACTCCCTCTCAGAGGCAATTAACGATTCGTTAGCGCCCGTTTATTATACTTAAATTAGAGTACTTTTTAATGCCCGATTGTATTCCCTTTTTTGTAACAAGTAAAATCAAAAATTATGGAAAATATTATTTCTAATAGCCGTCACTCCTCGCCAAGGCAATGGCAAACCCTCTAGTATTTTCTGCCCTGAAAAAACTTCCCACAAAAATCATCGCAAGCACAAAAACTTGAAGAGTTAGAGGTTTGGGGCTTGATCGAATTTTATGCCTTATAAAAAATATAAACACGTCATATCTACACTTTGATCCCCCACCATTCTTCCATACACCATTTTTTTCATAATCTTAATTCCATTAAAGTAAAAGTTGATAATGAACGAAATTTCCGTACAAATTTTGAACCACAAGTTTCTTCAGCAAACAGGAAAGTTCTGGTTAAAATTAAATATACTATATACATAGCAGCTTAAAAAATATTTCCGAGCAAGCATTGGTAGAATCAGTTTACCCATGATCGTTATCGCCAAACTTATCTAAGGGTTAGACCAGGAAACGAGCTGTTTCGATGGGATTATACCAAAGGTGTTATACCAAGAGTGTTAGCTGAACAGGACCATGTGAATAGGTGATTGGTAAAGTGCGGGGAATCTCCACATGCCAGACATAAGTTGGGAATATCGGAGTGAGTTCTGGATATGTAGAAGTGGAATCTACTACAGTATTCAGACCGTAACGCGGGATTCATGAGGCAACTGGAGCTCCACGTCTGCAATAGGTGGTGGTGTGACCGCAATGACAGCACTCACTGGGCGAGAGTTGGCCAAAGTGGTAAATGTCTCTCGATGAATCCTGTTTATGGGCTGCATTTATGCTGTCGGATCCAGCGGTTATGTCGTGTACGTTCGGATCTCGTCAGTGAGTTTATAAAGCTACCTTCTCACGTGCCTGGCATCGAAGAAATGCTCACTTAATTCCTAATTCAACCGGTACGTCGGGATATATATTTGACGCATCAAACGCATCGATGAAATCGAAACAGTACTACGAAGTTTTAGATAAAATGAATAACGTATTGCAAGAACGTGCGGGAGCATTTCGTTACATTAAAAATATTTTCGGTTTTTTAGATGCCTGAGAATCTAAGGATTCTACAAGAAGACAATTTGCAAACCAGTGTTAGCTCATTAATGGAAAAATACTCGGAATCCTTTACTACAGATCTTAAACATGATCTGAATACCTTCATTTTCACAGCTTTCTCGAATGCTGCAGTCTATTCAGATTGTTCTTGACTCTGCCTATCGGTTCAGCTAGGGCTGAGCGTGTCATGAGCTCTTAAAATAAAGAAGAAAGAATGTCGACGAATCTCTTTAGCTGAGAATATCCCTAATAATTTTTGTATCCTTTACATTGAAAGAACTGTAGGAAGATCACTGAATTCAAGTTCTACTATGAAGTTGTTTGCTGAACAAAAGGCGGGACGACGATGCAACTTTACTTAATGCAATCTCTCTGTATTGAATAAAAGACTATCACAGAACATAAATACTATTTGTCTTAATTAACACTGGACTCTCGCGAAAATTTTAGCTTTGACGCTATATGTCATTAGCATGATTTGAAGTTGTAGCTAATTGAAGAATGTAGATGAGAACGTAAAACTAGGCCCCCCTTAAGAACTGTTGACCGGGCCTTTTTCTTTAAATCCACCTCTGGGGCACACCTTTCTCTGAGGTTATGGTAAAACTCTTTTGGCGGATTGTTGTTCAGAAGGCTTCCCTTCTGAAAGGGTAGCAACGTCTGCCGCCCATGTGTCGTGGTATTTTGCATGCAAATGCCCATAGTTTCTAAGATTTGCATTTGAGTGAGAAAATCTGTGACAAAAAAGTATTTTAGTAGTAGTTACTATAAATTTAATGAACGGTTCTCAGTGCGGTAGTTATCGTATTTTTTTCAAGCCTTATACAAAATTGCAGCGCTTGCCACCACAGAATTTAACAACTAAAGAAAAATTTGAAAAAGGCATACTATATTCCACAGTGTGTAAATCTCATAAACAGTTAGGCGCAAAAATCAATTAGAATCACGTACAAAAAGTAGAAGGATAAACGCCTGAACAAACTACATTTTGGATGTTCGTATGAACTGTATGTATCCTGCTACAGAAATTTACTCTATGGTCGGCTTGAAAGGATATAAA
The DNA here is from genome assembly GCA_951828415.1 of Anomoia purmunda. NCBI lineage: Eukaryota > Metazoa > Arthropoda > Insecta > Diptera > Tephritidae > Anomoia > Anomoia purmunda. Next base: position 125,704,403 of record OX639994.1, read on the forward strand.
CGAGAAGGCGTAGAAAAACAAACAAATTTACGGCGTACGCAAACAAAATTTAACCAACCGTGATTTATCCACATCCATCCCCACACACACACACACACACACACACATCGTGTATTATTAGGATAATTCGATCCCTCTGAGATTTCCAACACATGACAGGAATATAACATATGCAACAATTCACACATATGTATGTAAGTGAAAAGGAAATTGGTATTCGGATCAGTGTTGCCACTCGAAAATTTTATATCCTAGAAAATTTGACTTTAAAACTACCAAATTAGCTCATTAATAAAAAAGTACTCGTAATGCTTCACCACAGATCTTAAACATACATTATTTGCAGTTTGTAATTATGAACAAAATTATTGACTTTGCCCATCGGTTCAGCGTATCATGTTAAAGAATATCGCCGAGCAGCCTCTTTAGCGCAGAATACCCTAAATAGTTTTTGTATGCTTTACATTGAATGAACAGTAATAGTAAACTAGGTTTCTGCGAAACATAAAACTGGGCCCCTCTTAAGAATTGCTGACTGGGCATTTTTTTTTAAATCCGCCACTGGATCTACCAATCGTAAAACGACATTCAGCAGACAGGTCCGGCGCTACAAGCACTGGCTCTATATTTAAAAACTATTTTTCATATAGAAATAAATACAGTAAAACCTGTCTAGTTGACCGCGTTTATAAATTGGGCAAACGCTGCTTAATTTCATCACTATCATATTTATTCTAAGGTAAAATTTTCACTGTCTGGCGCAGATTATAGATATTGCCTGTTATGGAATTGTTGTGCCGAAACAGATCAAGAAACTATTGAGTGTATAAAGGGGATGTAGAGGGTTAGGGAACATTCAGTATTTTTTTAATCATGTTGCTTCAGAACGAATCCATTTTTTTTTTACTAACATTGAAATATTTGATTTGTTAAGATATAATGAAGTTTTTATTTAATTTAGAAATTAAGTTCTTGGTAACGAGTGAAAATCACCAAAAAGAAATACTATTGGGGGAAGCCTGAACAGCAAGGTCGAAAAATTGCCGTTGCACGGATTCAAAAGACCTCGATGGTGCAATATATTCTCAGTATTCGTTAAAAATATTGCGCGGATGGAGATTTTAATGATATGTTCATACCCAGGGTCGTAGCCATGATTATTTGTCGGGCGGGAGTGGTGGTGTAGTGGGGGAAAGGCTTGTGACTATCCCATAAAAAACGCTCTGGAGCCTTCTTCCTAGCTATGACCCTGTTCATACCCGTAAATATTAGCAGAGAAAGGCAGATCTCAAAAACTGGAAACACACGTCTTGTCCTGAAAAAATGGATCCTTAGAGATTTTTTTATTATCCAACTTAGTGATGTGCAGTTCCGAGTATTTAAAGAACTGGTTCTGTTGAGTCCGGTTCCAAGGAGAATCGACGAGCGTTTCCTAAAAACGTTGGAACGGAGTTAGGGCCTATCCAAACAGCTCAGGAAATGATTTTATAAAAATTTAAAATTTTTGTTTGTGTTTTTTTTGTTACAAAGTAAAGTAAATCAATAAAAATGTATTGAATTTATTGGTTGATATTTTTGACACAAATTTAATAAAAATAAAATACATGAAATTAAATTTCAGCAACTAGGAGTTTTTCAGGATCAGTTTTCATTTAAAGCAAAGTAATATTTCCGTATAAAAACAGGATTTTTTAAATCTGTATGTTCTTTTGAAACCAGTTTTGGTGCTTTCGGGGCCGATTTTTGGTTCCCTGCTCCCGTTTTCAGTTATTTTGGAATGGTTTTTTCAGTTTTTTGGACTTATTTTTTGGCTACCATTTTTCGTATCCTGAAAATCGGTTTCGGGTCTTTTGAAATTGAATTTCAGTTTCTTTAGGTCCTTTTTTAGCTTCTTTTAAGTCGCGGACCGAACGATGCATTGCAAAATAGAACTTAATCTTCGGTTTTTCGCAACACTAAACAGTTTTTTCAATATGCTATAGTTCGGCATTACATCCAAAATGTTTTTTTTTAGTAAGCCTACTAATTTTTATTTTTGTTGACAAAAGACAACATTTATTAAAAATGTGTATTTGAAATAGATTTATAACTTCTTTGGTTATATGAGTACAGAAACTAAAAATAACATAACAAATCCGTTCTTGCTTTAAAGAAGTTTTAAAATAAATCAACATTTTTATACACAAGTTTTTTAGTAGATATGATAGCTTAGTTAAGGGGCGTATTTATATCAAAAATAAAGTTGATACCTAAAGTTGGTAATCGAAAAATCAAATTAATTAAAGTCGTTCTTTGCTTCGATTTCTTAGTTTAGATTTTATTGAAGCTTAAGTCGAAGATTTTCTTTACGCAGCGGCCGGTAAATATGTACATATATGAAATTAAATACATTCATTTAGACCCCTTTTTATTCTGCTTACATTTTCCTAAAATACATCAAATCAAAATTCAAGTTACAGCCACGAGCTCCTAATAAATTCCATTGCGTTAGAATTTTATCGGTGTCGAATATAAATTTATCAAAGTTTATTAACAAATGTAAAATGGAGCTACCACTTTTGAATCAAACTTCTGCCCATGTTTTAATTTATTGAGATAAACTATTTTTTAAACATACTATTTTGTCAAGATAGACGAAAACTACCAAATTTACAGGATTTGCCTATCAACCTCCCAAATGGTTTTCCAACTATCCAATTTAGTAGTTTCCTACCAAAAGTGGCAACACTGATTAGGATACGAAACGATGCTGTCGTCTCTTTTCTGCAGTCCCAGAGCAAAGCTGAAAAAATATGCAATTGAGAGAGGTCCACAGAGTCTGCGTTGCTACCAGCAGCCTACAAATGCACTCAAAATGTGTACAACAAAAACATAAGCAGCTACAAATTAATTTTCGGCAGTTCCGCAGATTCAAATTACAATTCAGCAGCGCATACATAACAATTATAATACAAGGGGTATGAGTTACTGAAACAAAAATGAAAAAAATCCCTTTTGGAAGCATCAAGGGTGAGCATCAAATTGCAAACGTTTTTTGCCACTGCCACACGAACACAAATTTTGTATGCTTCAAGTACCTTTATTTCAACACCAATGGAAAACTAAAAAATAAATAAATGTTTTTTTTTACGATTCTGTTTATGCCGTAAGCCTCTTGGACACGCCTAAAATATTGGTTATTGTTATTTATTTACTAAGTTTTTGTTTAATATTTTTTCAACTGTGTATATCTTTTACCGAAATTTCATACATACTCGGACCACTTATGCAACCTCAGAAAAAGACAAAAAAAAAACAGTGGTAATTGCAACCCCTATTTACGAACTCTTTTCTTTTATTCTACGCAGCATTAAATACTCGTACAACTCGCCAGCGCACAGCAAATAATTCGAACAGTTGCGCATGTGCACAGGCCATTGTGACAATGCATGCAATGTAAATATTGCTTTAAGGTTTTTTCGCGCATTGACTTTTAGCAACATTTGTCAGCAGCAATTTACACCGCACATGCGCGGCATGAATGGAATGAATATTGTGCTTGATTAATTGCACCAAACATTTGTTGCAATTTTCAATGTTGTGGTTGCATTTGATTGATGGTGCAACCAATTAATGGCGTGAAACAAAGATTGAAGAGGGTAGTAAAAGGGTAGTTAAACAACCGCAGCTTAAGTGAATGCCCGAGGGATGGTGTTATTCGTCCATGTGGTGACTATTAGGTAATCTCTATAAAGATTTGCTCAATAACTACCAAAAAAGTTTAACAAAGGAAGTGCCGCTTTCAAAGAAGACTTTCCTCCATCGTTTTTGCGGTGTATAGCAAAATGTATAGAGTGACACTATCTTCAAAACATACTGGTTTTATTACGTTAAAACTTTGATAGAATTAATTTTTTCTACGCAATTTCGGGCATATGAACACCATCCTCTTGGATCTAATTTTGCAACACTTGATGGGGTTTCAAGAGCTGTGTGGCGTATTAGGCTATTAGTTAGACGATTGATATTAATATGCGAACGCGAATCATCAGTGTATAAAAACTAGATGAAGCAGTTAGAACGAGATACCAGTTTTTGAAAATATCTGTTTTGAAGTATTGCGCTTTAAGTAAGGGAATAATCGACAATATTAAATTTGAAGCTCAAGGCCAGTATAAGGAAAGTATTTGGAAAAAAGGCAACAACAGTTAGGAATGGTAGAATTATAGCTATTTCGGAGATCACCAAATCTCCTCATCAGATTTCTTTTATGACTACACCGGTGTGTGAACCTACAACCTACGAGTTGCTGGGCAAGTGCGTAACCAATGGACCACAGTTGGCTTGTGAGCTACTGGCCTTGATCTCTGTCTTATTACTGCACCTGGTCACTTCGTTTACATATTGACTCTGCATAATTTTAAAACGTTTTATAAATTTAATAATTTTTTTTATGGTATTATACATTGTTTTATTATCTATACACATATATTATTTTTTGGCCTAATTTCTTGAAATCGACAATATCGATTTTTGTGCCCAAGGCCAGTTTAGGGAAAGTATTTGGAAAAATACATATTGCCGATTTTTTCATAACCTTTTAAAAATTTTTTTGCAAACACTATGCTGTTAAGTCTTTTAACATGAAGTTTATTTCGGTAACTGATTTTTATTTAAATTTTCAATATTTTTTTCCGATATTTTTTTATTTACTTCATTATTTATTTATCCAAAACTCAATTATATCGTCAGTAGCCGCATTTTGTATGCTGAAAAGTAAAAACGCCTTTCATTCTTCTAAAAAAAAAGATTTCAATCAAATCAAAAGAGAGTCAGCACAGATAGAAAATTATAGTAGATAAAGAATTAAAACAGTATGATAGTAGATTGACTGGTGGAATAACAAGTGTACGCTTAGAACGTGAATTTTGGAAATAAATGTGGACGCACGAGTTTAACAATAACTCGTAATAGGCACTCTGCAGTTTTTCTAAACAATATTTTGACAGTGACTAAAATTGCCAAAAAAAATTAAATAATCGCCATAAAGATTTTTTGCCAGCAATTGAACTTTTTCGTTCTTGAAGTTTTCGTTTAACGGCAAACGCCAAATGAAAGGATAATTTTCTATCAAATATATTCAACGGTCAACGAATATCGAGCATTTGAAACCACTTTCAATCTGCTTTGTTTTTAAGAAAGGATAACGTCATGAATGTACTCGATTTGCAAACGAACCAAACGATAACGGTAGTCTGGCTATTTTCGAACGCACTGTGATTAAATCCAAAGAATTCGGTTGGTTTGAAGGCAGTGCGCTGATTTGAATGGCAATGGTTAATTATGCGAATTGAAATAGGAAAATAAAATATTTACTGTATTTAAAGCTGAGAAATTAATTTTTATTTTTAGCTAGACGATATTAAAAAGTTCATTTATATATTATTTTTAGAAGAAATAGCATTATAAGAAGAACGATTTTTTATGTTATATATTATCTGAATTTTTTTCAAAAATGATTTCTTAATAAAAAATAACATTTTTTATTACCAAACACGTTTTTTATCTTAAAAAAAAACTATGGTATGAAAGTACAAAAAAAGTGGCAAAGAAATTTTGAGACTAAAAATAAAGTTAAAAACTACATTTTTGTACCTTTTTTAACCAGTAAATTTATATCATAACTGCTATCATCGTCACTCTCGGTATATGATAAGTTTTATAATGAAATGGGCTTCAAAAAATGTAAACTATTTTTGCAATGAAAACCCTTAAACAAATTCATTCTCTTTGTTATAATTCGCATCTTAAGTTCGTTTTTATATATATACTTTTCTCTCTCGCACTTATAAGAATTCTGTCATTATAAGATGGCTGTAAAAAGTGGCAATTCAGCGTAAATATAATCGGAAGAACGAATTGCGATGTGAACATTTTTGGAGATGGAACAAATTTAATTAAATTTATATTTCAATACTTTTTTCATTATTGCGGACTCAACGATACCACCACCTAACGTAAGTTTTTGGTCAAGATTCATGCCAAAAATTAATTCTTCGACTCCAACCACAGCAAGTTAACTATCTAAAAAAATATCTTTTTCCACGAATTATATTCCAGTTTTTCTCTATAGGCTAAACATCTTTTCGTGATTTTGTTATTGGAGGTGTTAGTCCTCAATTGCTTTTGGTTTCATAAAATGTGGAGACAAACACCATACCATTTTGTATCACAGTGTAGTTATTATAATGGATCACTTTGATTAAGATAGAAATATCTCTGAAGTGAATCCCTCAATACGAGAACTTCGCAAAAGAAGCCGATAAAGGCGTGAAAAACTTCGAAAAAGAATATTTTTTTTTAAAGGATCTGCTCAATTTCTCAATCTCAAAGGTATCTCGAAAATCTACGAAAAATTTTAAATTATATGGATGAGCATGGAAGAGTGCATATCTTTATATGCAAATGAAAATAATTCATATTTTATTAGTAAATGCATGGAAAATGCGAATTGTATTAAGTTGGGATGAAAACAAATATAATAAAATCAGTTAATATGGTACGCTTCTGCTTAAACTTAGACTTAAACGCTTTTCATTTTTTTTGTTGATAAAAACAGGAATAAATTTCTCTTTTGTAAAATATCAAATACTTTGTGCATCGTTATATGAGAGGTGGGCGCGATTTTTGTCTGATTTCTATAGATTTCGAAATTGTGCTTACTGAGTTGAAATGCAAAGTGTGCACCAAATAATGATGAAGTAGTTTCGGAGATATATCTCAAAAAAATGTAACCCACGTATGTATACCTTTCTCCAACATCAAATTAGAGCATATTGGCTTTTATAGTTACCGCAATATCGCATTCTTTATATTTTTGCAAAATGCGGTTAAGTCAATGCCCGAACGGATGGACAGCCAACCATTATTTAATCGATTTCTCTTTTCATTCTGAATATTTTGGCATAAGGCTATATCTATTTATATATCGGCTGCTGTTACAAACAACCGTTAGGGGAACAAAGTTATAATACCCTGGGCACAAGTGGGCCCGGGTATAAAAAGTTATTTAAAAATGTATTGCAAATTTGTATTAGCTTAGATGTTAGCAAGGTTAGCTATGTGCTATAGTTTTGTATGGCACTGTATATGTACAGTTACAACTTTAGTTGGCTTGAAAGTAGCACAAAACTTGTTTACATTTGTAATATATTTATAAAAACTTTCCTAACCTGTTAAGAGAACAAAGCTGTGTCACTTCCGCTAAAAGGGTTCAATTCAGTTTTATAGGAATCTCCGCATTCAACAGCGGTGTTTAACAAAAGTTTCGCTTAAATGGAGTTAAGACCCCGGTAGAATAGAGAAATTCCATATGCTATATGTACTTTCCTACAAAATTCTTTTCTTTTCTTTAACTCCCAGTTGAACCGTTGAACCTTATCTTGATAAGTTGCAATCTTTCATTACATTACATTTGGCAATCAATCAGCTGTCACTGTGCTTCTTCTTATTTATAACAGCCATTTGAGTTTAACATTACCGAATGTTCTAATGATTGTAAATGTAAGTACACACACACAGACATGATACTCGTATTCGGATAAATAGTGAAAAAGCAATAGAGAATTGAAAACATATTAAACTACATAAAAAGTAAATAAATAAAAAAAAACAGATTTCTCACAATATAAATACAATTTTTGTAAAGATGTTACCAAATCATTTGTCTATTTTTGGATTATCCACTTTTTGGCGGCAAACGACCACCTACCTAAACGCGCCTCTGCCGCCTTTGTACTGGCCGGCCCTGCTAGTTAGCTTACCTTGGCGGGAGCCTACGCTTCTTCGTGTAGGTGTTTTGTACGCGCGCCGCTACCAAACTCGCTTTGATGGGAAAATATTTGTTGCCACCACTGTCAGGCGTTTTGCTGTGAATTTGTCTTGTCTGTCTTTGTTGTTGTGTTCGCGTCACAAACAGGTGGGTGGACGACTTGGGCGCGTGCGCATGTGGAACGTCAGTTGAGTTGTTAATCAACGTTTTGCTATTGCGTTAAAAAATTCAAACATTTTACGTATGAAATAATTGAATTGTTAGTGCTTTTTTGAAGTGCTACCAAAAACCAATTTTATATATGTAAATATACGAGGGCAATTTGAAAAGTCCGTGCTAAAATAGTGAAAACAAAATTTTTTCTTGAAAATTTAATTTTATTTTTGTTTTGGCTCGATACACTTAGTCCAACGATGTTCCAACTTTTCGATGCCTTTCAAAAAGTAGACAGCGTTAAAGGCTCGAAAATAGGCCTCAGTTTCCAATTGAACTTGAAATCTCTTACCACCGAGCCATTTCTTCAAGTTTGGAAACAGATGATAGTCGTAGGTACCTAAATCTGGAGAATACGGAGGATGAGGCAGCAATTCGTAGAATAAATCATTCAGTTTTGCCATTGCTTTGAATTGAAGTGTGAGCCGGTATATTTTAGTCCATTTTGAGCAAACGCGGCACCCATCTTGCGGATAGCTTCTTCATACCCAATTTTTCTTGCAAAGCGTTGTGCACACATTCTGTTAGTATCTTCACCATGCCAGGTATCTCGCTCACTTTCACTCTTCGATCGTTCAAAACGATATAGTGGATTTCTTCTATCTTTTCTTCAGTGAGAGCGTCTTTCGGTCTTCCAGAACGTTCAGCATCATCGGTGCTCGTACGATCATTCTAATTGATGGTGAAGAGTTCGGGAAATGTTTATCAAGCTTCGCTTTTATTTCTCCAGGCGTTTTCTCCCGTAAAAGAAAATATTTGCTAATAATACGAAATTCACTTTTTACCATTTTTCAGAAAACTCAAAAGTTTTTTTGCTTCGAACGGCTGCAAAAGAAAGAAGCTAATTGAAAGATCTTCTTGAAACTTCGTTTTTAATGGTTTGAGGGTTGGTACTCTAATACGGTAACACCAATTTTTTTTTTAGTGTAGACGCCGCCTGATAAATTTTGCACGGACTTTTCAAATTGCCCTCGTAGAGATGTAGATGCTGCAAAATGACACTACGAACTCTGGGACACTGTGTAGGTTGGATTTCCTGCTACATGGTAGATATTTAATATAGCGGCGGGTCGTTTGTAGCAATGCAAATTTATGCAAACGTGTAGCAAGTGGAACTGAAAGCAACATAAAATCAACATTTTCTTTCATATTCATAATTTTTTTCAATACTAAATTATTCAAAAATTTATTCAAAGCGCGGCATGAGGCGTCAAAAAGTGTGTATTTAAAGGAGAGAATGTGTGTGTGTGTGTGTGTGTGTGTGTGTGTGAATGCAATGCAAGCACTCCAAAGCATTTTTAGCTTCTGAAAGTGGCCATTTACGCTTATTAGTTTTGGCGTTTTTTTTTTGTTTTGTATTGACACTTGAAATGCAGTATTATTTATTTATTGTTTTCGCACATGTGTCGCCAATTGCATGACTGTTTTTATTCTATGGCACACACATACATACATACAAATACAGTAATGAGTTTGCGCTTGCGCAGCACTTGAGCCGTTTTTCATTACGTTTGTTTGGAAAAATAGAAGTCTAGAGAATAAATACTCGCCTATACGATTTCTGCACATTTCTAAGTACTTCCTGTAATTTCAATATTTTTTTCCCGAATGCAACGCAGTGCATTTCATATTATAAAAATATAAACAATGGATTTGAAATTGAGAAAGAGCGTGCACTGCGGCCACTTGTCATAACGCATATGTATTTCCGTTTTACCCTCGGTTGCAACCCTTGTCACCGCTTTCTTTATACCTCAAAGCGTACCCTTAGCCTTCCCCTAAAAAAAAATCATATGTAGAATTATAGAAAATCCTTATTTTATTATTTTATGCTGCACGCATGCGTGCCACACGTGTGCCATTGTAGATTTACTACAAACATCCGAGTATGTATGTATATATTTATATAATATTTTCGCTACCTATTGAACACTGACTGCCAGGCAACTAAAGTAATGCAGCAGAGAATTGGTAATTTATACGGCTTGTAGATTAATTAACTGCATACTGGAAAGAGTCCTTTACGATTCTATTTCGTCATCTGAAATGCAAAAAGCCGCAACTAACAAAATATATTTTTGAAGTAAAACTTCTTTAGCGTCAGTGATTTCTTACATTGCGTAACGAAAGTCGCGTCGGAATTGCTTTACTAATTTCTTCCACTATTTTTACCAGTTTCTACCACTATTTTTACTAATGGTACCATTAATTACTACTACCCATTATTTTAATATTTTATTTCTATCACTATTTTTGTCTAATTTCTACCACTATTTTTACTCATTTATTCCACTATTTTTACTACTTTCTACCACTATTTTTACTAGTTTCTAAACTATTTTTACTAATGCTACTACCACTATTTTATCTAATTTCTACCACTATTTTTTTACTAATTTCTTTCACTACTTTTACCAATTTCTACCACTATTTTTACTAATTTATTCCACTATTTTTAATACTTTCTACCACTATTTTTTTTTTTACTAATTTCAACCACTATTTTTAATAATGGTACTAATAATTTCTACCACTATTTTTACTAATTTCTTTCACTACTTTTACCAATTTCTACCACTATTTTTACTGATTTCCACCACTATTTTTTATTAATGCTACTACTGATTACTACCACTATTTTTTACTAATTTCGACCACTATTATTATTAATGCCAGTTCTTATTACCACGACTACTTTTATGAATTTCTACTACTGAAATTCTAAAACTACATATGTGTAGATTTGTAATTTGTTGAAATTCGTCATAATCAATCAAAAAGAAAGACTTAGATTTTCTGTTAGTTACGTCCTTTTGCATTTCAAGTGACGAATTATGATATTGTAATGGACATTCTTTAAAAAACTTATTCGTATCTCAATTATAATTTCAGGATTTTTGCCTTCTAATTTAGTTGACATATTTTCACTGTTACTATAGATTTTTCAGATGGAATTTTATTACACACTACTACTACATGAAAATATTTCACTACCACCATTTTAATTCGGCGCACCCTTGCTTCCATTGCCAAATTATCAACAATAATTTCCTTTCGTATATACATACATATGTATGTACACTAGACCGTAACACGATATACATATGGAGTTATAAAAAAGTTGAAAATCTGCCTCCCGGGTTTGGACACTTACCTTGTGAGAATTTCAAAAATGGAATTTTTTTCCCGCACGCTGTAGGAGCAGCTAAATTGTATTTTTTTCCAATAATTCTCTATTTGATCTTCGATTTTTATGGCAAAAGAACGCTCCAACTCGGATAAAATTTTCTTTATTTGCAAAAGCAACCCTGTTAGCGATTTGTTTAGTGCAACTAGGTTACAAAGAAACGGACCCTTTATTACATTATTTTGAACAAAATTCTGTGTTTTGGGCAATTAACTTATTTTGATAAAAATTAGCGAAACTCATTTGACATTACGGACCTTGGAATTACTGTACTTTGCTTCCTAACTTGCACTGACAGCTCGGTAAGCAAAGGGCTGTGTTTGATTTAAATAGAGATTGTGTATATTTTTATTATATTTCAGTTTTATTGTGATAACTTCGTTTTTTTTAATTTACGATAACGAAAGAAAGCTTCTAAAAAACCAAGGAAAATTTGAGGGTAATTAAAATATATTTCAAAATAAATCGTCCAGTATGGTTATGGAATAATACCTTTATCGATTGTTATCGATAAAATTTAGAGGCGAGACTGGTTTTTATTATTGGCAGATTTTACAAGGCGATTACTTAATTTCAGCATTATTTGAGAATGAGCCCTAAATTAAGATAGCGTCTCTGCGGTTTTAGTGATTTTCCTAAAACATTACAATGGTTAACATTTTCTAGGTATGCTGAGATCTATATAAATCTAATTTTAATGTACAAATATGTAGCTCCAAATACCTTACATATAAATATTATTTCCACTTCCAATATATTTCTTTACTTTCTCTTATATCGACTTACAACACAAGGATTGAAATTAAAGTCTAGCTCAAGAAGAAATTTGCATTTCTTTTAGAGCAATAATTATAATTCTGAAGTTGAAAAATGCAGGTATTCTTACCTTAAATTCAAATATAATTATCCAATTTGACTCAAATCTGTAATCAGAATTATAATACAAATATTATAAGTTAAAATCGTTCGCTCAATTCATAGGTAAATAAAATTTGTTGAAGTTTGTACACTATACTATACTGAAATTAAATTCGTGAGATGGAGAATTTTTGCTGATTTTGCTTGTGATTAGAGAAGGACGGAACTTCGGTCTTCGGTGTGCGGTCACAAAGCGTCGGCTCAGAACTTTGGCCGAACATTTGGCAATGCTTATTTGAAATTAATATTTCAAAAGTATAACAGCAGTGGTAGAAAATGTGGCGATTATTTTTGAACATGAAAGTGTAAATATGATGCTGATGCATTTTGTTATTGTATATACATATGTATGTAATCAATTCATATAAGTACGCGATATAAAATTTGAGTTAGAGACAAGTAATACGAAGCCTATTTTAACTGCTCTGTACGGAGCCAAGAAAAGCAGTGGGCTCCACACGTCACGTAAATTTGATTTATTAAAAAGGTGGTAACCATCTTCAAAAAATATCTAAAATTTTCTTAGCGAAAATAATGGTTTTACGATTTCATATGACTTCCTACTATAATAAGAATATAATTTAATTAAATTCGACTTTTCAAGCAATCTTCTTGAAAAAAGCTAGCTATAAACCTGCACATCAGAAAAACGAACCATTTGAAAACAATATTTTACTATTTCATATATCTTGTGTAAAATTTTGTTAAATTCAAACAGGTGGAAGTCCTTTGCAAAATATATTTGTGAACCTTCTCCCCGTCGAGACAAACCGTTTTACAACCATTTTTAAATATTTCCTACAACTCATGTACAATTTAATTAAATTCGGCTTTTCAAACAGATGGCAACAGTTTCCTAAGGATGAAATATACTTTACGACCTATTCTCATGCCAATGCATACAAAACTCATAAACATAAGTCGAGCCCTTTTGCAGGGCTTCGACCTCAAACACTGTGACAAGAGAATTTTAAATATAGGATTAATTTTTATTTCTTTTTATTTTAGATTGGTATCGAGGTGAATACAGACGCATGAAATTCGCAATACCGAGAATTTGGTGAGAACCAAAAGACCACGTCAAAGAAACTTTCCAAATTTTATACTCTCGCATCAAAAGACCTGTGCTAAACGGTAGCAAAGTACATTGGAATGAAAATGTTTGACAGTTATGAGGTGAATAAAATTTACCGGGCTCATTGGGCTAATGAAAATTTTAACAAGCAAATTGAAATTTTTAACAACAAGCAGAATAAAGGATAACGCCGAAATTAGTATGTATTATTCATTCGACAAAAAAAAGTATATACATTTGTATTACTTGTCTAAAAGAATTGAACAGATAACGGTATTACTTGTCTTCTTCTTCTCTGCAACTACATAGCTGTCAAAATTTTCCTACAGTAAAATGTTACCGATTGGTGCAGCAGAAAAGGAAAATTTCGTCACCATAGTAAAAAGATATCTCACCATAGAGCTTTGCTAACGTTTGGCACAGACCCAAGGTCAAATTTCGTGTTGAACATTTATCAATTTATTTATGTATTTTATATTTTTTTTATAAATTCTTTTGGAACTTGAAAATGCGGCTCTGAAAATGTTCTATACTTCCGATATTAAAGCATCAAAGTTATTGTTTTAGAAATTATGTCTATATTCAGCCCGATTCTAAATATTCTCGCGGAATTCTTCCCGCGAGGATTTTATTTTTCTCGAGAAAAAAATCCTCCTATTATTTTCCCTGAGGGGAAAGAAGAATTAGGGAGTAGGAATTTCGAATTTTCGAAAACAGCTGTTTTGCTTACTGACATTGCATTTTGGCATATTTGTGTGAACGCGAAAAATAAGATGTCAACAGTTTTTATTAAAAATAGTGCAAATTTAAACAAATTTATAAAAAATGCATAGCATAGCATTTCGAATGGTTGTAGAGGAAGCAGAGGATGAGGAGCAGCGATAGATGCATCTAGAGAGGAGGAAGCTACGCGATAAAACCAACCCGCTTTGGTTGCCGGCCACACTGTAAATACCAAGAACTTTTTTATTAATTAGTGCAATCTAATATTGTTTGTTTTTACAGATTTAGAAAGTATTATAGGGTAAATAAATCCGCTTTTCGCTACTTAATAGGAGTCCTTACAATACACACTCGGCAAAATAAAAAAAAATAAATTTGCTGTTTCCCCGCTCGTAAAGATTACTACTGCATCTTTGCGGTTCTTCGCCGAAGGTGGATATCAGACGGGAATTGGAAAGGACGTCGGCGTTTCTTTGGCTCAACCCACCTTCAGTTGAGTTCTCGAAGAAGTAACTGAGGCTTTTGAAACGAATTTATGTCCAAGGTGGATAAGTGCCTCTATGAACAATGAAGAAAGAAGACGAATCTCAAGAGCAATATACGTGAAACATGGTATTCCCAGCGTCATAGGCTGTCTTGATGGAACGCATGTCCGTATTATTGCGCTCTGTGAAAACAGCCATTTATATTACAATAGGAAGGGGTACTATAGCTTAAATGTGATTTCAGGATGGCCCAGCATGAGGTTTATAAGAATCTCCAGTTGTTATTTATTCGTGGTTTTTGACCTATAAAATAATAAAAAGTATTTAAGTATTTTTTCTTACTTTTTGTATATAAATTTCATTGAAAATTTAATAAACTTACATTTTGCTCTGCGTTCTCTTCAAAATAATTGGCGGAAAAATTCCTTTAAAATGGCAGCGCAATTCCCCTTTTGCTTGCATTCGTAATACCTACTTTTTTCCCAAACAGGAAATTTCCTACTTTCGAACATCATTCAGAATAAGAGGAATGGGAGAAAGGGAAATTTTCCCAAGGAATTTCTATTCAGAATAAGAGGATAGGGAAAAGGGAAAAATCTCCCAAGGAATTTGTATTCAGAGTCGGGCTGATTATATTTCTTGAATGAAACCCAGTGAACCGCCAATATGTTATGCACAAGTACACTTGGCATAGGTACAGGATATAATTTTAGTGCCTTTTCCACTTCCGTTGCGATACAGGCCATTTAACACTTATGAATTGAATTTATACTGGAAAATATGCATATCATCTGTATACCAGAACAGCGACCAGTACCCGTGTTCAGCACGCTTTTGACAAGCAAATGTGTCTGTATTTAGTAAACTGCATATACGTATGTATGTATGCGCTTAAACCCTTGTAAATACTCTACGCCTCCATATATTATGAAATTCCTAATGAATTTGGCTGTAATAATAAAATATTGCTTTCGGACCGAAACGAATGTGTATGACATGTGTTCTCTTTAGTTTTATTTCAGTTTTTTGGAAACCCTAATATACTGGAGGTAGAATTTCCATTTGTTCAAAAATCCTGATTGTATAGCAAACCATCCCTAAAATACTCCTACGCGCAAAAGTGCACACTAGCACCCGCACACACACACACACACACGCACACACACACGCACACACACACACACACACTCACACACATGTAAAATGCAAGTGGCAAGCGCACACGAATAATGATTCTCAAATCCTGTTGGAAAATTTTATAATAAATGATTTTCCAAAGCAACAACCCTCAAGATAACCAAACCCCCTATGTATAAATAAAAAAAAAGGCAGCGGACACGCACGCTTGCGCAATGACGCTGGAAAAGGCTTTGAAGTTTTTTGTTTTTATAGCGCAAGGGTGCTCGGCATGGCATCCTTTCAAAATGCGGCAGCAAACGAAACAGCTGCCATTCATCGCTTGTAGTGAAGTGTTTCTGTTTTTCATACATAAGTATCTCATACACATAAGTGTTTTTGATGTATACTATATCTTTAAACTATGCCTGTGCATCCTGCAGTCCTCCAAGAGATTCAGCGTGCATTCCACTTTAGCTCAATCTTTAGGCTTTACTCTCCTCCTATCGGTACGAGAAATCTTCTTCATTCTTCATTCATCATTTTATCATATACGACAAAAGTACAAAGGAGAATGCAGAATCCTTGCTTGCTGGCTCTTCACATTTAGCGCTGGATAATAAAATTACAAATACACTTAATTTATCGCATATGTATGTATATCCATCACCAGTGTTCAGATCATTAAGCTGCGCTATCGATTGCATCTTGCGTTTTCAGATTGCGTGCGTCAGCTGCTCGAAATTACAGAAATTGAATTTTTATGATGTGTTGGCCATTAAATTCGTTTAGCTTAACAGTTGGTAGTGTTGACTTTTCATTAAAATTTTTATGCTCAAATTATGTCCATATGCTTAGATTGTTAATTGAAGCAGCGTGAATATATAGATATACATATTTATACACACATAGATATATATTATTTATATATGTTTAGAGCAATAAAATTGTCGATACTAGGAAATCATAAATGACGAATATGAATAATTTAATAAATAACTTAAAATAATAACTTAAATTCATACGAATTAAGTTCATCGCGCTCTCCTCTTCTCATGTGGCCAGAAAGTTCATTTTTGAATCACCATATCCAACATTTTTAGTGTTGGAACCCCACAACTACTGTTACGTATTAATTAGTCCTAGAATCAATGCTATTTTAAAAATTTCAATAAAATGCTTTATCTGTTTGGTACGCGATAAGTTCGGCTGGAAATTTAGATCTAATTAAGTTTCC
The DNA here is from genome assembly GCA_951828415.1 of Anomoia purmunda. Taxonomy (NCBI): domain Eukaryota; kingdom Metazoa; phylum Arthropoda; class Insecta; order Diptera; family Tephritidae; genus Anomoia; species Anomoia purmunda. The sequence goes on from OX639994.1 coordinate 125,721,167, forward strand.
TGATCCATTGGTTAATATTAGGGCTTTTTTCTTTGCAAGCGAGTTGGAAAAGAACACTAGGTAGGATAACGAATTGCAGCTAAAGCAACAACACTAACTCGGAAAAATATGAGAGTTGAGCCAATTCGTTTAAATGACATCCGACCTGAGATATAGTGTTGGGAAGTGAAAAAAACTGCGCTTTTGGGAATGAGGCATACATTTCTGTTTAACACCTAATCCTTATTATATTACCACATCAACTAAAAATTTACTACCTCAACTAATTTCCGTTCTTAAATAGCACTAAACGAATCGCATCTTTCATGAAAGAGCAGGAACAGGGCCGCTTTTGCAACTAAAGGAAATTTTATCCGAGTTCGAGCGTTCGTTTGCAACTCGGGTACAATGAAACGGGCCTATTATAGTGTAATGATTTAAAGTGTGCCACGTAATTGACGTACGCACATTTGAAGTTTCTTTAGGCCCGTATCTTGGGGCATATGATTTACTGTCGATGAATGATATTCAGAGCTTGTATGCTCGCCATCCGATCCAGTAGTTGACTGGTGAAAGACTGGATATGCTTGCTGAGCAAGATGTTATGCTTATTATCGTGGAGCATACATGTCTCCTGCTGAAGGTGTACCTCAGGCGACTTCAGAAGATATACTTTTACAGTCCGGAGTGCGGTGTTCCGACAGGTCTATAGCTTCGTCCACTGTGTCCCAAATTAGTGCAGCATTGTTTACAGCCGCCCGTCCAGTCGCATTGTATGTTGCCAATAACTTTTCTTTGCCTTTGCCTCAAGTGGCAATATATGTAGGTAGACCCTAATCAAACCATTGGTTAGACTTTCAAAGTTGCCAGAGTAGAAATATTTTTAATTTACGGGCTTAAAAGGTAACAAAGCCTTCTCCGCATATCAGAGTAAGACTTGTTGTCTGAGCTGATCTGTCCTTCGACTACATCTACATCTACTGTGTCTACCTATAGAAAAATGAAAGGTATGCAAGTTTAACGTAAAGCGGGGCTCACGATGCAACTTGCGCTCTTTCTCTTTAATGGGTGGCGATTGAATCCCGATGACGGCACCATGTGGTGTGCCGTGATTAAGGTGAAAGAATCCCAATTAATGCCGGCTAAGGCCTGTCTGGCTGTTCAATCTAAATGCATATATGAGGTAGCTCAGCCAACATCGGGAGGCATTCCATGGCGACCAGAAGTGTGACGTCTTAACAGGCCTGAACCTTCATCCATAGAGTCCTGGGAGGTGGTTGGCTCTCAAGGCCTTACGAAGGGGATAATTACCTTCAATTAAATTCGTTTATGGCATGGCCAGGTTTAGTCGGCTGCGTTCAGCCGATGGAAATACCTGAATTAGATGATCAATTTTTTAAAATGAATTCATATTTGCTGCAATAAATGGAAGCCTGAATCCATTCCTCTCATAAATTAATTTTCTCGACGCTTTTTAAATAAATATGATCCTACGTACCATATCATACTTTATCTCGTATACGATCGGTCTAAATAATTAACTCTAATTGCCATTTAGCCTTTGTCTATTGCTCTGAGCCTTCCTCCTATTGTCTATTGTAGACTACATTGAGCACTTTAATAATTAATATTTTGCTTCGGCATATGAAATGCCCTTCTCTTCAAATATGCAGTAACTCATCCCCTTAAATGCATCCACTCAAGAGCGATGGATAACAAATGGAAACGAGACAATTGAGACACTTTTGCACCGCATGTGGGCATACAAGGCAGACGAGTCGCGACGATGACGCGCCAGTTGCAGATGTTTTGGAAACAATCGCTAAAGCAGCACGATAATCACAAATGCGGGTATGTTTTGCTAATATTTTTCTTTTAACTATTAAAATACGAAAGCATAATATTTTTGAGAGACCATCAGCAACATAAACAGCAAACGTAACATACCTAATGGAGACAACAATGAATGTCAAATAAACGCCACGTCAGATACCTCTTGAGCTAGTCGAAATAATTTAGATGATGGTCATTCGATATCTTCATTTCGTACAATTTCACTGTCAGCAAAGCAATTTGGGACTGATTGTACTTTGAGGGGACTTTTTATATAAAGGAGGCTGAAAATGGAATTCTGGAAAATTACATCAAATAATAATGCCATAGTATTTGTACAAGCATAAGCGCTCAAAATGTAAAGAAAGTATCGAAACAACATAAAATCACAAAAAGTAGGTTATTACAAAAATTTAATGTTTCTATTAGCAAGAAAGTAAAATTTTTGTTACAGTTAACTACAAAGACATCAGAAATTTTCTTCTAATAATAATAATTTGGCGCCTCCATCAAACAGCTTGATATTTGGCCGAACTTCTCGTACAATTTGTGTTGTGCGTCTTGATGTTGTACCTTAAATTGAGAGCTTACAGGTTTGCGACACTTTTATGAGAAGTTCCTTCATGGCAGAAAAACATTCGGATGTGTGCCATTGCCTTCCGAGGGTCAACTGCTTATAGGAAAGATCCCCTTGGTGGTCTCAGGAAATAGCAAAACTTCGAAAGAAGTGTAGAATGAAATTTAATTAGGCCAAATCCTCAAACTGTTGGAGATTCAAATATGCAGTCAGAGCTGCTAAACTTTGCTCATGGGAAATATTCTGGTAATCGATAGAAAGTAACTAGCTCTGAGGCAAGTCGTTTACGCAAAATCCTCTTGCAAGAAGCCTAGAGGGTCTAGCTATTTAGTTGAGAAGGATGGAAACTGAGCGAAAAGCAGCCAGTAAACCCAAGAACTTCTCATGCAAACTCACTTCCCAGGCTTTTTAGATTCCAGATTGTGGAAAAGGCATCTGTTATGGCTGAAGAGGGAGATTTTTCCTTTTGAGTTCAAATCTGAGGAAAATATAGAAACAGCGATTCAAAGGTTTTCGCCAAAAAAGTCACCAGGGATCGACGGTTTCATAGCTGCGGACCTACAACAGACCTTGAGTATTAACAAACCAAAACTTCAGACCAATAACTCTCTGGTCTTTCCTTTTGAAAACATTTGAGCGCATATTACACACTTACGTAAGAGGGAAAGTGGGGCAAGAACTCTCCGATACCCAACATGCATACTCTACTGGTAAGGGTGTGTAAACGGCTCGACCGAAACCAATTTATTGACCCAGCTGACCGAAAGGTAGGAGTGGAGATTGGACGCGTTAGGAAAAAAGGAACCACATATGTTTAAAAGGATGGATCCAAGCTTGACAGATCAGTTAGTGTCGGGGTCTTTTTGGAACAATTGGGCATAACTTTCAGCTTCCGTCTACTTGATTATTGCCTTGTATTTCAGGCGAGGCTTATCAGACACATCAGTGGTACAGTGATTTCCGTTGATGAAACCTATATTTTCACTGACACCCAGGTGCCTAAGGAAAACGTTGATGTCATCGTAATGCGATGATCAAGTGGAGATCTGATCCCACTTGCCAAATTCCAAGGCCACTCTGGTTCCCTCAACCTGGGGAGATAGGATATTAAGATTACGACTGCAGCCACATCCCGGCATTGCTTAATAGGTACACTTGCAGCAAGACTAGGGGTATCCTGCCAGGACTACTGTAGCAGTTGTCATGAGGTGGAGGAGGGGAAGAAGACCACACATCACCAACTCTGCTACTGTCCGGCGCTAACTAAAAGGAGAGCTGAAGCTTTGGTTAGCTATTTCCTTAATGAGCTTGACGATCTGATTTCAGTCGAAATTAGCGGTCTGACGAAATGTTTTCAGCACTTAACATCCCCAACGTGATATCACAACGGGGCATGTGCCTAAGTGAGTCCCACTAGGGATTGACGCCTAACCTAAGCTAACCTAACCTAGGACTCTAACCAACGACATATATATATTTATTAGTTGTCCTTTTCATATATAGCAGGCGGCAACCCCCTCAAAAATGAAGGTATCCACTTTATCCGAAAAGTTTGACACTCATATTTTAATATTTTATACCCTTTTATATAATTTAATTGTATTTAACTTTCGAAAAATCTGGCAACCCCATTTTTTGCTACACCCATATTTAGCTATTTCATATACTTGTATATAATTTAATTAAATTCAACGTTTCAAGCAGTTGGCAACCAACCTTACTATTTCGCATAACTTGTCTATGATTTTATTAAATTTGACTTTGCAAAAAGGTGGCATCCCTTATATAGTTAACTGTGAACCATATTGTTGAGATGAACCGTTTATCACCCGTATTTTAATATTTCGTATGTTTGCGTAGCCTAATAAATTTCGAATTTTCAAAGAGGTGGCAACCCTCTACAAAATATAGGAACCCTCTCCGTTCTCACCGTTTGATACCGGAATTTTAATATCTCACATAACTTGCGTATAATTCAATAAGATTCGCCTTTTAAAAGAGGTGGCAACCCTCAAATATATATATATATGAATTTTCTTCTCGCCGAGACGACTCGTTTACACCCATATGTTAATATTTCATACATCTTGTGTATAATTTAATTAAATTAGATTTATCAAATAGGTGGCAACCCTCATAAAAGTTAGCTATGAACCTTCTCTCCTAACCGCTTAATAACCATATTTTAATATTTCAAATAACTTGCGTATATTTTATTTATATTTGACTTTTCGAACATAAAAAAATTCATAAAAATCGGTCGAGATGTTTCGGAGGAGTTCGAACACAATCATTGCGATACGAGATTTTTAAATATAAGATATTTCATTCTGTACATAAATTAAACAAATCAAAGTTTCAAACTTTGTACAAAATCTCGAAAAATTATACTCTAAATTTCGAATATTTTAAACAGAATTTAATGAAAAAAATTTCAAGCACGCAATTTTGCATTCAATTCATTCTATTTTAGTATAATAAATAGCAAGCTGAAAGCCTCTGTAGCTGTAGCTTGTAAGTAAAGTAAGAATTCATTGTTACTTTCCTAATATAAATAAATAAAGAGCAAGTTTCATGTGGCTGAAAATTACCTTTGATTTTTGGTAACTAACCATTTTTGCTGACGGTGCTGTGCATAATTTTTATGTGGAAAAAATTAAACTAAAAATATAATTAGCGCACTATATTTATATGAAAGAAATTTTTATATGAAATAAATTAAACTAAGCATGAAAAGAACATTTTAAAAATCTAAAGAATACATGTTTTGGAAGTTATTTCTTTTATTCAAATGAAAATAATAAAAATGCAAACCATACTTTACATCCCAGCTATGTACATAAACTTTAACCAAAAATTTCAATTTTCATTTCAAATTACCATTTTTAAATGCAAGATTTATGGCTCAGCGCATCTGGTAATTACCGCTCAAATTACCTATTTCCCAACATTTTTCCCGCATATGTGTAGCTTATTTAGCTACTAAATATGCACTTCACTGTCGTCATCCTTGTGTTGTTGCATTTATTTCTTTTGTTATTGCGTGCGCTGCCATCAAAATATTGGAAAAAACATCCAATGCTTCAATGACTTAGCGCAGGCGCATATGGTAAATTCAAAGGAAATTTTGAAGTGCGTGAGGTATTTGAAAATTCTGCAGGAACAACAAATGACTACTGATGAATTTTCACACAGTTACCTAAACCAGCTTTAATAGAGTTCTTAGAAAGGAGGTGTTGTATATAAATGAAGGTTTTTGGAAAACATACGTACGTATGCTTGTATTTATGCGCAGTTGCAAACCAATCGCCAATTAATTTGGTAAGTTGGACGCTAAAACACACACATGGTAATATGCCGGGAAAATTTTTCATTACAATGTAGCAAATGGACGTATTTTCTTGTATATATATTTTCTTATATTTTGAGTTGTGAAACGTGAAACTCCATTTCCATTTTATTTATTACACAACAATTTTATAATACTTATGTTTTCAAAAGTTGTTGGAGTAAAAACGAAAACAAACTTTTTCCAAGTTTTTTTTATGCAGGATAAATATTTTTCTCCAAAAAATTGGTTGTATTGAATATAAAGAAGTGACTTGCTAAGAAATGAAACTAACTAACCTTGTAGTACCACAGAATTAATTACCCATTGTGGCAACTGTTAACATTCGAATCTTTTGTTTTAAGAATTCTAATGATTTTCAAACGCGCCGTCATAAATTGCTGTCACTTTTCCGAAACAATAAAAAGGACATAAAGTTTCTGAATCTTCTACCACATGCGCGCCTTATCTGCCTAAAACAAAAAAAAATATTCTCTGTTCAATTTTCAATATTAAATCTCATCTGTAAAATGCAGAAACAAACCTCAAACAAAATGAAATCAAAATTTTGTTTATCGCAAAATCGAATTGAAATCTACCTTTTGTTCGCACAAAATTAATGAATTTTAAAGGAGCCGCCATCAAATTGTCACTTGACTGAAGATTTATATGAATTGCTGAATGTGGTAGACAAAAGACTTAAGCTGCGAACCCTTTTAGCTCAAACGATGAGGCAATTTAGCAAATAAGCAACAGGCTCCTACACTTAGTTCTGCGAGCAGTGTTTTACTTTTTTTAACAGAATTTCAACTCGCACTCCTATTTAGGGTCAACAAAAAGGCATACGGCAGTTTTGCTGGCCTTGAAGGAAAACAAAACATGGACGCTGTGAATTTCTTAGAATTCCAAAGGTTCACGTCGCACAGTGGGCTGTAATTAGCCGATAGTTAGACAAAAATTAATAGCAAATATTAAAAAAATAATGAATAATGAAATTCGATTCTGACGCAAGTTTTTGTAACCGAACATTTGGGCATTAATTCTTAAGTTAAAATGTTATGGGCAATTTAAGAAAAAAATTGTATGGCAAGAATCACAACTCAATTTCCTCAAAATATGGCTAAAATATGTATAAAGGAGACCTAGTGTATTTTATTTCTTTTAGTTGTTCATAATAGTTTGCAAAACTTCGCATTTCAAATCCACTTCGCCTGTTCTGCAAATTTGGCAAATTTTGTTTCTACTTGGGTATTAAGACGGAACTTCTTTTAGAATAATATCTGGACTGCTTCGGGACTTGTTGTAAATCATTTCTGGATCAGTTCGGGATCACTTCTGGACTAGTTGGGAATCAGCTTGGGATCAGTTTAAAACTAGACACTAATACATTCACCTTTTCTTTATTTCAAGTTCTTTGTAATAATTTGAGTTTTCAATTAAGATCACTTTCGCTTATACGTCAAAAAACAATAGAAAAAATAAGACCGTGGAGCCCTGAACTAGTACAGAAATGATACCAAATTGATTTCGTACTAGTCCCAAACGGATATAGACTGATAATCTCGCCTTTCAAGAGATAGAACAGTTTTCTTAGTCATAATTATTATACTGTAGAAAGGCTTTTATAGTACAAATTTTAAATTAATAGTTGACCGTTGATTTAAAAAATTGTTCTCTTTCATAATTACTATTGGAAAGCCTTTTATAATAAAAGTTTCAAAATAGTAGTTATCGATTACCTAAAGAATTCGTCTTAGGCATAGCTATTTTTAAAAGACTTTAAAATTGGTATGACTTTTTAAAAACACAAAGGGCAAATAATTATTATTCTGGATCTCTGTTTTAAACACCTAAATAGTTGATATTTATTCGTCATTTATTTAAGTTTCGAAGAATAAAAATTATATAACGTAAAATTATGACAGAGGATCATAGAACTTGAAAAATACATATTCAAAGATTTACGCTGCTAACTGCCGATTTCAGCCTACTGTGCGCGATAGCAGCGGAAATCTACAAATCGAAAAAACCCTTTTGTTTTTATTTTAATTTTTGTTTTCTTGTATTTTTGTTTTGATTTGCTTTTCATTCTAAAGGCAACTCAAAATTAATGACTTTCAAAAGAACCGACAGCAAAGTGTCATTTACTGCAAATTATTGATCATAGAAAGAGCGATCAGCATTGAATTTAATGTTCGAATTATGAATATACAATAAAACTAATGGGGCCAAAAAATATAAATAGTTTGGGAAATTTATTTTTGCAGTTCAGGACTACTTTGCACACAATTATGAAGACAATCTTGCCAGCCCAATTGTGCACCACCTTTTTCAACATAGCCGCGCTTATGTCGATAATAATGTGCCGAAATGTAATAGTTTTCAACGAATTATAAGGCCCACATGTGCCACCCCCTTTCTCCATCCAACCACAAAGAATTTGGCGATATCAAAAGCTTAAAAAAAAAAGAAGATTGAGATTGAATTAAGTCTCTGAGTACGAGTCAAATTGGCATAAGGCATCAATATGAAGAGGGGATTAACCAATTTGCTAAGCTTTTTGAAACAGTCGCCTAAATTCTAAGGTATACTCCGCGGTGCAAACTCTTGACAATAAAAGCATTTTAGTAAAATTTGCACAAAGTTTGAATACTAATTTTGTACGCTTTTTTGTTTTTGTAGAATGATTTGTGCTTCCATAAAAAAATAATACAAAGTTAGCAAGTAATAGATAAAGGGTTGAAAGTTGTCAAAAAGTCAACGTCGTATAGTTATGATAAACGCTATATAAAGATAACATATTTGTGTTAATATATGGTAATGAGACATATGCCGTTATAGAACAGAACCAAAGAACACTTTTAATTTTAAATTTGTTTTAGGAACTCTTATCTGTTTTTTTCATCAAAGTAATTTCTAAGTATAATAAACTAAAAACACAGTAACTTAAAATATATTGAAAACATAAAATATGTGCATGACAAAACCAATTACCCATAATTGAAAACAATAATTTTTATGAGTTCAAGGTCATTTTTAATAGGAAAAATTATTGAGAAAAATAACAGTGGTAGAAGTTATAGGTATTTTGAAGATTGGACCACATCTCCTTATCAGACTTCTTGCAAGGATTGAACTCACGTTCTCTAGCTTATACCCATTAAGGTAAAATCTAAACGAGATAAAAAGAGAAACTACTAACTTAATTCTTTTCTGTCACGACTGTTATGACATTGTCATCTGTTCATTGAGAGCTCTGATCGGGTATTCTTGGGGTCGGCAACTAGTTATACTACTCCCATCATCGGCTATCGACATCACCATCACAAACTAAACACAGCGGTAACTGGGCGGCGTCGAAGATTTTCAGGTGCACAAAAATCATCTCTGAATGTCTAGCTAGGTGCAATGAGCAGATGAGACCGCAGACAAATTGTGGTTTAGATGACTGTTAATTTCCTATGACGAAAATATCCACTTTAATAACTTTTCAATCCTTATCTACCAAAGTTTTTACCAGAGGCCAACCCTTTAATTTGTAACCAATTTCATTTACATTTCAGATGTTGATTTAGGGTTTGAAATCGTTTCAGCAGAACTGCCAAACAAAGATGGACACAATTTATGTTAGCATATTACTATAATATATGCTCCTTATTACTCTGACACTACATTATTTATAGTAGCATACACTCCTAAAAGATACAACCCAAAATCTATACCGTCAGTAACTTACCCCTGTTCTCGCACTCGTATTCTGACTGCTCTCCTAATGTCCCATACCTTGTAAATGTATGCACCACACTAATATCCACTTATGCTTATAACGTATAATATATTTTATATAGTTAAAAATCACTTAGCAAATCATTTACAAACTATTTATGTAGTAAGTAGCAAATTTTTAAAACTATTTTAATGATAAATCCAAACGTAAGACCTTTTAACATCTCACTCATTAAAATTGAAGGAAATATGTTTTCTCGAACAAACGGAATTTTCCCGTGAACTGATTGTGCTCCCTACGTGGAAAAAGCAACCGTTACCCATGACATTTATAAATTAACATCTTATTGTTAAAATGCCACTTACATTGTTATGTATAGCCTTTCGTAGTGAAGGAAATTCGAAACCTTTTTCAGTAAGGTGTGATTAAGTTTTGAACGCTTGCGCGCATTCCAGTGAAAGCTTAGCAACGCAACATAGCGCACAATGTGATATGCATAAACATACACACATACACATCTACTATATAAATAAATACTCACTCGTACCAGTCATTCACATCAAAGGGTGCATGAAGCGATCGATGGTGGTCTCAACCAAGGCACTTAGTACATATTTTCATAACTGTGTTTGTTCATACATTTTTTTTATTGCCATCGGCGACTGCCACATATTTGATTGTGAAAATGTTCTTGTTGTTGTTACTGAATTGAAGATTGGTAGAGGCGACATCATTTCTGTTGAGTGGTAATTAATCACCTCAATTTATGCGTTCATTTATTGTAATATATTTTCTTGTACGCGCCGCTACTTATTTCTTTCTTTCTTCTGTTGTTTTTTTTTTTTTTTTTGCTTTTTTACGATACATGTAAACAAGCTGCGGTATTTGGAAATTCATTGGAAAAGCCGCTCAGCCACAAACTTCGTCAATGTCAGTTCAACAAAACGAATTTGTTAGCATTGTTGTTGTTGCCATGCAATGACACTACGCTGCCCCAGCTTGGTTGCGATGCAGTTCATCACATTTTAAAGAGGAGCCTCTTCAGCAGACCACTGCGGTTACATAGACTGACTCAAATAATTGATCGCAGCGTGATTTTTTCTTATAATATTTGCCACGTTTTTGATGATAAATTTTTTCTTAAATTTTTTTTCATAAAAATTTTAAACTTTTGAGATTGAATATTTAGAAAACTTGTATCCCATTTAATTTTAGCATTATAACGTGCAAGCCTGAAGTGACTTAAAATTGCGGTTATTTTTTTGGAATATTTTTACAGTTTGGTGTTAGACGCACTTCTCAATGTAACGGATTGATTTTATATAAATTCCCGTTAATTTGTATTATTTTTTATACTGGCTAGCTTATATATCTTCTGCTATATAGACAAAATACGTTAAATGGAAAAAAGTTTCCAAAACCAAAATTTCAAAAAATTTTCAAAAATCTACCGAACACATTATTGTGCTATAACTAAATGCACTACAAAACTGCATACTAAAAAGTTGACTAAAAACTATGATTGAAAAGTTTAAAAATTTGTTTAATTTTTATAAATTTTGAAATTTAAATGTTTATGCTTTTTGTTATAGAACGAACTAAAGTTTTATAAAAAAAGTAGCAAAACCCGGTAGACGTTGTCCTGCCTATATTTATTTACTAATTGGCCTTTACATACATATGTAACCAAAAAACGAATTTATGTTTTATCATATATAACGAATTTATGTTTTATCTTATATAACAGGTGGCAATCCTCTCAAAAATATAAGTATGCACCTCGACCGTGCAGAGACGAAAAGTTTGACACTCTTATTTTAATATTTCATATCCTTGTGTATAGTTTAATTATATTTTACTTTATAAAAAGGTGGCAACTCTCTTCAAAATATGCCTATAAATTTTCTTATAGCGAAACAATTGGTTTGATACCTATATTTTACTATACCATATAACTTCTGTGCAATTTAATAAAACTCCCCTTTCAAGCAGGTGGCAAGCTTCCTTAAAATATGCCTAACTATGAACATTCTCCTCAGCGTATCGAAAAAGTTGACCATATTTTCATATATCATATGGTTTGTACATAATTTAATTAAGTTCGACTTATCTAAAAGGTGGCAACCCTCTCCAAAATATAGGTACGAAGCTTCTTCTCGCCGAGCCGAACTGTTGGTCACCCATATTTTAATATTTAATATAATTATGTATAACTGAATTAAGTTCGACGTTTCAAACGGGTGGCAACCCTGCCTAAAATACTGTACGAAGCTTCATCTCGACGAGACAAACCGTTGAACAGTCATATTTTTATACTTCATATATCTTGTGTATAATTTATTTAAAGTCGACTTTTTGAATAGGTGGCAACCCTATTCGAAATATTACTAGCAATAAATTTTCGCCTCAGCGAAACGAACCATTTGAAACTCTTATTTTATTATTTTATATACATACTATTGTATAGTTTAATAACATTTGATGTTTCAAACAGGTGGCAACCCTTCCAAAAATATATGTTTGAACCCTCTTATCGAGACGAATCATTCGATATCCATATTTTAATATTTCATATAAACTTTGTATAATTAAATTAAATTCGAGTTTTCAAATAGGTGGCAACCTTCGTAAAAGTTACTTTGTGACCTATTCTCATACCTACCAAATATACCTACAAGTTTTATAAAAATCAGTCGAGGCGTTTGACCACAATATTAAAATACAGATTTTTATACATACATATTTAAGATTAAAAGAAACGGCTTAGCGTTAAAAACAAAATAAATATTATGAAAATATTACCACGTGATCAGTTTTTTGAGCCACAATATGTAACAGCTTTTCGTCGTTCAAGTATTTTTTCCCGGTCTTCTCTGTTGCGTGTATTTGTATCTCTTCATGAAGAATTGCCAGTATGCCTTCATCTGTTACCACTCATTCCTAATTATTTGGTAGTCAAAGGCATGACTCATCTTTTCTGCTTTATTTCATTTTCCGTTGCCCTTTTTTATTTGCTCTTCATGCATTAAACAATTCTAAAAATTTTCTTCTGCCATAGCATTATAAAAAAATTAGTTGTCTACGCGTGGTAAATAATTAGGCTCTCAATTGTCATGCCATTATCATCGTTCATCTCTACGTAATTCCAATTGTTTTTAATTTTATTGCTAAGTTTTTTTGTTTTGTAGATCTTCATACATATTTGGATATTATTAATGGTGTTAGGAACATTAGTATAGGAATTTGAAATATTTACGGATTAATAATGAGTATTTATGTGTACTGATATTTGTAGATTAATGCGTATTTTGGACTGTGGTTTTATGCTGGGGTGAAAATGTGGACTTATATTGTGCGTATTTTAATTTAACACAATTTTTATGATTACCAAAGTGAATTTAATTGGATGAAATAAAAATAATAACTTTCTAATTTCTCCATCGGCCTCCTCCACAACGAAATCGAATATCAGACAAACACTTTGCAAGGATAGTTTAAAAAGTTATTCGCTAACACCCCTATGCTATTCGCTTAATAAGATCACTACCTGCAGAGCCCTTCCTTAACGTAATGATAATTTAACAAACCCTTAAATGCATTCCTAACTAGAAATAAATTTGTATTAAACTCACAAATGTAAACTCAATAAAATTTGTACACGAACTTTTTTCACCTTTTTACTTTTTTGATTACAATTTTTATTTTTCAAATATTCTTTTATTGCTTTAAAGAAAAGTGTTCTGCCCGAAGATTTCAAAATATGAATACTATGCTTTTGCTCTAACCCATTTGTTAATTTAATGTTAATAGATACTTGCGCAATCAAAGAGGGCGCTTTGTTTCAGTTATTCTACTAATAAAACGTTATAAATCTGAAAATTTCAGAGACATGACTATTATAAGAGAAAAGAGTAAAAGTTAATCAATAATTATTATAGTAGTAAGATACAAATTTTTCGAGTAATCTATTGTTATTATTGAAAGGTTTATCTTATAAAAGTCTTTTCATAATACAATAGTAAGATAGTAAGATAATTTATTTTGAAGTCTTTAAAGACTTTTATTTTGAGAATTATGTTATAAAAGTCTCCTCATAATAAATATTAGTGAGATAAACTTTTTTATGTCTTCAAAGAGTTTTATTTGGCGATTTATATAATAAAAGTCTTTTTTATGGGTAAGAAGACATTTTTTAAGTCTAGGACCATTTCGAGATTAGTTCGGAACTACTTCGAAATTATGTCGGGACCAGTTCGGGATCACTTCTGGACTATTTTGGGTCCCGAAATAGTTATGTCTTTCAAAACTTAAAAAATGTTGTCTTTATCAGAATTATTATGCAAAGACTTTTATAATATAATTCTCAAAAAGTCTTTGAAAGGCATAAAAAATTATCTCGCTATTAATTATTATGGAAAGACTTTTATAATATAAGTCTCAAAATAATAAATATCGTGAATTTAAAAAAAATTTCTGGCTCATAATTATTTTTAAAAGACTTGTATAGTTCTTATTAAAATTAGGATGGCATCTTTAAAACTTAACGGTCGAGAAGTACATTTGCAGAGGGTTGCCACCTGCATGAAGAATATGAATTCAAATAAATTTATAAGGTAATTGAAGCATTATATTACTGGTTCGAACTGATAGATTTTTAGGAAAACTTACGGCCATATTACTGACACCCCGAATATGTCGGAATAAGACGCAATAACAATATTTACAGATTAGTACAGAATAATTTGGATTAAATCTATTATTGACTCCTAGAATAAAACAGAATAAGCGAATATGATTCGAGCGAATAAAACAATTATTGAAATCTGTTTTCAAGACTGTTAATTTCGTTATTATGAACAAATTACGACTCCAACTAGAGACCACAAAATCGATCCTCGATAATCGCAAGCAACTCCGGAACCTAATTAGTTTGAAATGATTCTGCCGAAGCGGGGGTTCGTGAAAATACTAATTTACCACCATTTGAAATAAATTTTAAATAACGAAACACAAGCGTATTTGTGATTTTTCTGGGCCCGTTGCTTCGGCGTGCACCCTTAGTTCGCGCACGAAACGCAACGTCTTCCCAACCGAGCAATTCGTTCACAAATCAAAATTATTTGTATTATTTTGACGCTCCGAATGTCAATTATCCTCTTCGGAGAAACGATTGAATAAAGATGAATAGCAAGAAGTCAATAATATGTCCGTTAGTTTCGAAAAAATGTTAAAGGCTGCAAACTGTTTGAAAAAGGATTTTTTTTTGAAATTTTGAAGGCTTTTTTTATCATTTTGCAGATTTTTGAAAAACGATTTCTGGCAGCATTGCTCACTAGTTTTTTAAATACTCTAGTTCTTTTATAACTAAAAATTCACCAGGGGTAATATATATAAGGTGTTTATTGTTACTAATAAGCTTTAGGAAGGAAAACAGATAAAATTGATCGTGTTCATTTGAAATTTGGCGAAAAATATAGAAATTAGATTAGATATAAGCAGATAGTTCATGTATACTCGAAAATGCAGTTATATTTTGTATCAGATTAGCTCAGATCGAAAAGAATATATCTTCTTAGTTCAAGCTTAGATAATATTTAGAAACAAGGGCAAAAACAGAAACTTTAGAAAAGCCAGAAAGTACATATGTACATACATATATTTACATTTTCTCTCAGATACACACATACATAGAATAATCCAATGAGGGCAGTGAAGCGTAGCTGCACAACTCCGAAGTGATCCAAATGAAAAATAGAACTCAGTGTTAAGCAAACTAATATTTTCCTACACAAATACACACGCTGAACCCTAAAAAACAAAATTAACTATAAATTGTAGTAAAAATTCTTACTGAGTAGTAATGTTCAGAAATGACGGTATTGTTTTGTTAATAAACCCGGCTGGTCGGCAGGAACGATGGCTAATAGCACAACAACTCTTTGCGGACGGCGCGTGCAATTTTTTCTTATTTTTTATGATAATTTCAATTCGACGACAACAAATTTTCAGTATCGCATATAAAGCTACAAAATACAAGAGTACCTAGACTCATTTCTAAATGTACTTTAATGTGAAAACAAGTAAAATATCTACGATAACGATAGGAAGGGAAGTTAGTGCAGTTCACGCTTGAGAGATGAGGGTTATAGTTACTACAAACATACAGCACGAAGGCGTCGCTCCCTTACGTCAATTAACGAAGATCATTGCTCTCTAGCCATATATGTATATACCTATGGATGTGTGTTTACATTAGGGTAGGTCGGTTGTATTTTTTTTAATTATCATTCTATAATTGAAGTAAAAGCAAAGGATTTCAAATTAACGTAAAATGGTGCTTGAAATATTCTTTATAAATTTTTTGATATAAAAAAGGAATTTAGAGAATCTTAAAACTCTTTTTTCTTTAAAGATAGTGACTCAGTAGCCAACGGAAGAAGAAACATCTGAGGTTCCGCATGAAAGAAGGAATGTATTTCATATTAATTTCTTGAAAAAAAGGAAGGAGTTTTAAGCATCTGTCTGATGAATCTCGCCTTAGATTTTTCTTTCATTATAAACACCTTTCTAAAGTTGGGTTTGTTCTTCTCTGTTCGGATCAGATTTTCTAACCGACTTAAAAGAAACTTTCTGACCTAGAAAATTCAAATTTCCACCAAAGCTAAAGTTTCGATGATACAATATTAAAACAAAATATGAATTCATCCATGATCAAAATAATAAATACTAGCTGACCCGGCGCTCGTAGCTAACTATAAATACGGGTTTTAGAGATATCTCAGCAACAGCGTCACCTATCGGTTAGTTTTCCAATAAAAAATGTTTTGAATTTGAATTAAATCGGGCTGTAAATACGTCTTTCAGAAGTATTTCGCTTCCAGCGCCACTTATCAGTTAAATTTTCAATAAAGCACTTATATTAATTATGAGCTCTCAAAGCCATTTATTTATTTGGAAGGGTATAAGTACTTACCTTAGCGAGTCGAGTATAAAATAGATTACACCACTTCTCTACGCTTCATGGACTATAAATTCTCCATAAGAATCCCAGATAGGGATGAAGGGGAAGATGCCATAGGCCTAGACCCAGAGTCGATGGCTATATTTACAGATGATTCCAAACTTAACGAAAGAGTGTGCAACGGGATTCACTCCAAGCAATTAGCGCTGGACCTCAGCTTTCGCTCACTGGGCTCCGTGTCTGACAGTGTCCGCTCCTACAGAAAGACCTGCCGCTATGTACTCCGGCAGTCAAGCGGTTATTAATTCTCTTAATTCTCACAAAACAACGCCCATAGTTGCCACGAAATGCAGAAGTTCTCTCAATCTACTTGCGTCTAAGCGTTCCGTGACTGTAACATGGGTCGCTGGGCACAGAGACATTGCCGACCACTGCGCGTTAGATTAGTTGGCAAGAAAAGGGACGGAATTACCTGCCCTAGAAGCGGGAATGCCTTTAACCTCCTGCAAACAAAGTTTAAAGACAAAACTCATCGAGAAGGTGCATGTCAGGTGGGCTATGGAACCCACCTGTCAGATTACTAGACAAGTTTGGCCTAACGTTGAAGTAAAGCGATCCAAAGCTCTCATTCGCCTTGGCCGCTCTTCTCTCAGACTAATGGTGGGGGTAATAACCAGACACTGTCTTACGGCCATGCACGGGAAGAGATTGGGTTGCCCAACCAACGATTTCTGTCGAAGTTGCAGGGAGAAAAATGAAGCAACGAACACTATCTCTTCCACTGTCCCGCCCTGGCTAAGACTCAAATTCTTAAATAGGTACTTTATGGACTGTTTGGTCGACGTGAGCACGATAAGCTTTCTCGATTTTCGGTGCTACGTAAGGTGCACTCGGTGGTTCAACTTCTAAGGGAAGAAAGGAAGAAAACGCATGGCTCCGGCCAGCGGTAGCACAACGGCCTTTGTCAGCCTACGTCTGCATACGTGGACTTGCACGCTTGCAGTCACCATAACCTAACCTAAACTAACATTTTTAGAAATATCTCGACTCAAGCGCCATCTATCTGATTTTGTGGCAAAAATACACCATTGCAAACACGTCCTATGAATTTGAGCTCAATAAATTTTGTGGTTTTTCGTTCATTAAACACTACATACATCGATATAAGATTAAATATTTTTGGCCCGTTATAGCTTAGACTGATTATATTACTCTTTATATACGCGTGTAAGAAGTGTTTGCCGCCAGGTGCCGCTAGAGTCGTGATATTTAAAGATTTCTGACAAAGATACTTCACTAGTTTTAGCTAGTTGCCATTGCTACCCAACCTAATACTCATGTAATGAGTGAATGTTTTGTTTTTGTTTATTTCCTTGTGGAAGGCCAGCCTCTACCAGTAGACGAACTTTAGATAACTATACTTTAGAACAAACCATACTGTTCTGTGGCTTTAAGCTTGCTGACTTACCCGAAAAAATGGACTCCTAATTTATTCCCCCACTGTTATTGCTGTTACTGCCGTTGTGAAGTCAACTATGAAGTCGGCGAGTAAAAATTATTTATTGTGGCACGCGCGTTATTTTAATGAATATTTGTATATACATTCTATATTCACAGACGTCTGTGTATTTGCATATTTTAAAATACCAACACAACCAACCATTCAATTGGGGCATTTGCTTTCAGCGTAATTTCTGTGCAATTAACCGAGGGTGGTTCGCGTTTACATTCCGCATGTCTGTTATAGCGCAATAAATAAAACTAAATTTTTTACTATACTTTTTATCTTGAATTTTTAAGGCCTGCGGCGTTTGAATAGTCAGTCATATTGCCACTGGACACTAACACCTGGTTCTATGCATTTTTCGACTCCTGCCGGTTAAGTTTGTTATTTAAGTCTTCCGTTTTAGGTATGGCAAGACGAGGAGGGTTAATTGTTTTGTTCTATTATCTAAGGAACAAAAAAATGAGCATAGGGTATTGTCTTGCTTTTGTGCAATACTTAGGCAACAAGTGGCTTAATTAGTTTACATTAAAAAAATTGTAAGCCAAAAGTTACTTTGACAACCAAAATTAAAAAATTATTTGTTTTTGTGAACATAAGATATTACAATCTCACTAGACAAAAAGAAAAGAAGAAAAAATTCACTTCAAAATATGTAAATTTTGTTAGACACAACATAAAATATTCTGTTGCTTAGCATAGAATAAATGAGTTCCTTTTTAAAAAGAATTCAATTTTCTATGAATTTAGATCCAGTATATAGCAAACAACTAAGGATAAGGTGGATAAGGTGGCTGATTTTGCAAAATAATAGTATACTCTCGACTTTGATTATTTTTGGATGCAAGCCAGTATTTTACATTATAGTATACTACTATTTTGCAAAATCAGCCACTGAGCTATGGAAATTTGCAGTTAAATTTTCAAATTAAATAACTCAAAAGAGGATTTGCTATCAAATTAAGGGCAATTATATGTACATATATAATATATACATTGCCTACCAGTATTGGACAGTATGGATTCCAAAAGTTCTTAAAAAGATCAACAGATTATTAACAATATCGATACTGAGTATACTCAAATTTGGAGAAAGTGCTCGATACTTTCAGAAATAGTCGATTTTTATGAGGGTCGATACCGAAGAACTCGATCAACCAAAGTACTCAATACTTCACAAGACTAAAACAAGCAAACAAATATTAAAAAAAGTTAAAGAAGAGTTGTCGCTTCTTTAAAAATTGAATGAAGCATTCACTCACTTCAAATATTACAATAGGGGTAATAGACGCAAGGTTTTTTAGAAAGATTTGAGTCAAACATGTGTTAATACAGAGTTGCCACCTATTTGAAAAAGTTATACTGGTCTTGTTTCATGCTCTGTGCTTTTTTGCAAACGTCGAGACCGTAGATCCGATTGTGGAAGATAATAGTAGGCTTACAGCTATATTTTCAACAGGAAATTTAAATTAAATTATACAGAAGTTATATGAAATATTAAAATATGGATTTAAAACGGTTCGTATCGTCTGAGGGGATGCGCAAACCAAATTTTGAGCAGGGTTGCCAACTCTTTGAAAGTTTGAATTTTATTAAATTATACGGAAGGTATATTGGTATTGGCGTATTAAAATACTTATCAAAAATTCAGGTATTTTTCTTTTAATTTTTTTTAAATATTATTTGAATAAATGGATTTTAAGAAAGCAAATAAATCACTTTGTATAAAAGACAAATAATAAAAAATATAAGCAGGACAACATCTGTCGAGAACGTTATGAAAACTGGACCTGAACTGCTAAAAATTATTGGGGAGACTGAAAATATCGCATACATGGAAAACCTCGGCTATGTGCACAACTGTTGATTTCATCTAATTGTAAAATAAGAAAATAAACATATAAAATCATATATTTAAAGAAAACCGCTAAATAATATTGAGTAATAATGAATTTATTTTGATGCTTGCAATCCCTTTAAAAGTTAACTACTTTCTAACATAGCGATTGGGAATATCTGCTTATTTGAAATTAAAAAAAAATGAAAATTTAAAACCTTACTATAGTGATTATATGCAGCATATTCTGCCAATTTTCAGTGCTTATAAATAGATTGACAATTAAATAAAATTAACAAATTGTTCTGTGTTTACAAGCGGAGAATATTTTTAACCGGCTACTTGCAACCGAGGAATACTGTATAATAAAGTGATCATTTGAAGTGGCTGAGAATTTGTATGTATGTACGTATGTGTGTATTGCAAAAATATTTATGTTAGCTGTTTTTCTAATATAATGAACGTGCAAAGTATATAAGCTATGATTGAAAGAAGTCCACAAACAGCCGTAACAGTAAGAAAACTATATAGTTCCTAAACCGAAATCTTTTCAAATAAAATATATGAATATCAGATATGAAATTCAACACCTTTGTATTTCCTAACTGCAAAAAGCAAAAAAAAAAATACGTAAGTGACATTTTTTAAATTTATTTCACATTAAAGTTTACCTTTTTTATTTTATCATAAAGAAGAAAAACTTGAAAAAATTAATCAATTTCTCAGAAACCGTTGCCATTGCACCTATGTACATCAGTAAGACAACCAGTTCTAGTTCCATTTTCTGCTTTGGAACCATCAGTGTAGAAAGTTTCCACCGAGCTTCCTAAGAGAGTGCATGGATCTCTTCATTGTCCCCTTGTAGGAAATCTCTATTTTCTACCAGTTTCTATCAGTTTGTCTTTTGGCGCTAAAAACAAAGTATATTGTTCTGGCAACCTTCTGAACAACTAATTGTGCCCGGAGCTACCATCGTCGGACCACAATACAAAAGTAGTTTCGTTGCCTCCTTTTCGAATCGTTAAATCCAGGGATAGCAAAGGCAACAGAGCATTAAGAATTTTAATTCGGTTGAGTATATTTCATTTTTGGTTTATTACAGCTCATAGCGGCATATTGTGGAATTTTTTACTAAGCCCCGCTTCTCATGCAAGACGGTTCTATGCGAATCTCTAATCTAAATCTACCCCTATACAACGACATGACAAACGGCATGTATCGTCATTGTAGCATATGCAACGCGACGTACTCGAGCCTTGGCTTTGTGGTCGCACTCTTGTGTTTTTTAAAGATGTGGTTTTCCAGAAGCAATAAAATTCATATAATTTAATGTTATGGTCAAGAATTTAGATTTATTATGAAGATAAGGGCACGAATAAATTCCAGCCGAGAGCCTAAATTTTCGACCACTTTTGCAGCAAAAACGCGCTGAATAATCTCTTCCAAGGCGTCAATCGTCTCGGGCTTATCTGCGTAGACAAGCGACTTCAAATAGCCCCACAAAATTTAGTCTAGCGATGTTAAATCGGACGATCTTGGAGGCCACGCCACATGCCCAAGACTCGAGATGATGCGTTCAATAAATTTATTGTTAGTTGGCTGTATGGTATGTACCGCCGTCTTGTTGCAACTAAAGGTCGTCTACATCAAGATCCTCCAATTTTGGCACAAGACTGTAACATTATGGTCGGCTTGGTTTTTGAATAAATATGGGTCAATGACTCCCTCTGCCAATGGAGCACACCAAAAAGTGACTTTTTGAAGATGTAACGGCGTCTCAACAATGGCTTGTGGATTATCAAGACTCCAATTGCGACAATTTTGTTTATTACCATACCCATTCAACCAAAAGTGAATTTCATCCGAACCGACCGAATATTGGGCGCAGCGCGCGACGTGTCGCAGGAACCGAATCGTTAATTTGGCAATAAATTTTCACGATTTCCAAACGTTGTTCCAGAGTAAGCTGGTTCATTATGAAATGCCAAGCCAAATTGAGTACAAATCAAGTAACAGCTGTCAAAAAGACCAACTCCGAAAAAATGATTGCATCATTGAAAACCACACGTCTAAAAAAACATCCATTCGCACTCGTCGCAGCATACGTACTACATACATGAAGCTTGTCGTACAGCAATACCGGTCATTTATTGGGGGCCTAAATAATGCAATGAGCAAGAGCTGTTTGAAGGAATGAGAATTTGAATGGAAAAATCGGAAACTTTTGTCATCACTACGAATCCACTCAAACGTGGCAATTAAACAGGGAGCCGAAAGAATTAAAAAGTATACAAAATCTACGTCTTGCACAATCTATGTACATACATACATACATATGTATACATACATCAGTTTTTTTAACTAAAAATTTTACTTTCAATTTCAATGCAATTTATTTTCCAAAGTTACAAATACAACAGCTTACACCTTCCATTTGATGACCAATTATTACCAGCAAAAAAATTAAAAGTGTACTTAGTTTAAATTTAATTAAAAACCGGTTTAAATCAACTCCATTTAAGATAATTCCCTTCGATCCATCCATGTAATTAAATTCGCTTCGGCGTTGACGCCCTTTAATTGGCGTGAGTGTTTTATTGTTATTATTATTAATTTTTTTTGTGTGCGCGTAGGTAATTAATTTAATTAAATCAAGCCAAGTTGATTGGAAAATGTAAGCACAGAGACAAAGCACAGAAGAGCAACGAAGGAAGATGCAAAAAGTTATACACAAAAAAATATCAAGCAACAAAATATATTCATTCGAAAAACAATGAAACAATGAAACAACTCTCCTCCAACGGATTTGCGCAAGCATAACGAATTATTTTAATTGTCGCTGATTAACAATATTCGTCGTTAAAAATATTCATTCATATTTAATTATCCGCTGGCGAATATGGGTGTCTTAATTGGATGCAAGGGTACAAAATGGTAGCGTATGTATTAAAATGCAACGAACAATTAATGCACAGAAATTATTTATACATATACATATGTACTTATATTCTGTATCCACATTTGCAATAATAATGCAAGCAATTCTACTCACATGAAAGTACATGCATATATCTGCATATGCAAATCAGAATTTATATAATAATACAATCCATTATTTTACCGCTTTATTGGAAATACATTGACCTTGCTAGTTATTGCCTTTAAACATGCAAGATATTGGCAGGTAGAATAGTGTAATGAGAATTCATTGACAAAGGTTGTTTGGAGATTTAGGAGTATCTGTGAATATTAATGCATCTTTATCAGATTACAAAAGACCAAAAAATCAAAGCCTGCCGTCCATCAAAGGATGTAGAATTTTCAGTTCTGTATATGTATATGTATTTAAATCTGTATTAGGGTTATCCAGTTTTTTTAATTTCAATTTAATTTTAGTGTAATGAATTTCTAAAAACTCCATGTTTTTTAATTTTTTTTTTGTGGTTTATGGTATGAAATGAATTAAGTTTTTATAAAAATTTAATTTAAAAATTTTTAATTATTATTTTTTTTACAAAGTTTTTCCACTAAAACGAGTGGGAAAAATTAACTATTCTCGAAAAGGCTTGAAAATGTCCTTATTTTTCTTTCATTTAGACGCCATTAACTCAAAAAATACTATTCCTATTTACACAAAAAAAATATCAGCTTTAAGAGATTGAATGTGCCTTTAAAAGGTTAGCATAAAAGGTTATGTTTACTTGCTATACTGTGGTTTTTTTTGGCAATAATTGCAAAAGGCTCTCGAAAGCGTTTCTTTGAAAACATAAGTTAAACTTATTTTTATTAGCAAAATCTAATATAAGTCTAAAAAATACTTTTTGAAGTAAAACTCCTTTAGCGGCAGTGTTTTTTTTGCAACGCGTAACGATAGTCGCGCTAGAATGGTGTAAAGAAGTCACGTCAGAATCGCTTTACTAATTTCTACCACTATTTTTACTAATGCTACTACCTATTTCTACCACTAATTTCTACCACTATTTCTAAAAATTTCTACCACTATTTTTACTAATTTCTCCCCCTATTCTTACTCATTTCTACCACTATTTTGACTAATGGTTTTACTAATTTCTACCGCTATTTTACTACTGATTTCGAACGCAATTGTTACAAATTACTACCACTGTTTTTACTAATTTCTACCACTATTTTTACTAATGGTGCTACTAACTTCTACGTACTAATAATTTCTACTACTATATTCACCACTTTCTACTACTATTTTTACTAATTTCTAGCACTATTTCCATCACTTTCTGCCACTACTTTTCTTATTTTTTCCACTGTTTTTATTAATGGTACTAATAATTTCTACCACTATTTTCACCCCTTTTTACCAATATTTTGACAAATTTCTGTGGCTATTTTTACTAGGGCTGCTACTAGTTACTGCGGCTAATTTTATTAATTTCTACTACCACAAAGAAATTTTACTTCTAGCTCGCGCACTTTTCTTAATTAAGAATTTTTTCGTGTAAACTAGTGTTACCACTTCTGTATGGATTTTAATAATTACACCTATTCTTAATCACCTTCATAGAACAGAATCACCCTAATGAATATAACCAAATGTGTATGAAAATATTTACTATGTATATGTATGTACATACATGCAATACTACACGATATGGATACAAATGCGCAAAGTAACCAGACGTGTCAGGCATATTAAAAAACTGTCTCACATTCAAATCTCGCCAACTACCTTGATGAGCTAAACACTTGAAATCGACAATAAATATACTACAGACGAAATAACAATCAATCAACCATAGAAAAGCAGAGCAAAAAGCAAATAATAATGGATTTGCTTAACAAGGTATGTACATATGTACATATGTATGTATGTATGTATGTATGTATGTATGTATGTATGTATGTATGTATGTATATCTAAATACATATGTACGTGTGTCTCAAAAGGAGGCAGCTTGATGCCGCAGCCGCTTTCGGCAATCACCAAGGATCGATCGTCTGCTTTTATTTCACAGGGTTCATATTATATGTACGTACATACATACATACATATGTTGTATAAATATCTACACACATCCAACCACCTATTCAAAGCCTATTATGACTCATCCCATGTCTGTGAACACGACTGAACATGACTAATCTGCACAGAACAGGTAAAGTCTAACTGCGCTATTTTCGTTCGCTGGACGGTTGGTCGCCTGGTGGCTGAGAAACAGAACCGGTCTGTTGTGAAATTCGCGAACAAATATTCGTAAATAGTGGAAGTACGAGAACAAATAAAAAAAATCAGCACGAAATCTTTAAGAATCAATAGGAAAAGGACCAAAATAGCACAAGATACGTTGTTTTGATTTTTACCCTTTCAAGTTATACGCAACGACACTTGATACATATGGACAATGCGGCAACGCCCCAGTATAAGAAGTTGCCACAAAGCAAGTGGATTTGAATATTAACCTGTGGTTAGTAGATGGATAGAGAGGGTTGGTAACAAAATTAAAAGCAATAGGGTAGAATGCACGCAGTAAAATAAGCAATTTGACAGGGGATGCTGGAAAATCGTACAAAAAAAAATTTGGAGAACGATCCAACTTCGGATTCGGCCATGCTCAGCCAATAAAGTTCAGTTCGGCTTCAACAAAAAAAATGCCAAACTTTGGCCGAAGATTTGTAATGTTTTACCTTTATTTCTCTTCAAAAAAAGTCAAATAAGCCGTTCACATTTATATGACAGCGATATGATATATTGTAATAATACTAAAAGAAATTATTCATTCCATAACGAATTGTACACTTTTCTCAATGAACAGCTGCTGTCCAGAAAAATTGTGACGTTTTTGAATACCTTTGGAAGCCCATATTTTCTATTGAAAAAAATTGCCTTATGATATCTGACTTTTATGACTTTATGACTTTATCACAAATTATCGCACCTTGTGAATCATCCAATTATATTTTTAATTTAAATTTGATTTATTTGTTATGTTTATATAGTATTTTTATGACATTTGCATCATTTAGTAAAAAAATGTCTGCTATTTGAATCCAACAGGTACACATTTTTTCTAATCGATTCGAACCATTGAGCCGAAACGTATCGATTCTTGATGCGTAAATACCGATATCGTTGAAAATAATAAATACTACTATAAATCATCCTTTTTGCTCTTCTTCGCCGAAAGTAACCACTTTCAGCACCACTCTATTTCGAAATTTCTACACCACTAGGCTATGGGAAAGGATAGATAAACAGAAGGCAAAGGCTTAACTCAACATCGTAAATGCCAAAAAGTGGTCACATTTGTGCGTAGCAAACAGCTTACTACGCCTTCGACAACGCAGCGCAGCGCGGCGCAATGCACTTAGGATGGGGGCACATCAAATGAAATTCAATACATTTTCAAGCAAAAACAACTAAAGCGACAGTTAAACTCGTTTCGCGAATGCGCGTGCGCGCAAGTTGCTGTCCTAAAGTCTTTTGATTTGTTTAGGTTCCTATGAAAATAAAATGAGCTGAACTGAGGCAGACGTTATGTTGCTACTATGGCTTTCTTTGTTTACTTTTCGTTTTTGTTTATCTTACCTATACATAGTAAATACATATATATATTGTCGTAAAAGTGCGTTGTTGCTTCGCTTGTGGTGGTGTGTTGCTGTTGCTGTTGCCATTAACATTTCAAATTTTTATTATTATTTAGTTACAAAAGCGTCGTGTGAATATTTTTGCGTTGAAAACTTAACAAAGCCAGCAGGTAGTAAATGAGTTTCACAAATGCACTCGCTTCAATGAGCTGTATATTTTTATATTCACATATCTACCCGTACCTTCGTACATTTGCAGCGGAGCGCATTTTTGTTTACATTTGCAAACCAAATTATTGACTATGAATGATGGGTTCAATGTACCGAGCAGCTACGCAATACAATGTACATATATATGTAGAATGAAATAGATATTTTTACTGCGCTAGTTTATAGCCAGAGCACTGAATTTAAATGAAGATATTTCTTGCATTCCTTTCTTCTTTTAGTGGATTTGAAATTGTAACACCACTCAAAATTCTCCATAAAAATCTCTTCCAGGTGGGCTTACTCTGTAGTCCGATTTGAAAGATTATTCTATTTGAAAGCCAAGTTCGATTGGAAAGTGAACTCGTACTCTGTAGTTTGATATTTAGAAAAGGTAAGCAACACTGTTCTCCACATGTCAAGGTGTTATAAGGCTTAATGCCCACATGTCAAACGGAAAACAAAATATGCAAAGAAAATTAAATTGAAACAACAAAACAGAAATTTATTATGCTATAATTATAAGTTTTGCTATTTTAATTCCTTTATTATTGCGTTCAAGATTTTTTAGTATGTATGCGTATTACAAATGAAATTCGAATAAAAGAAATTAGCAAATGGATTCAGAATACCGTTAACTCAATCTTTTCACGTTATAGTAGAAGCTTAGATACTTCTAGCTCTACATTTTTTTGGCATAATTACTTAAACTATTGAGAGTTTCCTTAGTATTTTTTACAGAGAGTTCTCGTGATATTGCACTTGGTCCACAATTTGTAAGTTGTCTCAGCCTGGAGCTACTGAGGTTGCCCGAGTAGGTTTTAAGAAAGGAAAAGAAAAAGGAAAGCGGATTTAGTAGTGTAGTAGGGCAAGAATTTGGAGGGGGGCGATTTTCTGCCTCACAGCTTAGGTCACCGAGGTAAGGCTACAAATCAATTCGGTTACATGGTAGGGGATCGATAATATTGGCACTGAACCGCACTTGGGGCTTATACATACCTCGCCATTTATTGAATCCTCTATACGCAGTGGAGCTACCACTTATTTCTCCATTAGAGTGAGTGTGCAGAAACTCGAAGCCTATGAATATAGTAAATGGTCTACCCTTTTTCCCTTCAATAAAGTTATGAGTTAAGCATTGGTTTTATTTTTTTCAAAGTTTATTATATGATTGCTTTTGCTAAACCACTATGCTCGTGCATAAAATTTACCATTACTTCAAACTGTCTGGGTTGTTGTTGTTGTTGTAGCGGTTTCACCCATGGTCGTTGTCGTCGAACTCATCTAGGGGGAGGCCCAGGAAACGTGCAGTTTCAACAGGGTTGGACCAGAGGGAGAGGGGGGTTAGATGAATGGGTTTGAGAGGGCATGTGAATAGGTGATTGGTATCGTGCGGAGAAACTCCACATGTCGGACATGTATTGGGTATGTCAGGGTTGATTCTGGATAGGTAGGAGTTGAGCCTACTATAGTATCCAGATCGTAATTGTGCCAGAGTGACGCGGGACTCGCGGGGCAGCAGGGACTCCTCACCTGCTACAGGTGGTGGTTGGGCTCCGATAACAGCATTTGCCTGGCGAGAGTCAATGGTGGTAGTGACTGTCTCTCTGTGGATGCTCCTTAGGACCCGCCGGTACGCCTCCGGATCCAGCGGTTGCGTTATATATGGCTGGATCTCGTCCTTTAATTCTAAGAGATGCCGTCTGATGTGCCTGGGGGGTAGCTCCACTGCAAGCAGATGCCTGTTTGGGTGCCCCGAACGGTGACACCCAGCAAGGAACTGCTTGCTGAGCATGAGGTTGTGCTGCTTAACGCGGAGCACATTGACCTCTTGGTGGAGATGTTCCTCAGGCGACATCAGCAAGCATCCCGTCACCGTGCGAAGTGCGGCGTTCCGGCAGGTCTGCAGCTTCATCTGCTGCGCCCTGCTGGTAACTATCTGGGCTTTGTGTTCGGTTGCTTAACTCTAGCTTCCCTACGGAATCATTTTTCTATGATAACAATATACTCTCTTCTATTATAATTGTAAGAAATTATATTTTTCTGGATTTCCGTGTGCTGTCGAATAAAATTTTCTAACTTTCGACCATTTCGATGTTTGGCTTCGAAACACAGTTCACAGAGTACCAAATTTTCGTTAAACGAATAGGGGATAATTTAAATCCGAAGGTAACAAAATGGAATTCGAACATCGTACGATTGCTACTCGAAAGATTATTTCAGAGTACGATTGATTGTTCAAAAATGAACAAATTTTTTTTCGAATCGAACTAAAGAAGAAGCCCCCTGCTTCAGGGAATTAAATTTGCATCGAAAGAAAATTGAAATTAAAAATATATTCATGCCTGAATGATTGTCACATTTTTTTTAGGATACCAAGACGTCAACGACCTCGCGTGAACATACTTATTTCCGAGAGAATTGTGAAGCTAATTGTTTAAGTAAAGCTTCTTTAGCGGCAGTGAGTTTTTACATCGCGTAACGAAAGTAGCGTCAGAATCGCTTTACTTATTTCTACTACTAATATCTACCACTATTTTTCCTCATTTCTACCTCTATTTTTATTAAGGCTACTACTAATTTCTTCCACTATTTTTAATAATTTCTACCACAATTTTTACTACTGCTACTACTAATTTAACCCTCAAAATGAAATCTATTTCTTTCGATGACGATCTGCAATCCCTCCCGGTAGGAAGATGAACAAGTTACGAATGTTCTCAATGACATCCCGAACTTTAACAGAAACTGTTTTAAGTCATCAGAATTATTTGGCCGGATTATTAAACTAACATTTTACTCATGCTTTAAATATTGGTTATATCTGGAAACTTATCAAGAAATTAAGCAGTTATTCTGCAGCCTTTTAGGGCATATAAAAGAATTTTTCTGAAAGCGATTGGGGAGAAAATTTTTTGATGAAAATTTTGCAGCCAAACATTTTCTACGGCGCTAAATATCGGGGATATTTCTCTTCAAAGTGATATAAGACATTCTTTATCCCAAGTAACCCTTAGGAAAATTTGTGTTATTAGAAAAACTTTCAACTATTATAAATGGGAATAAGAATAACCTTTTCCAAAATAGATACTTTGGACCAGTTTTTAGCCGGACTGTGTCCAACCGCCTCTTTCAAAGGAATCGCGAACCCAACTGTATTTATTGTGAAACTTCATAACCGAACCGAATATCATTCCAATAAGCCAAATGATATTTCATTAAAAACTAAGTTCAGTATTGTTGTTATTTTCATCAGACCGAATCGCGTAAGTATGCGAATGCCTTAATATTTGGAATCCGAAAATCTCATAGCCAAATTTCAAACACAAAATTTCCGATAATTTGACTGTAAATATTTTAACTCAAGCTTTTTCTTTTCACAAAATTCTTTTAAAAAACAAACACAAAAAATTCAGAAATTGATTAGTTTATTTGTAATATTTTTGTCTAAACATTTTTATTAAAATAAACAAACCAAGCAAATATATTTCTTAAAATATAACACAATGCGCTATTATTTATTCGACGAAGTAGTGTTGCACAATAAAAAGGATGATTTCTGGATTGTATTGCATGGCAATGTGTTGGATTTGACACCATTTTTGAAAGATCGTTACGATCATTGGAACAGCGTAAGTAACATATGGCGGCATAAAAGTCAACACAAACTAAAATTCTAATCATAAACCAAAAGAATTTGGAATACTTACTCGCTTTCGGTGGCAAAGACCTTTCGCATTTTTTCGAGGAGACACTCATGCCGAAAACGGAAACTTCACCAGTAACCGGGCGGCCGCGTCTACTCTTTCCCCCCATTTTGGAAACGGCGCTCAGCGAGATGTGCAAGACGAAAGGCAAACTGTGGAGTCAAGATCCAATGTATCATATCGGCCGACTGACGAGACGCGAACGACGGGTACGCGTTATCAACACGCTCACCGGTAACACTCAGCTGATGAAGGTCTGTGATGAGGATACAATTTATGATATACAACACAAATACAAGCAGTTCTATAACCATCATGCGGGTAGTTATGTTTGGCGGAAGTTTTCAAATATGGTAAAGGATTTGTCACGTCTTTAAATTTGCGTGTTTAAATTTTTGTGTAAATTTGCATTCAGGGTCAATGCCGTGGGAAATTAAATCTAAATGGCACTTTGGACGAAAACGGGCTGATTGAAGAGGAACACTGCAACTACGATTTGCCACCGCCATCGCTTTGGTTATACTACACCAATGATATTACAATTGCGTAAAATGTATTTATAACGTTTTATATTTAAGTAATGAATCAACATCTGTTTTACTCATACTAATCTCTGTGGAATAATATAAGTTTAGCAAAATTGATTATGATTGTGAATCTATTATTTTAGAGCATTGCCTGTGTGCTCCATAGTTAAGAACTCTTGCCCTCGATGTTAAGAGAAAAAAATTGTATTAAATGTCTTCTTAGAAGACATTTCAAATTGGAATTATGGACTGTAAATATCTACGAGTCGTACGAGTCGTACTGCTGCAAATTCAGATGATTTCACTTTCCAGTAAAATAAGTTTTATTTCATAATTTTAAAACCCAAACATCAACGGGAAATATCCAGCCATAAAACGTAATTTTCGTCAAATTGCTTCGCGTAAACCAAGTGCGTCCACTCTTGCCATTCCTAGTTTGTAGCCACAGGGTTGCTTAGTCCTTTGATTAAAGTAAAAAATGTGTGAGATTATGTACATTTTTAATATATACGGCGGCTGCCGTAGCCGAATGTGTGGCGTGTGTGTGCGCTTCATTCGGTGGGTCCCGGGTTCATATCCCGGCCTGGGTAAGTGACATCAAATATCATAGAAATTTACTATAATAAAAGAAAGCTTCTTGAGGTAGTAAAAATATAAGGCACAGTTGAGTGAAATGCTAATATCCTCAAGTTTGGTTATGGGGAAACACAATATTCGATTATTATCTATAAAATTTAGAGCCAACAATGTTTGCTCGTGATTTTGTTTTTGATTTATGATAAAATACCTCATTTCATCTTAGTTTATTGACCGATTTTACAAGTCCCATAAGTTCAGGAAATAAAAATTCAGAAAAACATTTTTTCAGAAAACATTAGGCAGGAACCTCTTTTAAGAAATGTAAAAAAAAGAAGAAAGATGGCAGGAAAACATTTAATTTTGCGCAAAGTCAAATGTTATACATAGATGTCAAAAGAAGTTTCCTTAAGTAGTGCAGGTGATTTAAAAGCTTTCGATTATTGTGAATGGTGCAAGAATTTTTTTTACTTTTATTTCAAATACATAAATATATACATATATATATTTACAGAATGTAAATTCACTCGGATCAATCACAAAATATAAAGCATTAAATTGAAAGGGGGTTTGATAAAAAGTAAAAATAAAAGTTATTTTCGGTAACTCATATGCGTACATATGAATATTGTGTAAATTTTTATGAATAATTGATACATTTTTTTTAATAAATAGAAAGTTCAAATTTTGATTTTCGTCATAAATTTAACTGTAAATTTTTATAAAAAATTAATGAACATTAAACAAAGAAAAGAAAAGTTGCCAAAACTGGTCACGACTCGTACTGCTTTTATTTTCACCGTATATATATGCATCAATAAATCTTATTCTTCTTAATTGGCGATATAGCCGCCTAGGCGACTTTGACCGATTTCAATAGAGCGCGCCGGTCATAAGGTCCAATCAGTTCATTGGTGCCTGGGGTGAGTTTTTCACACAATACGCTCGATAGAACCTTGTATGTTAAGTGTTAAGGATCACTCTTCTTGTGAATTGTCCTGAGCACACTTACATTCCAATCGGCGCGCTTGCATTCGTCCGACCATATTCTGGAAATGTGTTATGCTTGAATGGCTTAGCATTGTTGTTCTGTAGCTGCGTTATTGCTATTCGAACTTCTTCGAGGCCGGGCGACGGGCTATTAATGCCATCATCAGCGATTTGGGGGTGTTTATCTTCTCCGGCGATGCTTTCGCTGTTACCATTTACAATTTGAGCGTGATTTCGAGATCTGTCACTAGGTCGTAGTTCTTGTTCTTACAGAAATTTTCCCTGGTTTTAAAACCGCACCTTTTGGTAAATTTTTCCGGGTATTTTCCTATCGGCTAGCATCTCAAACTCTTCACACTCACGTATTTCAGCCTCTATATCCTTTCTCAACTTTTGGTAGCGTTCCATATAGCTCGCGATGCGCCGGATCGTAGCGAGGCCCTGTAGTTAGCATCTTTATTTTTCGTAGCGGCGCATTCCTCATCATACCCATTGTTTCTTTGTGGTCGCTGAAAGCCAATGACTTTCTCAGCGGCGGTAAGTAGTGATAAAGGAATGTGATCCCGATACACGCGAATTCTGAAATGCGCTTAGTAAGCAGCTGTGAGAGTCGACTTTGTATTTAGACGCACCTTTTATGCTGCTCAGGGGCGTATGCGTATCTTGGCTACGACATGATCATCATCCAAGTCGATGTTATGTTCTCGGAGTGGACGTACGTCTAACACACTGAAAACATGCCTACCGTCTATCACAATATGATCAATTTAGTTTGCCGTTTTTCGATCTGAAGGCAGCTACGTGGATTGGTGTATTTTCTTGTGATGAAACCTGGTGCTACAGACGAGCATATTTCGAGCACCGGCAAAGTCGATCAGTATCAGTCCTTTAGAGAAAGTTTCAATATGGAGACTGAATTTTCCGACCGTGTGACCAAAGATCCCTTCCTTGCCTACCCTGGCATTGAAGTCGCCAAGCACGATTTTGATATCGTGATGGTGGTAACGCTCGCAGGTATTTTCTAGACACCCATAGAAGTGATCCTTGATCACATCGTCTTCTCTTCCATAGGGGCGAGTGCACAAATCAGCGAGATGTTGAATAGTGTCGCTTTCATGCGACGAAGTCTTTCTCTCACCACAAATCCAACACCGAACATGGCCTCCTTTACATGGCAGTTTTAATATACATCGCGAGGTCCAATGGCTTTGAGGCCATCAACCAGCAGGTCAGCGGCATCTTCCCCATTTTTCTATAAATACTCTTGTCTTTAATTTAAATTAAGACATGTATTGCATTTATTATCTTTATAGGATTAAAAAGAATGAATACATCAAATAAAACAGGACAGCTTGGGGGAAAAACATACTCACTAGAGACATTTTTATAACAATTTTTTTTACTAACAAATCGAAAGATTTATAATTCAAAACATAATTCAAATAAAAAAATCTAAAATTTAACAACTTTTTTTAAATAATTTCGTATGAAGTTAAAAGCTTACAAATATTTTAAAACTAATTAATGTATCTTAATTTGTCTTAATCACTTTATAAAATTCTCAGGATTTTTTCACGCGTTGTCGAGCATTTCCATTTCTGTCAAACTTGAAAAATTAAGAACAAACCTTACTTTTAAAATATTCCTTTAATGATAATTAAATGTTGCATTTAATTTCCCGCATTGCCTAAATCTTATAGCTCGGTGTTTTTATATTACATAATTAGCTTTAGCATCCACTGTTTGACGACCTACTAATGTTTTTATGCAGAGGCAGTTGAACACTCTAAATTACAGATTTTACTAACTCATTACAATAAATGCTATAGTAGACACGCTCTTAGCGAAGAATTACCAAAGGTATAAAAAGAATCCAAAAATCATGAAAATTTGCAATCAGCTTTAAGTTTCCAATGCAGCCAGTCTCGCTAACAATGCATGTCGCTTTGGCCAAGAAATTTCTTCAATAAATCTTACATTGTATTATATTACCCCGCATAACTTGCAAACCAAGAGTACATATTTAACTTTTTATAGGTCAATTAACTCCCTTACTTCGAGTTACATCAATCTACAAGTGTATAAATTTTTAGCAAGTTAGTAGAAAAAACTAACTCTCACAGGCATTCCATTTTAAATTCTGATGGTGTTGACAAGCGATTGTTATCAGTCTGAAAGCAAAAAACCATCAGAAAAAGAGCTACATGCCCTTCTTAGGCGCCCTTGCCAATTTTTTACACAAGCAAATGAGAAAATTGCAGTATGACAATAAATGGCATTGTAAAAACTAAGCCATCAAAAATGTCTATCCACATGCAAATACGAATATGTAATTTGCAAAGTGAACAGCCAACCGAACTAAGCGAGAGCGCTTGAACAAGTTTGTGTCTTAAGTTCTTAGTTTTGCGAAAAAAATCCGTTGCATTCGTACGAGTTACTACTAACTATTTGAGTCAGAATTTTGCTTGTCTAATAATTGTTTATGAACAGATAGGTACGAGGAAATATGTATGCGTATGTGTGTTTATTATTTTCACAACGCCAAGTAACAAATGTTTAGTTAGAAAGTAATTTTCTAAATTTGCAACATGCGACCAATTCCTCTACGCTTCTTTGGCTTTGTGGGCTAGGGCGACGTTGGGCTGTGAGTGATTTTGATACTTTGTTTTTGCTTTTGCGCGCACGCAAGCTTTGGAATTGAAATTTCGCAGACACATTCCGAACAGACAACCATCGAGGGAGTAGAGAAATGAGGTGGTGCATGGCATGCGTGGCCAATGTTGCTAAACATAACTCTCTGTTGACTTTTGCTCGCATTTTTCAACGTGTGATTTTCCCAAACTATGACACGAGAGCGGAAGTGCGCAGAGACTATGAGAAAAGTGTGTGCTTAGAATGGAATGCGTTCTCGTAGTACAAAATGTGTGTAGTAAATTTTGTACATCGTTTCTCCAGTGTGATTTTAAGTAAATTTATTTGCGGATTTTGTAGAGATTTACATTTTAATTTGTTTATTTGCATATCAAAAAAATAAGAATTAAAAACAAAAGTCAAGTTCACTAATGATGTCCGCTCGTTTGGCATACAATTTGTGAAAGTTATGTGTGTGAATTTTTATCATTTTCGCCAGACAAATTTATGTGGAGGTAGTTGAAATATTGCTAGTAAATTTTGTTTGTAGAATAAATATTTTCGCAAGTCGCTCATGTGTGAAATTAATT
The DNA here is from genome assembly GCA_951828415.1 of Anomoia purmunda. NCBI lineage: Eukaryota > Metazoa > Arthropoda > Insecta > Diptera > Tephritidae > Anomoia > Anomoia purmunda. The sequence continues at coordinate 125,756,702 of OX639994.1, forward strand.
TAAAAATTAAAAATTCGACAAAATTTACATACATATCAAAATTATTAAAATAAAATCAACACAAATCAGGCCATTTATTCAATCATTTGACTGAAAAAGGAAGTGGCTTTCGAATTGTTTGTTTGTTCTTATTTAGGGAATGGTCAAGCCATAAATGGCAGTGTACGCACCTACAAAAACACCTAAGGCAACTGTACGAAGTGCCAACTAATATTAAATACAAATATACACAAACTATTTATATATGGCCAGCTAGCGCATAACTTCAACTTCCGGGCCATAATAATGGCAGGCATGGACACAGGGAGAGGATAAGAAGTGTTTTGACGGTGATTGCTTGGCTATGGCTACGTGGCTATGTGGCAAATGGTGTAATGTACGCAAAAGGGTCAAATTACTTTTCATTTTAAATTTTCCAATTATAGTAGCGCCTGGCCGTAAAACAAATTACAGCAAAGAACGCAATAAAAACTTAAAATTTATTTAACATACGAGGGTTATCCGGAAAGTTTCAGGGAAAACATAGAAAGAATAGACAGTTTAATAAAAGAAAAACATTTTAATTACGATTATATTTACTTTTGCATTCGAAGAAACCAGTTATGGACACAATATTTTCCACTTGAAATTTAGTATAATGGTAACATGGTTTCTGAGTGTCTCAGAGGTCTCTTTCGATATTGAAAAACGCTTAACTTGCGTTTTGCTCTTAAGAAATGGATACAGAAAGAAGTCACTATATCAATATGAAATATAAATGTGAAAGTTTGCGTATGAGTATATTTTACTTTTTCACTCATACAATGGCTAAACGGATTTGTATAAAATTTAACATGTAAATAACGTATATCCTGAGCTAGCATACAGGGTATCCTTTAAAGAGAGTTGTCATCTTTTTAAAAATTTATACTCAACTAAGTTTCCATATATTTGCAGAAGGTTTTTTAAAGCTGAAAATGCAGCTCCACAGTAAATATGAAGTCGACTCTAAACTAAAGTTAGTAGCAGTTTTTGGCATAATTTTTAATGAGATATCTGCCAAAAAGTTGCAACTAATTTAAGGGTCAACTTTATCTCGATTATGACTAAGAAACATTGTTTTTAAATGCTCATTTAAACTTAGTCGAATCGTAAATATGAAGTTTCTGCAAATCTAACTACATAATGGGTGATAGCACCAGCATCATATTTTCTAAAATCATCACGGATTTTATGTTCCAACGCCAATTACGAACTCATTTTTAATAAAAGTACCCACATTTCCAATTGTATCAATATCATTTAAAAACAGAGAATCTTTCAATAACTTGCCTTTAGCGCCACCTAGCGGATCTATTTTTCATAAAAGTACTTGTTTTGTACCATCCTCACACTGTTACAATATCATCAATGTTATGCTGTAAATCGGGATTTTTTAATAAATCTATCGCCACCTAGCGAATCCAATTTTCATAAAAGTATTTCTCGTCGCACTCCCCTATTTTATCAAAATTGGATTTCAAATACAAATTTTCTGAATGGCTCATCTCTAGCAACACCTATCGCATTTATTTTTCATAAAAGTATTTTTTTTTGTTGGCTCCACCACCATACCTTTCGAATGTCATCAATATCGAATCATAAATACAGATTTTCTGAATATGCCGACTTATGCGCCACCTACCGGATTGAAATACAGCTTATATCCAGCCGGCACAGATCTAAGAAATATACTGTCTAAATTTGGGTGAAAATCGTTCATCGGTTTTTGAACCCAGTCGTGACAAAAAAAACTACATTTTCATTAGTCCGTTATATATGTAGGTTGCAATATAAGCAGTTTTTGTATTGAAAGTTGCCACCTTTTTAAAAGGTGACATTCAACTGAAAGCTTCATATCCAAAACGTTTTGAAACAAGGTTAGCACCTGTTTAAAAGTAAATTAAGTTATATTAATGAATGTGAATGTCAATGTAAAGGGTTTAAGAAAGCTTAGTTTCAAAACTACGTTTGTAGAGGCTTGCCACCTGGTTAAAAACTTAATTGCAATTATAAGAGTTAAAAAAGGTATTGTGTCAATCGAAGAAAATTATAGAAAGTTTTATTTCGAAAATATTTTCGGAAAGGGTTGCCACCTGCTTAAAAAGCTAAATTAAATTAAATTAGCATGGTAAACGTGTTATTACGGTAAGGAATTCACTGGAATTGGACTTAAGAATACTTACTTAGGAATAGTGTTGCCACCTGTTTAAAATATTAATTTAATTAAACTTATAACCTAAATAAACTATAACAGCATTGGTGCAAAACGAAACCGTTTGTACGAAAGCAATTTGGAGGAAGGTTGGCACTTTGATTTAGTTAAATTAGTAAAGTTACTGAAATTCTCCAATTCAGGTATCAATCGAAAAAAGTTTAGGCAAAGAATATTGTTTGTGGAGGTTGCCACTCGTTTATAAAAGCTTAAATTCAATTAAAACCATAATACAAATTAAGCATTACAACGCAGGTATGAACCGCAAGCGTCTTGGGAAAATCTAGTCTTGAAAAAATTTTGAGAGATGTCAATTGTTTGAAAAATTAAATATGACCGCCGCAGTCGAGAGAGTAGCGTGTGCGTGCTTCACTCCGACTTTCCAGGGCTCAAATTCCGGTCAATGCAAGTAACATCGAAAATCATAGAAAATTAATTTCTTTAAGACGCTATAAAATCAAAACTACTTGGCGGACTCTTTATCTGGCAATGTTTTTTACTGTTCCTATTTTCATCTGTTTTACCGGCAGGATGAAAAGTTGATGTATATCGGAACAATTTTCCGTCATCCCTTTTCAAGTTTGGTTTGAAGTCAGCCCGCTTTCGGCATTGTGCCATCTTCAATGTCATTTGTCCTTCCGAAAATGCAAATTATTCTGACATACAAAACATGCCGTCTAGCGGTTGTTTCTGACTATTTCCAGAATTACCCTAATAATACAAAATTTACCTGGAGTTTCCCATCGTAACTCTTATCCTAAGGGTTATTCCACATAAAAAATAAAAAAGAGTTAATTTGGTGATTAAAATTTGAAATAAAAAATAGAAAACCTTCCATAACAAACTAAAATTGTGGTGGTATGCGTCTTGGATGTTGTACCACAAAAGAAGTTACTCCTAAATGACTGATAATTTTTATGAAACTCATTTATATGGCGTAAAGCATTATTCAAAAAAATCCAGTACCCCAGATCCCACCTGCAGCAACTTCTCTTATTCTACTCGAAACAACATCAGAAATATGAGAATTTAGTCCACAATATTTAATAATAACGTAAACAATGGTTGGCATATTATCGTATCGTAAATTGAGGTGTCTACAGTTTATGACGATTTAAAAAGGCAGATAGTTTTTGTGAGAATCTTTTCCATAGCAGCAATACACTCTGAGGTTTGCCATTGCCTGTCGGGCATTTGGGTGTGGAATATTCTTTGCACTACCTCAACTACCAATATAAAATAACTAAAATTTTTATTAGTAATCTTGGCGCATGCTTTTTGAATATTTTATGTAAAACCTCCATTTTTTTCTTTGCTGATATTTATCGTTAACGGAACCAAATTAGGAAGTGCGACCACAATCAATAAATCAATAGTGATTTGCATGCAATGCATAGAACGGCAAGAAATACTGTCCAAGTCAATCAAGCAAGGGAACAGTGACAAATTAATAATATTTACAAACTTGTGTGCATACTTATGTACTTATACATAAATATGTTCAGGTTTAGTATAGTATTGAAAATATGCTGTTTGAATTGATTTGAAGCGTGGCCCGGCCGGCAAAATTTCCCAACTATTCAATTGCTTGCTTGTCACATACTTCACCCACTTGGGTATATAGTAAAATGTATGTATGTAAATTTGGGCATAAATATATATTTATATACAAAAACATATGTATGTGTGTTAAAATTTATGCTTGTGTTGTAATGCTTGTTGCAATTGGTGTTGTCTTATTACAAAAACAAACGGCACTTATTGATTGATCACTTGCATTTTAAACAGTTTCTAAATAGCAATATTAATATCCAACGAAATATAAGAAGATAGTGGAGATTTTAAGTTTTTTTTAAATTGGCTTAAACAAATATTCACACTCTTCTTCTGGATGAATACTGAGCTGTCAGGAAAACTGTCAAATTGACGTTTGTCAAATTTCTATTAATCCACACCCTGAAAAGTATTGTATATTTGTGGAGATTTAAATTTGAGAAGAAAAGTGGTACTATAAACTGTATTCTAATAACATTATTTCGAATTCAATTATCACTGTGCTTTGTTACTAGATATTAAATAATTTTCTTTTGAAAAACTTTTGGTACTAAGGGATTTACAGGAAATCGCAATGCAAAGCTTAAAAATTGTTAAAAAGCAGTTGATATTTGAAGACTTTCTGTAAAAAAATAAATAGAATGTTCGAATTTCGTTTTCGTTGAATTGAGGATAATATCAGTTTTAAACTAAAGACATTTAATAACAATAATAATTTATCTCCTACATCATATAGCTTATTGTATGGCCGAACTTTCCCTAGAATTTGTGGCGTAGGTCTTGATGTTGTATTACAAAATTGAGGGGCCTACAGTTTAAGGCCGACTCCGATTGGTAGATGATTTTTGTGAGAAATCCTTTTATGGGAGAAATACCTCAGAGCTTTGCCATTGCCTACCAACCGCTATTAGAAAAAACTTTTTCTATAATTTTTGATGTCACTTGCTCCGGCCACGATTCGAGCCTGGGACACATCGAATGAATGGAAATAAGAATGCTTTTAATATAATTACTCAGCGAATTTGAACGTGTTTGGTTTTGAAAGAATTTAAATATATTATGTAAGTATATAATAAATACATATTTTAAATATTTAAATACTTTTAAATCATTCGGACTACAATGGATTTAGTTATGTATGTTTCGCTCATCTTCCCTTCAATTTGACTCTTTATGATTCTGAAAAATCTACCACTTTAGTGATGCATACGCGGACAAAAATCGATAAGTTTTCTGTATTGTCTTCATCATTCTGTTAGGAGGGAAGTTTAAGATAGTCGGTCCTGCCTAAAGTGATCATATGTTGGCTCCATTAACAATGTCTCGTAATTATTCCTACTGTAGGTCTTTTCCTTCAATATGATAAGGAATTTTGGAACAGAATTGTCTGGCTTGGTTTTGTTTGCTCCGAAATTTGCGGATAAATTATCATCAATCCAACCATTAATAAATGTTCTGTCATATCTTTCTCCATAAAATAAAGAAATAGGCAAATAAGTTTGCGATAATGCCAATCACACCCAGGTGTCTTAAATAAAGAAGGTGGACTGTCAACAATTCCACGGATACATGGCTGCAGCTCCTCGACGCCTCATAGTCATACCTGAAAGAGATACCCATTTCTTGACGATGGCGTCGATGGCGTCGATGGCCGAAAGCCAAGGAAAACCACAAGGTCTGGCTTCAGATTTTATATGTTTCTGCTTAGAATACCGTGGCATATTCAGTCGACGTAGCCGAGTCTGCCGCGTGTGCATCCTAGCAAAAGTGTATTTCTACCATGAACGAATTACTCCCGAAAATCATCTGGCGTTCAGAGTCGACGCAAAAGTTAAATTGAAGTTTGTCAGCTTACCTTAAACATACGGGAGATCACAAGAATGGTAGAATACAATATTGATCCTTCCGCGGACCGCTAGTTCTCTTTTGCTTTTATTTTACACAAACAAAAGTTCCTTTTACTTTTTGTCGAAGTTTTTCTTTGCTCTTTCATCCTCTAGCTGTTATTTCGCCCCTATCAGTTGCTCTCAGTGCGGTAGACGCAATTTTGTATTCCATCATTCTTGCGGTGATCCCTAAAAGGTTTTTTTTTATCTCCGCGGAGCATTTGAACAACCTTGGGAAATAATACGAACGGAAAATTACACTGAAGATGGCACAATGCCGAAACCGGCTTGTCTCCAAACCAAACTTGATGAGGGATGATGGAAAGTTATTCCAATGTACATACATCAATTTTTCGCCCTGTCGGAAAAGCAGAAGATGAAAAGGAAAAAAAATAGGGCGAAACTTAATTCGAAGTGCATCTTTATTTCCGCAACTGTGGATCGGAAAACCTGCACGTGATCACCAAGAATCCCATGCATACTCAAAGAGTGAAGTTGGGTGCAAATATCGAGCAAGCCTTCGTGAAATAGCGCCATAAACCAAGGTATTGGTTTAACAATATGCCCTACTGCGAAGCCAGCCGCGGAAGCCACATGAAGTCATGTTGTATAAATAATTGGAATGCTTGTTCTTTCAGATATCCCAATAATATACTGAAAAATTGATGTTTGTGAGCTCTTTTTTTTAAGTTTTAAAAGAAACCAACTTTTAAGGGCCATCCAGTAGACTACAGCTACTGTCAATTTGATGGCGTGTTCGAGTGGTATTTGGCAAAATAATGCAAGTAATGTTGCCTTCAAATCCCTTAATTATTTCCGGCTTATCAATGGATGCTTTGGAGTTTGCGCAACCTCAAGTAGCGTCGTTTTGTTGATTTCTGGCAGCAAATAGTTTCATGTACTATAAATCACCCAATCTTTTGAACTTCTGCGGGCTGTTAGTTCAAATATGAAAATTTTTATCATTGACATAGCCATCAAGATATAAAACATAGAATTAGTTGAATTGACCTGACGAGGGACTTCTATTCTACCAACAAATTAGAGGTATTTTGTATACCTTTGAATTTACGATAAATTACTCCACAAACCTTCTCCGAATTTAAAATGTGAAAAAGCAGGCGAATGAAACTTTTTACAGCACCATTGAAAATATTAAAAAAAAATTATATCATAAAATGTGATATTTTTACCACTTGGATAATCATCGGATCGTTACCTCGAAATTTTCTATACCCGGGGATAAACTTATACTTTTGGATCCTTTAATTTAACCCACTTTCAAGTAAAAAGCTAGAAAACAGCTCTCCGACTGGTGCCTTACTTTTCAACTTGAAAAACTCTCGCTTATTCAGCTACAGAGCTGAAAAAAAGATGGAAATGGGGAGTTATAAAAGTTGATCCTTCCATTGCTACTGCAAATTACTTTGTTCTCCAAAGACCTTTTTCTGGCCACATTGAAGTTACGAATTTATTGATTTTCTTACATCAACGCTAAAATTTTCTAAAAAGAAACTCTTTTTGCACAAATTGAAATTAATTGACATTAACCATTACTTCTTGCTTAATAATAAATTCAAATTGGACATTGAAACTTCCATTCTTTGTATAAATACCGCAAATTAAGTGAAGCATAGCCGCCACACTTGAGACACATTCCGCACGACAAGTCCATTCAATGAGAGCAGCAGAGTGGCGCTTCAGCAAAATTTACAACGTCAAAATCTAATTGAAGCGAAAAACAAAAACATAAAAAAAGAATGCACCACAGTAAAAAGGTACTGAAAGACATTAAGTAAGAAATTAAGTATTCAGAAACCACATTCCAAACACACAATTGGCACTGGGAAAAAGATAAGGTGGCATGTGGATTGAACGCAAGTATCTGGATTGGAGGAGGGCACAGTAGCACAGACCAAACGCATTTGATTTCACAGGCGATTATAAATGGTAAGACTACAAAAAAAATAAAAAAAAGAGAACACAACTCAAACGTCCGACGAAAACTTAGCCAAACCAATACAAAATCCCACGTAGTCTCAATTTACACTGTGTCGCAGGCAAACAAACAAATTCCTACATTTATTATTTATTTTTTTCAAATGCATGTAGCAAAGTTTTATTGGCAGACAAATTCCCAATGATCGCCCGATTGACGAACCACAAAAATGACTTTTTCACTAAGTTCCAGTCTCATTCACACAATTATTTTATATTCACACAATTATAACCGATGTGTGATTCCAGTAGAAGAACGGAAATTCTAAGCGAATGCGAATAATTTATTGAATACTTAATAAAGTTAATGAGCACATGCGTCCGTATTTACGTGTATAATTATATACATTTCTAAAACTAAGATAAAGAAATAAACAATAAAGGAAAATACTTGGAAAAAGGAATATAAATTTAGGAATATAAATTTATAAGTTTTCTTAAATGGCGATTGGACTTAAATACATCAAAAAAATATATTCGCGTATTTTAAGTTAATATTTCATTATAAGACTTAGATGGAAAGAAATTTTCTTCCTAAAAATTTTTTGAGTCCAAGCACTTCGCCAGCCACTATTTTTATGAAGATATTGCCCGGTAGATAGATATTTTGTCAAAAAATTTCAATAAATCGTAGCTATGGTCTGGTGGGTAGGGCAAGAAGCATAAACGTTTATCACATCATCACATAATATTAGCATCTGTCTTTCAACAATACTGGTTGATTGGTTGGTTGGTTGGCTGCAGTGGCGAATGAAAAACTCCAATAAACACTATAAAACTGCATTTTTATACCTCGTACTCACCGTCGCATCATATGTAGATAGAACAAAGAATGAGGAAGAGAAGATAAAAGAGAAGAGCCCCCTCGGATTGCCTTAGATCCAGCCCCTTAAGGCTTAAGAACTTAACAAATACTTGCAGTTAACCAAGTTCATCCGGTTACGGGAGATTGGTCGAATGATGAAAATCAGAGGCATAAGCAGTTCGGGCAGAGCAGTTCTAATTCAGCTCATCGGCTTTTTCGTTACCATGAATATTACGGTATCCTGGAAACCACATTAGGCTGACGCAGTGCCGTCGAGCTAAGTTCGCAACATTTCCCCTGCACCAGGCTCGATGTCACCATTTCGAAGCAGAGAGTCTGGGTCGCTACGTGACTATCTGAAAAAGTAACCATGCAAGATCTTTCGGAGCTCTGACCTCCCTCTGACCGGTAGACTACTCTATGTGGGGGTCCGCGTTTTTGATCCATCCATGGAAACAGATTCTTGGAAGCGCTCTAAGACATCCTCCAACGCCCTTCTTGTGGTAAACAAGAGTCTGAAGTTTATGGATTGTCAAATTTATGTGCATATATTGTCCCAATTTTTGCAAATCTCCGGATCACTGACTGACAGAAGTATGCGTCCATAGCCAAATGTACGTTCTTTCCAGAGTTCCAGTTCCTTTCGCTTTAGGGAACTCAGAGAGCAGCCTTCTTGAAGTTAAGATCTATCGGAGGCATATGACAATTCACGTTCAAGACCTCCGTTCGATATGATGTGTCGACGACTTTCTATCAGACTAGCGAACCGTGCGATGTAACTGAATGGATTATCGCCTTGTAGACCCAGACCAGAAGTTTTGGATGGTAGACCCCATTTTTTATCTAGCATTTTTTTGAAGAAAAGTTAGCTCCATATGGCTTTTATGGTGGTGTTTCGTATTCAGTATACAGTTTAGCTTAGGAGTCAGTGTGGCTACCAAGCACTTCACATTAGATGAAAGAGTTTGGCTTTGAGCATAAGATACGTTGATGTTAGGAATTTTATTCCTGTTTGGGAATAAATGCAACTAAGTCTATGAATTCCGCTAACGCTACTACCAAGCTTTGGACTTAAAATCCTTGTACGCAGAAATGACGAAATCCACTATACATATATGAAAGCAGTCAGAGTAAATCGCTCTTGCTCTGCAGCGAGGACTTCACTACATGCACGACATCGGGAAGGACAGATTCGGTAGAGCGCCCCCATCCACTAGCCTCTCGAGGGTTTTTAGTATAAATGACAAGAGGCTAATGGGTTTTAAGTCTTTAAGAGTCCTTAGCCCCCTATTGCGGACCTTGGGATCAAAACTACTTTCAGATTCCTGCAATAGCCAGATAGTCGAATTTTAATTGGTAGGTTAGGATTAGGATGAAGTGGCAGCTGGATTATTGACCAGCACAGCTAGGCTCTTAAATGGTCCGTATTTCAAACTTTTAAACATAATTCTTAGTGAATTTTCGGAGACGCGATGTCATAACAAATTAAATTCTAATTTAATAGAGGGCAAATTTAAAGAGATTCAAAATTTTTCTTGATTTTTTACAATGCTTTTTGCTGACGATGTGGCACAAAGTTTCGAGCATTCGTTATATGAAGAAAAAATTCAATACCGCTGGTAGAAAAATTATCAAAAGTCAGGATTATTTTAAAAATCAACCACTTCAATCTTGTGCTTTATTATACCAAAAAAATATTCTAAAATTTTTGATAAAAAAATTTGAAATTTTAATGAAAGTTTTTGTTTTTTTTTTAAAGTATGCCCAAAGTTTGAATGAACTATTTTGAAAAAAATTACTAAAACCAAGGAATAGCACTTCTACTTAATTTTCGTCAATAATTACTCCAGAAACCGATCTGTTTTCAGCCCAAATTTGTCAAGAAAGTCCATTTCAAAATACTTACATAATAAATAAGGAGTGCCAGAGAACTTAAGAAAATTTGCTCGGAGCAGTGAATTTCAACTTTTATGTATTAGAATTCTTCCTAAATTCAGTATTTTTTTGCGCATAACTTAGGAACCAAACAACGGTGCGGTTTCGGTAGGTTTCCCTCTTTACAATATTTAAAAGTGTATTTATATTTAAAACAACAATATATGTACAATGTATTTTGCATTCAAAACCTCTACTTCCCACACATCAGACCGCAAAAATTACTCATTTCTCAATTTCCATGAATTGCCTGACCGTGGCTCCTCACCAAATATGGTCTGCATTCCTTTAACCAAATATGTAAATGCCATGCTTGAGGCGAATTTAATTATATTTTCTTAAATTAAAGCAACAGCTAGCATTGCATACTTAATGAAATGATAAATAAAATAATAAATAAAAACTTTCAAAGCATAGATAATTTTGTTTAACCGCAATGAATGGATTGTAAGCGTAGGTTTTCTCATATTCTCAACGGCTTAAAATATATTTATGCAAATATTATTAAAATTTCAAAAAATACACGCTGCTACAAAAATTTGCACACATTTCGTTATTATGATATTTCTACTTGCCATTTATTATTTTTAGTTACTATGTTTATTTCAAAAAATTATAATAATTCAATAAAAGGTTTGATGCCCACCGAAAATTCCCTATACCGCGAATTTTCACTATGCGGGATAAGACAGGGAGTTGATTTGCTACAAAAACTTTAATAAGTTTTTGTTTCTATCTTAACTTTTGCTCTGATTCTACTTATACTCGAATTTATATCAACAATTGAACGCAAGACCAGTAATTTTTTTTGGAAAGCATTAAAATATAAATTATTAAGTAAAGAGAGTTGCCGCTTGTTAAAAAAGTTATAGTCAGTTACATAAATAAGTCCAATCACATATTGTTAGTAACGACTGAGCAGGCAGGTTGCCATAGAATCAGTTTTTAAACGGGAGTTGCCACCTATGTAAAAAGTTTATGCAATTATAACAATGAATGAACTCAAATAGACGAAAATGGGTACCAAACGGAAGAAGCTGAATATCGTAATTTCCAAAATGTTTTGGAAGAAGGTTGCACCTTTGTAAAGTTATTAAAATTATATTAATAAATTAACAATATGAGTGGCAAACTAATAGTTTTAAGAAAGTTTAAATTCAAAAATTCGAAAGGGTTGCAGCCTGTTTAAAAACAACTAAAATTATAACAAGTTAATTTAATTTTGAAATATGAGTCTCAAATGAAGGAGGTGTAAGCAAGCTTCATTTTGAAAATACTTTTGGAGAGGGTTGCCACCTGATTAGAAAATTAGGAAAGTAAATTAAGTTCAATTATTAAGTTAAAGCAAATATTACACCATGGGATTCAAAGGAAGGCGGCTTAAAAAAACTTAATTATGCAAATGTGCTTAAGAGAGTTGCCACACCTGCTTAAAAATATTAGATAAATTCAATTTCTAAGCTCATCGAAATATAACAATATTGCTGTGAAATGAAAGCGCTTATGCTAAAACATTTTTGAAGAGGGCTGCCACCTCTTAAGGAACATTAATTCAATGTAGTTCGTAAGGTAACTGATATTAAATAAATATATGTCAAACGAACTTGGTTTTAGTAAGCCTTATTTGGGAAATATATATGGAGAGGGTTGTCACCTGTTTAAAAATAAAATTAAAATCAATTAAATTTATAAGATAAATGAAGCATTGGAATACTGATTTGAACTGATAGTGGTTTATTAAAACTTAGTACTGAAAAAATATTCAGGGATTGCCAGCTGTTTGAAAATTTAATAAAAATTTGCCAATAACGTAAGTGAAATTATCTCAAGTATGCATACAGATGTTTACATTTAAGTTTTTTAAACGGCTCATAAACTGCCATTGCCACTTTTGTTAAATTAAAGAATTTTTTCGTATTTTTCTTAGGAACAAAGTTTAATTTCCAATTGGGATGCTTTTGGAGCTTTTCGGTCGGTAATATCTTAAAAGCAAACAAAAAGTTTCTTTTTTTCCCCCACGCGTTTCGGCGTCTTCCGCGCCTTCATCAGGGAGTATTTTTAATCACATTAAAAACAGTAACAACATCAAAATAAACAAAAGAATAACAATAAAACTACACATATTAAAATTACACCCTAATTTTGTGTAATTGTTAAACAGAGTGGAGTTTTATTTGCTTTTAAGATATTACCGACCGAAAAGCTCCTAAAGCATCCCTAAAGAATTTTTCGTTTACATTTAAAAAAGTACAATAAAACTAAATTGTTATGAAAAACAGTGCATCCAATAATTTTTTTAAATTTTATATATGCGCATATAAAAAGTCTGGTATGAAAGTCCGGTTCTTCTATATACTGGTAAATATCCTGGAATATAATTTTGGATTGATTTTTATAACCACCGGAATTAGTGCATTATGCAGCTTTTTAACACTAGAAGGCAATAATAATACCCCTAAATGGCACCAACTTTAATTTCATTATGTTATACATTTCTAATAATAAACCCGATCGGCGGACAGTGCAGTTGCCAATTACGAAAAAGTTTCATAAACCAGTCATAATCAGCAATTATAGTGTAGGTCGTTTTTTTGGAGACAATAAAAAATTAAAAACAAAAACTAAAAATGAATTTAAAGTTATTACTTTTGGTGAAAATATTTGCATATCCCCTTTGCCGCTACATTCGAATTCATAACGTAAAGCCGAAGGCTTTAAACACCATAAACACCAATTCCCTTGCCACTTAGCATAAATCACTGAGAATTAGAAGTGTGTCGTCAATTGAGTATTAAGTAAAATCGATTAAGTCGACATTCCCACGCCTTGAAAATTGGGGTGTACACATTGTCCAAATTTAAGGAAACGCTAAATTTAGTTTGAAGCATGCAGTAATTTTATTTCAATTAAATCGTGCAATTCAACATAGATTAAGTAAATTTATTATGTTGTACATATGTATGCATGTATGTATGTATATATATTATGCGTACGCTTTTCAATATGCACATATTCGTAATAAAAACAAACAAAAAAATCCCTCTAACACTCATTCCATTTTTTTATAAAGCAGGATATCACCGACGTCAGCAATAATGCCTTGTCTTATTTAATAATTTATTTGTAATACTTTCACATCGAAAAAGTACGCTTATCTCCCAGCAACAAATATTCTAAGGTACATACATACTTACATACTATATATTCATGTATGTACAGTGTTGTGCATGTCATAAGCAACGAAATTCAATATATTTAATACAGTTGGTCAATTTATGTTTATTAATTTATTTTTGAGAATTTTTTATGAAAGCACAGCTCATTCAGTAATATGAATCATATACATATATACATAAATAATAGTTTCAAATTTTTTACGAAAGTTACAAAAATTGATCAAATTTCAAAAAAATTTTCAAACTTTTTAATCAGAATTTTTACAATACTTTCGGGTATGCAGTTTGAAGCCAATTCAATTTTCATATAATAATGCGCAAGTTTTAAGTTGCGATTTTCCAACTATAACGCATCAGTCAATTTAACTTTTGTATGAAAGAAAATAACCGACAAACCTGATCTAATATTGATTGAGCTAGAAAACTACGTACTTTAAATTTTTTTTTTAACTACGGATTAAAAAGTTGGAAATTTTGATGACCTTTACTTACAGCAATCGTATTTTTATTTTTATACATTTTCTAAAAAGTGTGAAACTTTTATTTTTATGGTTTATGTTATGAAATTAGCTATAGTTTTATAAAAAAAAATATTTTATACCCGCGACTTCGTCTGCGTTGCTTAATACTTTTCCATATACTTACAGAAGATTTTTTTTTACAGCTAAAACTGTAGCTTCGATGAATTTAAAAACAATGCCCCGTAGTCACAATTAAGATGAAGTGAGTGTAAATTTATTAGTAATTTTTGACATAATTTTCAATGGGATTTGTAGCTTAAGCCTAACCTAGCTTCAATTAACTTAAGTATCAATTCATCTTTGCTATGACTAAATTGCATTACTTTTAACTGCACAAAGCTTATTAAATTTGAACAAAGTCGAACCATAAAAATGGATGTTCTCAACTTTTTTTTTTTTGCAAATATGTTCTAAGTATACAGAGTACATTCTTAAGTCCTCCAAGTTGGATTATAAAAGCATTTCTAAACGCATTTGAAGCATACTTATCTAGATATTATCATCAATATCGGACCAAAAAAACGAATTATGATTCTAGCGCCATCTAGCTGATTCATTGTACAACGAGAATAATAAGTTTTGAGCTCAAGGCCAGTATAAGGAAAGTAAAGCCAATGGACAATAGTCCAGCAAGTCGTAGGTGGTGGGTTCAAATGCCGGTTGGGTTCATGAAAGAAATTTGATGAGGAGATATGGTGAGCTCCGAAATAGCTATAATTTCTACCACTTCTGACTGTTGTTGTCTTCTTTTCAAAATACTTTCCTTATACTGGCCTTGAGCTCAAAACTTAATATTGTCGTTTAATAAAATCAGGCCTAAAAATAATATATGATCCATTTTTCGTAAAAATAATTCTCGTCACACCCCCATGATTCATTTCTAATTTCATCAAAATCGCATTATAATCAGAGATTTGCTGCATAACTCGCCTCTAGCGCCACCTAGCGCATCTATTTTTCATAAAAATAATTTGATTTTGCACCAGCACCATACCTTTCAAATGCCATCAATATCACACCATAAATTTGGATTTTCTGAATATCTCTGCTCATGCGCCAGCTAACGGATTACAATATAGCCTATGTCCGTGCCACGGGTCTAATGAATATACTTATACTTTCTAAATTTGATTGAAATCCATTCATCAGTTTTTGAGCTAAATAGTAACAACGAAAACGGCTTCGTTTTTATATATGAATTGAATATAGATTATTGAAAATAAATTAGTAAACATAATTGGCCAACTGTATTAGATTGAATTTTGTCGCTTATGATATGCACAACACTGTAAATGGCGGTACATTCATAGAACACTGCTTTCATTAATTTCAACGCCGGCAAGTCACGTGCGCGAGTATTTTGCGCGTTTTTTTCTACTTTTTTATTTACTTCAACTCAATGTTGATTTACATGTGAATTAGCGCGTTCAACGGCAATAGCAGGCGGTTAACCAACCGTGCGGGAAAGCCCAGGGCTGAAGTGATCAAACGCACGTAGAACAGTGGTGCGCCATATTTGGTGGCAACAATGGTGGTGCTTATTGTTTTTGGAAGTTATGGCAAATATGGCGATGGGTGTGTGTGTTTGACAATGGCAATGGCCTGATCGAGTACATTTTTGTGTGGTTGAAGTTTATTTCAATTAGGCTTTTTTTTCTATCTAGAATATATTTTTTGCTTTAAGGAGTATGACACAAAACATTTTTTTAACTTCCCCCGCGCGCTTGTGTATATGTAAATATTTACATTTTCGATTAATGTTTTTATATTATGAGAGCGCAAATGTTTTCATCAACAATGTGTAGATACATATATTTTTTTTTCATTTTAATTTATGGAATAAGGTTTTCCCTAAGGGGGTCGCAATATATATCCATAGTTCAATAGTAGTGTGTGACTCAGCCAAAAACTGCAGCGGGATGAAAGGGTTGTTGGTATGTGCTGTGGCAGGTTTAGTAATATTTTCAGTGTACAATTCTGAAAACTAGACACAAACGGGGTGTTAAAGTGATAAAAAATTTTAGCATACATAGGTGCGTGTTGTACTACGTGTGAAGGTATACGAGTAATAAGTTGGCCATTAAGATGACATTTCCGATAATGTTTTTGTATAATATATATACTTGCTGGACGCACAGCTGGGAGGTTGCACTAGGTGGTCGCCAAAATAGAAATTATATTTTTTACTTAAACACAAAATAAGATTATCATTTATTACATCTGTAGTTTGTTATATTTATGCCGTTTTTTTCTTTTATATGTAATGCCCCATAAACTTTTTTAATACATCATATTCCATTCAGATTGTTCATCACGATCAATTTGTTGACATATACAAATTTTGCCCGAAAACCGATTCGCATTTCACTAACTGTAAAACTCATATTGAAAGTAATTAATAAATTGGTATGCAATTTATTTATATGTTAATGTACATGCAATATTATGCGAAAAATTCAATATAATGAACTGGAATGAAAGAATACAAAATGGGGAATACAAAAGCCTTCGGTATGACAATATGGGGCATTAGGCGTCCTTATTTATACATAAAAAATATTGCAGCAATTTCGTTATAGTATATTGCAGGTGTTTAACGGTGTTTTGCAAAAATCAAAAACCTAAAAAATTATTTGCTTAAATTTTATAACAGGATTGGGCTGAAGAAGAGAATAAGAGGGTACAATTTCTTTGGGGACTACCCACTTTAAAGCCAATAACTAGTATATCTTCAAAATTACCTGGCCAAAATCTACCAAATTCAGTAAAATATTTACTTTTCGACTCAATAAGCACAATTTCAAAAATTATACAAATTGGGGGGAAACCACGTAATATCAGTAACTATGGAACACAATTTGGGTTGGAGAAAGAAATTAATGGAATCAAAAATTTTGGAGAATGTGCGTAGTACAATTTTGGAAAATGCGCGTAGTACCGTTCACCTTAAAGAAAATAAGTATACTTCCAAAACTACAAAATTAAACCGATCAGGCACCATCTGTTATAAAAGTTTGCAACTACTGGCGTATGCGATGACATCGCCATCATCAGCCTCAACAAACGCACTGTTGTTTCTGCCTTTTCCAAGCTGAATAAAGAAACAAAACATATGGGGCTGGAGGTGAACGAGGGTAAAACTAAGTACATTCTATCATCAAATAAAAACTCAGCAAACTCTCGTCTAGGCTTCCGCGCCATTGTTGACAGTTACAATTTTGACAAAGTAGAGGATTTTTTTATTTTGGACCCAGCATTAACAACAACAAAAATGGCAGCCTCGAATTTGGTTGGAGAAAAGAATACGAAACAATTGTATCAAACCTTACCAAATTCGGTGCACACTTTGCATTTCAACTCTGCATAATTTCGAAGATTCTGGAAATCTCACAAAACCACGTCCACCTCCAAGATAACGATAATTATGAAAAACTACGAAGAATTTAATTAGGAAATATATACGTAGAAATCCATATTTTGGATCAAACAATCGTACTAATTTTTTTCATTTTTTATGTAAATATGTAAATAAAATTGATTTAAGTTTTAAAAATGCGAAGTATTACATATATTAATTATTTTCATTGTCGTGTATTTAAAGCTCGGCTTTATCCGAACTGGTACTCTTTTTACTTGTTATAATTGATTTTTTGGCAAATCGTAGTATGCTGCAGGAGCCTAACTTCTATCCACATAGCAAAGGTGATTTCATATCAAGCCACTTGCTTTTTAATCTATAATACTCTTTGTGTTACTTTTTTGCAAAAACTTTTTTGGAATTTTCGAAAGGCAATGAATTTTTGCCGCTTGATACTTCCAAGTTTTTTTTTTCTCACGTAAAGTTTAGGATAACGAAATAGTAAATATCAATACAAAATAATTGCAAATTCTCATAAATATTATTGTATGTCGCTGAGACATACCTTTCTTCTCACGTCACTTCCCTCCATTACAGTTTTTTTTCACACCTCTTATTTTCACTCCCCTCGAACCTAAAGAAAACCTAATCGAATTAAAACCCACTTTGCTCAATCAAACTCTTCCTTTCATGATTTTCACTCATAATTTTAATAGTTGATAAATAACTTTTTCTTCCAAGCGAGCACGTACTAGAAAGCTTTAAAAAAATTCTAAGCTGTTAATAAAGAGGAAAATCGTGGTGTAAACGTGGAAAGTAATACAAATATAAGTGGAAACAATTTTCAAATCAGCGCAAAAGGGGACATTAGCAGTAAGTACGACTACTCGATTTCGCTTTTTACAACATCAACCAGTACGAGTAGTACGATAACAATGCGTACATATTTTCTTCTAGCTAGATATTCTATAGAAAGAATTTTTTTAAGAAAACAACATGCTGCATCAACAATTACAACGACCATACTATACAGATGTATATATATATAAATACTTGAACGGATGCGCACGGTTGATTTTCATGGATCAGCAAGCGGCTGGAGCAAATGACTGCGGCAACAAAGAAGACAACAACGACAATGCGACCATGTGGAAGCTTTAAGCGCTAGTGCGATGTTCGGCTAGAAGTATGGCTGGACAAGCAGTTGGATAGATAGCTAGATGGATGGATGGATGGATGGATGGGTGGATGTATGGTTGGCTGGTTAGCGGCTGGTGTCGGAGAGACAGCCAAACAGACAGCCTGGCAATCGGTCCAACACTCACTCGTTTACTTACGCTCTGCCGCGCGAAAATCATTGTGTGGAGAAAAGTAAAGAGCCGCACTTCATAGCGCTGCCTTTGTAGCTTCATATGTGGAAAAAACTGCAGCAAAGCATCAAACAAACAAAAACAAAAAACTACAACACCTTTAACACAGTACAAGCTATACGACAAAATCATTACCGGCATGATAAGCAGAAAATATGTGCGTTGCGCTTAGTGCGCCACACAGTGTGCGATTTTTGAATTTAGAGCGACAAAAGTGGCAATTTATTTTTGTCTTTTTATAAAATTTGGCTACCTGCCTCATTATAAACAGAAATGCCCACTTTTGCAAGATGTGTAAATTTTGCAAACAACAAAAAGAACATGAGAATGAGTATGATGTAAAGAGTTTATTACGAACCCAGAAAATGCAAACGTCATCTTCTTATCTGGTCTGAAGGAAAGTAGATGCCAAATAAAGAAATTATTCTAGTTGTTGTTGTTGTTCCTGTAGGGCTAGCTACACCCTGCTAGGCCAGCTTGCCCATGGTCGTTATCTACAAACTCATCTAAGGGGAGGCCCAGGAAACGTGCTGTTTCGATAGGGGTGTTAAATGAGTGGATTTATTGTGATTGATATCGTGCGGGGATTCTTCACATGCTGAACGTTCATTTGCGATGTCGGAGTCGAGTCTGGATAAGTAGGAGTAGAGTCTACTACAATATCCAGACCTTAATTGAGCCAGAGTGACGCGGAACTCTCGAGGCAACTGAAGCTCTTCGTCTGCTATGGGTGGTGGTTTGACTCTAATGATCTAATGATAATGAAGAGTGGTTGGCTGGTGAACGACTGAATGTCGTCCTTGAGTTCACGGAGATGTCCCCTTACGTGCCTGGGAAGCGGCTCGGCCATTTTCAGGTTCATGTTTGGATGTCCCGTTCGGTGCATTCAATTAAGAACTGTTTGCTGAGCAGGATGCTATGCTCTTTAACTGGGAGCATACATGTCTCCTGATGGAGGTGTACCTCCGGCGACATCAAAAGATATCCTCTTACAGTCCAGAGTGCGGAGTTTTGACAGGTCTGAAGCTTTCTTCACTGTGTCCTAGTAGTTTGCAGCATCTTCTTCTTTCTGCTTCTAAATTGGCGCTACAACCATCTAGGCGATTTTGACTGATTTCAACATAGCGCGCCAGTTGCTTATCTGCTTTGCAAACTGGCGCTAGCTAGAGACACCAAGTGAAGTTCCTTCCTCTTCCTCTGTCCTCTGTCCACTGTCTTCCATCGTCTGCGGTATTCGTCGTCGCATAGACGAAAAGGTCCAAAAATCTTTCGGATAATCTTCTCTCGAACACTCCAAGGGCCTGATGATCTGATGTTGAGAGTGTCTTTGCTTCTGCGGCATACAATGGTACGGGCATGATGAGCGTGGTTTTCGTTCGTCGAGAGAGGGCTTTACTACGCAAAACAAACCCTTTTTTTTTGGCTTCTGGTTTTGACTAGTAACTAATAAAGATGATTAGAATATGACGGCATACATATAGGAGAGAGAATTGCAAAACAAGATTTAACTTAATTCATACGGAATATCTTCATAGTCAAAACTATCGTTACGAGTAGGTTTAAGTATCTATAATTTAGATATGATATTTTTCAGGTATCGATACTTTATTTTGATACTACTTTGAAGTAAAGGTATCGATATCTGCGTGGTATCGTTTCATTCCTATATAGTATATAAACAGTTAATTTAGTGGTATATTTTCTCCATTTTTTCACAAAATTTAATATTTAATATCCTAGTGTATAATTCACGTTAGTTATATGCCTTATTCTCAGCGAATCGAATATTTTCATGTTTCATAAAACTTATGTTCAATTATATTCGTTTAAATTATATTCGAACTCTCAAACAGGTGCCAACCCTCTCCAAAATATATGTATGTACGATCCTTCTTGGTAGCCTAAATCTTTCTTTGTTCGAGAAGGTCGTTTATGCAAAAATTCATCATTTTGGAGCAATGATTTTTTTTCGTCTTAAATTCAAAAATCCTTCACTGTACGCCATCGAGAAAGCGCAAATCGTGTCGTGTGTGTGATCTGTGTGTGATCGCGCCCGCTTAAAAAAGGAAAGCGAGTAGATCAGTCAAGCTGGCTGAGAGTGGAGTCGCAAATGTAGCTTGACTGCCTGACCGACTTGACTGACTTGCTGCACATAATCAGTGACTTGGAAAATATGCGACTGCCTCACATATCTTTTCCTTTTAAATTATAGCGCCCTGTGCGCCCGCACCACGCGGTGGAATGGAGCTCTTGAAACGCATGTGCAAAATATGACCATATCTGTATGGATGTATGTATGCAGATAAACAAACGTATGATTATGTTCGAGTAGTTGATATTCTCCCCATGTCTGCTTCTGCAATGGAGCTCATTTGGAGCGTTACGAATGCCATAATAAGAAAAACTCTGCAATGACTTTAGCTATGCTTACATTTGTACATTGTACACACAAGTTTTATTTATATATATTTATATATAAGTATATATATGTGTACATATTATATTGGTATGTTCTTAATGAGCGACGCTGTGGCATAAGTATGTATGTATGTATGTACATATGCATGTACATACAATGACCCATGGTAAAAATGGTCCATCGATATTTTTACTATATTAGTTATATTGACAATATTTTGTTTTCATACATTTTTTATGAAAACGTATTCAATGCAATAACTAAAACTTGAAAAATCGCAATTTTAAACTTTGTCAACATTTTACGAAAATTTAACAAACTTGAAAAAATTTACGTTGAAATTTTTGGTTCTCAGAATTTCTATCAACATTCATTCGCACCAGTTTGTGCATGTGTTGTATAAAATGAAATCGGGAATACTGTCACGAAAAATGTTATCAAAAATCAATGAAAATTCGTTGGAACGGGAAATGTGTACTCTGTTGGAATTGTAAAACTTTTGAAAATGTTAATAAAGTTTAGAATTTGGATTTGTATATGCTACTAGAAAACCCCGGCAGATGCTGTTCTGCTTATATTTTTTGTACTAATTGCCCTTTGCATATGTAACCAGAAAATGCATTTCGGTTTCTGTCGTATATAACAGGTGGCAACCCTCCCAAAAATACAGGTACATACCTTGTGCTCGCCGAGACATCTTGGAGATATCTTGGGTATAATTTAATTTTACTCGACTTTTCAAACGTATGGCAACCCTGTCCAATATAGAGGTATGAACCGGTTGGCATCCATATTTTAATATTGTTTAATATGACTTGTGTAGAATTTAATTAAATATGACGTTTCAATCAGGTGGCATCCGTCTCCAAAATATATGTATGAACCTCCTCAGCGAATCGAACAGTTTGGCAGCCATATTTTCATATTTTATATAACTTGTGTATAATTTAATTAATTCCGACTTTTCAAACGGGTGGCAACCCTCATAAGGTTAGCTATGAACTTTCTGCAGACACGAATCGTTTGTCGCCCATATTTTAATATTTCATAAAACTTGTGTATATTTTACTTAAATTTGACTTTTCAAACAGGTGGTAACCCTTCTTCAAAATATGAGTAGGAACCCATTTCTCGCCGAGACTAATCGGTTGACACACATATCTTAATATTTAATATGACTTGTGCATAATTAAATAAAATTCGTCTTTTCAGGTGGCAACCCTCTTCAAAATAAAGCTATAAAATTTTAAACCTTCTTCTCAGCAAAACGAACCGATACCGATACTCATATAATATGTTTTATTTTCACATTTTATATTACTTCTGTATAATTTAATTAAACTCGTCTATTCCAACAGGTGGTAAATCTCTCATAAGTATAAACTTTGCTTTAGGACCTATTCTCATTCTATTTCAAAAAAAGTGATTTTGTAACTAAAATGAATTTAAATACCGATAAATTTTATTACAACATATTCGGACACCGCATTTTACAACATAAATGGAGCAATCTATGGTGAAATTTAATTGGGATATTTTAAAGGATAATAGGAAATGGGCGTTTCAAAATAAAGTCCAAATAAAAATTCTTGTGTGCTGACCTACAGTAACTCACAGTGAAAATAGTTCAGAGTTATTGTTTCCAATCTTCCGCTTTGAATAGGAAACAAAAACAAAATGAAAAAATAATGATTACCTTTGATGAAATTTAAAAGCTTTTGACAATTTTGGACCAAAAATTTAAAACCCATGAAAATTTTTTATTTTTAATCAAAAAATAGCAAT
This sequence comes from Anomoia purmunda, assembly GCA_951828415.1. Classification (NCBI taxonomy): domain Eukaryota; kingdom Metazoa; phylum Arthropoda; class Insecta; order Diptera; family Tephritidae; genus Anomoia; species Anomoia purmunda. Next base: position 125,779,742 of record OX639994.1, read on the forward strand.
TCCCAAAAAAACAACCAATATTTTCGAGAAAGAAAACAACACTCCACAAACGAGTTTTATTTTTGGAACAAGTAGAGAATAGGGTTCACTGAGCTAGAAGAAAATGAAAAAGTGGGTCCGCCTTTTTCTACTGATTCTTATGATGTACAATTTTTTTCCGCAATATGACCAATTCTCCCTTTCACAGCAACACAAATAAATCAAAACATCTTATAATATTTAAACACAACTATATTAAAGTATATATCAAATGAAAGATATTTTTATGGACTATTTCAAAAATATATTTTAACATATAGTTAATTACGTATTTTTTAAAGAAAAAAATATTTTTTCTGAAAAAAATATGCATTATTTTTTTGTTTTTTGATTTTCTCGAAATATATATAAAGTTGTACACCATAAGAATCAGTAGAGAAAGGCGGACCACGCCCACAAGAACTCGCTAAATAATTTTAGCTTATGAACAAAAAATAAAACTCAGAAATTTATTATTATTTTTGATTGTAAGTTTAAAATTTAAAATATTGATTAAATATTAATTTGTATACAATATTGAAATTTAAAATAAAATTTTTTGGATAATTTCGAATTCACCAAATTATTGGTTTTAAATTTGTGGTTTAAATAAAAAAAGTATGTTGGAAAATTTTGTAATAAATATCAAAATTTCGATAAAAAGCTCGAGTTTTTACTTTTGTATAATCTGTGATAATTTTACACAAACTAAAATGCTCCTATTATCTAGTATTTTATGAAAAATATAAATACCAACCTCAGTATCTTGCTTGAATTTCCTTCAAGCAACAAGTTTTACGACCATCGCATTTATGAAATAAATGGAAAATTACTGAAGACAGCGAAGTAAACACGTTAAACTTAACAAGGCAACCGTGGCAAGAGACAAAGATAATTGCGATGACACCACACAAAATGTCCTATGGACATTACATTTCCCTATGATTTTTATTGTAGTTAGGTATGCACTCTATTTCCAGTGAGTTGTCTTTGTCTTATCACAAAAAAACACAAACAACACAAAGGCGAACAAGTAAAATTTGAAATTCGTTTACGTAACCAAAAAGTCAGTAGCCGATTAACAGTTTTTTGACAAGTGATTTTACACATTTCATGGAATGGTTAGTGGTACGCTAGGTAGGAATGTTGCATAGTCAGCTGTTGTAAATTGTATCTACTTGTCGGTTTGGGGCATTTGTGTTTGTACATGCATGATGAATGTACTTTAAAATGTGTGGGAAAATTGCTACTTGAAGAATTTAGGCGCTAAAAAAGCTTTTAACATCATTGGAATATATTTAGTTTTATATTTAATTGCCTCTTTGAAATCGGGCGAGCAAAATAAATTATAGAAAAGAGAGTGAAGCAACTACGAGTATAAGGAACGAAAATGTACTATGCAATATTGACCTGTGATCGTAGATAGTAAGCAGAACTCACAAATATCATTCGGTTTTCTCGTTGACATTTCTCTGCCAAATTTTTGTGTTCTTTTCTCAGCACATTCATAGGGTTTCATGTTGCAGTATGACCTGACACAATTCCTCTACAAAATTGGAAAATATATGAAAACGTTGCTATGAGTATAGTAACTTTACCTACATCTATAATTTGGACTAAAACTTAAGTATTTATATATGAAGTGCCGGTGATTGGAATTGCATCACATTATTATTTTTTCATTCCTAATGCTCATGTCAATATTGGCATGGTCAAAGCTTTCTTGTGCACTCACCTTAACTCGAAATTTTCGTCTTCGGCGACCTCCAGTAAAATTATCAGCTTAAAATTTCAGTGGAGCGTTTTTGAGTGAATTATTATTAAAATAAAAATTTATACAAATTTTGAAAAAATTTGAAAAATTAAAAAAAAATTGGCCCGAAAGTTTCTACATTTTGAGGCCTAGTGGAAATAAATGGAACTTCGAACTCATCAGAATGTTGACGAGAGTTTACCAACAAAAATTTACCACCATCTAACTGTTGTTTGATATGCGTTGGGGCGTTTTTTGAGTTTTTTAATCTGCAAAAAAAAATTATATTCAGAAATTAATTTTTATTTCTGTGAAACAAAATGAGGCTCCAGAACTGAGTTTCACTTTCGATCAAAAAAATATAACTCAAAAATAATGATTGTTTTTTATTAAAAAAATATATAAAAAAAATTATAATTTTTGATAAAAAAATAAAGTTAAAAAAAGAATATTATTTTTGAATAAAAAACAAAACAATTCACAAAATGATAACTTTTTCCGATCGAAAAATAATATTCCCTTTTGTTTCGTTTTATATTTGTTCCAAAAAGTATAACTTCGGACAAAATTTTTATTTCTGAACAAAAAATGCAAATTTATTATTAGTATTGATTACAAAGTTGAAAATCTTATTGATATTGATAAAATATCCTATGTTTTGATAGAACTCATAATGATAACAGTCCCTGATTTAAAGAAAACAATGTACCAAAACTAATAAGCTTTCCATCTTAGCGGCGATGAGTAAATACCAAAAGCATTATGAAGAAATTAGCATCCCAAAGCAGAATTCAAAGAAAATAAATGCCTAATGATGAAAAACTAGAATTTAATGCAAATATCATAGCTTAAAATTCTTTAAGTGCAAATATGTAGAACATCATCCTACTGCTATGCAAATAGTGGGCATCAAATTAGGAGGCTCAATTACTTTACTGCCTTTGGTGCATTGCGGTGGGATTGGATTAATCAACACGATCTGTGGTGCATGCATACATACATATATACATGCATATTACACACACACGTACACATTCACACATATAGTAAATACATATTCATCATTTCTTCCACAACCAAATAATTCAAACAGTAAATTTTCCCTGCATAAAGCGCACAGTAGCAAAATTAAAATTGCGCGCAGGTGTTGCTAAATCACGAACGCTAATAAAGAAGCTGATTTCGCAACTATAAGATTACAGTTTTCATAAAAGATCATCACTTCCTACACAGCCATAGTTGGTGGTCAATAAATTTTTAATTAAAGCCCCACTTTATAATTTCTACACACTTTTCCCACAAGTGCTGAATTTCAAGCCGAAAATTGTGATGAATTTGAGTAATCCTAACGCAATGAAGAAGGATATCAGATGAAATTTTGAGAGTTCATCTTTTTCATACGCTTTTTTCACGACTACCTACCTACCTGACTTCCGTGTTGTGCGGTGCAATTAATGGATAAAGAGTGTTGTAGTATCAACACGTAACGGTATACTTTGGCATAACAGGTTGCACATACATAAAGTATACATTTATTTCACAAAAGTGTACACAACCTTGCGCAATCTATGTACCTGCGCCGCTTTCGGTTCAACCAACCGATCGCCTATCAAATTTCTACTTAAATAAAAGCAAAAGATTTTCGTTCTTCTCTCTGTTTAGCAGCTTCCATTGAGGACTTTCGTATTCAAGGGAATAGCAGGCAGGAAGAACTGATAATAATACCTAAACTGAGATTCAGCTCATATTACTCGCCAGGTTATTTATGGCTGGTAAGGAGCTGTAGTCGCACACGCAGCACACGCCGACCGCAAAGTGGAAACGGAAGTAGAACATTTTTTATTTATTTTTATCTTTCTCATTTTTTTTCTTCGGACGGTCATCTTCTCCATTTTTCTTCGATTACAGGATGAGCTAAGGAATTCGTAAGGATAAAGTTAATAGCGAAGTCAGGTAGACAGCATAAAAGGCAAGAAGAGCAGAGATTGAATGCCAACTCGGATTACTGGCATATTAAGGAAGCCATAAGTAAATAGCGGAAGAAGAGAAATATTTGTCAGGAAGATGCGCAGTGGTAATAAATAGAGCTGTACGAACGCAAATAAATTATTCCTGAATTTCGAACTCTCATCGATCAGTGACTATGGTAGTGGGTTTCAAAATGAATTAAATCTATAGTAGCAAAAAAGCGAAGTCGAAGCTTCAAACTCACTTAAAATCTTTACAAATCCTGTGAGGATGAGTTTTAATCTACTCCCCAGAGTTTATGATAACAAGAAAGTTATAGGTACAATCCCTGCTCAACTGTCTATTTAGCCGACGACCTCACCATTGACTTGCAAATCGATATGTTTGACTCCAGCGACTAAAGATCTTCTCTTTCTCTGATGCTTAGAAAAATGCTAGAAAAGTAAACTCGTCGGAACGAAAGTGAGATATTCAGGAAGTTTTTAAACTAATAACTTCTTGCTAATCTTCATTATCGACCATTGGGCTCTCCTAAAACCAAATGTCAATGATACCAAGTGGTTTTTAAAATACGGATGGGAGCATACGTTTTTCACATTTTTCTAAGTCAGATTAAGTGTGCAGATGCTATCGTAAAATAAAACAAAATCATAAATTCGGTATCCGCGCTGGGTCAATGAAGAAGGGTTTCATAAGTAAAAAAGCCTGGTTGATTGTAATAAAAGATCCGTTTCTTTGTAACCGAGTCGCAAAAGAACATTTAAAGCAACAACACTAACTCCAAAAAAAATGTATAATTGGGAATTTAAAAACTGCGCTATTATGAATGAGACTTAAAAAATCCATAGAAAATTTCAGTTTAACACCCAATCATTTTTTATTTGTATAGTATTTTTAAATATATAACCACATCATTCAAGAATTTGCCAGCACACCTACTATTTTCCGTTCTTAAATACCACTAAACAAATATGATGTTTGATGAAAGGTTTCCTTTTTGTTGCTTTTGTAACTAAATGGAATTTTATCCGAGCTGGAGCGTTCTTCTGCAAGTCGGTTACAATAAAACGGGGCCAATATATTATCAAAACTGCATAGATGTATGGTCTAACATTTGAGGTCTTTCAGGTTCAATACCAGGCATATGAAATATCAAGGGATTGCCTCTCGGCAAAAGTCTGATTTAGTTTCTTATAAAAATAATGATTTCCGGCTTAATTCTTCTTTTCATTTTGGAAAAATAAACTGATGCCCGTGCTTTTTCGGGAAGTTATAATTTTATATAAAATTATATTACACTCTGTGCTGCATTAAAATACCAGACTAAGTAGTGATAGTGATAGAGTAAAACTGTAAGGGCCGAAAAGTTTAGTTAATACGACGGAATGCCAGCTGCTCATTTTTTGCAAAACTTGGTTGCTCTGTCATAAAATTTTTACTTCTTTAGCCCACAGTGTTCCTTTGTTTAGCGAGACGATTAAATAGCCATCAACATGAGGTGATTTAAGAAGAAGTGAACAACCTTGAGTACCAAAAAAAAATTATACTAAGATTATCTTACCAAAGAACCCAACTGATATTAATGGAGATTTGTTACAATATAATATTTTCTCTTCACATTCCCTCTATTTGCGCTATGCTTTGCTTTGGTGAAAGTGTGCCCTTTTCTAATCGGATTGTACTTATACCTATATATTGGTTTTTGTCTATAATTTCTTTATTTTATTTTAAATTTTTATAAATGATATAGAATTGAAAAAGCATATATCGGCTATAGAATTCATTAACCTACTATGTCAAACTCGGTTTCCTCATATAACTTATTTTTGTAATAATATGTATGTATTGAATACAGGGTGTTGCTTTAGAAAAGGTTTACATAAAAACTGATTTTGACATGATACAAATTTTAAAATATTAATGAAAAATATTTGAAATAGTTTTTAAAACTAAACCAGGTTTTCGAAATATATCAAACCCTTAATTTTGTTTATGGGTCATTATATATTTGAAAATTACCCTTTCCTACAAATATCCGATGGGGCAACGTTTTGCCAAATATTTACATCTAGGAAAATGTCAATAATCTGCTTTTCAATCAAAATAATTCTTTCTTTTACCATGATTTCAACTAATTCGAATTTTTGAGAAAATTGTATTGGAATTGGTTCGCACATAATTTTTACTTCATATAAAATGGTTATTAAAAATGGTAAATAGCTAAATTGTTTCAAAAATTGTGTTTCAAAATTCAAAGCGAGGATAAAGTGTGCAAAGTTTAATTGTGAAAAAACGCACCGGAAAAATTCGTGTGAGTGAGTTATAAATATCGTCTTTGAAGAAATATAACAATACCTCAAACTTTATTAAATTTCCAAAACTAAACGTAAGAAACCGCATCCATAAAAAAAATGTTCGGATGTAAGGCTTTGCAAATACATCTATGTATTATTCTTTTTATTTTAGCAACCACAGTTTTAGCTTTTATATTCAAACATAATTAATTTTTTATTCTGAAAATATTGCGAACCGGTCCACCGTGAGTGTGACGAAATTGGTTGGTTCTATGACGCCACGCTTGTAGTAACCTTGTACTCTATACTTAATACTTAATTTCAACGCGATTTCAGACTTTTTCGGAACTTAACCTGCAAAGGGTATTAAAATGGTTCTAAGCTAGTCGCGAAATGATACAAAGCTAGTCCCGGGGCGGTCCCGAAATATTTTCATCTTTATTATATTGGGTGGTTTTCATACATATGTGGCTTTCAAGGTGAAATAAAACGCAAACAATTTAATGTTATGACCAAGAATTCAGCTTTATTATAAATTAAAGGGTTTGTCATTATGTTTTTAAAGTTTTCATTTCGGGCAAGTGACCACCGCTCGAATAAATTCCAGCCGAGAGGCCCAATTTTCGACCACTCTTTGCAGCAATTGGGACCATATAACACGCCGAATATTATCTTCCAAGGCGTCAATCGTTAATATTGCGCAGTGCGAATCGAATCATTATTTTGGTAATAAATTTACACAATTAGCAAACGTTGTTCCGAAGTAAGTCTGCTTATTATGAAATGGCAAATCAAACTGAGTATAAATCAAGTAACAGCTGTAAAAAAGACCAAATCCGAAAAAAGTATTGCCACATTGAAAACCATATGTTAAAAATAAACACTATTTATAAGTTTCAAATTAACACCCGCAGTTTTCCAGTAGTTTTCTAGTAGTTTTCTTCTCCCATTTATGATACTTTTGACTTACAATGCCATTGCTGACTGTAAAATAACAAGCCATGGTAAAAATTACACACACTAATACTTGGATAATAGGTATTAAATTGTTAACTAACATATGTATGTACATACATATATATTTATACATATATACATACATTAGGGTGGGTCAATTAAAAATATTCAAGCAGTTCACAAGTATTTTTGACCAATGGACAATTGAAATGCACTAAATAGATGGACTTTTTAGTATTTTTGTGAATAACGAAATTCTTTTTAGAGGCACGATCTATAGTACCAGAAACGCGACAATACTTTGAACTTCTCTTCAGCGCCATAAAATTTGACCCACCCCAATATACATACTTTATGTATGTATGTGTAAATAGTATGGCAATTGCTAACGAGTATATGAACAATAAAATGTGCAACACGTCCAATGCAGAGGCAATTGCAGTTGCAATTGCAATACGTGATATGTTGTTCCCCTCATCATCGCCACCGATGTGTATGACCGCAACATACTTCAATCATAACAACAAACAATATTACTTATATAATGTATGGTGGTAAGAGCCTACAGCTGCCGCCAGAACAGAAGCCCTTTTTGTTTTGTCTGATCAGTAGCGGAAGCAGAAAATGGCTAGCAAATGACAGCAGCAAAATCGACCGACAGTACTCCGTCATCGACCAACAACAACAGCAGCAGCAGCAGCAGCAACAGCAGCAGCGATGGCAGTGGCTACCAGCAATCAGCAGAAAATACCACAGTCGTAGTAGTTGCATCTTGCTCGGCTGCCGCATGTGGTTTATTATTATTATTATTATGAGCTGAGGACACGTACTTTTGTATTTTTATCTTTTGCTGCAAACTGCAACCAGTGTAGAACAGGTGGTGCTGAATCTTTTTTTGGTTTACTCTCGGTAAGGTCGAATTGTGGATATTACTAGTAGCGCCCAAGGATTTCGAATTTAAATAGCGATCGCCAAATTAACTATGTAATTGCAGAATTTATTATTATTATTTTTTGTTGTTTTACCAGATAAATTTGAAAAGTTATATGCATTTAAATATATATTTTTTGTGGCTGCTTTAAGAACTTAAATTAATAAAACCAGAGCAATTCGAAATCTTTAAAGGTTGATAAAACAGAGACTTAAGTCTAGAAACATTTATGATTTATAAAATTATTGCAAAACATATTTTGGTTCCAAAAAAGTAAATATGCAGTCATTTGGTTTAGTCAACTGTTTTCGTAATTGGAAGGTTCAAATCGTGGCAAAATTACGGCATAATAGACAAGGGCAGACAAAAATAAAACTACTTTAAAAGTAAGTAGTTTTTTCAAAGAACACCGCAAACATTTGTTAAATATAATGGGTATAGTAAATAGATGACGGAGACCTTTTGACAAGTTTCGACACTTAACTTATTTCTAATTAATTTTTAGTTTACTTTTTATAAAAAGTACACTTTATTATATAATAAAAAATTTTGTGTAAATTGATTAAAAATTGAGCAAATCTTAATCAAAATTTCAAACTCTTTAATCAGAATTTTAGAAATTGTTGAGTATGAACATTCAATTTTTAACACCGTTAGCAAAAAAAAGTAACAAAAATTAACTTTTCTTCAAATTTGCGCTTTACTATATGAAGATTGAATTTACTTGTAATTAAACACAATAAAACAAAAAAGTAGTAAGTAACAAATAAACAGTCGAAACTTGTCAAAAAGTCCCTATTGTCCCGAAATGGTCCTAAACTACTGCCAAAATAGCCCAAAATGATTCCGAAAAAGTTCTGTATTTCAAGACAAAAAAAAATGTTATCTCACTCATATTTTTACGTGAAGACTTTTAAAATATAATTGCCAAGATAATAGTTACCGATGACTTAAATAATGTATTTTGCTGATAATTCGAACAAAAAAAAAAACTTTTACAACAAAAACTGTCGGTAGTGTCCTGAAAACTAAACGATTTGCCAAATATTTTTATCTATATGTACCGAATTTTTTATATGAAATCAATAAACTAAGCATCCGTCATGTAATATAAATTCTTTTAACGCCAAACTTTAAGCAAATAGTTAAAAATCTTGAAAAAGATTTTTTAAATCGGTTTGATTTAAAATTTTTCGATTTTTGGAACATGGCTGTATATAAGTCGAAGTTTCGAAACCTTTAGAGAATTTATAAAAATTCAACAGTTTTTTAAAAGTTGTCATCAAAATCTCAAAATTTTTAGCGAAATTTGTAGAAAATTTTCGGGTAAGCACTTTTGTAGCTTATTCAATTTTACTGTAATAAATTGTAGGTTTAAATTTTTTTGCATAATGTATTGCGCCTTTTTTCCATAAAACAAGTAAACAAAATTTACTTTTGTATGAATACCGGTCAGCATGCAACATGGGTTTCAAAACTGCATACTTGAAAATTTTCTAAAGATTCAGAAGAAAAATTTTAAATTTAGATTTCATGTTTTTGAATTGGACAAAGGTCCAATGGTTTTTGATGCAGAATAATTACCTATATTTCTATAAAAAATAATTCAAATTAACTAAGAAAGAACTTGTTAATATATTTTGCTATTATTTTTATGAATATCCCTGTAAATCTAAACAAAAGAGTTTTCGGCGACTTAAATTTTTCTCAGTCATAATTATTATCAAACGATCTTATAAATTCAATTTCAAAATAACAATTATCGATGGCTACGGAAACGAATTTCGATACAATACGATACCATATCGATCCACTGTCATTCGATATGGATATTCTTTACTCGATACTTTTAAAACGCTATTTTTCGGAATCGAGTATTTGAAAAAAATTATTTAAAAGACAATTCGAGCCCTAACCGTGGAAAAAATGTAAATGTTTTTTCAAAATTTTATTTTTGCCACAGAAGTGCTCCTAGAGCATCTAGAAAAAAAAATTGTTCGCAGTGAGGGTTCGTATATATGGATATGACAATCAGGCAAAATGAAAAAGGGATTAGGGAATACAAGGCCCGCATCAAGGTTACGCTGCAAGCACTTTCCCACTGACAAACAGATTAAAAAAAATATAATTTTTTTACTCAGCTTAGTTTTAATTTAGTATCGATATTTTATTGGGTATCAAGTCTTTGAAATTCGATAGAGCGACACTTTCAATGAGTAACATATCGATACTTTGTGCCCGATATCGTGTCCCCTAAAAACAGACTTTTAAAACTCTTCCGGAAATTTTGATAACTTTTTGAAAACTCAGTCATACAGTTTTATTAAGAAACTTTTTCATGACCACTGTCTGTTGCAGGGGGACCACTAGTGCCAATATTTCGCGTAAAATCCCACTCGACTATACTAACCCCCATATCATATTTTACTTTACGCCTTTTCAGTCTACACTTTAAACTTTTCACTATCCAACTAAGAAAACTGAGACCCAATAAAAAAAGTTTGCCAACCACTGCCACTGTGTATGAGTGCGTTGTGGCGCGTAAATGTCATTAATACCGCAACGCACATCCGTAGAAGGATATGTGATCGCTTTAACTCTGCACTAATGAAAGAAAAATTAACAATAAAAACACTTCTTCTTATGCCATGATAGTGATGGTGATGATGATGATGATGACGATGACGATGACGATCAAGATGAGCATAAAACAGCAGGAACAAAGCAAACTAAATCAAAATGGATAGGCGAAGAAGCGAGGGGTATATCGATGCGAAATGCTACCAGTGTTGCAAATAAACAACACAACTGCTGGCAAACAGTCGGCCGCCAACGTTGTTGTGGTGGCTGAGATGGCAACAACAACAACAATTGCCTCGCTTCAGCACAACTGCATTTCTGGCTCTCGTCGTCTTGCCGTCTTTTTTTTGTTTTTTTTTTTTTGTTTTTCATTGGCATGGACATGAATACGTCAAGTTCAAATGACTTCCTGCAGCGTATGTGACGTGTAGAACTAATTGCTCAGTTGGCAAGTGCTGACGCTTTTCGCTAACACAAATCACAACAACAGCGCCAGCCAGCCGCGCAGCCACATAGCCACATAGCCATAGAATCAACCAGCCAAGCAATTTGATGGCCGGCCATCCAACACCAGTCGATGAAGATGACATAAATCAGTTTTGCAACAAATCAGTGTGGATGCGCATGCGCGAACGGACAATAAAGTGTGATACAAGTGTAAATCAAGTGGTTGAGAGATTCTCATGGAAACTATGAAAAAATAAATACAAATAATTATTTGAAATTAAAAGCGAAAGCGCCACCTGTAGCGAAACCCAGTGGCCCGCTTAGCTGCAGCATCGTAATTGATACTGTCGAAAGATTATTGTGAAAATTACACAAAATTTGGCGCACATTATTCATGTGAGCTCGCAAGCGCTTGATTAAATAACAACTCAGTGAGAGCGCGAGCAAAAAAAAAAGAAAAATTCAACAGAAAAACAAACAAAACATTCAAAAGACTTAAGCAACAAACTTGCAGTGGTATGCAGCAGCTAATAGCCCGCCAGCTTGCGTGAGATTTTTTTTACCTCAACATCTCCTAAAAACGGCGTTAATTGTTGATTTTACTAGGCAAAAGCCAAGCCTGTCGGCTAAATATGGTACCCCACTTTTGTTTGACTACTAAATCAAATATGCTGACCAAAGCAAAATTTCAAAGCTCCTGAAGCAACAGATTTGTGTGAAGTGTGTGTGGAAATTGAAACTGTCTGCGATTTGTTGGTTTTTAACAAGTTAATTTGTGTTAGCTACCTGAGAGCAGGCAGTCTTAATTGCTTGTTGACGTTTGTTGTGCATCGCTCATAATTTTAGGCAGTTATTTGTGGCATGTGAAGTTGAGAAATTGATTTCATTGAATGCAAGATGTACTGATGCAATGCACATGGTGAAAATTTAACGAAATAAAAAATACTGAATTATTTTATACTTGCAAATACACAGGGTAGCTTTTTATGCCTCAAAAAGTACAACGTAACAAATTTTACGTATTTGTGACTGAAACTATTTATTAAAAAAAAATGGTTTCAACAGAAAAACAGTCAGGCGCCTCAACAAAAAAAAGTTGCGGTTTTTCAAACGGAACTTTAAAATTAATTATGTTTGTTATGTGAACTGGATCGATTTGAAAATTTCGCCAAAAGGGGTTTTAATTTATGGGTTTTTTAATAATAAAAAAAATATTTTCAAATATTTCCAAAGAAAACTCTTGAGAATAATGTTATTTAAAAATTTATTCAACTTAATCTTAATAAAAAATTTGTTGCACAAATTCTGAAATATTTTTATACATAACTTTTATGTTTGAACTATATTATGATCCGAGGTAATTTGTTTAAAAAAAATATTTTAACGAAAACTTTTTATTTATAAAAACCCTCAAAAATACATGCTAATTCAAATCAGTTCAGCTCACCTAAATGTTAATATTATTGCGAAATATTTTAGTTTATGTCTTAAAATATAATGATTATTTTTTGGATGGGAAGTGGTGCATCAAAATGTACCTATTCTTCAAAAAGTTAAAAAATAAGTATGAAGGTTTTTTTTTCAAATGCTTCATTTAAAAAGAAAATAACTATTAAAATCGGTTTGAGCACTTTGAGTGTCAAATCGTTACAAACATTACCCATATAATAAATTTGTATGCCCAAGCGCTTGGTTAGCACCGACCACTTTAGAGCAAATAAGTTTGTCTCAAAAACTATGCTACCAAAATCTACCAAATTTGGTGCACTTCAAGTCAATAAGCACAATTCCGAAAATTGTAAAAATCGTACACAAACCATGCCCATCTCTTATGCAACTCTGTAAAATAATAAAAAATAAAAAAGCCGATATTTATTAACCATACAAAGTAATTTGCTCAAACGAGATTGGGCTTGAGAATGAAATACATACATAGAACCATAAATGTTAGGAATGGCCATGGTATCGCCCACCTCAGAGAAATTAGGTATAACCCCCAAAGTGCTTTGTCAAATTTTACCACATAACGTACACGTACTTTGCATTTGTAGTCAAAAAGTACAGTTTCAAAAATTATGATAAATCAGAATAAATTTACAATAAATCTAAAAGTATAATATTTAACTTAATCATGCCGCAAATTCTTTCAGATTTGGTATAAAGAATTTAATTGGGGAGAAAAATAATTCAAAATTCAAAATTTTGAGAAATGGGTGTGGTACGTTGGAATTATATTAATATCCTATTCTTTTTATTCAAATCAATAAACGCCGTTTAAAGGTCTTAATGGCTGGGAAGATATGGCGGATAGGATTTTCATCTTAAATGGGGGCTAATAATAATATAAATATATATATAATAATAGGAACTTTAAACTTTTTTTTGCTTATTTGAAATAAAAACTTACGCTGTGTATTTAAAGTTCGGGTGCAGCTCTTCCTTACTTGTTTTATAATAAGTGTAGATGTAGAAAAACATCCTTTCAAAAAGGAACATATATTATTGAAATTAACAGCTTTAGATACACATTTTTTCAAACTATCGGGGAAACATGGAAAAATACACATTTTATAGAAAACAGAACACTTAGTTCTTTTTCAAAACATTCGTCTTTAAGACCTATATGTTTTTGCATTCGAAGAAATTAGCTGTCGCAACATTTATTCCACTCTGAAGTGGGTATCTCAGAAACATGGTTTCTAAATACCTCAACACCAACTTAAGATGCTAAAAAAACCCTCACCGCGCAATTTATTCTTAGCAAATGCTAGCCGAAAGCAGTTATTAGATGATAAACCGGGTAAATATAGAATGTGAGTCAATATTTCGACTATAATGCGATGTTTTCCATTTTTATTATTTAGTCGTTAACTTCAAAGGTGCAAATTGTTGTACACCATTTAGCATAGACTGTTCTTCGATCTTCAAGAGCAACAGTATCAACTGGTTCAGTTTTACGCAAGAAGAAGACGATCGTTTCTTTCGAACCGTTCCATGAACGAACTACCTTTTTTGGATTTGTCTCATTGCGAAACCCCCAAACAGAGGATTGTTATTTTGTTTCGGCTAGAAGCAATCTTCAACACTATAAACTTTTTCAGAAGCATTTCTTTGCATCAATCCACACGAGCCTCCTTTGAGGTTTGGTTAAATTGTGTGAATTAAAATTATTGCAGACTTTCTTCACTACTAAATGCTGGTGAAAAGTTTTTTCGAATCAACTTCTAGCAATGTGCTTCAGATGAATCTATCTCCCGATATATCACATGCCGATCCATCTGAATCACTTCATGCACAGCATCGATATTTGCTCAAACAACAGCAGTTGATGGTCGACCATTTTTATTTTGAAATTCCAAAACCGAACCAAAGAAAATCGTTCGTTTCGGGTCAAAAAGAAAATCCACTACAGCATTTTGTATAGTATACGATCCAACCTATAGAAAACAAGGAGTTTCAACCCTAAGCCAATATTTGAGTGTTAATTAAAAATTCTGAAAATGCAGTTTTTGTATTTAAAAAAAGGGGTAATAACTGATAAAAATTGTCGATAAGCCCCTGAAAAGCTCTTAAATTAATAATACGATTAGAAAATGTTGTTCACGTAAATTTTAAGAAATTGTGACTCATCCTTTTTTCAGATCTAAAAAAATCTAAATTTAGCCATGTGGATATGTGCAAATAGTATTCCACATAACTTTTTTTTTAATTATAGGACTGCAAACAACGTTACTTAATCCAGTTTCCAAATCTGATCCCAAACTAGCCATAAACAAGTCGTGAAATGGTGCCAACCTTTTCTTGAAAAAGCCCAAAAATTACCCGCAAATAACCCCAAATGTATTCTTAAAATTGTCCACAAATAGTCTCAAAATAGTCCGTAGCTAGGACCGAATTGGTCCTCAACGTATCGCACAATAAATACAAAAGAGTCACAGCTCTCAAAATAAATTTAGAAACTAGAGATCTAGCTAAAAATCTACTATCCGGCTATTCGACTAGCCGATTACCAAGTTTTTTGATAGTTGATAATCGTTGATAAACGTTAATTTTCGATAAACCGCTTACCATCGAGTAGCTGGAAAATCGACAAACCCAAATTATTCAAATAGTTATAGTGACTCCCAAGAAATTCATAAAAACTTCATTATTGTGACAAACGAAATTAACGATTAGTCGGCTAGTTGTTTCTGGGTAGTTAGTCGTCGAAAAAGACCAAAAGAGACGGTTATTCGATTATGTGTAGTCGACGATTTCTTTTAACCTTACCTTTTAAATAATCGATTAAAAGCAAATCAACAAACAGGCATAACGATATTTTTGTAGTTGAACAAAATAATCATTTAGAGAAAAATATTGTCATTAGTTAGGTATGTGCTTTGGGAATTGATTTATGAGGAAAACAAATTTGATATCAATGATTCAGAACTTTCTTGGCGGCTTAAAGCGTTGCACCTTTTAACTTTGAAGTTACTGTTCAAAAAACTAGGAGTAGTATCGCAACAATCGATATATTTCTTTTAGCATAGCCAACAAAACCTAAGGTAAATATTACAAAGCAACATTACCTAGAGAACCTCTTCTTATTTGGAGTTTAATCAACATTAACTTCGCGGCAAATATTTAATAAGTCTAGAGCGCATGAAGTCTGGGCGTATGAAAACATTAATACCAAAATTGGAAAACTAAATAATTAGCTACAAAAAAGCATAAAAAACAATTTTTGCAAATTCGCGAAAATTTAATTCAACAAAAAATATATATTTGCGAATATTCCATGCCTTAATTAAGCTTTCAACATTTTATTGCTATGAACATCATAAAAAATCTACAAATATTTATTGCTATTCAAGATAACTGATCATTGATCTCAACGAAAACAAACACCGCCAGATTCGAAGTGAATCAAATACAAAAAAAAAAAAAAAAACAAAAAAAAAAACAAAGACGATTTGAAAGCCAAATAACTCAAAGTGCACCAAAAAAGGTGATATGTTAACAAATTGTGTTCAAAAAAAGCTCAAAACATAAATTGTAAAATTTAAAACCAGCAAACTAAACAATAATTAAAACGATCACACAAATCACAGCAACAAAAGGAGCACAACAAATCGCTTTATCGCTACGTCGAGCGTGCAACGCGTGTCCACGACCCACGGCATAGCTGATGAATCGGAGCAACAATAAAAAGTGTGTAAAATATAGAAAGCCATAACGCTAATGAACTAACTATATTTGGTATGGAATTGTGAATTTTTAGAACGAATTTTACTTAACACTTGACGGTCGCAAAACCAAAAAAATACAGCGAAGATCAAGATTTTGTAGAAATAATAAAACAACTAAAAAACAAAATAGCAAATAATTTTCTAAAAATGTCGTCGGTTGTGGCTTTGGGCCATAAAAATTCAAGCCACACGACCAGCAACAGCAACATGCAACAATCGCACAATAACAACAACAAACAGAGCATTAATAGCACTCAAATAAAAACGACCAGCAGCGGTAGCAACAACAACAACAACAACAGCAGCAAAAACATGAGCAACACCAAGAGTAAAAGCAAACAGCTCAGCAATTCTACAACAAATTTGTGCGACTCAAGGTCCAATCTAACTAACCCTGTGCCTACGCCTTGTCAACGTTTAAGGTATGATGTCACACACACACACACCCATAGATAGATAAGCATTTATGTGGTTATTTTTTATTAAGTTTTATATAAATTTTGATTTTATCATGTGCCAGTTTAATTTTATGCGCGTCTTCAGCACTAAGATAGTAAAGTTTATGATATTTTCCAAACATTGCCAAATTTGATAATGTTGCCATTTTAGGTAGCGTGTTAATGATTTTTATACAAATTAGACGTTGATTGTCATTAGCGTTTAGCTTTAATCTAATTTGTTATTTTTTTTGTTGTTATATTTTAACCATTCTTTATGTTTAGATTTTATTCTTTGTCACGTACACTTTGTTGCTTAATTGTTATTTATAAGTTCAAGCATTTGATGATTACAAATTTTGGAGTTTTTTATTCAAAGTAAAGGGAATGGATAAGAAATCAAAGGTTGAAGGTAGTTAATAGAATTAAAAAAAATATACGGATGACATTCGGTATAATGTTGTGAATTCGAATGCAATAGAAAAATTAACAAATAATTTCACCAAAGGTAATAACTTTTGCATTTCTGTTAACTTTATCACAATTTCCGATTAGGTTTGATTGTTGAACTTTTTTCGTGATGAAGTTTTCCAAAGCCTCTGTCAGTTCCAAATCACTATTGTAATGATTCATTCGTTCTATAAATTTAGTTGAAATTTTTTTTCAAAAGGGTGGCAACCCTCTCGGCGTATATTTCTCGAATAAAGCTTCCCTAAACCTTTTTTGGTTGACACCATCATAATAGTATTTCAGTTACCTTGCCAATTTATTTAAGTTAGCAACTCTATTCAAAAATATGTTTTCATATAAACGCCTTCATTTCATAAAAATACTTTCATATTTCCGTAAGCTTAGAAATTCAAATAAATTAATATTTTTATACAGGTGCTACCCTTGAATCACATGCCCTAACATGTTCCTTAATTTCATAATTTAATGTTCGATCAAAGAGGATTTTTGCGGGAGGGAATTAAAAGTAGAAATTTTTTCCCCAATAATCAGTGATTTTTTAATTTAATTTAATTCAGTTTTTACACAAGTGGCAACCTTATTAAAAAATATTTTCTAAATAATGCTTTCTTAAACCTCTTTTGTTTGAAATTCTTATTTTACTTCGAAATCATTTCGGCATTAGTTCAGATCATTTCGGACCCAGTTCGGGACTAGTTTCGGACCAGTTCGGACTACTCTATATTTTTTTTTACCAAAAACTTACTATAGGTGGCGCTGCTGCAGAATTTTTAATATTCTTCTGAGTTCTAATTGAAAAAATAGTACGTTACTGAGGAATCCATTTTGAATGTGTGTTTTATTATCGAACTTATGGTACACGATGTTAAAAAAAATTGTACTAATTTTGTTAAAAGAAACTGTTTCTTTTAAATGTTTTATGACAAAATTGCATTAATAAAAAAATATTTATTAGTAAACAATATTAGTAAAAAAAAACTTTTGCATTTATCTTTCAAAAAAAGTATTTACAAAAAAATATGGCATACAAAAATTTCAAAATAGAAACGAAGTGAAAAAACTACATTGCAGGCTTTTTGTTTATTTTGTTGCTTGATAAAGTTGTGCTCAATTTTTATAAGGTTTTATAGGGCTAAAAAGCCTTTCGTGATTTTGTTAAGAGAGGTGTAAACTCTCAATAAGATTTGGTTTGATCAAATACGGAGACCCTCCATTTTGTATCACAGTGTAATTGTTATAATACACTACTTGATATTCGCGACTCCATCTGTGTTGCTTACAACATTTCCATATAATTACTGAAGACTTTTTAAAATCTCAAAATTCAGCTATGTTGAATATAAAAACAATGCCCTTTAGTCACAGTAAAAAAGAAGTCGACTGGAAAGGTAGTTTCAACTTTTTTACAAACTTTTCAATGAAATTTCTGCCTAAAATGGCTGCAGCTAACTTAAGGACCAACTTTATCTCGACTACGACTAGGGCGTTGTTTTTAACCGCACAAAAACTTATTAGATTTCTGGAAGTCTTAACTAAGGTATCTTCTAAATTATTTTTATATGTATGTACATTTTTTTTTTTCAAAATATAGTATAGATTAGATCCTTTTTTATGTTTTCAATATCGTCTTAGTCGGAGTATAAAAGCATTTATAATTGCACCTGCACCATAGCTTTCTAATTTGCCAAAAATGGAATCATAAACTCAGATTTTCTAAATAATTCGCCTCTAGCGCCACCTAGGGCATTTATTTTTCATAAAAGTATTTTTTATTACACTATCACCATACTTTTCTAATATCTTCAGTTATAATACGGATTTTCTAAATAAAATCTCGACTCGTGCGTCATCTAGCGGATTAAAATTATAATTAAATAGTGGTATTATATTGAATTTTGGTGCTATAGATATGACTAAAACGGTATGTAGTTTGTAGCTTAAAACTCAATCACTTACATATGTAGTTAAAACCAAATTTGCTTCTAAATGAAATACTTGAATGCAAAAAACAATTAACCCGCTCATGCCCGAATTAAAATGGGCGTGGCAAAAATTTGTTTGAGTAGACATATAACCTAGAGTTGACCTCAATATCAACTGACAAAAATTTCAATGTCCTAGGTGTCCTGGTTCAAGAGCTACAGGATGTTGCGTATATGCAACATTGGGCAATGGTGTTATATATTTAAAGTCAAGTTGATTTTTTTTCAAATACCGTTTATTTATATTTATGTATGATTTATGTATGGGGATTGGAGCACAAGTGCACATTACATTTGCTGCATTTACAGCCTGGAAACCCAGTGCGCATACTCTACATCTTCCTCTTGTTCCCCATTCCGGCCAATGACTATAACCATCAAGTCGTAGTGATTTTGCTGGATCTGCAACATAAGCTCTTTTATAGGGGTTTGATTCAGAGCCCGTAGAAGGAGCTGGTGATGATGGAGCTGGTGGTGATGGAGCTGGTGATGATGGGGATGAGTTCATTGTCAAAGGGAGTGACGATGGACGACCTCTCTTTTTGGAGACAACTGTAGTTTGACTAGCGTTCAAAAGCTCGGAAGCAACATCCAATTGGAAATTTATGAGCGCCATATGCTTCAATTCGCCGTCTGTATGCGTGATGTCTCTGCGGTACAATAACCTGGACGAGGTATAGTTATAAACTTCTTCTCCTGCATAATTTGAAACTAATTGTACGCTCTTATTATCATACCAACGACAAGCAATCAAGTTGTGCGTTGCTTCGTATTTGAAATCGCTTGATCCTCGTCCTGGTTTTTGAAGGTCTTTCTCACTGATTATAGCACAATTTTTCAATCGGTTGCTTCTAATTGTACCAACGGCCAATATGCCTTTTTCTTTCAGAGCAGTCATCAAGCTTATTGACGAAAACCAATTGGCAAGAAACAGTTGGAAACTTTGGTTTACTGGCAAATTGGATGATAAAAATAGCACGATATCTGATGAAATTCCCAAGCCATAAGTCTTGCACGTCCCTTCTCCAATGTACAGATTAAAATCATATATAATCCTAGATACACCAGCTCTCGTAAATATTTTGAAACCCCACAAAGTTTCTTCAGCCGAATCATCCCAATCAAAGTTGGCAAATTTTTCAATGTCAGCTTGAGTCAGACCGTTTGGGCGCATCTTAGAATGTGCATACAAAAAAGTTTTATTTTTCGAAAATTACCACAATAGACCAATGTTGCATATACGCAACACGACATTTACAAAATTATTACAGGCAAACTAAATAATATTTTCATGCGGGTTTTTTTTTAAATACTCACTTACCTTTCTTTATTTAGTTGTTGAACTTGGTTTTAGGATGAAGTTATTATTTTATTGTTTTTTTAACACTTTTTTAAAACCACATTTTTTTGCACAATGAATTTGTCAACTACGTTCTCGGGAGAATAGCTACTAACTGAACGCTGTGCAGCTGACTACCGAACAATTAGATGTAAGCTCACTCAACACATGCAGCTATATTTCTGCGAAAGGTTCAAAACAAAAAATTTAAAATAACGGTAGTTAGAGGCTCATAAATACAATGTTGCGTATATGCAACATCGGGCATGAGAGGGTTAAGTAAAAAATCTACATGCATATGTACATACATACATACAAATGTTTATGCAAATTAATGTAACGCCACTGCACTTCTTTTATTTACAATCAATTGTTTATTTTTATTTTCAGTGAAATATTTCGCCGCTCCATCGCCAGCAGTGTACAATCGAGTTCACGTGAAAATACCTATGAAGAGGTGAGTACCAAAATGGAAAGCCTTGCGCAATGGAAAATTTAAAATATAACAACCCTTTGAAAATTATAATCATCTAGTACATATATTAAAGAATTAAACAAAAGAGCAAATATGAAGATTCCTCGATTGTTGCATTTATTTTCTTTTATTTGCTACAATGAATGAGAATATTTCAATTTCATTACACGAAGAAACAGCAAATACAGTTTACGCGGGAATTTATACACATGCGACAAAGATACAAAAATACAACATATGCACATGCACACATAGTATGTATGTATGTATGTATTTATATCTATGTACATACATACACATGTATGTCGTAATCATGTGGAAACTTTCTTTTGTATAATCGTAAAAGAATAGAATACATTACTGCCGCTTTGGAAATTTTCGTAAAACGCATCAAATTTCATAATGTACGGAATCTTATTCTTCTTTTGTGTGTGTGTGTTTTTTTTGCCAAGAATGCGACGCAGATGAAATAAACTATGCACTCAGTGCATATACACAAACATACATGCACATTCTATATACTTATGTAAATAAAAAGCATTTGGAGTTTTCAAGAAAAAAGAAATAGGAATTTTGTTTGATTTTTTTTTTGCGTTTTAAATCCAAAAGAAATGCGATGCGCAGGCGCGCCTTAATATTCACTTCAGATACATCAATATATTCTATTGCTTATTTAAATAAACATCAGCGCCGCCTTAAGGTCCAAAGGATATTGAAGTTGAAATACTAAATAGTGAAAATCATATTGCAAGAACGAACTAACTAACTCAATGTACAATGTAATCATTGGCAACGTCTTGTTTAATAACCGTTTTTCGAACTTCGAATTTACTTGTAATTTTGTTTACTAAAATCAAGGAACCTAGGCGAATTCGTATAAGGTGACTAGTACAAAAACAAAATGTACATGTATTTCGCTTTTATTTTTTGCGGGCCGACTGTCAAAGTCAATTGACACATTCTATAAGAAAGCAAAGCGAATTCATATAAGGTGATAGCATAAAGAGAGCCATGTATTTTTTTGTTTACATTTTTGTGGGATAATTGTCAAAGTTTTCTGTATTTTGTTTTTGCTTTTACGATTTTGACAGCTATCCCTCTGAAAGCAAAAACAAAATACACGCGGTGCAAAAGAAAAAATAACGACGCATTTGACTATTGCTATCACCTTATACAAAATCCTTCATTTTGACAATCAATAGGCTGATTCGAATAAAAAAAATTAAAAGTGAATTCATATAAGGTGGTGTCGATCAAGCAACTGAGTGAATTCGCTTGCTGAACTAAATGTCAAAACTATGTGTTTGTTGTAATACTCACCGATTCTCAATGTCATTGTGCGTACAATTTATTAGTGTACATTTTTTTTGCTGTACGCTCAACACCAACTGGTATGAATTCACCTGGAAAGAAACATTGAATACTTCCTGCAGCAGAGCAGCTAATTTGATTTTTTTTTTTAATTTATTAATTTCAATTTTACATTTGTTACAGGGGCATTGATTTGTATAATATATTTATGTGTCGTTTTTTTAATGCTGCTGCAAATATTTTCGGGAACTTCCTAGCGTTCGGAGCCTCTCTGTTAAGACGCCACTGAATTCCTAGCACTTATGTATGTATGTATGATAGATAAACATACTCATAAGTGGAAATTCTTACGGTAGGCAAGCTAGCCGAGTATTAATTGAGTGCTACCCCGTCTTTGAGGTGCTGAGCCTGTGCGCCATCCTCCCTTTCACTGTCAGCGAGTACATACACACGAATTTTCTTTTCACACCAGCAGCTGCTCATCTGTATGGCAGATCCTTGAGGTTACTTCTGTCTCCTGTTTGGCGCTCAACAAGCAGCTGAAATAAACATTTCCAATGTTCAATATCTTTGCATTGTTTTTAGTTCGTTGGTTTTGTTTTTTTTTTTTTTGGTTCTCTCCGCTGTCACTGAACCTTCCAATATTACATACTGCGTCACTAAAGGAGCTGTTAATATATTTATTGTTTTTTATGTATACAGATATGAGGCCGGTAGGAAAAACGTTGGTGCGCAAAAATTTCTTCTGCAAACTCGCGCCCTTTCTTCGAACTGCGAACAATTTGAAGATAGCAAGATTTGCATGAGTTCATTATTAATATGTATTTCAATCACTTCCAGAACTTGGTATTTCAGTTAAGATAGGTTAAAATGATAATCTTCTCACTCGGAAGAATTGTTGGTTAGGGCGAATATAGGTAGGGGTACCCAGTACTCACATACCTGCTGATCCCTCCACGATTGTGCCGACTGGAAATAGTCACTAGAGGTGATTCTGCTCAAGCCCCTCAATAGCTTAGTTATGTGGAAATTATGTTTTTTTTATTTATGTAAAGCATATATAATTTCTTATAACTTGTGTGCATATTTTTAATCGAATTATTGATTTAGAATAAATTCAGTGGGCTTGACAATTTTGTACATTTTCTTTTTTAATGCCAGAAAAAATTTAACTTTTGATGTCAATACGAACATAAATGAATATATTTACGTCAAAGAATGATATTTTACCATGGTATAATAAAAAAAAGGTATTGTCACTTAAGGGGTGGTTGTTATAATTTCGAAATTTTCGGCATACCAGCCTTAGAGTGATGCCGACTCTATTTATTTCTAGACAA
The DNA here is from genome assembly GCA_951828415.1 of Anomoia purmunda. Classification (NCBI taxonomy): domain Eukaryota; kingdom Metazoa; phylum Arthropoda; class Insecta; order Diptera; family Tephritidae; genus Anomoia; species Anomoia purmunda. The sequence goes on from OX639994.1 coordinate 125,803,273, forward strand.
AATAGAAATAGAAATGGTGGAAACATAGTACATTAAACAGTTTTCCCAAGAAAGTATGTATAGCTACCTACTACTGATTATTTGCTTCTGTTTTTCTTTCACTTTTCGTTTCGAATTGATAAGAAATCAAAGTCGTGATATTTTCATATTTGCAGCGAATGGTGATTCACAAAATTTATTCACAAACTCTAAAATTGTCGCCAAAGTCTAGCGAATAACTTAGCTTGGGATGACGATAAATCGTTCCAATATACATCGTCTAGCGAATAAGTTTGTTATTTAATACAATAATATGCAAGATTCTGTATCGCTCTATGAGTCACAAGGAGATCACAATTATGTTGCTCACCACATGCGCTCCACATCCAGCGTTGGCTCCAGCATAGATTAAAATAATCCCGGTCATAGAAGAACAAGATTTCGACGGGGATGTGTTAGTGTAGAGTCCACAGACAACACAAAAAGGCGGGTTTATAAAGTCTAGTTCCGATCTGGGCGTCAGCTTCATCATAGCGACATAAGCTGTTGCGCGACCGATTAGATGAGGAACGTCGACGCTCACAGTTACTACGAACAACCGAAGCAGGACTGAAGATGGCATACAAAATGGTAAAAACAGATGTTACAAGCTGGCGTTGTTGATACTGGCTTTAGCTATGAAGCTAATCTTTCCGAAGAAAAGGTTACGCCTGCAAATACACCGACATTATTTTTTTGAGTGCACCATCGAGATAACCACAATAGACAATTCTTTTACGTGGGTTGATTAATTGTCGAAAGAAGTGTTAATAGAGCCTATTTGCGATTTTGTGAAGGGATTCCTATTTATTTAAGTTGTTGCCGTCAAAACTACATATATATAAGAAATTCTTAATGCTTCAAAAGCTGCCCGCATGCCACAGAATGTAAAAAAACTGTTTTTTAAATGTAGAATGCATTTGCGTATTAATTATTTGAATAAATCTTCAAAGTGATGGAAATTAACTATTTTCAATGCAATTACGAGGTTTATTTATAGGGAACTCCAACGATATATATTAAAAATCAGTACTGGTAATAGTATCCATAAAGTATTGTAATAAAACTAATACTAATTGTTTACCCTATATCTACTACCATGAAATGCATGGCCGCAGTCGGCATGCAGAAAAAGTGAGGTTATGTAGGTGACATCACCTTATTATTTCATTACACCATGATATTTCACTAATACTTCCTTTCAAAATTGAGGTATCAATGTAGAGTTTGATGTTCATTAAGAAAATGGTTTCAATACTTTATTTAATGAATAATTTTTTCGCTAAAATGCTTTGACTTTTCCCTAGAGTAGCTGCATAAGCAATCTGCGAAATAATTCCAATATTTTTTACTTCTACTGACTCACTTTCAAAATAATAGTTTCAAATAACAATATACGAATGCTCAGCCAAAGTTCGGCAATAGTCGCACCGAAACAGAACCGAACTTTCTTGCGCGAAAATGGCCAAATCCGAGGTGCGACGTTGTCTGCTTATATTAATGGTATGCTTATATTTACATATGTTATGTCTGTCAACTTAGTGCGGCAGAAGAATGACAGTTTCGAAAATTGAGACATTAGCGTTCCCTTACCTTTTTAATTTTTTTTTTTGGCAGAATATGACGTCTTAAAAACCATTTTTTTTAAATACATTAAAAATAACGGAAGCATATCATATTACTAAAATTTAATTGAAATATATTCCCGATATATTTATTTCTCGATTTTATTAAGAAGTTCTGTATAAAAATCATTAAATATTGTTACGACAATGGCAAGTCTCTCGCTCATTCATTCTATTTCCTCTTCGAATTCGCTCTTTTATGCCTAAATGATGTCGTAAAACTTTAAATAAGCCTTCATTCTATTTCATCCTGATAACTATTTTACAAAAACGTAATTGTATAGAGATTTCTACAATGCTGATTAGAATTTTCGACCTATGCTTTTCCAGCTCACCTCTTCAATAATATTATATCCGCGAATTATTTTGAAAGGAATTCAGTGACAGCGATATCCTTTAGTATCATTTGATTGTCGAGCTTTGCTGTCTTGCCTAATGCCTTGTAAGCAGTCAACTAGCGGCAGGTCAATGATTCGAGTAAAATGCAAAAAATTTTCCAACTCTGTCGAAAGGGCCCTTTCTCTACAGGGTACTAATTATGCCAGTGTCTAAGATCCATACTTGTGTGTGTGGGAAGTGTTTTCGTGCGCCTGTGTGGCATGGACGACACTTAGCAGTATTTGCGCATCTGCTCCGCTAACTCCAAAAATGGAGACAAGCGTAGATAATTGTAGCTGCTCGTGTTTCTATCCAGTTTTCCTTATTTCACCGATCTCTACATAGCATTTTTTCCTCTTTCTCTTCATTGCTTTTGGCGCACCAATTGGTATGCGTCGGTTGTAGAACCTTTTATTCTACTTTTTCTACACTTCATCATTTACGGATAAATTTCTAAGCATCGTAGAAAAAAAATGTGAAAGAAATGATACAGTAAGTATGTACATATTTATGTGGGTATATGTATGTCGAGGAATGCATTCATCTTCTATCTAAAGGCCTTTGTGTATATTGAGGAATTTGTCTAGTGCCACAAGTACCTTACTACTTCTATACGTAAGTATGTAGATATGTATGTAAATATAAGTATGTGTATCTACAGATTTGAAAACATCTGTCACTAAATGGTTCATCTGTTCTTCATCAATTCAATTCGGGTCAGTTCGATTGCAAGTTCTACATTTGTACTACAAGTATGTAATCCTCAGTAATTTTCTCGTTAACACATTTCATCGCGTCGATTAGGAAGTTTTTGGCACTCATCGGCAGGTAATGATCGCTTTTAGAAAGGATGTAAGGAATTTTAATTCAATTGGAAGTATTTTTTTTACCAGAGAATAGAGTTAGGCTTCAACAAAGCCTACATACGCGCATATGTATGTAACTTCATAGTCAAGTTGATTTCTTTTTCAGAAGCTCACGTTTTTTCGGAAAGCTTTTATTTTACACAATATGGTTTTCAGGAGACAAATTGTACATGCAATTTTTGTTCTTATTCTGGCAGGAATTTGACCTAATCTTAAAAACTTTCCCAAGTCACAGCTATTGTCTCAAGCTGTTCGCATTCGCAATTTTCAGCCCACCTTTTCTTCTCTACCCTCAGTATCGCTCCCATGCCTCATCGTAACAATCGTTCATTGACTTCTTCAGTGGCGTTACTTAGTGAGGGAGCAATGGGCTCCCAATAGTCGCGAATCCCGATTTGCTAGAGGTTAGTTGCTAGTGAGAAAGTCGACTGTTGCGATTGCAGCTTCCCAATGTCGAGTTTCCCTTGGATGCGATAAGATAATGATGCGAGTCAACATTCGGTTCAAATATGATCTCGATCTCGATCCAAGGACCCTTTCCTTACCAACTCTGGCATTAAATCCGCAAGATATTGAAGAATCTCGCTTTGAATCGAATCATAGCATCATGCTGGTCCAACCTATGGCTGTTGGCGGTGATGTCAGCCCTTACTCTCACAAAGACATCAACCAGCCGGGCAGCGACACCTTCAGCATTAAGGGTTCGGAAGACATTGCCTGTCATCGTCAGCAAAAAAGGAGGATCTTAGCCGAGACTTCATTTAGTAAGGACACATTTGTATAGCAAGCCACTGCTACTGCTGAATAGACGCTGCAAAATCCGGTAAGCCCTTAAACGAAAAACATCCGAGTGATCCCATCCGTTTCACCTTTTCACCTTAGCTCACTCACAAACGGAATTCCGGGAGCAACCCAGAAGACACTAGGATAAATTAACCCAGAAGTCGTAAGCTGATTCCACCGAATGCAGAATAATCGTTCTAGCAATTCCCAAGTGAATATTGAGCAGAGACTTTCCACACTTTCGCGGGCTCCTACACACGGAACCACCCTTCTTATGTAGTTGAACTCCATACTTTTTATCCGAAAAAGACTCAAAGACACCAAGCATGGTAGCAAAACTGGCAAAACCAAAACTAAACTCTATAGGTTCATGCTATTCAACATCGGATAAGATGCCCCTTGGAGTGTTCGAGAGAAATATTCTCCGAAAGTTTTTGGTTTTTGCGACGGCGAATACCGCAGGCGAAACGATAAGCTCGAATTAAGATTAAGCAGCTTCGCTGGCTAGATAGTTACGCACGTATATAAGAAAATCCTCCAGTCGTAAAAGTATACAAAGCGGTATCAGCTGGTCATGGCAGAGGAAGGGAAGGTCTTCTCTACGTTGGAAAGACCTGGTGGAAAAGAACTTGGATTTATTTGGGATCTCTAGCTGGCGGCAGTTAGCAAGGCCAAGGTACGATTGGCGTGCTATGAAAATGGCCAAAATCGCCTATGGGGTAATAGCGTCAAATAAGAAGAAGAAGAATAGTGAGAAGAATATCCTATTCAGACGGTTTTAAGTTATTCTGATACAATAACAACATGTCTCTTTCATGTACATATGTGTCTAATTTTAAAGCGCTTGAAAAATATGGCTAATTGCTTTTGAACACATTTTGCTATGGTGGCAGGTATTGCTTGCGAGCTCAACTGAACAATAAGTAAATAAATAAAGTTGGCTTAATGATCTTATCAAATCTCATAAATTTACCGAATTCAAGTTTTCTGATTTAAAAGTTAAAATAATTTATACTGTATTTTGCTAGAATTTCATATTTTTTATTAGCTGTTGTGTTTAATTGAAACAGGTAATAAAACATTTTACGCTCATCTCTTTGTGGAGAAGACAAAATGAAATGAAGATTAAAATGAAAATTACGCAGTTAATAGCTGCAACATTGTTGAGATGTGCGACCGTGCGTGAGTGCGTGCGTGCGTGCGTACGCCAAATGCAACATAATATGCGTTTGTTAATATTCTATTACAAGTTTGCTATTTAACTGTTGCATGTTGCACGTTGCTTCTTCCAAGCTGGCACCTCGTCGTCATGGAAGCCAGCCAGCTAGCACAGCACAAGCACACAAAAAGGAGGGGAAAATAGCCGCTTAGCCGGGCAAAGAGCCATGTCGTGTGGCCACATTCTGTTGCGAAAGAGAAGGTAGGAAATGAGCGAAGCAAAAAAAAACAACAAAAAAACAGAAAGTGATGCATTCTCGCTACGCAATGCGAAATTATTTGCAATTTTATGTATGTATTTAAAACAAACCGACAAACATAGTGCTAAGAAAAGGCAGATGTTTGATTTATAACCAGACGACTGACTGACTGCAACACGCCACATTGCCAATGTTCAACGCTCGCTCATGCCACATTAACCTCTAAGCTATCAGCTAAGCACTTGCACCAGCAAAGAGGCAAGCGTAAGAAAGTTGCTCCTTTTGGTGAGTTTGTGGTCAGCATATCATCTGCTTCCATGGTTTTCAGTTTCAAATAAATTATAATTGTTGTTTTTACACACACACACATACACAATCATGCAATTTATTGCATTTTATAGTACAAATAAAGGCAGGTCTATATTTCGATGCTGCGGCTGCGCGCAACCGCCATCCCATCCATCCATCCATCCATCGTTTCCACGCTGCTTGCTTTTGGCGCTTATCGCTCGTTTGGACACGCTTCGCTGTCCCAATCCGACATTTGCTTGTCTATTCTTCTATGTACAATTCTTTGTCACACTCCCTATTTGTTAGTCGCATGCATACATAGACAAAAGCAGAGCTAAATATTTTCTCGCACAGCTGCGTCAACTTTTTGTTTGTTTTTTTCGATTTGACATATCACATGCCTCTGGTGGTCTTTGATGCCGATGGTGTTTGTGTTGGTGTTGCTGTAATGGCATTAGCCACTACCTCTAGATGTTGATCTTGGCCGACGCGGTTGATTTGGCGCGCAGAGTTGTACTTGTACTCGATTCCTTGGAATTGTAGGGCGATGTGGTTGATTGGTCACTATTTTGGTTAATGATACTACAATTTAAATTGTTGCGTTGCTCTCGGAAAATAGTGGTCTGCCGAATTGTTAGAATTTGTCGAATCAAGTAATAAATAGAAAAGAGATGAAATATGGCATTTTGTATTAGGACTGGTTGAATTGTGGAGTTGATTAGTTTTATTCGAGCTTCCTGGCGTACCGGGGGTTTAAGATCATTCAACTTTATTAGTTTCTAAATTATTTATATTCTTAATATTTACAGTTTCCGAAAGTCGACTGAGGGGAATTCCCCATAGGTAATAAAATTTCCTCTAGTAGCAAATGTAACCCTGTTAGCAATTTCCATGAAAAATGCAATTTGTTTATTGCTATTTAAAAACGGAAAATAGTTGGGATGGCAAAGTTTTTGTCGATTTAGTTACATATATATTTCAAAATACTATTTCTATAAATAAAAACGGATTAGGTGTTAAATTGAGATTTCCCATGTATTTTCTTCGGGCTCATTCACAATAGCGCTGTTTTTCACTTCCCAACACTACATCTCAGGTCGTATATCATTTTACCGAGTTGGCTCAACTCGCAGTGTTGCTCCGAGTTTGTGTTGTTGCTTTACATGCATTTCGTTATCCTACCTAGAGTTCTTTAGCAACTCGGTTTGAAAATATTTATAAGTATCGAGAAATGATTCAAGGGCGAAGAAAATTAAACTAATGGGCGATTCAGAATTTTATAGAATTAAAGAAACACGTTACATGTTGTCGGATAATATTTATTTTCATACAAAAGAACCATTATTTTAATTTATTTTTTTTTAGTTTATTTCATTCAAATAAATAAATAAATATAATAAATTCAGCTAAATTCAAAATTGTATGACGCGATCGAATGGTATTTGGCGAATAACCCGAGTAAATGTTTCCTTTCAATTTCTCAATCGTTGCCTGCCTATCCACGTAGACTTTGGACTTTACGTAGCCCTAATGGAAAAAATCTAGAGGAGTCATATTTCAGGATCAAAGCAGCCAATAAACCAGTCCGAAGCGTAAAAATAACTATTCGAGAATTCTTCTTAAAATAAAGCCACAGTTTCACCAGCTGTGCAGAAAGTATGACCATCTTGTTGGAATCAAGAGCTTCAATTTCAGAGCACACCAAAAAAATTCATTTTGGTGAATGCCCCATGGATTCTCTTCACTTCAAATGTGGCAAATCTATGGAACTATGATTTGCGCAATTAACAAGCATTGCTTTGGTGTTGGTTTATTCATTATGAAATAAATAAATAAACTAAGCACAATAGATAATAATAATTGTCAGATCTGATCAATTTGTAACTGTTTCATCTTTATTGGGAAATGGAACCTCTAGAAAAACCACCTACTACTTACTTCTATCCTATGGATATATTTCGAGCCATTGAACACTAAAGCGTCTAAGCTCTGAGTTTGTTTCAGCCAAATATATATCTGTATCATAATCTTAGGTGACTTTAAGCTGCATTCCAGGGCCTGCAGGGGCCTACAAGTATGACAAGTTTACAAAATATTATGGGTTAATAAGTCTACATTATGTTCTTGCTGGAGGGCATTGGCAAGAGCTGAACTCGATCTCCTATTATTTTCTCTGACAGATGTGGTGAAGCCAATAATGCTGTAGGAAATCTTTATCTGATGGAATGGTTTACAGAATACTTTGTTAATCAATCAGCTTGGGCAACGGTCAACCGGATTGTAATCAGGGGAATTTCAAACCCCACACATTCGGACACTGAACGTCATGTTAAATATCCTGGTGGCATTATACTTATATATATCTGATACGAAGTCCGGACATTTTATTATTTTTGGACGCTTTGACTTCGTTGTTGTTGACGTAAACAATTGTGTTCCTAAATTTTATCCTTTCATTTCGTTCCTCGAATGCACTCCCCTAGCGACGTATAGGTGGTAGGAGCGACGGAGCAGGGAGTTCTACGCAGACGGGTTGAAACTTAACGGAAGGGTCGGGAAAAGCATATTAATTCGAGAGCTTTACAAATCTATGTCTATGGGATTTCCTGGCAAAGATACAGCAATTAAGAAAGCAAGCGATTGACCGCTTATTTATATAACAAGTGTCGTTGAGAGACGTATACATCTACTTCAATATCTAGAAAAAATTAGCTTGCACTTTCGCTCACGTCGGATTACTTTTTTTAAACTCATTTAGGTACGTAGCCACAGCAATATTGCAGGAAATTGAATGACGAACGAGTTGCTTAGGACGAGGACCCTTAAGGCTAAGTCTCCCAGTAATAAGAAGGTGGGATTACGCTTCCTCATGAGCTTCATGTCAAAGGCTTTGGTGGGAGTTTTACATAGCGCTATTTGATTGGACCTCACGCTATAAGAGTAGATATCATCTTTGATCCAGGCGTACCCGATGAGATGGAATCATCCTAATACTTCTTCTTATAGTGCCCAACCTGGGTTGAGGTCTACCTCGAGTGGGCGCTTTATTTGTTTTAGCCTAGACTGGGTTAGTATGGACGGCAATATGCTACTCATGAACCGGTTGCCCCCAGTGATACCCGAAGGGGAAACCACTTCATGTGAATTTGTGGTAGACGGCACATTAGATTTCAAAGCTTTTGGCAAATTTTAGTAGCTGTTCACCTTTATTGGGGAAGGTTATAGAGGAAATATTTGAGAGGAAGGCGAATAGAAAACCGTTCAGCACAGACTCGGGAGTGTTTACACCACCAAAACCAAAATGATTTTTAACCTAAATAACGTTTTTTTCGATTCATCCCCGGGTCAAATCGTGGACAGATCAAGTAACATCAAAAATTATGGAAAAGTTTTTTCCAATAGCGGTCGCATGCAATGGCAAACCTCGAGTGTATTTCTGCCAAAGAAAAAACTTTTCTCAAAATTAATTTGCCGCAGTCGGCGTAAAATTTTAGGTTCTCAATTTGTAGTACAACGTCTAGACACGCATCACAATTTATAAGAGAAGTTCGATCATTCTTTAAAGTTGGTGATTCTTAGGAAAATTCGAACAAATCAAAATTTTTTTATGGAATTTTGTGGAATATTTTCAGCTAAAACTTAAGTTAAGTAGTGATATCGTACAATTTAGTAACACTCCATAGAAACAGTATCGCATATTTAGTAAAATCATTATTATTATTATCATATTACCTACTTAATTAACTTAAAAGGACTCGTTCCACACTTGTTCTGTGGTTGAATCATAAAGCAAAAGAAAACCAACTGTTTCCCATTAAAACCTCTTTCTTAAACTTAATATGTGTTCAAATATAATAGCTTTAAATTAAAATATTAAAACGACTAAACAAATAAATAATTTGTCAATACAGATCTTTTCATTAAAAAGAAAACGCCCACACCTATAAATACATTCCAAACGAAAATATTTTTGTTCACACAAATAAACAAGCATTAAAACAGCTTACCATTTGCCGTCACACCATCGAACGACGGCGTTAAATACAAAGCACCGACTTACCAATCTTTCAACAGCGTCACCTAACCAAATGAGGTCGCCTTGACGGAGGTCGTTCGTTCACATCGGGTGCTCGAAATGAGCTAAGTAAATGTTCAATACAGAGCAAAGCAATGTAGTAATGGCGTTGACGTTTGCGGCAATGTTGAAGTGATCGTACACTTTTTTCTGGACAAAAATTTGTATTAAAAGTACATACAGTTGTATAAATATTAAAAGGTAAAACTAAAGCTTTAGTTATGCTGCTGCAAAAGCGACATTTACGTAAATTGCTTATACTATTTTATAGTAGAATTGATGTAGCTGATATAGTAGATTGTAGTGTGCATTGAGTTCAGTTAGAAGGTTGTGATATGCTCGTAACACATCCGGTATCCAGATTATTTGGAAAAAGAAAGTAATCGGCAAATTGAAGAAATAATTCGAATTGATACGAATCTTCTTATTACTAAAATAGAAAATGCCATCACTAATATGGAAAACGCTAAATGGAAAGTTTAAGCTAAGAAACCTGCGGAACCAGAGGGAATTTGTGTTTAGTAGTCAATTGGTCTTGTGATACCCTGCAGTCTCACATATAATAAATAACCTGGATTTAGATGAACTTGAGACGGATTCAACCTTTCATGATAAGTAAACAAATCTAAGAAGTTATCACTCATCTACTACATAGAACGTAGATTACAAAGAAGCTGCATATCATCCCACCATTGTTCCTCTAACAGAAAATCCCGTCTAATTCACCACATCAGCACTAATTTGGCTTTTACTGATTGATATTAGAATCTGATGATATCCAATTGGTCACTGTGTGGGGTGAATTGCACGAGAGTTCTTGCCACAGGCATCGAAACGCCATGCAACTTCTTTGTGATCTACGTTCTTTGTCTACTATATCATTTATTTAATCAATCAGTGGCAAATGACTACCCACCAAAACATGTGTGACCCATGGTGGAATCATAACAAGGTGTGGTCAGTTGGGACGTGTTTGTTATAAATTTGACTTAAACGGGATGCTTATTTTCAATGATGCACACTCTCATATTTATACCACAAAATTTTAAGAAAATAGTACCAGAACTACTCCATTTCAGCCTTTCGCTATTTCCCTATTTCTAGGTATTTACAATTACTTTTTAAAATAATAAATACATTATAAAACCAAACCTACAAATTACTTCGTACTTTCTGGAAATAGTTTCAAAAACGCACTAAAAAGACCCAACAATTTTCCCCATTTTCTATTACCTTAAATGGCTTGCCGGAATAGACATTCCAAAAAAGTGAGGTTATGTTACTCACCACACTTTGTTATTACACCATGTTCGCCCCTTATATAAGACTTATTTCATATGGTGATCAGGTTTATAATTTAATACCTAAATTTGTTACATTTCTTCACCAATGAATCCTCCTCCTCAGGTTTAACAAAATGTTTTCTGCCATCTTAGTGAACTCTGCCCTACGCGATTTAATAGAAAGATGATTTCCAAATTCATAAGCCCTTCCAACTATTTGCAACTATCGGCTATTTTTTGCCATTGAATATAATATTAATAAGATTCCCTACTTTTTCTTATTTATAACGCACGCATTTCTTTCCAAAAAAAAATAAAAAATCACCAAAACATTTAAGGGGTAGTAAAGTAGTAAAAACCAAAGTGTGTGACTTTTAGCTACTTTCTGTTCACTATTTCTTGTTCCAATGTTTTGTCGCATACATATGTATGTATTTAAAAGCTGATATATTTTATTAAGAAAAAAATATGCTGGCATTCAATCAAAAAAAGAAAAAAGTGAAAAGTAAACTTTTCACATTATTTCAATTTACACGCCTCACACCTTTTGCTGATATCTTCTTTTCTTTTCTCACAAACAAAAAATTATAAAAACAAAATTACAGTTGCTGCGTGTCAAGCAGAAGGTCGTCGCGGCTTTTCAGGGCTTTTATTGACAATTGTTACGAAAATTACATGGCTTGTGTGTGTGGAATACTAATTTTGTTCAGCCCATGCCTTTTTTCTTCATTTAGGTTCATAGTACTTGCATAGCTCCAACTCTATTCCATTTGTTTTCCCACAAATCTAAGTGGGAATATATTAGGCTTAAAATCGTTTGGGGCACTATTTTGAAGAATGTTTTTTTCAGACTTCTAATTTTTTCGTTTTTATTTGCGTAGCTCATTGATGTTTTGTCTGTGTGTTTTTGCTTCATAATACATGCAATTAAGTGCCACCGAAATTTTTTCGTAGAATTACATATTGCAAGTATTTTTTTTTTTATTCTCTTTAACTTCTATTAAAGTGGCGGTATGAGAATAACGAAGGTGTATATTTTAATAAATACAGTAGCGGATCGACCATTAAATGATATCTAATCAAATATTAGAGCACATTTTAGATTACATTTTATTGTTTATTTTTATTTAGCTTTTATATGTTATATAAAATATGGTTTTGCATTTTTTTCATAGCAAAACTCACTGGCAATGTTAAAAATATTATTTACTTTCAAACGATGCCGAAAAACTACACACACTTCGCATTGGTTATTTTGGGGCTAAATACATTTCGAAAGCAAAAATTTTCCAATTCATGAGAATATGGCTTTCTTTAAAATTTTGTTGTTCACTATTTCTAGTGTTCACTTAACCGACCCGCTATAAGTATAAGTATAAGGATGTACCGGTCCTGCAAATTAAAAAATGCTCATTAAGCGCATACAATTGGTTTGTTTTTATTTTAGTTTTTATTAATATAAAAATACATACATAATTATAGTGATGATAGAAAAGGCAATTATTTCAATTTATTCTTCCCTGTACGTACGCGCAAACTTTTCTTGAAGAGCTCATCGGCAAGTTTTGTACAAGAGTTGTGCCCACTTTTAGCGATGCTGTCCGCCACATTCTTTTTATTTCTGTTACTGTTTATGTTGGTTTCACAACTTTCAAAAGTCTGGCTTTCATTGCAGCCCAATATCGCTCAATTGGTCGCGACTCTAGCACATTGGAAGAATTCAAGTCTTTCTTTACGTAATTCACATTTTTATCTTTGAACTACTTTTGGGTGGCATGAGCGTAATGTGCTAGAGCCAAATCAAGCCAAAATATGGTTGAACCATTATTAGGACGTAGGAAGGACAAGAGACGTTTTTGATGGCACTCCTTCCCGTAAATTTCTGTGGAGCGGGTTTCCATAGTAAGCAACTGTGTGGAGTTATGCCCACATTCATATCTGGAGAGTTTTTTTCCGATACAAAAATGTCTCATCCAGACTGCAAGCAGTAAAATTGGTTACCCGGCAATGTCTTAATGTCAAATTTCAAATAAGTTTTGTTGTCCATAGCCACACAAAAAATTTTCTCAGTTGTGTCTCATACAACTCACGCGCATATAAAAAATATGAGCCGTATCCAAAAGTATTATATATCCCATTACAATATACATAGATAAATTATTTGAAATAAAGAAGACAAAGTGTTCATTGCTTTCTGCAAATTTGGTGCTTGTGTCGTTAATCCACAATTACCACAAACGAATTGCATTCTAGAAAAAGTCGTGCCACACTTGATGAGTATAAACTAAAAAAAAACAGTTTCTCATGAACTATTTAAACAATTTTGGCAGTTTTGATTTACTAGTCAAAGTTTAAATAATCGTTGGTTTGGAGTTGGTCAGTTAAAATAATATATAATATGATAATATTGTTATTGAACCGCGTAAAACTATGTTACGATAGGAGACTGAGAATCCAGAATCTAAGCGAGGAAAAGAAGTATCAATTGGAAATTTCTAAACTTGTGGAATGAACGTAAAGACCGAGAACTTATCTATCCGCGAAATCCTTAAGGGTCCTTGATGCCCTTTCAGAAGGGATTGGAAAAAATCTTAAAGCTAAAAGAAGACTCTAGAAAGTTGATTTAAAAGGTCGCAAAGCCCGAAAGAAGCCATCAATTATCGTGAAGAGGTGAAATGAGACATCCGATTTCAACATTTACAGTGCGGAATTGGTCTAATATTCTGTGATCCAATGAACCGAACATCGATTAAGATATTTTTAAAAACCGACGATCATCGTATCCAGGTTTCTAAAGCGTGTTTTTATCATTTAGCAAAGGTACATACGAGAGGCGACGAATAGGCAGGGAATGCCAGAATACCACCCAGACTTCATGGTATGGTTGCTGATGCGGTCGGTAAAATGTTCCTTTCCGCAGGTCACATGGAGGAGAGTTAAGAATTCAACACTTGTGCGCCGCATGCCCCAGAGAATTGGTGCTATCATCCAAGCAAATCGTCACTCATAATATGTATAAATTGATTTATCAAAAACAATTAATTCACTGTACAAATTTAAATATGCAATAAATTATAGGGTGCCTATAATTTCGCCCAGTCAGTAGATATAATTATTTTGTGTTTGTAGACCCATTTTTTCTTCTTTCGTACTTACGCATTCAATTTTGTTAAGAAACAAAAGGTGAAAAAAGTAAAATCACAGTATAAGTAAAACTACAGTTATTGAAATACAGTTTTTTTTTAAAGAATTTAATACAAAAAATTCCACTCAGGGTAAAAGAAAATAAGGGAACTGAAATGATTAAATCTCATAGTTTAGCAAGTGTACCATTTGGTTAAAAAATCAGACATTTGTGTTTTTGTCATTCTCAAGATTTTTATGAGAAACATTTTATCTATGAAAGGGCAAGAAATATTTCATTTCTTACCACATCAATTTCTCATTTTTATAGACCTTTGGATATATTCGTATTCGATTCGACAACTAATGAATATGAAAACTACGAGAAATCACTGTGATGGTTTAAGGATTTTATAGACTTAGTGGGCATCTCATTCTTAAAGTAAATTTTGTAAGTACTGTACTGAAAACAAATATGTTTCACAAAAAATAGTAAGTTTCTTTCGCAATATTTCTATAAATGAAACGCCAAATTATTGTTCACAAACTAATATGCAACATTCACGTACCGATCTGATGATAAACTCTAAACTAAGGCTTTGAAAGATCCCCAAGCAGCCAACTTGCTGATGATTGCAAAAAACGGGCAGAAATCACGCCACTTAAATACTGAAAAGATTTTATATTTAGAGCCAGCAAACACCAAAATAAGTAAATGGCGGAAGCAAAGTCAAACAATATTTTTATGTTATGTGTGTAACAAGATAAACATTCATTTGTATGCTAGAAAAATTACCAGATATCCGCCAGTCCCATCGGCAAAAAATGTCCGAATTCTTTACGATTTCTGACCGATATCGGTCAGAGAAATCTGTGAAGAGGTTGGAAGAAAGTCTCATCGACGCACCGTATGAAAAAATAATTAAATTATATTTGAATTTATCCAATATCATACAATCCATAGAAAACGCACTTTTGGTAAGAAATAATAAAACGCCAAAAAAACACAAAGTTCGCCGCTCAGCGTGAAAGCTAAGAAGAGGGAAATGAGCATAATCTGGCATGCCTGCGGACAGAAACATGTCCGATGTCGGATAAGGAAATAAATAAAATTTCCCAGCCACTGCTGCTAGAAGTCTATATATATCAGACTTGTCTAAATAGTCAACTTTTTACGACTTGTCTGATATCTGAAAATGTCTGGTAGTTTTGTTAGCTGGATAAGAAGCTACCTCCTTAAATCTCTTCATAATTATCACTTTTACAAATCAATCAAAAACGCTATTCTAGCAAAGAATAAATAAAACTGTAAAATTAAGATTTTTGCTCGCCCAAATTTCTCTGGCCGCCACTGTAGTTTGTACCCGGCTACATACCGCAAACTAAATTTCTTTTACAGCCTGTCACGCCAACTGAAAGTCACGTTATTTGCGTTTATGTCAAAGAAATCACATTTGTTTCGTTCGAAAATATGGAACTAGCTTATTAATTACCGTTAAGTGAGCGCACGTACTTTTGGTATTGAAGTGCTGAATTATATAATTTTCACAGAAAACTATTGTCTATTTTTTAGGCGCAAAACGAAATGAAAAAATATATACTACATAGATACATATATTGTTATTACACGAAGCACATAAATAAGTTGACGAAAAAAGGTGTTTTTAATAAACTCTTTGAAGGCATTTTAATATGCTGTTTGGTCAACAAAATGACAGCAACGATAAAATTATCAGTTTTTCACTATAATTCTTTACTATGTAATTGAAGAGTTGACCTAGAAGAGGGTATATAACAATTAAAATTGTTTTCTCAACCTTTCCCACAGTACATCGACTATAGCTAGTTATTGAGGTTTTTGGTCCACAAAACGCTGCTGTAGGTAAACCATTTATCACACAACAAATTCCAATTCATTTTCTTATCTTTATCCAAATATTTTCCTATATTGAAGCCACACGGTGTTTACATTAAAAACCTGTCAGCATTCAATATTGTCAGCAGGTCACCAGCAATGCTTACTGCTCGTTATGCAGCAACATTGTTTGCTTTCAACGCCTACAAATGGCCTTCCACTGTTTTTCTTTTCTATTTTTCTTTTTCAATATTTCGATTTTTAATGTCCGTTCAAACGAAATTTCCATACTTTTATAGGTATTGCGAATTTATGCCGCCTTTATCGTAAAGCGTGTCCAACTCGTGACAGGTTTACTTGTGCCGTTTTTCTTTTGTCTTGGTTTTAGGAAACCTCCATGAATGCCATTAGTATTTTTTTTTTATCACAAATGTTAGTAAATGTTATTTCAGTATAACACTAATATAGATGTGAATGTTTTTTTTACCAAATTTCTACCGACACTAAAGCCGCATGCGGTTGAGCAAGTTGATAGCTTTCTAGTGGCAAGAATATCTTTCGAAATCATTCGTCACGCGCAAGCCTAATTAGTCACAACTACTTGTATCCTTGCATCTGAATAATGGGATAAGCAGAATTACAAATTTTTTTGTTAAAAAAGTGGCTATGCGAAGGAAGTATGTTTAGTTCGAACAGTTCAGTTTATTTGTGTCATACGCCTCAAAACCCAAGTATAGCTGTCCTCAGATCTGTGGTAGAAATCTCAATTGGCTTTTGGCTATTGGCTATGGTTAGTTACTACTACTAATACTACTACTAACTACTACTATATCTACTAATTACCACTATTATCACTACCGCTACTACTGCTACTATTTTTACATACTACTACATAATGCTACTTCTATTTTAACTTATGCTACTACTAGTTACTATTTTTACTAATTTTAAGTAAACTACTACAGCAATTTTAACTAATTTCTACTACTATTTTGACTAATGGTACTATTTATTAATACTACTATTTCGACTACGTTCTACTGCTATTTTTTATAATTTACTACTGTTTTATCAATGCTACTACTAATTTCTACACTATTTTTACTAATTTCTACAACTATCTTTACTATTTTCCCCTATTATTTTTGTTAATCCTACTACTAATTACTACAATTTTTTACTAATTTCAGATGCTGTTTTTACTAATTTCTAATACTATTTTTACTAACGATACTACTAATTACTGCTACTATTTGTATTTATGTTATTACTGTTTTTACTCATTTCTACTCCTATTTTCACTCATGCTAAAACTAAAAAACTAAAAGAGTCCCCAATTCTAAACTGTACTTCTGGCTCGTGCACGCAAAAACAAAGTATAAAAAAAAATCAACTACAATAATATTTGAGCTCGAGTTCAGTATAAGGAGTGTATTTGGAAAAAGCCAACAACAGTCAGAGTTGAGGTTCCCCTTCAGGAACGAATTTAAAATGATACACCACCTCATTGTCCTATCGATTTCAAAACAAACTACATCATATAATGATATTAAACTTTTCTACTGTACATCAAATTGATATAGGCTTGTAAAATTTTATGTATTAAATCTGTAAATTCAGGGGAATATTAGGAATTGGCAAAACGATTAAACGTTTCCATTTCATAAAAAATAAATTACGAAGCTTGCCAACACTATTTATTGAATGAGCTTTCCTATTGTCAGATATGTGCATAATTTTCTGCCATCGTAACGGTTGTTTTTATAATAATAAACATTATCTAGAAGTGTGATACCAAAATTTAGAAAACGTTAAGTCACTGGAAAGAGTTTTTTCACAGAATGTCTGAATTTTTTGTTTAAATAAAAAGTTTCTACAAGGATAGGTGTCACAAAAACCGTACAATTCTAAAATTTTACGAGTACAAGGTATGGAAATATGGCCGCCGTAGCCGAGTGTGTAGCGTGTTCGTGTTTCATTCTGTGGGTACCGCATTCAAATCCTACCGGGGCAGGTAACAACAAAAATTATAGAAATAGTATTTTCTAATAACGGGTTCCCCTCGGCTGGCAATGGCAAACCTTCGAGTGTCTTTCTGCGATGAAAAAACTTTTCACAAAAATCATTTGTCTTTCGCAGTCGGCTTAAAAATGTAGATCTCACAATTTATGTTACAACATCTAGACGTACCCAACAAATTGTAGGAGAAATTAAGAAAAACATCAAGCTATGCTGTGGGCGCCAAATTATTATTATTATATAAGTAAATATGGAAATATGGAAATCAAATAAGAGAGCAGACCGCTCACAATCATACGATTTTTTTGTATTCATATGTTAATATGTCATTTAAAATTTTTATCCTTGAATATCATTGAAGACTTTCATTTATATGCTTCTATGTATGTTCGGTTCATCTAAAAAATAAAAATCTTCAAAGAAATTTTTAAATGTGATAAAAAAAACTAAAGGCAAATATAATTCAAATAAATCAATTCCAATAAAATGATTTTACTATAAAAAAATCTGTTCCATAGAAAATATAAAAAGATAGGGATTCTTAGATCTCAAAGTGGGAATTTTTTTTCAATTCGTCGACAATCAAATATTCTCTGGTTATTGTAATTATTATCGTCATCATTATATAAGCGCGTATATCACAATATCGTCAATATCGTTTTAATATTTTTTTCAAAGTTATCGACTGTGTTATCGACCTTTTTATCGAAATATTTATCGAAATCCCAATCAAATTTTTAATCGATATTTTATGTTACAGCTATCTTAAGAGGTTTCATTATTGTTATCGATAACAATTTTAATAACATTATCGGCATATTCTTTGTCTATACCGCTTTTTTGTCAAATTTGATTTTTTCATCGGAATTATTACAAAAAAATCTGTAAATAAAAAAAATTTGTCTAGAGTGAAGAAAAACTGATATCAGAAGCACGAAAAGTGAGAATAAATTTGTGCTAAAGAAATGTTTAATACTTTTCGAGACAACAGATTTCATGTTGAAGAAATCTTAACTTAATCGGCTGAAATTATCGCAATTTGAACAAGCATTTCAGTTACGTCATCAAAATAAAGGAAATTTGTCTTCGGTCAGGTTTTCCAGTGCAATTAACATCGTCCTATGGTTTTCAATTGTAATGATATCACAAAATATTAACCCAACCTTTTGAAATAGTCTACAAAGCAAGCAGAACTAATAACAACGTTAACTAGGCATAACTGCGAAGAAGGACAGAAAATTATTCCAATATATCAAATGTTTTAATAAGCTGGGGCAGAGTATCGAAAAAATGTAAACAAAAATCGAATGTTATGTTTCTTTCGATTCTTCTCCGGCAAGAACTATAACTCGGGATGCATTCGGTTATTTGCCTAGAAGATAGGGATTACCTTAGCTATACACATAAAAATGTGTAGATTTTATTTGTTCGTGATTAAGAAGAGATATTCACTAGAGAGGGAGGAAAAAGATGCGAAGAGAACAAAAAAGGCACAACATATTACAGCAAGCAAATTTTGAACAGAAAATCGCTAGAATTAATTTACCTTAGGTCTTTTAAGTAAATATATGACATTTTTAGGTTTTTTTTTTTGTTATAGCCGACTGGCAAAAGAACCCTAGATAGGATAACAAATTGCATGTAAAGCAACAACAAAAACTCGGAAAAATATGCGAGTTGAGCCAACTCTGTAAAATCATATCCGTTATTGCATTATTTTTAAGTGAAAAAATGCGATATTGTGAATGAGCCCTAAGAAAATATATGAAAAATTTCTAACACTAAATTCATTTATTTATTTCTTATAGTATTTTTAAAAATATAGTACGCCAAATTAACCAAAAATTTGGAAGCATATACAATTTCCGTTCTTAAAAATCACTCAACAAATCTCATATTTTATGGAAGATGTTAACAGGGTTACTTTGCAATGAAAATGAAACTTTATGCGGTTACCAAAAATCATCATTTATCGCATGAAAATTACTTGATCTAACTTTATCAATATTTTTATTTTAATTACGAAATATTTCCCAACAAATTGTTCAAGCCATGCACTACTTAATCTGTATGACTCAGCCACCGAATGCAGACAAAAAATGCTAATAACAATGCAAACACCCTACCCTTTACCGAAATATTCTACTTTTGGCAACTCCATACCATCATTTGCTTCCCACTTTGGGCCAAATTATTCATGGGTCTGGTATGCGGTGGCTGCCCTTGTCAGATCAGCCATGTCCATTATAACCGCATTCTTGCAACGAACCGGAGTTGATTTGTCTGACGTGTACTACATGCAATTTCTTGTTGCTGTTACTAGCTGCATACTCGCTAGCGTAGAGTCACACCTCGTGCATATCTAAGTAATGTGTACATTGGCAGTTCTTGTTTCGCTGTTTGGTCAACAAACTCTCATTTTCCACAAAAATCAACTTGTCGTGAATTCATGTTTTCTACCTCATCTACTAAATGTAGGTACTTCATTCTTGTCGTTTTGTACGCTGTTGTACGAGTAGTATGTAATTCTGTTTGGTTCTGAAGGCATGTTGCTGTCGCTTATTATGGCACCTGCTTCCGTTGCATAATTTTTTTGTCTGCCACACTCAAAGCGGAGTGAGTGAGTCCTTTCGCTTTATAGATTTTATAGACGCTAGTTCTAGCAACGGTGTTTGCTCTCAAAATATTTGGGCATAGAACGCCACAACGGCATATAACGCGAGCGTATAGAAAGTGCGTTAGTGTTATTAGAGTGAAAAGAGTATAAATTTATTAATAATAGCAGGTGATGTAGATTTATTCTTTTGGCGAGGAATTTTGCTGGAAGTGTTAAGCAAATAAACAAACTTCGCTGATATTTATGAAGTCTTCGCGTTAATTTCTTCAACTTTCCTATTTATAGGAAACCTGGCAACAAAACCAATTACGCTTCTTCAGTTATTTATTATTTTCTTTTAAGCCGATTATCAGCATCAAATGTATGTTTAACGATATCTTGTTAAACAAAGCAAGGGTTAACGACAAAAAACTTTGTCTCTTCCTTTTGAAATACTATCCCAGTTATTCAGTTAAGTCCTTTAGAATTCCATACTTCCATTATGTTGGCGGACGCACCCATCTTCCCTCTGAAATGATGCGCCCTCGTTATGATGCAGATAGATCTTTATATTTGGTTTCATGTTCCATTATGAGTGAAATAATTAATGGTTGTTTTTGGTCCTAGATCAGCATTAGGTATTATACTAATTAAACTTTTCACACAAGCAAACTACAACCATTTCCAAAATCTCATGAAAAGAGAAAAGTATTGCTAAGGTATTTTAAGGTTTTAGTTAGGCCTATATATCCCTAAAATAGGTCAAGAAAAAAACTATTTTTTTAATTACTCCTCGCTACTAAGAATGTCGGGCATAGGGGCGGAAATTCCCGATCCCGCTGAAATCATGGTACATGAAATTCCAACGTTACGTTTGTAGACTTCCACATAAGCTACTACTCGTATAATATATTAATATGGTAACCTCATTTAATTTTTTTTTTTAAATATCATTAAGACCTGAGAAATAGGCCGCCTCTGAAGATCATACACCTCTGCAGCATCATTTGCACTTATCAGGGTTTGTGCGAAAAAGCGTAATTTGTTAACAGAAATCGAAATGAATTTTTTAAATTAGCCAAAAAAACACAACTAAATACGTCCAACAAATTTCTGATCAAATTCCTTTTGTTTTGAAAAAGTAATTTAAGATACCTCAATATTGAGTTAGCAAATTCTTCAGTTTTCCTTTTTAGGCATACTTAGTACTTTTGAATTGTTTAGAAAAGCTTCCAAATACCAGATAACAGTTTTGAGTATATACATATGTATGTATGTATATATATTTTTATTTGCTCGTGCCCTGTGTGAATCTGTAACGATTTAAAAATTTTTGAGAGATATCTCTATAACTTAAATAATAACTTTTAGATTAGAAGGCCTCTGCTGACAGTGCTGCTAGATATTTATTTGTAGAATAAGAAGTATTGTACAAATAAGTTATAAAATAAAAATAAAAAATAAAAAAATAAAAATAAATAAACTTTTAGATTAATAGCTCCGAAAAAATAATTAATATAGAGTTAAGTTTTATTGATACAAAAAAACTCTTGTTTTTGAGTTATTTTTTTGCTCTGAAATAATAATTTTTTTTTGTGAATTGTTACTTTTTTATTATCAATAATAATTGTTTTTTTTATTTATTTTTCGTATTTCTTTTGATAACAATAATAATTTTTTATAGTTTTAATTTTTTCATCAAAATTCATCTTTTTTTAAGTGATGTATATATTTTTGTATTGAAAATTCCTTAGCGCTATTTTAATTCTGAATTTTATTTTTTTCCCCCAGATCGATAAACTCAAAACGACACCGCCGTTTTGTAATTATAAAAATGTCAAAAAGTTATGATAGATTTTGTTACACAAATAGAACTCATAAAATAATGATTATTTTTTAACACAAAATAATAATTCAGAAAATAACCATAATTTCAGAGTGGAAAAATGCTCGAAAAAGTAATTTTAATTTTGTTCAAAAAAGTAAAACTCAATTAATAAAGTTTATTTCGAAACAAACAAAAAATTCAAAAATGTATTATTATTACTGATTTGAAAGTTTAAAATCATAAAATATTCATTTAATATCAATTCTTTTAACTCATAATGATTACGGTCCCTGGTTTTCGCATTAAACATTTCGAAGCATTAAAATTGGTTCAACATTAGGTACCTTTAGTTTTAAACAGACGTAGAACTTCGATGAATCGATTTTCAATTTGATCGACCTAAGATCTGCATCTCTAATATACAAATATGCATAGGTCATATAGCAGGGACTATAACGATTATAAATTTGATTTCTAAAAGTAATTTCAGTTTAATTAATTGTTTAGAAAATTTGTGCATAAATTCTTATTTGTTAAATTAAATTGAAAATTATTTTTATTCTGCAAGGAAAAAAAGCTCAAAAAGTAAATTCTATTAAAAATCAGTTATATTTTTTAAGCTACAAATAAAACTCAAAACTAGAGCATGACTTAATGGCGCAATTCACAGCCATTTCAGTTTATAACATAAACATATTTATGCCTGTAAAAATAAGAATAAAAACTTATATTTTTAATGTTAAGAGTTTAATAATTTTATATTGTAATTTAAAAATAGTAGATAATCGACATTTCCACCTTGCAACCGATTTCGTGTATCGCTATACAGCTGACCTGCAACACTGAACAACTGCTCATTAGATACACTCGATGGAGGAGCATGCAGATATTTGAAAAAAAACTTTTCAATAGAAAATATGGACTTCAAAAAGTATTCAAAAATGTCACAATTGCATGGTAGCCGGTGTTGCTTAAGAAAAATTTTCAATTCATTATTTAATGAATATTTTCCTTCAGTATTATTACTGAAATGTTGCTTTGACCTTTTTCCAAAGAGAAAACAAATTAAAAAAAAAATAGGCAAATTTTCGGCCAAAGTTCGGCTTTTTTTTTGGCGAAGCTGAACCGAAACCTAACCGAACTTTTATGGCCGAACATGGTCGAAGCCCAAGCCGAAGTTCTAAGTACTCAAAACACAACTTTCATTTTTAAACCAAAAATAAAACACAAAAAATTATTGAATTTTATTAAAGAAATGCAAAATGCGTGTAACTAAGGTTAGTCCGTGTAATAAGAATTGTAATGGAATGATATTTTTATTTGAATTTTTAAAAGTAATCATTATTTGCGGTACGTGTCATAAAAACAGTCAATACTTTATTCACTCTATTTCTTTCTCCACATTTACATCTATCTACATTTGTTATACATACTTCTTTCACCCAAGCGTAACTTTCTCCGTTTCGTCAATCATTTAGTTGAGGTGTCATAAAAAATTTTCTATCATAGTAGAACAGCAATAGTACAATCGCGAAATTGATTGCACACAAGCAACTTGACAGCTTCAACTCAGCATGTTGAAGTTTTTTCATAGTTTTCACCATCACTTCAATTTAACATCCATAGAATCTGCGGGGCACACAACATACTCACATTTAGCAACGCTTAAGTTGTTGGTGGAATGCCAAACTGAGGCTGAGTTCGTGTGGTGGCTGTTGTGGCATTTTGTTGGTGCGTGGCGGTGGCGCATTGGTCGCTATTCTCTGTGGCATACGAGTTCAGTGATATCAAAAACCTGATACCAGATAGAGGAAGCAAACATTTCTGCGGGGGCGTAATTCACTTTCATTATTTTTTGTTGCTGGGAAAAATATGTGCACACCGTTAGTGACGCGCTATCGATTTCTAACTCTGCTTTAGATTGGGTGAAATGAAGGTCATCGATTTGAATATTTGTATAACGAATTTAATTTGTAATGAGTCGGAAAATTGTTATGAATTTATTGTAGCTTAGATATGCAAAAATAAAATAAAAACCGAATATCGAATTAACCTCAAACTTTTTCAACTCCGATTACTGAGTTTGGTAGTGTGACCCACAGATTAACTGTCACGATAGCGCTCAAAAAAAAACGTCTAGTTTGTGGATGAAAAATATAAAAATAAATGTAAATACAGGGTGGACCAAAAGAAACCAAGGGGTGTAAAAGTTTAATAACTTTTTCGTTTATTAATTTTTATTTATTTTTCCTTTCAGATTATATAATATACAAAAGGGAAATTTTTTTACACTAAGTATGAAAAAGTGTGTCTCTTAAATGACCACCGTTTTCAGCTTCGCACTGATGGGCTCTTTATTAAAACTTTATTAAAAATTTGATTATGAGTGATGAAGCTCATTTTCATTTGAATGGCTTTGTTAATAAGCAGAACTGTAGGTTCTGGGGTTCTCAAAATCCAAGAGCCATTCATCAACGCCAATTGCAGTCCATCAGGTGTACAGTATGGTGTGGGATCACATCTGAAAATGTCATTGGGCCTTACTTCTTCGAGAATGAAGATGGAGTGCTGTAACCGTAAATAGAGAGCGGTATCGGTTTATATCGGAAAATTTTTTACGTCCTGCTCTTGAAAACAGACCTGGTATGTGGTTTCAGCAGGACGGAGCCACTGCCCATTCTGCCCGAGACACAATGGCACTTTTAAGTCAAATTTTTGGAGGGCGAATAATTTCCAGAAATTCGGAAATTATTTGGCCAGCGCGATCGCCAGATTTGACAGCACCCGACTATTTTCTTTGGGGTTATTAGAAGGAGCGAGTGTATGTGAACAAGCCAGACACAATCCTTGAACTCAAGGCAAACATTGTTGCAGAAATTCGAGCGCTACAGCCACAAGTTTTGAAAAATGTTATGGAAAATGCTCTAAAAAGAGCCCATCAGTGCGAAGCTGAAAACGGTGGTCATTTAAGAGACATAATTTTTCATACTTAGTGTAAAAAAAGTTCCCTTTTGTATATTATATAATCTGAAAGGAAAAATAAATAAAAATTAATAAACGAAAAAGTTATTAAACTCTTACACCCCTTGGTTTCTTTTGGCCCACCCTGTAGAACCATTACCCATCGACATTAATGAGCATAAAAAGTCAGGCGAGATGTAAGACAATCGCTCAGGCAAAACTGTAGGATTTTCTATGCGCGACCTTATCGCTTTCCTCGAAGCCCCAACTGGTAACTCAATTACACTATTGCACACGCACATACAGTCACTTATACATATATGTATGTACACGTAAAAAAAAATTATCTTACTTTAAAAATAACAGCTATCAGAAGAAAGAAAAATAGGAATATTTAGTACTTTCGGCGTAAAGTGATTTATTTTATGTATGATTTTATTCCTTTTGCGGAAACCTTTAAACAATCAGGAGAAAATACCACAAGCTGAAGAAAAAATTTGTCTTCAAGTTCTTTTGCTTTTTTTTTCAATGTAAGTTACCGTTTACATTTTACGAGTACTTACGGTGTAAAGGTCGTTTCATTTACTATTTATCATAATGTCCACAAATGCCCGGCTGGACTTTTAAGTAAGCATTAAGTGACAGATTTCAATTATCAACAAAATTTACAAACACCCATACATACATACATACTATACATATTTACATATTACATTGTTTTTGGATGAAAAAAATTCCTTGTCCGAATGTTTATTTGTTTAAATTCAAACTACGTCTGGGAGGGAGTGTTAAACAGTTGATAAACGGCTTATCAATATTCAACAGTCCAATCGTATATTTATGTAAATATTTTTATTGAATTTTAAAATAACTCTGTTTGGTTCTTCTGGTACCTGGGCTGTGGTAAAATATTCATGGGAACAATTCTCATTCGACTTATTTTAATTAAACGTGTTTTTATTCCTTTTACTTAAAAATTACTGTTATTTTTAGAACTCATCCGTTGGCTCTCAATGCGAAAATATGATTTGTGAAATAACCTAAATAATCCATTTTAAAACTTCAATTTCCCACAGTTGCAATGAAAATTGTTTGCATCGAATAATTTCCATGATTGCGAAAGTGACCAGTGAAGCTGAGAAACAGACGTAACATGTGTGTGTGCATTAGGGTGGTCCAAAAAAAATTGTGAAGTCGGAATTTAAATACTCTCTCTCAACACCAAGAACTGTTCTGCAACAAAAAAATATCTCTGTTTTCATTACTCAAAAATTATTTAGAGGCCGCTCAAAGTTTCCCATGTATTTTAAATAAAAATACAAATGGTATAGAATTCTTGAAAATCAATATTTTTCAATAACATAGGTACTCTGTTTCTCTTCAAGTGCATGGCTCTCCCAATAACCCCAAAACTTGATAAAATATTCCGCCAACGATCATTCTTTTAAAGAAATATACAAACATGAATTTTCTATAATTTTAAAAAAATAGCTAAATAAACAACATAAGGTTTTCAAGGATCCTATACTATTTCTTTGAAAAATAGCATGGACCGAAAACAATACTTTTTTTCGATGTAATAAAAGTCCGGGCAAAATATTGTTGTGGATGAAAGTTATCAAACTTCCTTTGATACCAGGACCTCCCGGACAAAAATCCCGAATGATTAATTAAGGTTTTTCCAATTTTTTGGGACTGAAAAATCCGGACTTTTATTTTTTAGTCCATTGTTAATAGTTAAATTTGGCAAATGTTTTTCAAAATAGAAATAAAACAAATTTAATATCAAATGAAAAAGGACTGAAGTAGCTTCCAAACTGCAGTAGCTGGACTAAAGCTACCACCTATTTATATACAATTTTTTATTATTTAATGACGTTTGTTATGACGAAATAAAAGTCCTTGTCAAATAATAAACAAAATGCAAACTTACAATACTACAATAGTATGGAACTTATGAAGGACGCCATTTTCTTACAAGTCTTATGTATTTAAAAAAAATATGCACATAAAAAATAACATTAAAAAAATTATATAAACAGATGGCCTCAATGGCTATCAAATTTATTTAATTTGGATAAGCGGTTTTCTTTTTATTAGGAAAAGACTTTTAATTCGACCTTAAAAAATAATTGGCAAAGTTTAACTGTTATTACTGGACTAAAAAAATAAATGTCCGGATTTTTCAGTGCCAAAAAGTTGGAAAAATAAAAATTATCGGGGATTCTTGTCCAGGAAGTCCTGGGTTCAAAGGAAGATGAGGTTGGCCGATTATTTTATTTCAAATTTTTATTACAATATCAAAGCCAATGAGATATTTTTTTCGATATACTTCAAACCAACCTAGGGGATAAGTGCATTAGAACTCCGACGTTACCATTTCCCACGCGTTTTTATACCACCCTAGAGCACATGCATTCAGTCGAAAGATTAATTGGATTTTTTGTGGAATACGAATTTAAAGAGCAGCAATGAATAAACAAATATCAAACGTGAGCTGAATTGAATCTTTGGCGCGGAAACGCATCGATGAGTGTACTGAGGTCGGGTCAGTAAAAGCGCTGTAGATGTGAAACAAGATCATTTCTTAAACCATTTCCCATCCATACAATTCACTAAGAAAGCGTATAATGAACACAGAAATCTGACCTGATGGGAAAACAAATATTTCCAAATTCGTACGCAGCTTATTTCATTGTATTTATTATTATATTTGCTAAAAACGTAGCAAAAGCATGATAGAGATAAAGTGTTTAAGGTGCCCATTTTGAGACTATTTGGACATTTTTTGGCTTTAATGAAAAGATACAATTGGATTTTGTATTACATATTTTCTACTATTTCCAGAACATGTAAAACTAATCTTTGAGAAGACACCCACCTCCAAAAACGAACGCTCGCTTCCTCTGGAATTTCGCTTGATTGACTTATGTCAAAAAAAATGCGTTTTAATTTGAAAATATTGGGAATTGGGAAATAAATTGCATGATATTCGGAACTTTTGGATGATCCTAGTTACTTATATGTGTGAGCCTGTAATTGCTGAGCCTATCCCATAAATTTCAAGTAAATCTGATGGAGGAATGTTTGCAAAAGACTATTTTAAGAAAAACGTGTTAAAAGTTTTAAGTACTTTTATAACTCTACTCAGCGTTCTGAATATCTTTTCTGTATATAAAACGATAAAACCAATTCCCAAAATTATTAGGTCACGTGAATTTTAATCAGCAAACCCACTCAATGTATGTAAATCAATCTATTAATCATCTGTGCAACACTATACCAAAATCGATTCTTATCAGGGCATTTAAATAAATATGGAACCAGTGGTTTTTAACAAAGCAAAAATTAATAAATATTTTCACCTTTACGAGGAGTCTACCTACTGATTGGCATGCCAAAATCATAAATTGCTGCCTCAAGCGTGAACTAACTGTCAAAATTTCCCATCAACATACAATTTGTATGTATAATCCCACAATAACGCGTCGACGAGCATCGAGTAAATCGAATTTTTAGTTTTGACAGCGCGTTAGATCCTGAAGTTGGGTGCGGGAGACAGAAATGAAAAAAGAAAGAAGTTAAAAATGAGAATAAAACACCAAGCAACGAACTTCGAGAGTATGAGAAAACGTCGAAAATTTTACCCGCGCTGCTACTAATTGGCGTTGGAAAACACAGCGGCTGATGCCCCAAATTAATTAGGTACCATAGTTAGATATAAGCAATTTGATTCAGAGAAATTAACCGACCAGGTCTTACAAAAACTGAAAAACGGGTCTAAAGAAGCCAAAACTTGAGTCCGAGAAACCCGAAAAACCGTTTTAGAATCGAAAAAATTTATCTGAACAATAAGTTCAAATAACTGAAACCTCATTATAAACGAACCGAACACAGAATCGCTCCTAAAGGAAGCAAAAATGGTTTCAAAAGATCAGACAACATCAAAAAAATTTTCTAATGATACGAGATTCTGGAAATCTCGTAGTTATTTAAATTTAATTTGGTATATTTTATTTTTATTAATTTTTCTCACACCAACGTCAACTAAAAAATGAATGTAATAAATTAATTTTTTTTTTCTTTACACTCGTATCAAATATTTAAATATGTAAAAACTGCGTTTTTACTTTTTTATTTTTAGTACCGGAACCGGTTCAAATACCCGGTTCTCTTTGCAACCGGACTCGACAGAACTGATTCTTTAAATACTAGGAACCGCTCTTTACGTGCTGGTCTAGCAGTATCCCTTTCGTCATATAATTTTCAATCTCATGCAAAAAGTAAAACCCGAAATCGGTTAAACAGGCACTAAATGCAACCCTATACAAATAAAAAAATTTTTAATATTTTTCATTACCTCTTTCATTCACATACTACAAATATTTCTAGTTTTAAAAACATTTTCCAAGCGAAATTTTGTCAAAAAAAAAAAGTGAAAACTGTTGTTATTGATCAAAAAATAACAGCTGCTTCCGTTTTAAAAACCCAGCTGAAAGTTTGAAATGTCAAGGCACAAAAAATTACTACACATTTTTATAACAATGTGTCTTTTCATTAGCGGCAAATAAAAGAGTGGTGGAATTAGAAATAATAAGGGATACAAAAGAATGATTTTATGGTACAAATAAAGTTTCACATGCGAACAATTGGAATATGCGGGACTGTGGCATGAAAAGCAAAAAAAATGGTTTAAAAAAATCGCCAATGGGGTGGAAAATTGTATTACAAAACACAAAAAAAAATAAATGCTAGCTGAAAATGAAAATAGGTGCTGCAAGCAATCAGTCTTCTGTATTCATCAGATCAGGTATAGATACAAAAGATAAAGCATTAAATAGTCTGGCAATGTGTGTGTTATTCTTAATTTATTTTGTTATTGGCGTTGGTTATCTCTGCTGAGCGTGCTGTTTCTTTTCATACTGATATCCCAAGCTAACTTGCACGCACTATGCTATTTCATGAAAATGTGAATTTCTTGGAGAAAATTTTTTCATAAAACTCTGTGTACATTAGAGGTTGGATCCCAAAATTAGTCAAAAGGAAGGGGTTTAAGAAATTTTGATATTTCTTGGAATTCCATTAGCCTATTCCGCAAAATTCTCACTAATGTAATGCCATCAATTATATAAATCTTATATAAATATATACCATTATCCGAAAGAAGTCTATAAATTGAATTCCTGCCGCTGCTTTGTGAGTCCTCCTCTTTTGTTTAAGATCCGTACTCTGTGGTGCGCTCACGTGACCATGAACCATAAATTAGTTTGGTCAGTTTTTGTATAAAATATATCCATTACATCTGCTGGGTGGTCGTACAAATTCTATGTATATTTTTCCTACTCTTTTTCGTACAGGTTATACTGGTGTCACCACTTCAGTTTCATTGAGAAAAACTCTTGTATCTGGTAATACGTCCGGTCCTTTGGTTACATTTATTTTATTTTTAAATCAAACATTTTTAAATGATGAATGAAAATCTATTCGTTATTCAAAATTATTTGTATGATGAATACAAATTTGATCTTCATTTAAAAATTGGAAATTTCTGAATACAGTTTCATTTTGTATTTGAATATTAATTTACTCAAAAACGCCCATTCCTGGCGCGTACATGCAGTTTCGAACTGTGAGCGCTATAAGGCCATGCCACACAGCCCACACTGAGTACAATCGATCTTCTGCACTCCCTTACAGTTTTTCTCTTGCCAAATAATTCAAATGGAGTCAGAAATTGTCAGCAAAGTCTTGGAACACTGTTTGAAGTTTTCTCTGGTTCTCTGGTGTAAGGTTAGTCAAATATAGTAGGTATCGGCTTCAAACCATAGCTTATAGTGAATACTTTAGTCGTGTAGGGTTACCACCTATTAATAAAGTTAAAATAAATACATATTTTTTAGCCCCGATATATTCTTGAACAGGGTGGTTACCTTTTAAACAAGTTTTAAGGAATATCATTTTTTAAAGTAAGTAATAGAGCTATTAAAATTATCGTTTATAGAAAGTACTTTATCAGCGATATAATTTTAAATCATAGAGTGCTTTGATTGAGTAAAATAAAACAGTAAGTTCACGAACAGAAAGCTTTTTGAGATATTTTTTAGGTAAAAGAATAATTTAGTTGGGCAAAAACAAAAATACGCGTGCACCTATGTAAGTGCGCAAGTCAGAAGTAAAATTCCTTGTGGTAGTCGAAATAAATAAAAGTAGTGGTAGTAAAATGGAAGAAATCGGTAAAACTAGTGGTGGAAATTAGTAGTGTCATTAAGAAGTAGTGGTAGAAAGTAGTGAAATTAATGGTAGAAATTAGTAGAAATAGTAAAAACAGTAGCAGAAACTATTAGTAGTGTTAATAAGAATAGTGGAAGAAATTATTAAAAATAGTGGTAGAAATTAGTAAGAATAATGATAGAAGTTAGTAGTAGCACTAATAGTAGTAGAAATTAATAAAGCGATACTGACGGTACTTTCGTGACGCGATGTACAAAAGCACCCCCCTCTAAAGAAGTTTTACTTCAAAAATTATAGCAAAATTTAAAAAAGAAAAAGAAGGTTAGAAACTATTTTAACGTGGATATCAACTTTTCAAAACTTTTGGGAATGCTTTAGTCACAATATCAATGTGCTTACATCTTATATTTTTTATGCCGAATTTTTACGTTCCAAAATTGTTGGAAAATCACATTTGCGTATAGTTGTTGTTGTTTCAAGCTTCCAATTTGAGTTGTTTGTTTTTGTGGTATGCTATAGTGCATTGCTTTTGCATTTTTTCTTCGTATTTTGTTGTTGGTTTTTGCATTTTATTCGGGTTTGTTTCAGGTGATTAATTGGAATATTTTTGGTACTGATTCCATTTAATTTTTGTTCTTTCCTTCCTTCCTTCTTTTTTGTGATGGTGCTTATACATGAGTCTATTATTCATTTCGGAGTCTGATTTTTATTTAGTGAGTTTAAGATTTTCAATAAAAAAATATTATAGATTTTTTTATTTTTACATCAGGATATTTTTCGACAAGATCTTTTGGTATATGGTAAATTATTCGACATTTTAAGCTTAAACAATCTTTCAGTGCAGTCAGAAAGGTCACATTTCGACAATGGCCTGGTACTCCTAGTATCTATCCATATCCAAAACCAAAGGTGTTTTAATGGATTTAATAGACAATTTGGGGGGAATGGGTACTTTTGCGTACTCCATAGAATTCATTTCCGTGCAAAAATTAATTCTCCCCAACTAACTTGTTCTAGATGACACACTGTACGATGTTGAACATATGCACATACATACATACATACATATGTAAATGAGAAAATTTGGGTAATAATTGCAGAAAATTAGGGATATATTTATAATTTTGAACATCTCAGATATTGTGTATGTATATGTATGGGCAAATTTACACACCTTACATTGCTCTAACTTAAGACTCGCATCGTTAATTAAAACACAACAGTACATTTCAAATAAAATAACTGCCCAGCTGACATAAATGAACTTCCGCTAATGATCTCATTTCGGGAATTCTTTGTGTACATTTGTATGTACTATGTGCGTATTTGCCTCCATACAAACATACACATTCGAACATTCGAATATTCGAACATTCGCTTCGTCCAATGTAAGCCGCTTTTAATTATTTAAGCCATGAATTGCTTGTTGATGCTCTGGATGTTGGCGTTGGCGTTGGCGCGCTGTGTATTTGATGTTTGTTGTTGTTGCTGTTCTCGCTGCCCCAGCTGCTGTAATTGGCAGCATTCGACATGCCAAACACGTACCTCACTACAACAACAACAAAACCAACATACACCGTATTATTAACAAGCACAGGCATTCATATCAAAATCCAGTAAAAAGCAATCACACAACAACAAAGACTAACAGGGAGTCCAGCATAACAAGCCATAACAGGCCACAACAACGTAACGTTCAAATTTCGTAGCAGCTGAGTTTGCGCAGAAGAAAAGTCACCAACCAACCAACTGCTGGTTTTTCTTGCTGTACATGTTATTGTTGTTTTTCGTATTTGTAGACTCGCAGCGAGCCCGTTTCACATTCCCTGACTTTTTCTACCTGAAATGCTGTTGAGTTTTGTGTGGCATTCACTCATAAACATCTTTCTTTCTTTCTTTGCTTTTGCTTTTGCCTTTTGCTTGTTCACTCAACCTTGGCAAGGCCGTTGAGACCAGGTTTTTTCGGCATGTTTTAGCCGGGTCGGCATAAGCAAGATGTTTGTTGTGTAGTTGTTGGTTGGCTTACTTTTTCTGTTGTGTTTTTTTTTGTTTTTCAGACATTGAAGGCGGTATCTGTTAAGAAGTTTTTGTTGTTGCTGTTGTCTGAAATCTCGAATTTTTCGATTTTGACTTTGAATACTCGTGCACGGCTAAAACTGTATGAAGAGAACATCGAAATGTGGTAGACAGCTGCTGACCGGCCGTTGAGATCGAGTTGGGCTGGTCGGTCGTGGCGGGTATTTGGGCGGTTGGCATTCAAAACGCAAAGTAAACAAATACAAAAAAAAATCGAGCCTTGTAAAATAAAGCGATGTGTGAACATACAAATACACACTAATACTTGCATATATGTATATAGATGTGGTTGTAGTTGTTATTGAAAATCTCTTGGAATGTCTGAACGGAAGTGCTCACCTCAAAAACAACGAACACTCAAAAGACAATCTAGAGCTTATTTTATTTTTATTTATTTGTTTTTACTTTCTTTCTCTTTAACATACATACATACAAATATATGTACATATGTACGAGAAAAGGTATCAATTACTTTCAAAAATTATATATTTTAGTGACTCAGTTGGCAATTGGAGCTCTACAAATGAGCGAAAGTTATATAAAGAAGCAAAATTTTATTTTCCATTACACTTATTAAGAGCCTAACATTTAATTAATCCGAGTTAAAGCACCAACTCCGCTGAAAATAGTTTTTGAATTCATACTTTGTTTTTCATCAAAGCCCGTCTGTTCCCGCTTATTTCTCGTGTCAATTGTGGCCGAACCGCAAAGCAAACTCATTCCTGATTCCTGATCTCGCAGCTGACTACTATACAGAAATTTGGTTCGTGCGACGTGAAGTTATGTATTCGGAAGGGCTCATCTTTCCTACAGTTTTGCCTTCCATTATCCGCATCATCATAATTTAGCTGGACTGTGGACTTTATTGTTCGACTATCTAATCATGCGAAAATTGAGTGAGTTGTTGTCTTAATTTTTTCTTAAAAAGTTATGATACTAGTAAACCACCAATATGAGATCTAAAATGAGGGCACACTTAAACGGTTAAAGAAATACCATCAACTCTAAGTGAAAGGAAGAAAGTGGTAAATGAAGTTACAGCCCCTTGTCAATTGCAAGTCCGGTAGCCGCGAATATGGTTTCAAATAGTTTCAGCAGAAATTACTCTTAGTTATCTTAAATCTTAGCGAATGGATTACAAACCTGCAATGCCCGGAATCAGTAATTCTGTCAATGAGGTTTTGTAGCGGCTAGATACGCCCTGAACGGGTCAGCTTATCCCTGGTCGTTATGATCAAACTCTTATAGAGGGACGCCCAGAAAACGAGCTATTTCGACGAGTTTTGACCAAAAGCAAAGCGGTGTTCAATGCGCAGGCTTAAGAGGGCATGGAATAAGTGATTGGTATCGTGCGGGGATCTCCACATGCGGTATATTTATGGTGATGTCAGCGTTGATTTTAGATAGGTAGGAATTTAGCTTACTATAGTATCCAGGTGGCAGTTGGGCCAGAATAATGCAAAAGTCAAGGGGCAGCTGGAGCTCCGGCTCTGCAATGGTGGGGGTGGTTTGACCCCAATAACAGCATTCACTGGGCGGAGTTGGTGAAGGTGATAATTGTCTGTCGGTGAATGCCGTGGATCTCTTTCATGAGTTTAAGAAGATGACTTCTGACGTACCTGGGAGGCAACGAGCAGATGGCTTTTCGGGTGCCCCTCATGGGACTTTGCCCGAAGTGTAGCATTCTAGCAGATCTGTAGTTTCGTCCACTGAGTTCTATTGGTTCCCGGCTTGGTGCACCATACTTTAGGATTGGCCGTGCAATCACCTAGTATATTACCAGCAACGTTTCTTTATTCAGATGCTGCCGGCGAGTGACTGAGGCATCTGCTTTACTTACATATGTACTTTATTGAGATCCAGCCTAACTTTATTCACCCAAGTTGTAAATAATGCCTCGTGAAAACACGAGCAAGGTCTATATAAACGTTAAATTTCAACACAGGTTATCAATTGCCATTATCGAGGAATGATGGGCATTATCGAGGAATCATGGGCATACGAGCCTGGAGAGTCAAATTTAAACAACGGTTGGAAGAGAGCGCCGCCCTGTGGAACCCCTTGTTTAACTCTCCTTACTTCAGATGTAACGCCTCTAAATCATTACTGCCGAACACACAGCTAATTGAAGGTCCATCTTTTCAGCAGGAAAGTTCATGTCTCCTCATCAGCTATTAACCTGGCTATCCATATTGTGTGAATGCTCTCACTCCTCGCTTGTATGTAATTCATCTGACCCAAGGTAGCCAGAGGTAGTCGCCAGTTTCACTTCATCTGGATGATATTCCACAAGAATTTTATGCCCATTCAAGTATTCTACAAGTTTAATGCAATTTTCTCTTGTAAATCAAGAGGCGTCGGAGGGGTTATCCAATTTTGTGTATTATAATTTTCCAAGTTTCTTGCACCATCTACTAAAAGTTGACCACTAAAACGAATTATTCTACTATAAAGTACAAGGAAATTCCCAGAATGATTTGCCAATAAATATTCAGTAAATTGTTTGTGCAGAACGAAATAATTATAACTCCTTGTGCATCTATGGGAGTACTTCTTTTTTGATTTGAAATTAAAGCTTTTTGCTGAAGACCGTTCTACCATAAAGATAATCAAATGCAACCTATGTATGTAGATACACATTGATTACTAAAAATTACTCAAAATCTCCAATTAGCTGAGGGAATATATTTTGTAAGCACCATTGACAAAGTACAAGGTAAAAAAGGCTTCAGCAAGTAACGCCTACTGTTATTTACCATCACAGCTTTTCTTAAGCGGAAGAGTTCTCTTTTAACTTTTCTAGTTGTCAACGGTTGCTAAACATAATTTCAAGGGGGTGGATCGCAGAGTATTTACCGCCGCCATGAGTTTTCTGGAAAGGCGTTAGTTAACTGTTTTCGTAGAGAAATCAGTAAATCCAATCCAACCAATCGAAAACTATTTGCCCGCGTGTCCCGCCGATTTTGTCTACACGGCTCTTAGAAGACAGACACGTATAAGGCTATCTAAAACGGTTTATTAAGGATATCTTCCAACAAAGGGGGATGGCGTATAACTCCTGAGACTGGTCTGCTAATTTAATTGTAACGCTTACCAAGTGACTACTCATAAGTCAATTAGAGCATGGTCGACGCCACTTTCTTGTTTGAGTATTTCTAGTGCTATAGCTGCTAAGCCCGTTAGTCGCAGAAGTACTCCCTTTGTTCAAATACACAACAATACAATACAAACACCTGTAAGGCTTGCACGGATTCATAGCGCGGTTTCTGTGGCCGATTCAATTTAGCAAATCTCTTGTCGTTGATATGCAACACTAAATGTGCATCAAGTTGGAATATCCGACCCACGATCCAGAGAATAGAAGGTGACGACAAAAGTACTTCCTTTACTCTTTTGAAGGTTTGACATCATTAAAGACAATTAAAACGTTGATATTTCATTAAGTTAAACACAGAATAATGAATGTGAAGTGCCCAATTTTGTATTGTGGCAACTGCAGTAAAATAAAACCATAAGACCATCTCCTACCAGCTAGTTAAAAAATTGCTATTGGTTGGCTGTTTGGATTTGGTCATTAGTTTAATGGTCAATACTATTGGTGATAATGTCACCTAAAGACTTTTGTGTTGAATCCATCTATGCCAAGAATTGCAGAATACGCTTACGTTCTGGTTCTGACGTCACCCAGTTGGCAAACTAAGCAACTATGAAGTAACGGAGGTGTGTGACAATGCCAATTATACAGAATTATATCAAGCCACCAAATGCATGCATTGTTATATACGTCCTTCGCCAGAAACCTTTAGATAGAAACCCTAAAATGTATAATCCTTACATTTAGGAGGAACCCCCTTAAGTAGCCTCTCAACAATTCCAACAGCTTCTACCTAATTAAAATATTATCTTTTCACAACATAAACCTCTAGTTGTTAATCCCATAGTCGACAATAAATGTGTTAGTTAAATATTGATGCCCATTGTTTTGCCACACCACCAACAAAGTCTTAACTGAAACAACCCCGAAATGCAAATACATATGTAGCTAAAAAGAACAAACAGAAAACCGCGCGGTCAAGTCAAACCCTTACAAAATTAGTAGTCAGTAAGAAAACAGCTGCAAGTAAGAATTTCCAAATACAATGCCAACCAACAATTTTAAGCCAATGGCCCAAAGTGGCCAAGACACAGCTGATCAATCGATCGAACGACTTGAAAAACAACATTTTTCACACATTTTCACTCAAACAAACCACCGTTGTTGATATTCGAACTTAGAGTTTTCTCACTCGCACGCACAGAGTTGTAAAGATCATAAAATAAACAACGGCGGCGAGAGCGGCAAGCCACTGCTATGTAAAGATGTGGTGGTGGTGCTGTTGCTGTTTGTGGTTCTTCACTCTCCGCCACTGTTAATGTGCACTGTTATCTCTTATGCCACCATTGTTGTTGATAAATTATCACGCTCTTTGCATGCTGCCTGCTATTTTTCAGCCATCTGCCATTTTTCACTACTACGGGCTGGCTGTTGATGGCCGAGCTGGTCTTTTGCTGCAACTTTTCACTTCATTCCGTTTTTAACAAGCGACGTGTACGGTCATTCGAAAAATTAGCGTTCTAGCGAGAATGCCTAATATTGATTTCGTGCAAACATGAAATAGACTCGACGTGTGTGTGAAGAGAAAAAGAATTTTCAAAGTCAAATGAAATTGGCTAAAATTTAATTAAAGAAAATAAACAAAATTTCAAAACCAAATAAAAATACTGAAACCAAAATAATATTTTGCTTAAGTGAATGTGAAAAATGTGTAATATTAATTTCGAAAATCTTGTAAACTTGTAAACTTTTTGAAATATTTGTGCGCTTAAAGTAAAAAATAAAAATATTCGAAAAAGCCATAGCAGATGTACTTTAAACAAAAAGACGACAATAACAAACATAACTAAAACTCTACCAACATTTTATCGCCTCTCTAAAATGGTACGCAGTCTGGCGCAGTGGACGAAAACCCTTAGTTTTCCTTCACGCCTCTCGCCTAATCGCAACTCAAAAGATTGCACCAACTTGAATACCACTAGTCCCGTGCCACCACCCACACCGCCAAGGAATAAGACCACAGCCAACAACAACAGCAACTGTGCAACGTCACGTTCCTCATCGTCAACAGTGTCTTCTTCGCATTCCGCTTCAACGGCAAATACTTCACCTTCACCCCTAACCATGGGCAACAACAGTGCCAATAACAATAGTAATTGCAATAGCAGCAACAACAACAAACATAATTTGCCCATCACGGAACTAGAACAAATTGTAAGTACTACTTGTCTATCAAATGAATTGCAGCGCATACTTAGAAGAAGATAAAAAAAAAAAACAAACAACTTTAATAAAAATTAAATTAAAGATTCCCATCTAAGGTAGTAGATGAAAGTTTGTTGACTTGAAAGAATGTTACGTAGCAGGTCAAGAATTCAACAGTCGAATTCTCATGCATTCCATCAATGGGTTGCGCTTAGTGAGTGAGTCTTTCGGTGTCGAGAATGCATTTAATTTAATTTTTTTTTTTATATTTAAAAGAATGAAGCGAACTTGAAGCTCAACGGTCGGCAATTAGTTCCACCAGCTTCTCATTGTGAGTGCTGTAAATCCGCGGCATTGAGCGTGTCAGTTTATCTGTCTGTCTGTCTGTCTGTATCATTCGGCTGTGTATTGCTTGTTGTGCATGAGTTGCCAGTAAAAAGTTTGCATATTTATGAAATGAAGTGTGGGGCTTCGTAACAAAAACAAAAAATTATACAAAAATTTCACCGCATTCAATCGCGTTGAGTCATTAAGCCTTCTTTGGACTTTGATGGGTACCAAAAATGTTACAATAAATATTACACATCATTTTGGCGAATAATTTAATTCAATGCAAAGGTTACTAAAGGGAAAAAGAAGAAATTATAGAAATTAGTATGCCAAATTTTTAGCATAAAATTATTTAAGAAAGCTAAAAAAAAATAAAACGATGAAAGATAAATACATTTTCTTCTATACTATCACCCCTATGCTGAAATCCGTCGTAACTACGAATTTGCTACGAATCGTAACATCGGTATGCTCAAATCCGAATTGCGGAATCGTAATTTCGAAATTCGTAAGCCATTTTCGAAATTCGTAATGTTGGTATGCCTGAATCCGACGTAGCTGTCATTTCATTGCATTTTTCGGAGATTTTGTACGAATAGCAACTGGTGTCGGAACTTAGCAAATTCAAAACAATAATAATAATAAAATAAATAGTGTACACGGAAAACAACGAACAAATATGTAAGTTAAATTGTGCATAGAAAAAAGTGGTGTATTAATAAATATTTTGCAAAATATTCATGACATGAAGAGGGAGTCTCTGCGCGAGAAGAAACGGCACAATAATGAAATGGAGGCCATGAAAAGAAAGGAGCTTGCGTTGCAGGAGAGGCTACTGCTATTGCAAGAAAAAAACCTTCAGCAGTGAGGCCAGTGCGAATATATTTATTAAAGTACTGAATTCAACTGTTTATTTAGTTTTAAGAAATTGATTTATAATACATTGTTTTTTTTAATAAATTTGCATCGTCTCGTAATAATCTCCTCTGCATATTCATGCAACTGTTGCTTATAGCATATTCTTCCTCCTGGGACAAAAGTGCAGCGGCTACAGAATCCATTTTATTTTAATTTAATTAAAAAACTTGCTTACAAATAACTAATAATCGCTGGTCTCAAAATTCACTCTTCACTTTGTTTATTTCACTTTATTTTAAGAACTTCGAATTTAATAATTTTAGTTGGCAACGCGGCCGTGAGTTACGAACGGATTTCAGCATACCATTTTCGAATTGTTCGGAACGGAGCTACGAATTCGTAGGCTACGAAAATTCGGATTTCAGCATAGGGGTGTATAATAAAACTCGCACAATACATTGAACATTTCTTTAAAAAATAGCCGGAGATGATTAAGGGAATGTAATAAAATAAAATTGGGTAATTTTTAGAATTTTTGCTTGAATCGTTTTCTTTTTGATAAAATTTTATTTTTTTGAATTTGAATATTTGATTCGATGATGTTTTTTAGTTTTCCCATTAAAGACCGGGTTGAAAAAAATAATTTATTTAGTTATTTGTATTTTCATTCGTCGTTATTTTGGCCACAATTTAAAGTTATATTCTAGAACTCTTGACTAGAAAATCATTCGAAAAATTAACTTATATAGTGGTTATCATAACTATACGACAAGGCCTTTTTGTTTTCTATTCTTTATTTTGTATCAATTTTTATTTTTTATTTTTGAAAAATACAATTCTTTGTACAACAAGCTCCTTATAAATTCAATCTTCAAACTCTGTGCAAATTTCAATAAAAGTCATAAAAAATTCGAAACTTCTTCAATAGAATTTATACAATTCTATAAACCTGCATATTGAGACACTGTCTAAAAAATAGAAAACGAAAGTTTGAAATTTTGTAGATATTTGTTTAATTTTATCAAAAATTACATAATGTTTAAAGCTTGTGTTTGCCAATGAGCTTCGTTTATATAAAAAAATTAATACCAACAACAACGTTTGGAATCAATACCTCTATTTTGAATTATTGTTGATATAAATAAAATTTGACCAAAAAAATATAAAAAAAAAAAAAAATTAAGGAAAAATTAATAAATAAATTAAGTGTCGAATATTGTTAATAAGTCCCTCTCATGTTCAAGGTGGCGCAAAAGTAACCTTCCGATGTTTTTTGGCTGTAATTTAAAAAAAAATGAAAAACTTTGATCCTTCTTGTGGATTATTTTTATTTGGTCTTTTAATTTTTTTTACATCAAGTCGAGAATATGATGTCATGTAAATGGCCGCCGCCACAGTTGATTGTCATTTGAGCCCTTTTTGTGGCATTTTCCATCACTTTGGCCAAAACTTCCGGCGATAGGTCCTCACATTCTTGACGGATACTCTCTTTAAGAGCTGCAAGAGTCTGAGGCTTGTTGACATAAACCTGCGACTTCAAAAAGCCCCACAAAAAGAAGTCTGGAGCGGTCAAATCAGGCGATCTTGCTGGTCAGTGCAAATCGCCAAAACGGGAGATTAGGCGCCCGGGAAATGCATCCTTCAGCATATCGGATGTGGCGCGTGCAGTGTGTGCCGTTGCACCGTCCTGTTGGAACCACATGTTTTCCAATCCCAATTCATCAAGTTGCGGCAAAAAGAACTCGTTGATCATTGCTCTGTAGCGCTCACCATTCACAGTAACCGTTTGGCCCGCGAAGTCTTCGAAAAAAAGGTCCGATGACTCCTCCAGCGAAAACAGCACACCATATAGTGACTTTGAGCGGGTGTAATGGCTCTTCGTGGGTTACACGCGGATTTTCAGTGCCCCAGAAGCGTAAATTTTGCTTATTTACGTACCCGCTAAGAAGGAAATGGGCCTCATCACTCATGATTATTTTTGATGAAAAATCATCTTCCTCTTGGTGGTGATTAAGGATGGCTTGAGCGTATGTTAGACGCGATTGGCGGTCAGCAGCTAACAGCTGATGCACCGTCTGGACTTTGTACGGAAACATCTTCAAATCTTGTACCAAAATTCGCTGTAAAGACCATCGACTGATACCCATTTGCGTGGCACGTCGTCTGGTCGATGTCGACGGCGCTTCCATGACATCCTCGGCTACAGCAGCAATATTCTCTGCAGAACGGCTACTCCGGGGTCTGTAACGCCTGGCAGCATCTCGTGTTGTGCCAGTCTCTTCGAGGCGAGCGGCTAAACGTCGCAGTGTTTCACCAGTAGGCGTTGGACGGCCAGGAAATCTGCGACAAAATTCACGTTGTGCCAAAGTCACCGACCGATTATTGGTCAAATAAATAGTCAGCAATATTCCACGTTCTAGAGCAGTCTAGCGTAACATTGTTTATTAACGTGTATTTCGCATGTGTTTACTACACAAATGTCAAAACAGAACTGACATTAGGGGCCAATCGCAAAATGTATAGCATTTTCTGATAGGAGAATTACTTTTGCGCCACCTTGTAGTTATGATAAGCGCTAAATAATTAGATAAGTTGAAATAAATTTCTGGAGAAATAATTTAAACAGAATTATTAATTAAATTACAAATATTTTAAAACTAAAACGAAAACAAAAAGTGCGGTTAAAATGTAAACGAAAATATAAAAATTTACCGAAAATAAAATGCAACAATTTTGAAATCAAAATAGCAAACAATTTTATAAATATTTATACAAGCATATCAAAAACAAAACAAACAAAAAATTTAATTGCTCTTATGTAATTAAATAAATTTATTTAAATTTGATGAACTATAACACGATTGCATATTTCGTAAATTTAAATAAAATTAAACAAAGTAAATTAAGATAAAGTAATATAAATGTAAATAGAGATGTATGTATATAGAAAAATAAAATAATAAAATATAATAAATAAATAAATTATAAATTATAACAAAAATATGACTTCTACTTCTCAAAATTAAAGATAAACATAGTACAACCTAACAAAGTCAAAATAGCAAGTACAAATAAATAAACAAAAATTTATATAAAATGTAAATACATATAATACAAAACTATAAGCAACCATTAAATTGGCCAAAAATTATTCAAACTTCATTCAAAATTACGAAAATCTCAAATTCCAAAACTCCGTTTCATAGACGCACACAAACAAAAATTAATTAACCAAATGCCAGCTAATTATGAAATTGCATATAATAAAATTATAATTATTTATAATGAAATGCAAAAACCCGGATGTAGTTTGTTTTAAAACATTTCACATTGTTTCTCTTTTTTCGCTTTATTTCAATTTATTTGGAATTCAACGCCACCACAAAGTCCAATTGTAAAACAGCTGTTGGAATATCCAACCAAGTTTCAAATTACCCTTCTCCTATGCAAATTGAGGGCAGCTGTCAATTAACGATAAAATATATTCACATTGTGCATACAAAAATACACATGCATATACGGTATTTATTTAATTTTTGTTTTTGCCCGGCAAAAGCATAATAAACGCCAAAGAGATAAGCTACGGTAAATGAGGCAGTTCGTTTGGCCCAAATAAAAAATAGGGGAACAGAAAGAAGACGCGTGCAGGGTTACAACGCATTAACAGTTATTAGATTGATATGAAGTTTTGGGCGTGGGTGTGGATAGCAAATGACCTACATATTTGGTTTTATTCAGAATAAAATGCCAAAATATTACAATCGGGAGAATTTCAAACGAGATCATAGGCAGAACATGGTAACTGAATTGTAAATGCAATATTTTTCAAAGGGAAGTTTTTAATAACATTTCTTGTTTTCGGACCAAGAAACCGTGCCAAATACTTTTTTGCATTATAAAGTTGTGCAGCGAACAAATTTTTTATTCGATTTTATTAAAACCTACAGTCAATGTCTTCTTTCTTTGGTTGTATTTTTTTTTTATAAAACTATAGTTTGTATTAAAATAGAAAATATATAAATTAATGACTCAGACTTTCTACAGACATAAAAAAATCAACACTTTTTCAGCAAAATTTTCAACTTTTTACCAGAATTTCAGAAACTTAATGGGTGCGCAGCTTTGTAGTCGATTTAATTTCAGTATAGCAAAGTTTGAATAGGCTAAAAATTACTCTTGATTTTTGAAAAAAAAAATCCGGAATCCGCATAAATCTCGATCGAAAATAGTTTTTTATATGGACAGCACCATCTGCAAAAAAAATTACAAAAATAGCGGGAATTTTTAGCTACTTGAAACTTACTCTTTCACCCCTATGCTGAAATCCGAATTTTCGTAGCCTACGAATTCGTAGCTCCGTTCCGAACAATTCGAAAATGCTATGCTGAAATCCGTTCGTAACTCACGGCCGCGTTGCCAACTAAAATTATTAAATTCGAAGTTCTTAAAATAAAGTGAAATAAACAAAGTGAAGAGTGAATTTTGAGACCAGCGATTATTAGTTATTTGTAAGCAAGTTTTTTAATTAAATTAAAATAAAATGGATTCTGTAGCCGCTGCATTTTTGTCCCAGGAGGAAGAATATGCTATAAGCAACAGTTGCATGAATATGCAGAGGAGATTATTACGAG
The DNA here is from genome assembly GCA_951828415.1 of Anomoia purmunda. Classification (NCBI taxonomy): domain Eukaryota; kingdom Metazoa; phylum Arthropoda; class Insecta; order Diptera; family Tephritidae; genus Anomoia; species Anomoia purmunda. The sequence continues at coordinate 125,847,817 of OX639994.1, forward strand.
ACGATGCAAATTTATTAAAAAAAACAATGTATCATAAATCAATTTCTTAAAACTAAATAAACAGTTGAATTCAGTACTTTAATAAATATATTCGCACTGGCCTCACTGCTGAAGGTTTTTTTCTTGCAATAGCAGTAGCCTCTCCTGCAACGCAAGCTCCTTTCTTTTCATGGCCTCCATTTCATTATTGTGCCGTTTCTTCTCGCGCAGAGACTCCCTCTTCATGTCATGAATATTTGGCAAAATATTTATTAATACACCACTTTTTTCTATGCACAATTTAACTTACATATTTGTTCGTTGTTTTCCGTGTACACTATTTATTTTATTATTATTATTGTTTTGAATTTGCTAAGTTCCGACACCAGTTGCTATTCGTACAAAATCTCCGAAAAATGCAATGAAATGACAGCTACGTCGGATTCAGGCATACCAACATTACGAATTTCGAAAATGGCTTACGAATTTCGAAATTACGATTCCGCAATTCGGATTTGAGCATACTGATGTTACGATTCGTAGCAAATTACGACGGATTTCAGCATAGGGGTGTTTATTATATTGAAATTGAACGAACTATAAAACTGCACACCCAGAATGTTTCCGAAAAATCAGTCTAAAAATTTCAACATTTTTTTAATTTTTCTCAGTTATGTAAAAAGTTGGATGCTTCTTTTTTATATGTTTTTTGTTTTAATACAAACTGCATATTATACAATAAATTACCCAAAAAAAAAATAACAAGACAAATTTTCAAAATATTTGTTTATATAGAAGAAAATGTACAACAACATCCGCAAAAAAAAATTAAAAAAATAACGGAAAGTTTTAGCTACTTGAAACATAAACTTTATTACACTACTAAAACTGCACATCTAGAAAGTTTCTGAAAAATCTGGTTAAAATTTCAAAATGTTGATGAGAATTTTTGTAGCTTTTCTAAGTTCTGTAAAAAGTCTGAGCATTTATTTTATATGTTTTTTTTTTTGGTATAACACGAATTATATTTCTTATACAAATTAGCAGAAACATTTTCAAAATATTTGAAAAAATTCTTATAAGATTTTCACTGATATTCACTATATTTCATTTTTTTAATTTTGCTAGGTTGTGTAATAAGTCTGAAGCTTTATTGTATATGTAAATTTTTCGTTTTAATACAAACTGTAGTTTTTACAAAAATTACCAAACAAAAAAATCAATAAAAAAATTTTCTAAATATTTGAAAAAATATCTTATACCATTTTCACAGACATTCACTCTATAATGATATTCTTAAACTTCCCAAACAAAACACGAAGTCTGTAAAACAAAAATTTTTCAAAACAATTACGATTTTCTACGCCAGCACCAATAATAAAACGTCTGGTATACTTTTCAATTTTGAAGCCGAATAAAATATCGCTCAGCAAGCTATAGTCAATAAAGGCCAAAATTATGGATTTAGTTATTTGATTTAGTGCTACTGCACATATGGCAAGCTTAAAAAAATGAGATCCATAAATTCATAGTTCTGTTGCATTTATGTACATCCACACAATTGTACAAACCCTAAGTCCATAAAAGCAAATCATAACATATGTGCTGTAATCCAATAGCTACCCACATTTTTTTTTTCATTTTTTCCATTCTTTCCCTATTTTTCATTTATTTTTTATGTTTTTCTTTATCGCTCTTTGAATTTGTATTTGCATTGCGTTCAAAATAAAATGGTTAATATAAAAAATGCATAGGCTCGAAAAATAAACAACGACTAAACAAATGCATTTTATCTAAACAAATTAGATCAATAAACTTAGTAGTTTTCGGCAACGAAGGAGCGGTATAGATCTTGAAAATTTCACATGTATTGCTGCTTTCAATTTTAGTATCTAAAAAAAAATATACCCGAAAATATTGTAAATAAAGACAGACAGCAGCATTTTTTTTTTTTTTTTTTTTTTGTATAGGAAGGCTACTGTAAGTAGCTAGTGCATTTCCCTTGGTCGTTAAATATTTGCATTTGAATTCCATATTTATTTGATTTTAATTTAAAAGAATTTGTTCGAAGTGCAAACAAAGCCGTGCAAGATCGATGATATTTAAATTGGACAGCACTTTGATGGCCGACGAATTGCAGTGCAATATGAGAGAAAAATTGTCTAATCTACGAGTATGTTAATATAATTAGCTCTATGCATACATATGTACATAAGGGTGGTCACAAAAACAAAAACAAAATGCGGTTTCTCCACAGTAATTATTAACTCCAAAAATGGAGCTTTTATAAAAAAAAAGGTTTTTAAAAATATTATCTCAAAACAACCACTTGAAATGACAAAACTGGGTAAGCCTAAAAGGGCTGCATGAAAATATTTAAAAAAAAATGTCAACGGTTATTATGATGAGATTTGCTAAAAAATATTAGGACGGGAACGCTTGATAAAAGGGCTGAGCAACTTGAAAATGTTTCAATGATACTTTATCGATCAAGCTTTGGATGAGTTATTCAAGTTTTTCTTTAACCAATCTTACAAAAAGTTCAAAAACAGCATCAAAAATATTATTACGATCTAGTTGAAGGAATTTTTTAATATTTTTATGCAGGCCTTTAAGCTTTAACTGTTTTGTGATCTGAAGCGATTTTTTTTGTAGGAATATTAAAAAAAGCATTTATATTTATAAATACCTCCATTTTTGAGATTTTTTTAAATCACTCTAGCTCATGTTAATGTTAATATTTTTCTGAAATATTTTAGTTGATGCCTTAAAATAAAATGAATTATGAAAAAGCACCACCGATTTTCTTTCGCATGGGAAGTGATCCACCTTAATATCCATAGGTATCGGTTTGTATTGGTTAATATTGCAAAAAATATATTTGTTTGAATCAACAAAAATGTTGGATCATGGAATTCGCGGAATTTTTCGAGTGGCCTTTAGCTGTTCCGAAAAATATTACTTGTCAGATTCAAACAAAAATAAACAAAATTTTTTTGGAATTCTTTGTGATTCCAGTAGCTTTCATTATCAAAAATTGCAGTTAATTTCGACGCACAACGCTTCGCACACTTTTTTGACCTTTGTCAACTCACAAATTAATAACAGATATAAATATTCTTATAGTGACAAAAAAAACAAAAACAATAATAAATTTTACTATTAAACAAATTACACTCAAACGATTTACCCTTGAATAACTTCATAGCCCAGCAAATTTATGTTTTATATATGTTAATTTAACTACAAACTATGTACCATTCATAATGGCAATTAGCTAAGTGTAAAGAGCAAGAAAATGACAAACTACTTATAGCATTCAGTGTTAAGCATTTGATTTTTATTACTTTGTATTCTCATACAAAGGTGAATTTAAGATATATTAATGCAATTTTAAATGTTTGCGTTGCAATTAAATTATGACAAAGGTTAAAAACAAAAGTTTTTGCTTAAAGAATAATAAAAATGACAAATGACAAATGACAGTAAATTTAAAAATATTTTTTCTCTCAAACTAATCGTCATAAAATAGTATTCAACAAATGAAGAATGCAAATTAAATTTTAGTCTCCGTCACAAGTAGATGAGGTCAACTTTCAAAAGAGCCTTAAGACTTGCTTTCCCTCCACTTGGATTGTTCCACAGTTTCTTTGTGGAATTCATAAAAAAGCGAAGACACTGATTTATCTCCTGTGTTATCTTCGGTGATATAACAAGTAACTATTAAAATGTATATAATCAATTTTTTATAACCAATTTCAAAACACTAAATTTGAAATTGGGGGTAATTTGGTTTCAAGCCATTGATATCCACTAAATCGATTACCAAATTTTAGATTCTTTGCAAATAAATATTGTCTTTATTTTGTCAAAATAAAAAAAAGATTTGTAAACCGTTCCGTTAGGGCGGTTTCCGAAGTGCGAAAATATCAAAGCCGAAATCAAAAAAGGAAATACAGTAACTCAAACATTTTTTTTTCGTTAATTTTTTATAAAAATATTTTTCGCCATATTTGTAAATATATGCAATTTTAGCACAATACTAAGCAAGTCTAAAGGGCTAAAACATAATTTTTTTAATTCAAATTTAAAAGTTTGAAATTTTTATGAAAATTTGAAATTTTGATTTATACGCTTTTTGTTATATAATGAACTATATTTCTATATAATCGTCAAACAAATTCTAATTATTGTAAAAAAAATTACCATGTGATCAGTATTTTCAGTCACTGTATTTAGTTACACACCCCATGGATGTCAAGGAAGAATGCAGCTTTAGATTCTAGGGTCGGTAGCTGGGATTGTGGCTGGTAGAAAGAGATGTGTATGTTTAGAAGGAAAATTGTTTCAATAAATTTTCAAGAATTAAAGGAATTTTAAATTAAAAATATTTTTTTTGCAAACAATTTTCAAAATCACAAAAATTTAATCCAAATAAAATTTTTCTCTAAATTATTATATTGTCAATAATTAAACGTTACCCGACCTGAGATATAGTGTTGCGAAGTGAAAAACTGTGGTATTCTGAATGAGCCCTAAGGAAATACATGGGAAATTTCAGTTTAAAACTTAATTCGTTTTTATTTGCATTATATTTAAATATATAACCGAAATTTGTTTGCACAACTATTTTCCTTTCTTACATAGCACTAAACAATTCGCATATTTCATGAAAGATCTCAACAGGGTTGCTTTTGTAACTGAAGGAAATTTTATCCGAGCTGGGCCGTTCTTCTGCAATTTTTTGCCAATTTTTTGTAACCGACTGGCAGAAGAAAAAATTCCATATCAAGCAAAAACACTAGTGTTGGGAAGTGAAAAAACTGCGCTATTGTGAATGAGCCCTGCGGAAATGCATGGAAAATTTCAGTTTAACACCTAATCCGTTCTTGTTTAAATAGTATTTTTAAATATATACATAACCACATCACCAAGACACATGTTTTATAAAAGATGCTACGGGTTTGCTTATGTAACTAAAGGAAATTGTATCCGAATTGGAAAGTTCTTTTGCTAGACGGTTACAAACAAAAATGCCTAATATGCAAAACCACTTATTATGGCCTGTTATTTCATTCATACGCTCTTATGTAGTTGGTGACTAAAAACCACCCATTGTTTCTAACAAAAACGTTGCAACTTTTTGAAAGGAAACTCCATTAGAACCACATGCGCTTTCAACTCTGATTTCCCATTGCGATCAGATCAGCAAAACAAAAATCAAATTCAGCATACATAAGTCTCCAATAAACGAATCCCTAAAACCTGCTACTATTCACACACTTGTGTCACATATTTCGCACCATCTTGATGACACATGTCGCAATCGACACACTGCATACGATCATGACTCCTGACTGCATGACATGGAGACCTTCCTAGCATAGCAAATACTCGTCAGACCCTTTTGCCACTGTACGGGTACAAGTATCGCCTAACTGTTGCTGGTATATAGCATATAGAATCAATTTCTGAACTGTCTGCGGAATGAGGAACAAAAAATTAAGCTATCCACATGGTACGCACACACATACACTTGGATGGGGCTATGCATTTGTCAACAGCGTGGAGGAGTAAACAAAAAAAAAAACAAAAAACATTAAAGAGCGCAGGATGCCATCGCTCAGTTGGTGTGCAGCGACATACATAGCTAAAAGGAAAGCAGACAAGTGTGGTGTGAGGGAACATGTGTATTTTCATTATCATTGTTATTATTTTGTTTTTTTTTTATTTTTGAATTTTTTCTACTTGCTGTAGGCATTTCATTGTACATTGTGTGATCTTTCAAGTTTCCGGTTGAGCATTGAATTTAAAACAACATCACAACAAAAAAAGGCTTTTTATCTCGCACACATGCTGCACAGCAATCCTTGGCTAATACCGTGAGCACACAGAGTACTTTCTTTGACGTCTATTAGTTTTGAAGAGTAGATGCACATATTTTCCCTCCACCTCCTCCTCCACAGTTTTTTCATCAACTTGAATTTTTCCACATGACTGAAAACACTTTAAAAGCAATGGAATGCATAAATATGTCAGCGGAAGTTATGCTGTTTACTGTTAGATGGCAGTTTTTTCTTCATTTAATGATTGTGTGATTTTGCTTTGTGTCGTCGGCGGTGCATTTGTACTTGACATCAATAATAATGAATTGTGCTTCATGCTCATGGAAAATGCGATGGAATAGGAGACGTATAGACAATTGGATTAAGTCTAGTTGCTTAATGCGTCATTTAATAAAAACGATAGAAACTTGCAAAAAAAATTATTTTAAACCAACTTATGTCAAATGCCCAACCCAAAAGCCATTCTAAAAAGCTTAATCAAGGTGTTGATTTCGCAAGAATAGACACGTTGCCACTTTGGCATAAATCACACACATACATTTGTATGTAAGCACAAAGCTTACCCTGTAGGAAAAATCTTAAATACAAATTTTGTGTTACCCTTTATTCGTGGAAGCCTAAGAATCGCGTGTAAGACGGTACCTCGCCTTTTAGCTATAGCTATTAAATCATTAGTCTTCTACCTGCTCGCTTTATGTTTCATTATAGAATAGTTGAGCTGAAGTCCACAACATTCAGACGTACATACAACCCAAGAATGTTAGAATACAAACCCATCCCGCGACCAGTGATATATCTCACGTAAAAGTAAACAAAGAATAAGGAGAAAATATTGTTTTGCTAAAATGTAAAAAAATTAGTTATAGAAAAAACTTGTATAAATAAATCTTCAAAATACTAAAAACAGTAGTTCTTTTCCGCATATTTGTAAAAAATATTTTGTTTACTTTTACTTGAGATCTGTCCCAATCGGCAAAACCAAAGTAGCGGTAACACTGCCGGCGCCACCTTCTGTATTCAATATAACTCATCCCATGTGAAATCGATAATACCTGGTTATCTATCGGCGCTGAATAAATCAGCGATAAAACTGACGAAAAAACTGGTCTGACCTCATAGAACAATCTTAAAACACGTATAATTTTTCCTCATTATTTGTTAAATTTCATTATTCTCTTTTATTTGTTGTTTTTGTTTTGTTTTTCTTTTTTGTTTGTGAATATCGATCTCTTCGATATATCGACTCGGGAAAATGTTGAATCAAAATGTTAATTATCGATATTCGAAATAATCGTTATCATATCGAACATTCTTACTTACAATCGATTACCCACGAAAATTTCAAGCGACTACCATAGCAGATTTTTTATTACAGCTCACATTTAATAATAAAGAGAAATAATTTAAAAAACAAAAACGTTTCTTTTAGAATTTATTGTTATAAAATTGGGAAGCTAGGTCGGGAGAACATCCTACATAAGATGAATTCGGCAAAAATTTTCGAAGCTTTATACCTTTACATCTTTCAAATTATACCAATAAAGTCATAAATTCAGCGCTTCATTATTTTTTAAATTAAATAACATCATTTTTTTAATAAAAATTATTTTATAATTATTGTTATAAGGACGTGATAAAGTTTAGTGTTATGCCGCATATACGCAATGGAAACTTTATTTGTAATGCATTCGACTTTTAGTTTCCACACTTAGCACTTACTTGCCTTTTTTGAAGATTTAATAAACGTTTTATTTAGTTCTTCTGTTTTCCCGATATAGTGAAGAAATAATGCACATTGAATCGGATTTCATTATCTCTTGTCAAATTTGGTTTGGAAAAAATTAGACCCCCCAAAAATTGTATAACTGTAATTCTTTCTTGGAATTCATTTTAATTTTATAATAATTTAGGGTTAAATCCCCTCCAAAATATTTTGCTGCGGCCGGCTATGCTTGTAATAAAATCTCGGTCAAGCAACGAGCTAAAACTCTAAACCTAACAATATTTTCCTACAGGGTATATTTACATATTCCCATCCACGGTCTTGTGTAGGTCGTCCACACACGATGCACCCGAAATGCCAAAGTTTATGGATGCTATGGAATGTTAGCATACTGGCCCGCAGCCAGCAGCCACAAAACATCGGACACCGCCACACCAAATCGTCGATTGCTATACTCCCAGCACGTCAAGTAACCACCACTAGCCACAGTTATGTGGCAGTGGCAAGCAGCAATAACAAACAAGCAGCTTGTGGCGTCTGTTGTTAGTTAAACGCTACTCGCCAACACCTATATAAACACACTCATATTATACACACACATACTTACATATCTAGCTACTTGGATTATGCAATGTTGCAACACGATGCACAACGCCAACCTGCTGGCTGCTGACTATCTCATTCCACGCAAGCTTGGGAAATAAACAAGTTTGCCCCGCATTGCAAATTCTTTTAGTGGCAACAACTAAGTCTCATAGTCTCAAACAACATTCAAATAACGCCAATAGGCGCTAGCAATATAACAACAATAGCAACCAACGAATTTACGACAAGTAGAAAAGTTGTCGAACAACAGTACATTTGTAGTTAGAGTGAACAGCTGTAGGCTAGCAAATAAGCGAAATAAGCGAAATATGCGAAAAGTAACAACCTGAGTGCTGCAAATATATACCTGCAGACATATTTCTGTACATATGTATGTAAGAGTTGCTGTTGGTTCATCCTTGCAAAGGCAAACAAGTTCCACTTTTTCTTTTGTCTCTGAATTCATGCAACTTTGCACAGTTTTTCGCATTCCAATGCGATTACTTTTTTTTTTTTGCAATTTTCCACTTATCTATCAATTGCTATGCTGGGAAATTCATTTTATTCAATAATGCAAGTAATTCATTTAATAAAAATGAGGGAAAAACATAGCTTATCATTGGAAGAGATTTAAGCCATTACATGGCCTGCTGCGTTATGGTAGACGGCAATCCAGTAGTTAATTTCAGTAGTAAAAAGTCATTCCAAAAGTACTACCTAATAGTTGAGTAGCACAAACTGAAAGCCTTCTACTTTCGCCACCCATATAAGGGTTACCAGAAGGGCGTTTGTAGGATGTGCCCAAAAAAAACAGAAAAGTGGGAATGAATTGACGCTAAAAAATATTAAATACTTTCGAAGAAAACTGATTTCATTTTTTGTAGGTTTTTATTCATCTTGAAGGAAACTTTAGTAAATATCTCGATTTGAAGAAAAAATTGCGACATAAAAATCAAGAAAATTTTTCTTCGATTATTTATTTTGAGTTAAGTTTAAAAAGAAGTCAGAGGCTTGGGAGTCCAGGCCAATACTTTTATGACAGAAAATAAAGTTCTATTACCTACTCCAAACTTATTGGCTCAGCGTTAAGAGTCTCTCAAAGCCACAGACGACCAACATGCTGTAACTGATGGACAAAGATCTTACCTTCATTTTGAAGAGAACAGGGATTGAGCTAAGATAATGTGAATAGATTATGCAAATCGGCTTTAGACACAACTTTTAAGGACACTGCTGTACCTCGCTTTTCAGCAGCATAGCGTCAATCAGTGTGTTGGGCGAAATGCAACCCTGTATTCGTTGAACGAAGAGAGGACGATCTCGGATCTTTCATATAGAAATCGAATACAACTTGAATTATATTTGAAGCATTATAATTAGCATCATCGGTTTCTTATAATTCTTATTTTTCATTTCAATATCTATCTTTCAGTTATAATTTATCCGATAACCTTTAACCAATATATTTTTTATTTTTTCGAACCTATTTATCATAATCCACAAATAAATATGAAAAATGTTCAAAAAATCAAATTATTACAACAAAATATATATGAAATTCAAAACTATATTTACACACTAATACTGATCGTAAAGTTTTTAATTCAATAAATTAATAATTTTCAATCGAAAAATTTTTAATATTTAGATGATTTACAAGGTGTCATAAAATTTTAAATTTCAAAAGTATTTGGTTGGATTGTATAGAAAAAAAAAATAATTAAAATTACGCAATTGTTTCATATTTTCAATTTCATATCTTTATAACTTATGACCATGAGCGCATCCAAAAGGGGTTCTAGAGGTTCTCATATCTTTGTCGCATATTAATTCAATACAAATTGATTTGTTTATTAGGTTTTCATAATGGGTATATTCTGTTATAATATTTCGATATTTATGAATTATGTTATTTAACGAAATCATTGCAGGAGTGCTTGAATGCTTAAAACCCCAAGAGATGTGCAAACATATATTTAAAGTACGAATGCCAAATTACTTCTCAAAAATTCATAAAATATTCAATTAATTAAAGAAAAAAAATAACTGAAATTCAACAACGCGGCCAAGGAAATAAAATCTATTATAGTACATCTGCAATGTGTGTAAAAATTTTCCAACTGCAATGTTAATGGCCCAGACAAAAAAGTATGTACAGCGAAGCGCAGACTGACAGCCGCATAGTCAATTAGATTATAAAAACAAAAGGCAAAAAAACCCTAAACTACCCAATAGATGAGCCATAGCACAACAAAAAAAGTAAAAATGAAAATAAAAATCAAGTGTTGCTTAGAGAAAACTGCATGTAACTACATATTTTTACTTCAATTTTTCCCCACCACCACCAACCAAGCCAATCAAGCAAATCAAAGAAGAGTAAAATAGCAGCAACGAAGCAGCGGAGTCAGGTAGCGTACTTCGCAGGCACTGGGCCATTAACTTCAGCTGATTATACGAATATGCAGTGCGGCAGTGAATGAACTGAAGAAGAATGCATTTTGTATGCATATATTGTATGTATTATATGCGGATTGTTGTTGCATACAAACTGGAAAAACGCAAGAAAAAAGCAAAAAAAAAAACAAAAAACATAAGGAAATAACTGCAAAGGGCAGCTGTAGCCAACCAACGCACCTTTAAAGAATTTTCAATTACATTGTATGCACATAATTTGTTGATTTGTTAGCTTTATTTCCTATTTCGTTTTTTTTGTTTTAATGTTTTATTGAATCGCATTTTTTTCTACATACATAGATTCTAAAGTATTTATTACATGGCTTGTATTGCGTATTTAGTAGACGAAAGTGTTGAGGAAAAAAATGTGTTCGCTTGTTTCGGTTAGAACACGCACTAAAGTCATTTCCGTTTCACAACTACAACAAGGCGTTTGCACTTCCTTTAGTGCATTCTATGCACCATTCATTCAGTCGATCATATACTGTCTGTATATATAATTTTTTGTTGTTGTAAAATTGACTTTTCAAAGGGATAACTATTCATGCCACGCAAACAGGTACTGCTATGCGGCATTCCAAGCGCCTACTCGTCGTGTCAATCGTGTCATTAGTTAGGTTAGTTACTTCAACTGTCTTCACCGCGCGGCGCGATTTCTTTGGCTACTATTGCCTAGTTAATATCATGAATGTAAGTATTTGGTAGTTTGGTTTGCCTTTATTATTATATTGTTCAATTTGGCTACCTACTTTTGTGTGTGTTTTTTTTTTTGTAAACAAGTTTGAATACTTAAACTGGCGCTGACGCTCTGACTCGAGAACGATGTAAAGCGGTTTGTCGCCAGTCATTATAAATTGAAATAACTGGTATTTCTAAATTACTAAGTATATGTGTTCTTAGAGCGCGTACTACCCCGAGTAAAGTCGCATTTCATATGAAAATTCCCAAAGCAGGAGACAGATAAGTTTGTGCCAAAAGTATTCAATTTACTAATTGCATTTAACAAGGACACTCTTATGGCATATTTCCACTAGGTATTGAATAACAAAAAATTTTTGTAAGTTTGGAAAATGGCATGCAGAAATATACTCAATGACTATTTTTTACGGATAGAATTTAAAAAGCAAATTGCGGCGTTATACTTATGCAGATATATTATAAGTGCAATATGTACGAAACACTAACGACTTTTCAAGGATGTTTTCAGTTTCCTAATTTCTAAAAATTATTGATACATATGTATACATATCATTGTTTTTACGAGATACCAGTATTTTTACTTACTTTTTTCCAGAACGATACAATAAAAGATTGCGCTAATACTTACATACATACACATTTTTTGCAAACAAAAAAATTAATTGTAAAATAGAAAAACCATTCTGATTCTGTCAAAATTTTCTGCGCCATCAACCATCCTTTTTCAAGCACGTTTTTTTTTTTTGACAGTTGGCCAGCTGATGACAAAGAAAAGTATTTGATTAAAAAAAACACAAATACTAAAGAAATCACAAAGTTCTTATAGAAAGAATTAACTCCAAATCAACATTTTATGTGATTTTATTAACAACTAAATGGCTAAGTCAGGATAATACTCTGAGGCTTACACGAAAGTGAGCTCGACAAACATCTCTGTTTTATAAAAACCTGTTCTCAAACTGCTATTAATAAAGTCATAAAATTCATACCACTGGATCTACTCAATGAAAACACTTTTTAAATTAAAGTTGATTAATATCAATATATCTATATTTTTCTAACAAGAAGATACATACATATGTATATAATTAGAGTAAAAAAATTAAACAAAATAAAAGTATTTCCCTGAATTAAATCTGAACAATTCGTAAACCGATAACACAAAATACACCATTTTTCCCCTAAATAAAATGATGTACAGGTACAGCTTGTAATTAAAGCAAGATAGAAAAAATTTTCCACCTCTTGCACGGCCACATAACTGACGATTTGGCAGTTTTCGCAAACTCTCCAGAGGCTTTAATCCGAGCTGTCACGAGCTAGTGACAAACCCGAAGAAATGGCTATCAGTAGCCCGAGAATCAACAAAAGAAACAAAAAATATGCAGTTCCAGACGAGCAAGAAAGCAAACCTATTGATTGGATGTGTGATGTGCAAAGTGATGAAAATTTAATTTCGTTTTAATTTTCTATTGTGTTACGTTTTATTATTAAAAGTGCGATATTTGCACATGTTCAAAACGCGAGTCGACAAGTTTTCAAACATTTTGAATGTGGAGTTAATTTTGGCCGTCATCTGCGTGAGTCGGTGCGAGCATTCGAGATGTCATTAAATATTTATTTTTTTAAACCAATATGACTTTGCTGCGATTCTTCTCTCCCGCAAGCTGATTATGATAATTGAAATATTGTCTAAGAAAATATTTATAAGAGTTACGAAGCAATTAAATATGTGAGAGCAAAATGCCAGCATCAGCTCAAAAGCAACGAAACGAACAGCTGATCGCCAACAATACTCGTACTCGTAAAGCATGGCTGCAGTTTCGAAAACCCGATTATACAGATGACTTGTTGTAAAAGCTGATGAAGCAGAAAAATATTCACACTGTCATGAAATAAGAGATCAACAATATGAAATCGCTTTAAAATCATCATAATAAACACTGTAAAAAATTGAGCAAAAGCGATGCAGCAACATGAAGAAAAAACAAAAAGGAACAGGAAAAAACGAAATGAAATTTAGCAACATATCACCAGCATTGCCGGTCAGAAATCAACGGCAATAAACAAGTTTCGTCCAAACGCACACAAAGGTATACAATGTAAATAAAAAAATTAAAAAAAAAAAAACTGCCATCCATCCAGTCAGTGCAGTTGTGGGCAGCAAAGCAAAAACAATAACTAGCACAAACGAAACAAAAGCAAAGTTTAACAGCAGTCGAATTGAAGCAGCTGAGCCGTCGCATTTTTTTTTTTTTTTGTTGGTGGAGCAATAGCCGTAGCAGCTGATCGGAACAGCGCACTACAGCGCCATAGAGCAGGTAGCAATAAACTAGAAAAGCAGTGAGAGAAGGTGGAACCGTGTTGAGGTAGCTAAAATTAAAGCAGGCGCTGACTTATAACGGCCTGACTGCACTTGGCGTTTGGTTGCAAAGAAAAATGAACATGCAAAACATACGAGATATTGTAAAAAAAGGAATGCGATTGTGCGCCAGTGCTCTCAGTAACTAAATATATTGAGGGCCACAATGACAAGTGGGGCGCAAATTTATTACAGTATTATTATGGTTATTGCAATACCTCCAACTGTTGGTGATCAGTTATTTTTGTTGTTGTGATTGGTGCCACTTGCAAATAAGTAACTGACTACATACTTAGGTAATATCAAAATACATATGCATTTTATAACATATTACTTTACATTAGGGTGCCTCATAGCATAAATACACACGTCCGCTTGTAGCTAAAAATAAATGTGCAATATATATTTTTTCAATTTTAAAAAAATATCATCTCATATTAAATTATAAAACAAAATTTCATTGAAATTTCATAGAAAAGATTACTAGGTGTGCGGCTAGAAATTATTTTACGAAAGATCTGCCGCGTTGTGGCGCTATAATCGAGTTACTCAGAAAATCCGTATTTATGGTCCGATATTGATGATATTATAAAATTATGCTGCAGATGCGATTAGAGAGGTTTTTTATGGTCCTATTTAGATGGCTAGATAGTACATACATATGTATCTATGCTGTATATGTATAACATATTTGAAAAAAAAAATTAAATATCTATAAAAAGCAATTATGTATATGGATCTGTAGTAGAGATTTTTAGAAAATTCATATTTATGGTTCAAATCTAATAAGCTTTACTATTAACTTAAGAGCCGACTTCGTATTTACTGTGATTACGGGGCATTTAGAGTCTACTCTTTGTATGTATATGGAAACGTAGTAAGCAACGCAGACGAAATCGCGGTATCAACTAGTATATAATAAATTTTATAATTCCGATAGAAAAACGGTGAATTCTTTTTTTGTATAGGGGTGATGTATCCTAATGTACATATCTACATACATTCATACATAGTACATATGTACATACATATGTACATATGTACATATATTCTTTTATAAATAAAAGCCAAACTAACCAGTCGTCTGCCGCTATTTAGTGTTTCTCTGCCGGCGCACGCAAAAATTCTCATTATCCAGCTGCTACAATAGCAACAACATTTGTGTACCTGTGGCTCACCTTTTTCGCTTTACATTTTTTTCTCTATATTTTTTTTTTATTAAGTGTATTATTATAGCATGTCGAAACATGTTCGCCGATATTGATATTGTTGTTTTGTTATTGCACGCTGTGAAATCATTGAGCAAAAGTACGCGGTGCAGAAAATAAAGCAGCTGAAACTATGTACATACTACAATTTTGTTGCTGCCTACTTATTCTATACAGGTAATCGCCAGCTGCTGCTGCTGCTACAACTTCACTCACCTGCTTATTACGGCAAAAACAAAAGCAACACCTTGAATTTAATACATATGTATGTATGTATATACGTATGTGTGTGTATGAGCAAGCAGTGCAAATTCAATTGTCAAACATGTCAAATGTGAACTGCGCACTGCAGCAGTAGCAGAGCACTAGCTCAACAGCGCACTGACAACTTCACTGTAGCAGCGAAATTGAGCAGAACGGTAGCATCAACAGAGCAGCGACAGAGCAATGGACAGCTGCAGATTTCTTCAATTCATGTTGATTACTGTGCTCAATTGCATTTATGTATGCTGACGCTGCAAAATTGAATGTGTGAGAAAAATTAAGCAGAAACAGATAGTGCAAAAATATGATCTGTTCATTTGTAGACACTATTTGCAATACAAAAGTAAGGGTGTTTGTGTAGTAGAGGAAAGAAGGTTCGTGAGAATTTCGACACCCGGTGAAATTGCAGGTTTGATTAAATAATAATAATTGATGCTAAAACTCTCATATATTAGAAATACTAAATGGACTTCATGTAATTTTTTTAGGATTTTGAACAAGTTAGAACAAATAGTGAGTAGAAGTGACACAGTGGTGTTTTTCCAACTGTTTTGTGGTATCACTTGAATTATTGAAAGACGTCGATAATAATCGTTGTTTTTATTTTTTCGGATTAAAAATTTATTGGGGAGAATTCGTTCAAAATCAAATTGGAATATATCGATACAATCTTTTTGTCATATACTATGCAAATCTGACTATATTTTTGTTTAAAAGATTTTTTGCTTTAAATCTTTACATAATCGATATTTTGTGCTTTTTTCGATCCACAATGATCGTTATTCTTGGTCTTAAATTTTTCCAATCGTATTTGATCGGTATTTTTTTTCGATCATAAAAATATTATTGTCATATTCGATAAATTTGCTTGCGTTTATTTTAATCGACAAATTGTAAATGCAAGATTAACTATTATTTTTGATCGATCAAATAAAAATCACAATACTTGATCGAAAAAATATCGACCACAAAATATCATCAAATGTGATGGGTAAAACAAAAATCACAATAAATATAAGTCATAAACTTTACGGTCCCTGATTACTTTCTGAAGTGCATAAAATCACAAATATGTATATGTTATCCGAGTATTTATGCTCGAAGTTAAAACAAATTTACTATTTTAAGACCACTCAAAAATTTAGTTTTTAACTTGATTTCTCATTTATAATGTTTTTACCATTTCCATATGTTCCAGTTCGGGCCATAAAAAGTTCGTTATCATCTCACGATAGCGAACACCATTCACAGTAACTGCCTGACCGGCCTCATTTTTGAAAAATGCCGCCAGCCCATAAACCGCATCAAACATTCACTCTTTGTGGGTGCATTGGTTTTTCGACAATCACTCTTGGATTATCATTCACCCAAATGCGGCAATTCTGCTTATTGACGAATCCACTGAGGTGAAAATGTGCCTCATCACTGAAGATGATTTTCTTCGAATGCATTTTGATTTGAACGCCCATTTTCATAATAAGCCTGAATAACTTTAACACGTTGCTCGATTGTGTATCTTTCCATGTTCAAATTGAGTTAGTCTGAAATTGAGAAATGTCAAATGAAATGCAGAAAAAAACTTGACGTGTGGTTCACATTCAACATCGGCCTTTAAAATTTAACCACCCTTTACATAACTTAATACTTTAGGGCCCCAGTGGGCGTAAAAGTAATGCTTCATTTTAAACTTAGCTTAAGCTATAGATAACACAGAAATTTAGTGACTATTTATTTCATGTACGGTAGGTCTAGAACATGAAACCGTTTCAGTCGAAACGTTTCATCTGTTTCATCCAATAACGCAATAGCTAAAGAGTTGCAATGATTGCTCAGCCTTTCAAAATATCTAGAACTAAATTTCTTAATTTCGTCCCTGACAATTGGTATATTTAAATCCTTTTTAATCCATTTGTTTGCACTTTCATACCATATTTTTTAATATTAATAGAAAAAGTAGTAGTTCCTTGGTAATTATTTGATGAAAAATATAAAATGACGAAGGAATTTTGAAAATAACTCAAATTAATTGCCAACAAACCTGTTTTTGCAAGAATTACTTCACATTGTAATTACTTAGCTTCTAAGATTTTATTTTACATTTGAACTTCTGTATGTCTTTCATAATTTTTTTTATGTCTACAAGTATTACAATTTTAACTTTTTCTTGGCTCATAAAAAAATTACTCCATAACTTATTCTTCAAATATCGCATTGACTTTTTTGTTCTCTGCATGCAATTTTACAACTTTTTTTCCTGGCAGATTGGCGAAACTGCATAGAAAATTTTGCCGTGGGTTTTCCAAGGTTAACTACCAGGTACGCCAAGCGATTGCTTGTTGACATACTTTTGAGCTTGTAAGGCATAATTGAGCGGCTAGAAGAAGGCACAAAATCCGCATGAAGTTGTGCCAGGTTAGTGTTGGCAAAAAAAAACTTACAGCGCCCCATAAACAATAAAGAATTAAAAATAAATTTGAAGTGGGTTTAACTAAATAAGGAAAATATTTTTAACGTGAATTTTATAACAGACAAAATATGTGTGCGAAAAAGATAAAGAAAAATTGTTAAGTATGAAACTTAAAGTAGAATTTAACTTGACAAAAAGAAGGAATTATTAAAAAAAAAATAGAGATAGATATAAAGTTCCAAAATTTACTTCAGTAAATAATTGTGTCATAAGTCGTAAAGTCATAAAATTTATAATATACAAAATTGCTTAGTATTAATTATTAGTTTCAAAGCAATCCAATGGCACAACTTTTGAAATCTAAAATTTTATGACTTTACGACTTATGACATATTATGACTCCTTGTGAATCACCCTAATGAAAAGTAATTTCTTTTTTAAAAAAAATATGATATTAGCTGAACAAGGATATCTTAAGTGGAAAATGTTTTGAAACCCACATATAGTGAAAGCTCCCATAAGCAAGCGGCCGCCGATGGTCCGCTTATGAGAGATTATTAGAACGTCCGTCTATGAGAGGTTTCACTGTAATCTGAATACGATCGTTACTACAGAAATGAAATTAGCGAAAAATTTATAAAAGCAATCGCGTCTTTGCTACTGTAAAAAAATCGAAGAAAATATCAAGGTAGATCCATAGAAGGTGATAGCAAGATAACAAAGGCGAATCCGTTGTGTATTTTGTTTGTGTAATTTTGCGAGTGAAATGTCACAATGTGAATTCGTCGTATTTAGTTTATGTGAACAAAACAAACCCGCAAATTGGGAAAGAAAAAAGAGCATTCAGCTTATAGGATGCTATCGCCTTATAGTTATGAATTCTCCTAGTAAAATATTTACATAAGCCACAAAATTAGCTGCCAATCAAAGTCGATCTAATTTAATCCCAAATTTAAAGCAAATTTTCATTCATTGAAATCTTCGTGCTAGTTGATTTTTTCGCTTCCGCCGGAAACAGTTTTCTACTTTATTAACGTAATTTAATGTATTTAGAATTTATTCAATTTTTTTACCTACAAATTCTAACAACGTAAACAGTGGCCAAGCAACATTTTTTTGTACGCATAATTTTACGTACGAGTATTTATTTATACCTGTTTATTTACCCAACGCCTCTAAATAATGTAAATAACTACTTGCGAGTATTTCAAGCAAAATTTTTTAATGAAAATTCATAGAAATCAGAGTGTGGGAAGATTTTCGACAAGGTAAACAAAATAAGTTACAATTCAGAAGCAACAACAATAACCACCGCAGAACAGGTAGAAATGTTTGGGTAAATTTAATTACCACTAAACGGTCAACGTCGCGCGGCATGCTAGGACGCCGTAGATAATTAACATGACTTTGAGAAAAAAGCAAAAAGAAATAAATACACAAAAGATAAAAAGTGTACAAAGATATGGAAAATAACACCCAAAAGTATTATTTAAATATATTTGTGCGTGAGCTGCTGCAAAAGAGTAAAATACATAGAAATCAGCTTACTTTACTTCTTGTTAACAAGTGAAGTGAGCAAACAGTTTTCCTTTTGTTTGGGTTGTGCCCAAAAAGTTAGCCAAATAATAACAAATTTTGTGAATCCACAAACGATGCCTGGTCTATGCAGAACAGAGTAGAAATGACGTATGAAGCGTGACGCACGTGTTGTAGGCTACTCTGGTGGCAGTGAATGAATGAATGGCTTTTGGCACGCCCCCTAAACCGCCTTTTGAACGCCCAGTGCGCTACAGATTTGTTAATGGAATGTTTAATTTGTTATTAACGCTATAAAAAATTACAACAAAAAAATTAGCAGCCTGAAAGTTTTTGGTGGTGGAAAGTTTGAAGAAAGCGTAGCACACCAAAATAAAGTGTTCAAAATCGGAAGGGTGAACTGGTTTTCTAAAGCACTGTTACAATGTACCCTGTTCCTTTCATTCATAATTCAATGGTTTGTCTTCTAATCAAATTTGACAAAGGATGACTGAAAATCTCCAAACCAAACTTGGCATGGGATGACGGAGAATCCTTCCAAAATACATCAACTTTGCACCCTGTCGGAAAAACAGAAGGCGAAACGAAAGAGAACATCATTCCGATATAGTATGTGTTTAGTACGGTTCTCTATAATATTTGATTTTATTATTTAAACCAAAATACAACGAACCCCGTTAAAATCAAAGTTTCAAATTTTTGTGCGAAATTTTAAAATTTTCAATATGTGGGTGTACTATTCTATTTTATATGATAAAATTAATGTTTAAGTGGCTTCAAATTATGATGAATAAAAGAAAGCATTCTGATGGCGCAAATTCGTCCATAAAATAAATGGCAGCCTATTTAAAAACTATACTGATTATTCGAAATTGGCTAAATTTTCGTCGTGCCAAATAAATAAATAGTGCGCGGAAAAATATGCAACATAAAAGCCAAAATGAGTAATACGGAATTGGGCAGTTCTGTTAGCAAGAAAAGCAATTATAATGCGCCTGTAGATCTTTCATAATTTTAGGCGCATTTATTTTTCATTTAATATTGGAAACGAAAGTTTAGCGTTTCTAATTTCAAAATTCTACTGCTGTTCGAGAAATCGATAATTAAACCGTAGATTAACGCAATCAGGTTAGATTAAAATTTAAAATTGCTGCAAAATTTCCAAAGCGCTTTTATGTTCTTAGCTACGACAGATATTGGTAAGACCCCTTTTCAGAGTTTCTCTTCGTGGCAGCCTGTACTTATCTTGTGAGTTCATACGAATATTATAAATAATTAAATTGTTTTAAAACTTTTGCAATTCTCCTTAGTATGTATTCTGAAAGTGGCACAATATATCACGTAAGAAACAGCAGTCGACCTGCGACCCCAGAACGACTTGAATTTATATTAAAAACTGTAAATTAGCAAAATTCCCTAAAATTCAAAAAAAAATGTCTGTTACAAAAAGAACATTAGAAAAGCCAGACTGTTAATCCATCTTGCTGGTACATCCGATTACTGTCACTCAACTCAATCAGAATATTTATTGAAAATTTGTTTTTTTCATCAAGTTCAAGGGGTCTTCTATCCCCTACGATCTATTTCTTTACATTAGGCAGCTGCACTTTCGACTTATTGACATTGTTGACTAAATACATACATAATTTTTTTGATTTTCAATTTACATAAATCAAACTCAGTCTGGCTGCCAAAATAGCGGAAAATGAATTTGTAACACGTGTGTCTAACTTTGTTACCAAAGTCTTTCTCTACGCAGCTTGCCCTGCACTTCCGTTGCAAAGAAAGAAAAAAAAATACCAACTGAGGTAAGCCAGACCCATGCCAAGCTTTTTTCAGCTTTTCTCGCCTTTTTCAAAATGCCATCCATTTATTTATTTATACAAACGACAAATTTGTTTGCTTACTTTATTAGCGTTATCTACAAAAGCCAACCCACCACCACACACCGACAATCTGGATGATGGCATTAAAATTGCGTCAAAGGAATTTCAATTTATGGTAATTTGTTTGCTGATCAAAATATCGAGCTCCACGTTTTTTTTTAGTATTCGGTGCACAACACAGCGGAAATCAAAACAATAAGATTCTTTGACTTTCGATTTCTAAAAAAAAATCATCAAAATTGAAAGCATAAATGCCAGAAATCCAAGAAGCGCGTTGAGGGCATTTACGCCTAATTTTAGTAAACTTTTAAAGAAAAAAATTATGTACATGCATGTGTGTGTGTACGACTAATTTGTATCATATTATAACTCCTACTGCTACCCACCTCCCGGTGGCTCATCCTCTCCTCCGACGAAGTGGCACTTAGATTGTAGCACCCTTTTATTTGTGACAGCCACTCGATTTTATTGCTAGAAGCTATAAGTAAATATGTACAGACAAACGTAGATATTTATTTATATGAGCACACATGCTTTGCAATAACAACACCAACAATACAATAGACTCTTGAGAATGCACTTCTGTGGTCGCGGATGATTAGTCGCATATTTCAGTGTGCTTCAAATTACGCCGCCCTGGGGACCCATGCAAAGCTGATTGACTGCCTGGCTAGCCGACTGTCTCTTCAGTTTTTGTCTTAATTCTTTGAGTGGGTAATTTTTTGGATTGTTAGCTAAGTATTTTTGTCTATATAAATAATATATATATGTACATATATGAGAGGTAAGTGTATCCATTTCAAATGAAATTTGTTGCTTTTTAAATGCCTTTTTACCATATTTATTGTTAGCTTATAGAAGTATCGCTGTGTTTTTGTTGTTAATTTTTTCTTTTTTTTTTGAACTTGCCACAAATTAATGTGAAAAATGCGCACTTACTTGTAGCCGCAATAAAAGACGTAATTAAATACGTTTGGGGCTATCTGACATAAATTGTAACATTTAACAGAAAAAAACATAAACCTCGCGTACTACACAAAACACCGTTAAACCAAAAAATTCATAAAACTGAGTTTTCCTACTCTAAAAGCTAAAGTAATAATACCAAGTCGCAAAATTTGAAAGCAATCAGGAGAATCGCAGATAAGTCTTATCGATTCTGCATTCTGTGTCATACCAAGAAGAACAAAATACATATGCAGGGATAGGCCGATAGGACTTATACATAGTATCAGGAATGGGCGTTTTTGAGTGAGTTCTAATTCAAATAAAAATAAAATAATTAATAAAATTGAATAACGAATAGATTTTGACTATTGATACAAATAGTTTTGGATAGCGATAAGAGTTTCATTAATCATTATTCAGTTATTCAAATCATGCGATGATTTGAAATGATTTGAACGACTCAATAATGATTACTTGCTATTCAAATTTTTGTTAAATGATGAATGAAAATATATTCGTTATTTTAAATTATATGTATGATGAATGAAAATTTATTCGTTATCAAAAATGATTGAATGAAAATGTATTGTGTGTTCAGAATTACTCAAATAACGAATGAAAATTTATTCGTCATTCAAAATTACTCAAAAGGCGAATAACTATGTATTCGTCATTCAAAATTACTTGAATGTATTCTTACTTTTCCGTCATACAATCAATCATTCAGTTTTGATAACACCCATCCGTGGTGCATATTTGAACGTTGAGGCTGAGACCCACCTCCCCTTTTTATTCCTGCTTGATGTATAATATTCAAAAAGTCTATGATAGAAATACTACTTTTGTTTTACTTAAGTCGAAGATTAATTATTTGAAATTTGCATAATCAATTTCTGCATGAATTTTAAAAAGCAATGCGATTCATAAATTGATTTAAATGCATGCGCGGAATACCGAAAATCGATTTTTTATGCTATTATTATAATCGAGATGAGATGATTCCGATACCACACATATTCTGATGGGCTAAATATTTAATGAGTTATATTTTCTTATGAAGGCTTTAGGCTAGAGCTCCACACTAGTATTTTCAGGCTTTGCCGCTTAGGTCTTAAATTAAAAAATTTTGAAATAGGTTTTTTTTATTCTCATCAGATTCACCTTCTTAATCGATAAATTACTTTGCTCAAAATTCTTCTCTACACTACTGATGTGAAGTTTTAGTTTTTCGATCTGCCAAAAAAAAAAAATAGAGCTCAAAAATTTGTTTTTATTTCTTAAAGATAAAATAACGCTCAAGAACTGAGTTGTACTTTCGATCAAAAAAATATACCTCAAAATATAATGATTACATTTGCTGAAACAAATGAAACTCAAAAATAACAATGATTATTTTTTACCCAAAAAAAAACTCAAACTATAATTATTATTGCTAAGTAAAAAACAATAATTAAAAAAAAATCATTATATCAGCACAAATAACTAAAAAATAACACTTGAAAACCCCGTTTATATGAAAAACATATAATTCGATATACATATGTGTATTTTTTCTGAGCGATTAATAAAAATCCAAAAGATATTGCACAACATTTTTTCAATCGTAACAGATTCGTACAGTGCATGGAAAATATACATATGTATACTCAAAACTGTTATTCGGTATTTGGAAGCTATTGATTTCATTCATTGATTGATTTAATTATTATTTTCTCTCCCAAAATGCACATAGGGTATTTTCTCATCATTTTAAAATTGTCACATAGATCATCTTGGTTCTATGCTGGCAAATTTTACTACTAATCTGTTAACTGATTGCTATTTATCACTACAATTTGTAAACCAAAGTCAAATACTCTGTGTCTTTGCTATGTCGCACTTGAATGCCTGATTTTTCACATTTTCTGACTCCTCATTTCAACTAACCGGAAGTTCAGTTCTATTTGGATTTCCCCGCTAAGTGAAAAAATCTTAACAGTCATTGACAATAATCTTGTCATTGCAATATATTTGCACCAACAACAATATGTGCATAGCATTAGCTCGACTGTCTTACAGATGGGCGCTAACGCAGTAACAACAACAACACAGAAGTTGCCTGGAAAGCGTACTTATATTTATAAGCCGAACAAGTTCTTTAGTTGCTTTATTTGCTTGCTTCAGATCAAAATTAAGATCAAAAAAGATTTAATTTTTTTTTTATTATTATTTGTTTGTTTCTCTTTGTATTCGTCCCTTGGCAAATGTGTTAATTAAAGTCGCAGTGGAGAGATTTAAGCATTCCAGTATACATATATAAGAAGTTTTGTCAGTATGTTTGTGCTAATATTTCTTAAGCAACAACAGTTGTCAACAACCATCGGAGATTCAGTTTGTTTAATTGTAAATGTGTCTGCCTGCTTGGCTCCATTTGACTTTACTGTTGTCATGTGCCGGCACAATTTATCAAAACACTGTCTGCTTACTGCCTGCCTGGCTGCCGGCCGGTCTCTTGCTGCCTCCAGTTTAGCCAGCTACTACTTGCTGCTGAAGGAATCAACCGCTTTAAAGACTACTTCTTGTGACTCTAGGCTTAAGCAGAGATAAGGTCAATTAAAAAAGGCGACCGGAAATGTTTGTCACTCGCTGGCGACAATGCCGACAGCAATTCACAACCACAATGGCGCAGCAATAATAGTAGAAATTACACTTTTAATGTGCGTACTTTCAGAGGGCAAGTGAAATGCAGTCAGCAGCCCCCTTTGTTTAATTTTCAATGGCAGGATTTAATTTTTTTCCTACATATGTATTTTAATTGAATGTTTTTACTTGTTTCTATTAAAATAATGCTTGTAAATTTGTTACTGATAGTAAAACTACTGTCGTAAATTATATTGGCAAAAGACCAGATTAGGCTAGGTTACCTTGATGCGGTAGTGCCCTCAAGGAAATTCTTCACAGCGTCCCGTAACGAATTTTCGCAAACTGCTGAGTTCCGCATCTGACATTCCACTTCCGGGACGTTCATGAAGTGAGAGCCCAAATACTTAAACTACAACCTCGCATAAGCAGGCAGCTACGTAGAATATAGAAGAAAAATTCCACGTCACCATCCTCCACCCAGCTCCCACAAAGAGGGAAGGAAGTTATGTTAAGTCTAATCGCTTGAATTCCTATCACGGAGTTCCCTTGAACACCTGCGGTTTACCACCGGCCAGAGAGTCTCTGCAATTCTGCATTTCGTGGTATTCGCCCAGCGCTCGTTGAGCCCAGCTATCTAACAGAAATCTGCAGGCAGCCAAGTGTGCCTTGCCGAACCAGCTTATCAGCCATGCAGTTTCCTGTGATGTCGCTATGACCTGTCACCCAAATCGGTCTGATCCGGAAGTACACAGAGGCGGCCGCGAGATAGGTCAGGCATCCCCAGAACAGCTTTTACCTAACCATTAAAGACCCTAAGAACTTGACTGTCCTTTGGTTATCGGAATAGATGTTTGTCGCATTACACTGGTGAGACCTCCTTTCGGAGTACGTCCCCTCCAACCTTTCCGAATCCCCTAGTGGGCTGTGAGGGGAAAAGGATCCGTTCGGAGCTAGAATCGGCAATAAAAGATCTGTTGCTCGAGAGATAAATCCGCTTAACTTTCGATAACTTCTCCAGTGAGACCACCAGATAAGGTTTATGTTATTATTATTATTATTATTATTTGCGTAATTATGGTTTCTAAGAGCCAATGGCTTACCTTGGGAAAGAGACCACATCTCTAATGGTGCCTAGACAAAAATATACAGCAACTAATGCTTTCTTCAATCTACATCCTACATTCTTAAAATATTGAAACGACTATATGAAGGAGACATTTGTTCCAAGCACACAAAAAAATGGGACAACAAAAATCGTTTTGGCACCCAAGAGAGCTTCCTGCCCAAAAACAGGCCGAAGTGCGTAGCACGGTTAGAAAGCACAAGAGAGACGCCGCCGATTGAGAAATGCATCAGAAAGGCATCAGACACCCTACACCTTTAAGTAAATGAGACGAGCTCCGTCTTGTTAGGGTTAACAACGACCTGCTTTAGGTATCCCTGCCGTAGGTCAAACATGGTATCTAAAAACTGTCCCCTGACAATGAGTGCCACATCGTCTGCATAGGCAAATAGTAGAATTTGTCAATTAATTATTAATGCAGATTTCATTTCTATACTATTATTTTTCATCAATAGCGCGCTTTGTAAACTCGATTTTACCACAGCGTTTGAGCGTCGCATGCTCTATTAGTTTTACGAAACTTCATATCTTTTTTTATTCCATACAACTGCCAGTTTTTGCGTAGAAAAATTACAACGCACTTTTTATTATCAACGCAAACATAAGAAAAAAAAGAATTGCAAACAGCAATCACCCGCATTTTTTGTGCATTTATCCATTAAACAGCTGACCGACCGGCCGATAGCATTTTTCTTATGTTACTCGCGTGTCCGTTGCGACTTTTTTTTTGCATTATAAATTCATATCATTGTATTCGCTATAATCAACCGGATGTGGTGTTGCACTGCCTTACATTTTTGAGTGAACGGCAAACAGCAACAGCTCCCCATTACATTGCACTGCAGAACTCTGTATAACACAGCACTGCACTGTATCTACATATGTATGAGAATATGAATGTACTAGGCTGTGCAACTGCACGCAGCAACTCAATTTTCAAAAACTTCACTTTACCTTACAAAATGCCACTTAAAAGCATGAGTTTGCATTTTACTTTGGTTATATTTCATTTTTTTTTCTTACCTTTGGATTTACTCCTCCTGCTACATATTTGCTTCGTTTGCATATTCATTAATAAACTTAAATGAAATGTTACAGCAACATACAATTATGCTACATACTAAGTTGCTAGTTGGTGTCGACTTCAGAAGACCCTCAGTGGTTGGGTTGTAGTGGTCGCCTGTTGTAAGTGGCTTTTATGGAATTGCGTGGTATTTAATTTACAAACGGCAAGTAGCCAATTTACATTTGATTTACATATGAACATAAGGGTGTACTTATACATACATACATACATATATACCCTGCAAGACAGCTGAACATCATATACTAAGTGGTCATATTATTATTATGACTAATTACAAAAGTGCTTAGCAAAGTACACTTTTTTTCAGGCCATGGGCAAAAAATGAGTACTTTGTCTTGGTTTGTGTGATATTTTATCTCTTCTCAACTAACGGCAATTTCATATTTGCTCTACATAATAAGGCAACTCATCAAATTGATGCTTATAATTTACTCACAAACTCCTCAGCATTAACAATCAAACTACTCATTGTAATAAAACAAATTAAATATAAATGAAATAAGAAAAAAATATATAAAGTAAAATAAAATTAAATTTAAAAAAAAACAGTAAAAAATAATATAAAATAAAAGTGAAATAGTAAAATTAAAGTTTAATAAAATAAAGGAGACATAAAACAAATAAATTAATATAAATTAAAAAGCAATAAAAGATTTAAAAAGAATTAAAAAATCAATTTTATATACATATGTAAACGGAAATAAAATTAAATAAACGTTACTTACTTAAATAATAAAAAAAAACACTAAACCCAATTTAGGTAAATTTAAGATTGTACTTTCTAAAATTTAACCTACAATAAGTATTGAAAATACAGAATATTCAATACTTGTTTTTAATCTCGAACAAAATAAATACATACTTGTATATATAGAACGAATTTTGGCCGATTTAAAATAGTAAATAACACTGCTTGGCAAACAAAATAACCACAACATTTGATACATCAATCCAGAATTTCCGCTGAATTCATTACAATAGTTAATATTTTCGCTTTTAGTAAATTTTTAATTTTTAAGTTTTTTTTCTTATAGCCAATTTAGTAAAAAAAAGTTACCAAACGAAAGGTAAACGTCTAAAAATATTTTTTTTTTTTATCAGAATCAAACTTTGATCCGCCGCAACTGTGTCCTTTACAAGACGATTTTAATAAGTATAACTTTTCTTTTCATGAAAAGTCTATTGAATATAATATACCGAAAAATACAAAAATCGATTTAAAAAAGGCGAAGATTTTAAAATATTAGTAGTCTTACCTTTCTTCAAAGCTCAAAAATTTCTAAAACTCTCGCAAACTGTTATATTTTCATAATAGGAGACTATCATACTGGATTCAGTGAAAAATCTCTTATTAGATTGATGTATCAAATGAAATGTCGTAGTTATAAGAATTTTTTGTTACATTGTCAAAAACAATGCATTTCATTTAAATTCTAAACCTTTATCATAGGAATGTACCTTATTAGTTTAAATTACATAAATTTCAGTTTATAACATAACCTTACTTATGACTGTAAAAATTATAATAAAAAACTTCCTCAAAATTTATTAATTTTATTTATATTGTAATGTAAAAATAAAACCCTATAAGCCCCTATTATAAAAATCGACAAATGTTCGACAAAAGTTCGGTTTTTTTGTTAGCCGAAGCCGAAACGAAATCGAACCGAACTTTGGTGCCCGAATATGAACGAAGCCAAAGTTCGGTCATTTTTTATTTGTATGCACTAAAGCAGAATATGAATAGTAAAAAAATACCAGAATAAGTAAACTTAGCCCCCTGTCGGCAAGAGATTATACCTCAAAGCAAAAATAGCAATTTCTTTTATAAATTACCGATAATTTTTTTGATCTGTTTTTTTTTATTGGGAAATTAATGGAAAATGCAACAATAGTCAAAAGCGGTCGAAGTTATGCTGCTATTTCGAAGATCACCACCTCTCCTCATCAGACTTCTTTCCAGGCTCTGACAGAATTTTATCCAAGTGCTTTTCATGAATGCAAGACAAGCAAACTACCCGCTGTACCAAGCCTATGAATGTTGATTATAACCAATTTATTTGTATAATTGTTATAAATTTGTGAAAAAATTAGCAGTATTATAAATTGCAAATATTCCAGAAAATCTCTGGGAAAATAAACATTGGTATTATAAGCACATGACGAATAAGTCAATAATCGAAAACGAAATCTAACAACTACTTAAAAATAATTCTCACACCATGGCATTTGCCACGGAAATCAAGAGGAAAAGGTGTAAATACAAATAAAGAGATAACGAGTAGTGCACGCATGCCAAATAAAAAAAAAACAACTTAGAGAAGAATCAGAATATTAATTGTTTCTTAACTTTCACCATTATCTTTTCTCACTTTATATGTGCACGTAAATGCCTCCAGTTAGGTATCTAAAATTTTTATAATACGTAGACGGCTTTGTGAATGATAAAAAATATTTTCAATTTTCTATGCCTTGCAAACGCTTACTGATAAGAAAGGTCGCTGTCTGCCCTGAGCACCAGCGCTTATCCCAAAATTATCTGTCTATCTCATCAATAGAGCAAATAAAAACTGGAATTTACTGTCCAACAGGTCGCCAGCCTATCAGTAACAAATGTCATTCGATGACGCGCCTAAGTCAACAAATACCCGGAGTATAAATTTTAAAGCATATTCCAAAAATTAAATATTACAGACAGTAGTGTTGTGGTGACAGTATAGACGTGCATACAAAATATTGATGAAGTTTTTTAGAAATATTTTCATTAACAAAGGCGCAAATCAGGTTGGTGTGTTGGGTTGCAAAAGAAGTGTTTGGAAGTAGTCAAAATGTAATGAAATATGAAAAGTTCAACAGCTTTATAACAAAACAAGTATAACTTTGGTGAAGAATGTGTATTTTTTAAAAAGTAACTGTTAGTAAAAAATTTGGTTTAAATTAAGTCATAAAAAATATCTTTCCAGCTGATTTGTTATAAAACTACATATGTATGCTTTGTTTAAGTTGAAGTTTTTTTTTCTCAACCCAAGGCCAAATATTATTATGTACTTAAAACAAGATAATACATTACGACCGCTAAAATAATTATCTAAATTCCAAATAACTAATAAAACGATGTATTTTCCTTTCCTCTTTGCAGATCTACCCCGGTCCCGATCCCAAACAAGCCATCATGGGCTCGCTGGTGTTCTGCATTCACCACAAGCAAGGCTGCAAATGGTCCGATGAGCTGAGAAAACTTAAGGTGCGTAACTAAAAAAAACTCTTACTATACATTCACAACCATTTTTTTATGTTAAGTACACATCGTTTTTTTAAGCATAAAACGCATAAAACTAATTATATTTCGTTGTTATAACTAACAAGTTCATAGCGTCGGGCATCGGGTCGCACAACAACTGAGATTTCATTCATTAAGTAAATATTTTTTTTATTAGCGTGCTTAAAAAATATTAGAATGCTTGTTGTAGTTTATCAGAATTCTAATGTGGTAATAAAGAGCCAGTGGTAATTTTTATGTTTCTTAATTTTTTTTGTTCATTCATAAGAAGCAGTAACTGGAATTATAACGAATTAACAAGTTCTAGGTAGTGAATGAAACTAAGGTCAAATGGATGATATGAAGAGGAAAAAGAAGAAAAAAGTAAAATATTGTTTTTTTGTAGAGCTAAAAATTTGTGAATGATCTTTCTATTTAGTTAAGTGAGTTTAGTAAAAGCTTTTTGTAATACTTTGAATACATAAAGTTGCTTGCCTTAATTAAGTGTTCTTGTTTTGAGATAAGAAGTTTGTGTGATTTTATACAAATTTTAACGATTGAGCGACTAGCTGGCGTTGCTCTAAGAAACTTAGATGAATCAAAACTTCGAATTAACGAGTTTTCAATGTGACATATGTTTGGTTTCGATAATGCGACATTTTGCATATCCCCATTTCATTATAAACTACAAAAGCGACTTCGATTTTAGCTTCTTTCCTGTACTCCACGCCGCACCACGCAGGATCCCAAAACAGCCCCGAAGTATTATAAAAATGGGTAATAGAGAGTATAAAGCGGAACGCATTTGATCAAAAGTCTCTTTTTATTCTTGCCCGAAGCGACCCTGCCTCTTTTTCCGGCCACAAATTTGCACCTTGTCAATATGTTATACATATACATACATATCATCTGATTTTTGTTTACATCCGAACGCAGAATCAGAATAGCAAAACCAAATGAAATATTTACTCCGGACGCAAAATGTGGTTTTTGCATTCCCGTACTTTTGGGCTTTTTCTTCTTTCTGAGCGAAAACTTTTCGCTTACGCTCTAACTACTGAGCCTAGAAGAAAGAAATGAAGCCTTTATCGGCACATTCGCCATTTACTATGCAAATAATCGAATTCATATAAATTCGAAAACGAATGCCAATGTTAATACGACAAAGAGATGGTATGACTACGAAATATAGATCAATATCAATAATGATATCTATAACGAGAATAATAATGACATCAATTGCAATTTTAATTTACATACTTTAGGTTAAACCATGAACTATATTTTTAAGAAAACAATTTTACAATTTATCATGAGAAACATTTCGAAAATTATTTTAAAAAAAATTACAATGTGATAAGTAACTGTAGATAACGATAACAATAAAGATATCAATTACAATTACTATAACGCTAAAGAAAACGTTAACAATAAACAGAGCAAAGAGGATAAGGCGAACGCTAATGATAAACAAAACGATAAATACATCGACAAAGACAAGCAAAATCAATAGCGATAGCAATAACAATATCGATTTAGTTTCTTTTTTTGTTTAAAGCATCTTTTTTTATTATTAAAACAGTTCAGACTTTTTTATTAGTACACATTTTTAACCTAGTATTTAATTCTAAAAAATAATTTTCCTCTTTCCGTTTCACCTTGCAGGGTCACCTGAACGCTTGCAAACATGACGCCACCCAGTGTCCAAATAAGTGTGGTGCTCAAATTCCACGCATCATGATGACCGATCACCTGCAGTTCACTTGCAATATGCGTCGCACCAAATGCGAGTTCTGTCAGAGCGAATTCTCTGGCGCTGGTCTGGAGGAGCACGCCGGCACTTGCGGCCAAGAGCCTATCTATTGTGAAGCCAAATGCGGTCAACGCGTGCTACGCGGTCGCATGACACTACACAAATCAAAAGATTGTGCCAAACGCTTACGTCGTTGTTTACACTGCACGCGCGAATTCTCTTCCGATACGCTGCCGCTACACGTGGCGCAATGTCCACGTGCCCCGATGACTTGTCCACAACGTTGCGATGCAGGCGCAATAGCACGCGGTGACATGGAGGGGCATTTGCGTGACGAATGCAAAGCGCTAGCGATCGCTTGCAGTTTCAAAGAGGCCGGTTGTCGCTTCAAGGGACCACGTCACATGCTCGAAGCACACTTGGAGGCGAATGCAGCTTCACATTTATCACTGATGGTGGCGCTATCCTCGCGTCAAGGACAACAAATACAAATGCTGAAGACCGCCGTCTCGAAACTTTCGATCAACTACACTGGCACTTTGCTGTGGAAGATCACCGATTGGTCGGCGAAAATGACAGAAGCGCGCAGCAAAGATGGACTCGAATTGGTATCACCGCCATTTTACACCTCACAATATGGTTACAAACTACAAGCTTCGATGTTTCTCAATGGCAATGGACCGGGTGAGAATACACACGTATCGGTGTACATTAAAGTGCTGCCGGGCGAATATGATGCGTTGCTGAAATGGCCATTCGCGCACTCCATCACATTCACACTCTTCGAACAGGGCGCACAAAACGGACAAGGTGGTGTGGCTGAATCTTTTGTGCCCGACCCAACATGGGAGAACTTCCAGCGGCCGTCGAATGAACCCGATCAGCTGGGTTTTGGATTTCCACGTTTCATTTCGCATGAGATGCTGCACAGACGGCCCTTCGTCAAGGAGGACACAGTATTTTTGCGTGTAAAGGTGGACCCCAGCAAAATTGTGGCGGTCTAGGGGTCTAGGTGCCGGTACAGCGCTGAGCAGTTTGGAAACATTTGTGTGAAGGAAATACATTTTCATATGTTTTATTAAAATTTAAATAAATACTGTGTATTTAAAGTAGTAACTAGCAAAGTAAGCGAGTGTAAAAGACAAGTTAACAGTCTAATCAACTTGAAGAACAAAATCGTCTTGAGATGCATAAAAGAAAAAATCAGAAGTCACAGAGCAGCTTCGCGAGCGTAGACAAAGCAGCTACACTGCGCGCAAGCTGGGACAATAGTTTGGCACAAAAAAAAAAACCAAAACAAAAAGTGAAAGCAAAAATCTTTTAGAGCAGTGAAGATTTTAATTTCGTTTAGAAGACAAACGCAAGTCAGTTTTAGCGATATTTAAGTTGATTTATGTATTTAGTAATTTTGAATGCGCTACGAAAATTACGCAATTTTCAAAAACAACGAAATCAGACCAAAGTTAATGCAAACGAAAAGGAGCAAGAAAAACTAATATTAAATAGCAATGTAAGCAGAAAATCGCCCCCTAATTGACAATTCACAAAAGTTCGTGTCTTAAGTCTTTTGTTATACAAAAAAAAATGCAATTTCGAACTGATGAAGCCCATTCATTTTAACGAAATACTTTCAAAAGATCTTCATTTTATGTTAATTTTAAGCACTTGAAACTTATATTTTTATTTTTAATTTTTTTTTTTTTTTTAATTTTTTAATTTTCTTAATATTTGTGGTTATTGCAAGTTGTGCACCACTTGTGTAAATATTCATTACTCGACAATTAAGTTCAATTTGGAAGTCCACTTTAATAAAAGAATAGACTTTTGAAATAAAACAAATATAATTTTTATTAAAATGTTGAAAATAAAACCATTAAATATATTATTTTCACAAACAGCAATAGTCATTAGATTTTAAGTTCAGTTGTGTCTGAGTAGTTTATAAGAATACAAATATATATATATACGTACATACATATATAGTACATATATGTATATGCATATCTTTCATTTCTACCGTTTACTAATCATTAATAACTGAAGAAAATTTATAATTACTTTCAAGAAATATTATTTGAAAATTAAATGCTTTTTAAGGCCGAAAACTTAAACAAAAAATTGTGTGTTTTATTTAATTTTCACTACACTACGTTGCAAAATTTGCAAACGACTCGTAACTTGCATAGAACTTGACGGTCATCAAAATTTAAACAATTCTAATTCGATCTTTAAGTTTCATACAACGTCACTTAAATAAACAGTATTTATTGGCATTTGAACGATATGTAATTTACCAAGGCGAATTCATACAAGATGATAGCATCCCATGAGCTGGGTTGTTTTTTTTACACAAACAAAATTCATTAGCAAACTGGGCGAATTGAGATTTTGACATTTCACAAGCAAAATTACACAAATAAAATACACTGCGGGTTCGCCTTGTTTATCTTGGTATTTATTACCTTCTATGGATCCACCTTGTAATTTACCATCGGCCCTATTGGAGTTGGTTTTGTCGACACTAAACGACGACGACTTGTCAAAATCGGTTTTCGCCCAGTATTGGCTATGAAATATGGACGTTTACGTCGAGTTCAGACTATACCGTTTCTGTCGACACATCTTTTGTTGACGACAACAAGAAAACTTGTGCTATTTTTTATTTGTACCACACCTGCATCTTTGTAACCGACTCTCAAAAGAACGACCCAACTCAGATAAAGCTTCATTTATTTGCAAAAGCAGCCCTGTTAGTATCTTTCATCAAGCATGCGATTCGTGTATCGGTTCCTTAACGTACATTTAATATATTTTTATTCACTTTGCATCAAAAGCAACACGGGTATATTTCTATGATCAATAGAAACGGACAGTTCGTTTATCGCGGAAGCAATAATTTTTGGTGAAGTGTTTATTTAGTTTAAAAGTGTTTCTTAACTTTATAGATTGTGAAATATTCTTTTCTGGTAAGTATTTGTCTATTGTGAACATTTATCAAACCATTATTCATTCTGCGTATTTCGAAAACTCAATATAAAGACCAGGGACGCCGGTGTCCCTGTGGTCGTTAATGTGAACTAGTGAGCTTTATTTAGTTTACTTATTGTGCTGATTATTTCGGTCCAATATCTTTATTTTTTCTTTCAAATTGTTACAGATTATGTTTCGTAAGGGGCGTAGAGTTTTCCAACTCAATGATAATGATATTCAACAGATTTTAATGGGTGACAATAGTGACGACGAGGACGATTTACTGCTTGACGAAGAAGATCAAAGGCTTCTGACACAGGATGATGATCAAGGGGTTTCGGATGTAGAGATTGAAGATACTACACTTCAAGTTCAGCATTCACCTGAACCTTCAACTATAGAAACCGACATCGGAGTACATTCCAATCATCAACCGGTTTTCAAATGGAGTCAAAGAACCTATGTATCAAATTTATTTAGAAGTGTGGGATATGAGTTCGGAAAAGTGCAAATAGGGCAGGAAGTTGAAGCAGATACATTGACACCTTTTGACGTTTTCTGTTCAACAACTAATTTGGACGTTTTAGTTCGAAATATAGTTACAGAGTCGGAACGATACGCTCATCAAAATGGACGTGAATTCGCCATTGAAGTGGAAGAAATGAGAGCATTTCTTGGTATGAACTTGGTTATGGGCTATCATGTCCTGCCATCGTTGAGGGATTACTGGTCTACAGAGCCAGACATGGCCGTTCCTTTCATATCAAATGTTATGCCCAGGACCCGATTCGAAGAAATACGCAGGAATTTACATTTTTGCAACAACGAAGAAGTTCGAGATACAAACAGCCTTAATTATGATAGAGCATACAAAATTCGGCCAGTAATGGAACATTTGAATACATCGTTTCAGAATGCCCTCAATAACACACAAGAGCAATCTATCGACGAGCATATGATAAAATTCAAAGGGCATAATATAATGAAACAATACATAAAAAATAAGCCCGTCAAATGGGGCTTCAAATTATGGTGCAGATGTGATGCTGCAACAGGTTACCTGTTTGAATTCGATTTATATACAGGGAAGCGAACTTCTGTGACCGAGTATGGTTTAGGCGAATCAGTAGTGCTTCAACTTACGAAAAAGCTGGAGGGCTTGGGATGCGAAATTTATTTTGATAACTTCAATTCGCCTATGTTGCAATACAAACTAATTTATCAAAATACTAAGGCATGCGGAACTGTTCGAGCTACCCGAAAACATCTTCCGAAAACTGCGCC
The DNA here is from genome assembly GCA_951828415.1 of Anomoia purmunda. Taxonomy (NCBI): domain Eukaryota; kingdom Metazoa; phylum Arthropoda; class Insecta; order Diptera; family Tephritidae; genus Anomoia; species Anomoia purmunda. The sequence continues at coordinate 125,883,812 of OX639994.1, forward strand.
AGTTGACAAAAAAATGAAGCGTGGAGACATTTGCACTACAAGTTTCCAAGGAATAACATATGTGAAGTGGATGGATAACAGGGGTGTACATATGTTGACCAACTTTCTGTCCCCTGAAGAAACAGACAACGTAAAACGCCGTAAAGCTGGATCAGCAGATAAAATTGATGTGAAATGCCCTAGAATTATATCACGATATAATAAATACATGGGTGGAGTGGATTTTATGGATCAACGTAAGGTGTGCTACGAAATAGATCGCAGATCAAAAATAAAATACTATCTTCGACTATTTTTCGATTTGTTTGATATATCAATAAATAACGCACACATAGTATACTCTAAGCTTCATAATCAAAACCATATGGAAGGAACTCTTTTATCCAGTTTGCAGTTCAGACAGGTCGTAGCTCGGAGTTTGATAAATGGTTTCACCATCAGACAACGAGGTATTCCCACTACAAACAAAAGTGCGGTACGCAGATCTGTAAAACGGCAATTACCTTCGCATCCCATGGAAAAAACTACTATCAGGAAAAGGTGCGTTAACTGTGCAAAAAACAGAAAAGAAAATCGGACTAACAATATTTGTGTTTTATGTCAAGTTCACCTTTGCTTTACTAATGAAAGAAATTGTTTCGCTGAGTATCAAAACTAATATCAATATTTTTCATGAGTAAATAAAACTACCACATATATAATATTGACAAATGCGTATCTTTTATTTAGCCAATGAGCAATCTAATAAAAGCAACGCTAAAATTATTTGGTCGAAAACTGCTCTAAGACCATAGGGACACATTTGTCCCAAAAAATTACAGGAAAACCATTAATGTATTTGATATTTTTACTTATAAATATGTTTTTTATGTTCTCTATGAACAACGCTAAATAGCTAAAATGATAACACGACCTCACGTAGCCTTATGGTCCTGAAAGGGTTAAGAACGGAAAATAAGTGTGCTGGCAAATTTTAGGTTCATATAGTTATGTAATTAAAAATTGTTATGCAAATAAGAACGGATAAGGAGTTAAACTGAAATTTCCCATGTATTACCTTAGGGGTCATTCACAGTAGCGCATTTTTTTCACTTCCTAACCTTTCGAGTTTTAGAATCATTTTCTTTGAAAAAAAATTATATTTATTTAACGACTTCAACGAATGTCGATGTTCATTTTTTATTGTTGATTTTTTAAAGCATAGCGAAACACATTTTTCACTCCGATTCAAGTACCTTCAAAACACGTAACGCATCAATCGCTTCTTCAGGATACGAAAAACATTGATTTGCAATTTATTTTTGATCTGCGCGAATAAGAAGAAATCATTGGTTGTCAAATCCGGACTATACCGTGGATAACCCACCAATTCGATGTTTTGAATTTCTATAAACGTTTTTGTTCGAGCTGGTGTGTGACAACTTGCATTGTCGTGGAAGAGAATAATTCGCTTTCTGCGATTGGTTTCCCTTATTTTGCCGAACTCTTCGGACAAACCACACAAACGACACGTCCATTTATTCGCCTTGAAAGACCCATAGAGTCGATTGTTGTCTAGTTTTAGGTGTATCGCCTGTCACGACCTTATAAATGTCTTTTGAAGCACCGACAGTCGACAATAACTTTTTTCAGCTATTATTAAATTATGCGACATCCAACACATACAAATCATTTTGTTGGCCAACTATTCATACAATATTGAATGTATTCTACGGTAATCAACGCCCAAATATGTATCGATCTCACTATATGCCACATGATGATCACTCTCGCAGCCTTCCAGATCCCTGAAATGATAAGGGTGGCTACTGCCGCGGAACCCAAATTTTTCAGCACAACATGCTTAGCCAATCAGGACCAGAGATCTTAACGCTATCGCCTCCCACGATGACTTCAACAATCACACCTTAGGTGAAGGTAAGTGGCGCTCTTGATGTATGAATTGTCGGCTAAAATAGCTCGGGCATCACTTCAGGTTCGATCAAGCACGGGGGAATGAGATTTCCACTCAATTTTCGCCTTTTTTCGGATCTGACCTTACGGTGGACCACATCGTACCCAACCCCGCCAGAGAGCTACATATACGCCGACATTCAAGGGTGGCATCTTTGATAAGACGATACTGAACTGTGCTGTGAGTGAAGAACGCTAAGCCACCTTCATTATTAGGGATAGGTGGGGTTGCCCGCCTTTACTCAGTTGCGCTTGTCGCTGGGCAGTTTGTTCCCTGATGCTGAGTGGAGTCAGCGTCGTTATGGCCGTATACAGCTGCAGAGCTCTGCAACATGAGGCGAATTCTGGTCTGTCACACGGAACAGACAATGTGTGACTCCAAAAGTTACTGAATAGCACTCAGGAGCGGGAAGAGGTAGATGAAAGTTTATTGCTGAGTGTACCTTAGGGTGGGTGCTAGTTTGTGGAGTTTGGATGGAGCAAGCCTGCTGCAAGGCGTTACTCCAAAGGAGATGCACGTACTATGGTATTGATCGATCTAAACAGGGCCGGGTAAACCTCGTTTTATTATTTTAATGATTAAAATATTGGGGATTTCTCTACATCCTACTTAGAAGAAACAACAACATTATTTATTAATAGAATATTTATTGACGTGTTTATTATGCATCTATGTGTATTGTGTTTGTGTAAATTGCCAAAATGAACGGCAACACTCAATCCTTCCAAGGTAAAGCATTCAAATCAAATTTAAGCAATAACCACTATTCAATAGCTTATCACACAGTCCATCAATCAAATCAATCAATCGATTTATGTTAAAACTATGTATGTTAAAATACTTTGCGAGAAAAATTTAATTTAAAATGCGTACCGCACCACTCATACCTGCACCCACATCAGCAACATCGGCTGTGTTGGGGTTTGTGACTGCAACACCACTTACTGGCGGTTTTATACCCATCAGTTCGCATAGCTGATTACGAATGGGACGGATCGTAATAAGCGGCAAACCCCAATCTGTTTCAGATAACAAATTTAAAATCTCATCCATATTCTCTTCGGGAATATCACAAATGTCACCGTGCAGCGCCAATGATTCGTAAAATTTAGTAGCGCTCGTTTTACGTACATGGACGTGTGTGAGACCGAGGAATATTGACATTTTCGATAGTATGCGTTTGCAAAGATGAGGTACTTGCACCAACTGGCAATAGACACTTATGCTCGATACTAATTTATAAAGTTTCTTGTGTCCTTTAGTTTCGAGGTTTAGCAAACGGTAGATATCTTCACCGAATGTGTTTGACTCATCCAATAGCACCGCGCTTATGGTGCCTGTTAACAAATAAAAAAAAACAAAGGTAGATAAAAGTTAATGAAGAAAAATTAGGAAATCAAAGTTAGTTTATACCGGAGCTTATTAAAATATCCAAAAAGCTCAACATCGGATAGGTAACACGCTCGTTCATCACATTTTCTTCGAAATTAGCGACAATCTCTTTACATAAACGTGGCACTTCTGCAGGATGTGTGCGTAGGAATTCAAATAATGCTGCCGAAGAGTATTTTATCTACAATATTTAAAAATAAATAATGAACTAAAATAATTAGGGAACAACTTTTCTACCTTCCTAAGCGAGCTATGAATTTCTCAACTTAAGTTATTTATATAGGATTAATTGAATAATTTAATATAAAGGTATATTACTTACCAAAGATTCAGTTAACTGCCCAATGCTTGCGCTCAACCCGAGCAACACTCTCTGCGAGTAGTCGGGCAATTCTAGCAAGGAGCAGAACAGCGGGAATGTCTGGTCGGCAAATAGCCACAATATGCTATTAAAATCGGCAGGAAATATTTCCAGCAGGCGCTCGTGTTGTCGAATGTATGGAATATGTGGCGTAGTAGTTATTATCTGGCAAAACAGACGCCCGGCTAGACCACGTGTACGATCAATTTTTTCAACAGCCTGTTGCATAAAGCCAACCATAATTTTGTGTACTTGCTCTGGTTGTAATAAATCCTTTGGGCATGTGGTAATTAGTTGAAAGAGCGCTAAAAAAAATAACACGAGTTTGTTATTAATTATCAAGCTGTTTATTTTTAGTTTGCATACCATTCATAGCAGCCTCACGTACCCAAGCGCCAATATCACCGCGATTATCTAACGTGTATTCATCTAAGGCCTTCAAAAAACAATCCACAACTTGATTAAAGTACTTTGGATTGCCAAAGGTAGCTAAAATGAAAGTCATATTAGTTACTTATGGAATCTAAATAAGAGTAATAATCTAAGGTGGTACATAGCCTATTACTTAAAAGTATCAGTTTCTGAACTAACAATCAGGGATAGATAATAATAATTATTTTTGAAATTTCAATACAAAAAGTTAGTCGGAAAAATTTTTTAATTTCTAACATTTGTATATGAATAGCAATGTGATGTTTGTTGGCAAATGAATTTTAATTTTTTTTACCAATATTTTTTCAATCCAAAATAACAATTAAAATTTTATTCTTATTTTTCCGGCTAAAAATAAAACTGAAAATTTTTAATTTATTTTTCGTTCATAAATAACAGATCCTTAAATTTTCCTTAAATTTATTTGGTCAAAAATAAATGTTAAAATTTGCATTTACTTTTTTTGTTAAAAAAATAACATTTCTCTTAAATTTTTTTGGTCAAATAGAAAACGTAAAAACTGACTTTTATTTTGTCGGTCAAATTTAGCAGTTTACATATTTATAATAAAATAGGGTTATTCACAAGGTGTCATAATGTGTCATTAATCATAAAGTCTTAAAATTTAAAAAATACAATATTGCTTAGTTTTAATTATTTATTTCAATGCAATCCAAAAACATAGCTTTTGAAATCTAAAATTTTATGACTATGATTTATGACACACTATGAGAATTTGTGAATCTCCCAAATACGTTTTAATCAATCAAAAATAGCAGTTAAATCTTAATATTAATTTTGCCGGTTAAAAATAAAAGTTAAAATTAGATCTTTTTTCGTTAAGAAATTTAAGTTAAATTTTAATTTATTTTTTTGTTCCAAAAAAGTTAAAATTTTGCTTTAATTTTTTTGGTCAAATACATGGTAAAAACTGTCTTTTATTTTTCGGTCTTAACTTTTATATTTGAATAAAAACCCCAGAGTCGAATTTTCGCTTTTATTTTTGATCAAAAAGTGAAATATTAACTTTTATATTTGACCGAAAAAATAAAAGTCAAAATTTAACTCTTATTTTTGGCTGAAAACATATCTACGAAAAATTATAATTACTTACTGACCCTTTTGAAAAAAAAAATATAGCAATTACGGTCACTTCTAATATTTTTATTTCATTGGCGGGAATCAAGCGTTCTCACCTTTAGTCTCTCGATTGAAACCCAATGTGTGCACTACATTACTGAGAGCCTTGACACTATCACGTCTCGCCTCACTCCACGTACCCGTTGCCAAATTCTCATGTTGGTTCAAAATCGTACCAGTCGTAATAAATGCTTGCGTCGGAGTGAGCGAGTGTCTGATCAGACTTTCAAGTATATCATCCAAATGTGGAGCAATCATGAAATCGGGCAGTACGCCTAAAGCGGCTATATATCCCATGCGTATATTCTCTTCCAAATGGTTATCAGCGTCCTTTAGATAGCCATATATAATTTCAGCATTTCTAGCAGCATGCTCATCACCCTTGTAGTAAGTCCGACATAGCTCAGCAAATGCAGCTGTTGCGCCTTCGCGTATTGCCGAAGCTTTATTTAGTAAGCATTTGTCCACAATATACTGCCAGCATTCTGAAATTTCAAAAACAACTTTTTACATAAATACTGCTCAAAACTGTTAATAATTAATTACTCACCTTGGCATGTTATATTTGCTTCTATGCGCGCCAGACTGCAATTCTTAATGAAATCGGTGCTACAGTGTTTCATTATTTCGCCGCTCATGCCACGGAATGAGTCACGCTGCACATATTTTGGTAACAACTCATTGAGATTGGAAAGCAGTTGATTCGATAGCAATTTCTTACTTGCGTGCTCCACATCTTTTCGCTCTATTTCGCTTAACGCTAACGTAATTTCGCCAATGGCCATTATAGCACCATGACGCATATTGATATCAATAGAATCGGCTTTTTCGAAGAGTTGTTCCAACACTATAGTTGCCATATAATCGGCCGCACGGAAAGTTAATTTGTGCAATGCTTTCGCCGTCAATTCGCGTATTGTTGTATCCCAGTGATTCACCTTTTTCTCCACCAAGTGGTCGATTAATGGTTTTTGATACTCCTCATATTGTGCAATGAAATCAGCTACATTTAAATAAGAATTTTGTCGTAAGCCAACTGAGAAAAAATCAGTTGCTGTGCAAATTTCTATGCCATAAGGAAAGTTGCCAAGTCGGCCGACACTTTCTTGGAAAGCGGCCGCAGCAGCACGTCTACAATTTATTTCACGATCGAAAACGGCTGCAGTCAACAGTCCGGAAGATATTTCTTCGACGAAGGGTTGAAAATCCTCTGGATTGTAGGCGCGCGCAAATGCCCAGCACATGTAGCAAGCTGCGTCACGGATATGTTGGCCAACCGACATATAGCCCTTCATTTCATCATAGAAGAGTGCCTGCAATAGGAGTGGCACTAACGTACGCAAACGATGTGGCAAAAGTAGTCCCCGCTTCGCCAACTCAGCCAGCGCTAGACATGCACCATGCCATGCCTCGTGTGGCTCTAGTGGATTGAGTATGTCAATGACGGAACCAATTACTTCATCAGCCAGCTCTTTGGAAAGGCGGTTGGTGACACGTCCGATGCCTTTGGCAGCGCTCCAACGTATATCACTACCTCCGCTGCGCAATGCCTGCAATAACTCATCGATAACTTCCTCAATTGCATCGGGTACTACGATTTCTTCACCATCAACTTCTGGATCATTACTATTTCCGCCGCCACTTTCATCAGAGGTTGTGCTTGTTGTCTTATTCAAATTCACAGTCAACGAACGGGTACCTAAAAGTTTTGGATATTGTGTTACATATCAGTCTATATTTTTTCATTCTCCTTCTAATTTACCGCGCTTGTAACGCCAACCAGCAAGTCTTGGTTTTAGGTACACCAAGCCTATACGCTGTACAATTTTTATGTAGCTCTTGTATTTCAAAAAGTCGTTACTATCCTTATATTGCAATCCAACAATCCATTTCAGCAACTTATCTGCATAGGGCAATAAATCTTCGCGCTTTCCATGCTTCAAAATGGCGGACACTGCAGTTAATTCGCCAAACTTTGCAACATTAGAATCCGACTGATGCTGGCTTATCACCCAATCTAAATAACGTTCTAAATATACATCCTTAATGTCTGCACGCACTAAATATTTCGCTGCCAAATATGCAGCGATATCACTGCACGTATCATTTGTGGCTGAGTATAACTGACAGAGATCGAAAATTCGCTCCATTTTCGATTTGGTCTGTGTATGATTTAACATTTTTATGGAGACAGCATTGTTACCTGATGACTCATTGCTGGATGTAGTGTATGCATCCAAACGCGACATGTGGAAAGGATTCAATACCAATATCGACATCCAAAGCAATAACATATAACGAGTCTCCCAATGTTCATAGTCATTTGGATTTTGACGTTCGAGCATTTCCAATGCAAATTCCAAGTCACTCAACTCATGTGGCAAAAATTTCACCAATACTTTGTATGTGCGTACTTTGCTAATAATATACAAATATTTGAAGGCTGAATGGATCGCACCTATTGGTAAATCTCTGTTGCGTACTATCCCTAGCAGCCGCTCTAGCAAAACTGTCAAGAATGGATCAAGTAAATGGGGCTGCTCCTGATATCTAAGGATCAGAAAGTGTATTATTATGAGAAGTTAATAAAACTATCTCACGAATATTACTCTATTTACCTCGACAAAACTTCTGTGTATTGCTGATAATCTTTTTCAAAACCTGGTGCATCATAGGCTTTCATTGTATCGATCATTTTCAGTACTTGCTCCAATTCCGTGAACTGTTCCAGCGTATTCGAGGGACCTACATCGTCCGTCAATTCTTCGCATTGCAACATACTCAGACAGTTTTTTATTTGGCTATTTTACTGAAAATTTTTGGATGATTTTTTAAGTTTTCCTAACAGCCGGTTGCTGAGTATTAATTTTAGTGATTTTACGAACAGCGTCAAACTGTAGACTGCTTTGTTGTTGCTAATTAGGTGTGTATTGTTGTTTTTGTTACGATTTTGTTGACTTGCCGTTTTCCAAACTGTTCCGTATTTAGATGACACATCTCTACATCCCAGCAAACAATTTTCCCCAAATATTTTTTAACGAAACAAAGTGGGAATGAAAATATTTTCTTACACTGAAAAATGCAAATTCAAACATTCTCTAAATTGAAAACAATAGTATGCTAGTAAGGCAAGAAGAAAAGTAGTAAGCTATTTAATACCCGTGCAAATGCAAATTTGTTTATAGATTTAACACATAAACTTACCGTTCTTCTCTAAATATGCAGTATTCTGGCAATTTTTTTTCACAAACGAATTCAATCGCTCTGTGTCGTCGCAACGTGAACTTAAAAGTTTAATTAGAAAAGGAATGCTCCTATTTGTGAACTTAATTTTCTTGCCTGCACCAAAAGTTTAAGATTAAGAAAGTACTTTAGTAAATAAAGCCGTGCAAAATTAGAGCTTTCTTTGAAATATTTTCGCGCGGATGTGTCCCTGAACAGGCAATCCATATATTTTGAAAGTTATACCTCAGATCGCCATGCACAAATATCCCAATTTTTTTTATAATTATTGTTGTTTCAAACTTTCAATTTGACTTGAATTTTTACTGGTTTTTTACTTTAATTTAATGGCTTTGGTATTGTAATAGTGATTGCGTTGAATTTTGTTTTTCTACCTTATGTTCAAAACATTCTACCTAGGTTTTGTTTCATTTTTGTGGGAGTCTGCGTCTGCTTATTGAAATTAATTATTTTAATGATTGAATAAATAATTACATAAAGCAGTTTCTAGGCAAATTTCCGTACATATGTATGTGATTATAACCATTACTATGGTTTCGTGTTATTTGTGAGCTAACTATCAACAGGTACCAAGTAACAATCTCATAGTTAAGTATATAGTAGGTAATTTGCAAGAATGATAGAATACAAGATTGCGCTGTTTGACCTGAAATTCCTTGAGTAACTTGGCTGTGACGTGAGAGGAAGCGCGTTGGTATACATGTTAGAAAGAAAACACACTAAAACACACGATTGCGTGTATACCTACATACACGGTTTTTGTAAACAAAATCTGTTGTGACGTGGAAATTCTGTCAAAATTTCCAAGAAAGCATTAACGATACCACAATCTTCGCCACATCTTGTATTCTTTTCACTAAGGGTAATTTAAGCTACTCACATACATAGCGCATATACATACATATACATATATACTGGAATCAGGTAACACTCTCTCATCACATCGCATAACAATGGTTACAGCTAAGCACAGCCCAGCAGCAGGTAGCAGGTAGCACGCTCTTTTACGAACTTTTAAGTTCTCTGGCTCTAAACATTTTAAATTTCAAAATTACTATAAAAGAGCCTTAGTTCTTCGGCAAAATTTAAATTATTTTAAGCAACGCAGTGAAGTCTACGGTCTGTCAATTTGCACCATAAATTAATATTAAATTAAATTTGAAGTTTTAAAATAAAGATATATCTCCAGTTATTTTTTAGCAGAAGAACATTCTGTACCACATTTGATGTAATAATTTCACACTGTGTTCGATTCCAGTTCATTTCGCACAATAAACTATTTGTGATCTATTTAATTGCTGCTTTTTACAGCAGTTGTGAACAAAAAGTGAAAAGCAGACAATTTTTGAGTTATTTTTACAACTTCGTGTCAAAATTCATTAATTGAAATAAAATTTTTATTGTGTAAGAGCAAGTATTCAATTTGAAATGGAGACAGCGCCTACCGCTGAGCAGGTTTACCAGGGCATCTGCACACTCTTTCACAACAGTAATCCCAAAGAGAAGGAAAAGGCCAACAAATGGCTGGAAGACTTCCAAAAGTCGGTGAGTGATCAATAGCGATAGAAGAGAAAACATAGTTTTGTATTTTCATTTGTCGCATATTAATAAAAGAAATGTTTTATTTTCAGATATATTCTTGGACCATTTCTGACGAGCTCCTACAGCAGAAACGCGATCTGCATTCATGTTACTTTGCAGCACAGACGATGCGAAATAAGATACAAAATTCATTCAATGAGCTCCCCTCTGCATCACATGAATCCTTGCGCGATTCACTTATTGTACATATCGGGCAAATAACCATCGATACTGATCCAGTAATTGTGACACAGCTGAGTCTTGCTGTTGCTGATTTGGCATTACTTATGGCCGCTTGGAAGCAACCAATTATTGATTTGCTAGAGTTGCTGTCACCACAGCCACACGCTGTTTGGCCACTACTAGAAATACTCACACTAATACCAGAGGAAATAGATTCACGATATCTGCGACTGGGCGCTAACCGACGTGAAGAGATCCATAAGCAGTTAGATGCTGCTGCACCTAAAGTACTTGAATTTCTATGCGTGTGCTTACAACGACAAGATTGTAGTCAGGAGCGCCTTATAAATAGCACATTACGCTGCTTCAGCGCCTGGGTATCAGTGCAAGCAATTCCCATACATCACTTCGCAGAAAACCCAGTGGGCCAGCAAGTTTTCCAGCTGCTAAGCAGTGGCGAAACATCACGAAAGTTACATGACACGTCAACAGAGTGTTTGTGTTCTTTACTCAGCTGCATTGAAGCAAATACAAGTCATTATAACCTGGATCCGACGATCGAAGCAAAAATCTTCAACGCAATTTGTTCGCTGGAAAGTGCATACCATATTAGTGTGGCTCGTGAGGACATCGACAAAACTATGAACTATTGCCGTATATTCACCGTTATGTGCGAGGCGTATTTCTTCGAAATGCTTTCCCAGGAAGAAATGCCACATTATTCAATTAAAGGACTGGATCTGGTATTGATGTGCGTGGGACACTTTGATTATGAGGTTGCCGAAATTACATTTAATTTGTGGTATCGACTGAGTGAGGATCTCTTTCAACGCTATAACGACAATCTGACAACGCATTTTAAACCACATATTGAGCGGCTGTTAGGCGCACTTTATCGTCATGCGCAAATGGATGCAGACCACGATGGGCTAATTGATGAAGGCGATAGTTTTAATGTGAGTAGAAATATGATTCTATATTTTCTTTAATTTCTTACATGCCTTATCATTTTGATTTCAGGACTTCCGACGCAAAGTTTCGGATTTAATCAAAGACGTGGCGTTTATTGTAGGATCGGGCGCCTGCTTCAAACAAATGTTCCTTATATTACAAGCACCAAATGCCACCTGGGAGTCAACAGAATCTGCTTTGTTTATTATGCAAAATGTGGCCAAAAATATAATACCGTAAGTATTATGAAGTTTTGTTTTTATAAAAAATTTTAATTCCATTTTTTTACAGTGATGAAAATGAAGTCATACCCAAAGTAGTGGAGGCTATACTTAACCTGCCCGAAAATACACACATTGCTGTACGCTATACATCCATTATGCTGCTCGGCGAGCTTTGCGATTGGATCGAAAATCATCCGGAGTCGCTGCAGGCAGTGCTCAACTTTCTACTCACCTCGCTACAACAGAAGAATGGTTTAGCTGCGGCAGCAGCCATAGCGCTCACCTCAATATGTTCAGCATGTCGACAAAAAATGGTTTGCCACATAAGTGGTCTCGTTGAGATAGCACGTAGTTTGGATAGTTATGAAATCAGCAACGATTTGGCTATTGGCCTCTTAAAGGGTATTTCATTGATATTATCGCGCCTACAACGCACACAACTGGAATCAGCAATGCATGAAATCATCTGTTTTCAAATACATCCTCTGGCACAAATGATTGAGGACCCAGCTGCCACATTGTCAACGATACAAAAGGGCCAAAGAACCGATCCCGCTTATTGGATTGATCGTGCTTGTGCTGTTATTCGTCACACGAATCCTGACATTGCCGACACCGAACTGCATCCAACACTGCAGATACTGGCCAATGCCTGGCCACTGTTATCACAAGTTATGGATAAATATCAGACAGATGTGCGCATCATGGAACGTACTTGCAGATTGATACGCTACGGTGTTCGTATGGTGCGGAAGCAGGCTTCGTGGTTAGTGGAACCGCTGGTCAAGCAAATGATTTGCATTTATGTGTTACACCACCATAGCTGCTTTTTATATCTCGGATCGGTGCTAGTCGACGAATTCGCCAAAGCAGGCGAATGTATAGCTGGTGAATTAAAAATGACAAACCAAACAATTACTTTAAATATCTCACAACAACTTTTTCAAATTTTCAATATACCTATGCTCTACTTTCAAATAGGTCTACTGGAAATGCTGAAAGCATTTATTGAACCCACCTTTAGTATGTTGCAAGTGGAAAATGGTCTCAAAAATAATCCCGATACCGTTGACGACTTCTTTCGGCTTTGTTCGCGCTTTATCGAGTGTTGTCCAGTTCAGTTTCTCCAAAGCGCACTTGTCACGCCCATCTTTCAATGTGCTCTGCTTGCCTGCACACTCGATCACCGGGAAGCCAATTCATCGGTGATGAAATTCTTTTGCAACCTACTAAAATGGGGACGAAATTCGAATCATCGTCATCCAGAATGTCGGCCATTGGTGAAGGAGATTGCACAACAGAATGGCGAAGCACTAATTATGAATCTTATACACGCTTCAGTTTATTGCCTGCACTCGTACATGTTGTCCGATGTGGCGGACGTAATGTTTGAATTGAAAATGATTGTGACATCTGAACAAATGCAGGCGTACTTGAAAACAGCACTCGATGCGTTGCCTAAGCGTAATAGTGGTGGATATGTAACGGCCACACAGCAGCAATTGGACGATTTCACTACCGCCTTGTTAGGGTAAGTATCTAAAACTATATTATAAATCCCTAGAAATTTGTACATTTTCTTAATCGAAAGCGAAAATTGCCTAAAGTAGTGAGCGAACCGGAAATTTGCAAAAACTTACAAATTTCACGAACGGCTTATCGACTTCTTGTTTACATCTAAAAAAAAATAGTAACACATTGGAGCAGCCATTATTTTTTTCTCTTATTACTATTGTTACTTCAGCTCAACACTTCTAATGTTTTCCATTACCAACTTTGGTTTGCAAAAAAAAAAAGTATGTCAGTTATTCGTAAATTTTGCAATTTTATATCTTTGGCTTATAAATATTTTGAGGAAATTTATTTTAACTTTTACGTATCTTTTCAATGACAAATTATTTTCTTTACCACATCTTTTCTTATAAGTATTGTTTTTCTTTTTCTTTTTGCAGCGCTGATACTCCCAAAACGATAACTGCGGCGCTGAAGAACTTCACACGCCTGTACCGTTAAATTGAAAGCACACAATAATATTCGAAACACAAGTTTCACCATCGGGCAATGCTCTGAGCTTCACTTTCATTCGGAATTTTCCACATCACCCAGCAGTTTTAGAATAGGCTCAATATGCAATTCCTCCCGGAAGTGAAATGCAGAACATGCCGATAAAACTTAAATATTATACATACATACATACACTTATATTTTATTTTATGTATTTATATACATGCATATGTAAATTTTTTCCATACTTAATGTATTTAATGAAACTGTAAAATTTGTTAAACTCCCAACAAATGGAAATGTTAAGGATTCCTTCCAGACTGGAATTTTTATAAAGTCAACTCATGACGACTGACCATACTCTAAAAGTATGTAATACCTTATATTTAATTAGCTTATTTAACTAACACTGGATTTTATAAAATCTGACAATGTACATTACAAGTAAATTTCAATGCAGTAAGTTGAATTTTGCAAATGTTTAAAAAGAAACGTGCTACATATACATACATACATACTTTGCCCTGCAAAACCGAACCGCAATATTATGTATGTATGTATGTTTGATGATTATTTAAGAAATGTGAGGTTTAGCAAGTAACGCATATAGTTTATTTTTAGTAGAATGGAAATCAAAAAAAAAACAGAACCACAAATAATTCAAAGGTTAAAACAATTAATTTAAAATGTAAACCTGAAAATATATTGAAATTTGTAATGTTAAATAAACGTGACCGAAGGAAATAAGCATGTGATTTATTTTATTTTTTGCAGTGGGTTTCGCTTATTTTGGCAATGGTGAAATCATGCTAAATCCAATAAGAACAAATTAATTTTAAGGACAAATTTTAATGCGATATCGTTTGTATGCGAACTCATGGATGGGTGAATCTCACGATACGGCACATGTCGCCCTTGCTTTAGCATTTCACGCGCATTATAGACATTTTTGGAGTAAATCGTTTTTGGCACACTTGTGTCACGACACGACGCTGATAAAACATAGATAAAACAAACATATTTAACGCTGTCTGTGAGTACGCATGAATGTTTGCTTGTGTTACAAATTAAAGGATCTACAGTTTTACGCCGACTCCGAACGGCGAATGTTTTTTTGTGAAAAGTTGTGTCATGGCAGAAATACACTCAGAGGTTTGTCATTGCCTGCCGTGGGGCGACCGCTATTAGAAAAACCATTTCTATAATTTTTGATGTTACCCCGGCCAGGATTTGAATCCGGGATCCACGAAGTGAAGCGCGCATACTACACATTCGGCTACGGCGGCCGACTTCTTTCTAAATTTCAAACCGATCGGTTAAAATGGAGACGAGAAAAAGCGCAAAATATGTAGCTAAGGATGAATCAGACGAAACAACCCAAACAGAAATTCGCTGTGGGATTCTCCTTATTTTTTTTTTGGCGTTAACAAAAGCCATTACAAATATTCAATGAATGCCAAATTGCATATGGAATTATTGCACCGTCCCTTAAGACTTTCCAGCAGGGACGTTTTTCTGTAGAGGACGAGTCTCAAGTAGGACAACTAATATCTTTCACTAATCACATCACTGTGGCTCTGGCGAAGATCGGCAATTGATACAAGACAGTTCCACGAAAAAATATACCCGATTAACTCAACGAATTTCACATGAGTTCATAAAGGAGCCTCGGGTGCATTTACTCCATTTACCCTAAATGAATTCGAAAATGGGCAGTGTTGAAATTTGTAAAGTCGTTGCTAGTGACGAATCTTGGTTCTATAAGTACGATACGGAAACCAAACAGCAGTTTATGAAATGGAGTCAAACAGGAGCAAACCCACCTGTAGGAGCTAAGCAACAAAAGTAAAGACTTCGCTCTGTTTACTTCATCCTATTAAAAATCGTAGTTACTATTTCCGTGGAAAGACTCAAACCGTAACTGTAAAATGTTATACCGTAGATTGCTACCAAAACTTGTTTGGAAACCAGAAAAAATAGTATTTGCGGTGCTAGTTTTTATATCATGGCAACGCGCCAGCTCATGCTAAAAAAACGAGTAACTTTATTGCCATCTTTGGCATTGAAGCAATACGAGAGTGGTAGAAATTAGTAAAAATAGTGGAAAAAATTAGTAAAAAATTGTGGAAGAAATTAGTAAAAATGGTGGTAAAAATAGTGGTAGCAATTAGTAGTGGCATTAATAAAAAATAGTGGAGATTTAAAAAATCACTATCTTTAAAGATGTTTTACTTCAAAAATACCAAGATTAAGAATAATCGTTTTTGTATCCTTTTCTGGTCAGCTAAACGGGCTTTTGTTAGCCCCTCGTAAATGTAAATTCTTACACGGTACATATGAAGCTTGGGGCCATTTAGAGACTAGGTCAGGACCTCCTCGGGACTAGTTATTTCGGGACTATTTCTGGTGCATTTCAGAATAATTTCGGAAATTTTTCAAGACCATTTTGGAACCAGCTCGGGACTTGAAGACGAGTTCAGGTCTGGTATCTAGTTAGGGGCTTGTTCGGCACTGGTTTAAGCCAACTTCGAGACCAGTTCGAAGCTAACTCGGCACTGGTTTAGTAATAATATGGAAATAGTTTGGCACAAGTACGGGTTTGGTTTGGAACTAGTTCAGGACTGGTTTGTTACATGTTCGAGAGTAGTTTGGAATTAGTGCGGACATGAACTAGTTCTAAATGATCAGAAATGAAGATTGTACATGTTCATCAGCAGTGTTGCCAGTTTCTTTAGCCTAAAATGGGTATAGTTTTTCTCACATTCCCCTTTCTATCTATTTATGAAATCGACAAAAAAGTTTTACTTCTGGCTCGCGCATGGGTTAATAATACACCATTAAAATTTATATTGATATTATTTGTTTGTACAAGTAAAGCGAAAATACGTACGTACATCAACTATAATAAATTTATTAATTTGCAATATTGCATTTAAGGACAACTACATATGTAAGTATATAAAATTAGTAAAATCGAAAAACAAACTGGAATGTAATACTCCAAAATTAAGTGACACATTAAAACAAACAAAACGTAAATCTAAACATTATAATACCTAAATCTGCACTTCTTCATTATGGCAAACGTTTCTTCAGCAAACTCTCCAGCTTCCGTATGCGTCCACGATCGCCACCACTATTTGATGATCCATCAACGCTCTTATCTGCGCCACCAGTAAAGCTGCCAACACTAAAAATAAATGCACGCTTTGGTGTAGATGTTGAACCGGCAGCTGAAGCAGCAGCAGCAGTAGACTGTTGTGTCGCTATATTTGGGTCACCACTATCATTGACTTCCTTTGACAACGGCAATACAGCATCCTGATTTGCATTCGGATTCAAGTCTGCCTGTACGGATGTAACACCATCTTCGTTTGCTGCTAATAATTCCGGTGAATCTCCGCCGACTACCGCTACATGTGAGGCAGTGTGTTTGAATAAGTCAATCAATTGCAATTGATCCACACGTTTCACCGCTTTCATATCCAGAATTTTCTGATACTCAGCAATAGTGATGTCCGGCAAAAGTTTAAGCACTTGCTGAGTAAAATGTGCTGGCGGTTGAACGGGTGTCATGACTACTTTAATAATCATTTCGGCGCGTGTCATATCTTTGACGACTACTTTTGTATAGCTGGTGGGTGCTTTACGATTCACACTCGAACCAATTGAGGGCAAATCTAGTAGTGCTGTTTTTAAACTGTGCGTATCGAGCAAAAGCTGCTCACAACCTAGAACATTATTCGATCCATCTGAATGTGTCAACTTACATTTGTATAGCACGTTTATGAATTTCGGAATGAAAGCATTGACGAATTTATGACAGAATTGTGTGAAATATTTGCGTGAAGTTGCTAAATTGTCGCGAATCACAGGCACTGTGTGTTTGAAATTCGCGCACATGCTGCTAATAAAACCGCTTTGATCGCCAACATTGCTAATACTCTGCCACTGGACTTTCGCCATAGATTGAAGGGATGTCTCACAGCCGGCTTCTAAATCCTGCACAAGCAATTGTATGCAGTTGGAAATGATGCTGGAAGAATATAGTAGAATACAAGTATATACAGATGTTTAGCAAGAAAAATGCAATAAAAACTAACCGATGAAATACATCCTTTTCTTCGGACATATCTATCTTGTTTGCATAGGCAGGGGAGACTTTTTCTTTTAATTTATCCTCTAACTGCTGTACAGTTTCCAAACAGTATTCGGCTGTTGTTAGAACACAACAAATTTGTATTAAATCTTCACGGGTGAAACGCTGCGTCTCGCCTTCTTTTAAAAAGTTATGGAATACTTGACCGGCGGCTGTGGAGAGATTCTGCATGTCGCGTGTGAGCAAGGACATGCTTTTGCCTACAAGGTGGGAAGAAAAATTCATAAAATATTCTATGTAGTGAAATATCTTATCTGAGAATATTGTATAATATTTTCTCTCATATTTCAAAGTACGTTCAAGTCAATTTGAAGCTTAAATAAATCTTTACTATCTGGCTACGTCTCAACAAGCAGAACGTATTAAACAAGGCGAATCCATACAAGGTGGTGTTATAAATACAACTACAAAATTCCTATGCATTTTGTTTTTGTTTCTGCGTAAGAGTTGTCAAAATTTAAATACATTTTGTTTTTGCTTTTACGGCTTTTGAAAGCTCATACGCAAAAGCAAAAACAAAATACATGTAAGTGAATAAAAAAAAATCAAATCAGCTGCTCCTATGCCATCACCTTCTATAAATTCGCCTTGGTATTAAATTTGTGTATTAAAACAATTCATTAAAAAAACTTGGTTTCAACTTCAAAAAATATACATATGTACAGTGTTGTGCGTATCATAAGCAGTAAAAATTCAATATAATACAGTTGGTCACTTCTGTATATATTTTTTTAAAAATATTTTTTTATAAAGTATAGTTTATTTTATTACATAACGCATATAAAAAATTTTGAAGCTTGTAACGAAACTCACAAAAATTCACCAAATTTACGTCATAAAATTTATAAACTTTTTAATCAAATTTTCAAGTGACAAAAATTCGGATGGCTTTTTGAAATTTTTTTTGTTTTTGCTAAGGGTAAGCAAAAACAAATTACCTAAGTTCCAAAATTTAAAACAATTTTTTAAAAATCTGTATTAAAAAGTTGAAAATTTTGTATAATCATTTTTTTTAACTTGTCGAATTTTTACACATTATGTTATAAAAAATTATTGAAAATTAATAAACATAAGTGTCAAAAAGTGTTATATGGAATATTGCTGTTTATGAAGTGCACAACACTGTATGTTCGGGATTTACTCGTGCTGGGATTATGCACTTCGGAAATCGGTTATACACCCGTTTCATTAAAACAATTATTATTAAAATCGATATCGTAGAGATTTTGAGCGCCAAATCTTGCAAACATTCTCCATATAATCAATTTAAAATATAACAAGCATACATATGTATAATAAATAATGTTTTGAATGTTAGTATAAACGATATATTAAAATTTCAGAAAACCCACCAATTGAGGCAGTAGTCGTAAGCAATTTCGGCGTACTAAACTCCAATACTTTGCTTGCATATTCGCGCAGATATTTTTTAAAGACCAAAGCTAGCTCATACATAGGATGCTCATTGCTTAACTGGTTGCATTGTACCATACACTTTTTGTAAAAAACAAATAAGTCCGCTGAACTGTAGGTAGGTGAGAGAAAAATTATTTGCAAAGTTATCGAATGAAAACCTCAAGCACTTACCTTGAATACACAGTCGTTTTCGCTTCAGACACCTTCAACGGCTCCTTAGCCATTTCGACAAATTTTTCCATTAGCTCTGATAAATTACGATCAATGCTCTTAATGTAAATACCCAGATGTGTTTTAAAGCAACTGCCAATTTGATCGTGAAACAAGCCAATTGTCGGTGGAGCATTTGGATCGACGACACCACTTTCAGGTAGTACTTTAAGTGCTGGTGGTGCAGTAAGCTTTTCGGCACCTAAAGTAACCCCAGTGAAGCGTTTGGAAAGCAGCTGTTCAAAAGCTTGCGTTTTATTTATAGCAAAGAGCAGAAGACGTACATCTATTTCATTGCTGCGTTTTGCCATTATTTGGGCGAGTTGATCGCGTGAGAGTCGACAGAATTCGACAGTAATGCGTTCAGAAACTTCCCAATCGAGTGGAAATATAGCGCCGAATTTATCCTCAAAGTCGAGTAGGTGCCGCTTAAGCCAAGCATAACGTTTGTCGATCTTGTCCAACCAAGCGATATCTTGGTTTTCATGAAATAGTTGCAAGTATTCCTCAAGTTGTTGAGCTGTGCAAATGAATAAATCAAATCATGTTTGAATGATTGCAAAAATTTTAGTTATTGTCTTCAAATACCTATAAACCACTTCAACAGCTCCTTTTTGACTTTCGTATCTAACACGGAAATTACTTTACAGGCGTCTGCTAATTGGTTTAAGCCCAAACGGTGCTTGTTCCCAGCACTACCTGTTGTGCTGGATTTCGGTGAAAATGCCTCCTTAAAATCGTCTGTGATTTGTTTGGCCAACGTTAATTGGATTTTATCGACATTTTGTGAGAGATTCTGTAATGCATAAAACAGTTGGATATATAAATTATTTTTTGTTATTATATATTTTCTTACCTTGATCTCCTCAATATCAGAATATTGTTTAAAATGTTGATTTACTTCTGTAATTGCTTGCAATGGATTTAGTATCTCCCCATATAAACGTTTTTCTATTAATTTATTTAAACTCTCAATTCCACCCACTAACATGTGCAGGTGATTTAACGTTGTTATTGCCGAAGTGAGATTTCGTTTTGCACAATCCAATTGCTTGATATCGCGCGTGATCTCCTTAACCATCTCTTCAGTTTTTTCCGCGCGTGTTTTGACATCTATGATATGTGCATACAATGTCGTTATTACTTTTTGTGCTTCGGTCAATGCCATTTGTCCATCTTGACCGGTATTGGTTTGACCACGCACCACCGCCCGTATATTATCATCAATTAGCGAAACCTCACATTGCATACGCTGTATGGTCTCATCAATGCTCACCAAAGATTGTTCGTTTGGAAAGAGTTGATTAATATAATCCACTGTGTTGAAATCAGGAGAGTCCATAGGATCGTCAGTTTTTAATACCTGCAGAGTAAGGCAGACCGTAGTTTAATGGCAACATGGATTCCAGACACCTGCCGCTAAACTTACCTCATCGATTGCACTCTTTACATCCTTTGTAAAATGAATTCGAGTAGTGCCAGATGGTCTGATCGTAGCTCTGACATCTGCTTCTCCTTCTTCACTACTTGCACTCATGTTTTAAACCTTTATTAAATTGGTATAAATTTTTGTGAAAACTGACCGACAATTATGTGAAAACTGAAAATTGGATCTACGCAAAACGTCATCAAAGATGAAACAGCTGATTAGGTATGAAACGATATGAGTAAATATAAGTACTCTATGCTCGACACCAAGTAATTGAACTTGAATTTAATGTTAGCAGTGAAGCTCAACGGACAGAGTGTGTGTATTACAAAAAAATCTGTGAATTCATTTATATAAATGCAAAAAAACGAAGAGAAGTGGTCATTTGATACCCGAAGCCCATACAAAACTAAAACTGGCCAATTGATTGAGTTAATTTTCCCGCTAATAAAACCGCTAGTTATAGAGTAGGTTACGATCAAAAAATTCTTGTATCTATCTTTGATACTAAAACAAATTTTGGTTCTAAATTCTTTCCTTCACTGTTGTTCCTAAGCAAGCCAATTCTGAATAGGAACTCCCGGTGAATTTTTTCCCTTCCCTATGCAAGCTGCTTTCTCACCAGCACTTTACATGAATTCGGCTTGGTTCATACGGAATACCTTCATGCTCCAAAGAAGCGATACTTCCAAGTAAAACTATCGATACCTACATGGTATCGTTGCTAAAGAACGTTTTTTTTCGTTGCATCCCTACAGCTGATAGCCAGTTTAACAAGGATGCCAGACGACAAATCAACTGAAAAAAATGTCCCAACATTTTTCAAACATTACAAACGATAATTGAATTACTTTAGTTCTTTATTGCGAAAAATGACTCGTATTCATGGAATTACTCAATCCTAGTGACGAAGTATCTCGTTGCGTTGCCAATGCCGTTCGCTGATAACGCGCAATATGATCCAATGAATGCGGTAGTATTGGGCGTACGGTATGTATTTCCAGTAGGGTCAAATTGTCCAACTTTGCATATGTGCCTTCGCCTTTGATGAATGCATCAATGGAAGTGCGCAATTTGGATTCACGTATATCAAATATATCTTTGATAACTGTGCGTAATTCTTCACATTGTGGCACATCGTCCGGTGCTGTGCTCATGATCAATTGCGCTTCCACCATATAATGTTCACTGGGCATTTTTGTGAAGAACCTAATAAACAACAAACAAATAAAAAAAACGAGCTCATCATTTGCTTCTTAAATAACACTATTGCACTAACTTGGATTTCTTTTCTGCTTCTTTGATTTCCTCCAGCAGCTCTATATCCATCCAATCAGGTGGCACAATGCGGCATTTTTGTTGTTTACGTAGATGTATGCCAAGCCAAAGCGGCACGTGGACCGGGAGACCGGCGCGAAATGGTCCCACACTACCCGATATCAGATGTAGAGGATCAAATGAGAAGTTGGGCACAATGCCGATGGTCGTCTTCTCGCCAATAAATTCAATAATACAAGGCTCCATTGCTACTGAATTTATTTGGCTTTACCTATGGCCTGCGTGCAGCTGATCAATGCAATTTAGCCGCCAAATTTGTAAACAAAGAATTGTTGGAATGTGAAAATCAAAACAAAACTGTTGAAAAGTGTTGGGAAGTGTTGAGCGAAAAGTTGAGAAAACAAATGAGGGGGTTCACTATTTTAAACAAAAAAAAATATTGAGATTTGATTTGTACTATAAATGATCTTCTATTGGTCTTATTGGATTAACATATTTTTTTAAATAAATTAAACAAAATTGTATATACATATTATATTTTTATCAGAGTAAATGATTACTAGACGACAGATAAGCATTGTCGTCATGTTTGCCCTATCCACTCCACAATGAACTGAATAAAGATAACGCCGTCAATGGTGCCGCTACTTTGGTATTGCCGATTTTGACAATTCTCAACAAGTATATCAAATTTTTTTCATAAATAAGCGGTGAGTCACTTTTTTTTTAGTATTTTATACATTTATTAATAAAATCTGTATACAAATCATATGTCTACACTTTAGGCAAAATTAAAACACGTTTCTCACTGAAATACAAAAACTTATTCATTCTTCTTACTCCCATATTCACAAAGGCACAATATTGAATTCTGATGGGTAGTCCGATCTAAACAGGATTAGATCGCCGAAACAACTGTCCTTGGCCGGGTGAAACCCGAGTCATTCTTATACGTAGAACCGACTGTAATGGGAATGAATATCTATTGAATTCTATCATTCTTTGGTTCCATTTATCAGAAATCAGTGAATAAATATTAGAAACATAGTATATTATTATTTATTTTTACGTAAAAAATGCACAAACATACGATATGTTGACTACAATCAAAACAAATTTAACATTTTGCAGACTACGCATTTAGCCGCTTAAAAATACAACTATTCAGTTCAAAATATATGCATTAAAATAAATATAAGACAAATTCGTATAACACAATTGACAATGGTTAATAAAATACACAAAACAAATACATATTTCGAGTTAGATACACATATTATGTTCCACCGCAATTTTACTTAAATATAGGTATGTGGCTATGATATACATATGCAGTAATTAAACATTATGCATGTTTTTGTGTATATTTCACGATAACTTTGTAAAGAATTGCACTTTTTCATCTTAGTTACTAGTAGATTTGTGTATGTATGTACCAAGTGCTAAGTGAACACCATGCGCTACTTTCTAAATATACATCTGTTGTTGTAACAGTATAAAATGTTCCGCCATAAACTTTTGGGAAATGTTACTCGAGTGACAGTCATTGGCCGGATATAAATCCGGGTCGTTCCGGTAGTGGGAACGAATTACTTTACTTTAATATACTTGTGTATGTGCACATATATTTTATATAGTTTCAGTACGAGGATCCAATTTATGAATGGCCTGTATAAGTGTTAAACTATTCCTTGTGTTAATACCCTTTTTAGACATTTCCTCAAGGCGATCAGTTAATGGTCTCTGATCCAAGCCGCGCTGCCACCTGAAAACATAAACCATTTGATTACTCGAACTGTAATTATTATTATTAAGACCTGCCCTACTCACCAGAGATGTGTACACGTGTGTAACAATGGAATATACAATTGTAGGAGATCGATATCACATAAAGTATCGTAACGGCTTAAAGCCAACGTGGCCCATCGTTCGGCTGAATGATGTGGCACTGGTGACATAGTACACGCTGCTACTAGACGACACAATATTAGAAGAACCGGTCTCGACCGATCCATAAAGATTTTATTTAGTAAGCGAAAACAATTTTCCAACAACGGTATCGCCATTTCATTGCGACGCTCGTCCAAGAGTTGGCAAGCCCTTGATAGTTCATCGTCTTGCAGGAAGTGTAAAAATGCGGGTGTTTCGCGTAATATACTGCAACTGGCGATATGTGTTAGAAACGACTCAAAGGCAGCACTACGCTCTGCTATTAAATCAGCTGAAAAGTTTCCAACAAGCACTTTATTCGGAAAATACAACGATGAGAACTTATTTGGAAACTCTTTTTTAAGGCTGTTATAGAGATTTCGAAAGTCTGTATAGCGTCGTTGTATACTTGCTGGCTGTGGATCGATAATGGAAGAATCTTGACGCACAGATAGTTCATAGACCACATAACGTTTCGCTTTAGGTTCCTCGCCATCTGGTGGCATAATGCGAGCTAGTTGGATTTCAAAGCGCAATATAGTGGAACCATCATCGGGCAAATGGGGTGTCGTTGTCGATGAGGGACGTTCCCATAAATCTTTGTTAAAAAATATAATATAATTAAAATTAGTAATGTTAAATGAAGGTTTTCACAACTGACCTTTTTGTTGCAATTTTGAGGATACATCTTGTATTGCTAGTGTGCCGGTTTCTATGGTTTCTGGGCTTTCTAGCTCCTCTATATTGTCAGCTATGTCAACAGAGTGCACTTGAGTTCTTCTGGTCATTGCTGCACGCACTAAAAATAAATTTTTACTGAATATTAAATATTTTACAATGAATTTTGTTTAAAAAGTGTATGCATGTAAATATGTACTTTACACCAAGGTAGTACATTTATAGTGGTTAATACACTCAGGCAAAGTTTGATTAGACATTTTTTCTTTGTTAAACTCCACAATATCATCGCTTTTCTGTGTGTTCGAAACTTACTCGCGGTTGACTTATCCGCTTCTTATAAAAGTTGTGGTTTCCTTAGCAGACTTCACTAAAACGATATTGTGCGACAACAAATGCTGCAAACAAAACAAAATATTATTCATCTCCCCTAAAATAAACCAATGCCTTTTGATCTTTTATTATTTTCGTTCATAATGGAAGTACATAAGTATGACTAATACGCAATGCCTGTGGGTTAGAGAGCCGTATTCATGCTGGAGTGTAAAATTGGAATATATTTTCGTTGTATTTTATTTTTCCATGTAATGTTTGTGGTTATTTATTAAACAGCATAAGGAACGTTTAATTTATTAACGCGTCTGGCACTATGTCGTGTAATCGCTTGGTTTTTATTTACCTTTTCCGGCCGAGCAAAATCTGTGTTGTTTAATGTTTTGTTAGTATTTGACTAATATATTTGCAAAACTAATTTAATCCGCGGCGATATTTGTGAATGAATTCTGCTCTAAGGCGGAACCTACACGTCGTTTTTCCATCGTGTTGGACGTTGAAGGTGAGTTTATTCAGTCGCCGCTGTCGATCAATTAATCGAACATCAAAACAGTGCGCTCACGAAAACTTGAACTAATAAAGAATATCAATTAAAAACGATTGTATAAAAGGCTCATGCCCGAACTAAAATATAGTTAGAATAAAAATAAAATTTTCATAGATATCGATACTTCTGTCATTCAGGACCGACATTTTTACTTGATACTTTCAACCGAGTTGTATGGAATTTGTGAAGATTTACAAGATAATACGGGTCCTAACTGCGATATATTTTTTATAATTTTTCATAAAATATAGACATAAGCATCAAGTAGAATGAAAAAGGCATCTCCTTTAACTTAAATTTTCATCAAACAACTCGCCAAAACTTCCAGATAAGTTGTAAATTTCTAACTAACTATTAAGAAAATAATGATTTAATTACAAGTAATACAATTTTTCTCTTTTAATTTTGTGCCGGTAGCTCTTCACTTTGCTACCGTTTGGCACAGGCCCATATTGATATAGTAAAACAATGGAACGAAAAAGGTAAACGTTTTTCAACTGTTCATTTTTAATTTTGGAAATCGGTAGCCGCGATATGGCGAGTGTGTATCGTGTGCGTGCTGCATTCGGTGTGTATTTGAATACCATGGAAGATGCATGTTCGTATTTTTTCACATTGAGCAGATGCATGTCGATACTTATCGTTATCGATATAGACATATGTATGTACATCTAGTAAATTTCTTCTGTTTGGCAGCTTCGCGTTTCGTGCAAAAACAATTTCATTTACAAAAGATTAAACTAGTGTTTGAGTAGGCTATCATACTTTGCAGTCCATCATCATTAAATTAGAGTGTTCACAAAGAAAATGACGCTTCCGGAATTCTTTGGTTGCACCTTCATCGCGTTTGGTACTCCATTTGCGATGTTCGTGTTCACAATTGCAAATGATTCGGTGCGGATAATCATCCTTATCGCCGCCGCCTTCTTCTGGTTACTGTCACTTTTAGCATCAGCCTTGCTCTGGTTTGCTATTGTACCATTGAGGGATTATTTGTGGTTTGGTGTAACGTTTTCAGTTTTATTACAAGAAAGCTTTCGCTACATTATCTATCGTATTCTGAGACGTACTGAACCGGGTCTTCAAGCGGTGGCTGAGAATCCTGACATAATCGAAAATAAACACATTCTAGCTTATGTTTCCGGACTTGGATTTGGTATAATATCCGGTATGTTCGCATTGGTGAACGTACTTGCTGATTTCGTGAGTAGATAATCTAAGCTTTCACGAGTTTATTTAAGAATATCAAATTTGTTTTTTGTTTTTTTTTTTTTAGTCGGGACCGGGTACAATGGGACTTAAAGGTGGTTCGGAGCTTTTCCTAATAACTTCAGCGACACAAGCACTGGCTATGATATTGTTACACACTTTTTGGAGTGTTATATTTTTCAACGCTTTCGATATTAATAACTACTTCCATATAGTATATGTCGTCGGCACTCATCTCTTCATTTCCTTAATTACATTGCTTAATGTACAAGAGATATATGCAGCCACATTGTTGCCCACTTACATTATATTGTTGGTGGCAGCTGCGTTGGCATTTAAAGTAGCTGGTGGCACGAAAATCTCCCTCGCACGCTTTATAAAGTGTCAATGAGATGAGAAGGAATCTATAAAGGCCTACTATATTAATGTATTAAATCATGTTTGGCATTGATTACTTTCAATCAACACTTATACTTAATGCAAATTAGGCAATCCAAAATTAGTTAAGACTAAACTGCTAAACTTTGTATGTAGTTGTAAGAACATTAATTCTACTCATTTTTTTCGACTTTATTTCATATGAAAGTGTTAACAACGTACAATAAAAAAAAAACGCCATAATACGACAATTCATTGTTTTGTTCTTTATTCAACGCTCATGGAAAGTATTGTGCTTTGCGCACTGTTATACCGTAATCTGCTAGAGCTGGTGCCAAGTCCTCCATAGTTAACGTATATTTCCGATCTTTTCCAGCTTTCTGACCCTTTCAAATAATAAAGATCTTATATTAATATTGGAATGCCAGACATCTATAAATTAAATTGTTTTACCGGTGTATGTGCTCCTGGCACAATGTTTTGACTGTTGCAACGAGTTTTGCATTGTTGTAAAGCATCATTGGCGACATCCGAAATGAATTTTTGAGTGGCTACCGAAATAAGGCGCACAATTCGGGGATCATTTGATTCGAAGCCAGCAGAATTTAAGTAGCAAGCTGTCACTGCATCTGGTACTGTTGGCACGTAATCTTCCAGCTGTAGCATGAAATCGCTCAATTGTTGAACTGCTGCACGCTCCTCCGGCGCAATACTAGCACCTGCACCTGCACTGCTGGAATGGGGACGGAAGATGCCGAAATTTGTGCCGATCATTTCAATTTGTTATTTTTTAATAATTTAAAAATTCTATAGAATACACAGCTACAATTATTTGACAACTTGACTTGTTTACTTCACTTCAAAGAATGTACACATATTTATGTTATGAACACACCTTCGATCATGTTAATCACTCTAAACCATCGTCGATAGTTTTGCGATAACAATTGTACGGAATCGAACACTTATGCAGAGCTTACACTTTCCAACCGTTCTAGCAACATGTCAATGTTGTATAAACAGTTGTATCGTGTACAATATGGTTGTACAACAGATTGGCGGTTGGATGAAGATGAAGATGAAAACGTTTTAATTTTCGGTTTGCATCTTTATTTAATTTAAGTTATATTTTGTTGAATAAGTGTTAATACTGAAAATTGGGGAAATTCATAGCACGTGCTGTAAATGTGCGTTCTTTCGAAAAATCAAACAGATAACGCTTTCAAAGAAATTGTATCGCGTTATTTTTTATTTATGAAGGCGATTAATATTAAATGTCACGCTCCCACGACAGTCAGATTTATAACCGGTCAAAGGCTGTCACTTCGATAGCGTTTCCCATAAATTGGATGTGGCTTCGCTATTATAGTCGTAGGTTGCATTAATTTATTGCACGTTTTAGCCCCCAACTACTATGATTTTTTTATTCAATAGGATATAAAATATAATACTAGGCCTATTTCTTTGGAATTGACCAGGAAAACTTGGATACAATTTCCTTCAGTTATACATACGATATGTTTCGTTGTGTTTGTATAGATATTTGTATGGACGTATACTTTTCACGAACAGGCAGAGTGCAGCAATGTATTAGAGTGTGAGGTCTTAACTGCAGCGAAGTTATACAGACATATACGTGTGTAATGATTCAGTAAAAAATTCGCCTCGTTGTTAACCGAAAAAACTGCGCTATTGTGCTCTAAAAAAGCTCGAAACAAATCGGAAATTACATGATAGAGGCTAACAGGGTTGCTTTTGCAACTCAAGGAAATTTTATCCGAGTTGGAGCGTTCTTTTGCAACTCCGTTACATTAAAATAGGTCTGAAATCTTAATTTCCCATGTATTTTATTAGGGCTAATTCACAATAGGCCACAACTAGGTTACAAACAAATGGGCTCAACATATAATTTGCTATTACCCTAGCTCAAAATAAAAACCCTGGCTGTTATATTTTTTGGGTACGATATACGGTACAGTCTTGTACCGTCAAGTAGCGAACCGCGCCAGTTTGAGCAGTTCTTATGTTGTGGTTTAAAAGAATCGATGCATTGACAAAGATAGATTAATCGATGCTTCGCACATACCAAAAACTCAAAAGATTTGTGCAAAAAGAGTAAATAAAGGTAATTTTGCTATCTGTGTACAAAGGGTAGGAAGTAACATAATTCCGAAAAAAATAATACAACAAAAATAGAATTTGTCGCAGACAGTTCGCGTAGTACAAACCGAAAATATAATTTTGCTTCTCCTGAGTATCAACATTCGATTGTAAAAATGGTTATTGGCAATGTAGAGAATTCACCTGCACCAGCTTCGCCACCCGTCGAACAAGACGATTCCCCACCACTGCCATCACCACCAGGTGAGGCATTGGGGGAATTGCTGGAGCAATTAGAGGACTATATACCAACTGTACCAGATGCTCTCACAGCGCGATATTTGAATCAAGCAGGCTTTGACACCATGGATCCACGCATTGTGCGCATCATTTCGGTCGCAGCCCAGAAATTTATTTCTGATATTGCAAATGATGCATTGCAGCATTGCAAAACCCGCACAATTAGTCAGCATTCTGGTAGTCATGGCTCAAACAAGGTAAGAGCTAACACACTGATTACAACTAGCAAAGGGTTTTTAATATTATTTTTTATTCAGGACAAAAAGCCAAACAAAGATCGCCGATATACCTTGGCAGTCGAAGATCTAACACCAGCCTTGGCAGATCATGGAATTACAATGCGGAAGCCGCAATATTTTGTATAAATTAAAAGAAGTATACCAATCGGCCAAGGACAATTTTTTTAATTACATATAAATAACATGTAACAATGAATCTGATTTTAATAAAGTTCAATAAACCACCAATGATAATTTGAAAACTTTATTAAAAGAGAATATTTACAAGAATAGAAGAACAGCTTTGAGAATAACATGAATTTATTTTATCTACGGATAATTTTCAAAATATATAGGTATTCCCCTGGTATACGTCTTTCCATAAACTTAATTGCAATAAATCCTTTTTTATTTAATTCACGTATTAACTCATCCGGTTTGTTTTCTCGTAGTGTCAGCAAATAGAATACCCCTTTAGGCGATAAAATATCATTCAGCCGATGAAGCAACTCATCAATCACACGCCGACCATGCAAGCCACCTGCCCATGAGTGTACAATATCACTGGGCTTCTGCTGCTCAGCGAAAGATTGACATTTCGATTCTTCATCTGTGGTTACCACATACGGTGGATTGAAGATGAGCAGATCTATACATTTTTCACGCACCACGTCTACCAAGTTACAATTTATTGTGTCAATACATGTCTTGTTGTGCTGCGCTGTTCTTTTTGTGACTTTACAGGCATGCAAATTGATGTCAGTAGCAAAGCAAAATGTTGTTTTCAATTTTTTAGCCAAAGCTGTTACAATTATACCACTACCGGGACCGATTTCTAAACACATTCGTGGCTGTAAGGCCTCGATATATGGGAGATCGGCTTCCAAAGCATCAAGCAATAGAAATGAATCCTCGGCTGGCTCATAAACTTGTTCGAAATCGGCCGTTTTCAGGTGGTCCGTATAGGGTGTTTCCATTTTTAACTTTCTAAGATATATTTGTGCTTATAGCAGAATCTAGCAGAGCTTGTCGCCGACGCTGCTCCTTCTCTATTAGTTTGTACAAACCACTTAAACGATCTTGACTTGTGCTGAGAATGTTGGTTATAATAGTTACTTTATGCTTCACGTTAATTAACTCTTTAACTTTGCTTGAAAATTCTGGAATATTGTGCTGTGCCTTTTCTATCTCCACCAACTGTGCTGAGAGCGCGTCCAATTGCTTCTTCAGTTCTGTTTGTGAAGCGCGGGTAGCTTGGATATGTTCGTCCAATTTTTCCACCGATGGTTTGAATAGGTTAACGATACCTTCTGCCAAGATATCACGAGCGGGATTAGTGCAAAAATTCTCCGTATTCTCATCTAATGATGTCACAGTGCTGTCCGAGTCTTTATCCATTGCTAAATTATAAAATATTAGAGAATATAAGAATTTTCACAACTTTACTAATTCACATACTGATTATTTGCAAAATAACAAGAAGTTAAAAGGGATTGGAAACACAGGTGTAACAAGATGATGTGGAAATATGTAGAATCGAAAACAAATCAAATAATTACAAACAATCAGTATTCGAGCGGAAGTTTATAGCAAATCAGACATTAAATAATTTTTCCAAAATAAAAAGTTTCTTATAGTTTTTAGAAGGAAAACTATAATCAATGGCGTTTATTTCAGTAATAAATGGTTATTTCCACCTTGTTCCGTTTTCACAATTTCAATTTCGAATTTTGAAGTGATATGAAATCGACCGAAATGTACATGTATTCGATTTTAAACCACTCTGTTGTTTTGGCAATTGAATCATTCACTGGAACTACGCTTTACTGAGATGTAAGTGAAATTTTATATTTTTACATTTATTTGCCGATTTTGGTATAAAGAATTCATTATCCAAGGGGTCGACATAAAAATGGCGCACAAGAAGCAATTATGGTAAATTTTATGCAAGAATACTCCGATCTTGCGTGTGGTACGCTCCAGAACAAAACAGTGAGAAATGGTCTGTGGACAATGCTTGCTAACAAGCTGAATAGCCGTGGTCCACCAAAGAAACCGCCCGAGCGCTGGAAGAAAGTAGGAAAGCTATTAACATAAATTGCTTTAAATATTAATATATTTTTTCGTATAAAGGTTTGGTTCGATTGGCGCTCGGCTGTGAAAAGGAAGATTATGTATGAAAAAAGTGAAGCTGGCGTCGCCGAACCAGACGATGTACCATACAAAAAGACTTCACTATCAGCTATTGAATATGACGTAGCGCGTATATGTAGATTTTTCGATGCTGATGGTGATATTGATGAAAGCTCCGATATACAAGAGGATATTAATCCTCTCTCTGAGGGTGTTGTCAATATAATCAAAGAAGAGTTAATGCTTGACGAGGAAGATGATGCAAATCCTATAGACTGCGATGTTGCTACTGACGCTTGCGAGGATAACAGTAATGAAAATATGAAATCTCCGGGTGATGGGCGCATAAGTGTGCGTACATTTGCTAATTGTCAATCTTCTACAAGTAAAGCAAAAAATGATGTTAAAAGTAGTGAAGTCAATTTAGGAGCTAAACGACCAAAAATGGATTTAGCTGAAAACAATGACAATGAGGAGCTGACACAGCTTTTAAAGCAGCAAACATCTGTGATAAGTGCTGTAGCCAAATTTCTTACCGAAAACGCTAATTTGCATACGGAAAATTTGCGTGTTATGAAAGAGTTAAGACAGGGTCTAAAGGAAATGGCTGAGTCAATAAATAAACTCAATGAGGCGACAAATGACAAAGTCAAGGAACAACGTAGACATAACTATGAAATAGAAAAGTTGCGAAGACAAGAAATCTTATTGCAAAAGCAACAACTCGAGTTGAACGAAGTGAAGGTATTTGGTAATAGAAAGGACGAGTAAGTGCAAAATTTTTTTTAAAAGTTACTTTTTCACACAATTTTTTTTGAATAATTAAGCTTCATATTGCTATGGTGTTCTTCTTTCATATAAAATTAAAATACTCCAACATTCCTATTAAGATATGTATATCGAAAGGAATAAAAACTATAAATATAAATTGTATACCTACTTTATTAATTTGCAAAATTTATTATTTTTTACATGATTCATCATAATCAGTGGATGCTAGCTCTACTGAAATCTTGCTATTCAAAAAGCAAGGTGGATCCATAGAAGGTGATAGCAAGATAATCAAGGCGATAATGCTAAGTATTTTGTTTGTGTAATTTTGCGTGTGAAATGTCAAAATCTGCATTCGCCCAGTATTGCTCATGTAATTCGCTAGTGTAATGTTGCGAGTCTAATGTCAAAAAGTGAATTCGCTCAGTGTGCTCATGTGTTTTGTTTGTGCCAACAAAACAAAATGTAAATGAATGAGCGGTTTTTTAAACGGTGTGTGTTACTGGTGTTACATATTTAGAGTGTAACTGGAGATTGATGGAAGAGTGGAGTTGAACTTAATAACTCGAGAAAGGCTGTTTTACCTAACTAAATTCTTTTTCTTTTAATGTTTGAAGAATTTAATTTGCTACAAAGGGGCTGTTTTTTCGCCGCGGTGCCCGAAACGACAATTTGTCCCGTGATATCGGACTAGTAAGAAACACAAATTATTCTCAAAATTCCTCTTAACAGAACGAAAATCAACAAAATAAACAGCAGAAAAATGGGCAGATTTTTGGCGATTAAAATCAGGGGACCAAAAATAATAGCTATTAATTTAGTCAATATTTTCTTTTATATATTTTCATGGCAATTTTTAAACGTTGCATTATGTTTTTTTTTTTGGTTTCAACTTCGCCTTGTATTATTACAGTGTAGTTACTACATATAGCAGCCGATTTAACTTTTTTATTCACCTACATGTATTTCGTTTTTGCTTTTGCGTATGAGCTTTCAAAAGCATGTAAATTAGAAGCAAAACCAAAATGCATTGGAATTTTGTAGTTGTTTTTATAACACCTCCTTACAGGAATTCGCCCTGTACTAATAGTAGTTCTTGGATAATTGAACAAAAAAAATTACATAATTAGTAAAGATTACCGAAAAAATGAAAACCACATAATAACAAAAAAAAAAAAATACAAATCACAATGTGATCCTTCTTCTTAGCTTTCGCATGCCACTTAGGCGATTTTGTCTGCTTCGCATAAAGCACGCCAGTTGCTCCTTTGCTCTGCTAAATGGAGAAACCAAGTTAGGCCAGTTCATTCCCCACCTGATATTTTCAATGAAGTCCGGGGCTACCTCTTGCTCTGCTACCAACAACGTGTAACGCATTGAATACTTACAGGGCTGGACCATTCTTTTTAATACGTACAACATGACCTATGTAGGTAGCGAATCTGCTCTTGTTGTTGTTGTAACAACATAAAACATTCCCCATAAAATCTTGATTGAGCCAGAGTTACGAGGGATACTCGAGGCGGCTCAAGCTCTTCGTCTGCTATGTGTGGTGGTTTGACTCCAATGACAGCATCCACAGGGCGAGAGTTTATGAAGGTGGAAATTGACTCTTGGTGAATGCTGTTCAGAGCCTGTCTATACGTCATCGGATCCAGTGGTTGACTGGTGAACAACTGCATCTCGTCCTTGAGTTCACGGAGATTCGTCTGGGAGGCGGTGCGGCCATTTGCAAGCTCCTGTTTGGTGTCCCGTTCGGTGGCATCCAATAATTAACTGGTTGCAGATTAGGTTGCTATGCTCTTTGACCGGGAGCACACATGTCTCCTGATGGAGGTGTGCCTCAGGCGACATCAGAAGACATCCGATTACAGTCCGGAGTGCGGCGGATGGAGCGAAAAGTTGTCCAATTGTTATACTGTGGTCCAATTGGACAAACATAAAACTTCAGCGTTTAGATGAGTACCCGTTTTGAATATTTAAAATACTAAACAAAACTTTGAATATCAACCCTATTGAGAATCTCGACTGGCAGTAGAATAACTTCCATCGATTGAGTGATTATTTTTTGGTTTTGTAATTTCATCAAAAACCTTATATGATCAAATAATGTGTCTACCTAATATGACGGTTTGCCCTTACCCAAATTAAACAAGCATTTAATTTGACGTAAATCAAAACTACTTTGATTTTCGGTCAAACATCCTGCATGGCACACACATTGGAGAATGCAACATCGACAATAGTCGTTGATCTATTGCCAGTTGATATATGAAATTGGGGCGCATGTCTGCAAAGGAAAAAACAAGCTTTCACTATATTTGAATAAAAGAGGTTGTTCTTGCAGTTGTTACAAAATGTATAATGTTGCTAAGTTGCAGTCATTAGCCTGATATAGAAAATTCGAGAAAGGCTGTTTTACCTAACTAAATTCTTGTCGTTGTGGGACCGAAAAAAAATTAAATCGGTTTAATCAATTAATTTACTTTTGTTTGGCCTTTGGTTCACTCTCAATAACAGGAGTGTAAAATAATTCAAAGAATAAGGCGAGTTACTCTCTCAAAGACAGAAACTTACCGAGTTTTTGGCGAACAGGATTTAGTAAACATTTGCAAGGAAGCCAGCATAGTTGCATTTGGGTTTAAGCTTTTGAATCATTTTACTTATATAGTTGGTGTTTTGTTTTCCGCTTGCTCGTTAATAAATCGCTTCTCATTTTTTTTTTAATAAATCACTCATATTTGTGATTTTACAAATTTATAACTAGAAATATCGAATTGTTTTGTTGACTGAAATGCAACAATATGCAACAATCAGTTGTTTTTCTTGCTTCTTCCCAGGGAAAATTTGTGCCAGCACAAATAAGTAACCCCCTCCAAATGAAATGTTAAAATTGCGCTCTCCCCTTGCAAGTTTTTTGCCTAAACGAGCGCGATTTGGTACAAGTTGGCACAAGCACTCTTAATAAAACTTTATTATAGTTATGTTTTCGTATTCTCCAGTAAAAAAAACTATCCAGTAACTTGCCAGCAACTAAATTTCAGAGCGTAAGGAAAATTTGCTCTCAATTAAAGAAACTTGCATGAAAGTAAGAAGTTGCAAGTATTTTCTTTTTTGTTGTATATTTAGTTATTCAATCACTTTTTCAACTTTTTGGTAATAATTATTTTCTACTTGTGATCAACGAATACTTTCCATCAGCTGGCTAGTAGAAATTTATTTATTCAATCACTTTTTCAACTTTTTGGTAATAATTATTTTCTACTTGTGATCAACGAATACTTTCCATCAGCTGGCTAGTAGAAATTTATCCAGTAAAAATCCAGTAAAACTTGTAATTTTCGCTCTCTCAATTTACCCAACTTTGCTAGTTTCTTGCTAGCTTTAGCATACGAAAACGCAATCCAGAAAAATCCAGTAAAATTCTTACTGGTTCTTGCTGGTTTTTACTGTATAGTGAGTACGAAAATAGAACTAACGTTGACAAATTTAAAAAAACAAATCATGACCGATGAATTGAGCGAAATCGGTTTTACCTTATAATGTTTGTATCATGCGTTAAATATTTTTAATCATTACTTACTTAATCAAATGAAATTAAAGTGTTCTACTTTTCTGCTCTTGTGGTTTAAACATCTAATAACACAAACGACCATTCGGCATGTATGTATAATGCCAATTTAATCATACATTTTATTTCACTTACATTTCTTTTCAAAACATCTACCAGCATAATATACACTTTTTTTTAAGTACATAGTATATACGAGATCGTACATATATATGTACATATGTATGTTTATATAAGTATGTGTATGTATTTTATACATATACAATCAAATATCCGGCGTACTTTGTTACGCATTAAAAATTTATAATTGTACATTAGGGTGCCTCACAAAAAAGAAGTCGCGCCAAAATTGTACTTCCACCGAAATATTTCGAAAAATAATACGATTTCCGTGAGCTGGATCGATTTGAATTTTTTTTCCAAAAATCGAGTTTTATATAAATAGAAACACATTTTGTTTAATGTCAAAGAAAAAACTTAAAAGTACCTACAAATTTGTTCATCGGAATTATAATAATGAGATTTGTGAAAATAAATTTGGGAAAAGAGATTGGCATCACTTGGTATTTCCATTTAGCATGAAGAAGGAGCGACGAAAATGGCGGTAATTTCAAATCGGCGCAGCTTATCTAAGTCGTAAAATTATTGCGAAATATTAAGGTTGGCGTCTTAAAATATAATGAATTTTGTAATTCCGATGGAAAACCGAACCGATTTTTTTTTGGTGGGCAGAGTGATGCAGCCTAATGTACGCATTCTTCATAAAATTTAATTGGAGTATGTTTTTAGCAACTGTTTCATTTAAAAAATATTAATTGTTAAGAGCTAGTACTCGTAAATCGTTACAAACATTTTCCATATACATAAGTAATCAATTTTTTATACATACATACATACAAGCAAGTTTATACAGATGGTCAAACATATTAGATGTTCTATAACACTCTTAAGCCTTTTTTAATTATATACAGCTAACTTTGAAGTAAATACAATATTATATACATATGTATGTATGTATGTAGGTCTACTAGATTATAGTGAATTAAATTTTAAGTTCATTGTTATTAAAACTAATTTATTTTTTTCATAAAAATACTCTCAGACATGAGTTTGCAGTTCGCATAAAACCGTAACTGCTCACATTTACATTTACATATTTCGTAGTAATAATTTGAAGTTTTTATTACTTTTCGTTTTGCATAAGAAAACGTTTACATATGTATGTGTGTGTGTATGTATGTGCATATGTATGTAGACAATAATTCCATTAAACAAATAAAAATTCATACATTGGTACATAAAAAGGTACATGCATATACTATATGTACTATATGCATACTATGTCTTTTTTGATTCACATCATTGTAAACTTAACAATGTAAAGTAAGGTAAGAGAATGTTAAAACGTGTGGGCTCTCTTTCGAATTCACTTGAAATCGCTCTTCGGTATAAAATAAGTATGTAACAGCCGTCGGTAGAGAATAAATAATTTTAATACATATCTACTTTCTATAGATGGTCATCCTACGCACATACATACATATGTACATATGTAGTATGTATTTGTATTTGTATTATATTTAAGTTTACGTGTATGTATATCGATTGATTATCGACATAATTTTTCGATATACATATGTAAGTACATACCTACTGCTCTCGGCTAGTATCGCTAGTGGGTGGTGGGAGAGCAGGGAGTGCATTTTGTTTGCGTCTTACTAACAATTTCATATTCATTTTTACACACGACACACTTGTCTATACTACATATTGTACATATGTACATATGTATTTATAATCATATGTACATATGTATGTACACAAACGTATATAACCATACAAATACAATTTGCCTCGAATCTTCACATACAGCCACGCATTTTTTGAGCCGATTGAGGGTGGTTAGTTGTTACTTTCTGTGCGTTGGTTTATTTCACTTATACTACGTATGTATGTATGTATGTATATTTAATTTTTATATACATAAATATGTATGTACATATGTACCATGCGATGTTCAATTTCGATTTTTCTGGAAGTTAATATTAGAACGTTTCTCATATGTATGTACAATATATAGCATTGTATGTATGTATGTATGTATGTATGTATATTAAGCTTGTGCCAATTTGTTGCCGGGATAATAAATCCAAAAGTTACAATTTGACTCATCTTTCCGCTTCAAAATAATAGTTTAAATCTCGAATTTTTTTTTTTTAGGTAAAAAAAAAATTGGATTTAACTTTTTATTTTCATTTTTTTCGAATGATATATTCAGATTTTTGGTCCTTGAAATTTTTTGTCGATTTCTTGAAATGTAAAGAATTTTATAATTCCAATTGAAAACAGTACCGACTTTTTTTTTTTTTTTTTTTTGATGAGAACTGATGCGCCCTAATGTACATATGTACATATTTTTCAAAAAAGAAAAAAATATGTATTCCACTTTATTAAATTTGGTTCAGTACTTTGAGAGCCAAAATCGTTACAAGCATTCTCCATATAAACAATTTTATATAATAAGATAACATTTTTTGCAAAGAAAATGCTTTTTTCTCGTTAGTTTTTATTTATTTCTTTATAATGATGTCGTTCTAGTAATAAAACATTTTCTCTAATCTTTAAATTTGTATTTGGTATACATGCATAAAAAAGTTGATATATTTTTGGTTTTAAATGCATTTAGAGCAGTTGGTTTGAGTACAAACCACTGAAATAATACTTTGCGAGGAGTAATATTTTGGTTTTTATTATTGTTAATGAAATAAAATAAGGGTTGGGTACAATATGATTTTGGTTCAAAATTCTGTATTTAAAATTCTGTATTCAATATTCTGTATTCAAAAATCTGTAATTCAAAATTCTGTACTGTTAAAATTCTGTATTGCGGAACACTGTAATTTTAAATTCTGTAAAGTGCGCACTTTTTTTATTTATCCATATGCTCTTCCGGTTTTTCAATACAGAGTTTTGCAAAACAAAATACTGCCAATACATGACTTGTCTTGACCCATATGGTTTCCTATATTATCAAAACAGATTTACATAAAGCAAATGTACATATGTTTGTATGTATTTATAGCTTCAGAAATTTCAAAATGGTCACAAAATTAGTCAAACGAAGAAGGCTGTAAAAGCAAACAACAGAATTAAAAGAATAACAAAAAAAAGTCTTATATTAAGGCATGTTTCTTTTCTAAAGCGAATTGCTAAAAATTTAATAATATAATAATTGTTTCGCCATTATAATGTAATAACTTTTGTTTTGAATGAATTTTTGAATTTTTCTTTAATTGACGTATGTATATATACCATTGATTCTATAAAATCGGAATTCCATTATTCATAAAATAAATGTGCTATTCAGGTAAGCGTGCTTATCAGGTTATCTGCTTATTTGGTTATATTTTTACAGCATTTTGATCGAAAATAATTTTGATTCCAGAATTTTAATATACAGAATTTCAGTTCTCCATCATTTTGATCATACAGAATTTTAAATACAGAATATTGAACCAAAAGAATTTAGGCTGGACAGAATTTTTTTTTTGATTTTTACAGAATTTTCATCCAAAAGAATTTTGAAAAGCAGAATTTAGTACCTCTCCCATAAAATAAAAGTATACATGCAATTGACTTGAAAAAAAAATATAATAAATATTTAGTTTACCTTTACGTTTGGAAAATATGGATCGTTTTTTTTTTTTGCATCATTGAATCAGTGATATTCAATTTGAATTTTTTTTGGCTTTCATTAACACAACACGTTTTCGAGTTACCAATTCGTTGTAATTTTATGGATGAATACAAATCCACATCAAGCATCCCTTGAATAAGGTTAAATTTAGGGAGTTTTTTTTTATTGCATGCATTCATATGTAAAAAGTCAACGGAACGTTGCAATCTAAAATCGTAAACTGTAAACACAATCAAGCCACTTCTGAATAGAAACTCCCGGGGAATTTTTCTCCCATTCCCATGTAAAAGCAATGGGAGAAGGGAACAAATACCCCGCTAGTTTCTTTTCAGAATAGGGTTTTATATGTAGGTATGTACTACTTAAACACTTACCAGGTGTGAGCTTAGAAAGTAAGTACACGTCACGGATAGAATAATTTATTCTTGTGCTTTCTTTTATAAGAATTTTCATAGAAAAAAGAACAACTGTTTCAATCTGCTTCTGCTACCCCCATCCACCAATGAGCGCTTAAAAATTTTGGATAGTTAAATTTTCAACGGCTACAAAATGATTTTTTCCAAATATTTCATTTTTTCACATAATTTTCTTTTATTTAAATACTTTTCATGTTCTTGTTTTTTTTTACTCAATTGTAACGTTTCTAATTGCTATTGTTGTAATTTGTGTTCATCATTTTCATCTCATTATTGTTTTATTATTTTTTAATTTTTGTTAAACTAATCTTTCCATCATTACGCTTAAGTTGTTTATATATTTATATATGTATATATATATATATTTATATATTTAAATGATAATATACGTAAGACTTAAGAGTAAAGGAAAAAATTATGCAGTTTGTGGGTTTTTTGCGTTTTTTGTTGATCATCATCATCGTCATACATATCTTATTTTTTTATAAAAAAAATTACACATAATACAATTAAAATAAAATAAGAAATAAAAAAGTATTTCTTAACATAATTATATACTTCTTTCCATTTTCATCATTTTTGTTGGTTTTGTGTTATTACATTTTTTGTTTGTTTTGCTGTTTTTTAAGTTTTCTTGTATTTTTATGATTTTTTTTTTATTTAATTTAAATGGTTTTTGACTACTACATTATTATTACGCCTGATCATCAGAGCCAGATCCGTCATCGTTATCGTCGTCGTCATCTGCAATGGGAAAAAGGATAAATAATTATAAATTAGTGAACATTTTCCATACTTTCTAAATACACATTTGAATTTAAAAGGTTTCAGGATATATTTCTACGATTTGTATGCTTTTCAAAGTAAGGGCATTTTTTTTTTAATTCTCAGAATTCACGTGCATTAGTTATGAGCTTTAGAAGATTATCTATAATGGGCCAGTTTCTTTGTAACCTAGTTGCAAAAGAACACCGTTCTTAACTAGCACTAATGCAATCGCAACTTTCATGAAAGAGGCTAACAGGGTTGCTTTTGCAACTAAAGGAAATTTTATCCGAGTTGGAGCGTTATTTTGCAAGTCGGGTACAATAAAACGTGCCCAATATATAGATATTTTAAATATAAACAATTTTTAACAACCAAATTGACAAAACAAAAATGGGATTAAAAATAAATATGTATAAACTAAAAAATATTATATTTATAAATTTTATAAAAATTGGTTTTATAATGATTTTCGTTTTTTAATTTTTTATTTCTTACTTTGACTTGTTTTTGTAATTACATTCCGTTAGATAACTGTTTTTCATTTGGTATAAAAGCAAACATTAAATTCATTCGATTCAGGTTATACTTTTAAATTAATTTAATTTTATTATTCAAATTTTTGTTTTTTTTAGATACATACCGTCACATTCGAGATCCTCCTCTTCACCATCGTAGGGGATATCGTATTCATCGCTTTCAATATCACTATCACCCTCAATGATCTCTTCTAAAATTTCCTCTTCATCGGAATCAGCGTCAGCGGCAGGGGCCTTTTCTTTTTTAGCCTTCTTGGATTCTGCGGATTTTGCCTGCAAAAGTAAATAATTACAAAAAACCACATGGTTAGTTTTACTCGCATTTTTTGTTATTGTAATAAAATTTTAATACGAAATACTTATGTATATACTTAAATATTTTCAGTTCACAGTTGGATTAAAAAAAGGTGTTTTGAGTGCAAAGTTCTGAGGCTGAAATGATAACACATGGTCAATCAAAAAAGTTTTGGCACAGTTACATATATTTTGTATAATATTTGCAGTTTGTTTTTTGTTGACTTTTAAAGAAAAACATAGTTCGTATTATAACAAAAACTATACGAACCAAAGGTTTAAATCTTGTAAAAATTAAAAAAAAATACTATAAATTTACGTTAAAATTTTGTACCATACTTTTTAGAAATATTTTGAGTACACAATTTATTATACAAAACGATGAAATTATTTTTTAGTATAAGTTTAAATGGGCGAAAAATTTCCCCCGCTTTTCAATATTTTTTCGTTGAACCTTAAAACTTGCATTTTTTTGCTTTAAAATTAAATGAGATATACATAAAACAAAAAAAAAAAACAATTTCGAATTAAAAATATTGAAAATTTGATTTACATATTGTGTGTATGTATGTAGTTTATGCGATAATATGAATTATATTTTTAATTAAAATTAGCAAAACAAAAACTTGACACAAAAGACATTGCGAATATTGTAAAAATATACCACGTTTTTTAGTGACTGTACATTAGAAAAATAACTAAAAACGTTATGTGCTCACTAAAAATTACGCATTCAATTTTCATCTTTAATGATCTAATGAAACAAAAACTCAAGAGTTGAATCATTTCCAAAGTAAGCCGCCGCCATCACCGCCGCCATTTCAAACTGTTCCCAGCACGAGTAGGCAGCTGCACGAAAACGGTCGGCAGTAGCGGCATCAACGATGCTCGTTAAAACGAACGCCAACCCTCCAGAATAAGTAATTGAAATTAGATGGGAAAAAATATGCTGACTATGTACGACGGATGTTTCTATATACAATGTTAGTACGCTAACCAGCAAAGTGACGCTACCGCCAGCTGCCGAACTAAACTGTACCTGACGCTATGCGATAGCGGTATAAGAGTGGTGTCGGCGGCGTTGGCCATCTGCTGTAAGCACAGACAGCGTCAATACAGCAATGCATGATATTTGCTTACGTCGGAAATAACAAAGTACCGAAGCAAGCAGAGGTTAACGTAGGCATACCGGACGGTATACCATTTCAAAAAAACGTTCGTTATGCAGCTGTTGCGTATGCACAAACCTACATATCTATGTACATATGTATGTAGGTACATGCTCTTGTATGTTAGAATGTCATTTTCCTCGTTTTCGAAATTTATTGCATCGCTTTTGCCGACCAC
The DNA here is from genome assembly GCA_951828415.1 of Anomoia purmunda. NCBI lineage: Eukaryota > Metazoa > Arthropoda > Insecta > Diptera > Tephritidae > Anomoia > Anomoia purmunda. The sequence continues at coordinate 125,926,994 of OX639994.1, forward strand.
AATAATGAGAGAGACGTTGAGAGTGTGAAAATATCGCAATTGCTGTACCTAACAGATACATCTCTCGTTCTTGGAAGCAGCGCACTGTGGGCATGTGCTTTTGAAAGTTAGTTCGTTTTTAGTACAGCGCACATTAGACCAGCGTGGGTACGCAATAGTAATGGCGGCGAAATACGAGGCTCATACAAACGAATTCGCCCCATTTCGGACCACAGATAGCCAGCCAGCTAGAGGAAAGCGCGGTACGAGTACACAAACATATGCGAATACTTCAACAATTTGCTGCTCTCACAGCGTGAAAGCAATCGACAGGAAAAAACAAAGCCAGATAAAATGTATCAAAAGTAGAATAACCCACAGAAAGGGAAACAGCAAGCAAAAACGACTAAAGGCAAGAAAAAATTGCGAGTACAATGAACGCAAATTGTCGCAAGGTAGCCGGAGTAGCAACGAAAAGGCGGCGGCAAATTTTCAAACCGCCAATGGAAAATGAAAAACAAGAACAGCTACATATGTACATATACTTTGCTTGGTATGCCGACGCGCGTAATCGGATTTTTCAAACATGTAGAGCGCACACGTGTGTATGAGTGTATTAATTGTGCAGCACAGTACAGCATAAAAGTGCTGGCACAATTACAAAAAAAAAAAAGACAAAAATGAAGGAAAAACATATGCGCCATAAAGTAGCTTAAAAACCACACTTGAGTTGTGGGGGGAAAATGTGAGAAAAACAAGCCGATCACAATGGGTTCCCAACTGTACAAATGCTACATATTAAAATGTCTGTAAAAGAAAGACACAAAAAGCCTATTTGAACTTAGCTCAATTGAGTATCTATACTAGAGATAAACTGAGAGAAAGAGAAAGAGAGGAACGCGCGAGAGCAGAAGAAACACGCGACTAGAACATGTTTGACGTTTAGAATTCAATAGTTTCGTAAACAATTTTGGCGGCAGGAATTTGTTTTCATTGATTTTTAGGATTATTTGGCACATGTTTTTTTAGTACTAAAATTTATGCTGGGATATACAATGCTCAATTGAAATGTAGAGAGTACGAAAATATGACCTTGAAAGAGCGCGTAAACCTGTTTCATTAATGGAGTTGGGTAAAGTTGGTAAAAGTAGGAAGCTAGTTTCAAAATACATACATATGTACTTTCATTTGTACTATTATACATAAATATGTACATAATATATAATATAAACAGGTAAGGCATGTATGTACATATGTATGTATGTATGTAGTACATGTGTAGTGATAACACTATGTTGTAGATTAGTTTTTTCTTTGGTTTTTTTTTTAATTATAAAAAATTACATGCCAAATTTAAGCTTATACAATTTCGTGCCCATTATCAAAAGTGCGTAATCGGTAATCACTTTTTTAACAACCAACAAAAAATATTTGCGAACAATTTTTGATTTTTTCAAAATTTACTTTTTGATGCAGAATTGCTTCTAGACATTTACATATGTACATATGTATGTAGATGTATTTCTCCATAAAAGAAAAAAAACAAAAAAAAAACATCATTTACGTTTTTTTTCACGGTCAGGGCTTGATAGAATGAGTTTGGTATTCTCCTAACAAAATTAAAAAATCTTATTAAGTAACTAGGCCATTTGTTTTGTAGAAGTTATTAATTTACTATATTTCCCTTCTATTATTTTCTCGTTAGATACAGCAACGTCAATAACCTTGATATGGAATAAGCTTTTAAAAAATGTGTGGAGTTTTCAATTTTTACAAAGTAATGGCATTTATGGTACTATAAGCTATTATTTAACAAGGTATGCTTTTTATACATATTGTATATACTGTATTTAAGAATATTCCTTATTTCATTACTAATTTAAAACTCTAGTGCATTTTAATAGCTCACAAAAAAATTATGAATATACTAATTTCGAAATTTCTAGCAAACATTATGGTCAGCTATCGATTAGAATCCTACTAGTCACATCATATAGTTTTAGACCTTAGAGGTTGATTTGTCAAACAACACAAGGCACTTTTAACAGATAGTATCAATAATCGTATGTATTTTGTTCTTGCCTTTTAGACAGTGAAATGTCAATATAAAACCTAACCGATACATATGTACATATGTGCATCCCTATTGCGAATGTCGACTAACAGTAGATAAATTAAACTAGTAGATACATTAGTGGATTATCGAATATCGATGATATCGCTTTATCGAGCAATGAGCGACTGTAAATATTTAGTCGACAAACCTTCTGGATCTATTCGTTAAAACGGTCGATAAATTTTAACAATACTAAAATATAATCGACTGAGGTCTATTCTACTGTCAGTTGGCATACGCAATAGGAGCAATATTTTTATCAAATCCAAACAATCTATTTAAGTTGCATGTAATACTTGTGTATCTAATGACTTTGACTGTTAAGCTATTTATATGTATGCATTACTTATTAATAATGACTTTTATAAAACACCTAGCAACATTCTATAACTAGTCCCCAACATCGTATACATATGTATGTATGTATGTATGTATGTACACATATTTTTTTCTATCTGTACTTGGAAGCATTATCCATTGCTATTTGTGTTCGACTAATTCTAGCGCGTATTGTTTGCAAGTAATTAATGATTCATTAGTTGATTTTCCTCGTGCTGAGTTCACATTTTTCGTGTGTGCCGCCCAACAGCAGCATACATATATGGAAAATATTTTTACTTTACAGTTGATGAAAGACATTTTGGCATTAAAACAAAACACAAAAAGAAAAATACAAAAGTGCTTACAAGTCAACAATCAAAGGTTCACAAACCGCGTTAATAACAACCAACCAACCGCAGCAGTTGCGCTCTCGCGAAATTGAATCGAAAAAAAAAAGAAATAAAAAGAAAAAACCGGCAGCCGCAGCGACAATACATATGCACAATCAAAGTGCTGTGCGAAAGGGACAACTATCTAACTAACGAATGGGATAAGTGCATATAGGGTTTGTATATAACAGGTTTGTTTTTATTTTGAATGTAATGTCTTTCTTTGCATGTATCTTCTCATGCGCTTTTATTTGTGCTTTCAGCGATTTTTTTTCTCTCATACTTTTGATATTGTCTTTATTACCCGCGTGCTCACATAGTAGCTGAAGCATTTACTCGTTTTTGGTATTCACTACAAGTAACAAGTAAACAAGTGTATCTATCAAAAATACAAAATTAAATACAAAAGAGGAAAGAGCGAATAGAGAGCGAATGATTTAAAAGGTAAGAATATAGATACTCAGTATATAATGATAAAGAATGAACAGTAATACAGGTAAGGGACTTGAAAAATTGAAGAAAAAATCTAAATCGCCAGTTAGTCAAATAGTCTTATCAATTATAAATCTTAGTAAGAGAGAAAACAAAAATTTCAATGAAAGGTTTGTAGCTATAATATTTGATCTCCTAAGTTTTGGAAATTAAAAAATAGTATACTTAAATAAAATAAAAATAGACTTATCTACCGAACATATATATGTACATACGTATGTACATACATATCTCTGCGCGACAAGACATGCCGGCCGGTACACTCACACATATGCACCTACCTATACATATCAAACAATTCATAATCGCTCGAACTGAGGTTTACGCGAAAGCACAGGTTCAGAGAAAGCAAGAAACCCAATCCAAGCAATTATCTTTTCCAAATTTATGACTTCAAGCTGTCATAAAAAACAAAACGTGAAGGAAATTATTAAATACAATAAAGTCAGACATATTAAAGTGATTGCAGAACATCGAATGCTCCGCAACGGAAGCTGCGCGCGCATTAGTCTGCTCAGAAATCAATATTAAGACAACAACTAAGCCATAAAAAAGCCAATGGAAAAATAAACTATACAACACAATAGGCGATATAAACCATTTATGCGGGGCGACGTGTACCAATCGATCGGGTTTTTAGTATGCATGAACGCAACGCTGCACTTTTGGTGAAAAAGAAGAACTTCATGTAATTAGCTATGCAGAGATTTTTTAAGAAGCTGAAGAAATGCCATAGTAGAGCAAACTTTACACTAACTGCTATGCTGTCATACCTACTATGTACATATGTATATGGCCTAGTTGCGCGCCTAAACACCCACACGGGACACTACGATGGAAGCAATATATGTATACAAATGTAAACAAGTATGTGGATTAATTGCTGTTGTGGAAGCTCAGCTAGACTAACGTCAGCACTAGCAACTAGCATTTCAACACACAGTGCAAATGAAGAAGAAAGAAACATTTTAAGCAACAAGCCAAAAAAAAAAAAAAAGAAGCAATAACGTATAACTTGGAGAAAAGGGTGCCAAGTGTTGCGTTTGCGCGCATCATACTGCTGAGTGATGAGTATGTAGGGACTAGTGGGTGTATGGCTATTGAAGCGGATGGAGGCTCAGTCAGTACTTTACAATATGCTCGCTCGCCAATATAGAGAAATTATTGATTTTCATTCGGACGTTCTTTTCGCTGAGCTAAGCGTGCTTAGTACATACTATCTCTTCATGCTACCTTATCACACTCTATATACCCTTGAGATGTACTTACTTGTATTTCCTATTATATACCTATGTATGTATGTATGTACATTTATTGCTTTCCACGTAAGCAGTAATAAATAATTGTCTCATGCCATTAGATCGGATCTACGAATAAGGCAGCAGTTACTTGGATGCAGTTTTTCATGGCATACCCCAAGAAGGGAGTCGCAACCATTTAACCGCTAAAAAAAAACGTAAACACACACACGCCTTGCTTTCAAACAAAAACAAAACTACGGAAGTATTTAGATGCCGAGGAGAGAGAAGCAAGTAGTTGCATAAACATACAACATGCCAGTGACAGGAGAGAGAGATAAGTGTGATTGAGAGCGAGTAGGGATTACAAGAGAAATAAAAAAGGTGTTTTGGAGCTCAAACGTGCGTATGATAATGACAGCGATTGCAGAATGCGCGCGCCTAAATATCTATTGCTTCAGGATTACATGCATTTTGTTTTCTTACGCTTTCAGCGACCGAAAGTTCATACGCATAACAGTCACATAAAAAACGCCATTACCTATTCTTAATATTTTCTATATTTCTATTTTGAGTGCTAGAAGTTTCTTTGAAAACGTCCTATCGAATTATTACATACAAATATAGAGTGAATATCGAAATGTATGCAAAGCTAAATGTGAAACTATACATATGTAGCTGCTGTAATGCAGTTAATTATTTCTGACGATTTTCCCATCTGATTCTCGTTTGACTTTACAAAGCAACTACATATGTCAGATATGAATACACATAACGAATGAATCAGCTAATGAAAGTATTTGAGGTAAATACATTTAAACAGTTAGTGGGAATGTACTGTTAAACAAACTTAAAATTACGTCAGTTTTTGGTTAATATTACAATATTTCCAAAATTCCTATACGACCAAACGGTAACAAACAATCAAGGATTATCGAAGCGCTGCGAAAGATCCCTCATGATCCTAGCTAATATTTGTATAGTGACATCACATGTATACGTTAAGCAAATGTGTTGGAGTCTTGACTAACGAAATTGAACTCAGCAGTGACTTCTCTTCCACATACCGACTGTACTGCTAAGCGTATATTAACTCTTGAATTTATCACCTATTACAGTCAAGTAGGTACTTATTGTTTGTATTTGAATGACGTCTTGTTTATGTAGCCAGTCGTTGCTCTACAATCGAAGTAAGCAAAAATTAATCAGGCGCGAAAAATATGCGAGATGCCACTGTCAAAGTCTTGCCAAACCCAGCTCTCTTTCGGGACCCTCTTTGCCCATCGCGTTATCTGCTAAATATTTTGACATTTCTGTCACATGTGTGTGTGTGTGCACTAGCACTTGACGCACATGCATACATATGTAGGTGTAGCCTAGTTTGCGAAACGTTGCCGTAACAAACAAATGCATCGTCCACTCAGCATTAATTTTTGTTCGCGCAAAACGCCTTCGTAAAAAAAATACTGCTATCAGCCTATTTTAGTACACTTTTGCACATTGCACTTGTAAATTTCGTTATTTTACAACTCGTCTGGTGAACTAAGTTTTTAATTAATTTCTACTTTCTTTTAAATTTGTATTGTACTTACTTCAGCAGGCCGTTTTGTTCCTTTCACTTGTTCTTTGACGGGTGCGGCAACTTCTTTGGCATCGGCGGCTTCCTCCTCGTCGGCACCTCCCTTTGACGCCGTACCATTGTCGGCGGCCTTTACTTTTTCAGCGACGGCAGGCTTTTTGAGATCCTCTTTCACGGCTGCTACCGCATCTACGGCATCGGCGGCTACTTTCTCAACAGCGACATCACCGTTATTTTGTTCTGTGGCGGCTGACATTTTCTGTTTTGTTAATTTGTGAATTTTTAGTTTTAAATAAATTATATAACTGCGTTCGCGGTTATTTTTATGTTTTAATTGTAACTTTACAAATTTATTTGATTTGCTTTAACAGAAGATGCGTACACTAGCGATGACGATCCACTCAGTACAAATCACACAGACACACTGTTCGAGTCTGTCGAATGCGGTGTGTATTTAACTTCTGAATGTTATTTCTGTGCTGGTTTGTTCTGCTCGGTTCACAGATACTTTTTACGTAAATGTATCTGTATCTGCAGTGGGACAAAACACAACTAAAAACCTAATGAGTGTTCGTAGTCAGCGGCCGAAGGCGTACAGAAAATATTAAACAACTTCGGTGCGACAACGAGGACGAAGACAACGCGCTATACGAGGCTTGTCTTCTCTATCACTCTAATGTGAAAGCGGACAGGTAAGCAGGCGGCTGGCTGCTGGTCTGCTATAGGTAGGTAGATGATAGATACTTTATTAATTTCTTGTTTGCTTCGCAAATGTGCACGCTGTGGCAGCCGACTATACAATCAATCGGGCAGGCTTGCTTGCTGGCAGTTTTCAACAGAAAAAGCGCTTGGGTAGTAGCTGTGGCTTTAGCTGTTGCTGCTGCTTGTATATTATCTGGCTATATAATAATGAGAACTTTTGGTTCCTAGTAATTTTCAACCACCGAGATGTGTACTCGTTGAACGTCAGTTTGCGACTGAAAACGTCTGCTCCACAGCAAAGTTGATGTGTTCAACATTGATGGATCCGCATAATGCGTGTGCCATGGCTTACTAAAACGTTGATGTGTTTTTACGCCAATATCCTTATTCCCGCCGATCCAAGAGTTATATCAACACATAGCGAAAAAAGTGCTTTATTTTTTAAAATTAATTTAAAAAATATCCAAACAAATTTCAATTCAGAAATGACGCGTTTAGAGGGTTTCTTGAGTATTTCCATACAAATGCTGCTTGGGTTCCATGAGTACAGTCGCCGGATAGCCCAGTCGAGCGCCGTTTGGCGGTAAATTTGAAAATTGCTTCTATCTTTGCGCCAGCGTTAAAAGGGACAAGGGCGTTGGGTGAGGTGCGGAGCTGTGCATCCATTCGTCTAGCTGACACGGTATATCGCAATTGGTCGGTTCGACAGTTGCGCCGACAATTGTATGAACGGTGGAACGGTCGGCCGGTCAGACTGACGATGTATCGGAGTAGTGGGACGTTGCGGCCATGAGCTGGTATATGAATCAATGTGTTATGTGGTGTCGAAAGGTGTGCGGACGGGTGGTGGGTTGGAGGGTTGGATGATTGGCTTGTTGTTCATCGCTGTGCTCTACAAAAAGCATTATACGAACTCGGCAATGATCCACACTGCCAGTGCGAGTGGCTTGGCTGATGTAGCGCTGATGGAGATTCGTTGTAGAGGAACCAACTGTGCATACATACGTACATACATACATATGTACATGCATATGTATGTATGTATGAAGTTTTTCATATTCCCTATGAGTCAACAACCAGGGGTTTGCAATGTTTGTTCTGAGCTGTTGTAGATTTTAGTGTTTGGTGGGAAATTCTTTTGCTGTGAACGAAACGTAGTATGCCTTTTTAGTTAAAAGTATTCAACATTTTGTAATTTATTTTACTTGTATAACACTTTCATTTTGAAATTTAAACAAAAAAAAAATACATAATTTTATGATAAAAATTAGTACCATCGCTCAAATACATACATACATACATACATATGTACATACATATGTATGTACATACATACATACATATTTTTTTTTCTTCAAAAACTCACAATTTCGTCCATGCCTTTGCGAATGTGCAAATCCAAATGATATAACACTGTCATCAGTTGTATTGGCTGTTCAACAATCACGCGAGATTTAATATGAATTGGTTCATATGTACATATGTATGTACATATATCTCTTTCGCTCCCGTAGAGACCAACTTCTACACCACACTTTTCGTATTCTACGACAAAACACGGTGACAGTGGTAGAACTAATCTTATGGGTTGGAAATTCCTGAAAAAAAGTCATAAAAAAACTTAAATACTTACATTAATTGAAGTTTTATCATAGCTTTGTCGAAATTAACTTTAAAAACTTCAGCTTTTCGAAAAAAATATTATGTTACTAGCAAATACCAGGCGTACTTTCTAACATCTCAAAACATATGTATGTACATATGTACATAAGTATGTATGTATGTATGTACAATGTTTTAAATTTTATGTATGTACATATGTACATACATACATACATATTTGAATTCCGACGGAATTTTTTTAAAACTTGCGGTTTTTCTTTCGGAGTTATAAAATTCATTATGTCTTAAGATATCCGCCAAAATGTTTCGAGCAATTTTAAAATTTACGCGAGGTTATTTGAAAATGTCTCCAAAAACTAAGCTTTTTTATAAATAGGAATAATTTTTGTAAACAAAAACCATTTGGCATGTGTGGAAGCGTAAAAGGTCCTTTTAAATATTTGAACATTTGTTACATGAAATAATAATAAAAATTTTAGAGAATACCTTTTCCTAACGATATACATATGTATGTATGTATGTATGTATGTATGTATGTACATATGTAAGTACATACATAAATATCAAGTTTTGGCTGAATTGTTCAAGTTATCCTTAAACCAATCTAAAAAAAAAATTTTATTAAGAAAAAAAGCCAAAAGTTAAGGTAATTTCAATTCGGTCTAGCCTACCTAAATTGAAAAGATAAGTTTTATAGAAAAGTACTCGGGGAAAGCAAAATTATAACAACCATTACTAAGAAGAATAGGGTATCGACTAGTTTTTTGTTTAATATACATACATACATACATATGTAAGTATGTATGTACATACATACATACAATGTACTTCAGAAGAACCGAAATTAGTAAATCCATTATTTTCTATATAATGGGCCCGTTTCTTTGTAATCTAGTTGCAAAAGAATACTAGGTAGGATAACGAATTGCATGTAAAGCAACAACACTAACTCAGAAAAATATGCTAGTGGAGCCAACTCGGTGAAATCATATGCGATCTGAGATGTAGTGTTGGGAAGTGAAAAAACTGTGCTATTGTGAATGAGCCGGAAGAAAAGACATGGGCTATTTTAGTTTAAGATCTAATTCGTTTTCATTTGTATAGTATTTTTAAATATATAACTAAATCAACAAAAAATTTGACATCACATTTTCTGCTCTTAAATAGCCCTAAAAAAATCTCATGCCTCATGGAAATTTTATCCGAGCTGGAGTGTTCTTTTGCAAGTCGCTTACATTAAAACGGGCCCATAGTAAAAGGTTGTTTCACCATACAACTTCTCTATCAACTGCGCAGACCCAAAAAAAAACATCGTCATAAACAAGCCTGTGCCAAACTCAGTAAAACACCACACCATAGTGAAAAAAAAATACAGTAGGTGACGCAGATTGTGGTACCCCTAACCCTCTCTAGAAAACTTTGACAGAGTTTCTACGTTACAACAGATTTTGTTTACAAAAACCGTGTATCTATGAATACCCGCAATCATGTGTATTCCTTCCAAAGTTGTTTAACAATTTTAGTGTGTATTCTTTCTAACATGTATACCAACGTGTTTCCTCTCATTTCTCTCCACCAGTAACTCTGATGTGACGTCAAAGCCAAGTCACTCTCCGAATTTCAGATCAATCAGCGCAATCTTGTATTCTATTATTCATGACACCATACAACAAACAGACGTCTGCATAATCACAGCCTCGGGCGCAAAGTTTGGGGAACACTGATTAGAAACATATGCACTGACGTTTTTAACCAAAGCCAACATCGTTTATACACGTAAGTGAATCGAATATACTATAAACGGATAAACCATAATACATACATACATGTGTACATCTGTATGTACAACAACACTGTGTAACAAATTCTGGTTAGCAAAAGTTAGGTCGATTCTGAGAGTGAGGGATGAAAATAGAGGCTAAATTAGAAGACCCGAATCGCAGCGTTTGTTCATGTTAGTTCGTTTTTTTTTTTTAATCGACCTTTGAACTTTGCAGCAAATGCAATAAATTTCTTCCCCTTCCTCTTTTTCCTCATCTTCCTCTTTTTTGTTTCCAACCACCGCACAGGTAGCGATTTTTATTTATTTCGTACAAGTGAACTAATATCAAAAATAAAGATTCAGTTAAGACTCGAAACTCAGCCGAAGCTGATGTTTTTTAATTTTCGACATAAGATGATAAAATTCGCTTTTAATTTTTTTGGAACTTATTTCATTTTGTGAGTGATTTAAGTTAAATGCATCGGTTTCATAAAAATAACAAAAACAACATTGTATAATATACATATATTGTATTAAAAATGTCGGAACCAAAATGTAAAATGGACCATTTTTGTAATGTTTGTGGACGTTTCATAGCAAGCGATGAAAAATGTGGCAATGCGAGTGATTGTTTTTTGGAAGCCTATAAACAATTTTTCTCGCAAGTTTGCTTTAATTCCTATTTTATTCCAAGTGTTATGCAATAGGAAAGTGAAAAGAAGAAGGCTATGCCTTTTGGTAGACCAATGATGTGGTTAGACAACAGCCCGCATCAACAAGAAAATTGCTATGGATGTATCAACTACCATAAAACTTTGAATAGAAGGAAAACAAAGAATAAAACTTATGTAGCAGTGCCAAGTGTCCAATTACCATTACCGCACTCAGAATTCGTTCCAGTACCAACATACCAAAGTATTGATCTTCAAACAGATATCAGTACCAGAGAACGTATATTTACAGAGAAGTAGCATCCCGCTTCATTCCTGCGTCTCCCAATAACACTATGGAACAAATTTAGGTTAGCAAAAGTTAGGTCGATTCTGAGAGTGAGGGGTGAAAATAGAAGTACTACAACCGCCGCTGCTATATCCATGCATTTCTTCTCAGAATACGACCCTGGTGAAGATACATCCTATGAAACATCAAAGGACCCAATCCTAGTCACACAAAAGCAATTGGATGCAATTTTGCGTATGACACTAGTGAAAATTTCGATAATTTGAAACACAAGTAGTCCAATATAACGAAAACCGGTGGCGCATTTGCTGCGACCTCAAAATAGTTTCATTGATTACAGGCTTAACAGCATATGGCCGTCCAAAATATACGTGTTTTTTGTGCGATTAGGATTCATGATACGGAGAAGGTATTAAAGGAAGAACCAGTACAAACAGCATAACTGGAATAGTCGCATTGGACGGAAATGGCCTAAAGACAATAGGCTACACGAAAGTCTTGTTCCTGAAATGAAAATTATGTTGCCGTTGCTCCACATTAAACTTGGCATTGCTAAAATTTTTTTGAAATGTATCGCAAAAAGATCAGCAGTATTAAACCGCTTAAAAGACATTTTCCCAAGACCAAGTAACGCCAAAATTCAGGAAGGGGTTGTTAATGGTCCTGACATACGGAAACTAATGAGTCGTCAAGATTTTGACCAAGTTCTGACAGACCGAGAATTAAATGCATGGCTCGCATTGAAAGCAGTCATTAAAGTACTTTTGGGTAAAGAACGCAAAGACAACTACAGGCAATCTGTTGCAAACATGTTGGCAGCTTTCGATGAAATTGGGGTTAATATGTCGTACAAAATTCATCTCTTGCATCAGCATCTTGATCAACTCGCTCAACAGTTGTCAACTGAATCTGATGAGCAAGGCGAACGTTATCGCCAAACTGCGCTTCCATTTGAAATAAGGTAACTATAGAGTGTGCATATTTTGAATTCCTACATTTTTCTAATGTCTTTGTCAGAGTGCACAATTTAAACAAGTTAACGATTGAAAACTATTTTCGTTTCAGGTACAGAGGAAAGAAATCTCCAGATGCAATACTCGCTGAAATTTGTTGGTGGTATAAAAACACCTTTGAAGAAGAGGAAGACGAGGAGAAGGGGAAGACAAAGATGAAATTCCAGAATATCTGTTGAACGAAATTATCGACCTTTCTATTGATGATGACGATGACCAAGATATTAGAGAGAGCAGTGATGTTGATCCACAGCCGCCTGCTAAACGGCAACTGGCCAAATCATTAATTTAATTTATTTGATTTTTCTACTTAAAACTAACATTTCTAAACTATATTTTTTTCCATATTTTTATAATTTCTTTTTCAATGTTTCTTCAAAACCAACACTGAAAAAATTGGTACATAAGAAATGAGAAGTAAATTAATATTAAGTTGGAAAACTCAAGTTTTGTATTATGATTGTTTTCTTTTCAAATGAAATTTATTGAAGAAACTGAGAAGCATATTATAGATAAAACAGAAAGCAAAAAATACTTAGTTTTGTGGAAAATATGTTCAAAAAGCATGAAAAAAAAATTTCCAACATTTTGCTTCATAAGCACTACAAAAATTTTCTAAATCAATTTTTATTGTTGCACAGGTCTCTAGCAATAGTTTGGCTTTAACAGATTGAAAAAATATCAATTAGTCGACGAGTTATAGCCAAAAAATCATATAAACAATGTGCTGAAAATCGGCATTTGACTGTAAAGTTCGAAGGTCGATTAAAAAAAATTCGAACTAACATAAACAAACGCCGCGATACGAGTCTTCTAATTTAGCCTCTATTTTCACCCTTCACTCAGAATCGACCTAACTTTTGCTAACCTGAATTTGTTTCACAGTGCAATTGGAACAAAAATGTAAGAGTGCCACATTCGCTTGCATGCCTGCCGATAAAGCCGTTTCAGTGTGCTCCAATGCTAAAATACTTACATATGTATGTATTACATGGAGACTACATACTTACATATGTACATATGTATGTAAATGTTGGGGAATTTGCTAGGAGAGCAAATAAGAATAGGAACATACATACATACATACATATGTATGTACATATATTGTCAATAAAATCGAAATTGAATGCAAGTGAGCATTAAGGTGCTTTGACGAAATATTCGATTCGTAGGTGGTGAGGTTATTGCATGGGAAAGGATGTTGATGCTCATTAAGCAAAAGAGTAAGGTACAGGAAAGCTTCGATAATTGAAACCTACTTATATACATACATACATATGTATGTATGTACATACATTAAACAATTATTAATGAATACTTTTTCTGAATTCTTCAGGTATTATTTATTTGATCGCTAATACTCTAATTGCGTGGGTAGCCAAAACCATAAGTCGTGCAAATACTCTATGAATAACGGTGGTCATAACTTACGGTGAAGTTCCTCAAAAAATTGCTGTATGATGATTGAAGAAGATCAAGAAGTTTGCTGGAAACCGAACATTAAACTTCTCACGGAAATACTAAAGTGCCTCTTGTCTATTAGCCACAAGTTTGGAGCCATAAAGATGATGGTCAAGAACTCCCTAGTATAAGGAGACAATTCTACGCCTATGACTTAAGATTGTCTGAACAGACGTTTGCAAGAGGAGAGATAACTTGATAACCATTATAACTCTAGTATTGAACAATTAGGAACTATTACCGTTTTCTAATGTACTCTCTGTTTAATGATAGTGAATGCGATGTTACTTTTTTATGTTAAATAGATCCTGTATTGAAAGGAGAAAGTCTGCGTTATGAAAAACTATTTTCAAAACAGTATGAAAAAATTTTTTCTACAAGTCAATGATTCAATTTGCCACCGTCGAGTTAATAAATAAAAGCGATTTATTGAATTTCCGCTAATTATCGGGAGATCGTTATCACAACGGATTATATTGATGCATTATATCGATACTTTATTAAATACCGAACTTCCCTAATAGTCCCTTGCGAAATGCGCTTAATATCATCTTTCCTAACTGTACACTTTATCATGAGTCTACTGTATTTGGGTTCAATGCAACTGTTGTAGTGTAACATATCGCCTGCAATGTTGCTTATCTAGACTGTTTTTCGATTTTGTTTACGACAGGAAAGAATTGGATTCGTAAATAATACGAACATGTTTTTGGCGGCATTTGGAGTACTTATGTATGTATGTATGTATGTACATACGTACATAGTATGTATGTGGTATGTCTAATATGTGTGTATGTGCGTGAGAATGAGGGCTTACTATTCTACATGTATAAATGCTGATAATAAAAAACAAATACTGTTTAAAATAAATTTCAAAAATAAAAACGTTATCAAATGTGAGGTACACAAAGGTGCCTTTTCGCAAAGGAATCTGTACTCGTATGAATGCACAATTCAAAAACGTAAACTAAGTGTGCATACAATTCCTTTTTAAATTTTACTAATTATTAAGAATTACAATTTATTTACACTTGTGTTGCTACGATCACTGTTTTATTTAGATATTTGAACATACATATGTATGTACATATGTATGTATGTATGTACATATGTAACTCACTCCTTTTTTAGTTTAATATGAATATTTTGGATATACATACATACATACATATGTATGTACATACAAAAACGGTTGTACAATACATATTGCACACCATCCGCCTCTATTTCATACAATTTATACTGTTGTAATACACATGTCTACTTACATATGTAATACATGTATGTATGTATGTATGTATGTATATTTTCTGAGTTTCAGTAAAATTTGATTTCATTATTTTCGTAAGTATTCCACAAATGCAAATTCATACTTGTTAGAATAGTTACAATCTACATATGTATGTACATATGTAGTATGTACCCAGCAGTACTGGGGAGTACTCCCGGAGGTCTCCAGGAGACATCCCTTGCGAGGTAGCGAGATCTCCCTATTACTCCCTATACTCGTGTGTAAATACATGTAAAATTGAATACTCCCTTTTAACATTGCATGTCATTGGAAGGGAGTAATCCCTTAATACTCCCAATGGAGCAATAGGAGAGATCTCCCTTAATACTACCAATGGAGCAATAGGAGAGATCTCCCTTAATACTCCCAATAGAGCAATAGGAGAGATCTCCCTTAATACTCCCAATGGAGCAATAGGAGAGATCTCCCTTAATACTCCCAATAGAGCAATAGGAGAGATCTCCCTTAATACTCCCAATAGAGCAATAGGAGAGATCTCCCTTAATACTCCCAATGGAGCAATAGGAGAGATCTCCCTTAATACTCCCAATAGAGCAATAGGAGAGATCTCCCTTAATACTCCCAATAGAGCAATAGGAGAGATCTCCCTTAATACTCCCAATGGAGCAATAGGAGAGATCTCCCTTAATACTCCCAATAGAGCAATAGGAGAGATCTCCCTTAATACTCCCAATAGAGCAATAAGAGAGATCTCCATAATAGAGTAATAGAATAACAACCCTTTTAACCACCTAAATGAAATAATTTAAAGATCATAACAATCAAAAAAAATATAAATATTTAATTTTAAGTACTATAAATGTTTATTATAAATCTGTATTTGATTCATATTGTGTTTTCATTTATTATTATTTTTTGTACATTTTTTGTTTTTAATTTATATGTTTTGCGATACATTGCAGCCTTTATTTTCGCAAATGATGCTTTTATTTTGTCCTCATATATTTCAAAGGACAGGTTGTCATCTTTTATTGCATCTGTAAATAAACAATGGTATACAAAATATTAAGTTTTCGTTAAATAAACAATTTTAAAAACTTACCAAACAAGAATTTATTAAAAAGAACAGACTTATTAATTGCAAATTTGCCCTTATTGCCATCCCAATTTACTTTTAAAAGCGTTTCTTCGTTGAAAATTTCGGCTAACATAACGCTAATTTTTTTCCCACCAAATTTTTGTTTCAAATAGGTCAACTGTAAAAAACAAATAACGTTCATTTTTACTATTAACAGTAAAATAAGTAAAAATATTGATTCAAAGTTACTTACAATTTCTGTTTCACTCTTTGTGGTGATCAAGCTTTCAGCTGCCTGGATATCGTCCACCTTTTTAAAAGGAAACAATCCTAGATCAATAGTTTTAGGTTTTATATAAGATATGACGCCTTCTAACAAAACGCTTTGTTTAGAAACAAGGTCCAATAAAATGCGATTCTGATCTTCCAATATTTGCATTCTGGCCAGGAGCTCCCTATATTGCGATGGCTGAGTGTTGACTATTTCTATATGTTCTTAAATCAAATATATCATATCTATTAATGAAATAATACACTCAAATATTTATAAATTACCGTTTGAAGTTGGAATTATATATTGATTTCCTTCAAAAACCACGGATGAATTTGAGCTGTCTGAAGAAAATTTTAAATTAAACCACTTTAAGGGATAAGTAGTATAAAATATAATTACCGATTGGAGTAAAATCAAAAACACGTTGAGACGTCATTTTATTTATATGCAATACCTGTTTATTAATGCAAATTATTTTAATTAAATTATTTTAATAAATTTAGTGTATTTTAGTCTATTATTTTCATTCATTTATATTTAGTGTATTTTAATATATTATTTTCATGAAGTTATTTTAATTATTGCAATGATGGAGCATTGGGACGAAATGAAAGTAATCGCCTTCTGCTATAGAGAACAATTTGCAATATATTTGATCCACATTTATTTTTTGCTCTAAGTCGTCGAGATTTGAGGCTTTTGCTATTCCTAATGCGTTAATGGAGTCCACTGGGTATTCAAAGGAACTGGTCACGTCATTAAAAAAAAATCCTAACACAAACTTCTGACCATCTTCTTCCAAAAATCCTTTTATTTTAAGAATTTCCAAACCTCTGAGTAGACAGTAACAGTTTGGAGATTTATTGCATAGAAAGTAGTCCCCACATTCAAACTTTGAGTATAAGTCTTTTGATAAATTGCCGAGCAATGTAAAGTTTTTGGTGTCACGTGGAATCAAATTTCTTTCTGTAATGCGATTGTTTAATTGTTGGGCGATTTTGGTAGATTTTCGGATGTCTTTTTTCAAAATTTGTAAAAAATTTTCAAACTTATAGGATGAAAAATTGTCCACGCAACCCAAGTTTCGTACGCAATCGGATATATGCAGTAAGTTATGTACATTGTAACTTACTCTATCTGAACCATATAATTTTGCGAAGTCTTCTACAAAAGAGGCTAATAGCTGCTGTACACAGATTAAATTGCTTTCATGATTTTTTGGTATAGATATCATTCTGTACGCCGTCATCAGAAGCATAAAATGGTCATATAATTCTGGGTCTATTGAATCTTTCAACAAAATGAAGCCGGTGTACAGCACTACTTGTCGGAATTCTGTTGCCTTCCAACGTGGCAATTCATCGAATGATCTGCATTTTCGAACAAATTCCTTTGGTGTAGATTTAATAAGCTTTTTAATTTTTTCATCTATCAATATTTTATCCGGGAAATTTTTTGTTTTTTTTAATTGTTTTTTCTTCCAAATAAGCGTTAATGTTTTTTTTACTACTCCCAAATCAAAAAGATGCATAACATCCAAAGGAAATTGGGTAATCATCCGCACACCGCAATTTTCAAGTGGATGGAAATTTGCATGAAATTTTGCCTGGTGAAAATTTATTGTTGTTCGCTCTCTAAAATCCTGATCTGTTCTTAAATTTCCAGCTGATATACTATATGCAAGTCGTTTGTTTTTACGAACAGCTTTTTGGTCACATTTAGAACAGCCATATGAACAGGTATGACCAACAGTTCCAGTTAAAAAAGCTTTGGCTGGAGCATCACATATAAACACTCTTATTTGTGGTTTGAACCATTTATCAAAAATTAGGACTCCATTGTTTTTAAGTGCGATGTACTCTTCAACAAACATCTGTAAATATTTTTCAACAGCCTGTGGCTTCGAAGGTCCAATGTATGTGCCTATTAAAAACGGCGACGATTTATTACAATTTTTAATTGCGCCTAAAATTGGCCAAATACTTTTTGCGGAGCTTTTAAAGAGAGGCAGTCCATCACAAAAAATATCTAAAAGTAAAGCATCCCCTTCTATTTCGACGTTTTGCGACTCAATTTGCAATGCTTTTTCCAATCCATAGTGAAAGTATTCACCAGGGGGCATTTCAACAACAGTTATATCCATAGGCTGATATGCTGCTAGCAGGGTTTTTTTGTTTCTTGGAATATCTTTATTTTCATCACTCAAAATTCTAAGAAGATTGTCGCACGTATTTCTCGAAACACGATGTTTTATGGCCCAAACTGCCAATTTTTGTGCAAGTGTTTCTTCTACTGGCACAACACTTTTATCATTGTTAAACAAATTTATTTCTTCACAGTTACTTGTTAAATTATTTGTTTCATTAGGTTCTTGTTCACTGTTGTTTGTTAAATTATTTGTTTCATTTTGTTCTTGTTCACTGTTGCTTGTAAAACTATTTGTTTCATTTTGTTCTTGTTCATTTTTAGTCTGTTTAGTAATATATGAATCTAATTTTTTTTTTGCAAGGCGTTTAAAATGCCTTTTTGAATAAAATTCATCACTCATTTTAAAAAATAAACCACTCACCACACAAAAAGCACTTCAAATGATACTTCAACTGATGCTCAGCAATCAAATCTAAAAACATAACAGAATTTAACCGTTTTACAAATCTCGCCTATTGCTCCAAAGTGAGCAATAAAGGAGATTTCAATCGACAATTCTCCCTTTGTACTCTCTAATCATGTCAAAGGGAGTTATGCCAAAATGCAAATCTCGCCTATTGCTCCAAAGCGAGCAATAAAGGAGATCAAGATCGTCATCTCTCCCTTTGTACTCTCAAGCGAGCAGTGAAGGAGATTAACATCGACAAATCTCCCTTATTGCTCCAAAAAAAGGCATTTAGGAGTTCTCCCTTATACCTCCCGGAGGGAGATCTCCCTGAAAAAACTGCTGGGTACATTCTCAGACACACATTTTAGTAAACACCTGTAATCTAGAAACGGTCACCTAATTATCATCGTTTTATTCAACGCCGGCATTGTCGTTAATGTCGTGTCGTGTCGTGATCGTTTATGCCGGCCAGGTTCCAATACCAAGACATCGTAGGGGCGATTTTTAATATCATCGTCGAACTCATTCGTGCTCACACAAGCATCGTTAATTTTATTTTTTTTTGCAATTTTATTCATCTATTCATTTCGCAATGTACTTACATATGTATATGTGTATTGCTCTATGTATGTAAGTATATACATACATATGTATGTTTGTAAATTGAATTCCAAATCTGTAGCGCAATAACTTTCGGATGGCGGTGGGATGAGTTGGGGGTAGAATAAGAATGGTTGCGACTATATACTATACCTCTTTGGATGTAAATTATGAATTAGAGCTACGGAGAATTTATTGAATCTATGTACATACAACATATGTATGTAAGTATGTATGCTCAGACAAATACGCGATTTATAAGTCAATGTACTTACATATGTACATACATACATATATACGCACGTATGTATGTACTTACTAGTGGACATTTTATATTCTACTTAAACTCTTTATGTAAACGAATGTTTTCTCTTTAGTTGGCAGTTCTATTTTCTTTCTTTTGGTGGTCGTAAAATGTCTACCAACAAAATGGAGTGCAAATGTGCATTTGTATAGTCGGATTAGCCAGACAAGTCAAACTGCTGTGTTATCTAAATAGCGTTTTCTTTTCTCAAAAAACCCGTTCTATGACAAGAATGATAGAATCAAGGCGAATTCATACCAGGTGGTGTTGAGCGTACAACAACAAAAATTTACACTAACAAATTGTACGCACAATGGCAGTGAGAATCGGTGAGAATTACAACAAACACATAGTTTTGACATTCAGTCCAGCAAGCTAATACACTCAGCTGCTTGCTCAACACCACTTTATGATTGATCTGAAATTCGGGTGAGTAATTTGGTTGTGCCTTACTGTGGAAGAGGACTGAGAGGAAACGAACATACATATGTACATATGTATGTATATGCTGAGAGAACACATGCATTCACGATTTTTGTAAATCTGTTGTTACGTAGCTGGATCTGTCAAAATTTTTAAGAGAGGTATCACTATCTGCGCCCTTTTCTGTGTTATTTTCACCATGATTCTACATTACATGTATTTTGTTTTTGCTCTTATGGCTTTGAGAGCTGAAGCCATTGGAGTAGAAAAAAATTCATATAAATTTTGACAGCTCAAGCCGTATAAGCAAACACAAAATACATGTTAATTTTTTTTGTTGGGCATCCGATTTACATATGTCGCCTTGCTTCTATGGTAACATAACGAAAATGCCGCCGTGCGCTAGAGATAGAAAACTATAGATGGGATTATCGATAAAATCGATGATTTCATTTTACCACCACTATCGAATTATTTTATACTTATACTTTTGTATTTATAAATTATAAAAGCTACATATGTACATACAATGTACATGTTGTGAACTCCTTTGTTTCCCAACAGTATTTTTCAGCTGGAAAACCGCACTTCTTTTCTATTGAATATTCAGTAGGGATGTAGTAGAGATGGCGCTATCTAAAAACTGACGAACAAGAGGGAAAATTTCTGCATGAAAAAAGACCTGAACAAATATAACGCCACCACCATTGTGAATAAATACTCATTACAATTCATTCACAATGGCCACCACAAATAATTATTGTGTAGCTAATATTAAATTCTGATATTTGACTTCAAGCATAAATTCCAACTTACTAGCATATCCTTTCAAGCTCGCTTGGTTGCCTTTGGACACTTAGAAGATGGAAAATTATATAAATTAATACTAAAAAACATTGGGGTTTCTCGCTCTGTTTTTTACATTCTTTTTTTTATTATTTTGAAATATCAGATTTTGCAAATTTATTCGGACAATCGTGATATTTAGTGAAAACGGAATACGTTTTTATACAATACGAAAAAAAGTTGTGCACCTAAGCATATTTATACAATAAATACCTACTATATATACCTACAGGTATGTATATATATACATATGTATCTTTGTCCATATATGTAGAAACGTAGCTTAAGTCGAATTGTTAGAATATGAAAGAAATTATTGGCTGAAAGCATTGCTATTAATGTTAGTTAAAAGCCTGAATATGAACCTTTTTTTTTTAATTAAGCGCGTTTTCAAAAACTTTGCAATTTACTGAACCTTACTTAAGCGTTCACTTATGTACATACATACCTGTGAATTGGGCAGCGTTAAGTAAGCAAAAGTTTTTTTATTCAAATAGATATTTTATTTTAACGTCGGCTTGTCGAGCGCTAAAATCAATTTAAGTTGGTTAGTTAAAAGATAATTATACAATAAGATCTCAATTCATATGTGGATATAATTTATTTTGTCGAGCGCAACACCTATGTACATATGTATGTACTTAAGTAAAAAAGAAAACCGTAATAATTTTACCGTCAAATATAGTTTTTAATTTAAAACGGGTTTTATATATTTATGCTGCTTAGTGTAAAGAACGTATCCAATACAATATCTTATTTCTCACTTAAGTCGACGTAAGCTACTCTGCCATTTATCCGCAGATACAGTACCTATAATACCGTAATGTATTATGAAACTCTTTGAAAGTAAACCAAACCGAAATCGAATTTCATGCAATTTAAAATTTTCTGATTCACACAAAAGTTACACATTCTCTTAACAAAAATTTTATTACCCAGCAATTTGACTTTTTCTGGTTTACTGAATCCTAGTGTTACAGCACATGCCAAGACGCGGTGGAAAGCCAAAGGAGAGCGCGTGCTGTACACAGTGGGCTGGTAATATACTGCGGCTGGTAATATACTGCGGCTGTGTGTACACGACGATCTAATGATAGAGATGCCAAATGATTACTCTCGAATATTAGACTCAAAGGACTTAGTATATAAATTTCACAGAAGTTTTTGTGTTCAATCAACAAAAACAAGCAACATTACGATGTAGCAAAAGGAGAATCGGGAGTCAACTTTATGACACCGGAACCATTTTGTGACATCAGTTGGCAAATTAGTGGTTTGGTTAGCCGTTCTGCCGGAGAGACATAAAGATGTTATACAAGGTAGCTATCAGGTTACTAAACGGTTAGCTAATATGGCATAACTGCCCACGTTTTTATGGTAGCGTATACATACGTACATATATTTTGCTATACTACTATTAGTCTTAAATTTGTGAATTTAAAGTAAACTGACTGCTGAATTAAATAAAATATTTAGATATTGCATTTGCAAGTGCTTAACTTCAGCAGATAATAGATAAACAAAAAGAAAATACATTTGATATACATATATACATGTGTATTTTATGATATTTTATAGAGATAGACCACTCAAGATAGAACCAAAGTCATTAAGTTATTTAACTAGAAATTGTGACTCAAAAAGATAGATAGATAGTATGATATCGAGTTTTGTTTTTAGCCTAATCAAATAACATAGGTCTTAAACAGGGCATCACGTTTCATATCCCGTAACCACCAACATGTAGAACTAGATTCTAAATTCGGTCCGGTGATTTTTTACTTGATTCTTGTTATATAAACGATTGGAGTGATGGGTACATCCTCTTTGTAAACTGCCAAATCCAGTGAACAAAGAATATGGAAAAAAGTAACTTCCAATGTTTCGTTACGAATTTTGACAATGTGTAAATATGATTTACAGGCAGAAACTTAATAAATAAATCTACATTATACTAAAAACAGTGGGTCATAGCAGTTAATTTGTACAAAAAAATGTTTGTTTAGTTGTACTTCAGAACTGTCAAAATCGTCAAACCCAAACTACAAAGCTAGTATATCACTGACGGCGTCACATTCTGGATTTAGTCCACCATGTCGAACTTCCCTCAAAATGACGAATGATGTGCTAGAACTTGGCATCTCTACGTGGTAGTGACGCGCTCGCTTGCTTATTGTACAGATGTGCGTATGTATGTATGTATGTAGTGTTCTCGTAAAGGTGGTGTCAAGAATTACATATCTACGTTGATAAGTACATAGGTTTCGGACAGCTGCTACTTTTAGGCGTGTACGTATTTTATTCTACACCTTTATTGCTCTTGTCTTGCGCCTACCGCTTTATTATGTTAATTACAGAAAGAGTGACAGAAATATCGATATTTTTGTGCGTTTAACAAATGGACGCATACGCATATAGTATGTATACTATATACACATATTAGGGATGCCAATATTAGTGGAAAATTGTGAGCCCGCGGTTTCGGGATATTTGTAAAGTAATCCCTGGATTACGGGATTCACCTTGGGCCACCACTTGCTTAATATGAGTACTTTTGTCGTTTCGAAACCAAAAAACGAATATACCAAAACATGTGCCGTTAACTTTAAAATTTGGTTTGAATCCAAAATTAAAAAAAAAAAAAAATATAGTCCTTAATAAAATCCTGTAGTACAGTAAATCTTTTTTCGAAGTTTGCTAACAATGACTTTTACAACGACAATGCATTTTTACTGTCATTTATCGATACCCCTCGTTCAAATTTAGTCCGTGTTGCATTCATAGTATCGAAAAGTGTTTACCAGTTTTAATCAATTTCGAAACAACAAGAAAACAAAATCTTGATTTCCATAATTCTATGTAAGTACAACAAGTGAAAATTCGAGAACTTTTCCTTCATTCCCATTACAGTCGGTTCTACGTACCGGAATTACCCGGGTTTCACCCGGCCAAGGACTGTTGTTTCGGCGATCTAACCCTGTTTAGATTGGCGTACCCCCAGAACTCTTCCTTAAAACTTGTTGGTTCGTTAACATTAGTGACACCGTGACGCTATTCTCTTAAATCTTCTAGACAAGAAATACTCGGTCTATAATTTTAGGGGGATGGTTTCAAGCTCTTTCTTAATTGTAGTAAACAGCTTAACCTCACTCAGCTCGATTCATTTGTAAATAATAGTTCTCAATTCAAATTGTAATAAAATTTTGTAATTACCAAATATTTTATTCTATAAATTCGATATCTCAAAATGTTAAGGGGCCTGGAAACACCGGGATTGACATCCCTAATACCTACATACCGAGAAATTCAATGTCGCAGCATTTTAACAAGCAGTGTATGCTAAAAATTTTATTCTCGGGACCCCGGGTTTGTCGCGCTATATATTTAGAACAATAAAAAATAGAAATTTAATCCTAATTGTAGAGTTTTGTATTTCTTCATTTTCATGTGAAATGAATTTAAATTATTTTTTTTTCGTTTTTATATCACATTCACTCGGATTCTAAAACCTGCCTTGTTATTTAAATAAATCAGTAAAAATCCCGACATTTTGGAACATCGTCTTACTGAATTATAAGCAATATTTTAAATTTTATGTAAAATTTCGTGAACTTCCCGATTTGAAAAACACTTCAAAACGAACCATGCTTTTAGCTTACATATATACAAATTTTTCCACACATTATAAGTAGGGTATATACACACGTATGAATGCATGTACATATGTATATTACATAAACCGGGTGGCCCATATAATGTTTTTTTTTTAATCATATGAGATTTTGAAAGCAGAACGAAATGAATCGCTTTACGTTTGAAAAACGTGGGGAAATAATGCTAACTTATTTCTAAAATCAACGTTTCGTACACCAAGAAGTGCGTTTATTGAAAATAAGAAATCATATTTTCTGACGAAGCGCAGTTTTATCTCGGCCGCGTCTTGGGATCAGAAACCGCGCACGTGATCGTTGAGAAGCTAAGGCATCCTCAGGCAGTGACAGTTTGGTTCGGTAGAATCATTGGCCCATTCTGCTTTGAAAATGCTGCTGGAAACGGCATTTCCCTTGGGTCTTGGAAAACTAGGATGCGCTATTGCGAAGCCAGCCGATACAGCTACATATATGTATGTATGAATAACATCGGATTCCAATAATAATGCGTAATGCGCTTTTTCCATTACTCTGGTGGTTCGTAAGTTGACACTACGACAAAATCCTTTTCCTGTGAACGACCTTGCCTCACTTATTTATATTAGTCTGACAAATTGGTTTTTTACCAACAAAACTCAAGTGATAAACAGCTGATTGCCGTTTGCCTGTTGGCGGTCAAACTGCCTAGCTAGCAACCTTGGTGCTTCGTTACTTGGCGTTTCGGCGCTTCGGCTCTTTCGTTAGATTGGTGTGAATAGATAGCCCTATTGTTAGGCTTCCGAATAAACCAATTATATACCGAAAACAATTTATTGGACTACTCTTTATATACATGAATGTATTTTTGTACCTACATATATATGTATGTATGTTTGTATGTATGTACATATTTATATATAGGATGTTCCGTGCCGAGCTGTGTTGCAACACACGCACGGGAAATAAATCAAGGCCCGCCACAGCCACGAAATTTAAAATCAACCAATATTTTTTTTTAAATAAGCAAAAAAAGTTATACACTAAAGGGACTGTTGAAAATCTGTACCGTTATTTAAGCTTATTTGGTAAAACTAAAAATAATTCAAAAACAGATACCTACATATGTAAGTACATATGTATTATATGTACATACATGTACATATGTAAGTTTTATGTCTACAATAACGATTTATTTCAAATAACTTCTTTTAGCTCTGAAAGAAACAAAATCTTTCGTAAACCAAGTGTACACTAAATTCAAAATGATACTAATTTAATTTTATAGTGTATAGTGTGGCCATCATTAGTATCTAGCCCGCTTCTAAGCCTTCAAACAGTTATCTAAGTTCCGTGTAATATCGGGTAAATTCTCCCATTCACTTTTAAAGTCATTCTTTCTCCTGGAAGATTTACTCACATTAAGTTGGTACAGATATACGTCTTTAACTGAAATAATCGAGATAATAAACTTTACTTATTGGTAGAAAGTGAATGGACTAGTTTCTTAATTGTATTTGGTTTTGAACTTAAAGCTGAAATCCTCTACTTACTGACTCTATTTAGAAGATGGAAGAGTTTGGGTGTATAACCGTGTTTTGGTTCAGTGTACATATAACTATATAATAAATTGAAAAAATTCGCAATGATTAACAAAGTTTTAAAGTTTTCTTCAAACTTGTGCGCATAGCTGAAACGGACTATATAAATTCATCTTCTGATCCCATGGTGTCCGCTCACTTACTTACGATTACAACAAAAGATATTTGAACCACGTTTCGCATAGGTGCATGCGAACTGATAGAATACAAGATTGCGTCTTACGCGGACCGCTAGCCATCTCTTTGTTATCATCCACTCATTCGCTGAGGCGTTTTCCTTTTGTTTCACACAAACAATGCTTACAAGACGTTCAATCGTTCAGTCGTTTAACCGTTTCTTCCTCGTCTTTGTTGGAATTTTTTTCCTCTCTCATTCTCTAGCTATTATTACGTCACTTCCAGTTATTCTCAGCGCGGAAGGCGCAATCCTGTTTTCAATCATTCTTGCAGCGAACTGTATTGTGTAAACAATATCACAGATCCATAATTTCATATTAACACATTTTTGCCGTGTTTTAAAATGTTTGGCTAAGCCCGTGGATACAGAAATACAATATGAGGTTATATAATTAATGTTTACACCTAATCCTCATCATCAACGTTAACAAAAACAGGGTAGTAAAGGGTGTCGGTAATCTGCAATGTATAAAAAACATAATTAAGGGAAGTTGTTAATTTTTGACGACACATATAAGCGAGAACTACTATATGCAGGCCAACGTACATGCATATGTATGTATGTACATATATCGATATGTATGCACATAATATGTATGTATGAATTTACATGCAATATGGGTACACCTTTGCTGCTGTGGTGATGTAAAAGCCTTGAACTGTTATCCGTTATTAAATTGGGTGATTAAACTGGACTCTCTTGGATATATAGGCGTATGTTTATATACTTACATACATACATTTGTATGTGTACATAATGGTGGGGAAAATCAGATTTTTTAGAATTTTCATTGCTAATAAAAAAAATTATGATTTTTTATGGTATAAAAAAATCTCTACGCAAGATTAAATTTTTTTACGGAAAATCATTCCAATATACATACATCATCACCCTTTCGGAAAAAAAGAACATAAAAACTTTCGTTTTTATTTGCCCAGCGCCATTCGTGTTTCGATAATCGAAATAAAATAGTGCATTTCAATAGACAGCGTTCAGACAGGGAAACTTTTGTCGCGGCAACTCGTTACTTGTAGGAGAGAGAGGGACGGGGAAAGGGGAAGGGCACCGAGTTGCTCGTACTCGGGCGACACGCTTTGTTTTCTTATTCATCTCAGTCGGCAGCTAAGAAATTTGACATTCCTTTTCATTTATAAATTCTTTCAGTGGTTGCAGTTTTGTTGAGTTTTAAGTGAATGCATACGGTAAGTTGAGAAATGAAATTTTGTTATTATTTTTTTGCGATTAAATATACACATGTGTATGCAAATACTATACATATTAACGTAAATTATGTTAAAACTTAATTTTTCAACTCACCTTTTACTTATAATCACAAAATTTATCAGAATGTGTAAATGCCGCTTAAGCGAAGCGTACAGAAATTTGCGAAAATGATATAAAATGAAATGCCAGAAAATTGCCTGAACAGAGTTGCTCTGTGTGAACGCGACGAGCAACACCGAAAGGGAAATCGCCGATAATAAGCAACAAAAGTTTCCCCGTCTGAACCCAGTCTTACGAACATCGGGATGGTACATATATTCGTATGACCTATTATCCCCTTTAGTCACTTTCTATTGGATACTAACAAATACACTAGAGCGCATCAACGAAAAAAATTGCGGGGGTTTCACTGAATATAAAAAGATTTATTATATTTTAAGGCTTTCGCCAAAATAGTTCCAAAAGAATTAAGAATTACGTGAGCTGGATTGATTTGAAAATGTCTTCAAAATCGAGTTTTTTAAATATTAAAAGCAACAACATTTGAGATGGTAAAACAAAATACTAATACAGAGTATGCATCAATGGGCCCGTTCTAATGTAATCTAGCTGTAAAAGAACGCTCCAACTCGGATAAAATTTCCTTTAGTTGCAAAATCAACCCTGTTAGCCTCTTTCATATAAGTTGCGATTTGTTTAGTGCTATTTAGGAACGGAAAATGATTGTGCCGGCAATTTTTAGGTTTATATAGTTATATATTTACAAATACTATGCAAATAAAAACGAAGTAGGTCTCAAATCTAAATTTCCCATGTTCCCATGAGTTGAAAAATTCACAATAGTGCAATTTTTTCACTTCCCAACTACATCTCAGGTCGGATATCATTTAACCGAGTTGGCTCAACTCGCATATTTTCCGTTGACAAAGGAACGGGCCCAATGTTGTTCAAACGGTTGTACCGTGTCAAAGAACGCAACACTATACGAAGGGACAACACGTAACTTTTGCCTTCCTCGTTGATCAGCATGGTAGCGCCTACTCTTTCGACCGAATCCGTAAATAATTGAATGAAATGAGAAGGGGCTACAATGTTGATCAATGAGAAAAGCAAAGGTAACGTGTTGTCCTTTCATATAGTGCTACATATGTTCTTTAAAAGTGTATAGTAGGGTTGCACAACCGGTGTGATGGTTGAATCAGCGGTTGGATAAAGATTAAAACATTTTCATTTTAGGATGGCGGAGTCACGGTTGTGCAACGTATTGTGTGTACATCGTATTGACCAACGGTTGGAGCGTGTATACCTTACATAAGCATAGAAGATCAGCTTGGAAATATTTAAAAATTTGTTCCACGGATTCATATTCGGTCTAGTTTTGGATGAGTTATTCTTAAACCAATCCACAAAAAAGATCAAAGACAGTTATAAGAATTGCATTATTATGATTCCATTGAACAAATTGCGTGATGAACAATAATGTACATGTTCTTCGAAAAATATAAAGAATGAGTATGCCACTCTAATGTTTTTCGCAAATGTTTCATTTAAAAATAGTAATAATTATTAATATCCGTTCAGTACTTTGAGAGTAAAATCGTTACAAACATACTCCATGTAATCGATTTTATATAATAACGTCAAGAATGTTAGAATACAAGATTGCGTCTTCCATGGACCGCTATTTCTTTCTTGATCGATTTTACAACATCCACCAATTCGCTGACGAAGGAAATTGGTTTTATTTCTTCGGCGCTTCCTGCTTTTCTCTTTTTTGGATTTTTTTCTTTGCTGTCTCATTCTCTAGCTATTATTACCAACGCAATCTTGTTTTCTATCATTCTTGTAATAAAGGATAGATGTGTACATTAGCGTGGACTGAATATCCAATTTTTTAGAATTATTGCTAGCAGGAAAAATATGGTTCATTAGGGAATAAAAAATCTGTACCAAAGATGAAAATTTTCGGTCAATCAATGTAAGGTTAGTGTTAAATTTTTGTTGTAAGAAATTAAAGTTCCTATATAATTAGTAATGTGTTAATATATTTTCCACACGTAAATAATTCGTTCATGAACAAAAATACCGTATTTTTAATATAAATCGCAATTATTTCCGAAACCTAATCGGAAATAATTTCCCGAAGCTAGCTTTTTGTTGTGAACTGGATTTCATGAAAAATGAGCTACTTATTGCTAGTTTTTTTTACCCATAAATATTATATTAATGTCATAAACTTTTTCTATATAGTACCTTGAACTTTAAAGGACTTGAGCAAGGCTAAGATATTGACCGAGCGATTTAAAGCATTTTCAAGTTTTTCCACAATCGAACACGATAAAAGAAGAAGACAGTGCAAAAGTGGCGGTTTTTTTGGTAGATACGAAATCACCTTCAAATTCTCGACACAACCATGAGAATTGCCAAAATCTGCTTCGGAGCTTCTGTGCAACCATGTAACTTTGTTTCATGACCACAATAATGACAGCAGCTGTCATGTCACAAATTTTGACAGCTGACAGCTTTGCCATTTCCGTTTATTCTTCCTCTTTTTCGCCTATTTCTTTCTTTGACAAATAAGATTCGTGAAGATGGTAGGTTTGCTAAAATGACGAACAAAAGTCTATGTATAAATCGCAATACATCTTAAATTTATGTATGTCAAATGAATTAACTTGTGATTTAGTGTAACATATAGTTGATTTGACACTTTTCGGTGTACTTATATTAATGATGTTTGGCACAAAAGCAGCTGCAATATTTAAGAAGTGTTTGCGATTTTTTGTAGCAGTAAAGCCTATTGGTGTGGAGTTGTGCTAATTATGGCTTTCGAATTGAATTTCAGGTCAATGTGCCGAAACAGCGTCGCACTTTTTGCAAAAAGTGCAAGTGCCACAAGCCACATAAGGTGACGCAGTACAAGAAGTCCAAGGAGCGTAAAGGTGCGCAGGGCAGACGTCGTTACGATAGAAAACAACAAGGTTTCGGTGGACAAACCAAGCCAATCTTCAGAAAGAAGGTATGAATTGAATTCGAAATATTTATGTATATTTTGACTGCATATTTGTAGAACTAAATTGTCGTTTAGTCGCTAAGCGGCACTATCAAGGCTCTTTGGTGGGATAAATATATGCAAAATTAATGTTGAATGATGAAGACTATTAAATAGCAGTTGTTTTATATTGCAGACGATTGCTTAGTTGGAACATTCACACACAACTTATATACATATACAAATTTTATTTTACAATTGCTTATTCAAGTTATTAACATAAATTTCTATTATTATTTTAGGCAAAGACCACCAAAAAGATTGTGTTGCGTATGGAGTGCACCGAATGCAAGTACCGCAAACAGACGCCGCTGAAACGTTGCAAGCATTTCGAGTTGGGTGGTGACAAGAAGAGGAAGGGTCAAATGATCCAGTTCTAAATTACTCGCCCTCATTAAAATGCCCATTCAACTTTAATTTTGTTTTACTGTTTGATATCAGTGCAAAGATTTGAAGCGTACAGCTTGTTAAATAGCATTGCTCCCAAAATATTTGTGAAGAAAATGAAAATTGGTTTAAACCAGTGTTTTATTCATAAACATTGAATTAAACAAAAACAATACGTGCGTATTTTTATTAATATATCTAATATATGTATATTCAAAAAACGGAGTATCACATAATTAATAGCTGAATGCATTAGGTGACATGAACTTTGTTTTAGTAGGCGTTACTAGGCGACTACGTTCATCGGACAGCAGTAAGTTGGAGTTGCAGCGTAAAGTAAAGGTGGATCCATAGATCCCTGAATTCACCTTGCATAAAGTGTTCCTTTTTTTTGTAGGTTTGACTACTTGGCGCCAACACCATCTGATAGTAACAAATTTGGAGTGCTACAAAGAAGTGGATAATTATTTAAGGTACTAAATTTACTCAGCCGTAACTCACTCCAGTATGCTTGGTTCTACACCTTCCGCCTGCATTTTCATTTTTACTGCATCAGCTGGTACACCAAATTGCACCATTTTGAAAAATTTCTTATAGCGCACATCTTCACATGCGCGTACACCTGTGGCTTCAGGTATTTCAATATCTATGGGATCGTTGTTGGCATCTGAAGAGTGGTCAGCAGCAGCAGCAGCTGTAGTGGTCGAGTCTTCAGTCTTTTTATCAGTTTCACTAGGAGCTTTTTCTATAGTGGCGTCATTGGCAGTGTTTAACGTTATGCTCTCCGCAACATCCGGTACGGAGGCAAGCTGTATGTTTGCGATTTGAAAAAATTATGACCTCTCTATTGCAATGAAGTAGCTAGCTAACTTTACTTACTTTTGCTTCTATTATAGTCAACGCTGCTTCTACTTTTTGCATTTTTCTTTCCAAGTCTATAAATTTTGTTTCGCATTTCAATGCGAAATCGTTGAGAAAGTTGCAGGAGTTAATTATGAAATGATTGATAAATGCTAGAACGCGTTTTTGATGCAACGGTGGCATTTGTGATTTATCCACAGTTTGCGATAATACTTCCGTGTCCATGATGAACTTAAAAATTATTTTTGGTGAAAAATCGGCAAAATTTCGTACTTTGCGCAGTCTTCACAAAATTGTTTTCGGTTTGATGTTTTTTATGACATATGTTTCGTCAATTTTCTGATCAGCCGTTCGCATCAGTGATGGAGAAGTAAAATAAATGAATGATTTTTTCGGTACACTAGGCTCAATTTAGGTAAAATAAAAGTAATTTCGATAATAATTTTAGAAACTTGGAAACCCAAAAGATAACTATAAATGAAATTTGGCGGCATAAATGCAGAATAGCTACCGACCGAATTGCTAACAATATTTAATGCAATTGTTTTTTAACACAAAACATGGGCTTTAAAAAGTTTTCAAAAAGTTCAAATTTTTTTGGAAACAAATGTTCATTGAGAAAACTGTCTAATGAATTGATGTAATGTGTAACATCTTTCTGTGTTATTACTGCAAATCATATTGGTATCAAATAACTACAACAGAAATGCTTCTTTGCCTTTTTTCCAAAGAGGAACACATTAAAAGTAAAGCTTTATACAACTTGTAAATTATTAAAAATTGACAAATCTTCGGTCGAAGTTCAGCTTTTTTTGGATGAAGTCGAACCGAACTCAACTTTTGGGTCGTGATTATTTGAATTTTTTCCCTTGTAAAGTAAAAACTGTTGAAGGGGATGAGTTAGATGAATATGAAGTAGACAGTTTTAGAAAGGAGTTCTGGGCAAAAATATTGTGAATAAAATGTCATGTTGGACCGACCAAAGTCAAAATACTGTGGATAGCGGCCCGATGTTGGATTTGCCAGTGTTCATTTACTGAAATACTTTGTATTGTGACGATTTTTTATAACAAGCTGTATATCAAATAAAAGCTTGATTAAGTCCATTTTTAATGGCATAATTTTTGTTTATAGCCTATTAGGTGATTCAAGAAAAAATTTTTTTAATGAAAACTTTTATAATTTTTTGCGAAAGCTTTACTAGGCTCATATAAAGTATATAAACTAAATTAAAGGAACCTAAATTTCCTATCAATTACACCAAAATCCATACATGAGTTTTGAGAAAATTGTATGTAAAGAAATGCCTAATTTGAACTCTGACCTTTTATAACCCTTTTGGTTTTTGTTTTACTTAATTTAGTTTAAATTTTAATTTGATAGTTGTAGGTATTCTGCATTTGTTTCTCCGCCTCGCGACTCATTTCTCTAATGAAAATGATCTACTTATATACTTACGTCTATCTCTCTTCTTCATCTTTTAAGTAATATTTCATACTTTAACTAAAAATTTCGCTTTTTTATGTCAACTACATCAAGTACATCAGCCACAAATTTTCTACATTTGTTCTATAAAATTGGGTACACATAAAAATTTTAATTTTCCATCACTGGTTAGCGGTTGCCATATCGCCAAAGAAACCAATGTGGTCTCGTGAAAAAGGGGCATCACCATTCGCTGTTAAAATAAATACACAGATCAAGGCGAATCCATACAAGGTGATAGCATCCTATGAGCTGAATGCTTGTTCTTCTCTCTGAATTCGCTAGGTTGTTTTGTTTACACAAACAAAATACATAAGCAAACTGGGCGAATACAGATTTTTGACATTTTGCTCGCAAAATTACACAAACAAAATACATAAGTATACTGGGCGAATTCAGATTTTGACATTGTGCTCACAAAATTACACAAACAAAATACACAGCGGATTCGCTTAGGTTATCTTGCTATCACCTTCTATGGATACACCTTGACACAGATAAAGGAAATGCGATAGACTGCCGGAACTGAATTGGCTAACGAATTACAAAAAAAAAACGTTATAAGTTAAAACGATTTTATTGTTATTAAAAATAATAGTAAATATAGAGTTTTCAAACCAATCTTAATATAGCAAATACAGATATTGGATGGTGGAGATGCCCCATTGGCTCATTTTAATTTCCCTGAACACACAATTACGAAAATTCAAAAAGAAATAGTTGAACAACCACTTCATTTATAAAGTTTGGTGCCGATTTTTGGCTAGTGGTGCTTTTGGAATTAACTTTTTTTTTTGAAAAATTAAGCTTTTGCTGCTGTTTCAATGACTGGATAGCGTAATCGGACTATGAAGAATGATTTTTATTGATTATATGGACAACATTAATTTTCAGCAGGTTGGCGCAGTATTTGATCCTGCCCAAGAACGATATATCTTTATTAAAAGCAAAGAAAAATATAGAGACAAGAAAAATGAGCAACTCTAAATTGTTCAGCCCAAAACGTGTTTTAAGTTTTGTCCATAAATAAAAACATTAATTATAAAAACAGATTTAATAAAAAATCTACATAATGCACAAAGTACTAAAAGCAGTGACTCCTAGCTACTTATTTGTAAAAAATGTTTGATTACATTTACTTGAGAAGTGACGGCGCCACATTCTGTATTCAATCCACCGTGCCATAGAAAATGTTCTCACAAAAATCATCTGATGTTCGGAATCGGCATAAAACTGCAAGTTCCTCAATTTGTGGCAGTTTACATCGGGCTATATAATGTAAACGCTAAATTATTGTTATTACTATGTATTACGTTATTTAAATATTAAAATAACGTAATTTCTTAATCATTCCACATTTGTATTAAATACATTTACAGTATTGACAGCCTTTCCCCGTGCGAAATTTATTTTTCGATAGTTGGAGAAAACTTCCAGAACTCTGGAGGGCTAAAGGTCGCTATATTCAATCAATTTCTTAAAAATTATGGAAATATGCAACACGCGTTCTCTTTCCAACAATATCACGGCATCCATCAACCACGTTTGCAACTTAAGTTTGAAACAATGTTCCTCGTGTATGTCTCGATTTATGGCAGTCAATAGTGTCCCATTCGTTTCCGCTATAAGTTTCAAATAATCCTTCTTACTATATTTTCAGTATGTATTTAAACGAAATATTTTTTGGAAATTCCTTTTCTCTTTCAATCTTGACGTCATTTAACGTCAAATGAAAACCAAGCATTATGTGTTCCACTATTTGAGTGTCAATGAAATTAGGTAAACAATATTTTGTATTCCACTCTTTTTCCATATCGATTACCGATAACTGAAGCAGCGATAGTTGACTTCTTTTCTTACCGCATTGATTATACGAAACGTTGTCCTAAATTATAGCTTACCATGTATTTGAAAAGACGGCCTCCAACATATCTTGTGACAGTGCACAAATCAAATTAGAGTAATCATTAACACCACGTCAAGCGACCGCAAATATTTACATGTCACATTTTGACGTGTATGTAATTCGATCTAAATCCAAACCCAACCTGAAGGGAAAATCCTATTCACCTAATTATATACAAATTTAAAAACACAAAATAACCACCCCTCCCATCCACCATTAACATTCCAAATGAGTTGTTTTGCCAATTGACAACGAAGAGGCAAAGAAAACCAAGCGACAACTGGCCATCGCTAATCGGGAAATAATCCAATAACAAATGCAGATTAACACTAATAATTAAAGTTGCCTACAAACGCAAGAGTAAACAATTCTTGCTATTAATCGCTTTATTTATTTGAAATTGGTTTTTTCTTTCTTTTCTCAGCTACTTGCTAATGAGGAGGATTTGTGATTCTTTAATTGACAAAAAAAAAAGCCAAAGGAAAGCTGCATTACACATGCAATCGTTTTCTGTGGCTAGGTATCAATAAAAATTGGCAAACAAGAAGAAATTAAGTAAAACAAAGACTGCTGAAGAATAAAGAAGCCATTTGGGAGCCAAAACTAAATTAAGGTGCATATGTACATTTACATACATACATAGCAATGTATATGTATACAACTATTTCACAATTCTATTTTAAGTTGGCGTTAAAAGTATACATTGTAAAAAAAAATTAACAAAATAAGATTAAACTAAATTTAATCATAATAAACCACATAAAATGCTATAAACAATTAAGTAATATCTAATAAAGTGAAGTAATATAAAATAAAAAATAAAAAAAATAATGAAATAAAATTAAAGTAAAATAAAATAAAAAACTACAATAAAATTAATTAAAATAAAATAATATTAAATAAAAATATCTATAAAAAAATGAGATAATGAAAAGAAATAATATAAAATAAAAGCTAAGAAACTTTTTAAGGAATAACCTCAGAAGTTATTAAACAAAACAAAGAGGAAAAATAATAACGTTAACATTTAAATATTTTTTTTTAACCATATCTGATGTAATATTTTTGACCATACGTTTGATCAGGAGACCCACTTTTTGGATGCATTTTTAATACGATACAGTGGCCAGAGCAGTTGATTTTTGCATGCGATGTGAAGCATCTTAATATGTACAATATATTATTCATCAATTGAAATGATTTTCCTTGAACCTAGTATTCTACTATTTATTTCCAGGTGTTTTCGTTTCGATAAATGACTCAGTTACAATATGCATGCATTTTACGTGTCATGAGAATAGGGAGAATTAAGTAAAAAATTAACTAAATTGCAATAGTTGTTGTATGGGTATTAAGTTGCGCATTGACGATGAACATGTGCGCGTACATGCTGACGAGTTGGCGTGAAGATTATCGTCCGCGGGCTTGTAAAATCGGCTTACAAAAATGTTCCATTTTTAGTGATTGTTCGCCAACATGTTGTTCGTTTGTGGTGACAATTTATTATTTCGAACGTAGCTGAAAGAGTGTGTTTTAAAATAACGACAGCAAATCAGAAATGTATGGAAGAATTTATTGACGTCATTAGAAACGAGATAGCAATTTAGAAAGCGACTCATATAAATAAAATAAAAAAGGATAAAGCTTGGGAAAATACATAACGAATAAGGAATTTGAGGCCAATAAATTGAAAAATAATAATAAAATAAATAACTAATATGGCGACAAAGGCGAATCCATACAAGGTGGTGTTATAAATACGACTACAAAATTCCTATGTATTTTGTTTTCGTTTCTGCGTAAGAGTTGTCAAAATTTAAATACATTTATTTATTATGGATGGGATTACACTGACGAGCCAAACCGGTCAAATGGAAAGTTTTTTTTACAATAATTTGATCATTTCGCTCATTTCATATATAGTATAACTATAGTACATAATATAAGAAAAACCATGTAAATGTTTCAAACTTTATACAAAATTTCTAAAAAATCCTATTTAATACTTTGTATAATAAAGCGCAAGTCTGAATTGGCTTGAAATGGTGGTGGATTTTTATTACATTTTAAGTGTTGACCTTGAAAACTTTTTTCAATAATCGCCTATACAAGTACATATTTTATGTGATAAAAAATGCAGAAAACTGTGAACATATAAAAGTATTAAAAAGCGGAATTTTTTAACGTGCTTGCGTTTAAGCTAGCAACACTAAGCATTCTTCTAAAAAAATGTCATTTGTATAAAGTTTATATAAAGCTCGAAATATTAATTCACACAAATAGTATAAAAAAAAGAACGAAAAAAAAGATTATACCTTTTTTAAAAAATATTGCAAGTTTTGTAAAAAAGATCACTATTACCGGTTTAGCTCGCCACTGTAAATGATAGCGCCATAATTTGCAGTAGTAATACTGAAAGAAATATTCATTAAATAAGTAACGAATTCCACAACTTTTTGAAAAGTTTTTTTTTTAAATTTTAGAGTCTGTAGTTTTGTAGTTGATTAAAATTGCCGTTAATTTTGGACAATTTTTTTATCGTATTAATTAAAGCGAATAAAGAAAATTTATTTTTATATCGAAACACATTCGGCAAGAAAAGTTCTAAAAAACAAACGATAATTCCCTACTACTTTATAAGCTATCACTTTATTATCATCTATTACCAAACTTGACAAGGGATGACGGAAACTCGGTCTAATATACATCATCTTTTCTGTCGGAAAACATATTCTCATATTTTTGTAACTACGAAGCATCCAGCAAACTTATGGCGTTTTACTTTCTTATTCTTCTTTCTCCCATATTCTTTGTTTGTGGAATTTGGGATCTGTCACTTCGCCAGGGGAAGGTGCAATCTTGTATTCTATCATTCTTGTGCAACATTTGCATTAGGTGGCCTATCTTCCTGCAAAATGAGAGGGCAATACTTCCAAATATTAACACGCAATTCTGTGAAACAGCAGAAAAAAGAAACAGGACAACATTAAATATTAAAGGATGCTTTAGTCCAAAATTCTAGAGGTATCAGACAATAGCTACAAATGTATCCTAAATTATTTGTAATGTTTCATAATTGCATAGATTATTTTGTTCAAGTTAACAAAAAACAAAAAAAAACTACTGAATATTAGGTGCGGAAGGTTGCTTGTATGATTGTATGAAATAAGGGTATTTTCCTGGAGCTTTTTAGCTGAAAATAGTCATAACCCTAATGTACACCTTTGCCTTGGCTGCACTCATTTCATTGACTGATAACGCATGCGTTTCTATATAATAAATGCAATTAATTGTATATGTGGCACTAACGCGCTGATAAGCCAAGCATTTTACATCTTCTAAAAATAGAGCAAATTTTCCCCTCAAGGTTCTGTAAATCTTAATCAGAAATTAAACTTCTGTCAAAGATTAAAAACCTAAGTGCACATGCACTCATCATTGAAGTAAATATGAAAATATGCCCAGATGTATGTAGATCCGGTAGGGTTTTAGCTTATTATAAAACTTTAAAATTGTATTAAGTTTCATTGTAATGGAAATTCTAGCGTTTATTGCTTTGTCTAGATGGCATCTGAAATCAACCGAGCATGCGTTACCGAAGCTACAGTAGAAGCAGTAAAAGTTTCCAGATTTCTATAATGTGTTTTTGTGACCGACTAGCAAACTCGGAAAAATTTAAAATATCAACAAAATCGGTGAAATTATGCTCCACTTGAGATGCAGTGTTGTGGAACATCGGACATTTAAGTATAACACCAAATCAGTTTTTATTGATATGGAGGTTAGGGTTACTGAATCATTATCAGGATGCGGAGGTAACGCCCGAAGATGTGAACCACAGCATGTCGAAATTACCGAGATATAAGCTGAAACACTGTCAGGTAAAGACAATAACTCCAAGTAGTGACTTCTGTGCAATGAATTTGTGTACAAAATGTTATATGTTAATTACATGATATTAATAAAATTTATTTTTCCCGGATTTCGATTGATATTGGAGCTGCTGGAATCCCACAATTATTTCGAAACCAAAGATATACAGGGAACATGTCTTATAGGCAAGACAGATGAAAGCCTTAATGTACATTAGCAGTCTTAATTAGCACCAACTCATGAATTATAGCAATAGTAATGAACATTGGGCGGCTGTCGTAGCCGAGTGTGTGGAGTGTGCGTGCTACATTCGGTGCGTCGCGGCTTCAAATCCTGGCCGAGGCAAGTAACATCAAAAATTATAAATATTAATAGCGGCAGGCAAGGGAAAGCCTCCGAGTGTACTTCTGATATGGAAAAAAACGTCTCACAACTCCCGTTCGCCGTTCGGAGTCGGGGTGAAACTGTGATCCTCTAATTTGTGTTACAAGATCAAGACACACACTACAAATTATAGGAGAAGTTCGGCCAAAATCGCTTAAGCGGCTATGGCGCCAATTAAGTAAGTTAGTAATGAGCATAAGCTCGCCGCAAATGCACGGCAATTTAGTGAATTTAAACCAGAGCATAGACTCGCGAGGCAGACAATGATCGTATTGTCATATCGTTTATCATGTTAAAATCTAAATGTGCATTTGTGCTTACTGATGAAAATCAACTCTGTTCGTCTATAGCGAATTTTAGCCAAACATTGGACTTTCAAAATTATACATTTGAACCTTGCTGTAAGATGAACAAAAAGTCAACGAATTGTTCGCTGGGTCATCCACCTAAACAATCAACAACAATAAGAAACAAACGCCACAGCAAAGAATCACTTTTGTGCGGCTGCACTAAGCAACTGCAGCCGATAACATACAATACATTCATATATTGCAAGTGGAAAAAGTATTCCTCCCATTCATAGTACAATAATTCAGAATCCGATTCCGATTGCGGCTGCCGTAATATACAGCGACAGCGACAGCGACAACGGCAGCGGCGGCGTCTGGCAGAAACGCTCCGGAACGCTATATGCCAGAGCAAACGCAAAGGCAAAGCAACAGGCAGCCGTGACAGTCGTTATCAGGCGTTTAGCGCGTATAGAACGTACATATTTCTTCGGTTCGAAAAATTTACGAAATCGTGAAATTCATACAAAGAAATCGTTGGCAAACAAAAACGTAGGAGGACACGGAAACGAAAATTCATTGAAGACCAAAAAAAAAACAGGAGTAGGCGTTCGATTCTCTAAAATCATAAAGTACCCTAAGGAAATAGGACGTGTTTTAAAAATCAGTTACTTTTGTGTTATTTACTTTGGTTTGAGAGCTACGATTGCCGCATTTATGCGGTTAAAATACATTACCGTAATCAAATATACAAGATAAGAAAGTCAAAGTTCGATGCGTTGTTAAATACTCCTAGAGATGTGTACAAAATAAATCGGGCTAAGAAATCTACGTATTTTTTTGCTGTTAATCAAATATTGGATCATAAACAAAAAGTGTTTTAAATATTGGAAGAAGTGTTTTGGCCACTATACATACATATATACATACATATGTACATACATATAGTATATGATTACAGTTAACTATTCTACGAATACGTATCGTTTAAATTTGTCGCTGACTTGTAATTCATGACTGTTTTGCGTCGTTTTTGAAAATTTGGAATTCTCACTGTGAGTACTGCGGCAATTATTTTTCTAATGTTTAGTTTTAATTGTTAATTATAAAGCAAGAAATGTTACACAATTGCAGCATTAAATTGTTAAGATTCGTACTATAAATATCTATCAAAAGTTAGAATGTGTGTAACATAAATTCGATTTTAAAATGCGGGCGTAGGAAATGCACTTACAGCAACGACTTAGCATGTAGCGTACAGTTGTGTGAGTAACCGGAAATAATTTGAAAGTTTTTTGACCGGATTTTACGAAGCTCTTATCTAGGGTTATTAAATACGTTAATGTCAATGTTAAAATATTAAAACAGAGACATAATATCGCACGGTTAATGACACTGTGCAACAATTAAGGGACCAATTACAATTCAGTAAGAAATTACTCGCCGACATACATACATATGTATGTATTGAGTAAATACTTAAAAGTTTTTTTAAGTTAATCAAATTAAGGAACATTGGATAGGTAGTATTATTTAGTAAAGTAAATATAACAATCGCTTGTATTTTGTTGTTGCCTCAAGACGCTGATATGCCAATAAATAGTCGCACGCCATCAATCAAATCACAGTAATAAAAATGTAAAAAGAATTCGACAGTTCAGCGTGTTCTTAAAATGAGCAAAAAAAAAACAAATGAGCTACTCTACTGCTACTACCTGTTGGTTTCGCCTGCCCGCCGAATGTGTAGCTGGTATGAGCTTCATTCGATGTGCCTTGGGTTCGAATTCTGGCTGGGGCAAGTAGCATTAAAAATTATAGAAATGAGTTTATCTCCGAATGTGGAAAAAACTTCTCTCCAAAATCATTTTCCATTCGGAGTCGGCGTAAAGCTCAACAGATACCTCAATTTGTGTTACAGCATCAAAATGCTCACTAAAAATTTTTAGAAGATGTTTCATCAAACACCGAGCTATGTAAAGTATGTGACGTAAGCGCCAAATTATTATTGTTATAATAAAATAGTGTCAAAGTCGTGTCTGTACATTGGAAATTTCTTTAAAAGATTGACCGAAGGCAGGCAATGTAATAGAATACATTTGGACCATTTTAAAATTTTTCATCTGTCTCTTTACCTAGTTGAAGTCAGTAATCTCTGGAACTTAAAAAAAAAACAGTCATTTTTGATTTTTATTTTATAAATCTAGAATAACAATTGTTTTTCGATTTTTATTTAAAAAGTCATAAATAACAGTTATTTCTGATTTTGTATCCATAAATAACAAAATAAGAGTGATTTTAGGTTTTTAGTTTATAAATCAAAAGTAACAGTTTTTTTTTTAAATTTTACCTTTATAAATCAACAATAACAGTTATTGAAAACTTCTAATTATAAAACTTATCAATATAAATCAGACAATGACTTTTATTTTTTAAGTCATACCTATAAAAGCCATTTTAATTTTTCGCAGAAAATAACTTGTTGGGGTACCAAAGAAATATTTATTATTGATCAACTTAAAGTTGCAAAATAATCGTTAAAGAGGCATTTTTTAATAAATATTGTAATTGTTACTGTCCCTGGTTTTATTAGAAATTGATTCGAATTATTTTCGTTTGAATAAAATGTTATTTTTTGAACGGCATCAATGTGGGTATAGCAGTGTTTAGTTGAGATTAGTTTAAGACAATGCTAACATCACCATGCAAAAAAAAAACAGCATTCACTCCAGTAAATGCAAAGCATGCACCGCTATTTTCTTTTTAAATTGAACAGTGGAGAGTTCTAGCAACGCCAACTTTTTATAATACTTTTAAATTTTATTTTGATTTTGACTTTGATTCTAAGGGACAAGTAAATTTTTTTTTAAATGTTTTTGAACTTAAACCCGATAAATGCAACAATTTCAACTACTTAAGGAACATCAACATTTGAGAAAATTATTATTTTTTAATTCTAGAAAGTTCCCAAAATCTTGATTATTGCAAAAAGGGGATCCTGTTTTGATTTTATATTTACCTATTGTAAATATTACTGGCGATGATCTTGCACACTAACATAACATTTCACCCGGCACACAAATCGACATTATCGAAATATGTATGTACCAATTTATTGTACATATGAACATAAAGAGTAGACGCATTTGATAAAGCACTTACAGAGCTACGAACATATGTATGTATGTATTTCAGTAATTTTCCCTTGTCTTACACAGGTTTTGTGTGAACTTTAGATATGTACATACATAGCTATATGAAATTTTTGTGAATTCGAATGACGAAGCTTGTGATAGTAAATATTTTATTTTTTTTTAAGAAAAGATATTATATTACAATATTCGAGTTCTAGTATTTCTGATAAGAGAAAATTAACTTGAAAACCGATTCTTGTTTATATTTCTTTGTTTAAAATCTGACCGAATAGTAAATTTATAAATGTGGATTTTGACACTCTGAGTGTTTATAACAACTTTTCTACTTAGTTTAAAATTCTCTTAA
Source organism: Anomoia purmunda (assembly GCA_951828415.1). Lineage (NCBI taxonomy): Eukaryota > Metazoa > Arthropoda > Insecta > Diptera > Tephritidae > Anomoia > Anomoia purmunda. The sequence continues at coordinate 125,970,364 of OX639994.1, forward strand.
AGAAAAAGTCAGTAAATTTGGTTAAGTTTTGCCCTTTAAACCAGCACTAAAAGTATTAAATGTGGGTCGGCGTTACCAGAAGTGTAGAATTATTTTCTTTTTTTTTTAATTAAACACAATTAGTATTAGCTGTTCTAAGCTTCTTTCCTGTCCTCCACGCGGGATGACGTGAGATCCCAAAACAGCTCAGAAGAATGTGGGTCAGCGTTACCAGAAGTGTAGATTTATCTTCTTTTTTTTTAATTAAACACAATTAGTATTAGCTGTTATAAGCTTCTTTCCTGTAATCTACGCGGGATGACGTGAGATCCCAAAACAGCTCAGAAGTCGATCCCGCACGCAGGAAATGGGTAATAGAGAGACAAAACTGGAACGTATTAGATGGTAATTATCTTCTTCTTCGTGCTCGAAATATCTCGGACCTTTTTTCTATGCACAAATGGGTATGGTGGCAAATTGCATACCAGCTGCTTTTTGTTAACATCCGAATACAGAATCACAAACGCTTCCGTGCACGAAATGTGGTTTTTTTCAATTCGTTATGTAGACTGATATTAATATTAATAGGGTCGGTATTGTTCATAGATCTGTAAAAAATGAAAAAAAGATTAGAACATAATATGAATTCGGGTAAAAGTAGGCCGATTTTTTTTTAAATTAATGGTCTAATAAAGAAATGTTAACCAATGCAAATGTAGAGAAGTTTCGAGTTTGTTTTCAACAGTACCACAAAACTCTAATGTTTATAAGCGGACACAAGAATCCTTCAAGTACTTTCCAACATTGTAATGAATTAATTTGAATTTTGATTTTCGTTTCTGCCCCTGGGTAAAAGTAACCAAAAAATTAAAGGATAAATTAAATTCAGCCAAACACCAATTAATTGAATATCAAAAGTACCAGCAAGTATAATTACAATTTAAACTAAGTTTTCCATCTTCGTGCAAGTGTAAAATAAGGATGCCAAAAAGAATTACACATCATTACAGTTTCAAATGGTATATTTCCGTTACCGATTTCCGAAATTGACTTTTGGTCATCAAACCAAATCGTCTGGCCCACAGTGCAGGGTAGTCTTCTTCTTTCAATTTCCTATTGCTCTCGTAGTAAAAGTAAATGCGCGTTTTCTTTTAATGAACCACTGTTAATCGATGCTCCAGTGATTTGGTTTTGTACTCAAACATAAAAGAAAAGCTGGAGGTGATTGCTAAACTATTTTGAAATATTGTACGTTTTCACCAAATCCGTGGTATGTGCATATGCGATTCGATTTCCATTGTTTGTCTAAAGATGCACTGCAGTCACAGTGGTAGGCTGAAATAGTAGACACGCAGTTTAGTTCCTGCATAAAACTTCCCTGGTGGAGAGCGTAATGGGCCGTTTACATAGAACTTTCCTCGCCTTGCTTGACAGTTCGAACTTTAACAACAAAGCGTGAGGCGTAGAAGGTCAGCTACATAGAACGCTTTGACAGTTTCTGCTGTTTTGTTTAAAGATAGAATAAAAAAATGAATTTTACTGATATGATGGAAGTAGTAGTAGTTATGCTACTAATGTGTGAAATTCGCGAGTGTCTGTAGTGTGTATACGCACGCCAAAATAAAAATAAAATGGAAATGATAACAGCTGATTGCCAAAGCGTACAAAAGTTGAGAGTTGCCCATAATTTTGCTTCGCTTTGCTTTGCTTTACTTTTCTCGCTTTGTATTTAGCAGGACTCATATAACATCATGTATTGAACTTATCTGTCAAAGCGAAACTCTGAAGCAAAGCAAAGCAAAAGTCCTATGTGAACGGGCCATAAGTTCCCCTGCGCTTGGTGGGGTGATTTGAGAAAAACGTATTTAACATGTATTCCTTAGAATGTATGTACAACTTAGGGTGGTTAAAGCGGATATCTACATTTCTTCACCTTATACATAAAGTATATATACATGCATACATACATACATACACATTATATGACTTAAAAGTTATAATAACACAAAAGTTCAATGAGTAATATCGCACTCTCATTCATCTTCGTCACATGTTTGTAATCGAATAAACGTGTTTTTGAAGTGTATTTTGCAATGTTACATATTCGCTTAAGTGCTTAGGTAAGGTAAGTATCCTTATAAATTGATTTGCTAAACAGAAACACAAAAGTAAAACAGAAAATAAAAGAAATTTCCACACAACTTGATTCCAGATAAACAAATTGTATGTCTGCTTATGATTTTTTTTTCACTTACTCTTATTTCCGATAATTACATATAGCCATTAGTTAATCTTTTGCATCTGTTTATTTAGAATGCAATTATTTTGTGGTGAGTAAGTGCACTTTTTGCTCTGTTTTCTATCTCAAAATATTGCATGCGTACATTTGGTCTATCCCTGTAGGGAAAAGTTGCATAAATCGGTATTTTAGCTTATTAAACACGAACGCCTGGCGTGATAAACTCATCTGCGATATGAGACAGTTTGATACAGTTTATTCAGTCAAACAAAAGAACTTCTGGTACTATAACAGGTACATAGATATGTATATAGTAAATAATACATGACCAAATAATCTTTAGTAGTACTATCTAAAAGTTAAATCTTCTTCATTTGTATTTTCATCTGTGGTCTTAGCTTTGCAATATTTGTCTCTTGCAGCGATTCGTCGAAGCAATTCTGGTTTGCTTTTAAGAAATATGTTTAAATAAATAAATCAACGTATGGGTATTTTAGCTTCCATTTAATGGGTGGAATCGCTTTTAATATTTTCATACTTAAACAAATTTTATCTGAAGTCCAGGTTTTATTTATAGCAGAAAAACTCAGCCAACTGATTTTTATAACGTGTTTCCATGAACAACATGAACAATGAACAATTCACTGTTTGCCTATATTTTTTGTTATATTTAAAGCTTGAGGCTGGTTTACAATGCTTTGTCATGAAGGTGGTAGCTTAAGGTTGGTCTGATATACAATTGTAGCAGTTTTTTTTTTATCAACGGCTAATAATTCGATTCTATTCATGTGTATTTCAAACTTTAGGTAGAAAATAAAAAAATTTTTTTTGGTAGAAATGCAGTATTTTGGTACAAAATAGCAGCAAAAAAATATAGATGCGAGCGTTGGGAAAACCCTAACTGTCACTTCAAAAAGACTGCAGTTGCTGCTGTAACGGTTTTTTCGAAAAAACACCATATGTATTTTTTGCAAGCATCTCATGCAAATCAAATAATTGTTTAGCAGATTGTGGAGCTCTTGTTAATCGACTAATCGATTAGCAAAAGTGGTTTAAATAACAATAGGCAACTTCATATAATCGATTTACTCTTTCCTTTCGACTTTCTCGATTAGCCGTCATAAGCAACTAGTCGACTAACCGTGCATTTTCTAGTTTTCAATAAATAGTTGTTTTTTGTATGGCTTTGAATGCTTATGCTTATTGAAAAAACTTGTTTTCAACTGAAAAGAAGTTCTTATCATTTTACTCTGAGTAACGTAACTGTCGCTATTCGATAAAGAGCTCTAGTAGATGGGGCATATCTGGTCCTTAAGGCATCATACAATACATACATAATATATTCTATGTATGCGTATATTTATGCGTGTTATGTTTTAAAAAAAATCTGTGGGCTTTAGTTTAAGCTTTAAAAGCCTGCATTCAAAATTTATTCAACGAAGTTATAATAAGTAGGTTTACGAAAAAAATTTAATCGTGAATGGATTTATTTGTAAAGAAAAAGATAGAGAAGATACATTTCCAATATTATTTTCAAGTTTTTTCTTAAACCAATTTTCCGATGATTCCCTTAAAAAGTTTTGTAAAATATTTTTATACATACATATGTACCTCTTAAGGTTAAACTGGTTTATAATCTGAGGGAATTATTTCAAACAAGCTATTTTTATTAAAACAAAAAATCAATTTTTGGAGATATTTTTAAATCAGTCCTGCACAAGTATGTAAATCTAAATATTGTTCCGAAATATATTCGTTCGTGTCTTAAAATGAGCCCGTTTTATTCTAACCGACTTGCAAAAGAACGCTCCAGCTCGGATAAAATTTCCTTTAGTTGCAAAAGCAACCCTGTTAGCAATTTTCAAGAAACATGAGATTTATGTATTTAGTGCTATTTAAGAACGAAAAATAGTTGGGTAATCAAATTTAAAGTTGTCGTAGTTATATATTTCAAAATACAATGCAAATAAAAACGAACTAGGTCTTAAACTGAACTTTCCCATGTATTTTCTACCGGCTCATTCACAATAGCGCACTTTTTTCACTTTCCAGCAGTACATCTCAGGTCGGATATCATTTTACCAAGTATTTTTCGAAGCAGGTGTTGTTGCTTTACATGTAAATCGCTATCCTACCTAGTGTGCTTTTGCAACTCGGTTACAAAGGATCGGGCTTAATGTAATGAATTTTATAATTCTGATGGAAAATCACAATCGATTTCTTTTGCGTAGGGAGGGTATGAATGTACTTACATATGTAGAAAAATAACGGATACTTGAAGTAGATATCGTTCTAAAAACCCCCAAAAAGGCACCAATTCAATTCTAATGGATTTTCCTGCAGGCCACGCCTGCTATTAAATAGAGTCGGTAGTAGTAGGTAAAATAATGCCTTATTATACTACGTGTAATATTGTCAATATTGCATGTTAATGAATTGCCCAATGGTGACAGTAATAAATATATCTTACTCTATTGTCAACACCTATTCTATTAAGTAATAAACTGATTCATAAACTGCATACATATATACTAGCGCGATCACAGATGTTTTATTTATTTATTATTTATGTATTTTATACTAACATATAAACATACTATATACATGTGGATTCACCTAAGTACGTACTCGTACTACATATGTACATACATACAGTCATGTGTACAATACTGCATTTTCAACGACCGGAATAAGTTAAGTTGACGATTGTTATTTTTCTAATGATTAAAATGGTTTTGATTCTTTATGAATGTGACTCAGGATAAAAAGTCGCTTTTTTACAGTTGCACAATAAACAATTGAAAAGAATGTGATAAATATTCAAGTTTATGACGAAAGACGGCTTTAGATCCAATGAAAAGTGAGGGGGAAAATTAAACACTAATTTTTAGAATGAAACACTATCTGCGAACTTGAAAAGTGCCATACAGAAAAAATGTAGGGAAAACGGGGTTTGAATGTTTAACGGGTTTAAAAAATATTAATTTTTTTCTCCATACCATTAGAAAACTGCAGAATAATCGTGCCTGTATGTATATTGAACATCTCTTAAAAAAATGTGATGCAAGGAACGTAATAGAATATACTTGGACCATTTTTTGAATTTTTGTTTGACTTTTTTAACTCCCAAAAGCCTGGACATTCTATCGTAATTTATGGGTCATTTTTATTTTTATGAGCAAATTACGATGAAACTAAGTAATTGCGCTTTGTAAAATCTGTCAACATATTAAGATGAAATGAGGAATAAATCAAGAACCAAATCAGGAGCAACTAAATGCTGGCTCTAAATTTTATCGATAATAATCGAAAAGTGCGTTCTCCCATAACCAAACTGGACGATGCATTTAGAAATATTATCATTTCACTCAACTATTCCTTGAGTTTTACTACTTCTGGAAGCTTTCTCTCATGATCGTAAATTTAAGAAAAGCTATTATAACAATAAAATTTAAATGTATTCAAAATGTACACGAACTCTCACATTTATTCCTCTGACCAAAGATCTAACCAACCCTGCGTCTACAGAGTTGACAAGATAAATTAGGATTGACAAGTGTGAACGCACTTGGTTTTTGCGAAATAATTTGGACGAAAATTAGTAATTTACGTAGTTGTGTCTGGGCTTTTATCTCCGAAACTACTGTATGGGTTTTCAAACATAGGGTATATTTTATCACAGTAATAATTGGGGAAAAAACAATTACTTTTAGAAATGTCCTAGAATCATTTGCTTTACAGAAAACTTAATTTCTTTAAAGCGTAGCAGCACACGTTTGGTGTAGCTAGTTGTGAAAATTCTTCCACAACTTATGCGAGAAATTTTTTTGAACTTTTTTATCATAAATATTTGTTTAGTAATAATACTTGGTTTTTACTTACACTAAAGTCTAGTTAGTTGAGTAAATAACAGCAAATTTGTCCACATTGAAACCATAATTTCAGTCAATTGATTTGCATTGAAAAAGTACCAGTTTAAAATTCTCAAAAATAAAGTTTAGTTGTTATCTCTTGTTGCCACAGAACTAAAATTATTTTTTTGGCAACATTTCACACGAACTAAATAAAGCAAGTTCAAAACATTCAAGGCCACCCAAATGTCACCTTCTATTTGCGTTTGATTGAAAATAAAAGCGTGTTATTAAGTATTTGCGTTTCAGTTTTTTTGTTTTGTGTAATTTTGTATGCATTTTAAGTGCGAAAAGTAAGTGAATTTGATTGAATGGCCTTATTCATAAAAATTAAAATATATTTAAAGTGCTTTGTAAAGTGAAACTATCATACAAATGTTTTATTTATAAAGCCGCTAAAATCATCCTTATTTTGTTTTTATGAATTTGCATATTTATAAAGTACGCATCATTAATAACAAAATCAGGTTAGGTTGGAGCGACTGACTCTGAGAGACGCTCCCTACACTTAGGCAAATAATATGCCAATTGTGATGTCATATGCAATATTTATTCCTCTACGATATTGCAACGCTCGTTGGGGATCAAACCGTTTTCTTAGCGTAAACAACTTTAACACTGGTCTTATGTCCATTTTCGCTATCTCTCCAGGGTTTTATAGAGATGTTTTTCCGAGGGTATTTAGTCGTCTTCTGCTGAGGGCTGAGCGGTGGGAGATTAGGTGGTGTCGACTTTCTTCTTCCTCTTCGGATTTTTATTATACGAGGGCTACGTGAATCTATCGGTTTCACAGTAGGACAAGCTTTCCAAGCACTTCTTTGCTACTTTTATGGTGCTGTTAGCGAAGTTTAGATATGGCCATTGGTATACTAATACTGTCTATCCCCAGAATGCTTGGGGAAGTCGCATGAGTATAGGTTTTCCAGAGCCGCTTGATTACCGGAGCAGCTCTGTTGGGTCTTCTGAGTGGGTGCCGAATGTCTTCCTGGATAGCTTGGAGGTATTTAGTACAGTGGTCAGGAAGCCGGAAAGATATTTCTAGTTCCAACTCTGGGGAGAAGACTCCACCTCCAACTTTCTCGTCGATTTTGGAACCAATAGTATACATGTTTATAGCGTTTTGGTTACGAAGACTTGGATTTTTTAAACAGAAGAAAATCGAAAAATTACTTTAGGAAGTAAAATCTGTAATCTAGCAATAAACTTTATTAAAAACATCCATTACCCGACCTCATCGAATATGTTTTAAAACTTTTATGTAAGTATGAACATATTTCTAAGTATGAAACAATACTCTTAAATTCTCATCATCCCCGTGCTATTGTATGGCGCAGAACTGTGGGTGTTGTCAACATCGAATTAGATGGTCCCTGGATTGTTCGAAAGTTCCCCTTTCCATTGGAAAGAATCGGTGAAGAAGGATTTGGCTTCACTTGGTGTGTCTAGTTGGAACCATTTACTTTGCCTTGCTAACTGGTGTGTTGTAATCGTCAAATTCCCCTAGGAGGTTATAGCGTCAATTAAGAAGAACCATCGGCGCTTGTAATTGTTTTATAGTTGAAAGAACTTGTTCTTTGATTTAACTACACGGTTTCGAAATTATTGCTATTAGAAATGGACAACAAAGTTACGAAACGATGGTTGAGCGAAATTGAAATGTGAACAGAATTACCAAAACAATCAACGATCGTATATTAAATCCATAACTACCTTAATTGGTTTCGGAATGTTCAAATTTTCAAGTCATTAAAATTCAAATTAATTTTACTGAGTTTTTTGGCATTTTATTTTTAGTCGCAATCTTAAAAATGAGTTGACTTGAAAGCAATAAATTGTCATTTAATCCAGGTTAATTATTTAAAGATTATACAAATATTATAAAGAAAAACTGAGCAAAAATATCGAAAGCGAAAAAATAGTTCACTAATCGCAAAAAGTGACACTGCAGTTTATTTCGTGTTTGGTTGCTTTGCGACCTAATTTATAATACATCTTATTATTTTGGACTGCTGCAAGCCAGCTTTCAATGTGACCTAAACATTTGTTTATCATTTGATGCTAAAAATTTTGCAAACAGCAAATCAGCAAAACCGACAATAGAAGATAGGAGCAGAAAAATGTATTGATAATAAATGCCCTGCTATGCATACATACATACATAATATAGACGTACATATGTATATATTTTGAAGCATCATTTAATTATGTATGACATGCATTTGTGTTAACGGCGACTACTTTTGTGGTCAAAGAAATCGTATGGACAAAACATGCAAACTGTTACATTAAATTCATAAGCAATATTTGAAACAAATATTGTATATATGTAAGTAGGTAAATCTGAAACCCATTTAGAAATTTGTTTACATTTTTCATTCATTCATCTCAAAGTACGCTTATGTGGATATAGTATTTTTTGTTTTTTTTTTATTGTTTTTTGTTTTAAATTTCCTCACATTTTCGAAAATCATGAGTGTATCATATTATTTAAAGTTCAAAATGGATATAATTAATTTAGTTGTCCCAAAAAAAAGATAAATGTTCACCTTTTCATTAAAAAAAGATTCGTTAAGTTACTTATTAGTCACTCCAAGTAAACGAGGAAAACCACATAAATTTTAAATTGCATTTATTATTCCTATTTCAGAATTACCTACAGCATAATAAATGTATTTCATTAATCTATTCAGAAATACTTAAAAATGTGCAGAATTTAAAAGAAATAACACACAAATAAGGTTCGAAGCAATATCAAAACAGTATAGTATTTATAAAGGGTGGGTAAATTTTAAGGGCCGATGTTGATTTTGAATAAAATACAAATTATTTTGGACATTATTGTAATTTCTTTTTATTATGATAATATGATGTGGTTCAATTATGTATGGAACAAAATATCGGCGAAAGGTCCGCCGCGACCTCGGTCCAAATTTTCGATGACGCTGAGACATAATTGAGGTTCTATGCCGTTAATGTGTCGAATTATCTCATCCTTTAGCTCTTGAATTATTGCTGGCTTATCGACATACACCTTTTCTTTCAAATAACCCCAAAGAGAGTAGTCAAATCACATGATCTTGGTGGCCAATTGACATCGTCACCACGTGAGATAACACGACCATTGAATTTTGTCGCGCAAAAGAGCCATTGTTTCGTTGGCTGTGTAGCAACTGGCACCATCCTGTTGAAACCACATATCGTCCACATCCATATATTCCAATTCGGGCCATAAAAAGTTCGTTATCATCTCACGATAGCGAACACCATTCACAGTAACTGCCTGACCGGCCTCATTTTGGAAAAAATACGGCCCGATGATGCCGCCAGCCCATAAACCGCACCAAACGTCACTCTTTGTGGGCCCCTTTTTTTTCGACAATCACTCATGGATTATCATTCGCCCAAATGCGGCAATTCTGCTTATTGACGAATCCACTGAGGTGAAAATGTGCCTTTGTGAGGTGAAATGTGCATTTTGATTTGAACGCCCATTTTCATAATAAGCCTGAATAACTTTAACACGTTGCTCGATTGTGTATCTTTCTATGTTCAAATTGAGTTAGTCTGAAATTGGGAAATGTAAAATGAAATGAAGAAAAAAACTTGACGTTTAGGTGTGGTTCATATTCAACATCGGCCCTTAAAATTTAACCACCCTTTACATATATTTCACTCAACTACAAACTAGAAGGAATGCAAAAAAATGTTCTTTATTACTTTTTTCTTCAAATTGCGATATTTTCCCCCGTTTGACTAAAAGTTTATTTAGAATAAATAAAAACCTACTTAAAATGAAACCTGTTTTCTCAAAAAGTAGTAAATATTTCTTAATCGCCAAATTTTTTCTAATTTTTCTTTCTTTTAATAGGTAATTTAAGCAGATAATAGCTAGACAATTTTTTTTTTTGAGAGTAGTCGGCTTTGATTGCAGTGGTCACCAGCCACGTTCCAGGGACGACCATTTTTGAGTGAATTATTATTAAAATAAAAAATAAAATTTTATTCATTATTTTTAAATGGAGAAAAAATGTTCATACGTTGTTCAAGCAATTTTGAACAACGAATAAATTTCCAAACATCATACAAAAATTTTGAGTAACAATCTATTAGTTCATCATTCATCATTCAAATATAGGGACTGTAACAGTTACAATTTGTATTATAAAGATTAGTGGGCGATCTTGTAGTTTTTATTCAATTACTCATTAAATAACAGTTACTTTTGTTTTTAATTTTAAAATTCATAAATAACAGTTCATTTTATAAATCAAAAATAACAGTTATTGAAGACTTTAATTTATAAAAGTCGCTGACATTTATTTTTTAAGTCATACTTTTAAAAGTCAATTTAATATTACGGAGAAAATAATATGAATAATAAAAATTTTTCGGTTCCCCCGCGAAAAATTAAAATTACTGTTTTTAGTATGACTTAAAAAATAAAAGCTAGTGAATGATTTATATTGATGACTTTTATAAATAAAATTCTGCTATAAGAGTTATTTTTGATTTATAAAATAAAAATAATAAATAACTGTTTTTGATTTATAAAATAAAAATCAAAAATAACTGTTATTTTTTTTAATTTTGAATAGAAATTGCACTTAATTTAAAAATTCTCGGTGAAATAAGAAATCCATTGGTATATTACACTTGGTTGTAGAACATTCATTTCATAGCGAATTTTCCAATGACAGTTTTCAGAAACAACTGTTCTTTTCCGTCCTTGTTCAAATACGTTTGAAAAACGAATAGATTTTTTTAAAAATTAATTTTTACACCATTAAATTATTGAGTTTCCTGATAACTTGCATTCTTGTCACAATCATTCCAATAATAAATTTAAACTCTGCTGGAATTTTTTATAAAGGAATCGTATACATTAGTTATTTGTCTATGTTAGAAAACAAAAAAAAATTTTCTGCATTGGATTAATTTTTACGTTATACTGTATTGATTTATTATATTTATCCTTCCGTCATCATCTCGATATCGTTAGCAGTTATTATAGTTATAGTAGTTTTAGTATCATTATCTATTATGTTAGTATTAAATACAATTTTAATATTAATAGACATATAAACGTAATTTAACTAATTAAATTATTTATATATATACACGAACCTTATAACAGAAAGATACAGTTTTTTAAGCCAAATGAACAATATTGCAAATAATAATTATAATATGTTTTTGTTTTGATTTCGATATTGTAACTAAATCAGCTAGAAATGAGAATTCCGGGTGCGAAAGATTCCTAGTGTGCACAGAACTTGATTTTTCTTACTATTTTATTACAAATGAAAATATTTACAATATCATATTAAATGCATACGTGGTTTTTTTGATCAGCTCTTGTAGAAACTGGTTTCAGAATGTTTAAAGTCATTAGCAACTATTACTAAAATTAATTTCACTAAAATTCTTGAGTTCATAATTAAATTGCTTTTTTTTTTTAACAATAACCAGATGAAAACAGTAAATTATTTTATAGCCTCTGGTATATGGACATTCCGAAAACTTGCTTGTCACCTTTTAGATTTTGGTATTAAAGTACATACTTAATGGAGGGTTAAGTTTTTTAAATAACATCATAAAAAATGTAATCTTTGTAAATTATTTATTTATAAAATTCTAATTCACAAATGTGTGTGAAAAAAAAACAAATACACAATTCATTTCAGTAGCTATTAAAGTAAGCACCAGTTGCCCAATTTCAAAGCAAGTTCATCTTTGCCACCCATTAAAATAAAAGTGAAATATGTATTACACTGTGTGATAATTTTATGGCAAATCAACCCGGACTTTATTATTATTTACTGAAGGATTCGCAAAAGCTGGATTGAATTTTTTTTACGACTTACTAAAGTATTCCTTTACCTAAGTTGTTTTGAAAATAGTAGGCAAATGGTTCAAATATATTGAAATATTGGTTATTAAATTTAGAAGAGAAAGATATATTGATGAAATTTTTGAATGAAAATACGAGAATGTACTTTAAACGCGTAGCATGTAAACATATCCAAATTTTCATTGCTTAACTCGGATATTTTGTTTCTTGGAACTTGGGTAATATTTTTGTAAATTTTTATGTGGTGTCCAAAAAAATGTAACTCACGTATTCCTTTCTTCAACCCAATCTTGTATCTGTATCAAATTTGAGCAAATTATGAACCTTTTATAGTTTCTGAAATATCGCATTCCGATTTCTCCTATTCTTTAAACCAACATACCATAGGTCAAAGGCATGTATACCTAGTTTCGCTGCGATATCACAAACTTTCCCCAAGTTATGGGGTGTATGGACGGACGGACAGACAGACAGTTGCTAATTGATTTCTCTTTTCAATCTGAAAATTTTGGTATAAATATGGCTATATCTATCTCGGTTGCTTTCGGCTGTTACAAATAACCGTTATGAGCACTAGTGCACTCTGCTCACGGTGGACTAAAAATAAAAGGTGAACCCGATTATTGTACCGCTAATCCTTTCTTAGCGATTTTTACAGTATCAGCTGGGTTTTCTATATTTCCTCTCAGTTGTTTCTCATGTCAAATCAAATGCTACGTCAGGGATGATAAATGAACTTTTCGAAATTGTGCCAAATGTCAGAAAACAATGTACCAAATTAAACAAAAACGTACTATTTATTTACTTTAATTTTCAGTAAAAAATATTTTAAATACATATATTTGTAATTTGACATTTAAATAAATATTTTAAACAATAACAATTAAAAGTGAAAATATATATTAGGGTTTCTTTTTGCAGCGCAAAAGTTTATCCAACTTCTGGAATATTTTCCCGAAGGAATTTCGAAGTTCAATTCAGCCGGTGTCTCAAATAGTTAATATACTTATGAAATATTTATACAGAAACTTCTTTCATTCGAAAATTTTAATTAAAAATGTAGTTATAAAAATAATAATAAATAAAGAATTCACAGAATTTGTTTAGATTAGTACTAAGAGAGATAAATAAGTTTGTTTGTAGTTTTCGACAACTAAACAACAAATAAGTATTCTACTTATTGTCTAGTCTATTTAGAAGTTTGATATTTTTTACACCAATTCGCTTGCAAATATTTGGAAAACCCATGGTGCACTCTCAAAACACTTCAGCCAATTTTCTCTTTACCTGATATTCGTGGTACCTACTTGGCTATTATTCTTTGAAGCCTTCTGAAGAGAAACAGAGCTAGTCAATTGGAAAATATTGATTTTCAAGGATTCTATACCATTTCTACGAAAAATATGTTTTCCCATATAGGGGATGAGATCACTTCAACTTTACTTTTTCCCTATGTAAGTATGTATGTAGAGTGATTTATTTGATTTAAGAAAAAGTTCTTGTTTTTGAGGTATGTATAAACATTTTTATTAAAATTTAATTGTGCTGCTTCTCATTTACATAAATTAAGCTACTTAAGTATGAAATTATGCAAAACATACTACATGCGCCTACAATCAATAGTAATTGAAGTTGAGTTAGGAATACAAGATTTTTTACCAAGATAAACAAAATTGCGACTCATCTAATTTCTCACACTGAAACCTGTATTTTTAAATTCTTTACATCTAAATTACACAGCCTGAAAATGAATAAAATTATTTAATCGTGAATCCATCATTTAAGCCATCAACTAATTTGCATTTATAAGTGGATGCTTAAAAAGATACAAGAATGATATATGTATTTTTTATGCAGATATGAATATTTAAATACATAAAAATGCAAATTAATTTTATGAATTAAGGCCTATTAATTCTAGAAAGTAAAAGTATACAAATTTTAGTTTCAAGCTAAGAGACCAATATGCCTTAATTTTTTCGCGAAACAACTTTTGTTTTACTTATGTAGATACATATGTACATCAAGGCGAATTCATATAAGGTGGTGCTACTATAGCCGCCGATTTGGTTTTTTTATTTACCAATTTTACAGAAGTTGATAGCAAGATAAACCAGGCGAATTCGCTGTGTAATTTTGTGTGCGAAATGTCAAAATCTGACTTCGCCCAGTACATAGAACGTAGATTACAAAGGAGTTGCATAGTGACATAAGCTCAAATATTCTGTTGACATATCCGATGAAAGTATGCAACTTCTTAGTAATCTACGTTCTTTGGCCCAGTATTGCTCATGTATTTTGTTAGTGTAATTTTTCGAGTGAAATGTCAAAAACTGAATTCGCCCAGTTTCCTCATGTACTTTGCTCGTGTAAACAAAACAACCCAGAACAACCCAGCAAGGTGATGTTGTTAAAGCAGCTAATCTCTTCTTCTTCCACTATATTTGTATTTTTCCTTTGCCCATGACATCCTAAAAACGAAAACTAATGGCATCCATTCTTCTATTCTTCATTATCGTGACGTCTTAAAATTGAAAAAGTGTGTGTATGTAAATTTTGATAACTTTTACGCAAAACCAAAAACAAAGTATATGGGAATTTTGTAGTTGTACTTGTAACTCGGTAGATGAATTTTATCAAAAATGAGTCAGTGCTTTTCACACTCTACTGTCTTTTCACGGTATTTAACCTTCTAGTGAAGAAAACCTTTTTTATGATCGATTTATTAAACAACGAAAATTTACAACAAAAGTTTTTAAAATGAATTTTGATAATTTTTAGAACTAGTTCTTTTTATTGCATTTTGTTTGTTAGATTACTTAAATATTGATTGATGTCTCTTAACAGACATTTTTCATAAGGGCAGTTCATGTTTAAATGCAAATATCCTGACATCATGACATTTGCAAATTATGTAACAAATATCCAGATGCAAGACTGGATTACACTGTTTTGTGATTACCCTTAAACATTTTCAAATGTTTGTTACATATAGATTTTATAGCGTATATTTTCGTATTGCAAAGTTGATATTTATGTTCCTTCCACTCTTCATTCGATGAATCGAGAATACCCCTAATAAGATAATAAGTATAAGGTGCATGTATGCAAGTAGTATATGAAGCTTATAAAAATGAACATACGCTTAGTAATCCAATTGTGTGCCGTCGAAAGTGAAATTTGAATACTGTTTATGTTTGTTAGTTTAAATTGGATAAGAAAAAGCAAACACATTTTTTTTCTTCGTGTATGGTTGTCATACGACGAATTCCAGAAGTTGATATACATAAATGCAATTGTGCTGAGGATGTGTCCGATTTCTTTTAAAAACATATTCGTACAAGAGTGTACACTTGTTGGATTATTATTTGTGATATTTGTGATATGAATAAATACATACGTACATACGTACATATTTAGTTATATACATACATAGATTGTATTCTAATAAATGGGAAGCAAAATTCGATATTCGTATGCATGTAAGTAAATAGCTGCATTTGAAAGCTTTTCCTTGCTTTTTGGGAGGCGGCCAGAACTAGGCAAATATTTGTCTGTCATTTAATGTTTCACGTATTTTCTTGATCTAACTAGGAACCAAGCGAACAGTATTTAGTTTCAATTTATGCCACCACTACAGTGAATTACGTGTAAAATGTTCCTGTTCTGAAAGATCTCTTGTCATCTTAGTATTTAAGCTTTTCTAAATGTAAGAGTTTATGTTTTGTATTTCTTTATCTAGTCGCCACAAACACAAGTGGCAAATCTCGGTACTACTTCAAGCATTCTAAATATCAATTCGTATATTGGAGTGCGAGTATATTTCGGAAAAATAAAAAAGTCACTCACGTTATTTTGCTAATAAGACGAGACTATAAAAAGTGAGGAATATAAATTATTATATGTGAGTTTATGAGTTTTCAACATGATCTTAGAAGATAGATCCATTCTCTTTTGTCAAACTCCTTTACTAACTATGTTTCGCACTTTTCGTGCTACCAACATTAAAGCAAAAAAGAAATGCACTGCGAAAGCTTAATGAGGATTAAAATTTGGGCAATTCATGAATTCATGAAAAGAAGCTTGAAAGAAATATAAGTTTCAGTGTTAATAAACAATTAGAGAATCTAAGATAATCGAATCCTGAAATATCAACTTTTAACATAATTGTTTTCTCAACTCTTATATTCCATTTAATTACTTTTAGTACAAAAAAATATATGATTCTTGGAGTATAGCTACTGAATTATTGGAAAAGTGATAACAATAGTAAATGTAATAAATTAAAAAAAAAAAAAAATAGTGATCGGGTACTTTTATCGATAAGATCCTACTGCCTTGGGAAATATATTCTACTCATTTACGCAGCTGTTAATATAAAATTAGCTGAGTTGACTTAGACTCAAAATAAGATTGTACCAAAACATATGTATATTTTTTTTCGGCCTCTTTTTTTGCATCAACAATAATTTTTATGAGCTCAAGGCCATTTATTTATTAGGAAGTAGCTGTGTTTGCAAAATAGGAAGATAAAAAAGCAACAACAGTACACGCGGCTTACTTAGTACAAGGGGTTAGGGCGATCAATTGCCTTAAGGAGTACGACTACAAGTTCGCCGTGGAAGATGTGGGTTAGGGGTTAGGTGCCTGCAGAAGTCATTTGAGAAGGTGTTGTGATCTCCGAAATAGCTATAACTGCTACCACTATTGTTTTTTCAATAAATTCCCAATAAATAAATGACCTTGGGTTGAAAAAAAATTATTGTTGATTTTTTCAAAACTATAACAAAACTGTAGTAAAGTCGTGTTAGTATATTGAAAATTTGTTTATAAGAATGGCCGAAGCTGATGCATTGAAGGTAATAGAATAAATTTGGAGTATTTTTAGAATTAAAGTATGTTTCTTTGTCTGGTTGAACTCAAAAATCCCCGAAATTACTGGATGGATTATCAAGTGCCTTTAATTTGTGACTTGACAGTAGTTTCGGCCATAACGTAGGGTAGATATTATCAAAACATAATATGGGAAAGAAATATAGTTTCTTTTAAACGACATCAACTTACATCTGCCAGTAATTGTTTTTTGTTCCTGATTTTTTTTTTAATTCTCAACTTGCATGCCGGGTATGGCTAGTGTTTAATACATTTTTGCTACTAGGAAAAAATAAAATTAGTTTGACATATCCCCTTTTCTGTCTTTATCGTTCGAGCGTAATCAGCGGCAGTGTAAATTTTTTTGAGGCAAACGATTGGCGATGCGCGCTAGAAAAATGGCGTCGCAGAAAGCTTAACATTTACAGTGTTGCCATATTAGAATTTCTGAACTTTCTGATGATCCAGCAAAAGTAGTTTGCTCATTTCCGAACACTCCCAGATTTTCAAATAATTTAACTTGCTTTCATGTGCACAAAAATATGAGCATTGGCGAGTTACTATCTTAATTATTTTGACAGGGGTCAACTTTTATCGACTGTAGACTCGTTTTTAACGTCTAAGCTTTGGGTCAATCTACTCACATAATTCCAAATAAGAAGAAGAAGTCGCCTATTTGCACTGCTTCGTTAAATTTATGTTGAACAGAGGAAAAAGTAAAAGAAACACAAAAACAAATCGAAAGATTTATATAGACGGTATTTTGATGGTGTCATAGTTTTGAATGGGGTTACCCCTTAGTTTTATATGCAAATACAAAATACAAAACGGTATTTTAAAGGCGGTACCAGCAAATTTTGCAATCAGGTCATTAACGACCGCCAGACACAGAAAAAAATCGAATAAAAAATTAAATATATGAATTATTACATAACTTTTTGTTTTTATTTTGTATGAGCAGTATAATGAAAATGGCACATTAGCAAAGCAGATCGAATAGATAGAATACATTAGTTAGCCGCTAATAAAGGTCAGCATATTTTTATGCATGCTTTATTTTAATTAAAATGTACATATGTATGCAATTTGCGCCCTCGCGTTTACCTTGTGCGCACCTAAATAAATATGTAAGTAAGTATTGATATTTTGCACGAAATCGCCTCGCTCATACCAATTAAAAATGTGAAAAATCGCTCATTATCAGTTGAATGTTAATCCTTATCATATATGTACACATAAATGTTGCATATATTTGCAATATACATATATACAACAAAAAATACATAATATTTAATGCATATGTATGTACAGGGTTGCTCTAATCAAAAAAAAAAAAAATACATAAGTAAAAAATTTCATCACAACTTTTTTCGCCTTCAAAGTTTCGCAAATCTTTTTGGACAGCAGACGAAGAATGAACAAATAAAGAAAAGGACTGACTTAAATACATAATTATTGAATGACAGTGAATCAACTTAACTTTCAAAATATGAATAAAAATACGAGCATATATAAAAGTATGTATGACATTAGGGTGGCCCTTAAATGTAGAAAGGAAATTTTTAAATCAAGTTTCCTAAACTTCACTACTATATTTGACGTTATCACATATTAATTTTGGTCTCGATTGGAGATGGTGAAGGCTTGTCTCACGGTGGGCAAAGTTTCGATATGCCATGAATACTTAAGAAATAAAAATAATTTTTTTTAAGCTAATACCTAAAATTAATTGTAATTGTCTCGGGTTGGAACTAAAATTTCAATATGATATGAATGGTATTACCGTTTGAGGGGGTGAGACTTCTAAAAAAAATCGTTCATTTGATTTTTAAGGGCCACCTTAATGTGAATTAAGTGGCATCTTCAAAGTCGTTTTTTAAGCTAAAGAAAATAACCAAGGTGGGTATTTATCTACGTGATTTTAGGCAATTTATTAGCTACTTTTGACCAAAATAGCAGTCCATATTGCCCTGAGAGAAATTGATTCAAAACTGAAAATCTTTAATTTATTGATTCAAATATTTTAGTGAGAATTTCTATAAAAAATACATGCATGCAAATTAATAGTCCATTTAATTATGGTAGTACAGTATTGTACAATAAAAAATGTATTTTATTCGTACGTTTTATGGATATAATTGCTCAATGCTATTAACAATAAATAAATCGTAATAACGGTAATTTTTAGCCAGTTGAATTTTGCACTTGGTTATACAAAAATTTAAAAAAAATAACCGATACTTTGAACAAATTCCCAATTTTTAAGAACTCGTTCATCAAATGTACTCGATACTTTCCAACACTACAAAAAGAAGAACTATGCTATGTACATATATCTACGAAAATATAGCAGCAATTGTAATCTATGTAGTTAGTTTTAAATGCATATGTAAAAAAGCAAGTACATAACTTAAACACACCACAATGATTAAATAAGTAGTACTCGTATTATCATCATTTTAATCAAAACTAAGCGCAATAAATATGTATAATAATTTGTTTGGCAAATTCGTTGAAGCTTACACCCAAAGTACAACTCGCATACACACATAGTATATATGTATGTATGTGTAAAGCGCAGGATTTACACTAGATGCTTCCAGTGTTCAGGCAAAGGGCCGCAAATTTGGGGGGGCGGCAAAATTAAAAAATATAATAAGAATTTTTTTTTAAAGCCACCGTAAATTATTGAAATGCGTAAGAAAGTTGTGATCCATGAGAAATATGTTGATGCTGATTGAATTTCTTGCATTGTTCGATCCATTCTTAGATGAGTATGTTAGAAGATTTTCAATACAGTTCAAGTATTATATTTACTGGATCTACACACCGCTGGGAACTTCTAAAAACTAATGCTGACAAAAATTGTTCTTAAATCTTTATCTGCAACAAGATGGTCAGCTTGCCAAGAAGCAGTTAATATGCTACATCAAAATTACGGCGAAATTATTGAAACTTTAACCATCATTGAATATGATACGACTGAGAACGCGAGAGGTCTTTTTATGCACATCCTTTCATCGTCATTTTTGACAACCTCGATTCTAAATTGCGGAGAAGATACCAACAAATTTTTAGTTTTCACTGCATTTTCCGATATAAATTCCAGTGCAATTCGTAAAAGATCAGAACATTTTAGGAATATCTATAACTCAGACCTCGAGTTTTCATTGGGTGACGAATTGGTGCACTTCCACGCGTATTACTCTGAGAAAAAATTTTAAACTAATTCACCATCCGACATTTTGAGACACTGAGTTCCCAAACATAGAGATAGCATATCGAATAATCGTCACATTAGCTGTGACGAATTGCGGCGCAGAACTTTTTTTTCATGTCTGAAAAGGACCAAAAACCATTTATGTTCAACTATGAGTTGAAATCGTCTAAGCCTAGCAATTCTGTGAATTCTCATTGGCTTGGACAGTTAGCGGAAAAAAGTGAGACGTGTTTACCTTTGCGAAAATGTATCAGAACTCGCAATTCTTCGGCAATTATCGTGCTTGTTCACTGAAGTTTTCTGATATATATTATAATGGGCCCGTTTCTTTGTAACCTAGTTGCAAAATAACACTGGGTCGGATAAGAAATAACATGTAAAGCAACATCACTAACTTGGAAAAATATGCGAGCTGAACCAACTAGGTTAAATGATATTCGACTTGATGCGTAGTGTTGGGAAGTGAAAAAACTGCGCTATTGTGAATTAGCCCAAAGAAAATACGTGATAAATTTAGATTTAAGACCTAATAAGTTTTTATTTGTATAGTATTTGTAAATATATAACTACATAAACTTACAAATTGCCGGCACAACTATTTACCGTTCCTAAATAGCACCAAATCGCAACTTACATGAAAGAGGCTAACAGGGTTGCATTTGCAACTAAAGGAAATTTCATCCGAGTTGGAGCGTTCTTTTGCAACTCGGTTACAATAAAACGGGCCCAATGTTGCTTTGTAGAGTGATTTTATGTATCCTTCGATTATTGGATTTGATTTATTATGAAATGATACGAAAGGTGTTACTATATTTCACGCTTTTTAAACGACATGTTTGCCAACTTCAAATTTTGTTTACGTATAAAAATGTAGGTGATTATTCTCTCATAATTACGCGATAAATTAAATTTAAGCTCCATGTTTTACGTTTGTTTAAGGTGCAATCTGTATATTTCAATGTTTTTTTATGTATATAATTTTTTTTTTCAACTATATGCATACTTATGTATATTTTCGAAATAAGATGCCGGCATATTTCAGAATACCCCGTGCGGCATTTTAAGTAAATCCGACCCTGTACGTTTATTGTATATATAATATTTACAATATCTATTAAAAGTGATTGCGTTACATTAAGCCTGTATACTTTTTTAATTTTCATAAGTACTTACTTATATAAATAACTATGTAGTATAACCATGTATGGTATTTCATTCTTTAATTAATGCAAATAATGAGATGTAATTGTTTAGTAGTCGTGCCTTAAACACAACACTTGAAACATACTTGCATTTATAGTTATACAATATGAAAAATCACGATATTTACACAAATGTGTAGTACTGGCACTGCTTATTGTATTGAGGTACATCTGTCAGCTTTATCATTTTAGTTTCATATTTTTTTCAATATCAATAAACAATTAACTAACTAAAACCATATTGCCTATAAATAAAATTTTAAAGCATTTTGAAAATACGAGTACTTATTTATACAATTGGCAAATGCATTTTGCCGATACGATTGCTAGACTTCAGATAACTTGTGTTGATTATAATAATATTTATTATTGTGTATATGTGGTTTTTGGATTATTGGTTGCTTTATATTTTGCGTTTTGTTTCCTTTTCTATTTTCTATTTGTATTTGTTTAATCACAATGTGATAATCTACATATATACCAAAATATCATTTACAATCGTTGTATTGTGTTGCACTTGGCATGGCAAATTAATGGTAAACATGTGTTGTACGAAATATTTAAAATTGATGCTGATTAAGTGTTCTTTGTGTTTTTGTTGTGAGCAACTGCATTATACAATATTTATATACAGACCGTTAAATAATTCATAATTCATAGCCTACACCATAAGCTCAGTGAGGTTTGATTGTCATTCGCATTTTTTGATGCATCCGTCCTCCAAAGCCTACTGAATTTCATCACGATAGTAAGATCGGAGTACGTAAATGTAGTATATATTTATTACTAGTTGATAACCGCAGCTTTGATTACAACTTTTTCATAAACTTATAGCAGATTTTTAAAGCTAAAATTGCAGCTTCCTATAGTCACAGTAATCATTAAATCGACTCTAAAGCTAGTAGCAATTTTTTTTACCATAATTTTCAATGGATTAGCTGCCAAATATAACTAAAGGGGGGCAAAGATTGTGCCGATGGCGATCGAAAAATATTTACGGTCTGCACATGTACAGGGTGGCGCAAAAGTCGTCGTGCTAGTGGTGGCAAATGTCAATACATTTATGAAATGTTTAAGTCAAAAATAAAAGGAATTGGTTTGAAGTAACCATGGAAAGCGTTTGTTATCGCATTTTGGTGATATTCCCTGGCCTACAAGAATTCCAGATTTGACTTTTTAAATAAGTCAGAGTAAACAAAATTGAAGTCCAAAGAACATGGTCTGACAACTTTTGCGCCACCTTGTACATAACACTCTCAATACGATATTCAGGAACGTTAAAACAAATATTGCGATATTTGAAACTTCCATAAGATTTGGAAAGAAAATACATATGTATGTATGTTAGCAGACAAGCGTTTCTGCTTATATAAAAAATAAATAAAAAGATTTAAAGATTTAAAGTTTTATACCACAACACCTATAACTATAAAATAAAAAAACTAGGGAACTGGTGCGGAGAAAACGGTAATATTCCATATAATAATTGAATAATATTGGACGTATACAATTCGTACAATCGGAATTCGTATGATGGTCCTAGTAGTGGAAACAACGGTTGTCGCAAAAATCGCTTGGTCTCCAGTTGCGTGATAGATTGGAACTCCCTCCCATAGTATTTGGAAAGAAAATAAGTAAACAGAGAAGCGTTTCGGCTTATATAAAAAATTAATTGATTGAAATGTCGGCTTTTTAATTAATGTTGCCTTAAATTGTTATACCGTTCGCCTCATTCGCTCGATTTAATTCCAGAAGATGATTAATCGATCAATAAACAATGCAAAATATTATGCAATATATTTAAGGCATACGTGAGTGTAAAGTACCCAGTGTGACATTATATTCAACTTTCGATCCTGAACTAGAAGAGTGCATTTAAATGAAGGTTCGCTTTATTAAGCTAAGGGAGGCTATCCAGACACCGAGCTTGCTTTAATTTTTTATAAAAATATAGTTCATTCTGTAACAAAAACCATATACATAAATCCAAGATTTAAAAATTGTGCAAATCATAAGAAAATTTCCATGACAATATCAATCTTAATAATCAGAATTGTTACAAGACTATTGGCTGTGCAGTTTTATAGCCAATTCAATTTTATAATTAGAAAGTGCAAGCCTAAAGCGCCTCAATAATAATAAAATGTTCGAAATAAATAAAAAACCAAAAAGGCACTGATTTTAACTACACAAAGCTTATTAGATTTGAACTTAGTCGAACTAAAAATATAGACGAGTCGACTACAGCGCCATCTAAATAGCGCCGCCTAATGGATTATTATACTATATGTAGCTTATGTCCATTCCACGGGTATAGATCACATTATATAGTACTTATATATTATATTTACTTGTTTTGGTAATATAATACATATGTACATATTTATCTATATATATTCATGATCCTCAACTGAATTCCTACCAAGTGTCAGATAATGACAGATAAGGTAATGTATACTCTTCCGCTCTACATTCCTGACCATACCTTATCTATTGAGCTGAGATTGATTAGATCATTGAAATAAACCCAGACAATTGCAATTATTTACTTGCATAGCAGACAACATTGTAATCCGTCAGTTATAGAATATACTATAAGTAGATTACTAAATTTGGCACTGTGAGATTTCTTTATTTTCGCAAACCTCAAAGTGAGTGAAGAAAGTCTGTGAAGTAGAGATAGCGTTCTCATTCGGCACGCTTGCTACAAATTTCAATTTTATCATTCGAGCTTGTGGAAAGAGCAACGCAATCGAGTTCAGCTCCAAAAATATAAAATTAAAAACTATTTGTGAATTAAAAATAAAATTAAAAAAGACAGGCAAATCGATTGCCATACATAGAACGACAATGTTGTGATGAAACCAGTTTCCAGTGGCGATTTTCGAAGAAAGAGCTAGTACACACGCTTCCAATATAAACGCCATAGACTTTTCAAAAATGTATGCTCTTCATTTTTATGACTTAGATTTTATTTATATAAAACAAAGAAGACTGCAATCAAATGCAGTGCCTACAAAAAAAAATCACCACGTTGAATGCTGAATTGGCGACAGTAGTTGGCTGCCAAATACTGAAAAATTCCAAGAGGAAAGTTAGGTTGCGGAAGCAGAGAACTGGCTTAAACAAAATTTCATGTTTCAAAAATGTTGTAATTTAGTCATTGGCGAAGCTGTGTATAAACCATATTCCAAATTAAAGTGAAGAGCACAAAAGTGTTGTATCAAAAAAATTTGCTTTAAATATAGAATACAATGCATTTTCGTCTTCAGTGTTTAAACAAAAAATTTAATTCACAGAAAATATGTACAACTATTACAAAAGAACGTAGATTATAACGACGTTGCATCGCTCCCATCGTTCTTTTAACAGGGCTATTGCTGCTTGATATTAGAATCTGATTACATTCAACTGGTTTCTGGTGTGCTGAAATTGTACGAGATTTTCTGTAGTAATAATGTTATAATAGATTTTAATCTGGAATGATTTGAGAGGTTGTGTGCGGCTTTTTACAGGTAGGGGTCGTATTATTTCTACCGTTTATACCTGTTTAATGTGCCTTAGTTATGACGTCAGGTAATGCCGATTTTAATTGGGTCTCATTGATTGCAGTGATCATTGATGGGTTAATATAATTGAAACAAATTATGGCATATCTGTTAAGACTTAATAAGGCTGCCCGCCGTTAGTCTTAACACCCATTTTTTCGCACATATGGGCAAAAGTGAAATATAGCTTCAGGTTCATATTTCGCGACTATTTACATATATTTTAAGTTTTGAAAGGTACAAATATTTTGATGAAATTCTATGTGCTCTTTAACTAAATGGATAACAGTTTAGTTACCAGTTTCAGAACAGATAAGGTCATCTTAGGAAATACTTATACTGTTAATGTTTGCGACGGTGTATTTGTTTGAGGTCGCAAATTTGATAGTAGGATTAGGGGTTTGATTTATTTATTATGATTTTTGCTTAATTGATCTCAATTCCACTTCATAGTTGCCGAAAAGTTATAAAGGGAATGATAGAAGTAAAGTACTGTTTTTAGTTAAAGAAACTGGAATTCAGTGCAAACATTTTTCAATTGTATTCATACACTGAATTCGTTGACTAGAAATGAGATTTTTTGGAGCGAATTCTAGATAAATAAGTAGTAGATATGTATGAACATATATGATAACCTTTTTCCAATTTGTAGCTTATCTCTATAAGATCAACGTAATCGCTGATTTCCTCATCATCGGCGGAGAAGCAGCGATTCAGTTATCACGCTTTTATTAATTTAAAAACAAATCAGTTTAAAAAATTAAATTTTTCGGTATTTATGATAGAACGTTACAAGCTTACCTAGCCTAAGTTATTTAAACATTATTCAATTTAAACTTTTACTTTCTTCTTTGTTTACTAATCTTGTAAATATTTGTTAGCAGTAAAATGAAAGAAAAAATTATTTTGATTGATGCTAAATAGATACAAACCAATTTACTTACATACCTTTGTGTTTGTATTTCGAGCTTTTCGGCCGGTTAATTAAAATATTTATGTTTTTTTAGCAAGTTTTTTACACTTAATAGTTATAGTAAACAATCTATGACAGACATAAAACAAAATAGCCATTAGCATTTATTGCGATGACTTTGATAAACGACTTCGCTATTCGCAGATAAGCCTTTCTAATAAAATTAAATCCACGAGGGCCGTGCCAAAACTACGACCACAATCAAAAAATTTGATTACATGTACAAGGTATGACAAATTAATGTAAATTAAGAATAAAAATGACTAAACAAAAAAATGCAAATTAATTACTACTTAGATATTTACTTTAATATTTCTTATAAACGATTATTAATTGCCAAGAGCTAATATAAAAGAATTAGTTTATTTTTGAGTCCATCCTTTAATCAACTAATTTGCGTTTTGAAATAAACAACACCCAAAAACGAGTTTAGTTGTTTTGCTAGCTTTTAATTCTATTCTAACGCCTTTCACTGTACTTGTTTAAACAGCATTTAAGATTAACAAGTTTTTCGGATTTTTTTTTTTTTTAACATTGCTTTGACAAACGAAATGGACAGAGTATTACAACTCAACCAACAAAGCAGTTAATTTTAATGTATTCAATTCTCACCTTTACATTTTAATTAATTCTGAGTACTTCAGTTTTGAGTTGCGTTTCGAAGTGGTTATTTTTAAAGGATAATGTCAATGTCGAATAACCAGGCGGAGATTTGAGCACAACTACTTCAAAAACCGAAGATCGAGCCATTACAAATTATTTTTTTTTTAATTCTTCTCTTAGCTGAGCCAAGCGAAGTAAAAGCTTTCGACAAAAATATGTAGAGGTTTCCATTGGTACAAACGGAGGTTAAAAGAATCTGACATTATAAATCAAAGTAGACTTCAAAACCCCCTTTTGATTAAGCGCTTATTCAAAAATGATTAGCATGGGCAATAATGGAGAATTTGGACCACGATTGGAGCAGCTTAGGTTGGTGAAGGTTCATGTTTACGGAATGTAAACTTAATTGAAAATATGTGGGCTCTAAGTAGACATTAATGTGTGTTGGAAAGATTTTCCGCTATCCCTTGTTAATTTTGGTTGGGTCATCTGCAGAGTGAACAGAACGAAAAATGACTTGACAAGGAATGACGGAAAATCGATCCAATATGCACCAACTTTTCACCCTGTCGGAAAAACAGAAGATCAAAAAGAAACCATTATCGACAGCAGTGGGGAATGGACGGCATATTAACTACAGAAATAGAGTATGATAACTTTAATGTACTTTTTCTTTAAAATTTTACAGGTGAAGCTGTTTTGTGAAACACACTGTACAACATACTTACATACGTACATATCTATATGTATATATCCATAATCCATACGCACTTATTGAATATCCTCGAGCCTTATTATCCTGTGCTAATAAGATTGCATTTTCAAAGCAACCTCATTTCTATCTTCCAAACAAAAAAGGGCATTTCATACACGAGCTAATTAACAACAAATTTTACATATGTACATATGTATGTACTTTTGTATGTTTATGTTTAAGATGTAATTTATTCGCTTTTAAACGATATAATTTTTAATTGATATAATTTTTCTTTCATAGAAAAATCTTTGAGTAATCAAATGTGACCAATCACCTCAATGCACATAACTTTTGTTTACAAACAAATGCATTCATATTCCGTCAATACCATGCCATTTGACGTTCTGCATCATAAGCATCATATTTATATGCATGTCTGCATATTAGGGTGGAACTTAAAAATCAAATGAAATATTTTTTTTTTAGTCGTACCCTCTCATTCGGTTATACCTCTTGCACTAAACTGTTTTTTTTATCAATTGCTTCGATGTCGATTCGCGCACACCAGAAGTAAGTTCGAAACAGCTGTTTGTCACTAATGTTTGGAAAGCCTGGGAAAAGTTAGGCGTTTTGGGCTTTTCGAACTTTAGTTATAGAGGTGTTTTTTGGAGTTCTAGCATTAAGTGGACCCAAAATATACATAAAATCGAACTCCTCTATAACGAAGTCGTCGGGACCGGTGAAAAAGTTCGTTATAGAGAGGGCTTCGTTATAGAGAGGTCATACGAAATTTCATGTCTTTATGTTCAAGGCCTATTTAATGAAACATTGATTCATTTTATTTGTTTTATTTGTTTTTATTTCTTATATTTTAAAAAGAAGACCTTAATAAAAACACAAAAAGATTATAAGGATTATTCAGGTATGAAAAAATTGTCGACTGTAGTTTGTTTAGCTGTTTGAGCCTTTTCCTTTTCAATAAATGCTTCTAAGGAATTAATTTTATTAAATATAATGTCGGATACATCGCTTCGTGATTCAACAAATGTTAATAGAGTTTGTAATGCTGCACGCGTTTCGGAGAATGATGGAACTCTAATATATTTTTGTGTATTATAACAACTACTTTTTAGCTCTTCGTTAAATTCGTTATAGAGGAGTTATTTGCTATGGAAAATTCCATTTATGTATAACAAAAGAATTCGTTACAGAGAGGAATTCGCTATAGAGAAGTTCGTTATAGAGGAGTTCGACTGTATATGTATCTTAATATCTTCGATTGCAGTAGTATCTGCGTACGGGTTGCGAATGTGCAAATTTTCTTACATTTAAGGACCAGCCTAGTGTATATGTATGGGTAATGTATTGTAAATAATTTTGTGAATTAGATTTCCATCTTTTTGTTCAATTTCACAATTGCACATTTCACAACGAAATGCAGCATGTTTCTAAGTAAGCGTGTATATATGTATGTAGCTTACTCGTACATATGTATGAAATCCATTCATCTAATAGCTTTCTGCGAATTTATGCAAACAACAATTTAAGCCACACCATATTCGTCACATTTCCATTGCCAATATACTCGTATCCGTATGTTAGACGCTATGCATGCGAGAATTGGCCTTCAATTTTGCCGCCAAGCCAACAAAGGCGCCGCCTCATACAATTAAACCCTGCAGGGCAAAGTTTGTAATGAATTTTGAAAATATGTATACATATATGTATGCACGTTTCATTTACTAAACTTCATTTGTATTGAAATATATTTAGACTATGATAAAACTGTGGAAAAGTCGTGTCTGCACATTAAAAATTTATTAATGCCCACAGGTGTAATAAAATACATCTGAACTATTTTTTGAATTTTTGTCCATCTCTTTGAACTCACTAATCACCAAAACTACTGAATGGATTTTCATAGGGCTTCAACTGGTGAATGTATTATTAAATGGAGAAAAAACAATTTTTCTTAGAAATGGCTTAGAAGCCATTTTCTTTTCGAATATGCCAGAGTATGACGTAACTACTATATTTACTTACTATAGGCGTGTTAGACATTTAGAGTAAAAGCTGATACTCGTGCACCCGTCACTAAGTCGTGCATCCAATCGTAGTCTGATTAAATATATCATTTCTACCGATATTATTTAAAACGCGCACGAAACATAATATTTTCAATCAAAACACAGCAAAAACAAATATGATTTGACACTCCGAATATCAATTTGACAGTTCGGATAAATGACTGTTACAAATGAAAGTTATTCTTCGCTATTCCACAGCGAATAATTGAAAAAAAAACTAATCCGACGTCGCTCAGAATTGCTAAGAATAATTAATCTGGGGAAGGATAACGACAAGTCAATATCCGTTAAAGATTTCGTTCTGATTTTGCTTACTTCCTTAAGAATTTTTTCATTTCGAAATTTGTTAAATTTATATCACATAATTGGCGGAGGACTTACGAAAAATCAAAATGAATATAAATAAAGAATTACAAACTTATCAGAAACATGACACTAAAGATGACACAACGCCGAAACCGGTTTATCTCAACCGGACCAAATTTGTATGTACATATGTATGTACATGATTTGCTCCAGCAAAGCAACTTAAAAGCATTACCCACGCAATGAAATTTAATAATAATAAACAAAATGAAAATTAACTACAATACTTTTTATTGGTAAATTGAAAGCAGAACTCATAATGGTTCAAATTATTCCTACGAACTCCACCAACTTGCCAATTATATTGCAATTCCCCGTCTCTATGACAATAAAGCAATAAAGCTAGGCCAATGACTATGTCTTTCGATTAACGATGGACAAACCATGTCCTCCGCTCCCGAGTGGAGAATCCAAGAAACTTGTTTATTTTTGCATAACATAGGAAAACCAAAAATTGTGGGCTTCCAAGGCGTTTTCTAAGCATACAAATAAAATAATTTGCTATATTACTAGTAGTATGCATAAATACTATGCATGTATGTACATATGTTTGTATGAGTGTAGATATTTCACAAGCTCTGGATTTCCTACAGGGGACTAACAAATGTGCATTCACAGTGTCATGGGCTAAAATGATGTAACCTCTTACCGGCAAAAGTTGCTTCTCACTCACGTGCAGGTTTTGGATGCAAACATTCAAATAAACATACAAATATTTACAGAAATACCCCATTGACTAAATATGTCGAATACTGTTTATTTTTAATGGTTGCGTGGGCGCGCACTTTGGCAAAAAAATTGGATTTCAAACGAAATAACGTGGTGGTTTTGCAACGGGGTGACCCCAGCGCGATGTAATTTTGCATTGCATGTAGCATATGTACGTAGAATGTATGTAAGTAAGCATGTATGTTAGTGTAATTGTGTGTGGATAAACTTTTGTGAATGCATGGAGACACATTTTGTTTTTCTACAAATTCACTTGAGGCATTCTGGATTTCACCATCACTACACAATTGACTCATTCATCTACTATTTTAGGGGTTGTCATAGTCAGCAATATACGCAGAATCTGGGTCACTACAGTTTTGCTTTTTGCGTTGTATTTTCCAAGAGAATTTTGTAAAATTTCGTAGAATTCAAAAGTAAATATTAACACCACCCTTGAACTTCAAATATGTATATATGTATCTAAGTACATATGTATGATTTTAACAGAAGTTTAAATTCGTTAGAAACTGCGCCGCTTAGAGATTTGCAGGCTTACATATGTACATACATACATATATACATAATTACATGTAAGAGTGTACATACATAATGTATGTGTGTATATTTAATTGTGTGTGCACGTACAGAATTTGGAAAGTTAACACGCCAGTTGGGAAAAAATATGGTAGTTCTATTTCTATTTTCTCTGGTTAAAAACAGATTATTCAGCCAGGTTATGTACATATATAATTCACTTCCGAGTGAATATCAAGTAAATTCCCTTTCAATCTGACATTTGGTATCCTCTGTTTCACATCCCCCCTTTTATTTCCACATTTTTTTCTAAAATGAATTCCGAGTGAATTTGCATGTTCTGAAAAACGAATTCACAAGAAAAAATTCGGATTGCATTCACCTCAGTTTGAGTGCGTGGATTTGGAGTAAAAACAAAATTTAAGTAGTTTAAAATTAAAAATATTATAGTGTTTACAACTTTTGAGAGGGAAACACAAGAATACAACAAGTAAAAACCCAACACCGTCAGCAAAAAAAAAACAACAAATTTTTCTTGAAAGTGCATTTCTGATTTAATGTCATCTTCTGCTATAAGTACCAAACGTTTAATAACTTTTCCACGACCCATTGCAATGCAGCCATCCTTCCTTATAAAGGATTTTTTTTAGACTGATAGAACTTTAATTTGAAATGAACACATACAAAATGAAGTATGATGCCAAATTTTTTTTATTTTAAAGATATTTTCATGACATTTAATATTTAAAAACGATTTTTGGCATACATTTGTCCGCCATGAGTAGCTTTGGTGAATCGTTTCAATGCACTTTTTTGAGTTTAACTGAAAGACCCTGCATTCCAACTTCAAGTTTTTTTGCTTTAGCTTCATCCGAAATTTTAACGAAAAATTTTTTTAAAATTAAATTAAAGTTTATGTTTAATAATATATTTTGCTTGTAATTGTTAGAAGATTACCAATTAATTTGACAAATGTTTTATTAGCCTGTTCCAAAAAACTTAAAAACTGAAATAAATTTAAGCCCATTTTTTTTAATTTAGCCACAGAAGCCTTTCAGTTCACCGAACTCGATATCATTCAGCGTATTTATGCGATTTGTGTAACATATTCCTGTTCCTGTTCTTTTTTTTTTAATTGCAGCGTTGATTCGGGGGGCGCTTTGCGATCCAATATAGTACAATGTAAGTATGTATGTAAGTATGTACATATCTTTTTGATTTTTGTGGCAATAAGGACTAACTGGTAAAAAATAAAGTCCAATTAAATAAATAGCTCAAAATTATAATTTTTTTGGAGAAAGATTTTGAATCACAACTCGACACACACCCTAAATTGAAAGAAATGTCATTAAAAATCTAAAGTTTTCCGATTCTTCTGAAACTTCGGAAGTGCGTGTTTAAAAAATGCCCAACGATGGTGGAAAACAAATGACCAGTGGGGAGTTAGGAGATTATTTCTTAGCCACTAAGTCACATTAATACTCTAAAGGAATATACACGCAGAAAGTGAAAAATGTGTAAACATTTTCATCAAAAAATAATAAAAACTTGTGCTCCTACAAATCGTAGTTCGGCTCTTCAAAAAAACGGAGTGGGGATTTTCTGCCATTAGAAATAAAATAATACCTGGAGGAAAATGCCCAATAACGTCAGTAAAAAAAAAATCAAAAATCAACGCGGCTATGCTAGTATCGCCTTTTTTTTAAATTTACGCTGTAATTCATTATTGTATAAATTGTTATAAATAAATTAAATAAATAAATAATTTATTTGCTCTTTGAATTGAATTTTGCAACCTGTTCTAATTGCTTACCCAAAAAGTTTATGAAAATTGTGATTAAAAAATTTGAAAACTAGAATGACAGATTTTTGCAATTCACTTAATTTTTGTATATTTCGTAAAAAGTTTAAAACTTTAATTTACATGGCTTATGTTGTAGAATGAGCTTTGCTTTTACAAAAAATTATTAAACGTAAATGAATACACATTCATATGTAAGTTACACACTGTATTATATTCAATTTTGTCCAACACCGTAGGTTCTAAACCAGTTGATTCATCGATAGTTAGATTAGGTAAGTACAAACGTACAAATATCGATTAAGGTGCATTTACATTTTAATGTAATTGAATACCATGAGCCTTGTAAACAATTTCGCACAAATATAATATATGTAATTATCTATTTGAAAATAGTACTGTGCATATGTATCTTTCTAATTATATCACATGCAAAAACTTTCTACGTTAATTACCCTACGTGGTATTTCACGTGACTCTGATACATAAAAAATGTTGATATTTCTAATTTTAATAATTCGGGAGTATGGTAAATGTTTACCTATGTATATAGTATGTATGTATGTATGTATAGGCAAATATTTAACATCGATTCAAAATTTATTTGAACTACAGTCTAATTAACGATTTACTAAATATTGCAGATTTGACAAAGCGTCCGGCGGACTTAACTAAGTTTGAAAAAAAATAAAATAGATTAAATTATTTATTGGGTGCAATAGGCCATTTGACAGACTTTTTAGCTGGATTTTTGAATTTTGGAAAAATTAATTTGTATGAAAATATATCAAACATTTTTCAATTATTTTTAACAAATTAGAAATTTTTTTAAATTTTTTATGTTACTTTTCCAAAAAACCAAATTTTGCATTAACACATTTTTTTTTGTTTTTGGCAAATTTCGAAATAGACATGCAAGCTCCTTAGGAGTTAGACTCATTGTAGTTCTTGAAGCGCTGTGGTCAATTATTTTTTAGACACCAATTCCTCAAGGTTAAAGACCTCGACGTATAATATGTAGCAATGAATATGTTCAGTAGTATGTACTTACATATGTACAGTGAAACTCCTCATAACCGGACACTCACGGTCGCAGTGTTTTTGTCCGTTTATGGAATGTATGCGCTTATGGAAGGGCGTACAAAAATATGTACATATACATTTACATAGTATGAGAAATGTCGCTTTTGATGAACATTAACTCCAGGCTCCTATTTAGAATGAATTGTTTATTTATTTTTATTTATTTCGCATTAAAGTTTACTACCCTCTATTTGATACAAAAGGGAATCACCAATTCATGAACTATAATAATAATCAACAAACACCTTGCGAGTAATTTTTCTAACAACTTTCGATCCAGTGTACGCTATTCTACGACCATCAATAATATCGTTAGTGAACGAATGGAATAAGGCAACTTGGGAATGATATTGTATGTATAGTTAGGATAGCGACTTGTAGAAATCTTGGTACTTTCATAATAATCTCATGCCGTATTGTTGCATTCACCTTTACTCACAACGATACTAATTTTCGCAAGAACTGATAACGCGGTTTATTTTCCTGACCAGCGATTAATACCGAAACCTTTTTACGTTCCCTATTACCCATTGATATTCGTAAATCCGAATAACCGGATTTTTAATTTAAGTATCCAGATATACGAATATCGGTTATCCGGAAAGTGTTGAAATATTCGGATAAAATTCGCAGCCTTTAAAAAAAAAGAAATAGAATTTTCAAGAACTAAAAAGGCCTAATCTTGAAAAATTAAAGCATACACTTTTTTATATATTAAAAAATTTTTTTTTTTCAAACTTTAAAGTACATTTGTAAAATTTAAAAATTTATCTTTATTAAACTCGAATAACACACTCCAATATTACCGAAACCAGGAAAAAATTACCATTTTATAAAACTTTAAAAATCTTTTAATTGACCATTTCACCTTAAGTATCTCCATAATCACACAGTTCCGGGAAACTCTAATTTTATTATTGTATTACACATTTTAAAGAGGAATTTACAATGCAAGCTCACATCTTAAGCTATCAATTACAAAATACTTATTGTACCTAAATATGTCTGCATATCATGCATGATATGCAACGATCTTCTATTCGTGATTAGTTTAATTTACATCTTATACGAACTTCGCCTGCGAGTGATAGTTGATCTGTCGCATGCGAGTTGTGCGTGTTGTCGTTCATTGAAGCGGCTAATTAAGTTTGCCAATAACTATGTATTTATGTTCACATTTGTGTGGGCGAAGTCCACCGTTATACAAATGAACGCTTTGACACCCTTAATTAGAGCACCGATCGCGCCGGTCAGAGGTCATCTCCGCACACTGTGTGTGTGTGTGTGTGTGTGTGTGTATGGAATGCATACTATGGGATGCTCGCATGCGTGCTATATGTCAGTCAAAAATCCACATACAAAATGTTATAAATGTACGTATGCATATAAATAAATAACTAAACCCATTCATCATATGAACATAAGTGATGACATCTAAGCACTGGATATGATGTACTATGTAATTTGCTTGTGCACTCTGTCACACATCTACATACATACTTTAAAAATGAAAATTTATGAAGAATGAAGAAATTATTCTTGTGAGATTCCAGATTGCCAATGAATGAGTCCAAAATGAATAGTGGGCTGGTTACGGCATTTGATGCAGTATTTTAGATGTGACTACCTCTTATACGCATACGTACATACACACATACACACATACATATACACATAGTACATATGCACTTCAATAAACTAATCTCTTTTTTTCGACTTTTTAAGTGATACTTTTATGCAAATTTGTAACGAGATCCCAACGAGCGAGTATAGGCAGCTTTGAGTCAATTTTCTTATACTTTATGCTAAAGTTGTGGCTATCAGGCGTGTTATACGGTATCCAAATATCTGTGTGTACATATATGCGAATCTATGGAATTTTCTTTTCGAAATAGTTTTACGGAATACAAAAATATCATCGAATCCATTCGTCGATGATGGAGACACACTATCGGGGGAAGGTTAGGTCAGGTTGGAGCGGCTACAACAATGCAAGTCCACGGATGCACACGTCGGCTGACAAAGCCAGTTGTGATACCGCTGATGGGAGCCATACGTTTCCTTTTTCCTTCCCTTAGAAGGTGAACCACCGAGAGCGCCTTACGTATCACAGAAGATCGGGAACGCTTGCCGAGCGCAGGTCAGCCAAACAGTCTAGAAAGTACCCATTTAGGAATTGGTTTCGAGTCTTGGCCAGGGCGGGACAGTGGTAAAGATAGTGTTCGATGCTCTCCACTTCCTCTTCGTCCCTTAAACTTCGGCAGAAACGTTAGTTAGGCATCCCAATTTCTTCCCATGTGTGCCTATAAGGCAGTGTCCGGTTATCGTAGGGAAAGATCGATTTCAAAGCAGAAATTGTATAAATTTATACACTCCTCAAGTATATTATGTCTAATATTGCTGTACTTATATCTTTTCCAAAATGAAAATGTGGTCCTACACATAATATGGAAATCAAGGCGTTAGCAGCACGTAACCTAAACTTAATTATAAATTATACTAATTACTTTTTTTATTTGATACCGATATGGTATCGAATTAGCAAAGAAAAATGTTTGCAGAATATTAATTGGATATGACAATCAGGCGCTATGAAAATATGTAAGCCAAACCCTTTCCAAATTTATATTAGGTGTGCCATATGCAGTCAGTTTTGTTCAGTGGCATGTTGTGTAGTGGCATATTGAAAACACAAAAGTGTGTGTTAAAATTGTAAAATAGAATGGCCAAATTAGTACTTGCGTAAAAACTTTTTAATGAGAACTAAATAATACGAAATTGTGAATGAAAGTGATTTTTAATTTAGTATTGAGTCTCTTAAGTTCGATATTTGTGGGTATCCGAATCGTTTAGAGTGATATTTTGAATGAGTGCCATATCGAAACTTTCGGCCCGATAGCAAGACTCTACAGGTACGCACACCTCATTTTGAAAAATTTACAATAGATTAAATAAGTTATTGGGTACAAGGGTCCATTTGAGACACCATGAAATTGCAATTTTGAATTTTGGCACAAATATTTGTATAAAAATACAAAAAAAATTATACAAATTGTTTTTAACAAATTTAGATCATTTTAATTTTTTATTTTACTTTTCATAACATTAACTTGGGTTTCAGTTAAGAGTCATCTGCATTTTTATAGAAGCAATACTCTTATTTATTCGAAGTTATATTTTTGGGTTTTCGTTATTTATCTAATGAATGAAAAAACACGGACTAAAAATAATCGTTATTATGGCGAATTTTTCTTTTTAATCGTTATATGTGATGTGGAATGACAAAATCGACCTTACGACTGAAATGCGTTAAGAGAGAAATAGCGATTAGAAGAGAAAGGACTGAAAGCAGGTAGCAAGAAACCCGCACACAAATACGAAAAAGAAGGCAGAACTACCTTTAGTTTTGCGTCTGAATTAGAAAAATTACGACAGAGCATATCTTCTTTTATCAGAATCAATGAAAACCCGAAAATCGATTTTTCAGTCGTAAGGTCGATTTTGTCATTCCACATCACATATAATGATTTTTGTTTGTTCGATCATTTTTAATCGATATTTTATGGTTTTTATTTTTTCAAACATATTCTGAGGGTTGACATTGTCTGATCCTAAAACCCCAAAAAGATAGCAATATTGACAGTTAAATCAACAAACGTATATTAAGAAAAAATTAAAATTACAAAATAACGATTAAATTATGATTTTTATTATAAAAACCATAATGGTTTCGATTTCTGGTGAAAAAATACTAGAATGTTTATAAAAATTATCTAAATATGTTTATTTATTTTCATTTTATGAAGACGAACTCAATACGTTATTAAGCTGTTTTTTTTTATTACTGAGCATTCCAGCTAAGCTCATAAAAATTAATATTTTTTCTAATAAAAAACAGCTAATTTCATGTCTGTCATGTCATACCATAAGGGGTTCAAATTTAACGCTGACAGGCTACTAAAACTACACACTCAATTCACTGACGCGTTTGCTGCACTTTTAATATAAAATTTACTTTTTTTATTATAAAATAAGTACTACCAGACAATTTAAATACAACTAAAAGTTCGAAATAAATATAAATCAAATAAATCAATATTTAATTAACATATTTATTATAAGTAAATTACACACTGTGCAATGTGTGTGTTCGTTGCGCAAATAAAGCAAAACAAAAAAAAAAAGAACAAAAGCGTGCGAAATAAATGAGATGTGAAAAAATGTCAAAGACCCTACATGCAGAAGCATACAGAGAGTAGAGAGGCTCTTGGGGTCAATTGATATATTCAATTGTACGCGAAATTAAATAATAAATACTATACGAAAGAAGACTGTGTAGTACTAGCAACATGCGTGTGAACGTAGATATTAAAGTACATATAGCGTGTATTGGTGAAAAAAGTAGTTAAAAGCATTAAATACATATGCACCTATATGTCTTTAGATGTACAACAAATTAAGATATTTTTTTGCAACATAGTAACCATGGTATTTTTCTGAAAGGAAACAACTTAAAGAAAATTTTTGCTGAACAAATTTATAGTCCACCGCGTTTTTTTATTTGCATTTAAAGATTAAGAGAGATCATAATGGGTATTTGTACCATAAACTAGTCCAAACACTTGAAGAGTTAAGTTTAGTTATAAATAGCTGGACATTTCATATCTATATTTTAATCCGCCACCATTTCTCCGCCCACAATTTTTTTCATATTTTTTCCGAAGACATTATAAAGTATTTTACTTAGTGCTGCAACTTTTCTTGGGGATTCGTTTAAAATGAAGAAGAATGGCCGGTGCATGTGCAGATATAAAATGATTAGCTTTTATAAGGAACAAAATTTGATTAGGCATTAAAGCTCTATCTTTCCAAATTTTTGCACTTGTGGC
Source organism: Anomoia purmunda (assembly GCA_951828415.1). Lineage (NCBI taxonomy): Eukaryota > Metazoa > Arthropoda > Insecta > Diptera > Tephritidae > Anomoia > Anomoia purmunda. Next base: position 126,008,930 of record OX639994.1, read on the forward strand.
GCAAAAGCCCTATTGTGATCGCCTTAACCTTTAAATGCAAATAAAAAAACCTCAGCCATGCTGGAGTATAAGTTACTTCAGCAAAAATTATCTGTACGTTGTAAAATTTTTGCAGAAAATTACCATGGTTACTCTATTGCTGTTGTGCAGTGCTTTTAAAACTTTCTTTGAAAAATATTTGAATTTGTATTTGTATACATATAGTATCTTTGTATTGCATATGCAAGTATACACTCTGCCAAATAATAAAAATTTAGTAGCATAACCATAAATCATTTTTGTCTACAACGCTAATATTTTTCAGATTGATTTGATGCTATAAACTTGCGATTAAAATGCGACACAGCGATTGTGTAATTGTCAGAGGGCAATTTTTTATCAGCACACCGATTGAGTTTCAGTGCAAAATAATTTAGGATAATCTCAGTAAAGTCAATTTTACCGAAATACAAAAATAAATTAAATTCTCGAACTTTTAAAAATTCTACTTATCATCTATGTATATCCATAAACGAAATTTAAAAACAGCAGTAATTTTCCTTATTTTAATATTTTTGCATTTTGTACACAAATTCATACAGGTGGGGACTACCTGAACCTGACAAAAACTACCGTTACTGTTTACCTTGGCATTGCGATCGAGTCCTATTTATAATGCTAACAATGTCACTAACAAATCTTATCTAGTAGGTATATACATAGTATGAATGTGGCAATATTTTGAAATTATTAAACGCTGTATATATCGAAGAATAATTCTCTTAAGTATTTTAACCCTCTAGCGACTTTCCAAATATGTTTGCTGAAGTAGGGATTTTAGACGAGAGCTAATGGATTAAAATGTTCTACGAAAATATTTTCCGCAAAATTTCATTTCGCTCAGACAAGTATTTTAAAAGTAGGACCGGGACATGACTTTAGTAAGCCATGCCAAAACATTCGAGCTAACTTTTTTAAATACATAGAGTTTTTTATTACTGGATACAGTCTATTCGAAAATTTATTTAAAAAAAATCAATTATATGCAAGAATATAATACAGTTTTAAGATTTTGGGAGGGTAAAAAGACCCTCTCAGAATTAAAATTTTTGGAAACTTTTCCGGTATGCTGTTTTGTATCCCATTCAATTTTAGTGTAAAAAGTGCAACAGTGTGCAACTTTCAAGTAGATAAAAATTACTGTTAATCATAAGTTTGGTTTTCAAAGAGTGATACGCATTTTCTTCTATTGTACATAAAAATAAATTTTTAGTTGTTGTTTGTTGAATTTTTGTGGTTTTTGTATAAAGCGTGAAGCGTTTATTAATATTGTTTATGAACTATACTTTTATAAAAATCAGTGAAAAAGTTTAATAGGGGAAAACTTGTAGATATTGTAAAAAATGTAATGACTTAAGTATTTGAGCAGAAGTGTACATACATATGTCTAATCTCAAAGATATGAACAATTAAAACATTTTTGTTTAATAACATTTTCATTGGTTATAAATATTATATTTTACTTATTCGTTATATTAAAGATTTCAATCAATTTATATTGACTAAATTTGCTTCAAAGGCGAACGGATGACAAATCAAACGTACTAACCAATCAACTACAAACTTAAGTATTAAGTAAGTAAAAGTTGAGAGAACTCAGCATGCGTTCAGAGGCGAGTGCGTTACGTCGTTACAGGCGATGGTGTTGCGAATGCGTAAACGCCGATAACGTCCAGAATAGACCAATAGACCCACTATAGGTATAGTGCGATCACACGGTAAACAAGCGGTTGAACTGTGTTTTAAAGTTCGTGTGTCAATCACGCCAATACCTTTTCTCAGTTATTTTGGTTGCCTAGACTAAAAAGATGTATCTGAAGGCAAATTTTGATTGTTGCGTAACGTTGGTTAAGTTAGTTAAATGCGCTGCTCTCATAGATAGTTAACTCATTGACCACAGAACACATTGTGATATCCAGAAAGGGATTTTCCCACAACTTATTCATAAATTGTCCCGATCTTTTGCAAATCCCACCATCCACTCTAGTGCAACCGCACCTTAGTTGTCTAGACCTACGAAGAAATGGTCACATAGAAATCTGACGCGCCATGCGGCTGGTGGGCAGGTGCTCTGTTAGTATTCATGTGAGAAGCTTGACATTAGGTTTGGAAAATTTCAGCAGACTTCGTGTTCTTCACTCATTGCATGTGTCTACATTTGTCCACCTGCTGCTGATCGCTGTTCTTGCGTTTTCCCAACTTGTGAGAGCAGATTGTATGCTCTTCGCAGACTCGTCCGCTTCCTCGTTTTCAGGAACGTAACTATGCCTCGGGACCCAGTATAAGTTGAGGATGAGAGATCGCAGTGTGCAGTGTTAGATTGCAGAGATCTTCGGCAGTTCCGAATACAAATCGAGTTAGCATTGTCGATTGAGAGCCTTGATCGTCGCTTGACTGCCTACAGCAAAGGAAAGCTTTGAAGGGGCAAATCTTCCCCTAATTCTGCTGCACCAGAGGGAGTATATGCCAATACTGCTCTATGTAAGAATTTTATTATATCGTTAATTCTCTGGTTCGGAGTGATGTAAAGAACAATCATTGCCACACTCTGTCCGCCCCTCCACGCATGCTACTCCTCTCTCATTTTTTCCTACTCCGAATCTGTCGCGTTTTCGTTTCTCTCTCATGTCTCCTTCCGTCCGACTGCCCCACCACGCGCGATATCCCCTCCCTTTTCTTGTCGCTTTTTCGTTTCATTCGATATTGGAATTACAGCCCAACGAGCTCAAAGAAGTTTCACTTCAACACTTCAAAAGAAAAAATGAGAAGTACACTTCATTCTAACTAAATTGGCTTAAAGTTAACGCATTTATCTAAACATATGTATATGCACATATAAATATATTGTATGTGGAATGGCATGCCGATGCTGCTTGCGTGCCTACACAAATTACGAGCATTAGGTCAATGTAATTAGAGTAAAAGTGGCAAAGTTGTGCCAAATGGCGTACATAGTATACATATATGGGCTCTAAAAATTTTTTGTTTTCTTACTAAAATAGTGAAAAGGAATTCGACGAAGAGAACTTTTGAGTATGTGTAGAACACAATGATGACAGTGCGCCATCTGTCAAATTATTAAAACACATGTTCTTATGGAGCACGACTGAGCGACATCACGACGGTTCACAGCTGTAGCTGTGATATTTCTATTTCTGACAAGCATCTAGAATTCAAAATTTTAGCGTTTCATTTTCTTTTTTAAAACTACTAGAAATTATATATTTAAAATAAATAAATTCAATTACTTAAATAACCAATTTCTTTTGTCATAGTTCAATAACACAGTAATAGCGTACACTACCTTTAAAAAATACCGAAAGGCTGACTTTAGGATATTCAGGAATTCTTTTGGAAAGTTGTGGTATTATACACCTTAAGCTTCATTATTATTTTATGTATGTAGTTGATTTCGACGGCTTTGGAGCTACATACATACCTACTATGGAGGTGGCTTATTGGGTCGTCGGGTGCTCTTTGAGTATTTGAATTACTAATATAGATATATTATCAGGGGCGGATTTACCAAACAAAGTTTCAATTAAAATAAAGCGTTTCTAAGTTTTTTTTACAGTGTAAAGCAAATCATGTGAAGCATATACTTTGGCACAACTCAAAACTGTCGACACTAGAAAACCTCATATTACAAGCAAACTGTATTTCTTTTAATCATACAAGGGGGGCGGGGCCTATACGAATGTCACATTCTGTCACGAGGAGGGAGCGGACTATTTTGACAAAATTTTTGCAAATAACATTGTCGGGAGGAAAAACGCGAAAATATCCGTAAATTTCCTTAATTCTCTAAAAGAAGAAAAAAAGTCGAGTAATTTTCGACATTGAAAACGGCGGCATTTGCTCAGGGCGGGAATTTAGGTAAGTCCGGCCCTGTACGAGTATACGATACATATGCCACTACTCGCTTATTTAATAGTAAGTTAAATTCGTACTAAGTTAAGCATATTCATATACAAGTTCGAAAATTTATTTCATTGTATGATTGAGAATTTGTTGTTTTGTTTTATTGCAGATTTTTTAATCAATGAGAGCAAAAGGTGTTGTCGTTCGAGAGTAGAACCAAATCAAGCGCATCATTTAATTCGCTAGCCGTCCATACGGACTGAGTTTTTTTGCAATTTGTATTCATTCAACAATCTAATATACATTTATTTCACAAAATGCCGAAGAAGGGAGATAGTCTGAAGAAATGGCAGAAAAGCAATCGTAAATTGATTATTGGCATTGCCGGCTTTTGCTTGGGCATTTTCGGCGTATTATGCGGTATGTTTTGGGAGCAGATCTTCAATAGCATACTAGAGAAGGTGAGATAAAATACATATTAACATATACACATACATATACACACAAACATTTATATGAATATTTGCAGTCGATTGCGCTGTTAGCAACGATTTAAAATTACTAATTGATTTTTGTTCAATAAACTTATTGATCGTTTGCCTCTTTACTAACCTTTTTATCGAACCAATTGATCTTATTAATTTGAGCCGCACGAGACTTTGAAACACGTGTGCACTGGTCGAGTCGTTTATTGTCAAATCGCTCCAATCTAAATAAATACATTTACAATTTTTTATGTGTAGTTAATTTTTGTATACTTTTGTATACCAATGCAGTTCTGTGCATGCAATTTTTAATTTTGTTGTAGTGCAAGAAATGTTATGATTTGCAAAGAGTGCATTTTCCGGTTTCCCCAAATGCTCCTGGTAAGCTGGTTTTCGAAGTAGGTAATAGCGTTTTCTTTTCTCGAAATAAATGTCACATCATTCTAGGGCAACATTACGAAAATGTTGCATTTTTCATATGAGAAAAGACCAAAAAATATTCCACCTTATCAATTTCATTTGTGTCATCAATTTAATTCATCGACCGCAATAAATTTAGCGTAAAAATTGCGACTTTCGAACAAAACTATTGTACGAACAAACAAACTAGTACACAATTAAGTATAATCAGCGCACAACACTCGACCTCACATTTGGTAGCGGGTAGAAAATGTTGCACTTTTGTCGGGCCAGAGTGCAACATTTTGAGAAAAGAATAAAGAACCCAGAAAAAATGATGAGAAAAGAACAGGAAAATTTTACAGCCCTGGCACGGGGCATAATAAATGCAACATTATTTCGAGAAAAGAAAATCCTTACAGTTTCGAAGCCGAAAGTTAAAATTATAATCATCCAAAGTTTAATCTAAAATCGCTGCTTAGCGAGCAGTGGATTACTCTACAAATCTGTACAAGTGCTGGGCATTTTATACTCCTTTCTAGCATTGAATGTCCTTTTGGGCGGGCACTCTTTTTGAGCCTCTAACGTACATAGAATAAAGACAGTATTCTGTTGAGCTACTTTTGACCTCCGAAAGTATGCGGTGTACTTATGACATTGTTCCTTTTACCATGTCCAGACCAAAATTTAATCTAGTAATTATCGCAATAGTTGTAATTATCTCGCGCATCCACTTGGTTTGGCCAGATTTTGTCATAAAGAATTTCTTTTCTCTGTGCAACCCTGATAAGTGTCCTCTGTTTGTGGAAGCAACTGTCAAACTGCAGTGAAAATCAAACGTTTGACGTGAAAAATTCACGCTTTATTTCTGTTTTTTACATTCCACACGTAAATTTACGACATTCACTTCTCTTAAAAGCAACTGTCAAACTGCAGTGAAAATCAAACAAACAAAGGCGAATTCATATATGGTCTATTTACGTTTGACGTGAAAAATTCACGCTTTATTTCTGTTTTTTACATTCCACACGTAAATTTACGACATTCACTTCTCTCAAAAGCAAAAAGAAAAAACTAGGAGTTCTTGTATTTGTAATGACGCTTCCACCTTAGATGAAATGTAATGAAAGCGTGTCACAACTCAGAATGGCATGGTTTCTTAAGTATTCTCTTTTACCCGCTAACAGTGGTACCGCTACTCTGGTTTTGCCGATTTTGACAGTTCTCAGCTATAAGTAAACCAAACTTTTTTCATAAATAAATGGTATTTTGTGGATTTATTTATTAAATCTCTGCCTATAAATCATATTTTTACATTTTAACAAAATTAAACAACTTTGCTCATTGAAATATTGTAAGTTATTCATTCTCCTTTTTCACATATTCTTTTTTACTGAATTTGGGATGTGTCACTTCGCCGCGCGAAGGTATTCCATCATTCTTGTCCTAAATCTCCATCAGTTAAATCTCCATCGAATAAAGCTCCCTTACACCATTTTCGTTTGAATATCAATTACCTTACCAACTAAATTAAATCAACGTTGCCAATCAAATGACGGCAATCCTCTTCAAAAATGTTGTCGTATAAACGTTTTCGTTTCGCACCACTACTGTAGTATTTCAGTAATAAAAGAAATTAATATTATTAAACAGCTGGCATCACTCTTTGAACTCATTTTCATGGTTTAGTTTTCTTAAGTCTACTGCCTTTGAATTTCATGCCGAAATATATGTATATTTTAACTCACTTTTTTTAAACAGGTGGCTCCTCTCTTAAAAAGTGTTTTCAAAATAAAACCTTCTTAAATCTCCTTCGCTTGAGACCCATATTTCAATATTTTATCTTACCATAATTTTAATTTACTCTTGCAAAATTTAATCTAATTTATTAATTTATCTTAATATGAAGTGTTCGGAAATACATGATATTCTTGGCAGGAAATTTTTATGCACCTGTTTTATTTTATTATTGCAAAAACAATGATTTGCTGAACCCACTTCGTTTTTTTTTAATCTTCATAGGAAATTATACTACGCCCCAACTCAACAGTGTACGACAAGTGGAAAACTCCACCTATGGATTTGAGTTTAGATGTTTATCTATATAATTGGACAAATCCGGAAGATTTTAAAAATCTCAGTACAAAACCTATTTTAAAGCAGCTCGGTCCGTATCGCTTCACCGACAAGCAAGATAAAGTCGACATACAATGGAACCCAGCGAACGCAACAGTGACTTATCGCAAAAAAAGTGATTTCTACTTTGATGCGGAGGGTAGTAATGGCAGTTTGGATGATGTGGTAGTCACCTTGAATGCCATTGCATTGGTAAGTTATCAATAGGATTTAATTTAGTGTAATAAAAATATTACAATACCCATCTCTTCTTAGTCTGCTGCCGGTAAGGCTAAACGCTGGAACAAAGCGCGACGAAATTTTGTCGACGTGGGCCTGAAATTGTACAGTCAAGAAATATCTGTAACGCATACCATTGATGAGATGCTTTTTACCGGTTACAGCGATGTTATGTTGGATATAGCGCGTGCCATGCCGGTTTTCGGAAAGGATGTTGACGTGCCATTTGATAAATTCGGTTGGTTTTACACGGTGAGTAGATGCTTTATATCGAATTTTTTTTTTAAATAAATATGTAGTTATGTATTAAGCTTCGCTTTGTCAAATAAAAATCTGGAGCTCGGTTTTAGGTGATCATGAGTGTTGAAATTCAACTTGATATATTTAGGACAGAACTAATTAAAAAAATATATTAATTAAATTAAAAAAAAAAAAGAATATTAAAATATGCATTTGGAACGAAAAGTAAATGTCTTAGAATTGTGTGATTCACAAGGCACCACCATGCGTCGCAAATCAGTCATAAAATTTTAAACTTCAAAAGTTACATATGTATGTTTTTGGATTGCATAGAAAAAATATAATTATAATGATGTACTATTGTATTTTGGAAATTTTTTGTGTTTATGATTTATGGCACAGTAGAACACCTTGTGAATCACCTCATTGAAGTTTTTTTCGGCCTCCACATGTGGCCTTCATGATGTGGTGATATCCGCAAAGGCTGACTTTCGTTGCCCTTTTCCCAATACTTTCCTAATAAAAACTGGCATTGATCTCAAAATCTATTGTTGTTATAAATAAATTAATCCGAAAAATTAATATGATGTGGATGAATAAAATATAATAGTTTTTTTAAATTTATTTGATTTTTCTTTCTACGACATTTCATTCAATATTTATAAGTGGGAAGTGTTTATAAACAGAGTAATTTTAGCCGAGAAAATTTTTAACATTTTATTGTAGATAAGAGCAGAAGTTATACTTGATGAAAATATAAACAATTATATGCACATATGAATGTACGTATATTAGGGCGCTTTAAAAAAAAAGTAACGACGCAATTTTAATTCTCTCAGCCCCGGGGATTGTTCTATATCTAAAAAAAATAATACCCCTATTTTTTGCAAATTAAAAATATTTTGAGGTCGCTCAAAGCGCTCAAATTTTCCCATGTATTTAATTTGGGGAAAAAACTGTTAATTCAACCATTTTTTAATATTGACTATATATGACATATATGACAAAAATGGTTTATTAAAAAACAAAAAGGTAAATAAAAAATTCGGTATTGTTCTTTGAATTGCCCTAAGAGAAGCAAAGTTTGCCTGTTTAAAAATATTAATTATTAACTTTATATATCATTTATACAAAAAATGTTTTTTTCTTGCAAACAAAATACATGAAAATTTTTTAGCGCCTCGAGCATCCTCTTAATGTTTTTTGTACATAAAAAAAATATATAGACCAATTCTATTGGGTCAGGACAGTATTTTGTTTTTAGTTTTTTAATGTGGCTTTTGATTCGCCATATGTTCGATTACCTGCGATGATATTATCTGCTACTTTGTCACCTGGTACTTTCATCAATTCATACCTGTTTAATGTAGGATTCAATACGTTTGGTCTCGGTCCACATACACCCTCATATCGCCAAGCAAAGTACTACGAATATGTAGAAAAATATTTTCATTCGGACTGAAATCGCGTTCGTTTACAGGAAAAACTGGCAAAAATTGAGAGTAACAGGATATTTAATTTTTACGGGAAGTTACAAATTCGTGTTGGGTTAATTTTTGCTAGCAACAAAAACAGCTGATTTTCTCATATGGTTTAATTTTTGTCAATAAATCAACAGTGAGAAAAATACTTATAGTGCTTATCATAACTATTAGTTTTTACTACAACATACCCGTATTAACTCGATCTTCAAACAATGTGCAAACTTCAAAAAAAATTAATAAATTTGTCATAAAAATTTCCCAATTTTTATAGCCTATTAAATTTCTGTGAATAAAGTGTAAATATCAATTTGTTAAGTTTCATCCGTATAAAAAAATTCGTGCGTTCGATAGAAAACAAATATCATCAAATTACACTAGTCCACAAGAATTCTGATTATCATTTGGAATGTAAAACTTTCCGCTAAATTCGAATATAACATATATCAGAATATAAAAAAGCTTATGTGTTTTTGGGATATAGCTAAATTTAGATTTTTTGATCGACCGATTTTAAATTTCTTCTTCTCTATCTATATATTTGATAAATAGTGGAACGACTTTCCGTCATTATAATAATGCACATAGATTAAAGATAAAATAAGATCGAAAAAGTTTTAATTTAATAAAACGTTCAGCAAAATATCTTCAAAATAAAAGAAAATATCAGATTTCATTATTTAGTGTCAAAAGGATCGGATTGGTACATGTAATTTTAAGTTGGAGACATTTTCCTAGTAATTTTTAATTCGTGAAATCCAAAATATTTAATAATTATTTCCTGCCCCTATTTTCAATTTAAATTTTTTCTTTACAAAATAATAAGTCCATCAAATGAAAGGAATTCTAGAAATATATTTTCTCCATCATACCGTAGATTCGATTTATAATGAGTTATTTATGATTGCTACGAATGAATTATTCTTTTGTTTTACTATTTTTATTTTTTATTTTTCAAGTGGTGGCAAAGATTTGTGTTTCCCCACGCTCATCAACAAGTTTAGTTAGTGTAATGATAATTTCCCTTTCTTCCACCACACAGCGAAATGGTAGCGCGGATTTAACTGGGGTCTTCAATGTCTACACTGGTGCAGATGACATTTCGAAAATTGGACAAATGCACGCATGGAACTACAAGCAGCATACTGGATTCTTTGAATCGTCTTGTGGACTCGTTAATGGCTCAGGAGGAGAATTTCATCCACCATACTTGAAGGAGAAAGGCAGCGTGTCACTTTTCACTTCCGATATGTGTCGTACAATACCATTAGATTATTTGGAAACAACAGAAGTAGAAGGCTTGCGTGGCTTCAAGTACAGTGGTGGACCACGGTCTGTGGATAATGGTGTGTATAATTGAAATATCTTTTTATATGTTTTTAACAGGGACTGTAATCACTATGAGTTCTATCAAAAAAATTGATATGAAATCAATACTTTCAGATTTCAACTTGGCAATTAATAATAACTAGTATTAATCTGTGAGTTTTTTTTTACTCAGAAATAAAAATTATGTATCGAGCTGTAGGTTATCGACTACTTGTTTTACAAGTGTAATTTTTTCGTTCTAAAATACTGCTGTTTTGTGAAATGTAATTTTGGATTAAGGATAATAATTTTTTATGAGTTTTTTTTTCAGGGACTGAAAATAATCTTCATTTTGATTTTTTTCGGAAAACAATGTCATTGAGATGAATTCGTATATTATAAAAAAATTCAGAAAATTTCGATAAAAATATATTGAAAAATTAAAAATTAAAAAATAACGATCAAGCTTGATAAAAAAATAAAAATCACAAATTATGGAACAAATGGGATCGAAAAATTAAAAATCATAAAATAACGATTAAATCATTATTTTTTATTATTATTAAAATCACAACCGTCATCGTTCCTGGTGTTTTTTTGTTTTTTGATCAGAAGTGGTCGTAATATTTTATTCTTATTTTTTCATCATAAGAAATTTTTTGAGTTACATTTTTTTGATCGAACTCGAAAAACTCATTTCTTGAGTTAAATTTTTTTGGCTGATGGAAAAACTCAAAACGCCACATCGTCTTTCTAAAAACTAAAACTCTACAAATTATGAGTATTTTTGATCAAAAACAAAAAAATCTAGTTATCCGAAAAAAAGTTGGAAAAATATACTGCATGCATACATACATACATACATCTACTCTATTGAAATGATTTGGATTTTTGTTTCGCAGGCACACTATATCCTGAGAATACTTGCTTCTGTGGCGGCGAGTGTGTACCCTCAGGTGTAATGAATATTTCAGCTTGCCGCTTTGGCTCGCCAGTATTTATGTCCTATCCTCATTTCTACAATGCTGATCCCTACTATGTGCAACAGGTAGATGGCCTGCATCCAGAGCAGGATAAACATGAATTCTATATGATCTTGGAGCCACATACTGGAGTTGCCTTGGAGGTAGCAGCGCGTATCCAAGTCAATATGCTTGTTGAGCCCATTGATGGAGTGACGTGAGTAAATTTTCATTCTTACAACTGAATGATTAAATCTTAAAGTATAATTTCTATGAGTAAGTGAACAACTTCTATTGAAATATACTTATTTCTACAGGTTATACGAAAAAGTTCCACGCATATTCTTCCCGCTCATCTGGTTCGAACAGAAGGTACGAATAACACCCGATCTCGCTGGTGAATTGCAAATGGTGCACATAATTTTAATGGCTGGTCAGATTTTTGCCTGTATTTGCTTTGGCGTTGGCCTAATATTGCTTTGTTGGTATCCTATCGAAACGCTATGGGCGCGTCAACGATCCGTAGATCTCAAATCTATGCAAACAACAACGGAAAATGGCAAGGAAACATCGAAATTTTCCAGCGGCGAAGAGTTGAAAACCCGATCGCTTCCTGCCGTTGTGGCCACCACCAATAAAACGCTTGATAGCTCGCCGTTGTTGGAGAGGGGAAATGGCAAGACGGTCACAATATTGCCCAAGTCGGAGACAAACGAAAGCGTTGCCACGGATGACACGGCTATAAGTGACGTCAGAGCCGATCCAAATATATAATGATGACTTAAGGTTTGTCCGGGGGGTAACCGAATGATAATCCTATATTGCATGCCTTCTTCCATTAAAATTTTACATCAAACGTAGTACGTAATTTACAATTTACAGTTTACAGAGTTTTGTAAATTTTATATTGATACTTATACAATGTACGAGTATATAGTTTCATCTCTTTGAGAAATTGCGTTAGTTTTTTTAAGTAACATTATGACAATTTTTGAATAAAATACTCCAGATAATTGAGAAGGCAATAGCCTTTTGAATCAGGCTAGCGATCATAAAAGACAATTCAAGTTTTAAGCAATTAAATAAGTTATCCACAAATGTACGTATATATTTATAAATAAAAATTAATTTTAATTGTAGTTTGTATATTTATGCTAATAGATATGACAAATAATATGAAACAAAATATAGTTCTAATAAGGTTATTGAGAAGCGAGCGATTGGCATTAAATTGTAAAAGTTTCATAATAGTAACTAGTTTTTTAAATCGAAAAAACTTAGGGGAAAAATTATGTGATATATGAAATGTCCAAAAACCAAAAGTGGCCTCAACTATAAACAGATATTACATGCAATATGTATGCAGGTATGCCAGATTATTTTATAATAGTAAAGAGTGTTGGAAAATATTTCAAGAGCAATTTTGTACTTTTATATAAGACGCATTAATATTTTTATATTACTAACAACACTTATTCTCAAAAGAAAACATGCCAAAAACGCAAAAGATACATACATATATTTTACATGCAAAGTGTTGCCTAAATATAGAATAACATTCCTTAATCCATAGTACTTGTAATTTATATTTATCTTAGGAAAGCTACGAATTTATTGAATTCGAAATTTAATGAAAATAAAAGTTTTCAAATATAACATATGTTTGTATGTTTGTACTAGTTATAAATTTTGATATTTTTATACCTTTCATGAGAATGAAATGGTATATTAAGTTTGGTCCGATGTTTGTAAGTGCCAGAAGGAGAAGAAATAGACCCATCAAAAAGTATACCTAAATGATCAGGACGATGAGCTGAGTCGATTTAGCCATATCCGTCTGTCTGTCCGTCTGTCCGTCTGTCCGTCTGTTTGAACGCAAACTAGTCCCTCAATTTTAGAGCTATTTTGATGAAATTTGGTGAGCAGGTGTCGTTGTACAAATGATTAAACATTTGTCGGAATCGGCCAGATCGGGTGACTATAACATATAATACAACCGATTATTCAGATATTGAATTTTGCACCATAACTCCTCCATTTAAGCAGCTAAAGGCTTGAAATTTTGCAGAAATATCAGCCATTATTAGCTATATATTAGTATTCATCAAGATCGGAGTTCACAGTGTAAATCGGCAAGATAAATTCAGGACAAATATTTATTGCGAAAAGTAATAAGCTCAGCGCAATATCACATGAATCATAGCGTTAAACGTTTGGGAACTATTTACGGATTTGATAACTGTTTTCAAAGACCGACATATGTAGGTCTTACATATTAATACTTAATTATTTGTATTTTTTAAATGTTGAATATCAAGCGTCGATACGATATTAAAAATATTCAAAAACCATTCCCATCTTAAAACATAGTTCTTTTTAATTACATAAGGAAAAGCATTAAATAATTTATAACAATGCCTTTACTAGAACTATTTTTATTGATTTGAAGGAAATTTTCGCTTTTAACTATAGGTAATACGAAATTGTAATACAATAACACGTTTTTTACTATTCTTCCATTCATGAAAGGTATGAAGCCTTCGGCATAGCCGAAGACAGCGCTGTTTTTACTTGTTGATATTAGTCCCGTTTCTTTGTACCCGACTTGGAAAAGTGCACCCGGTAGGATAACGAATTGCATGTAAAACAACAACACTAACTCGGAAATATGGTTGAGCTGAGCCAATTCGGCAAAATGATATCCGACCTGAGATGTAATGTTGGGAAGGGAGAAAACTGCGCTTTTGTGAATGAGCCGTAAGAAAATATATTGGAAATTTCGTTTTTATTTGCGTAGTATTTTTAAATATATAACTACCTAAATCTAAAACTTGCTGGCACAACTATTTTCCGTTCTTGAATAGCACTAAACAAATCTCATGCTTCATGAAAGTTGCTAACATGAAAGAGCGCTTTTTGCAAGTCGGTTATAATAAAACGGGCCCATTGTAGTATTTTGCTCACAGGTTTAATTAATTTGAAGTAATACTTACGATTCAGCGGCTAATCGAGCACCAAAAGTTCCTGGAAAAAAAACCGAATACATCTAATTGACTAAAAGCCTGTCCTAGACATCACAACGTAAATTACTTATTTTCGTCCAAATTCCTTTTATTTACGATCATGAAAGAAAGCTTCAAGAGGTAGTAAAAATCAATAAATAGTTGAGTGAAATGCATTGGTTATGGGGGAACAAATTTTTCGATTATTATTGATAAAATTTAGAGCCGACACTGAATTGCTGGTGACTTTGTTCTTGATTTATGATAAATGCCTCATTTCATCTTAATTTACTGCGAAATTTTACAAGGCGAAATTAATTAGTTTCATCGTAATTTGCTCATAAATTAAGAATGAGCTATAAATTACGGTAGTGTGTTTGGACTTTAAGCTTTCAAATTCGAGTTCTTCGTTTAACTATTCATAAACGAGTAGTCGTAGATATTCGAATATTTAATATTTCATTAGTTGTTTTAATTCACGAAATCTTCACGGAAAAGGCACCGCAGAAAAAATTTTATCTATTTTTTTCTTCAAATTGCGATATTTTCTTCCGATTAAGTAAAGTTTTCTGCAAATGGAATAAAAACATTCATAAAATGAAATCTGGTTTTCTCCAAAAATAGTAGATATTTCTTAAGCGCCAATTTATTCCTATCTTTCTTTCATTTGAAAGCGGTTTTTTTTCAGTCCAAACTTTTTTTTTAGTGTTCCTTTTTTTCTTCCTCTCCTTTCCTTTTCAGAAGTATTCGTGTTATCTTTCTTCATTAAGCGCAATTCTGGAATTACATGACTTTAATTTTTTACTACCTTCTGGCATGACGTACATTTTAGGGCTGTTTTGCATTTTACAACACAATCACAATCCTTAGCGGTGGTCAAATGTAAAAGTAAATTAGTATTCAAAATGGATGATAACCACGCCCGCATAACGATATTTTGAAAACATCCAAAAAATTCGATGTTTCACGCATATTTTCCAAAAATTTAGATTTCCGCATTTTTCTCTCATTAATTAAATTTTTCAACTGAGATATACAGGATTTGGTTGAAGAAAGGAATATGGGGTTTTTGGAAAATGAAAGTCGTACATTAAAAGCATACTATTTGCCGAACCTTCCACTGCAAATTTAAAACAACGCTACCCAATTTGTTTTCTTTAAATTTTGGCCACGAAACGAACATTCGATTCGCAATAGGAATTGTTGCTGTTAATTACTGTACACGACATTTGATATTCAGGCCCGCATTGCATTTTCATTCCATTGTTTCTAAATTGTTACCAATTCATTAGAATGAAGAGGATCAGTTCAAACTTACTCTGAATCGAAGAAGTAGAAGGATGTTGTTGTTGTTTTAAAAACGAACCGAACACCAGAAAAGACACTATTATTTTTTAACGATATATCTAGAATCGCACATATTTTAGTTTTTCGTTTTCAAATGACACTTTTGATATTTTTTACTTGGAATCGATCCAAAATTAATTTTTATTTATTTATTTTTAGTAACTCCAAGTAATAATGTAATTTATATCGGTTTGGGACCTCCATAACTCCAAGTTATTTACTAGTTTCCTCTCAGACCATTTCTAACCACTCTAATAGTAAGCTAATCTTTGGTTGTTCCAGTCGATTCCAATCTCCATGAGACTGGTGCCACGAATAAAATCCACCGCAACGATATTCGCATTTGCTCCCAGCTCGTCGCGATAAAGTTCTGAAATGCGCCAATTGACTTGATCGGCCATTTTTCTTAAGCCACCATATTTGTCTAGTATAACACCCCATGTGTCGGGCGTGAGCTCAGCCATATCTGCAGTGGGACGACTTGATGAGCGACTGTGAGAAAAAATTGAATACATAAAAATTTTCATAATCAGAATATAAATAGCGGCAATTGTTTTTACTTAACTTAACGTTTTTTCTACTTACGAAACATCTAATTTGTTAACTGATCGCAAATACTTTTCCAAATTCGTCCAAGTTTGCACATTACCCCAGCGTTGTTGTACCGAACCGAACAATGTGAGCGGAAATTCAGCCACCACTGCATTCTCATCGTAAGCCAAAATAATATTTTGATGTCGCGACCAGATGTCATTTAAAGTGGCATCCCATGATGCCGATGAGTTTACGATAAGATCACCAAATTGTTCCTGTAAATAACTGACCAGCAGGCGATGAACCTTGAGATCCTTACCGAAACCTGCATTTAAAATTTGAAACATTTATTAAAATAATTGAATAGCATGGTTCAACCAAATTCATATGAGTTTGATTTCGAAAAAGATACCAACGAGCTTATCATAGATTTTTGTATATTGTTTTGCGAAAGCTTAAAATTGTATGATTTTTTATTTGTTCTAATATTAGGCAAGCAAGTTTAACTGAAATTTAAAGTTAACTGGAGTTCTCGTCAGTTAAAGAACTCTCCGGACAGTTGGGCGACCGTTGCGAAATTTGGTGAAACCAAATCGTTAATCGTTATGTCATCTGTTCGTTTCTTCCTCTTTTTCTTTAGAATTTCTTTTTCGCTCTCTTATACCAAGTCCACACGACAACATAAACCACTTGTTTATAACTCATTCGTGATATTCTGTGAAAACAAGTTGAAAGTGTATGTATGTTTTCGACCTGCAAAAACTGTCTAACTTCATTACGAACCAATCAATTTCGTTATGTTTTCATAAGCAATTCTGTTTTCAATTACTTTTTGCAAAAAAAAAAAATCCATGATTTAGCGTCACTGGTTTAGAAAAAGAAATAAGAACAATAATAAGAAAAAAACAGAAATATTTATAAAAAGCGGCACTGCCTTTTGGGTTACCAGATTTCCTTTGAGTAAAAAGGTTAATAAATAGAGAAATGTCAGCGATAACCAATTAGTAAAAATAAATGCTGTCTGGACGGTTAGTTTAATTTGCCAAAATATTTTCAACCTGAAACTATCAGAGAATGTTGATGTTCCCAAGAAACATGAAATTTTGACTTTTTCGATTTTTTTTTAGAAGAGTGGTATTTTCTTCAATACCGGATTTATTTACAATATTCAAAAGCTTGCTCAAACTCATACATATTTATATTTAATTTTTGAAATGAGCCATTTTTGCTATTTTTCGATGTTCAAATATGTTTTCTCTCAAAAACTAGACTTTCAGAACAATTTTTGTAAATTTGATTTTTGATTTCAAACCAGCATCAAAAAATCTATAACATGAGATTGGTACGGTTTTCGAGATCGATTTCGTCCAAATTTTGTTGAACCGTACAAGTTTTCTTATTGTCTAGTCTCCTTGTTCTAGTTTACAAACCCATTTAACTTTTTAATTTTCTCATGGTGGATAACTCAGTTAAGTACTATTAGCTAAATATGAAGGCTAAAGATGTTATAAAACTCTGTTTTAAAAAGTAAGGGGGCCACAAAGGCGTGCTGTAGTACCTCAGATTTTTTGACCTTACTTATTCCAAGGCCTTTGAAAAAACCTTTTCTTTTCCGTTAAATTTTTGTTTCGTTGCCAATAAGAGTTAATTTGCCACGCTTATTTTTTGCGTTGCCCAACGTTTAATTTTATGTTATCTGATATATGTTATTCCGCCTTTACCTTTTACTTTATCTTTATCTATGCTTTCATCTTCTTGGCAACGGTAGAAATATATATTTATTCTGCATAAAAGTTATCAGACAACATAAAAAAATAAACTTTGCGGTATAACTCGTATCCGCGAAATAAAATATATAAGTATTTCATCTAATAACTCTTACAGAGCAACGCCTTCGCGGTAATACGTATAAAGGTTATAACTCTGGAAATTTTGGAATGCAACAAGCCGAATTCATATAAGATGGTACCCTCTTATCAGCTGATTACTTGGTAAATCTTCGCCTTATAAAAATTGTTTGTTGTTCAACAAGGCCTTGCCAACAAATGCAACTGCGTAATAAAACCTCGCTCGCTGGACGCTGATAACATCAGATTAGATGGGCCTTGGAGTGGAGATTGCATTTGAATAATTCAGAAGCTAATCTCCTAACCACTTTAAAAGTTTTGTGATCAAGTTAGAAACAACTTTTGATAAATCTATTCTCTTATTCTGCACTTACTATTTCGAATAATGTCGTAGATCTAGTTATTCTAGGTCAAATTTATGAAGTTTCCACAGTATTTAAAATTCTACCCACCAACCGGAAACTCTTTCAATCCAAATATAACGATCTCATCCGTTTGCAAGACAAACTCCTTCACTTGCTCGATGATTTCCGCCAGAGGTCGTTGTTGCGTAACGCCATGATTGATGTAGAACTTATTCGTTGTATAGCGGTAATAACCGACACGCATATCCAAGTAGCGAGCCCCGTGCAGCAACTGACCGCGTATATCGTCATCCTGCGTCAGCGCATACTTCGTGATGAGTGTCTCTTGCAGTAGCGGATCGAAATTTGGTTTATACGAGCCGGAATCATGTGTGCCAGGTATGAATAGATCACGCATGCGCATACCACCCACCACTCCCTGCATTTCGCGCATCCAACGGGGATAAGCCCGCAGGCAGGTGGTGGCTAATATCTCCCCATTGCCATTCACATAACTCGCCCAATAGCCGTAGCAAGTTGTTTTGGCGGTAACATTGCGAGAAAGCTCAACATCAAAAGGTACACCGGTGGTGAACCATTGGGAGGTAGCGCTCGGTTGTAGCGCTGCTACAATATCATTAGCGCCGTTATTCGAAGTCCAATAATATCGCGATGGTGTTGTTGCGCTGCGCGACAATTCAATAGGCAAATCATCTGAATCGCCACTGCCATCGAAGTTGTTGGCTGCATTCAAATCCGCATCGTCTTCGCGTTGGAGTAAATAGCGCGTGGGGGAAGATGTGCTACGCTCAAATTTCTGTGGTTCTTGCGTAGTAATCAATATGTGATCTTCCTGATGGGCGGGCGCATTCTTCCAAGAAACTTCGAGGTAACGTTGACGTGCGCTGATCGTCAGCCAGAGATGCAACTGATTCGGCTGTGCCTCAGAACGTGTAGCGCCCAAATCGAGTACGTCATCGTAGTTGTAGGGCAGTGCAAATGCTAACAGTGTGCAAAAATTGAAGAGCGCTATTGAGCTAAGGACTCTATAAACACTGATTGTAGACATTTTTTGAAACGTAACTGCCGCAAAACAGGGAGGCTCTGCGCCTATATGTTGGAAGGAAATCACTGGTTTGTAATTATTTATTACTTTCGCTTCACGTTGTCGACGACCACTTGGTTTAAATTAAATTAAGACACTTCTCACTTAGATTGCGTTGCTTTCGTTTGATTTTTGTACTACACTTATGCTGCTGATGTTGCCTGAAGCAGTGCGAGAAATTTAATTTAGTTTTACGCTGCACTTTACGCCTGGTCTCGGATATATCGCATCCAACTGACTGATTGGCTACGTATGCGATTCCAACCCTTCACAACGGCTATTTCAATCATTTTGGATTTGCCTATGATAAATTTGATGCTCACAAGAAGGCTTTGGAAATATTGTCAAATAAATCTAAAATTTATCGCAAAAAATATGGTAGATGCCATAAAATGGGCCCAGCGGTGGTCACTCAACTGGAATCGTTATCTCGTCTTGATGGAAAAATATTAATAAATCTTATTCTACTGATATTATATTATAAATGTGACAATTTTTATGTGATTATGTATGCATTAGCTTTTCATGGCCAAATTGCGTGACAGATTTGAATAAAATTTTGGTATTTCAAAGATAGTGACCACTTGTTAAAGCTGTTATAGTTAATTAAACAAATAAATTAAATCACGTATTGTTATATGACCACTATACAGATTTGGATAAGATTTGACACATATATAAACGTACAATTCGTTGTATTTGTTACAACAGAAGCAATTTTTTAAAAGGATTTGCAATATGGGTAAGCGAAATGAGTTTAATAAAGCTTAATTTCCAAAATATTTTTAAAAAATAAATTAAGTTAAATTAATAGTTCACATTAAATTTTACACTATGATTGTAGAACTAAAAGTTTATGAACTACAAGCGGCATACTGGCTTTTTTGAATCGACCTGTGATCTCTTCAATGGCTCAGGAGGCGAATTTCATTCACCCGACTTGGAGGAGATATACAGCGTGTGCAGTGGTCGCCAGTATAACGAATGATGTGATGTCTGTCGAAGTAAAGTTTTATTAAGAGAATTCAATAAAATCAGACCATTATATGTAATGAGCCGCATAGAAGGTCTTTAGGTTACTTTGTAATGCAATGCGAAAACGTACGATCCGCATTCGCACAAATAATCGTAAGGAAGACACAGTATTGTACAACAAAAATGAAAAGCAATTTGTAAAAAAACAGTACGAATGGACGCCTAATAGTTATTATAATAAAAAAGGGATAAGGGATTTTTCGCTAGTGTAACGCTGCAACCTTTTTTTAACAAATATTTTCTTCATTTATTGACTCTTTGCACGGCTTCATTACGTTTTACTTTTTGAATAGTTTTGAGGTCAATGTTATTATCTTCCTCCTCAATATCACCAATTTCAATTATAGCACTATTTCCCTGGCTAGAGATGATTTCTTCAACCGACAAATGATCAACGTTGTCCCAGGCTTCTAGCTCTTCTATGCCAAGTTTGTCTAGCAAGATTAATTTCCTTTATAAAACATTTGACACTTACCAGCGATATTGTGTTCGTCATTAAATTTAAAACAATATCATCCCTATTTCTAAAATCTGAGATATATTATCATCAGAAATATTATCATCATCATCATCATCAAATACAGAAGACTCAATTAAAATGGGGATGCTTAGCTTTTCAATTCCCAAGAGGTTTTATTTTTTTGGTAAGATTTGCGTTTGAACTTGTGCAGAATATAATGCGCTCCTTGATATTTTCCTTCCAGGTACATTAAACTCACTAGAATGAACCTATGATATAGGGAACATTTTCTCTCTATTATTCCACCTAATTTTTTTTGAATGATTCAACAAGTTCAGCCTGAAATGAAAGCTTTTCGTCAGACTCCTTTAAAATACGAGCTCCGAATTGTTTTTAGAGCTACCTTAGGCAACGATCACTTGCAAGAAAGTCTCGGGCAATGTAGATTTCCTTTTGGGGTTCAGAAACTTTAGTTTTAAGAATGTTGTTACTTATCGGTACTCGTACATGGTATTTGCGTTGTGAAACAAGCTATTTAAATATCGCTTTTTCCATTCTGGGATATTCACTTTTTCTCAAGAAGATTCGGCGCGAATATCCGACGATTATTCCAGTTCAATCCAGTTGAAGGAGACTATTCTTTCGATCGAGCACGCAAAAATTATGCAAAAACCTGGCATTTAAGCTTACAAAGTAAACAGCCGTTTGTTATATAGAATACTCTATTACTTTTTTCAACCTTTCGTTATTTAGAGTATTTATTTAATCAATATATTTTTTATATACATAGGTATGACTGTCTGTTGTATGTTCTAAGCAAAAACATTTAGTACTTTATTTGCCTATTAAAATTTTGATCTATTACTACATATTTGGGCTTGTGTTAAATTGGAGTCATTCCGCTTCGGGGAAACGACCGGTTGTTACACAGAGTAATCGAGGAAAAATCTATTTACAAAAACCCTTACAATGATTATCACTTTAGCTAAAAACATACTCTATAAAAGAGCAAAGTGTATTTAACAAAGTGAAATAAATATATGGCGTTTAATTTTTCACATTGCTTTTCTTTTTCAACAAGACAGTTCAACTTTGATTTAATGAATGAAGGCTTTTAAATAAAAGTTTTGTATTTTATTTTATTACCAAGCCTGTTGCGTGCTGTCTTAATTACTGTACATGATATTTGATATTCATACCTTTGCTTAATTTCTCTAAATCGATGATGCTAATTCGAAATGGAGATGAATGGATATCGTTGTTGTTTTAAACTAAATGAATCGAAATACAGAAAAGCCCTGATTATTTCTTAACAATATAGATTTATAAATATTTATATTTTTTCTAGTTTATCCAGTGCTTCGCTTTTAACAGACAGCTCAATTATTTATTTTTATGTATATACATACAGATGTAATAGAGGTATCGTGTTAATCGATATTATTTTAAATCACTTCTTAACATTGATATTGATATGGAATCGATCCAAAATTAAATTTATTTGCAAATATTGCCCCAAGTACTCCAGAAAAGACAGGTATGTAAATAAATATTCTTTGCAGTTGTCACAAATGTACAAAATATATATGTATAAGATATATGTATGTATGCAGGGCCGGATTAAGAATGTGGGGGCCCTCTTTTATATCTATCTATAAACAAAATCAAACACATTTTCACTGCCGTCCATATAAAAGATCTCATAGTTCAATTATAAAAAAGAACACCTTTTTATGACTAAAAATACTATTTCGAAGCAATTCACATTCAAACTGTCAACATGAATAATGATATGATAATCATAGAACCTGACTATATGGAGTTTTCAGCTTGCTCTAGACAAGGGTAGGCCCTATTAATATTTATTATAGAAGTTTGCCGTTAAATTTTGTAGATTGAACAATCCTTATGTTATGTATTGACCGTGTCTGTGCGAAATGGACGATTACGGAAGGCTTGACATTTTATATTCGATAAATGAAAATTATGGAATTTCCTAGGGCCTACCCGTGCCTAAGGCAAACTGAAAACAATGTATATATATAGTCACTAACACAGCTGCTTGAACACAACTAATTTTTTGTTATTCAAAAGTTTGTTAATGTAAGTAAGGTTATAATATTTATGATTCGATTATTTTTTAATAATCAAACTTGGATTGTATTTTTATGTCAAGGTTAACTCAGTTACGATGCGGGTGAGTGAGGTTATTTTTTACGAATGACATTAAAAAAATAAAATTTAAGCTCTTGAAAAGCTAATTTTACACGTTTGATTTTGACAAATTAAAAATAAATAACATTTTATGAATTATTTTAGCAAAACGTGCAGATATATGTAGCGGATGCGTTATTAACTTGTGATATTGACACATTTATCTTTCTAGCTGATGTTAATTAATCGAACGGAACAATTCTATATGAACATCAGCAACAAACGGTTCCGAGACAATAATATCATTAATAAGATTCATTTTACAGTAATTAATACAGCAAGACAAGTGAGACAAATTTTCTTTTAAGTGTAAGTGTTACTTCCACTGACTTTTGTTTACTCTCGATTTCCTCGATATGAATCGATAGTTCAACTGCGTTGCTCACGCTGAGAGGCGGAGGGAAAATTGAACGAAATATGACCTAACCAATATCGCGTTACCTATTTGTAACACGATTTTAACCAGAAATTTCGTTATATCAAGTTAAAATAAAATATTAAGATAAACTATGTCGAGTAATATAATAAAACTTTATTCAAATCAACTGAGTAACAAAAATGATAATAAAAATGGAATAAAAATGTCAAAGCAAAAAAAAAATCGATTGTACTGATGAAAAAAATTATTTTGTTCTTTCATTTTGTGGGGGCCCCCCAAATGTGGGGCCCCGGGCCGCGGCCCCGTCGGCCCTGCCCTTAATCCGGCCCTGTATGTATGTATATGTACGTGCGTATTTATCTAAAAACATATTTTTCAAAAATAATGTGGATTGTTCCGGGTTTTAGGAAATCTAATAGCACTTAAATTTATTTGAATCTTGGACTATAGAGAACTAAGTTTTCCAATATAAATTTTGATCCACCATCTTAAATACGTGGAATATCAAAGACCACAACCCTATGTATGGTAATTAAAATTGATTAGAAAGTTTTTAAAGCTAGGTACCACGACTTAGTACTGAACAATAAATCTCAGATGAATCTAATAAATAATGGTTTCCAGCCTCCTTCACTACATGACATTTAATTTTTTCCCCTTTTGAATATTTTATATTTTTAGCCCCCCTAATAGTAAGGTAATTTTCGTTTGTTCCAGTCGATTGCAATCTCCATGAGACTGGTGCCACGTATAAAATCCACCGCAACGATATTCGCATTTGCTCCCAGTTCGTCGCGATAAAGTTGTGAAATGCGCCAATTAACTTGATCGGCCATTTTTCTTAAACCACCATATTTGTCTAGTATAACACCCCATGTGTCGGGCGTGAGCTCAGCCATATCCGCAATGGGACGACTTGATAAGTGACTATAAGAAAAAAACCGAAAATCGGAATTCATGTATATATGTATAATGTCATAATCAGAATATAAAAAGCTGCAAATTTTTTACTTAAGTACTTAAGTTCTTGGTTTTGAAGTTATATTAATATTTCGAAATTTTTCCGAGCTTCACGATTATTTCCAGGTGCATTGAACAGTTAGTAGCAGCAAGACGCTGAAATGCCAATAAAAGGTTTCACACAACCAACCAAATCGAACCCATAAATTAAGTTTATTTGACAGGTAAGAATGTAAAATGTAAACAAAGCTTGACAGTTAGCATCTTCTAAAAGTGAAAACAAATTTTATTTGCTACTTTACAGCTACTACCAGTTCAATACGCTTTGAATTCTACAAATTTATTTTATTTTAGTTTCGTTGGCAGTTTACTTAAATTTTTATAATTCACCTCAATAAGTACATAGGTACTTAAGCGCTCCATTGTCTAAATATATGTATGTATATTATGCTTTAAGAATTCAGAGTATACTTACGAAACATCAAATTTGTTAATTGATCGCAAATACTTTTCCAAATTCGTCCAAGTTTGCACATTACCCCATCGTTGTTGTACCGAACCGAATAATGTGTGGGGATATTCGGCCACCACTGCACCCTTATCGTAAGCCAAAATAACATTTTGATGTCGCGACCATATGTCATTTAAAGTGGCGCGCCATGATGCCGACGGGTGTACGATAAGATCACCAAAGTGTTGTTGTAAATAACTGACCAGCAGACGATGCACCCCGAGTCCTTTACCGAAACCTGCATTGAAGATTATAATATAATAATTTAATAAAATAATTGAATAACATGGTTCAGCAAAATTCTGATATTTTAGATCTTCTTTAATAGATTTTTATACAGTTTTAAAATCGGTTTATAAAATTATTCTAAGATCTGTAGTTGTAGTGGTAAAATATATTTAAAAGTCGAAAAATTGTAAAAACGACCAATTTCAAAAATTAGAAAAAAGCAATGACTTTTAATATTGTTTGCCCGAAGAAAAAGCCACGTATTAATAAAAATAAAATTCCTCAGATGAATTTACCTTATGTCGATGAATTGAGTATGTCCCTTTCTATTTTTCCGGATTTTACGAGTATTTCTCTAAATTTCTACTGAACTCATAGAATTGAAATTGGCAAATTTAAAGTATATTCACTCAAAAAGTAGACGTTCAGAAAATTTATAATTATAAAAGTATTTAAAATCAACATCAAATAAATGGCTAATTATGTTACAAAACTCAGCTTTAAAGTGTGGAAGGAGCCCACAGAAGCCGTATTGTAATAATCAAGATTTGTTGGTATATCTCTTCAGCCTTTCAAGGCCTGTGCGAAAAAGTTAGCTCAGAAATCAGAAAGACATACATACAATACTTCAAAATGCGGGACCTTCATATATTGCCAAATTAATTCTGAGCCTTCCTTTCCAAGATTTTTCCGTCTACTATTACTAAATATTCTCGACTTTCCCTCAACTTTAAATCGTTTATCTCACTTAGGAAGAGTGCCTTAAGGCAAAATAAATAAATAAATTTAATTTATAATTTATCTAGTGAAACAAGTGCAGAGTTTTTACCAATGTAAGGATTTGGAAAAATATGTTTCGTAAAAATGCGTTAAAAATTTTCAGATACTAAAAATAACTGTTTTCTCGAAATTAGATATTAAAAATGTGCCCGCATTCTGGAATTTAACTTTAAATTTATTTCATAACAGTTATGATAAATATTTAGCACTTCGCCGGTATGGGTTCTATCAATTTTTTTCCTTTTTGATCTTATATGTATTTTTCCGACAGGGTGAAAAATTTATGTATTTCGGAACGATTTGTTGTTACCACTTGCCAAGTTTGGTTTGGAGACAAACCGGTTCAGTGTCATTTTGCATGTAAAGCAACAAAACAAACTCGAAAAAGTATGCGAATTGAGCCAACTCGGTAAAATATTATTCAAGCTGACATGTAAGGTTGGAAACGCTATTGTGAATGAGCCCTAAGAAAATACATGGAACATTTGAGTTCAACACCTTATCCGTTTTATATTTATAACCACATCAACCAAAAATTGTCAGCGCACTTTCCGTTTTTAAATAGCACTAAACAAATCGCATGTTTAATGAAAGATACTAAGAGGGTTGCTTTTGCAACTAACGGAAATTTTGTCCTAGCTGGAGCGTTCGTTTGCAAGTCGGTTACAATACAACCGCTGCAATATAACTGTTATCGGCGAATTAGAAAATATTTCCCACTCTTATAGAGCAACGATTTTGCAATTGAAAATGTTGTCATGTGGCAAGCCGAATACAAGGAAGATGGTATCCTTCAATCAGCTCATCTAAAATGCTTACATAAGTAATGTGCACTCAATAGTTGAAATATTTTGCCATTTGGCTAGTAATTAATTTGATTATAAATTATTATCCATAGCAGAATTATTACTATGACGTTTTTTCACCCTCCCTTGGAAGTCGTAATAACCGGATTCTACTGTATTTCAATTAGAAATGTACGAGTAAGATACAAAATTCTACTCACCAACCGGAAACTCTTTCAATCCAAATATAACGATCTCATTCGTTTCCAAGACAAACTCCTTAACTTGTTCGATGATTTCCGTCAGAGGTCGCTGTCGTGTAACGCCATGACTGATGTAGAACTTATCTGGTGTATTGCGGTAATAACCGACACGCATATCCAAGTAGCGAGCGCCGTGCAGCAACTGTCCGCGTATATCATCATCCTGCGTCAGCGCATACTTCGTGACGAGCGTCTCCCGCAGTAGCGGATCGAAATACGGTCTATACGAGCCGGCATTATGTGTGCCAGGTATGAATAGATCACGCATGCGCATACCACCCACCACTCCCTGCATTTCGCGCATCCAACGGGGATAAGCCCGCAGGCAGGTGGTGGCTAATATCTCCCCATTGCCATTCACATAACTCGCCCAATAGCCGTAGCAGCTTGTTTTGGCGGTCACATTGCGAGAAAGCTCAAAATCAAAAGGTACACCGGTGGTGAACCATTGGGAGGTAGCGCTCGGTTGCAGCGCTGCTACAATATCATTAGCGCCGTTATTCGAAGTCCAATAATATCGCGATGGTGTTGTTGCGCTGCGCGGCAAACCATCAGAATCGCCACTGCCATCGAAGTGGTTGGTTGCATTCAAATTCGCATCGCTTTTGTGTTGGAGTAAATAGCGCGTGGGAGAAGATGTGCTACGCTCGGTGATGCCATCGATGGGCACAAAACCACTGCCCTCTGCGCTGTCGAAAGCGGCCAACGGCGTACCAGTGGTGAACTCAAACCGCTCAAACTTGTGTGGTTCTTGTGTTGTAATCAATATGTGATCTTCATGGTGGGCGGGCGCATTCTTCCAAGAGACCTCCAGGTAACGATGTCGTGCGCTAATTGTCAGCCAGATATGCAACCGATTCGGCTGTGCCTCAGGACGTGTAGCGCCCAAATCGAGTACGTCATCATAGTTGTAAGGCAGTGCAAATACTAACAGCGTGCAAAAATTGAAGAGCGCGAGTGAGCTAAGGAATCTACAAACACTGATTGTAGACATTTTTTGAAACGTAACTGCCGCAAAACAGGGTGGTTCTGCGCCTATATGTATGTAAGGAATTTATTATTTATTCTTTATCACTTTCGCTTCACGTTGTCGGCGATCACTTGATTTAAATTAAATTAAAACACTTCTCACTTAATTTGTGTTGTTTTCGTTTGATTTTTGTACTACACTTATGTTGCTGCCTTTGCCTGAAGCTGTGCGAGAAATTTAATTTAGTTTTACGCTCGTTATTCACTTAAGAAACAACGCCGCCTTTTGCATGGACTTCAACTGGCTGATTGGCTGCGTGTGAGATTCCACCCGTACACTACGGCTGTTTGAATCATTCTGGATTTGTTTATGATAAATTTGATGCTCACAACTTAAAACAACGGTTGGAAAGTTTATATGGTGCATATATACAAAGTTACCAATAAATATGTACATATATACAGGGTGACCCAAAGTCATCACCTTATAGGATGGTGCTATAATTTTGCAAATGGCAATAAATTTTATTTATGAAATAGTTAGAAGTGCTGTGAAGGCACTACGAAACGCTATACTCTTCCAAGCCGTTTGATATTGCGTATCGTTGATATTCGTTGGCCCAAAAGATCACGAGATTCAAGCGTTCCAGACTATTTTCTGTTGGGTTTTCTGAAGTCGCGTGTTCATGCAAATAAACCTTATACTCTGGAAGTCTTGTCGAAGAAACCCAACAATTATCGCAAAAATCATGGTAAGTTCCATAAAATGGATTCAAATCGATATCTCGTCTTGATTTGAAATTAATTTGGAATTTATATAGTTGATAATCTGGATTAACGTAAAGGGTATAATTCAAAGAGAGTTGCCACATGTTGAAAATATTATAGTCAATCAAATCAAAAAAATTAAACCAAATATTGCTTTATGACGACCGGACAGATTTGGATAATATTAGGCACATACATATACAGTCCGCTATATTTGTTACAATATGAGCCATTTTTTAAAAGAAGTTACCACCGAGTTAACAGCTTAAATTCATTTGAACTAATGAGTGAAATGAAATACTGGAATATGGATATCAAAAGAAAGGTTGCCTCCTGTTTAAAAATAAATGAAGTTCAATTAATAAATTGAATTAAATTTCATACGAGTGTCAATCTAAAAGTTTTAAGAAAACTCAATTTCAAAAATACGTCTGGAGTTCGTTGCCACCTTTTTAAAGAATTATTAAAAGTTAGTATAAGCTAAATTCAATATTTTAATATGAGTTTCAAACGAAGGAGGTTTAAAGAAATACTTTTGGCGAAGATTGCCACTGGCGAAAAAAAACGAAAATTAAATGAAATTATTAAGTTAAACATTACGACATGTTCTTCAACGGTAGTAGGCTTAAGAAAAGTTAATCAAGAAAATGTGTTGAAATGTTTCAAGGGTGTTACCACCTATTTAAAAATTTTAATTCAATTCAACTCCTAAGCTTACAGAAATACGACGGCACTGGTGGGAATAAAAGCGTTTATACGAAAACATTTTTGAAGAGGGTTGCCACCTTTTAAGGAACGTCGATTCAATTTAATTGATAGGTGATTGAAATTCTTTATAGTGGTACCAAACGGAAGGGGTTTACGGAGATTTTATTCGAGCGATATATTTGGAAAGGGTTGCCACCAGTTAAAAAAATTTAATTCAACTAAATTCATAATGTAAATGCAGCATTACAATACTGCTTTGAACTGCTAGAAGTTTAAGGCAACTAGTTCGCGAAAAAAATTTGAGACGTTGGCAACTGTTTGCAAATTATTTTCAAATTTATTAATAACGTAGATTGAAAATAAGTTATCTCAAGTATATTTGCACACAAAATTTTCGAATGCAGTTCGTAACAGAGTTGCCACTTTTCCAAATTTAAGGAAATTTGTGTTTGAGTTAAATTAAGTATAATGAAATTGTTTTGAAGAACATTTTTGTAATAAACAGCGTAGTTGCCAATAACTAACCATAATTAGCAATTACGAAGTAGGGAGATTTTTCTATTAATTATTAAAAAATTAAATACAAAAAAAAGTAAGAATGAGTTTAAATAAACCAATCTAAAATCAGAATCAATGGTTTTGTCTTTTTGCCATAATTTTCAATGGGCTATCGGACTATGAATATGCCACAATGTTGTCCCTTCATAAAAAATATTTAAAAAAAACAACATCGGGTGAAAACTTTTACACCACCTTGTATATACATACAATATAAATACATATGTGCATATATTTGTAAGTATGTATTTAAGAACATGCAAGTGAAGAAGATAGGAAGTGGTTGGGAAACAAAAGTTTTAAACTACTTCACAAAATTGGTAATTTCACAATAGAAAAAGTAAACAATTATTTAGTTAAGCGTTTCCTCTATTCAAATCTATAAAAGGTGAAATCTTAGTTGAAGCAACAATTTTTAAGAAAATAAAAAATAGTTTGCCTTTAAATTAACTTCTTTAGGATGAAACAATGTTTTTAACACTTTTCAGAAAAATTATTCTTCGCGTTGATGTTATGAGTATCTAATTAATTGATGTAGTTTATGCTACAATATTTATTAAAAAAAATACTTTTTATTATATTGGCAATGTTAATGAGTATAAACACATTTTTAAATATATTATTCTTTTGTTTTAACATCCTAGAAAACACTGAGAATTATTCTACAACATTAGGTTAAATTAGATTAGAGTTTAGAACGTTGTGATGCCATTTAGTTAATATATTTATATTAAATATAAGAAAAGATATATTTATTTCTAAATAAGTGTATGTGTTATAAAGAGTTCGGAGAGACTGGCATCAAGCTTAAAAAGATCCGTGGAAGTGTTTATGAAGTGAGAGGCAACAAGCTTAACTCAGACGGTTGCTATTTATGTTTCTGGTCATATGACGCTTCCATTGACAAGTTTGACATATTTTACCATAAACGCACTCGGAACGTATTAATGTGTGATCTATATTCGTGTTGCTTACAGTGGCTTGAAAAATTTATCTGGGCAAAAAAATGGAATTAAACTGAGAAGAATTTAGTGCGATAAATTTTCAAAATTTTCATCGTGGATTAACAAGACAAGAATGCATCGATGTTCATGTCACATACCGTGAGATTGAGGCATCCTTGGATATTATTTTGATTCAATGTCAATGTGACTCAATGTCAAAAATGTCTAAAATAATCTTGTGTAGATTGGTGTCAGAAATTTCGAAAAATTTTCAAACGAATGCAAAGTTGAATTGATAATCAGGAGAATATTTTGAAAACCGATAAATCGATATTCTCAGTTAAAATTTTTAGACCATATAAAACAAGCATGAGACGAGTTTTGCAAAAAAATATGTTTATAATCGTATAAACAAATGTGGGCGGCGAAGAATTAATATGTATCAAATGTTATCGAACGAAATTTATTAAATCAATAAGCTATTAATAACAAAATATTGCTAAAAAATAAAATAAGAAACCATTCATAATAACCGAATACTAATCGATCG
Organism: Anomoia purmunda; assembly: GCA_951828415.1. Taxonomy (NCBI): domain Eukaryota; kingdom Metazoa; phylum Arthropoda; class Insecta; order Diptera; family Tephritidae; genus Anomoia; species Anomoia purmunda. The sequence continues at coordinate 126,040,351 of OX639994.1, forward strand.
AGAAAATGATCATTGAAGATAATGTCAAAAAACTGCTACAAACTTTAGAGACGACTTCAAGGCGAACCCTTCCTCGTTCTTCTTTCCGAATTCGCCTGGTTGTTTTGTTTCAGTTTTTGACATTTCACTCGCAAAATTACATTGGCAAAATACATGAGGAATACTGGGTGAACTCAGATTTTGATATTTCGCACGCAAAATTACACAAACAATATACCAAGGCGAATTCATACAAGGTGATAGCATCCCATGGACTGAATGCTATGTCTTCTTTCCCCTTTCGCTGAGTTGTTTTGTTTACACAACAAAAATACGTAAGCAAACTAGGCGAATTCAATTTTTGACATTTCACTGGCAAAATTAAACTGAGAACATACACAGCGGATTCGCCTTGGTTATCTTGCTATCACCTTCTATGGATCCACCTTGCACGACTTCATCTTAACTGTGACTACGGGACATTGTTTTGAATTCATTGAAGCTTCCTTTTTAACTTTAAACATCTACTGTAATTATATAGGAAAGTAGTAAGCAGATGAAATTGCGAGATTAACCAGCCTTGATTTAAATATTCTAGTACTCTAAGCTGAGCTGTTCCAACAAATTTTAGAAGACATTCCAAACTTTAAATCTATCGTCATTTCGAAGAAAAATTTAGATGAATGTATTATATTAGGATATGATCTGCTATCGAATTAGCTCATCAGCTCGGATTTTAATTTGTGCGCAAGATTTCCTAATACACAAATACATACATAAACTTATGTGCTCTCATTATAAATTGCTGTGACACTGCGCCAAATTGAGTACACGACTCGATCGCGGAAAACCTTCGAGTACACTTTGTTTACAAACCAAATCCGCTGGTTGCAGTGTAAATCAAGTGCAAAGTAATGTTTGTCTTTGTGTATGTATGTAGGTATGCAGTCACATACACTGTGCTCCATAAAAAAGCATTCTTGACCAAACAGGTTGATGCGTCAGTCAAATACTTAATTCACGTCGATATATGTACATACTACATAAATGCATATGGATCATTCCACGATAATTGATACCAAATGAAATGAAATCTACAACAATTGCCTCACTATTAGGAAGCATGATTTTCGAAGTCCAATGACTTTTACACATTACATAACCTTTCAGTGAAGAAACCAATGCATTAACTTTATTACCGTATTATTTTTATTCCTCACAACTAAATGACGACTTTTTATTATTTACTAAAGTTAAACAAAGTTAATAAAACTTATTTATCTCTATAACGAAGTTTTTAAGACTACCAGAAGAAGAAAAATCAACAGGCAGATATACTTGGATACGCAAATGCTGTAGAAAATATGGATCCGTACCAAGAATAATAGAATACAAGATTTTGCCTTACCGAGGCAAAGTGACAGATCTCGCATTTAGTAAACAAGAATACGGGAGAGAGAAAATTGGAAAACTTCCTATACTTCAGTGAATAACGTGTTTTAATTGTTCCAAAGTGTAAAAAAATGGATTTATAGGTAGAGATTTAATAAATAAATTTCCAAAATACTACAAAACGTGGCTCATTTTCCTATTTGTGAAAAAAGCTTTGTCTAGTTGAAGTTGAGAATTGTCAAACTCGGTAAAACCGAAGTAGCGGTACCTTTGAAGGCGTCACCTCCTGCATTCAGTACGCCGTGGATCTGTACACGCATATTTATATAACTCAGTCGGTAATTACAAAAAAATTGCATCACTCCTACCGTTCCTCTAACAGAAAATCTCGTCCAATTTTACCATACCAGAACTAATTTGACTTTTGTTAATTGATATTCGAATTCTGATTAGGTCCAATTGGTTTCTGTGTGTGGTGAAATTGGACGAAAATTCGTGCCACATGAAACTAAACGCCATCCAACTTCTTTGTAACTGAAGTTCTTTGCATAGGAACTAATTTCAAGTATTGACATTTATAGCTTAAGAGTTGAATCGAAGAACATTCTTTGCCTGAATCATAAGTTATAAATTAAAATGTCATACCCGTCCCCATGGAATGAGCCACATGACGGTATGTATGTATGTGTGTAAATTTGTACACCCCACCTGCTCGGCAGTAGTTAATTTATTTAAAAAGTGTAAACATGAACCGTGAGACGAGTCTGTGACTATTTCGAGTTGTATACCCAATTCATGTGCGTGCAAGTATTTTATATGTAGCTCCATCCAGTATCAATTAATAACTGTAAGCGAGATATATATTTGTGGAAATTTAACAAAGCAACTTATCTCGAGTTACCATTTTTTGCAGTTAAAATGTTATGAAAAAATATTTCGATGACTAGTTGAACAAAGTTGTAGTTTAGCAGGCCATTTTGGTAAATATAAAATATTTCTGTGAAAGATCTAAAAAAAAAATGTTCTAAAGCCAAATAAGTAGTTTAGTCAAAAAGTTTAATTCCGTACAATTGATTTGAGCTATGCAACAGACAACAGAGACAAACCAAATTCAGTATACTCTGGATAGAGGGAATTAATTCGTGTAGGGGACTTTCTACGAACTAAGACTGTTCTGTCTACCAAAACTGAAAGTAAGCTGATAATAAAATATAGTTTTTATATGCGTTATACTATAGGTATAGTATTCCAGTTAATGTAAGAATTCTTATTATTATTTTAAAAGTCATATGTAGTACTTTGTGTTTAGTTTTTAATAATTTTTGCACAACAATACCTCTGATTTTTAAGAATTCAAGAAGATTTAGAGAAAAATTAGGGATTCGAGCGATTCTTGAAAATTTTAATGACTTCGACTGTCGTAATGATATATTTTTTGGCATTTATTTCGACATAAACCGGAATTCACTTAAGTATGATTTTGGTTCAAAATAAACAAAAATTATTCAGATTTCAGAAAAATGATTGGCTTCCAGATAGTTCAAATCATAGTTCAATTGAATAGGATAGTTTAAACTAGGTTAGTTTATGTAAAATGCCCATGTATTACGAAGTTCAGACAAGATTTTAATAATAAACCTTACTATCATAATTCTTTGTTGACGTGTTATCTCGTAGCTTAGGAATTTCGTACCTGCAAACCTAAAACTAAAATATATGTACATAGCTTAGAACCTTATTAGTTCTTATATAAGAAATGGTAAAATTGGTTTTGTTCTATCGTTCATGGAGCCGATAAATGTCCAGACTAGTCAACTTTTTCGAGAATGATTGATTTATTCTAAGAAGGCGATTTACTCTCAATTGACTCTGAGAAGTTTATGCTTATCACTTTTTGGAATAGTTCTTCTGTTTTAGCAAAGGCATAGACAGCAGCACTAGGTTTATTTTTTTTAAATTTCAAATGCTCTACCTAAACTGCCAAGCTTGTTTAAATTTTATCGAAACAAACTCTACATGTACAGATTTCTCTGTATTTTATCACATTATATTTACTTTCTAGCTTCACAATGCACAGAATCAGCCGCTTTTGACATTTCAGGTTGGCAAATCAACAACAAAAAACATGCGATTGTTGTATTTGCTCCGCTCCGGCTACCTCTTAAATGTACTTTGGTTTTAACCAGCTTTAATAAATACAAGCTTGTGTTTATTGTTGAGTTGTAGTAGAAAATAAAACTAGTAAATCCATTCATTGGATTTAAAAAGCTTGGCCCCACTCGAACTTAGACATTTCTCTGTTAGAAGCAATTATCTCAACGCTTGGAGCATGATAAATATTAGATATCGATGAATTGTTCTGTGGAACAATTAAATGATGCAGCTTCGCAGGAAACTTATGAACTACGAATCAACTACGAGTATTGTTATAAAAACAAGCGCCAATTATATTTGTGTGATGTAAAATGAACGGGGTAGAGTGAGCGAGCATTGAAAGGTAGTGGCGTGGGGTACCAGAGTGAAGTAATTTGGAAGCTACATATTTATGTAAACATAATTTCTTTTATGGAAGCCCAACATTTTTTGTTACCTTCAAATCTCACTAAATATTCGAAGATTCAAAAGGTCAATTTGGTTAAAAAGAAGCAGGCTGTGTCAGAGACACGGCCATTAAGTTTAACGTAGAATACGCCATCCGATAAGACAGAAAACATATGTAACAATAAATGATAAATAATACAAGCAAATGAATTTCTTTATTTGATAGTTACTTTGGATGATTTATGTACATAAGCTTATGATAGGAAAAATAGGATAAAAATGTTTTTAAATTATCAATTAAATTTCTCGCAAAAACGAAGTCAATGGCTGTTATCAATAGTAAAGATAAATGATAAATAACATACGCGAATCAATTTTATTATTTTTTTTGCAGTGCTTGGCAGCATTTTCTCTTCTTTTACTCTACTTTAACTTGCCCGCCTAAAATTATGCAATACAAAGAAAGGGCTGCACGAGTACATTTAAATCGCCCAACAGCAAACACTCAACCAAACACCACACACATATTTGTGTGCATGTGTTTATACAATTTTCATTTGAGAAATTTAAATATTAGGAAGATATCAACCAACATGAAATGCATGTCAAACGAAAGCTAACATCTTCATTTGACTACAAAAAAAAAAAAAAAAAAAAAATTAATCGCGCCGTTTCCTTATAATTAAAGAAATAGAGATTACAACAATAAAAACCTGACATTGGTGCCCATACCGTAAGGTAAGACGTATTCTACGCCAAAAAAATACGGTACCATTTTTCAAAATAAGTATGTATGTACATATGTATGCATAATAATTTTGAGCATTAATTTCTTTCGGCGCTATTTCCGTTTGAGATTGAAATTCAACCTTTCTCTTCATGTTTATTATCTTTGTGTTGTTTTTGTTTATTGTAAATATGTTTGTTTGTATGTATGTATGTGTGTAGACTTGTTTATTATGTAAATTATACTTTGTGCCACGTTTCTCCTTCCACACGCCCTCAATAAACAATAGCAATTATTTAACACCTGCACTCGCACTTTTTCCCCAATCAAAAGCTTAGACACACCTCCGCTCGTCTCGATCGTCTAACGATCTGAAACGCGGCCGCAAATTCTAACTGAACTTTATCACTACAAAACGCTTAGAACGAAACTATCGTACGAATATCACCACCTTTCACGTACTGTTGCAAGCCTCGACTGAAGTTTGCCATTTCAACGACCTCTAAGTCCGCTGTCGCCTTCATCATCACCATGCTTGCGCTGGTGGCGCTCCATGTGCCGCCCGATGTTTATAAAAAAAAATTGCTATGGGATTTTTCTCACATTTTATCTGAATCGTGGCGCAGCATTTGAAATACTTTTCGTTGTAGGGGTAAAGCGAATATTTGCATAACTTGATAATGTAATAACGAAATAATAATACGTACAGATTTCTTCGGCAGGAAGGAACCTACAGTGAGTTTAGTTATCTACACACGGCTGGCACCAAAAGCTTTATGAAAGAGAGGCGAGGACTGAGAACTATTGAAGAGAAAGTACATGAAATTTTTTGATAAATACTGGATTTATTTTTTATTTTTTGATATTTATTGGCATTTTTATTTTTCTTATGAAGTAGATATACCAATAACAAAAAATAAAACACCGGCATACGTGGTTTTGACCATACATTCACGATTTTTCTACAGTTTTATTATATTATAGATTTGCGTATTAGAAAATGCGCTGAAGGATTCATCAGCTACGTATATGTATCTTTATTAAATATGTCGTTAATCTTCACTTACAAAATGGTTCTAAAATGAATGGGATGAAAAACACTACAACCAGCTGTAATAATAATAACAATAATTTGGCGATTACATCATATAGCTCGATCTTTAACTGAACTTGTCCTACAATTTGTGGTGTGCGTTTTGATGTTGTATCTCAAAATGAGGAGCTTACAGTTTTACGCCGACTTTTTGAGAAAAACTTTTCATGGTAGAGACCCAAAGGATGTTTACTGCGGCCTCAATCTGTATCCGCTGCCCGCATTGTGAAAATAATACAAAAGGTGGCCCAGATTGTGGTACCTCTTTTAAAAATTTTGACAGAATCAGGTACAGGATCAAACAGCGCTTATCTTATATTCTATCATTATTTCGCTGTAAGTACGAATTTGCCACAAGTGTGGGCACAACATGATTATTTTTTCGAATCATTCGTTGTGGGATGGTACGGCTAATTAACGAGTCTTATCTCTCCTGCACTTCAATCTATGCTTCAGAATCACTGCATTTTGTTTTAAGGAAGGTTAGCCGTCATCGCAAAAACAGTCGATTGGCTAATTAGCAGTTCATAATCTGTCCTGTCGCTCAATTCATCATAGCTCAAGTTTCGTAAATTTTACGAAAAAGGCATCGCTGAATTCGAATAGCTACGAACAAATACATACAAAGTACAAGCTATATTCGTACCACCGATGGGTTCGGTAGTAATTTCTACGTAGTATATTTCACGAATATTGGGACTACGATGGATTCTGTGATAGCGCCACGTATACAAAAAGCAATGTAATTGGATGACAGGAATGGTAAATGACTCCATATCCAAACTTAGTTGGCTAAACGGTAGTCCCTATTATTTGGGTAGAAGTTATTTTTAATAATATTTTTATTTTATTAAATTAAAGTGGAATTTACGAATTAATAAATTTCCATTATTCTAATCACGAATATCGACATATTCGATTTCTTACGGTCGCCGTACACAAATTATGCCTATAATGAGCCGATATAGAAATCCATTCTATTATATGTATAAAAGAAATTCCGAAGTTATCATATTTAATTTAAATGTATTTAACTCCAAGTTGAATTTATATAAACTGTTTAACTGCAAGTAGTCTGTAAGAATCTCTGTAGACGAACAATAAAGAAATATGTAAAATTTTAATATATGTAGGCTAGAGTATCTCCCAATACCATTTTTGACCCTTTTGCTGGCCCAGTTCGCGGTATCAAAACCTATCAGAAGAAAAGGGATATTTTATTTTCGGGGGCATTAACTCCAAGAAAATCAGCTGACTGCCTGAATTTCTTAACAGTTAAACGGAGTTTGAACGCCCAATCTTGCAGAAGTTTGCAGTTAAAATGATAAAATAAGTCTAATTAAACTAAATGATCATTTGGGTTTTTCCTTTCGCAAAGTAACATTCTGTCGTCGAACTTTCAACGCTGTTTTAGCGTTTCACATTTTCGACTATTGAATTTAAACGGTCTAAATTCTGTTTCAAAACTTGCCAGTTTGTTTACATAAATAATATTTAAATAAAGAAATGTTTGGTATAAATAAATATTTTACTAGTTACAAATTCAATTTCGCCCCATTCACAATTTTTGTTACCACCCTAATTTTGTCCAGCTTAATAATCCAATGCAACCCTGCGTAAAGTGAACAGCTGACTACAACTTTTATTTAATTTTAACAAGAAATAAAAGTAAACAAACCAATTCACAGAACTGTGAAGAAAATCGCAAAAAATATCGGATCACATATATCACTATATCTACAACCAAGCAGATTGCCAAAGACGGGGATCTGGGAATTGATATCCTAATCTTCAACTTTAAGCCCCAGAAGTAAAAAATAAATCGCCACAAATTATGAATACAGCTCTGGAGCTAGTGCCAACTCTACATAAACCTCTCCATTCCAAGGTATCCAATTACCTCAACAATCAACGCCGCTCTGGACAATATTGTGATTTGGTAATTGAATTGGAGTTGGACGCTGCGACCGATGATGGCATTACCCAATTTGGCCACTTCTGTGTTGTCGGTGCACAAAGTCGCTTTATTGGCGGACCACAATTTATACAAAAATCACTACAGTTCTCTATACACAACCCATTGAAGGTGACTATAAATAATTTCAGTTGCACGCAATGTTTGCGCACCATGATGGAATTCTTTTACGAAGATGTGGTGTCCATAGCGAAGGAACATGAACCGCATTTTAAACAGCTTTCTAGAATTTTAGCTGTGACAGAGTTAATGAATTTATTTGAATTGCCAGAGGAGCTGGTGCCAACAGTGGATGCGAGTGGTGCGAAGAATTTAAAGGCAGAGTGTGGTGGCCACAACTCAGATACCGGTACAGTTATAGATATAGATAATGCCAATGTGCCTTCAGTGACGGAGAATGAAGGCGACATTAAGTTGGGTAATAAGGATATATTTAATGATCAACGTAACTTTTTTAGGGTATGTGGAATTGAATTTTTTCTTACTGGTTAAGTAAATTCATTTAATTGCAAAATTACAGCTGCGGAATCCGCGTGCTTCCAATTCCAGCAGCAAAATTAACTACTGCATCGGTTGTGATTTCAAATGCTATCGGGTGCAGGAGATGATTACGCATATGGGCAGTTGTGAACCATCTCACCTAACCTGTTCGTTGTGTGAAGTTGGTTTTCTTGCTTGGCGCGATTACGAAGCCCATATCAAGCAGCATGTGATAAATATGAAAAAGCCTTTCTTTTGTTTGGAATGTGGTATACGTTTCTTCAATCGCGCCGCATTAACAATCCACTTTCCCAAGCATACAACCGAAACTCCGCATCAATGTCAACACTGCGGCAAGGGTTTCAAATGGAAACAAGGACTGAACAATCATATGTTGGTGCATAACAAGGAGAAACAAATGCTTTGCGATGTTTGTGGCTATAGCACCACGCATATGAAAGCGCTGAAGTCACACAAACTGCAACACACCGGTGAATACTTCAAGTGCCCATTTCCAGAGTGTAAACACCATGCGAATCGAAAAGAGAACCTACGTCTGCATATGGAAACTCACAAGCAGGAACGTCCATTTGTATGTGAAGTATGTGGTTGCAAGTTTAGTCAAAATAAAAACTTAAAGCGTCATGCGCTCAAACATTCAACGGATGAAATACATAAATACAAATGCCAACTGTGTTCCTTTAGTAGCCACCGTTCGGATAAACTAAAGGAACATGTGATGCGTGTGCATACGGAGAAAGTGGTGCAACTGGAACTGCCGGAAATAGTCGAGAATGCGTTCGAGAATAATACGTGCGATGAATTTAATTTACCGCCATTGTCGGGTGTTGACTTGGGTGCAGAGGTGAACGCGAAACGGGAAGGTGCAGCCAGCAGTGAGGGTGCTAAAAAAGGGCACAAAAGAAAGAAAGTAACTATATTAGCAAAACGGCGTATAGTACCTATTGCACCTAAAGTGGAAGCTGATGCAACAGAAAGTTAGAGGGAAAGTTAAAAGAGCTTAATTATAGTTAATATAATGTGTTTGATGGTTTATCTTATTTATTTATATGTAGCTATTGTTGGCTTGCATTTACGTTCATATTATCCACCTAAGTATATACATAGATAAGTTAGAAAATCCAACGACATTTCAACAGTCACTCCAATATAAGTTATTTTTGTGTGTGCAATCGAAAGTTCGAACAGTTTCTCATTTGACTTTTCTGTAGCCTTTTTAACTTTAGCAGCTTCTTCTTAAGCTTTTCAACCAAAAGCTTACGTCCTAAATTGATTTCCGGCGAATTTTGTTAATTACTGCAGAGAACCAGAGAAAGTACATATATTAATATATGTACGTTCTCTGGCTGTATTAAAACAAAAGTTCAATTATATGGGCATATTAGCAATATTTAATAATAGCTTAAAAAAACAATAAAAACAAAATCGCTTTAATGGAAGATCGAAAAAGCGTTGCTCTATATTGTTATACTAAATCTAGTTTTGAAGAAACTTATTATGGATATCTTATAAGTTATTTACATTTATTTAACTATTATTTATTAAAAATTATATTCGAGCTCCCTACGCTTTTTAAAATTGATACAGATTTTTTCTGTTAATTAGTTTACACTTATGTGTAGCATCTGTAATGCTGCGGCAAATATGAAAAATTTAATATCTCGCACCCAAATATTTCAGGAACGAAAAGACTTATTTGTAATTTTCGTAATGTACTTATTGAGCTCTTCCATTTGGTACATATTTCAACTCAAAACTTCAAAAATAAAGGCGTATAGAGCTTTTAGAAAAGGTGTTGCAACAATAAATTGGTAATATCCGAGCAAGATAAATCCAAAGAACATAGATTACAAAGAAGTTCTTCTAACAGTAAGTCTTGTAGAATTTCCCCATACTAGAACTAACTTGACTCTTTCTGATTGATATCAGAATCTGAATTGATCCAATTGGTTTTTGGTGTGGTGAAATTTAACGAAAATTCTTGCCAAAGGAAAATAAACGCTATGCATCCTTTTGGTAATCTACTTTCATTGGTATCACTCTGTAGTTAAAGTAGTTTTCTGAGCACTTGGTTCATTCATTTCCATGACGGATTTGCAAAAACCTATTTCCTCTTTTATCGAACTCCTGTAGTGGTGTCGCCATTTTGAAGTTTTGTTTAACAAAATTTCCAGAAGGTGCAAAAAATTTAATCAATCTATTTGGATCTTGTAATGTTGTTCGATATCTTTGTGGTATTTCGATGTATTGAGTTAAAATACGCAGTATTTAATTGAATGTAGGTTGTGAGACGTAAAGCTAAAGTATTTCTGAGCAAAAAATATGACACAAATGCCGGTCGCAAGTTAACCGATTTCGTTAAACGCAAAAGTGTTTTCAGTTGTTTGTCTGAAATTTGATATGCCATTTAGTACATTGATTCACTCGGTATTTTCAAAGTGAATGTGTATACAAGTGTTTTCTGCATAGAAATATCTAGAAAAAAATGCGATGAAGCCAAATGCGACGATTGTGATTAGACAAACGATAACATTTATTGTTTCTCGCATTAAAGTAAACAAACCGGCGTATATGATAAAGAAAACACAAAGATACACAGCTATGTACATATGTATGTATATAAATCGATCAAGGTATTTTATTACGCATCGAAAGCATTTCGTGACTTTCGCTGTATTGCTATAAGTTTATTGTTTTCTACCGGTTAGAATTTCGGGCGAGCGTGCGTTTTGGCACAAACATATTTTTTTTTAAATATCTAAGCAAAAAGCAAGGTTGCACACCAATTTGTATTTGACTATTGTTAGTTACATAACAAACATTAGCGGCAATAACCCATGTCAAGGATCATTTTTGCACTCTTTTGACACACAAAATATCTGTTGTGCTTATATTTATGTTATCACTATATTTAACCTTGGTGATATGAATTGTGTTTGTGTGCTTTTGAGAATGCCTGTCCTTCGCAGGGGCAACGACATAAATCTTTCATAATTTGCACATGCCACTTAGACGGATTTATTTTTAAGTCCACTAAAATTAAAACTCAAAATCCTTTTTTGTCGATATATGTATGTACATACATATGTACATACGTAATTCTCAAAAAATAAAGTATCTTGGCTGTGTAAAATAAAGCAGTATGATCACGAAATCAAAACTTTCAGCACATATGTATATTTTTTTTTTGCTTTGATGTGTTCCTAAACCGGCATGCTATTTATTAAACAAATAAAATAAATAAAATATGTATGTTAGTTGTCAAAAAAATTTAAGCGAAAAAAACAAGTTTAGAAACTATTTCAATATCGGTATTTAAAAAAGGTTTTGAGAATACTTTAGTCTTATATATTATATATTATTATTTGGGTGATTCACAAGGTGTCATAATATGTCATAAATCATAAAGTCATAAAATTTTAGATTTAAAAAGTTATGTTTTTGGATTAGATACATTGAAACAAATAATTAAACCTAAGCAATTTTGTATATTTTTAAATTTTATGACTATGACATTATGGCACATTATGACACCTTGTGAATCACCCAATTATTATTATTTTATATGCCATGTTTTGTGGTTCTAAAGCAGGTTGAAAATTGTAGCTTTATATAAATGTCTGCATTTGTGTTTATTTGTTGTAGGCTTTAAATGCCAACAGTGCACTACTTTTGCATTATTTCCTTCGTATTTGGTTGATTTTTTCTATTTTTTTTGTTTTTTGTTTCAGGCTTTTAATTTGAATATTTTATGGTAAATGTTTTTATTATTCGCTTGGGAGTCTGTTTTTTTTTTAGTGGGGTTAAGTTTTTTAAATTTAATTTATTGGAAAAGTTATCGCATTCGTTTTTGTTTTTTTTTTGATAATTTTTAATTATCTGTGTTTGTACCAGTGCTTAAAAATTTGATTATTTTTAATGGTAACTCATCACTGATAATGGTAATTAATCGCTAAAGGGATTTAAAAAATAATAATTAAATCATTAATTTAATTCACTACAATTAATAATCATTATTTGACAGCTCTGACTTTGTTTGCTCCATTTCAATTCATTTCTTTTTTTTTCCCACTTGTTGTTGTTGTAACAGCATAAGGTATTCCCAATAAACTTGTGGAGAAATGATCATGAAGTGACTGTGACTTTGGCCGGATATCCGAATGTAAATCCGGGTCGTTCCGACTCTCGAGGAAACATTTATTTCCACTTCTTTACTGCCAGTAATCTCATTTTATTGCCAGTCTTTTAATAAAATCAGTTGGTGATTATTTGGTTGTTTTTTTTTCAGATGTTCATTGTAAATCCCATGTTTACATATGTACATATGTATATATGTATCTACATGTACATACATGTATAGAAAACCGCAGCTGAAACGCAAAATGCCTCAAGTTTAGATTCTACAATTCAATGACTCCAGTAAAAACTCAAACCTTCTAGAAGCATTTTAGGATATGCAGCGTACATACGCGAAAAATGCATCACTTAAAGAAGACGCGTCGGCAAAAATATTTCGAAAGGTGGTGTGTACCAGCATACATATGTACATATACACGATGCAGAGAAAAGAAAGTGACGACAAAAGCATTTCCGTTACTTCGTACTTGTCTCGACACAAATGGTTCTTAAAAAGTTATTTTTTGTGAACCTTGACTGATTTTTACAAAAAGTTAAACACAGAGTAAGAAATGCGAAGGGCCGAGCATTGTATTGTAGCAGTTGCAGCGAAAATAAACGCTCAAGTGCAGTTATCACCTTCCATTTCTTCTCGATATTCCTGTGGTTGGAACATCTGTGACGTGTACGCTGCCGGCGTTGTCGTAATCTGGTTTTCTATCATTAATGGTACATACATACATACATACATACATTTGTATGTACATATGTAGATGTTCGGCTCGAGTTGATACTCCAACTTTCTAGAAGCGTTAGTACGCACCCTGTACGTAAGTATGTATGTATGTATGTATGTATGTATAAAAGCCTATTTTACCTGAGCAAAGCAGCTGGAATCGAGAGGTGGTGAGTATGGAATAGGTTTAGATACATACATACATACATACCTGTTTATATAGTTAAGTATATACATATGTATGTATGTATTTAAGTATATATGTATACAGACATCACTATGCATATTTATGAATGTATTTATGTATGTATGTGAACTAAGTAGGTACATATGTATGTATGTATGTAAATATTTTTGCTTTCGTTTTTCTATACTTGTTTATTTACTATTTTGCGTATCGTTCGTTTTCAGCTGTTTCGGCTACGGCCAGTTTCTATACAATACCCACAATATATTATATGCATATATGTACATATAATATGTACATACATACATAAATATAAAATCGTTAAAACGCTATAGAACAACAAAAAAGAAACTGCGCAGCGAGAGAAAATATATAAAAACAAAGAAATACTGACAGACGGCCAGACGTCTGATTTGTTCCCCCAACCGGTCAACGCCAATTCCGTGCGGGAGAGAGATAGAGAGAGAGCCCCAATTGAATGCAAAAACAACAAGTAATATCAGCCGCCACCAATACAGATGCGCCAACAGTGCCACTGACAATGGCAACGAAAACAAAAAACAGCCCCAAAAGCAAAACCAAGACAAACGGCGCTTTTCGCACCGGCTCTCCGGTTGGTATATAAAGGGAAATGCGCAGCAAAAATCCAGTTTAATTGAATAATAAACTTTGCAGAGCGAACACGTTGATTCGATAGCGCTAAAAAAAAGCAAGTTTTCTAAAACAAGTTAAAAAATAATTCAACAAATATTTCTTACTAAAAGTATTACCCTAAGCTATTAGAGAAGAAGCAAAACAAAAAACACAAAAATAAAATAAAACTAGTGTGAAAACTTAAAGAATTTAAAAACCCTAGATCTCATTTGCAATTTGTGAACTGCAAGAAAACCAAAGTAACAACAAAATGTCTGAGGCTTATTTCGATGAGTACGAGCACTACAACTTTGACCACGACAAGCACATCTTTTCGGGCCGTAGTGGCAAGCAACGCACCAAGAAGGAGGCCAGCGAGCATACCAATCACTTTGATCCTAACGGACATTCACGCAAATTAGTTACCAAATTTATGAATACCAACAACAATCGAAAAACGTGTGCTACCAAGAATTGAGTGTTGGCCCAAAGTGAAGTTGTGCAGCCGCAGGTGAAGAAGAAAAAACAGAAACAGGAGTACAAGAGGATTATAAATAGGGAGCAGAAAAAAGTTATAAAATTAAAAATTGAAAAGGAGCCAAGAAAAAAGAAAGAGTATTGAATTGAATTGAATGGAATTGACTGAGTTGAAGAAAAGCTAAGAAAGAAAGCAGATATTTGGATTGCACAGCGTGTAACAGGATAACGAGTTTAAAGTTGTTTTTGTACTAATAAGCGAAAGCGCAAAGAAAGCAGAGTGACTAAGTATTTGCGGCGTGCGGTAGTGACAGCTAACAGCTTGCAGGAACTGCCATTATCGTGTGCAGTGTCTGCAGGCTGAACGGGCTGATCACTCCACACTAAATCGCAAAAAAGAAAAAAAACTTTTAAAAGTACTAATATTATAGTTGATACTATTGTTAGTTCTAATAATAATTTGTAACACTTAGATTACTTAATAGTAGTATATACTGTTTATTCTTTTCGAAGTTCTTTCTAATATATGTATATTGTTTTTTGTATAAGCAAATATAATCTCACAAATTTTTGTGATGTTCTAATGTCACTTTGAAATATAATTATTTTACATTTGAATTAATTGGTTATATAAATATGTATATTTATAAGTTTTTATATACACGCATACATATGTAAGATTTAAACTATTTAAGACTGTAACAAGTATGAAGCTGCAGTTTAACTATAACAAATTCAATGAATATTTAATAAAATATAAAACAAAACTGAAATACAAATCTGACTCTTATTCTTTTTATGTATAAATTTATTTAAAAAACAAAACACTTGTAAAACTTGCAAGGAGAGAGCGCAATTTTGACATTTCTTTGGGTGAGGACAAATTTTCGTGGCACAAATTAGTTCTGTTCGATGAAAAAATTATCCATCACCAGCCAGCAAACCAAATAAAGAGCGTAAGTGGAAATCCTCTCACAAAGAGATGAAAAACAAAATGTAAATTTCTTTGTTTACAATTGCAATCATATGTTTTCGAACATAAGTATGTATGTTTTCGTGATGGATAATTTTGGCTGGCCAAATTTCTCCAACACAAAATCAGCGGCTCTCTTGCAACGAACTGTCAGTTTGCTCTCTCATTTTTTGGTTGATGGATAATTTTTTGTCGTCATCGAACGCCTATTTGTGATAATTTGTAATAATTATTCATAATTTTTGTTCATCGAACATAACTATTAGCAAGCACGAAAAACAGCTGATTGTAACAGATGATTGCATTTCAGTCAACAAAACAATTCGATATTTCAAATTATAAATTTGCAAAAACATAAATATGAGTGATTTATGATTTATGAACGAACGCGATTTATTAACGAACAAGCAAAAAACCAACTATAAGTAAAATGGTTCAAAAGCATAAATCCAAATGCAACTGTGCGGGGCTAAGGAAGCAAATGTTTACTAAATCCCTTTTGCGAAAAACTCAGTTTCTGTCTTTGAGAGAGTAAGACGAATTATTCTCTGAATTATTTTACTGGACTTTTTCTGGTCGAATCTAGGCCGTGCTAAAGGAACAGCAGAATAATATCAATAACAATAATAATAAATTTGCCGCATTACAAAGTGCCCTTGGAAATTCGTATCGAAAATATTTTGAAAGTATCCAGAATTTAGCTAATTTCTAGAATGTGTTGAATGTTAAATCAAACTTTATATATATGTATGTACATACATACATACTTATATTGTAGGCACATATGCAGCTTAAATTTACGTCGTATTTTGCCTTTCATTTTTTCTCACAAAATAGCTCTACTACCACTACATACACATGTACATATGTATGTATGTATGTATGTACGAATTTAAATTTAGTGGGCAAAATATCGTAAATTTTGTTTGGAATAATTTACAAGTAGTTGTAAATATAGCGTGATATATATATGTAGATATTTAAACACGTGGTACGTGTATATATTATATAACATACATATGTATGTATGTATGTAGTTGGTATGTTTAAAAAAAATTTCGTGTAACGGCAATTTTTTTCTTTTCCGCCTGACAAATTGCGTCTATTTCAAGACTTTTTGTTGTTCCACTTGTTTGAGTTTTATTTATAGTTTTATAAATAGCCAACCGACCGACCGCCTTGACGATGTTTTGTTTGACTGCTGTTTGTTGTTGTAAATGTATTTACTAGCGACTGAACTCATTTGCACTTGCAGATGAACGAGTGTGCAATAAATTGTTCTGTAAGATGTAAAGATTTTTAATTATCACAAAATTGTGCACATACTATGCATGTACATAAGTATGTAAATATTCATATACATATGTATGTATCTATGTACATAAATATGTCAGTGCTTGCATAGATGCTATATAAACTACAAGTTTGTTTGATTTGCAACACATTTTCCTTTGTTCTAATGACCTTACTGTACGTACACCTACATATTTACATGCTTACATACATACATATGTACATATGTATTTGTGAAAATTTTTCATACATATAGCAAGTTATCATTTTTTCCCTATCATGCTTAAAATTACAACATTCTGATGAAATGTGTATGTAGGCCCACTTGCGTGAAAGCAGGTTATCTATTTAACTCAGGGTTTACTGGTTAAATTCATAAATTTGCTAGCACAGCAGTAAGTTAGGTACCTAACAACTCAGAGTTAAAAACATACAAATTTAACCTAGCAATTATTCAGGCTTAAATTGCCATAAATAAAGAAAAAAATAAAATTGAAAAAACAAGTTTTTTCTAATTAAATTGAAAAATTTGAAAATAATCGTTTTTCCCCATCAATGATGGGAAGACCAACGAATAGGTTGGCTCCAATTCCTTTAACAGAGGTTTGGCGATGCGAAGTGATTACTTCCACCATGTTGCAATAAATAAGGTGCTGTCACTTACTCAACCTCACTTTTCCGGTAGCACCATTTCGGCAAAGCACATAAATGTACTACAAAAAATTTAACAATTTTTTGCCCTTACTCTGTTTTTAATACTATTTTTAAAATGTATGTATTAAACTTTTTTTTTTAAATTAAACCAGTATAAAAATAATAAACATCCGAAACGGTTCAATAATTTAGTACTTAATTATAAAAAAAATTTCATAACTTTATAAAAAATACTGATATCTATAAATTCATAGGTAAAAATATTGACATAAGATAATCTAAGCGCGCATGTAATTGAGTTTTATCACATGCACAGCTACATACATACATATAAATTTTACAAAACAAATAACTTTATATTTATATTCTTAAGTTATAAATTGTACCTTAAGTGCTAAGCGCGGCTTCACGCCTGACCTAATTAGTTGTTTTAGACTCTTGGATGCGAGACTAAATATTGGATCACGATTCGCCCATTTCGACGTTTTTCCTAATTGTCTAGCGCGTGCCGTGGGCTCCATATCTATCACTGAATAAATCTCACGTGAATTTGAAATTGGTTTAAAATAATATAAATATTTTCTTTAATAAACTTTGTGTATCTTCACTCATTTATTTTTCTGGGATAACGCCCATGAAGAGATTTAAAAATTTTGCCGTTCATAGAAACAATGAAATAAACATATGAACGCACTTGAGAACACGGAAATTACACACAGGAAACATTTGACAAATGAATAATAAACGAACATCAACTCTGACGTAATATTTGAGCCTTTAATACTTGTTCACAAAAACAGAAACAAGAGCTTATGCACCACGACGGAGCAATAGAGGTGAACTAACAAAAAGAATACTGAACATCACACAGCGCCGACACCGGGTTGTCATAAAACCAAACTTAATAAGGGATGATGAAAAATCGTTCCAATATACTCGTACATTATATTTTCATCTTGTCGGAAAAAAGAAGTGTGGAAAGAAACAAATAAATAAACACTTAAACCTTAGTTCTTTCTTAAACTTGTATTTCAGCCTCATCATGTAGTAAAAATACACATCTTCCAAAAACTATTGTTGAATAGAAAATGCTAGTATTGTTAATTTTCACTTGACCAATCAGAAGAACTCACCTGAAATTTGCAGCCAAAAGAGCACTCGCATCGTAGTGGTGAAAGGGCCACAATTCACAAATCTATAGCTAATATTCTGAAAACTTCCAGCGCAAAATAATTAATTAAGAAATTTTAAACGTAGAAGTCAAAATAAAACATAAACGGCAGTGATGTTCACTTATAGTTTTTCAGCAAAATAAGTAAAAGGAGTGTTACTACGAGTATGTCCCACAGTTTTCATTCTGTTTTCTTCAAGAGAGCATCATTCGAAATTACAACGAACACGCCTCAATTGACAACACCATATTATTATTGCACCATGACTTCCACGTCATTATAGACTAAACATACCAAGGCGAATCCAAGGTGTATCCATAGAAGGTGATAGTAGGATAAACAAGGCGAATCCGCAGTGTATTTTGTTTGTGTAATTTTGAGCGTGAAATGTCGAAATCTGAATTCGTCCCGTATTCTGTTTTTTTTTGTTTCTGCGTAAGAGTTGTGAAAATTTAAATACATTTTGTTTTTGCTTTCACGGCTTTTGATAGCTCATACGCAAAAGCAAAAACAAAATACATGTAGGTGAATAAAAAAAAATAAGTCAGCTGCTCTTATGCCATCACCTTCTATAAATTCGCCTTATAGGCGAATAAAAAAAAATCAAATCAGCTGCTCTTATGCCATCACCTTCTATAAATTCGCCTCGAAGCATACCAAGCATTTTACTGTTTTACAAAAATGATTTTAATCATCAAATTGAAAGAAAATGTCAATAAAGAAATGTGCATAGCCCGGGTTACTTTATTTATTGGTGCAGGAAAATGTTTGGGTTATGAAATTACAAATTTAACTCTGAGTTACTTATCTCTTTATTTATTAATTTAACTTTGGATTTCCCGCAAGTGGGCCTTAAACAATTAGTTGCGCAAAGCTGCAGTTAATCAGGAGATATTTATTATTTAATTCTTCTTTAGCCCCATCAGAGTGAAATTTCGTAGTTTCGTTTACGCATAACTTTTGAAAGAAATTATAGATTGCAGGTAATGGTGTGTCTTTTATTTAGTTCAATCCTCAACAACTTACATATTTAGATTACTCTTTGAAAACATCATCGATTAAATGTCCACCTTTATTAAACATCGCAAAATGTTCTCTTTTTCGGACATTTTCCATCACTTCTTGTTGTTGTTGTTTTAACAGCATAAAACACTCCCCATAAAATTTTGGGTAATGCTGCTAAGGCCCTTGGCCGGATATTAATACGGATCGTAGAACCGACTGTCAGTCGGTTGGTAGATATTTCGACCCGAATATTGGTAGCTCGTCAATGGTCTTCGGCTTGCTGGGGTAAACTTTACTCTTTAAGTAACCCCACAAAAATAACTTATGTTTATTATTTAATTTTTATAAAAATATAGCTCATTATAAGGGGTGACTTTTTGAGAGCTATCTAAAATTTTAAATAAAAAAAAAACACATAAAATTCAGAAAAATGCATGACACCTTTATTCGAATCGATAGTACGGCCGATATACTTTAATGTTTGAATATTATTTCACAGAAATATTGGCCGCGAGTGCACCTCAAATGCACCATCCGTTTAGTCCAATTTTGGCCTACTCTTTCCAATATTTCGACCGGTATCTTACGAATAAATGCTTAAATGTTGGGTTAAAGTGCGTCAATTGAAACAGGCTTGTCGCTATTGATATGAGCCTTAAAATAGCCCCACAAAAAATAGTCTAGCCTTTCAGTAGGTCCATTGTTTTCGCAGCTGGGATATTTTCCTCAGTTCGAACACTACGTAAGCGTATTGGTGGTTTAATGTCCAACAATGTAAATTTGGTGCGAAATTTTGTCACAAGAGCCCGAATTGCCGCCTCAGTAGGTCGATTAAACTGACGATAAAATGGAAGAAGCACGATTTTGATAATAAAGTTGAATAATTTGCAAGCGTTGATCGTTTGTGAGACGCTTCATGGCTAAAAAAAAACTGAAGATGTTTGACCAAAACGAAAATAAAATTTAAAAAATCACCCTTTATAACAGAAATCATATAGATAAAAGTTTCAAGATTTGCAGAAATTTACAAATATTAAACAAATTCAAAAAAACCTACACCAAATTTTTTATTCAGAATATTTAGAAAGTTTTCGGGTATGCAGTTATGTGGCCAATTCAATCCAATCAATATAATAAGGTGTATGTTTAAACTCACTAATAATTCGCGTTAATTTTTGATAATTGTTTTTGCTGACGGTGCAGTAACGAATAATCAAAATTTTATTTGTGTGGAAGAAAATGGGCAACACGACCTTATATAAATTCAAATCTTACAACATTTATTATCCAAACACATTAAAATCAGATTCAATGTAATTCATGTTTTTTTCACTATTCAGTACAGAGTTGTAACTTGAAGTTACTGATATATTTATGTGTGTGCGTGTGTGTGTGTAATACTTATATGTATGTACATATGTTTGTGTATAAATTAGCAGCATATCTAGTTATTTAGGCACCTCTTAAATTTTAAGTCGATTTCATATTTTTTGATTCTCTCTTCAGATTCAATACGCAATCCAATCTCAAATTTTTTCAATTCAAATTCATTTTGTAATTCAATTTTTCGTAATTCGAAATCATTACGCAGTCTTTCTTTTTCTAATTCTAACTTCCCAGATTCCGCTACTAATTTCTGCTCTTTTATTAAAGCCAAACTTCCAAGTGATTTCGTACAGCTTTTCTTTACTGGCATATTGTTTGTGTGGTTTTGTTGAAAATTGATTGGAATACGCTTCAACTTTTGCGCCTCAAATGAATTCGTCTTGTCATTATTCACATTATTCGAAGGTGTAAATACGAATGAGTTTTGCGAAGTGGATGGCTGTGCAGCCTCAGGATCAAATTTGAACTCCAACTCACCGTCACTTGAATCGTAGTAGTTGCTTTCGAACGTATTACTTAACTCGGCGTCATTTGGGCTCTCCTCACAAACAGAGTCTGGGATCGTGTATGTATAGCGCTTAAAAATTTCACCGAGAGTATCCCAATAAGGTGATATTTTTTCAATAAACTCAATCATATTGTGATCCTTCCCGGACGCCGGCTCATCGATGTCGGTATTTTCCTTCCAGCAAACAGCGTCCAGGTATTTTACCTTCAGGTGTCGCATCTTACATTTCAAAGATAACCAACTGATGTGCTCTAGAATAGGTGTCCTCTCCTTGATTTTATTGTAAAAGGCCTCTGATGTTGGTTTCTGAAAGCAGTATTGTTTAAATGTAAGTACAAATTAGGGGTCATATGGATGAGTAGCTTAAGTCGACTTAAGAGAGAAATGAGATATATCAGCATTATGTACTCCAAGACGCATAAATAAGTAAAATCCGTTTTGAAAAATTATATTATACATATCTTTCTTTATATACATATGTACATATGCAATCGGATTTCATAATCATAATTTAATTAAAGAAATTTAATCGTTTAAAATACATAAATATATTTGAATAAAACAACAAATGTAACGCAGCTCAATTCACAGCATTTATTTCAATGTAATCGCCTAAGTTGAAGCTAATTTCAAACTTTTTTTAACCATTACCCATAGTTTTTTACTAGAACGAGTTAACATAAAAATTAAACAAAATTGCATATATCTCCAGGCAATCATATTCGACAAAAGCTACTTTTCCATATAGACGGACACAAAGTTTTGACAAAGCAAATTATTTAAAATTTGCCAATTTTGCAGGAGAACAAACAAATTATTTAAAAACTAGCGATACGCCTTAAAAAGAGAATAAACTACTAGCATAAAATACCCAAGGGCGAACGTTAATTCCGTTGAAAAATAAAATTGTATTCAAAAGAAAATGATTCTTATGTAAGTATAGGCCGTTTCCATTTGCCCGAAATTGCGCAATTTCGGCACTCAATTATAGTTTGAAATTGTGATGGGTGTGTATTTCAATTTTAATCGTGATATCGTTGACAGCTGATTGTTTAAAATTTTTTCCTGGCAAGATTCGATTAGAGCTTGCTCCAATGCTTTGTAGTTTCCTGTGGCATAGTACGAGTAGTATTTGATAAAATGCAATTTCAACTCAGGAATACTACTTTTGATAATTAAAATTTGTATGAGGTTTAGGTTGTTTTCTTTTCTCCCTTCTTATCCAACAATCACAATAAGTAAATGACAGAGTTGCGAAGGCGAAATTCAGTGAAATTTATAACAATTTGGCTGAAATTGTGCTACATTTGCAACCAAATGCCAAGCAGCGCGTATATTTTTTAGCAAGAGTACTGGATGGGCTGACTCCAAGAATAAATGAAGAGTACAAGATTGCGCCTTCTGTGCTGAGAGCAACTGAAAGTGACGTAATAATAGTGAGGGGATAAGAGGGCGAAGAAGAAATTCTACGGAAAAAGAAAAGAAACGAAGCGAACAGACGACAGAATGATTGAAAGTTTTGTTAGTATTTTTTGTGTGCAGAAATGTCAGCTTAAAAGTAAGATAATCTTATTTCGTCAGCAAAAGAGTAGATGCTGTCAAATCGACAAAAAGAGGATTAGCGAGCTCCGGAAGGCGCAATCTTGTATTCTATCATTCTTGGGCTAACTCAGTGTTCAGTGTCACACGAGAATATTTTTCAAAAATTTTCAAAAAACTGTGAGGAATTCATTACGAAACGTCAGACTGAAGCATTTTATTGTTAATGAATTTGGCTGTTTAAATTTAAATTTTAAATTTATGACCAAAAATGTGTGGGTACTTTTACACCTATCCATAAACTTTGCTTCAAATAAGCATATTGTCAATGACCACGGTGGACTGAATACGTAAGGCGACGAACTCAGTGATACCGCTACTTTGCTTTTGCCGATTTTGACAGTTCTCAAGCACAAGTAGGCCAAGCTATTAGTCAATGGCTAAATACTGTGATTCTTTCAAAACTTCACAGAATAATAATTATTTGATGGTTGAGATTTATAAAACTCTCTCAAATTGTCTTTAGAATTATAAGTATTTTGATAATAATTATCAGTAATGTAAATTTCGATAACTATTACTTTCGGGATCAATTCGGCACTCGTGCGGAATGATTTGGGAACTAGCTCCGAAATAACGCTGAACTAGTCCCCAAAAGGTTTCGAACTGGTCCCGCGAAACAGCAAACTATTTCAAGACTTAAAAAGCTTTTTCACACTCCTAATAATTAATATGAAAAACTTTCATAATATAAGTTTATAGATAAGATAAACGTGTTTTTTGAAGATTTAAGAAACATTTTTTTCACTCATAATTAACATATGTATGAAAGTATGTAACGGGTTTTTCAATAAGGACGCTACAAAAGTAGACCGATAGGGACAGCAACGACGCCATATTTTTCCCGCTCTTTTGACATTTCTCTTCAGTTAGGTTTGCCATTTCATCATGGAAAGATATACGATCCAATAACGAGTCGAAATTATTAAAATTTACTACCGAAATTCGGAGTCAATGGCCTCAACTTTAAGAGCGATACGTCCAATTTGTGGTCGTCGTCATTTTTAGGCTGAATGGCTTCGTCAATAAGCAAAATATGCGTTATTGGACAGGCAGCAATTCACACGTACTCCATGAGTCAACATTGCATCCCGAAAAAATTACGGTTTGGTGCGGTTTATGGGCCGGCGGCGTCATTGGGCCGTACTTCTTCCGTGATGAGCAAGACCGACACGTTACTATGAATGGGAATCGCTACCGCTCAATGATAACCGAATATTTTTGGCCCGAATTGGATTATATGGACTTGGACAATATGTGGTTTCGTGCGTGCCCGTGGTGCCCATGCAAAAGAAATCGAGTTCCATACATAATGGCATCGAATGTACTTTCACAGGAATAAAGAATTTAATTCATATCCCAAACCGTTTCTGTTTTATTTAAAAAAACTTTTGTAGCGCTCCTATTGAAAAACCCTGTATGTAAATCTCAACATAATATTTATCGCTGACTTAAAAACTTATCTCGCTGATAATTAAACTTTAATAATTTCAGTCTGAAACTTTTATTTTCTCTTATATTAGAAATAACTCTGGCTTTGTGAAAAGTTGAAATACATACATATAAAATCTCCCCATGGAAATATCAAAATTAAAAAACTCTATCTCGAGTTAAATGCGTTTGTTCTAGCTGCACATATCTATGTACATATGTATATTACATATAGTACAAATGTATATACATATATGTATGCGCAAATACATACATATGTATGTATATCCTCTACTTTTTCATGTAACCTATGCATGTTTGAATAATATTTACCTCAAACTGCTCAGGTTGCTCTTTAAACGCATCACATACTCCTTGTAGGAGCGTTTCCGTTTGTAAATCTGTCCAGACATGAGTGGGATTCACACGTCTACGTTTAGTTTTTGGTTTGGAGAACTAAAATTAAAGAAAAATAGAATTTACATTACAAATTCTGAAATTAAAGTTTGCTTAAATAATAACTATACCTCCCCCATTGTGGGTTATTTATGAATTTCTTTTATGTATTAATTTACTAATTGTCAATATTATAATTTTGTGAGTTTATTAATTCCACCAGCGCTGATTTATAAAACGATGACTGATAAATAAAGAGAAAAGTGGCTCTCGGCTATGTGTATGTATTATATTCGTGTAGTAACATTTATCTATCAAGTAATTTTTGTTCGTTACCTGTTAGAGGCTTTTGTAAACTTTATCAACTAGCTAACTCGCTGATACAGAAAGAAATTACATATACATACATACATGTTAATAAATACATACATACATATATTTCTTTAGGTGAATATTTACAGATAACAGAAATTCTCTCTTACTGTTGGGAAATAATGAGTGTAGTCGGTTGTCAAAGAATTCTACCAAAACTGATGGATTTTATTTAAAATTTGAATTTCTGGTAGAGTGGTAGAATTTAGAACGAAGAGGTTCTATAAAGGTTTGTTCGATTGTTTTGATTAAAACACTCAATTCAATAAAGATTGTCTGTTTGTTTTTTTTTTACATAACAGCGAGTGAGTTGACAATAAGAATAACCGCGGTGAAATATTTTTTTTTTCTATTTTCGTAATCATTTCTATTTACTGGATTAATACTATAATATTTTTGTTATAACTAGTATGTGTTTAAGAACTTATAATAATGGGAATAAAAATATTTATCGTGAAATGGTAAACTATAAAACCAAATTAAAGAAAGATGTCTGTTTAGTAGAAAACAATCAGTCTGCCACCGAATGTATTCAGATATGTGCTGGCATTTCTATGTAAAAGTAAAAATGATCACCATTTTCAAAAATGCAATTTAAAAAAATTGAGACTTCTCTCATATAAAGTAGATTTCCTTGAAAGTTTGATGAAAAATGAATTTTAAATTTTGCTTATAAACAAGATTTTGTTTTGTGCTCCTTTAATTTTTTTTTTGTCCAACAACTTTATTTTTTTCGTGTTTTCTTAAATATTAATTACTTTAAAATACTTTTAAGATAGCTACGTAAAAAACTTTCAAATAAACATCGTATCGTCGAAATTAAGTTAGAAATCCAATAATATATGTACATATGTACATATTTATGTATAGAAACTTAAGCTGAACTTAGTTAAATAAAACTCAAATTTCCAAGTTCCGGATTTTGAGGTGTTTTATTCAAATTGAATCTTAAGACTGAATTACATTTTTGATTTTATCCAAAAAGTAAGCTCTTTTCATCTTTCTATTTTAGCTGGATTGGCAATTTATCTATTTCATCAGGATCAGCAATGTTTATTTTTGATGATCGAACATCAAGTTGAAGAAACGAAAAGGGTTACAATATATTTTTTATACTCGGTTATCATTTATTTGTATTTAATTTTTAAAATAGCTGGCAAGCCATGGCATTAAGTTTTCGTTAACCTATTTTATACCAGTATTGCAATATTTTATAATAGGTTATTTTTGTTTAACTTTTTTAAACACGTGGCAGCCCTCACAAAACATATTTTTCAAATACAGCGTGTTTATTTATCAATTAAAAACTCCAATATATGTAGATAAAATTAGCTTAAAAAGTTAGCTTATTACTTAAATTGATTTAAATCTTTTAAGCAGGTTACGACCCTCTTCAAATGATTTTCATATAGATCCCTTCAGTTTTACACTTATAGTCTGATATTTTCCTTAACCTATTAATTTACATTCAACTTTTTCTACAGGTGGCAACCCTCTACAACAAATTTCAAAAATAATTTATTTTTAAGGTACGAGGTAGTTTGTGCATACGTAAAATTAATTTATATATTTATATGTCACTTATTTATATCTTCATCATCAGAAAAATTTGAGTATACATACATATATGTATATTAGAAGTGTTTATCATTTCAACGAGATCTTTTTTAATTGCGAAATCATGACAACACTTTTCTTCCTTCTTCAAGCCATATCTTCGACTTCTGCATTGCAAATCTACAAAGGTTAGCAAAATGATTTTCGCCAAGCGCGTTTTTATATTCATGAACCTTTGCAAAATATTCTACAGTAGATTGTAGATTTTTCCTGATATAAATGTAGTTTTTTCCATTCCATTTCGATGGCATTTATTTCATTATAAGTAATATTGAATTTACACTTTTAAGAAAAGGATAAAAAAAGGCTCGAGGCTAAATTAAAATTTGCGGCTAAAAGAAAATAAAAAAACCGAGCAATATTTTTCACTTTTCGCATTCTAATATGTATGTAAAAATGTTACACTGTGTAGGCTGGAAAGACATCGTGTAAATGCCGTCTCACTAACACAAAAAAAAGCACAAAACGCTCAAGCAAACCGGGTTTCTTTCTCACCGTGCTAAATCTCTCTGTACGAGTACGATATTTTTGTGTTTTCTGCTGTGGGTTACTATTGTACCTAAATTGGCGCGTCAAGCGTTGTGTTTTCTAACGCCAACTTTGTGGTAGCCCGCGCTGTACCAAAAAAAACCGCGACGTATTCTCATTCTCTCGAAGTTCGTTGTTAGGTATTTTATCAAGAATGAAATAAAACAAGATTGCGTCTTCTGCGCTAAGAGTGACGTAATAATAGCTAGAGAATAAGATAGCAAAGAAAAATTCTAAAAAATAAAAGGAAGAATCGGACAAATGACAGAACGTTAGAAAGTTATGTTAGCATTGTTTGTGTTAAATAAAAGCAAGTTGTTGTTGTAGCGGACCGCGGAAGGCACAATATTCTATAATTCTTGGTGTTTTCTTCTATATACCTTTTCCTCTTTCTTATTTTTATTTTTCCCCTTTTTCATTTCTGTTTTCCGTACCCAGCCTCAGAACTTAATGCGTTGTCAAAATTGGAAATTCTATTTGTATGGGCATGAGAAATTCTGACAGTTCGTTGACGCTTGACGCGCTATATTATGGATAGTCTTATCTATGTATCTACGGCTAAAATTTCTCTTAGGCAAAGACTCTTTGACAGTGATAAAGGTATTTGTTTGTGTGTTATTGAAAGACAGAAAAATATAAGTGGATGTGCATACACATGTGTGTTCATATATGTACATATGTACGAATATGTTAGTGGAAGAGAAGAGTTCGGTATATCTTTATACGACATACATATGTATGTTAATAATGGATTGGTGCGAACATTTATCACAAATTGTTTATTACGACATATGTACATATGTACATATGCGCGTACATATCCATATGAAGTCTTCGTCCCGAATCTCCACAATTGGCATTGCAGGTCGAGTCTTAGTGCATCTTACGATTTTTCGTCGCCATGGGCCCTTTTTTTGTCTTTTTTTTTAATAATTGCATTGCGAATCATTGTGACTGAAAATCCTACAAGTCGTTCCACTTCCTTGTAGGTTTTACCGGTGTTTATGAGAGATTGAATCCATTTTCGTTTTTCTTCACTACAGTGCTTCCCGCGGCCCCCTAAAACATGTACAGTCATAGGAAACTTACTTTTTGTCTGATAAAATTTAATATTTTGTCGTAAAAATAATCTGTTTACATCAGCTCACCGTTCACTACTATTCTATTGCTCGCTCATAAAAGCAAATATCGCAATATAATTAGCTGTAAAGGAGTAACGGTAAGAGTTCCACACTTGTTGTTGTGTATAACAGAATTATTCATATTGGCTGTTACACTTCAGAAAATATAACTAGAAGAATGATCTACGGCAATATCATAAAAGAAACAAAATTTAAAGCAAAACTCTCCTTGCCAATAGGCACTACCATTTCAATGCTCGCAACTGTACATACACACATAGTAGATGTGTAGAAGGTTTAAGTTTGTTCGCTGTTCGATTAATATAACAGGAGTTATGGTCAAACATGTGAACACTACTTTTAGCCCATATAAGAAAAAATAACAGCAATTACAAATTAAGTGGCTATTGTAAACGCGCGATAGAGCGAATACACCGGGAGCCAAGGCGAATTCATATAAGGTGAAGTTGATCAAGCAGCTGATTAAATTCACTTGGTGAATGTCAAGTCAAAATGGTGTGTTTGTTGTAAATCATGCTGTCATTGTGCGTGTATTTTGTTAATACAAGTTTTTGTTTTTGAACTTATGTACCTACTTATAACACTACCTGATATGAATTTGGCTTGAGTAAAAATATTTGAAAGAGTCTTACTTCATCAATATGTTCGTTCGCATATGTATCCAGATTGTATGTGTTTTTTGGAACTTCACAATGTTCTTGGTTATTTTTTTCCACATTTGGAGAAAGTCTTACTTCATCCATATATTCGTCTCGATATGTGTCCATATGTATATTTTTTAACGCTTCATGATGGTCTTGGCTATTTTGTTGCGCATTTTGAAAACTTGCATTGTGTTTTGTTTGCAAGTGACGCCTTAAGTTAGTTACATGCTTGCCAGATAAATACGTATCGCACACATTGCATATCGACTTATTTTCTATAGCATCATAATTGTAAAAACTTCTAACCACGAAATCACAATGTCTACCCATTGTAATAACTCTTAATACTTTGCACTTATAAAAGTAAATATCACTTTCACTGCTTGTCACTTCAAATAAATCGAACGCAGTCAATAATAAAACGCAATAGCAAAATTATTACGCGTATATCAGTAGTACAATAGCAAATACATATGTAAGTATGTGTACTTATTTTCTGTTTACAAAAAACACTTATTTTTCCACTCCCTCAGATAACAACAGCAATCGTGTACCTATACCGTTCAAATGAGACACACCATTTTTTCTCAGCACAAAAATGTCTTCATGTTGGCCGACAACAGAAATTATATGGAAGTAACCATTTCCCACTGAGCGAGAGCAAATATACACAAAAACAAATCACCTTTTCTCTTTTACGTGTTGTTCTTTCTCTTAAATAATAAGAGTTATTTTGGGACAGTGTTGCCACAATCGCTGTTTGTTTGTTTTGTACCAAAACAACTAAATAATTACCAATTTTTTATTTATCACAACAATTCCATAGAAAGTATATTTGTAAGACAAATAAAATTGCATATCGTTATATTAACATATAAAGAGGGCTCAGTACTTTATTGCACATAGGTTATATATTTTTTCTGTTCGCGCAACTCGAAAACGCAGGCACTAATTTTTCGGGACTTTCGGCTATGGATCCTGCATGGGTATATCAAAAACCCGGCAGATGACGCCGTAGTCGAGTTATTGACAAATACTTCGTTTATGAAACAAAATTACTCATATTCACAAACTTTGTAAATAGATTTGGTTCCGGATTCGAACACATCAGTGGGATTCTCTAAGTCTTGCAAGATTGAAGAAATGCAAAAATCCTATACCAAAGTGCGCAAGAAAACTTTTTTATAAAATCATTTGTTACAGGTCTAAACGTCAAACCTGAACATTTTCAGTACTGATGGTTTTTTGTACGCATCACTGACCGAATAAGAAGATGGGAAGTGAGCGGTAGAGCTATAAGTATATTTGGTATAAATTATGACGTTTATTATTAGGTTAGGTTGCGTCTTCTATTGCCATGCTTCAAACGCAACATGACATTGGCCCGTTTTAATGTAACCTAGCTGCAAAAGAACGCTCCAACTCGGATAAAATTTTCGTTAGTTGCTAAAGCAACCCTGTTAGCTTCTTTCATGAAAGTTGCGTTTGTTTAGTGCTATTTAGGAACGAAAAATAGTTGTGCCGGCAATTTTTAGGTTTATGCGTTATATATTTATTGTACAAATACTATGAAAATAAAAACGGATTAGGTCTTAAATCTAAATTTCTCAATATCATGGGGCTAATTCACAATAGCACAGTTTTTCCACTTCCCTACACTACATCTTAGGTCGCATATCATTTTACCGAGTTGACTCAACTCGCATATTTTCCGAGTTAGTGTTGTTGCTTTACATGCAATTCGTTATCCTATCGAGTGTTCTTTTGCAATTACATACATAGGTTACAAAGAAACGGGCCCATTGTTGACAATATCAAACCAAATTTGACGAGGGATGACTATGAATGTATGCACATATGTATATCACATTATATCCTGTCTGAAGAAACAAAAACCAAAACCCAGATAAATGAGGTATATTGATGATATTAGAAAGGTGTGATCCAATTTTGATGAAACTAGAAACGTATAAACGGGGTGCGACGAGAAGCACTTCGTCGAAAAAAGGATACGCTGGATGGAGCTAAAAGAGAAAATCCAAATTTTTGACCCGATAAAGTTAACCCTTAAGTTAGTTTCAGCCATATTTGACAGATATCACATAAAAAATGATGTAAAAAAATAGCTACTAACATTATGGTCGACTTCATTTTTACTACGAATACGGGGCATAGTTTTTGTAATTCATTGAAGCTGTATTTTTAGCTTTAAAAAATCGTCTGTAAGTATTTGGAGAAGTAATAGACTGAGTCGCAGCTATCAACTAGTTGATATCATAAACTTAGTGTTTCTTTCTAGTACATTTTTTATTCATTATTTGGTAATTAATTTTATAAAAGTTTAGTTTGGTTTATGAATGTAGATGAGTTACATCTAAAATTAAAATAAACAAAGAGATCAGCAATACATTGAAATATATATGTACAATTTTCTTATTGTAAATAAGAAGATATCAGGGCAGGGGAATTTTACGAAATTTCGGACAAAATCGAAGAATTTCATTAACGATATCGGATAATTCTAAAAAAATGGGTTGGCTGCCCTGGCCTACGTACGTGGATATAAATGAGATTCTAGAGCAGTGTAGTATATCCCAACCGTTTTTTTTTTTACCAGAATCCACTTTGATCTCATTATTATTGGCAGGGACCACATGTCTAACAAATAATTATAAAATATCCAAAGTAAAATTAATTAACAATGTAATAATTGGAAACAAATAACACTGCATAACAAAGAAAACAAACTTTGAATTTGTTGTGACTTTTCCATTAAACCATAGGGCAAAAAATGAAACAAAAATATATTTAACTA
Organism: Anomoia purmunda; assembly: GCA_951828415.1. NCBI lineage: Eukaryota > Metazoa > Arthropoda > Insecta > Diptera > Tephritidae > Anomoia > Anomoia purmunda. The sequence goes on from OX639994.1 coordinate 126,072,243, forward strand.
CCTGCCACAAGCCACCTGTTGTGACAGAAGAAATTTTTGGAGATCTGAATTTCAGTACGTTTCAAAATATTAAAAATTTTAGGTGTCGTCGTTGTATGATACCAATAAATTAAGTTAATACAGATGAAATGCAAAGCGTTTCCTCCTTTCTGTGTTAATTAACTTTATTTTAATTGTTTGTTTTTAATGTTCGCTTTTATTTACTTTTATTTTATTTATTTCAATTTATTTTTGTTTTACCTAATCTTAAATAAGTTGTTATATTTTACATTATTTTAGTTCACTTTTGTTTATTTTATTTTATGCTATTTAAATTAATTGAATTTCAATTAATTTAGTTTAATTTAAATTAATTGGATTCAATTTATTTTCGTGTATGTAAGTCAATTTAATTTTATTCACTTTGATTTAATTTATTGCAATGTAAGACAATTAATATATAATATTATTTAATTTTTGTTTTTATTTTACTTAATATGAAATAATAAGTAATAAAATAATTTGTTATATTTTTATTTCCTAGTTTTTGACTTATTGTATCGATAAAATTTAAAATTTTTTGAACAGTGTCACATAATGCTGGTTTAGTGACTGACTCATTGTCGACCTTTTACTAAATGCCTATCAGTTTATTCACTTTAAATATTTACCACATTCAATCAATACTTTCATACATCAACATTAAACCTGATATATATAAGAATACATTGTGGAGTTTATGTGTGTACATATTTACATACTTATTTCACAATTTAAAAACGATTTTCATTAGTTTGCGTTTCACTTATTTGTATTTATGAAATTCATGTTATCTGTTATTGTTTTGCCAAATTTAAATTTACACAGCTGATAAAGTATTAAAATGTGAAGCAGTGCAAGTGATTGAACTCATAAATTTTATTGGTAACAACTTATATCCAATTTAGTGGAGTGGGGGATTAAATATCCTCAAGTATTTTTATTATAATTTTTAATCGATTTAATTAACAAAATAACTGTACTTTTCTCATACATGGAAATTTCTGTTAATAATAAAAAAAATGTTAAGCAAATGGCTTATAATGTTTTATGTATTACTAACATATTTTAATATATGTATGTACATACAAACATATGTATTACATAATAACCGGTAACGGAGCACGCTAACTCATCTGACACTTGTTTATAAATAAATTTTATTTTGATATGTATTTGGCAAATACAATACAATTTCTATTTCAATTGTACTAGTTACCGCTTTGTGTTTTCTATTTTAAGAAAAGTAAATAAATACAAATGATTGCCGGCTTCAAATAAGTTCTTTTATTTTCATTAACACTTACATTTTTGTTTGTTTTCCTTTGCAACTATCTACATGCATATCTACATACCGATCGTACATCCCAATAGAACTTGAAGGTAGGTATCCAAATGCGAAGAATAAATGGATTTGTAGCAATGAGCAATATGTTTAGAATTTGTACTCCGCCAAAGCGATAAATAAATGGATATGATTTGCGAGCGATAAGATCAATTATTCGAATTTATACTCCAGTTTTCTTCATTTTAGAACCAAAATTGAATAATGAAAGTTTAATATGTTTTAAGAATATCGTCAAAATATTCCGGAAAAATATTAAGATTTACGTGAGTTGAACAGATTAGAAAATACCTACAAAACTGGAGCTTTTATAAATCGAAATTGTTCTTTTTTTTTTAAATATTTTTTGAACTAAACCCATCTGACATGAAACAGTTTGAGCTTAAAAAGTCTGCATCAAAATATTTTAAAAATTGTTCAGCGTAATTACAGTAGTGATTCTTTGTAAAACAAAATTACATGAATGGGTTTATTTGTTAAGCAAAAAAGAGTGAGAAAATATCTTTCCAATAAACCCTTAAGTTTTGGCTGAGTAATCCAAGTTTTTCTTAAACCAATTTTACGAAAAAGTTTTGTTTGTGAAACAGCTTCATAAATCTCATTTTTATGATTCCTTTGAAACAATTTAAAACATTTTTTTTTCGGATAATACTTCAATTATTTAGTTTATCCTTGTTAAAAATTAATCGAAAGATTAAAACAAATGTCTTTTAAATTCAAATTCTTAAGTTGGAAAAGTTTAGTAGTAGTAGCCGGGGCGGTTTATAGGAGTAGTTATTCTCTTAAAGCGGTGCCACATAATTAGCTTTGGCTTAGCGTGACATTTGTAACTTTGTCCGAAAAGCGAAAAACGCAAAATGGATACCACAATAAACGCAATGACAATACTCATTGGTGGACGTTTCTTTTGGTTCAACTTTAAATTTAACTTATTTTTTCGTAGATAATTGAAGTTTAGCGTCTGTTTCCAAGCGAATGTGAGAAATAAAAGAATTATGAAAATCAGCTTCGCTTTGGCATCGGCGTTGGTTATGTGAGAAACTAACTTCGTATAATTTTATGTAATCATCTTAGTTGTCTAAGCTAAATTGTCACGTAAAGCAAGGCAAGTTTTCTATGTAGCATCATTGCCTTTATTGCTACTTTAAGATATTTAAAAATTAAGAGAATTCCGCAGACGATAAGGCGTTTCACATTCTCGAGCCGAGCTTCCGCAATTGCTTTTTACTCCTTCTGTTTTATACTGGGCTGTATTAATCTACCTACCTATGTATGTCTGTATATAAGTAGATTTTTTGCTTACTGCGCATTTTGCTTTGCCCAACAAGTTCTCAAACTGAATGTACGCGAGGTGATAATAATTTTTAAATACTTAATATTGGTTATACAAATGTACATAGATATACAGTATATACATATATGTACTTTTGTATGTACATTTATGTGAGCACATAAACACGTAACTACCCAACTGGAAATCGCGTCTCGGTGGATACCATCATAATACTTTATATATAAAACAAATATGAACGTAGAACTGATATTTAGAAAAACGTTCAAATAGGAACGACATATGTATGTAGATGAATTGAAATTAAATGACCAAACATCGAGTAATTGGAAATCATGCCAAAGTAGTGTAACCGACGTAGTAAATTTTTAAAGGATTTAAAGGTATTTATATTTATTTATCGTTTATTAAAAAACTTAGCCGCACCAAACGAAAGCAGTCTCCGAAAGCAGACGCCAGAACTCAACTTGATCATTATTAGCGTACCAAATGTAAAATACTAGAAAATGTTTGTAGAGATCACGTTTAAAGTATTCTTAATAGCTTTTTTCCTAACGCTTTTTTTTTGTTTTTTTAGAGGGGTTGCCACCCTTTCATTTGATATTCATTTTGCTATATTTTGCACTACTAAAATATTTGATTTTTTTGGCTTGTTTAGATGGCATACCTTTTCAGGAACATATTAGAGCAAACATATCTTATAAAATCTATCTTTTTGTGCGAATGATGCTTTATTTTGCCCAACCAAGGAGTTCTATTTATTCAAAATTATTAGTACTTTCTAAGGTTTAATTTTAATACTAAATTTTTCCAAATGAACGTGCCGTATTTACTATTTATATAATATGACTTTTAAATTTTTTCAGAAAGTGGCAACACTCTTCAGAAAATATATCCTGCATAAATAATCAGTAACACCTTTCGTTTAATATCCATATTGCTCTGTTTTGCTTAAAAAAATTAAAATATATAGATTATATATATATTTTAACTTTTTCAAAAGGTGGCAACCCTATCCAAAATGTATCTTGACCACAGAATTCTCAATAATCTTACATTTGATACCCATATTGATACTTAAAAAATATATATTTTTACAGCTATTAATAGATGGCAACCCTGCTCGACTAAAGTGTCTCTAAAACTTAGGTTTGAAGTCCATATCACGTTATTTTACAAATAGGTACCAACCCTTATCTACAGAAAAATACCTTTCTAATGGTGTTTTTGGTTTCAAAATCAGTTAGGTAGGATCGTCAAACGAACGGCGATAAAATTTATGTTAGAGTACTAATATCAAGATATCTAGCATACAAACACATGTACACCTATGTACATACATACATATGTAGGTCCTACAGATACTCTTTAGCAAAGTTTTGCTGTAATTTTCTCATTTGAAAGTGATACTGCAATTTTATGAAAATTTCAATAATTACCTCGAAGGCATTTCCAACCGGGTAGATAGATTTGCGCGCATTGTTTAGTAGACAAACAGGTATGAAACGTGGATGAGACTACGTGTCTTACAGTTCATCACATTTTTTTTCGTTGCCCCTACATTGTTTGTTTTGCTTTTGCAATTTTTATTTTATTTCATTTTAGATTCCGCTTCCAGTTTTTTGTTTTATTTCCGTGCTGTATTAACTCTCAACTAATTTTATTTCCTATGTATCTAAAATTCCCTATTGAGAAAGAAGTGCACACGTACATACATATGCATGTATGTGGAATTTTTACAAAACAACACAGCTGAACTTTTTTCGGAACGTGCATAGTAAATACTGGATTTTCAGCAAAAATGTCATTTGTTTCGGGGAATGTTTAATTATTTGTACAAAGGTTTAGGGGTATTGCATAGAGGAGAAAAATCATAGTCACAGGCTTTAGAAAAAGTACCCCTTCCCCCTCTAACCCCTTAATAGACCCGTTGGGACCTATTTGAAAATGGGGTTAAATAACAGTTTTTTTTCAAATATTCAAGGTGGCGTTATTCTCCCGAGGGCATGCGGCTTTTGGCCTTCGGCCCACGAACAAAATCAGGATCTTAACAACTTTCACTGTTTTCAAGGGCATAAAACATTTCTTGTATAAATTAATATTTACGCTGTTAAAAAATGTGCATTTAAAAAAAAGAAGTATGTATTTCACCTGAGTTTTGCTTAGTCTCTTATGTATTTTATTCTTCGTTCATATTTCAGAGTTTGACAGCTGAATTCCGTAATTTAAATAAAATACTAATTATTAGTTTAAAGTAAAGCAATAAAAGTACTAAATGATAATTGTGGAAAATGTTAAGTGTATGTGAGACAAAAAAATTTATAGATTTGCTTTGACTTAGTGATGTGAAGTGGTGGAGGAATGATTTTTTCTCGGCTTATCAGTTGGTCATGAACCACATTTGCTGTTCCTACCTCCATATTTTCTCTCACCGGTCAGTCCTTTCTAATCCAAAATCATGACCGCAGGTTTTTTTTAAATTTTTGTTACGCAGTGTAATAAAAGTAATTACTCGACCTTTATTTTTGAAATTTTTTAACTAAATAATTATCATAAATTGCAAGGATTTGTTTTAAATAATTGCTACATTCATTGTCTACCCGTGTGTGATTTCTAGATCGGTTTACGCATTTGGACACTATAATCTGAAACCTTTGTACAAATAACTAAATCGTACCCTTTGTTTCTTTTCCAGTAGCAAAATATGGCATACCATCACTTGTAAAATAACGTACTTGAATTCTCATTACATATGTAAGTAGTTCTGAAGATTGGATTCTACGAATCCAGTTCGAAGAGAGCAAGGTGAATACCGAACGTGCCTTAAGTTTGTGATGGGCGCGGGACTGATTTCGGCTCAAGTTCGGCAACACTTTCGTAAATCACACATATTCACTTTTGCCAATTTTTTTATCAATCACGTTCTCGCACGCTCACGGATCCTAAGTTTTCATCACGCACGCCTTTTCACGAATCCTTCTTTCTATTGAAGAGTCAGTTATGTGTTTAAAAATATTTTATTTCATTATTGCCTCTAGGAATTTATATATGTATATAATATACGTGTGTAAAATTATGCATCCAAAACCAGTTCCGTTCATACTTTTAAAATAACATTGGTTCATATTTTTTGTTTGAAAAGAAAATATCTTGTAAAGATTTTCAACGGGAAGTCGAGTACGTCTCTCTCTCCAAGTATTCTGCCTGATACAGAAAACCCCTATCACTAGTTACAGAACTGCACGGAATGTTTAAAATTTGTTTTGATATATTTATTATAGAAGGAAAATCTGTGGATTTTTCCCAAAATTTTAGAGCATCGTCTCATTTTGTTCTTGATTTGAAATAAAGCTGCATTTCAGCACTAATGAATTCTGTAAACGATTCTGAAAATTCATCTGTAACGGCTTTAAATTCATCAAAAGATGAATGGTTATAGTGGCTGCTCCTAGGAGCTCACGTAAACCCTCTGGGATCCATTGTGATACAAAAAAGACTGATGGGTTTTGCTCTTTTTGATGTGAAAGGAGTGTCATAGTTCAAAATTTCAAAACTACTAAGTTTTTTCTGCATTCTTTTTTCCACTTTATCTATAGTTATTTCCTAGCATTGGTTTTATAGCCTCAAAAAGCAAAGCAACAAAATGTATTGCAGCTGGCTGGAATATTTTATCAAAAGCTACATCCTCGGCAAAAAAAATGATCAAAAATCAACACGATTAAAGCGTTTGAAAAATTGATGACGATTTTTTTAAATTTGAGGAATTTTTGTGAGTTTCGTAAAAATTTTGAAATTTTATTTATATGGTTTATATTACAGAATGAACTGCACTTAAAAAAAAAAAATATTAAAAATATTGTATTACATTGAATTTGGTTGCGTACACTAAGGGTAAATATTAGAAAGTTATCATTCTGTAGATGAGGAGAGTTTTTGTGGTTTCATAATTGGTTGAAAATTACAGGGTTGTATACATAGTAGATAAGCGGCGTAAGATTAGTAAAATATAGTCATATGGAATTCAAACCAAAGCTTATAGGGGATACTTTAGTTGGGCAGAGTAGCCATATATTAATAGAGTTAAAAAAAGTTTGGAAAAATTTTGTATTAAAATAATATAATTTTGAATAAATAGAGAACGTTGGTTGTGTAAAATAAAGCAGTATGTGAACGAAAAGTAAGATTTTGTTAGATATTGCAACTATAATAAGACAAATAAATAAAATATTATAGTTGTGAAAAACATAGCAAAATATATACCAATGAGAAGGTTGGAAAATTAAAACGTAAAAAATCACTCTCATACTAAAGAAGTTTTATTTTAAAATACTAATTTAGAAACTATTTGTGTGTATCAAAAAAGCTTGGTGTTGCCAGAATATTTTGAAAAAAAAACACAAAGTGGGCAAAATAAAAAGGCTGAAAAAGATCAAATCATAATTTGTTAAGGCTAAACATATAAATCAACATTCTATTCGTATTATGATTTCATAACAAATTTTAACGGTTTTCGCATATTTATATTGACTTTATAAGCTTCAAAAATAATTTATTTTGAAGGTACGAGTTAGTTTTATCATCTATAAAATTAATTCATATATTTATATGTACATATATCGCATATTATATCCTCATCATAAGATAAATTTGAGTATATACATACATACATATGTATGTATATTAGAAGTGTTCATCATTAGAATGAGATCTTTCAATTGCGAAATCTGGGCAACACTTCTCTTCCTTCTTCAAGCAATATCTTCGACCTCTGCAATACTGAGGGGTAAGATTAAAAAATGCAAAACAAATCTACAAAGGATAGCAAAAGGATTTTCTCCAAGCGTGTTTTTATATTTACGAACCTCTGCCGAAAACTCTGCAGCAAATTTCAGATTTGTCCACTGGTATAAGTGCAATTTTTTCCATTGTATTTCGATAGTATTTATATCATTGTCATCTAATTTACACGTTTAAGAAAAGGCTAGAAGCTAAAGTAAAATTTTCCGGCTAAGAGGAAATAAAAAAGCTAGTCTAGCCGGAAAAGGCTAAAGCGGCAAAACTTGTCAGGATATCTATGTATGTATGTATATATTGTACATACATATGTACATCCTTCTATATGCCGTGTTTTGTGGTTTAAAATTTGGTTGAAAATTTGATTTCTGTATTGTTTTTGTCGTTTCAAGCTTTCAATTTGAGTTGTTTATTATTATTGGATGCTAACAGTTTATTGCTTTTTCATTTTTTTTAAAGTATTTTATTGTCGCTTTTTTAATTTGTTGGTTTTTTGTTTTAGGCATTTAATTGGAATATTTTTGGTACGCTAATAGCGGATAACCCTTCGGGATGGGACGTTTTGAAAGTTACACGTGCGGGCGCAAGGTGAAATTCACACGAATTTTTTCTACTTAAATTGTTAGAATAAAATAAACGTCGGAACCGTTTTGCCTCCGAACTAAATTTGAAAAGGGATGACACATCGAAAATGACCTGTCCAAAAAAAAAAAAATTATAATTCATTATTATTTTAAATTTTTATTCTTCATAGTTATGACATATTTCCTGATATTCCCTGTTTTGGCTGTTATTTCGTACCTGGTTCGCCTGCATATAAGTTTAAAAACATGCTAAAGCTACTAAATGTTTAAATATTCTATAATAAGAAAATAAGCGGTAAGTCGAGCTAAGTGGTTTTGTGAAATATCTAGTAGTAGATGTATGTATCTCTATGCCCTTTTCTCATTTCGTTCTACGATTAACATCATTTGGCTTAGTATATGTTTGTTTGTTTTTTTCCTTTCATTGAAATTTCATTATCACAAACTTCGATCAGCATGACCTCCCAAGTGTTTTAACTGCAATTGCGTTCTACTTAAAACACCTGAACGTCGTGTATATCTTTGTGTGGATGGATGTGTATATGGACGAGTATTGTAAATATGTACATACATATGTATATGCCTTTCAAAAAGGTGAGTACCTCAATAATTTTGTGTCAATAGAATAGCAATAAGTAAACAAACTATGGGCAAAATGCAGTTGAACATACAACAAGTTATTTTCAATGCTTTCGGCTAGCGATAAATAATCAAAACAATATTTATGAGCCATAAGTTCCTTCCGGTATCATTAATTTCCTTTTCCTCATAACTTTTTCCCAACAATGACACACCGTAATTTTTTCTAAATATGGGTAAAAGAAAAAAAATAGGTTGTTTAAAAATTATAGACCTAATTGATAACAGTAGTGAATATTTTTATTTTTTTACCATGGGCGCATAACATAAAGAGCCTCACCATCAACGAGGTTAACAGGAAAAATAAAACAAAGAAAACTTGCAACCACATATTATAGACTTCTTTAATTTTTTTAAAATACATATGTACATACATATATTTTGGTTTTGTTAAAATATAAGTTGGCATTCTAAATTTCTCCCAAACAAGTTGTGATTTAAGGCTTTCTTGGGTTTGTCTCATAACTTTTATATTTATCATTAAATTTTCCTAAATATTCTGTTTTAAAACGATTTGTAAAATTAAATGTTTAAGGCTTTTTGCGATTTTAAATACATCACCCTTGCATATTTACATGAGCTCATTTGTATTAAGGTGAGAACAAAAATTATAATTTTGTAAATAACACGCTGATTTTTTGCACAAATGATTCTAATATGTAAATGAAAATTTAATAAAAAAAAATAAGCGGATTCTCCCACTGTGTTTACTACCTGTATACATATGAATCATGAAATTGACTAATTAGACATTTGAGAAAGAAATATCTAAACGGACTGAGTTTAGATAAAAAATTGATTCAGTAGGCGTGCCATGAGAGCTTCAACTAATGAAATGTTTTTTTTATAAAAAAAACTTCAGTCAAATGGGATATATAAAACATAATGATCATTTCTTTTAAGTAAATAAAATCTGTTCCCAATTTCCTGCCGTCTGCGAAAATTCAAACAGTTCACAATAAAACATTCTGAAGTGATGCCATACCGCTGTACACACACGTAAAAATGTTAAAAATAAAAACAAGCAGAAGAATATAATAGCGTGTCCAAAGAACGTAGATAACAAAGAAGTTGTATACCGTTTCGTTTCCTGTGGCAAGAACTCTCATTCAAAGAACGTAGATTACAAAGAAGTTGCTGCAGTGAAATTATCCTGTGGCTAGAAATGTTAGCTTACTTCACCACACCACAAACCATTTGGACCCAATCAGATTCTTATATCAATCAGTGAACGTCAAATTAGTTCTGGTCTGGTGAAATAAGCTAAAATATTCTGTTGGCATATCCGGTGAAAGTTTGCTACTTCTTAGTAACCTACGTTCTTTGCTCTCGTCCAATTTCACCTACACCATTCTATTATCAATCGGCAAAAGTCAAATTAGTTCTGTTATGGTGAAATTGAAGAAGGTTTTCTGTTAGAGGAACGGTGGGAGTAATGCAACTTCTTTGCTTATACTTGGTATTTGAAAACAAAAACAGGACGCAGCGCGAAGTCATAATCATCATATAGTCTATTTAAAATTATTATAAAAGTATAGAGAAATTACATGGCTACTACAGATTTTAATACCAATCGGCAAAAGTCGAATGTGGCTTCAAAATTAAACAAAAAATTCTGTCTTAGCCATTAATTCAAAACTTTATTTCAAGTTCAGACGTTAGTGCGAAATAATTATAATATATATTTTGAGTCCTTCAATATACCTCCCTATATGGTAGCCTTACATTTTTCTAATTTTTTACGCACTGGCAATACCAATTGTACACAAACGCGTTTGCCTTGAAGAAGAAGCAACAGCAACAGCAACAGCGGCAGCAATAGAAACAAATAAGTTGGGAAAAGTGATCGTGGAAAAATTAATATAATTGTCCATCGTTGCAATATCAATCAGTGCGGCAGATAAGCCTTAAATCAATACTAACAAAATGTGTAAAAACGCTTTCCTAATTACATTACTCATAATTGGTGAGTACTTCAAATGTTATACGGCTTTTGCTTTCATGCCCAATCATTTCCTTTGTGTACTTATATCTCCAGCTACCTGCCATTTTTCAACTTTACATGCGGGTCGCACAAGTAATTATGGAGGACGTCGTGGCAATTACGGTGGCTATCAGCCAACACCATCGCCATCAACTGAACTACCACAAACGCCTAAAGAGTATTTGGACAAAAGGTCGGGCTTCTCGACTTTCGGCATAATCTCTATAATATTTGTAATCATTTTGGCCTGTTTGGTATTCTACTATAGCATTATGTGCTATCCGTTCTTGTGTCGCAATGAGAAAAAATATCTTTTTATGGATGTATCATCGACTGCCACTTCTCGTTCAATACAATCTATGGAGAACTTTCCGGTAGATCAAAAACACTGAGAATACAAACGCTACGCTTTGGGTGGTCGTTTCGTGTGTTTGTATGTTAAAACACTCGGCGTTGGTCGCTTTTATTTGATAACTTTAGAAAACTTGAAAGACTACATACAATATTTCATTCGACTTTTCTACTTAAACTTAATATACAATACTTAAACGATTTTTTCTTCCGCTAATTCAGGCTAAGGTTTTGTAATATGATTTCCTTTACATGCATATATAAAAAAATGATTGGTAATACCAACCCAAGAGATTGCTCCAGGGCCACCATTCACAAATGACGCTTGTTGGTGGTGAGTCATCGATTATAATTAAAATGAGCTGTAAATTCTTGGCGGTAACTACACAAGTATTGCATTTGTATTCCTATTTTAATTATGTGGAACAATAGATAAATCTTGCCTCTTATACGCTGATGCTACTAACTCAATACGATACGATGCTTTTAAGTTATCTTATTAATAAAAAAACAAAATACAAAAAATATACATATTTAAAACACTCCAGGTTGTGTGAAAGAAATAACCGTACTTAAAACCGATATACAAGGTATTTTGAACAAAATAAGTAAATGTCTTAAGGTCCGTATAGATATTTAAGGGTATTAGTAATATTTTTTTTATTGAAATATTTTAAGATTCTGCTCACAACTCAGCGCCAAATTCGCAACCTTCTCGAATAAAAAAACACATAATTCTCGAAAAATATATACATACATTCAAATTTAAATAAACTCGGATTTGACACATAATAGATACAGCAGAAAAAATTTTAAGCATCTAATTGCAATGTGCAGCTAATAATTTAAGTTTATATATAAGTAGCATTAAACAAAAAAAAAAAACTACCCATGAACTTAGAAACTGCTCACCCTGTTTTATAAGTTTTTTATATGTAGACTGTAAGCAAAAATGTAAGGATCCAATGACATTGCCAATTCGTTAAGCATTTTTTATGCATTTGCATTTTTACCATATACAATATAGAAATATTTTAGTAAGTAATTTGTTTATAATGGCGTTTGCGACGTACATACGTATTTTATAGAATTTTTATACGAACTTTTTATATAAATAAATATACCATTTGCCGTACTATCTCTTTTAAATGATAAAAATATTTGTTTTCCTTGATATGTAGATTTGGTGTAACGTAGTAAATCAGACATTTTTTTTCTAACATTGGATAAAATGATGTAGTAGTTGCTTGTACTAAATGCAGTAAAAACTAGTTGATTGCAATCCTATTGCTCTTATCCAACAGTTTTTATTACTTTTATAAATAGCGCCACTTCTCTTTAACTTCTATGTATTCAACTAGATTAATCTCTCAGGACCAAAGTTTAATTTCCAATTGGTATGCTTTAGGAGCTTTTCGGTCTCTATATTGACGTAAATAAATATTTGGTTTTGGAGAATACGTAGGTTTCGAATAAAACAAAAAAGTATGGGAATGAAAAATTCTGTGATGGATCAGTTGTAGTTTTAAATATCAATAAGGACATCGAATGTTTGCTAGGCGTTTATTATTTTTTGGAACCGTTCAATGAAGGAAGGTATCCGAATGATTTTGGGGGCGTCCAGCAGGCTTAAATTGAGTAAGCAAACTTACACGGTAAGTATGAATTAAAATTCTCTGAAATACTAGAATTAACTATATGAAAATATAAACTGAATCCACAAAGTATTGTTTCGATACGAATTGGTACCAGCTTTTGCTGTGTTTAATGAAAATTCCTACGAAAGTGAGAGAGATTCAGAAAAATGTAAGTTTTTAATAAAATGTGAATTGTTACACAGGAACATACACAACATTTTTTGTTGGAAATAACGACTAGAATTTGGACAACATGGAGTTTAGAAATTAGTATACATATAAAAAATATAACGAACAACACTTGGATAACTAAAACTACCTGTTTGTTTTACCGCAAAAATGCAAACAGTTTTCATAACTCTTGGCACTTAGATTTAAAATTGATTGAATAATAGTGTCTCAATATATGCAGCGTGCAATATAAAATATTTAAAATAAAATTGGCCAAGTATGCTTTTTGCAATTTAGAAAATTTACTAAAAAAAATGATCACAGTTGACTTCAAAATCCCAATATTTCACTCAAGATGGCAAATCGGGATCCCGTGATTTTTTTAAGTTAAAAATTGGTGAGTATAATTTTTTTTACATATGATGGAACTATTAAAATTTTCATCACAAAAATCCCTAATTCTTGATTAAATTAATTAAGATTTTTCTTATGGTATATAACGGTGCTTCTCATCTGTCAGACTGTTGATTAAATCAGTTTTTAAACATAAATGGTTGCATTTTTTTTTAGTAAACATTTTATGGACAAACATTAAATTAATTTTATTTGATCGTAAACATTAATTAAAAATAATAAACAAAAATACCAGCGTTCCCAAGACAGTCGGTTCTACGATACCGGAACGACCCGCATTTATTTCCGGCCAAGGACCGTTACTTCAGCAGCATTCCCCAAAATTTTATGGGGGATGTTTTATGCTGTAACAACAACAACAACCACAACAACAACAACCAGCAGCAACACCAAACAAATAATGTTGTACTACAAAATATTAAAGACTTAAGTTTTTGAAAATTTGTACAAATCCCAAAAATCCCAGGATCAAAACACATATTCAAATTGACATCCCTACCATTTACACATCATAAGAATAAAGTTTTAAATGGGATTTTTTATGCTGTATTTGATATCCTAGTTTTCTTTTGCAGTTTTTTAAATTTTTGGAAGTGCAGCAGCAGAATCGGTGAGTTGACAGTTCAAGTCAAAAATGAGAAGAAAGGGAAGGTCATAACTGCACTTGGGGCTTTTATTTTCACTGCAGCTGTCACAATACAAATCTCGGCACTTCACATTTTTTATTATGCAGTTAACTTATTGTAAAAATCACGAAAACCCCAGATTTTAATGTCATCAACCTGACAAGCGAGCGCAAAAACGTAGTAACTGAAGTGCTTTTGTCGTCATCTTCTATTCTCTGCATCGGAGCTAACGTACCGCAGCTGTTACACCTGCCGGGTACGGGGCTCGAACTTACCGATTCAATTGAATTAACAGAATTTCAGTTGAGGTTCGTAGATGAGAATTGGAAACTGAGGGAAATATTTATGTTTCATATGTGAGTTACTCGACCACCGCTATGATCTATACTACGTGATATAAAAAGGTAAGCTTATTTTCTTTGAACAATGAATTTTTGTTGTGACATTGTACAATAAACTTTTCGCGATTAAAAAAAAAAAAACCAAAAAGTCTAATGGGTTTAAACAATTCTTTATTCATTTACAAATAAATTGAGCACACAAATTCGAAATAGAAAAAATATTTATTCACAATTCGGTTTAGTAATTTCTTTAATTTAATGATGACTAAAATATACATATAGTATGAATTTAGGTATAGTGCTAGAACTATGGGATGTTTAAAAGTAAAATATAAAAAAAGAACTAGGTTTACATAAGTCGGTGTGGAGACGATTTAAGGTGACATTTTAAAGAATGCGAAGTAATTATACTCACTTGTCGCATGCGTATGTAAGTAAATATGTATGTAGGCTATATGTAGGTAAATGCAATGGCAATTTTTAAGAATACATTTGCTGACATTTGCGTGACAATTGAAAACATTATCAGCCGCAAATGATGAAGTAAGAAGGGATTGAACTTGACTAAAGTTTGTTGCTTTTGGTGGTTTCTTGTTTGTTTCATTCTACTGTGCTGTTATATTCGCATACTTCGCCGCACAACGTTTCGCTTCCTCATAAGTTTTCTTTGCGCAAATTTGCATAAACAAATATTTTTATTTATGTTTCAATTGTAAATAGTTTAAAGTTCATCCTTCACATCATCCAAATCAACATCCGATAAATCAATTTCCTCCTCTGCCGGTGGTTGACCATCCTTGCCGTCCCATGGCTGTACGGTAACAATTGATGGTTTCTTGGCGCCACGCACCGGTGCAGTCTGGCCGCGACCGTAGGAAATGTCGCGCATGAATTCGTTAATTCCATCCTTGGAAAAGGAGCCCTTCAATACAGAGAATTTCATTTTCTTAAAGTTGACTACAGCCATAGCTGGGTAGCCGAAACCGCCCATTTCCAAAGACTCTTCTAGTTTGCTCTGTGCGCCACCTTCGGCCCAAGCCCAACCCCATAATTTCTGCTTGTACTTTTCACCCAACTCGCGAAGTGTTTTCAGGAATTTGTTGCGACACTTGGCATCACAATCCAGAATGTGTGGCAGTACTGAGACAACGCAAAGTGGCTTACCCTCGCAGGCTTTATCGAAAGATTCTTCATCAACAATTTCCAACAATTCAGGCGCCGGTACGCTGTCAACGTGTTTATCAAGCGCCCAGGTTACGATATCTGATGCGGTGCGACCACCATCATATTCTGTAGCATCACTGCTGCTCTTCTTGCCGGCGGGGAAGAATTTAATGGTTGGATAACCGCGAATGCCATATTCCTGTGAGAGTTGGAATGTAATAACGAAATTTACGAATTTAATTATATTGTAGGAAAATGAAATTAATTAAGAATATAAAGCTATCCATTATAGAATGTTTGATCATTTTTGTGAATGCAACTAGTTTTTCGTTTTAAATCATCGGCAAACATGACTACCGAAAAAAGTTGATTTTTAAAAATAGACATCTGAAATTATAAATGCAATTTAATACTTACTGAAGCCTTGCTCTGATGCACAGTAGCATCCAATGCGCCCAACTTCACTTTGCCTTTCAGCTCCTTGGCTGCCTTCGCCCATTCAGGTGCCAAGTTTTTGCAATGACCACACCAAGGTGCAAAGAACTCAACCAACCAAACATCATCCGAATTCAAAACCAGTTTGTCAAAGTTGTCATCAGTTAATTCGATGACGGCATCACCGCCACTACCACTATCACTGCCACCGCCGCTTCCACCGCCGAGCACATCTTGTACCCTCTTCTTTGCCTCGGCTAGCGCCGCCTCCGCAATACCTTCAGCTGTGCGTTGGCCGCTAAAACTAATAGGTGATCGCTTATTAGCACCGAATATCTTTATGGTTGGGAAACCTTTTACTCCATATTGGCCACCAAGTTCACGATGTTCATCGGCATTGACCGAACCAACTTTAACAACACCTTTTAACGCTGTGGCCGCTTTCTTATATTCTGGCACCAGCGATTTGCAGTGACCGCACCATGGCGCAAAAAATTCAACAACCCAAACAGCATCATCGTTTATGACGAGACGATCGAAGTTAGAGGGCGTTAATTCCACCACGTCATCGCTTGGCGAATACAAAGCGGAAGCCGGCAGCGGCACTAAAGCCAAGGCGACTAGCGAAAGCAAATCTATCGAAAATAAAGGGGTATATAAAGGTTAAGTTGTCCATTAAATTAAAAATATTTTATTAGTCTTTGACATTCATATATATTAAAAACCAGCACTTTTATACTTACATAGTATTAATTTCATCTTATCTAATTTAGATTAGGCAGTCAAGTAAATATTCTTCTAGACCGCTTACGCGGAAATAGACCTTAGAGCTCTATTCTTTTCGTTTACTTTTTTATTTTATTTGAGGAAGACTTTGTGCTTCAGCACTTGCGAATAATCTTCTTTGGGTAAACACAAAAAGTATATCCTAAAATTATTTGCAAATCACAAAGCAGACTTTTATCGCTAGTTTCTGTTTTTCAAATGACAACTTTAGTGATGGGCACTATCGAATGAAAATGATCAAATTGTTCGATAATTATAAAAATTGTATTCTTTCGATAGTTGTCACGCAATCTTTCGATGAGTAAAATGTTTTTTAGTTATGGGTTAATCGTAGCTTACTGATTTTCAGAATAATATTAATTTTTTGTTTCATTTTCACTATTAAATTTTCTACTAGTTATTGATTTTACGAATGAACGAAAGTTTTTGACTTAAGAGCGAATCAAATATTATATAATAAGTATTATTATTATTATTACTACACCCTACATAATTGCTTAGTTTTACTTATTTATTTCAATACAATCCCAGAGTATTTAATTTAAGTATTTATTTAATAATTTTCATTTAAGATGAATAAATAAATGAGTGAATGGTTGAAAAAATGTATTCGATGGTCAAAACCAATCAGTAACTAACTATCGATATTAAAATCACTCGATAGTTCCCAACACTAGTCAATTTCTCAAATAGTCTATTGAAATTTGCATTTGTCTAGTGTTGTCGTTGTATTTATGTTTTACTAAAATGTGTTGATTTTTTTCCGATTGCTTACTTAGCAATATTTTGTCCAATTTGGTTACTTTTTACATCAAAACAATTTTAACAATTGATCCACCAGTACAGACTTAAAACGCCTCTATTATAATAGCACAACTTTCTCGTCTTAATCTGAAATCATTTTGCACTCTCTATGGGAAAGAAAAACAACTCAGGGTTAATTTAAGTTTTTATCAGAATACATAAAACAACTTTTGTCAATATTACACGCTTTAACTACCGAAAAAGCAAAATGTATTGAATTGTATATAATTTACTCCTCAATTTCATTTAAATTAAAAAATTAAATTTAAGGTCTCACTATTTATATTTACTTATTGACAATTCTTATTTATAAAACGACTGGACTTCAAAACATTGCCGTTCCTTGTTTCCAAAGTTTGATATCGATATTCAGTTTCAGCCAGTTTGGGTTACTTGTTTCGAGATTTTGGTACAAAAAAAGACTGCACAGTGGCAACAGTTGGTTTCTGACATCTGTTTGTTTCTGATTGGTTAATTTTATCAATTCGAACAGTGTTGCCGTCTTACGTAATTATTCAAATCAACGACATTTACATGAATGGTTCGAGTCTTTTCTACTAGCGTACAGTGGCTCCCAAACTAATACAAATTCTTTCAAAAAACGTAAACTCAATATGGGTATTCATTTAAAAGAGCAAATGCCTCTCAAATGCGGAAAGCTCGTAAACTTACTTAATGTTGTATGATAAACCGGTTTACTTACGAGGTGGGGTCCATGGTTCAAAATCCTGGCCACGTCAGGTACTACAAAATATTAAAAAAAAAGTGTTTTGTCTAATAGCGGTCGTCCCTCGGCCGGCAATGGTGAAAAAAAAACTTCTCACAAAAATCATTTGCCGTTCGGAGTAGGCGTAAATCTGTAGGCTCCTCAATTTGTGTTACAACATCAAGACGCTCACCACAAATTGTAGGAAAGGATCGGCCAAACATCAAGCTATATGGTGTAAGCGCCGAATTATTTTTTTATTATATGTGTTATCCGTCAAGAAAAGTTAACAGAGGCGAAGAGCTGGTAAAGTGCTTGCACCAGTTAATTTTCAGAACATGATCGGATGAATATGTTGCCTGCCTATTGGAATTTAAGTGTACTCTGTACAATCCACAAGAATGATGATTCTGCAATAAACCCCAAAGACTGAATCCAACCGTCAACTGGCTTTGGACCTGGCCAACGACCAGATATTCACGATACGTCAAGTACTCGGAGTGGAAAATACCCGTGAAAAGAAGATCGACACATATCATCTCTTTGTCGGCTTTAAATAAGCTTTTGACAGCAGGAGAAGAAGTTGCCTATATGCCGAGATGTCCGAATTTGGTATCACTGCAAAACTAATACTAACTAAGACTTCCCGAGCCGTTTAAAACCAAACGACGTTTTAGACAGGGTGTTTGCCTATCGTGTGACTTCTTTGACATTATGTTGAAAAATATACTTCGCGCTGCAGAATTAAACCGGTCAGGCACCATATTTTATAAGAATATGCAACTGCTCGGCGCCGTTTCTTCCGCCTTTTCCAACCTGGATAAGCAAGCGAAGTGAACTACCCCCTGCCATCAAATAAACAGCCAGTGCATTCGAATCTGGGCTCCCACGTCACTGTTGGCCGTTACAATTTTGACAAAGTAGAGACTTTGTTTATCTTGGCACCAGAATTAACACCGAAGTAACAGCGGTGAAACCTATTGGAGAATCTCGCTGTTTTAAAGTGAACAGTCCATTCCGAGGTAAAACCCTCTCTTGACGAAGCAAAACCACACTCTATAAGTCTCAATCATGCCCGTATTATTGAATGGCGCTGAAGCAACGACACTGTCTACAACGAATGAGATGACCTTGGAGTGTTCGAGGGAAAGATTCTCCGAAAAATTGTTGAAGCTTTACGTCTTTGCGAATGAACGATGAGCTATCTGAGCTTTAAGGCGACATACTTAACAAAGCAAAGCGAATTAAGATTTAGAAGCTCCGCTAGCTTTCAGCTCCGAAAGTATTCAGAAGGACTTGGCTTTACTTGAGGGCCTCTAGCTGGCGCCAGTTAGCAAAGCAAAGGAAAGATTGACGTGCCATGTTTGAGTCGTCTAGGTGGTTATAGAGCAAATTAAGAATAAGAAAAGGGAGAAAGCTTATTCCAAATGCAGTTTTATATACATATATATTTTTAAAATAAAACTTAAAGGTAACAATTTTCTGACACAAAGTTTGAAAAAAAAATTGAAAGAAATAGTTGCAATTTCGACATTTTCGGAAAAATGCTTAACTCGAAACCATTTGGAGCCAGCGAATGGGGTTTAAAATAATTTCATATTTAATTATATTTCCAACCTCTAATTATGAATAATGTGTGGAAACTTTTGAATTAAATTCTTTCACACAACATTAAGGCAAATCTAATGCATTTATTTAGTAATGCATGTTTAATCGAATTATATCCATGCAAAATGGCAAATGCATACCTAAGTGTAGATATGTATGTAAATATAATATAACTATATACATACATACATACCTCTGTGTTTATTTGCATCTGCCTACATCAAATCAGTGCTAAGTTGAACTAATTATAACTATGATTAAGATGAAATGAATAAATTATAACACACCGACATTTGTCAGCATAAGAAAAATAAAAGATAAACCCATAGCCAAGTGTACCAAAATGATCTGCACCACGAGCTCATCATTTGAAGGAACCGACTAGATCGATAGATCCAGTAGCTACACAATTATCACCTATTATTATATGTATATGTAAATAGATAGTACCCACTGAAAATTATTAAGATCAGGTTACTATAACTTATAGTTCCCATACAACTGATTATTCAGATATAAGAAGTTTTTGCCTTATAACTGTGGCGCTAAACCAGCTAAGAACATGAAATGTGGCACAGATTATACAAATAGAAAGTGTGCAGTGAAAATTTTTAAGATTGGGTCACTATAATGACTGATTGTTTAGATATGAGATTTTACTTTGAAGTTCATATTTATCTATAAGTCATACGAGGTGTACGGAAAAAATCAAAGGAATACGGTTTGGGTGGATGTTTCAACATTTGTAGCATTCCTTGGAATGCAATTGGGCCAACTTGGGCTGCTCTCATTGCTAGAAAATTTCCCTACCACAAAACAATAAACTGTTATTGAGGGATTTTTCTGTGGACATTATAATACCGATCAAAATGAAGGTGTATTTTTTACTTCTAGCGCTTAATATCTATATAAGATAATATGAAATTCTAATCTACAGAATTAAATATGTAACTAAAACTTTGAGATCTTATACACCCTCAGTATGGTTTGCCTGGAATGTCCTGTTGAGATTGTTTTGACAGATCATTGACATATATCATTGGTTAAGGAAGACGCAGAAATAGTATAATCAATCCTCACAAACATTAATTAACTATAGAAATATTTGTGCTATATTAGATGATTGCTTTTCTTGCTCAGCAATGAGTTTGCCTAAAGAAACGCAGAAGATCTTGCTGCTCCCAGATCTTTGTCTTACACTCCCATAAGCAGGGCAATAGCTAAGATAGTGTTCAATGCTTTCCACCTCCTCCTCGTCACAACAGCTGCAATAAAAATTGTTTGTGAGAAAGCCCATTCTACCTGTATGCGCTTCCGTAAGGCAATGCCCAGTTATGATAGCTGTCAGCAGGAGTAGGAGGTGTCGTTCCATATTGATTAGACTGAAAAATTCATCTTTATTTACTCTAGAGCAGAGCTGATGGACTGTTCCACAGGTGAGTTCTTTGGTCCATCTTGCGTTTGCCAGCTCAAGGACATTGGCCTGCAACCACTCTCTACAAGAAGACAGTTCGTCTGGCCAGGGTCCATGCTATATACGTGGCTGCTAGAGAAGTTTTCTATACTCCGCCATAGTCCTTGACGATATTACGTAGCAATCGAGCGATTTAATAGCAGCTTGACTATTGGAAAATATACATAGTTAATACTGGCAGGTTAAGTGTCAAATTTATCGGCCAAAGCGCAGCCTTTTTGTTGTTGTAAGCACAGCCGGAAAGACGCTGCAGTACAAAGAATGTAGATTAATAAAACTTCTTTGTACGGCGTACTATCGCTGTGTATATCCAATTTACAGATTTGCAGGCGTTCTGTGGGTTTTAGCCTTTCTGGATCTTTCATCCAAATTGCGTTTCCAGATTTGCTTCCTCTCCAAGACAACACCTCATCAACGATGGATGCTGAAACTTGAACATCTTGTTTTTATTTGTAAAGAGAACCGTCATAGTATTTACTGGATTGGTAATTGGTATTTTGCCCACATGCTTTCGATCAGGTTCTCACAATATCCAACGCATTGTGTAGTAATTCACTTAGCCCGCTTAAAACAAATAGCCTGTAAGTTGGCCAAACAGGTATTCCGACCGAAAACAAAAAAATAAGTTTTTCTTTATTTGGACTAACAAACAACAAATTTGAGTAAGTACAGTCGCGTCCAAAATCTCTGTAGTGGTTACCGTGCTTTAACTATAATTGACCGTATTTCACGTTAGTGCCAGAAGTCAGCACGGAAACCTGCAATGACTTCTAAGGATTGGGGTTCATTTGCAAAGCTCCTTGATTGCAGAGGGCAAAACTTACATATGTGGAGGTGCAAAATATTATTAGTTGTTCACCGAAAATGGTATGTAATACAATTAAGTACGAAACAAGTGATAACATGCGTGGAACTGGCTTCCTTCGATGGCCGTAAGAGAAATTAAGTCCGCCGTCAGATACTCAAACCAGTTTCCATTTCGGCTGTTTCAGAGATCAAAGATGTTTTAAATGTGACAGCAAGTATTGAAACTGTTTCCCAGCGCTTGCGTGAGCACGATCAGGGGCCCACAGTACAAGAAATGTGCCGTTATTGACTAAAATGCATGTGGGGAAAATACTTGGTTTCGCTAAAGAGCATTTGAATTGCCTTTGACCAAAAGGATTGCGTAAATACGAAAGATGCCCACCAAACACCGAATAGTAGCCGTAATACTCAACAAAAACGGTAAAACATGGAGGTTCGAGCGTTAAGTTTTGGGTGTGTTTTTCTTGGGAAGGCGAGTGACGTATTTTCTGGACTAAGGAAAATGAAAACGTAGAAAACGTAGCCGAGTGTGTAGCGTATCCGCGCTTCGTTCGGTATGCCCCGAACTCGAATCGTTGCCCGTGCAAGTAACATAGAAAATGATACAAAAGTTTTTTCTAATAAAGGCCAACCTTCGTCAGGCAATGGCAAACCTCCAACTGTATTTGTCTGTCCTGAAAAAACTTCTCACAAAAATCATAAGCGCTAAGAGTTGCTAAAAGGTTGTTTGAGGATAGCAAGATTAACGTCATGGAATGACCGCCACAGTCTTCTGACATCAAAGTCAATGCAAGACAATAAAAAGGTATCTTTTTTTTTGAACTTTTTTTTTTGAAAATTTTATTTATAATTTATCATATCACTGAGTTTTTGACCGCTTAAATCTTTTGTAATTTTCTAAACATATTTATCTCTTCTGGAAAAACCATGCATTTTTTTGTCACTTGTTGTGTTTATGTAATGTTGGACTATTAATTAACCCGTGTTCGTCTCTTATTGCGAGTATTTGGACATAAATTTTAAAACACTTCACAAAAATGCGACGAATTCCAAATGTGAGTATACATAGAATATACTATATACAATTTCTAATATAAGTTATCTGCCGTTTTTATTATATTGAAAGCAATTGCAAAAAATCCTAAACGAATAAAAAGCGTACTACAGAATTGGCTAAATTCACTTTAAATTTTCTTTATTTCACGCTGCATAGTTTTAGGCACTCTACTTTAATCAATTTTGAAATTAGATACCAAGCGTAATGAATAGAGTTCAGATTTTCATGCTAAAAAAACAGGCTTAAAAATATCTGGGCTCATTACTAGACGAAAATTTTAGAATTGTATACATTTAGCCTCGTTATGATGGTACGCATTTTAGGCCTATTTTTTTTTGGCATATAACTCCGAATTCTAATTGTGTATAAATTTTGAGACTTCCAAAATCAATTCTCGACCTCAGCAAGCGCCGCATCCGTAATAGCATCAGCTTTCCGTGGACCGTCATAGGTAATAGGTGATTCCTTGTCTGCGCCGAATATCAATATGGTTGGTAAAGATTCTCCATTGTATCTGTCATAAAGCGAATAATCTTCCTCAACATTCACCGAACCAACATTAACAACACCCTTTAGCGTTGTGGCCGCTTTCTTATATTCTGGTGCCAGCGCTTTGCAGGGACCGCACCATGGTCCAAAAAATTCAACAAGCCAAACAGCATCATCATTGATAACGAGATCATCAAAGTTGGACTCCGTTAATTCCACCACGTCATCGTCTGCCGAATAGAAAGCGGAAATCGGCAGCGGTACTGTGGCCAAAGCGAATAGCAAAAGCAAAGCTATCGAAGACGAAAAAGTATAAAAAATAACTTGTTAAATCTTATTCAAAAAAACCAGAAGCTTTTATACTAACATAGTATTAGTTTCATTTTCTTATTTAATTTTGATTAGGTAGCTTTATGTTGCACAGTTACTTCTAGACTGTTTAATCAAATGCAAACAATTTTCTCAAATAGTCTCTAGAGTTTGAATTTCGCAAGTGTTGCCGTTTTATTTACGTTTTACTAAAATGGGTTGCTTTTTTTGCGAGTGATTGTGTCGTTTAAAATTCAAACAGTAAATGGGAGAAATGAAGCAAGCGAAAAGTAACTGTTCTGTTAGAATAATATGCTCTCAAAAAAAGTAATTTTGTTTATGCAGCACCGTCGCGATTGGAGGGCAGCGCGCATTAGAGAGCATTTTTTCTATTAAAAATTCTGTTACATGTTTCATCACAAAAAAAATTCTTCTTTTAAAAATGATTATTTGTGAAAATTTTGGGCCGCTAAAAATGGAAATGAGTTTCATTTATTTTTCCAAAGAAGCGTTTTTGAGATACAGACAAAACCCTGTTTTCGATGTTCTTTTGCAGCTATTGCCAAAAAAATTCAGAATAGCAAATAAAACTAATCTTCTACGGGTACGGTTCCAAAAGTACATTTAGCTTCTTTACTCTAATATGCCTTTTTTGTAAACCGGAATATTATTTTTTGAGTCACAATCTTTTAAATGCAAAAATAGGGAATTTTCGAGCCTTTTCGAAAATTCCTAATTTTGATTCTTTCTTTTAAGTGGATAGTGTAAGAACGCCTATATCGGACTTTAAACCTAAAACAAATTAAATAAAAGCAGCCAATTAAAATTTTTAGCTAACTTCACTCTTTAAGTTGAAAATCTTCCAAAAACGTTTCATTTCACGGTGTGACAGAAGAATATATGTACATTTAGTATTGTACAATATCAAATTCTAGATTCGGGTCCGCTGACTCTAAAAATGGCTCCCAGATTTTTCCATCACGTCTAGATTTTGAGGTACAGAGCGCTGAAGGGTTTTTATAAGTTGGTTTTTTCTCGATGTTAGCTAACAATGGTTTTTTCGAATCGCAATTCTAAAAACTGATTTCAATTTAGCATACGGGTTAAAAACCAAAACAACAAGTTGGCTTTAACCTTTTATTCAAAGCTACAACTGTAGTTGCCTTAAAATTTGAACTGGGAATTCCACCCGAATTTTAATATTATCCATATTATCTGAATATTCGAATATCTGGATACTTTGGCCGCCGTAGCCGAGTATGTAGCGCGTGCGCGCTTCATTCGGCGGTTCCCAGGTTCGGAGTGTATTTCTGCCATGAAAAAACTTCTCACAAAAAAACATTCGCCGTTCGGAGTCGGCGTAAAACTGTAGGCCCCTCAATTTCTGTTACAACATCAAGACGCACACCGCAATTTTTAGGAGAAGTTCGGCCAAAATCGCTTAAGCGGTTATAGCGCCAATTAAGTGAGTAAGTAAGGATACTTCAACGGAAAACCCGGATATTATCATACCTTCAATAAAATACTCGGATATTAGAAATGAATGAAATGCAACATAGGGGAAATAAATATATGGTTAATAGGGAACGAAAACGGTTTCGGTATTAATCTACAAGTCGCTATCCCGAACATCATTAACGAGTTCCCTTATTCCATTCGTTCACTAACGGTATGAGCTCTTATTGATAGTCGTGGAATAGCAAACATCGTGTTTGTTGACTATTATTATTGTTCATCAATACTTTGATAAATATTCAAGATATCCAAATATTAACTGGATTTTCGTAAATCCGGATGATTGCACCAACGAATATTAAACGGATATTCATGCGGTTCTCCGTTGACACGGATAAAATCCCGCTATCCGAATATGCGGATTGTCCCAGCCCTACTTAAAGCTTACAACCGCCGAATCAGACGCATTCGGTTCAGAGTGCATTTGCCATTTTTTGTACTCGTGTATTATTGGGTTAAGTTCTGAACTTAAAGTCTGTGAACAGTTTTTTAAAAGGGACAATTAGTGACTAGAGAGTGCTTACAGAATACCGGCATTAACCTCCGATTTTAATGTATCTACTCGGGTAGATATTTTCATTTTCATTTGCTCAGCTCAGTCATCAAATTTTCACAGTTTATCAGAAAAAAACAGATTAAGTATTTCCATACCCATTTTTTCGTAAGCTTCTATTTAATTTAGTTTTTTTTTTGTGTACAAAGTTCACTCGTTATTTTTTAGCGCGTATGTTGTAGAACTCGATGTTTTTGCTAAAAAATCGATAATTGTGCCGCTCGAGGAGTTATTTGTTCCTGCATAAAGAGCTCGTTAGAAAAATTGAATGTCTACCCGGGTTCCCATGCACAAGAAAATGTCATGAAAAGCCTATAGTTTTTTCTTTGAGAACACACGTTGGTTAAGTTAAACGAGCTACTCTCGTAGAGGGTTCAGTCGTTAGGCACAGAATCTATTGTAATGCCCAGAGAGAGATTTTATCCGAGTATATCCTTTCACGATCTTAAACCATCCGCATCGTTTGGTAAATCCCAAAATCCCCTCTAGTGCAACCGCACCTAAATCGTCGAGGTCTCGGAATAAATGCACATTTCTCGTAGTGCAGAATACTCGCAGAAGAAGTGATTCGTGGAGTCTACCTGTTCCTCATCCCTGCAGTTTCTACATAAGCCGACATCGGGGTCCCAAACCTGCTGGTTATGTGGCCGATGCACAGGTGTCCCATTAGTATTCCAGTGAGAAGCTTGACATTCGGTTTGAAGAATCTCAGCAGACTGCACGTGCTTCGTTCATTGAGTGGTGGTCAAAGTGAAGGCGCTAACCTGCATATGTCTACATAGATTGGTCCTCCTGCTGACCTGTTCACAACACAACTCTTAAAAAAACTAATAAAATGTAAATTTACATTTCATTTACATACGTTCTGTGCCTTACGTATTTTGAAAGAACGTGTCTTTGGTATTTAATAAAACCGAATCTACAGGATAATCTCTAATTTAAACCTGTTATCGCGGAAAAATATAAAAACAGTTTAAGGAAAGCCCATAGATAACCTAATAACTATGCCGTCCTTTGGACCATTTAGAAATTTCCGAAATGAATAAAAAGCATACTTCCAGAATTGGACAATTACAATTCAATAATATTATATTTAACGCTATATATTTTTAGGCACTTTTATTCAATTAATTTTAAAACAAGGTGCCAAGCGTTATGAATAGACTTCGGATTTTTGTGCCAAAAAACAAGCCTAAAAATGTGTAGCCTCATAGCTATATGAGAATTATACAACTTCGTTATGACGTGGCCTCTAGTTGTGTTGGTACATATTTTCAGGCTTACTTTTTGGCATATACATACGTAAATCCGAGTTCCAGTTATGTATGTACATTTGAATTTTGCGACTACTAGACCTCGGCACGCGCCGCCTTCACAATATCTGCAGCCTCGCGCCCGCCATAATAAAACGTAGGGGAATCCTTCAAAGCGCCGAATATCATTATGGTTGGGAAATCTTCTACTCCATATTTTTCGCCAATTGAAGGATATTTATCGTCATTGATCGCACCAACTTTAACAACACCCTTTAGCGTTTTGGCCACTTTAATAAACTCTGGCGCAAGCCATTGGCAGGGACGACACCATGGTGTAAAAAATTCAACAACCCAGACACCCTCATCTTTGACAACGAGTTTGTCAAAATTTGCATCCGTTAATTCCACCACGCCAGTGCCTTTCGGATAGAACACTTTAGGCTGCCCTGTGGTCAAGGCGACTAGTAAAAGCAAAGCTGTCGAACGCAAAAGAGTAAAAAAAAAAAAAAGTTAAGAGATCCGTTAACTTAAAAAAAACAAAAACAACTTGTAAATCTTATAGTAAAAACCAACACTTTTATGCTTACATAGTATACATTTCATCTTCTTATCTTATTTGGATTAGGCAGCTTTACGTTGCACAGATTCTTCTAGACTGCTTAGTCAAATGATAATTTCTGAAATAGTATTTTAAAATTTGCATTTTGCTAGTGTTGCCGTTTTGTTTACGTTTTACTAAAATGGATTGATTCTTTTGCGATTGCTTGCGTCGTTATTGATATTTTAAATGCCTCTATTATAACAACAAAAATTATTCGTCCTAATCCGAAACGTGTGTTTCATTTAATCCATCTAACTTTTTTCAGAAGTTTTGGAAAAAGTTGCTTGCAGGGTTAATTTAAGTTAATTAAAGCCTTATAAAAGCATCGACATCAATTCCGTAAAAAATCAAATTTGTGATCTCATTATTTATATTTACATATTCATAATTCTAATTTATAGAACAAATCGACCTGAAAGCGCTGGGATGACTGGGCGACTTGCATAACTCATTTGCAATTTTCAGTCTTTATTTTATTACTGATTTTACAAATGATATTTCTTATGCAAACTTAGTATAAAATCGTGGTATCAAATAGGTCATTCAATTAAAAGTCTGATTGTGGGTACTTTTTTCGGTATTTTGGTAAAACCAATTATAGTGGCAACACTGTTAAATTCTGACATCTGTTTGTTCCTGATTGGTTAATTTTTTTCAACTCGACGAGTGTTGCCGTTTTCTGAGATTATTCAAACCAACAAATAAAAAAAATTTAAAAATAATAGTTTTTAACAATTCGTTTTATTTTCACAAATAATTTTTTCTGTGCCTAGAACTTAAATTTCTTCAAACTTCGTTAAAGCAATGGGAATTTTAAAATTAAAATTCGGCAAATCATTAGTTCTTTTTGTTAATAGTCTGTTGTCATATTTCGAAATACATGGTGAAAAGAATACAGAAGGTGACATAGACTGTGGCACCGGTAAGTCAGCTGTTACCTCAAAGACAACTTACTCTCCCGAAGTTTGTATCTATCCGGCCAACTGACACTGACAGTTCCAAGATGGAACAAGAGGTTAGGGCAGGGGTATTTGCAGACATCTTGGGAGAGGAGAGATCTTAACACCTGCCTCTATTTGGCAGGACTCTCAGTAGACTCAATTTGGGTTCCTGGGCATCGCAACATACACAGCTGGAAACGAGACAGCCGATATGCTAGCCAGAGAAGGTTCAGGTCACAACCTCAAATGGGGTGCTGATTCCAGTCCCAATAGGTTTAATTAACACGAGCATTTACCTCCACCTTCGGCAATCTCCTCAGATATGGCACACATCACCAGGATGCAGATTTACAAAATTAACATGACCCGAATATGACCCTAAGAGAACATCAATTCTTCTGGCGAAGAATAGGTCTAACGTCGCGAGACTCGCGGTAGGTCTCACGGGCCGATCGGAACCCACATCAGAAGACTTGGTATTGCCTACAATGATTACTGAAGAAGCTGCTGAGATGAAAATGAACAAGAGACAGTAGAGCACCTTCTGTGCAGATGTCCGGCTCTAATGAGGAAGCGTAAAGCCACTCTCGAGGCCTTTAAGTACAATTCTCAGTAGGATTTGTGCGAACCTAGCCTTAGCAACATTCTAAAATTTATCAACTGCGTTAGTTGATTTTAAAACAAAATAATCCGAAGTTCTATGGTGTCAAAACGGCACTCAGTTGCTAATTCCGCGCTGAGCTCTTTCGCTGCCATCCTAACATAACCTAACCCTCTACAATGCGTAATCTAAATTTTTTCATTTCAATTTTGAAATACCAGTTGTGCGACAGACTTTAAATATTAATAAAGTGAAAATGGATTACGAGCACTGAACACTGTAGGGTTGGCACTTCATGACACCAAGTTTCGAAGGCCATAATTTAAAACAAGTTAAAAAATCAACTGGGTCGATAAGAATCCAATTCAAAATTTATCGATATTCATCAGTGATCTTATGAATTGTATAACTAAGTAAACTCACGTAATTAAATGGATGAATTAAAAAACAAACGCAATAAACGTAAACCAGCAACCAATTGTATCTAATTAGATTCTAATACCAATAGGCAAAAATCAAACTAGTTCTGCTATGGTGAAATTGGTTCTTTGTAATCTACGTGCTTTGCCTGTACTCATAAAAAGTACCGATAAAAATACTCGATGCTACTCAATGTATCGCTGGGCAGTACTCGAGTTCACTTATACTCAAAAGTACTTAGATGGAAATTTTAGTTAAATTATCGGTTACAAGAAAAAATACTCAACTTCTGCTTGCTATAACTACTTAAATAAAACGAAGAAATGCTTACTGAACATTCAAAGAGCAAGTAATAGAATAAGAATTTTTGAAGTGAGCCACCACAAGGACGGTCATACATTTTTTTTTTGTGAAATTGATTTTTTTTGGTCCACAACGATAAAAAATAATATGAGTTTGGTGATTTTTCGAAATTCGAAATTATTCGGCTGTTATAGCTATTAACTTTTTGGAAATTGTTTGGTTTTTATTAATTTTTGCGATTATTAACACCGATTTCTTTTTATTTCCATTTCTATATAAACTTAAAGAGGATGATGTTTATTGTTTAAGGCTCTTTTTTTACCAACTATTGTAATACATTTTATTAAAAAATCATTTGCAAAAAATAAAATGGGCGCAATACATTGAGACGAAAGTTAGTCACGTTTTGCTCCTGACGCGCAGCTGATTTTCATTGGCAAAAGTTGAGAAATGCTACAATTAATTGTTGCTCAAGTTTTTAATAAAGATTTGCAAATTCTAGAACTACAGAATATTTTAAATGCATTTGTACCCGATACCCACCGGGTACTTAAAAATTATCGGTACTTTTTAGAAATATTCGAGTTTATACTTCTAAGTATCGGTATCGGAACATCACTTGTAGTGCATGTGCAGAAATTTATTCAATTGTACTTGATTCATATGTGGATGCACGGGGGTGCATATTTGCATATGTAATTGAAATATGTTTGTGTGCATTTCATGCATTTCTATCATTTAATACAATGCACATTTTGCATTTATTATCATTGGTACGTGCATGCACTTATTTACACATTTACGCGCAAATTAATGTAGATACCCTGCAGAAAATCTGACTATCGCAGAACTAGACCTATCGACGACAATATTAGTTCTATTAGTTCTAGCCATACCTGTTAAGTCATGAGTACTATTCGTACTAAGTAGCAATTTAAGGACTTTGGCTTTCCAAAGAAGTACTCAATACTTTTCAAGTACATTACATTTGTATCAATTATCAAAGTATTTTAAAGTAATTGAAAGTACTTGGAAAAGGATTGAAATTCTTTTAGCGAGTATTTTCGAGTACTTTCGAGTACTTTCAATACTTGATGGTATTTCCAAATATTTTCCAATTACAAGTACTTGTACTCGAGTCCTAATTTCAATTCAGCTAGACAACAATTACGTATTCATTATTATAATTACTTTAAAAAGTATTTGTATTGAGTACTAATTGTACTTGAAATTTAACAGGTCTGGTTCTAGGTAAATACCAAATCAATGCTTTTTACAAGGCGATGTCATTGGCGGTGGCAATTGCCGGCAACTCGTTTTCAATCGGTTCCATTTTAGTTAGTTCTAAGATAGTTCAGTCTCCTATAGTTAAAAACTTGTTCAAATGATACTTTTCTTTAAAAAAACAGTTTATCTTTGTAAAATATATTTATTTTTAATGTGCATAAAATAAAATATAGATTGGCATACAAATCAATTCTCGACATGGTATATCTTTTTATATATTTTTAATGCACGTAAAATGAACGAAGTATACATACATATGTATGTACATATAATATATAGTAACATACAAATTCAGTCATTCATTTCAACTTCATGTTTTTAATAAACAACTTTCTGAAATAATTTTGGTTAAAGTAGACATCGATTCATAAATGTCTGTATTCATATTTTCTTAAACTAAATTCTTATTAATTTTTGTTATATGGATTTATGCCTTCGTTAATTTCAGTTCATATTTTTTTTAAATTAACTTCTTATCCATTTTTACAATTAGATACATACATACATACATATATAATAAATATACATACAGTAGCGGAAAAATTAATAGGATCCTGACAAGGTTTTACAATTTTTCTTCGGTTTGTTTAGTGTTGTTAAATTTTTATAAAAGTAACGGGGTTTTCAATAGGGACTCTACAAAAGTAGACCGATAGTGACAGCAAACGACGCCATATTTTTTCCCGCTCTTTTGACATTTCTCTTCAGTAAGGTTTGGCATTTCATCACGGAAAGATATACGATCCAACAACAAGTCGAAATTATTAAAATTTACTACCGAAATTCGGAGTCAATGGCCTCAACTTTATGAGCGATACGTCCAATTTGTGGTCGTCGTCATTTTTAGGCTGAATGGCTTCGTCAATAAGTAAAATATGCGTTATTGGACAGCCACACGTACTCCATGAGTCAACATTGCATCCCGAAAAAATTTCGGTTTGGTGCGGTTTATGGGTGATGATCAAGACCGACACGTTACTGTGAATGAGAATCGCTACCGCTCACTGATAACCGAATATGTTTGGCCCGAACTGGATGATATGGACTTGGACAATATGTGGTTCCAACGGACGGGGCCACAAGCCACACAGCGAATGTCACAATCGATTTATTGAAAACCAAGTTTGGTGAACCTGTTATCTCACGAAATGGCCCAGTCAATTGGGCGCCTCGGTCATGCGATTTGACGCCGTTAGACTATTTCCTGTGGGGCTACGTCAAGTCTATGGTCTATGCCAACAAGCCAGCGACGATTGATGAACTTCGTACGAATATCGAACGTGAAATTGCAACAGTATCGGCCGATTTATGCTTGAAAACCGTCGAAAATCGACTTCCATACATAATGGGATCGAATGTACTTTCACAGGAATAAAGAATTTAATTCATATCGCAAACCGTTTTTGTTTTATTTAAAAAAAAACTTTTGTAGCGTTCCTATTGAAAAACCCTGTATAACTCATTTTTTAAAGA
Organism: Anomoia purmunda; assembly: GCA_951828415.1. Classification (NCBI taxonomy): domain Eukaryota; kingdom Metazoa; phylum Arthropoda; class Insecta; order Diptera; family Tephritidae; genus Anomoia; species Anomoia purmunda. The sequence continues at coordinate 126,105,027 of OX639994.1, forward strand.
AACTAAACTCAGACATCACCTGCTGATGTTCCTGACACGATGTTTGGTTGTAAATGTTTGGCTATCAGCCGAGTTCCATTGCAAAGCTTTGGTGGTACTTTTAAAAATAATAATTGAGGTGGTGGCATTCTTGATGGTTCAAGCGAATTCAGAAACTCAATAGGGTAGTTAACTTCTTGTTCTTCTTCAACGAGAGTGTCGATCGAATTGTAACTTGTTCTGAAAAATATAGACGAACTGTTTGACACTCATATTTAATATTTTATATACTTATCTATAATTAAATTAAATTAGATTTTTTTTAAATTTAAAATTTTAACTTGTGTATATTTTAATTAAATTTGATTTTTCAAGCAGGTGGCAACCCTCTTAAAAATAAAGCAACTTTCTCCTCGCCGAAATGAGCCGTTTCACACAAATATTTTAATATTTTGCGCTTGTGTATAATTTAAATAAGTTTGACTTTTCAAATAGGTGGCAAACCTCCTCCAAATATACCTATAATCTTTATCCCAGTCAAACGACTACTATTTCTATATTTATATTTTCTATTTCTATTTATATTTTCTATTTGTGTATAATTTAATAAAGTTTTATGTTTAAAATAGGTGGCAACCCTAGCTAGCTATAAACATTCTCCTAAGTGAAATGAACTGTGTGATTCTTTCATTTTAATATTTCACAAAACTTCTGAATAATTTTTACATTTCAAATAGGTGGCAACCCTATGCAAATATAGCTATCTCTAAAGCGAAATGAAGCTTTTGGCACCCTTTTTTAAAACTTGTGTGTAATTTAAGTAAAGTCGACTTTCTTCATATAAAGCTAGCTATAAACCATCTCCTCAGCGAAACGGAACGTTTGACACCCATATTTTTAATATTTTATATAACTTCTCTATATGTTTCGATTTAAGTTGACCTTTCAAACAGCTGGCAACCATGTCTAAAACCTTTCTGGGTTAGAAACTAATAACTATGCAAATTTCAGTGATGCGAATAAAAAGTTATAAGGGCACAAAGAAACAAATTTTTTCTCTTCTTTATATAAAAGTAACGGGTTTGTGATTTGTGACGAAGTGTGACATGTGATTTCCCTTTGCCTAATATATAACATATATCAATTAACATTGTATTTCATTCTACGATTGATAAAAACCATTTTTGTGAAATTGAGACATGGGAGGGGGGGATGGGGAAGGAGGTTGAAAATGAACAAAAATCGCGTTACGTAATATGTGCACGACCCCAAAGTTATGGTACACTTTTATGTATGGATGTATGTATGTATGTTTGTTTACATGCGCACACATTCCACCGCAAAATTTAACAAAACATTTTATCTCAATATCCTATGTTCTGTTGAAATATTTTAACGAATATTTAACCAAAGCCATTGGTTCTTGGTATCTTGGTAAAAGTTGTACATGAAAATATTAAAATTTTTGTGTGAAAGATCAGAATTTAATGATCTGAATACTAAATTTAAATAAACTGATGTGTCAAAACTCTACAGAAATAGTAGCATCTCAATTTTCACGAAAAAACTGCGTCGCAAAGTTGCCATCATAAATCAGTGTAGATGATCAGTAATATTCGTTTAAAAATTTGTTCGAAATTTCAGTGTTGCCACCAATTAAAATTTTTAGTAGTTAAGCAGTGTAAAATTAGTAAAATATGGTGTTATGAGCCTCAAACAAAGCTTATGGCGAATATATTAGTCGGCTAGGGTTGCCATCTATTAAAAAAGTTTAAATGAATATAGTTTTTTTTTCAGTAAGGGAGAAGTATTTAGTGACGATATATTCGTAAACAGGGTCGCTATCTAGATATTAAAAAGTTACATCAAATATAACAACAAAAGAAGTTATTGAAAATTCTTTACACACTCTTGGTTGTCACCTATTGAAAATTATATCTTTAAATTGGTACGTTTATTTGGAAAAATTTAGCATTTTAATTAAGTCTTATAAAAAATACTTTATCAACTATATAATTTTGAATAAACGGAGTATTTTGGTTCCGTAAAATAAAGCAATATGAGCAAGAAATAAATGCATGCCATCTATTAAACAAATCAAATAAATAATATATGATAGTTCTCTAACAAAAAAAGTTTTATAAATTGTAGATTATTCAGCAAAAAGCTAGGAAAACGTTTGAATTTTGAAAGTAACTGTCACTCATAACAAAAAATAATTACACAAACACATTTATTAATTTGCGAAATCAATTGTTTTGAAAAATTTAGAAATGACAAAAACAATGATACAAAATTTTTTTTTAAATTTAATAATATTTTAAAATACTAATATTACAACTTAAATTATAGATTTTTGTATTAAATATGGCGTCGAAAACGATACCCGCGTGCATGAGTTTATTGTATTGATATTACACAACAGCAAATCATTAGCTTTGACTGCCATAAACGCTAGTCGCTAATTGAAGGTACTACTTAAATTCGTCCATTCAACAATTTGCTACTGGGTATCCTTTAACGATGAAAGAAATAGTCAAGACATACTGTTTATTTCTTTGCACGTACTTATTAAACAATTAAAGTTTTAGTTCAATGTTAGCAAAATAGACAAAGGGTAAGTGTGGTGCAAGAAAATATTAAATAAATTTGTGAATTTACTTTCATAAATGCAAAAAAAAAATAAAATTTGTATAAATGACTCAAATGCTGAAGATTTCCATTATTTGCTTATTTATATGATACTTATATTTGTAATAGTAAATAATATATGCGCGTAGACATATTAAAAATTAAGTTGGTATATAAATTTAGTTATGGCAGTTTTTTTTTACAGATAACCCATTAAAATATTTGCCGAAATACTACAACTTTAAATAGTCTGTTATGTTAAGTCGTCAATTTTTTGACACACTGTTTGTTAATCGATATCTTATAGCACATAAATTCAAAAAAATTTAAAACAAAAACTAAATGGTACTCTTTCATTTGTTTGCGTACTTTATTCGTACTTTATTTCATTCGTCGATAATCACAAAGTGATTAGCCGTTACAGAAACCAAAAATTATCCGGATACTTCCTGCATAGGTTCACCACAAAATTCCCTTGCACATTGCCAACTAAATCTCCACTTGTTTGAGTTAATTTCCCCACTTATTTAACCGATAGTTTGAGATCAGAGAAAGTATACGTTCTTTGCGTCCGGTTTCTTGCTGGGTATGTCTACACATTTATATTTTCTGCACATTTACATATATTTCGTGCTTCTTCTACGCCAACATTCACATCGCAGGTTTGTGTTCTTTCTACTTGCATACAGTGGCTTTCAAACTAATACCAGTTTCCTTCAAAGATCGTAAAATCACCGTTCTCTGTTTCCTTTTGCCATAGACCGTAATAGACCGTAATCGCAAAAGGAAACAGGGATGAATTAATATGAGTGAGTTTTTCAGTGCAAGTTTAACTCTGCTATTTGAATAAAGTTTGAATTCGTTGTGTTGTTTTTCAATCACATTTAAATTTAGTCTACACTAGAGATGCTCAACGAACGAAACGAAATGTTATAAATGTGACAGCTTGGCACATACATACCTAGCTTATAACCTGGATTAATATACAGGGTAAGAGAGTTGCCACCTATTAAAAATGTTGTATGTAATTGAATACATAAGTTACATCACATTTTGCTGTATGACTACCGGACATATTTCATGAAAAATTCCTGCCAAATTAAAAACAAAATGGTACTTACCGCAGTAAAAGGGAAATCTAAGGATTTATAAAAAAATATAAAGCGAAAAGATAAACACTTGCAAATATTCTCAAACTTATTGGGCACACACAATTCCGCAATTGAAAAGCACACACTCGTATGAGCACAAATTCGTGTAAATCTCGGCATTACTTGGCTGGCTAATAAAACGTTTCCTGCTTTTGTGAACAATTACTCCACAGTATATAAGTTATCCCTGTTTCACAATTTATTTACTCTGTTAAGACTATGAGAAAACATAAATCAAAATTAAAGCAGTTAAAGCAGCGAACAGTTGTTGTCCCTTTAATGTGAAGTTATCTAAGTCGGCCGTTTCTCTCCTTTGGCTTATTGCCCAGCTAAGTTATTGTATGTATATAAATATGTATGAATGTAAATATATTCTCGGTGGCAGAAGGGTGATGTAGGTGGAAAGCAATATTATAATTGCCTGGATGTAAAGGCGTAGGACGAAGAGGTAAAGCGTAGTGCAACAGTTGGATTTTCTGTCAAATTATTGCTATTATCCTTGTTGGACAATTTTTATTCATTTATGTGGTTGGTCAAAGTCTGCTAAATTTTTGTAAGCATCTTAATTTTTTTATTGTTTAATTGCTACGGATTGAGCTTAAGCAAAACCGGCGGTGGAGAATGCGTTTTCTTTTATTTTATTGATTTCACTTGAACACATGGACCAATATAAACGAAAAATTCGTAGTTTTGGTGTGTTTTTCTAAAAATTTTTTTCGAAATTTCAAATATAGGATACTATTTATCCGGTGGATGGATTTGGGCCAATAGATTTGAGTGTGTTAGTTTTAGAATTATGCTGATGTGGGTCTCAAAAAATCAGATGTAATTCTCAACTGACTTCTAACATGATTTGGGTGTATGATTTATGCGCGAATATACAATATGCCAAAACTTGGTGCACACGTGTGTGTGTGTGTTGTCCTTCAGATGTAAACCGGTGCTCAAGGCTACCTAGCGTTGCAATATGACAACGGGACATTTTATGAAACCATCTAAAGTCAAATGATGCAATTTATTTATTTTACACAAAAAAACTAAGCATCTAAAATGTTTTTTGAAATTTCAAACAACATTATGTACGTAGGGTGTTTCGTAGGCTGTTTCCCATAGTTATGAAAGCGGGAGTAGTAGAGTTGCCAAGTAGTTAGATGACAGTTTTCGTATGAAGAAAATTTCAATTTTTTCTATAAAGTTTTCTGTGCCGATCATTTGCTCCTCCTTCTTTCCAAAAGAATCATAAATATTCTTTTACTATACGATGCCAGATTTTAATATTTACATTATGAAGGGATGAGAAAAATATTTCAGTTCAGAAATATTTCTCCTTTTTCGCGAATGGACTTAAAAAAAAATCTGTTACTCTATTCAAGGCTCTTCAAGTAGACGTTTTTGGATTTGGACATTTAGGGTTTAAGTGTTTTGTAAAAATTTGCTCACTTTATAATAAGTAATTAATTTGTTCAAGCTCACCACGTAAACCATTTTAGTACTTATTATACAAACAAATTGATTTTGTACGTGCCTTTGGATGGTCATTTGACTGTAGCACCAAATTTTTTGGTGTATTTTGAATGCAAAAAAGGCGTTGAAAAACGAAAAAATTAAAACTTTCGTTTTCTTAAATTTTTCGGAGTTTTATTAGCAGATCCATTCATTGTGCTGTTAGTTATATTGAAAGTCACATCTTCTTCAATCGTTTTCGTTTGATTTATAAGTATAAATGAGTTTTTTTTTTAAACGATTTCCCATATGTTTCATAAATAATAAGAAGTTGGCAGGCGCGCAAATTTTAGCGGGACTAGCGATCCCGATTTTACCGGAAAACTTGTTGTGTCCTTAAATGGATTTTTTCTGGTTCACAACTATAAAAAAATGTAAGTTTAACGAAGTTTTGAAATTCCAAAAATTTCGGAAGTTACACATACATATGTACATACATAGCTACTAACTTTTTTCGAAATTTTTTGGACTATATTTTTTTTCTCGCGATTGGTAATACTGTTCATAATATTCACAACGATAAAAAAAAATATAAGTTTGACGAATTTTCGAAATTCGAAATATTTCGGCAGTTATACAACAAACTTTTTTCGAAATTTTTTTGATTTTATTTTTTTTCTCGCGATTGGTAAACACTTAAAAATTATGATATTTACTTACCATTTTCATTTTTGATATTTTTGCAAAAATGTTTTTGAAAAGTTGTTAACCTTTTTGTAAAATACCATTGATTTCAAATAGCTTTTAGATCGTTTTTTTGTCAAATATTGTTGTACCATATTCTAATAAAAATCACGAATCACGGCGAATTGAAATGAAACGAAAGTTATTCACGTTTTTCTCTTCACTTCTAGCATACTGTGAAAATCTTGGGTTCGAGTGCTACGGAAGTTTAGTGAGAAGAATCTCATGATGACTTTCCACATTGTAGCTATAACTTCTACCGCTGCGACTGTTGTTGCTTTTTCAAATAGTTTCCAAATAAAATCTGTGATAAAACTCTAAGAAAACTTTTTGCGTTATCCGGGTACATTTAACATTTAAATAACAATGATATAAACAAAACATCAAGTTAAAAAATAAAGTAAAAGATAAAATTTGTAATTTTGCTAAGAAATGCATTATGAAAATGTGTGTAGGTAAAAAAGTCACAATACTGGGAACAATAAAACAGGAATATAACACTCCAATTTGGTTTCTGATCTAAAATCGATCAGACAACCAGACACGTAGATCATTAAGAAACCGTTTACACTACGTACTCTACTCGGTAATCAAATTTTGAATCAAATAGTGGTTGCGCAAATATCCTTACATTTTGACGCTCAGATACCTAATAGGGTTCAAAATACTCTCACACAAGCTTTTCTAAACTGATCTGCGAAGAAACAACACCAGAAACTAACAAAACCAACTAATAAAAAGTAAGCAACAAAATGTTGATACTCGTAAGAACAAACCCAATTCCAAATCTGCCGCCATAAGAATGAAACCATGTACGCGTTAATAAAAATAGATAGCAAATACGATGCGAGTAAATAGATAGATAGGAAAAATGTGCGTGCAATCATTCGATTGGCAAACAAAGGCAAACAGTTCAGTGAAACAGAAAAATGGATAACGGAAGTGGAGGTGAAAAAATGACATACTTGAAGAAGCAAACTATAGCAATATAAGTAAAGTAAAAAAGTAGCGAAACGGGTTCACTTGTGGTTGAATTTTTACAGATGAATACCTGATATTTTATGCGGACAAAAATATTTTTGTAATAGAAAAAAACAAACAAAAATTGCCGGTAAAGGTGTGACTGCAACAGGATTTTATCTCTGTAACAACATTAAGGCGCTACTGTGAAAAAATTCGTGAAGAGGAGCGTCATCAGTTACTATGAGCGTCAAAAAAAAAGGGAACTGTAAAAGCGGCAAAGACTGCTTTCCTGAGTTCAAATGTACAGTAAATTTTTCCTAAAGTAAATAACTGGCTTTATAAGACCATAATTTAGTGCAACTGATACACAAAATGAAGTTTTATTGCTCCGCCACCTAGCGTAAGTTTTTGGTAAAAATAAACATTAAAAATGAAATGCTTGACAAGAATAACTGTAAGATACTACAACGTTCTACAATAATTCCACGAAAAAACATTATTTGATCAAATTTTACTCAATTGTTACTGTTTAAAAATACCCAAAATTAAAAATATATAACACATAGGCCTATATCTAAGGCCTAAAAACTCTTTTGAGATTTTGGTAAAGGAGGTGGGCTAACTTTTGATTTCATCAAATACATAGAATATTATTATTCTATGGTATCATCGTCTTGAAGATTGCTTTCCTGGTTATGCAAATAGAGCGGATGCAAAGGACTGCTGTTATTGGATAATTTCGGTCCATCTCTGTTCTAGCATTAAACGCGCTGTACCAAATGTGGTATCCGTAGATATTGTTGGCAGCTCGAACTTTGCGCTTTAGAGGAATTGGATCAGAGTGCGCCTGTGATAGCTGCAAGCGGATTCTACTCTAGTCCCATTTAGAATCAAGACCCACTGAACTTGCCATGTACGGGTCGAAGTTTCACGGAAAAGTTGGATGAGAGCTATATGATAGGAATTCTTCTTTAACTTGAGACGTTGGCTTCCAGCCAACTGCTTCTTGAGAGTAGGGATTCTTGTAGATTGTGGCACCGCTAACCCTCCCTGAAAATTTTGACAGAATTTCTACGTCACAACAGATTTTGTTTACAATAACGGTGTATGTATGTATGTATGCTCCCAATCATGTGCATTCATATTTCTTCCAGCAATTAGCTTTATTCTCACTAAGTTTTTTTTATTTCTATTTAGTTTAGTGGTCTTACAAAATAGCCAAAAGCCTAAACTAAAATAAGCGATAACTTGAATCATAAAACTCGGTTACTCTTCCCATGCTCTGAAGCTCACAATCTGGGAGTATTGAATAAGCTATGTAAAGGGTGGGCCATCTGTTCCCTGGGTAAGTAGACATTAAATATCTTCACCATTTGCCAACCGATTGACTATCGTAGACACATTTTGGAGACTTCAAACCAGTGCATCGAAAGACCGAGCCTAATTAGAGGCATAATGTTGGAAACCATGCCGGACTTTTGTATGGAAGTTGTAATGACCGACGAGGCGCATTCCACCCTCTCTGGCGGGGTTGATAAACAAAATTGCCGCATTTGGGGGACAGAAAATCTTCACGCGATCCATGAAATACCATTGTATGACCAAACAAAACGGGGCACCATTTCACACAGCAATCCAAACAATGCGATTTTTGCAACAACAGTTTTTAGACATGTGATATCGAAAATAATCCATTTAATATATATCTACGGTTATACATATATAGAGATCGTTAAATAAAATATATTATTTTAAACAAATTTGAAATTTCTGTTAGTCTTATAAAGTGATAGATATCGGGACGTGCGGGATAAATTTCAAAAACGTTGGGATGTGCGGGTTCGGGATTTAAAAATTGAATGCAGGGAAGGGCTGGATTGGGACCGAATATTTAGCCCCCCGACCATCTCTAATTAAAATATAAAATTATAAAATTTCGAGCAATAATTATAGGTTCTATCCTGTACAGCACGGAGTGGTGTTTCTCTCAAAGAGAAGAAAAGGCCCAGAAGTACGAAAGTAAACAAAAATAAGCTGGTATACAATTTGACACCGTGCCCATTCGGAACGGAAAAAAGTCACGGCTGATTCGGGTACGAAGAAAAATACACTTACGATGCAGTAAAAATTCGGCTCGGATTCAGGCAAAATTGGCCGAAGCTCGGTTCGGTCCTAAAAACCGATGTTCCGTCGTTCTCTATAAATAACCAACTTTTTCTTTAAGTCTTTAAAGATATTGTGTATTGCTTGGTATCAGTCTAACCGCTCATACCCGACACCGGATTACCATGAAATTTAATAGGATTTACGTTCCATTTAAGTACGACTTTGAGTGAGAGCTTTATTGCCTTTTATGATTAGTGTTAACCACTTTTTGACGCCCATTGTAACAAAACAAAAAGAAATCAACTATACAATCGGAAATCGAAGTTTGTTAGCAAATCAAATATCAACATCACCCCACCCTCTCTCTTTCTCTCTGCCGCTGCCTATCGATTGCGGGTAGTGCAATCTAGCACCCCTGGTAGCGTAGCGTATGGCAACTCTTTTTGATTTGCGTATGTTGTCACGCTAAAAGGAGGTATTTTTACGTGCCGATTTTTATGGTGAAAGGATTCTTTATGCGCGCATATGATACTAATACGCACACACACGCGCACATACATACATACATACATACATACACATGCAATAAATACAAGCAATGAATATTTGAATGATGGCAGTAAATATTTGCAATCCAAACGTTAAGTACACAAATACGACCAAATAATGACTTTTTGCACTTTTCAAAACCATTGACTTTCTGGATCACATTGATGATGTTGATGAGGTTGATGTTGATGATGACGATGATGATGGGTATGAGTCCTTTAGGAATGATAGCATTAGAGAAAAAAACGAGGATTTCTTTTGTTGCCCTTTTGCTTTGTGAATTGTTACCCTTTATATTCCTAGGCTGTTTGGGGTGGTGGTGGTGGCAGAGTGCACCCTAGTGTGGGTGTTGATTTAACCCCTTCTTTGGCGGTCACACTTTTTTTATTTGCTTCGACTTATGGCATTTCATATTGAATGTTTATGTGTGACATTCGATACGCATTATAATTCAATAATAATAAAATAAAAATATTTATTTTCTGGTTTCATATTTTATGCAATACGCTTGTGTATCCATAATCCATACAATTTGAACGCTAACCTCTGGCTCTTTGTTTGGGACACATATATTTGGATTTTTTACGGATATTTTGAATTTTATTGGTATTGCGGTTGGTGTTAAGTGAATTTATACTAGCTTATTAAGGTTAAGGGATTTACCCATATAATTATACATATGTATATATCCTTTTTGAATAATATTTCTCTTTTTGAAATGGAGATTAGAGTTCAACATGAAATAAACTAAATAGATAATCAGTAATCAGAAAAAAATAACAAAAAATCTATGTCTTGTATTTTGAAAATTATTGGTGTTAAAAAAACGAAAAAATCTACACTATTTGAGGAGGGCTTTTTACGTTTTTTTTTTTAATTTTATTTGTATTATGTAATGAGCAACACGTCAATTTTACTAATGTGTTAGCGACAGAAATTCATTCCTTTGAGGTTTGCCTTTAGGATTAATTGTTTATGAAAGTTTGAAATTACCCATCAATTATTGAATTTTTGGGCATAAAGTGTAAGTTTTTTTCAAGCTATAGTAGCCAGGCTATTTTAAAGACAATTTAAAAAAGCATTACACTGATTTACATAATAAAAATAAAATTGAGGAAAAGTAGAAATTTGTAGTAACAAGATTTTTTTAGAACGCTTACAATTTCAAAAACTACAAGACCTCGAAAATTTTTTGTATTTTCCTGATAACTATTATGACCTGGCCTGTCAAATGATGAACGGGGTTTACTCAAATGTGGACAATAAGAATGATAGAATTCAATATTGCAGATAACAAAGAAGTTGCATGGAGTTTCGTTTCCTGTGGCAAGAAGTAGCGGTTTCTCAGAGGGCGTTTCTATAATCAGTACACCGTACACCTATATTTTAATCCGTAAGGTGGCGCTAGAGTGGATTAATTCAGAAAATCCGAATTATTCAGAAAATCATTGTTTATGATCCGTTTTTTATGAAATTGGAAACATGTAATGTGGGTGTGTCGAGAAGTACTTTTACGAAGAATTAATCCGCTAGATGGCACTAGTACCATGTTACTCATAAAATCCATATTTATGATCCGATATTGATGATATAACAGTCCCAGGTAGAGGTTAATAATAAATAAAAATTTTGCATATAATTATGTTTTTTCTTCTCGTTATAATCAAACGCCTGCCCTTTTACAATGATAATAGTTATGTTCCAATCGAAAATTTAGGTAATCTGTTATAATATTATTATATTTCTATTTTATTTATTTAACTTTTGGTACGATATTTATTGCAAGAGCAAAACAAAAATGCACATTTATTATAAGTCTACTGATAGTCTTAATGAAATTTCCTTAAGCAATAAAAGATCATTCTTAAAAAGAGAATTTCAGAATAGCAGTTTTGTCAAGTGTTTCGTTTTTCCGTAGCAATAGTACCTGTATTGGAAAGAAATACGTTTTTAATATTATTGTGTGGATGGAGTGATACTTTTTGATTAAGTAGTTTTGGTATGATACGATATTGCAAAATTAAAATAGTACTATATTTGTATAGAAAGTATATTTGTGTTGCTGTATTTTCCATTATTTTGAAAATTACTCGGTTAATCGTTCGATTAATCGAAAGGGTATAATTAGTTTAACTGCAAGACAGAGACCAAAAATAAGTGGCTCTTATTAAGTTCAATGTTTTTTCTATCATTAACTATTATTACGCTTTTGGGATATATCAAAGAGAGAATGATTTATGTTAGAGATTTTAAGATTAATGAATGTACCAAAGTAAATGTCAACCGAAGTTATTTATGCAAATATTTTTGTTGGAAAGATCAGTTACTAATTCGAGTTATGGAATAGAAAAACTTCACTCACAATTAAAAAATAAAAACATAATTAAAAGTCAGTTAGAAAATTAAGAGCAAAAACAAATCAACTAAAAGTCGAACCAAAGCAGATAAGTGAAACTACTTCGTATACCAGTTATGGGCAGTGGTTTATTTTTTTTAACACAAAATAAATAGCAATTTTTTAAATGACAGGGGTATTTGCGGTCCTTGCCGAAAGAAAATAACTTATTATAACCGGTTTTTGGATTAATCATGCCATCGCTATATGCAATATTATCACCCTATGCAGGTAAAACAAAACTTACAAACCTGACAGTTGTCAGGTTTATTGCGCCTGAAACTATGTCACAGAATATAGCGGCGTTCTTACGTACTAAGTAAGATATAACAACTTCAACGAACGTTGCCATCATAAGAGGGCTGAAAACCATTTTTGACGCATAGCTTTAGGTGCATTAAACCTGACAACTGACACTCTGATGATTTTTGTCAAGTCTTATTTTAGTAAAAAAATAAGTATTTTTAAGAACATAGTTGAAAAACTCCCTACATTTCGTAATTTTCTTAATCTGACTTCGCTAATTGAAAACCCTAACGAATTAGAAAAATATAGCCTCGACCCTTGCGATTATGAAATATTATGTATCTATTTGATCTAAACGTTAGTAAACATATCGTAGTAAGTGTCCTGAAGGGGGCTATAACTTTTAATAGACAAAATTAAATTTCTTTATTAGACACTGAGTTTCAGAAGTGAGAGGCGCTGTAGCTGACATAAATAACTGTAAAAAGGCACCACCTATCCAATTAGATACACTCTGCTGCTTACGCCTCTAACTAATCCACAATAAGTTAAACGTGAACAGGCAGTTTCCATGATTGCCTTCACTAATAATGCATTTAAATAATTTCGAACTTTTAATTATTTTCATGGTCGAATGGCAAACTTATTTGTTTCAAAAAACAAAAACAAAATAACAAAAAGTAGTAAATTCTACTAACCAAACAGGCAGATAACAACCAAGAAACAGCAAGACCAACTAAATCTATTATAAAATCCATTACTCTGCAATTACAAACAACAGCCAAAGACTAAGATGACGATGATGATGCAGAAGAAGAAGAAGAAGAAGAAGAAGAATAGAAAGGAGAAGAAATCGAATAGTCCATGGAGATTTTAGGTAGAATAACTAAGAAGGAATGAGTCAAACGATGAAAAAACCTTAATTGAATGGATGAAATTATTTTCGAGTTAACGTCAGCAAGAAAACACTATACAACAACAAACAAATACGAAAAATATGTATAGACTTGGTTACATAAATAAAATACACGCCATAGTCAGTCGTAGTGGTGTAGCAAAAAGTTGCAACAACAATAACAACCAAAAAATTGCAAGAAAAACGTAGTAATATGAACAAGAAAACTTATGCGACATTAAATCTAAGTTGTTGGATGGCCGGCCGTGCGGGTGCGGAGAGGCCGAAAACAATATTGCCGACATTAGAAGCAGCAACAATAACAAAAGTAAGAAGGGCTATTACACGTAGGTACTAGATACTAGCTGCCACAGTGACAACATGACAACAACACACACACACACACACACACCACATGAATAGTCTGGGCAACAACTTGCGAGGAAAGTTTAAATGAAATGATAGCGCCTTTTGGACACTACACCTCCTCCTCTGCCACACACGTACACACTCACACACGCACTGGCACTAAAATGATCGGGCAGGGCGAAGAAAAGTAGGTAGTAAATGTTATTATTGTTTTTCTGCAATAAAAACTCCCAACGAAATGTTGCGTCGTAGTTCCTTTGTGGTTCGTCGCAGCACGACTGGTGGTGGTAAACATTAAGAGCAACAACAGCAACAACAACAAACACAAACTACTACATCCAAGCAACACTAAAATAGTGACAAAGCTTGTGTCTCCAATCTTCTACCAAACGACGTTCTCAATTATGCTCCACACACTACGTCTCCACATGCGTCCCACTCCTCGGCCGCTGATGCCATCATCTAAGGAAATACTAAGTATGTATGTAGGTATGTAGGTAGGTATAGAACGTGTGAAGTCTTAAGGTCGCGCAGATTTTTGGTTGGGCCATTGGTTGGTTTTGGGTGGCGCGGCGTGGTTTAATACTTCACTACACTATATTTTATCAAGTGTTTTATATATGAACAATACATAGTATAGATTTTATAGGCATTATCTTTTTGTGGCAGCCCACACAATGAGCTGCTTCTTTGCTGTATTTCAAGGAGGGCGTACGAGTATTTATGTTTGATCGGCAAAGTGGCCTCATCTTGGGACCCAAGTAATTTTATATGTTTGTTTGGGTAGATTAGACGGTTGTTTGTACACAAATGTATGTATGTATGTATGTATATATTTATAATATTAATGCGTCCAATCGCATGTGTTTGGCTGCTATGATTTCTTGGCTACACAGCAATTAAAAATATTTCTTGCCAAATTGTGTTAGTTGTGTAATAGATTAGCCGCTTCTTCTTCTTCTTCTTGTGATAGCGCTGTGAAAACACTGTAGGAAATTTGAGAACGTCATTTGGGCTCTATATGCATGCAATAGGTCTGTTTTGTTTGGTAATCGATAAAGCCACAACAAAAATTTGGAAAAATAAATATATGACGCCCGACCTGAGATGTAGTGTTGTGAAGTAAAAGGAAGTGAAAAAACTGCGCTATTGTGAATGAGCCTTAAGAAATTCATGGGAAATTTTAGTTTAATCTAATCTCCCACTTTTTGTGCCTTCACTCGTGCGGCATTTGGTTGAACGTTATGAATTCTAATGCCACTGAAAAGGAAAGAAATAATTTCACCCTAGACAATAATTTTTTTTTGGTAAGTGTTAAATACAAATTGCGCAAATCTAATGAGCAGGATGGAGTTGGAAAGCAAAAGCTTTGGAACTAAAAATAGGCGTGGCACCGCCCACTATAGAATAAATAGGTGTATCTTCGAAACTTCTTTGTTAAATTCTAACAAATTTAAAAGACGCTTTGAATTTCAAGTCAGTAAAAATAGATTAAAAATTATGGACACCAGACAATAACCACGCCCACCTATCATATAACGGTAATTTACAAACATAAAAAAATGCGATTTTTAGTCTAAATAAAAAGAAATTTACTCAAATTTGATAGAAAAGATTTGGGTTGCGAATGAAAAACATGGAATCAAAAACATTGGGAATGGGTGTGACATCGACCACTTTGCATACTACGCATTTCTAGTTAGAAAGCACAATTTCGAAAATTGGAAAAATCAGACGAAAACCTCGCTCAATTATTAAGGTATTATATTACTATATTATATATATTCTTCTATTATTAAAGGAGTTATATAATGCAATCAACTCGTTCAGTGCTAAGGAAGTCTGGTGTACTACCGACACCTGCAAAACAACCAAGTGCTTCCTGAAAATATCGGACAATGTGGTGGCGAAATTCGTTCTTGGGCTGAGAAGGAGGGAGTTACCAGCGCGGGTTGTGTTGATAACAGGATACAATCCATGGGGACCACACATGATCACCATAGGTATGATAGATGACCCGATCTAGCTTGGATAAGGTTAGCACATAGCATCTCCTCTGTATTTGTCGTACTTTTGCTAGGATGAGATGGAACATATTTGGGCCAGATATATTAAGAATGCAAACGTTTATTCTTTCTCGACAAGCTCTCAGGTTCATAAAAGTGTCGGGAAGATTTGTGGAACGCTGAATCAATCGTAGTTTGCTTTATTCAAAGTAATATATGCTACGTCTGAATTACGATGGATTCGGTGACAGTTTTTTTTCGTTGATTTTACGAAAAACCGAACCGCTATGGGGTTTTTTCGAAACCATGTTTTTCAAAATAGTGCAAGTTATAATAATTACAGTTACAAAATATTTACATCAGACTAGCACTTACAAAAAATTATATTTTTCTAATATATTACATGCGGGAATCTTTTGTAATCCCATATACGATCTTTAATTTTAAATTTTTTTTCAAAATATCGCCTTTGAAAAGTAAGAGTTATTGATCAAAATTAAAACTTAGATTTAAAAAAAGTCATACCGCTAAAATAAGGTTTAATAAAGGTATAAAGATTGGGATTGATATAAACAGACTTTTGGTTCATTTCGATAAAAAATATGCGAACTCTTTGAGTTCAAAGTTAAGCTTCCAAACAAAAATAGTCTAGCTGTTATCGCCTTCAGTGAGTTAAGAAGTAATCAAGGACATTTTTTTTTGGAAAAATTCTGTGATATTTTTTAACTGAAGTACTTTCTCCCGGACTGAATTAAAATTTTGTTTCGGTTGGTTAACTTTATTTAGCTAATTTTTGGTCGCCACGTATTACTGTGTGACGCTACGCTTGTTCTAAGGCCTCTTCTTTTGACTTTGCAATTTCCACATTCCGAAGCTAGATGGCGCTTTGCCCCATTATTATACCAGTTCATGAACCAGAATATTTGTAGACAATTACAGCTTTTCACTGCATGGTAAATACTTACAAAATTTACTATACATTTGTGTATAGAGCGATGCGGTACACAACTTGCTTTGTAAATCAAGAATATAATATGTATTGTTCTTTCACTATTAGAAGTTTGTGTCTCGAGTAAACTTGTAACTTGCCTTTTGTATATTTTGCTATCTCTGCTATGGGGTGGCGGTTTTTACTCTACTTTACATATGTGGATATATTTCCATGCATACATACAAACTCACATAAATGCCCGTGCAGTAATTTTTGGGTTAAGACAGTAGAGTGTAATTGATACCATAATAATAAAATAGTTACGATTTTGTAGAATGGATACCTTTTTGATTATGTGCGATCACGTTCGGTTAGTTTCCTACACTACTTTTTCTCCCAACACTTCGTCTACTTTTAAGAAACTCATTTTGCTTTGCTTACTTATTTTAGTTTTGTCAATTACTTGGTTGAGTTCCTGGTTTACTGCGTGTCTGCTATTTGCCTTGCCATTAATGAGCTGTTAGGAAATAGTTTCTAAAGGATAATTGGGAGGTGGGTGGGAGATAATTTTTGTTACACATTTTCTATGGTTATTAGGTTTTTATTAACTCAAAACATATTGGCAATGAATTATGTCGCGTGAAATTTGGGAACTATGCAAGTAGAGGGGTTTGTTTTGTTTCATCTTTTGGAAAAGTGTAAAGCAGTTTCTTATTTCTCGCATTTGCATTTTTCCGCTTTCGTTTTCGCGCTTTGCTGAAAAATTAAAAGAAAACAAGAGCTAGTGTTAAAATAACAGAGCGAGATAATACAGGTTTCTTCGCTAATTGAATTTTTTCCAATCTGTGAAATTATATGAATAAAATTATTTTTAATCAATGGCGCGTTTTTTTTTTTAATTTGTATGAAATGAGAAAAAGTTGCAACATGATTGAAACGATTTTTTTTTAATGATAAAGAGTATTGTTTACTAGTGATATATTGAAAAAAAATTATAAAAAATTGCGCTACTTTGTATGGCATTTCAATTTTAATTTTTCTCTCTTTGCATTCTTCGAAAAAAGAATTTGACGAAGCAAAATACCTAAATATACAATACAGTTTACATCTCACTCCATCTTCTTCGTTTTCAAAAGCCCTTACAGTTACTGTTACTGCAGTTGCTGTTTTTTTTGTTTTTTTGGCTTTTGTAGCTATTTCATTTCTTTTTATTTTCAAATTTGTATGTCATGTGAAACATTTTTGTTAAGAGCAATTCAGCTTAGGGGCTCATTATCCACGTTATTCATTTAATTTTTAATTAATTTTCAACCACCTTACAATAACAACAAAATAATAATAACACCAGCAGTGTAAAATAACACCAAAAAAAAAAGCAAAACACTTTGTAAAATAAGTTGGAAAGAAAATTGGAAAATATGAAAACAAATACATAGAAAGATGTGCGCTGGTAGGGCAAGAAAAAACTTTTATACAAAAAAAGTTGTACAGAAAAAAATATGAAAAAACTGAAAATCGTGGAAAAGGTATAAAATGAGCAAAAGAAATCTTTGAAAGTGATGGCGCTTTGGCAAAAAATGTGTCAAAAGTAGAGAGGGTTGCACGATGGAAGGGCAAACATAAAATTTACAGCAAATTGCTGGTGGGGAAAATGAGAGGTTTTTTTTAAGAGTTACCAACTAAAAAAGAGAAAATATTTGTTTTACAAATGGTAGTACAAGCAATAACTAAAATGATTATGTAAATGGCTTTATAAAAATTTTTTCCAAAACGAAAAAGAAGATAACAAAATAAAATAAAAGCTTGCTTGAAAACTCAGAGAATTGACTTCAAATCTGGTAAAATATTTTATGTTCTTCCATGCTGAAATGAATGTGTGAAAACTCGAAAATTTTTTAAAGCCGAATGCCTTTATTATTTTTATATTCAATAAGAAATTAAAACAAATATGGATATCTCCAGAAAATCATGAACTAGAAATAAGAAAGTAAATTACCCCAAAATTTGTTAATTCGTTAAACTAATCAAAACGAAACAAAAAAAAATAAATAAATTTCTATGAAAATAATCAAAGAAATTTGGTATTCTTTTATATAAATTGAATACCAGTTAAACTCTTCTAATTAAAGTACTTGGTTGTTGAATATTTGTTTAGAAAATTAAATAAATTACCTCAACTCGCGTCCGAATCAATTCTACGGAATGGAACACTAGGCCCTAATTTGTTGTCAATTTTACTTAAAAAGCAACATTGGGAAAATAAATGAATTAGAAAATTACAAGAACGAAAAAAATGTTATCCTTCATTTGTTCAAAATTCGCTAAGTTCTGTTGGGAGTCATTAAAAATTTTCACGAAAACGTTTCCAAGGAAATGCCGCATGTTTAGCAATGAAAAGGAGTAATTCCAAATTTTATATTATGGAAAAATGAAATCAAAATTTGTTCAATAATATACATTATACCTTATAGCACCCTATACAAAAAAAAATCAGTACTATTTTGCCCTCGGAATTAAAGCAATATAAAAGAAAAATATTAAGATTTACCGCCGGCCCATAAACCGTACCAAACCGTAATTTTCTCCGGATGCAATGTTGACTCATGGAGTACGTGTGGCTGTCCAATAACGCATATTTTACTTATTGACGAAGCCATTCAGCCTAAAAATGACGACGCCCATAAATTGGACGTAGCGTTCTTAAAGTTGAGGCCATTGACTCCGAATTTCGGTAGTAAATTTTAATAATTTCGACTCGTTGTTGGGTCGTATATCTTTCCATGATGAAATGGCATACCGTACTGAAGAGAAATGTCAAAAGAGCGGGAAAAATATGGCGTCGTATGCTGTCACTATCGGTCTACTTTGTAGCGTCCCTATTGAAAAACCCGTTATAATTCTAAATTGAAGTAAAACTTCTTTAGCGGTAGTGATTTTTCAGGATCGCGCCAAGAAGTCACGATATGACGCTTGTATTTGAAAAAAACTTTCATACATACTGTATATGTATGTACTTACTACTACTACTAATTACTACCACTATTTGTTTAATAATTTCTACCAATATTTTTACTAATGTTAGTATTAATTACTACCACTATTGTTTTCGTATCGTATTTTTTACTAATTTCCACCAATTTTTAACTAATGCTACTACTAGTTACTACCACTATTTTTTTACTAATTTCGACCACAATTTTTACGAAGTTTTCCCACTATTTCTACTAATTTCTATCAACATTTTTACTAGTTCTACTAGTAATTAGTAGCACTACTTTTATACTAATATGTACCATTACTTTCACTAATGCTACTACTAATAATTGCCACTATTTTTACTAATTTCGACCACTATTTTTTCTAATTTCTACCACTATTTTGACCATTTTTTACCAATTTTTTTAGTAATGCTACTACTAATTACTACTACTGTTTTCACTAGTTTCCACCACTACTTTCACTAATGCTACTACAAATTATTACCATATATAGTTATATTAATCCTATAATGTATCATTGGAAATATATTTTCTCACCCTTTTTATTCCTTTGGAAATAAACCCATTCACGCCCCATTTTTTCGCAAATCCTATTTTTAATAATATTTTTTTTTATTTATAAACACTAACATGTTTTTGGCGGTCTTTAAACATACCAAATTTTATGATTCCGTTGGAAAAACTGCAATTTATTTTTATGAGGGATTTCCGCCAGAACAATAAAAGTTATTTTTAAGTTTTATTTTATCAACTGAGGTGGTTTTATTATAAAAATAATTAAAACAATAGTTTTTTTATACAAATTTCCATTTTTGGGGGTATTGGTCCAGCTTACGTAATTCTTATTATTTTTCTGAAATATTTTATTGAAATTATGAAAATATAATTGGGCTATTCACAAGATCATACAATTTTAGACTTCTAAAGTTATGATTATGGATTGCATTGAAACAAATAATTAAAACTAAGCAATTTTGTATTTTTTGAATTTTATGACTTTATGACTTATGTCAAATTAGGGCACCTTGCGAACTACCCAAATAAATTTTATAAAAAACAGTAGTTGGTGTGTAAAAATAAAGAAAAATAAACAAAACATAGCTATTTTGTTGGAATTTGGATTTCTGTAAGACTGAAGTCATTTTATGATGAATTCTCCTAAAACGTAAAATATTTAATTACACATCTTTATTGTGAAACATACGATATCATAGTTTTTATCGCACAATTTCATGGAATTTTTATTTCTATTTTTATTTCTATTTTTGTGTAATTTTTTAAAATTAAATTAACAAATTAAATTAAATACAAATTTTGATTTACTTCTGTTTTTGAGTCATGTTTTGTATTTTAAGCAAAGTATCTTTCGATTTTGCCACAATGGTTGATCAGAAATATTTCGAAAAGACGCTCATAGCGTTTTTATTGTAAATAGGAAGACACTTAAAAAACGCAAAGCGTCACGCTTCCATCTAATTCTCTCCGAAAGTCAGATTTTTGTTTTCTTCAGAGACTTCCCTTTTAAACTTCTCAGACTCCTTATTGGCAAAATTTAGGACATAATATAATAATGATAATAATAATAATAAATAAAAAATGTTGTTGTAACACAAATTGAAGTACCTATAGTTTTACGTCAACTCCGAATGGCAAACGAATTTTGTGCGAAGTTTTTTTCATGGCAGAATGCGATATTTGCCTTTCTCTACAATTTTTTATGTTACTTGTCTCGGCCAGGATTTGAACCCGGGATCTACCGGCTACGGCGGCCGCACATAATATATGTAACTTCAAATAACATTTGCAATGTTAGCAAATATTTCTTTTTGATAATGTTTTGGCAATATTTGATTTTTCTAAATTTTGAACGATCAAATCTACCTGAATATATCTTTTTTTCACCCTATTACAATTTTTTTAATTGAATTTCTTAGCACTCTTAAAATTCCGCTTCACTTCTGTTTCGCTTTGGCAACCCTATCTGTAGTGTACCAGTCAAGTGAGCAGTCAAACTAAAACACCCGCTGCCAGCTGCATTCATTTAGCGCTCGAGGACGTTTTGTGCCCTGCAAGTTTCCGCCCAGCACTAACGACGTCAGGGGGGCTTATACTTTATATATATTTTTTTTTTAGTTTGAAATTCAAAGGATTTGATAGCCAATGGCAAATGGCAGGTCGAACTTCTATGTGGACGCTATAAATTTAATTATTTGCCATTTTTTGATGCTTCAAACCAATCGGTAAAAAATAATAATAAAGTAACAAAAGGATAAATTTACGCGAACGAAATTTTTAATTGATTTTGTTAAGATTTTTTTTTCATGTATTATTTTCTGCAGTGATTATTACAATACAAAAAGTTTTATTATTTGTACATTATCTGAGAGCCTTTTTCTTCGCGCTGAAACTTAAAGGCAAAGAAAAAGAGATGGCATAACAAACAGCAATCTCAAGCGCAAGGCTCGCTTCCTCCCACTTTTTCTAGTACTTGTTTTTTTTTTTTAATACCATACGAGTTTCGGGCTTTGCTTTTGCTGTGCTTTAATATTCGAATCGGCAGAGCGAGCGAAGAAGCAGAGAAAAATATATTCGAACCCACCACACTTCTAACTATTTTATGTACAGTTTCTTTCCATTTCTTTACCACTTCCTTTGTTTTTATGCTTAATTAAATATTCATCAAACAAAAGGAAGACAAATGAAAACTTTTAAATTCTCATCAACACCCCCTTCCCTCCCCGGTGGGTAGTGCAGGGGAGCACAGCAGCCACCAACAGCATTGCTACCACTTCATCATTCTTTTCGTTCAGCTACCGAACAGAGCTTATTCATTGTAACCTTTACGATTTTTCAACACCATAATCATTTGCGTTAACTGGCTGTGCTTTGTTTTTGTTTACTTAACCGTCACACACACTAATAAACACTTGAACTTCTCACATGAATGTATGAATATCCTGTAACCCTTTTGCCAGTTGCTCATTTATTTCCATGTGTGTGTGTGTGTGTGTATGGTTAGGAAGAATGCGAACTGAAAGCTGAAAAGAAAATTGTTGGCATTTCTTATGCTTAGTTGGTTGCCGAATGTTACTTTTTGTTTGCTTACAAGGATATCGTATACTCTATGATAAAATATAATAAATATGTGCACTCCACACACGCATGAAATTCATGTGTCCGTTTAAATCAATAACAACAAATCACCGTTTACGTTTCGTATTCTCAATCCGTCTAACAGCTAACCGTTTCAAATGTACTTACACTACTCAACCGCTACCTCAACCTCTACCACTACCTCTACCTCATCCTCGCTCTCCTACGCGTCAACAGCGTTTCGTCAGCTACTTTTGAGACACTTGAATATTCCCTTTTGGGACATTAAAATCCCATTTGAACGCATACATGCTCATTATATGGCGTCGCCGGGTGTGGTGTGTGTGTGTGTGTGCGATTTCTTACTGAAGTCCTTTGGCGTTGCCTACTTTTGGGGTGGCCCTGCGCATTTCTAACACATTCGTGTGTGTTGTGTGTCCTTCCTCCACGTTGTTCTTGTTTGCAAACTTCAATTTCAATTTAACATATGCAAAGTTTTCACTCACCGTACAATTACAAAGACAATAACAACAAACCATTGTCGTGGTTACATTGTATGCAATTTAAAGGATCACATATGTATGTAGTTATAAACAATGGGAATAAATAAAGATAAAGTTTAAATATTGTAAAAATCTTTTTTTTATTATTTTAAATTGTAAATTTATACGCATATGTCTGTTTTGTGAATCTATGGAAAATGAAAAAGTAAAAACAAACCAGTAGTGTAATTAATGTCTTAGAGTAGAAAAGTTTCTTTGTTCTGCATCCAACGGTGCACAGTGGTACGGCTACAAGAAATTTTTGGGAAAAAATAGAAAAAGATTTATTATCTGTATTAAATAGTAAAAATTATGATATTAAATGAGTTTTTTCTGATTTCACCAACTCAATTGATTTTTTCGTTCGCCACACAGAGCTAAAAAGTGCACATATGTATAATTAAACAGATTGACATCTAAAAAAAAGCTTAGGTGGCTAAGGAGAGCGAGAAGGGGGCAAAATTGAAGAAATTTCCGCTTGAAAATCTTCTTAATTTTATTTTGAATTACTAGTCAAATTTATTGAAAAGGAGAATGGAAATGGAATGGAAAATGGAAAGAGATAACTTGTTGTTTATTAAATTTTATGGAATTTCGTCCAAAAATAAGAAATTGTAAAAGGAAATCTCTTTGTTTTTCTGTTAAAAATGCTGGGCGCATTTGATGGATCGACGTCTTTTAGATTCCTCTATGGGTAAATGCTCACCTACATTCCGCATTGACTTATACATGTTTGATGATCTTGCGGACCGACGGGAACGTTTATATGCGGTAGATTCCTTGCCCTTTTCAATTAGCGACTCAGCAATTTCGACAAGAACTGGTAAAAACGGACGCTTTTTTCTATTCAGCTCCGAATGGATGACCCAAGCGTTAACAGCAGCCATCATCATACCGCTATAAAATACTTTCTTCCACCATTTGTTCGATTTTCTGTTTATATCGAACAATCCCGACATTTGATCTGCTAGGTCCACACCGCCCATTATAGCCCGGTATGTCTTTACTATCTCAGGGCACGGAAATTCTTTCGCAGTGCCATCCTTCATTTTTCGGTTTACAATGCTCATTTTAGAGGTGTGACAATTACTGAGCAGCATAACTTCTTTGACGTCCTGCCACTTCACCGCAATAGTGCCTGTAATCACGAAAGTAACGAGTATAAAAGTAAATAAAAATTTGATTCAGTACTTGCCGAATTGACTTTGAAAATGGCTTCGCCTCGCTGCAAATTTTCAGGAATTTTCGGGACATTCTTCCGATTGGACATGCATGTTCCCAAAGCTGGATATTGTATATGGTCAACAAGATGAACAGAGGTAAAGAAACGGTCAAAACAAAGTGTCACGTCAGGTCGTTGCTGCAAGATCCTTAACAACTCGTTCGCCGAGTGTTCCTTGGAGCCCAGATCCTTCTTTTCCACTGTAAATATTCATATCATATGTGTATCCAGTCAAGGCAGCGATGCCACAATTTGATGCCTCGTTTTACTGGTTTCAAGGGCATATATTCCTTGAGTTGAAAGTGTTTTTCAAGCAATTCATGAAATCATCGATATAGAAAGTCCTTCCTGCATCTGCAGGTTTTTCAACAGGAGCGAAATATAGCTTAGACATTATCTGCTCAAAGCGATAACGTGATATGGCTGATTTTATAGATTCGTTATTCAATGAATTATGATTCGACCAGTAATCTTTTATCGATGGCACATGGTTATAGGACATGATAAACATGCATCCAAGTATTATATCGATTTCGCTGAAGTCTGTTTGAAGAAGTTTTTTCCTGCCTTTAACTTTTTTGAGCCTCTCGTTGGTGCACTGGGCGATGTAAAAAGACATACTTCTTGGAAATAACTTCCGAAATATTTCCAAGGGTGTTGAGTGACGTGGAATATTTTCTGCAATTTTGCAATCGCGGAGACTCGTAATCGATTTTCTTGGAATGAACGATTCAACCGGTGTGCTCCAGGCCAACGCGGTTAACGCCTCGTCACTCAATTGATCGTCTGTTCCATCGCTAGCGGAATCATTAGTACCAATGGTTTTGTCTGTCGAAGGACTATAAATATCATCACTTCCGTCACTGAAATCGGTTCCAGATTCACTCATCTCACTATCGTCTTCTTGAAGTAACGTACTTATTTCCTCGCTATTAAATTTCGTAATTTTTTCAATCTACAACGTCTCAAAAGGAAAAAGTAACTGTATGACATTTATTTTACAACGGACTGCTGGCACGTATATGTCCCATTATAAACTACGAATGGGGCCCATACGTCCCAATATTTCTTTTCTTCGAATATTCTCTACAAAACACTTATAAACTTATATTTTGCTACTTACCACTATAAGTACAGTATTTTGCTTTCGTAAAATCCACTTCACTTTGAAATTTGCGTCCTCTGTTCTATAAATTATGCTCTAAATTGATCCGATCGCAGTCACTGCTCTCAAATAACTAAACAAAACCAAACACGGAAACAACTGTTTGAAGCGTGGGTAACGGTAATTTGCAAATATTTCTCATAGCTACTGACTGGGATTTTTTGGTTGAGTTTACAATGAAAACTACGAGTTACAGGGTCAAATGAAAATGTCTTGGGATAACATTGTCCCCGCAGTAGCGAAAGGGTTAAGTGGGTTTTTCGCCTGTGCAACATTCCTAGAAATTTATAGCTTAAACACTTTGAAAAAATAAAATTGTAGCTGTATCGAAATAAGATATACATACATACATATTTTTATCCATCACCACGCTGGAGAAATATTCTTTTTGTTGAAGTAATATTCTTAGAGTATCTAGATTATATCGCAGCTTGATGTTTGGCCGAACTTCTCCGACAATTTGTGGTTTGTGTCTTGATGTTGTAACACAAATTGAGGGCTTTATAGTTTTACGCATACTCCTCACGGCAAATGATTTTTGTGTCATGACAGAAGTATTAGAAAAAGCTTTTCTCGCTTCATTTTAATTGAACTTATTTTTAGATACACTCTCTTACAATTTTATTTAAAAAGTTCTGCAATCAGTATAAAAATATGCAAACTTTGTAATGTGAACTTAACATATACATACTTAGTATATATATTTGCAAGTATAAGGTATATATTGTACTACTTACTTAAGACTGAATAATTCTTAGCAAAACGTGCAAAGAATAAGTGAAAAAGAAAAGAGGTTTTATATTGGGGTGGCTGATTGGTTTACCTTGGTCACTCAAAGAAAAAAATAAAATGAACTACATAAAATAAAAAAGAAAAACACAACTTAAATGGTGGAATGGAAAATAAAAATAAATAATTGATATGACCAAATACTAAAATATTTTCAAGTTAAGAAATTAACTAAATTAAAATGAATAAAAAAAGAAGAAACGTACCAAAAATTTTCTTGTGTTAAACTTCCTTGAAGCAGTATTTGGCTGTCAAAAATTGGCTACTCTTTTTTAATTACGCTTTTTAATAAAATTTGAATATGACAATCGAGGTTACGGGAAGAAATATACTACCTTATATATAAGTATAAATATTTCTTGAAGAAAAGTGACCACAGATGCACACGGTAAGTAGATAACGCTGAATTTTTTATGCAAGTATTTTATATTTCGGTTAATTGAAACATTTCAGTAATGCTCAAAGACTCAAGACTCAATCCAAAAACATCGTTATAACGAATACTTAATTTATAATTTGTTAAATTTTTGTTTTTGTAAAATCTGCTCATCATCTTCCATTTTAGCTACTGAAGGGGCCTGAAATTGAAAAGGAAATTAAATGAAATATGTGTATAAATAAATTTAAGTAAAATATATTGTTGGAAAGTAACAAATTGCAAACTTCTAAATAAATCTCTTTCATTTGTTTATCATTTGCCACTCTTCCTCTCTTCCTCTTTCATAGCTTGCTATTCACGCTCAGAGTTGCCTGTAGAAATAATTTCGATTGGAGCTTAAACCTCCTAAAAAAGTGCTATAAGAGTTTAACAAATTGCCAGGTACTTAAGAAATCAAAAACATCTGATTTCCTGTGAGGAGATGTTGTGATCTACTAAATAAAAAACTTCCCAATAAATAAATGATCTTGAGCTCATAGAAAATTGGCTCATAGAAATTATTGTTGATACAAATAAATTGACAGAAAAATTAATGTATGAAAAGCCTCTCCTCGCGACAGGCAATCGCGAATCCTCGAGTGTATTTCTGCCATTAACGAATTCCTCACAAAAATCATTTGCCGATTGGAGTCGGTGTAAAACTGCAGTTCCCTCAATTCTTGTTACAACAACATGACTTGTCATATCACCGAAGCCAAAAAGGTTTCGGTCAATACTTGTATGATGAAATTACTTTCGATATAAATTTATTCTCGAATATAACTGAACATTTTTGGAGTTAAAAAAATTCTAGATAATTTTAAAGAGAGCTAAGAAAAGTAAAGTAAGAGTAAAAGCTTGCTCCAAAAATACCAAACAACTATACAATTTATATATAATAAAAATACAAAAGAGTGCATCGTCAGAAAAAAAAAATAATTACCAGAAATCCACTGGAATTTTGAGACAACTGAGTCACTTTATTAAACTAAAACTAGTTTCCCGGGAATGCTTTGCCACACCCTCTGAAATTGAATCATAAATGAGGTTTAGAGATATTTCAAATAAAGCGCCACCTATCCGTTAATTTTTTTGTAAACAAAATATTTATATTTATGTGGCTAATACATGTTTTGACTTTTCTATCACATCGGATTGTAAATAACGATTTTTAGAGATATCGCGATTTCAGCGACACCTATCGATGCTATTCTGCCTATATTTATTCGTTATTTGCTCTTTTCATATGTTTCATATGTTTTCGCATTTCGATTTCTCTAACATATAGCTTTTGTATAATTTAATTAAATATCACTACCTTTCCAACAGGTGGCAACACTCTCTCAAAAATATAAAAGTGAACATTGAGCTTGCCGAGTGTCAAACAACTCATATTTTAATATTTTATATACTTGTGTATAAATATAAATTAAATTTTCTTTTCAAAAAAGCCGGCAACACTCTTCAAAATATATCTTTAAACTTTCTTCTAACGAAACGAATGGTTTGGCACTTATATTTCAATGAAATAATTTCCTCATTTAATATTGCATATAACTTGTGTATAGTTTAACTAAATTCAACTTTTCCAGCAGGTGGCAACTCTCTTTAAAATAATGCTAGCTATAAACTTTCTCCACAGCAAAATCAGGCGTATTATTTCATATGACTTGTGTATATTCCTATTAAATTCTAGTTATCAAGCAAGTGGCAACCCACTATATGCTATATACGTTCGGCTCAGCGAATCGAAAAATTTGACAACCATAGTTGCAAATTTCAAATAACTTGTGTATAAATTACTTGAATTCGACTTTTCAAACAGCCAGCAATCCTTTCTAAAATATAGTAATGAGCCTTCCCCTTACCGAGATGAACCATTTGACATCCATAGTTTAATATTTAAAAATTTCATATAACTCGTTTATAATTTATTTACATTTGACTTTTAAGACAGGTGGCAACCCCTTCCAAAATATATTTTTCATATTCCTCCTTGCCTGCACAACCCGTTTGGCATTCATATTTTAATATTTCATATAACTATTGTATATTTTAATAAAATTTGACTTTTAAAATAGGTGGCAACCCTTTACAAATCATAAAATATACTTTACGACCTATTTTTTGATATCTACAAGAATTATGTGCAAAATGTAAAATATTGATTTGTTTGGGTTACGTTACAAAATGAAATTCATTTTTATAAAAATTGAACGAGCATGAAAGCATGAAAAATACTTTGAATGACGTAAAAAAAATACTTTTGTTAGTAACTGCACAAATGTGCGTACAACTCATTGTATGTTAATATCGCAATTCTTTTGCCTTTGTCATTTTTGGTGTTTGACGTCATCACTTCATTCATTAAGTTCATTCAATATTTGCAGTTAAGTTAAGAAAGCTACACAGTAAAATGGAATTTCCAATATGTAAATAAATGCAAAATACCTGCTGAATATAGTTGGAATAATTAATAAACGACAAAAATATTTTCACTTACACAGAAACGTCAAAAAGGTCACGCAAAAACCCAAATATGTTTATTTCAGTTCCCTTTTATGAATGAAAATCTAAATTATTCTGCACACGGCCGCTAACGGCATGTAACTTTTTGTGCATGGCCTTTTGGTAATCCAAAGCATTTCTTATATGAAGTGAAATATAATTTGTTTTAAAAACCCGAACACACTGCAACTTAAATTACTTATTTTCACCCAAATTACTTCGCAAACAAACAAAGTGCGTCCACACTCGTCATTCCCAATTTATTTTGACAGCTCTGTATACGCAGGGCTGCTTAGTTTTTTGATCAGAGGAAAGAATGTGAGAGATTGTGTACATTTTTAATATACATATACTGAAATTTTATTTTTATAATATCTTTTTTTAAATTTGCATTTATGACAGGCAGAGACAATAAAAATCAAGGAAAAGTTGAGTAAAATGCTAATATTTCGAAATGCATCGTCTAGTTTGGATATAGAATTAGAACTGACACTGCTTTGTTCGTAATGTGGTTCTTCATTTATGATAAAATAACCAATTTTATTTTAATTTATTGACACATTTTACAAGGTGCAATTAAAGCCGAACTTGTTACTTCATTACTTGGTAGTTTTATGCTAATTTGTTTTTGTAACGAACCGTCAGAGTTTACTACTGATATGCCAATTTCGACAGTTTATGACCGTCCACGGTTGTTTGTGAAATCAGGAGATTACTTTATTGACTTCCAACCAGCGTAAGAGGGGTTGTAAAAATGCGGGTATCCCAAAACCAATGATGTAGGAAACTCGGCCCAACTCGTGAGCATACATTTGGGCCGCACAGTAATGACGACATACTACATTTTTATTATGCATATTTTTCTTTGAACATTTAATACAATATTGTGATGCAAGCGCGAAGATTCCATGAAGTATGGCGTTAAAAGTATCAATAAGTATCAAATCGCAAACAGTATCGATTTGGTGCCGTATCGTATCGAAAACGGGTTTCGCAGTCTTACACCATGTTCTCACGGCAATGAGAACGAGTTGTTTTTAGGAGATGTTTTCAATATGAAACATGACCGTCCAGACAGCATTCCTTTTTATTAAATGATTTTCGATGACATTTCTACATTTATTTACATCTTTTACGCTAAGGAAATTCGGTAACCGAAATGCCCCACCAGAGCTTCAAAATAAAAACTTCGCTCTGTGCACATCAAGCAGTGTCGCTTTTTATAAATATTTCAGTTATTCTCCAATCCGATTTTTTCTTATTATTTTTCTATTTCCTTTTTCTAAAATAGTGACAAAAAGTTGTCGAACACTGAGTTGCTTATGCAACCGAAACAACGAAAATATAGATGTTTTCAAGATAATCCGATTGACGAAAATTTGAACTTCCAACTTGTTTTCACAGAATATCACGAATGAGTCAAAAACAACTGGAGTTCGTTGCCGTGTGGCCTTGGTATCAAAAGGGAAATACACGACACTAGGAATGCTGACGCAATCAACTACCAGCTGATTGACTGCACATGTGCTTGTGGTGTGATTGTACCAACTGCTGGTGGAAAATCAAAATTAATTTTATAGTTTTACGATTTGTGCCAGCCAGCTGGTGTTGTCTATGACGAAATTAGGTCACTCAAATATTACACATCATAGGACTTCGAATTAAAAATGAAAACTATTTTGGGGGAATTCATTTTTTGGTAGTAAACAATTGTTTCATTCAAATGCGTTTTTTTATTTCAATTTCCTTTCGTTTTATTTTTATAGCGAAGAGCAATAATAATAACCACAGAAGCTCTGTCTCCATTCCTTTTGATCTTCTCCGCAAATATTATTGTAAATAAATGAAGATTGCGTTATATGATACAAGCTTGATGGCAATTCAATGCAATTCATTTCAGACACTGATAGTGATGGACCATGAATATGATTTTTCGCTACCAGTGAGTTTAGTGATTATGACTTTTCAATCATCGTATTTTTTTAGTGCTTTGCGATCGTTGGCTGTAAGCCACAATTTTGAAACAACTTTAGACAAAGTGCAATTTTCAGTTATTAGAAAAAGGTCGTATTATTTTTAGATATTTTACGAGAGTTTTATTGAAAAAAAAAAGAAAAATTTGAGGAAGATTGTGAATTTTTCTAAAGCGCTATATTAATGAATTTTTTTTATTATGCATTTTTCTAAAGCGCTATATTAATGATTTTTTTTTATTTTTAATACTGCTCCTATAAAAAAACTCATAAAGTATGTTAGAAACTTTATAATAAGCAAAAGAAATCGCATTAGCAAATATTCATAACATATCATAAATTTTACAATTTGTATTGGGAAACATCAGCATTGCGGCTTTTCGTCATCTAAGCGAATTCTCTGTTCGCTTAAAATGAGGTCAGCTGTTTCTATAGAGTAGCAATTAGTTAGCTCTTTGCCTCAGTGATTTTTGATTCATCGAACGAAACAATCATCGATAGTAAAATAGCAGTCATCATTAGGCAAAGCATGCTTGACTAATGGCCCACGAAATTTATCGAATACGTCAATGTATGAGTACTTACTTACTCGGAGATATTTAGGTGTATGGAATGGATTTATCAAGGCCAATTCATATCAGGTGGTGTTAGACGTATTGTACAGAAACAAATATTTACACTAACATATTCTACGGACAATGACCGTATAATTTACAATAAACACATCATTTTGACTTAACGTTCACCAAGCGAATTCAATCAGCTGCTTGACCAACTTCACCTTATATGAATTCGCCTTGGAATTTATTGATATCGAAAAACAATAATACAAATATCTATTGAGCGCGACACAAAAGCAGCGAAGAGAGAAGTGTTGTCTTCTCATTGCTTCTATACATACTCTACTTAATTCATTTTTCTACAATTCACGTTTACACATACAATGCTCGCCAAAAGAGTGGCAGCATCAGTAGAGAATTCAAAGGCGTTATGCTATTAAAAAATATCAGAAATAAATTTTACATATCGTTTTTCTCGGAGCTTCTCGTACCGATGAATGAGCTTCGTTTTTTTTTGGTATTGTAATCATACATTAAACGGTAGTTTTTCGAAAGTAAGAGAATTTTTTAAACGTATTCTAAACAAAATTCGTTATTCTACTAATTGGAACATTTTGGTTTCATATATCAATTCCGAGTCGAGTTATTTCCTCATCCTTGTTAACAATAAGACTTCTTGGACATATTTTCATTCCCGTGCGCTGGATTTGTTTTTGCGAGGAGTTTTTATTTCATTTTATATAATGAAAACAAGTGTTTTAAAGAAACCCATTATTATTCAAGTAGAAATCCGATAATCATCTTCAATGTCGCTAGTCTCCACATTCCACCGTAGAATCTGATGGGAAGTTATTCTGATCTTCTTCATTTTGATATCGTATTCTTTAAAAATATGGCTGCGGTATTTTTTTTTGTGGAAAATCTTCATGAAATATTCTTCTGCATTCTCTCTCCTAACACTAAATTCACATCTGTGCTGCATCTTTCAACTTCATGAGAAAAAAATCAAGATATTTTGAATAGGTTTCTCCTTACTTTCGGTTCCATTATTTTAAGTTTGAGAAAACTACAAAAAAGTCTCAACACCTACCGCTACTGGTTTTGGTCTAATAAAATCACCACCAGTAAAAAAAAATCAACGGATCACTAACTAACTTCCATAATGGGATATTGGGCATGATTATGATGATAGAAGTTAGACCATTTTTTTTTAAATATTTGCTTAAAAATTTTTATAAAAAAATCAAAAAATTTTTTTTTTTCAAATTGGTGTTATATTCTTTTTTTTATACAAAATATACTTAACATTAATTTTTCTACCTCAGGTGAATTGATTGCCATTTTCGGGGATGAATAACCCACTGTGCGTCGTAACATTGGTCGATAAACAGCTAGGATGATGTATGAAAATCCTTTTCCAGTAAACTGCGTAGTCGGAACAAAACTCAAAAAATCTTCACAAATCTTATAAAAAATTATGAATTTCCACTTGAAAATCCAAAGCTGTTTTTTCAATTCAAAAAAAATTTTTTTGAGTGTAGTATAAGCTTTTGAGAAAAATTAGTAATGGGTAATTTTTGTAGCATATGATAGAACTATGAAGTTTTGAAATTCTCACAAAACTTTTAGTTGAATTTATCTAAAAAATGCAAGAAATAAATTGCGAATAAGTAAATTATAAATTAGTAAAAGAGTAAATGGCATACATACTTCAAAAAAAAATAAATACTAAACCCCTATTCATATGAAATTTTTTTTTCCGAGGACCGATTAACGGTTAAGAAGTTATATACCTGTGTACACATTTTGGGCCTCTAAATATGGAAATCGATGTGAAAAATTTTGTTAAAGAAATCGCTTTCTATCTCTTTCGGAAAGACTTAGCGGAATTTAAAAACCCGAACACACTGCAACTTAAATTGCTTATTTCACCCAAATTACTTCGCAAACAAACAAAGTGCGTCCACAACTTTCATTCGTAATTTATCTTGACAACTCTGTAGCCACAGGGTTGCTTAGTTCTTTGATCAAAGGAAAAAATGAGAGAAATTGTTCACATTTTTAATACATTTAAATTTTATTGTGATAATCTATTTTTTTAAATTTACGATCATGAATAAGGCTTCTAGAAACCAAAGGAACAGTTGAGTAAAAGTTGAGTGCTTGGGTTTTCGGTCACTATCGATAAAATTTAGAGCCGATATTGTGTTGGTTCTTGATTTATGTTAAAATTTCTTAATTTATTGACAAGTTTTACGAGACGAAATTACTTAGTTTCGTCGTAATTTCCTTATAAATTAAGAATGAGCCATAAATTATGATAGCGTTTTCGGTATTTAAGAGAAATATTTTATAAATAAAAACTTATTTTGTAATTTAATCTATAATTTTTATTTTTTAGTTTGTTTTGTTTTTTGTTAACACAAATGAAAGTCTCAAAAATATTTAGGATACGATCATTTGAAAAAACTTTTTTAAAAGCATTTTTGTATTTAGTGACTCCTTACTCACTTACTTACTTAATTAGCGCTATAACCGCTCAAGCGAGTTTGGCCGAACTTCTCCTACAATTTCTGGTGTGCGACTTGATGTTTTAACACAAATTGAGGGACCTACCGTTTTACGCCGACTCCGAATGGCGACTGTTGTTTTGTGAGAAGTTTTTTTTCATGGCAGAAGTTTTCTCTGAGGTTTGCCATTGCCTGCCGAGGGGCGGCCGCTATTACAATAGAAAAAACTTTTTTTAAAATAATCTTTGATGTTACTCTCCCTACAACGTGAACACTTCTAGAGATCGGCTTGCTGGGTTTTCTATTTTTGACATCCAAAAAATTCTTAACAATCAGGTAGCATGAACGGCAGCATCGCGCGATCTATGCAACTAACTATGTATGTGCGCTAAGATCACATCCTATTTTTGAACTAATGTTCTTTTTGGTGTTGCTATTCATATGCACTCGGCGGCTCAGCTTTCCAACATTTGTTGTGGTTGTTGCGTCAGTAAATTTCAACTCATTTGAATTTATTTTGTGCGTTTCGTCATTTCAAAACATCTGATGCTTTTGTCTCGAGATTGTATCACATGCAAATGCACGTGTGAAGAAAAAAATAAAATAAACAAAATTTTGAATCATTCAAATTACGGTGGCTAGGGGGTGGCGTCAAATATGCGCGGGACAAACCAACAGATGCTTGGTCTAGAATATGCGATCAGTTGTTTTCGATCTATGGATTAGTATAAAAAGCTACATGCATTGACACATTCATTTCATATGTTCAACGTCAAGTGAGCGACTAGGAAGTGTAGTGAAGTTTTCTACCTTTCAGTGTTTATATCTAAAAAAAAATTTTTTTATTTTTGTTTGCACATTCCACTGCTGATTTTTGGAGAGAAAAAAGGCGAAAAAAAAAAATTTATATATATAAAGTATATATAGCAAAATCATGAATCAAGCATCGCTTTATCATCGCGCTAGTGCTGTGCAACGTCGCGACTCGAAGCAAATTTTTCAGGAATATATGAAAGTGATGAAATGGCGCGCTGATGGGCGTGACACACTCATCGATATCGGTTCGGGTAGTGGAAATGTACTAATGGAATTCGTATACCCTATGCTGCCGTCAAAATTCGATGCTGTATTGGCAACAGACATTTCCGAGAGTATGGTGGATTTTGCGCGCAAGAATTATGCTGACTCAGAGCGTGCACACTTTGAGGTATTGGATATCACATGCGCGCAGTTGCCACAAACATTGTGCGGTCAATTTGATCATGTCACATCTTTCTATTGTCTGCATTGGGCGCAGAATCAAAGGTGAGTTTTCGAATCGGTTTTAATTTACACACTGATACTTTGTTTTTGTAGTCGCGCATTACAGAATATCTATCAATTGTTGCGTTGCACCGGCGGCGATTGTCTACTCGTCTTTCTCGCCAACAATCCCATTTTCGATGTGTATATAAAAATGTCTAAAACCGAAAAATGGCGTAGATATATGACGGATGCAATGCAATTCATCTCACCATTGCATAATAGCTGCGATCCGGGCGCTGAATATAGCAAATTGTTGAAAGAAGCTGGTTTTGTGGATTTTACTGTGGATATACGCAATGAGATTTTCGTTTATGATGGCGCGCAGAATGTGAAAGGTAAATGTAAATAATAGAGAAAGAAAGTAGATAACAAAGAAGTAGCATGCCATCCCACCGTTCGTCTAACAGAAAATCTCGTCCAATTTCACCATACCAGCACTAATTTGACTTTTGCTGTTTGCTATTAGAATCTGATTAGATTCAAT
Source organism: Anomoia purmunda (assembly GCA_951828415.1). NCBI lineage: Eukaryota > Metazoa > Arthropoda > Insecta > Diptera > Tephritidae > Anomoia > Anomoia purmunda. The sequence goes on from OX639994.1 coordinate 126,141,003, forward strand.
TGCTTTGTTTCTGTGTGTGGTGAATTGGACGAGACTTCGCAACTTCGTTGCAATCTACGTTCTTTGATAATAGTTGGGGCCTGCGCCACATGGTAGCAAAGTTCTATGGTGAGATATATTTTTATTATGGTGAGCAAGTTTTTACTGCAGGAAAATTTTGACAGCTCGCCAAAACTTCCGTATAAGTGGTAAGATGTCTAAAACCGAAAAAAAAATACTAATTTAATGTTGTATTTAATTTAAGTGCTTAATTTCTAACTAATTATGAGGAATATAATGATATAATTACAAGTAAATAATATAATTTTTTTTTTTAATTTTTGCCAGGTCCGCCATTCTTTTGGTTTATTCTCCTTTGTATAAAACATACTAATTGCGGTCTTCTTCTTCATTCTGCTTGTTGTCAAAAATTTCCAATTGCTTGTACAATTTTTCACTAGCCCTGTGAGACCCGCAAATTATATTCACCTCATAGCTGTCAAAAATTTTCATTACAATGTATTTTGCTATCGTTTGGCACAAGCCCTTATTAAATAGTCATTTCAACTCAAATTCATAACTTTTTTCACTTGTTTTTTGTTTTTTTTTTTAACATAGATAATGTAAAAGCTGTTTGCCCATTTCTGGAACGTATTCCCTCAACGCAGCATGAAGAGTTTCTGGATGATGTTATTAACGCTGTGGTGGACATGCAGCTACGCGTTGGCGATGTCAATGCAAAAGATTTCAAATTTATTGCTCCCTATAAGTTGGTTGTCGTATATGCACGAAAACCGAATGAATTTTTGAGTAGCATCATTGAGGAGGCGGAGAGAGTGGCGAAGGGACTGAATTGATTCAATAAATATACGATTTGTACATACATATAATGGAAATTTAGTCTTTGCATTCTATTGAGAATTTTATTGTGAAAAAATAGTTGAAAGCTTAGTTTCAAACTCCGGATTCTTCAAAACATTGAACTAGTTATTGGTAGGGAAAAATTTCTTCAAATTTCTCTAGAAGCTTAAATTAATCTTGTGCATTTTATATGGACCTGATAAAACCTCAATTTCATTCTTCTGTCGGAATCAAGCGTATCTGGAATTAAGTTGAAGTCGATTTTGTTTTATTGTTTTAATCGACAGCTATATCGCCTTAGAATATCGTGTCAAAGTTTCAACAATTTTCGAAATTGGGGAAGAGATGGTTCTCGGAAGTGGCTAGCCCCGAGCCCGACGAGTTCTTGGCATCAAACTTTCAACCAGGTTTTCTCGAATTGTGTTAGTGATAATAAAAAAAAACTAGCGAGCTAGTGAACTAGTGATTTTCATCATCTAACATTCATTTAAAGAGCATAAAAAACTGTTCTATGTATATCGATTAAAGATTTCAAAAACTTTGACCCTTTTTGACTGGAAATACGACGAATTTTTTTTCAAAATCGTAACTCTTTTTTGGGAGCCTGTTTTAAAGGGTTTAGTTTTGAATGTCGCAAATATTTTAGTCTATCTACAATTAAAAACCCTCTTACGTAAGAAAATGTTTGTTGATTTCAGATGAAAATTGCGGCGACATGACTTAAAAGATCCTTGAAAAATTTGTAAAATTTCACTTTCGTAAAAAATGTTTTTTTTTCAACCTCAGACATCTCCCTAAATAAAGATTGTACTTATTTAAAAAGAACTGCCTTCATCTCCTCACCAGTCAATTGCATTGATTACCTTTTTTTCGGCCCCTAAATGTACTTCTCCCCTTAACCCATTAGCTCCCTTCAAAAAGTGTTATTTCAACCCTTACGAGTACATCAAGAAACCCCTCAAAAAACAAGTTGGTTAGGCGAGCAAAATGTTCTAGAAAATTATTTTTCGGAAAATTTCTTTAGGGGTATTCTCAGATAAAAGCTTTACGCAAAGAATAGGTATAAAAGACAACAGAAAAAAATCAAATATGTATATTGATTCCTTGAAATATTTTTTTAATCTCTCCTACAGTACAACAACATTGCAAGTTAACAGAGTTGTTATCTATAGTTTAAATGAAATTTTTTGATGTTTCATATAGAATTCGGCTTTAACTTGCATATATCATTTTCCGGCCTTTTTTGAAAACAACTTAGGCCGAGACATCAAAAGTTTAGTAGACCATAAACAAAAATTCGAGCTAAATTTTGTAATAGATAGGTATTCTTTCAGAAAATATTGATAAAATCAAGTCGCCAATTATCAGTTGAAGACGGCTTGAAATTGCAGGGTTCTCTAAACTCGACCAACCATTATTATAAATAGTGAATGATTTACTAAAATCACATAATGTGTTTAATACAATGAATACAGTGGCTCCATTGTTATTGCCTCAGGCTATGGTTCGAACCCGGGACACACCGAATGAAGCGCACACATTTGGTTCGGTGTTTAGCAGATTGTTAAAAAACCATAAATGCACCTAAGTATGCGACTCAGAGGTAAAACATTCTGTGCCGACTCTACAAAGAGTTTTATTTACATTTAAATATGGGGGAGAGCTTAAGTGAAAATATTTGGAGAAATTAGTAAAAATAGTAGTAGTAATTAATAGTAGCATTGGTGAAAATAGTAGTAGAAATTAGTAAAAACAGTAGTAGATATAAGTAAAAAATAGTATTAATTAGTAGTAGTATTAGCAAAAATAGTAATAGAAAGATTAAAAACACTGGGAGTAATTATTTTATTATTTTTTTTTTTTTTAGTAAAATAGTACTAGTAATTATTAGTAGATTAGTAGTAAAACTAATATGTAGAAATTAGTAAAAATAGTAGTAGAAAATATTTAAAATAGTACTAGTAATTATTAGTAGATTAGTAGTAAAAATAGTAGTAGTAATTAATCCTAGCTCAAGTAAAAGTAGTTGTAGAAATTAATAAAAATAAGTAATATCTTTAGTCAAAACAGTAGTATAAATTATTAAAAAGAGATGTAGTAAGTAGCAATAGTAATCGTAGTGATGGTGGTAGTAATAAGAAGTAGTAGTAACTATTAGGAGTAGTAGTAGGAGTTTAGGAGTAGTAGTAGGACCTGTAGTGGTAGTAACTAGTAGAAGTAGTAGCAGTAGTAGTAATTAGTAGTAGTAGTTGTAGTGGTGAACCAGTCCCGAACTATTGAAAGGTCTTGTAATGGTCACGATATATCTAGTCTAAAATAGTGCCGAAACGGTCCACATGAGGACAAGTTATATGTCTTCAAATGGTGCTGAATCATCGCCGAAACAGCCGCAAGCCACCTAAAAACTGATACATATGTCGCGATGTAAAAAATCACTGCCGCTAAAGATGTTTGATTTCGATAAGGCTAGTGTTAGACGAGAACCTAATTTGGCAAGGTACCAGTTGGGGCTTAAACCAATGCTGTCGGAGGGGCTACCTCTTTTTTTTTTTATTTGTGGCATTTCGTTATCGAATTTTCTACTATGTAAGAGAATTCACGTTGTAGCTTATCAGAAGTGGTAACAAAACTCGAGAGTCTAGTATGAAGTAAGGAGCTTAATGTGAATGCCCCTACGTTAGAGTATGAAACTCCCAAGATCCCAGAAGGTAAAGCGCGGCTTTAAGCAAATCTACTTTATTTTAAGACTTCCCCAATCAGGTGTCCGGAATACGGTTTTATATAAAAAATTTACGGTTACAAATTGTACCGCCAAATCTCAAATGTGGCATCACAGTGTTATATGGATATGCGAGCATGCACATTAGGTGGCATCATTCCCCATCCAAAAAAAAAATAGATACTGGTTTTCCATCGGCTGTTTAAAAACTATTTTATTTTAAGACTTCCACCAAAATATTTCGGGAGAATATTAGGAAATATTATCAAGAACCTCATAATTATGATATGGTTGAAATTTAAAAAAAATATATTTCTGCAGACCTTATGGCTTTTTGAAAAATATGGAAAAAAACTAACCATAAGCCAATTTTTATTAGAGAAAATTATGAGAAAAAACAATATTGCAAAGTGGTAGAAGCTGCTTACTCGTATCAGTATTTTTTAATTCTAGACTTAACCAAGGTTTGAATCAAAGGATAGGTTAGGTTGAGGTGGCAGCTGGCAGTGAACCAACACACTTGGACCAGCAATTGAGTCCATTGTGATACTATTTGGATTCAGATTTTTACCCAAAGACTCTATTAACCAATGCGTCGAATCAACGAACTTGGGCAGCTGCCGCGTTTTCACTTCTGCAACCTATTTAAAAAAAAAACCACGCCCAGGAATTTCAGTGCGGGACACTGGCAAATTAGATGCCTTAGGGTTTCTGGCTCTTCCTCGTCATAGCAGCTTCGACAGAAATCGTTGGGGGGGATTTCTATTCGTGTCTTCCTATGGGAATATGATGCCCTTTGAGCAATCCCATAGCTAGGGATGAATTCTTCCTGCATAGTGAGAGGAGTTCTTGGGATTTTCTTATGCCCCATTTCGGCCACATAAGTTTGGCTATGTTCCAAGTCCCGATCCATAGCATATACGAATATTTGAGGAAGAAATCCCGAATCCTGGGCTTAAAGGAAGTGAGCGACATGCCCAACTTCTTCTAGGCCTGTCATAGTGGTACGAAAGTACCCCTTCTTGCGCGCTCGTCTAACTTCTCGTTACCTAGTATTTTACAATGTCCCGGTACCCCCACCAGATGAAAATCAAACTGCTTTGCCATCACGCTACGTGATCTGCGGCAGTTCGCTACTGTCTTCGAATTTATCGTGACCGAGTCAAGGGCTTTTAGCGCAGCTTGACTGTCTGAGTGCACATAAACTTCGTTTGTCGTAATTACCGCAGAGTATTTGATCTGTACTGCTTTTTGCATTGGCGCTACTTCGGCTTGGAAGACACTACAGCGGTCTGAAAGGCAGAATGACATTTTCGCCGCTAGTTGCTAAGAGTAAACGCTCCCACCATTATAAGGAGTCTCTAGATCCTGGGACTCCATCTGCCCTTGACTACCTGGTTGGTATTGATACGCACTTTTTGTAGCATAAGAATTGCAAATTTCTTTTCTAGGATGGACCACTATATCACCATTCCGTAGAGGAGCACTTAGGAGACGTGCCCCACTTTTGGCCTATTGTCTTCCTGCTGTTGCTGTATAGAGCAACAGTAGCTTGCCTTACTTGTTCCTGCGCATTTTGTTTCCATTTCATTTTATGTCTAAGAATATTCCAAGATACTTTGCTGATTCACTAAATTTAAGTATCGCATTTGCTATGGTTGGTAATTTAAGCGGTGGGATCTCATATATTCTTGTGAAGAGTACAAGGGCCGTTTGAGTAGGGTTAACCCCTCAACCTATTTTTTTGGTCCATCTCACTACCTTTGTAAGTTTCACTTGCATAATGGCACATAATGTCTGTGTAAACTTCTCGAGACGCGTGTCGACGCCCAGATCCGTCAGTGCCACCGCTATTGTACTAGGTAGGACGTTACTAAAAGCACCCTCTATGTCTAAGAAAGCTATCAGCGTTTATTCCTTGATGGTTAGTGGTTTGTCTATAAGTGATACGATTTCGTGTAGCGCTGTTTTTGTGGAATTTTCTTTCATGTATGGGTATTGCGCAGTTGATAGCTTTCTATTGATAGATCCCCTAATGTGGTGTTCTATCAAACGTTCCATTAGTTTCAACTCAAATGATGACAGGGTAATTGGTATGAATCTTTTGGGACTTTCTTCTAACTATCTTTAAATCCAAACGGTCACCGTTCGTGAACACTCTTCCTTTCTTTCATCGGTAGTACTTTTTTAGCAGTGAAAGGAAAAACTAATTCACTAAATCCGCAAAATATACCACAGAAGTACCACAAATCAAACAATAAAGGTTATCAGACTTCGATTGGAAAAGTAGCTATAGTAAAAAAGTACGCTCAGAGTTGAACAACCAGCAACTTAGAAGAAGTTATCAAATTGTAAAAGTAATTAAAAACTTCAGCCATTTGCTACATAATCAAAATTAAAATTTGAAGAACTTCAAAGTACCGTCGAAAGCTATTTTTCATTTCCTTGTCACACTTCAAAGCGTCGCTATGCCCTCCGCATCAATCAACAGTCAGCCACAGTCGCCAACAGACACCATCGATTCGACATAGTTTCAAAATCAATTTTTCAATTTAACTAAATAAATTGAAGAGTATCTTATAATTGAAATGAGCAAATGATAGAGAAAATCGAACATAACAAAAGCAAATAAAATAAACGCTAAGAGCATCGTCAGTGGCCAGAAGTTACCATTGCTGGGTGAGTGGTGTGAGAGTAGCATAAGAAATTAGCCAAAGCGAAGTCAATGATGCGGAAGTGAAACAAACAAATAACAAATACCAGTTTCCGGGCCATGCTTCTGTGTGCGACCGGCCAATTAAATGCTTAAGAAAACGAAACATTTGCAAATACTTGAAGAAACTTTGCTATTCAGAAATGTGGGTGCGGCGGGCGAAAATTCATTACAAACAAATTAGCAAATAAATCAAATTTCAATACGAAAATTTGTTTGCGTAAACAATTTTACAAATTTACAGGACTAATAGTCCTAGGAGGCAACATGCAGTGAGCTGAGTAGCGGCAGCAATTAATCCTTACATCAGCTGGCTGTCTTAAGCGCTGCTTAGGCAAAATCACATCGGCGGAATCAACGTTTGGTTGACTGATTGACTCATGCTTTCAAATTTGATGGATACACTGACAGGCGGCAAATAGCGTTGCATACCAGCGCGCCAACGAATGCGACTAAAGGCTCTAAACTTTTCACTGCAGCCAGAGACCTTTGCCATTGGCATTGCCAACTACAATAAACAACCCCGCAACCCTGCAACCCAGCAAACACCAATTCTCCAACTCACTCCGCCTATGCCCTCCAAGTGGCAGTGAAAATCTTCAAAAATCATTTATCTAAATTAATTCCTGTCGTTTACATTTGAAGAACAAATCAAAGATTAAGACAAACATTAGTTTTAACCTCTCCCACCCGTTCAATGCGCGACGTTCATAGCTTTACATACCTCCATACTCCGCCCTCCATCCACCATTCTCCACCGCGCAGTTTGTTTTGTCTTTCGTCTGGGCGTGAGATGCGCTTCAAATTAAATACAGCAAGCGTATTATAAATGACATGCTAACATCCGATGAACTTTGTTGTTGCTATTGTTGATGTGCAGATTTCTTCAAAGATTTCGATAAAGATTTCTATCAACATTGAAGTGTGTTGTCTGTCTGTCTGTCTGTCTGTCTATCGGAGAGCGTGTATGTGTGTGTATGTGTGTGTGAATAAATATCTGCTGATAGAGTTTGTGTAATCCGTTCATGCTGAGCTTAAACTGGCAGAAGTTCTAATACATAAAGCTCTACAAACACTAAGCAACCCTTGCACGGTATGCCCACACATACATACCTAGAATATATAGCATATACTCCTAAAAGTATGCTTGTATGTACTATGTTTGATAGAAGCCGCGAAGATTTCATGCTGGCGAATTGTAATTGTCGAAAATTTGCATATCGCTTAGCGATGATAACTCATTTTGAAATTCCGCCGCAACATTTTCGAAAACAATTAAAATTTTTACGTGTACACGTCGAGCTAGGCCAAAATGAGGGGGAAGGGGGAAGCGGAGCAGTCTACATGTGAACACTGAGCGAAATGAATGTAGCTGGTATTTATTTGCATGAAATGCATGATAGGGCGAAACACAGGGAGTATTACAGTAGTTCTTAATAACAATCGCTCAAGAGGTTTTTTTTAGTTTAAAGTATGAAAGAGTAGAAAATCCAACAAAAAATACCCATATTTTTGTATTTTGAAACGTCAGAATAGCTTAACTTTTTTGCATATACAGCAGATTTAAAAATAAAGATTTTATGAATTTAAATAGATCTTCTCAGGAAGCTATAAAGATAACAGATTTTAGCTAAGTGGATTTTCTGGAAGCCTCTCCAGAGCCATTTAATTAATTTGTTTATATTTTGTCAAATTTTTTTAGAAATATAACATACGTATACATTATATATGAAATATCAAAAATATCGGACAGATTTTTTGAATTTTTTTTTAGCGTAATCTAGCGGATTGTGATTTCACCACACTCTCATTTTTCGTTTCTAATTTCATCGAAATTCAATAATAAATAGAAATTTTTTGAATAATTCGACTGTAGCGCCACCTAGGGAGCAGTATACATCACTAATATCATCAAAATTGAACTCTAGATAAGGATTTTTTGAATATCTCGACTCAAGCGCCACCTAGCGGATCGATCGCAACCATTATATGTTTCTAATTTCATAAAAATCGAACCATACCGCCCTATGTTGAGCCACTACTAGGCTCATCATCCTGACAGTTTTCAGATTTACCGCGCCTAGAACTATGCGGCAAAAATGGGTTTCTGATGACAACAGTCGTTGAGGTTGTTAGGTCCTACTGAGTACGTGACAATGACATTATATTCTGCGGCACAGTTGTAGGCAAAGTATGAATCAAGATACCCTATGCCCATGCCCACGGGTCTAGGGAATATACCAACCAAATTTGGTTAAAATCCACTTCATTCCACCATTCACACGTAATTCGGGACTTTATTTTACTTCTATAAATGGTGTGTCAGTGCTGTGAAGTTTCTCATTTATTTTACAGAAATATATGGCGGAAAATATATATTATCATAATATAACATTTTTTGGTTCATCACTATTTTATTTGTTGATCAAGTTAAGTATATTACTTCCGTTCATAGCTTTGATTGCCAAAGTAGCAGAATGGTTAGCGTGTGCGTGCTTCACTCGGAGTGACCCGAGTTTGAATCCCCCTCCCGGGACAGCAACATAAAAAATTATAGAAAAGCTTTTCCTAATAGTGGTCGTTCCTCGGCAGGCAATCACAAACCTCCGAGTATAACCAGCAGGATAGGTGTAAAATTTAGAAAACACTGCAAATTTGCACCTTGTTTATTTAATTATCATAATTTCTACTGAATCATCTAAATACTTTATTTGCTATCAAAGATTCATAAGTTTTCAGGACTGGTATGCACGGGTATTTTTTAACACCTTGCCGTTGTCGCATTACCTCATTTGCGGCATTCCTCATATAAGTGTGATGTGGTGACTTCGTGGCCGCGACCTTCGCAACGCAATATCGACAAGACTTACGTTACGCAATTTTAGCGCGACTTGCGTGACGCGACGTAAAAAATCACTCTCATGTCGCTACAGACGCTTTACTTCAAAAGTTCATCCGCGACATATATTTTCTGGCCGCTGAGTCGTTCAAACTTGGAATTTTGACCAGTATTTCAAGAGTGAGTTACGGCCACAACCCTGGATAAAATAGGTTAGTTGGAATGATGGATCGGCAAAGGGGCCGCAGTCGGTGTCCTTAACATGGGGCTGGGACTTAAATGGTGGTAGAATGGATGCTACGGCAACTCTTGTTCATGAACTAAGAGGGGAGGCTCAGCATCGAGACCGCTGTCTAAATCTAACAGCAATGACAGGGGGTGCCAGTCGTCTGCCACTTCATGCGAGATCGCCGTACGGGTGACCTTTGCCACAACTCCTTATCCTAACCGCAGGTAGTTGATATCCCATTCTCTCTCCACAAGCCTGACCAGAAGCCATTAGCAACGTTTGTGATCTTCTCTCTATTTCTTCATCCCATTTTCCATTTCCCCCCTATCGTTTTCATCTGCTGGCGGTCAATCTTTCATCTCACTGTGGGGTGAATTGTTGGGAGTTCGCAGCGATACACTCGAAATACACACTGCTTTATATTTCCCAATTTATGGTCCATAAAGATCGAACAATTGGCGAGTTTATAAAGTATGTGGGCTTAATAAATATAAATGCAAAGATAATAGTTTTTCTCAAATCTCTGAATCTGAGATGGGTGGATCAAAAGAGGAAACTAGCATAAAAGGGAGGGAGAAAAAGGCCATTTATAACCTGTTGCAAATTCTTTAAGTTAAAAAAGTCTCTAACAATAAGAAAAATTTTCAGTGTATTCTTAGCCAAAAAAAAAAACATTTCCCATAAATGCTCGCAGATAATTACAATAATTCCGCGAGCGGTACTTCGTGCAAATTATTTTACTTTGTCTACATGTTACCAACGCTGTCGCAATTTCTACAGACATTGTCATGAGAGTAACATTTCCATTTTCGTATCAACCGCTTACATCTACCTCCCTACCTACCTACCTACCTACATAAATGTACGCTCATACATATTAACATAAATAATATCCGCGCTTCTAACGCATGCTAAATATGTATGTATTTTTTTTTCAATCTTATCTGAACTTTCAACCCTTTTCAAAAAAACCGACACCACCCGCCAATTGCCACAGCTTCCAAAAGCCTCTCCATATTCCGCCACACTCAATGCCTTCGTCACCAACCCATACTACTACTATATGTATGCCCGCGCATTCAATACACTCGCACAACCTTTAGAGAATATTGAGTTTAATGAATTTTCGGCATCGCTTCGACGTTTTTCACCAGTCTGTCAAAGTTATTATGTATTGGGAAATCATAATTTTCATTTCATCGCTCACCACTCACCCAACCCAGTTTGAATTTCGCGTGCACTTAAAAATTTTGTTGAGAATGTAACGTAGAGTAAATAGAATGTAACATAGCGCAGCTGGACGGTGAATGGATAGAAGAGGCAGATGTGTGGGGGGGTTGCAGGGGGTTCATACATATTTTGTAAATTGTATGCTGTTTCGCGAGATTTTGGCGCTTACAAATTTTGGGTTGGTGGCGCGCCATTTTGCTGTCGCTTTTTCAATAATTAGTTATGTCAAAATCAGCAATAATTCAACGAGGGCGACAAGCAGCAATTGCAATATTAACAACACACACACATACACAACACCAATACAAGCACGAAGTTCCTTTGAAAAAAGGACATTCAATAAGGACCTGTTAATGCCATCAAGCTATGAGTTGGAGCATGATTTTAAGTTTGATATAATAACAAAGTTTTGTTGTAGGGAATGAAATGCCATATTTAGAGAGAGATTTAAACACGAAGCTCGAGGGGGTGGTAAATGGTTGATAACTTATTTTTTAAACGATCAGAATATGCTGTTAAAATAAAAAATAAGTTTGATTGTCGCAGAAACTTTGAAAAAAGCGAAGCAAAAATTAAAAAGGTGTTTGCTTTCTATGGAAAAATTGTTCACTTTATTATTTTTAATACCGCGCGAAATTTAAATTGAATATTTTAATATATGTAGAAATGTAACTATTTTGTGGAAATAATTTTAAATTAAGCAATTAAATAAGAATTTGAGTGGTTTTGTGTGTGACTACAATTATATAGATCTCGGTTTCGGGCACCTGGAAATTTAAACTTTAAAATTATAGAAAACGTATTTGTGTATTATAACTACTATCTACTTGTCACTCTTCATAACTGAGCCACTTATTGAACTAAACAAGTTCTAAATGGGTCTACCGTGTTGAAATTTTAGTTTAGTACCGTTATTTTTGGTCTTGCACCTGTAAATACTTCGCTAGTTGCAGAAGTTTTACACCGCCATATTCACTAGAGTTCCCAATGTCTGACCTCTCTCAATCAGCGGCGAATTTTGGGGAACGAGTGAAAGAAGCATCAGTTGTTGTTACCAAGGTGCCTTTGGTAAGAGATGGACTCTCTTTCCAAGAGTAAATATTAGACCGACAATATTGCATGGGGTCCTTGTCTGGTGCAACTCACTGGCGAAAGGATCGCAAGTGAAGCAGCTCATTGAAATCATTGGGACACTTCGGACCACACGCACTCTTGCACTCAACGCTATGCTAAATGTGGTGCCTGTGGATGTTCATGAGCAATGTCTACAGCTTTAGCTCAGCACGCGGACACCCTCCAATTCTGGTAAACTTCAACTTTTCTCTCAAGAAACAGATCGCCGCTTGCCGTTTCTGGCTACAAATGGATCCTTTTCCACTAAGGGAACGGTAAGAGAGGGGTAGCATTTGGAGAAGGTTGATCGGTGAACTTTTTTACGAAGATAACGGATAGGTTGGATGCGTTATTTTCTGCTAGGAGCTACGTGTCCGTGTAATAAGTTTTAGGAAGGTCAAAATTTATTCTGGTAGCTAGGCGGCAATCGAGACCTTAGGGTCCCTAATGTATGGCTTGAAACTGGTCGCAGAGTGACTGACCTCTCCCTGACATCCTCCAGGTAGGGAATAGGTGGGGGCTTCTTTGGCCACCTGCGGACCTCTATTGGATAACCCTGAGAAAACGTCACGACATGCAGAGTTGCAAGGAGCTCTATGTGCGTTGGTGGACCGTAGACGGTCAAGCCGTGAATGAAAATGTGAGCTCGATTTTATTGTTGTTGTCGTCGTCGTTGTTGTTGTTATCATCAGCGTTAGTTCTTGTTGCTGTAGTGGCCTACCGATCAGAGTACCTACATATGCAAATGCATATGTATGTATAACTTATCTCACAGACGCGTCATGTCGCGACTTCGTGACGGGACGTTGAAATATCACTCAAGGTTTTTTTAAGTTCGCTGTACCAGTGAACTTTAGAATTTGGAATACAAAAACTACACAGTATATCTTATAATATTAAAGATTCCGCGGGAAGGCTATGGCACCATGCAGACGCCGTTGGGTTTCAAATTTTGCGAGATCGTTAGCCCTTTCGTTGTCTTCAACGATACATTATTGCGGGTGGCGAATTTGTTCAGAAGAGCTTTGTACCCACTAGCCTCGGTATCGTAAAATGTGTGTCCAAGAACTTTATAGCAGCCTGACTCTCCGCTATAGTATGTATTCTGTCCTTCCATCTGTCCTTCTACGAAGACATTCGCGGGCACTGAGTTCAATTGCGTAACTCTCCGCCATGGGAGGGCAGTCCATTTCAGGAATTGTTACTGCAGTGCTTATTAAACGATAGATATGGTAGCATGATATCCGATCTATTCATCACCAAGAAATGGAATGACTAATCCCATGTGACCCCAAAATTTGCCCCTCTTCAAACTATGTGTATAAGGCAAGCGCAGAGTTTCCAAACAAGCCTCCTTCTCAATGGAAATTAAGAGCGGGGGATGAACGTTCCATTGGGCGGTGCGCATCGCTCCTGCGTTTACCAAAAGTAATGCCGATACTAACTTTTTACCTGATGATTTACCAAAAAGCGCATGACAGCCACAAAATGTCCTAGTGACATTATCGGTGGTCATTGTAAGGTTTGAGTGTTTTATGTAGAGCTAACTTTAGATATTTTACTTCTTTTTAGAACTCAATTTTGTACCGCGCTAATGTGGGGTTAGTCAAATTAAGCTTCCTTGTTTTTGGTGAAAGGGACGATGGCGAGCTTCATGCTAACCTACAATACAGATGATCAAGTAATCTGTATAACCGTAAGCGTTAAATCCTTTACCATGCATCTTTTCCAGGAGTTCATCCACAGCAAGCGTCCATAGTAAGGGGATAGTAGCCCCTTTGAGGACAAGTACCTATAGCTGTTACTGTTTGGTTACTCTCTCTAAGGTTTGTTGTAATGGTTTGTGGTTCATAGGTCCCAGCCCTTTAATAAAGTCGGAATGTTTTTCTTAGCCATAGGTGCTGACATTTCTGACATTTGACGTATTGCCGAAATCATCTGAAACATCAAGAAATGTGCAAAAGGTAATCTGCTCAAACACAAACGCCAAGGATATTGCAGTTTTTCAAGCACTGCAATTATAAATGTAAAAAGTTTTGCAAGAATCTAAAAATATAGCCTCGCCTAAAAGCAGAAACTACTTTTCTATTTAAGATATCGATGTACGAATACACCAAGAATATTATTTATTACCCATGCCGATTCCACTTAAGGTCCCAAGAGTTTGTAGTAAATGAAAAATTAATTGTATTACAATGACCACCCTCTTCTGTATTGAATAAATTTAGCTCGCATTGATTGATTGCCAATACAACCCCTCATTTCGAAACTAAAAATTTGTTAGCCAAATTTGCTTTTCTTATGCTGTGCACTGCTGCAATTCAACCCTTGGTCATTTCGTTTCGTCTGCCGTAAGAATGGACTTGTTGTAGATTTTAATAAATCAATTTTATATTTCACATAGAGTATCTCCAGAGAAATTTAATAGTTTTGCAATTTTATTTTTGATATGTATGCGAGTTTTATGTGCACTGGCTATGAAATTCCACTAGGAATAAAATAACTAATATCGAAGCATATTAAATTATTCTATATTCATAGTATATGAATTTTGAATGTGTATTTCCATTTGTGTTTGCTAAGAGCACAAAATTAGCCTCATCCGAGTGTGGCATACAAAGTCCAATAAAGAAAAACTCTAAAGTTTCAATAGCGTCCATGTTATACAAGAATAAACATACCAACGGTTGAACGCCTGCAAGTATGCAGCAAATTTCAGTGCAGTTACAAGTAAGCGCAGATATTTGAGTAAACCCCTATATATAGTAAGTATAAAGTGTGTATGTGTGTGTGTGTGTTCTATTCGCTTCGACATTCATGCAGCTCACGCCCAGCACGTAGCCAGCAGGAAAGGTAAAATGCAATCAACCAAAGGAAGGTTGGTTGCCCAAATAAACTGGGCAGCAACGGCTTCTACTAATGGCATTTCGCTAGCATTGCAGCGGACTTACAACTATTAATATCAAATATATATGTATTTATATATATATATATTTACAATCAGGTGTATGTATGTATGTACATTTATTATATGCATACTTACTTGTTTTGGGTACACTTTTGCATAGAATTCACTTCCGTTGCGTTCTTCTGGTTATGGTCGCAAGTGTGGCAAATAGTTTTCCTATGCAAACAGGTTAAGCGCAGGGTTGCTGCAGTTATTATTATTACTCACACACTCACACAATATTACTACTGCCACCACTGCAATATCATAATTAATGCAAAGCCCCAAATGAATGCAACACCTGCGGTTGGTTTAAAACGACCTCAAAGTCGACCGCAGCTATTTTTGCCAAAAATCTTGTAGAATTTGTTGTAAGGAAAGGAATTGAGTGGTCTTATTCAGTTAGTGAGAGAAATTGCAAATAACTATTATTGTAAGGTTCAAAAAAGACGTCCTTTTGGTATGCGAAAATTTCAATAAGCCATCACTTTGTTTTTGGTTTTAAGCGGCATTGTGGAATGGGCGATTTGTGCAACATAATTGTATAGTTTTGATTTTGCAACTATTTTGCTAAATACAAACCTAATTCGGTATAAACGCGGCTGAATATGCGTAGAGGGCAAAATCTTGAGTTATATAAAACCTAAGTGGTACTGTTTAGATACTATACGGCTAGATTTAGTTAGTTTCCCGGTACCTTTAGCTCCGGGAAGATGAAATTAAGTTTTGTTTTTTTAGCTACATATAACTTTGTTTTTCAATTTTGCGCTCACGGTGTTTTAAAGCCGTATAAGTTAAGTGTGACAACCCGTTGGTTTGAGAATGTGGATGGTAACCTATGGTGACGATGTAGCAATACCGGTGCCCGATCCGTGTCCGTTCGGTCCTAAGCGAAAATATGGAAAGGCCGCTAAAGACGATAGATGCGTGGGCTATACATTGCTCTCTTGGTGCGTATCCTGATAAAACTGATTTTATACTTTTTACAAATAAAACCAAATTACCTATTCACAAAATCGAAGTTTTGAGGAACGGCATTGGGTTTATCAAACATTGAGAAATACCTTTGTGCTATCTAGAACTCCAACCATGTAGTCTGTAAAATGAAGAACGTGCAGAGAAGGACTCGGTGGTTTTCTATACAGAAAGTTAGGCAAAAGTAGGCTGGATGCACATAGCTATAGTCAAACCAAAACTCGCCTATGGGTCGCTGATCTGGTGGTCAGCCTTTACTAAGGATTACTCTATTTAGAAACTACTTTACTTTATTCAAAGGGTGGCAGCTGTTAGCGTAACGGGTGGAATGATATCCAACTCAAGGTATGTTTGGAACGCCCTGTTCGATTTATTACCAATAGATAACTTGATCGAAAGTTCAGCTGCTAACAATGAACACTGGGTCTTGGGAAGGAATCAATAGTTGGAGGGTTTGAATAACTTTGCAATATAATCTGAAGATATCCTTTTGCCTTTTGGGCTATGCAAACGTTTTTTAGGGTAAACCGTTACCAATTAGGAAGGTTGTAAGATAAATAAGTAAATAGCTAACCGTCTATTTAGGCAATGTCTTCTACATTGGCTAGATCTCAAATGGTGGATGAGTGTAGAAGAGAACTGGTACCGATTTCTGATCAATAAGGGGCGGATCAAATACCGAGGCGCGGCTCTGCAATGAATGTGCCCCACGACGTGGACTACGCTTAGATGAAAAACAGAATCACCAAAGTCAATTATTTGAAAGCTAAGTAGAGCTGGAACCGTACGCAATCGGCTGTTTTGCGGGCACTATGATCTACCTAAAGCCAGGGCTCTTGCAGGAATAAAAAAATAAAATACTTTTACTAATACGTTGTAGATTGGTTGCTCTAATTGTGGAGTCAAAATGGCAAACTTGCTAATTGCATGCTACCAAAGTGGTAATTCACTCAAATCATGGTACCAGTACCTTACACAGGAATTAATTAATTACTTAAAGTGCGCTTTACGTTTTGATGAAAAAGCGTTGTTTGCTTTTTCTAATCTAACGCAATAAAAAGAGAGATATATTTTTGGCCGAAATTGGCCTAGAGAGAGCTGCCACTCATTATTCCTGAAGGGACTGTTCTTCATGGCAACTTCCGACCGGTGATCCTCGGGAAGGATGCATGGATTGGAAATATGAGAAATTTAAGACCACATGACTAGGAAGCTCTGCTACGCATGAAGTTTGAAAACGAAGCATCCTTGCAAAGGTACAGAGGTAAGATTTTTGCAATTCGCTGTTATTCCGCATATTTGGGAGCAGTGGCTACATCCATGCGGTGTTAAGGAGTGTGACTTGGACAAAGTAGTAAAATATGCGAATGACCGAAGTACAATGCCAAAATTCCTACAATAGTTTTAAGAGGAAAGCGATGATTTTTTTTTGTCACCAGAAATTGCATTTCGAGGTACAAAGCTTGCTAGTTGTGTTATTTTGAATTATATTGAGCGAATTTTGTAAATCCCATAACTGCGCTGAATGATTTTGAGTTCGTTGCACTGAAAAACTTCAGTGTCAAAATGAATTAAAAGGTTTGAAATTTTTGAAAATTAGAATGCAGAATATCTGCTCGAAATACAACAGTTCAAGTTTTAATTCGTTAATTTAGTTTTAGGAGATGTGCAATGCAAACCCATAATTTGAGTTTTTCTTAGGAACAGACTAATACAACTTTTGTCAAAATTAATGGGGCTATTAACAATAACAGGCAAAATATAATTTTAAAGACGAACGTTAATTTAGATATAAAAAAAATTTAAAACAGTTTGGCAGTACCTTTGAAAAGGTCAGAAAAAAAATACAAAAACTACAGGATAACGGAAAGAATGAAAGGAGCTTTAGTTTTATGCTATTACTAAATAAAAAAAAAAAATATTTTGTATGTGTTAAAATTTTAATAAAATAATTTTTCATTTAAAATCTGCAATTTAGCTAAATAAAATGTTAAAAAACAAAATTTTGAAACTAATTCTATTATATTAAAAATTCAGAAATGCTAAAACATATATTTTATTTCTTAAATTTCCTTTTCTCTGCATTGAATTTCTTCGGCTATTTTTAAGAAAAATATTTAAAAAAATTTTTTAAAACAAGCATTTGCATTAGATCTTTTATTTATCAGCATAAGTGAAAGCCACGATTTTTTTAAATAATCCCTAATGTAGCATTAGAAGTGGCATGCTTCTATAAGTTTTCGAGGGGGCAATTGCATACCAAAATTTTAAATTTATATAAAAATTCCGTGAAATTGGGTTTAATTAATAAAAACTGACTTCTTTTTTGGGTAATGACTTTAATTATCTTTGCCAGCATAGACGTGCAAGGTGGAGAAGAGAATAATAAATTATTTTATTTTCTATCAATATTTGCTTAAAATTGATCTTAAGAAGAAGAAAAAAATCAATAGTAAAAAAGCTTACAAAGTACAAACTATCTGTTACGCCTTAGTAACAATCATTGTCTAACTGAGCTGCTATGACCTATGCTACATAAATACTTTGCTCTCTACCTTCCAAAAAGTTCTGCATATATATGTAAGTATGTATGTATGTGTATACTCTTAGAATAAGAAAAATATTTATTTGTCCATTTAATGTCTAGACAAAGCCTCCAATTACCTTATCCGATTACACTAAGATTTCGGTTTGAAGTGAAACACCTCACACAAAGCCTCTCGAATACTCAATACAATTTGAAATGATGAAGCAACAAACTTTTGAATTTGGGGAAAACACTCCAGCGCAATAAGCAAAAGGACATGGCTACCGTGTAAAGTCACAAAGAATTACCGAAATATTACAGGGAAAATAGCAGCCGTTCCCGCAGCTGTGCTTTTCATACTCAGCTTTCGGCCGTGAGTGAAGTTGTTGGAGATTGCCAGAGTGGCACTTAACTGCATCAAAAGGCTGCAAAAGGATTTAATTGAACTTGAGCCAGTTGGTGTGTTATACCTTTTTCCAATGCTGGCAGGTGTAAAGTTAAATCATAAAATGAAATTAAAGTAAAGCGAAAGCCGCAGTTGTAATGAGAAAAATAAATAAATACGAAAAATTAGAACAAAGTAGCAAGTGGACGAAGGCGCTTCGCTACGCTTTTTGAAAATTGAAGTGCAGGGTTATTTTACGGTAATTTAGGCAGCGTTGTTATTGTTGCTATTTATTTACATACATACATATGTAGGTCGTAATGTAATACCCGTTTTGTGCCTTTTGATTTTGCCAAGCCGCTCGAGTCTTTAGAGATTTCTTCATTTTCATTTTCTTTTTCATTTTCACTTGCACTTGCTCCGGTTTCTATTTTTTTTATTATTTAAGTTTATTTGGCGGTTGAATTAAATATTTCATATTCAGTTGATAATGAAATGGAATTTTTGACGCACTTTTTGGTTGCTGTTTTGTTTATTTCAGTTAATTAGCTGCGTTTGCCATAAAAATGTTGGTTAATTTTTGGGTGAAAGTTAGCAGAAAATAATTGGAGAATATTATTAAAAATTTATGTAATTAAATGAGTTTTGTTTGGCAAAGTACTTAGGAAAAATAAAATGAGTTGGAATTGAGCTGAGTTTTGCGGTCGGCAAAAGGGAGAATTTTTTAATGTATTCACTTGGAAAACAAATTAAGTGTACTTTGAAAGTTATTCCTAATTATGCCCTCAAACTTGAACTAGAACGCAGTCTTTAAACCGCTAAGTCGTAGCTTCGGCTTCGCTAGGGTAAAATTTGCGTTGATATTAAAACTGAAATGCCCGCCAAGAGTTTGATATTTTAACTTACATCAACAATAATTTGTAAGCTCAAACCCAGCATGCTTTTACTCCGAAATATTGCAATCGGGATATACGAAAGGAAAAAATCAACAACAGTTCACATATCTTGTGAATTCAAACCCGGGCATTGGGTAGAAAGATATCTGATGAAGAGATGTGAAATAACAGCAAACATTTTTACGGTTGTGACTGTTGTTGCCTTTTTCCAATACTTTTCACCAAAAAAGTAAAACTGACCTTTAGCTCAAAAATTATTTTTCTTTCGAATTTAAATACGAAATTTTTTTCGGTTTGCTTCTTTTCTTTGTTAACTTTAAAAATGCGTTAAGTGATAGTTTACTTGTTTTTCTGCAATCGACTGTCAGACTGCTTATTTTCTTTGCAGAATCATGGCACTTATTTATCTACTTATATAATTAGTAAGATCTTGTTGACGATTTTGATACAGTACACCTCTCGCTCTACTGTCTATGAGGCGCAAGTCCAGAAGACTTTGGTTTCGAAAAATCGATGTTTTTTTTAATTTCGGAATATCAATATACGATATTTATTCCCGATTATCAAATTCTATATTTTTTTTAAGTCTTTATGATCCCAATTAACTCCGATGAAAACTGGTTTGATAAAAATTCTAATAAGAAACTATTATTATTATTATTATTTATTTATTAGGGCAAATTAGTACAATAAGATATTAAAATCTTTTATAGTACAATAAATTTCAGATTCACAATAACAAGGCATAACACATCTATTGTTTAAAACCGTTTAACTTGACTTAAATGCGTATTTTAATCTATACTTATTATATAAAATTTATTATATGGAGAATGTTTTCAACGCTTGGCTTCCAAAGTGTTTGAATCGATTTTAATAATTGCATTTTATTAAATTAAACTTTCGAGAAAAATAATAGAGTCACTTAATTTTTTTTTGGAATATGCACATTAAGGTGGATCACTCCACATGCAATAAAAAATTGGCCCTGATTTCCCACCGAAATTATAAAACGCGTTAAATTTTAAGACATAAATAAATAAATAAAAAAAATTCTTTTCGAATATATTTTTAAAAAAATATCCGCAGATTCCGTTGAACAAAAGTTCGAAAAACGCTGAACACCTAAAAATAGCCAAATTTTCAACTTTCCCAGAGATACCAGACTCTAGTGACAAATAGTTGTTTGGAACTTACTGAATAAAGCAACGAATTAATCGAAACTCTTACAATGTTTGATAAACATTTTGTTGATGCGTTCTTGAAGTAGGTCTATTAGACAATACACTATTTAAAAATGCTTGAAATAAGAACAATTATTTAAATCGGGTTTACATTTTTTAATCGATAAATTACATGGCTAAAAATTATTGTCTACACTTTTGTGTCAACTTTTACGTCTGCTCGATGAGTGCACAGAAAGTGTAGAGCAGTGCAAAAGAACATCAGGCAGAGCTCAAAGCAGTTTGGTGCAAGAGCCCTAATGAACAAAAAGTGCAGAAATTTATCTATATATTCTAAAATAAAGAAGAAGAAAATTGCATGCTTTTAAAACTTTTTTCCCTATGTTTAATTTTTCTTGTGTATTCCCACCCATCCATCTAGTACATTCATCGAATAGAGCTTTTTTTGTGCCATTGTCAACCATCTTCTGTTTGTCCTATAATTTAACCATGAATCGTCTTAAAAACGAACAACGACAATTACTGAACTTTATTATCAAATTTGTTAAGAATGTTCATCGCCCGCTTCTTCCATTTTATGGTCAGTTTAATCGACCCACCAGGGCGGCTATTCGGGCTATTGGGACTAAATTTCGCACCAATTGGGTCTCTGTTACTCCACTACATGGACAATTTTGCGAAAGGATTTAGGTGTGATGCCTTTCAAAATACAAAAATGGAAGCCAAGCGGCCTAACACAACGCCACATTTTTGGTGAATGGGCTCTTGAAAAGTTGGCCGAAGATCCACCTTTTTATTGAAAAATTTGTGTTCAGCGACGAAGCTCATTTCTGCTTGAATGGATACGTGAACAAGCAAAACTGCCGTTTTGGGAGTAAAGAGCAGCCAGAAGCATTGGAAGAGCTACCAATGAATCCAATGGAAGAGCTTGACTTGCATGACAGTCATTTCAACAAGACGGACCTATTGAGAAGTGAGTTCCCATTTGGGATCCGTCAATTGGCCGCTTAGATCATTCGATTTAACGTCTCTAAACTATTTTTTGTGGTGCTATGTTGAGACTCGTGTCTATAGCGACAAACCTGCTTCGGTTGACTCACTGGAAGCCAACAGTGAAGCCATTTATTCGTCAGATACCGACCGAAATGTTGGAAAGGGTATGCCAAAATTGAAGTAAACGGATGGAGGAGCATTTGAGGCGCAGTCGCGGGCAATATTTATGTGCTGTGAAATAATATTCAAACATTAAAATATACTAACCGTGCTATCGACTCAAATAAGGGTTTCATGCATTTTTCTGAGTTTTATATGTTTATTTTTTATTTAAAATTTCAGATAACTTTTAAAAAATCACCCGATAGTTGTAACTCAAACATGCTTGGAAAATTTGTTATTTCTTTTTGCTCAGATGCATATAACACAAATATAAAGAAACTTTTATGCATATAAATAAAACAAAATGAAACAAATTTGAAAATATAATAGTAATCGAAATGAAAAAAAGATAACTACGTCAAAATAAATATGCTATTTTTCTGGGTAACATATTTCAGCAGAATTCTCTACAAATTTCTGGAGGATCTTTTGGGCCACCACCACAATTACCTGGTATAGGTATTTACCGATTTTTTCGTATTCACCTAAACATAAGCGATGTTTTATTCTTTTTATTTAAAATTTGGTTTTTGGCAAATTCTCATATATTATACAAGTATTTCGGTATGAATTCGGCTGTGAATTTTGGAAATATTACAGTGCAAAATTTTAAAACAGCTTTCTTTCGGTTAATTCGGCCGAACTTTCGTATCCAACATATAGCAATGCCCCATCATGGCAAGTAGCATCAAATACTATAGAGAAGTTTTTTCTAATAGCCCAAAACAATTATCCACTTTTCGGAGTCGCCATAAAACTGTAGGCTCCTCAATTTGTGTTCAACATCAAGACGCATGCCACAAATTGTAGGCGAAGTTCGGCCAAAGATCAAGCTATATGATGTCATTAATTATTAATTCAAAAGGTTACTAGTATTTTTGGTTATCCCTTATTGTGTTATACTCGTGCAATAGGCTTAGTCCATCAATATCCTGCCAGATTGTAAAAGACTTCAAAGGCTACTTTGATTCTTGCGTTTTACTTTCAATTTACTTAGTATTCCATGTGCGGTACGGCAATAAAAAGGTGTAAATGAAAATCGAAATATTGTAATAACTTTTCGAGCCCTGCAAATGTGCAAGCTACACGTGGCCTTTCCAAAATCCCAAACCACATCACACGTAATGCCATTTGGCCAACCACATCACCTTTGAATCAAAGAGGGAATGAGCTTGTAAAATGCCAAAAAGCTGATGGACGACTATGCAAATGAACTCCATTTCCGGCGGAAATCAAAACAAACAAATGGCGAAAACAAAAATAAGTACGAAACAAAAACAAAAATACGCGCGATTTTAATAACAAAAAAAAAAAAAAAAGAAGTAAAATACACACACACATGCGATAGGATGGTTGATCCGCGCGTATCTATCATCAATTACTTTGAAGCGCACCTACCGTGAGTGGAAATGCGAACGACGCGGTATTCAAACCCGGTCGCCACCTCTTTCACCAATCAACATTTATTGCATCAAAGTTTGCGCTGATGCAGCGCAATTTTAAATTAAAGCGACTCAAAGTCAGCATCTATTCATTTCGATTCATGGCGGCGCGCTTTCAGTGAAATGAAATTGGCGGAGGGAGAGCGGGAAGCCTTTGATGCTACACGCGCGTCAACAGTAAATACGCAAATATTTAAATGGCATCAGGTGTGAGCTGAATGTGATGACCACATGCTGGGCACACGGACACATCGACACACACACACAAAAACATACACACACACACACGTGCGCTTGCAACCGCCTCTCTATCTATGTATATAAAGCGGTCACTTTATTAACTCGACTGTACGTGCACTGGACATACCGCGCCCCAATAACCCCCGCCCTCTCCCCCCTCTCGACCACCATCACTTCAATCAACATTACACAATCACGCCTTTGACTGGCGCGCGCGCCACTTATTTGTTTGTATTGGTGTGTTTACTTTTTGTTGGAGTTTATGTTGATATTCGTCGCTGTTTCCGATTTGATTGCGTATGCAAATGCCGGCTGACCATTGGTCGGGCACGTTCAGCAGAGTTTTATGTAGTGAAGAAAGGGGGAAGGAGGAGAGTGGGCGCTGGGGAGGAAATGATTGCTGTCGATGTGGATTTTTGGTCAGTCAGCGCTTCCCAAATGCAATTCATATGCCCATATATCGGGATGTGCATACAAATATCACATGACTACATTCGTGGGTGTTTTATTTACTTAGATGAAATTAGTTGCTCTACGCGTAACAATGAGTATACTAAATATACTATATACATACATATGTACTTTCCCCGTCGAAGGCTATAGTATTATTGAAGTTCGCAGTTGCATTTCCATTTCGTCTGGCTTTGTATAAATATGTAAACTTTTTTTGCACAAATATGCAAATGCTTGGGCGTTGCTGGGCCGGCTGTAGGCAGAAGCGAAATTGACAAAAGCTCGATTAAATATCTAACAAATCCATAATAGATATTTGAAGAGTGGTAATTTTACTTAATGAATGAAATCCATTGTTAGTATGCAAGAATTTATACTTTTGATCGAGGGCGGATGCAGGAAACGTTAGAAGGAGGGGTGAAGGCTTGTTAGTTCTGAAAAAAAAAATTCAATTATGTTATGTATTGATATTACACATACTGCATATATACTAGAAAAGACGACACTTTGCATATCTAACCAGAAAACGCGATACGGTTTCTGTTCCGTAAAACAAGTGGCAACCCTCTCAAAAATATAGGTGTGCAGCTTGTCCTCGCTGAGACGAATAGTTTGATACTAATAATTTCATATTTTATATTCTTATGTATAATGCATTTAAATTTGACTTTTAAAACTGGTGGCCACCCTCTACAACCTATAATACTTTCTCCTATAAACTTTCTCCTAGCGAAACTAGCCGTTTGACTCCATATTTTATTATTTCATGCAACTTGTGTATAATTAAATTAAATTAAACTAAAATTTTCAGGCAGGTGGCAACCTTAGCTAAAATATAGCTAGCTGTAAACCTTCGTTTCAGCAGTACGAACCGTTTGATACCCATAATTTAATATTTCATATAACTTGTGCATAATGTAATTCAATTCGACTTTTTAAACAGATGGCAACACTCTATATGCAAAAAGCTTTCTTCCTGGCGAATCTAATAGTTTGGCACCCCCAGTGTTGTCATAATTCATATAACTTGTGTATAATATAATTAAATTCGTTTTTCCAAACACGTGGCAACTCTCTGTATGCTATAAGCGTTCTTCCCAATAATTTGGCATCCTTATTTTCGTATTTAATACAAAGTGTGTAGTAATTTAATTAAATTCGGCTTTCCCAAGTATAGGTATGAACGGTTTCTTTTTCGACAAGGGATGGCAACCCTTGCCAAAGGCAGGTATGAACCTTCTCCACCCACGGTGTACTGAATACTGAAGGTGACGCCTTTAGAAGTACCGCTACTTTGGTTTTGCCGGGTTTGACAATTCTCAACTTCAACTAGACAAAGCTTTTTTCACAAATTAAGAAAAAGAGACACTTATTTTAGTATTTTGCGAATTTATTTATTAAATGTCTGCCTATAAATTCATATTTTACACTTTAGAACAATTAGAACACGTTTTTCAATGAAATATTGGAAGTTGTTCAATTTTCTCTCTCCCGTATTCTTGTTTACTAAAGGCGAGATCAGTCATTTCACCGCGGGAAGGCGCAATCTTGTATTCTATCATTCTTGTTCTCCACCCATATTTTAATATTTCATACAACTCGTATATTATAAAATTTGACATTTGAAATAGGTGGCAACCCTCTCCAGTCTAAACCAAGCTATAAACCCTATCGCCAGCGAAGGAAACGTGAGTATAATTTAGTTAAATTCGACTGTTCACACATGTGGTAGGCCTAGCGAAAATATTGGTATGAACCTTCCCCTCGCCAAGACGAAACTTTTGGCGCCCATATCTTAATATTTGACTTCGTTTTGGCGGAGTCCGACTACAAACACCGTGACACGAGATTTTTACTTATATTGGGAAAGGCATTTTCCTTGGTGTTTTGTTGAGTTCATCTACAAAAATTCTCGATATTAATCACAATTTAATTGAATTTGGGGAACGCCAAACCGACCACCCTTTCTTGGTCGCTCCTATTTAGAAAATATTTTTAAGATGACGTTTTAGCTTAAACTATTTTATTACCTGAGTTCTCATAAGTTGGGATAAAGCTAATTTGATAAATGATTATAAAATTAATCGCGAATAATGATTTAAATCAATTAATCATAAATATTAAAAATAAGTCTAATTATTAATTGTTAATCAAAATTAAAAAAAAAAAATGATTACTAATTGCGGTATGGCCTAATTTAAACTCCTTGCTCTTCAATTTAATACTTATCAAAATCAAAGCAAACAGCGCTCAAAGCGGCTGTAAATTGATAAGGAATACTTATAAAAAAATGCGCCCATATCTTTTAAATTGTAGAAATACGATTTTGTTATTTTACGTTACCGTCCTTTCTAAATAAAAACACCAATTTTGATTCCCTACAAGTGTTATTCCGTCCCTCATAACTATTATTTTCGAATTTTTGTTTTTAAGTTGCACGGTAAGATTTATTCTCAATGCATTATTTTTCCGTTGCTCATAAATTGTGCAAAAAATTAAAAATAAATTGACCAGCTAACGCGAAGGAACAACTTTATTATTGCGACCTGCTATAACTTTATAATTTAATTCGACACAGGTCGCTGTATTTCTTCTAAACAAACCAACTTAGTAACTAAAATCGACTATCCCACTATTCGTTTGCTTTCGACTAATTCCTCATAGTCGAGTAGTTTGAAAATCAACTAATCAAAATTATTCAAATAGTGACTGCTTCACATAATAAATTCATAAAAAAACAATAATTTATTGAAATAAAATAACTAGTCGAAAAATCGAAGATGAATAGTTAGTCGACTAATTGTTCCTGGTCGGTTAGTCGAAAATGTTGAACGGGAAAGGTTAGTCGATTAGTCGATTAGTCGACTAACAAGAGCTCTATTATTTATGTGCAGTGGCTTCTAGCGAAAATCGTACAATATTTTTTTCTACGGTAATTTCATATAACTTGTAACTTGTGTATAATTTAATTTAATTCGACTTTCCAAGTTTCCCCTGAAGAAAGAAGAGCAAAACACAATTCAGATATTCTCACTTTTTAACTCATTCACTATGGTGATATAACAATTTTGACAAACCTACAACCCGACGGTTTAAGATGAGCACCTTACTTATATGAATTCGCCATCGTCTGAGTGGAGAGAATTGTCAAATTCGAAATTATAATTTAAGTGAAAATTTTGAACTCCGACTAATTTGTCGTCAGCGTCTTGCCTAATATATTTTTGGGATAAATTATTGAACATAATTTTTTGAAATTATGTACAACTGCTTTGTCTGTCAACTGCAATGTCAAAAGGGTGGAACCGAGGCGAATTCATATTACATAAGATGGTATTAACTAAGCAGCTGATAGGATTCGCTTGGTGAACAGAATGTCAAAGTTATGTGTTTTTTATACTTTTGTGGTAATTCTTTCTGTCATTGTGTGTAAAATTTTTAATTGTAATTTTTATTTCTGTACGGTTAGCATCCCCTTATACGAGTTTGTAACAAAAGTCAAGCAGTTGAAGTCGCCAGCGAGTTATTCACCCTTATCGGGAGTTTTATTTTCACCGAAAATTTTCCCGTTGTTTGTTCATCTTATCAGCAGCTCGCGTAAAATATTTTTCATGTTCGAAAAACATTTCGCCTTATTGGCAACTCTTTATTCGGGCGAAATGAACAAGTGGAAAACGCAAAATTGTTCACTTTTGATTTGACGGCGAACAAGACGGAAATAAAATGTAAGTAATTTTTTGTTTTGAATAATATGTGAACTTTTAATAAAATTGACTTTTACTTTTAGGTGTAAATCAATAAATAGAGCACAGTCTGAAGTTCTGCTAGACAAAATGTTGCAAACCCCCGACATTGCAAAAGGGTTTGTAAAAGAAAATCGCGACAAAGTGGCCGAGTTTTGGAAGCAGCTTACTGTGTCGCTAAATAGCGTGGGCCCACCTGTTAAAACCGAATTTGAGTGGAAAAAGGTAAAATTTATGTATAGTTATGTTTGTAAAATCTGATTATAATACCAATTTATATTAACTAGGTATGGATTGACCAAAAACGCTATGTACGGAAGAAGGCTTCTCAAAATATAATCTACGAAACGGGACAGGCGGCGGACCCAACAAAACGCAACCATTTTCAAAAGCAGAAGAGGCCATATTCCAACTCCTGGATATGAAGGAATCAGTTGATGGGATTGAAACGTCGCAACGCTGTGGATTGCCTGCAAAAAGAGCGAAGGTAAATTCGGACGTGGAAAAGTTGGCGGAAATCGTTGTACAATTGGATGAAGTTGCTGGTTGTAGTGCCGATTTTCTTGTAAGTATCCAGGATAGTGAACCTTCTGTTTCTCAGTGCCAGAGCGAATGTTCACCAAAGGATAGCAGCAAGCAGCCAGTTCTGCAAAGTAGCCAAAATACCAATAGGGCAATGAAACCAAAAAAACTGACAAGCACCGAGTTGATTTTAAAAGAGCTGGATACCCAACAAGAACTTCGTGGTAAATTAGCCGAAATCTTGTCAGATAAAACGACCCACAATACCAAAATGCAATATTGTGCTAAAAATATATAGCGCACACTAGAACGTATATGCGACCAGAAAGAAAAAAACTAAAT
This sequence comes from Anomoia purmunda, assembly GCA_951828415.1. NCBI lineage: Eukaryota > Metazoa > Arthropoda > Insecta > Diptera > Tephritidae > Anomoia > Anomoia purmunda. Next base: position 126,169,497 of record OX639994.1, read on the forward strand.
GAAATCAAACGACACAATTGTGAGATGGAAAAGATGCGAAAAATAGAAATTGAGTACCTAATTGAAAACCATCGAATAACTTCAGAGTTAAAGGAACTTAAATTAGAAATTCTACGAAAAGGCAAATCCAAAGATTAAAAAATGTATTTTTGTAAGACTAAAACCTGCCAAGTTACTGTTTATGATTGTGTTGTATATGTATACATATATGTATTTTAATATAATACAATAAAGTTACCTGAATATTCTTAAATAAAGAAAAAAGAAAGAAATGAAATTTGTTAAAGTGTTACAATAGGTGGAATTCCAAATTTTTGTTTCAATGGCGGCAAGGAGTTAGCTAGGATATCAAGCAAATACTTAAATGCCGGCTTGTTTAGCCTGTAATATTGCCGAAAGCTAAAAAATAAGAAACTTATTTAGTATTTAAAAGCGCCAAGAACAAATTTTTATCTCACATTGAATCACTTAACTCTAAAGGGTTAGAATTGTCCCTTAGTTGCCTCCTGAGCGCTTTCACGTTCAAATTCTCCTCGCGCTCGATCAGTAATAACCTAAGCGCAATACTATTCATGTTATTATTTGTTATTTTTATTTTATTTTAAGAAAATGTATGGTTGTTTACAAAATTTACACAATAGCAAGTAAATCAGTTGTTCACAATCAATTCACAATAGAGCATCAGCTGATTCGAAGCGAAACTTTGTTCGGGCGAAATTGTCGATAGGCGAAATAATTTCGCCCGAACAAAAAAAAAGTGTAGGCGAAATTTTTTCAGGGTGAACTTCCCGATAAGGGTGATTGTGAGATTCCTATTCCAGAGATAACACACACATCAATGTATCGATGCTTTAGAAAACTACATGGATGATGAATGAACTGCCTAAATTCACAACCACGTAGATAGTAAAGCAAGAAAAAATTGCTCCTTTGGTTCAATATAGACTGTTCTTGGACAGATGGTCTAGTAAGAAAACTTAGTGAGTGAATTTTTTGTGTTGACATATTGCAGTCAAAGTGATAGAATGACAACAACCCTTGATGGTGTCAATAATTTGGACTGGAAGTTTTTGTATTACTTTAAACCCATAATAGGCCCGTTTTCTTGTATCCGAGTTGCCAAAAAACGCTCCAGTTCGGATAAAATTTCCTTTAGTTGCAACCCTGTTAGAATCTTTCATGAAGCATGAGATTGGTTTAGTGCTATTTAAGAACGTAAAATAGCTGGGATGGCAATTTTTTTGTTAATTTAGCTATATATTTAAAAATATTATGTAAATATAAACGAATTAGGTCTTAAACTGAAATTTTGTATTTTCTTTGGGCTCATTCACAATAGCGCAGTTTTTTCCACTTACCAACACTACATCTTAGGTCGGATATCATTTTACCGAGTTGGCTCAACTCGCATATTTTTCCGAGTTAGTGTTGTTGCTTCGCATGCATTTTGTTATCCTACCTAGTATTCCTTTGCAACTCGGGTACAAAGAAACGGGTCGAATATTATAGTTATTTTACGGATTATGAAGAGAAATTATCTCATTGTTGTTCTGAATTTACTTTGTTATTTTTTTCCTATTCGACATTGAAAAAAGATTTTGTAGTATCCAATTCCGTATAAAAATATTTACAAAGGCGTCTCAATTATCTCAAGCCCAGCTGAGGTTCGTTGAGTTGAGCTCTGTTGCTAAAAGTAGTGATTAGGCCGATATCCTTAACTACCATCATAATCCGAAATATTATTTGCTTAAATCAATAGAAATGTTGTACACTTCCTTCCACCTAACAAACCTCAATTTATATAAGTACATATGTGCATATATTATCAGTGAAAGCCATAACCGCATATGCTTTTAAAATTAAACACCAAGCGGAGTGTAAACATAAAGTTAATTTAAATATAAATTAAAATGTTGCTTAATCAAACTGAATTTTTTCGCAAACGGAAAACCTCATAAAATTACAATGAAAAATACCAAAAAGAAAAAACAATTATATTTTAATAGCAAAATTAAATTTGCACTATGAAATATGCAAAATGCATGTAATGAATCTTTACCACATACCGCTCGTACTCACTCCCCTTCACTGCCTGGGCCGCACCACTCTACATTGCATTGCTCAGCCAATTGGGTTAGTTGTGAGAGTACACGTTTAGTGGACTTTTCAACCAACCTGACATTTTTTTTTATCCCCTTTCGACTGAGCAACGCTCTGTCCGGTGCACAACTTAATTATGAAACTAACTTGCACACAAACACCCCAACACACACAAACACACGTTTTTTACTACGCACATGTCGGCTTGTTACGTCGGCTGATAGCTAGGTAGAGGTAGAGGTCCTGCCTAGGTGCTGGCTATATTTAATACTTACATATTTACATACATACTTATTACCACAGACAATAATGACAAATAATTTCATGTTTTATTAAAAATTCACCACTAACGAGTTTCGTTTTTCTGTTCGTTTTGCTTTTGTTTTTGCTCAATGGCTCTTTCAGCAACACTTCCAACACCACGTGACAATGTTTTTTACTTCAGGTTTGTTTGTATGATTCTATGTTTGTTTGTTGGTAAGCGTTTTCGTATTACCTCAAGTTCATCTGTCGTCCAATTTAGAGCCGTAATGTCCTTTCGTAAGGACGCTCGTTGTCAGTGAAGAATTTTAATAAATAATTTCCACTTATTTCAGGCAAGGCAAGTGCTGAGTTGATGTTGGTTGGACAGAAGAAATTAAATATTATAAATTGTATGTCTTTTCATACTAACTCTGGAAATAGCTTTTATGTTCCAAAGTTATTCAGAATAGTGGCAAAATCAAAAAGGATTTCAAAGGCTTTAATTATCATAGCTTAATTACGCATAATTTGATAACCTAGAATTCTCTTCGTAAGTTAAGAGTAAGCATGCTCATAAACCTCGTCACTATCTATAATTTTTCGCCAATATGTTGATCTTCTCTTCTCGTTTTCTGTCATTAGCCTCATCCACCTTCCTGATGGAGTTCTTTTGGTGTTCCTTTTTGTAGTACCCTTCCTACTCTCCGTTTGCTAGATCCCCTTAGATTTAACTAAGAAATGTTCTGGGTTTTGGGTTTCATAGCTTAAACTCTTCAAGTGAAACGTGTGACGTACTGCTTCTGATCTGGTGGACCTTGCATAGCTTTCAGATGACAACTACTGCCTTAGATTTCCATTTACAAAATACTACAGTAATCTGACAGCTTGAATTGGGGTGTAAAGCGTTGCGTTTTCTAACGCCAACGAGTGGCAGACCATACCCAAGGTTAGGTTAGGCTGAAGTGGCAGTTGGCAGTGAACCAGCACACATAGTCCCATAATTGGGCTCGTTGTGATTCCTCTTCCATCAAGATTTTTACCGCTAAGTCTCACTTATCACATTTGTCGAATCGGCGAGCTTGAGCAGCTGCCGTGTTTTTACTTCTGCAACCGCGTCTAGGCTATTTAAAAATCCCGCGACAATGAATTTCTGTCGGCTCCTGAAAAGTGCGGGACAAATGCAAATTAGACGCCTTATGGTTTCTGGCTCTTCTTTGTCATAGCAGCTTCTACAGAAATCGTCGACATACCCAAATCACCGTGTAAAATTGTTGACGTTTTCTCATTCTGTCGAAGTTCGTTGCTTGGGGTTTTACTCCATATGAAAGAAAGAGGCTACATTCTCATTTTTATTTTCTTTCTTTTTCACTTCTGTCCTTCGCAAACGGAATGCTATTGCCGCGTTATTGTGGTTTGCTCCATACAAATTGTATAGCTATTAGAAATTTTGATAGTGTGTGTTGACGCTTGACGCGCCAATTAAGGGATGGATCTAATAGATCTCAGAAGTCAGAGTTCAAAAAAGCGGACTGCTAATGCTCTCTTTGTCGATTTGACCGTCCATACCCATTCGGTTGAGTACCTGGGAAGAGACACCCATATGTGGGGCGCAACTTCTATGCAGTCATCGATACCAAAGAAACATCTCCTAGTGAAGAAGGCAGTCTCGAGATATAGAAGGTAAACAGAAAGCGGGAAGAGAACTCCATACTATCTATTGAGATTTAACGAAAACTGGTGACGGGTGCACTGTTTAAATACTGCCGAGTGTAGATGGTCCTCGAATGTCTGGAGTAGCAAGACCCCACCTACTTTCACTTCTGGAGGAAAGAAGACATATTGGTTGTATAATTTTAGAGGAAGGCTGGCCACGCGAGGCACTCATCATGGGGGTGGTTTATCGCCTCAGACGGAAGCGAATGTTCTTGGGATTAATCCCGCTAAAACGGAAATAGACCTGTTCACAAAACATTATAAAATATACAGTTTTAGAACTCCATCAATTGGCGGCAACACGCTTAAACTTTCGAAGGAGGCTAAATTTCTGGCAGTCATTCCCGATTCTAAACTATCTTGGAAAAGAGACATTTATTTGAGATGCTTCGCAGCCAAGAGTGATCTAAAGCTTTGGGATAAACGTCATGTATCTATCTCAAACCTAGTCGTAGTGGCAAATGCAAGATGGGACTCTCAGATCCCGGAGCTCGACTTTCTGATACAGCACTAAGCTCCCATGAGATTCCGTTCACCACTGATGGCTCTAAAATTTATATAGGAATAGAATCTGGTGCTTTCTCTCAGAAACTCTCATTGACGGAAACGTACACACTGCTATATGACTTGGAAGACCCAAGCTGAGATTACTGATTTCTCAAGTAAAGGAAGGGGTAGAATAGATATCAACACGAGGTGAAGGGGTGAAGAACACGAAGTCTGTTGAGCTTCTCCAAGCCATATGCCAAGTTCTTCGCAGACACATCGGCCACATGGCTGCCAGGTTTGGAGCTCCGCATAACAACTTCTGTATGAGCTGTAGGAATGAGGAAGAAGTTGAGTTCATTAAGCGATTCCTCTGCGAGTGTCCTCCACTACGAGAAATGCACTGCACTTCAGATTTCTGGAGGACCATATCTTTGAGTACATAAACAATTTAGATACTATCGCCGTGCAGAGGCTGTTGGGATTTGCCAAAAGATCAGAACAGTTTAAGGGCATTTAAGAATAGGTTGGAGAAGTCCCTTTACAAGGGTATTACAATGATAGTAAGTTCTAAACCCAAGCTACCTGAATTTTTCGATATTGCGTAATTTGATTACAACGCAAGGTGACCCTTAACTTATCTTTGCTGGAACGGCGTTAATTTGCATCTACCGGTGAATAGCACTAGATATTTTCGCCATTGACTCTAACCCAACCCCACCTTCTGTACTCCAGTTATTAATGCCCATGATTGTGTATTAGATAGCACCATGTGCAATAAACTAATCGCCCTGCCAGCCGTTCTAGCTGTTCTACACATATTTTCACTAACCATTAATATTTCTAAATAATTAGCAATATGCTGCACAGTTTGTACGAAGAAGTTGTCAGCATGACTTGTCAAAAAATTGTCAATTCCTGAGCTTTTTCCCGCTCTCGCTCAGGCAAAACTCAAAAAAAAAAACACACAAAAAAGTTGCTGTCAAACTAAAACCATCAATACTGTAAAAGTGGCTAATTCCATTGGAGCTAACAAGAAAATTGCTGCCCTGCTGAATACAAAGAACAAATGTTGCCAAGCAAACTGATGGGATAATTAGGGGATTTGATGCAATGACAAGACACATTTGCAAACTACTTGCAAATTAAAATAAACAAACAAAAAAAAAACACTGTAGCTGTAAAAGAAGTGGTAAGTGTATAAATTAAAAATAATATATATGTAGTTGCAATACTGTAAGCACAAATACAAAGTTCCTTGCAATAAAAAAAAAAACAAAAAAAAAAATGAATGCACGAAAGGCTGACGTTAATGTGATGGATATGTTTGGCGTAGAGTATAGTAGAATAGCAGCGACTGAGTATCGACTGTCATGATGGTGGTGACGGCTGTCAAGAAGTGATGCATCACTATGCCATCATATATTATTTATCATAAAAAGCACCAGCAGCCGAAGGCAAAAAATTGAAATTGAAGTTTTTGAAAAATTACAGTTGGTTGAGTTTTGTTGCCATCCTTTTGTCCCGCTACCCGCCTGCTCTCGTTGAATTGATACAGTTTTTAATTGAAATGTTCTACTCACATGCATTTTGCACAGTCAGCGCTGGACGTTGAGTTTAGAAATTATGAAAATTACATATAGTACATACATATATTTAGTACACATGTAGCGCTGAACGAAAGAACACATTTAATTTAATACTCACACTCATTGCCATACGCTCGGCATACTCCTCGGGCACTTCTTTGGGTTTTGGATTTTGGGGTTGCGTATTGCGCTTTTTGTTAGGCACAACTTTTTTGCGGTTTTTTATGTTTTTTTTTTTTATTTTGTACTCTCGTACTGCTGCGAAACTGATAATTCAATTCAGCTGTGCGCAATTGACCGCAAAAATATACAAAAATACTCATATCGAATGTTAAGTTGGTTGGTTTTAATATTTATCGCTTGTTGATTCGGGGCGCCCCACATAAGGCCAAGTAGCTATGCCCATACAAAAATACATGTGTTGAATGTGGACGGTTAGCCAGTGGCTGAGACATTCAGTCAGTCAGTCAGTCAGCCAGTCAGTCAACCAGCCAGTCAGTCATTTGGCGTGGACAGTTTGGATTTGGTTTGGCTTTCGCCTGCAGCCGCCTGTAACAGGTTTTGTGGTATAGAAATTGAAATGAAATTGCTAAAATATTGAAAAGTGAAATTTCGTATGAAAATTGATTGATTTGAAATTGAATTTTTATTGGGTACATCGTTTTGACAGATGACTGCAGGTACGGTTTATTCGGACAGCACAGTTCGCAATTGAGTTAAGCCACTGAAGCGTTGTGACCATTTAGATTATGAACTAATTTCGGAATATGTTGACAATGAGAAAGAGAAAATATGTATATAGGTAGGAATATTTTTGTAAAAAATACAAACGTATGAAAAACTATGTACATATGTCCTTGAAATATCATAGAACTGGCCCGGTTCATCGACAGTTTCTCACTAAATAAATCCTCAAATGGAGACAGTATATTGTGGGTTATGCAACATAAAACCCAAGTTTAGCTATTTAGGATCAATTGACTGAAAATAATGATTATTTTTTTAATTTTAATCAAAAAAAATCAAAAGGTTCCAACTATCGGAGAACAGATTTGAGTATATACATTTCTGGGCATATCTTTCCATGCTTTGTATAAATCTATTACGATTTTAAACAAATTTCAGCTATATCTTTAAAAATTATGATTAATAATTACCTACTATTAGATTTTTATAATCGCTCAGAAAAAGTAATCATATGTCGAGTTTTATTTTTTTGATAACAAATAAAACTCATTTTTTTACTGTCGGTTTATCGCTCTGTTATAATGATTTATTTTTTGTATTGCTATTTTTTATCATTTTATGAGTTGAACTTTTTTGGTCACAAAAAATATTAATTTTTTGAGTTTTTTCATCAAAAATAATCAAAGCAATGATTAATTTTTTAATCAAAAATAAAGCTCACTTCTTTTGAGGATGATTTTTTTGTAATTTTACTAACCTCGAGCGCAGTAGTGCGATTCACTAACTTTAAACCGTGCGACAATCGCAATTTTTGACGACAATATTTGTCGTTTGCACTACCGATTGTGCGATTCACTAACTTATTCTTAACGACACTTAGCAGCAGTCTCGTTGTATTTATTCAAAGTGATAAAGAGTGGCACCTTTGTCAAACTAAATGTCAAAATAAGCGAAAAGCACAAAGAGGAATAGAGAAAAAACAAACGAATGCCCGCTGCCGAATATAAATTTGAGCATTTTTATTATATTTCATTAAAGTAAAATAGGATACTAGTTTATTTCAAACTACAAACACTTATAACTCTCTTCATAAATTGCAATTGTAGGAGAATCCTCTGAGTGGTTTGGTAGAATAGACATCAACTCGACTCTAAGAAATATCAGGGATCTCTTGCAAATACGCCATGGTTTTCATTTTCAAAATTCGCGTTATGCTCCAACGAATTTAGGATTTACATTAGCTTGGGATTAGTTTTATTCAAATGAAAGGGATTGTCCACATCCCGAAGCAAACTTCGAACCACTGTTGGAGCGTTTACTTCTTCGCCACCTCGTGATAAATTATAGCCAAATATTCAAAGGATATTATTTAATGTTCCTTTTTTAATTTCAAGAAAACAAATCACCAAGTTTTAAATTTTTCCTTTTATTTAAGTTGAAATCACGAATTTTTCTTTTCTCGATTGAGTTAACAACATTAAATTTGTTGTCGTTTAGTTTTCGGTAATCGACTAGCTAACAGCAACAGCTGATTCGGCGAATGCGAAAATCGTTAAAAAATGGCTACTGAAAAAAATAAAACTTAAAAACAAATTGCTATTTTTGGTGGAAAAATAAAACCCAAAAAAATGATTATTTTTGGTTACCAAAAAAAAAAAAAATAAAGCTCATAAAATAATAATTATTTTTTAATAAAAATAGGAATACAAAAAATAGTCGTTATAACAGAGCAAAAAAATAACACTCATAAATTGAGTTTTATTTGCAATAAAAAAAAATAAAACTCGACGTATGATTATTTTTTCTGAACATAAAAATAAAAAATTTGCTAAAAAAAACGCGATATCTATAGATATATAATTTGCTTAAATCTGAGTTAAAACTTTTTTTCGGAAAATAACTGTGCCACCGCGTAATTAAAAAAAATATAATATGTATCTCTGAAATTACTTTATCAGTCACATTTTATATTTCAATCCAGTAACACTTCGAATATTATGGAAATCGAACCATAATCCATCATAGAATGGTAATTCAAAAAATAAAGAAATAATTTGATAAAATTTGTATATAAGTTTATTTTGGAGAAGGAATTACTTAGAATCAAAAATTTTTCGAAAATCTCTAAATCTGATTTATTAAACTCCAGTAATTTTTTACTAAATTTTGCAGCGAGTTCCATCAAATTTGCTACGAAGGAGTTCAATTAGACAGAGAAAAAGTATGAAAGAAACATTTTGGAAAATTGGCGCGGTGCGCTAAAATCATAAAAATTTATATTTAAGTTTAAGTTATCAAAAGAAAAAGCATTAAACTAACTGATTTTAATGCCAAATAAAGGTACATGCACCGGGTATTTACAGTTCGGTTTCATTCGAAATTAGACTCTCCTTGTTTTATTCTAATTAAATTTAAATGAATCAATCTAAAAAAAGTGGAAGGCATTAATTGTCTTGCTCTAATTGTTTTCGTATTTTTTTAATATATTTTGCTTTTAAATACATAAATGCCATGCAGGTAGTATGCAACTTTTGCTCAAACATAATTTTTTTTTTGTCCTTATCTTCTTGCCAAAATTCTTCGAAACCCATAAATATTTGCACCCATGTGTCTTCTTCCCAATACAATTACTTTCAATACGTTTTCTCTGGTCTATTTGTGTTATAATTAGATTTTCTTCGAATTTTTAAAGATGTACTTATTGTCAGTTTACAATTATGAGAGCAAAAAAGCTGATGGCAAACTTGGCGCAGAGCTTAATTTATGTCCATATCTTTGGTGGCGTTGGTGGTGGTGGCGCAAATGAACGGTGGTGGTGGCGGCGGTATTGGTGTTGCCATTCAACGTTGGTTGCTGGTGGTGTGGGCTTTCTATTTAAGTCCAAATACAATATTGTATTATAGTACTTTGGTGAGCATTTGTGGTTTCAAATTTCCAAAAATATTGCTTAATGAGACAATGCATGGAGTGGCGAGCGAACGGAACTTAGCGTTTCCTATTACTGCCAACTGAATGGCGAGAACAAAAACGGAAATGCATAATGGTGTCACCTCCGGCTCCCGCTCCGGCTCGCAGTCGGGCGAAAGTACACAGGAAAACTTGAAACTACAGCCAAACATACAACAACACCAACGCACACCATCGAATGAATGTACGTCAAATATAATTACACAGACTTAAATTGTGAAAATTATTATTTTAATTATTGCTTTCATTTGCTGGCGCACGCAGCATGAAACAAAAGCATAAAATGTAAGGGGAGTGGAGGGCGGAGTGAAATATTTTTATATGTAGCATATTTGAGGTTATGAATAGAGGAATACACGAATGCGAATGTGTCTGGGTGGGGGATGGAACTTCTATTTGTTTGGAAATATTGTAAGAGTATCTTTTTATCTGCGTTTGCTGTTATGGCGCATAACTAAAACTGGGTTGGGTTCTTCTTGGAAAATCAATAGCGTGGTAATAAATCTCCGAGTTGGTCAACCAAGCGTAGTACATGGTGTTCACGTTCGTTTATTGTTTTATGTTTACGTGCGTCTGTTTTGATAGGATTTCTTCGATTTGGTGTAGTATTTTTTTTCTATTGCACTGCATTGTGTTAGCAAGTCGTAAATCTTTATATTGCGCTTCTACGTCCGTCGCATTTGACACTCTATAAAATCCAAATGCACATTTGGCTTTATTAACTCAATAGGAATTTGAGGAAATTGAATATTTGCGGAATTTACACGGGGAAAAACAAATGATCTGAATTGAAGAAAAACAGCTATCAAAAGAAATAAAAATGAAAATGAATAGGCACCAAAGAAATGTTTACTACTTTTGGAGAAACTTGATTTCATTTTATGAAAAAAATATCCGAATTTGACGAAAAAATTACGGCACGAAAATAAAGACAATTTTTCTTCGGCTATTTTTTCAGTGCAGTTTTTCTCGAGACTTTTAACCCCATATGTATATGATAAATATATTTACCTCTGTGACTGTTGACAGTTACAATTTTGAAAGATATCTAAAACAATTTATTCAAGGCGAATTCATATAAGGTGATAGCATCTCATGAGCTGAATGCTTGTTCTTCTTGCTGAGTTGTTTTGTTTACACCAAAGCGAATTTATCGAAGGTGGTTTCAAAACAGCTGATTTGACATACTTTTCATTTAAATTCGCTTTGCATTTTTGTAGGGATTGTCAAAATGAATATTTGTTTACAATAAAGCTACAGATTTTGTAAGGAACAAATTGTTTACACTGGCGAACAAAACCGAACGTATGGTGACCCTACATTCAGAGGTTAATTTAAGAAATTCAGTTCCATTGGCAAAAATTAAAATAATATGGAAGATTGGAATAGGAATTCAATGGGTACTATTTACAGAAACAAAACTTTATTCTTAATATCCAAATATTTTATGTTTACGTTAATGAGAATTATTTTATACAGTTTGTACTGGAGTACCATGTTATCTTAACGCGGTGCGTTTTCGCTGCCACTCACACTAGGATTGAACTTGTTTTTAAATTATTCTTGGAATATAATTTTCCTTGATTATTTTTTACAGGGTGGACCATAAAGTGTTTTTTTAATCAAATGTTATTTTGACAGTGACAGCTCTTTCCCTCTGGAAATATTGACAGAAAGTCAGTAACATATCTCCGCGGAACGCTTCAACAGTGTTAGAAAATAATACAAACGTAATGGACAACGATTTTGCTCGAAAAATCATCTTTTCTGTTGAAGCGTATTTTCATCTCGGTTAGCACACGCAAAAGTGCCGCATCTGGGGTCTCGAAGCCAATGCATCCTCAGAGAGCGAGAGTTTGGTGGGGATTTCGAAGCGGTGGCCCTTAACCTTTTTTGTAGGGTGCCATGAGGGATCGATGCTATGCGAACAATCCGTTAACAATTCAGGACCTTCACGTTAATATCGAGCAATACATTCGAGAGATAGAACATGAAATTGCTACCGCTACTGCGGAAATAGTCCAGGAAGTCATATGAATCAAATCGTGTTCCTTATATAATGGGAATGCTTGCTCTTTCGAATCTAAGTAATGATATAGATATAAATTTTTATTTTTAGATGTTTTGTTTGATCAATTCATTCAATAATAAGTGAAATTTATTGAGCTCGAGGCCGGGTATATTTAGGGAATAATATGGGGGAAAAAGTGGTATAAGTGATGGCTGCTATTTCGGGGATCCTCATCAGACTTATTTCTTTCTAGACTTTACCAAGGTTTGAACCATGGTACACACAGTTGCTAAGCGAGAAAATCGTTGAAAAATCGTTGTTTTCTCATATTATTCCCTAAATAAAATCTGGCCTCGAGCTCAATAAATTACACTTGCTTCTAAGATATAAGGTAAAAAGTAATATAATTAATTTAATAATTTGTTATTTTCAGGTTAAGTTAACTAATTCAAATTAGCGCAATTTTTACTCACTTTACGGCCTAACGGAGTAAGGAGTAAGTGAAGACTTTTGCCAGAAAACCAATGCTAAAAGGTAGTGGAAGTATGATGTAATTCCTCCTCATGTTCGTCTAACTAAGTGGAAACTTGAAGTCAAAAATTACCCCCAGGGCGATGCAAAAAGTGTTTTTTATTTAATGTTGACGTTTAATTTTCCAAAGACGCGAGCATATTAATAACATAAAAATTTAGATAAATCTGAAATGTTGGATTAAATTTCCATCTAAAAGTGTTCAAAACCAGATGCAGTTCGATTTCTCTTAACCGAAATGGGGTGAAATCGTTCTCTCCGGCTATGTTTTTTTTCCGGCCATAAAAAGGTTGTTTGCCAAGTATATCATAAAACTCGCTATGTGGGCAATTTTCAAATTGAGACACCTACAGTTTTACACCTACTTTGAAGGGCAATTATTTTTATTAGAAGTTCACACGCAGGCTCCCTATTGTTTACCGAGAGACGACCGCTCTTCAAAAAAATTGGGGGGAGATTTGAACGCGACATACATGGGTACAGCGCCGATTTAACTAGAAATTTTGCTTTCCCACTTTTCAACGCCTCCAACAAACGAGATGGATTCTTTGAAATCAACTTTTAAAGTAGTTTGTGTGCAAAAAGAGTAGGAAACTATGTATGTATAAACAATTAGAAATAGTTTTTATTTAAAAGGAATTCCTGGCGATATCAACAGGGTTTATAATGTTCGTAGGTTAGTCGCTTGACGTAGCCATGAGGCCATAAAAATTCCAATCATAGTTAATTGTAACTTTTTTATAAATGAAATTAAATTATAGATCTCTAAAAATATGAATGACTTGCATAAAAATTATGGATAAAATATTTGCTTTCTCTTATCTCGCTCCACAGCAATAAATTTGCTTCTTTATTTTACTTTACCAGCCTTCAAGGGTATATTAACGAAAAGTTACTTGCGCCAATCATTTGACAAAAATTCATTACCAATAAACCTAAGAATTCGTTGCAATAAATGCAGTAATCAGTTTTGTGCAATACTCGTAAAATAGTTAACCAGTGAAATGAGTAAAATGAGCCAAATGCCTACATAAATAACGAATAAAAGTTGATGGCGAAAATTTCTGTCAATTTCTGTAATTTCATGCGTAATCATAATTTTCCTATATCTCTCTCTCTCAATGATTTCGTGTCACTTTACGAGCAATGATAATTTTTATTTCGCACGAGCAGAGGCGGTTGAGCGCAGGACATGGCACATATCTAAGTACTCATATGACGCAAATTTCCGGTATCGCGCTGCCGGTGTCCTTGCATGGACATTAGATAAGTTCATATTTATTGACACATTTACATTTATTAGATACACTTATGACGTTGGCAGTTTGTGCAAAAAAAAAAAAGACTTTTGTTTCTTTCAACAACTGCCAGCGAAATAAAATAAATTTGCCATTTTTATTTGCTCGCTCTAGTTGCGTTCGTTGCTACATTCGAGCGCAATCATTCTATGTGTGTCCTTCGAACCAACATGTGTCCGTTTAGCTACACATGCGTGGTGTGTGTGTGTGTGCGCGCTTTTCGCACTTCCTGGTGTTCTGTAATAATCATCAATATAATGTGAGCGACATTTATTATTTCCCTTGACTTTTGGTCATTCGCTGGTGGAAAAGAGGAAACAGACCATTTTCGTTTACGTAATTTTTTCCAACTAAGTACTTCATGCCCAAAATCAGTTGCTTAACTTTTACGTTTTCTTTCTTTTTCCTACTCTTCCTTTGTCACTTTTTGCAGTCACAGGTCAGCGGAATTGAAATGATGGACAAACTTAGATTGGCACTTGACATTTAGGTAATTTCTACTAATGAACGTAATGAATTTAATTGAGAGCATTGCAAGTTAATTTTTTTGTGCGATAACAGTAATATCATTTTTATTGCGCTCTTACATTCATTGCAATTGTTTTGTATAAAGCGTCCAGATGGAATCTGAATATATTTTACCTGTGTGTATATAAAGTGACTTCTTTAATTAAGTTTTTACCTTGACATAAAGACTTAGTGAAGAGTTGGTTGATTATTCTTCTAATACTTGTAGATAAACTAGTAAAGGCTCCGAAATTCTGAATTTTGACGATCTAATTTGAAAGCGTATAGATATAGAGATAGTACAGTAGAATACATATGTAGTTTGGCGAACGAAGTTCAGCAAAATCGGTTTACGAAATTTATTGTTAAACAAGCTATAAGTAAAATCCAGTCGCACGACGGTATCCAATCATTTGATATCCACATAAGTAGCGCATTACAAAGGTATCAAAACTGTTTTATTTTTGTTATGCATACTTTTAGACTGAATGCTATGCAATTAACAGTTTGAACGATAAGTAGTGAGTAGCAGGACGCTTGGATATGATACATTAAATAGCTACTAGTAAACTTACAGCTCAATGCTGATATGCTGACAAAACTCACAAACCTGATAGTTGTCATGTTTACTTCGCCTAGAACTATACTTAGAAACTTAATGTGATTCCTACTGATAACAACGTGATAACCTATATTATAACAACTACAATGACTGTTGTCATCAAAACCCGTAGATGACAAAGAAGTTAAATGGCGTTTCGTTTCCTGTTGCAAGAAATGTTGCCTTATTTCACCACACCAGAAACCATTTGGATCAATTCAGATTCTAATATCAATCAGCAAAAGTCGAATTAATGCTGGTATGGCGAAATTGGGAAGGATGCAAATTCTTTGTAATCTACGTTCTTTGGTTGCCATCATTAGAGAGCTGAAATCAATTTCTTCGGCATAGGTTTAGGCGCAGTTAAGATGACAACTGTTACGCTGGTAAATTTTGTCAGTCAATCAGCATAGGGCGGAAAATTGAGATGGTATCAAAAAAAGAGTTAAGAAAAAAATAAGAGTTACACTTAGATTATGGGTTCACAGTTTTGTTTTAAATTTCATATGGGAATATTTCGTATTTCGGATTTTAGGTTCTTCACAGTTCTCGTAGTTGATAATAACAAGCATAGCGACTGTAAAACTCATTTGCAAACACCAGCGCCTAAAAATGACCTTTTCAAAAAGATGCGTTTAAAGGACGTCAGTCTTAAAAGCGTGAGAGAGTAGTAGTGCGGTTCCCAAATAGCTATCGATTGAAAATCGGTATTGTTTATAGCATGCAGTAATGAATAAGCTCCTTACGACAAAATTCGTCGTTAACTATAAAAAACGATGCGACAATTACTTGAAAGATAGAATTTAAAAAGTTTGCTCGTTCGTGCTTTTTTTAAATTTCTGAATCATTTTTTTTTAATGTATAAAAGAATTCATAGTGAAATACCGAGCTGTGAGGAGCTAATGAAGTGCTTGATTTTATTCTGATTTATTGATGGAAGGGGACAGATCGCGACTTCACGAAACAACTGGGACAAATAAATCGGCCTCATGTTCTCGTTTTCTGGCTTGCAACTTTTTTTTTAACTACTTTTATTGATATTATATAAAATTATAAGACATTTTTCGTTTCTAATAACTGCTTTCCATCAATAGGTAAACTTCCTAGTCCATTTCTGCGATGAGAAGAATGCTCATGAATGTCTTTTGAAGCGCCGCAATTTGGAACCACATTCCATATCGGAGACATTAGGGGAAATAGGCGATGTAGAATCCATCATTCCACAACATAAAGTTTGACGACATTGGTTTTCAACCTTCTTCACTTGATAAGGGGTTCTAATGGTTCTGAATAGAGAATAAGCTGAAATCTGGGGGTTAAACAATTTCTTATATCATAATTTAAGCTCATCTCGGCACTATTCTTCGTCAAACAAAAGTTTCAGTCTGGCAAATTACTCATAAAATTTTCTTTTAAGTCTGTGAGGGCTGAAAGTCAAACTTTGTAATCAGTATAATATAACTGGGTTTGAGCAAAATATGTCGATATATCCAAATATCGATATTTAAGGGAAATAATCGATATAATATATCGATTTTTCGAAATATCGATAATTTTAAGGAAATAATCGACATTCGATATGTACTTCTTAATATCAAATTTGTATCAAATTCGATAGTTTTTCGAAGTGTCTATTATGAGCCCAGCTCAAGTAAATCTTCATGGTTTTCGAAATATTTTGATGAAAGCCTTAAAATATAATAAGTTTTATAATTCCGATGGAAAAACCGCAACATGTTTTTGGTATGTCACCCTAATGTATTATACCCACAAATGTCTATTTTCTATGATGAACCTAAGTTTTCTTATTTTAAATAAATTGTAAATACACAAATACATAAATTTTATTATATTAAGGGTATTCACGCCAACGAGATTTTCGGGTTAACTGGTTCTTTGGTTTTTCGTTTTTCGGTTTATAACAATAAATTTAAATTCACTCTGTTGTTAGAAAAAAATAGTAAAAAATGAATATTTGTTTCTTCAAATATAAAAAATTTAAGACCACATAACCCAATAATCCGATAATCTGGATGGTCCAAAGTGCATTTTTGGGGGCGCCTGGTATTTGCAATATGTTTACAAAAACAGATGATTAAAACGGAAAAAATTGTTACTATACTTAGGTACCCAGCAAAAAATGCCTGGCCGTAGCGAAAAAAGTAATCGATTGCTCATCCATAAATTCCTGCAAACGATGAGAGAAAAAGTCATCTTACGTGTAGATCAAAGAAATTTTGAGTTCAATGTTAGTTGGCTGTGGAGCACAATGTACGAATAATGAGCTTATCTCAAATAAATAAAGAATTTTGTGAACTCATTTTCATAAATGCAAAAAGGGTACAAGCGAAGTGGTTATTTTATACCCGATGATCATACAAAACTAACTGCGAAACTGACCACTAGTTTGAGTTAATTTTTCCACTAACAGTTATATGTCAGGCTTCTTGCTGGGTAATTCCACCTAGGAGGAAAATATCGAAACATCGATATATTTACTCTCCATATACCGATATTGTTTAAAAATATTGATATATCGATAAACAGTATCGGTAAATAAAGAGTAAATATATCGATATTTCGACACTTTCCCCTCAAGTCGAAATTACTTTTCATATACCGATATTCTTTAAAAATATTGATACGATATATATTGATATATTTTTTCAATAGCCCTTCCCTAAATATAACTACATATTTTTTAATAATAATTTCAAAAAATATTTTATTGATATCAACTTTAGCGATTTATTCTTACCATCTTTGCCATTTTGTTCTTCAATTAATATCTCATCGAACCAATAGTTCTCGTTAATCGCCTTAAGATTTACTACATACTAGATGCTGCTCACATTCTTAATAAACCGACTACCAAACATGAAATTCATTTCATTGGATGCAATGCATTTTATCTACACACACAGCCATAGAGTACGCTTGCTTTATTTCGTATGCAAATAACAAAGTTAAATATTTCGCTTATTTTTCCACTTCATAGCCACGAAATTGCTTTCCTGACTGACTTCCGGTTGCGAGCATGTGCATGTGTGTGTGTGTGTGTACCTTCAGACTTCCTACGGTTATCTGCAAGTTACGCAACGAAATAAGAAAACAAGGCAAATAGTAAAAGCAAGGAATTTGCAAGGAAGTAAGTAAGCAAATCACAAGCTGCTTTGATTTGGCGCAAAACGAAGAATTCGAATGAATGAAAAATAAATTTAAAGATTCGATAGAAGTAAAGGCGAAGCAGGAAAAGCGCAAAAATCGAAGCGAGCAACCACAGAAGCGTGCATGTGTGGATAGATGGAAAAACACAGATTTAAATAAACTAGAAAATCATAAAAGTTTGAGGGTTGCAAAAAGGAGAAAAGGAAAAAAGTTAGACCCCCTGCCGGCAATTTCTTGTGTATTGTGATACGGACAATTATTTTGTATCAAAAGCATATTTTCATTCTGGTAGAACGAATTTTATGCTTTTTCAATAAACATTAACCGATTTCGTTGGTATTTTTCATAAAGCCAATCATAAAAAAATGAAAAAGAAAAAAAAGAAAAGTAGCAGCGTAGCGCAATAAACGAGTGTGAAGCAAAGTATTTATAAGGGAAGAGATTATGGCGAGGAAGTGGCTGGAGAGGAAGAGCAGAGCAGAGAGCGGGCAACACAAAACAGTGAAAGGTAGAATCGCATAATGGGGGTAGTGTTGGAGGGGGATAAGCATATACGAGTGTAGAAAAATGCAGCTAACATGTACTGGGGCATGAAAGTGAAGCGAAGAAAAACGTTTGTTGGTTTGAGCATCTAAAAGTGTGCTTTAAATTGTATTTATGCCACTGCACACAATGACAATAACAACAACCAACGACGGTAATCATTCATGCGTTCGTTATTTCATACACCACAGTTTATTTCTAACATACAATCTATTTTTTTGATATCTTTCATTTTTACACAATTTTTATTTTTTTTCATACTCACTTCCCCATCGGCGGCGCTTTGTGTTGCTCCATTTGTTTGCATACTTTTAGGCATAATCACTAATACACAGCAGAGTTGTAAAAGATATGCAGACCAAAGTAGCAGTCATCAGCGCTTAAAAATATGGCAATCAATGAGTTGGAAACATTTTTGTTATCCTACGGTGCATTTTTCACAGGGGATAACGGCGCTTAGGTTTATATTCTCTACGGCTCGTTTTTTTTCTCAAAATCATACAAGTGCGCATATCAGAAATACCTATTGCTACAATATTGTGCTTGGTTTTGTTTTTTTTTTCGTTTCGCTTATTGTGGTGCGTCTTTGTTTGCCAGTTTGCTTTTTTATTTGAATTTTAATTTAGCATGAAATTAAAGGAATTTATAAATTGGCAAATTTCGATTGCATATTTTTGGGATGCCAATTGGCTATTTTGATTTTTATAGTATAATTTCTTATGTTTATTTATTCGTATGGCAAAAATACATATATTAATTTTCAACTGAGACTTGCTATTAACTTTTTGATTTGCTCGAGAGCTCTTTATTGATTTGCATGCTAGAAATGTAATTGAATTGGTGAGGAGTGCTCTCAGGCAACGAGAGCTAACATTGGTGCAATTGCACCTTCGCGACGTCGAACTTTCTTTATCTGGTTAAGTACGGGCTTTTTTCGGTACAGAGACATAACTTCCATCGTTTACAATATCACTGAAGACTTTTCGACCCGGAGTGCATCTTTTTATACCGGAACCTGGTTTCACAGACAACCATGCTCCTTTTGACGGTAGCTTCGTCGAATTTCCGACTGTGGGCTCAAAGCCATTCTCTTGTCCACTCTTGCAATGAAACCGACAAGCACGGCATGTAAAGTTGGCTGGTTTCAGTGGACTGTAACTTTGGTGACAAGCAGTTAGAAAATTTGCCATTTTGATTTTACAAACTCGGGCCACCTAAAGCCATCCGGCGGACTTAATGGTTTTTAGTATGTCATACAGAGAGGCGGTTACACTTTGAAATGTCTGCGGGAATGGTTTACCAAGTATCTTTAGCGACATCCTAGCGAGCAGGATAATCGCATAGTAGGAGTTCGACTGTCTCTCTTGAGCCTGGGTCCTCGCAGCTGCGACAGTACCTGTTGTAGGGTAAGCTGATTCCTTCGACATGCACTCCTTAGGGCCAGTGCCCTGTGCAGATTGCCATGAGCTTATAGGTATTTTCTTTGTCATCCTTAAAATAGTCCTGGTTTTAGGCAGATCATAGGATACCGAAAATTGCTGGGTAATCCTATACGTTCCAGTACGGTGCCGCCTCTGTTCAGCTTTTGAGTAATAAAATTCGGCAATTCAACTTTGGTACTCTATAAGCGAGGCACCCCTGCCCACACTTCGTTGTTGTTGTTGTTGTATCTGCATAAAACATTCCGCATAAAATTCTTTGGAACGCTGCTGAAGTGACAGTCCTTGGCCGGATGTAAATTTGCAGTTCCCTTACTGTAAATGTCCCTATGACCCGGAACACATATAAGGGAAATCTCGAACGTGTCAGAATAATAGAATCATAGATCTGTCGGGGCTTGTATACAAATCAAAGATCTCGATTTTGCGTGGGTTAAGATGAGACCTTCATTAACCGGAGTGAACGATAACACCTGTCATTTAATCGTGGCCTCTCCCTCGCCATAAGTCCGACCTTGAATTTGAACTCATTTATGTAGAAGACAGTTGTGGTAGACGTCGCACCACCCCTATTCAGGATCCTGATAGTCGGATGGATTCACTCCAACTATAGTCTTTAAATGTTAGACGTGGGTTTGCGTCTCTTCACGCATAATTGGGGAAAGCTACCATGAGTTGAGAAAGGAAGATAGTAATAAATGAGTGCGTGGAGCTTGGCTAATAATAGAAAAATCTCCCAAAAATATTATAAAAGGATGAAGCGACTTAGGCAAGGGTTCTAGACTGTGTCGCACTCATGCAAGACTGAGAACGGCTAAAATTATATCGCGACGAAACAAGTTGGGGCTTCGTCCGTAATCTTTAAGTTGCTGTTGGAGATGACAGTTCGAGATTTAGAATTAAATCAGTCTGATGACATCCTTTAGAAGATTGTGGCATATGCGATATTATTGATAACATCGAACACAAAAACCCCGCACCTTATATAAGTTGGCTAACGAAACGAAGTAAATGGACTCACGCCAATATTCCCAGTAACGTTTGGACTTTTTTTTGATAAAATAAAAAAATAAAAATCAATGTCACGTGAGGTAGTCCTTGTTACAAGGACTAAGTTATTTTAATCCTTGTGTATGAATTTTTTGTATGAATTTTTGAGTTGAAATTTGGACAATAATCGTTACGAGAAGGTCGTAGGGGTTCGTATTATAGAAGCTCCACCGGTAAATACTTGAATTACTATATGTGGCGTGTGCATTAAACAAATTTGGTTTATTTCGCTGTCGTTTTTCTGTGGTACATATGTTAAGACAGGTAGAAACAGTATTTTAGGTTTTGTGGGATCTATATGTTGATGCCTGTAGTTGTACCTAAACTCTGGTTTAGTTTTTTCGTGTCCGTCTGTTCGTTTATTATTCTTCTGCCAAATTTTTTTCTGTTGGTATATCTCCATACTCTCAAGTGCGTTCAGGCAGCATCCTTTATGTTGCACATCCCTGCAAGAAGTCGGATCTATAACTAACGGTTATATTAGCCGAAAAATTAACTCAAACTCTTAACCAGTTTTACGGTTAGTTTTGTATGGACATCGGGTATTAAATGACCACTTCTCTTCTTCGCTTTTTTGTATTTATGGAAATGAATTCACAGAAATCTTTATTCCCCTATAATACAGACGCTCTTTGTCCGTTGTGCTTCACTGCTAACATTAAACTGTAATATTATTTGATAAATACGTACGTGCGGAAGCATATCCAGTATGAATTACGTTTTTCTCGTCGTTTGCAGAAATGGTATGTACGATCGATAACTTTGTTTCGATATGGTGAGACATTTTTTGCAGGGATGTAGAATTATAACTGTTGTTTCAAAGTTTGACTCAGGTATTGCAGTGGATTTCTGTATCGTTCCAATAAACATCAACTTTCACCCTCTCCGAAAAACGGCAGAGCTCTTAGATAAATCCTGTATTACCCTTAAAATTAGAAGTTCTGAGATTTTCCTTTCAATATGCTAATTACGTAAGGTAAATTGGCATGTTCGCAATGTTTTTCTGATTCGATTAACTCATTAGAACCCGATTATACCCTGGCCGGCGAAGAATTAAATTTTCCAGGGATCTTAACAATTCTAATTTTTATAAAAAAAATCATGTTTTAATCGATATTTTGTGATTTGAATTTTTTCGGTTGGTTTTTCTTAATATTTATTTTTTCTATAAAATTTGATCGTTATTCCGTGATTTCTATTTTTTCAATGAAACATAATCGTTCTTCTTGGATTTAAGTTCTTCCGATCATATTTGACCGAAATTTTGGATTTCGTTTAAAAATTATAGTTATTTTTGGAATTTAAATTTTCCTTCACAATAAATTTGTCGGCGATTAAAATAATATTTTTTAGGTCTAAAAAAAATATTACAAAATATCGATAAAACAACGGAAAAATTTAAATCCAAGAATAACGATTATTTTTGTTTGAAAAATAGAAATACGAAAATAACAATCGAGGTTGATCGAAAAAAGTAAATTTGATCGAAAAAATAAGAAAAAAAAAATTTGATTAAAAAACCAAGAATTCAAATGTAACGATTATGCAATTATTTAAAACAAAAAATCTTATGGATGAAAGTAAAGTCAGAGTTGCGTGGATGTAAGGATTAGATTGGTTTATTCGAATATTGTTTTGAACGAATTCTTCCTAACGATTTTTAATCCGAAAAAAACAAAATAACGATTATTTTTGGTATCTGATATTTTCACAACACTAATAGTTTTTGAATTTCATTTTCAAATATGTCTGATTTTGAAAGTTAATTAAGCATTGGAACAAGTTCAAATCTAGATTCCTTTGCTTTTAATTTTTTGCTTTGGTAAACAATAATTGGCCAAGAATATCTGTTTTACATATTTTTCCCTATGTTTGTGTTGCGTCAGCTTTTGACGCAATGAATTCAAAAACAGAAAGTGCTCGTACGGCACACTTTCAAGCGCAATTGATACATTCAAACACAAACCCAA
Source organism: Anomoia purmunda (assembly GCA_951828415.1). Taxonomy (NCBI): domain Eukaryota; kingdom Metazoa; phylum Arthropoda; class Insecta; order Diptera; family Tephritidae; genus Anomoia; species Anomoia purmunda. Next base: position 126,192,400 of record OX639994.1, read on the forward strand.
ACATGCAATTAAATATTTCTTTTTTCACAAAGTGCGGCAAATTACCACTTGTAAATATGATGTATCTATAAAAAAGGCAATCTATATGCAAATGTAAGAATTTTTCGAATTTTACATTGCAAAGCAATAGCGACGTTGAAATTATGTCAAACCCTGCCACGAACGAATTTAAAGGGGTGTTAATACAGCAAGTGGTAAAGCTACAAAATCGCGTTGTAATATTCATTAAATGCCTTGTTGTGGAAAATGTATAAGTTTTATTGCCTTTTGATATAACAAACAATTTTTGTTTTTCGGTCAGTATATTTTGTTTTTTTTTTTCATTTCCAAAATATATTTATAACTTCTGATGCCCGTATTTACATAGCTTCCAAGCATCAACAAATTTTTGAAAGCAAATAATTTGAATATCAAAGTGTTAATTTTTCGCTTCGTGTGACGACGCAGCAGTGGATTCTAAAGAAATTGCGCTGAGCGCTGAAAGCAAAGGGGCAGAGATGCTAGAAAATAGAAGGGTTAAAAGTATGCACAAACTCCAGTGTCATATGAAAATTCGAATCTAAATTCAAATTAAAATTATTCATTCCCCACAAAGCAGATAAACTCTGGCGGTTTGCGACCCATATTTTCCGTTATGAAAATCATCTCATTTGCAGTCGCATTTACAACTCTTCGTTTCATTTTCATTTTAAATACAAATTAATATTTCAACACCTTTGAAATTTTAATGAGCTATCACTACTACCGTTGCCATATTATACGAGTACGCATCCCATTTGCTTAGATTTATAAATTTAAATTCATATTCACATCCCTTTAACAGTTAACTGCACAAATCGGCATTACAAGAATTGTACACATTTTAAATATGGCATGCGTGGATTTAAATATGTAGATCGACTTATATACATTTGTTGTACATTAGAGTGATCTTATTGCTATATGAAAAAATTCAATCCCTTGAGTAAAAAGTTTGTTTTATTTAATATGCACATTAAACTATCTTTGTTTCTTTTTCATTTCCTCTTTTGCCGACAGAGTGCAAAGTTGTAGTGTTCATTTCGTTTGTTCGTTCGTTGACCCTGAGGATGGCATAACATCGAAACCGGTTTGTCTTGACAATGGATGACGGAAAATCGTTCTAACATGCAACTTACTCTTGTTCCTAATTAGCGCTATAACCACTTAGGCGATTTTGACCGATTCAAAGATAGCAGGCAAAGGAACAGCCTTGCTGACTGCTGCTAGCTAAAGACCCCAACTGAGGGATGCGTTCCTCTTCCTCTACGACCAAAAGCTATACAAAAGCCATTTCATGCGATGTTGATAGCGCCCATGCTTTTGCGTCATATAATAGCACGGGATGAGAGACTTATCGAGTGTGGTTTTGGTTCGTCGAGAGAGGGTTTTACTACGCAGTTGTCTACTCAAAACGGATCTTGGTGTTACGACGCGAATGCGCTGACCTCGTTTTTCCCTCCCTCTCTTTCAGGCCGACCCATTCGCATACACTCGCATTATATTTCACAACCTAAGATGGCGTGTGTCGATCCGCTTCTGATGGGCCTTTTTGAAAATTTGGGGAAACGTGAATATCTTGTCGAAGGTAGATTTACAGATCTAAAACCACACTGATAAAGGCCAATCAGTGAGTTGGTTGCTGGCTTCATTTAGCAAAATGCAGTAATGTTTGTGTGTTTTTTGATATCGGTCACCAGGTCGCCTTTCTATGTTTACAGAAATTTACCCCTGTCTTAAAAGTTTCCATAAGTCGCCTCATCTTATTGTAAACTTTTCGGGATCTTTTCCTGTCGGCTAGCATCTCAAGCTCTGCGCATTCAAGTATTACTGCCTATATTTTCTTTTCTTTTTCGACTGATTTGGACTTCTACACACGGATCCCTTCCCCATTTCTGAATTAGTTTATTTTAATTTATTCACTTTAACAAAAAATACCGTTTACTATCTTTGGCGCTTTTGAATTTTTTTTTGCCGACATCGGAGTATAGAACTGCCGCTTGCTTGACTGATAAAAATATAAATATCTTATTTGATATTTAAACCGATAGGTGGCGCTGGGGACCATTTATCTCTAAAATCCGTATTCTCTGTCCGATTTGATTGAAATCCTGAATACATACGTATGGCTGAGTTTCGAAAGCCATCAACTGCGCAATGGATGCAAAGTCGACAGTTCCAACAGTTAAACAAACAATCATTAATATATTAGGTCTACTAAAAAATAATCCATACATTTTGCATTAAATTGAAGGTTTTATTTAGCATAGTTAGAATGATCCGATGTAGGCCAAACACGCCCCGTCTTGTTCGATAACTTGTTGTCATGTTGAATTTCATAATACCACTCTCATAAGAACCCTCGTCCCTAATGGCAAACAACTGGGAATTCGATTTTCATAAGCTTTTCTTAAAGAGAATTTTTCAATAGCAAAATCAGAAATAGATCGATTTTGTTGTGATTCATCTGTGATTAGCAGATGCAAATTCCATCCATGATGTTTTTTGCATCAACTCTTGTGGCAACCATACATCGAGCTTCTTCTTGTATCCAGCTTTATTTAAAGACTTTCAAACAGTTTCTTGTGCAATGTTTAGCACCTGGGCAATTAAACAGTGTTTATATTATGGTCGAACTCGACGATTTCGATTATTTTTTCGATATTTTCGACAACTGTCCTTCCAGAGCGTGGTGCATCTTTAATATCAAAATTCCATCCTTGACGCCTGCTCAAACAATACTGAGTCAATCAATCACAAAATTGTCTGATTTGATTTTTAGTACAAAATGTTATATCTATTTCTAACCCCATATAGCCCGATCGCGTCCATTATACGAAGCAGGACTGCTCTTAACCCAGTCCGTTCATACAGTCTGATGAACATCGCAAGCGAAGACCGAACTGAACCAGCTAAGAGAAGCAAAGGTGTGTCTTGGGAGCCAGTAATTTCCAAATGCCGCAACAGCGCGGAGCTGGATATTTTCAGGCTGCTTGCTCAGTTTGAGTCAGCGTCTAGTTTGGTTGGAATTTCTAGTAGTAGTTATTAGTAGTAGCATTAGTAAAAATATTAATAGGAATTAGGAGTAGTATTAACAAAACTAGTAATAAAAGGTAGTCAAAAATTGTAGTAGCATTAGTTAAAATAGTAGTAGAAATGAGTAAAAACCGTAGTAAAAATTAGTAAAAAAAATAGTAGTAGCATTAGTGAAAATAGTAGTAGGAATTAGTAAAAATTAATAGTAGTATTAGAAAACCTTGTAATAAAAATTGGTGAAAAGAGAATTGGCAATTAGTAGTAGCATTGGTAAAATTAACAGTATTAATAAGTAAAAATAGTAGTAAAAATTAGTAATAGCTTAGTAAAAAATAGCAGAAACTTAAAAAAAAATTGTAGTTATTAGTAGTAGCATTAGTAAACATAGTATTGGCAAAACTACTAATAAAAGGTAGTAAAAATAGAATTGGTAATTAGTAGTAGCATTAATAAACATAGCAGAAGTAATAAGTAAAAACAATGGTAAAGATTAGTAGTAGCATTAGCAAAAATAGTAGTAGAAATTAGTAAAAACCGTAGCGCAGATTAGTAAAAAAGTAGTAGTTATTAGTAGTGGCATTAGTAAAAATAGTAGTAGCTTTAATAAAAATAGCAGTAGTGATTGGTAAAAATTGTAGTAAAAATTAGTAGTAGATTTAGTAAAAATAGTAGTAGAAAGTAGTAAAAACCGTAGCGCAGATTAGTAAAAAAAGTAGTAGTTATTAGTAGTGGCATTAGTAAAAATAGTAGTAGCTTTAATAAAAATAGCAGTAGTGATTGGTAAAAATTGAAGTAAAAATTAGTAGTAGATTTAGTAAAAATAGTAGTAGAAAGTAGTAAGCCCCGATGTCAATAATCACTGCCGCTAAAGAAGTTTTCTTCAGAAATTTAAAATTGAGATGATAATTTCGCTTTTATTTTTATACCCAATCTCAAAATTTTCCATGCAAAAAACAAAGGTTTTCGAAAAGCTGTACACTATGGCCACTCTAATGTGCATACATACATATGTGGATTTAAATATTGTTCAAGCAATGCATATGTATTTGTATATGTACGTATGTTTGAATACGTGTGCCATTTTTCCTCATTTAATTTTAATTAAAAACCGGTTTTTTACACCCAAATCGCATAAGCCTACCCAAAGGTGAACACACATACACACACATTTACACACATATGCGCATTAACACAATCAAATAAAATATGAAGTGTATCGGTTATGCGGCTCATATTTGCGGCTTAACCCATTTCGGAATCCACAACCCCAACAAAAAGGAACACATTTATTATTTGCATATTTAACAATTTATGCGCTCATTGTCAGTTGAAAGGATACACGGAGTAAAACCCATCCAACTAGACCGCTGCTTGATTTTGTTTTTGTTGGTTTTGAATGTTTGTTTGTTTAATTTTCGCTTTGCTTTTACTTATAATATCTTTCTGCAATTAAATGTTGAAAATCATCTTGTGTCCAGCCAGCCTTGCTTGAGGGTGGCTTAAAAATCCTTTGGTTTTTCTTTTCTATTTGTTTTAGATGTGGTTGGATGCCTTGGCTATTCGGCAGAAGTAAACCAGTGGGAATGACCAATGACCTAGTTATTGTTAATAATATGGTGCGGTTAAGTCCGCCACACATACTCTCCGCCCTCCTTCAAATCTATTTTACATATTTTACTTGCACACATAAATAATTAGGTATGTATTCTTCTGAGATTTGTTTGGTCAAAGTGCGTAAATAAATCAAATGAATGGAAAACTATGTACTCCTAAGAAAGAGACAGAGAAGAAAGCGGTATACCAAAAACTCATATTCAACGCTTTTGGCAAATTTGAGGAGAAATCGAAATGGCCGCGCCGCGAAATTCTCTCCATATCTAATACTCTAGATTTACATCAAATAGTTGTGGAGTTATAAGAAATTGGAATTTTTTCTTGTATGGGGCGCGGAACGACGCATTTTTCCAAAACTTTCCAATGTTGGGTAAGGCAACCACATGAATCTACTGTAAAAATTTCACAAAAATCGCTTAAGCTCTTTGGATTCATAAAAAAGGCACACATTAAATTTTAAACGACAATATTAATTTTTGAGCTCAAGGCCAGTATAAGGAAAGTATTTTGAAGAAAAAAACAACAGACAGGAGTGGTAGAATTTATAGCTATTTCGGAGGTCACCACATCTCCTCATCAGATTTCTTTCATGACTCCATCGGCATTTGAACCCATAACCGACGACTTGCTGGGCAAGTACCACAACCGGCTAGTGAGCTGATGTTGCTTTTTCACATACCGGTGGAGTCGTGAACGACTGTTGTTGTATTTTCTCCAAAATACTTTGCTTATACTGATCTTGAGCTCAAATTTTAATATTGTCGATTTAATAAATTAAGCCAAAAAATAATAAAGACATATATACATTAAGTTTTAATACAAGTTAGTTTATTTGAAATAAAAACCTGTACGTGGTATTTAAAGCTAGGTGACAACCAAAATTCAACGGTGTTAATTTGCAATTTAATTTTCTCAGTCATTAGGTTCAGTTTTATCCAAAGCTGTAAGAAACTTTAAAATGCATTCAGTCTTATCTTGTCCTTTTTTTAAAAAAAAATATTTACAAAGATCATTTGGCATTACCCAGGATGCACCACGAGGAGGCGACCAGCATTACATCCCAATTTAGTTCATACCAACGTACGTTCCAAACTAATAATTAAACTTACGTTTTTTTTTAAATAATTTTATGACATTTTTGAGAATATTTTTTAAAATAATTTTATGATTTCAGAATTTTTAAATACATACATTTCTATTCGTTTGTATTTTTGCGCTTTGTTTTACCTATCTAGTACTCATTGAATTGATTGATTTGGAAATAGTAAATTACAGTAGTCCTCCATTCTGTCCTCCTTTTCGAAGCTTGGCAAACTGCTCTCTAATTCGCCACGATTTTTGCGATGAGAGGTTGCTCAACGAAATTTGTGAGCAGCCCTAAGCTTCAGATGCCGATAACTTGAATAAATTGATTTTCTAGACAAATGCCACCAAATTCGATTGAGCAACCCCTCATCGCAGAAATTGTGGAAGAGCTACGAAGCCGATCATCAAGCACCGACAAGGTGACACAGAATGAAATAATAGGTCCAATTTCCAAATAAATATTTCCAAGAGGTGTAGAATAAAGTGTAAAGTACATAAGAATTGAAATGTTTTTGAATTTTTTTTTGTGATCATAAAATTGCTTGAAAAATATACTGAATAAAATGATAAAATTATTTAAAAAGAAAATTTATAAATTAAATCATTAATTAATTTAATAGTACACAGTACTCGTGTAACAAAAGTGCTCGATACGGCTTATCACTAGTCTGATTACGGTTCTCCACTTCCGTTTTCCCCCCGTACACCATCCGAGAACTTAGCGATGCGCAGACAACCACGTAAAGTTCTTCACGTCGGTTTTTTCACAACGTGATTTGAACGTTTTGGAATCACCAATGTAAAAAATACCACGGAATAGATTGTCCTCAGCCTCGTGTTGCCGGAGGCCATTTGGTCCACATTCCTTGGCTTGCTTTCTTGATGATGTCGTCGATTTTTCCGTATCGTAGTAATTTTTCCTTTTACTCTTTTTATTGACAGCAGGAAAAGCGGCAAGAGGTAGTAAATTTTGGTATTTTAACAGAAACTGCATTATTCTTCGTTATTAGAACACTCGACGATGTTATGAACTAAACTGAAACTGTAGTCGATGGCACTCAAGTATATTTAGGAATACGCGCAGGTAAAATAGGTAAACAGTTTTCTTTTATTTGCCAGCTTAATAGACAAAGCAGAGGATTTTTAGGACTGTTTTCTTCATATCGCTTACCTATGTACATTGGCCTTGAACGCTTTTGTGGTATTGTTGCAAATACTATCTGTATATTTCTCCACATATATGCATCTATGATTATCCTTCTATCTACGTATGTATGCAAATCTATTAAGCAGTAAATCTTCAACCATGAAGCAAACCATCGATATTAAATATGGAGGCGTTGACCACCAAATTCTTGTTGTGGAAATTTTACCGCTTCGTGGCGGGATTTTCCAACTAATTTTATTTTTCATACAAATGATTTACTTTGCAGATATGTATTACATACTTTGTCGCCGAAGGTTAATTCAAAAGTAGAAATATTTAGTTGTGATTAGTGGAGCGAAAATGCTGTTTATAGCTATAGAACGTTCTGCAAGCTATCAAGCATCTCGAAACTTTTTAAATGCGTTCTGTAGGACAATATTCATTTTGCGGTTAAGTGGATAACCAACCGAAATCAAAATGGAGTTGTTACTAACCGCTCCACAGCTGCTAATTTTGTTCGGTTTTGGTTTTTAGCGAATTCTTTATGCCATCGTTTTCAACATGAGTCTTGCTTTTATAAAGATTTCTCTAAGGCGTTTAATGGATTTTCGCACAAAATACTAGTAAACAAGTTAGCATATTTAGTCTTTCAATCCACCTAATAATATTTGACATATAAGTGCTCTGTAGTGCCAATTGCTGGTATTTTGCTAAACCTCGTTGTTGCTTCTTCAGATGTTCCCCATGGAAGCAAGAAGGGTCCCCTACTTTTGTTACTTTTTATCAATGACATTGGTAAATGTTTCACTTTTTAAAAGCTCCATATGTTGTATGCCCCCTATATGAAAGTTTTTTCATCTATTAAACGCCGAGCGGATGCCCTGAAGTTCCATTATGATTTGAACAGGACTCCATCGCTGGTAAAGTCACGCCACTCCCTGAATATAAAAAAAATGTTTTTATACTCAGTCCGATTCTAAATATTCCCGCCGAGCTCTATTCTCGCGGATTTTATTTTTCTCTAGAAAAAAATTCTTTAAGTCTAAACTTCTGGGGAGTAAATTTTTCCTCAAAAATTTGGAAGTAGGAAATTCGAACTTCGAAACAGCTGTTTTATACATTTTTGACAGTTCTCACGGGCGCAATTTATTTGAATAAATTTACATATTTACTTTCAGTAAAAGTTTTAAAATTATTGAAAACATAAATAAAATATAAAACAATGCACGCTATAGATTTCCGAATGGCTGCAGTGGAAGTAGCAGCTAAATCAGAGGACCAGATTCAGGCACAAAACGTTCTAAGGAGACATTTGCGTGATGAGACAAGCCCACTTGAGTTGCCGCAATCTTTGTGAGTATGTTAACATTTGTTATTAATATCTTTATTATTTTTATATTTTTATAGGTTTGAGCAGTACTAGTAAATAAAGTTACTTTCCAATATTTACTAGACGTCTTGGTGTTGCACACGTAGGCAAGGAAAAAGGAATTTGGTGTTTCGGTTATTATAAAACTTAGAAATACACCAAAAGTTATATCGTATCTAGTCCGCCACATTTTGCAGCTAGCTGTTAAAGGCTGCAAAATCGTTTACGCCAAGTTTTTTAGCGATTTATTTTGCCTTTCCCACATTGCGAAACCAGCCGAAACACACTTCATACATTTTTTGTTATCACACACAGCAGCCTGTGTTTTCCCAATTTTTATTTCTTTAAATTTTTTTTCAAACCAAATGTACTGAATTAATTTCCTTTGTCTTGAATTTTTTTTTTTGCATGAATTGATTAGTAGAACCAGAGAACTTATAACGATGTTGTGTGATGTTCTTTGGTTTTTATATCAATTTTATGAAAAATAACCAAGAGAGTTCCCGTTTAAGACATACATATGTTAGGGATGTCGGGATTGACTCTGGATAGGTTGAGGAGTTAAGTCTACTATATTTAGTATCCATGCGACTAATGCTGTTTATGGTCTGTATGGACTGTGTACATCCAAATCTCCTACTTGAGTTTGTAAGGACGCCTTCTAATGTGACTGGGAGAGGGCTTTGAAAAAATGTTCACTTATATGCTGATTCAACCAGCACGTCAGGATATATATATATATATATATTATGCCATTCCTTGATGTGAGGTAATGACGAACTGTTACTCAGAAGTTAGCAACGTTTGCCGTTCAAGCGTCTTGGTATATTGCATGCAATTATCCATACTTGATTTTGTTTGTATTTGGAAAAATTTCAAAACCCTTTTCGATAAAATTTCGGGATAGTTTTCGGGACTGATTCAGCACTACAACTACTACTACTTCTACTAACATTTCTACGACTACCTCTACTAATACTAGGTACAACAACTACTATTCCTACTGCCACTAACTATTACTACTACAACGAGTAATACTGCTACAACTACAACTTCTACTACTACACTGGTAACTACTACTACTACTAATTACTACTACTACTAACTATTAAATATTATTTTTATCCCTTCGACTAATACTTCTACTACTACTATGAATTACTGTTAGTATCTTTACTAATGCAGCTACTAATTACTACTACTATTTTTACTAATTACTACTACTATTTGCACTAATTACTACTACTATTTTTACTAATTGCTACTACTATTTCTACTTATTACTACTACTATTTTTGCAAATTCTACTACTAATTTCTAAATTCTATTTTACTGAACCCTAGATTTTCAGGATTATATTATGTAATCCCGCGATGCCCGAAATTAAAATGGATTGTTAAAAAATAAAACAAGTGCCACAATAATGTAGTAGGCTGAGTAGGCTATTTTATGGTATTTTAATGCAGAACATTAAGAAATGTTTTTTGTTTTTAAATAAAAAAAAACAAAGAAAATTTTACAAATCTAAGTCTTCAATATTTTGTAACAAGTATTCGCTATTTGTTTGCAGTTGCTGCTGGTTTGCTTTTTTTTTAAATTTTTTTAGACCATTGTTTGCGATCATATAAATTAACTTCAATTCCGAAGGTTATAAAATGTTTGTCGGTAAAATGTTTCGTAACAAGAATTGCAACCATTTATTTGTAAAAAACTGATTTAATCAAGAGTCTGATCCTCATATCAGTGTTCGTTGCCCGGAGTATTTATTTGTGTTTAAACATATTATCAAATTACTTTTTGTGACTGTGGTGATTCTTGTGATAAAAATTTTACTAGTTGCATCTGATGTAAGAACATTCACCCGGGATCCCGATTTGACATCCCTAATTGACATACATACAGTGGCGGAATATAAAATCGAGAGACGACACTTTTTACCAGTTTGTATTTAAAAAAAATTTAAAAAAAAAAATTTTTTTTAAATAAAAATGTAACTTATGCAACCAGAAACGTATAAATTCACATTTCAAACTTTGTAGAAAAAATAGAAAAATTCAACAAAATTTTCAAACTTTTTAGTTCGAATATTTATAAAAATTTTAGAAATGCAGTTTTATTGCTCAACAAGTTTTAGTAGAATAGTAAGCAAGTTTCAATTAGCTGCAAATTTTCGTTTATTTTTGACAACATTTCTTTGCTGAGAGTGTTAGTAAATTTCTCCATACAAAAAAAAAAAAAAAATTTCAAAAGTAGTTACTTTGTATGGAAGAAAATAAAAAATAAACATTAAACCAACAAAAGAAAAATAGTGAAAACTTGTAAAAATTTAGTATCCCGATTTTATTGTCCGGCACTGTATTGAACGTATGAGTGTGTGTGAGTGAAAATCTAGAAAAATTTGCAGTCAAATTGCAGACTTTCTCAACAATATCTTTTATATTAATTTAATTTAATTGAAATAAAAGTTGAGATTAATTAAAAAAAGTGATAAATTCTGACTACTAGAGGGGGAATATTAATCCATTTATCAAGGTAAACTAAAAAAAAACTATTATTGCAATCAATTGACTAATTAATTATTCAATACCGAAAATGGTGAAATAAAAATCGAGTTGAATTTGTGTCTCGGTTTTTGAGCAGCTATAACGGTACATTTAGAGGCCGAAAAAAGGAGTTTTTTGTAGTTGATTTGTATGGAAATGAAGACAGTTCTTTTCAAATAATTTTATATTTTTTTAAAGTGATATCGAACGATAAGAAAAAAACATTTTTTACAAAAACGAAAATTAAGAATTTACAAATTTTTCAAGGATCTTGTAAGTTATGTTGCCGTAATTTTCATCTGAAATGAAAAAACCAAACATTTTCCTACTCAAGAAGGGGTTTTTATCGTAGATAGGCTAGAATATTAGTGATATTCAAAAATAAGCCCTTTAAAACAGGCTACCAAAAAAAATACGATTTTTAAAAAAATCAAAGTCAAAATGAGTTTAAAAATGATTTGTTTTTGAAACCTTTAGTCTTTAGAGTTTTTATGCTCTTTAAAATGAATGTTAGATGAAGAACATCGGTTCACTAATTTTTTTCTTATCGCTTACAAAATTTTAAAAAACATGGTTTCTAGAAAACTATGCTTAAAGCTTACGGCCAAGAGGTCGGCACCAGCTACTTTCGAGAGGGATCGCTTCGATTTCGAAGATTAGCTGTTGAAATTTTACGATATTCGAAGGCGTCATACTTTTCGATTAAAATAATAAAGAAATCGATTTGAGATGTCTAAAGGTACTTCCTCCTCATGCTATGCTCATTTACATGTATTATACATACATACATATTTAGCTAAAAAATTTAGAATAACAAATCCAATTCTAACCTACAGCCTCTACAGCCTCTACAGCCTCTACAGGGAACAATTTTAAGAAGATATACTTTCACTTGACCAAAGACAAAATATTAAAAATATATTTTCAAAAAAAGTTTTTGCTCGTAAATTTTTTTCCGTCAGCTAACAGCACTTAAGATATTTAAAAAAGCAACAAAGAGAAATTAAAATTCCCTTCGAAAATCAAATAAAACAAAAGGGCCCAAGAGCAACAACACCTGTGGGCAATACGAAAGCTAAACAAGGCCACTTAGCTCAAAAGTTTTGATGTGTACTATAGAAATTATATTCAAAAAAAGGTAATGCAAAACACAAAACAATTATTCTTAACGTATCTCAGCGGAAACATTAAAAACCAATTCCAGCTGATGACAAAAGAATAAAGTTGGGGCAAGCAAAGATAAACGAGCGAGAGAGCTTTGTTGTTGTTGCTGTAGAAGTAAATAGATGAAGCAAAAGAATGAGAAGAGATCATTGTGGAGGTAAACAAAAATATGTCAGCAACATTGACTCCACACCAAACCCCCGTCCTCCCCCTCCCCCAAAAAAAAAGGTGGCACTCACGTGGAAACACCTTAAGAAAGCTGCCTAGCCTGAAGCCACATACCTAGGATGCAATGAGACAATATAACAAAACAAAAAAATATTTAAAAAAAAAGTTTAGTATATTTGTATAGGCCACTGAAGGAGACACTGGAGTACACGGAGTGCACGCGACAAACCGAAGGAAATCAACAGAACAAACAATTGTGTGTGAGTTATCTGCGTACGCCAAATACATCCCGTCACCACCCTAACAGCTCAACGCTCTTAACTGCCGCCGCCGACGAGTTGACATGAAAAATAATGTCACCCCTTGGAGCAACAGGACCTCCGGCGGCGGGTGTGTAGCTCGGTGATTGTGCGGCTGATTGGATGGCATGTTGTGGCGTTAGATTTCAGATTTCGTTTGCAGCCTCTGCTCCTTTTCGCCCACTTCCCCCAGTGCGCCACCAGCCCAGCAGTGTTGATGGCGGCGAAAATGTTGCGGAAATGTAGCTGAAATGCGACATAATTTTTTACATGAATGTTGTTTCGTTTTTTTTTTGTTGGCTAATTCTTTCTTCCTGTTGCTGTTGTTTGCGCCTTTGGTTTCTAAGTCAAAATACATTTTTCTTGCGTATTTTACTTCTGCGTGTTCGTTTAATGGCAGTGTTGTTAGGCGCTTATTCATTTTTTGCCATTTTTTTGTTGCTACATAAAGTTGACATTATTTTTTATTGTTACACAAACAACATGTTTTTCATGTACATAAAGCAGTTAGAAATTCAAAATGCTATAATACAAATTCACAGTTGCTGTGAGATTTGTGGGTGGCAGTAGTTTTGCCCGCTGTTCCTCCATAGCTAACTGCAGTTGCGCTGTCAACTAAATGACCATTAAAAGTCGCGGGAGGTACTCTCTTTTGATGGCATAGTATTGGTGATTTCTATCATTTCTTTCATTTTTCAGAGCTTGGAATCGGAGGAACCTTTTTAATTCCAACAAATTAGCTGTTCGTTTTCGGTTGTTATTTACCTGCGATTCACCAAAATTTTAGTAAGAGAGACGGAGACTACTAGCCGTCTATACATGCCCAGAAGTTCTACTTGTTTGCACGGTTGGATCAGAAATGGTTAATGGATTAGATGCGAGAATCTATTCAGCGGATTCTCAAATAGAGCCATCTCTGTGTCTCCTGGTTTCTACGAGTGTTTTCAGTCAGAGGTTTTTACTATGTGGCCGGCTTGCAGAACTCTTTTGGCAGTGGAGCGGTGTAAGTCCAGTACTCGTATCGCCATTTTTTTCAAATAGCCAGGCAGCGATTTGGGCTCTCAGTTCCGGAATAGAGACATCTAATCTGGTAAAGCGGTGCAGGGAATATATTTCGAACTTCAGTCGTTGGCACAGCGTCACCCTAAATCAGGGTGCCGGGGCTCGGAGCGGTTCCTCCTTAGATATCTCAAACTGGGACACTGGGCTCTCATGCTACCCGAATGGGATTGGATTACAACGCCTACTGTCGCAGTTGCCACTTACCAGTTGCGCATGGAAGAGTGGAACATCTCCTCTGCAGCTGTTCAGGTCTTTGCAGAACTAGAATAAGATTTCTACACAAACCTCATTTTGAAAACCTGAAAGAGTTAGGCAACGTGGATTCAAATGATTTGCTTAGGTTTATAAACTCTACCGGCTGGATCTAAGGCAACGCAAGGGGTTATTCTCTTTTTTTCTCTTCTTCATTGTTTACTCTATCTTTTGCGATGTCGACTAAGGGGTTTAAAAGTTCTAATTGGAGTTCTTCACTCGTCATTGCAACCAAACAACCAACTAAGCATTGGGCCATGTAGACCTATGGCTTCTAAAACTCACGGATAAATTCCTCCGCACACCAACGCTAAATTTTCGGAAGCAAAGGAAGTCGTTATTATGAAGGATTTTTATTTTTAAATAATAATTTAATCATTATTTTTTTATTTTATATTTTTCTTTAATAGTTGCTCTTGAATTTGCATTGCTTTCGATAATTTTCAATCGTTTTTGTAAGATCTGTATTTTGCCGATCGTATTTTGAGGGTTAACCTTATCTTATACTAGAAAACTAAAAAATATAGCAATGTTCACAGTTAAATCAACAAAATTAGACTCTGGATAACCTCCAAAAACCACACAAGGCTGAGCAGAAAAGTGCAAACAAGATTAAGCTATATAAGTTCTTTCAAAATTTGAGTTAAATTATTAGAACATTTAAAAAAAATGTTTGAGCAAGAAATTTTACAGTATATTTATTAGAGCTTTTGTTAATCGACTAATTCACTAACCGGTTAGTCGATTAACAAGATTTGTTTAAAAAAATAGTCGAGTTCATATAATCCGAAACGAAACGATTCTTTTCGAATTTTTCGACTAAACGACGACAAACAACTAGTCGACTGCTCGTTCATTTTTGATTCTTCGAGTAGAAATGGAAAGATGCAGCTGGTTTTATTAATTTCCGATTCAAATTATATCCAGTGAAGATATAGCAGTTATTTGTGAGGTGTTAGACTTAATAAATATATTCTTCGGACATTCAAAAATACCCAAAGTTTAGCGTTGAAATTTCACTAATTTTGTTAAATTAAACCATTAAATTTGTGAATATTTTTGTATTTTACATAAAAACTAGAAAACGCCGGCATACTGTGTCCTGCTGATGTTAATTTATTAATTGCCATATGCATATACAACTAGAAAACGCATTTCAAAAATATCGGTATGCACCTTGTCCTCGCCGAGACGAACAGTTTGACACTCATATTTTATAAAATAAGTTATACTTAAAAAAAAAGTTGCAACCCTCTTCAAAAAATACTTTGACACCCACATTTTTAATTAAATTCAATTTTTCAAGCAGGTGGTAACCCTCTTCAAAATATAGCTAGCTGTAAATCTTCTCCTTAGTGATATAAATCATATGACCCGAACCTTACATATTTTACAAAACTGGAGTATAACTTAATTAAATTCGACTTTTCGAACAGGTGGCAACCTTCTAAAAATTATATGGTTCATACTCTGAGACGAAGTGTCTGACATTCATATTTAAATATTTCATTTAACTTGTATATAATTAAATTAAATTGAACTTTTCAAACAGGTGGCAACCCTCATAAAGCTAGCATTGAACCTTTTTCCGAGACGTACCGCTTAACACCCATATTCTGCTATTTCATATAACTTGTATATAATTTAATTAAATTTGACCTTTCAAACAGGTGTCAACCAATTCCCAAGCATAAACTATACTCTACGATCTATTTTCATACTTGCCAAATATACATACAAGATTTCATAAAAATTGGTTGGATCCCTTTTAGAGGAATTCGATCATAAACACAGTGACAATAGATTTTTATATATGTATAAGATGTTTTTTCATTCAACATTTTTTCCAATGACCTATAAATCTGATAACTTATTCATTCGATAAAATTGTTTTTAAACCTGGGTAAAAAATTCTCAACAGAGCGTACATACTTGATCATTAGACGAACCAACAAGGTCCTTTTATACTATAACGTGCAACAGCCCCACTTGCCTTTTGGCGCATTGACAAAAATCTCTGCCCCCTTTAAGTCACACGCCAAAATCATTTTCCTCTGCTGAGCGACACGTCCAAGGCGCCTTTTGATTTTTTCTTTGCAAAAACCAGAACTTTCGAGCTAATAAAGATTTTAAGTTGATATAAACGAGCTTCTGGCCAGTTCAGTCGCTGAATTTATTCTTGAGCAGGCGGTCGGAAAAGATGAGTTTCAGGACCACACTTCCTTGGCGGTTGGTATGGGTTTGATTCTAAACCCTGCAACTTGCCTTAGCTTATTGTCTTTTGGTTTCGTGTTGGGCAGATAATCTGAACAAATTTATAATTCCACTCCGTAGAGTTCCGCAAACGCCAATATGCCTTATCTCTGCTGAGCTATGCCACTTTGATTTTACTCTTCGTAGAGACTGACGATATATATGTAAAAATATCTATAATATACTTGAGTGTTACTAAAATCGAAAACCTTAAAATTTTTAAGTTTCCTGCTTGAGGTGGAATACTCCGGAAAGAGTTTTGTATGCGCCATGATATTTCGAATGTATCGATAAAATCTTGTCTATCTCCACAAGAAAAGCTCAAGCTCAGAAATACAATTCAAGAATTCACAAAGTTGCATATTTGGTGTTATTTGCTGAATGTGCTATATGTAGTTTCCAAACAGTTTTATCAGCACTGTTGCTGTTTCACACACAAAGTTTGAATAGCATTAATGCCACCCTGTAACCCATGTTTATTGAGTGTTGTATTTCATCAGCAAATAAAAAAAGAAAAAAACAACATAACACTTAGCAGCGTTCTTATTTCCATACAACTCTTTGTTACAACATAGCACATAGCACGACCTTGTGAACTGCCCAAAGAGTCTTGATATTCCATCCAAAATTCCATTGACATCACTAACATCGGTAGCAGTACTCCTCCTACTAAAACACAAAATTACATTGTGTACCAACTCATAGTGACAGTTTCATGATGATTGAAAAACATTTGTGAACTATGTTGCCCGGCAAGCCAAGCATGTCCTGTCCGAAGAACAATATCATGAGGAAATCCATATGTGTGTTTGACGCTTCGTGCAACTCGTTTCCTCAATGGCCATGTACTCGTATTGCTGAATGCAAACAGGTGAAGGATAGTTTCATGTCGTGTGCGTGTGACTTTTTATTTTCCATAATTTTCGTGCCATTTCGCTAATGTCATTCGTTGGCTAGGGGTTTTATAAGTGTGTGAGGAATGGCACATGTATCACACTGTATTGTGAGGTTTTCAATCAGCGAAATCTACCTGCTGCTGTAATTTCATGACAAACGGCCATTTCTGCCTTTATTGGGCCAAAGAGCAGTACCCTGTAGGATGAAAAATTGTTAATTGCGTTTTCATTTAAATTTCCTTATAAATGATGTAAATAGCTCAGTCGGATGGCTGAAAATAAATTCTAGTCGCCGCAGTATGTAAATTCAACTGGAGACTTCAAGGAGCTCAGGTTTTTCTCCGGCCACTTATACCCCAGAAGACATCATTCATGTGAGTTAAAAGTTATGCTTTGGTACTGAAATTAAAATTTTGATAATCACTGCGATATGTTCTTTATTCTCATCATTTGATTTTAATCTTTCTGGCCAAAATTCGACGAAAAGTCATTTGTTCCTATTTGAAAGCAAAAAACCTTCGCAGGAAGTCAATCTGGATGATATGGTATAGTGGAAGGAAAATCTCGAGCTCTAATTTAGGAAAGCCTGCAATTGTGTCTGCGAACTTGTTCGCCGCTGTGCCATTGTGGAGGGTAAGAAGAGGAAAGCCCTCACATGTTTCTCAGACCTATAGTTCGGAATTACACTTCTTCAGCTTCAGTTCAGTTCATTTGGTATTGTGATTATGAGTTTTATACCTGGTTATAAAAACAGAGGTCAAGTAGAGGAATTTACAAACCAAATCCATTTAGATCGGATCCAAACCTGCTTTGCGGCATATTTGTTATCCTGAGGGCCATCTGCCGTTTCTTAAGCCAATTCGTTGTATACCTATTTAGTAATAAAATACTCGATGGATTTGCAAAACCTAGCTCGTTGTTATGCCCACCAAAAAGTTGAAAAGTGGCTCAAACATACGTCTGAGCGAAAAAAGTGCACCAAACCCATCAGCTAGATCTAGCCCAACGGCAAAAGATTCGACTAGCGTGAAGCCTATGGTCAAGCCAGAGCCAAGCACTAGCCAAGATAATGCATAGGAAAAAGATTGGCTGATCCTACAATGGAACCGGGTCAAAACTAAAGTCGGCGTTGGGTCGGCGTTGGGCGGACTCAGTTCTGGGTTCGCGTCATATCCCCCTCAAAGGAAACGAAGTGCCTCTGAGAGATACTATCGCACCTGGCGCTCAGCCATGAGGATCCTCGACAAGATTCGCAGTGATACGAAAGAGAACCGTAGAGCAGGCGGGAGTGAGCGAAGGCAGAAATCCAAAAGTGGAAACGTTCAGTGAAAAGGAAGAAATCTACCGCAGTGAACCAGCGGCCAACGAAGTCCTTTTCTGAAGTGGGAAGTTAGTGCTGCGGCTGGTATTGATCGTGGTGCCAATAAGAGTGCGATCACTCAGAAGAACTGGGACCTGATAAACTGGAAGCTATGAGGGGCTTATTGAGGTAAATGTCAAAGGAACACTTTTGGGGGGGAAGCGAAGGCACCAAAATATTGTCCGGAAATATTTCCCATGAAATTGTATTTACTATCTTTCATTTCGCTACATATTTTAATAATTTTTCCATTGTTTTTTAAAACAAATTAAGCCGAGACATGAAAGATTTAGTGGGCTTTAAAAAAGTTACATTTTGTAAAATCCATTAATTTTTTTACTACTGGATAGGTATACTTTTAGAAAATATTAACAAATTATGGGCTACATATATTTTTATTACATGTCAAAAACCACACAATCGCATGAATAGCGGCAGACCCCCATACTCGATTTGCGTTTGGAACTTAGAGAGGTGAATAGCGAAAACAGTACACAGCTCAAAAATTATTGTAGATATAAATAAATAATTTACTTCAAAAATAAATTCGTCATTTTGGTTTGTCTGTAACAAGAACTGGGGTTTTGACAAGGATCAAAGGGTGGCCACATTCGTTCAGGTACCTACTTCATAATCCATAGATTTGGGCTCCTTTGCTTCATTATTGTCATGCTTAGTTCGCCTCTTCGGCGCCCACCGTAGCCGAGTGTGAAGCGTGTGCGCGCTTCAATCGGTGGACCCCGGGTTCAAATCCAGGCCGGGGCAAGTAACATCAAAGATTATATGAAAAAAGTTTTTTCTAATAGCGGTCGCCGCTCGTCAGGCAATGGCAAACCTCCGAGTGGATTTTTACCATGAAAACGAAACTTTTCAAAAAACATTCGCGGTTCGGAATCGGCGCACAGTTGTAGGCCCCTCAATTTGTGTTACAACATCAAGATGCTCACCACAAATTAAGTAAGTAAGTAAGTTCACCTCTTCAGTTAATGATACACCTAATTGGGAAATTCGTACCACCATCCTTTCAGAGTTTTATTCCTTTTTGTAATATAAATGTGGTTCCTATTGTAGGCAAAGGTTTTATTAACATATCCGATAGAAATAATTTTATAGGGACTTTGTTTCCAATGCTCTTTTAGTCGTTATTTTCGCGAACGATTTACTCGTACTCCTCTCATCTCGGCGAATTTTTTTAAAATGAAGTCAGCTTATTTTTCTACAGGGTCCTTCGATCTGCACTTACATTCTCATTAATATTTTGCGTACGTTCGCCTGTCAAGTGCGTCTCTTATTCATAGATGTCCATATTGGCTGCGTGTTGTATTCATCGTCTTTTCAGCGTTGCTCTCGTAAATTTCATTTATGTTGGCAACAATAATAATTTTTTTTTGTACTGTTTTATATTCGCTCGACAACGCGAAACGCTCAGCACTTCACATCACTGCACTTGTTGTTCATCTACAAGCCGAGTGAGTTCGCTGTTTCTGTAGCGCAATATTAAGAATCTGTTGCCTTTTACGAGAATGTTGTTCAACCCCCCACTCTCCCCCTCCCACTGCTTGGCAACTGAACGTCGTTTTGTTTTTACCTGCTGTTAATGTTGATGCTGCTGCGTCGTTTGTTGCAACGTTTTTGTTTTTGTTTTTTGTTTCTTCCAACTACAGCAACAGTTGTTGTTCTGCTGTCATGGAAGAAGGAGAAAGGGTGGGGGTGTACTGCACATCATCGAATATTGCAAACGTCATCAGCATCAGAGTAATGTGGCTAACACCGTACTTATATTTTGTAAACATTTACAACACTCACTAACACTCCCACACACCTGTACTCGTATGCAGCTGTAATATTTTTTGTATTCGGTATTCCCAATGTCCCCACCATTTTCAACGCTCCACACACCACATTTTTGATGACCACAATTAAGCCAACAGCGAAAATTGCTGTCATCGGTATTTGGTACACAAAGGTAGTCATAAACAATGAAAAATTCTGCAGTCAAAATCATCGTTCCTTTACATGGGAGAGTTTACTACGGCACATAGCTGCAATAACAACAGCATCAACCTAAATTCACTTAAATCTTGTTGTTGCCAATATTGGCTAGCGTTCGCTTCATAAATTTGATTTTCGTGCGTGTTTTGTCAAGTATTTTGTGACAGCAGAATTTTGTCCGCACTTCAGGTAAACTGAAATATGAAAGCGCTAGAAAATCGGGCAGTATTGGATGCTTTTGATGTGCTAACGGTAAACGAATGTGCACAGTTCGGAAATTGCTATTACGAGTACATACAGTTGGTTCGAAAATGTCTTCTTATTACAGATGATGTTAAAAAATATATTGAACTCATAAAAATTTTTCCACGAAATGCTGTAGCAACTTTTGTTGTTCCAGGCATGCATTATGTATGCAAGTCTACTCCTATATCTACTAATTACTACTAATACTTTTCCAATGCTAGTACTAATTATTTACTACAACTATTTTTTAATAATTTCTACTACTACTTTTACTAATGCTACCTAGAATTACCACTATTAGTTTTATTAATTGCTACAATTAATTACTACTACTGTTTTTCATCAATGCTACTACTGTTTTTACTATTTCCTACTACTAATTTTTAATTAATGCTACTACTGATTGCTACTACAATTTTTACTAATTTCTATTACTATTATTTACCAATGCTTTTACTAATTACTACTACTATTTTTATTAATTACTAATTACTACTACTATTTTTTATTAATTGCTACTACTTTTTTTTTACTATTGCTACTACTAATTACCACTATTATATTCACTAATTTCTAGTACTTCTGTTATTTATATTACAATTATTTACAACTATTAAATTTACTAATTTTTACTACTATTTCTACTAACTTCTACTACTGTTTTTACTAATGCTATTACTAACTTTTACTGTTAGAGCTAATAATTTCTGCTACTAAATACTACTACTATTTTTTTTACTAATTTTTATATTTTTAACTACTTCTACTACTTTTTACTACTACTATTTTTTCTAATTTCTACTACTATTTTTTCCTAATGCTACTACTTATAACTACTACTATGTTCACTAATTTCTACTACTATTTTTACTAAATTAAATATGACTTCTGAAAAATTTAAGAAATAAGAAAAGTTTCGATGAAATGTTAGTATTTTTCTAAAAATTAAAATGAACATATGGCGAAGCTTGACGCCGATAACGTTTATTGGACGCTCCAGCAGAAATGATGAAACTTTTGACAAAGCTTAAATGACCACTAACGCGTTTTTCCCCGTTCAAGGGACAATTGAATTATATTCCCATGCTTCTAACCAAAAAAATCAAAAAATTTACCTGCTCAAAATTTTTTAGGCATTACCAAGCTCCATGACTCTTGAAGCTCCGAAACTTGCTCAGGGTTCAGTGGAAATTCCCCTCTTCTCGACAAATGAAATTAACGACACCATTAGTAAACTGAAAACTGTCAGACTCGATGGAATATCAGCGGAGGTTTTAAAAAATTTACTGCACATATTGACATTGTATATTCAACGCTTGTTAATTTTTAAAATTCCGCTCAGTGCAGTGGAAAGTATCTGAATTAGATAGGGTACCGAAGCTTGGAAAGTATGTCAACGAAGCCAGTTCTTACAGGCCAATTTCGCTTCTGCCTCTATTAGGAAAAATGTTTTCGGAACACGATTAAAGCAAATTATTTCAAGCAAAGAATTTTTACCATGACATCAGTTCTGATTCCGAGAAAAACATTCAACCAAAGTAGGCCGACCTGCTCTGCTATATTTCTGGACGCTGCTCAAGCCTTTGATAACGTTTGGCATGAATGTTTAATTCTTAAACTAAATTCCGTGTAAAGTTATACTAAGAGTTAAATATGAAAAACAATTTTCTACGCTGCAAAAAATCAGCGATAGTGTATGTAGCACAAGGCTGTTTACTTGGACCACCTGCCACATCGACTTTATAAATAAAAATATTCATCACAAAGACATCATAATAACTGGAACCAAACACAGCCAAATACTTGGGTATGTCATTTGACGTCATGCTAAAGTGCAAAAACACATAAAAGTAAAGTACAAGGATCTAAGGATAAAGTACGCGAATTCAAAGTGACTTATTGGAAGAAGGTCCAAACTTCCCATTAACAATAAACAAGTTATATCTAAGGACTAGAAAAAACCGACAGATGTTATTCTGCTTATATAAATTTATAAATTACCCTTTGCATGAGTAAAACAAAGGCGTTTTGATTTCTGTCACATACAACATGTGGCATCCCACTCAAAAATATTGATATGCGCCTTACCCTCGCCCGAGGTGACCAGTTTGAAAGCCTCATTTTAATATTTTTTACCATTGTGTATAATTTTATTAAATTCGACTCTTAAAAAAGGTGGAACCCCTTTTCAAAATACAACCTTTGAACTTTCGCTTTAATTCGACTTTTCTGGCTGGTGGTAACCCGCTCCAAAATATAAGTACGAACCTTCTCCCCGGCGAAACTAACCCTTTGACACACATGTTTTAATATTAATGTAATTTAATTATATTCGACTTATCAGCAAAGGGTGGCAACCTTCTTCTAATTATAGCTAGCAGTAAACCTTCTCCTCAGCGAAACA
The DNA here is from genome assembly GCA_951828415.1 of Anomoia purmunda. Classification (NCBI taxonomy): domain Eukaryota; kingdom Metazoa; phylum Arthropoda; class Insecta; order Diptera; family Tephritidae; genus Anomoia; species Anomoia purmunda. Next base: position 126,215,309 of record OX639994.1, read on the forward strand.
AAAACGCCTGAAACTCATTTTATAATATTGTATATATTTGTGTATAATTTATTAAACTTCGAATTTTAAACAGATGGCAGCCCTCGCCAAAACATATCTCAGCGAAACGAACCCTTTGACATTGACATTTTAATATTTCATGTAACTTGTGTGTAATTGAATAAAATTCAAATTTCAATCAGGTGGCAACCTTCTCAAAAATATATTTTAGCGAAACGAACCCTCGAAATTTTAACATTTCATATAACGTGCGTGTAATTGAATTAAAGTCGATTTTTTAAAGTGATGGTAACCCCTGTCCAAAATATATGTATGAAGTTAGCTATAAACCTACTTTAAGAGACGAACGGCTTGACACCCATATTTTAGTGTGTATTTCATATAATATATACATATATTTTAAATAAATTGGACTTTCAAAAAGCTGGCAACCTCTCCCAAGTGTAAAATATACTTTTCGACTTATTGACCTAGTGAAAGCTGAATTCAAATGTTTTATATCTAAGAGATAAAACTCAATAAGAAAAATGCCAAGAATCAGTCGAGTTAAAATAATAATTGATTCGAATACGGCCAAAATATAGTTGGAACATTATGATGACGAATGAAGGGCAGGAGGAATTGTCGAAGACACTCCTTCACGTAAGTCCCCCGGGTTGATGGTTCCCATAGTGAAGAACGGCGTGGATTTATGCCCACATTCACAAATGGCTTGCCAAGTTAGAATTTTTCTGCCAAAATTTTCTATCTGGATGGTTTTTTTCCAATTCAGAAATTTCTTCTTCAGACTGCAAGCAGTAAAATTGGTTACCAGGCAATGCCCTCAAGTCCCTTTTTCAAACTAGTTTCGTCGTCCATAACCACACAAAAATTTTGATTTGCCAGCTGTGTCTCATACAACTTACGCGCAAGGGATATGCTTTTTTAAGTTTGATTTTCACTTCGTTTTAGAACTTTTTTCCTTTCATAAGTTTTTATACCACTTTTCTTCTTGATTTGTCGTTTTAGCTCTTTAGCGACATCTCCTGTAGGAATGGAGCGGGTTTTCGTAATTATGGCTATTACTTTCTTCTTCCCACCTTCCTTAATGCACAAAACCGTCCTTCGTGTCATAAGATGATCCGCTGAGTTTCGCCTACTTTTAATAGCCAATATTGAGGTTATTCGTCCAAATGTACAACAATTTTTTGCGGAGCTTATCGTTCATATATAATTTCTTCGTTGTTCATGGCTTGACTGCAGAAAATAACTAAAAATTTTGCAGCGAGTTTAAAATTTGCAGAACTTTCTGTACCGGTACTAAAATAAGTTTCGGAAAAATCTAAGAACGGCAGCTTATGGGTAACTCGTTGAGACTTTAACTTAAGCCTAACTTTTTAGCCATCCCCTGAAGATGCATTCTACAAAATTAAATTTTTCTTTCTGGAACTTTAGCTCAGACTTCCTTATCAGTAAGGCTATACAATTTTAAAGTAACAGCTAACATGTCGAAAGGATTGAGACGGAAAACTAAAACTAGTTTTTATAATTTTCAAAAACAGACCTTATTTCATATGCGTTCGCCGATATCGATTTATTTTACATATATTTTAGAAACATGCGCCAATGCAATGCTTAATTTCCACTCACACTCGCGCAGCCGAAACAAATACAATTATGCAATGTTTTTCGTTATAAAATTTCACACTTGCAATTCAAATTTTAAATACGTTTGGCAACGATTCAATTTCACACTTCAAAACAAACAACCAGAGTACCGGAAATATGCCTTTTGGGCTAATTTTAATCTGATTGTGCAGGGTGACGTTACATCAAACTAAATCACTTGACATTTGTAGAATAAAACAACAGCAACAAATGGCAGCAAACCATTTGGACGACTGTCAAAGAGAATGTCGCTAGCAGTTAGCTCAATTTTTCACTTGAACATGAACTGAGGGAGTGTAATGTGACAAAACTGGCACTTCAATCGTCATTCGAGTGACACAAGCCGAAACGACATAAATAACAACAACTGCAATAATAATAATTTACATCAAATTGAAAACTTCGCTTTAGTCTACCCGGAGGCGTTGAAACTCGTCAAGCGTAGAGTAATATTCATATTTTTGATAGACTAAATACAATTTGGAGCAAGTGTTCATTGCGACGCACACCATTTGAACTCGTCGGCACATACACAAAGAGACACGCACACACATACTCATACTTAGTTTGCTTTTAGGCGTACACGCTGAGTTTTGTTATATTTTATTTTCTACAGGTTTATTAATGTTTTCAAAAATACTTTCGTATGCATTTTTGTTTTTTGTTTTTTTTGAGCAGCAAATCGTTTAGCTTTGCCGAAATTTATTAAAATATTATTGTGTGCTGCCGAGCGCGCATTGCTTAGATGATGCTTTGGTGAAATGGCTAGCCGTGTGATAGCATCAGAAGTTAACAACGAAAGTGGAGTTTTTTCTCTTATTCATTCAATTTTGTTTTTTTTTAGATCAAAAATTATATATTCTTTCCGCTCACGCCTCACTGCGCACCTCCTGGCATTCGGCTGGGTGGCTGTTGGCCCAACAAATTGAAAAGTTCAAATTGAATTTGAATTCAATTTCGTTTCATATGACCTGTTTTATTGTATGTAGATACTTCGCCCTTTCTCTCCCCCTAGCGCTACCAAAACATACCATTTGAAGCTCATGAGCAGCCAGTGGATTCATAGCTGTTTGTGAAAATGAAGTTAAGCAGTGAATGAATGAATGAAATGAGTTAGCGCAATACTTATGTAAGTGGTTGAGTAGTTGAGCATGTGATTTGATTGAATGTGTGTTTGAATACCGCACACATGCATATAAACATACGAAGTAAGTATAACTGACGAATGTGCGCTGTTTGAAGGATATCTAATTTATTTTTTTTGCGCTTTTTCTATTAGCAAATTTGCCGAAAAGCAGTTAAATGTTGCACAAAAAAGGTTTAGCTACAATTTTCGAGTACTTGAGCATAAATTAAATTTGTAATAAATTTATCATTTTCTTTCATATTTTTCTTATGTTTTTTTTTTTTTTTTGCTTTCACTGCTCTCTTTGAGTTGGCAATCCCTTGAGGGAGCCAAACGAATATGGCAAATGTGAATAAAATGTTTTAATGGGAATTTAGCAAGTTTCTTTATATGTCTTAGGGTGGGTTGAATTATGCTGATGAAAATTTTTCGACAAATCATAAAGTATTTGCAAACTCTGTAGCTAATTATAAAGGCTAGTACTAAATTCAGAGTCGCGAAATTTCGCAATATGCATCTGGAATTCCGTGAAAAGTTGCTGGCAACCAAAGTGAACTAAACGCCTAAAATTTGCTGCATAAAGCAAATAATATAAAAAAATTCCTTAAATGAAATGGCATATTGTCATATTTCGCGCAATTTTAAATGGCAAATACATTTTCAATGTTGCGAAAAACTGTTGCTGGCCTCATGTCGCCAAGATGTTGATAATGCAGTTTGCATGGATTTTGACAGCTATTTCATGTGAAACGCGAACTTAGTACTATGCTTACAGGAAATGTAAAAGAAATCATAAGACAGAAATACATTTTCAAAGTTGCGAAAAAATGTTGCTGGTCTCATGTTGCCAAGATGTAGATAATGCAGTTTGCATAGATTTTGACAGCTATTTCATGTGAAACGCGAACTTAGTACTATGCTTACAGGAAATGTAAAAGTAATCATAAGACAAAAATGAGTTTTCACCCTGCAGAGTTTCAAAAGAAAAATTCAGCTTATCACAAAAGTTCAAAATTTTGTAAACAACATTTTTAGAAACTTTTTGCAAGTGTGCTTTTTTGAAGATATATTGTTGCTAACTTTGTTGCGTTTTTTGTTCCATATAAAAATAAATTTCGCCCATGCGTTATAAAGTAGAACGTTTTTGAGTTTATCTAATCATGCCCAATATGATGCTACTTAACTGTTGGAGCAGATAAAAATGATTACTATCCGTGTACTAAGTATTTGTTAAGTATGTATTTATTAAGAACCACCAAAATTTCTATCGGCATACATAATTCAATTCTAAATTACGGCTAGTACTAACTTTACAGCCGTGAAATTTCACCAGCAACCAAAATTATCAAAGCGCCTGAAATGTGCTGCCTAAAATACAATAATGCAAAAAATTTTTAATACATTTTAAAATCTGTCAAAAATGTTGCTGGCATCATGTTGCCAAGATGCTGTGAGCCTTTTCACGGCGTGAACTGAGTACAAAACTCTGTTGTGGGAATGTCGTGGAATTTCACGCATATATCACGGCAAACCATTTTATACGGATTTGATAGCTCATTTCACGTGAAACAGGAACAGAGTACTTTGATTTAGATAAATATGTCATTAAAAATATGCAGAATACTGACCGAAAAAGTTGAATAATAAATTCGTCGCGAAATTCGCATGGAAAAAAGTGATTTGGAACATGGACTCAAAATTGATAGAGCGGCTTGCATTATGAATCTCCATATCAAACAACTTACTTATTGCAGAATACATTTGAAAAATCCGAAAGCATGTGATTCAACTGATCTATATTGTTTTCTATGGGCTTTCGTGAAGTTATTGCCTTCTGCGAACAAACCGAAAACTTTGGATGCCTTTGAAGATGAAATTGTCCGAACCATTATCGAAATACAAAAGTGGCCAAATAATTTTACCACTATACTAAGAAATGTACACACCACCTGTGGCTGTCACACACGAACTATGTTTGAAACACAAATGACATAAAATAATCGTTCTAATATTACCTTCGTTATCAGTTTCATTCCTCTAAAAAATTCTCTTACGCCATACGTTCAATGAAAAGTCATTAGAGTGCTATCCTCTACACATTTTGAATTAGCAGAATGAGCATCAAAAGAGTTGTAATAATAGGTGGTCGGTAGATGATCGCAGGGATTAAAAAACTGCTCAATTTATGACACTGTGTGTGTTCTCTAATGCTCTATTAATTTGAAGCCAGATATGAAAATTGGGATCTAATTGGGATCTGAAAGTACAAAGATGATTCAGCAAAAGGTTCAGGTATTATGAACCAAGGTTGAAACTGTGACAATGGGTGGTTGGTTATCTTACGAGGTTTCAGGCAAGGTTAAGATGTTAATTTTTATTGCAATGCATAAACTGCATTTTTGGTGTTTTTTCCTACCATTGTTATTATGATGGAAATTGTAAATCCAAGATTATTTTTGATCGAAAAAATAAAAATCACAAAATACATGATAATAATTTTAATAAAACTAATAATTTCGCCTATTAAAATATGCCATTAAATTAAAATGAATTAAGATATTTTATTCAAAATTAACAACCAAATCAAGAACAAATCAGCATCGGCTCAAAATTTGATCGATAATAATCGAAAAATGCCGTTTCCCCAAAACCGAATTGAAATAAAAAAATGATGTTATAAAAAAATTAATACTTAAAGTATATTACAACTGTACATAATCTTCCCAACAACTAAGCAACCTTGTAGCTACAGTGTTGTCACGATAAATTAGGAGTGTGAATGTACTTGGTTATGCAAAGTATTTTGGATGGAAATAATTAGTTTACGTTGTAATGTGAACAGGGGCTTTAAGGAGCAAAGGACATATGTACTCGTCGAGGGAAAAGTTCATCTTCAACTTTGCTGGATAAGTTACCTGTTCTAGGTTGAAGTTGACCAGGTATAATATTTTTTTTGGACTTTGTCAGTTGCCTTTCGTAGTCAACATAATCGTTTTCACCAAGAATAGAAGAAAAAATACGTTCAAAACAAAACTCGAATGTATGTATCTAATCGTTATATCATATGTCATACAAATCTGTTTTAACTTTTACTTAGAAGGTTTTTTTTTTGCCTAAATCATTGCCAACACGTTATTTTGCGATTCTTATTTTTTCGATTGTTTTTTAATTTTCATTTTTTCGATCAAATTTGTTCCATATTACGTGGTTTTTAATAGTCGTTATTATTGAAATTAAAATAATAAAATCATATTTTGGAATTTTTTATTTTTTATTTTTTATTTTTTGATCATAAAACAAATATTATTGGTAGCATTGAATCGATAAATTTTAAATTCGAGTATCACAAAATATCGATTGAATTTGATCGAAGGAAATCATAAGTCAATTATAACGATTAAATCATGATTTTATTTTATTAAAATTATAACCGTGATGGTACCTGGTATTCACATGAAAAAATTTTTATTTGAAAATGCCAGAGGAATCGAGCTCATAGCTTTCTCACTCATATATATATATATTGGGACTTCGCTAACCTTCAAGCCGCTTCTCTAAAGGTCAGAAGTGTTCAAAAACCAAAAGTGAGTAAGTAGTCTATTCTGAGCATCGGATTGACGTGGTTGGTTTTGACGCAGCGATGCCCCATTGAAATTTTCCTCTTTGATCTTTCTTTATTAATTTCTTTTTTTTTGACGGTCTCAAAGCGGGAATTTGGCTTTACTTTGAGGCCGTTAGGAGTAGCTTCTCTATTTAAATCTTGTACATGCAAATCGTTTGCTATGAGTTTGAAGATAGAAGATGTAACTGCTCTTGGGTAAATCCAAAACATTTTTGTGAATGAAAGTAGGTGAATTTTTTCTAATGCGGAGATCTCCCAAATTGATAACATTAGATCTGTTCTACGCTTTCGGAAATGCAATGCGAGTAAAATCCATTCGAGATATTCTTACCAAAAACCTATATGTAAACAAAAGTGAAAAAAGAGGGATACATAAATATAATTTTATTTCTATGTAGTTTCCATAGCCAAAAGCTTCATGCCATAAAATATTATAGACTACGAGTATTACTAAAACTCGATCGAAGTTAAATATTTAATTTTTACGAGCGCCATATGGTATAAATGTTTTCCAAAATTGTTTGCCGTAAACGAAGTGAAAATCAAAAAAAGAGGAAATAAGCTGCAAATGCAACGGTAATTGCATTGCAATGCAATTTTACAAAACCATCCAAAGATAGAGAGAGAGAAGTGGCACGGCAACGAGCCACTGCAATGGCTGCAACAAAATTTTATGTGACCCTAAAATGCATTTTCAAAACCTACTAAATATCTTGTTTTTTTTTCTCAAAAGATATTTACATTTTATGCACTAAAAATGTCGTTACATTTTATAACAAGCGCATGGAAAAGTAAAAGTGGCTTGAGAGGGAGAGCCACCACACACTTGTTTTATCTTCCCTTCTCTCTGTTTTTCTCCCTCTTAGGTGCTGTCATTTCTATGCTTTGCCTTCTGCCTTTTTGCGCCCACTTACTTACCATTTGCCATTTTTCGTTCGCTTGTAAATGTTTATTAATTTTATTGAACAATTAATTAAATGCGGCAAATGTGTTGCAACCGTAAAATGCAACTGCACTCGCAGAGTAAATATGGCAAAAAATAAAAAAAACAAAACCAACAACATCAACCTTTGTTCAACGAAAGTCATAAAAACAGACAACTCCATCAGTTGGCCAAAACCGGCATCGATTGGGTGGTTTGGGGCATTGGAAAAATACGAAAACGATGACTGTGTAAATTGCATTTTCATACACTGGATGCTGCACCCAGCTAGACAGCCGCAAAGTATGCAACGTTCTCAAAACGCAGCGCACACTCAGTGGCAATGTAGAGTGTTGAAAGCATTTGTTGTTGTTGTTGTTGTTGTCTCATACTGCACTAGCATTGGGTGGCTGGGCCTTTATGTTTATGCTGAAATTAAAATACCACAAAAAGGACGACAGACACACCTAACTAATTTGGCATGGGATCCGCTCATAACGACATTGCTCATATTTTCCATGAAAATCCTTTAGTAGCCTTTTAGGCGTTTACTCGTGCAGTTGTTAATTGTTATTGTATTGCATGTGATTTTTGCTAGATGTCCTATCGTTTTGCTCAGCCGTTTGTTACGCTTTTTTGTTTTGTGTCCTTCAACAGCTGTTCCATTTACATCTTCCACTGTTGCTCCATTTCTGCCTCACTGCAGTTACATTTGTCCTTGTTTGCCCTTTTTGAAAGCTACGCTGGCTGCATTTTATATGCACTTTGCCCATATGTTGCTACAGGATGCACTCAATTAAATTACAATTGCAACAAATTTACATTTTCTTCAATTGTTATGTGGGGCATCCTCTCGGTAAGTTGGGAGTTGTTGCCAACGGAGGCGAAAGTGGTTGGTACACAAATCGTTTATGTTAACAATTAACTGTGATTGCACGCACGCATCCAAACGATGATTTTGGGTAGTAAAAATGAATGGGGGTTTTATTATAGGGAAACTTATCTTCTGGTTAAATAAATTCCGAATTGATTGCGGGCGGTAAGGCTTCAGAGCTCATAAATTCCTATAGTCGCAATCTCATGGTAATGAAGGTGTCACTATTTTGGGTGTTGACTAAAAGCTTTCAGAAATTTCATCATATCAAGTCTACCTAGCTAAAGTAAAGGTATAATGCGTCCCAGAAACCCCACTAAAAATGCGTCAGTGCAGGTATAGGAGAAGACAAAAAAAAGTTAAATATAGGAGGAGTAGTGGTTGTAGGCGTTAGTAGTAAGAAGTAGCGTTGGTGAAAATATTAGTAAAATATAAGTAGAATTAGTAAAAATAGTAGTATAAATTAGTAAGAGCATTAGTAGTATAGTTAGTAAAACTAGGCGTAGAAATAGTGAAAATAGTAGTAGAAATTGCTAAAAGCAGTAGTAGTAGTGTGATTAAAGTAATGTAGAAATGTGTGAAAATAGTAGTACTAACTACAATATAAGTAGAATTAGTAAAAATAGTAGTAGAAATTAGTAGGAGTAATGGTAGTATAATTAGTAAAAATAGTAGTAGAAATAGTGAAAGTAGTAGTAGAAATTGCTAAAAACAGTAGAAGTAGTATGATTAAAGTAATAGTAGAAATGTGCGAAAATAGTAGTAGTGACTAGAATATAAGTAGAATTAGTAAAAATAGTAGTGGAAATTAGTAAGAGTAATGGTAGTATAACTAGTAAAAATAGTAGTAGAAATAGTGAAAATAGTAGTAGAAATTGATAAAAACAGTAGTAGTAGTGTGATTAAAGTAATAGTAGAAATGTGTGAAAATAGTGGTGGTAATTAGTAGTAGCATTAGATAAAATAGTAGTAAAAATTAGTAAAAATAGGAGCAGAAATTAATAAAAATAGTAGTAGCAACTAGTAGTGGTATTAGTAAAAATAGTAGAAGAAACTAGTAAAAATAGTAGTAGTAATTAGTAGTAGCATTAGATAAAATAGTAATAGAAATTAGTAAAAATAGTAGTAGAAATTAATAAAAATAGTAGTAGCAACTAGTAGTAGTATTAGTAAAAATAGTAGTAGAAAATAGTAAAAATAGTAGTAGCAACTAGTAGTAGCTTTAGATAAAATAGTAGTAGAAATGAGTAAAAATAGTAGTAGAAACTAGTAGTAGTTTTAGTAAAAATAGTAATAGGAATTAGTTACAGCATTAGTAAAAATAGTAGTCGTAGTGATAGTAGGAGTAATTTCTGATTGTAGTGGTAGTAGTTAGTAGTAATAGTTGTAGTAGTAATAGCAGTAATAGTAGTGGCAGAACTTCTTATCAAATGGCACTGAAGTAATACTGAAATGGTCCCAAGCTACATATGTGATATAATTTTTATATATGTATACCACATATTCTATTATATTCTATTCTATTCTAGCGCAACGTCTTGTCGGACAGCCAAAGTCAGCTATATCAAAACCTCTCTCAATGTGATAAATTATTACACAGTAAATAGTTTTCCAAGCGACTATAAATATGTAATTGATTTTGGTTCCGATAAGTATAAATCTAAAAAAAAAACCTTGAGAACGAATTGAACTCAGACAAAGTTCTATTAATAAAAGCGTTTCCATTGTATACAGTTTTATTTAAACCAATACGGAAAAGGTCAAAAACAACGAAGATTTCTGCATAGCACATTAAAAGCCATTCTCGCAAGAAGGGAAGACCAGTCAATTTTGACCGAGATGATGTCGAGAAAAAAAGGAAAAAGACCAAAAGTATATATCTAATATCTAATGATAGTATACTGACAATTGGCAGCGAGGCTCTTTAGATGCAATCGGGCCAGAAAAGTTTAAGGTGTGCAAAGCAAAATTTAAAGAATATTTTCGGCACTATCTTCAATCAATTGACATGAACAGCATTAGACCGAACAAATGTAGAGAAAAGTATCTTAAGCGTTATGGGTCAGAAAGGCGCAAAGAATGACGCCTAGCAATTGCCAACATAATTAGACAGTTTGATGAAACAAGTTTTAAAAATTTTCGAATGATTGCAGAACGGTGTTTGCTGAATGGTACGATGTGCAAAGAGAGTTACTTTGTGAAGTTTTTTGATATTGAAGATAAGGCGATAACTCACGCATCAGCTATAGAGCTTATTGGGCTGTGATAGAATAATTACCGAAACATTAAAGCAGCTAACCTCAGACAAAATTTTTATATGCTCAGCATAAAGAAGAAATCGAAGAGAAACAAGAATAAATAGATATAACGTATGAAGGGGATTAAAAATAATGTTAAACGAAACTCCATCAATGACAACGTTAGTGCTCCTGTTGCCCAAATACGATCTCATCCGTTCCAAAAAAAGGTAGAATGTAAACAAAAATTATACCGTCAACATCGGTCAGAGAAGAGTTCATAATTGTTTTTAACTCTAACATTATATCATCGACCCTAAGAATTAGGGATTCAAAATCGGGTGCAGAAAATAAATTACTTGCGCGGTTTCCCAGGTTGTCCATCAAATCATCTTCTCTAAGAGCGTCATCTGCAGTGTTGGCAGAATTTTTGAAAGTGCCAAATAAGCCAAATAAAAGAAAAATAAAACTAAAAAAGGCTTAATCAAAATTTGTTTAGGGCTTAACTTATAAATCAATAATTTAAAAATTTTTTTCGACTTTAATAAATAAATTTTGCTTATTTAAACGCTTCGGCTGCCGATGCCGACACCAAGATGCACACTACAAATTTTAGGAGAAGTTCGGCCAAAATCGCTTATGCCGTTATAGTGCCAATTAAGTAAGTAAGGAAAAGCTTTAGAAATAATGAATATTTATAATGCGTGGTAGTTTGTTCATACGAAAAAATTAATTTATATGTCACGTATTTATATCTTCATCATCAGATAAATTTGAGTATACACACTATGTATATTAGAAGTGTTCATAATTTGAACGAATTGCGAAATCATTACAACACTTTTCTTCGTTCTTCAAGCTATGTATTTCTAATACTGAAAATGTTAAATGAAACATTACTGAATTTTTTTGAAGTTTGCCATTATTATAAAGTGCTACTACTGAGAGCAAAGCCAATGTCAAACAAAAGGAAATTAAAAAATAAACAATTCAAAATATTCAAGTTTGGTTTTGTTTCAGACAAAAAATAAAGTTGGATGTGCGAGAATGGGAGTTTGACAATTTTTTATATTCTTAACAAACTTCAAAAATGTCCCAGTCAAAAATGTCCCTAATAAATATTTGTAGCATGAAAAAGTTAAATAATTTTAAGAAAAAGCTAAAAAACTAACATGACTAGAAGCTAAATTAAAATTTTAATTTTTTTTTTTTTAAAGTGAAATAAAGTAAAAGCTAGAAATGGCAGCACTGGTCATCTGTCGTAACATCAGGCGAAAAAATCAGCAAATAGGGTAGCAGCTTCGCTCATGGAAGAGTCAGCGACTTTATTATAGAAAATCTTTTTGAAAATACTGCAAGTGTTTTTTTCTTGATTGAATGTAAATTTAAAAGTTCTTTGGGTTATCTCTAATTTGCCAGATGCATAAGCTTTTTCCAGAAGCACGGCAATCGATATTTATTCTGCTTAATTACAGTGATAAATTTCTGGGCTATTCTAATAAAAACCCTGTCTTCGCATGAAATTCAACAGGCTAGGAGTGTTCCCGGTATATGCCAAAAACTTTCACTAGAATGAATGAATCAAGTTATAGATTCGGCTCGAGCTTTGAGTACACATCAATCCTAAATAGTGTGAGTTCATTGTGAATAGGAAAGCGTAGTGTTAAGCTCTGGTGTCAATGGCAAATAAATCTACAAACAATCATAAAGTCAAAAAATTAAATGCGTGTATTTTATTTCTCAAAGTTCTCAAATTATTTACGTTTAAAGCGTTGATTAAAATACAACCAAAATCGCATAACCCATCATATAAAAAACAATTTCAAACATTTTGTTTTGCATACGTTGGCACAATTTGTTGAAAGTGGCTTTCGAGTGGTCGATATGCTGCACTTGACGATAAGTGAATGAGTGGGGGAAGGGGAGAGCGTGTTGGAACTAATGTTACTTTTCTGGCGGCTTTTGTTGCTTTTTGTTGTGACACCAGGAAAACAATACGTTCAACAGAAAATAAAAAAATAAATGCAAATAAAAGGAGTAGAAAAATGAAGAAAAAATCACCCTTGAAAATATAAAAACCACACATACACTTACAAACACGCGATATTACAAAGAATTATGAAATATATGAACACATGAAGGACCTTTGTCCATTTTTGCCGTATTTTACGTCCTCTAACGATTCAATGATGCCAATTCGAGTGGTGTATGAATGTAGGAACGCATAAACCTTGGCCGAACATGCGTGAAATCTTGATTGCGAATTAAAAAAAAAATGTTGGCAAAATAAATAAAAATTTACATTTCGCTGCCATAAACAGTTTTAAATTTGAATTTCTCAAAAAAACACACCGGTCAACAAACACACACACCGCTTGCGATCGTAGGTGTGTTTGCATACATATGAAAAGTGCCTGCATGTGTGTGTGTGCGTGTGCAGAGAATTGTGAAAAAAAAACAAATTGAAAGAAAAATATGTTCAAATGCAAATTGAAATTGACGCTTAAGTAAACAATGTTGTTCATACTCATCGTAAGCATCAAATTTGCGTTCATTGCATCTTGTTTTGAGGGTTGGATGAGAGTTGGCTGTACGCTACGCAAAAGTGGGGTAGGTGAGGTGAATTAATGCTCGTCCTTCTGTTGCTGATGGCGCTGATGATGGTGCTGGCTTGTATTTTATCGACTTACAGATATCCTTTACTAAATACTCACATTAAATGATATTTTTTTGGTTAAAATTAACAAACAAAAAATATTAGATGGGGGACAAAATTTGCGTTATAAGCCAATGCAATAAAAGCATTGCTACATTTCGCTACTAAAAACCTTAGCTAAACATTCTTGGGCTTTCGAGCACATTGTAATTTAATATATGCTAACTAAGTAATTTGTGCTGCTGCCGGCTAAGATGCAATGGATACAGTTTTAGCTCGGTCATTGGGCATTCAAGGATACTTGCCAGCTTCGACTTTGTCCCTCCGGAAACGGATTGCTGTCTGCCAGCTCCGGCCCGTGGTTGCTCCTTCTCCACTCACATCCCGCGAAGGGTGGAATGGGGGAAGCGCAGCGTTTGGGGCGGGAGGACGGGTGAACTTTTTCACGGACGGCTCGAAGTTGGACGGAAAGGTTAAGGGGTGGCTTCTGCGAAGAGTTCTCCCTCAGCCGAACATTCAGGCTTCCGGACTATTGTAGTGTGTTTCAGCCAGAGGTGGCCGCAATCAAGGATACAGCCAACTGGCTACTCACCAATGCAATGCCCACTAGACGGGCTAACAATTATTCTGATAGCCAGGCCGCTATTAAGGCCTTAGGATCGCTAATGATGAGATCAAAACTTGTCGGGGAATGCCTGACTTTTCTCGCAGCAGCCTCGGAGCCTCTCGACATTATACTAATTTGGATACCGGGCCTTAGCGGCATTGCAGGGAACTGCATGGCTGATGAGCTCGCTCGGCAGGATACCCTGTAAGTTATTACTCCATGCAGGGAGAGGGTGGGGGCTCCTTTAGCTGCCTACGGACTTCTCTTGGACAGATGTACAGACAACAAGACAAAAGACAGAAGACAAAATTGCAAGGACCCTCTGGCCGAGAGTGGATCGTGGGCGCTCAAAGGAACTGAGGTCCGCTTACGAGTACTAAGCGGCAACTCTCGACCCTCGTAGGTGTTCTGACTGGTCATTGTACGATGGGTATCCATGCGGTTTGGTCTGAGCACAGTCTCTGACCCTTTCTGCCGCAGCTGTATGGAGGATGATGAGGTGGATTCATCTTTTCATTTTCTGTTTAGCTGCCCTACCTTTGCGAGACTGAACTAGGCTCGTACTTCTTTAGTACTCCAATAGAGCTTTCTGTGATGGAGATAGGTGATTTGCGTGACTTCATTCGGGGTACGCAACGTTTCTCCGGTTAATCATTCTAGGTTTTCCGATTTATGTTACCGTTCATTTAACAGGTGGTATCACAATGGACTCCTCTTCTATGTCTAAGTGAGTTCCTATTGCGGGAACTACCACATGAACCTAATCTAAGTAATTTGTGGTTTTACGGCACGTCTATATCCTTTTTAAAAATAATTCTGAATTCCATTGATTAAAAAACCTTCGATTTGGTTTCCATGATTGAATATTGTTTAATTCTCGTGTTTCATTTATAATCAGTTAGCAATCCTATTCTAATTTAAATTCAAAATTTTTTTGGAGCGATTTACATCTCACGCTGCTGTTCTCGTTCACAAACGATATTATCAGGAATACCAGCAACCCAAGAATAATAGAAAATAAGATTGGGTCTTTCTGCCCTGAGAGCAACTTAAAGTGAATACGACAACATTTCTGAAAGTTTTGTTAGCATTGTTTGTGTAAAATAAAAATAAAATACTTTCGATGTATATTGAAATGGTTTGCCATAATCCCTTGTCAAGTTTGGTTTGGCTCACTTTGTTTGTCTTTTTTTTTGTACAAAATTGAAGTCTGTGTCTAAGCGAATAATGAAAGAAATATGAAAATCAGCTGACACCGGAAAATATGAGAGTTGGCATACTTTCAGCGTTGAATACACGCAAAGCGAAGCAAGGTTTTATCTAGGGTACCCCTTTATACTAACATAAATATTTTAGAAAAACTAGTGCAAATACAGATTGGAATGAGTGGAAAGTAACCCCATGCCCAGATCTAAACTAATTTTTGTAACTATAGCAATCAAGGCGAATTTATACAAGGTGGTGTTATACAATCAGCTGATTTCTTGTTCTTCTTTCCCAATTCGCTTCTGTTGTTTGTTTATATTTTTAATTTCTATTTATACGATCAAAGTAAAAGTGAAATTTGTGTGAAATTTGTGAGCTGAAAAATTATATTTATTGAAGTAAAGCTAATAAAAATTTAAAAATAAAATGGGAAAGTGTGCCTTGTGCAAAAAAAAAGTGAAACACGAAACTGGACCGTTTTTCCAGGTTCCGAAAGAGGAATCGATTCGTTTGGTGTGGTCCAGGTCGTGCCAACTGCAGTTAGAGAGTAAGGACCTTATATGCGGAGACCATTTCTTGGATGCGGATAAGGTGTGCGTTGGAAAGATGGCTAGATTACTACCAAAAGCTGTTCCATTTGCAGAATCCGTGTGTGGTTCCAGCTCTAACTGCATGTTGGCATCTGACTCTGGATTCAACTCACAACCCAGGTAACGTGTAATGTTTTTATCCAAAAGAAAGGATGTTAGGCTACTTATATTTTAAATTCAGAATGGCCGTCGATGTAACAAACTTCCAAATGCCAAATATTGATTGGGAAGCACATATCTGCTTGTGACATTGAGGGCAATACTCCGATCTGTAAATACATAGATACTAAGATATGTAGATGGAATGGCAAGTTTTAATGCATCCACAATACATAGGCGCAAAAAAATGAAAACTTACCATATTAATTGCTCGATCAGCCAATTGCGCTAAATGCATAAGATTCCTGTGTAGGGACATGTGATACGTCATGCACTCTTGCGCTTTACCCATATTTAGTTTAAAATTCTTCAATTGTTTTGTATAAAACCACAATTGTTATCTGGAATTTTTTGTATTTGTGCTGGGCTCGGAGATGGTGGCATACCGCCACTTTGGGCTGATTGCGGAGGTGGTACACCGCCCATCATACCTCCACCTCCTACAGTGGAAAGTGGCCCAATTGGTCCGCTGGTATTGTCAACCATGGAAGGCCCTCGCTGCATAGAGCCACCGACTCCCATTGGTACACATGCTGGTCCGACCATTCAACACAAAAACACGATTTTTCATTAATTTTTTTGATTTGTTTTCAAATTTTGTCAATGTTTTCTTTTCAATTTCTACATTTGCTATGCCAGATTTTGACATGACACTCCAGGGCGAATACAGATTTTTGACATTTTGCTCGCAAAATTACACAAACAAAATACACAGCGGATTCGCTTTGTTTATCTTGCTATCATCTTCGATGGATACGCCTTGTATAGCAATTATCGTAATTATGGGTCTTGGTTTGACAAGATTTCGCGATACAAAAATGTGATATGATGCAATTCGCATTTAATTCTCTGCCCAACCCTGATTTGTGCAACGTTTTTGCGAAACTATCTGTCAAACTGCACTGCAACTAAATGAACAAAGTAAAATTCATATAAGGTGGTTGCGTTCCATTAGTTGAGTATTTGTTCCAACTTCGTCTTGCGTGGTGAAAATGTCAAAATTGTTTTGTTTACATTTTCACTTTACACGTATTTATGTTCGAATAAGGTAATTCTGCTTTCTTTCTCTTTCCACCCGCTCGTTTACTTTATATTAATTGCAAATCTCAAACAGCGGCAATAGAAAGTGAAGTGGATTAACTTCGATCTGAGATGATTTACAGCAAAAACAAAATTTCAGTTTGACAGATTTTGAATAGGCGAAAATAGGAGCTTTCACCCCATGTTTTCGAACGCCGCTCACTTCATGACTAAACGTATCTCGTCCTTTCATTGCTGAACTGCCAAAATTTTAACCGTTTTTATTCGAACATTGGTTCAATTGTACTGAATGGAACGAGGGTTGCTATTAATATTTCTGGTCTTGGGCATTTGTAGCATAGCCAGATGCCAATTGACATTTCCATTGGAAAGTTTATCGCATTTTTCCTATTATGTTTTTGAAGTGAAACTTCTTTGCGCTCGTTGGGCTGTAATTCCAATATCGAATGAAACGAAAAAGCGGCAGGAAAAGGGAGGGATTCGGAGTAGGAAAAAACGAGAGAGGGGTGGTATGCGTGGAGGGGCGGACAGAGTGTGGCAATGATTGTTCTCTACATCACTCCGAACCAGAGAATTAACGATATAATAAAATTCATACTCCCTCTGGTGCAGCAGAATTAGGAGAAGATTTGCAGACTATGCCAATGATTTTAAGCAGTGATTTTAATGTCAATTTTGCCTTGGAAGCTCAACCACTTGTACAATTTTTAGAAAGTAAATTTAATTTAAAAATTAATAATAATCCCAAAGACCCAACAACCAGATCAGGCACGACAATAGATGCAATTTACTCAAGATATTTAAATAATTTACAATCATGAGTTTTCATTTCATATTTTTCATACCACAAACCAATTGTATCTTTTCTTGAACATGAAAGTATGGAAATGAATGAATAGATTTTTTATAAATGGAGGCGAAAATATCAACAATTTTTTTTCATTAACCTAACACCCTTAAAAATTCCAGAATAATAAATAGTGGCTTCTGTTATCGGGGAAATATTTCTATCTCATAAAACTTGCTGGCTAGGGTGAGTATTTTCATTTCAAGTGCCCATCGAGATCCATGAATTTTCACTTTTATCGCCTAGCTTTCTAGGCTGACAATTTTTTTTTTAATTGTGTGGCAAGAACACTTCGTTTGTACCACCAGCTGAAAATGCAAAGTCGTATTGATGTTCGTTATAATAATGCCTCTATCTTACTGTATGAAACTATGCTGAAAAAAATATTGTTGTTACTAATTTTTCAAAAACGACCGTAAAGATCGTGAAGGTGCATAATGTAACTAGTAAATTTGCGAGGACTCCCTTACTTCCAGTTGTTATAATCAAATTAAAGATAACTCCACAATAGCTAAAACAAATAGTGTTGGGTGTCGGACTGTTTCACATTAAATATTTATTTTACGACTTTCTAGTACTTCAATATGAAACGATATTATAACTTTGATCCATAAGAAGAAGGACGGATACCCAAGTATACCAAAATCTATCAATCTATTTGAATGTAAACTAGCCGCTCAGTTTTAGAGATATCTCATTGAAATTTGGGAGGCAGATGTATTTTTTATTATACTAGTTGATCCGCGCTACGCAACCTACAAATTAAATTGGATTGAACTGTGAATACGGGTTTTAGAGATATCTCGGCACCAGCGCCATCTATCGCGCATTATAAGGTATTACAAGCGCATCCATGAATATGAATCGGTTCGGTGGATTTTGAGTTTATAAACTACATACATACCAACACATCCACACGGCCTTTTTATAAATAACAATATGAATCAAATGTCAGAATGTGTAATATCGAACCACATAAGCTGTCATGCAATTGATTGTTCAGATATGAGATTTTGAGTAAGCCCTAACCCATGCCGACTGTGGTCCATTGGCTACGCACTTGCCCAGCAAGTCGTAGGTTGCGGGTTCGAGTGCCGGTGGAGTCATGAAAGAAAGAAAGCTCGCAACCCATGAATTTTGGTGACCTATCTACAGATCACGGAGAAAATCGCCAAAATCGGTGCTAAGTTGGTTATAGCCTCCACACCACTGAGTTGTTCAAATATTATGTTTTACAATAAAACTCTTTAGTTTACTTGTCTTTTGTTTTGTATGGCAAAAATAAATGGCATTTCGCAATTTTATATTTGTGGGCTAAATACGCAGTACTAAATTTGAGCCGGTTGTTTTTGCTTTATATTCAGGAAGGGTATGAAGGCCTTGGCAGTCCCCGAAGGCAACACTTTCTTTCTTTATTTGTTTTGTAATGTCCTAGGATCCTTGGCTTGTAAAATTCGCCATCTCCTTCACCGTGAAAGCTTCACAACTCCTCATAATATTGCATTCGCAAAAAATTGTCAACATTCTGCCAATTCCAACTGTCTTCGTCCATTACACCTTGTTTTCAATACTCTCCTGTCAACAGCAACTATTCTCTAGGGTTGACAATTTAAATGCCAACTACCGAGGGTTGGTATGGTTAGATGTCAACTAAAAGACAAAAGACCACAAAACTTTGCACAAACATGCCAACAACAAAAAAAAAAGAGGAAAGGCACAACTCCCGCCTTTCACTAACAATCCAATATACCGCTACAAATACCAACTTCCGTTGTGACTTCCGATTCGTTGTCGGAATATATTCTAGTGGCTGTGGCTTTTATTTGTGTTGTTGTTGTTGGTGGTGGTGATGCTGTCGCAGCAGCTTTTAGCTTTTTGATATTGGTAATTTTTGCATTTGTTTTTCTTGCAATTTTCTCACACAATTCCTTGTTGTTTTTCCAAAGCAGGTTTTCTCTGGATTGGGTGGATTATTTTTTTTTTTTGTTCTCGATTTTGCTATTATTCTTACGCTGGAATTGAAATTCCATTTTAGTTGTGACTACACTTGTTGAATATCCTTTAAACACTTATGAGGCGCCCCTTTTAGTTGCAAACCAAAAACGTAAAGCAACAGCCAGCCACTCGCCTAAAGCTTCGCTGTGCTGTGCTCGGTCGCTCCGAGTGGGGTTGGGTTGACAAAAGTGTTGGACGTGTGTGAGTCAAGTTGTATGAGTATGTGTGCGTTCTGGTGTTGTTGTTAGTAGTGCTGCGAAAAAAAGGTCTTTAAATTGTGGTTGTTTTTATTGTATTTATGTAGTTAGTTGACTACTGCCCGCATTCGACTTCCTCCCCCAGTCGCATGGTTTGCTATTTCTTTTTGTGCAAATGTCCTTCCACTCCTTTTAACCAGCTTTCTGTTGTTTTTGTTAAATTTTGCAGAAGAAACGTTTGTGCTTTTCAATTGCCAGTTTTTTTTGTTTTTTTTTGGGTACTTTTTGGTTTGAATTATTGTCGAGTTAAGAGGATTTATGTGTGTGAGGTTGACTGCTCGGCTGGTTGTCGTTTGTGAAGGTGTTAAGTGGCTTTGACACTTTCCCAGGCGGATAACATTTGAGGGGTGTTTATTTGGTGTTTTTTTTTTGTTTGAGCATAAACTTTTGTGTTACCGCATTTTGCCCAATTGGTATTATTTGGTAAGTTTTTTTTGGCACCTTTTTCGTATTTGATTGCTTTGTTGTGGTTATGTGGAAGTTTGTTGGTTTAGGAAAGGGTTTATATAGAATTTCGTTCGGGTCAATCGAAAATTTGTTTTCTATTATTATTCTGCAGCAATAGTAAAATGTTTCAATTTTCTTTTTAGATTTTTTAGTTTAATCACCTAATGAAAACTCCAGCATGGCAAGCAGGAATGCTTCAGTGGTGGCTTCAACTTTAAGGGGTTATATCCACTTGCGAAGCAGAAAAAACGCGTTTTTTGTAAATTTTTTCCAAAGAGGCATTTTATTTTTAAATGTACTTAAACAAAATTTAATGTACTTTAACAATCAGCGGTTTATTTAAAAAAAATATTGGATCCCCTAGCTCCTGTAGATGATCTGCGGAGAGACCTCCAAACAAAAGTGCTTGGCGGTGAGCAAGATATCTCTGGTCCAAATTATCTGAAAACCAAAAACCAAAAATATTAAGTTTTGTAATAAATAATTTTGTAGGTATTAGTATGTGTGTGGGTGTGTGTGTACGATACGAGCCACACTGATATGATTTTCAGGGGATTAACCAACATAATTGTTATACTAGGTATAAGTGGAGTTTTTGGTTTTTTTTTTTGAGTTGGCAAGTAGAGTTAAGTGCTGAGATTTTGAGATTTGTTTAATGCATAAGCTTAAATAGTAGAAAAGCAATTAAACGGTGAAATTTAGCAGAATAAAGTAGGTTACGAACGAGCTGAAAATTGATTTGAATGAGAAAAATTTGCAAAAAAAACAACTTTACAATTTAAACATTTAGGGTTGAAAGCGATTGGGAGAAAAGGATGGGAGTATGGTTTACAGAATCTAGTTGAACCACTTTAAAAAGTAATACTGAACAAATCAGCGACCGCAAATAATGATTATTTTCCAAATTTCAACTGAAATAATCATGGGGAAGGGGAAATGCTACGTGTATGAGGAAAAAAGCAATATAGACTTTGTCACAGAACTACCTTTAGCGGCAATGATTTTTATGTTTTGAGTTTTAATTTAAAAAATTAAGCTTACTCGTTATTTTTCGAGTATTATTTTTTGCTCAGAAAATAATCGTTAGTCCGTGAACATATATTATGCTTATTCCGTCGGCCCATGCATTCAAATTTTTTGAATTATTATGCAGTTTTGGAGCCACGTTAATTGACGGCAATTGTTGTTGCAAATTTGTTCACATCTTGTGTGTAAGTAAGCAAATATATTATTTATAAAATATTGGGTGATTTTTGTTCGATTTTTTATAATTTTCGAAATTATGCTTACTGACTTGAAATGCAAAGCGTGTCGAAAATTTGGTAGACTGTGCCAAATTAGTTTCGGAAATTTAACCTTTGGCGCACCACCGCGCATTTTCCAAAAAAAAAATTCTACTTTTTACAGTTACTGAAGTATCGAAATTTTTGTTTTTTTGTGCATAATAGCGTTTTGTGGGCGTGGTTATCAAGCGATTTCGCCTATTGGCTTCAGGCAGGAATATGTGTACCGAGTTTTGTTGAGATATCTCGTGCACAGGACACACGGACGGGCGGACAAACTTACATGGCTTAATCGATTTCTCTTTTCCTTCTGAACATTTTGATATCTCTATGTCTATAATTGTATCGATTGCTTTGGGCGCTTATAAACAACAATTATTTGAACAAAGTTGCACGCGTGTGAATGTTCAACTTCCTTTGATTCATTCCTAGTTTGTAATCGAAATATTAGCTTTGACTTTACTCTTCGTTTTTGGTGTTTTGAAACTTTGTTATTGCAAAAAAATGTTTTATTGGAAAAATTTGTATTCCTAAAATTTTAAAATTTGAATACTTTGCTATTTTTTTTTTATTATTAACTAAATTGCTTTTGTGTTGAAAGAACCTTTTTGGACAATTAACAACAAAAGTTCTCGGTTTCAATCGTCCTCTCTTTCGGCTTCGTTTTCGAATTAGTTTACAACTTCGTAATAGATTTCAATATCGAAATACAGGTACTGATCAAAGGTCTAGTCAAAATTTTGATTTTAGACAAAATGGCGGCTGTTCAAAAAAAAATTTCAGTTTTTCATGAAAATGTTTCACTTCAAAGTGGCTTAAAAAATCGAAATTATTGTCCAAATCCTTATTCCTTCGATCATTACCTGAAAAATATATCTGAGTAAGTCGTGTGAAAATTTCAAACCGATCGGTTTAGCGGTTTCGGAGAAATTTTCCTCACCGACTCTGAAAACACGGTTTTGAGATAAACGCGTTTAAAGTTCCGGGAACGATTTACACTACTTTCGAACGCTCGGGACGTTCTTACTAATACGCTCATATCTCCGAAACTAATTGTCGGATCGATTTGAAATTTTCAGAGAATATTCTTGAATATATGTACATACATTCATTGAAAATCACAAGTGGATGTAACCCCTTAAATATTCTGCCTGTGAGCTCTTAAGTTTAACTTTGCTGAGAAAGGGGTAATATGAAGTGCGGCCAAATTTGCTATTGTCGAAATTATTGAGCCGCTCAAGAAATGAGAAAATAAATTTTCTTCTGTCAAAATTTTTGAAACTAGTTTCAAGCTCCCAAATAAATGCTGGTATATTTATTTGTTCAAGAAAATTTATAGCAACGGCAAAGTACTTTTTCAAGCAATAAAAATAATGAAACATATTTGTTATGATTTTTGTTGAGGTGGATACTTAGCTTAATAATTGATCCAACATAGATCTTAAACCTGTAAATTTCTTCAGATCGACTTAAGTGGAAAGCCATATATGAAGAAGATGGCTCAGGAATGATAAGGGCAGACGAAGAGCAATCTAAAATCTACGATTATTTATGGTTTACACTTGTGTTCTGTGATCGGAATTATTTAGAATCGAATACTATCTCGGCGGCTTCCGTGACTAGAGGATTGGTTTCTTATCCAAAGACTTTTGACCCAGTTACAGAAACTTTAAATGGCTAAATTCATAAGGGGTATTCACGCTATTTTCGTTACTCTGGTGGTTCGTTTGTTGGCAGTCCGACAAAAGTGTTTTCCAGTGAACGATCATGCTTGGCTAATGTTATATTAATATTTGTTTGCGTTCAAGAATGAGAGAATACAAGATTGCGCCTTTTACGAACGCCAATCCTCTCTTTGTTGATTTGACAGCATCCACTCATTCGCTGATACCAAAAATGTATTTTTCTTTTATGCTGAAAAAAAATTTCAATCGTTCTATCACCTGTTCGCTTCTTTCTCTTCAACATTGGAGTTTCTTTTCCGCTTTCTCATTCTCTCACTAATATGACGTCAAGTTATGTTGTTCTCAGCTCGATTCGCGCAATCTGTTTATTCAATCGATCTTGGTTTAAGTTATTATCGCTTGCATTGACTATTGGATAAAAATTTGTTATATATTCTGATAGTCCAAGTCGCAAAAGCAAAAATATAAATAAATAAATATTTGTTTTTGTACTACAGCTACCAGGTTATTTGAATCCACTTTTCTATTCAGCCTTATTTTGTAACCTGTTAGCGCCGAGTTCGAGACATTCCCAAAAAAGCGTAGATGAGAGCTATAAATCAAAGTTATAAATCAAAAAAAAAAAATATTTTGTATCAGGATTGAAAGGATCATAGCCAAAAGAAAAACTTACCCGTCTAAAATATTTTGAATGACAGATTCCATTATTTGAAACCTTATGAGTATAGAGTTTTCGCTTACTGATTTTTACCGAGGCATTTAAGTTTAATTTTCCTTTTAATCAAACGAATTGCACACCCAAATCCAGATAGCAGCTCGATCTCACCCATTCGAAAGAAAAATTACAAAATTAATCCACACAAATGAGTAGAATTAAGCGGGTGCATCCATGACATCCAAACAAATCATAACAACGAGTGAATCCTTTCGTGCCCAACGCTTCACCCAGAGACATTACCTGACAGCGTGGCGGGTCGGCGCGGACAAATGCGAACCCTTTGCGTCTGCCAAATACAACAACAGTTTAGTTGAACGACTGAATGACGTAGAGCGTGTGAGCGTGCGCTACGCTTCGCTTCGCTACTCACGTGATAAATGACCGGTGTTAGCCAAATTAATTGATCAAATCCGAATGTCGGTTCCGAATTGCGCGAAATTGCCAAATTAAGGCAGATGAATTAAGTCCCTGGAGCAATGTGCGCGTTGTGAGGAGTATCGGATTGCAGAATGCTCCTGCTTTTGGGCTTCATTTGGAGGGTAGTGGAACGGGTGTGGAAAAAGTTTGTGGGGGAGAAAAAGCAGATGAACTGATAGGAGTGTGTGTGTGTTTGAAAATTTGCATGTGTCACGGAAGTGTCCATGCGGGTGTTTTATTGCCGCCACATGTGGCTGACCCGCCAGCAGCAATCCCGCTACACAAACAACCGCATCAAATAAACAACAACAAAACAAATAGTCTCAGTTCCTCACTCACTCACTCACTCGGTTCTGCCACGGAAGTCAACTTCACAATTTTGCACAGCATCACCCCCCCAAACCCCCCTGTCCATCCAGTTCGCCAACCGATTGATGACCAGTCGTATGTGTGTCATACAGAATACCTTCCGGTTGAATGATTGGACAAATGGATGGACACTCAATTGAATGAGCAAGGCAGACATTTAACGACTTCGACAGACAGATGTTCATAGATAGCGTTGGGGTGGAGTGGAGTAGAAAGCAGTGGTGTGGGAGGATTGAACGCTTAGACGCTAGCGGCAGTCGAGGCAGTGACGATATCCTCGTCGCAATCCTGCTCAGGTTAGCAACAGCAGGCGCTTGCTCAATGCAAATGGTACATTGGAAATTTCCCAGTGGCACCAACAATTGCTATTTGAGTGACTGCCGATTTTGTGTTATTGTGTGGTGGAAGTGGTAGGGTGGTGGTGAAGGATTGAATGGTGGGCGTGGAAAGGGGATATTTGGCTACGATTGCGGTTACCGGGATTTTTGTGGTCGCCAGTCCATAAGTCTCTACTCCGTTGCTACTTCTCCTGCTTAGCTACGCTCGTTCCCCCCCTGCTGCGTGTGTAGGTGTGTGTGTGTGTGTGTGTGAAGTACGTACTTAGAACTGAAATTGTGAAATTGAAATCGGAATTGCAAATTAACACGATGTGCTAAATTTATTGTAAGGATACACTTTGCCTGCCAACACGCCAGGCTACACACGTCAACGTCGATATGTTGGCAGTCATTTGAGTTGGATTAATTGCATGCGCTAAATGATTAATTTCCGAGATTTCAATTTGAGGCTTAAAATTTTTGTATTCGCTTGTCGACTTTCGGCTCTTAGTTGTTACATAGCTTTTCCTGCTGCTGGTGTCGGGCTGTTGATGGCAATGATGATTACATTGATGCTTCGATAGCTAAGGAGCGATGTGTGCTTTTGTAGGTATTAGTATGTGTGTGGGTGTGTGTGTACGATACGAGCCACACTGATATGATTTTCAGGGGATTAACCAACATAATTGTTATACTAGGTATAAGTGGAGTTTTTGGTTTTTTTTTTTGAGTTGGCAAGTAGAGTTAAGTGCTGAGATTTTGAGATTTGTTTAATGCATAAGCTTAAATAGTAGAAAAGCAATTAAACGGTGAAATTTAGCAGAATAAAGTAGGTTACGAACGAGCTGAAAATTGATTTGAATGAGAAAAATTTGCAAAAAAAACAACTTTACAATTTAAACATTTAGGGTTGAAAGCGATTGGGAGAAAAGGATGGGAGTATGGTTTACAGAATCTAGTTGAACCACTTTAAAAAGTAATACTGAACAAATCAGCGACCGCAAATAATGATTATTTTCCAAATTTCAACTGAAATAATCATGGGGAAGGGGAAATGCTACGTGTATGAGGAAAAAAGCAATATAGACTTTGTCACAGAACTACCTTTAGCGGCAATGATTTTTATGTTTTGAGTTTTAATTTAAAAAATTAAGCTTACTCGTTATTTTTCGAGTATTATTTTTTGCTCAGAAAATAATCGTTAGTCCGTGAACATATATTATGCTTATTCCGTCGGCCCATGCATTCAAATTTTTTGAATTATTATGCAGTTTTGGAGCCACGTTAATTGACGGCAATTGTTGTTGCAAATTTGTTCACATCTTGTGTGTAAGTAAGCAAATATATTATTTATAAAATATTGGGTGATTTTTGTTCGATTTTTTATAATTTTCGAAATTATGCTTACTGACTTGAAATGCAAAGCGTGTCGAAAATTTGGTAGACTGTGCCAAATTAGTTTCGGAAATTTAACCTTTGGCGCACCACCGCGCATTTTCCAAAAAAAAAATTCTACTTTTTACAGTTACTGAAGTATCGAAATTTTTGTTTTTTTGTGCATAATAGCGTTTTGTGGGCGTGGTTATCAAGCGATTTCGCCTATTGGCTTCAGGCAGGAATATGTGTACCGAGTTTTGTTGAGATATCTCGTGCACAGGACACACGGACGGGCGGACAAACTTACATGGCTTAATCGATTTCTCTTTTCCTTCTGAACATTTTGATATCTCTATGTCTATAATTGTATCGATTGCTTTGGGCGCTTATAAACAACAATTATTTGAACAAAGTTGCACGCGTGTGAATGTTCAACTTCCTTTGATTCATTCCTAGTTTGTAATCGAAATATTAGCTTTGACTTTACTCTTCGTTTTTGGTGTTTTGAAACTTTGTTATTGCAAAAAAATGTTTTATTGGAAAAATTTGTATTCCTAAAATTTTAAAATTTGAATACTTTGCTATTTTTTTTTTATTATTAACTAAATTGCTTTTGTGTTGAAAGAACCTCTTTGGACAATTAACAACAAAAGTTCTCGGTTTCAATCGTCCTCTCTTTCGGCTTCGTTTTCGAATTAGTTTACAACTTCGTAATAGATTTCAATATCGAATGCTACTCGTTCTCACTTTTGGTAATAGTAGTAGTAGTTCAAGCATTTTCCTTTATACTAAGTAGTGACAAAAAGTTATCTGGTAATATTTTTAGTATCAAATTTATAGCAAATATGATAGAAAACCACATTTCGCGCTGAAACCAACTGTATGTGACTTAATAAAATCTAGAGAGTGGGAGAGCAATGGAATACTTCTTTAAAAAGATGAAGAAGGGAAGACAAATGACAGAATTATTGAAAGTTTTGTTAGTAAATATTGTTTGTGTAAAATAAAAGAAAAATACTTTTATTTCGTATTTCTTGGTTAATAGCTGTATCTTCCTTTACCTGTTTACCCTGGATAGTGAAAGTGACGCGGTCACCTAGCCACAAAAATAACATAAAAAATGCCCACTTTACTGATGTCTACCTCAGTTCGAAGTGGCTAAATTAATCATATTTTACAAATGGCTGAATTTAAATGAATTGAAAACGTTAACTTCAATTAAAAAATTAATGGAATCAAATATTGCAATATGGATATCAAAAGAATGACTTTTAATAAAGATTTATTTCCAAAATGTTTTGAAGGTGAATCAAGCGAAACTAATACATTAAATTAAACTTTACGATATGAGTGTCAGGCCAAAAGTTTTAAAAAGTTCTTGTCCATCGACTATGCGATTAATCTCTTAATCGATTTGCAAAAGTTTTTTAAGAAATAGTCGACTTCATCTAATAAGTAGTTACCAAAATATCACATATTTTTTTTTGCATAATACCTTTTAGTAGGCGTGGTTATCAACCGATTTCGCCCATTTGCAATACCAAATTATCGGCCCAACATTGGATAATTTTGTTTGGGCATCGTTAGCACAATGCGATCATACTATTCGTACCTGAAATGCACCGAAAATCTATACATTGTGCCGATGCTAGGATCTTATCTTAAGAAAAGAATTTATCAGCATAAAAAACTTCAAATTATTAGCAAATGAAATAATCGACATAAGCTAATGAATAATTAAATCATCAGTCTAATATCAATTTAATACTTTAATCTGATGATACATTATAATGGTCAAAATGTATAACTCTAATTTTGTTAAAGATCTGATCGTTTTCGACGAATTTGTTGTTTCAAAATATCTGAAAATGCTAAGATAATATTCCTTATTTATCATCTGGTCTTGGGCGTTGACGTTCAAAAAGAAAAGTCAACTTTACCCTAACTTTCAATCGCGATTTACTCTGATTTTTCAGAATCCGGCTTAGTTACAATACCCATTTCTAATGCTGTTGACTGGGCGTTATTTTTTAAACACAAACTCCCGTTACCTTTTGACAGAGAGTATTCTGATGCAATGATTCCTCTAACAATAATAACGTTCATTTGTAATTTGGAGCTCGTCTGGGTCGTGAAGAAAATATTTTTTTTGGACCACGCTATTGTGAAAATCCTGGTGAACTGCAGAGTATGGTTATCTCTAAGGACTTCGCTATAATGGAGTGGGTTTGTATTGTCTGTAGAATTTTATAAAGCGATTTATTTCAACGCAATTAGAAATTATAAAAGCATAAAAGTTAGATATAATCTATAGCTGATATAAAGGTCAATTTGGGAAATAAAAAACAAAAGCCGTTCTTTATTTATACTACTACTTAACACTGGACAAAAGGGTACAATAAAGTAATGCCCTTTAAAATAAAGGGCGTACGGTCACCGTATGCATACTCGTCTAAAACTTTTCCAACTGTTATTCAGAGAAGCGTAAATGTATTTCAGAAAACCACAAATCTATTTCAGAAATACTCAAATGTGTTTCAGAAGAGCGAAAATGTTTTTCCGAAAATTACAAATGTATTTAAAAAAATATAAACAGAAGCAAAACAGCGCGTATTTACAAAAAAAGTAAAACCCATATACTGCAGAAAGTGCGGCTTTTAATATGCTTTTGTTTTCGTTCATACGTTTTGGATCGGGTTGTGCATTGGTGAGTATGGGCCAAGCAAATGTACCCGATCCATTAATGGCAACTTGGCGTCTCGTCTTCCACCCAAAGATCCATTACAGCTACCATGTGTTGCGTTTGTATGCAGTTTTATAAGTTCAACGTTGATGCTGCTAAACTGCACCAAACTCTCCCATATTGACAGCTTCAATAATCCGCAATCCTCCTTGGTATATTGGATACTTATCTTCTTCAATGATAAGCTTTCTAAAATACATTGGGAATTATCTGATTTACATTTAAATTTTTTTGAAATAGATTTGAAATATATTTTCTCTAATACAATTGGGGCTTTCTGTAATAAATTTGTAGCTTTCTGAAATACATTTGGGCCTTTCTGGAACACATTTAAATTTTTCTAAAACTTATTTTCTGAAATACAGTTATGTTTTTCTGAAACACATTTATACCTTTCTGAAATAAGTTTGTAGTTTTTTTTAAATACATTTGCTTTATTTGTAATAAATTTGGGCTTTTCTGAAATACATTTGACTTTAACTTAAAAAGGTTTGTGGATTTCTAAAATACATTTGCGTTTCTCTAAAATACAGTTGGAAATAGTCGATGTTGAGCTGTTAGCCGAAAATCACAGTTGATTTTTGATAATTTTCCTTATTGACGGTGTTCCCCATTTTCCTCCATATAACGGCAGCACCAATTTCATTTTATATGAAAGAAACTGTAGCAGAAATTCAACGAAAAAAAAAACACGCGTGCAGCTAGTGCGCTTGCCAGAAGTAAAATTTTTTTGTCGACGCCTTAAAAAAATATATAGGGGAATTCTAAAAAGACTATACCGGGTTTAGGTTTAGAAACTGCCAACAACAAAATAGTTCCGAACATTTCCCGAACAAGTAACACGAATTAGTTTCGAACGGGAGCCAAAGGTCTCTCAAAGTAGTCCTGAACTAAACTCGAACCTGTGCCGACCAAGATTCGACTACAATATATAGATCCAAAACAGTCCGGAACTAGTCCTCAACCGTGCCCGAAGTCCATTCGAAATAGTCCCGTGCTACTTCCGAAATAGCTCTAAACTAGACCCGAACTGAATTCGAAATATATTCGAAAGTGTCCTGAATTGGTCGATTGCTAGTCCCGAAAGAGTCCCAAAATCGGTCCGGACTTTCCCGAAACAGTCTCAAAATGATCCCGAAATAACGATAAATTGTTTTCTAATTTGGTATACCAGATGATATTATTATTATGATGATATTATTATTATGAATTATAACCTATATACTAAAGCTCTTGTCAATCGACTATGCGATTAATCGCTTAATCGATTTGCAAAAGTTATTTAAGAAATAGTCGACTTCGTCTAATCGATTAAACTTTTTTTTCGACATGGTCGACTTAAATCGAAATATTTCTTGAATTGAAAAAATTCGTTTTCTGCTATAATAAACTTTTTAATCAATTTACTATGAGTAGCTGTAGCTTTTATAATAGTTTTGATTGGTCGATTAACAGACTAGTCGATTTGCGTTAGTTTAGTTGAAAATGAACAGTTAATCGAATGCTTACTATTCAATTATAAATCATCACAAAAGTTACTAGTCGAATAGCTTGATAGTCGACTTTTACCAAGAGCTCTAGTTCTAGTATTGGTCGTGGCTATGTGAGGTTTCTTGAAAATAAAATCTAATCGTCTTGGACAGGTACGGAAAATAACAGTGAAAACTGTTATTGAGAAATTCACTATCAATGAAATGTTCTACAACCAAGAGTAATATACTAATCGATTTCTTAATCTATCGAGAATCAAATGTGAAAATAATTTTTTTTGTTGCAATTTTTATGCAAAATTAAAAAAATTAATTGATATTCATTGAAAAATAAAAGTCACAAAATAACCGTTAAACATCGATTTGTATAATAAAAATGGTAACTGTTACGTTCCCTGGTCTTGGGTGCTGAATCTGTTTGGAACAGATGCAGATTATTGATTTTAATATAACTCAGACAATATAATTCAAAAAGTTTTTTTCTCGCAGGCGATTCATCGATCTGCCATCAATTTCCAACACTACCCACTATTCCCGTCAGGATATCATCCATTCATCTTTTGTGCGAGTATACATTAATTAGCTATTATGTTTTTCCACTTTGCTGGTATTTATTTAAAATTTAAGTTGGCTTATCGCACTCAGAGAATATTTGCACAGGCAAAATCGACAACATAAGCAGCCGAACAATAACAACATAAAACCAATCAGCGTAAAATTAAACCAGCAAAAAGAATACGATCCACTTATAGGACACACACACAACACGGTAAGCAATATGCAGATGCAGGGATTCAGACAAATCAAACAGATGTTAGTGTGACTGTGGTGAAAACCGGGTGGTAAAAGTGGGTAGATTTCGTGCGGTAGCTCGTAAAAATGCGATAGTCGAAAAATAATCGAAGGAAAACAAATAAAAATTTGTTGCGCCATAACAACTATTGTTGGCATTAGCAAAACAAAAAAAAAATAGATTTGAATATGAAACGTGGAAAATGTGAATTTACAATTTAAACAATAGAGAGTAGTAGACATGCTACGGTGGTGAGGGGGGTGAACTACTTAAAGGTGGCAGGCAGTCAGCCGGCAATTGCGTATTGATTAGGCGAGCACGATTTGATGCGTCACAGCTAGCAGCGTGACAGGGAAATGCGCGCGAAAACCGCAAAGCCGTCACGGCAATAGGGCGACAGGGCGGATTTGGCAACGTAATCGCTTCCGGATGAACGCTGGATGAGACGACAGATGATATTGCAGGTGGCGGAGGGCATCATGCTCTGTTTTTTTTTGGCAAAAGTCACGATGGTGGGCGCGCATTTTGTATTTCTTTTATTTCGTGGTTTCTGTGACGTATGAAATTATGATGAATTCTTTCTGCTATAGCGCGTTGCCACAATGTGGGGTATGTGGCATGTGACAGGCGGCACTTAGCAATTGTATTGGCGCATTTAATGATGTCACAGTGCAGCCATTTCCCATTTTAATTTTTTCGTATGCAAATTTTTCTTATTCCAATCTCACGTTTTTTTGGTTTTTTGTGCAGCGTCATGAGGTGAAGCGTGAAATTTGTTTTTCTTTTATTTCGTTTTGGTGTTGTTCTAATTTTTGTTGCGTTTTTTATTTGCATGCTGGCTGTTACAATTTTTATTTTTATTTATTTTTCACTCTTGATGGCATTGACAGTTAGATTAACGTTTCGTGCAAATCGAATTTTACCCTCACCAACCTTGCGACACGCCAGAGGTTAACAAGTGGAAAAACGAATGGAAATTATTTGCGAATTCAAAACCCTCAAGACGCTGCAGATTTGATGATACGCTGTGGTTGGGGTTGTTGTTTTGGGTTAATGGCTTAACGCAAGTGTCGTTTGAAAATTATGTAAAATCAACATGCAAATAAGATTTTGCAGTTAATAAAATTTTCGATATTTCCGAACTCGAAACGTTTATTTTTCGTCGACTTACGACGAGATAAGAATTTGCTGGTAACCTGCCTGTGGGGAGAAATTAAAACGGCGCATAATTTTATTGCCCTAAAGAAATATTAAAATATAAAGCAAGCGAATATAAGTAATGCGTGTAATTAGTCCTCTGTGACTTTAGATTCTAGATAAGCAAATCGACACATACCGAATTTTTGTAGAGTTTAGCGCCTATTTCGAAAAAACGATGAGAAAATTGCGATCCCCGAAAAACTAATACGACTCTATGCAGTGAGGCGTTGAGCGCAACTTTCAGCCCCATTCAAAGTGGGAGGAACCTCTCCGAGCATAATTATAGTTTTAGACAAGGCGACTCACTCACGTTTGACTTCTTCCATCTGATTCTAGGAATCTATACGAGAATCATGATGCTGTTGGGATATGCACATAGCTGGTCTCAATACTAGGACCGTTAGTGTAGCATTCTTCTGCTTATAGATGGAGGGAAAATAAGTTAGTCTAACGGTGAACGCGGACAGAGTAAAGTGCCTCCTAGCAACACACACAAATATTGATCGTGTAGTGAGACACTCGCCACTGTTGGTAGTAGTTATAACTTTGAGGTAATGAAGGACTTTATATACATTTGCTTAACGTGCGCCCTTCAGGTGGTGTAAGGTTCCAGAATAATTCTGTAGTAAGGAAAGTTATGTTTCCTCAAAGTCAAATGATTTGGGGCTGCTTTTCATTCCATATTTTGGGGCCTCTACACCTTGATGATGGAATAATGAATGCACAAAAATATGCGACAGTGGTTAGCAATTTTTTAGTACCCGCAATTGAAGAGCATTATTCGTATACGGATCGCGTAATCTTCCAGGATGACTCAGCGCCATGCCATCGTGCAAAATGGGTAAGTTTTGATTGGAAATAAAGTTTGTATAAAACATCTATACAATATTGGTGCATATGATGCTATTCAGGTCGATTTTTTATTTTTAGTTGGCCAATAAATTTAATGATCTAAGGATTCAACGCTTGGATGGACCTGAAAACTC
Source organism: Anomoia purmunda (assembly GCA_951828415.1). NCBI lineage: Eukaryota > Metazoa > Arthropoda > Insecta > Diptera > Tephritidae > Anomoia > Anomoia purmunda. The sequence continues at coordinate 126,248,920 of OX639994.1, forward strand.
GCCAGATTTAAACCCTATTGAGCACTTATGACACATAATGAAGGGTGAAGTTGCTAAGCAGAAGCCAACAAATAAAAGTCAATTGATCAAGATTTTAGAACTGGTTTGGTATGATCCTGTTATAAGGAAATCAATTGAGGTCTTAGTGAATTCCGTACCTTCAAGAATTAAGGTAGTTATTGAGGCTAAAGGAGAAATGACTTGTTATTAGGAAAGCCTATTGTGAAGTCTATTTTTCTACCGTTAGTGATGAAAATGATTTAGTCGCTTTAAGTTAACTTCATATTGTTTTTTTTAATTAATCATGAATATTATCGAATGTACACTTTTGATAATTTCTTTAATTAATTAGCTATTCCTTATAAAAACCATTTTCGAGAAAAATTTTTGTGGATAACTAGTTTACATTATGTGGTCGAACAAATAAAAATTACCCTAATATTCTAACTTTATAAACAAATTGCTCACGTGATCTTATTCCAATTATGTATATTTGGTGGTGCGTTTTTATTGACCGCAAGTGTATTTAGAATCCAGCTTAAACTCCACCATAAATATTACAATGCTAGTTGATGCTAATTTGTCTTAAAACTTAACCTAATTTTGATAATTCAACTTGCAAAATGTTCACAATCGGTTTGATATTTAAATGCAAAGAAGAAAGCTCATGCCCAAAATTCTTTTTCGGAAAAATCAAAAAATACACTTGTTTCCAAATTTAATTTCAAGTTTATTATTTTTATTTTCTTTTCCACATCCGAATGAAAAGACTTCAAAATATATTTTGGCCAAGGGGCTGTTAGCCGAAAATACTATTTGAAAAAAAGGAAATTTTTTAATTTTTCCGAAAAAAATTTTGGACATGAGTTGGCAACCATTTTTTTTAATAAAATTTTTATTTTTGTTCAATAGATACGCAAACAATTCATCGACGCAAGATGTTTTAGGGTAAGTTGGTCTCCGGACAAGTTGAGGATTACAACTATTGTAATGACCAATTTTTCAAGGAACATTATATAATCGCGCTGTCTACAATATTTTTGTTTGTCCTTTCCAGGCGATCCAACTCCTACTACGCTGATCACAGTATTTTTGCATACCACGCATTTCTTCGCAAAAATAACCATGACCGATCTGACTCAAGAGCCCTACGATCAGCAAACGAATAAATCAAAGTGTAGTAAAATTATATGTCAAATAAATCGTATTTTTTGTTTAAGGATATCATAAATTTGTATAAAAACAATTATCATAATTCAGTTTTTTTTGTTGTTCTCGAAATTTGTATCGTAATACACATTACCGTGCCAACCATACCCACATCAATTTACGCTTTTAAAAATATTGAAAATTCATCCAAGCACCCCCTATTGAATGTCTTAAAAAAATGTATACTATTAAAATTAGCGGAAGCAAGCGATATTCTTTACCAGACTATATTCTTTACTTATGCCTAATCTTTTTCTTATTCTTATTTAACCTTGGCTATAGTGGCGTCATAAATTCATCTCGCTTGCTTCGCAAACCATACGTTAAGGCTATGTAGCATCTGTTCAACATCCACAGAAATCAATTTTTGTGTACCCCGCCAACATACATTTCCGGTTTGCCTCTTAATATGTTATCTGTAATTTAGTTCTCTTTAATATTAGGAATGCATGGTATCTTCTAAAAAGTCGGATTGGAATATCATATTTTACCTTGAATTGACCTGACTCTCTTTTCCCTATTGTTGAAATCGTTTACAGAAATTGTAGTACGAAAGTACCAAGCCGATATAATTTAATCTGCGCTGCCATCTAAAACAAAGAACGCATACAAACAACAGCAAACGTTTCCATATCGTTCAGTTTCGCTCATGACAGGTAACGAAACACAACCGAATGAAATCACTCAGAAACGTTTTGCGAGCAGTATCTTTACTCTGATTGCCAAAGCAAAATACAGGAAAATATGGCAACAAACAAAACTTAAAGTTAGTGCACTAAACACAAAACAAAAGTATTCGTTTAGTAATTAAAAAATGAAAAATATTTTGAAATTTTTGACAAAAAATTGCAGGGGATTTGAATATTAGATTGAGCAATTGTTCTTTGTTTCGTGTATCTTGTTTTGTTTTTATGTTTTGCCCATGATGACTATTTTTGCAATAAACAAAAAACGGTAAAGAAAAAACACAATTCGTTTGGTTTGTACTCACTTACATTTCAATAGTTTAGTTTCGTGTATTGGTAGTGCTCGGGAGCAGTATGAAAAAAAGAGCGCAAACTATTCGTACTTCTTGTGGGAATGAGTTGAGATACGTTCGGTTTGTTTTCGTTCTCTGATCTAAACTGAACAGCAAAAGAGCTCAAGAAAAAAACTCCATTTTCGGAGGTAAGGCGCTTAGTGCGTTACTTAATTTCCTCCCGGTAGACCTATATGCTGAGAAAGTTGCCTACCCCCTGCGCTATAACATAGGCTATAATATATGGAGAGTTGCCACCAGTTACCAAGCTATAGTAAATTAAGTAAATAAGTCAAATTACATATTGCTATACAACTACTGGATAGATCTGGATAAGATTTTGCACATATACGTATATAGTGCGTTATGTAGGTTACCAAAGTATCGATTTTTTAAAGGGAGTTGCCACCTGTTTGAAAGGTTAAATTTATTTAAAAAAATAAAAAATTAAGAATGCATAATTTCAAAAATAATTTTTGGAGTGCTGCCACCTATTAAAAATTTATCAAAATTATAATAAATTAAATCACATCAAACTAGAATTATATGCAAAGCTCGAAAAAACTTAATTTCCCAAATACTATTCCAGAAGGTTGCCACCTGTTTATATGCAAATTAAGTTATGTAGAAAAATAAACGATATTTTGCAATTTGAGTGCAAAACTAGAAATTTGAAGAAAGCGTAATTTCAAAAATGATTTTTGGAGTGGGTTGCCACCTGTATAAAAAAATAATCAAAAATTATATAACCAACTTATATGATATGCACGGTCCAGTTAAGCGTAATTTCCCAAATACTTTTCCAGAAGGTTGCCACCTGTTTATATGCAAATTATGTAGAAAAATAAACGATATTTTGCAATTTGAGTGCAAAACTAGAAATTTGAAGAAAGCGTAATTTCAAAAATGATTTTGAAGTGGGTTGCCGCCTGTTGCAAAAAATAAACAAAATTATAATAAATTAAATAAAATATTCATACCCAAATTGCCTCACACGAAAGAGTTTGAAGAAAGATTTATTTTGGAGAGAGTTGCCATCTGCTTAAAAAAGTCAATTGAATTTAATTATTTCATTAATAATTTTATTTAATTATTAAGTTAAAGAAAGGAATTCGAATGAAAGAAGGAGGCTTAAGAAAACTTAATAATGGAAATTAGAATTTCAAATGCCAGCATCGTTTTACTACGAGTATGTCGTGCATTTCTAACAATAAATTAGGTTTTATTAAATCGAATGGCGTTTATGCAATTGTGAAATGGGGGTGAATTTTTTTTAGATAATAAAAAATTAAAAAAAAACCAGACTTAAAATTAATTAAAAGTTATTAATTTTCGTAAAATTATTTATTTCCTTTTCTGTTACATTCGAATTCTTAATGCGAGCGAAGCCGCGGGTAAAATCTAGTACATAAATAAAACCTTCTTTGTTTGCACTGAGTTACTTTCTACTACGACGGCCTATTGTTCTTGTTGTTCAAACCCATTTAAAGCAAATTTGAATATTTCACAAAATCAAACAAATTTTTATTACAATACAACCATGGGTATATCCTGAAATTCTTGTTTGCAATTTTCGACAATAAAGCCTTAATCAAATCACAACCAATCGAAAAGCTGTTGTCATTAAAGATTTCCGAAAAAATTTCAAAGCAAGTGGGCACAGAGAAAAAAATATTAAACTCAAAAACAGTTATCAGATTTCAGTACCTTTTCCTTTACACACACACACACACAAACACAAACACAAAGTACTACAACATAAAAGCGTTAATCCCACAATTCGCCGGCATACGAAAAATTCTCATGATAAGCGGCTAAGCTTCTATATCAATAACGGTATCGTTCGGTCAAAGGAAGTCAGTGAAATATCTATGAAAGTTAACAGCGGGAAGCTTCAATAAAAGATATGAATAAACAGTAAAATGAAAATCCAAAAGTTACACTTAAAGCACTCCATTGATTGCCCGACCAAGATTGCTCGAAGACGAAATAAAAAAATGAATAAAGTAAATAAAGTAAACGCCCCAATAAACGAAATCAATAGACGCATTTCTATTACATGGCGAAAATATATGTTACGCTGTAAATAAAATGTACAACGTGCATAGACAAATGGAAAAATTGGCATAAAGAAATGAAATATTCGTAGCATAGAGCAAGATGTATGATGAAAAAAAAATCCCCAGACGCATATAAAATTAATGTGACTTAATATATTTTTCCACCAAACCCGAAGCAGCCACTGCCGCCGCGAAAAAGATTGGTTATTAAACGCTTATTGTTTCTGTTCTACTAGTTGTACGCAATTGTTGTTGTAATAAAGTTCATACAACGCACATACATAAGTAGCGTAAAATGAGAATATTACCAATGTTGCTGTCGAAATCTCCCGCTAAGCGGCGTTGTTTCGAATGAGTATGGAATGTGTAATAGACCCCACCACGCCCGCACGCCATCACACCCACTAACTGACTGCAACAAAAAAAAACAGCAGTGGTTGGAGATTTGGAAACGCTTCCTTTGATGCACGTCTGTATTGCCCGCGGTGCAGCGACTGAGATGAAATCGTTGTTGCCGGCGGGCACTCCCGATGGCGAATAAACGAAAAAATATTCTATATTGATTTGTAGCTTTAAATGGTTGAACAGATAGGAGGTTTTTTTGCCAGTAAATGGTGGAGTGTGGATTTTATTGAGTATTCAAATATTTCTAGTAGTCTGAGATTATTCGAATAGTTGCAGCTGCTCATAATAAATTCATTGAAACTTCATTATAGTGGAAAACGAGCTTTTTTAATAAGCGCAAATATCCTAACACATATAAAACACAAATATGTTCTGAAAGAAAATAACTAGTCGAAAAATCGAAAACGAACGGATACTCTAAAAAGTCGAAAGGAAACTATTAGTCGATTATATGGAGTCGACTATTTTTCAAAACTGCTAAAAACTAAATCGATTAATCGAGTCGAATTAGTCAACTAATCGATTAACAAGAGCAAGAACAAGATCGATGCGTTGAATATTTTATTGACTACAGCAGAACGGTACAATTTCCATCTTAGCCATTTACAATAAAATGGAGATATATTGTATTCCCTGACAGTTGTCTTTCTCACGCTCGGCGCACGATACCAATCACCTATTCACATGCCCCTCAAATTAACACCTTTTTCCTTATAGTCCAGCCTCGTCGAAGCAGTGGTCTTAGATGAGTTTGACGATAATGAACGTGGGTAAAATAACTGTGGAAATTCTTGCTTGGTAATATTTTTAAGTTGGTTTAACGTCTCACAATCTACTACTAAGGTAGTAAAACTTTTCACAAAAGTCTTTAAGGTCTTCCTCTTTCCTTCTCAAATGCAACCTTACAAGACAGTCGAAAAACACAAGCATCAATAACTATCCAACTTCTAATAAATAATTGAATCATGCACATTAGACCATATCACGATGTATGGAGTTAAAAAAAAATGTGAGGTGTGCCCATCAAGTTTGAACACTTACCTTGTGATGATTGCAAAAATGGAATACTAATTTTTTCAGGCACCCGGAGGATAGCAGCTATGTAAATTGGATTTTTCCGTTTAAATTCTCTACTTGATCTTCGATTTTTATGATCGATATATAACTGCAAAGGTACAAAGGTACAAATATTCTTTTGGTTCAAACTAAAACGAAAAAACAAAAAAAACAAAAACTATGGAGCTTATTTTTGTAATAATGTGTCTTGAATACAGGGTGTTATTTTTAGAAAAAAGTTGTATAAAATCTGAGTTTGACATGACAGGCTAATAGTTTTTATAGCTAAAGTCGAAGATCAAATAGAGAAATTGTGCGGAAAACAGTGTGCAAACATGAGAGACGTAATTTCAACTTTTTATTTTATTTTTGATTTTTTATTTTTCACATCAAGTATTAAAAGTTGGTTAAGATACTTGGTGGACACAAATTAACCGATTAGTTACCTTTTTTACGCATTGATGTTATTTAAAATTATTATCTATACGAATATGCACCGTTCAAATTATAATTATAAAGGTTTAACATTTACTTTGCTTTTTTCTTTGCCTTATAAATAAACACCAATGATACGCGTTATTTTGTGTTAAAAAATATCAAGCAAATAAAAACGAAAAATAGTCGACAATTCTTCCTTAAAATATTAAAAGTCTATAGTTTTAAAATGAAGGGGGCATCCAACTTTTCTCTGTGCTAAGATTCAAACGATATCTTTGAATTGTCGGTACGACAACTTTTTCGCTATGGTATTTAATGCTTTTCTATTCTGTGGAAAATCTGATGTGAAACTTTAGAAATATCTTGATCTAAAATCATTATCAGTAGAGTGACAAAAGTACTACCAGTATTTCAAATTTCTGCCTTTTTTTAACTAAACTTAGCGAAATCGATTGAAGGCGATTAGCGAAATGCTGTTATTACAGTGTGTTGGAAAAAAATACTAAGAAATATCGTAGGTTATCAACAAAGAAAAAGTAAAATTGGAATATGGATTATGAAATCGCTTGACGCTTATTGTCAGAGGAAAGTTTTTGAGTAACTTATGTGAGCTAATTAATGCGAGGATATCTCATTGCGGTTAACACTTAGTCTCGGAATTTTGGACTAACTGTAAGCCATGGGAAAACCGAGATCATTCTATTTACCAGGAAATCCTGGATTTATAGTGTTCTCTGCCTTCAGTGGGTGGAAACTGAATATTGAGGAAAGATCGAAGAAGGCAGACGTTGCCTTGCGCTGTTGAAGGGCCGTCATCGGAAATCGCTGGTGTCTCTCCGCTAGATATATTAAATGGTTGTTTGCTGATAGAACTGATACTTCTGTACAGCGTTCTTGTCTGGTGGGTGCCCTGGATATGACTGCGGTAGTCAGCCAACTGGTAAGGATGTAAAGATCGGATCTTATTGGTATCAGTGGGGCTCCACTCCATCGTTAGCGCTAAATGCCTTACCGAAAATATTTCCTATAGATACTGCTGGGAAAAGTCGGGCAGTCCAGTCAGGCAGCGGAATATTGGATATAAACTTAACTCGAATTGTGGTCATTCGACTATTTCGCAAAGCTTCGATTCCATCCCGGCTAGAAGAGATTATGGCGTACCTTCCATGGCTCCTAAGGAATACTTTGGCAGAGAAATTCCTTCCAGAGAGGCTTGAGCGGGCTGTGATATGGGGATCCGATGGCTGTTGAAAATGTTCACGGATGGAAGGTTGAAGAAGCGTACTACCAAGAACTCTGCCTGAAATTAAAATTGGCAATTGGCTGCTTACTAGCGCGACCTCTGTAAGGAAAGTAAACATCTACTTCGGTAGCCAAGCGCCAATCAGAGCTGTTGGTTCGATAACGGTGCGATTGAAAGTGGGTATAGATTGTCTGGCTTATCTTTGGAGAAAAACGCACTATTTACTTTTCACAATAATTCGAGTACTGTGGCTCAGCCTGGAAATTGGAAAGCAAGTGAGTTAATCAGTCAGGGTACACTTGAAAAGTACTCCTTAAGTGAGGAGGTCTTCGGCTGCCTATGCCCATCTGCTGTCTGCTCCTGAATTCCTGGGCTTGCTCAGCTTGTTAAGCGCTCGAAATCTACTGGAACGTGTAGAGTCGCGAGGTATTTTTGGGCTATAACCATCTTAGCGATTTGGAACATACCACATCAACTGTTCCTTATTCCTGCTAACAAACGCCAATTGGAAATACCAAGTCATGTCGAGACCTTTTCCACTTAGTTCTTCCAACGCAAGGGAGGCCTTGCGCTTTCCCTACCGCCGCCAGCTGGTAACGCGTTGAATACTTTCAGTGCTAGAGGGGTTCTATGCATTCGCACGGCATGCCCCAGCCAACGTAGCCGCTGTATTTTAGGGAGGAAAACGGCTCGGAGAGGCTCCTCTCAATTCATGCTGCGCTGGTGGTGTTGCTCAAAGTTATTTTACATAGCCGTATTAGTTTTGCAGGGATATAAAATTCAAATATTTGCGGAATATAGGGAACGTCTTCTCGTGCTGTCGAAATCGAATTTCAAATCGGCAAAGAGATCATGAATGCCGATTCTCTTTCCTTGGGTATCTTCCAAGATTTGGCGTGTCGTAAATATTTGTTCGAGGGTAGAGTTGAGAGATCTAAAGCCACACTGATTAGGTCCAATCAGTTCAGCCAGTTCGAGTTTTTGTTTTTCCATCAGAAGATAGCCATGCCTACTACCCCGATGTTTCGAGTCCCGGCTGAAGCCAATCAGCTTCAGTTAGTGTATGTTTCGTCATGGTGGCTAACAACCGAATTTGCCGTGTAGTCTGTCTCCTACCACAAATCCAACCCCAATTTTGCGCTCTTTTTACATGACAACTGTAGTCGACATCGCAATGCATAAGGCTCTTCGTTCTTTGCTCCGTCCATCGCATCTCTTGCGTGATGGTGATGTCAGCCTTTGCTCAATTAAAGGTTCGGACATTTCTGGTGCATGCCTTCGTGGACGGCATCAGAAGAGGAGGCCTCATCCGAGGCATGTAGGCAGTTTTTTATGAAGCGGATATCAAGCCCTTCGCACTACCAGATTCTGTAAGCCTAACTCTATGCTAGAATATTCTTACTCATAGATATATATTGACTTTCCAATAGCATGTGGAATATGTATATACATATGTACGAATCTACCCGCCGAATGTGGCTTGAAATATGAAATGAATAGTTTGACAAAGGCTATGAAGGATGTCAGGGATCTGCAACTGTACGTCTTGGCAGGAATGAGCTCTCACATCCTGACCTAACTTTATAGTAATATCTCCCATAGTGCCATATAAAGTAATTACATTTCCCAGAGCTCCACGAGCTCAACTCCTAATACAACATTGACTCTATTTTTTAACTGTCTTATGGAAGAGAAAATGCTTCTTTAATTCCTAACCTTTCCCTTTGAAATGCGCTACATTACTTCACCAACGCAATTTTTCTATTTGTTTTCTTTTGTCCATTTGTACAAGGAACACCCTTTTCACTTTAGATTTTATTTTTTCCTCGCTTTTTCCTGTCGTAATTTCGAACAAATAATGATAATAAATGACATACAAAACAGCCAATTTATGATTTCCGCAACAAAATGTGGTACTTAGCATTTGTTACTTGCCTTTTTGTTGTTTTCAGTTTGTTTTAAAAGCAAAGTTATCCCTGCACTGCCAAAAGGACTCGCAGACGACAAGTTAGACAAATGGATTCAAATTACATTTGATGAGCGAGTACGTGCGCGACTGGCAGGCAGCGCAAATGGGCGCGGCATCATATTTTGCATACTATTAGGCGCAAGTGCTTATGCTTTTCCCCATATTTTATATATGTATATATATTTTTTTTGTAATATCAAGTTATATATATATTTTTTTCTTATTATTTATATAGTATTTGCATTTCATGGCGTAACTGTGAAAAATTGTGTTTGGTTATTTTTTCTTCTTTTGTTTTGGTTTTTTCTTTTTTGGTGGAAAGTAAATTTTTCTATGTAAATATAATGGAAAAAAATAAATGTAATGACTTTTAAGGTTGATTTTATGGTCACAGCTGTTGACTTGGCGTTTTGAGGTGGAAAAGCGATGATTTATTATAGTGCGGTTTGTCGGTTGACATTTGGGCGATTGAAGTTGAATTTGAATTGAAAAAATGTTTAGTAAATATTAGTGGATGGTTTTAAAATTTGGCGGAGTACAAATTTAGGTTGTTTTTTTTTGCATCTACTAGTTTACAGTGAGTTTGTTGAATATTTAACGATAATGACACTTCCTATTCTTAAAGTGTGTGCCCTTAAATTCTTTATTTTTCAATCCTATTATATGGACAGAATTTTTTCTGATATTTTTGTTTTTAGCACAAAATGTGTACAGCGAATTTGCTTGAAGAATGCCACAATCCAAAACGTGAAGTAGTCGAGCAAAGTCATCATAGTTTTATTAAACTCAAAATAAAAATTAAAGAGCATGCCTTTTGAACAGATAAATGTTTGGAATATTTCATTGCAACTTACTATTTGCTAAGCAAGAGCAACAATATTTGTAAATAATGCACCAGAAAGTCTTAAACTTTATACATAAATAGAAAACAGTTGACGTTCTAATTGCTTTGGAATTATTTTTTATATTGAGAATAGAAGACGCTGGAAATCACAAGGTATGTATATTTCTTATTATATTAAAAAAAAACAATACGGATTTTTAAAAATTTTTGTTTTTATATTAAGCAGATTGAAAACGCTAAAAATCACAAATTAAATTTTTTTATTGAAGATACAAATTAATTAGAAGAGTGATTAAAAAAAAAAACTGTAGAAAATTTTTCTCTAAGAAATTTATCAGACACTCGATTTCTCTCACATAAAACTCGTGCAGAATTAAATTAAATTTGGCGCTTTAAATATAGCTATAAACCTTCTCCCTGGCGAAACGAACCCTTTATTGTTAGAAATTCGTTTAGAAATTAAATTAAATTATAGTAGAATTCCTGTTAACCCACCAGTTTGTTTGAATCAACGGTCTTCAAAAGGTGGCAATCCACATCAAACATTTTTTCGTATAAGCTCTCTCGTTTCAGAGTAATACTGTAATATTTTTGAAAGCTTACAAATAGCATTAAATTAAAGTTTTGAGACACGTGCCAACACTCCTTAAATCTCTTTTCATAATAAAACTTCCATAAGTCTACTCCTACGTAATAAATAATACTTGCTTTAAGTTAATAATTAAATTTAACTTACTCTCTTTAGCAGGTGGCAACTTTCTCCAAATGTATTTTTAAAATAAAGCTTTCTTCAAACCCTTTTGGGTTTGTTTCAATGTTTGATTCAACTTATTTTAACTTCAATTAGTTTTTTAAATAGGTGGCAACACTCTCCAAAAGTATTTTTGAAATTAAGTTTTCTTACCACTTTTAGTTTGGTACTTATATCGTAAATGTCATGTATTTTTTGAATTTAACTTAATTTTAATTTAACATATGGCAACCTTCTTTCAAAACATTTGACAAATAAGCCACATTGTTAAGCCACTTTCATTTGATACCCATATTGCAATATGTGATTTCATTCACTGCTTTAATTGAATTTAACCTTTTAAGCAGGTGGCAACTCCTTTTAAAAAATCGATTCTTCGGTAGCCCACATAAGGGCTCATACATGTGCCAAATCTTATTCACATCAATCCTATCAGGACTGAATTATGATTTAACTTATTTATTTAATTTACTATAACTTGTTTAACCAGTGGCAACTCTCTATATAAAATAGCCTATGTTATAGCGTGAGGGATAGGCTATTTGTACAATTCCTTTCAGCCCTTTTGGCACCAAAGTGGAGGCACCCCCTGGTGCATAGCTAACCTTTTCCTCGCCGAACTGTACTTTTTGGCGCCCATGTTGTAATATTCCATAAAATTTGTCTTTTTAAATAGCTGGAACAAGGAAGAACAATGAAAAATACCAATAAGCCTTGAATGAGATCTACCTTTCCCAATAATGACCATGATCAGCGTATTAAGGACTATAATTTGCCGGCATCCACCTGGAATGTTCGAACCCTTAATGGGGAAGGTGCTGCTGTCCGTGCGTTCTCTTAAATGTAGGGCCTCACTTAACCGTCATCCATGAAATGAACTGAGGCAAGGTAAAAAACCAAAAGGATCTTGCGACTACATCTGTCATGTTAGGGAGCCCAAGTTCAGTGTTCGACTTTTGGTGGGAGAAAGACTTGGTTGCCGAGAGCCGCTGTTCACTTCGATGGACGAGTGTCTCGTCACAATTCGTATCAAAAGGAGATTCTTCAAAATCTTGTTGGTTTGTGCTCACTCCTAGACGGGAAAGAAGGATAGACTGCACTAACCAGCGACGGCCCCGTTACGATATTGAAATCGCTCTTGCCGTTTTAAATACCAGAGTTGATAGGGAAGGGTTCCTTAGTCACACTGTTAGCAAATTCAGTCTCTACAACGAAATCTCCGGACTGCGAATAATTAACTTTGTCGGGGCCGTAAACCTTGTGTAATAGACATACTTACAATCCGACGACCCAACAACGACGGCGATCATTACCTTGTAGCTATATAAGGAAACCTCGACGTCGGAAAGCAGGAAAACGGAATTCGCGTGGTTTGGGAGCACATTTATCTCTCTCTCTCTCTCGATAAAACGACTTGTGCAATGCTGTGGATTGTCGCACCTGAAGAGAAGATATAAGAATCTGCCTAATTGGCCACGCTGCTATCGAGCCAACGCGAGCTGTATGGGAGCGGGCCCGGGGGTTGGACAAAAGAGAGAAGAGCTTGAGATGCTAGCCGACTGGAAATGCGTTAGAAGGTGCGGCGACTTGCGAAAGGTTTTTAAAACCAGAGCAAATTCCTGTAAGAACAAGAATGGCGACTTGGTGACTGATGTCCAAAGCCCACTTTAATTGTGGAGGGAATATTTCATCATATTGCCAAATAATACCAGCAAAGCGTCATCTTTGAAGATAAAGATCCCGAACCGCAAATAGTTGATGACGGCATTGACAACATGACACCTGACCTCAACGAAGTTCGAGTAGCAAAAACGTGGCTACGGAACAACAAAGTCGTGGACGCTGATGGCTTACTAGCTGAGCTTTTCACGATTGATGCCGAAGAGCTGGTAAGGTGCATACAAAAATTAAGTATTAGTACTAGGAAGAGCAAGGCCTTTCATACGGATTTTGATAGCTCATTTAAGGCCCCCAATATCAGCGCCTGGTAGCGGAAAATATAAGATACATATTTGCTGCCATTCGAATGTTTGAAAAGTTGCCCCAACAAAAAGTAAATATTAAATTTTTCCATACAGCTTCGAAGCGACCAGACTCTCATGCGCATAACTATCTACCTCTGTCTGATTACCACCTAAAACACTTAACTCATTTATGATTGTGACAAGTGTGACTTTATGTTGATTACCTTTTTGATTACGTCTGCATGGCGACATGTCAACAACAAACTAAACAACAACAATAACAACGACCAGAGACTGCAAGTACAAGTACTAATATGAAGAAATATCAAAAATACAAGTAGGTACAACGTAATAAAAATAAAACATAAGACACAGGCAAAGCGACAAGGAGTACAACAGCAAGAACTCTGACTGCAAGAAGGACAACAAGTGCGTTGGAAACAGGATTCAATTGGGATTGTGTAGATTTGCGATGAGTTGAGTAAAGCAAAAACAAAGCTAAGCTACTAAGTTATGCAATAATGCAAAGTGGCATAAAGTGGAGAAGCACAAACGAGCGTGTGACTGACTCAGTGACTAAATAAAAAACAAACCAAAACAAAAAAAACAAAAAATGAATGACTCTCGGCCCACAAGTAGCAAGTACTTGTATGGTGGAGGTGTAATTGTACCTGAGTGGGAATGTGAATGTCAGTGAGATGTAAATCAATGTGCACATGTATGCCGGTATATGCAATTGGCGACAGTTTGCATTTAGAAATCTCAAATCACTGGGGACCAACAACGCTCGCACAGCCCAAAGCTCGGGCAAGTGCAAAGGCCTAATAACAATGTGACGAGACAATAAAAAGACGCAGCTGAATGCATATTGAAGTGCTTAGAAGGCCACGCATAGGATTTGCGAAAGGCACAAAAGGCAGTTAGAAGTAGTAATACTTCGCGTAGTGTGGAGCGCTGTTCATGCAAACTAATGACATTTGGCCAATCTAATGGAATAGAGAGCTGAGTTGCCATAATCATTGTGTATGTACATATGTATGTGTGGGTGGGTGAGCAGCTGCCACAAAATTCTGGCATTAAATGATTCTGGCTGGCACAACAAAATTAAATCCAAGTTATATTCACAATTCACATTTGATGCCGCTTTTATGCCTTGCGCCCGCTCTTACGTCTACTGGCGCAGTGCTTTGCGGCTGTTGTACGCGTGTAATTGCAATAAAAAAAAGCTTACTAGTGTATAGCTGTCGCACAGTGTCGCGTACGCATAGTAATGAAGGATAAAAAATAGCTAGCTAGGAAGAATAAATCTAAAATATGGTGGCAATTGGGCACCTACGCGAGCGGGGTGACAAATTAAAAATGCTCCGATTGAACAGAAATGGATTGTTGCTTAAGGTTAACGCAAAAAGTCAGGTAAACAAATTTGGTTGAGATCGAACTTTACACATGCCAACGACACATATAATAACAGAAACTTAATTTAACAGTTACAAAACTTAACCTGTTGGTATCTATTGCATATAATGAGCCAAGCCAGGTGCTGTAGTTTTCTTCAAATCATGCCTTATGTTGCACAGTGTACTTTTTGTTTTTTAACTCCGTGTTTTCGTTAGAGGGTAAAAGTATGGCCTTAGATTTTTACTTCAAATACCTTTTCCCTTTTCCTTTCCTTGTCTAAGTTTTTTGAATTATTTTATTTATTATTTCCTTGGTATCTGTTATAATTAGCTGAGAAAATGTAATGGGATTCAACATATGCGCATTTTCAAAACCTTGTAAAAAACGCCAATTATATATTTTTAGAACATTATTGCTATTTGGTTTATGAAGAATTTTGGATTTTAGGGATATAAGGTTCGAATGACGGTGAAGAAGCTCAACGCCCAATTAGCAACTGAGTACCATTTCGTCTAAACCCAACTAACGCAGTTGATAAATTTTAGACTGCTGTTGAGGCAATGTTTGCACAAATTCAGCAGAGAATTGTATTTAAATGTCCCCAGAGTGCCCTTACGTTTCCTCTTCATTAGAGTCGGATATCCTCATTAGAGAGACATCAGACACAGAAGGTGCTCAACGTTTGGCCATCGCTGAGCCAATTGCTCAAGGTGGTGAACGTCTTGTTAATTAAACCTATTGGGACTGAAATCGGCTCCTCATTTGAGGTTGTCACTGAACCCTCTGGCTAGCTATCGGTTGTCCGTTTCCTGCTATATTGCGATGACGAGGAATCCAAATTAAGTCTACTAAGAGCTTATTACAGACTCCATTCATTAACGCATTGCCTCGATTTGGTTGTGAAAGATGCCAGAGCCAATATGGCAGCTCGGCTGTCTAACGAAATGGCTGCACGGTCATTTTGAAAATTGCCAAGGCTGTTACGCTCTAAAGCGCGACTGTCTTTAGCGATAACAAAAACTTCCACCTGAAAAACACTAGAAAATTGAGGCAGGTAGTAAAAACTGCCAATGAAAGTCTATTTCTGCACTGATGGCGGGAAAGAGACAAAGAACTCCAATACGCCCTTTCATCCCTTCCTTAAACAAGTCTAGTTCTCGGAGCCTTACAGCTGACACTTACGCGGATTGCATTATTTGAAGATCTATAGGTAGGAGATGTGTTATAACATTTAAGGCTTCCGTATGCAATGTTCTCAAAGCCCCGTCATCCCAATGCATATTTATGGTATGTTTAATAGTTTTAATTGATTTTTGCAGACAGTATAAATTTTCCATGAATTTTCGACTTCTCCTTGAGTTTGAACATCGTTACATGTGAAGGCCGTTCCCAATTTTTTCTGCTAGATTTTCTTTAATTTCTTAATTATTTAAAACTATAATAAATGGCTGCGTAGGAGTGCGGCAAAACTCGCTTTAATTAAATTTGTTGCCAACTGCGTGGAACTTGGCGCATAAGTTGTTAGTTAGCTAGTGAAACAGAAGTGTAACAATACTGCAATTTCAACAGAAAAATATTCAGAATGTGATTCGGAAGATTTCAAGCAAAAATCTCTGGAAAAACAAAAGCAAATCAAAAGTGACAAAGAAAAAAAATAATGCAAAAAATAATTTAAATCGATGCAAATAAAATGTACCTATATAACTAGATGCCTGTCACCATCACTTCATTGAATATAAATTTCGGAAAAAATATAAAAAAAATATATTTCTTTCCTATAGGCGAAGTATCAGAGAAGAATCAAGAGCTAAAAAATTAAGAATATAAGCACTTTTATCTAAGCTATAAGAGAAAAATTAGCAAAAGGTGTAAAACCTTAGGACTTGTGACCATCCTCATAGTCTCTTCTGATCTTCTTATGGCGAAACTAACAGCCTGCGTGAAAGTACAGCCAAATGAGAAAAACAATCCAGTCAAATTCTATACGAATACCTTCTGGTACATAAAATTTGAGAAATCATCGACACCTAAACAAAATGGTGTTATTAAATTCCGCATTTTTGCAAATGAAACCTCAATTTCAACGAAGTTACTTTGAAGGAACTTAATTTAAACCGTTTTCTTTAGTTTCGATTTCCAAGGACACCCCGTGAAAACAACATGAAGCGAAAATTTTTTTTTGTCTTTTTCAGGAACTCTACTATTTATCTACTAATAATCCACAAAAAACCGCATCCATAAAAAACAGGTATTAAAATTATAGACAAATGAGCACTCAGTTCTAAAATGTAAACAAATAAATAAATAAACAATTTTATTAGTTTTGATTAATATAAATTTATTATGAATATAGAATTTTGCCTGAATTTCATACAAAAATGTTGGCTTTAAAGCTTGAATTGGCTTAAACCATTTTCAAAATTAACTGAATGCCCTGTAAATGACGAAAAAAGACTTAAATGAGTTTTATTTGAAACAATAACTTTAATAAAATAATTCATAAACATTTATTAATTATTTTAAAAGAGGTAATTCATTTTTATTATATCGAGGTTTTAAGATTTTTTATATCTTGCTGCAAAACTGGAGGTACCATACATGTATAATATCTTTATGTTTTTCTTCCCTTACTGGTCTAATGGTAGTGTATAATGGAAGTAATGTAATATTTCCGTAAATTTGGTATTCCTATTTTAGGTGGAAATTAGAATCATCTAAAGAAGTTTTATTGAACATTTTAAAAGGTTAATTTTTCAAGAATCTCCTCCATTTAATTTGCAGCCAAGAGACAGATTTGCTCTAGATATTTAACTGAAAGTAAACCACTATCTAAAGCTTCATTTTTGACGATATCGTTAAAATGACATTGAACAAATTTAGTTTAAAATAATGTGGTGTGAGATATGTAAATAAAAACTAATTTTTTTTGTAATTTTGATTAGGACCACTGCCATAATTATGGGCACAGGATTGTAACATTTATTTTTGACATTTTTCGCCCGACTCGCAACACTGTGCGTCACCGCAGTTTGTCTTTAACGGCGCACACACATATTGGAATACACACACACACACACGCGCATACAAGCGAGCGCAGATTCTGGGGCAGGACATCAAATACCTGCCTCAGCGTAACAACATAATTTCGTAAAAGGATATAAGGAGCGACACGCACAAACAACAAAGCCATCAAAGAAGAACGAATATTCTATTTAGCAACAAACGTCGACAACTACGACTAGCAAATTCTTTGCAGTCGCATTGACATTGGCATCGTTTGTAATAATCATCGAATAAATTATGCAACAATCATTTACATTGTTGTTGTTGTGCAATTGCGCTGCTCTCAGGCTGCTTTGCTTTTTGACTGACTGCCATTGTTTGTGGCTGTCTACACTATTGTTGTTTTGCATTTTTGCCGTCGCCCCCGCAAATACTCGCGAGCAGTGAAAAGGCAAGAAACAAGGTATTTACTCTATTGTAACGCTCGTTATGCCAAAGTGCGTGTATCTCATTACATTTTGTCGTTGTCAGCGAAATGGCAACACTTGAATTTTTAATAAATTCTTTGAACACACATGCGGGGGCACACAGAATTAAAATAATACAGACAGAATTTTGCCAACAGTTCTCCCACCCACATTCGCTCAACCGTTTTTGTTCATTTAACTAATTTTAATAAAATATCATGAAATTTATGTGCTTCATTATTACGAGTATGTGCAAGAAAACAAATGTAAAGCTGCCACATGTGGCATATGAAATTCTCTTTGAGTGACATTAAAACTGGAGGCAGGCATGCTGTACTTCGAGTCAGGTAATAATATTTTCCTACGCAACATTATTGAGTTGATAATTTGTAGAGTTTTAATAATGGCAGATGCTTTTACGTAAGCATCCTTTAATTTCAACATAGTTTTTAATTGCGTTCTAAAAGTAGTACGAGTAGTTGCATAACTAGAGTTCTGAGGGTCCTGCTTTGACGAATGCATTCCGTTCAGTAGATCGACGACTAAAAAAAAAGAAGGTTATTGCTCCAAAGCTAAGCAAGATGCCCTCGCTGGTGAGAAAATCCACTTTTCTTTCTTTATAATGGTTCAAGCTTTGTCTTATCGAATTGAAATGTCTGAATGAACTTTTTTGCCTCAGTTTTGGACATCTCAATTCTACGTCTCATGAAGCCACGCCCTTTGACTGTTTTGGACGTTGTTCGTCCAAAAGATGAAAGGTCGATTGACTCCAATTCTGCGATGTAAGATTAATAAAACAAAATGATATGAACTTTAAATCAAAGCTTATGGAGATTAGGGAAGAGTTGCCACTTATTAGGTAGGTAGGAATGGAAGATGGAAGGTCCATTGATTTACCACAATTCCGACGACATCTAAAAGTACCCCTTGCTGAACCATTTCGCTTCCTTGATGAAACTCATCAGATATCTTACCTCGGTGTTCGAAACCTCGCTAAGGCCATCCAGAAACGGTAATCCCAGTTAAGATTCCACAGCCTGCTTCGGCACAGTATATGACACTTACACAGCAGATGCAATAGAGTATACTCCTCCTCGTAGTTCTTACAGCTTCTACAGCATCTTTGGACCTCTGAGCATGTTTCGCTATTAGACAGTGCCCGGTTCTAGACTAAACAACCTTAGAAATATTCTCTCGTTTTAGAGAGTATACGCTTCGTGACCGCTTACGCTCCCATTTAGGCCACGCCTGCCTTGAGATTCGACAAATCGTATTTTGACTCCATCTTTCATCAGCTTGTTTATATATTCAAAGCATCATTTGGCGTGATTCTGAGGGCCCTAATTATGCAGATCGTACTATATCTTTGCACTTTGGTGACTCTATACAGGAGAATCAGTCTAACGATTGCAGCAAATATCCACCGACTGATCCGAGGACTTAGACCCATTTTCCTGCCTATGGCTCTCTTGCAGGTATAGAGGGCTACGGAAACCTTTTCATAACGTTGAACTATATTCTCTTTCCAGTTCAGCTCCTTACCTAAAATAAAGGCTAGAAATTTGAAACTTATGGCAAAACTTAACTGGACACCTTTTAGCCGAACACGTCCTATACTTTCTCGTAAAGAGGA
Source organism: Anomoia purmunda (assembly GCA_951828415.1). Classification (NCBI taxonomy): domain Eukaryota; kingdom Metazoa; phylum Arthropoda; class Insecta; order Diptera; family Tephritidae; genus Anomoia; species Anomoia purmunda. The sequence continues at coordinate 126,268,378 of OX639994.1, forward strand.
CGAGTTCCCTCTTGCTTGCTTGAGTCAACCCTTAGTCCGCAGTAGGTGAACAACTTGGATACACCAAGAAGCGTTAGCCGGATCAGCTCGCATAGTGTTTGCGGGCACCTTCCCTTCTCCCCACGTCCTCGATTGCGACGTCATCAGCGTGTGCAACGACTTTAGCTACTCCAAATCTGTTTCCCGCAGAAGCGTGTTAACGGTTAGATTCCACAAAAGTGGAGAGAGAACATCTCTTTGGGGCGTCCACTTCGACACGTGACTCGACAATTCGATCCCACTCTCAATCTTCCCTTTATCACTCTACGGCGGACTAATTAACCGATAAACTTCACCAGTGAGTAAATCATTTCTAGACCTCTAGCGGTGCCAGTTCGAGCCTCTGGAATTACTTCAATATCCAGGAAGGATACGAAATATAAATCCTTAACGATGAAGGACTTTTTAATATATTATATATGGAGTTGGTCCTACGTAGATTTGCCTTTTCGGTATTGTGAGAAATAAAAGAAGGGGTGCTTTGATCCGTAGTTGGGTTCTCAGGAAAGTATTAATAAATTAATATTTTAGAAGTATGTACATCAAATGAAAGGCTATTGGGAATTCTTTAGCCAAGATATATGCCTGAACAGGGTTGCCACTTTTTTTAAAAAAGTTAAAATTAAAATAATTTTTTTAAAGTAAATCAGAGCAAAATGGATATCAAATGAAAGGTGTTCCATAGGAACATTTTACAATATGTCTGCCCTTTCGGTATCGGGGAAGATACCTACATATATACATTATGTCGATCTATTAAACTATAAAAGTTATTATAAATCTTGTGTATAAAAAGAAGTTAGAAGACTTTACAACTCAAGAACCACCAAACCGATGTCGATAAAAAATTTACAGTATATTAAGGGGTATATGTAGATGGTTTACGAGTATTTATTTCCAGGAAGTGGACTGGGGCTGATCTATTAAAAAAACATCGTTTTTATGGTTTGATTTGCTTGAAATTTGGTTCGTTGGTCATCGAATCACGTGAAAAAAGCTGAATCGATTTGGCTAATATTTAACTGTGATCCGAGTAGTGTTTGTGTAAAAAAATTGCCGGTAGCTGGCGTTGTGGTCAAGATATTTCTAAAAATCATAAACGTTCCTGCAAAAAACTCGGTAGGCGGCGCTGGGGTTGAGATATTGCGAAAAATCGCATGGACCGATTTAGTTCATATTCGTAAGTAGGTTGGCTGTGCAAAGACTAAAATTTTTGAGAGAAGTATGTTCGGCAGGTGGGGCTCAAGTCGACATATAGTTAAACATCTTTTTTATGGACCGATTTTACTCAAATCTGAAACGTAGATCAATTAATAGATACGAAGTATTTTGATTTTAAAATTTACTCTAGAGATGGTGCTGGTGTTGAGATATTTTCAAAAATCATATGTTTTGGCCTATTTAGTTCGTAAACGAATTTATTTAATTTTATCTTTGTTTTTTAAATATATCTATATGGCGTATTAAGCGTTTCCTACCCGAGTGTTACGTTTGATATTCGAACTAAATGTCAATATAAATATCAGTCGTCTTTAATAACAGTGATTTTTGAAAGTACCTCGGCTGGTGCAGGCAAAAAGTGATTACCCCGATTTTTTTTCGAGCTACGGGGATTTTGAAAAGGAAGAACATCATCTTCTAAGCTATGCGAAGCGAAGCTCGCCGGGCCAGCAAGTGTATTATACAGGCGAACTTTGTTGAATGAAAAGAGGTAAAAATATCTCTAATAAATTCACTTAATTAATAGCATCTAAAATAAATATAATAATAGTTAAAAAGCTATAGTTTGTTCAGCTTGGTAACACTGGGAAACAATTTTATTGCAACTCAAACCAGCCCGGACTTTGTTAATATATAAATAAAACTATCGATGGATTATAAAAGTTAAGTTTTTAATGGTCTTTTAAAGATTGGAAGACCCGCGCTAAGTTTTTTTCCTACAAAATTAAAATAAATGTGCAAGGTGGTGGAAAACAATTATCTGGCTCGAAAGGAGGTTACCTATCGGATTTTATTTTCGACAAATTTAAGTGGCAAACAATTATCGATTGATCTTAAGAACGACTTGCCGTTAACACAAAGTACCAACATTTTAATTATATTTGGAGTTACAATAAAATACACGTATAATCGATTGTTGTTTTTTGGCGCCTGATATATTTTTTTTGCGCCACCTTGTGTGTCTAATCGAAATGACAAGGTATAACATATTTAGTAAAACTCCGCAGGAAATATTAACAAATGTTGCACAGTGTAAGTGAAACAATCGGTACTAGCGACTATTGTACTATTATTCCACACTTTTCGAAACCTTTGGCATGCGCTGCGGCTCATATTTCGCATTAGGTAAAGACCAGGCCAGGTTATAGCCATTGTGAGAATTTAATTATTTCCAATGTGAAATGGATTTTATCTGACGGCTGATAAGAAAAATACGTACATAAAATGGAATTATGCACCTACATTAAATTTGCTTGGGAAACTTTCGGCCATAAGAAGTTATGCCTACAAACAAATGCCATATGCTTATTTTTGCCACCGTCATAGTGGAGGGTAGAGATATTTGCACTAAGATAATCGTCCGACTGTGTTTTGTTACACTGTTTTGGCAAATTGATTGATCAATCGGCAGACCACGTCAAGCAGAAGAATTCAATTATGCGTCAATAGAAGAGAGAGATAGACACCGAGTAAAAGAGGAAAGGTGGGCGACACGCAAATTTGTATTCGTATCCTTAAAGAGTGGACAAGCGTCACATTCAAAGGAAAGTTGAAAGTTAGAGGAGTGGCTGGAAATACGCGTGACCGCTTGTGGTTTTAACTTAATTTCCGGTTAAGCGTACAAAAGCGTAACCGCTGTACTCCTACTTTGCGGATATGATGAGCACGCAAAGGAAGCAGTCGCTGTGTTTAGAGCTGTGGAAGAGCGGAAAAAGTGACAGTGCTGTGCGGACATACAGCGGGACTGCGGTCAGGGTCAGACTTTGATGACGCTGGTTACGACTGATAGTGTTCGCGATATTGAAATTGGGGAGGAGTTAATATTGTTTATATGTACAAAGTTTCGAAAGTTATCTTCCAAAAGTTATGCAAGTCACAAGCGGAAATTTTTTAGCTGAGTTAAGTGCAGAAAATTATAGACTACTGTTTTAGAAAGATGCTGTGCTCTGAGTATATTATATGATTTAGAAAATAATCGTTAAAAATAAATTTTTTTAATCCTAGGAAGCAAAATAGTTACAATCTTTGAGCTATACAACACAAAGTGTACTATTTTTCTATCAAGTAAATTCCAAATCTATTATAGAGTTGAGATATCATCACTAGAGCACTGGGAGTTCGGCGGGTGCTTCCATTGCTGTCGCATTCCAAAGCTTTGCTATCAAGCGACCGAGCCACAGTGAGAACAAGAATTCCAGAGAATCGTTTCATTCAAAGAGAGTGTGGGGTGCTCTTGCCTATAGGCGGTTGAATTTTGAGCAGTTTACAAACTTGCCAGCTCTGAGCGCGCTCGATGTGGGACTTATAGATAAGTTTTCCAGATTCCATGAGTCGATTGGAAGCTTTTTGCAAGTAGTATCCGAAGGCTAATCTAGCCGCAACTTTCGATATAGGTTAGCGAAGTCAAAATCCTGAGTAGCGCCTTCTCTTGTGACTGATAAGGTAAATACTTGAATGAAAAGAGAATCCTATATTATTCATAATATGCGGTGTGGTCTTATATATATGTAAGTATTTTGAAGTTCTTTCGCGAGTTTGAACCTACTACGAGTATGTATGTAGTTCCAGTACTTCATCGTCCAGACGATGATACAGCACATCACTTTTGCGATAATTAATATGTTGTTTTTTTGCGCCATGATTTAGTTCCACCATTTAGTGATTTTTTCTATCTCAATATTAGAAACAACTTTATAATGTGGAGATTCGGAGGTATGGATCCTTCCTCGGCTTTAAAAAGTAATATTTTAGAAAGTGGTACTAATTTGAGGAAAATATTTTTGCAATATAAGGAATGGTGAGACTTGATATTAAGAAAGCCTTTACTGTGCTTTGGGAATTGTGGTTCTGGATCGATTATTTTAAGTGTTGTTCCGATACATGTCCTCGATACTGTACACTTTAATATAACCGATAACCGAATCTAAATAAAACACTCAACTGGTACAACAACGATTACCAATAAGGACACAAGCAATTTTTATACATGTCAAAGGCTTTTTTATAAAACTTGGGGAATATCACCATTCAATACAGTTATAAAGACCATTTTAACTTATGCGACACTGGTCTGATAGCTCATAAAAGTTAGCCATTGCATGCATCTGCCCAGCAATGCACACCAGCTCAACGGACACCCTTAGTTTCATTACAGGCATTAACATCTTCTCTCTCTTTCAATTTCCATTGGCATGGAGATTTGTTTGGTAACTCATATGGGAATACTTATCCGGTTTCTTGGTGGATTCTCTTATCAAATGCTCATGCTACGAGTAATAAATCTATCATTAATAAGAACAACAAGGTAGTAATTCCAGTAAGGAATTCGGAGCGATAAAACAATAAAATCTCCGAAGGATGGGCATACCAGGGGAGGACATGTTGTAAATCAAAGACTCACACATCGTAAACAGCGGCTATCATCCCCATCCTAAATCCGGAACAAGGTAAAATGTAGCCTAAAGATTGGGTGATAATATATAAAGGGGTTTTCAATAGGGACGCTACAAAAGTAGACCGATAGTGACATCAAACGACGCCATATTTTTTCCCGCTCTTTTGACATTTCTCTTCAGTAAGGTTTGCCATTTCATCATGGAATGATATACGATCCAACAGCGAGTCGAAATTATTAAAATTTACTACCGAAATTCGGAGTCAATGGCTTCAACTTTAAGAGCGCTACGTCCAATTTATGGTCGTCGTCATTTCTGGTTGAATGGCTTCGTCAATAAACAAAATATGCGTTATTGGACAGGCAGCAATCCACACGTATTCCCGAAAAAATTACGGTTTGATGCGGTTTATGGGCCGGCGGCGTCATTGGGCCGTAGTTCTTCTGTGATGATCAAGACCGGCACGTTACTGTGAATGGGAATCGCTACCGCTCAATGATAACCGAATATTTTTGACCCGAATTGGATGATATGGACTTGGACAATATGTGGTTCCAACAGGACGGCGCCACATGAGCCAAGCCACACAGCGAATGTCACAATCGAAACTAAGTTATCTCACGAAATGGACCAGTCAATTGGCCGCCTCGGTCGTGCAATAAAACTAAAGGCACTCCGAGCTAACGGCCACCGTCGTTGACATTCATTTATTTTTTCATTTCATTTGATTTAATTTTATTTCATTGTTTATTTCGTATTTGATTATGATGCATTTTTTTTTATTTATTTTTTTTTTAAGTTTATGTTATTTAATTAAAGTTCTTTTAATTTTAATTGTATTTGTGTTGTTTTAGTTTCATTTTAATTTGATTTCGTATTTATTAATTTAATTTAAATTTATTTCTAAAATTGCATTTAATTTTGTTTTATTTTACTAAAATTCATTTTATTTTCTTTAAGTTTTTGTTTTATTTTCCTTCGTTTCAGTTTCATATGAAGTTTATTTTAATTTCTCTCATTTAATTTCATAATTTTTGTGCAGCTAATTAAATTTCTCATTACCTGACTTTAATGGTAATGGATTTGGTTTGATATTACTGCTTTCGATATTGAGTACTCAATGTTCATAAAATCAAAATAAACAAACTTCACTTATGGCAATTGGCAAATGAATGTGAATGGATAAACAATTCCAGCTGCTAGCTGCAGGGAGCGAACATTAAAAGAAGCTTGCAAAAGTGCCATCCATGTGTGACTGTTGTCTGGTTATCTACTTCCACCATTCTCCGCCTCCACACTTGCGCATCGCCTTAATAGGTGAATTGCATTTTATACTTCACCAACGTTTTAATGTGTAATGAGGTACATTGGTGTCCTCGCTAGTGTCCTTGCGTAAATGTGAGGAGCATGTGCGATTGTGCGTATGTATGTGTGTGTGTGTGTGTGCTCACTGTTTGCCATTGCAACGCATTTAATTAAATCATAAATAAGCAGAGATACGCAATTACACAAACATTAAGAGGACAATGAAAAGCGCAACGAACGAACAGAGCAAGAGTTTGAGCGGGAATTCCTAAATGGTGTGAGTGAGTGAGTGACTGATAGCTCTTTGGTTGGGCTGATAAACAAACACACTCCCTCACTTCAGGTAGGCCGTTGCCTATGTAGGAATGTGTGCGTGTTTTATTTTTACACTCCTACTACTTGTACAGCCGCATTGCACTACGAGTAGTTAAAGTGAATTTAATTAAGCGCGTGTGGAACGTTAAATGCTCACTGGCAGCTTCAGAAACATTAAATGGCAACAACACAAATGCAAAACTTTCGCAGGGAATGTTGCATTGCCATTGCTGTTGTTGTTTTTGTTTGAACAATCTATTTACAAATGAAATCAAATATCAAAGTAAACGTCACGTTAAAATTAAGAGGCGCAATTTTGTGGTCACATAAAAGGCTTAGTATAGTACACACATACATAAATACATACACACATACATACATACACATGTGGTGTAGAAGGATTTATGGGATGGCCGCATAAATGGGTGGTGAGATTGAGGCTTTTTTATGTCTAACAGGCATGTAGCGAATGCTTTTCCACCAAAATGAATGAAAGTTACAGTTACGAGTAGATAAATATTTGACAGGCCCATCTATTGACAGAACCTTGCTGTGGAGCGTTTATTTCCGAATTTAGCTTCTAGATTGAAGTAAGTAAGTAGAAGGAAAAAATTTTCCGTCATTCATTGTCAAATTTCATTTGGAAACAAACCGGTTTTGGCGCTGGATCATCTTCGGTTTAATTTTTCGGGAGCCTAGAATGAAAAACTGAAGGATCGACAAACTTCTCCACAAAACAACCACCCTTAATCAGTGAAAGAATGTAATCGTTATTTTGATGTTTTTTTTTTGGATAAAAAAATAACTGAGCATAATTCATTCAAAACAAAACTCGAAAATATCGATATAACCTTTATGTCATATGCTCTGCAAATCTGGTCTTGTGTTTATTTAGAAGATTTTTAATTTAAATCAATGTGTAATCGTTATATTGTGATTTTTATTTTTTCGATCAAATTTGATCGTTGCTTTTTAATTATTATTTTTTCAATCAAATTTGGCCAATATTTTGTAATTTTTGTTTGTTCGACCAAACATAACTGTCATTTTTCGATTTACATTTTTCCGACCATATTTGACCGATATTTTGTAATTTTTATTTTTTCGATCATAAAATATAAATCTTATTATTGTTGTTGTTGCTATTATTGTCATCACCGCAATTGTTTTTTTTTTTGGTTTTTTTTGTTTGAATAACAATTAAAAATGTGAAGTAATGATCGAACCTTATTAAAATAAATATAAATCGCGAAATATCAAAAGTAATAAAAATTTAAAAATAGTACCTAACTTGATTGAAGAAATAAATAAAATCACAAAATATCGAAAAAATAAATATGCCGACAAAATATAAATAAAAAAATACCGATCAAGCTTGATTAAAAAAGTAAAAATCTCGAAAATCAATCAAAAGTGATCGAAAAAAAATATCGCGAAAAAAAATTAAAAAATTACAAAGTAATAGAAAAAAAATGTATGTATTGGCGAATATCTAGACTTGAGCAAAAACTATCTATATATCGAAAAATCGAATATCGACATATCGATAAAGGAAAATAATGGATAATCGATAGTTTTACATTCCAAATATCGATATTCAATTTTTATTTCTGTGTATGATGTGTATGACCTATATCTTCATAGTTTTCAAAATATTTTGACAGAAGTCTTAAAAATAATAGGTTATATATAGATCCAAAGCTTTTTCAGTGAATTGTCGTTTCAATAGCAAAGTAGATAAAAAAACTAAAACTGAAAAATTTGTTCTATTTTTTTGATATCGAATATTTTTACAATACTTGAAGTCAATAATTGCGCCTTAAGGTAAAAACACCGATATGTTTTGTTCTGCTTACACCGATACTATTTAAAAATATCGATGTGACATTTATCGATATATTTTTTCCTTTTGTCTATATCTATGTATCTCTTTTTAATTTACAATGAAACAAATTTATGTCTTGATCCGCGGTCTCTTTGATAAAAAATAAAAAGATGCAAATTCAATAAAATTCCGATGTCAATTTATGAGAGTCACAGAAAACACCACGAAGCACAGAATTCCCAGGACAGAGGACGGCTGGGTAACTTGGCAACATTGCAGACCATACACAGATTTTTTTCGGGTACCGTGGATCCTAATCTAGTGAACTTGATTGCACTCGATATTCAACGAAAATGTCCCTCAATCCTTCTAGGGATCATATGCTGTGAATGCCATTTGATAAATGCCATGTTGTGTATTTTATAGTACCGTTATATTTGCCCATATATTATTTCTAGAACAATGTGTGCTCATAATGGGTAGTTGTGTACATTTTACAAACCCATTCAAGTGACTCGATTGCACTGCATTTGATTTCAATATTATCATTTCATTTGACAATGTAACGCTGTGTTTATTATAAACATGACTGCTGGATGATTGTTGTAACGACAAAACCATTTACCACAAATGATGACACTTAACACAAAGTTACCTGAACTAACTTTGATATGAAAATCCGAACTGGAACTGAATGCATCCCCGGGCGGAGGTAGGAGTAGATACATAGATGCACTGCAATGTTGAAGGATTTGAAGGACTGCTGATGGACAAGAGTGTAGATATGACTGTGACAGTGCAGTTGACCAGATAGCTAGCCACTTACATATAACGAAGCGAACACACACACACACACATACACTCGTACAGAATGCACATTCATAAGTGGGGGCAAATGTGCAATGCAACCGCAAGTGCCTATTAACTTGTACGCGTGTTTGTGTGGGTGTGGGTAAAAATACCCTGTCGGAAAAAAGCAGACATTGCAAAAAATTTAACAATTAAAAAAAAAAGTTGGAAGTCAACTGGTTTAAAACAAATGCATGTTAATTTAATTATATTGATCTTCTGTGGTAAAATAAATTTTCAAAATATTATTTGTATATCTTTTTAAAAATTTGCTTTACCTTATTATTTATTATTTTGTAGATAAATACTTTTTATATTAAGAAAATTGTTTTTTTGAATTTGAATTTTCAAAGTATTTTTTTTTTTTTAATTTTGACATAATTTTTAATTTGTTTATTTTACTAATTTTTTTATTATAACGTTACAAGTTGAAAAAAACGCAAAACCTTTTTTTTTTAACTTTAAAACCAAAGTTAAAAAAAGTTTCATTTTGACCAGATATAATTTTTAAAATTTTTTTTTAATTTTACTTATTTTTGTTAATATAAAGTTAGGAATTTGAATTTTTAAAACATTTTGGTTTAGAAATTTTGGAATTTTTTTAAGTTTTTTATTTAACTTATTTTTTTAATATAAAGTTAAGAATTAAAAAAAAACGGAAAAATTTATAAAATACCTTAAAAAAAATACCAAAGTTAAAAAAAGTTTCATTTTGGCCAGCTATAACTGAGCATGTTTTTAACCAACCCCTCCCTACAAGTTTTATGTCGCATTGATTGTTTTGCGAACAAGATACGTAATGATGCTTGCTTTGTTGTTGTTGTAGGGCTAGCTATACCCTGCTAGATCCTCTTAACCATGGTATTATCATCAAACTCATCAAGGGGTGTTCCAACAAAAAAGTGTCGGTTGGAGAGGGCATGTGAACAGGTGGTTGGTATTGTGCAGGGATTCTGGATAAGTAGTTGAGCCTACAACATCATCCAGATCTGAATTGGGCCAGAGTGACGAGGGATTCTCGAGGCAGCTAAAGCTCGTCTACTATGGGTGGTGCTTTGAGTCCAATGACAGCATTCACAGGGCGAGAGTTCATAAAGGTGGTAATTGTTGCCCCGAGCTGGTTCATACGCCATCGGTTGCAGTTGCTGACTGGTGAACGACTGGATCTGGTCCTTGAGTTCACGGAGATGTCCCCTGACGTTTCTGGGAGGTGGCTCGACCATTTGCAAGTTCCTGCTGAGCAGGATGTTATGCTGCTTAACTGGGAGCATACACGTCTTCTGATGGAGGTGTGCCTCAGACGACATCCCGTCACAGTCCAGATTGCGGCGTACTGACAGGTCTGTAGCTTCGTCTACTGTGTCCATATTGGTCCCCGGCGTGCATATTGGAGCAGCATAGTTTACATCCGGCCGACTAATAGCCTTGTATATTGTCAACAACGTTTCTTTGTCTTTGACCCCGGCGAGGGACTTGAGGACTTCGTTGCGGCTCTGCACTTCATTGAGGATTGCGGTTGTGTGCACTGAAATGGAGAGCAGGTTGTCGAAGGTAACTTCCTGGATCTTCGGGTGGTTGATGAGTTCCAGCTTGACTTCCTTTGTCCATGTGGTGAATAAGGTCGCCGAGGACTTAGTAGAGGATTAGGTCAATCCCCATGGGAGAATTGTTGTGTCTACGTCGGCTAGTAGCGTTGCGTGGCTGACAGTGTCAAACGCCTTGCACAAATCTAATGCTGCTAGGACGGTTCTCTCACAGGGACGGTTTCGGTTTAGGCCGTAGTTTCCCAGCGTGTTTATGGCGTTAAGTGCTGTTGTTGTGATGTGCTCTTTCCGGAAACCATGCTAATGCTTCGTCGGGTAGAGGTGGAGTGTAAAATACGAGAGCAACAGAGCCTCCAGCGGTTTTACCATTGGTGAAAGAAGGGAAATCGACCGACAAGAATCACCGTTACCTGTAGGCTTCCCTGGTTTCAGCAGCGGTACAACAACCTGCCACACATCAGAGGTGATGATTGAAGAGATGGAGTGGTTGAAGATGCTGGTGTGGTAAGCTACTCTCGTCAGATCTAAATTTTTCAGCATCAGCATGTTTAATCCATCAGGACCAATGAACCAATGGAAGAAAGAAATTGGTTTTAAAGTAAATATATTTCCGACAGGGTTTTTACGTATGTAGGCATGCATGTAGTTGAATTGCATTTGGTTCACGGTAGGTGGGGCCATGGGTTACAAAAATAGCACATGAACGCACTCGAATGCAATTTGTGTAATTAAAATAAACAGTCATCGGAGTGCAGCAAGTGAAATTTGTGACTGGGAGGTGAAGAGGGAATGGATGGATGGAGAGATGGATGCAACTGCATTTGGTAATACTTAGTAACTTCGCAGATATCCATCTATAGAACGTACTTTTGTCACAGACAATCACAAATAGGCAATCGACTCATTGCAATGTTGCAGTGTTGATATGCCAATGGCCATTTGAAATTAGCATCAGTATCCATGAGGAAGGCAATGTTTGAGTATCGTATTTGCAACAGTCCTGGGAATGTGGTGAATATATAAGTACAACCTACTATCTACTTATTAGAAATCATCCGCTCTAGTGGTATGAGCGTGTGAGCAAAATCAATGGGGATGCCAATTTAAAAAAATAAGTTCTGTTTCAATTGGAATGGCCATAGGAGTAGTGGTAGTTGGGTGCAAAAAGTGAGGTTTTTCAGAGAAAGCGAATACAAACTTTCCTTTAAAAGCAAGTTCAGTTGATAATTGTCTGTTGGATCAATTTTTATTTAATGAACAACCTAGAAGCAAATTTTTTAAGACCTTCTCTTGCTAAGGTATTACAGTACAGTTCCTAAGCACATCTCAACATCACTACATACATGCTTCCGCTGTTCACTGGAACTGGATGGTCAAATTTTTAGCACAAAGCCGAAAAACGTACTCGGAGAATTCAAACTTGGACTGATAGACGACGCCTATCCCCAAATTCCAGATAAGCTTATATTGCGGGCCAATAGCTTTATTTAGGAGTTTGAAGTTTTTTCATTGGAGAGTTGAAATTTTAAATGTAAATTTATTGTTTCAATATATATTATTACACTACAAAAGTTTTATAAAGAACAATTAGTTTTAGTAAAATATCTTGGAATCAGAATTAAAATTGCTGTTTTTATTTGCAGGGCCGTTTTTATTTTCCATTTTAAAAAGAGCAATGACACCGGTGACACAACTTTTTTATTTGCTGAGCTGATCTTTTAATAATTGAAATACTCTAATGGATAGCAGACCCCCTCCGACTCTCGGAAACAGGGGCTCCATTGCTCTCTGAAACACATCCAACATATTGTGAACTCACGAATTTTGTCGAGCGTACGAACGCCTAACGCGCTTATTGAACTTTTTGCGCATCACTTATGGGGTTCGCGTTGGCAATCCAAAACCCTTTCTTACATTATTGCCCATTCCCGTTCCCGTATTCCCGTTTCCATTTTACTTTAGCTTATCCCGTGTTTTTATATCTCATTGTTGCAGAAATTTTTAGCAACAATACGGAGATGCATATCCAAGCGTGAAAAGGATTTATTCCATATTGTATATTCCCAGAGTTTGGTTTGAATATAGATGAACATGGAGCGCTAGTTTCCAAAAATTGTTTAGGGGTAGCCCCACAGGTTTGAAGCAATTGGCAAGATTTCGTCCCGGTTAAAATGTTTAAAACTTTGCCATCAATGAAAAAGTAGCAGTAACGGTAGTTTATCTAAACAAAAAAGCCAGGGACGTGCACCAATTGGACCCGGATGTTCCGCTTTTTACAAAATGGTTTTCAAATGTTGTTTTTGGTCTTTTAGCAACCCAGGTTTTGGTAAACATAACATTTTCCAATCTGAAATTCATTTTCTCGGACTTGCGAAGAAATAAAAACGAGGGGTTGCTACATAATATATATATAATTTTTTTAAATTATCGAACCGAAACCCCTTAGCAGAGACAAAAAAACCCTATTGACGAATCAGTCCAAAGCAGAAGAAACGGTTCGAACCGCTGATCTAAACCGATGACATTTTGCATCCGATTCACAGCCCTGAAAAATAGTGACTGTCAGAGTACCGGAAAATGGGGACTTTACAAAGCAGCAATTACAGTAATGTATCGAATACAGCGGCAGAGACATAGTTAGTCGTCGCACAAAAACAACTGATATTGGGAAGAAGTACCTATTTGACTAACACCTTACTTATCATTTTATTTGAATAAATGTTACATCTTCTATATATATATAAAAATGAAATGCCCCACGTATGTTACCTCATCACTTGAGAACGGCTGAACCGATTTTCTTCATTTAAATTTTATTTGGTTTCCTTCGGACTGTAGATGGTTTGTAAAAAATAAAAATTGTAAATGGTGTTGCCAGACCTCTAAAAAATAAAAAAATAAAACTTCTTTGGTTGGACTACAATATGACCGTTTTTTTATTTTTGGACAGTGTTACCATTTATAAAAAAATAAAAATTAATATAAAAAGTGGTGAGAGAGTTGCCATCTTTTTCAATTAATCTAATAGGTTAAATCAAGATATGCAATGCGGGTATCAAATGAAAGAGCTTTAAAAAACTAACATTTCGAGAATAAATTTATTAGTGTTGCCACCTGTTTAAAAACTTAAATTCAATTCAATTTTAAGTCAAGTAAAATATTGCAATTTGAAATGAAAGAGGTTTAAGAAGTCTCTAAACTAAAGGTAGTTATTGTATTCTATCTGTTGTTCATACATAATGTATTTAAAAATCCACTAATCACTTCGCAGCTTACCTAAACACTTGAAAGTAGTCTACATACGAGTATATTTATATATAAAAATGAAATGCCCCATGTATGTTTCCGCATCACTTGAGAACGGCTTAACTGATTTTTGTTGTTGTGCTCATAGTTGCCAAGACAATGTTTGTATGGTAAAAAGGTACAGCCACGCCCTAAAGGTTTTCTGCAATTTATTTTTACTAACAACGGCCACTAGGTTGCATTTTGGTGCAAAAATCCATATTTTTAGGTTTTTCCGACTAAGAAAGTAGTTATTGTATTCTATCTGTTGTTCATGCATAATGTATTTAAAAACCACTAATCACTTCGCAGCTTACCTAAACACTTGAAAGTAGCTCGCGCGATCTCAAGTACATCACTAAACGCTATTAAATACCCTTAATAACAGCTTGCACAAAAACTCAGTACCTGCCATCTTTTTATTGTTATGTTGTTCTAAATTTGGGGTGGTATATACAAATTCGCTTGCATTGGCGAATGTATGTTGTTGTTGTATGTGTGTTCAACTGATATTGTAAGTATAGGAACATTACATGTTGTTAGGCCTTTGTTTTTTGTTATTTCGCTAAATCATATGCGTTGGCGGCTAAACAATAATTAGTCTGATCTAGCGCATTAGATCTATAACATCAATAAACTTAGTTGTGAGATTTTCGAAGTAATTTTGTTATATGTATCAACATTGTTTGTACTGGTGCACTGGAAAAGATTATACATATTTGTTGTGTTTGGAGACATGCCGCCAATAAAGCGTCAAAATATCGGTCGGCGTACTCGCAGAGCAAGGGTAATGACTATCAGTCGGGACGACGAGAGCGTTGTAGACCGTACCCAGCGTTTGGATGCAAATCGAATAAGAATTTCTCAAGCCCGATCAATTATGACTCCGGAGCAAAGGGCAGAGTCGGGTTCGACTCGCTCAGTTGAAAGTAGCGCACAACGCAATTTGGAATGAAGACAAAATAGACGATCAAATGTCACAATTCGGCATGACCGTTTGGCGTTCAGATACGATCCAACAATCGATTACGCCGTGGATTTATCGGTAGACTTTGGAACCATGAGCACTGTTTGTCAGCATTGTAATGCTTTGAAATTTCGGTTAGAACCACCAGGATTATGTTGTGCAAACGGAAAGGTTAAATTACCACAGATTACACCACCACCTGAGCCACTAGCATCGTTATTTTCCGGCCAGGATTCTCTATCCAAGCATTTTTTGCAAAACATTCAAACATACAACAGTGCCTTCCAAATGACGTCGTTTGGAGCTAATATAATCGCAGAAAGAGGTTTTAGGCCAACTTTTAAGGCATGTCCATTTTTAATTATACCACATGTCACATACACACGACGAGCCCGGTGTACTTAGGTTTTTTTTTTCAATTTGATATTTAGATTCAAGGACAAATACACCATCGTACTGGAGCATTGCTACCGCCTGTAAATGAACAACATAAATTCCTGCAGGTTTATTTCCTTGGAAATTCAGATGATGAAATCAATCGTGCGCTAAAGCGAAATATTATTGCACAACTGCAACAACTCTTACATGAACATAATGAGTTGGTTAGATTGTTCAAGACAGCACTAGAAATGATGTCTTCAGATGATCACAAAATAGTGATCAAAGCAGATAAAAGACCTGTAGGTGAGCATGAAAGGCGCTTTAATGCACCGACGTTGAATGAAGTCGCCATTGTCATTGTGGGCGAGAATGTGGATGGTCGCGATATAGTGGTTCGTCGGCGGGATGGAAACAACCTTCAACGTGTCACCGAAACTCATCGTTCGTATGATGCATTACAATACCCGCTAATATTTTGCCGAGGAGAGGATGGATACCATCTTTTGATCAAGATGATTAGTCCAATAACTGGTACGCAGCAGTGTTGTTAATCGTTTTTAACTAAATTCAAAAAAAAAATATATAATATGTTATTCTTTTGATATTTTAATCAACTCAAGTGTCGTGTTTATAAAAAGTTTACCTTTGATTTGTAACAGGTCAAGAAACAAACAAAAAAGTTAGCTCAATGAACTTTTATGCCTACCGGTTGATGATTCGTCGAAACGAGGACAACCATATATTGAAGTGTCGCAGACTATTTCATCAGTTCGTTGTCGATATGTATATCAAAATAGAGACGGAACGACTGTCATTTATACGCTTTAATCAGCTCAAATTACGTTCAGAGCAATACATCCATTTGCGAGATGCCCTCAATGAAGATGGAAATGCCAACAATATCGGCCAACTTACCATTTTGCCACCGACGTATGTTGGAAGTCCGAGGCATATGCACGAATATGCGCAAGATGCAATGACATACGTGCGTCAATACGGTCGACCGGACTTATTTATAACATTTACGTGCAACCCTAAATGGACCGAAATCACACAACTATTACTTCCCGGTCAATTATCCAGCGATCGCCACGATATTACAGCACGAGTGTTCAAGCAAAAACTCAACGCGTTGAAAAATTTTATTGTGCAGTATCATGTTTTCGGAGACGTGCGATGTTGGATGTACACCGTAGAGTGGCAGAAAAGAGGACTACCTCATGCGCATATTCTGCTGTGGATGACCGAGAAAATAAGACCGGATGAAATTGACTCAATCATATGCGCAGAAATTCCAGATCAAGAAACAGATCCAGAATTGTATGAAGTTGTTACAACGAATATGATTCATGGACCATGCGGCAGTCATAACCGGGAATCGCCATGCATGATAGAAAACAAATGTTCTAAACGTTATCCGCGTGCTTTATTGGCTAACACAATTACTGGTAATGACGGTTACCCCCTATATCGTCGTCGCTCGGCAGAGGATAACGGTAGGACGATTACGTTAAAAATCAAGAATAGGGACGTTGTAGTGGACAACAGTTGGATTGTTCCGTATTCTCCTCTGCTTTCCAAAACATTCAAAGCGCATTGTAATGTTGAGTACTGCAATTCTATAAAGTCCATCAAATATGTTTGTAAGTACATCACTAAAGGAAGCGACATGGCTGTGTTTGGTATTACATCTCCTGATTACAAAGATGAAATTTCGCAATATCAAATAGGGAGATATATCAGCAGTAATGAAGCAATTTGGAAAATTTTTTCTTTTGCCATACACGAACGTCATCCCACTGTGGTCCACTTGGCTGTGCACCTCGAGAATGGACAAAGGGTATATTTCACGTCAGAAAACGCAGTGCGGATAGCCCAACGTCCACCAGCGACAACGCTAACAAGTTTCTTCTCGACATGCGCAAGTGATCCATTCGCAAGAAGACTGCTTTACTCGGAGATGCCTACATACTTCACATGGAACGCATCATCAAAAAGGTTCCAACGTCGGAAACAGGGAAAGCCTGTTCCTGGATATGAAAATGTATATTCAACCGACGCATTGGGACGCATTTACACAGTTCATCCGAGGAATGATGAATGTTTTACCTGCGTCTGTTATTGGTTAATGTTAGTGGACCGACTTCATTTGAATTTCTACGAACTGTTAACGGTGAGTTGTGCGCAACATATCGAGAAGCGTGTCAGCGGTTACATTTGCTCGAGGATGACATTCAATGGGATTACGCACTTGCTGACGCTGTTATTTCATCTACTGCACAGAAAATTAGATCACTTTTTGCCATAATAATTTCAACATGCTCTCCATCTAACCCACTTCATTTATGGAACAAATACAAAGACGACATGGCTGAAGATATTTTGCACCAAGCGCGTTTGAGAACAGTGAATCCTGATCTTCAAATTAACATTGAGATCTACAACGAGGTATTGACTTCAATAGAGAATTTGTGCTTGCAAATGTCGGGAAAGATGTTGCACGAATTAGGGATGCCAGCGCCGAATCGCTCTATGCACGATGCATTCAATCGGGAGCTTGAACGAAAACTGCAATACGATCGAGACGTTTTGAGTCAATCAGTGCGAGCGAAAGTCCTACTTTTGAATCAGCAGCAAAAAGCCGCATATGACACATTGATGATAGCAGTCAACGACAACAATGGAGGAATCTTTTTTCTGGATGCACCTGGTGGAACGGGAAAAACGTTCCTAATATCACTGATTTTGGCTTCAGTTCGCGCACAAGCCCAAATAGCGCTGGCTGTAGCTTCATCAGGGATCGCTGCCACTTTGCTAGAAGGAGGACGAACAGCCCATTCAGCGCTTAAACTGCCACTGAATTTGCAAACAATAGATGAACCAATTTGCAACATTACTAAAAATTCAGCAATG
The DNA here is from genome assembly GCA_951828415.1 of Anomoia purmunda. NCBI lineage: Eukaryota > Metazoa > Arthropoda > Insecta > Diptera > Tephritidae > Anomoia > Anomoia purmunda. Next base: position 126,286,417 of record OX639994.1, read on the forward strand.
GCGAAAGTATTGCAGAATTGCAAAATAATTATTTGGGATGAATGTACGATGGCGCATAAACGGGCATTGGAAGCACTTGATCGAACGTTGAAAGATTTGCGAAATAATCAAGACCTCTTTGGAGGTACGATGATTCAGCTGGCCGGCGATTTTCGACAAACCCTGCCAGTCATTTCGAGGTCAACAGCTGCTGATGAAATAAACGCTTGCTTAAAGTCATCTAATCTGTGGAGATACGTGCAAACCCTAAAGCTAACAACAAATATGCGAGTTGCGTTGCAAAATGATGAATCGTCACACACATTTTCAACACAATTATTAGACATTGGTAATGGAAAAGTTCCTATTGATCCATCCACTGGTCTCATTTCGTTTCCACCTAATTTCTGCCAATTCACAAAGTCGAAAGAAGAGCTGGTCTCGAAAGTGTTCCCGAAAATTGGTGCAAATTATAAAAATCATGTTTCGTTGAGCGGACGAGCTATTTTGGCAGCGAAAAATAAAGATGTAGATGATTTGAACATAAAAATTCAAAGCAAAATCGCTGGTGAATTGCACTCATATAAGTCAATCGATTCAATTACCGATCTAGATGAGGTTGTCAACTACCCAGTTGAATTTCTGAATTCATTGGATTTGACAGGAATGCCGCCGCACAATTTGCAACTCAAGATCGGTTCAGTGATAATTATGTTACGCAACCTGAACCAACCGAAGCTATGTAATGGAACAAGGCTCGCTGTTAAGAAGCTGATGAACAACTTAATTGAAGCAACGATAATCATAGGAAAGTTTGAAGGCGAGGATGTTCTGATTCCAAGAATACCTCTTATTCCAACAGATTTGCCATTTCATTTTAAGCGTATCCAGTTCCCTGTCCGCCTTGCATTTGCAATGACGATTAATAAATCGCAAGGTCAATCTTTGGAAGTTTGTGGAATAAATCTGGAATTACCATGTTTTTCTCATGGGCAGTTGTACGTAGCGTGCTCGAGAGTGGGTAAACCATCGGCGCTATTCGTTTTCTCTCCCACCGGAAAAACAAAAAATATCGTTCATCACCAAGCTTTGCGATGAATGGTTTACTTAACTTTTCCAATGTAATTTTAATATCATTTTTGCTTTTGTACATGTTTGTAATATTACAATAACCGTGCTTTGCATCATTATCTCAATATAAAATTTTAACTGAAAACAACTTATCTACCATGTAAATTTTGTACTAATTGTCAATACAACGACTGACTAAGATAAGTTTCAGACGGGTTGTCACCTACTTGAAAATTTAAACTTAAATAAGTTGATAAGATAAGCTAAATATTAGAATATAGGTGTCCAATGGAAGGTATTTGAGAAATCTTTGACTAAGAAATCTTTTTAACTAAGGCATTTTTCCAGATTAAGACCATACGATTTTTTGGATGTATTGTACTTTGTAGTAAGAGGGGCAACAATGCAAAAATACTTTTAAAGGCGCAGCGAAGCACGCCGGGTATTTGCTAGTTTTAATATATTAATAAGTTTAAATCGTTTGACTAACTGTTTGTTTACGTCAATTTATATGTATACTAATTTTATTTATGTATAACAATAATAATTTTTGAAAGCCGGTAAAGGATATAACTGCAGTTGCAGAGAACTCAATAATTGTTATCATATCAAAGCTTTCACTCAAAACATACAATTCGATGATTACAAAGGCACAGAGTAATGCTCGGAGTGGGTTCGATAAACTATTTCCATATTTACATTACATATTACAATTCTGATATATCACCAGATATCATTCCATGAACCTTTGAAGATGACTACATTCACTGTCATAATCCTATTCTTTCCGATGCCCTCAGACGGAAGGCACAGTCATATTTTCTCTCACCCTGAGGCTTGCTATATTTGTTGAGTTATGAAATAACACGGAAAACGAAATAAAATATTATGGCGTAAAATATTTCTTCGGTTTAATGAAAGTGGTTACTGGGAAAAGGAAGGCAGTCGCTAGGCTCCCGACGGAGGCAACTCGAACTATGAAAATTGTGGTTGCTCTCCGATGACCTCATTTAAGAGATGAGAGTTTTTGAAGCTTACTTCGTGATTATAGTATAATTTTCAATTCCACTTACATATTGATTGGGCAACTCTATAAATTTCGGGTCATTGCATTGGCACGGTAGGTGTAATTCAGGATGAAAGTACTGAGAGTTCTCTTTGATCAAATATCTCTTTTTACAGATCAAATATATTTTACACAATTTCCCAATTTCTAGTACAAATCAGGCATCTGAGTCAAATAGCACTAAGTGGACTAGGGAAAATTTTGATCTGGAAATACAAAGAACATTGGAAGTTTTACTATATAATTGCAGTACTTTCGTCCTGAATTGGAATCATTCTATTCCAAAAATGGGTTATGTACTAGATAACTAACAATTGGGAACACTTATTTCGATATGATATCGATACCATATCGATAATTTTGCCATTCGATATCGATATTTTTTACGCTATACTTTTAAAGGGATATTTTTTTTAATCGTGTACTTGAACCCCAGTGTCGTATCGAATTGCCGAAAAAAGTTATGTTCAAGACAATACAAGCCCTAACCGCGAAAAAATGCAACCGACATTTTTTTAAACTTTTTTTGATAAAGAAACTCTCTTAGAGCATCTAGAAAACTTTCAAATAAAAATTTTTCGTGGTTATTACTCGAATATATGGAGATGACAATAAAGCGGAATGAAAAAAGTATTAAGGGATACTAGGCCCTCATCACAGTCGCACTGTAAACTAATTCCTTTCCAATTTTAAGAGAGGAGTACTAGTTTTTCAAAACTGGAGTTTTCAAATTCGGTATTAAAACGACCTCTGTAATTGGTTCTTGTGCCAACACTTTCTAACTGACAATTATATTACGTTTTATAAAAAAATGCTACAGAACTTCAATTTTATATTAGTATCGATATTTCGGGTATCGAGCCTTTGGAGTTCGATATTTATGGGTACCCGATTAGTTTAGAGCGATACTTGGAATGAGTGCCATAATGAAACCATGTGCCCGATATCAGGCCCCAATTATGTTGTCAAATTAATCTCTAAAATGTTATATTCATCTTCATATTGCCCTCTTAGGGATTTTAGCCTTCGTTGAATAGTCTAGTAAGAATAAATTTTGCAGAGAGAGCGGCGTAATGCTTAAGAGAAATTTATAGCTACTTTTTAAATAGGTATGGTACTGTACGACATGTTTAAAATATCGTCTGCCTATCTTTTCAAGTAAGCTTCCGCAATATTTGCAAAATCATTCAAAAGCGTAATTTTCACTTCAACCTACAGGCAAGATTTAATTAAAAATCAAACTGAGCCAAATGCAGACACATAATAAAAGTAGGCAATGAGAATAAATAAAAACCAAAGAAGTAATAAATTATTTAAAAATAATTGCTTAATTGCAATTGTGTAATTGAGCAGGCTTTTCAACAATAACTGCAACAATAAAAACAAAAACAACAGCCAAATAGAAGAGAAAGTAGCTGAAAAAGCAATGAAACAAACGCGTATCAAAATCCATTAGAAACAAGAAAGGAACAAGGAAGTTGTGAAACGAAAATTCGGAAACAATGTTCAACTTTGAACTTGTGGAGAGAAAAATTGAATTACAAGACAGTTAACGCGAGGTGTTGCGCTTTCACTGTAGAACGAGGTGTGGGCGGAAAGGACATAACTGCCTAGCAGGAAGCGCAACAAAAAAATTTGGTTTGAGATGTGGCAAATATTTTTAGTGCGATGTTATAAAATGTCATGTAGCCGAGGAGTGTACGGTATGTGTGTGTGTGTGCGGGGAAAAAGAAGAAATTTGTGCGAGGTGAAATTAAAATTAAAAATGTATTCAAAGCGACAAGTTTTCGGGATGCGGAAGGTAAGGAAATGTTATGGAAATTGTCGTCAAATAGCAAACTGCGTGAGATGATAAATCAAGCAGGTGCGCGTTGCTGGTATTGTGTGTTGTACTTGGTTGCGGTTTGAGGGTGGGTTGTTTAGGAAGATGTGACATTGTCGCCGCTTGCAAAGAATTTCCATGTTCGCCGAAAAAACACTTACAAATATTACTTACTAATATGAGGTTTCTTTACAAACTAATATATATAAATAAATATATTAAAATACTTGCGGTACAGGGTGACCCAATATAACTTTATGCGCGGATGGAATAATTACCAACATCAATTCATTTATGGCATTTTTAAAGTAAACATAATTAGAAAAAAACTAGAGCTTATCGCAAAAAGCCATGGAAAATTCAATAAAGCGGGCCTAAGTGATATAAAAAAAATTGGCGACCAAACTTAACAGATATCATCTTTAAAACATCTGTACTATAATAAAACAGTAGAATAGTCGTCGTACCTATAGAATGTAAATTTCTTTAAAGGATTGACCGAAGCTTATGCAGGGTGTTTATTTTTTGCTGTTAATTTTTTTAAGGCGGAAGGGCAGACGCTGGCTATAGCTAGGTGCTGTTATATATTCCAAAGGTTCCATTAAATACAGTGACCCAAAAAACTGATCCCATGGTGATGTTTGTTTGCAATATTTATGAACAGTATTTGTCACATTTTTGTTATTTTTTTATTAATTTTCAGTTCGTTATGTAACAAAATACATAGACATCTTTGTTCAAAATTGATAAAACATCCCCAAATTTTATACAAATTTCAAATGTTTTAATTCGAGTTTTTATAAAACTATTGAGTTTGCTGTTTTGAAACCCATTCAATATCAACATAATAAAATGGAAGTCTGAATTGGATTAAAACTTTTCTGGATTTTTGACATTTTTTTTAACTCAATTGAACTTTCGAACATTTTTCCTTATAACGGATGGATTTTATATGAATTCCCGTTAATTTTGATATGTTTTTGCACTGGCGCTTTCGCATATCTAGTTTGAGTTAAATGAAAAAAAATTGCCAAAAATATAAATTAAATTCTTCTTGAAAATTAACCAGAATTTTAGTCCACTTCCGACTGTAAAACTTCTGACTAAAATTAGTTGAATTATTTTAAATTCTGTAGAAAGCTTGAAATTTTTACTCATATGTTTTTTTTGGCACTCATATTTAAATATTTTATATCTTTGTGTATAATTTATTTAAATTTGACTTTTCTAGCAGGTGGCAACCCTCATAAAATTAGATATGCACCTTCTTGCCCAGACGAACCGTTAAACACACGTATTTAAATATTTTATATATGTAACTTCTGTATAATAAAATTATATTCGAGTTTTTCAACAGTTGGCAACCCTCTCTAAAACATAAGCATGAATATTCTGCTTGCCGAGATAAACCGTTTGATATCCATATGTTAATATTTCATTTAACTTGTGTATAATTTAATTTAAGTCGACTTTTCAAACAAGTGGCATCCCTCCTCAAAATATAGCTCACTATAAACCTTCTTCTCAGCGAAATGAACCATATTTTAATATTTCAGTTCATTTACTTGTGTATAATTTAATAAACTTTTACTTTTCGAACAGGTGGCATCCCTCTCAAAAAAATAGGTAATAACCTTTTCCTTGCCGATACAAACTGTGTAAAATTAATTAATTAAGTTCGACTGTCCGAACAAGTGGCAACCCTCATGAAAGTTAGCAATGAACCATTTTTCCGAAACGAACCGCTTGCCATCCATATTTGAATATTTCATAAAACTTGTGTAGATAATAATTAAATTCGACTTTTTAAACAGGTGGCAACCCTTTCCAAAGCATAAACTATACTCTTACCTACCTAATATATGTACTTACCAAATTACATAAAAATCGGTAGAACCGTTTTGGCGGAGTTCGACGACAAACATCTTGATATGAGATTTTTATATATAAGAACTACAAAAATGACTTAGCTTTAAAAGCATTGAAAATATTGTTCAGTGATCAGTTGTTTGAGTTATTATTCTAAAGATATTGAACATTTAGTCATTTATTTTCGGCCACCTTGTATGTAGAGTTAGATATAACTTTTTTGCTCCAACAACCCGCTTTAACATAATAATCAAAATATTATTCGGTGCTGGCGCTCACCCTACCTTTACTTAATGCTGCCAATGGCCTGCCTTTGCACCTGAGCGCTCGTGACTTCTCATACCCTGATTCGGCAGCGTTGCTGTTCCTTTTTTTGTTGCGGTAAAAAGTAATTAAATTCAAAAACTAGCATCATCGCGAAATTCCATAATTGTACGCGACTGCATGTCAAGCGTTAGACTTATGAAAATGTTACCTCACCCTCACCAAAGATAACGATGGATTTTAGCAGGTGCGAGAAATAAATTTTCATGTCTACATAAATATTTTTGGATTTTCTTAAGATGCGCTGTGTGTTATTTTTCTACGGTTAAAATGGGTGTTTTTATTGATCTACTTATCTAGATCATTTATTTTAAAGGGGATTTGTATAAGATGTTAAAATGAAATAAGAAAATCTGTGTATGAAGCTTTAACGGCAATGATTATTTGAAAAGTCATGATTTGCAGTTATGTATGGAATATAATATCGTGCGGTTTCTCACGGTGGCACGCCACATAAATTTGGCTGAATTAGAGCGATGGCCCTGGGACTTAAAGAAACCCCACAAGAAAAAATCCAGCCAGATATAACCATAAACGCAATTCGCCCATGCAGAATACCTAACGGTGCGATCGCTGTGTCTGGCCATTTTGTTGCAACCAGACGTTCTAGTCATTTTTTGAGCTCCTCTGCTAGTTGGATCTTGTACGGTCACGATGCTAAATTCGCCAAGTTGAAGTCTGCGAAAGGTCGAGTTCGTGTGTGCGGAGGGTTTTCCTGCACACTTTACGATATTTTCGGGATATCTAGCGATTCTCTGGCATATGGGGCTTGCTGTTTACCGAACCGGGCGTCTCCAATTTGGTCACCAAACGTTGAAGAGTCGATAATTAGGTTTTAGGATTTGGATGTGCGAAACTTCTTCCAGAAAAGCGAAACTTCCTCCACCCCAATGAATTATTTATTATGAACTTTGTAAAAATTTTTGGAAAAAGCAACAAATTTTGATAGATCTGAGGTGATTTTATTGAAACAATTTTAAAAGTCAACCAAAAACTGAGGTAATTCCTAATCGGCCCAGCCCACCTAAAACTTAATATTATTGGGAAATATTTCGGTTGATATCTGAATATATAATCAATTTTATAATTCCAATGGCACAATAGTACGGATGTTATTTTTCTATGGGAAGTGATGCACCCTAATCCAGATTTTTGTGCCGACCTTGCAAAGAGATATAGAGTAAAATATGGGGTAGAGTTTATAAGACATAATTTTTAAAAGTTTTTATGAGTGAAGTTATTGCATGAGTGAAAATAGTAGTAGAAATTAATAAAAATAGTAGTAGCATTAATAAAAATAGTAGCAGTAATTAGTAGTATCATTGGTAAAAATAATAGTAGGAAATAGTAAAAACCGTAGCAGAAATTAGTAAAAAAAAGTAGTAGTAATCAGTAGTAGCATTAATAAAAAAAGAAGTAGTTATTAACACTAGCACAACTGAAAATAGTACTAGAAATTAATAAAAAATAGTAGTAGAAATTATTAAAAAGAGTAGTAGTTACTAGTAGTAGCATTAGTAAAGATAGTGGTAAAACTAGTAAAAATAGTAGTAGTGATCAGTACTAGCACAAGTAAGAATTGTAGTCGAAATTAGTAAAAATAGTACTAGTGATAAGTATAATAAGTAAAAATAGTAGTAGAAATTAGTAAAAAATAGTAGTAGAAATTATTAAGAAGAGTAGTAGTAACTAGTAGTAGCATTGGCAGAAATGGTAGCGGTAGCAGTTAATAGTAGGTTAGTAGGAGAAGTAGTAGTAGTAATTATTAGTAGTGGCAGTTAGCAGTAGTAGTAGAAGTTATAGGAATAGTGGTGGTACTAGTATTAGGACTTGTAGTGGTAGTAATTAGTAGTAGGCTAAGTAGTCGTGACTTCATGGCGCAATATAAAAAATCACTGCCGCTAAAGAAGTTTTGCTTCAAAAAAATAAGAATGCCACTCTATTGTGTTTTGCAAATGTTTAAAAAAAAAAAAATTAATTATTATTTAATCCATGCGCAAAAAAAGAGCCACCACCAGCCAGTGCCCTGCCATGGTTTTATGTTTCAAAAGCTAGATCAAGTGGCAAGTAATTTCAAAATTGAAAAATAAAACGTTGAATTTGACAGACAGATGGAATGCAAATACATATCGTGTAAATCTAATTTTAGTGTAAGTTTTCTGGAGTTTAACAAAAAAAGGGGTCAAAATATTTAATTTTTTGTTAAAATTTCAAAGCCCTTGTGGCAACACTGCAGAATTTAGGACCTACAACAGCCGTAGCTTGTCGCAACTCATAACTCACACACTCGGCTGGTATTTTATTGCCTACGACTACCCACTCCTCCCATTTCCCAAGATTGTGAGCACACGTTCGCTGTCTTTAACAAAAAGACAGTTTGACTAAGGGAAGCAAATATAGAAGGAGGCGGCGGGGTTGGGTGGAATTGGCAGCACTATGCTTTTGAGTTTGTCTGCTGTTTTGGCTGTGTGTCTTAATCCTTTTTCCATTATTATTTTCATAATTCTTATTTACATGCCGACGCTGACGTTGTTGTTGCTCACTTCGCGTTAGTTGCTGTTGTTTTTTTTTTTTTTGGTTTTTAGTAACCGACGTTGTTCCTTTCGCTGGTTGCTGTTGCTGTTCTTTCGAAGATTCCTGTTCCTTTCTCAGTTGCTCACAACAACCAGCGAAGATGTTTTTCTTATGCAGATTTCGCTTGTTTATTGTTTTTGTTTTCTGTGTTGTTTCTGTTTTTTTTTGCGCTACAAAATTCTTATGTGTTTATTTGTAACTCTTTCGCAGGAAAGAAGTGGAAAAAGGATTATTTTTTCTTTGCTGCCGGAGTGAGCGGGATTGTGGGGGCTGTGGTGTGGCGTGGTTGAGGAGGAGGCGGGGGTCGAGTGTGTTTATGTTTAGTAGAAAATTATTTTCTTATAACTGAATTATTCACAGATTACATGGCGCACTCCATGCAATGCTTTCACGGCATTGTGGTGGTGGTGGAAGGAGTTGTGGAAGTGTAGCTGGAATTATTCCTAGACCAACATTAAATTCCTTGAAGCGCTTACTTGCCCTCTGCTTGCATCTGCCCTCGGTTTTTGACGCTCATGTGCGAACTTCATAATTACAAACGCAAAGGGTTTAATTTTTAATTAAAGCGCATTTATGGCGGTCGTCTTGCGCCCTCTCTTTGATATTTCATATTTTTTTGAAGGGCTTTGGAAAATTTGTGTGTTCGTTTTTTTTCGTTTTTTACTCTTCACCTTTGAAATGCATTGGTAATTTTTGTTGTATCTGCAGATGATGGGAAAATTATGGTGTTTTCGAATATTATACGTACATTCCTAGAAAGCAATTTAAATTAAGAAAATGCGATTATTTATAAACTCTGAATGTTTAATGCTCAGATAAATCAAAACTTAATACATTTTTTTTAAATCTATGCCGATATAAAAATTTATGTGCGACACCATATGTGTATTTTTTTTGCATACCTTAAACCGTAAAATTTTAACGACCGATACCTGCTAATATCCGCCGGATTTACAGCGTCTAATTCGTAATTTTGAATTATTTGACGAAGGAAACAAAAGTAGAATTTTGTTTAACTTTTGTTCGTCCTTATGTAGCAACGTTTTCGAAATTTTGCTATATGCTCCTGCTAAAAAAAACCACGTGCGCACCTAATTGCGCGAGCCTGAAGTAAAAGTTCTTTGCCGCAGTTGAATTTAATAAAAGTAGATGTAGAAGTTAGTAGTACCATTAGTAAAAATAGTGGTAGAAATTAGAAAAAGTAGTGCTAGAAATTAGTAGTGGCGTTAGAAAAAATATTGGTCGAAATTAGTAAATATAGTGGTAGAAGTTAGTAAGCGACTCTGGCGCGACGTTCGTTATACGACGTATTAAATCACTGCCGCTAAAGAAGTTCTACTTCAAAAATGCTAACCTACCACAAATTAGCTACCCGAATTTTCATTTCTTATAAAAACATTTTTGATTGAATAAAACACTCGATGAAAATGCTAATAGAATTATGCTCGACCGTCAAACATAAGTTAATGCTTAAAGTTGGTTGTTACTTGTTTGGCAGATAACCCATGAACTGACATGAACCACATGAGAAAAACTTTTGTGAGACAAATCCAAGAATGATAGAATACAAGATTGCGCTTTCCTCGGGCCGCTAGTTCTCTCTTTGTCGATTAGACAGCACCCATCCATTCGCTGACGAAATAAAAGCAATTTGCTTTTGTTTTAAAAAAACAGCAACAACAAAATTTATCGAACAATTTGTCCGCTTCGTCTGCGTTTCTTCCTCTTCTTTTTTTAGAACTTTTACTTTACTCTCTCCTTCTCTAGCTATTATTACGTCACTATTAGTTGCTCCCAGCGTGGAAGGCGCAATCTTGTTGTATTCGGTCTACTGCGTTAACGTTAAATGTTATATGAAAGTATGTTTTTTAAATCAATTTTAATGAAAGTTCGTAGAGTAACATTTATTACCTACCATGCCTACGCATGGAGCCGCAACAAACCTTTCGTGGAACTCTGGGTACGCTTGTCCTTTCATCCACGGTTCAGTAGCGGAAGCAATAAGAAAAAATGTCGTACCCCATCGTGCAGGACATTCACTGTCCCAATCACGCACGCCAGTAGCTTCTAAAATCGATCACAGAACTCGTCACCGCTCAAAACCCCGCATCAAAAATAACCCACTACCCCCTTTTGATCGATCTGTCGATTTTCACACCCTTCACTATTCGGTTCGCCTTCACACCTGGAACCGGCCAATCTGCCCCTTCTCAACCTATGCTAACCTCGGCCAAATGGGGTTATCCCAAGACGTCTTCGGATTGGGTCCTAATGTACACAGACTAATCACATCCGTCTTCTAGAAAACTAGCACTACACCTATGCCTATTGTATTCACTGGACCTCGCGCCGTACAAAAATTCCACTTTAAAGTTACATAAAAGTTATCAGCTCCCTATAGTTCAAACGAAAAAGTTACAAAATATATATTCTTATCGCTATACCTTACGAACTAAATGACTTCTGGTTGGGACCAATCCTATGGTGCAAATCGGTTTGGTGTAAATGGGGAGCCCTCAAGCATGAACATCTCGGCACAATTTATGTATTCCGACCTCCTCCTTCCAATAGCAACTCGTATAGCCTACGGGACCCCAATTAGTTGGGATGTGACTTACACTCCTGTATCTCGTCGGTCGCCTGTAGGATAAGTTTACTCTCTCCCACTGTCTCATAACTTCTGTTCTGCCTCTGGCTGCGGCGATGAGGATGCCGTGCCTTCCCACGGCTCAACCGGCTATCGCCAGGTTAATATTTGCAACTCAAAGCAATTTAATCGATCACTGAATTAACATTCGCTCCCCTCCTCCCTCAATTTGTGAGATAGTGAGTGAAGTTTCTAACAGTGCAACGAAGGCTACTTCAACTAGTACGAGCGTAAATATGTCAACCCTCAAAGACTTGCCTATGACAGCTGTAACAAAAAAGTTTGGTGAAACAGACAATACTAATATTGAGAGTTCAGCAATTTCACTAAAAACTGTTTTGGTAGAAATTTCTGCTCTCAAATCTGAATATGATCGTGCGTTTGCGGTGATTAGTGAGCTGCGGGCAGATAAACAGTTGCTGATAGCAAAAACTGAAGACTTGCGCGCGGAGTTGAAAACGATGCAGCTCAACCAATCGAAAGAGATCTCCTCGGCCCTTGCGCTGCTTATGGCTGAGGTAAATGACCTGCGTGCGTGTGTAACTGCTTGTGTTTGTCATAAGAAAAAGCAACGTGCAAACACAATAACAAAGCATCAGACTACCATGCGCTCACACGCTCCGGTGACGATGGCATTATCACATTCTTCGGCTCCTGCTAATACTGCTACTAACTGCTCTCGCTCTGCTGATACTGATCGATCTAATGTTATTGATCGCCCTCATGCCGTTGTGCCGAATGACAAAGGTGACACTGTCGCTGCTATGCGTATGCTGCCGATTGAGCAATGTCTCTCGCCTGCTACTTCCTATCCTGTTACGTCGGATGTTGGCGCTACTGTTAATGTTAATGCTGAAGCTTTTATGCCTTTGACTTATGCTAATGTTGCTGGCTCATCTGTATTTTCTACCTCAAATAATACTACTTCTGCCAATGTTCTTGGTGACAAATGCCCCAGTAAGAAATCAAAGAGTATTGTTGGATGTAATACGAGTAGTGAACTTGAGGTTGCACATAGGATAAAATGGCTACATCTATCGTCATTTAAGAACTCGGTCACGTCTGACAATGTTGTCACATATGTGTCGAAACATGCGTCTATTGATCGTAATTTTATTTCCTGTTATATGCTCGTAAAAAAAGATGTTGCTGTAAAAACTTTAAAGCGAATCAATTTCAAGATCGGAGTACCGTCTATATATTTTGAGACTCTCTTGAATTCAGCGATTTGGCCTGCTGATGTTACTGTACGTCCGTTTAAGTTTTTTCAAAACGAGGGTGCTATACTACCAAAACCGTAACTGACTCCGTTATGCATAAACCTCTTATCAATTCGCTTAAAATATACTTTCAAAATGTATCTGGACTCCGAACTAAGTCCAGGGCACTTTTTAATATGAGTGCGCACCTGGACTATGATGTCTTCGTTCTCATGGTTGAATGCGGAATTTAATGATAACGAATATTTTGACCACAATCTTTTTAATGTTTATCGGAAAGACCGTGATGCAAGTAAAACTGGATATTCAAGAGGTGGTGGAGTTTTAATAGCTGTTCAGAGGCGACTACGCTCATCATTCGTGCGTTTAGTAAATATGGATTCACTTTTGGACCAACTTTGCGTCTTGGTGTATGGTAACACAAATATCTACATCTGTGCTTCTTACATTCCTCCGTCTAGTCCAGATAGTCTTTACAAAGTGCATGTGGACAATATAACTGCTCTCGTCTCTAATTATCATAATGACAGTTTTTGTATTCTTGGTGACTTCAACTTACCTAATATTGAATGGTCACATGGCGATCATTATGGTTTAACCCCTAATAATATTAATAGCTTTCCGGAGTTGTACTTAGTAGATAACTTTTTAAGTTTTAATCTTATTCAAATTAATAGTTTTGCAAACAAGCTCTCTAGAATTCTTGATCTTATTTTTATTAATGATAACCTGCACTTTTCACTTAGTGAATGTCTTGATCCCTTATCGTGTTCTGGCTATCATCACATACCGCTTATTATTAATCTAAAATCTTACAGTTTTAAAAGTATTGGGGGCGATAATAAATCTAATAAATCTAATAATAAATCTATTAATTTTTGCTTTAAAAGTTGTAATTTCTACAGTGTGAATAAAGCAATTTCTTTGATAGATTGGGACTCAATTTTTGCTGGAATTAAGGTTTCGGATTGTTTTGACACTTTTAAATCCAAGATTAATGAAATTTGCTATAGATATGTACCCCGTAATAAAGCGAAACACTACAAAATTCCATGGCATACAAAAAGATTAAAAAAGCTTAAGAATTTGAGAAATAAATTTTTTAAAAAGTTTAAAGTATCAGGAGCTTTAGTATATAAATACAAATATCTTCATTACTCCAAAAAGTTTAAGTCTTTAAGTAAAACGCTTCAGCAAAACTATGTTCGTAAGTTCGAAACTGAAATCAAATTAAATCCAAAGGCTTTTTGGCGTTATGTGAAATCCAAAAAGTCCTGTTCTAGTATTCCCTCGGATGTATTTTACAATGGAGAATATGCCTCCTCAACTCAAGACGCTGCTGATCTCTTCGCGAAATTTTTTAGTTCAAATTTTGATCCTGGGTCTGAAGCGATAATGGTTGACACTTGTAACGTCAACTCTGCTATTAATTTTGGGTCTTTATCGCTTGTCATTGATGATGTTTGTGAAGGCATTCAGAAAATCAAAAGCTCCTGGCTAGTTGATGTTGATGGGTTTTCATCTCATCTTTTCAAGAAATGTTCAGCCTTGGCCTATCCACTTTTGCTAATTTTTAATAAATCCTTAGGTTGCGGTGAATTCATAGACGCCTGGAAGGTTACAAGTATCACACCTGTATTTAAAAGTGGTAATAAATGTGATATTTCTAATTATAGGCCTATTTCGAAACTTTCTACAACATCAAAATTATTTGAATATATCATCAAACAGAAATTATATTTCGCAGTAAAGCGCTGTATTTCTAATAACCAGCATGGCTTCATGGCTGGTAGATCAACCGTCACCAATCTTGCTGTTTTTTCTGAATATTGTACGTCTGCCTTCAATAATAGACTTCAAGTAGATACTGTGTATACGGCTTTTTCCAAGGCGTTTGATAGAGTTAGTCACTCGATTTTAGTTTCCAAACTGTTTAGTTTTGGGTTTAACTCCATTTTCTTAAAATGGGTTAAGTCGTATCTCTCTCGTCGTAAATGTGTAGTTGTTGTCGACGACAACTCTTCGCATTCTTTTATAGCTACTTCCGGTGTTCCTCAGGGGAGTATTTTGGGCCCATTGCTATTTATAATTTTTATTAATGATATTTCTGAATGTTTTCACTTCTCTAACTTCCTCCTGTATGCAGATGATTTGAAAATATTTAACACAATCTCAAGCCTTTCGGATTCTTTCAAGCTCCAGCTGGATCTTAATAATGTTGTGGCGTGGTGTGATCGGAATCGACTTCATTTAAACATTAAGAAATGCTCTCATCTGTCGTTTTCAAAGTCTAGGGAAGTTATTTCTACCTCGTATTTTGTTAACAATTCCCGACTCACTACTTTGAGTGAGGTCTCGGACTTAGGAGTAATTTTTGATTCGAAATTTACGTTTCTCAATCACTTAAATTTCATCATCGCCAAGTCTTATTCTACCTTTGCTTTCATTCGTCGTTTTGGTGCTGATTTTACTTGCCCATACACTTTAAAGGTACTATTTACTTCGCTTGTGCGATCTAAGTTAGAATATGCAGTATTTATATGGAGGCCATATCACCGTTGTCACATTAATAGACTAGAAACCATTCAGAAGAAGTTTCTGCGTTTTGCTCTTAGATCATTATTCTTCTCTGATCCGATTCCATCGTATAGTTCAAGATGTGCATTGATAAACATAAAATCTTTAGAAAGTAGGAGCAGTATACTTTCAATCTGCTTTGTTTTCGATGTTGTAAGTGGAGTAATCGACTCTCCAGCCCTTCTAGAGCGTATTTACTTCCATATTCCTCAAATAAACTTGAGGAGTAATGATTTGTTCTTCTTGGAGCGTGCCAGAACTGTTTATGCTTCTTATGCACCTTTTCTTAGAACTTTGAAAGAATTTAATCAAGTCTCAAATTCTCTCGCTTTTGATTTTTCGTTAACTAAGCAAAATTTCAAGCTATTATTAAATGAATTAATTAGATAAACCTTATTTTGCAAAACTATTTGTATTCCCATAGTCTTGTATAGTCTGTAAGAAATCCTGTATTTTTTAGACTGAATAAATAAATAAATAAATAAATAAATAAATTCGGCAGAAGCGAAATCCAACATTTTCAAGGTCTAGTTTAGCTTAAATCACATCCACTTCAGTTATCATGTAACTTTACTTAAACAGAATAATAACAATAAAAACTTATATTTTTAATGCTCGAAATTTAATACTTTTGTATTGTAATGTATGAATATAATATTGATATTTCCACCTTACAACCAATCCCGATCCCGCATATCGGTTTAAAGCTGATCTGCAGCACTGAGTAATTGCTCGCTCGATATTCACTAGAAGAGGAGAAGCGGCAGATATTTTAAAGCAAATTTTTTCAACTGAAAGTATGGGCTTCAAAAATTATTGGTACACTAAATTGTTACGCTGTCTTGACAGCAGATATTCGTGGAGAAAAGTTTCCGATTCGTAATGTAATGAATTATTTCAGTACTATTATAACAAATCATATCGCTATCATGGTAATCCGAAAGACTCTACTTTGACTTTTTCACGTCCTCAAAGCGAAACATGTTAAAAGTAAAATTTTGCTATGTTTCTAAATTAATACAAATTGGGAAATGTTTGGCCAAAACTTGGCTGTTTGTTTTGAGGAAGCCGAGACGAAACCGTACCGAGATTTGGTGACCGAATATGGCTGAAACCGAAGTTACATTTATTGGAGCCTGGAAGCTTCATTTTCGAAAACCAAGCCACATAGGTGCGTATATAGGAAAAATATATAACAGCTTTTTGAGAGCCCTCATTTAAAAGTTCCAAAATTCTGCCGTCCAATCCTTTTCAGATCAAAGACCGAGTGTACAAAGTTTGTCTAGTTCTTTTCATTACTCATTTTCTCGTAGAAAGTTCAAATTCAAGCTTCTCAGCCTACAATTATTACAAACAACTAGAATTTAGTATATTATACCACACTCACTTCAACCACTACTCTCCTTACGAAAGGCATACATAAATAAATAAAAAATGCGCGTAATGTGCGACCAAACACAGAAAAGAAAACATCTGAATTTTTGTGTGAGTCAAAAGGTATCTTTTCACAAAGCGTAAAAGTAGCGCGACTTTGAGCGAGCGTTGACAGAAAAATTGCTGTGACATGTCGGCATTATTTACACATGGGGTTAATTTTTTGATGATGTCACACGCACTCACACACACATACAACAAATGCCTAAGGCACATTACAAGCCGAGGCGACAATCAGCCTGCCAACCAGATCACCAGCGAGACCACACACACACGACACCTGGCACACGCGTAGCATTAACAAAATACGTGCGCATACGCCCACTGTCAGTGTGTGCGTTTGAAATATAAAAAAAAAAACGCAAAACAACAAAAAAAAGACAACAACAAAGCGAAAGTGACGATGTGTGTCAACCATTACCGGCACAGCCGCCACTACCGCCGCTATGCGTTTGACGCCTGTACACTTTAAAAAGGTGCAAACGTACAAAAACAGGCTTTTATGCCTAAATGTATGCTATAAAAACGCGCGTACGACACATGAGGCGGTGGAAAGGTAAGCAAAAGTAGCAACAAAAAAAAAAAAAAACAAAAAGATGACAAAAGTGTGCGGTAGCTTTTATTTTTGACTGTCTTTTGTGTTCTTACATTTTTAGCTACATATATACATATGTATGTATGTGTGAGTATTATTGTGTGACTTTAAATTGTGCGCGCGTAGGTGTGGCATGTCAATTTTGAATGCCATTTCGCAAGCCACAAAGTTGCTTCTTATTTGTTCAGCACAAATATTTTGAAAATATTTACTGTCACACGCACACACAGATACATTTATACCGGTATATACATATAAAGTATATTGTTTGCACATAAACGGCCTCAGTGCGGGCGTATGTCGCATAATGAAAGGTAAATATTTAAATTGTAAGAAAAAATTACACAGAAGTCAGCCAACTTGGTGCACGAGGGACTGATTCTGTTTTTTCTTTTATTTTGTAGAGAAAAAATGATATTTCGATTTTCAATTATACAGAAAAAATTGTTGTTTTTGCGCCACTTCATTTTATTGTATTTGTTTTTTGGTCTTTGTTCTCCTCAAATTCATTAATTTCAACTCAAACTTTGAGTTTATACTAGTGAATGAAAAAATATATGGAGTCTATTTGTAACACAATAGAAAATGTTAAAAAAAGTAACATATCTAGTCAAAAGTTTACTGCAAAAAACCCACACACACACACAGCTGCCATTTTTCAAAGTTGTCCACAAAACAATTAATATAAATTTATTAAAAACAAAAAAAAAAAAAGGAGTAGACGGTCGTCCTCGTTTGATGTTGTCAACAGAGTACTTCCCACTCGCCACACACACGTGCCCATCTCCCTCTTCAACACCATCAAAATAATAATCATTTTAAGACTGGTCTTGGCTGGCCATCCGCCCATATGGCTACATATTGACTGTGAAGGCGTGAAACAAGTGTGCCTGACACCTCAAAGGGTTCAAAAGTTCAAACGGTCAAGTTGGCTCGTTCACGTCAACACTTTGCTTTCGTTTTTGGACACTCATTGAAATACAATAAAAGGTTTAAAAAATGTGAAATGTGAAATGCACCTGCGAACAGAGGTCAAGCATGTGTTGTACAATGAGTGTGGGGATACATATACAGTGACTCAAAAAATTGAACACATTACGACTTTTTAAAATATTAAAAATTTTTCTCTGAAAAACTGTTTTCCTTAGTTTTTTTTTTAAATAAAAATGCAGTATATAACAAAAAGCGTAAAAATCAAAATTTTAAAAAGTTACCACATTTTATCGAACATTTCACGCATTTTAGTTTGAATTTTTAGATAACTTCTGGGATGCAGTTTTGCAGGCTCATAAATTAGCAGTACACGAATATGCAATTCTCACAATTTTTGGAAATTTATATGGCAGAAAATGTTCAAGATTGCCAGCATACCAAATTTTATATATTATATTTGTTAAATATTTATGACTAATTTTTGCACGAGGTTTGAAGCTCTGATTTATATTTATCATAAAAAAGATTTTTAATATTGTAAATAGATCACCATATGATTAGTTGTTTGAGACACTGTAATTATGAGTCGATTCGTTTGTATATTTGTAGACTTGCATGACACTCAAATGCATTAATTCGATGTTTGGTCAAACTTCTTCTTAAATTGTTGCTTCTGCGGTAGAACAACGATTCAAAATGGTGGATAATATTTACGAAAATCTTCGTGAGCCATAAATTTACTCAAAACTTTGTCCAAGGCTCGCGAGCGATGGTGAGAAAAATGCGTAATTTTTCATGCGATTTAAAAAATATGAGCTTAGTGCTGTGTGTTATGTTAATTCCAACATTGTTATTTTAATTGCAACATTATTCGTTTTTTTTTTAATTATTGGCTTTCAGTTAGTATATCCAACGTACTAAGTAGTAGCTATCCATATCTTATAGTCTATTAAATTGATTTTAATAAGTTATTTAATAATCATTCGGGATAATAATATTCTTCCAGTTATCCCTTAAACCCTTTTTTCTTACACCAATAGTTTAAGTCCAATTTGACTGTGAAATCTTGATGGATTTGTTAATTTAAAAAAATGACAATTTGATTTAAAAATTAAGAAAATCGAGAGATAACCCCATCCACTTTTCTGTGATGGATTTGGGGAAATTCACCTCTTAATTTCACCTCTAATTTCTTCGTCATTTTATTACGGTTGTATTGATTTCTTTTTATGAGGGTCTAAAACATAAGCAAAAAAACAAAAAGAAAAAAAATCATAATTTTTAAATGTAAAATATTTTGCTGTGATCAAAAATTAGAGCGAATTTTGAGAATAAATTATTATTTGAAATTTTTTCCCAATGAATTTCGTAGTTTAGATATCCTTCTAATATTATAAATGGAAAAGTTCGTGGTGATTATGTTTGTTATTTTTTCACGGTTGGACAAATTTGTATAAAATGTGGCACATCAATGGCTTATAAATAACAGGGTTTCTTTTAGTTTGTCAAATGTTAAAAAAATTGTAGTCAATTAAATAAATAAAAGTGAATCATACATTGTTATGTGATAACAAATTTGTTGAACCATATGGGTTATTATAGCAACAGTTTTTTAAAGCAGTTGTCACCTGTTCAAAAGATTAAATTCTATTGAAAACAATGAGCGAAAAAAATTATTGCAATATGAGTAACAAATGAAAGAGGTTTAATTAATCGTTATTGCACAAATGTTGTGAAAGAAGGCTGCCATCGATTTAAATTTAAATTAATAAGTTAAATTTTACAATTTGAGTGTGAAACTAAAACTCTAAAGAAAGCTTAATTTCCAATATTTTTGTAGAGGATTGCCACTTGTTTAAAAATTAACTGAACATAAATCAAACATTGTAATATAGGCCTCAAGCTAAGTTTAAGAAAGCCATATTTTGAAAATAGTTTTGAAGAGGGATGCCACCTGTTTAAAAAAGTAAGTAAGATATAATTAGGTATTTCGGCATGAGATTCAAAGTTGAAATTAAGAAAACTTAATCATGAAAATGTGTTTAAATAGTGTTGCCGCCTGTTTATAAATTTTATTTTAAAACAATTTCTAAGCTTAAGGAAATATAACAGTAATGGTGTGACGCGAAAGCGCTCCACTTTTTAAATAATGTCGCGTCAATTTATTTGGTAATGTAACTGTAAGGTTTAAGAACACTATATTCGAGAAAAATATTAGAGAGAGAGCTGCCACTTGTTTAATTTATAAGATAAATAAAGCATTATACTAAGTCTCGAAGAAATTTTGAGGAGTTGTAAAATGTTTACAAACTAAATAGAAATTTATTAATAATGCAAGTGAGGTAATGATATATAATAATAATGATAGCATGATATATACACATACTTATTTACACAATAGTTTTTGAAAGCAACTAACGAAAGAATTGATAATTTTCCAAAATCCAAAAAATTTCAATAAGAGCATTAGGATGGCTAGCAAATAATGGGACTTCTAAAAATCACTAGGGTTTGATTACGTTGTTGACTAAAGAAAAAGTTTTCTGTTTAGAGCTCAATAAATTAATAGATATATTTTTTTAATATTTTAAATTTAACAAGAGATCTTTTATTACATTTTAGTTATTGTGAATTTAAATATTTTTTTTGTTCTTATTTTTTTAAATTATTACTTACTCTTACACTAAGTGTTTTATACTTTTTTTATGTGAAACATTATAGACTAATTTCAATGAATCATTCATATATTGAATTTGAACAAATCGCATAGCCTTCCACCAACGTCAGCTGGAACCAACGCTCTCAAAATCGTAAGCCCGCCGTTGATATCCGTGAGGAGAGTGACTATTTGCGTTTTGCCTTCGGCTTTAAAATTTCCGTGCTTCGAAAACCGATATAATAAGTCGACTTCACGGCCAATTTTGACCAAAAAATGCTCGTTTGCAAAGCAGGCGTTTCACTATCTGGCTGGGTGGTTGCCAACGAGCTAGATTAATAGAATCCAATGACATTCGATGTGAGAGAACTGTTATGGTAAATAGCACAAAATATGAAAATATTGTGATAATTCAGGCGACGGCTGCGGCAACACAAATTCATATAAGAAGCGGTTTCCCCTTCCACATTTAACATAACTTTATAAATATAAATTCTATACGAATACAATTTCTTTATTAAGAAAATAAAGATGCCTTAAAATTAATCAAAAGAAAACATATAGATTTATAAATAATCAGAACCTCATCAACTAAATGCAAAGAAGCGTTGTCAAAGTGCACGAGCTTTGTCAAGATTTTTTATAAAAACTCCAAAATTTCAAATTTTACTATTTCTTGGAGCTGCAGCCAAATATCGACAAGGTACACGAGGCACTTGAAAAGTGGAAAGGAAAATAGGACTTGCCATTATTCACAATAATAACGGATCTCGAAACCGACCGTTAAAGAATTTATTCATTAGTATCGTTACATAAGCAGAAATCACGCATTTTTCATATTCCTTATGCTTATAAAATTGTCGAACGTACTTTGTATGGAAGAAAATGCGCTACGCCGTCCATAAAAAAAATTTATCAGAAATCAACCGAAATTTTTAGCTACTTTGGATTTGAACTTTATTATATTGAAATTAAATGGAATACAAAACTGCATACTTAGAATTGTCTAATTCTTATTAGAAAGTTTGAAAATTTGATGAAGTTGCACAATGCACATATCTCTTCACAATCGACTAAACAAAGCGAGTAACTTCAAAGCGTTTTCTCCAGTTAATCATAAATGCAAGCACTCGCGAATAAATAGCGCATATGAAGAGAGATAAACATTTAAGAAAGTCAAATTATGGTAAAATGTTCATCAAGTTATACTCATAAAAAAAAAAACAGGACTATTAAAAAAGTAGCAGAACAATACTTTCATTGAAGATAAAAAATACCATCATTTCTCGCGGTTCATATTACAGGAGATTGCGCGCAAATATTCCCAATTGATTTGCGGATAAAATGCCAAATATGTATTTGTTTTTTTTTTTATTGTTTAAATCATTTTCATGAACTTTCCATATAAATTTTTCTCTTAGAAGGGAGATATTAACTGAATCTCATCAGCACATATGACGCTGCAGCGAGATAAGGTTGTAAAGAAAAACAATAAAAACCATATAGGGGATGTTAAATAGTCGTACATCGAGAACTGCATAGAAGCAGTTGAATTTATGGGGCGAAAATGCGATTGAAAATCACTCAATTGTAGGTACATACTAGATATAAAACGATTGTGTAAATTTGCGAAGTGTGCAGGCGTTTAAAAGCGTAAATAAATATCTGCAAATTTTTGGGCCATACATTTTTTTACTGACATTTTGGGCACATATGTATGTTTTTTATGCGCCTGCAGATAGGCAACATATTTATTGCCGAACGTCGCTTGATAACCTATCAATTTCCTGCGATTATGATGAGGTGAATGAGCAATGCGACATACGTACATACATACATATAGATGTGTGAGTGGTTATGCAATTCGCAAGCAACCCTGTAGGGTGTTCGTTTTGCAAGATTACTTCTATAGTTTCTCAGGGAAAATTAATTTTTTATCCAGTCTGAGAATATGAGATATTTTTGTCACCTAGAACTAGGCATACAATGTTGAGCATCCCTGCTAGACAGCTTCTTGCTTAATATCAATTGAATTGTTCTACTTCAGAATTGAATCTATTTGACTGATTTTATATTCTACAGCAGTTGTAAAATTATTTGCGATTGTTTTAGTGTCTTGAAAATATTGCAAGAGAATTGGAACGTGTAGTGGCCCTGTCCGAAAAAACAAGTTTAATAAAACAATATATAATGATAACTAATTTTGGGATAAGGAACTCACTTTCATAAAACAATATGTAATATGATAACTAATTATTGGAAAAATTATGAAAAAAATACGAAACAGAAATTTTTAATTTGCAGAATGATTCAAATAAACTCTCAAAACTAAGAAGAGTTAGATCGTTTTT
Source organism: Anomoia purmunda (assembly GCA_951828415.1). NCBI lineage: Eukaryota > Metazoa > Arthropoda > Insecta > Diptera > Tephritidae > Anomoia > Anomoia purmunda. Next base: position 126,309,535 of record OX639994.1, read on the forward strand.
AGCGTTCACTCGTGATACTTTGTATGTATTGTAATTGTTTACTCTAAATACAACAAATAGTGGATTCCCTTATTTATTTTGATCAGAACGAGACAATGAACCTTTTATTCGGCCTCTGGATATTCGATCAGCCGATTAAGCAACTCTGCTGTTTGCTATTTGGAAAAGTAGTTAGCCTATCGCTCGAAATTTATTATTCTCCATGGAATGCTCCACTGCTATAATGTAAGGGCCAAATTATTATGTTTATTGTTGTTATAAGAAATAAGCCGAGTGGAGAAGATTTTTACTAGTAGCGGTAGTATACCGAGTGGTAAAGGCAAACCGTAGAGTGAACTTCTGCCACAAAACAGCTGCTCACGAATTTCGCCTGACCTTCAAAGTCGGCGTACAACCTTAGGTATATCCGTTAACTTTTGGTGCATGCCGACAATATAAAAGTTTTTGCATCTATTAAAGACGCAGCGGATGCTTTGACGCTCCAGTGTGAGTCACGCCTCTAAGTGAATAAAAAAAAATGTTTTCATTTAACATTTTCGAGGCGTCAAAATTTTTTAAAAAAATTTTACAGCATTTCAAGTTATGTGTGGGTTGAGTCTCCTGTTTCGACCTACGATTCTATCATTCTTATGCTAATTAGTCTGGACTTCATGGTAAAGAGAAGAACTTTCGTTCACTTTCAATTTTATTAATGGCATCAGTGATTGCCCATTGCCCAAACAAACTTTAATGTGCCACAAAGAAGTCTTTATATTCTTAACCATATTTGTTAGATATACTACGATTATAGCTCGTGCACTTAATGCATTATCTACAATAACTCGAACCTGCTTGATTTCGCTTTATCTATTGTAGATTAAATTTAATAAATATTTTAAATTTAATAGCTTAATATGAATTTTGTGTTAATTAAATTTTTGTCTATCCTTTAAAGTACTTTGCACTGCAGATTAATAATAAAAATTGAATAAATAAACAAATGAGTATTTTTTGCAGTTATTGGCAAAAAAGAACACCAGAATAACAAATAAAATCAACCTTCTATGGATATCCTTTTAAAGTTACAATCAACTTCCTTCCATTGCTTTACGCTTTGTGCCAATAATAATAATAGTTTTTGAGAGCGTTTTCAAAAATGATTAAATTTTATTCATTCTTTTTAGTTGCTAAATTTAGTACAAAAAATGATTAAAAATTATTTATTGAACGACAATTTTACTAAGAAAATGCGAAGTGTAAATCGAACATAATATATAACTTTTATATTACAAAGTAAATAAACGCGGACATTTTAAATTTTCGCTACATTCACTTTTACAATTGAAAGTCTGAAAAAAAACATAAGTGTGCCCCATTATAGTTTGACTTTTTTTTCAATCCGCTCCAATACTCTTCTACGAATCGCAGCTCAAATTTTGTTATCCAAAATGTCAACATTCGTATATATTTGCCTGCTGTTAGGGTCAGTTTTATGTCTAATAGGACTGGAGAATCGAAAAAATTTAACACTTTTTGAAGTTATTTTTGACTATAAAAGAAAAAGGACTAAATTTACTTTAACAAATAAATACGTAAAATTATCATCTGAATCCTGTTGTGTAGACCACCATTCGACAATGAATTGATGAGGGTAAACAGAAAGTTGTCCTGATAAGAACAGTGGTTCCACCTTATACGTTTTGTACACTATCAATTGATACGTCGTTTAAAATTACTATTTTTTTCTCATTTTTTTAACAGCACGTTGCAGAGAAGATACATATGTATGTATGCATTTATTAGTGACTCATATAATGCTGGACGACGAATCAAAACGACGAAAAGATGCTTTCCTAAAATTTGTACCGCATGAAGATGAAATCATGAATTCTGCTAGTTCATTTGGAGAATCGCCTTCCACTTCCACTGGTATCACCCATTCGGCAAATATATCTTCTTTAAATTATTTTCGGAGTGAAACATACGATGAAAATTTCAATGATAGTTTCGTATACTTTAATTGAGAGTTATTGCCCTAAATTGTTATTTTTCCACTACAATGTAGGCATTTTTGTTTTTATTTACAAAATTCATTAATTTTAGCACTTCAACAAATTATGCACGTATACTTTATACCCGTCTGTTTAGTAAGAAGCCGAGTATTTACAAATTGATACCCAATATATCGGGTATATTTACCATTTGCCATCTCTAAGAATGAACTATTTATAGTTTAATAAGAAATTGATGGAAACAAATTTCGAGAAGAACTCTGTGAGAATTAAAAGAAAATGACTATACGCATTTTGCTTGGAGCTATAGTGTGTTGTTTTATGAAACTGACTAATTTTTTCCATCAGAAAATGTAGAGAAAAATTAAATCAAAAATGTACTTCAAATGATTTTTTCCTACAGGGTAACCACAGAATACTTTCACATATGCTTTTCTCGCACACAAAACATTTCATTTTTAATTTAGATAATTCAATATTGTGCACTTGAATAGACACACACAGCTTGCGGCGAAGATAGATACACACATAGACAAACATAAAAGGACACTTGAAAAGGCAAGAAGAAAAAGTGTGCAAAATCGAAGGTAATCATAAAAGGCAAAAATTTAAAGAAGAAACAAAAAATTAGTGCCCCATTTCATGCAAACATATCTACAAATGTACGCACATATGTTTTCATATGTTCTGCCCTGCTACTCGTATAATCGCTGTAATAATAATAATAGAAGAGATCAGTTCGCTTAAGCTGCCAATAAAAGTAAATCAAAGTCACAAAAGCGCAAACCAACGAGGACATTCCACTTACTCGCACCCTCACATCCCAGTCGGAAAAGAGTAGACAGTGTAAAAAATTTATCAATTTAAAACGAAATGTTGGAAGTCAACTGCTTTGAAACTAACGCCTGTTAAATTAATCAACGTTTATTATGGTAAGATACAAATTGTTCAAGTAATTTATAACTATGATTCAAAGGCTTATATAATATGAGTCATTTCATAACGATTATCAGCGAAATAAATTTGTTTAAGTCTTCAAAAACATTTATTTTGAGATTTATATTATAAAAGTCTCTTCATAATAATTACGGGTCAGAAAAACTTTTTAAGTCTCTGAATAAACTTTTTCAAGGCCATTTAGGGCTTATTTCGTGCCTAGTTTGAAAACATTTCAGGAACAGTTCGGAAACACTTCCGGACTAACTCGGCACTAGTTTAGGACTATTTCGGGACCAGCTTGAAATCAGTTCAGGAGTAGTCACCAACTCTGGCGGTCCTTTTTTAATTTAATTTCTCGAATATTAAATTTTGCTCAGTCACGCTTTTACTCCAAAAAAAAAAAAACAATAAACAAACTAAGTTCGCGCAGTTCTGGCCTAGTGCAGAAGTGATCTCGAACTGGTCACGAAGGGATTACAAAATACTTTCGTCTTTCAAGACTTAAAAGAAAGTTTTCTTACTCCTGATTATTATGGCAAGACTTTTGTAATAGAAGTCCCAAAATAAAAGTCTTTCAAATACGTAAAAAAATGTATTTCGGTGATAACTATTATGGAAAGACATTTATAATATAATTCTCAAAATAGTAGTTATTATTAATTGAAAAAACAGTTCTAACTCATAATTATTGTGGAAATTGTTTTTCAATATAAGTCCCAAAAGTATAGTGTTCGATAACTTAAACAATTTGTCTCACTCATAAATATTATGAAAGGACCTTTATAAATATTATCAAAATAAGGAAGACTTTTTTAATACTCAACGATAAAATAAGTATTATACTGAATCTCTTACATATATATAGCTATGTATATCGTTATAATTTTTCTGTGGTAAAATATATTTTTAATAAATTATAAGTACATACATCTTTATAAAAAAGTAATTAGTTTTATTAATAATTATTTGGTAGATAAATACTATCTGTATATATTTACTTTACAACATGCAGAGTTATAGCTGGTCGAAATGAACCTGTTTTTTTTTTAATTTGGTGGTTTTTAATTTTTGCTTTTTTTTGGTTTTTATTTCAGTTATTTTTTTACCATAACATTAAGAATTAAAAAACAAAAATCGCAAAAATTTTCAAAAAAAATCTTTCAAACAAAATTAGGAAATGTTTATTTTATTAGCCAGCTGTGACTATTTTGAAGCAATCCCTAAGCTGTACAACCGCCACCTCAAACCCCTACCCCTACAAAAAATGAAAAATTTTGTGTTTTAGAGGACAGAATTTTTAAATTTTTTTACTGGTAAAGTAGCGTAATTGAACAAGAAATTGACACCCACAATACCTACGATAATTGATGCTCGAAATAGTGGCGTAATTATTAAACGAAAAAAAAATGTATAGTTACTATCAAAATCGACTGCCCATATTTTTAACTAATTGGAAATGGACAGGTTTGAAAGTATGTAGTTGATAATTAGACTAGTTTAAAGCCAGTTTGGAAAACAACGGAATTCCACAAAGCCGGAAATAAACATATTTTATTGTAGGAGAAAAAAACTAATTTTGATGCTCTTTCTGTCGAACATATTTAAAAGTAGTTGAAATCAAATGTAGAGTCAGATAACTGTCTTGGTCCTAGGACATCGCCATGTTAATCAAAGTTAGTTCCATACAAGAAAATGGGAAAAATTTTAACCAGTTGTAGTTGGTAAAAAGTACTTTTTCAAGTAAAATTTCTTTAGGCGCACTGATTTTCTTACATCGCGTAACGAAAGTCGTGTCAGTCACTTTACTAATTTCTACACTATTTTTATTATTTTTACAAATGCTTCTACTTGATTCTACCACTATTTTTATTAATGCTTCTACTAATTTCTCCCACTATTTTTACTAGTTTCTATCACAATTTTTATAAATGCTACTACTAATTTCTACCACTATTTTTACTTATTTCTACCACTATTTTTACTGATTTCTACCACTATTTTTATTTATTTCTACCACTATTTTTACTAGTTTCTACAACTATTTTTATAAATGCTACTACTAATTTCTACCACTATTTTTTACTTATTTCTCCCACTATTTTTACCAGTTTCTACCACTATTTTTACTGATTTTTACCACTATTTTTTTAATGCTACTGTTAATTTTTGCCACTATTGTTACTAGTTTCTCCCACTATTTTTACTAGTATCTACCACTATATTTATTAATTCTACTACTAATTTCTACCACTATTTTTACTTATTTCTATCCCTATTTTTACTAATTTCTACCACTATTTTTTAATGCTACTAGTAATTTCTACCACTATTTTTACTAATTTCTACCACTACTTCTACTCATTTCTGTCACTGTTTTTACTAATTTCCTCAACTTTTTCCAGTAGTTCTACAACTATTTGTACTAGATCCTTTTCTAATAATTCTACCATTACTTTCCATCACTTTTTTACAGTTATTTCTACCTACTACTAATTTCTACCACGTTCTTCTACTAATTTCTTCCATTATTTTTACCACTATTTTTACTAATGCTACTACTACTTAATTACTACAACAAATAAATTTTATTTCTGCCTCGCGCATTTAGCTGCACGTGTGTGTTTTTTCCAATAGCTTTTAATGTAATTCTATTTCCGACAGGGCTACAACAATCGATTGCATGCAAGTGAAGGGGGAGCGGAGCATTGAAGTGACCCCCCACCCCATGCGTGCGTGTGAGGCAGGCATTTCCTGTTTTAAATTGTGCACTTACAACTTCCCCCCAACTCCCAACCGAGCTGCTTATCATTTGACTATCTGGCTCTGCTACACACTCAGCCAGTCGTATCACACACATAAGATTGGTTTTTTTTTCATTTCGTTTCCTTTTGCCATTTTTACGTTCTAAATTCTTTGCAATTTTTAACGTTTTTCCTTTATCGTGCAATTTAAAAAAAAAAACCTCAACTCAACTCATAATCGCCGATAAGTGCGGTCTGCACAGCCATTCATTTCATTCAATCTGGTGCCGAAATATGAGCAGATTGTCATTCTCCGCCACCATAGTTTGCCGCCGTGGCATTTGTGTGCGTTGATGCAAATTTTATGGGCACAGATAGGTAGTTGCGCACACACACAAACATGTCCTTCTCTCACATATGTGGGAATGTGTGGAAAAATAGCACAATTTCAGTTTTAGATTTCTGCATAAATGCAGCTTTGATTTCCCTCAGTCACCTAAGCAATCATCCTTTTTGAGTTTCATAATCATTCAACCTCTGACTCTTCACTTTTTATTTTACACATTCTTCGTCAATTCTTAATCTTTTTTTTCTCTTCGGGTTTTGAAATATTAGCCTATGCTATTGTTGTACGCCTTTGGGATTAGAATATTAAAAGTTATTGAAAAAATCGCTGACAAAAGAAGAATAAATATTTGCGACCGCTGGTGGTTGTAGCCGCAACAAGAGCAACAACAAATATATGTACACACTTCCCATACTGTTGATACCTTTCACATTTTTCTTCCGTTTGCAAATTATTGCCATCGTGTGCTTCTATGTAGTACACACACAGTTATGAACTTGCAAACACTAATACAGATGAAAGGGAAAATAATCGCAGAAGTGGCTCTTTTATGTTGCATATTAATTTCGTTTAAATTGCTTTTGATATTTATTATAAGCTATTTGAAGTGAATGCAAATCCGGCCGTACGAACTTTTTTAGGGTACATTTTTTTCTTATTAAATAATTCTTTTCATTTCATGTCTGCCTATAGGAGTATTTCACGTAAAGCGGATAACTAAAAAGTTTTAATGATTCCGATTTTAGTATTACTCGGGCGGTTCACATCCGCATATGAGCTATTTATTTTGCCGGTAGAGCAGTCCATTTGTTGGGCACTCACAGGAGAACGCGCTATCTTTTCACCAGAGGCGGATTAGGGGCCCCTGGCAGAAATGAACGCGAGGCCCTTAAATAAGGAAATAGGTGATAAGTTGCACGAACAATAATGAACATAACCTTTTTAGTTCTCAAAAAAATATCTGTTATCTTGGGATCGGCATAAAATTATAGGCCCCTCAATTTGTGTTACAACATCAAAACGCACACCACAAATTGTAGGAGAAGTTCGGGCAAACATCAAGCTGTGCTGTAAGCGCCAAATTCTTATTATTATTATTAGTTAAAGACCGTTGCGATCAGTTATATAATAAAATTAAAAATGAAAACATCGCGGATACCTAAATTTGCCGACATCATAAAAAGATAGAGAATTGAATATGGGAGTAATAGTCGCTGGTAGTAACAGTGAGTGGTATTAGTAGTAGTAGTAATAGCGGTTAGTAGTAATTAGTAGTAACAAGAATTAGTAGTGGTTAATATTCGTTATTCGTTTTAGAATTAATAATAATAGTAGTAGTATTTAGTGGGAGCATTAGTAAAAAAGTAGTAGACATTAGTAAAAATAGTAGTAGTTTTTAGTAGTAGCTTAGATCTAGAAATGATTAAAAAATAAAAGTAGTTGTTAGTAGTAGGATCAGTAAAAATAGTAGTAGTAATTGCTAGCAGTAGTATTAGTAGAAAGTAGTAAAAATATTAGTAGTAATTTATAGTAGCGTTTGTAAAAATAGTAGCAGATATTAGTGAAACTAATAGTAGTATTTAGTAGTGGCATTAGAAAAATAGTAGTAGAAATGAGTAAAAATAGTAGTATATTAAATTGCTTAGTAGTAGAATTAATAATAATAGCAGTAGTATTTAATGGTAGCATTAGTAAATATAGTACCACAAATTAGTACAAAATAGTAGTAGTTATTAGTAGTACCATTAGTGTCCACTTTCGTGCACTCTGGGCAACGTGAGCACCCCATGTGCGAGATACGGTAACCAACCCGCGTGGAGCCTTTGGTCACGGTTTAAGGACCCACTAAAGTCGGCAGCTTCTGTTCACCAGTAGGTACGACTGCAAGCGGCCGTCTGACTTGGAGCAAGCGGCTCGCTATATAAATGTATCTCGAAAACAAATAAAACCACCAGTATCTGGTTGAGCGCTACGTAAAAAAAACTAAAGCCAATGAGCAATTTTTACAACCCTCGTTCGGGATTTCCTTTTTTTTTTTATGACGACCACACACAATGTTTTAAGGTCTATGAGTTGAGGGCATGCACCTGAAATGTCCGAAACCTTATTGTGGAAGGTGCCGCTGCTCGGCTAGTTGATGCCGTCGTAAGAGCAATGGCTGACATCACTGCCATTCAAGAAATGAAATAATCGGGGCAAGGTAATAAAGCCATTGGACCTTGCGACGTCTACTACAGCTGCCATGTAAAGGAACGCAAGTTCGGCGTTGGATTTGTGGTGGGAGAGAGACTTCGAAGCCAAGTACTGTCGTTCACTCCGGTGTACGAGCGTCTGACCACGTTTCGCACCAATGCGAGATTCTTCAACATCTCGATGATTTTTGCTCACTCCCCAACAGAAGAGAAGGACGATGTGATCAATGATCACTTCTATGAGCGCCTAGAAATTACCTATGAGCGCTCTCCCCGTCCCGATATCAAAATCATGCTTGGCGACTTCAAAGCCTGGGTGGGTAAGGAGGGACCTGTAGTCACACTGTCAGAAGATTCAGTCTCTATGATGAAACTTTCGCTAACAGACAGAGACCGATCGACTTTGCCGGGGCTCGAAGCATGGCGGTCTGTAGCACCAGGTTTTTGCACAGGAAAATACACCATGGCACGTGATCGAAAATCGCGAAACCAAATCGATCATATTGCGATAGACGGAAGGCATGCTTCTAATGTTTCAGACGTACGTACACTGCAAGAACCGAATATCGGCCGGGATCATTATCTTGTCGCGGCAAAATATGTGCGTCTAAATACACAAGGAAAGCTGGACATCGGAAAGCTGCAATTGCAAAACACAGATACTACTTTCCTATTGCCGCGATGCATGAATTTGATCTCAGTCAGAATTGAAAAGGACCAACCCGAGCTGTTTCATACTAAACAAAGTATCAGACAAGGCGACTCCATGTTGTGTGACTTCTTTAAGTTGGAAAAGATACTTCGAGCTGCAGAGTTGCAACTTCTGGCGTATGCTGATGATGTCGACATCATCGGCCTCAACAACCGCGCCTTTACTTCTGCCTTTTCCAAGCTGGATGAAGAAGCGAAGCGAATGGGTCGAGAAGTGAACGAGGGCAAAACGAAGTACTTCTTGTCATCAAATAATCAGTAAGCGCACTCGCGTCTTGGCTCCCGCGTCACTGTTGACAGTTAGCATTTTGACAAAGTAGAGGACGCTGTTTATCTCGGAACCGGCACTAACACCAACAACAGTGCCAGCCTCGAAATCCAACGTAGAATATCTCTTGCCAACAAGTTCTACTTTGGGCTGAGTAGGCAAATGAGCAGTAAAGTCCATTCTCGATGAACGCAAATCACGCTCTATAAGTCCCCTATAACCCCCGTGCTATTGCATGACGCAGAAACGTCCACACTGTCAACATCAGATGAGATTGCCGTTTGAGTGTTGAGAGATAAATATTTTCCGAAAAATTTATTGACCTTTACGTCTTTGCGGCGGCGAATACCACAGACGATGGGACATGGACCAGCAGGTGGCAGCAGTGGAAGAGCAAAGCCTCCTCTACATTGGAGAGTCCAGGTGGAGAAGGACTTGGCTTCACTTGGTGTCTGTAGCTGCATTTATCAAAGCAGAGAAGAAATTGGCCCGCTATGTCGAAATCGGCCAAAATCGCCCAGGCGGTTATAGTGCCATTTAAGAAGAAGAATATTAGTAAAAATACTAGTAGTAATTAGTAGCAGGAGTAGAAGTTATAGTTGTTGTAGTACTTTTAGGAATTAGTGTTTGTTGTAGTAAGAGTTATTATTACTGTTATTAGTAGTAGTAGTAATTTATGGTAGTGACAGTTAGTAGTAGCAGTAGAAGTTGTAAGAGTAGTAGTAGTAGTACTAGTAGTAATTAGTAGTAGTTGTTATAGTGATGAACTTGTCCCGAACTAATGAGGCAACCTTCGTTATAAGATATCGGCCTTTTTTTGTTAATGATAATTATATTTATCTACATTGCAGTTTTTAGCGGTTTTCTAAGGACAATAATACCAGCGCGTCTATGCAACAACCCGACTACATACATACATATGTGCGAGTATATACAAAACATATAGGCATGGAATTATTTGATGAAAATATTATGACAAACATAATGCAATTATTTAGGTATAGAAATCACACCTTCAAAGCGAGTTGAAATAGATAACAACCGCAGGGAGTACAATTCCCAGGCCACAACGCCAGCAGCGTCAAACGAGGTGTCAGATACCCACACACATATGTAGAAATTAATACACACATGTGTCTGAAAGTCTGTACATATGTGTGGGTTCCTGTGCTTATACGCGAAATTGCACACTTTGACACCCCATCATTTACGAATTCTTTGAAAATTATACAGGAGGAGAGAGCCAGTTAATTGAAGTATTACAAAAATTGTTGCCAGATTGATTTAACACAACAAATTCAATTTAGCCAAATATGAAACTAAAGCAATTAAAATTGCCACTTACATTAGCTAGCAAGTGTGTGTGTGTGTGTGTATGTATGTGTGTATATATCTAGATATCTAAATCCGAATCCATAAACATGGCGTAAATAAACAATAACAGGACGTTATTTGAGCCAACAGACAAGTGTTAAATAAAATATTTTCCAAAAATTTGGTCCCTTTTACACATACATATGCGAAATGTGTGTGTTTATGTTAGTATTGTGTGTTTATAAACTGCAACCAATTTATTTTTGGATATCTGCCATAATTAAATGATAAACTAATCTGCGCATTTAATGAGAAGAACGAAAGCGAAAACTGCCATAGGGAGCGGTAAAGGAGGAAGAAATGGGTAAAAAAGGGACACAAAAATTGCAGCATGAAAAAAAGGACGAGGTTTGCTTTTATACAATAGATATTGTATGTATAGTACATGTGTGAGTTGTTATAAGTAGTTGCTTAAATATTCGCCTCGAAAGTCGCAGAAAGTGTAGAGTAGGTTAGTTAGATATGGTTTTTATATACACACATACACACATAGATGTGCATGTCTATTCTAATAAATAGTAATATGCTGGGTTTTATCTCCTAGCGCTCTGAATATGATTTTTCCATTAAAATTTGTTCAATAATTAAATTTTTGCAAATTTCTTTGCGGCCCAAAAAGCCCAAAAAGGTACAAAATATATGTATGTATGTATGTGTGTATACTTTATACGTAAATCAAAAACTATTACACTCATCCACCATTCCAATAGCTTACTTTATTCCTCAACAGTATTTAGTTGCACAAACAAAAAGTAATTGTTTCCATTAGCTTCCATCAGCTCCTTCTAAGCAATGACTCGTTGCTGACACGATGCGACACTGCGAAAAATTCACATTAAAATAGAATCTCTAAAAACTATATTTCATTTTCGTCAATACTTGTGCCCCAGTGAATTTTTTCCGTACCGATTTCTCGTGTTCTGATCAAGTGTTTTTGTAGAGCATAGAGACCAATATCACTCTAAACTAGAAACTTAGATTTCTAGCTATGGCTCGAGAAGCAACTTCACGCGAGGGCCGTTTTCTCACGAGTTTGGCGTGTATCCAAAAGCTCGTCGCGAGCTTATCAACTTTCAATTCGATAAGATAACTATTCTTAATTGGCGCTTTAACCGCCCAGGCGATTTTGGGCGATTTCAACATGGCGCGCCAGTTGTTCCTCTGCTTAGCTAACTGGCGCCAGCTAGAGACACCAATTGAATCCAAGTCCCCTCTTCCTCTACCCCACTTGCGGGTACCGCGTTGAATATTTTCAGGGTTGGAACTTTTTCTTTTATACGTACAACATGACCGCTGAATATTAATTCGCTGTACTAAGCCACTATACACAGATTTCATCGTTCCATCGTCTGCGAAATTCGCCGTCGCAAAGACGTAAAAGTCCGAAAATCTTTTGAAGAATCTTTCTATCGAACACTCCGCTCTGATGAAGGGCTAATAGACCGTGGATGTCGTTCATCGAGAGAGGGCTTGCTGCTCATTTCCCTACACAGCCCCGAGTAGAACTTGTTGGCAAGAGAGATTCTACGTTCGAGATCTAGGCTGACATTGTTATTGGTGTTAATGCTGGTTCCGAAAATCTTCTACTTTGTCGAAATTGTAACTGTCAACAGTGAAGTGGGAGCCAGGATGCGAATGCGCTGATTGTTTATTTGATGACAGGAGGGCACTTCGTTTTGCTTTCGTTCACCTGCAGATCCATTTGCTTCGCGTCTTTATAAAGCTTGGAAAACCAGAACTAACGGCGCCAATAGTTGCACACTCTTCTAAAAACGATCAGTTAAATTCTGCAGCTCGAATTATCTTTTCCAACATAAGGTTAAAGAAGTTTCACGATAGGTAGGCACCCTGTATGAAACCTTGTTTGGTATCAAACGGCTCGGAGAGGTTCTAATTTATCTGGTGGTGTTGCTCAACTTCATTTTACATAGCCGTATCAGTTTTGCAGGGATACCAAATTCAGACATCGCTCAGTTGGTAGACCATCTGCTCCACGGGCTTTGTTGTTCCGTTGCCGCGGTATTGCTATAAGAACTTCATCGTTTTAGGGTTACGGGCTGTTAATGCTAATGTTTGAGTGTGCTTTGGACATCAGTCACCAGGTCGCCGTTCTTGTTCTTACAGGAATTTCCCCGGTCTTAAAACTTTCCGTAAGTCGCTCGTAGGTAGGTACCAGCTCTCCTTCGGCCGGAAATTTAGGCTTCCGAACTACTGTGGTGTGCTTCAGGCGGAGGTGGCCTCAACCAAGGAGGCAGCCGATTGGCTACACACCAATGTAATGCCCTCTAGACCGCCAAACATTTATTCTGATAGTCAGGCAACTATTAGAGCCTTAGGATATTTGATGGTCAAGTCAAAACTATTCGGGGAGTCCCTGATGTCTCTCTCAGCCGCCTGTGAATACCTTAACATCGGACTGACTTGGGTGACGGGGCACAGCGACAGTGCAGGAGATAGCATGGCTTATGAGGTCGCTCGGTTCGCTATCCTGGAAGCCATTACTCCATGCTGGTAGAGTGAGGGGGCTTCTTTGGGCGCCTACGGAATTCTGTTGGTTAGATGGGCTCTCGGTCGACTCACACTCAAATTCCGTAAAAATTCCGGGACTTAAGTTTTTTCGGGAATGATAGAACAACTGCTAAAAGTGTATTGAAAAATACTCGCAAACTCGTTGGTTTGTAACATTGTCTCGGTATCATTATTCATCCTACGGTACAAGTCTTCATATGAATCATTTCATATTGCCAGTGATGATTACAATATTTTTCCAATGCATTCCTATAATGAATTTCCCACTGTGTACAAGCACCCTTAACCTCCACCATACCCGCCCGCAACGCTCCCTGTCTGTCACACGACTACCCTTTGATGCGTTGTTGAAAAATATTTTTGTCAGCTGCTTGGCATATTAGATTTACAGTTATTTACCTGCTTCCTTTGTTTAGCCGATTTTTGCGTTGACTGAACATACCTTCGGCCCCCTCCCATTTTTTTTTTGTATTTACTTGTGCTTAGAAAAGTAATTACTCTAAACCCCCAAAACTATACTCCCGAATTTTTTTACAATCTCCATGCTTGCTGGTTTGAAGCTCGCAAACACCTGTGCCACAGCGTCACTAAAACTCATCCATCGCTATGCAGTTGGTATTGGAGCCGTAAATCAGCTCAAAGCACACACGGATGTTTGGTACCTTAATTTTGCACTCACCGATCACTCACACCAACTTGACGCCGCCCAAAGGTATACACTATTATTTTGTAAAATTTATGTTACATAAAAACTATTCCTAAGCGGGGAGGCGGGGGGTGTTTCGACGTAGGCCGCGGGAGTAGTAAAAAATGGTGCACCACAAAATGTCATTTTTCAAAGGAAAATCGTTAGTGGTCAGTTGGTTGGTTGGTTGGTTGGTTGGTAGACAGCGACAGCCACTTTGCTTTGTTGTCCCATTTTGGGGTATACATTTTTCATGCTATGGACTGTTTAGTTTTCAGTTTTTAATAGTTTTCCTCTCTTTGCAACAGCCAAATATGCATGCAAAAATAAACATTAAAGAATGTTTTACATCCTCAGGTCAGGTGTCGCTTTATCGTTTCGGAATGGAAGGACACAAGCATAAAAGGTTCTCTATGCCATATGTGCTCGCTCCCCCGCGCTGAGTTCGAGCGTGAGGGTTGAATTTGAGGCCCGTTTCGAAACATTTTTCGGGGGGTATGTTTAAAACAAAACTACATACTTGTATAATTGCTCGCATTCAATAAAGTATGCTGCCCAAAATTATTTCTTTTGTGAAGTTAAATGACCGGTTTTCGTTAAGCATAAAGAAATTTTATATTTCAACAATTTTTGTTTGATATGAGAAACTAACTTTCAACCGGTGACCGCTAACAAAGAATGTATGGAGATATGTATGAAATACATGCTTAGTAGGTATTGGTGCTAAAAAACTATCGATAGTCGGCAGCAATGATAGTTTGTGATAGTCGCTGATCGATTATTTTACAGCGCTCCGATAGCCAATATTAAAAAGAAACAGTTATGTTTGTTTTAAAAATAATAGCTCCTACATCAGCAGTTGCTTGAGAGGCAAAATATTATTGGTTAGTGTTAAAATAACCAAATTGCTATCATGGGTCTCCTACTTATGACATCTGTCATATGACTCTCTCTCCGTAAAATTTCTCAATCGTCAACCAAACGTGCTGTAACTTTTGCGAAGGCAATTGTGACTATCGCCAGCCGTATTTTGCTCTCGTCGCCCAGTCACTGAAGAAGTCCATGAAATTTTACAACTAGCGGAGCTAGGCCGGCATGCAAGGTGTCCGGAGAGAGCGTAGGCCCTTAAAATCAACCCCATGACAGCCCAGTAAAAAACACGATTACCTCGTAAACGAAAGTAGAATCGTATGAAAATTGGTAAGCTATTCGTCTATCGCTTCTAGAAGGAATTAGTTTAACCAGATTTTTTGCTGGGAATTTGGCATCATTTACAAGACATTTTGCGAGGTATTCAAAGCAGCACAATGCCTGGACGCAAGACCAAAATTCAACCAAATTTGAGCTGGGTCTGTTAGTTGGTTTGAACGATGTGGTTTGCATTAGTCAACATGTCGTGGACGAGTGGATAGAGAAAAGTCACGGTGAGATATGAGGACAACCTGGTTGGGCAAAAGTCAGTTTTTTAAAAAAAATGATTGTCTATAAATAAATGGAACAAGGAAGCAATGTTTTAAAGGTATTCTCTAACTTGATTTTCAAATAAGCTAAAGATTAAAATTATTTTGCTGACCCATTTTTTCAAAGTTGGAGACTATTACTAGTTTTACTTTTCGAGGTTTGCCGGCATTTTTATCCAATGCATCAAGTACCTTTAACTTTCTACTATATGATTTTGAAACAAATACTTTTCGAATCACTTCGTTTTAGGAAATTCGCTTGATTGGACGTCATAGGTAGTAATTGATTTTTTTTTTTACTATGAGCTACACAAGGTGGATCCATAGAAGGTGATAGCAACATATCTGAGGTAAATCCGTTGTGTATTTTGTGTGTGTAATTTTGCGAGTGAAACGTCAACATCGGTATTAGGCCAGTATTGCTCATATATATTGTTTGTGTAAGCAAATAAAATCTGTCAGTTGGGAAAGAAGAACAAGCATTACGTGATTCGTTTTGTGAGATACAGGGTTAGGGTCTTAGATTTTCCGCGCCAAAATTTGCCAAACACAGAAAACCGAAATTACAGAGAATTTTGACACTTTTCGTCGTCCCAAGTCAAATTTACTTTGGAGCAAAACCGTTTTCGGCGTTGGGCGTTCTTTCGCTTCCTGCAACTCTTTTTACCCCCTGTGTTTTATGGCATTCATTAGGAGAGTGAGGGAATTCCTTCAAATATGTTGGCAATTTGCTGGGGTTTTTTGGTTACACAAACAAAATATATCATGTTGGATCCGCTGTATGTTTTCTTTGTGTAATTTTACGAGTGAAATGTCGGAATCTGAATTCGCCCGGTATAGGTCGTGAACTTTGTTTGTGCAAACAAAAAATCCCAGTGAATTTGGAAAGAAGAACAAGCATTTAGCTCATGGGATGCGATCACTTTGTAAGAATTCGCGTTAAAAATACATGAGCAACACTGGGCGAATTCAGGTTTTGACATTTCACTCGCAACATTACACAAATAAAATACACAACGGTTTCTTCTTAGTTATCTGCTATCATCTTCTATGTATCAGAAACAGAAATTACACTACCAAATTACAAGCACAATGACAGTTAGTATTATTACAACAAACACATCAATTTGGCATTTGCTGTGTTACGGAGAAAGAAATCAGCCGCTTATCATCCATCACGATATTAAATTCGCCTTAATCATGATATTTTCCTTCGATTACGTAAAGGTCACTTAAAAATGGGATAGCCACAAAAACACCGGAAACTAAATTCCCCAACACAGAATCCTCATAAAAAAATTCCCGACACAAAATTTCCAAAATCATAATCCCAAAAAAAATTTTGCAACACGTGTTGAAATCTAGGGTGTATATTTTGAATTCCTCTTAACTTGGCCATCGTGGGCGTAAAAAGTTTACTTTGTATTACTTTTGCAGAATTGCACAACAATAAAAAAAACCCTTGAAAGTGGGATTTCAAACACGATCGTTCAGCTGAGTCGTGAAATCCGATTTGGATTTGAATACGTCAACTTTTCTCGCAAGGGGTCGAGGGTCTTATGTTCGAATTTTTTGTATCGGTTAGGTGTCGGATAGGTTTGAGGTTTTTTCTGGTGTTTTTCATAAAATGTGGACATATTTTGTACAATTATTGTTTCAATAGTAACATGATTTATTTATTTCTAACTTTACTAAAGTGCAAAAAGATGATTTAGAGGCAGACATTTAATAAATAAATCTGCAAAATGCTAAAAAAATGGCTATTTTCCCTCATTTGTGAGAAATGATTTGTCTAGTCGTAGATAATTTGTTACGTAACCTAAACGCATTTAAAAAAATGCTAATTTTGTGTTGGGAATGCTGGTTTTGAGGATTTTGTGTTTGGGGATTTTAGTTTTAGCGATTTTGAATTTGGGGGTTTTAATTTGGTGATTTTGTTTTGAGGATTTTGAATTTAGTTGTTTCAGGCCCTACCCCTTCAAAATGAATAAAAATCTACATAAAAGAACATATGCTTTCTCCAAAAGTATAAAATATTTATTTAGCTCCATTTAATTCCCAATATTTCTTCGTAGGTGTTTTTCTTCAACTAGAGTACGTTTTTTTTTTGAGTCTGAAAATTTTCAATTACTTATCTCTACTAACTGAAGTATTATGAACTATCGGACAATCTTTATTTTCACATACTCGCTAATGTAGAACTTGCGCATACCCTTCGTTTATTTTAAGCAGCGCGACGTTTTGTGAAGGACAGAATGCTCAGAAATTATTTGGAATAGTAGTAGAAATTAGAAAATAGTGGAAGAAATAAGTAAAAATGGAGGTAGAAACTAGTAAAAATAGTGGAAGAAATAAGTAGAAATAGTGGTAGTAATTAATAGCAGCATTAGTAAAAATAGTGGTAGAAATTGTGAAAAAAATTGATGGAAATTAGTAAACGTAGTGGTAGAAATTAGTGAAGTGATTCTGAGGCGACTTTCGTTATGCGATGTAAAAAATCATTGCCGCAAAAGAAGTTTTATTTCAAAACAAAAAAAAAAAAAATATTCCAACATTTATGCATTCAAAGACACCAACAAAGACATAGCTCTGTTTCTACCTTAAAAAAATAAAAATTTACATTTAAAATCTCTTTTCCATCGTCATAATAAGATTTCTTGTTTTCCGCAAACATTTCCAACCCCAACCACTCGTCGATGGAACATCTTCTTTTTGAATCGTAAAGTCAGCATTATTGCGCTAAAATAGTCCATGGCACGCGCCCATCAAACTGTAACAGAGCATCTTGCATATCTTGGTGGTCGGTCCCACTCTATGTACATAATACCGTTAAACCCACCTACGCTCCTTTCGCTGACACCTTACGGCAATGCATCTACCCTGCTGCGGCGAAATGCTAATAAGCTGTCATTAGTCCTTTTTGTAAGGAGCAGGAGGGCAGCAGGGCAGTGGGGCAGGAGGGCAGGAGAGCCGAGCAGCTTTATGCCTTCCTACGCATTTTTTTCCTAATTTCAAATTTTTATTTTATTTTTTTTAAGCAGGAAAACTCCAATTCCAGCGATTCGTTACGCACGACGCTTGTTACTTCTCCTCCTCCCCCTTGTTTTGCTGCGCTTTGGCAGCTTTTAACGGGATTTACACCCACAACTTGACGTTTTTGAATGCGCGAATCGCTGTGACTGCTTGACGTCCATCAGTTCATTACCTTGAATTTACAGTTACTTTTAAATGTTACCTCTCTACCCCCGCACCTGTGCTGATTTGTAAGAAAAAGTTGTGCTGCCTTGTTATGTTTGGAATTTTTTTTATTCCATTTTTCCTATTTGGCTGCGTATTACTTATTTTTATACTTTTATTGTATGTAAAATTCCTGACTCGCGCTGCTCTGGAAACAGCTGGTTTCGTGTTTTTTCTAAGTTTTTTTTTTATTCGACACAAAATGTACGCTTGATGGTGGCATCATTACATTTTTATTGTCGTTCATAGAAGTTGTATACGGGTTTGTTTTTTTTTGCTGCTATTTTTTTGCTATGCACTAATTTTTATGTAGCCAATGTTGCCCGCGAGTTTTACAACTGCGCTGGTTATTTTATACAATTACCATGAATATTACCACAATGACTCTTTGGCCTTATCGTGTGGCAACTGCTGCTAGCTAATAGCTATGAAACATTTTGGTGATATTTATTATTCCATTTTGTTTTGAGGAATAAATTTACTTTAATCTTATGAATTCAGCTTTGTGTACGAAAATAGGGAAAAATTACGTTTTTATTTATAATAGCCGTGACTTATCTGCGTTTGAAATCAGCCGCATCTATTGGTTCTGCTTGATAGAAGAAGACTTTTTGATTTCATATCATCACTGCGAAAAGGAAATTATTTAGCGAAGTCGGAACTGGCACTTTCCGTTTCGAATGTATAAAAGAATATGAGGTAGGTGTGTTAAATAGAAACGGCCTTGTCATTCGGTGGATTTTCCACTTTTTTTTTTAATTTTAAATTACACTGATCTCCAAAAAAATTTAATTCATGTATTTTTGGGGTCTTAAACGTGAAATTAAACATGGAAATAAATACACCACTTAAGTAAAACTTCTTTGTGGTTGTTGAAATTAATAGAAGTAGGTGTAGCGATTAGTTGTAGCATTAGAATAAATAGTGGTAGAAATTGGTAAAAATAGTGGCAGAAACTTTCAAAAATAGTCGTAGAAAGTAGAAAATTAGTGAAAATAGTAGTTGTAATTAGTAGTAGCTTAAGTAAAAATAGTGGTTGAAATTAGTCAAAATATTGGAAGAAATTAGTGAAAATAGTGGTAGAAATAGTGGTAGTAATTAGTTATAGCTTAAGTAAAAATAGTGGTTGAAATTGGTAAAAATAGTTGTAGAAAGTAGTAAAAATAAGTGGTGGAAATTACTGAAAATAGTGGTAGATATAGTGGTATAATTAGTAGTAGCTTTAGTAGAAATAGTGGTTGAAATTAGTCAAAATATTGGAAGAAATTAGTAAAAATAGTGGTAGAAATGAGTAAAATAGGATAAGGAATTAGTAAAAAAGTGGTAGAAAAATTGGTAGTAATTAGTAGTAGCTTTAGTAGAAATAGTGGTTGAAAGTAGTCAAAATATTGGAAGAAATTAGTGAAAATAGTGGTAGAATTAAGTAGCAGCGTTAGTAAAAATAGTGGTAGAAATGAGTAAAATAGGATAAGGAATTAGTAAAAAAAGTGGTAGAAAAATTGGTAGTAATTAGTAGCAGCTTTAGTAACAATAGTGGTTGAAATAAGTAAGTATACTGGTAGAAACTAGTAAAAGAAGTTCTATTTCAAAAAACGATACTACTAGAGTAACAAGGATTACAAAATGCGATAAAAAATTCTATTTGTATAGTCAGAAGTCATTTAGGAGTTATCTTCCTTTTCATTGCTTCAATCTGAGTTTCTCGGTAATTCAACTAACAGAAATCGACAAGCGTTGCTGTTGGCCATTTACAATTGTAGCGCCTCTCAATGTGCAATATAACCTGGTGAAATCTACTGTTCTAATCTTGGCCCAAATAATTGAGGTTTAGATTTTGATAGCCCAGTTCATTCAAATTGGATTTCTTAAGAGAAGAAGGTTCTTTTGATGGCCTTAACGATACAAAAGTCTAGGAAGATTACGAAGTGCATCCAGAAAAGAAATGTGATAGAGTCTGTATACCAGAAATATTTTCATTATTCATCATATCGTTATTTTTTGGACGTACTGGTTCACCTGACTTTTTCACGTGAAACCGTTATTTTGGTATTGGTGTCTCACAAAAGTAGTAATCGTCTTAATGATTTGAAGGTTTACTGCAAAACATTAACAATGCAAACGGCATAGATTTTAGAATTCCTCTAAGTCAACCGCTCCACATTCTTGATCAACTGGTGGGACATAATTTTGACAGCCAATTTCTGTTCCTTTCGTCCATAGGAAATCCAACATAAAGCTAATAGTATTTTTTTACCAGATATTATATTATATTTTGTTGTGTTTTCAAAGTAAATTCACCACGAATATGACAAAAACAGTCTGCAGAAGTCTTACAAGATCGCGGCATTCTATAAAAGCAATTTTAAATTTTCGATTATATCTTTATTGACCCTTTAGAAAAATACATAAATCACATATAAAATACTTCAATTGAATACATAGAATATTGCCAGTATGCAAAACTTACCAAAATATTTGATATAAAATGTAAATAATTAAAAGAAAAGTTCTTAACTAACTGCTGTAAAGTCACTGCGCAATGTGATTTGTACTACCATAAAAATCACTTATACTTTTACCGTCTTCCTTGTACCACTATATTGAAGATTGGGATTTTATTTATGGAAAACAAAGAGAAATGCAACCACATGCAGTGGCTTCAAAAAAATCTCACCAATAATGATATAATACTAATTGCGCCGGTTGCGCGAGAAACAAGAATAAAAAACTTCAAATATTTCAGTGAGAAATGTGTTTTAATTTTTGCTAAAGTGTAAAAATATGATAATATATAATAATTATTAAATCTGCAAGATACTGAAAAACGTAGCTCTTTGTCCCATTTGAGAAAAAAAAATCTTTGTCTAGTTGCAGTTGAAAATTATCAAAATTGGCAAACGCACAGTAATGAGAGCTCTGAAGGCGTCATCTGCGGCATTCAGTAGACCATTGGCTACCTTTTGACAGAAAAATTCCTAGAGAAAAATTTGACTGCTGAAGTAGAGAATTATTGCAACTGGATTTACTTCAAGACAACCTATTGGATTATTTCGCATGATTTTTCATAAACATACTAAACTTAAAAGCGAAAATTTCAAATTAAGCTACATACATAGGCTTGAGCCAAACAATTGGGTGGAACTGGTATAGAAAACTCAAAATGTCAAAAATATTATGTGTATAAATAAATTGTACGTTTATAAGAAATTATATGTTCATAAAAATATATATTCAAATAGTTAATGGAGAAGCTATAAACAACATTCCAAATTTAAGTAAATGTATAATAGCGTAAAGCGACGATATATCTTTATTGGAATAAATCAAGAAAAAATGGATTTAAATGTATAACTCATTTTCGTCTTATTTTTTGTTCTTTTCAATTCAAATCCTAGCAATAACGTAAAAACTATTCCGAAATATATTTTTTAATTGGCCTCATTATTGCAGTGACCACTTGTGGGTTAAGATAAGGTAAACAAGGTACAACGATTGCCATCAGTAGTTGATACATAATATTTCATATACAATTAGGGAGTTCACAAGCCGTGTTATTTGTCGTATTTCTTTAATCGTGTTATTGCAATACAACAGTTGTAAGCTTGTTGTTTTTGTTTCCCATGTAAAATTGTCTTATTTCAATACAACTCTGAAAGGTATGCTTAGTGTTTTATTTGTGTGTGTTATTCGATCAGCTGTTTCTGTTTATCGTCACTTTTTTTTATTATTTTTGTAAAAGCGGCCAGTGAAACAATTGAAGGAGATATATTAAAAAAAAATAATGGAAATACATCTAAATGACGAAGTAAGTGATTTTGAATAAAAAACAAACACATCTGACTTATTAAACAACCTTTTGATTTTAGGGCAAAGCCAAACGCGTCCGCTGCAACCCAATCCGAAGATGGACGGTGGCAGAAGAGAAGTCTCTTATTGAGTTTCTTTTGGAAAATCGGCAATTTGAGGTTTATTTTTGTTTAAACAAAAGTAAAAGAAAGTTATATAGAAATATATATACATGTACATCCATATTTTACAGAAACCGACCGCTCAATTTTATTATAAGCGATTTTGTGTGAAGAATGTCGCAATGGAGTGGAAGCTGGTGCGTGGAAAATGCATGAAAATATGTTGGATTACTTACTTTCTTCCATCACGAGGATGCCCTGTTCGTATTTTCTACAAACAACAGCTATTAATTTATTTTTTTCGGTCCTCTTAGGCATTTTAATTATTTATACTTTTATTTCGGTTTTGTTTTCTCTTCTTCTACTCAGCTGATTAATTGCTTGAATACGACATACAATAGTTAACGAAATAGTACAGTGCGTTCACACGTTCCACTGTTATTTCAATAACGGACTAAATATATACGACATATAACACGGCTTGTGAACTCCCTAAATGAGATACAAGACATGGCTTCAATTCATATCAAAATAGAAGTCATTTACGGCAGTTGCTGCTTCCGTTATTATGAAAATATTCCTTACACTTGCGAGGCTTCTGCTTCGGAGCGCCAACTATATCTGCTCCATAGATCTCTTAATAATAATAATAACAATAAGAATAATTTGGAGCTTACATCGTAGCTTGATATTTGACCGAACTTCTCCTAAAATTTGCGGTGCGCGTCCTGATGTTGTAACACAAATCAAGGGACCTAGAGCTGTTCGCCGACTCCGAACGGCAAAATGATTTTTGTGAGAAGTCTCTGCATGGCAGAAATACACTCGGAGGCATTGACCCATCAAAGGGGGAGGTGTTAAGGTTAAAACCCCTACCAAAATCTTCAAATAGTAGCATCAGCTTGAAATTAATTAATGCCAGATGCCAGGATTCGAACTGGGGACACACCGAATGAAGCGCGCTTACGATGGGCACTCGGCTACGGCGACCAGATCTCTTAGTGTCGTGAAAATGTCAAAAATGCTGTCTTATGAATTATTCGATGAGAACATTTGCTCTAGTCAGGACTTTGTGATTCAGCTACAACAGTACCAAAATAATTTTAAACTATAATTAGGTGAAAGTGGACACTTATGAAAAACGACTAGAATATGGCCTTAGATGCACATATGTATGTACATATGTATTTGATAAAAAGTGGACAATAGGTGGTATGCTGAAATATCCCATTTTTGTACTTTCAGATTTATTTCTTTAATTTTCAAAACTATGTTAAGAAAAGCCAAATGAAACCGCCGCACAAAAATTAGTAGAGTTTGACGTATTATTCTGGAGATACAACTTTTTTTTTAATTTGACATATTGCATTTTTAGCTACTACTTGTTCCGTTAGGTGGCAGTTAGTAGTGGATTCTCTCTGTTTATGATTTTCAAAATAATGCTTAATAATTTCAATGGCCGTTCGAGTTAACCCATTTTCAATAACTGACAAGACAGATGACAGCCTAATGTGAATTAACGGCATTAATTTGCATTAGCTCATTATTAGTTATTAGCATACGAATGTGAATTAGCTTGCCGCTTATTGGTTGACGTCTGTTATGGTCTAAACCATAAATGTGTATTTGTGTTCCCTTCGTTTGTAGCGCCTTTTAGCCACTTTAGTTTTTCTTGTTGTCAATAATTCTACAATTCTCGCCATGTTATTGTCAGCTGCCCTTCCCTGACCTTTGAGCTACTAATATCTATTCTGAACTTCGTTTCCCTTTTAATATAGTGAAAAGGAATAAGAAAACCAGCCTCCACTCTCCTTAAGTGTTAAATGACCCACACTTTCATTCTATGCCTTCTATTCTACGAGCATTTTGTCATTGGGTTTGTCTCAAGCAATAGGTCATAAAAATTAATTTTGGATAATAGTATTTTCAAAAATGCATGCATTAAGTTCAAATAAAACAGACACCATGCTCTATTTTATTATCAATTTATTGTGTTTAATGTGGCGCTAAATTATTTCTGTTCATGAATTCCAAATAATATAAATAAAATACAATTGAAGGACATTTCATGGCAACGAGCGATTCTCCAAATGGGAAAATTGCGCATAATAATAATACAAGCGATTTAATGGCATTTATTAATCTAATTGTAAATATAAAAAAAAATTTAATGTACAGCAGTAAAATTAAAAAAATAAAAAAAATTGAGAAAAAAAAAGATGGCTCGGAGGCAAACGATTCATCTAGTCCGCCATTTGGCCGCCCGTAGTAAAGCCGCTAAGCCGCTAATGCAATAACATTAACGTCAAGAATGCCGTCACAGTGTCAAAACATTTCGCAAATCTAATGAGCCTTAACGGCATCAAGTGGGGTGGGTGGTGGCAAGAGGGGGGGGGGGGGGGGGCGGTGGCGACAAAGTACCGCGCTGAACTGAAAATTTACACCCAAAAATCGTAGACAAAAAATGCGAAAAATGCAACTGAAAAAATAGACAAACCAGAAATTAAGAAAAAAAAGGTCATAAAGCAAAAATTGGCAGCTCACTGCTGCAGACCCGAAAAAGGAGCAAATTGACGCGAAATTTGCGCGGCTGGCGGCTGGCCGGAAAATTTCATAATAAACCCATGCTCGTCGTCGGTCATGCTATTCCAATCTCGGACGCGCTACGCTACGGAACAGAAAGGGCATGAGCACACAAAGGACATAAAGGACGCGTGGGGCCGGCGGCGGCGTCAAAGGCGAAGTGTCAGCCAAGTTAGGGTGTGAAATTGTGAATTAAAATGTCCTTAGCATTACACATAGTTACTTATTTACATATGTATGTATTTATGTAGTGTGTTGCGTATATTTTATTTTCATTTCGAATCATTTACGTGCGTCCGTCCATCCCGTTCGAAATTCCGCCAGCGCGTAAGCCCGACAGGGGGGCAGGGGATTGTGCCACAATGAAGGCGTTAACTTCGCAAGTATTTTAGGGTCGCATTCCGCTTTTCTGTGATTTTTTGTTGCCAGTGTCTATGCTGGTTTTCGTTGCTATTTTGCATTGTAATTTGATGATTTTGTTATTCCATTTGTTTTTGTATTTGTTATCCTTGTTAAGTTGCTGCTATGGCGTTGTGTCGTGTTGTGTCGTGTAGTGAGTGGGCTGTGTTGCGTTGTGTTGTCGTTGCTTTGTCAGCATCTTTTAGTTAATTTCCATGTAAATTAAGCAATAAAATGTACCGTTTAATGTTTCAATTAATGTCCCGCGTTAAATTTACATTGTTCGCCAAGTCGTTAATTGCAATGATTTCATCTTCATTCATTGGCAATTCTTTTCTATTCTATTTCGTTGGCTGCAATATCTTTGGCAACTATTGAATTAGCTCTGTATATAAATAGTTAAGTTTTTATGTTGTTTAGATTGTTTTGTTATGCTTTTTCACTTGCTGTAGTGTGACAATTATTTGCTAAAATTCTTAACTCAGCGAATGTAATTAGCTTTTGGTGAATGCCCTCTCGTCATGGAGGGGGTTTTCTCTATTATTCTATTCTGTAAGAATTATGTTTGTATATATTTATTAGATCCTTCGATTTCTCGGAAAGCAACTTTCTCTTGAGTGCCGCTTTTTTACGAGCTTCTCGTGTATCTCCAACTTCAATTCGGTAAGATGACAAGATTTCTGCGCCAATTTCTCACTACATACATATCCTAACCCACAATATATACAGTGAGCCAAGCAGCGAAACCAATAAATTTTTTAGTCCTAGATTTCCAGAAACTGCTAAAAAGGTGATTTCCCGCGGTAACCTCTTTCTCGAGAGTTTATCGTGTATCGACAATCCCGTAAAGCTCGCGAGCTTCTCGATACTCTATTTCGACAATGAAATAAACTCGTCTCGATAAATGGCCGTCATTTCTCGCGATAGCGGCGATACCCAAAATCATTGGCACACTCAAGGGGTGGTTTTTGTAGTTCAAACCCCCACCTTAATCTTAAAACTGTAGTACTACCTCTTCCCCCGATCGTGTCATTAACTCGTCTTCTCGTCTTCTCGACTATCGAGATATTCGAGATTAAAGCGAGCAGAAATCGAAATCGAAAATTTTCAAAGCATAGCTTAGGTTCTAGGACTTGCCTCGTTCAAACTTATAATGGTTATCATCACATACTGAAAGCTGTGCTAAAATTCCTCTGTGAATAAAATATATAAAAAAATTTTTCAAAAACTGCTTTTATATTTTAAAATTCATATTATTGGTTCTAACTTGAATTCAATTAGTTTAGAAAATTTCTATTTAGAAACCCCTTAGATAAGCATAGGGGAAACGATTAGCATGCAAACTACCTCATCGAAAAGATCCGCATTGCCATGCTTCACAAATAATATTCAAACTTAAACTTTAATGTTCACGGCATTTATTATTCGTTTTATATTCGTTCGGGGGTTACAGAATCTGCGACTGATGGCAACCCCTACGATGATACCATCGATACCAGCTGGTTCTATTTGTAAACAAACTTCATTAATTAATTCGAAGCAAAACAATAGAAATTAAGAAGGTTTTATAATGTAAATTTCTTATAAGGCAAACTTGCTTGGAGTCCAGCTTTAGTTATATGCGCACGAATAATTTCAGTTAAAGATTTTTGTTATTTTGACAACAAATATTCCATCTCATTATCGACTCGGAATGAAAATGATTCGAAAACTAAGAACACCACCACCAAAATGAGTCGAGATTGCATCAAATTTACTTTTCAAGCCAAATCGAAATTTAGAACAGACTAGTTGTCGAATAAAGTGTTCAGTGAATGAAACGGCAATCGAAACTTGAGTGAACTATAGTATACATTTTTTTGAATTTTTTTCAAGAGCACTTAAATGACCCAATGGTACCAAAGCAGCCAGCAATTTATTTAAACTGAGTTAACTTGCGAGAGGTTTTAGTATGCGTGTTAGTTGTGTTAGATGAAAAGTGAATAGCCGTGAGCGAGATAGTTAATTCAGGAAGATCTAAAATCTTCTTAAGCAAAAAATTCTTGTTGTTATTAAAAGTCAAGCTTATATCAGGTTTATATCATATGGCATAAATCTAGTTTCTATCCAAATTAAAAAGACTTCTTAAAATATGATAAGAAAGAAGGAAGCAGGTAAAATAAGGAAGTTCTCTAGAAATATCAATATGGTTACAGGGTTGTTTCGTGGACTGAGGTTTCTACAACTCCACTTAACTTTGGTTAGGCTAGGTTAAGCGGCAGTCCCTATTGAGACACACTTAGGCTCAAGGTCCATTGTGAGCGCATTGGGGAAGCTGAGTGACCCCTGTTACCCTAAAACCACTTCGTATCCTAAAGAACCTCGGCAAGTCTCCAATTTCAACTGATCTAAGCGCGTCAGGTTCATTAAAGAAATAGCTACCAACAGCTTCATCTCTCCGCATAGCTAATGCCGGATAGCGGCAGAATAAGTGAAATATGGTGCCCTACTTCTACACGTCACGACAACTCCTACAGCAGTCACGCCAAGTGGGCTCAGACAGAGTCGTGCAAGCTCATCGACTTCACAGTTACCCGGGATGTCGCAAAGATCGGGAATCCACACAATGTGTGTAGGGAATGTATCAGCCATCTCGTCAAGAGATTGGCGGCACTCCACAGATACCATTGAAGCTTTGCCTTAGCGATTTAATAGCCGCCTGACTGTCGGTGAACGTATAAATTTCATTACCGGGAATCGCACCACACCAATCGTACCAGTGATGCGGCCTTCAAGACTGCCATAAGCTCCGCCTGAAAAAAACTGCAGTAATTAGGTAGAAGGAAGCTGAAAGTTATGCCCAGTAGTTCCGAAAGTACCCCTACACCAACTCTCTCGTCAAGCTTGGACCCTATCGTGTAAACATTGATGGTTCCACTTTTTCTAACCGTTTTCAGTCTCCACTCTTCCCTTTCGGGTATTTGGGTCATAAGCTCGGTCGGGCCGGTCGGAGGCGTGTAATCAGTCAACATATGTAGGGAGTTCCGTAAGTTCGGTCATTATTGAATTATGTCCGATGTAAGGTGGTGCCCATTTTTTAATTAAATTTAGTTTAATCACCGCCTATAGGTATACTAAGCGCCTTAGTGGCTGTCGTCTTCATAGCCCCAGTTATTAAAAGAGCGGATACCAGTTCATCTTCTTAAATGGTGAAAAGTAGCTTAGCTAAGAAATGGTATTTGTGTGTTAAATTTAAATTTTTGTATTTTGATTTTGATGTTCTTCAAATAGGATTATAGTATCCAAAAAACTATTAAGTCGCTCAATTGGAGAGCCTGTAAAAAAAGCTTAGCTCAAATCCTTTTGGGGAAAATGGCCCTGAATGAATGGCACAACCGATAGTGTTTATATCCCAGTAACCAATGGTGAAGAGATTCTAGAAGTGATGGAAAATAAGTCTCTCTGTGGATCAAATCGGAGAACAATAGTTTTACATACTTTAGATGTACATATTGTATAATGTTTATGATATTAATAAAAGAAAAATATTTAGTTAGGTTTAATGGATTTGTGAACTTGAAGCCAACCTGTGGAATATACATATATTGTAAGTTTCCATAGCAAAAAAAAGAAGCTATAACCTCACATTTCACATTTTAACTGCACTATATCGCGAAAACGAATAAAAGTCAAAAAGTAAAAATTTACAGTGCATAAATAATATTCCCTTGTTGATACAAAATTGTTGCAAGCGAAGAACAGGAATTTCTATTGTCTTCATATTACTTTCGAGTGCATTTTGTTGTTATTGTTTTTATTATCATTATACTGTTGCAGCTGCTGCTGTTGTTACTTCTTTTATCAACAACCACAAATCAAAAAGAATTTCACGAACGCTTTTGGCAAAATTGCAATATTGTAGTACTACATATTCGCGTTAGTAGAAATGTAAGTGTGGAAAAATAAGCAGCGAAGAATTGGGCGTTGTTTGTATGTATGTACACAGTGGTGCGCAATAAGTCCGCATACGAATTTTAGGTCACATAAAAGTTACAATACCATCACTTTTTTAATTTTCTGATGAAATATTTTTCATTCTGCAACATAATTTCAACCTAAAAAACGTTCGCGTGAGGTCAGAGTTTCTCGAATATGTTTCAGGAAATCAAATATTCCTGCCCAAGTTGCAAGGCTTTTCTTCTCTTCGTTGACGGCTTAGGCCGAGTTTTGCAAACTGGGTATGTTACCCATTGTTTTTCCTTATCGAAAAGGGGGTTAAAACTAACGTCGTAAACATGCAACAAATATCGTTCAAAAATTGTGTGTGCTAAATTTGTCCGACTTGTTCCATAATGACGATTGGCCACCTATTAGTCCTGTCCAATGGATTTTTTCGCATGTAGTTATTTGATATCAAGTCTTAGCGGATAACAAATATATAAAACGTTTGCAAACGTTTCCTCGTACATTACTTAAAATATGAAAAGCCGATGGTTCGTATTGCCCCACCCTGAGCCAGCAGCTCGATGGTTTGGCCAAAAAGCTATATTTCAAATAATTTTTAAATTGAATAAAGTTCATATTTTATGTGTCTATTACAGCCTTCGACTTCTCCCTCTGGCTCGAGAAGCAATTTCTCCCGAGCATCGCTTTCTCGGGGGCTTCTTGTGTATCGTAAAGCCCGTAAGGCTCGCGAGCTTCACGGTACTCAATTTCATTGTACGCATTTTATTACTTTGCACTTGTGCGTGCTGTTATATTTTTAATGCAATAAACTCGTCTTGAAAATTATCGAGATTTCTCGCGAGAACGCCGATACCCGAGAATGTATCGAGTACTCGATTTATCGATATATTGGTTTCTTGAGTAGCGACATACTCGGCAATGATGGATCAGAAGTCGGAACCCCTAGTTTTTAAACACTTTTGCCCACAAAATACAAAAAAATCTTTTTATTATAGTCATTGATTTGTCAACTAATTTCTCAACTGATCCTGAGCAGGTCGCAAAACAAAGAAATTGGGGAAAGTATTGAACAAACGCGAAAATGAAGTTTGAAGTAATGAAGTAATAAATAATACTTTATTAAAGAATTCAAAAAGTATATTGCGTGCTATCGATAAACAGTTTTTTATTGAGGTTGATGGTGCATATTAGCTTAACATAGCATCGCTGATCGTCTCTACTACTTTTCACCACAGTCTTTGGTGAAATTTTTTGAGACTATTGACAGAATATCGGCATAGGTCACATTTATTGCGAGGATAATTTTTAGATATTATTTCATAAGTGACTAAATTCAAATTCAGTCTTCTCTTACCTTGCCCCCACTCAAATTAAATCCGATTATTTTTTTGTGTATAAAGTAAATGGATTAAACAATTATTTGATTTTTTCTCTGTGTTTTGAAAAAGAAATTTGAATAATGAGAAGTTCCATATTTTACCCAGCATTTAGAATTTTTAAGTTTTCTACGATAATATTAATTTGAGAGCTCAAGGCCAGTGTATAAGGAAGCTCACAAATTAGTATTATCGTGTAATAAAATCAGGCCGAATAATATACATATGAATATTTTTAAGCTTTCGTTTTCAGCGACCCCATAAAACTATCAATACCAAATTTTACGAAAATCGTTTAATTTCTTATAATTCATATTCACAATATCGAATCCGCCATTTTGAATTTTTTTAAATGCGATTATAGCTTCGTAATTAGTGACCCCAAAAACCATTTCATGCCAAGTTTTGCAAAAATCTATTAAGTTCTTATAACTTATGTCCGCTATATTGAACCCGCCATTTTGAATTTTTAAAATTTGATCTTAGATTCGTATATAGCGAACCCAAAAACCGATCACCATATTGGACCCGAGATTTTGCATTTTAGATTAGATTCCTAATCAGCGACCCCAAAAACCTATCAATACCAAATTTGACCAAGATCGTAATTTTTCTATAATTTATGACCGGCATATGGGAACCGCCATTTTGAATTTTTCAAAATTTGATTTTAGATTCGCAATCAGCGACCCCAAAAAACTTTTCGTACTAAGTTTTACGAAAATCGATAAACTACTATTTTGTATGCGAACCTATTGGACACAGTGTACCTTAGTACGCTATCAAATACACTGAAAGTTATTCAATTGGGGATAGAGGGGAGATAGCGTGGAAAGCATGAAATGCATACATACATACATACATCGTAAAAAGAAAAATTGAGGAAGATGCAACTTGTTAGGCAAGAAATCAGGAGAGCTGTTTGCGGGTTCAATTCGAACGGCGGTGGCATGGCTAGCGAGCGGGGCTTCAGAATCGCATATGTAACCAAGCACACATATCCATTGTGAAAGAATATTCATGTACACACACACACACGCACACACATACACATACATAGATTTACATATTTAAAAGTTTATGTGGCCTAAAAAATATGGCTGCTGGTGCCACGACGCGCAACCGAATCGAAAAATAAATAAAAATCAAATCAGAGTTTTAGTTGGCACATTGCAACAACAATGCAACAATAATGCAACCACATTGTTAAACATATTATGGATAGGGTTCACGCTGCCGCTAGCGAATTTTTTCGTTTATACCTGCAAAGTAAGAAATTTTGCAACTGAAGAAGCCGTTTTCGGAGGCTGTAAATCCACCTACTTGCTTGCAGAATCTTTTTTTTTATTTGTTTTTTTTTTTTTGGAAATCGCAGAACGTCGACTACCTTAGCTTCAACTGCTGCTGTCGGCGAGCAACACAATTTTTGGCCTATCGACAATCACAACAAAAAATACATATACTCCTGAGATAGCGTTGTGTTGTTGTTGGTTGTGTTGCATTTGCATGTTGCAACTAGTTTTTGTCCGTACATGGCTGCTGCTTTCTTGCGTTGGGCGTTGGGCGTTGGGCGGCAAATTAGCAGTGGATATGTGCGCTTAAATTTTTTGGTGTGGCCACTTGGAGTTGCCATAAAGCGTGGCCAGTAATTATGGGGTTGGCACACGGTGACGGGTATTAGGTAAGAAGCTGAAGAAACCTTTTGATTGAAATGTTTTCTGAAAGCTATAATGATGATTTCTATTCACCTTTCTGATTATACCTAAAATCAATTGAAAAACTATGTATAGGAAGTTTTGGAAGTCATTTTTGTCATTAAAATAGTTTTTTCATTTTGTACACTATAATTTCGAAATGCTTTATTTAAGGAGAATGATGGTAATATTATAAATATAAAAATTTCATCTGTGTGCTTTTTACAGTCAGCTTGGGCGAATTATTTTGGGAAAGGAATATCCAAGGCGAATTCATACTAGGTGGCGTTGAGCGCGCAAAAACAAAAAAAAACTAAACTAACGAATTATAGACATAATGATAGTATGATTTACAACAAACACATAATTTTGACTTAACGTTCTCCAATCGAATTCCGTCTGCTGCTGGTTCAACTGCTTCTTTTATGAATTCGGCTTGGGAAATTCTAAAGAAAAATAAAAACACGCGTGCTCCGAAGTGCGCAAGCCAGAAGTAAAATTTATTTGTAGTCGTAGTAATTAGTAGTAGCATTAGTAAAAACAGTGGTAGAGAAATAGTAGTGGTAGGAGAAATAGTGGCATTAATTGTACCATTAATTAAAATAGTGCCAAAAATTAGTAAAAAAGTGAGAAAAAATTAGTAAAAATAGTGGGAGAAATTAGTTGTAGAATTAATAAGAATAGTGACAAATATTAGCAGAAATAGTGGTACTAATTAGTTCCAGTATTAATAAAAGTAGTGCTAGAAATTAGTAGAATTAATGGTAGAAATCAGTAAAATTACTGGTAGAAATTAGTAAAGAGATTCTGACGCGACCCAATTAAATTTTTATAAATAACTGAAGCAATATTTCAAAATAGTTTTCGTTTTTTAATTAAGAGCTCAGCAAATAGCTGTACAGCCGAAATTTAACTACCATCTTTCCTGAGATGTGCAAAAAGTCCATATGTTCTGAATAAATACGATCAGCCACCGTACATATAATGGTGACCAACTCCTTGCTGTTCCTCGAAACCGGGGCCGATTTTTGGTATGTGTCTTGAATCAACTCCTTGTCTCCTTCCTTTGCTTCGTTTGGTTCGGTGGTACGTGGCAAAGATCCTTATATTTCACGTTTTGTTTTGATCCCGCTCAAGGTTTGCGAATCCATATTGTATTTATATGTCGAATACTGGCGAGCTTTAGCGTAACCTTTCCTTTGTAAAAGTTATTTCTAGTAGTTTATCTTTGATAATTGCTCTTTGCTAAAAAAAAAAACAAAAAAAAATTTGGGTTCACTTTGATAGCTGACTAAAAATACTTTAATTTAAGGAGTGGAGTCAATAATTACGACCATTTATCATTTCCGAAAGATTTATTTACTTAAATATAAGCAGTCGACGATTAAAAAATTAAAACAAAGAAACATTAAGTTATAGCCGCCATTCAGCACTTCTACCCCAAAAAATTTATACTAAAGAAACAAGAGGGAAGATTTTGATGGACTGCGATCTTCCATATTCTACAAATGGGCCAAGGAGTTTAAACTTGGCAGAACTTCGAATGAAGCCGAACATCAAAATGGGCGCTCATCGTGTTATCATTTAAAATTTGGTTAAGATCACGGGAATCTCATATTTTAATAAAAAAAAAAAATATCCGATCCGGAAATTCGAATACCCATAAGGTTTCCGCACGCTGGGTACCCAGAACGCTAATCAACGAATACAAAAACAACGGACTTTGCAATTCAGATGTGGAGGCTTTTTGTACCAAATTTTCAGTAAGTTACTTCGACCGTCCACCAAGAAATTAAAGTTTTCAATTTCTATGGGAAATATTATGGTGTATGCTTTTTGGGATGCCGGAGGAATTATTATGACTAATTATTTGCAAAGGGGATTTATTCAGCATTACAGGACATACTAGGCAAATCAAGAACAGAGACAGCCCAAGGTTGAAGTTGGGATGGCGCTATATGTAGTTCTTAAACTTGGTTCCGAACAGCAGAACATTTTTTGATGACCAAGAAAAATATTTTTTTTTTGTTTTAAGATATAAAAGCTTTATAGAGGAGATGACCTTAATTTGTCAACATATTAGGATGTTATGTATATTTATCTACAATTTGATTTGAAGAGTGTGTGGCGCCTGTTAAGGAGAATGTTATAATTTGCTGAAAGGGGGAATTTTCAATTGTTGTTAATAGCTGCTCGGGAAATCAGTGTACCCAAAGGAACTGACAGTTGGCATTTGTTACTTCCATTTTCCGCGCACTCATAATGTTACCTCAAGCCGAAAAATGTTCAGAGGTTTTTGATATTTTCAGCAGTAAATTCTATCCGTTTCTATCTATTTGTATCAGTCACTAGTATAGGAAGTCTCATTCAAAAAGCCAACCTTCAGCAGAACTTAAAAATCCATGCCGGATATTTAAATGGAGTTTTAAAAGAGGCACGGTAAAGTGTTTTGCTATTTAAAAAGAGTCTATATTTCTATTTGCCTTAAAGGTATGCAGTTTTCCGCTCACTTTTTTTTATTATTTTTTACTCATGTTACATTTCTTCGTTTTTTTTTTTTTTGGTTTGTTTCTTGTCTCAGTTTTCTTTTTTCGTTGCCGTCGCTTCAAGTGTATAATCAGCAAATTATCGGCCACTGTTTTGGCGCTACTATCGGTACTCTCAAATCAGCTAGCTGCCACTGCACCAACACTTTTTAGCCGATAGACATTAGTTCGTCTATTGACGGTTAGTAGCTACGCGTAGGTGTTTTATGGCAGGTTGCAAGGCGGCCTAATCAGCTTGCTGCTTCCAAACCCACACACACACACACACACACACATATATATATATACATATATAGATAGACACGTAGGGTTAACAAAAATTGGAGCGTGCTTGTTTTTAGCCCAACTTGAGTTTACTTCACTTTAATTTTAGCGCAATATATTTGATAGAACGACTAACCGCAAACAACAGAAATGTAGTCTCGGTTCAGGGATTCCGAATAGCTGTGGGTGGAAAAACGTTGGTTTGAAAAACTTTAAAAACTATAATTCTAAAATTTATGGGTTTAGCATTTTTAGATAATAGATAATCTGAGTGATATAATAGGGCAATACTAAAAGTTCGCTTAGTTGGTGGCTCTTAAATCTTTGAAAATAAAAATAGAACACCAAATATTTTGCTATTGATCTACAGACTTCCTTGTAAATATCGAAACGATCGGTTAAAATCGAGACCAGAAAACGCAAAATAGCTGAAGATGGATCAGACGAAATTCCACCACCAACACAAATGGAAATTCGCTTTGTGATTCTCAGTTCAGTTTTTGCCGCAAATTAAAACCGCTACAGATATTTAATGAATGCCAAATTGCATATCGAACGATTATACAGCCTATCCGGCCTATTACCAAATGGTTTCGAAGATTCCAGACGAGACATTTTTTTGTAAAAGTCGCGGCCCTAGAAGATCGACCTAAATCTTCCACTGTCGACGTCTGTGGTGATGTCTAAACTTGACGAAGATCCACGACTGACACAAGAGATGATTGCTGATGAATTGTGCTTGATGGCATGGCTGTAACGGGAATATACGAAGAAATATGCTCGATGTGTTCCACGACTTTAAATGGTATCCAAACAGAGTAAATTTTTCTCAGTTTTGTTCTAAATAATTATTCGAAATTGTCCAGACTAGCTATTCTAGCTAAGTCGTTACTTGTGACGAATCTGGATTCTATAAGTACGATTCGGTAACCAAAAGCGGATAACTATACCGGAGGCCTCTAACTCTCATCTTACGGCCAGGAAAATTACGGAAAAAATTGGAATCAAAACCAATATACAGACTATCCAGAGTACGAATATTCTACACAATTGCAAGCATATAAACCGTAAAAACTTACAGCGAAAGCCACCACTTACAGCT
This sequence comes from Anomoia purmunda, assembly GCA_951828415.1. Classification (NCBI taxonomy): domain Eukaryota; kingdom Metazoa; phylum Arthropoda; class Insecta; order Diptera; family Tephritidae; genus Anomoia; species Anomoia purmunda. The sequence goes on from OX639994.1 coordinate 126,345,825, forward strand.
CATCATAGGATGCCACGATTGACTTAAGGGGTAGGCCGATCTAAACAGGTTTAGATCGCCGAAACAACAGTCCTTGGCCGGGCGAAACCAAGGATTCTGGGGGTTACATTTGACAGCCCGCTCTCCTTCTCCGCGCACACTACCGCAATCGCCAGTAAAGTACAGATCCGCAACAATGTCCTCAAGTCGCTCGCCGGCAGCTCTTTGGGCAAAGACAAAGCAACCCCCCAGACACATCAGAAGGCATCTTCTGGAACTGAAGGACGAGATCCAGCCATATATAACGCCACCGCTGGATCCGGAGACGTACCGGCGGGTCCTAAGCAACATCAACAGAGAGACAGTCATCACCACCGTCGACTCTCGCCAGGCAAATGCCGTAATAGGAGCCCAACCACCATCAATAGCACATGAGGAGTCTCTGCTGCCTCGCGAGTCCTGCATCACTCTGGCCCAATTGAGATCTGGATATTGTAGTAGGCTCAATTTCTACCTATCCAGAATCAACACTTACATACCCAATACATGTCCGGCATATGGGGATTCTCTGCACGATACCAATCACTCATCTAACCCCCCTCTCTCTCTGGCCTAACCCTGTCGAAACAGCACGTTTCCTGGGCCTCTCCCTAGATGAGTTTGACGACAGCGGCGACCATGGGTGAATCCGCTCTTTACAGGGAGTGACTAGCCGCTACAACAACAACAACAACACAGCGATTGAATTTTGTGGAAGCTCACTTGAACTGGAAGTGGAAAAAGGTGGTTTAGGGTCGAAAAAAAAATGTAACCTGGATGGTCCCGATGGTTGGTCATACTATCATCACACGTTCAGGAAAGAAAAATAAGTTTTAAGCCGGTGTCAGCACGGAGGAGGTATTGGAATTGGTTACCGAGGAAAGACAGAAATAAAATACGTGCCTCCCAATGTGAAAATCCTGGACTATAAAAACTTGATTTGTAATAAAGTAGATCTTCGAATACAGCAAAATTGCTGGGTTATTTAGCCAGAAAAGCGCGTGCAGAAAATCGCCAATATGAAGCAGTAACAAAACTAAAAAAAACACAGTTTTTTAACACATTAGGCAGCTATTCGTCAAAAATTAATTAAAAAATTATTTAATTCATTACCAAATCGGATGATTGAAGTAGTTAAAGACAAGGGAGGGTGTGCTCATAATAAATGGATTATTATTCTCTGAAATTTCTAATACTAACCAGAAATATTTGGGTCCTTAAAAATTGTGTGCAATGATGTGCGCATTATCGAATGGTATTGTTTTAAGAATTCCAGAATGTACCTATTAATTTTCATTTGGATGAAAATGATTTTATATTACAAAATTAAATTTGATTCACATTTGGCGAAACACTGAAAATACAAAAAGTTGAATTGTGCTATAGTTTTGTCGCGGACTGTATATTTTCACAACTGCATTCATATACGTAGTAGAAATTAATAAAAGTATTCGTAGTAATCAGTAGTAGCAATTAGTAAAAATAGTGGTAGAAATTAGTAAAAATAGTGGTTGAAACTGGTAAAAATAGTGGTAGAAATTAGTAACATTTGGGAAAAGTTTAGTAAATATAGTGGAAAAAATTGGTCGAAACAGTGGTAGAAATTAGTAAAAATAGTGGTAGAAATTAGTAGTACCATTAACACAAATAGTGGTAGCAATTAGTGAAACTAGTAGTAGAAAAATAAAATAGTGGAAGAAATTGGTAGAAATAGGGGTAGCAAGTAGTAAAAATTGGGAAAAATAGTAGTAGAAATAGTGGAGGAAATTAGGGAAGATAGTGGTAGAAATTAGTAAAAATTGTGGTAGAAACTAGTAAAAATTGGGAAAAAGTTATTAAATATAGTGGGAGAAAGTGGTCGAGATAGTGGTAGAAATTAGTCAAAATAGTGGTAGAAATTAGTAGTACCATTAACACAAATAGTGGTAGCAATTAGTGAAACTAGTAGTAGAAAAATAAAATAGTGGAAGGGATTGGTACAAATAGTGGTAGAGACTGAAAAAAAAATGGAAACAAATAGTAGTAGAAACAGTGGAGGAAATTGGGAAAGATAGTGGTAGAAATTAGTAGAAATAGTAGTAAATTAGTAAAGCAATTCTGACGTGACTTTCCTAACGCGATGTAAAAAATCATGGCCGCTAAAGAAGGTTTACTTCAAAATGCAAATAAATTTCATAATAGTACTACAGTTTTAGTATTCTGGTAGGGGTTTGAACCCCGAAACCCCCTATTGGGTGCGCCAGTGCATGTGTGTATTTAAACAATATGACGCACTTAAATAATTTATAATGTCCCAACTATATATTCAGCTATTAAACAATTATTTATATAATATACATATAATCGATACACAGCCGAATATGGCCAACAGTGTGAAATTAACGCGTCATTATTTATTCTAAAAATATTTAGCTCAATTATTATAAACTGCCGGTCGCTTTGTTTACTTGTCGATTGTTTGATTTGCAAATTTGTGGAAATTAACTACGAAAAGTTTTGCTTGCCTCTTATTTTCATTATGTTTCATTATGGCAAATGTGTGTGTGTATGTATTTAGCACATTACTTTTATGTAAAATTATTATTATTTTATTAATAAGCGATTGTAACTTTAAAATTTGAGCCGTGGGTAGTGAGTAATAATTTGGCGGTTGTCGCGCAACTAGACTTCGAGCATATCTGTTGTAAATATATAGCAAATATATATGTATATATTTACTTGTATTATATATAACAAATATAAATATCTGCGTCTAGAGCTCCGCGCAAACACACATTGCGCTGATTTTGGTGTTGCAAATTTAATTAACCGCTTTTTCATAAATATTTGATTTGTTTAGCTGCATTTGTTGTTCAATTATGACTAATTAAATGCAGTGAAGCATTTCTGATTCAAATAGCGCGCCCTGCCAGTCATTAGCCATTAGCCACCTTTACGAGTTTAAGTACAAACTCCACCTCATTTGCCCACTTGCCACGCTATTGCTCTCTCTTTTACTCATTCTGCTTCGCCACACTTTAGTTTCGTAAGCTGTTCAATTCGCTGGTCATTTCGGTTGGCTAAACAAGCCCATTGTAAATTTGATGATTTTATTATTTACATTAATTATTTACGAGTGTTTGGCTGATTGTTTTGCTGGCCCTCAAACCGGCCAGGGTGGAGTGTATAAGTGAATTTAATTGGTTTCTAAATTTAACAAAAGTATTGTAAATCACTAGAATCTCAAGCAACTAATACATTTTGCTGATTATCTGGCCCATACCAATCATTTGCGGAAAGCAGGCTATCTAGAAAGAAAAATCGAAACAACTTTTATTTATTTAACTAAAAATAAAAAATACAAAATTATTTAATATAAAGTTGGCCACTTATGCGCTCGGGTATGGAAAAATTGAAAACTAAGTGGATTAATCCATATGGATTAGATTAAAGCAAATACTCCGCGAGTGTACGGAAAAATATAAATAACTTGCTCTTGTGGAGCAAAATCAATTTTTCAATTGACAGAAGCGCGCCTTAATGATTCTCGTTATCTTATTTTATTTTATTTATTTTTGACAGTTGTTTTTTGTTGAAGTGCGCAAGAGAAACGAAGAACATGAATTATTTAATATTCAAATAATTGAAACAAACGTTTCGCTATAAATGACGTCAACGAAAACCTGAACACCTGAATAGTTAGCGATGCTTAAGTTCCGACTACCTGTGAGGTGTCCTCGCGTAGTGGTAGGGCCCGGAGAGGGGCGCACATTGTTTTTCGAGATACCTGGTTATTAAACAATGCAAAAATGTATTTGTCTTATTGTAAGTTAACTTTGAAAGATTAACTTGAGGCCGCAAAAATCTTAAAAATCGACCACCGTGGCGAGAATTGACGACAAATCGCGGCAATTCAGTAATGCCCACAAAATCTACAAAAAAACTCCCATTCGTTGGTAAGGCTGGCGATCGGCATGCGTTGCCAACCAGCAGTTAAGTCTACAATGGGAGGGTCCAGCCAAAACAGAACCGAAACCAAAGATGACTAGATACGCAACTCTTTTTTTCGTGAGAGCGCCGTAAAAAGGTGAATTTTTTATAACATTTTCTAAATAAATGAACAACATAAAAAATGAAAACTTTTCATGTATGTAAAATGATATAGCAAAAAAGCGACAACTTCAGTTACATATATTATAATATTATCAATAAAAATATGAATATCTGAGAAGCAGATGAATTTAGTATTAAGAAAAATAATTTCAGTTTTAAAACATAGAAATAAATCCGTTAGAATCCTTTTTTAAAAAGTTTTTAAAGTGGCCTATATAAAATTGTAATAAAACAGAGAGATTGAATTCCTCACTAATCGATTCGAATAAAAGAACAATAATAAATAAATACTCAGTTTTGAACCATTTGTGTTCAAAATTGACGTCGAATTTTATAATTTTGTTACGCCGAACACCGTCCACCACAAAAATGTTTATGGCACTGATTTTGCCAGTTATTATTTTCGCGCACATGTCTGACATCTCGCCATTTTTCATGGCAGCTGTTCGCCGAGGGATTCATTTGACTTTGTTTGACAAGATAATCCCTCGGCTCTCAGCTGAAAATGAAGGAGTTTCATATCATGTCATCTTTGTCGCAACAGTAAGGAGAGGGAGAATATGAGAATGCGGCCTGGTTCGCAAGTTTATAACGGAGGAGGGTCGTTCTAGCTGTTATCTTCTTTTTTAAAAGAGCGATTCTTTTGAATTTTGCTGATTAGGAGTTTTCGAGAAACTTGGGACTGAAAAATGGAGTTGCGCCAGTAGCCAGCACTACAGGAATAATTAATGAGTATAGTTGCAGTCCTTGAATTTGAGGCCGTACTCCGTTCGATGAGCAATTTTTGTGATGTTCCTTTGTTGGATGACTTGTCGTGCTGTTGCTACATTTCGGCTACTGTTGCCCAGTGTGCTATGCCATTTGGCGGGTTATCTCCAGCACCGTGGAGCTCACTTTGGGTGCACGTCTAAATCGTTTTTCTTTTTAGTTACATAATTTTAATGTGGTAGTGTGTGGAATTGTTCTTTTTACAGGTTCGTTAGTTTTGTTCACTTCTGTCCCTGCCTAATAACTGACCTGGGCTCTCCCTCGACCGGAAATTTAGGCTTGCTGACTTCTGTAGTGTGTTTCAGGCGGAGGTGGCAATCAAGGACACAGCCAATTGGCTACTAACCAATGTAATGCCTTCTAGTCGGGCAAACATTTATTTTGATAGTCAGGCCGCTTTTAAGCGCTTAGGATCGCTAATGGTGAGGCCAACACTTGTCGGAGAGTACCTGACTTCTCTCTCAGCCACCTCTGAATACCTTGCCATAATGCTGTTGTGATGTGGGTGCCGGGTGTTGGATTAATTTGGGTGCCGGGCCATAGCGACATTGCAGGAAACTGCATGGCTGATGAGCTCGCTTGACGGTGAACCCTGGAAGTTATCACTCCATGCAGGGAGAGTGTGGGGGCTCCTTTGGCTGCCTACGGACTTCTTTTGGATAGATGGGCTCTCTGTCGACTCAGTGAGCGCTGGGAAACTACTACGACATGCAGAATCGCAAGAACCCTCTGGCCGAGGGTGGACCATGGGCGTTCGAAGGAGCTGAGCCCGCTAACAAAGCGGCAACTCTCGATCTTCGTAGGAGTTCTGACTGGTATTCATGCGGTTAGGCTGAATATAGCCTCTGACTCTTTCTGACGCAGCTGTATGGACGATGATGAGGTGGAATCATCTTTTCATTTTCTACTCAGCTGCCCTTCAATTGCGAGACTGAGGTTCAAGTACCTAGGTTCCTACTTCTTTAGCACCCCAGAAGAGTTCTCTAGGGATGGTGGTTGGAAATTTGCGTGACTCCATTCGGGGAACGCAACGTTTCTCCGATTAACCTTTCTTGATTCCGATGTACGTTGCCATTCAAATAACAGGTGGTATCACAATGTACTTCTTTACTATGTCTAAGTGAGTTCCTCTTGCGGGGACTACCACATTAACCTAACCTAACATACCTAATAACCGGCAATCCAGTCGTCGCCACTGAGTCATCTCCTTTTATATGATCTCCACTAGTTCAGCTAGTGTTTTGTTGCTAGTTTTCGGGATAGTTATAACTTTTATTTAAGAAAAACAAAACCTTTTATTCGTTATATGTTGAGTTTTATTTTTTGCTAAGAAAATAAAATTAAATTTTTGCGAAAACCCCCTAAAAATTAAGTTTTATTTTCCGAGCGATTATAAAAACTCAATAAAAAACGATTGTTTTATGAACAATAAATAATAAAATAAAAAATAAAAAACAAAAATCAATGTCGCTGAAAGTATTCCTTATTGCAAGGAGTATGCTGCTTTACGCCTTGCACACGTAGCATATTTCTTTCTGTATTATTTTTTGAGTTGAAATTTGGGTAACAATCGTTATTTTCTGTCCCAGGGGTTAGCACATTAAGTATGACGTTAGACAGATTCTGATATTGTTTAATCCTCCATTTTAGTGGGACTTCTTCTCAGTACATGCCATGACTATTTATTTTGATCGGTTGGTTTGCTTGAATTGAACCTTAACTCCACTGTAGTTGGAAAGTATCTTCTCTAATGGCTTGCACTATAGAAATTTTCATATTTTCTTTTCATTTTCTTGAGGACAAGTTGATCTGTCATTTTTAGGCTATCCATTTGACCAAATTCAAAACTAGATTAATAAAATAACATTAATAACTACATATTTACAAGCGCTTTGCAATTTTATATAAAGGTTCCATAAGAACATTTTGAGTTTTTTCTCAACCGGTTGGCCATCCTTTCAAAAAGTTTTCCACGGGTTTTCTTCTTTGCTGGCAAATGGCTACATTGTAGTTATTTTTTGAATTTTTTGTATTGAACGCGATACTATCGATCAGCTGATAGGATACCTTGGCAAGTGTTCAGCCTGCTTCTTACACAATAAATAACTATACTCTGGATCAAGTGTTTGACTTTGTTGACTTGGGAGTTACAATGGATTCCAAACTTAATTTTAATAGTCATGTTAATGCTATAGCTAATAAGGCTAGATGGATATTTGCCTTTATAAAACGATGGTCAAAAGAATTCAAGGACCCATATGTAACAAAGACTCTTTTTACAACGTTAGTAAGACCTATGCTAGAATACGGTTCGATAGTATGGAACCCACGTTATCAAGTTCACATTGATCGGCTGGAATCAATTCAAAAACAGTTCTTACTTTTTGCCCTAAGAGACTTTAGATGGGATTCTTGGCTTAATCTTCCTCATTATACTGATTGTTTGAAGCTAATAAATCTTCCTACTCTTTCCAGCCGTAGAGAAATGCTAGGCATAATATTCATTACTAAACTACTCACAGGGTCTATCGCAAGCACATTACTTATTGCCGAAGTTAAACTTAATGTACCTTCTCGGATTTCAAGACACTTTAAACCTCTTTATTTAAAATAGTGTAAAATCAATTATGAATTAAATGAACCTTTCCGATGTTTATGTCAAAATTTCAACTGTCTTTCCAGCACTTTTGATATTTCGGACTCACTTTTCACCATAAAAAAAGAGCTGTACTGTCCTTTTCATGGTACGCAGTCGGAAATTTCATTTAAGAGAACCCTATGTAAATATTATTTCGAAGTACTTTTTCCTTTTATAATTAAAAAGAAAAACCAAATGGTTGTGACTGACTTTTGATTTGTGACACTTTTCTGTTTAATGCGTGGTTCTCGTTTATATATACATACATACATACATATGCAAGTTTTATATGTAAATATGCGTCTATACATTAAGGTTTCCTTTCCTCTAAGTCCTCTAAGCTCCACAGAAAGGGTGAAGAAATTTGTGCCACATTGAGTGCCGACGGAGGACGTGTGCTTGCATAATTAACATATTATACGCACACACACACACACACATTTCTACATATATCTATGCTAATTTAGGCTAGAAACGTACAATTAAGTATACAAAGTGTGGCTAATTCTTTAAGAATTTAAACAACGTAAAACTGAGTGTAGGTTAATAATCTGAAGACATGAGCGGATTTATTGTATTTTAAAAAGTTAATTTTTTTCAAATACAAAACTATGTATTTGAGAGTAAAGCAAATGTTTGAATCAGGAACAGTAATTATTATGAGTTTCCTACAAAATAAAATTAAATTGTAGATGTTGCAATCAATAATATTAAAATAATAAATATCTGAGTTTTATTTTTTTTTTTGTTTTAAAATAAAAATCATGTGTCGAGGTATACTTTTTTGAACAGAAATAAAACTCGTTTTTCGAGGGTTAGTTTTTCTCTCTGAAACAAAGTTATTTGGGAATTTTTATTTTTTCAATAAAAATAATAATTTTTTATGAGTTTCGGTTTTTTTTTTGATAAACAAAGTAATCGTACTTTTTAGATTTATTTTGCTCATCAAAAGTAATAATTATTTTTTGAGTTATATTTCTTTGATTGAAAGTAAAACCCAGTTTTGGGGTGTTATTTTATAACTCAGAGATAAAATATTAATTTTTAAGTTTGTTTGGTAGATAGAAAAACTGAATATGCCACAACGCCTTTCTAAAAAAATTAAACTCAAAAAGTGAAGTTATATTTATTAGAAATAAAATAAGATTCCGGAACTGGGTTTTACTTTCGATAAAAAAAATATAACAAAAAAATTAATTAATAATTATAACTCCAAAAAGTTTAATTACTTTTTATCAATCCATAAAAAAATGATTTCTAATAAAAAAAATTACAATTTACATAGAAATTCTTATTTCAAATCGGAAAATAGCACTCCAAAAATTAGTTTTATTTTTGATAAAAAAAATATAACTCGATATATGAAATTTAATATAAAAGTAATTACTAACTATAATTATTGGAGATAGGGCTCACATTTTTTTAAATCGTAACAGATTCCTACAGGCAATGAAAAAAATTTTCATATGCTACATACACTGAAAAGTGAAGCTATTTTTTAAAGCAATTTGTATGCTCATTATTTTCGTTCCCTGTTTAGAATACAATTCTTATGTATAATTATTGGAGTTTTACTGAAAAAATTGCCGTTTGCTTGAATAAATAAAACACACCTTGAACCACTGCACTATGGGTAATTTAGGTAATTTTCGAGGCAAATATCAAATAGATCAAGCCCAATGAGATTCAAAGCAAACAATTATATTTTTATAAATAACGCTTTCGTAGTTATTAACTCCAAGGAAGAGAGGGTAAATCTTGAAAAATTTTAAAGTTTATTTTAATATATTTTTTACTTTTCCACTTTTTCAATTTTCATTTCCAAACTATTTCGCATTCTTTCCTTTTTTCGTTCCACTTATTAAAGCAACAATTTTGTTATTTCACAATCGGAGACTATCCGCGGAAAAGCGATATTATTCTAAAAACGCAAAAACTGCGTTAGAAAATCGTTATAATTTGATTGCAATTTTTTAGATCGAATCTAATCGTTATTTTCCGATGGTTATTTTTTCGATCATATTTTGTACTTTTTTATTTGATAAAATTGGATCCATATTTTGTGATTTTTATTTTCTCGTTAGGAAATAATCATTATTCAAGAATTTAAAATTTTTCGATCACAATTGATCGTCAGAATTGGACTTTAATTTCATCGATCATAAATAGGTAAAAAAAACAATATATCGAGCAAAAGTGATCGGAAAATTTCAAATTCAAGAATAATGATTATTTTTTTTATTAAAAAAAACAACCACGAAATGTCGATCAAACTTAAACAAAAAAAAAAATCGCAAAATATCGATCAAATATGATCGAAAAATAAAAGTCGAATATTATCGATTATACAATGATTTAAAGAAAAATATTTCTTAATCAAAATAAGATCATAATAAGATAAGAATTACATAACATACGGAACAAGGAGTAGATCGGTATATTCGAGTTTTGCGTTGAGCGAATTCTGTTTTTTTCAGAAAATGTTTTTTCCGTAGAATAAGAAATTTCAAAATTCGTTTTTTGAACGTATCAGCGGTGCCTGATTATTAATATTTTTAGTTACTAAAAATCATTTTGAAAATTTACTAAATCGCCCGCGTGGATTATTCCTTCACAAGCCTTCCTCAGTCACTGACTTTGGCAGTAGTTATGCCAGTAATTTATGAAGTAAATTTATTAGAAATATAAAGTCATTCAACAAATACTTGATAAATTTAACCGGAAAGTACTAGTTTAAATTTCTTTGTCTCATTTATTTCCTACTTTTTTATTTATTTTGTTTGTTACCTACGAATCATGCACAATAGGCCCGTTTCTTTGTGACCTAGTTGGAAAAGAACACTAGGTAGGATAACAAATTGCATGCAAAGCGACAACACTAATTCGGTAAAATATTTCCGACCGGAGATGTAGTGTTGGGAAGTGAAAAATCCGCGCTATTGTGAACAATCCATAAGAAAATACATGGGAAATTTCAGTTTAAGACCTAATTCCTTTTTATTTGCATAGTATTTCTGAATATATGTATAACTAAATCAACAAAATATTTTTCAGCACACCTGTTTTCCGTTCTTAAATATCACTAAACAAACCAAATGCTTCATAAAAGATGCTAACAGTGTTGCTTCTGCAACTAAAGGAAATTTTATTCGAGCTGGAGTGTTCTTTTTCAAGTCGGTTACAATAAAATGGGCATAATATTATTCCACTTTTTTTGAATATATACCTATATATATATATATAGTATCTCACAAAAGTAATGGCTTATAAATCATCTTAATCCAAGTTTCGAGCTATTCACAAAATTCACAAAAATTAAACAAACTCCTAAAAAGTCGTCATCAAAATTTCAAACAAATCTATTTATTTAAGAAATAATATACTGAACGCTTGTTCAATCAGTAGCTCAAAACCTGTTAGACCAAATAAACAGTAAATTGTGCATTGAGCTAAAAGAAAGAAAAAAACACAAGTTCACTACTATTCTTTTCAAATTCCACTCGCTAATTCACCAAAAGCCTTTTATTATCCTCTAAATTATTATGATTCGTATAATTTTGTATTATTCGTGCTAATAAATCGAACAAAAGGCAAATATGCATTACGAAAAGAAAAGTAATAGTGATGAGCAAACAAATGGTGAATAGTTTTTATTGTTTACACGCCAACGCCACTCACAAGCAATACACAAATAAATTCCATTGTGCAAATGTAAACAATCACCACCAACACAGCTATGTCCGCGGTGTCCTCATGCACTGCTACTGCCATTATCCTTTTTGCCAATTTCCAACATTTAAGCCACCACATAGTCGTTTTGCCTCTGATATGAATGGTAGCTTTCTTTACTGCGTCAACTTTTCGCCAGGCATCTTATTACACCTCCTGTCCTGTTGGCTTTGACTGGGTGTGTGTGTGTGTTCGTGTGTGTGTGCGATGTTTGCGCTTTTGCAGAATAAACAAAAATCCAGTCACTAAAAGCATATCGCGTGCCACCAAATCAAAACAACTTAGCAAACAAAAGCGCATTCATATGAAACCCATATGAGCAATCCAACAATCGAATCACACCATTCCATCTTTCGTGCGATTATTTGCCACCAACTAAGCTTTTCTTTTGCTTTGATTTGCTGCTGCTTTCTATGAACAGCATTCTCCATGTCTATATGAACGGACGGTGTACTTTACTTTAGCGAATTCTTTGCTTTGTTTTTCTATATTTTGGCGCTTTGTTTGGCCTGTCATGTTGCTCCATTTTACCATCGCTGAGACATTTTGTATACTCATAAACTTACCTAAAACGTCCGCACACACATACACCCATACATCCATACATTTAATAGTGATTTGTATTTGTATATAACAAATCATATCATATGTGGGCCGAATCCTGTCTGTGTAAATATTAGTTGGTTTCATATATCAGAATATTCGGTGTATATACCGACTACTATACACTATACAGAGTGTATGTTTTGTTTAAAGTATTGTAATCTCAATGTCTTGTGCAATGGTCGCGCCAAAATTTTCTTAGTGAGGTGTTCAAATAAATAGGAACAGGATAAAACCAGACCATGAGGTGGTTTTAGCTTCCACAGATATATAACCAATAGAGAGTGACCGCAGTGATTTTTTGTGCAATTTTTATCAGCCGTTTTCGAGATATCGTGTTTTGGAAAACATTTCTTTTTCTTTTTTTCGAAATGCCCATAACTTTGCAAAGAATTCCCAATTTTTTTGTTTTTTTATTTTTTTGTAGTTCTTGTTTTTCTAAACATTTTTAGACTAAAATATTGAAAACACTAAATATATGCAAATATTTTTTTAAAATGCACACAACTTTGGATACAATTTCCCAATATTTTTTTTAATTTTTTTTTTTAATTTTCTTTTGCTAACAATTTTTATTATATAACATTGAAAGTTATTGAAAACACTAAATATATATAAGCAGTCTTTTATAAAGTGGTTTTTTATAAACAACATTATCTTTACATTTTCCTCTAAAAAAAACTCCGGAAGAAGGAAGTCGATGGAAAGATATTTTTTTAAAAATCAACATTTTGTATTAAAAACTTTGAAGTTTTATGTTTTTACGTGTTTCAAATTTTTTTCCAATTTTATATTTTAAAAGTGTTTTGAAAAATAAGTATTGCGAACCAATTTGGCCGCAAAATTACGGACATTTAAAAATGGGACATGTTTTTTATATACCCAATATTTCGAAAATAGTTTGAGAAAAAAAATTAAAAAAATCATAAAGGATTCTCCCATTTACTACTATCAGGGACCAAATATAATAGTTTTTTTTCGATATTCTAAAAGTCCGGGGCAAAATATTGTTCTAGAAAAAAGTTAATCAATATTCCTTTTCCGTTCCTTTTATGTATTCAATTCTTTGGGCAAAAGTCCAATAATAACCGAAATATTTGGACTTTTAATATTTTATTTTTGTAATAACAGTTAAATTTGTCGAAATATTTTTTAGGGCCAAAATAAAAGTCCATTCCAAATAGCAAAGAAGCCGCTCTACAAATTAAACAAATTTGATATCCATCGAAAGAGGACTGAAATGGCTTTCAAATGAAAATATCTAAGGTATTGAAACAAATAAAAGTCCTTGTCAAATAATAAGCAAAATGCAATGCTACAATACTACAATAATATGAAAGTGTTTAAAATTAGACGCTCCTCTAATAAGGACGCTATTTTCATAAACAATTTGTAAAAAATATATATAATATAATATAATTATATAGTATATAAATTATTTAGCATTGTTGTAATTTATAAAGCAAACATAAGCCTTAAAATAATTTACTTACACCCAATACTTAATTGATAGTTAACTAGTCGTTATGTGAGTATTCGGCCTCATTGGGAATTGATGTGAATAAATATTTCCAAAAAATTATAAAGTAAAAGGCAAAATGCTTTCCTATATTTAAATAAATATTTCTGACTCAACAAACAAATAACGAATGTGCTAACTTAGTTGTGCTAGTTATCATATAGCATTTAAAAAATTATTGTTGTACTACTCGGTACTTTTTTTGAGACAAATCTTTCAGATGCGATAGGGATCCGAACAATTCGGAAGAAAACATAATTAAATAGGAGAAACTCAAAATTTAAAGCTCGGAAAGTGGTTTGCATTCAAAAAATATTTAACGTGAATAGAAAAAAACAAGAAAAATCAAAAGAAGAACAACCTGATACATAAAGGCAACTTAAAGTATGTAAAAAACCATTTTATGGAAGAAAGGTGTAGTTTTTGACCGATTCCAAAAATTTCTATGGTGTAGCTTTATAAGGCTAAGTTCATTTTGTATATATATAGTGTATGTATATTATATGTAGGTATATTATATGCAAGCGTAGTTTCATGGTATTTGCTCATTGGCATTCCTCGTTTAGGTATTCCAGTTCGAAAACTATTTCAGTCCTCTTTCATTTGATACCCAATTTGTTTAATTTTGATAAGCGGTTTGTTTTTTTTTATTAAGAAAGGACTTTTATTTCGGGTTTAAAAAATATTTGGCCAATTTTAACTGTGCTGGACCAAAAAAATAAAAGCCAAGGTGACCTAATTTATATCAAATAAAAGAAAAGTATAAAAATTACTTTTTTTTAACAACTTTTATTATAAAAGTTATTAAAGTCCGGCTCCATGAGTACTATAAGAGAAAAATTATAAAAAACCGGAGTCCCATTCCGCGGTAATAAATGAGTAGATTTTCTTTAAATTTCATAAATGGCACTCAACATGATTTAATAAATCAGAATTTCAATAAGAAAATTAAATACTTCCAGAATAGTATTACAGTTTTAAGATTCAAGTGGGGGCTGGGTTATTTAAAAACCTCACATGAAATTCAAATTAATTTAAAGGGAGATATTCTTCTTAACAAACACTTTGTATGAATTTAACAGTTATTTAACAGTAGATATGTATATTTATGTTTGAAGGTACAGTAAATGGATTCATATTTTTAATACTGCAATCTTTTTTAGACATTCCAAAATATGTGGCATTTCCCGAACTTTTTGAAATTGGTGATTTTATCGCCAAAGGATTTTTTGCACTAACTTCCTTCTAGAAGAAAATTTTATAAGACATTACCGAACTCGCCCATCCAGGCCATTTTGAAATAAGATTCGTGGATCCCAATGCCCCGCACCTATCTCTAGTATGTACATATGTTTGTTTTATCCTGAAAAATTGTAGTTTTCATTTTTGAAGTAAAGCTTCTTTACCGGCAGTGATTTTTTACCTCGCGTGACGAATGCCGCGTCAGAATCGTATAAAGAAGTCGCATCAGAATATATAACATAACGACAGTCGCGTTAGAATCGCCTTACTAATTTCTACTTCTATTTTCACTAATTTTCACTATTTTACTAATTTCTACTACTATTTTTATTAATTGTACTAATAATTTTTACCACTGTTTTTACTATTTCCACCACTATTTTCAGTACATTCCACCACCTTTTTTTTACTAATTTCTGCTACTATTTTTATTATTGTAATTGTACTAATATTTTCTACCACTATTTTCCGTACTTTGCACCGCCTTTTTTTTTACTAATTTCTACCACTATTTTCACAAATTTCTACTACTATTTTTATTATTGTAATTGTACTAATAATTTCTACCACTGCTTTTACTAATTAATACCGATATTTTTACTAATTGTACTAATAATTTCTACTACTATTTTCAGTACTTTCCACTGCCTTTTTTTTACTCATTTCTACCAATATTTTCACTAATTTCTACTACTATTTTTATAATTGTAATTGTACTAATAATTTCTACCACTGCTTTTACTAATTAATACCGCTATTTTTACTAATTGTACTAATAATTTTTACCACTATTTTCAGTACTTTCCACCGCTTTTTTTTTACTTATTTCTACCACTATTTTCACTAATTTCTACCACTATTTTTATTCATTGCACTAATAATTTCTACCACCGCTTTTACTAATTTCTAACACTATTTTCAGTATTTTTTTCTACCGGTTTAACTTATTTCTACCACTATTTTTACTAATTTCTACTACTATTTTTACTATTTTCACTCATTTCTACTACTATTTTTATTCATTGCACTAATAATTTCTACCACCGCTTTTACTAATTTCTGCCACTATTTTCAGTACTTTCCTCCACCGTTTTTACTTATTTCTACCACCGCTTTTACTAATTTCTACCATTGTTTTTAATAATTTCTACCATTATTTTCAGTACTTTCTACCAATTTTTTTACTAATATCTACCACTGCTTTTACTAATGCTACTACTCATTATTATGACTACTTTTATTAATTTCTACTACCAGAAAGAAGTTTTACTTCTGACTCGCCCACTTAGATGCACTCGTGGTTCTCCATTACTTTAATGATTTTGCCAGCTTTTTTTAAAGCATTAAAATTGGATAATATTAAGTTTTTGACTTTTTTTTTTCATTAAAAACTCTATCTTGAACCAAAACTTTTGTTGGAAGTCAAAAAATCAGTAAAATTTTATTATTCACATGCAAGCCTGGGAATTTATTTTTTGCGCAGCACCTTAGTGCGGATATTGTGTTCTCATAATTCTTAAAAAATATCGCCAGAATGCACGCTTTTCATTTGCAATAAATATATCAAAATTTAACTACAAATATGTACATATAATCATATTCAATTTTATTCATGAGCATTCAGCAGTTATGTAACTAAAAGTAACGCAATTGCTGCACAACACAAATCAACAAGGTGCAAAAAAAAAAAAAAAAATTACGCAACACATCTATTTTGTTTTTTTTTCAAATCATGATTTTTATATTACATTTGCTACAACATAATTGCTTATTAACCTTTTATTCACAACAATTAAATGAGATTTATTAACTACTAATTAGCGTGTAGCGCCCGGGTTCATAAGCTGTTAGAGAATGGCAGAGATGGAAGTAGTAGATGAGAAGCGTTGATTAATCTACGACGCGACTACAGCTAATTTTTAACGCTAATTTATTGTTGTATTGCATACAAAGTCTCCTAAGGAGGGGGGAGGGGGGTTGACTATTATGAGTGTGCCTGTGAGTTCGAGTGTGAAAATTGTAAAGCCTCGCCGGCAGTCCGATTGGGGCTGCGCTGCATATGCAAGTGGTGGGCGTGGTTGGAGCGGCACGCATAACCAAAAGCTTGGCTTGGCGAATAAGTCAAACTGTCTAGTTTGTAGTGTGCCTTTTTTTTAGGAGATTACACGCAACGCATCTGTACACTGCACTGTCTGCACTGCCCTGGCAATAGGCAATTAAATGGCTAAAGCTGGCAATTGTGCTGTGCTTTCTTATCGCAGGCGCCAATTGCAAATCAATCAACAGCAACAGAGTAGTAAGAGTTGTAGCAAAATTGCTGGCATGCCACTCTAATTCAATTGATCAATTCAATTAACTGCCTTAACCGCAAAAGTGCCACCCTCCTCCACTCTCTCCGCCTGCTCTACTCTACTTACGCTACTTACTCCCACATGTGCCACCCACCCAAATCAATTATCCTTGCCACTGAATGAAGAGTTCACTTAATCTTGGCATTATAATTGCATTGTCGAACAAATGGAATTAGTTGAAAATGTGATTTCCATTCCCAATGAATTTACACACTCGCACTACTTTTCTGCACTCCCTTTGAAATCCCTGGGTAGCATCACCTTAGGCTAACAAATTGACTTTTGCACCCTAAAGTTTGATTTTCTGCATCTCCCATTCGGCTGTGCAAATTCCATGCCAGTTGCATTGTGTAATGGCATTTTTGAAACACAATGCAATCGCATTTTCCTTGCGCCCAACCGTCCAGTAAGCCAGTCAGTCAGCCACTCGCCTACGCAAGGACCTCAACAATACTTGTTGATTCTTCAAACCCATCCACAAACTAACGCAGAATGCGCCTTAGACAATAACTTGGATTATTTCTATTAACTACCATAAAATCTGCATAAACGCACGCACATTTGTACAATACACACACACACACATACACACAGTGCATGGCATGGCAGTTCATCATCATCTACTTTACTTTACTTTACTTGGTTGGTTAGTTCGTTGGTATGGCGGGCCAGTTCGTTGTCAGCCAACTACCAGCTGTCCGAAGGTATTGGTTTACCGCTTTGACATGCTCGGACCTCAGGTTGGTGGTTATGCCATTAAAGGATTGCTGCTGTACCCCCCTAAAACTCCTTGCTTTCTTCTCATCCCTCTGAACTAAGTCTCTTGCGTTTGGCTTTACGATTCATATGCGATTTGCTTATCCTTTTGTTCATTTTACTGTTAAGTCAATATTGGACGCGTTTGGTGTGCAAGTAAATGGAAATTCTCTATGCATTTGCCACTCAGACAATGAATGGTGTGTGAAAATATGCCCGGAGTCAAATTTTGAGGTACTTTAAGTATTTTGGTCTGTGTACGAGTAATTGCTATTAAACTTTAAATTTGTATTTAATATAGGCCCACTGGTCATTTTAAGAGGATTACATTTTACATTTTAAATTTAAATTTACCATAATTGCCTTCATATTAGATTGAAGTCAGTTTTCTATATCACAAGAAAAAATTTAAGAAGCGATCGGTGCTTCAACTGATTAGAAATCTAGCTCAGATCCATCACCAAAAGAAAAAGTGTCAACATAAGTAAATCGAAATAATTGGCTTTTACAAAATTATTACTTATCAAAATGTTATATAAGTGGCCAAAAACTATGACCGCCTAAGCCTGTATTTAAAACGTTCCAAGAGAGCAGTTTAAAATCCTTATTGTAACTCAGGAGTCGGTTTTGTTTTTTTACAATAATTTCTTACAGATTCCAAGGCAGCGTCGCAAAGTTGTTGCAAAATTTACCAACCTCCGATACCGCTAGCTTGCTTTATATGAAAACTTGCTTGCGACAATGTTATATAATTTTTGCGGGCACAAAGTCAAATTTAGGTTACTTTTATTGCTCGCGATTACTTCAGGAAAAGGTATATGAGTTACGGTAACTTCGAAATATAAATATAATTGTAAAAACTTAATTCGTCGGCCTTTGAATTTTTTGAAGTTTGAAAAAACATATATATAATTATAAATATTCAAACTCCCTAGCAGATCCTGCGTGACCAAAAGTTCAAAGTAAATCAAAATATTGTTTTTGTTACCAAGGCTTGTTTTAAAAGGTAAAAAGCCAAATTGAACTCTCTCATAACTGACTAGTATGTCAAAGAAGCGTACACAAAAAAATTAACCCTTTGTGATGCATGTACCATAATTGCAAAATATCAATAATACAGGGGTTATCAATAGGAACGCTACAAAAGTTTTTTTTTTAATAAAACAAAAACGGTTTCGGATATGAATTAAATTCGTCGGCCTTTGAATTTTTTGAAGTTTAAAAAAAAACATATAGTATGTAATTATAAATACTCAAACTCCCTAGCAGATCCTGCGTGACCAAAATTTCAAAGTGAATCAAAATATTGTGTTTGTTACCAAGGCTTGTTCAATAAGTTTTTTTAAGTAAAACAAAAACGGCAGATACGGTGGGATATGAATTAAATTCTTTATTCCTGTGAAAGTACATTCGATGCCATTATGTATGGAACTCGATTTCTTTTGCATGCACACCACGGGCACGCTTGCAGAAGTCCAGACGCTGAACCCAATTTTCGACGGTTTTCAAGCATAAATCGGCTGATACTGTTGCAATTTCACGTTCGATATTCGTACGAAGTTCATCAATCGTCGCTGACGTCTTGGCATATACCATAGACTTGATGTAGCCCCACAGAAAATCAGGAAATAGTCTAACGGCGTCAAATCGCACGACCGATGCGGCCAATTGACTGGGCCATTTCGTGAGATAACAGGTTCACCAAACTTGGTTTTCAATAAATCGATTGTGACATTCGCTGTGTGGCTTGTGGCACCGTTCTGTTGGAACCACATATTGTCCAAGTCGATATCATCCAATTCGGGCCAAAACTATTCGGTTATCATTGAGCGGTAGCGATTCCGCTTCACAGTAACGTGCCGGTATTGATCATCACGGAAGAAGTACGGCCCAATGACGCCGCCGGCCCATAAACCGCACTAAACCGTAATTTTTTCGGGATACAATGTTGACTCATGGAGTACGTGTGGATTCCTGCCTGTCCAATAACGCAAATTTTGCTTATTGACGAAGCCATTCAGCCAGAAATGACGACGACCATAAATTGAACGTAGCGCACTTAAAGTTGAGGCCATTGAATCCGAATTTCGGTAGTAAATTTTAATAATTTCGACTCTTTGTTGGATCGTATATCTTTCCATGATGAAATGGCAAACCTTACTGAAGAGAAATGTCAAAAGAGCGGGGGAAAAATATGGCGTCGTTTTGCTGTCACTATAGGTCTACTTTTGTAGCGTCTAAACAGTATGCGAAATTATATTTGCTTCATTTGAGTAGCTATTTTTGTTTTTTTTTTGTTTTAATGTATATGTGGAAATGCATAGTTTTTAAAGAATACACTGGGTGTATGAATTAGCCCCACTGAATTAACCCCCACCGGGCAAAATGACTTAAGCCCCGCCAATTTCTCAGTGAATCTTTCCCCACCAAAAATGACGGAATCCCGACGAAAAAAAAATGCATTAAACCCCACGAAAATGATTTTATCCCCACCAATCGAAATGAATTAAGCACCACCAAACGTGGGTGTTCTTACATGACAGAATCCCCACCAAAAAAAAATGAATTAATCCCCACGAAAATGACTTTAGCCCCACTTTCCGCCATTTTTAATTTATTTTGCTTGCTTTAAACTTCAAGTTTTTAAATCAAAATTTTAACAAAAATTCAATTATACATATGTTGTAAGTTGTAAGAGATGGATTTTTATTATATGATTATTTACAAAATTATGGTTTCTCCTTTTACGAAATGTGCACTATTGGTGTTTTTAACCTTTCGTAAAAGGAAAAATCTTTGACAATTCAATCTTAATAGAGTGATTATTAAAAACAGTTCTGCGTATTCTGCATAAAAATCAATATGGAAAAATTTAAACAAATAGAGAGTAATCGTATAAACGCAAGGAAGATCTTACTAAATAAAAGCGATACTATAAACTTTTCTCATGTTCCTGGATTTATAATTGATTCTTTTTTTTTAGAAAAAAAAGTTATAAGGCGCAATTAATAGTTTGTGTTTTTGCTTTCGTTAAAGGAATCAGCGAGTCGCAACTCTTTCAACTAATACGATGGATACCGTTCACAAAAACTCACTACAAAAAAATATCAGATTTACTCTTATGGCTTGAAAATTCTCCAAACGCTCACAAGTACTATAGCTATAATGTTATACTTAATCAAATAGTTTTTTGTAACGGAGACTTACGAAAATATGGAGAAAGAAAGCAAGGAAATTAAATAAAATTTGAAAAGTATTATATTTTTACGTTGCTAACTGTTTGTTTTATTTTTTATAAAAGATCACGGAATTAAAATGAATTAAACCCCACGAAAATGATTTTATCCCCACCAATCAAAATGAATTAAGCCCCACCAAACGTGGGGGTTCTTACATGACAGAATCCCCACTAAAAAAAAATGAATTAATCCCCACGAAAATGACTTTAGCCCCACTTTCCGCCATTTTTAATTTTGCTGTAAAATTGGTGGGGCTTAAGTCATTTTGCCCGGTGGGGGTTAATTCAGTGGGGGCTAATTCATACACCCGAATACACTACATGCAATTAAACCCATTTATTAAAAAAATTTTCTTGCCCTTATTCGTTAAATGTATTATATTCGACAATTATAAAAAAATTTTTTTTTGATATTTTGTTCTAAATTTACATCAGAACTTAACTTCAACAATTTAACAATTACATTTCCGCGCTGGAAAGTTTTATATACTGAAATTACTATAAATTACTTTGATTCTCGTATATCTACAAGAAATTCTAGTTTAGGTTTCATCAGACTACGATGTGAAATTTTTTGGCCTATTTATTTATATGAGAACGAATTTTTCTCTTCAAATGTGTAATAATATAAGGGGAAAATTAACTTTAATGGATTTATGGAAGCATTTAGGCAACGAATAAAGTCACTAGCACTTTGGCAAATTTGTTTCGCATACACGCGAAGAGTCTCCAAATGAAACACCGCAGCTGTTTTACCAACATTTGACTTGAGAATTAAAAGGCTTAAAATAACGCACACGTTTATTGTCCTGCTATTGTCACACACAGCATTCCGCTGGTAATTTATTTTCATTTTAATATTTTAAACCAGTCGCACAACACACAGCTAAAAATTTAAATGAGAAAAAATTAAAACTCAGTAATGATTCGCTTTCTTTTTTTTTGTTGTTGCGTGCCACTTAGAAAGGAGACGCCGAGGAGGAAAATTTGTATGACCCTAAAGTCCACTCAAATTAACCTTTCAAACTAGGAGGAGGGTAATTGCAAACTTTTTTTCGCAACACATATGTGTAGTATACAGTTTTATCTAGATTTCAGCTTAGCTTAACGCTGTTACAAATAACCGTTATGAAAGCTAAGTTCAGCCCTTGAGTATAAAAAATTATGTAGATCGGTTAATTACACAATCTAGACACAAGAATGACAGAAAACAAATGTTAATACGTAAATGTTAACGGTTATACGTTTTATAAAAAAAAAATCATTATTTAATCATTATTTTGTGTTTTTTTTTTGGTCGAGCATATTTGATCGACATTTTGTGACTTTTATTTTTTATATCAAGTTTTTCTCGATCAAATTCGATGGATATTTTGGTATTCTTATTTTTTCTTTAAAAAAATTATAGTTGTTTAGCCAAAATAATCGTTATTCTGCGATGTAAATCTGACGACGATGCCAATTATAGCAACACCAATTAAAATTACTACCGCTAATTTTACTAATTTCTACCACTATTTACTTCTGGCTCGCGCACTTAGGGGCACGCGTGTTTATTTTTTAATTATTTAATTATCTCGAATTATTTGAAATTGGATTTCTGCAGTTTTTGTTTCAAGGGCTCAGTTTTTTTATGAACAAAACGAAATAAAGATACAATATTTGTACTACTACTAAATGCCATCCCTACTGTGGGCAGTAACGAGAATATTAGCCATCGCTAGGTATATATCTTTAGCTATGAAATTCGTAATAAAAAAATATTTGAAACTAGAGACTGAGTGTCTCCAGCAAAGATTGACAATAGTTGATTGTAATTGAAATACCCCGAAAATTGCCGGAAAAACATAAATTTTTCGGAAGACAGCCGGCAGATTTACTATTTTTTTCGAAACGCTTGTACCGAAGTATTTCAATATTTTTACCCACAAATAAATGACAATTTTCCATTATTTTTGCAGGTGAACATGCCATCCAAAAGTTGAAGAAAAAATTTGCAAAAAGTGCAACTTACCAGGTAAATATTTCATTCAAACTGCAGGCAAAACTCCACATCGACCCGACATACAAAAAGCGGACAAATAAGTGTATGGGTAGTGTGTGACAATCTAGTTAATTAATTAAAAAAGTTTACTATGAAAAATTTGTAGAATTTTGTGCAAAAGCAACCTATCTTAATGTTTAATGCAAACGAAATATGAAGGAAACAGAAAAATCAAATTCGCGCATAGATGTAGAAAAAGTGCGCGACAATTTGCGGAAAAAAGGTTGGCAAAAAGGTCTGGAATGTGTGAAATAAAATTCGCTGTGCAGCTGAAATTCGCTACTGTAATAATAAAAATATTTGCAAATATTTAAATTGACATTTTAATATGAGCTACCAAAAAAGGAGTACAATCATAAATTCGTATGAAAAAAATTGGCACAAAGTTACGCCAAAGCTAGCGAGTAATGTCAATTTTCGTATAAGCAAATAGCTGGAAGGTGTTGAACATTCGGAGAAGTTTTTTTTTTTATAAGCAACACTCTTGGGTAGAAGTCACTTTAAATTTTCATTAGTTTGACTTTAATTGTTATTAAATTTATCATTGCTTGTGTTTCAATTAGAGGGTTTAAAGAGTGTGAATTAATTTTGTTTACATGGACATTTTTTGCAGTTGAATGCAACCTTAAAGCTAAAAATTTGTTTACCTAGAAAAAATGCCTGCGGAGTTTGGGCATTGCTTGGCGAACGAGTTTGTGGCAAAAAAAGGAGCTACTAAAATTCTCATCACTATTGTATTCTAAGTGAAGACAAGGCCTTCGAGAGACCTATGTAGGTCTTCTGCCATAGCTTGAAGTGCTGGGAAGACTTTGACATCCATAGAAACAGCTAGTGCACTAACATTTGCCACACACTATTTTTATTAAGTACTTATTCTTTTACATTGCGTATAAACTTGGCGCGCCGCACTCTTACTATAGTACCTAATTTGGCACATCAAGCATTGCGTTTTTTAACACCAACGAGTGGCAGCTCGCGCTAAACAACCGCGTCAAATTTGCGACGTTTTCTTATTCTCTCATAGTTCGTTGCTTGATGTTTAATTCTATTTGTATTTTCCTTTTTAGTGTCTTTTCATCCTTCTCATTTGTATCATCCTTCTTTGCCTCCTCTGTCTTCCGCGCCCAGCTTCAGCACGTAACGCGCTGTCAAAATTGAAAATTCCATTTGCTTGGCGCTGGCGCTGCGTTATTGTGGGATGCTTCATACAAATTGTATGGGCGTGAGAAATTTTGACAGTTCGTTGACGTTTGACACCTCATTTTAGGTATGCCTCTTAAGGAATTTCGAACGTCATCTCTCCTTTGGTATACTGACTTCTCTCACTTACAAAATGTACCGCCTTTAGAGAGCGAGCTTCGGTAATGTTCGGAAAGTTCGATTCGGTTGCGGCATAAAAAAACCGAACTTTGGCCTAACATTTGTCAATTTTACTTTTAAATTACCATTTTGAAAGTTCATCAGTAGTAGTAGAAAATGTAGCAATTTTGTCATAGCCTGATTGTACAGCTAATTCAGAAATAAGTCAAAATAGGTTTTGGGATTTACATTATAATTATATGATTTACGGTAATAATACCAAAATTAATTATTCATTAAATAGCGAATTGGAAACAATTCCTAATGAAAATCTGCTGACTAGAAATTTTAACATTTTTCAATACTGTTATAAAACCGTTATTTTAGTTGAAAAAATTTCCTCAGAATATCTGTTTGCCCCTTCATCGGCTCTGTAGGCGAAATCGGTGCATGATGAAAATGCAGATAGTCTATTACATTCACATTACTATATGAAATTAGTATATTTCGAGAAATAAAAATATAATTTTTTTATTGTTATGTTCAGAGACCTATGATGTTTATTTAAAGCGAGCGATTTTAATTTATGTACCTATTTTTAATAATAATATAAACAAGGCGAATTCATATAAGGTGGTGCTATAAGTACAACTACAAAATTCCCATGTACTTTGTTTTTGCTTTTGCGTAAGAGTTGTCAAAATTTACATACACTTTATTTTTGTTTTTACGGCTTTTGAAAGCTCATACGCAAAAACAAAAACAAAATACATGTAGCTGAATAAAAAAAAATCAAACCGGCTGCTATAGTAACTACACCTTATATGAGTTCGTCTTGAATAAAAATTTCCAATTTTTATAAATTAGGCTACTGGTTAGGTTCGCCCTCCGAAATCGATTTTTGGTCATTCTCAAAGTGTCGTATGTGGAAATTTGATTCTCTTCAGTTGCTGTCTGGAAATCGCTGTCTTTGGTTTTACTGCAGTCTCCATACCTTTAATGAATAAAAAATAAATTAGTTATCATATTTTGTTAATTTTCCAGCGCTGTTGGGTAAAAAGATACACTTATAAAATATTTTTTATTTCTCATATAAAATAAAAATAACAGTTTTAAAACCAACCGTCATATCGGGGAAGGTAGTGGCATGGACGATATTTTACTTTATTTATCATCAGTTGCGATGATCTTTTTAACAGATTTGGTATTTATTATTTAAATTATTAATAAGTAAATAGAAAAACAAATTGTACGCTGTTGACTGTGTAAATGAAGGAGTGTCAAAACCTGATATCTGAACAATCTGTTTTCATATTTAGCTTGTCCTCATGGTTATTTTCTATTCTTTTGAATGGGTGTATCTCATCTTCTTATAAATAACTAGAAAAATCAGATTAAAGTTAAAAAACCATTTTATATTCACGTCAGTTATAACGCAAAAATATTTGTGAAAAATGGCGGGGTTTTACTTTGATACAAAGAACAAACTTTGAGTTTGGAATTGAAATACAATATCTGAAAAATGTGAACCTTTTAGATTTTCTTACTCTTTTGATGCAATACACATAACGCTTTTCGTGAATAACCACTCTGCTCTTGTCTTTGAGAATTTGAATTAATGCTGTTTGACTTTAATGTAGCCTAACAAAAAATTTGATAATAGACCTGATCCTTTTCCACATTCACATCGCACTAGGGGAATATTGGGAAAGGTGAAGTGTGTGGCACAGCCCGGTGAACTTCTTTACGGACGGGTTCACGTTAGATGGAAGGGTTGTTAGAGGTGATTCCTCTGAATAACTCTGTCAGCCAAAAATTTAAGCTTTCCGACTGGGTTTTTCAGGTAGATGTAACTGCCATCAAAGAAACCGCCGATTAGCTAGTGTAATGTAATATCCTTTAGATAGGCCAATATTTGTTATGAGCGCAATCAAAGCCCTAGAGTCATTAATGGTAGGGAAAGAAGTGGTTATCGAGTGTCCACTACGACATAGCAAGAAACTGCTGAAACTGATGATTAGCTGACTCGACAGTACACTCTTGAGACCTTGGCTCCAGGCTGAGTAAGGGTGGGTTCTCCACTGGCCGCCTGCGGGCTTTTATTGGGCAGATGAATTGTACGCTCAGAAAATACTCGCCAAATACCATGTACCGTAAGGGGGCAATGCAACACTCGCAATATTCTATAAAATTCAAAAATTTTTGGTTCGAATATCAAACATAACACTCGGGAAAGGAATGGCTTAATCTGCAATATAAATAAATTTAGAAAAAAACGAAGGTAATAGTAAAATATATGATTTTTGAAAATATCTCAACACCAACACCATCTTTAGACTAAATTTTTAAATCCAAATACTTCTTATCCATTAATTAATCTCCGTTTCACTTCTGAGTCAAATTGGTCCGTAAAGAAGATGTTTAAATATATGTCGGCTTGAGCGCCATCTGCTGGGTATACTTTTCTCAAAAATGTTTGCCTTTGTATTGCTAACCTACTTTCTAAATATGAACTTAATCGGTCTATCTCTACTCCAGCGGCAGAAATGAACGAAATCGATCCACTAATACGATTTTTAGAATTATCTCGACCACTGCGCCACCTATCGGCAATTTTTTCATACAAACACTACTCGGTTCAGCCTTTCTCGCGTGATGCGATGACCAACGAACCAAAATTCAAGCAAATCGAACCATAAATATGATTTTTTCCAATAAATCGGTTTCGGCCCACTAACCGGTAAAAAGTACTCCGCTGGTAATCTAGGCAAGAAGCTACCCACGTAACAAATTTGAAGCAAATTGAACTATAATACTATTTTTTCGAATAGACCGGCCAAGTCTTACTTCCCGGAAAAAGAAGTATTCTAAAACAATCTACATATATGTATGCCCTAATATACTGTAAAATTTTTACCGAAATCGATTTGGTGTTTCTTAAGTTATAAAGGGACAATCAAAATGTAAGTTCTTTTTATATATAAGATGATTGAAAAACAGGATTCATTGAATTATTTTGTTTAAAAACGCCTATATTCCATATTTTGGTATTTTTTCTTAAATTACAGATTTTTCACAAACATATATACTTTGCGTATTTTTATATTATATTGCTTTACATGAAACACGTTTGTAAGTTAGTTGAAGTTAGGAATACTGATTCTATTCACATAATATTAAAAAAAATATATATATCATAGCGAAACTTGTCTTCTTTGAGAAAAGTGGTTTTAAAATACCGTCTTACTTTCGCGTCATGAAACTCATTTTGACTATTTTGATTATACTACCAGTAATTAACTCTAGGAATAGGGAGCCCGTTGTCTACTTGGTATTATATTGTTAAGAGTGTTGGATCCAGTTGGCTTAAAAATTTAGTTCATACCTATATTTATTTTAAGCCGTACACATCCTATTTATGACCAACTAAATACTTCCTAGTTTCTTTCTAATAGAAAAAAACCCACAACTCTACCAATAAATGTACCACCAAATGGACGCTAATCAAACAAATTCAATTAAAACTACTCCACATCGCATTGCTTCGCAAAGCGCAATCGCCCTCCCACTTCCTTAGCCTACATCTTCAGTTTGTTGAAAACAAATGAAACCCCTCAACAGTCGGCAGCAACAATGTGTGCCAGAGATTAACACCAGCGCAGAAAAGTGCTTTGAGAATCTGTTGCCAGTTGTTATGTGCGGTTGGTTGGTTGGTTGGTTGGTTGCTTTCCAATGCAGCTTATCTGCTTGGCAATCCATTAAAATTGCACATCGTTTACACCAAAAATCAATTCGCCAAAGCATTTGCACTGGTCCAACGAACGGCGAGCACACTCGCACACACAAAGTGCCAAACAACGCAGGCGCAGGCGCAAAGACTCGCCACCAAATTCGCTGTCATCCCATAGCCGCAGCCGCAGTCTCGGCCACTGTTGGCAGTTGTTATCCCTATTTATTTTAGCGTAGGTTAGACTGACATCGTCGATATTTGTTGGCAGCTGTTTGTTTGTATAAAAAGTTGTAAATCCAACTAAGACGCCCGTAAATTCGCACTCAGCGTACGTTTGTTTTTTAGTGGTTTGTTATTTCCTCACACATGACCTCCATTTCTCAAGTGTTACTTTTCCCCTCTCCCCCCAGCCTCAATGTCAGTAGAGTTGGAAGCGTCCATGAGCGTTGGATTAGTTTGATAATATCAATCAATTGATGTTTCTAAAAATTCTAAAATTGTTTCTTTTTTTTAGGTCGATGCTTCTCAGGCAGGCAAATGCTTTTTAGAGGCTTCGAGTTTTTTTGACGACTCGGATTTTTATCCAGCTGCTATTTTAGCAACATTTCCTTAATCAATTATTTTTCCATTAAATTGAAAATTTTATTTAGCACGGTTTATCACGTTTAGAATTATCCGATTAGGCATCATTTTGTTTGATAACATGTTGCCATATTTGTAAAAAACTGGACCCATGGATTTTCACAAGCTTCTATTGAGACGAATTTTTCACCAGCAAAATCTTTCGCCATAGACGCGACTAGGTAGGTGGTTCGTGCCAGGTCCGGACTATAAGGTGGATGCATAAGGATCTCCAAACCAAGCTTTAAAGTCCCGATGGAATACAATAACTCTCCTTTTGAACAGTTGATCATTTCTGGGCTATTACTTCCTTCAGACGGTCCAATTGTAGATATTATAGGTCTGAATTAAGAGTTTGGCCGTAGGGAAACAGGTCCTTAGTAGAAAATTTCCCGCCAATACCACTGAACACATAGCAAAACCTTCCTGACCGTTTACGTCGGCTTTCCACGACTCGACCCCGTTCGGTCGCTTGACGTTGTGGTAAGGGACCCACTTTTCTTCCTCCGCTTCAGAAATGGATCGAATTTGTTGCGACTCAGCAGTGATTCGCAGATGGAAATTCGATCCATGAGGTTTTTGAGGTAACTTTACAACATATTTATTATTTTTCCTCCATCCAATGATATGTAGAAAATAATAATTTGCGATTTTGAAGAGAATGCAAGAAGATATTTGTGGAGAAACAGAATTGTGGTACAATCTTTGGGATGATAAAAAATTATGCGCTGAATATTTAAAAAAAAAAATTGAGCCTATGCGACTTCGCGCAAGAAACCGAAATTTTTTTTCTGACAACGCGACTGACTCTACAAATAGCCCTAGCTTTATGTTGTACAACAAGCTTGATCGGGAGAACGTTTAGTACTCTAAGAAGAGTAAAGACTATGATAATCATTTAAATGGGAAATAATTAAACTGAAATTAAGTTAAATTATTGATAACAATATTTTTGTTAAGTTTACGTTGAATTTTACAGGATTGTGAGCGCGGAGTGTTCATAGAAAAATCAGATCCGAAATAATGAATGAAGAAATTAAAAAGATTTTATGAAAATCTTCGTCTTGTTATCCGCTTAATATAGTAGTAAATGTATAACTCTACTACACTTTTTGTCTAACGATCCGATCTACAAAGAAGAGTCTAACACAATGATCCGCCTTGTTTGAATATCATCTGTGTTGAAGAGTTTTAGTACAATCTATCAAGATTACTTCGTACTTAAAGTCCCCTTAAATTTCAGACCTTTAAACTCCACTATAAGAGTTTAGGCATACCAATCGCCACTCGCAGGCTAAATTTAAGGTAAATCTCCCTTAAGGAAGCAGGTAAAAGATGGACACCTCTTGATACCAGTAGCTAGACGTAACCCATTTGGGCCGGATCGTAAACGAGGCGATCGTAATAATTCTACATGATATGGAGAAGGGACCTATCCACGGCTATGCGGCTACTTGCCACATAGCTATCGGGAACTATACGGCTCAGCTGGCCCTCCTCTACAACGATTTCTATGGAATTTGCAGAGATGAGGAGGAACCGTAAACTGTAAAAAATGTGACCCGCACTGTGGATAAGGGGAAGCAAATTCGTGGGTTCGAGAAGCTAAGCGATCTAGCAGGGTTGAGGTCACGGCCACAGACGCCACGCTATGAATCAAATAGGAGGAAAATTGAGTTCCAAGTGGCAACTTAGCATACCCATTTACGGACCTAGGTGTGCCGGTCAATACGCTGGTAGCGACTTTAACCTAAACCAACCAAGCCTACAGAAAATGTCCTAAAACTTTTTCTACAGAAAAGAGATTGATATTAGGGCGGTCAAATTCTGGTTTTCTTCGGTCTTCTAATGTATCTTCCGTAACCGCACCCAGCCTCTGTTCTCAGTTGTCCACGCTTGTATTTTTTCCAATTTATTTTTATTTTATTCGGTAATCGGTTTCTCTACTTTTCGAACCGCACCAAAACAACAACAATCTCACCACACTCGCACACACACACTCACACCTCGCCGTCGTCTGTCAGTCTCCATCAGTTGTTTGCCATTTGTGCGACTTCTTGTTGAAATTTACTCCACTTCACTTTGCAATCTTAAAAATGTAAAGTGAGTGTGTTTAACAAATTATATCGGAAATAAAGAAAATGTATACCCAACAGTTATCAGCACAAATAAAATGCCAAATGTCGGTGCGTGAATGCAAAATACTCGTAAAAGGGAGCAGAAATTAAACCGAAATCTCCACGCTGACTTGTTGCAATGTTGCAAGCACTTAAAGTTGAAAAACGAAATCAAAGCAATGGACAGCACAAATCGAAACTGAATCGAATCGAAGAGCACGTGGAAATAGTTGAATGTCGTCAGCAAATGCTATTGACCAGCAACGAGCAACAACAACGACCGCCACGACTACTTTGTATGTGGAGTAGAGTAGAATGTGTATGTGTGTGTGTGTGCGTTCAGCTACTGCTGCTGCTGCTGCTGTTGCCACCAGAGACGTTTTTGCTGTTGGTGTTGCTGTCACAAGTTG
The DNA here is from genome assembly GCA_951828415.1 of Anomoia purmunda. Classification (NCBI taxonomy): domain Eukaryota; kingdom Metazoa; phylum Arthropoda; class Insecta; order Diptera; family Tephritidae; genus Anomoia; species Anomoia purmunda. The sequence continues at coordinate 126,377,000 of OX639994.1, forward strand.
GCAAATGAGATTAGGTGCGTACGGCGGCGGTCAGTCGTACTTTTGTGGCGTTGAGTGAATTATGGCCTGCATTAAAGCCAATAAATGCGAATGGCAGTTGAGCAGTGAAGGTGGCAAAGCCTCGCGTTGTTCGGCGAGGAGAAAGGAGGAGGTAGGTGAAGATAAAAACAAGTTGCATTCAATACAATTCTTTGTATATTTTTCGGCATTAAGTAATAAAGAAGATGTGTAGCGGAGAAGGAAGTAGAGTGGGATGATAAAGTAAGAATCGATGCAAAACCAATTTCATTGAAATTTTTTTCGTGTAAGAAATGGGGTCAAATTAAAGGTTGTACGAAAACATTTGAGTGGATAAATTGACAAAGGTCAGTGCGGACGCAACAGCAAACAAAATATTTTTTTTCAAGTAAAGCTTCTTAAGCGGCAGTGATTTCTTATATCGCGTAACGAAAGTCGCGTCTGAATTACTAATTACTAGCAATATTTCTACTAATTTCTACCACTATTTTTACTAATTACTACGACTGTTTTTATCACTTTTTTAAACGATGAAGAAGTTTTACTTCTGAATCGCGCACTCAGGGGCACGCGTATTTTTTGTGTAAATATTTATGATTATCGGTTGTTTATTTTATTTTGATCGTAATCCTTGGGCTTTTATATTTTCGATGAAATATAATCGTTATTACTCGAGTTTCAGTTTTTCGATCAATTTTATCGTTATCTTATGATTTGCATTTTTTCGATCAAAAGTAGTAGTTATTCTTGTATTTGCAATTTTCATTTATTATTATCAAAAAAAATATTACAATTTTTTTTTTAAATCTAACCTTAGCAATTAGTTTTTGATCGAAAAAATAAAAATCACAAAATTACGATTATGCATGGTTTGGAAAAAAGTTTTCTAAATAAAAATAAAGATTTGCATCGGAAAGGTTTAGATATATTCGAGTTTTGTTTCGATTGAATTCTTGCCAAGGATTTTTTATCCATACACATAAAAAAACGGTTATTTTTGTCCCTGAATGAAGCAATTGCATAATAATAATATAATTTTTTGGCGCTTACTCCATAGCTAGATGTTTGGCCGAACCCCTTCTACAATTTCTGGTGTGCGTCTTGATGTTGTAACACAAATTGAGGACCTATAATTTTACGCTAACACCGAATGGCAAAGAAGTTTTTTCATGTCAAAAATACACTCGGAAGTATACCATTGCCTGCCGAGGGGCGACAGCTATTAGAAAAAACTTTTTCTGTAATTTTTGGATGTTACTTGCCCGGCGAGGACTTGAACCCGAGTCCCACTGAATGAAGGGGACACACTCTACACACTTGGCTACGGCGGTCGAAGCTGAAAATTAATTGTATTTATTTGCAGTTATCATCAATTCCGTTTCTACAATAACACTACAATACCGCGAAGTAGCTTAAACTTTCGTGAATTATTTCCATTAATTCTATAAAATTACTAGATCTATTAGATATAACACTGCGGAACAAAATTTTGCAGTCGGAGATTTTTAAGTCGATTTAGGGTAATTTGGGAGCGCTGATTACGAAAATAATATCAGTTTTGTCGAATTGGCTCTAGTTTTTCAGATAAAGACTTTTAAATATTTCACGAAAAAACCTAATTAAAAATATCAATATGGATTTAAATTATAATTTTATTGCGCGCCTGTATAAAAATAACACAAAAAAATATATTCTTTTCATTAATTCATTTTAAAAAAATTCCAAAAAACTTTTTCTGTAGGACCTCCTATGATGTCGTTGCTCAGGACAATCCCGTATTAAGTTCCAGCAGTATTCTGCCATCATGTGGTCGTCCCATCGACTTTGGTATCTTTCTTCCAATATTTTTATGTCCTGGTGGAAGCGTTCACCTTGTTCCTCACTGTAATCGCCTAGGTTGTCAGGGAATTTGTCCAAATGACTACGTAAATAATGTAATTTAATGCTCATTTTAGCTCCTAGTTTGCGAAAATTGAGATGCATATCAGCAACTAGTTTTGTATAGTCTGGTGATTTATGATTTCCCAAAAAAATTTTGACTACTTTAACAAAGCTTAGCCAGGCTTCAGATTCAATTTGACCCATATGGTTTAAGAATTCAGTGTCTTTTAGAAGGGTACGAATTTGAGCACCATCGAAAACTCATGCTTTTAATTTTTTCATACATAATTTCTTAAGTTTCGTTTATCTCAAGAACTAGAGCCAATCCAAAAAAAGTAAAAATACAGTTCGTAAGCCTGCTACTAATGTTAATAAAAACTATTAACAAAATCATGACCCCAGGTTTCTTTTAAATGTTTGTTACGCAGTGTAATTTTCAAATAAATCCAATACTGTCTCAGTTTTCTTTCAAACCCACAAAAGTCGAAGATTTGTAATGAAGTAGAGTTGTGGGAGTTTTTAAATTGCTCTTCGCTCAGAACTGAAGCTTTGGAATAATACGTTCCAAATTTTATTCGTACAATTAAGGTGCTTCGAGATGTATCAAACATAAACTTTGAAAGTATGTCTCACAAGTTTTAGATATCTGCAAACGGTTTCAAAATAATTCAATTAATTTTTTAATTATATGCAAATTTTTAATAAAATATTATATAAGTTAATCACATATTTTCAACTTGTTTTTATTTGCCAAAGTAAATATACAATTTATTAATTTTCTAAAATATTTTAACACATATCTCCTTGTTTCGGAATGTAAAGCTAGATTAACACCCCTATGCTGATGACCTGATAAAACTCATTAACCTGACAGTTTTCAGGTTTACTGCGCCTATAACTATAATTTTCAGCCCTCTAATGATGATAACAGTCGTTGTAGTTGTTATGTCCTACAGAGTACGTTAGAACGACGTTATATTCTGCGACATAGTTTTAGGCGCAGTACACCTGACAACTTTCAGGTTGAAGGGTTTCGTCAGGTCATTGCCATATGGCGGTAACATGTAATGCGTATCATATCTGCAGATATTTACTTCAACTTTTATTTTAAAACACTAATGGTAAAGACTGAAGGAGCAATCATCTGCTCATGTGAAGGCTAGACACATGTAGGGGTAACATAAAATTATACAATATCCATTTTCTTTTACAAGCAAAACGAATTATAGGACGGGTTTTCTCTGTCGGAAATGCTTAATTGGAATAATCGTTTCATCTCTTAAAATTACTATTTGCAAATTTTCATTTCCAATCTTTTGAGCCCTTCATAATTTATATATACCTACATTTTTGATTCTTAACACTCTCTTCTTGTTTTGCTTTGTTAAAATTGTTTGTATTTTCCTTTCATTTATGGGACACTTTTAATTGAAAGAAGTACAGACAGTTCTGTCTTCGGCCTTGATTAACACCTTTATTGAAAAAAGTGAAATTTGATTTATTACTATATTATAATAAAATTGTAGAAGAGCCGTGTCTGTACTTTGCAAATATCTTTAGAAGAATAGCCGAAGGTGATGCATGGAATGTAGTGGAAAATATATGGACAACTCATCACTACTTGGAGGAGAATCAGGCCCCACACTATACAAAGGATGATCTCACTACTTGTCACAAACTTTAGGTGCACAAGAAGCGTTAGAGGTCTGATTCGCACTCGTGACCTTGAACCATGGGGCTTGAATTAGTCTATTGATTTAAGAAGTTTAAAGTTCGTTCCTTTAAAAAGAAAACATAAAATTTTATTTTAATGCAAATACGTGCAAAAAAGTATAGAAAGGGTTGGGACTATCTTGCGTTCATTCGGTTGCTCAAAGATATTTATGCGTATTCCGAATATTCACAACGTCTAATGAAATCAATAAACACTCCAAGCCCATCCAATCTATTATCAAGGTAAACTATAATTCCGAATGGTCAAAAGACTTTTGTAGGTCGTTCCCTTAATAGAAAAGATTTAAGCACATCGTCAAGCGGCTGCTCTATAAAAAAATTTAACAGTGCATTCGAAACCCCTCATGATTCCCGAATCAGTCAAAATTGAATCAAATACCAAAAGAAATTTACATTTTATTAAAAAACCTAAAATGATTTCGCTTATCTGCAATCCAAATGTTTAAATTTTTGACATTTATGAGTAACGGTACAACAACTGATTGCTGTCAACATGAAATACCAAACAGCCAAAAAAAAAAAAAATGCAATCAAATGTCAAAAAGCGCATAACTAAACATAATGATTTACATAATAAATAAAAAATTTATTGAATGAGAAAAACATTCTAAATAAATTGAGACTGAGTGAGGGCTGAGGGCTGAGGCGTAGCGGAGATTTTTTCATTCTACGATGCTTATCTGTTGAATGACGAATATAAAGTAAATATATTGTATTTATTACAACAAACATGACAAGAAGTTAACAGCAGGAATAACAAGAACTAAGAAAGGGATGGGGAAAGTCCGGATAACATACTCTATGTATGTATGTTTGTACGAGTGTACGTGCCATGGAAATGTAACTGCAAGTATGCGTATGAAGATACATGGAAAGATACAACACCGTACGAGCATTATGAACGTTGACAGCTGACACAGTTGGAGTAAAATTTTATAAGATTTAATGGTGGCCGCTCATTGTTGCCGTTGCTGCCGTTGCTGCCGTGTTTTACATTAAGGGTAACTTGTCTACTTCGAAGCGGGAAACGTAGTTTAACCCACAAAATCTTGTTTGAAAATTAATAAATGCGATTTGAAATTTATAAACTTTTACATTTTCGCCATTCACCCGCTACGCACATAGTAACATACAATATTTGTCTACTTTTATCAACTAGAAAATTTACGAAATTACATTTGACATGCTGCATGCAATGAGAACATCAACTTCATGGTTTAGATAAGTAACTTCACTTCACTTCCCATATAACTCTACTTATGTTCACTTGCATGCCACGAGCCCCGCTTCCCCGCTTTCCCGCTTCTCGTCCTACCGCCGCATGCATCCCCATCAAACCATACGCCGCAGGATATTTTCTCGCTCGCAGTGATTTATTGCAAATAAACACAGTCGATTTCTCAGTAATTCTTTACTTTGCGCTCTTGATTCGTTTTCACGCATTTCATTTGTTGCTGTTGCCACTGCCGCCGCCGCGGCCCGCCGCACATGAAAGTGTAGTAAGATAAATGGTTATATTCGGCAGTTTGGAGAAAACTTCTCGCTTTTGGGTAAATGGCAAAAAAAAAAAAAATCAGAAATGATAAAAGTTAGTTGCCATAGCAGCATCAGTTGGCAGGCGCCATGCAATAAACGCCTAAAAATATACCACAACAAGCATTAATATTGAATTTGCTCCTTGCACACCCACACACACACACTTCATTGGGAGCGAGTCCTATGCCGTTGATTTCTTTAACTTTTTTTATTTTTCTTATCTGCTTACTTTTTCAATTTGTACGTTTTGTTTTTTTTTGCATCTCTTGTTTTTTTTTTTGATTTTCTTTTTTTGGTTGCTTCCACTTTCAGAATTTGTTATCCATTATTGTTTTTCTCGGTGTGCTTTGTTTGTGTAGGTGAATTGTATTATTTACCGTTTGTGGGGTTGTTTGTGTCAATTTTAATATAAATTATTGTTTTCTGCTTTTTGAAATATGAGTTTTATGAATTTTTGTGTTACGCGCGCTGTTTATCAAACAAAGTGAATTTGTTAATGTTTGCCACGATATTCGTTTACACTACTCTGACCATCTGTCATGCGGAGGTGGGAATGAAATATTCGACTTTTAGTCTTCTATTGCAAAATGTCGCTCACATTTACAGATACAAATGCACTTACATTAGTAGTGAGTTAGAAAAAATGTGAATACATTCACTTCTTATCAGAAAGTAAAATTATCAATTAATATTAAATAAGTTTCCAAACCAAAATACATTCCGATATTGACAGATTGCTGCCTCTGAATAAAATTTTCATTTCGACTCATATAAAGGATCTTCAAGCAAGCATAATTTAATCAAACGCAAAATAAAAAAAATTGTAATCACCTTCCCAACCCCCACGTTCCACGTGTTTTATACCTATTACAGTGTGAAAACATCACTGCGAAGAGTCATGTCTAGGAGGGTCCGGGGGCTTTGCTGGCCACCCTCATAAACTTTGGTACTGGCAACTCATTTCCCAATGCCATCCATTGTAAATAGAGGAATTTTAATTCAAATTAACTACCGAGTATTATAGGACCATATTTTGGAAGAATATGAGTAAGAGTAAGAGTTCATAGTCCGCGAGCGGTCCCATTTCGGACCCAAATTGTACAAAATTTAACACACAAATAGCCTATGTATACCCTGCGTTAACACATAGGCTATATTATTTTTTGGAAAGTTGCCACCTGTTAAAAATGTTATAGTCAATTAAACAAGTAAGTTAAATCACATATTGCTATTTGAAGACTGGGATAATATTTGGCACATATGTATATCATGAATGTAGTTTTTAAAGGCAGTTGGCACCTATCTAAATGGTGAAATTCAATTAAAATATTGAAAGAAATTGTATATTGCAATATGGGTATCATATGAAAGAGGTATTATAATTAATTTTTCAGATGTTTTAAAAGAAGTTTGTCACCTGTTTGAATGCAAATTAAGTTAAATTACAAAATAAATGACATTTCACAATATGAGTGCCTAAATAAAAATTTTAAGGAAGCTTGATTTCAAAACAAATTTTAGAGAGAGTTGCCACCTGTTTACAAATTTATTAAAGTTATTAGTCAAATCAAACATTGCCATATGGGTCTCAAAGGGAGGAGGTTTTAGAAAATTTTTTATATTGAAACTAACTTTGAAGGGGGTTGCCACTTACTACAACGAGTAAACTAAATAATATATTTAGTTAAAATAAGTATCTCGGAATGGGATTCAAAGGAAATAGGCTTAAAAAACTAAATCATGAAAATGTGTTTAAAGAGTGTTACCACCTGTTTACAAATTTATTCAAATTATTAGTCAAATCAAATTTTGACATATGGGTCTCAAAGAGAGGAGGTTTTGGAAAACCTTATATTGAAAACAACTTTGAAGGGGGTTGCCACTTACTACAACGAGTAAACTAAATAATATATTTAGTTAAAATAAGTATCTCGGCATGGGATTCAAAGGAAATAGGCTTAAAAAACTTAATCATGAAAATGTGTTTAAAGAGTGTTGCCATCTGGTTTAAATTCTCAATTTAATTAAATTTCTAAATTTACTGAAATATAGCACTTTGATTGTGAAGCAAATACTTTTATTCAGCAACATTTATGAAGAGGGTTGCCATTTGCTAAAGAACGTTGATTCAATGTAATTGGTAAGGTAACTGAATTTCTACTGTACTGGGGCCCAACGGAAAAGGTTCAAGTAATGTTCAGTTAAGAAATATATTTAGAGAGTGTTGCCACCTGTGCAAATCAAATTAAACTGAATTTGTAAGATAAATGAAGCATTTCAATACTGGTTCGAACTGAGGTTTAGAGAAACGTAGTCTCGGGTTACCAGCTGTTTGAAAATTATATACAAATTTATTATTAACATAGGTGATCAGGAAATAAAATTAAACAAATCTCTGTAACATTTTGTATATACTTATATCAGATTGAGGTTCCGCTTTTAAACGGTGGAAGGCGAAAATGAAGCTATCGTTTGATTGCGTTGCGCATTTTTTAACAATGAATTTTGTTGGAATTAAACCGAATGGCCGACGGTGGAGCTGCCAATACGAGTAGCAAGTAAGTTTCAGCAACCAACCATAGTCGGCGATTATGACGTAGAGTTAGATTTTATGTTTCAATAACAAAAATTTAAAAGCAAAAATTAATTAACTTTGGTGAAATTATTTATTTACTTTTCTGTAACACTTGAACTCATAACGCTTATTCGGATGCCATGGATCTCGGCTGACTGGCATTAGCTCTCTCACTCTACATCTACAGCCCGACGACTGTATTATTCCTCTCACATGTGCTCAGTAGCCGTCGGATATGTCGTACTCACGAAAGTTACTCGGATATAACTACCGTTCGAAAAAAACGAGATCCAATAATCGCGATCATCTTGCAACAATCATCCCATGGGTGGTTGAGAGAAACGAAGAAACTGTACATGGAGAACAATTACATGAGATGTACGTCGTGCTGACGGAGAAAGCTGTATAACAATTTGGCTGAAAATATGTTCCCAGCTCTCAATTCCGCAAGTCTACCGGTAAAAAAGCTCGTTTTCAATTTTACGACTTGCAAGAATTATTATAAGTGTGCGAGCACAATGGTGTGAAACGAAAATTGGCAGAGAAATGTAAGAAACCTATGCTATCTGTTCCTTGTCAAGCTCGCAGGATAAATATTTTGGTAGAGACAGCATGCAGAGCGAGTAAATAATTTTTTCACATTCTGCACGCAAAAGTAGTGCCCACAAAAATTTCTGTAGCATTAATGGGCTTTTTAAAGAATTAAAAAATAAATTTTACTTCCATGTTTCTAAATTTAGGGATGGGGATATTAAGTTTTCAGAAATTGAAGCATAACCATTCATGCTTCGAAAACAAGTTAACAGACGAATTTTCTTGCTATAAGCCAAAGAAGTGCAGCAACATGAACTCTATCGAGTTCATAGCACAAAGTTTATGGTTCAGAATATCAAAAAAAAAAAATCTCATTTCTCGCTAAGGTCGAGCACAGCATTTATAATTGGTGGCGACAAGTCAGTCGGAAAGATAGAAATTTCACGACGTACGCTCTTAGAAAATATGAAGAATTAAGAAAATGCAAAGAAAGGTTGTAGCACAGCTGAAACAAAGGGCTAAGTTGAACTTTCGTCCTATGCTTAAAGTACAGTTAGACGCTTAATATGCTGACACTTGATACTTATGAAAACTTTTCTCGTACGCCCTTGGCAATGCATACCTCGGGCGTGATATGTAAAATCTCAAAAGGATTGCATTGCATGTAGGAAAATTATCGTGTGCCACATCCTTTTACCTACGACCCAAATGTCTTTTAAATCTTTGTAATAATTTTTCAACATGAAATATTAATATACAAAAAGTGCGTGTGTTCTAAAATTCGATACATACATACAAACATATGTATAGCGCCTGTGTGTATGCAACGCAACAGAATTTGGTCGGCTTCAATAGCAATGGCTCCAATAACGAGCCATCAGCTGCTTGTACGGTTTGCTGCACTTGGATGTGCATACATATGTAATTTGTATGTATGTATTTACATATGTATATATGTATATATTGCGGTGAAGTTGTTGAGAAGTTCAGCGCAATATTTTCACTTTCGTAGTGAAAGTGAGTTTCCATCTACCGAGTGGACTTTTTGTACAGCGAAATGGATGACAAAAATATTGATGCCCAGCCTAAATTTCAATTCAATATTGCCTAGACTGCGTTGGTTACTTTGGCGTTTAATTGCGGACATTAGGAAATCTATTCAAATAATGAAATCAGTGAATGGAAAATTGCGATTTAAACAGTTGCTATTAGTGCGAATATTGGGAAGTATTGAAAACATTCAAAATTAACATTAAATTCAAAAAATTTAGTATTATTTAAGTATTATTTACCTTTTTCGAATCTCTTTGCTAAATTACAGAAAAATAGCAGGAGACTAAGCAGTCGATTTTCGTTTCGGCTGAAAAGCAAACTACACCTACACTGGTATATGTACATACTATAACGTAAGCAAACCCGAACTAGTTTCGAACTGGTTCCGAAGGTGCCCCAAACCAGTTTCGGAACCTGTAACGGACAGGTCTGGTGTCAATTCCGCACCAGTTTTGGACTACATGCAGGCCAGTCCTGAACTAGTTTTCAACTGTGCCCGAAGTCATCCCAAACTAGTCTTGCAATGGTTACGAATTAGTCCAGAAATGGTTCCAAAATTGTCTCGATATGATGCTGGAATGGAACCGAAATAGTTCGTAAATTGTCCCGAGATAACTGGTCACAAAATGGCCCCGAACTATTTCCGAAATGTGCCTGAAAAAGGTATCGAAATAATTACGAAATGATCTTGAAATATACCCGAAGTAGTCCTGCAATGATCCCGAAATAACTGGTCTGAAAATTATCCCGCAAGTTTCCCCGAATGACCCTGAACTAGTACCGAAATGGTCGAAAGCCTCATATGTACATTTATATGTATGTTTGTTTTATCTCACAAAAGCGTCGTGTCGCGACTTCGTGAGGGGACTTTGTGAAGCAACTTCGTGATGCGACATTGAAAAATCAAAACCATGCGTCACTTCAGAAAACGGAACTGCTTTTTCATCGGAATTTTAAACTTTATTATATTTTAAGAAACAAACAAATATATTTCGAAAAAATATTAAGATTTAACTGAGGTGGACCAATTTTGAAATACGTAGGTATGTACCTAAAAAATGGAGTATCTTTTAAATAAAAATACTTAGTTTTTTAAATATATTTTTAAAGATAAAACCATCTCAGATCATATTTAAGAAAGTGCTGAATAACTAAGCCAACGTAGATTACAAAGAAGTTGCATCAGTGAAATTATCCTTTGGTAAGAAATGTTGGCTTACTTCACCCCACCACGAACCAATTGGATCCAATCAGATTCTAATATCAATCAGTGAACGTCAAATTTATTCTAGTATGGTGAAATAAGCTAAAAATATTCGCTTGGCATATCCGCTGAAGGTAATCATCTACGTTCTTTCCTTGAGAGATTTAGACTTAGAACTCTGAGAAGCTGAACATTTCTCAATTTTTATTTATATACAAATTTTGTAAAATAAAAGAAATTACTCATGGCATACTTTTCTAAATGAGCAGAAAATTAGTGGCATTTTGTTAAGTACTTTTTGTATCCTATATTTGTTGTGGAAAAATTGCCTTAAAATATCCGTTTGCTCCTCCATCGAGTGGATTCAGTGTTGGAGGCACATCAGAACCCTTTTAATTATTAACAAAAAGTTCTAGAAGTTTTAAAAATTAATCGATTATTCATTATTTTAGACGTTGAAAATGTCTAAAAATCCTTTCACAAGCGAATTTTTGGAAAATCTCAGAGGTTTTAAGTTTAAATTGTTTTAACATCTCAGGTGTTGTTTTTATTTTAAAAAATAGCAAAAAAATTGTTTTTTTATAAAAACATAAGTTTTTAGAAGTATTTCAAAAATCTTAAACCGTTTCCGAAATTTTTTGGCGAAAGCCTTTAAAACCTGTAAATTGTCTAATTCCGGCGGAAAGTCGCAATTTTTTTTGCTTTTATTATATAAATTTCGTAATTTCGTCGTATTTAAAAAAAAAAGTTACATTGTTTTTATTCCACATAAGTTGCCGTGTTTTTACGTTTTTTGTAGAATTCCCAGTTATTTGAACTTCCATCCCACTTTATTTAAGTCATTTATTTATAAACTGTCATGACAATATGACGCGAAAAATAGTCAATCGATACGACGACGAGGCAGCAACTGGAAAAATAGCGCTACACTTGCAAAAAATATTGCGAAAATCCGCCAAAGTCATCATCAAATACTTTTATTGTAATCGTCACTTGAAACGTGTATTGTGTGCAAATGCATGAAGAAAATCGCTGACAACGATAAGCAAGTAACCGCGCCGCATAAAAAATTCAAAAAAAAAAACAAAAAACTTTGTGTCCCATATCCACTCGTGGTGAGAATCCAGCTGTCAGACAAAAACTGACATTTCATCTTGCTAAATACTCCATCGCCAAATTACTAGCAGAAGTCGCGGCCTCACTGACTTGTCCCCTTATTGTCACTTTATTCATTTTGAAATATATCGCTTTCGGAAGTCACTTCACATTTTATTCCCCCTCCCCCCGCCCCCTAATATTTGTTACTCTATCACAGCGGCGTCTAGTCATTGAGCTTTTTGCGTCACTTGCAATCCAAAACTTCACTCACACTTTCACTGCTCAGCACAAAATCATTTTCACAATGATTGATGAATGGAAATCCAATCGAGCAAAATCGCTTACCGATGGATGAAATTCACGTATGTGTGTGTATTTTTTGTCCATACCGAAAATTTCTGTTTTTTTTGCAAGTGTAATTTTAGCAATTTATGATACAAGAACGTGTCAAAATGTAACTTTTGAAAAAAAAATCAAGAAAAAATTGCAATTCAATGATTCTTCGGTAACAAAAGCCACATGGAGATAAGAAGCCGCCGTTCTTAAGTCATTCAAAATGTCATATCAACGAAAACTACAATTTCATTGTAACATAATTACTATATATGAGAAATGGCTATATATGTAGATATGTATTTCTTCTTCTTTGCAGCTGATACCTTTCTCCCAAAGGTTGATAGTTCGGTCAGGCGTGAGTAAAAATTCAAGTGGCGGTATTGGCGAGGTTTCTTGCAGAAATCAAAATTTCAAAAAAGAATGAGTAGTACTGACATTTATTCTCAATAAAAATGTAAGTCATGTGCTTGCAAATCGTTCGCAATTTTTAACAATTCATATATTTATTGTGACAATAAATTAATTTTATTCATAAACGAGAAAATAAACATAAAATTCTACTAAATTAAATATTTAGTACTTTATAAAAAGTTGTATACTACAAATACAAATATATTTCACAGCGGCAATTGCCTTTAAATTTTTTTTTAAAACACTGTTTGATGTCGATATTAAATATCCTTAATCCTTAAATATTAAGCAATATAAAAAGGCCATGTGTATCTGTTGGTAGTTAAGACCCGAAAACTACCGAATCGGTTGAAACGAAATACTTCCAAAACTCGTAATTAGAACCGAATTTGATTCAAATTAAATATATTATATGTAAAGCATACATAAAAATTTTTTTTAGTGGCTTTAAAAATCGTATTCTAAGCCCAATTTGATTCAAACCCGCCTGGTCATCTAGTTTTTTATAAGAAGAGCTGAAAGCATTTATGTTAAATTTAAATTCATATCTAACCCAAGAGTAAGATTGTGACTTCGGTGGGGGAGGGGCGCAATAATAGCAATAGGATGAAAGAGCGAAGGAAAAGTTTAAAACGAGACGTGGAAGAAGCACACAATTCAAACATTGAATCTGATTCAAAAAAAAAATCGTGCTCAGCAAAGCCAGGATTTTAACTAACTCGTTCCGAGATATTTAGGATTAAAAACATCTGGAGCCCGTGGAACTCAGTGCGCCGGGATAGGCATCGCTAATATATCCCTATCGAAATTTCTATCAGTCTAAAAAAACTCCCGTTACATTAGACAAACTCACTGTCAGCATAGGTTCGAAATCGTTTGGTATTACCGAAGATCGCCCGAGTCAGATTCGGCGTGTCGGCGGCCATTTCAACCACTTTAATCCATGTACAACGGCATAATAAAAACTTCGTGTTTGCAATATACCGAGCAAAAGGGCCCTTTGAAATGAAGGACCCACCAATAAAGAATGGGAAACTAAAGACGAATTATTAAAAATTCTGAAAAAATACATTGAAAATGGACATCGCAGAATAGGTCTACCAGAGGGTACTGTGCTTTAGCTTTGCGCATTTAGTTTTAAATATTTTGAATTAGCTTTTTGTAAAGGTGTGTTGATTAATAGTTAATATAAAAAAAAAAAAAATGCGCAAAGATTTTGAATTTTTCAGCTTTAAAAAGGAATAGTATTTTCAAAAAATATACGTAGGAGAGTCTCAATCCAATATAGATCCACTTGATCATAGACCAGCTTGATCGGCAGGTTTGAACTCACCCAAAAAAATTATGTACATATTAGAGTTCCATAATTAAAAGTGGTCCTCACGAAAATTTAGCTGCTTTGATTTGTATTACAGCTGACCATTAAGATTCCGCATTAGCAAATCAGTGAGCTGCAGTTCATACTTTAGAGAGAAATAGTTGCTGTAGTGTAAATTTCATAGCTCATCAAAATAACATCAATCTCCGTGCTAGCGAGCTATCGCTTAATATAATTATACGAGAGAGAGTTTTCGATAAGTTGCCACAGTTTACTAATTTCTTATTAAATTTTAATTAATTTTTTGATACAAATATAGTTCATTGTACAACCAATACCAATCCAAGTTTCAAACTTTGTGCAAATTATATGTAAATTAAAAAAAAATTTGCATACAAATTTCAAATTTTTTCATGAGAATTTTGGATGCCTATGCAATTTTATAGCCCATACAATTTTACTAACAAAGTGCAAGTTTTGAAGTGCCTCAAAAATCGAGATGACCGTCTTAATATCCGAAAATCTGTTCCTTAACTTAATATTTGACTTGTGAGCGGAAATCCTTGTCTTCAGTTTAGATTTTATTGTCCCCACAGATACTTTTTTGCATACGTGGGACCCGTCGCCATCACATGGAATTCTATATACTATGATAGATTTGTCAAGCGTGGGAATTTTGTCCTTTGTCTTACTATAAATTTGCCATAAGAGTTTGAATGATTCATCCTCTCCGATATACCTGGAACATAAGTTACGGCTTTGTAAATTTTATTCTTATTAAAATTAGTTGAGTTAGATCTGGCGCACTGTTTGTGAATGAGTTTTTTTGTTAAGCCGTAGGAAATTCGTTTCGATGATGTCAATATTTTTTTTGTGATAAACCTTGCCACTTATTGTAAGAACTCTCCAAACGAAATTGTTTGCTATATTTAGAACTGTTTTAATTTCATGTTTTGAATTAAAATTAATTAGTCTTCCCGGCGATGCGGGCTTTTTATACCAGTCAGTTGTTAATCTGTTGTACTTTTTCTTTACTAGGGTGTCCAAGTGCGGTAATTGTCCATCTTTATCTTTAATCCTATCCTTTATGTTTTTTTTCTCAGTACGTTGACTACAAATTTACATAAATTGTAGGACAGAAAATTAATTGGCAAACAAATATGTAGGCCTTACCGGAACTGCTTCTTTATGGATTTTTGGCAAACCATAAATTCTTGGCGCATTGCAGTTCTAGAACTTAGTTTTTAAATTTAGATTTTTCTTTAATATCTATAATCTTATTGTAATAAAATTTTTCTATTATTCCGTTATTTTTCTGCTGCAGTTTATTTGTGGGGTCACGCTTTAATGCCCTGCATGTGGAAATGTTATTTAATATTTTCAGCATCTTGCTATCATATTCAGATTTATCCATTACGACCGTTACATTTCTCTTATCAGCATTGAGAACCAAAAGTTCTTGATTATTTTTCAGGAACGTTTTGGACGAATTTAGAGCATCCCTAGTAAAATTATCTCTCGTATTCGTGGGAGTTTTGTTAATGTTGTCTAGTTGATCTTTTCTGCTTCTTGTTATGTGTTTTTCATTCCTGAAGATGACTGTTGAAATATCGACATATTTAATAACAACCAGTAAAAAATAAAATTGAGTTTTATTTAAATCTAGCCACGAGTTTAATAAATTAATAGATTTTTTGATTTAGTTATTACTCGATTCCAAAGTATGATGTATCGATGAAAAGACACATCATTCTAAAAATCTTTCATTCTGGACTGCCGCCTTAGCCTAAAATTTTATATAATTTAAATTCTACCATCTCTAAAGTAACTTTACTTCTTAAATCGTTTAGTAAGGACGCATTTCTTTCTTTGGAAACGTAACAACAAATTATCTTTTCGACGATACTTCACACGTTTGTTGAGCCGAATAATAAATAAAGAAGTTATGAAGAAAATTTGATTTTGGTTGTTTTGATTGTCCAGGGCTCGAATCTCGACCGGAGTGAATAACATCATAAATTATAGAAAACCCGGCAATCACAAACCACCGAGTTTATAGTTATCTATTTGACTTCGCACAAAAGTGATTTGGCGTTCGGAGTCGGGGTAAAAACAAATCAATACGCGCACCACAAACTATTATTATTCTGATTAAGAACTGCAAATTTGTCCTTAGAATTCTCTCAAAGTAAGCTTTTAAACTAGTGGTAACTGCTACCTTTTTAGCGACCGAGTTTTGGACCCAGAACGGTAAAATCACCATCCCTGAAATAAGCCGAAATTCAATTTTGGTTATCTTAACTTCAGACGAGTTCTCATCGATAAGTTAAAGAGGACTTTACTTACATACATATTTGTACCTATTTTTACGATTTCACTTGTTCGCCTGCAATTTAATCCAAAAAAAAATCTTTTGTAGTCCAAAATTTTGTAGAACTCGCGCCAATCAGTTATTAATATGTGTATACCTACATACATATATAATTATTTCGAGTTGAACGAAAATATGTACATACACATGTACAGGGATGTATTCCAAGTAAATACTCCACAAATAAGCCACTTGACTAAACTGTCGACGACTGCTGCCAACTGACAACTACACTGAAGAAATGTCATTTATCATCGATGACGCTTCGTGTGGGAGTTGTGACAGAACTTGATGAGCAAGTGGCGTAGAAAGAAGGATTATTGGAGAGTGAGGAAAAAGTGAGCAATGTGAAGTGAAAGCAGGGCGATAATATAGCAATACGAACTATAACTTGAAGCATGTAATTTGGGAAGCAGAACAAAATTGATATGGTATGCTGAAGTTGCAAGAAACTCACTTTGCGGTCCACATTTAAAACTTTGCACTAGAGCAGCTATGTATTTCTTGGGTTTCTATTTTTCCCTTCTTATCTCATTCAAATCTCAGTTACATACATACATAACTAATTGAAGTTTCAATAGATCTATTTTACATTTGCCTGCAATTATCCAGCTACATTCATAGTACATTGCAATTATAAAAACATATCGCTTCCTTGTAATTAGACAATCAAAAGCTAACCTGCATGTGTGGGTAAGTGTTTTTTTTTCCCTGAAATCCTTGCATGTTCCAACGCATGTACAGTGGCTCACAGTTTAAATCGTGCAGTGTGTTTTTTTTTACAATATCTATACTATTTTTCGTGCATGAGTTTTTCCGTAAATTTTTAAAGTATAACTTCTGCTACTACTATTACTACTACTACAAATACTAATTACTATTTTAATATTATCCCTAATACTACTACAAACTACTACTACTATTTTTACAAATTTCTACTACTATTTTTACTAGTACTACTAAAATTTTTACTATTGCTACCAGTAATTACTGCTACTGTTTAATTTACTAACACTTCTATTAATTTCTACTACTATTTTTACTGATGTCTACTGTCATTTTTACTAATACTACCATTAATTACAACTACAATTTCTACCAACGCTACCACTAACTACTACTACTGTTTTTACTCATGATATGACTAATAACCAATACTATTTTGACTAATTTCTACTCTATTTTTACTAATCCTACTACGATTTTTACTATTGATACTACTAATTACTGCTACTATTTTTACTTATACCAACTAATATTTTTACTTATACTACTATTGCTATTTTTATTTATGTCTACTACTATATTTACTTATACTACTGATAATTAGTACTACTTTTTTTTTAATTCTACTACTATTTTTACTTATGTCTACTACTATTTTTACTAATACTACAACTAATTACTGCTACTATTTTTTCTATGTTTACTACTATTTTTACTACTTGTTTACAAATTTCGACTACTATTTTTACTTATGTCTACTACTATTTTTACTACTGCAACTATTAGGAAGCACTATTTTTTACAAACTTCTACTACTATTTTCACTAATGCTACTACTATGTATTACTCACAACTATAACTTGTAAGTACTACTAATCACTATTCCAACTACTACTACTATACGAAGCATTCAACTAACGATTACTACCCTACTACTCTTATATTTAACTCTATATCTCTTTGTAGAATCGGCACAGAAGTTTTACTTTTGGCGCGCGTACTTACATAGGTGCACGCGTATATTTTTTATGTAGTACATTCCAATATTACATATAAAGGATAAAAACCTAAAATTTTTGTAGAAAAAATGTATGATAATTTTACAAAATTGAAAAAATTGCACTAAAATTTTCCTCTCAGAATTTTTCGAAACTTTTCTGGTATGCAGTTTTGTAACCTAATAAAGTAGTATGAAAAAGTGCAAGTTTTAAGTTCCTAAAAACTTAAAAAATACCATTTCTTGCATGCTTGCGTGGAAGAAAGTTTGCAAAAAAATTAAATGTAATTTTTAGAAACTTTGAATCTGCACTTCTTTTATACTAAAATTGAAGGAGCTATAAAACTAAGCACTAGAAATTTTTTTAAAAATTCTGAGAGGAAAATTTACATGTTTATTATAATATTTTTGAGGTGTGTTAATGTATAGTAAAATTTGTACAAAACAAAAATTTATTTTTATGGTTAATGGTATGGAAATGAATTATGTATATTTTATAAAAAATTTACGAAAAAAATGTTGCACGGAAAATATTATCAATATTATAAAAAATAACATCGCACGATTGCAGCGGTGACCCACTGTATCTCGATACTATTTTACCAACATTACAATTACGCGTACGCACTCCGTCTATGTATGGCACACACGCACACACCACTACTGTTGGCTTGTAATTAAATTTGTATGCGCTGCGCCATGACTTCCCGGAATGCCGAAAGTTTTACTGGCGTTCGCCTCGTTTACGCCCACATGACAATTACAATTCATAACTCGAATATTTTTGTTGTCAACTTGACATTTACACCAGCGCAAAGGCAAACATTCATATCTGTGATGTTCCGCTATAAGTTTGATAACTCCATTTCACTTTGTTTAGAAAATGCCATTTAGATTTTTCCAAATATACTCAAAACTGTTGAGAAGCAGCACTTGCGTCGATTGAAAATGTGATCTCGATTTATGTGAGATGCTAACATTTGCCGAGGAGATCACAAAATCTATTTTTGGTAAATTAAATTGGCGAACGAATCTCAATATTACTAAGAATGGAGTTATCTCTTTTTGTATACATTACACACACACACACACACACAAACATATGTTCGCACTTGCATATGTGAAATATTTTCATTTCCCTATCTCTGCACAATCAGCTAGGAATGTCGCTCGCTGTACCCCTTTCGGTTATGGTTTTCTTTTTGGTTATCACAACTCAGAATGCCGATTTCGACTTGTTCCATGTTCGTCAACCTCATCATCATCAACATCATTTGATTTGTGTGCAATTGAGTTGAGCTGAGTTGTTGAGTTGAGTTGAGTTTAGTTGAGTTTAGCTTCATAGAACTCTCGTTCGTGGAATTTGATGTGGCAAATGTAATTTGCAGCTAAAATGGAATGTTTTAATTAATTTATATTGTACGCTTTTATTGCATTAGCTTTTAATGGCATAGCCTATAATTTGACTGTCATATTTGGAAATTCGGAAATACACGTGCATAGGAGGCAACTAGAAATGTATGGCACTTATGGAACGTGTGTGTGTTGAGTTCAAAAGTGAAAGAGTTGAAATGATTTCGTATCAAAGGAATTGAATGCAGTGACGTTTTCCTTTAATTTCGTTAAGATAATCCAAGCTATATTGTGCTAGTTGAAACGCGGAAGTAAAATAGAACGGTGACATAAGTTCGCGGTCGCGTACGAAAAGTTGTGACTAGAGCCACGAATTTTGATACGATAAGATACGATAAGATACCATATCGATACTTCTGCCATTAGATACCGACATTTTTTACTCGATACTTTTAAAGCGATATTTTTTATCGCATCGAATTAGCGAAGAGAATTATATACAAGACAGTACGAGCTCAAATTTCGAAACAGACTTGTTTTTAGTTTTCTTTTTGATACAAAAATGTTCTTAGAATGCAAAAAAATATTAGGTAAGTAGGAATTAAAAGGTAAAGAGAAAACTAATCTGAATAAGAGAATGAGCTATGCTTTTATAAAAAATTGTAAAACTAGGAAGAAAGGCTTGACTTTATTCAACTACATAAAATTAACTGAAATTAAATTAAATGATTGATAACATTATTCTGGTTAAGTTTACGGTGAATTTTATAAAAGTAACGAATTCCAATTGTAACTAAGAGTGCCGTTTCGATCGGCTTCCAAAATGGGATTTGCCCAGAAATCTCACTTTAGTTCTGCAAATACCAGAACAGCTGCAGAGGAGATGTTCCACTGTTCCTTCCGTACCTGGTGAGCTACAGCTGCGGCAGTAGGCGTTGTGTTCCAATCCCCAGTACCTAGTTACCGCTGAAAACAGTGGTTACCCTAGATACGTTCATCCGATTCATTTTAATGAGAGTAGAAGACCTTTTAGTAGGCATTGAAAGCGGGACACAAGCTCTTGCATACCCTGCACGATTTTATTTTCCTCCACTTGCTGTTGGTTTTGTTCATCAATAGCTGAGAGGTCCGTCTACTGATAATATTCAGAGTTACGAGAACTTCTGCGGCATCTGAGACATCTAGGGCGGAACCTTTTTCTGGCTAGCTCGTCGGTTGGTCGGCTCGTCGTTGCCGTGAATTTTGCACCCCCTACACCTATGTATATCAGGGTGACGCTGTGCCGATAAGCTAAGTTCGCAACACACTCAAGGCTAGATGTCACCATTCCGTAACTTAGAGCCCATATCGCTGCTTGGCTGTCTGAATATATAGCGATGCTAGACCCACTTCGGGAGAGTTCTGCAAGCCTCCAAAATAGCAAAAACCTGTGACTGAAAAACAATCGTAGAATCCGGAAGACGCAGAGATAGATACCCGAACCTACTCCACTTGCCATTTTTGATCCAGTATGTGAAAACAGATACTGCGAAGCTTCCCTTCTAGAAGGAAACAGGGTGCTGTGGTTTCTGGATAGGAGAATTTCTGGGCATATGCAGGCCTTTTTTTTGTGAATTTCTGAATCGCTGGCGGACAGCAGTAGACGTTCATACTAAACACACACTCCTGCAAGTACCCCATTTCCAGTGGCCTTAAGAAGCAGACTTCTTAATATAAAAATCTATCGGAGGTATGCGACAAATCGCGTAACGGCTTTCCCCCGGATTAGCGAACCGTAGAATATAACTGGACGGAGTATCGCTTTATAGATCCAGGCCATAAGCTCCGGACGCAGACCTCAATTCTTATTTCATTTCGAAGCTCTGCATACGACCTTGGTGTGCTGTAAGCCAAAAATTAGCCTTTCCCTCATGCCATCATCAGACGTACTGTGTGGTAATATAATCGATTTGAACTTTGATTAAATTTGCCAACCAAGCTGAACCCGAGTGATATTAGAGTTGCCAGATCTTACCAATTTGTGATAGTTTATTCTTTAACGGAAAATAGAAGCTCTGAAACCATCCTACATATTATTTCGTGCTTTCATTTTTCCAACATTTTATTAGAAGTTGCCGTTCTGCGGTATCACAAAGGATCCCAGAGGATCTAGGTGAGCGCCAAGGACCAGTCATTTTTAACATAACCTAACCTAACATTTGATTATATTTATTTACCTTGTGTGACCATTTACGTAAATGTGTTGACTAACCCCGCGAATATTTATTACATTTCTGTGGAATAAATCTTATTTCAAACAAAGGAACTTCTTTTCCATATTATTTGAAACCAACTTTCGATAACCAACTCGTATCAACTAGGACATTCTCAAAACATATCTAATACAGTAAAAAAATATCACTAACCATTTTCTCATTCCCAAAATCAACAAATGGATCGGTAAGTGAATAAGTAGTAAAAACTTCCAGGAGGTGGAGAGTGCTCGCAACTAGGAATGCAAGAAATGAAAACAATTTTGGAATCATATTTCAATTCCAAATTGGATTCACGTAAACACTTTTTAATGGCATTGTTGTTGCTTATTGTAGACATAGAAAACAAGCGAACACAGCAAAGGGTTATTGCCAACAACCAACTCATATTTCGTTAGAAGAGGGTTTGGGGGTTGCGACGACGATGAGGGCAAAACGGCAGTAGCTAGTAGTAGTTGTTGCTGTTGTTGTTGTTGGGTAAATAGAAATAATTCGTTTAGTATTTTAACGCACACGTTTCACTGTTTCGATTTTTTGCCATTTTAGCCTCAAACAAATCGAGAAAGGTAAGGGAGCAAGCAGTACGAATTATTAGCTAAAGGCGTTCTTGGAATCGCGAACTGGAAGTCGTATTGTGTATGGGCAATAAGGAGTACCTAGTAAGCTTCCATCTGGTGGGGGTGAGCTGGCCCAAGGCTATTTTGTCAATGCGTCCGTACGTTCGGCCGTGCCCTGGGTGCGTGCGTGCGTGCGTGAGCTGACGACAACTGACGTCCAAATGCGGTAATGGCAAATTCTCTGTGCAAATTTTGTTTTGTACTTGATACTTTGTTACCTTTCGCATAATTTTCTAACTTGTGTTTTCAATAAATTTTGTTTGCCTAAATATTTAGCAATCATAGATGTGTACATACATACATACCTACATAAATAAAGTTTATGGAATTCTAAATGCATAATTGACAAATACATATTTTTAAGTTTAGTTGAGTGAAATCCTATCTGCAACGCTTTTTACGATATCACTATATATTTTAATTAAAATGGTCACGTGTTCCTGTTTTCATATTTTGATTGTTAAAATTTCATAATAAATATGGCAAGTGGTTTTCAATTGTACGCCATGGGAATGTACACGAACTTCTCCTCTCTCAGTCTGAAGCTGGTATTTGCGAAGCCTATCAGCTTCTGTGTTGATATCGTTTTTTTTTATAGAGAATTGCTTTTTCTCTGGAAATTTACAGTTATGTGCGAGGTAAAATCCAAAGTATGCAACGTTTGGAGAGACGTCAAAGTAAGACTGCGAGCGCATTGGTCATTTTCTTAAGGCATAGATATTTTATCTTCTAAGAATGTGGAATGTAGAAAATAATCATTTTAGATAAATTTTCAATTTTCATGATTCGGGAAATACTAAAAAAATGCCAAAAAAGTGCATCACATTTTTTAAAAATGATTATTCGAAAACAGTTTATGCTTAGTTTATTTATTTTTTAGTTTCTTCTAATTTCTTATTCGGAATTTTGATACATTCTTCATCGAAAAAAATGATTTGTTTAGCCTATTTGGTGGTATTGCAAATTTAGATACTAAATATGTTAAATATAAAACAATTTGCTACTATTAGCAATTAAAATAAGTCTGAAACTTTATTGCATAATATTAGCATTTTATAAATTTCAATTTCAAATTATTTTGCACTTTGTTTATTTGCACTATTTATATTTAACTCATATTTCTTGGGTACATAGATATATGTTATGTTTTTTTTTCAGATGTGTCTTAACCCATAAACGATCACTGCCAGAATGGGACTCGATACAAAACGAAATTGCCTTATATGCCATTACTTTAAAAATTTTAACAGGCCGTGTCTATGAGCCCGAAATTGAGCAATTTCGGCACTCAATTCTTATTGTAATTTCGTTGAGCGTTGTTTCAATGTGACTGGATCTAGCTTCGTGGTCACAGTGGAACTTATAGGTTCACTTTATATATTACTCTGGCTAATATAATTCAATTTCATTACAGAAATACCATTTTTGAAACTTAAAATTTGTGTGATGTTTATGTTTTGTCCCGTTTACTTTCTATCTAATAGTCACAATAATTGAATTACAAAGTTGCACAAGTGAAATTGACTGAGATTTTATTTTATATTGTATAATTTTTTTAAACTCAAAACTAGAAAATATTATGCATTTTAGCAATTAATTTTTATTTCCTTTCTTTTCACAAATAAATATTCTCTTAAATTTGGAATAGCGTGGATAAAAATTGTGATATTGGGATTGCCCGCCAAATTGATTGGTGTCTAATTTGAAGTAGTTCAATTTAAAATTTCCGTTTTTTAATTAAATTTGTTTAAGACGAATCCAGCTTCTTGATGTAAATCCAAGGCGAATTCATATAAGGTGAAGTTATGCAAGCAGCTGATGTCGTCTTCTGCTACTGTATTCGTATTTTTCCTTTACCCATGACATTCTAAAAACGAAAATCAATGGCATTCATTCTCCTATGCTATTTGGTCGGGACATTCTAAAATTTAAAAATTCACCTTATATGAATTCGCTTTGTGTAAATCCATTTTATAAATCGCCACGGCAACGAAAAAAAGAAAAAGAAATACATACAATGTATGTAGTACATAAAATTTTTGTATATGTACCGAAATATGGAAATCTACAATATTAAGGTTTGAAGTAAAATTTTTGTTAAGTAAATAGTAATAATAATAATTAATAAATAAAATGTGCATCCTCAAAATCAAGTGGCTATGAATATTAGGCGCATTCGATTTGCCACTTCTCTGCTCGCGTTCGTACAAATTTGTGTGCACATGCAACAACAACGATAGCTAGCTATGTAGATTCACCGATCGCAAGAATGGTGATACCTTTTTCATTAAACTGGTCGAACTCATTACATTCAATGGTGCACATATTAGACCCATTTTAAGCTGCGCATATTCAAAGGCCAACAAAGGCAAAAACTGTGTTGATGCCAATTTATGCCAGATGTTTCATCGGTTCCCGAATCGCTAACGGATGGCGAATCGAATACGGCTATTATCACAATTCAAGCTTGTGGCCGTCTCGCATATATCCCAATTTTGTTCTGTATATGGAAACTAATTATCCGGTTTTTTTTTAATCCATAATAGTTTCGTTTCCCAAAAAATTTTTGAGTTTGAAAATTTAAAACTAGTATTTCATTTACGGGTTAACAATTTGGAAAAAAAAAAATCACAACATGACTGCCTTTATTTAACAAACTTTTTTCATACTTACACTTTGGTTGTTTTCCTTTAGGCAATTTACTTCACAATGCCAGAATTCCAAAAGTAGCTAAAACTTGTGTTTTTTTCTTCCTTTTTTTTAATTATTATGTGGTTTAGGGTAATTTAATTAAAATTTCAAAATAGTACAAGTGTTTTGAGATTTTTGTAGGGGTCTCCACACCTTTTCCCACATTTCATGTTCGAATTTTTGTATTGGTTTTAGGTCTCGCAGTATGCGAATTTGTCGTTTTTGCTATCGGAAGTAAAACGGTTACTTAAGCTCCACCGTTTTTAAAGCCTTCGAATCGTACTCGGCATTTCTCGCGAGAATGGCGATACCCGATATGATAACGATAACTCGGTTTCTCGATTTCTGGAATATCGAAATACTTGCGAATGGGCGAGCAGAAATCGAAAGATCTAACAATTTACAAGAACTTTTTTGTGCTTAAAATTTGCCATTTATTGTAACTCAATTGGATAACTTACACAACTTCATACCCGAAAATTTTCTAAAATTTTTTATTGAAATGCTAGAAATTTTGATGCCATTTTTAAATTTGCTTTATTTTTGTACTTTTTCTTTAGTAAGCTTGAAACTTCAAATTACATAATTACAACTTTTTATAAATTTATAACAAATAATTAAAATGAAATAAAGAAAGGAAAAATGGTCAAAACTATTATTTTTATGGGGAATATACATATCTTACATTAGTATATTCTGTTCCCAAAAATATACTTTAGTAATAAATAAACGAAAAGTAAATTTGATTGATTTGATATTGCATTCTGAAAAAACAAGATTTCTCTAGTAAACTGTAATATATTTATAATACATCTGTTTACAAATTTTCAATCGCTTACAACCAAGTGTAAATTCCAACAGATTTTTCGAATGCCGGTTTGGCTCTTGTTCGAAAAAAAGGAAATTTCGATAGAGTTCGCGATATACTTAGATCGGTATACATTTCCGAAAAAAACCAATTACGGGTCGGATTTTGTTACTGGAATTTTTTTGAATGCAGTATCATCTGCCGGTTCCATTCCAGTCTTCTTCGTAAGGGCTACCTTTACATATATTCAAAAGGTGCTCGGCAGTAAGAGGTTTTTGCACTTTTTTGACAGACGAATCGTAAGTTAATACAGAGGATCGTGATCCGACATATCCAGAGTTGCAGCCTCATCAACTGCATATATTCCGACTTGATTACATATGACACCCCTCATACTACTTCCTCGGACCGCCTCTAGCTTCTCTGCTGCTTTGCGAGAAATCAAAATGCCGGTCTGTACAATCGTGGCACTGTGACAGGGATGTGGCTTGTTCACTTCATCCTATTAGTGGTCAGATATTTTTCTTTTTTGTTTTTCCTAGGACCTAGGTCTGCGGTTATGGGGGCGCTGGAAATAAAGCTGTCGAAGATAATCGTTACAATCTTTTTTTACACCTGGTTCCACCTAAACACCCATGGATGCAGAAAATACTACAATAGGCTTTGTAGAAGAGAGTGTAAGAGTTTTTGTAGTAAAGAACGAGCATAGCCTGAGAGTTCATAATTTATTTTGAGGCACAAGAAAACCGTATTAATCTCTCCCGTTATCCCATCAATATTTGAGACGCTCGATTATCGCTCCTCAATGTTTGGTAGAACCGAGTGAGTAGTCTGTGTCATGATTGTAGTTTTTCCTTTACTTTTTTTTTAATGATCCGTACCCCAGCCTAGGCTCGAACCCAGGGCACTCCGGATGATAGACTCAATTGTGGAGGCAGATTCAGCAAATTCTAAGTGCATAAAGAGTGATGCCAAAAAATAGCTAGCATCAGGAATATGTTCAATGGGCTATTCAGATACCATTAGGGAAAGATGGTTTGCTCGAGGTTAGATATATTCTGGCGCACTAGACCAAGAAGGTTTATGCTCGTAAAAGGGACATCTGCCTTGCTTCTCTTCCTCTTTAGCGAAAAGCAGCAATAATAAAGATAGATGACAAAAAAACCGAAGGGTATAAACAACTTCATATCTGTCCCTCCTCCCGGGACGTTCCGATTACAAGTTCAATGCGCTTATCTTCGCCCGACAACTGATTCGCCTCAATCACATACAGCGTTCACAAACGCAATTAGCCAGTGCAAGAATCAAAAGCAGAACCACAACAGCTTGTCATGCAATGTATAGACGACTGATCGGATGTACAAAAGATCGACAAATGCCAACAGACACACAAACGTCCACATAATAACTCTAGCAAAATTATTGGCTCTGATGGTTCTCGCCGCCATCATACACCAGTTGCGATTTGTTAGCCGCGAGTCGCTGCCACCAGCCGCCATCCGCCATCCGCCAGGCGCAATCGAAGACATTATTTTATATCATGGAAATTACATTTTTCTGGTTTTCAGTTTCATTACAAATGCAAAAATGCAAAATGCCCGCCATTAAAGAATATAGTATGCGCGGAAGACTGTCGCGTTGCTGGCTGCCATGGCTGCCCTGCCTGCGCTGTACAGGAACGCTAAGGCCTTCATTAAGATCATTCGAAATATGGGTTGGGCTGAGACACATTGGGTCTGTGAGGCTTTTGCGCTGAATTGGATTGAAGATTGCTTCTGCTCATGGACGCATACGCACTTCTGGCGTACACGAACGCGCGATCACATTGATCATTGATTGCAGTGCTGATTTCTGCATATTTTTCGCTGGCCACATTCAATGAGCTGGAGGCTTTGATTGGAGCAATGCAACAGTGGCTGCTATGCTTGCTGCGTAGCCTGCAATTGCGTCGAGGTTTTTGCTCTTCTTTTATTTTGCCTCCTTTGATCAGTATTTTATTTGTTGTGCGTATGGCGGCTGGCTGGAAGATCGTCACGATCAGCGCTGAGCGAATGCAGCAATCAGCGTTGAAATATATCCAATCGAATTTGAATTTTAGCCAACGGACATACAATAACCAGTTCGGTCTACGAATTTAATGATCTACTACAATAAATGCAGATATGTGTCTGCGTCAGCGTGCGCTGGTCCAGTGAAATCTAAGTTGGCAATTGCGCGTCTGGCTCTGGTCACCACCCATTTGTGTTTTGCGAACTCGTCCGTATAATTGTGCTCAACTTTGATTTGCTCACAGTCCATCCATCGAACTGCCAACTGCCAACTGCCGCCAATTGCCAATAGCCACAGCAACAGCAACAGCAACAACAATAGCAGCTTCAGCAGTAAGAGCAGACAGCCCGCAAACAATCAGCAATAGCCCGATGATGTATTTGTTCCCATAAGCTAAATCAATAAATTACGTGACAGGAATATGCGATGTGTGTTGGTGTGGTGATGTGTAGCGTAGCATAGCTGCGAATACTCGCCTCATGGCCCCGCTGATCAACGCTGATTGTACTGGTTCCACTCATACGATCAGTCTCCGATCACCGCCTTTAAATGTTCACTGCTCCCTGCTTCTACTGCGGATATATCTCTACGCATATAAATAAATATGGATGGATATATGTATGTATGTTGGTTGGTTGCCTTTCCATCTTCACCTCCCCGGTAGTATGTAGTTGCAAAGCAATTTGAGTTCGTCATGTTCGGATCCGTTTATGATTGATTCAATCAAAATATGAATTTATATCGTTTGCAGATCTGCAGAATAAATTATTTTCAACTGCGCAAACATGTCTGGCGAGATTTTGTTGTATTTTTTTGTATTTTTTTTTGTATTCGTCTTTGGCTTTCATTCTTGGGTTTCTCTTAAAAAATGCAATTTGTATGTTTCTTTTGCGATTTGTTCGATTTGTGTTTTATACTATATGCTAAAAGGGGGTGGAGTGTTCGGCACATCGAACATATGGGCATGGTAGCATACAGATAATATATGGAGATACAATATATGTACATACATATGTACACACATACATATTAAATTTTTGAGTAAGGCGTACGAGTATGCAACATTTTCGTGTACGTAGGCATTCTTTTGAAATTCACTGCGATCAGTTACGATCGACTCAAAAAATATCTATGAATTTGAAATTCACAAAAGGGAGGATACATAACAGCATCAAAAAAGAATGCGGCAAATAATTTACGGCGAAATATAGTAATTAATTAATTATTGCATACTGGGTGCTACCAGAATGGGTAATTTTGACCTAGGTTTTCAAAAGTATGCTAGATGGTCTTCCCGACATTCAATTTTTATGCCCCTTCACCGAACATCCCGACGTTTTTCAAAGATGTCCCAGGGATGACGATAGCTTTCACTGATTACAACCCATCGGAATTTCAAATTAGTTTAAAACTCACAAAATCTAAGCGGCTCGGTTCAGTGGCTCGAAGTACTTAGAAAAAGCTTATACGGGTACAAGAACCGATTCACGAGTATCTCTGGACCGCTGATTGTATGTAATCGAAAAAGTTAATCTTATATACATATAGAAATGAATGTGAGTCCTTTATAGAGGCATCCAAAGAACTCAACCGATCTTGATGAAATTTGTACAGTAAGTGCATGTCGTATCTGGGTTCAACCGGCCTCCATGGAAGACAAAAATTTGAATTCGTCTTATACGAGTATCCGCAACTTTTCTAAGCAGATGGATAATACTTGCTAATGTAAAACTGGGTATATAAAACTTTGTATCGTTTTCGAAAAAATGAGCGGTGCCACGCCCTATACAATAAAAAAAGACTACTTCCTTATAACTCCGAAACTATTTGACGCAGATGTGCAATATTTAATTTAAAGATTCTATATACGAGGCTTTATATTATTTGTTGGACGCCCCCATTTAAGATGAAAAACGATTTACCATATCTTTACAGCTATTTGACGTAGACGTATGATATTCGATAAATATGTATATATTTCCTTTAGATCAAGGTATAAGGAATATTTTAGGCCTAAGGCATAATAAAAAAGTCTTTATTGGCGCATTAAAGCAAGCCGAATTTGTTAGTTGAACATGATTTTGAAACCTTAAACGTGGTTTACTAATTTTTATAAAAACAAAAGAATATTAGTAGGATTTTAACGTGCCACACTCATTTTCCAAAATTTTGATTCCTTAACTATTTATCACCCTAATTAAAATTGTTACACCAAATTCTAAAGAAAACGCGATATGATTTAGTAAAATATTGTATAGTTTGGTTGTAAATTACCGTTATATGAGAGGTGAACGTGGTGTTAGTCCGATTTCAATAATTTTGGAAATTGTGCTTTCTGACTACAAATACAAAGTGTGCACGTAATGTAGTAGAATTTGACAAAGAAGCTTCGGAAATATAACTTCTTGCTCCAATCAATTTTTTTTTTTTTCAAATTTTGAAAATTACCGTTATATGAGAGGTGGGCGTGGTTTTGTCTGATTTTAACAATTTTCGAAATTTTGCTTATCGACTTAAACATAAAGACATAAAGGCATACTGTATGTCTTCCAAATTTGGCAGAGTTTGGTCAAGTAGTTTCATAGATATAAGTTTTTCTTACAAAACCGGGGGGACCAAGCCCCGAGGCTTTTTTAGACGTTGATCTCCTTAATTATAGGTGAACTTTTTAGCTCGGTGTAGTTCGCATAGTTGCATAAACGGACATATGTAAATATATTGAGAAGAGAATACATACTTGATATTAGCTAGTATGCAAACGTAAAATTTCACTTCTCATTCAGCTAAATAATAAATCATTCTGAGTACTACGGTTATGTGCCCATATGAAATTCAAATCCAGTTGGATGTGGGTTCAATAAAAGCGAGCAAATTATTCGTAACTGCTAAGCGAAACTAAGCCATTTTGCTTCGCCTTTAACTCAACACAAATAGTGCAACTAATTCACGTCCACCTACTCACACACATCCACCCACTCGTCAGGCCGCACATGTTCACATATACTCGAATGCATTTGAATAAAATCACAAATCCTTCATAGAATAACACAACGTAATATTTCAATAAAAGGATTTCACATTTTCAACAAATACGTACAATAAATACATAAGTATATCCACCGTCAATGCGCTAACAACCGTCCGAATATCCTTTCTTGCATTTCATACGATATCCCTTGCCTTAGGCGAAATTATCTTGTAACTTTTGTCTGTGGAAATCTTACAAGACAGTGTGATTAGTTGTTGTAGGCAAAGAGAGGTGTATTTATGTGGCTTTTGGGCTGAACAAAGTCGACGATTGTAGAGGATTATTGGCGGCAGAGTTTCTTGTAAATATATGTGAAAGGGTATGTGTGTGCATGGTTGTGTATAATGGTAGAATGCATGGCTCATTCCACTGTGACCGGTGGTGATAATTCAACTTATATTTTTTACGATTTTATGATTTAATGATCAGACTTTAACTATATACATACCTTAACTATAATTGAGAATACTTTAAGGAACTTCATGTTAATAAAAATAAATACTCGCAATAATAATTTCAATCTTTATTTCAATTTATATTTCGTATATAAAATAAAATAAAATAAAATAAAATAAAGTATAATACAATAAATCTAATTTTTCGTGAAAATTTTAAGTAGAAATATAGATATTAAGCGCTAGAACTAAAAAATATTTCGTCATGACCATTGTAGGAGGCTTCACATTTAAGTTATCGTCCTTGTACTGTCTGCAGTTTGATGGTTTGTAGTAGGAAAATTCTAGCAATAAATGTAGTTCAAATTGGCTTAACGGCATTCCATGGAACAGGCTATATGTATATATTAAAATTGATTGTCTCTAAGATAAAATACTGATAGCCAAGAAACCCACACAATTTAACGGGCTTAGGTGTGTAAATATAGGGGACTGAAAGTGAAACTCCATATCTGAACAATCAGTTGATAGAAACTGTAAGTTGTAGTGGCCCGATGTTGTTGATTTTCCGCTCATAATAAGTGAAAGGAGTGCCAAATTTCTTAGCAGTTTCGGTGAAGGATTCTATTGAAAAATCTGATATCTGAAAAATTATTTATAAAGTCCAATCTTGTCGGATTAATCTAAATATAAAATTGGATCTCGGTTTGTTCGGATGCTTCAAGCTTGAAAACAACTTAACCACATTGTACACTTCTTTCTGTGGGTTTGTTCGTAACTGCTACGCGAAGGGTTAGAAAAAAAAGGAAGTTGAAAAATTCTCAACAGTTGGCGCTGCAGGCATACATTTCGTTTTTCGGTAATGTTCGAAATATTTTGAAATAAGGTTGCCAACTGTTTAAACGTAAATTAAGTTAAATTAATAAGTCTTATGAAATTTTACAACACGGGTGTCAAACTAAAAGCTTATTTCAAAAAAATGTGTGTATAGGGTTGCCACCTGTTTAAAAACTGAATTAAAATTATAACATCAATAACAAATAGTGCGATGTGGATCTCAAAGGAAGAACGGTATGTGATTCAAGGGAAGTTGGTTTAAAATATTCGAGCCCTAACAGCGAAAAGGAAGTTAGCTACATGTGTTTTCCAAATTATCTTTTAATTAATTATTTATTTATTTTTTGATGCAGAACTGAACTTAGATGCTTTAAGAGGTTTCCGCATCAAAAAGCTAATTAAAAACAAAATGTCGCTTAGGTTCTTTCGGTATTAGAGCTCCATATAGTAAATATACAGGGTGGCGCAAAAGTCGTCGTGCTAGTGGAGGCAAATGTCAGTACATTTATGAAATGATTAAGGCAAAAATAAAAGGAATTGGTTTGAAGTAACCAGATTTGACTTTTTAAATAAGTCAGAGTAAACAAAATTGAAGTCCAAAGACATGGTCTGACAACTTTCGCGCCACCTTGTAGTAATAGGATGGTTCTCATTAGGCTCAGGGTTTCGAAAAGAAAAAAATCCCTTTGTCTGCACAAGTTCAGAATAATTATTGAAGAAAAAAATGTAGCGAAGGTAAAATTCTTTACCCGCGTGTGTTTTAGATTCCCTAAGTAAAAACTGGCAAAAACTAGAACTAAAATTTAAGGTGCGAAATTTTAGTCAAACCATATTCAGAAGAATGTATAAAGTTACCTACAAATTTCTTTATCATATTGTTGGTACATTTTTTCATTGTTGGCGACAATGACTACTGATTTTTTCACGTTGGGTAACCTCTCACCAAATTAATAAATTCGTTAGTATTATAACCAGAAAGCGAAAATAACTGGTCCACATAAAATTTAGCGCTTTTTTTCTATCATTTACTATCTGTTATTGCCCTTTTGTGACGTAGCACTGATAGAATGATTTATGTTAGATATTTTAGTAGAGTATTTACAGTAATGTTACTGCTCATAAAATATTTCCGAGTTATTTAAATTGGCTGTGTTTCGTTACCTCGCATGAGGGGAACTAAACAATTGGAAAGCGTTTGGTATGGTTGGTTTGCGTTCTCTGATCTGTGTAGAACAAAATTTTTCAAGTTTGTCATCGTGCCTTAAAAATAAAAAAAATATATACATATAATATTTATGCTAAAAAATATTAAAACTGATATAGACTACGAATAACATTAATTTCTTTCTTTGTTAGGTATCGATGACCGTGGAATGAGCCAGATGTGTATGAAGTTTTGGAAAGTTGAAAAGAAGAGATATTTAAAAAAAAAAAAATTCAAACAACTTACATAAATTAAAATTAAATTATAA
The DNA here is from genome assembly GCA_951828415.1 of Anomoia purmunda. Taxonomy (NCBI): domain Eukaryota; kingdom Metazoa; phylum Arthropoda; class Insecta; order Diptera; family Tephritidae; genus Anomoia; species Anomoia purmunda. Next base: position 126,410,294 of record OX639994.1, read on the forward strand.
AATTTATGGAAAATAAGACATGAAAAAATTGCCAAATATTATATGTACATATTTCCAACTCATTGCTATTGCAATATTTTGACATTTTCATTATGGTATGTACATTTTCATTTCCAGCTCTATTATATATGTGCGAGTATATCCATACGTACATTAGGGTGGTCGAAAAACTCTCTAAACAAAAGATAAACAATATTTTGCTTTTAAATCAACAACAGGTCGCTCAAAGCGCTCAAATTCTTCCATATTTCTCTTCCGTAGGCTTCAAAGAATTATACCCAATGGGCTCTCTAAAAACCCCAAAAAACTATAAAACCGTACCCTTAAAATATTATTCACATTAAAAAAAAACGTTAAATAAACAATTTAGTAACATCCTCTGATTGATTTTCAAGGTTTCAACACTATTTTTGCGAAAAATTGCTTTCCCTTTTATAAAATACAGGGCGAAGATTTGAGCTCCTGGAGCAAATTCAAATTTTTTGTTATGGGGAAAAAACAGCGGTAACCTTTTTTTTCGGTTTATAATAATACTAGGGGTCTCATCATTACATTTCCAATTTTACTGGATTTTTGGACCACCCCAATGTACCTATGTATGTATGTGCATATGTACACTTCTATTATATTCATTATGTGTTGTTGCAAGGCAAAAGTAGCAACTTCATGACTTCCGTTTTTGATGCGGTTGCAAAAATATTTATTTGCGAATTTCTTGCAAAATTCTCCTAAGCTGCATATTCCTTACGAGTACGTTGTTGTTGTTGTCGTCCGCCCCCCCAGGCGAAACAAGCAACCTTACGATTTGGGTGTGGGCGTTTGATGGCAGCCGTTAAACACAACAAAAACTTTAGCCGCAAAAGTATGAAATACGATTTTTGAGCTGCATGTAAGCAAACACACACATACACACACACACACATACACACACATATATTCGTTTGCATGCAGAGTAGTGAATTTTCATGTTAGAAGAAAGGCTACTGTTGCAAAGCTTTTAGGTCTTAATGTTACAACAAAATAGAGTTAGGGTTATTATATCTTTATACAGACTACTACTACTCCTCGTACGAATTGCAGTTGCTCCGTGAAGCCTTAAGCAATTTGAAACAATTTCGTTTTGCTTCATGGTTACTTGAGACTTGTGTGACGATTGCGAGTCGATTTGGAGTTACTGTGTGTTTGCTACTTTTGGTTTGAAAAAGTTTAGTATAGTATATTAAAAAAAAAAAATCCCCATTCACTTATATGCGAACAAAAAAAAATTTATTTATGAGCGATAATTGTAAGAAGCTTCCTAGAATTAAACAACAGTTTCAATTAAATGGGTGAGCTCCATACCAGGAATAGTTAAAATTGCCCTTAATCTTATCGGAGCCACGACATATCTATCGTTAACGTCCGAAACCCCTAGTTATTGCTTTTAATTCAAAGAGGAGGTATTAATTGCACTGTTCATTTTTTTCCGCTCTTTTACAGGGTTTCTTGTTCATTTCTAAAAATACTCTAACCTGTACCATCAAAAGTGCCACATTTTCTACTATACCTCCCCTCAACTATTGCAAATGAAATAACAAAAGAAGGCAGCATTTCTTTCGAGAAAAGAAAGCGCCATAATTTTTTACACGGGTTTCAATATATTCAGCTTACTCCGAATCCGTGCTTCGGAGTGAACTTTGATGCATGTCAAAATTTTTTACTTATGCAGTAGCTACTTTCTCCAAATCAGTAGATTCTACCAGAGTCAGCTATTTTTGTTTTGTTCGAGCATTTTAGTACTCACTAAGAAAATAATTGAATCAGAATTCGAATCAAATGCTCGGATCGAATATTTGAGTTCACAGTTCGATATTCGAATACTTTATTGAATCGAATGTGGCATTTATTCAAACACTCAAATATTTGTGCAAATCAGCTGTGTAGTTTGAATTGCAATTAACACAGTTTCGCAATTGTTTTTTATAGGCAGGAATAGGGAAGAGATTCAGAAAATGGAAAATAAAGCTTTTATATTAATAATAATGATTTTTTCGCGACCTTTCCAATTTTAATTTTGTGTTTTTATATTAAGATAAGAGGGGGTTCGGTCTCTGGTAAAGATATGCATAAAACAATATGATTATAAAAGTAAGTGTATAGAAACAATTGATAATAACTTTAAAAACGTTCGTGGGAGCTAGTCAGGAAAAGGTAACGAAAATAAATAATAAATTGCCTTCTGCATATCGGAATGAATTTACACCAAGAAAGCTCATCTTCAGAGCAAGGAACAATTTTTTATATTTTGAACTACTTAAAATTTGGTGATTCACAAGGTATCCTAATGTGTCATAAGTCATAAAGTCATACAATTAAAAAAAAAACATAAAATTGCTTAATTTTATCTATCTGTTTCAATGCAATCCAAAAACATAACTTTTGAAATCTAAAGTTTTATGATTTTCTGATTTATGACAAATTATGATACCTTATGAATCACCCAAATATCTTACTTTTTCATCGAATTCCAATATTTTACTACGATTAGATATTGCTGACGAATTACACACACAACACACGCTTGTAGATATAGTAAATATCATTTTATTTTCCTATGTATATAAAATATTAAACTTTACATAGCAAAACCGCGATTTGTTTCCCATTCTTGAGTCCCATTCTCGAGTCTACGTAACGGAATACTAAATGCTACTTACTCGAGTATGTGAGTATTTCTAAGGTACTCAAGTCGAAGCTATAAGTAGAGTCGACTCGACTCCGTACATCATTATTTACTATAATTTTTTTCAAAAGCAATCAGGCAAAATCTAGACAACAATTTATTTCCATATAATTGTGTATTTCATTCTAACGGAAAGTACGTATATAGAGATTGGTGATATCGAGGTAAAATACAATACAAAGTATGGAAACAAATGAAGTAATTTTTGTTTTTTTATTGTAACTTTTGTTCGCTAGCGGCACTCCATTTGCATTTGAGAAAACAATAAAATAAATAATTTGATAATTTGGAAGCAAGTTATTACAACTGTTGCGAGTAAAGAGCTTGTCTTTTTTGTCTTTTTATATTAAACTTTTGTAATATTTTGTAGTAATACATATAAATATGTTGTTTGTGATTTATGTTTTAAGAAATCATTCCATTAACATACATTCATTTAATATTTTCTTCACTTGTAACTGCAGCCAAACTGATTCTACTATTAATTAGCCGTGAGACTATTTTCAGATGCGGCAAGTTTAGTAACAATATTTTATCGATTTTTTTTTGCATAGCCCTTCCTGTTCACACATAGCGACTCAATTGCATGCAATTGTTTGTTTTTGTAGGTTGTGAGAAGAATTACAGTGCAAAGTCTAATGCTCCGAGTATGAGCAACGCGGTAAGGTTTTCTCTTTTCCCGTCGCTGCCTCTTCTAAATTTGGAATCTTTAAGTTATAACTTCAAACTTTTCGGAAACAATCGATTTCTTGTACCATTTTTTCGATTGGTTTAAAGTGTTTTTTAGACATGTGGTTTTTAAGAAGAAATAAAGCACATAGAATTTAATGTAATGGCCAACAAATTAGCTTTATTATAAAGGCAAGGGTTTGCTATTATGTTTTAAAAATGATTTTGGGCAAATGACCGCCGGGACTGGCTCGAATAAATTTCAGCCGAGAGGCCCAATTTTCGACCACTTTTTGAAGTAATTGGGTTCGTACGTCAGCGAAAACTCGCCGAATATTCCCATCCAAGGCGTCAATTGTTTCGGGCTTAACAGCGAAGACAATCGACTTGACATAACCCCAAAAAAAATAGTCCAACGGTGTTACATCGTACGATCTTGGAGGCCACGCCACAGGCCCACGACGAGTAACAATTCTCTCACCGAAAGTTTCCTTCAATAAATTTATTGTTTTGTTGGCTGTATGGCATGTAGCGCCGTTTTGTTGGAACCCGTGGTCGTCCACATCAACATCCTCCAATTCAAGCACGAAAAAGTCATTAATCATGGCTCTATAGCGTTTCCCGTCGACTGTAACATTATGACCGGCTTAAATTTTGAAGAAATATGGACCAGTGATTCCCTCTGCCCATAGATCATACCAAACAATATCTTTTTGGGGATCTAACGGCGTCCCAACAATGGTTTGTGGATTATAGATACTCTAAATGCGACAATATTGTTTATATTCTTTCATTCAAATAAAAGTGAGCTTCATAGCTGAACAGAATTTTTTTTGGAAAATCGGGATCGGTGGCCATCTCGTTTCGGGCCCATTCACCGAACGTGCGATGCGCTTGATGGTCGTTCGCGAACCAAGATCCTTCCGCAAAATCTTCCATAAAGTGGACATGGGCACAGTTCAAATCGTTGCGCGCGATGGCGTCTTCGGTGTCTCTGAGGATGCGCCTTATCCACTAGAGTAAACGTGGTGTGAAACCAATTCATGGTTGCTTGAATTACCGACTCTGCTGGGCGATTATGTTGACCGAATATTGAACACTGCGCGGGATTATTACCATTATTTTGGTAATAATTTTGCACGATATGCAAACCTTATTCCGGTGTGAGTATGTTGATTATGAAATGGCAACCCAAACTGAGTATAAATCAAGTAACAGCTGTCAAAAAATACCAACTCCAAAAAAAGTATTACCTCATTGAAAACTCGCCACCATAAACCACCATAAAATCGAAGTACTTCCCAATTTTCTAAATCAAGTGATTGATAGGACTTCAATTTTGCTTCAATGTTGTTTAAAAATCCTGTTAAGATATTTTTATTTATAAGCGTTTTTTTTTTTTTGTAGATTTAGGGAAGCTTTGCGGCATTCCTCAGCAATTCAAAATTTTACCATCGGTTAGTTTCTTGAGCATCTTGAAAAACAAAAGAATTATTTACACATTTCGAAAGGGGGTGTATTTCTACATATGCCCCCTCAGTTGAACTACTTTCTTCCGGTTTGCACAAAAAAGAACTCTACAAACAATTTATTTGCTTTGCTGATGACATGGAAGGAAAATTGTAGAAAGCAGAAATGTAAGCAAAACTGAACACTAAAATTGAAAAGCAAAAAAATGAAAAAATGAAGAATAAAAAGAAAACAGGAAAAATGCAGTAAAAATTCACTTGACACGCAACTGTGTATGAATAAACAGGAATGATTATTCAGACGAATGTGCGCCATGAGCTCTCACTTGTAATGCAGACACACACACACACACCCACACACTTACATATGTTTGCTCTTACAAGTATGCATGGATGTGTGTGTATGTGTACATTAGAGTGGACATAGTGAAATGATTATCGGAGACCAAAGGCTTTCGCATGCGGAAATATGAGGTAGAGTATAAAAATAAATATGAAATTTTTTCTCAAGCCATTCGCTGACTCCGAAAGGTGTCGGGGTGAGCCGAAAAGGGCCAATAAAGTTTCAAAGTGGTTCAAATAACGCAGCACCCCAACACATTAAAGACGTTAGAAGTACGAAAAGCACACCCACTATTATCAAGCAAGCGGATGTCAGAGAAAACGAAAAAAGTTAAAATAAAGAGCGTGGACGGACTTTTTTTAAAGTGGCCTAGAACAGAGATGGACTATAGTTCCGTGTATGGCAGTTCACGTATGTAAGTGTGGAAAGTCTCTGAAGGCAGAGAGATGTATTATTCGCAGAAAGAGGACCAGTCATTCGACCTCGAAGGAGTTCGATTTCCAATAATGCCCCTAAGAAACAGTAAAATCAAGGACGATGATGGATTAGCAGCTGAACTATACAAAAATTGTGGTGAAGAGCTGATAAAGTGTAAGATCCAGCTCATTTGTAGAATATTGTCGGGTGCTCCCCAATTGTGACTTACCGCGGGCCCGTCTTCGAACAGATTAGATCTTATCAGTGTGGCTTTAGACCAGTTGAGTCTACCATTGACCTAAAATCTATGAGATGCCGAACCATGGTAAACACCCGCGGGGAAAAATCCACAGACACCCCTCAAATCCGCTTTCGATAGGCCGAGAAAAAGTTGCGTATACTTCGCATTATCTGAATTTGGTATCCCTGCAAGAGTAATACGGCTAAGCAAAATGACGTTGAAGTACCCCACTAACTCCGTCAGAGTTGAGAAGGACCTCACCGAGCCGTTTGACACCAATCGAGGTTTCAGACAAGGTGGAAAAGGTAATTGGAGCTGAAGTATTAAACCGGCCTGGCACCGTCATTGCCCTCAACAAGCACGCTGTTAGTTTTGCCTTTTCCAAGCTGGGTAAAGAAGCCAAGATAATGGGACGGGATGTGAACGAAGGCGCATTCCCACCTTTGGGCTGGGCTGAGTAGGCAATTGAGAAGAAAAGCCTTTTCTCTATGAAACAAAAATCTCACTATTGTTGGGGAAAAGGAATGAACGCTTTCAAATTGGATGAGATGGCCCTTGCAGTGTTCGAGAGAAAGTTTCTCCGAATGATTCATGGACTTCTATGACTTTGCGGCGAAAAAATACCGCAGACGATGAAAGGATTAACTCTATGGCATAGCGCAACGAATGGTAGAAAATGTCCTAGCCTTGGTGGCAGAGAAAAGGGAAGTCCTTTTCTATGTGGAAAAGACCGGGTGGAGAAGGACTTGGGTTGACTTGGGGTCTTTAACTAGCGCCAGATAGCGGGCGTGCTATGTTGGATTGCGTGGTTATATAAGCAGTGACTCGGACTTTTATAACTTTACTAAAAGTCTATCGACAAAAGTCGTTCGAAACAAGTTATTTTTGGACTTTCATTTTATTTGAAATAAAATATTCGGTCTCCCGGACTTTTATTTGTTTAGTCCAATAACAACAGCTAAACCTGCCCAAATATTTGTTAAGACCGAAATAGAAGGTCCTTCCCAATAGAAAAACAAGCCGCTCATCCAAATTAAACAAATTGCGTATCAAATAAAAACGAACTAAAATGGGTTTCAAACTGAAATATATAAATTAAGGCTATCACCTATTTTTATATTATACTATATACATATATTTATACGTATAGAGAAGGTCATTTTTATATGTAAATTTTTTTAAATAAAATTTTTGAGAAAATAGCGTCTTCGATAAGTGTAGACTCCGATTGTAAACGCTTTTATATTATTTAAGATATTTCAGTGTGAAATCGCAGCGGTATGGCGCAAAAAAGGCTTCAATCAACTGTTAGTCCAGTAAACTAAACGCAGTTTATATGTTTGATAAACTAAGACAAGAGAAAAACCAGAAATTAATACTGTAGCAAAAGACTAACGGAAAGTGCCACTTGGAATTCAAAAAATGATAATTCAATAAAAAAAAAGGTGGATTTATTAGGAATGCTTCTGAAAAATGTCAGTATAACATAATAATCGAAAATTGGTATTAAGAATGCCAAAATTGAGGCAAAGACAAAAGTTCTGGGTTGAAATCCATTTAGACGTTATAATTTTCTCTTCTAGAGTGAACCTTTAATTGTCAACAGGAAAAAGATCAGATTGGGCCACTTTTGTTGAAATGATGCCATTTGTTATAAATGAAGCCTGAAATTACTGAATATTGAATTGTCACTATGACTTTAAAAAATCATAATCCCCAAACAACGAATTCGGCCAATAGAGGTCACTGTAAATTTTGTTTATATACATTATTATTTACGAAAACAAAATGAAGTAGAAAAAACTGAGACAATTTAAAATTTTGAAAATAAAAGTTTTTTGATTTTTTTTTAAATCACGAAAAAAAACTTTTTCCCCTAAAAAAACCGTGTTTCACATTTTTTTCTTTTAGAAGGAGCTTTTACACAGGAAGGAAGGGAAGAAAAATTTCGTAAATTTTTTCGTAAAGTTAGCACATTAAAAAAAAAATGGCGCGAAATCGAGTTTTTAGACAAATTTTAAAAAATTCCCCTCGACGAAGGAACTGAAAATCAAGCAAAAAGAAGGAATAGGTGTCACATCGATTTCGATGTAGAAACTTTACAAAAAATTCCATGGAAGAAAAAGTTAGGATCAGGCTAATTGCGCAGCCGATTTGGTAAGAGATGACCCTGTTATTTTCGGTGCGTGGAAAAAAGAAACGAAAATGCAAAATGATTGGTGTAAATAAAACTGGGATTGGTTATAAAATAGATTGCATTAATTCTATACCCAACCTCACATTCTTCCTTTCGAAAAATTTTGAATTCAAGCATTTCAAATTTGTCATACTACATTAAGTCCACTCTAATACACAGACGATACAAAAAAAAAACAACACCTGTCCAAACCCAAACTGGCAAGGCGCGCAATCCTTTGCCAAAGGATATTTGCCGAGTGCAATCTCGTTTCGAGATGAAATGCAATTCCTACAATTTATGTTTATATGTGTGTGGGCAAACATAAATAACCGCATATGTATAGGTAGATAGGTATGTAGTACTTACACTCGCACACAGTACTCATGCATGTAAATTAAGCGCTCAGAGGTGTGTGGACCCAAGTGGGTGGGTGGATGAGTGGGGGGTTGTTGGTTGGCTACTTTCTCTATAATTTTGCATTTGAATTGGAAAACGCAGCAGTGCAGCTGTCCAACTGTTCGTGTCTGTCTGTCTCTCTGTTGTATGTAAACAAAGGGTACTTCTCGGCTGTCGCTTCTGTGGCGCTGTGTTTAGTAAGCACTCAGGTGTTGTTGATGCTGTTGTCGGTTGTTGGGTGTTGATGTTGCTGATGTGGCAGCCCCTTTGTTGCCACTACGAATGAACATGTTCTTTTTGTTATTGTTTTTCGTTTTTTTTTGCACTTTTTGTGGTTTGCATTTTTGTATGCATGCGAGGTAGGTGACCTAAGTGTTTATAATTTTCACACAAGCACTTTGCACTCCGGTGAGTGGTTGGGATTTTTCTTCTTTTGTGGAAAATTTTTCTGCATTTATTGCACATTTCAATGAGCAGCGTTGTTTTTTTTTTGTCAATTCAAACTTTTTCTTGCATTTATTTTGCATTTGTCTTTTGAGTTGGCATGTTTATTTAAGCATCACAGTTATGGTCGCCACAAGTGACGACGTTGACACTTTCGAGCTTTATGCAAGTGATGAGATACGCTGGCAGGTTCATCTATATAAAGGGTGGTTAAATTTTAAGGGCCGATGTTGGATGTGAACCACACCTAAACGTCAAGTTTCTTTCTGCATTTCATTTGACATTTCAGGCTTATTATGAAAATGGGCGTTCAAATCAAAATGGATATCGCGCATTTTCGAAGAAAATCATCTTCAGTGATGAGGCACATTTTCACCTCAGTGGATTCGTCAATAAGCAGAATTGCCGCATTTGGGCGAATGATAATCCAAGAGTGATTGTCGAAAAACCAATGCACCCACAAAGATTGACTGTTTGGTGCGGTTTATGGGCTGGCGGCATCATCGGGTCGTATTTTTTCCAAAATGTGGCTGGTCAGGCAGTTACTGGGAATGGTGTTCGCTATCGTGAGATGATAACGAACTTTTTATGGCCCGAATTGGAACATATGGATGTGGACGATATGTGGTTCCAACAAGATGGTGCCACTTGCCACACAGCCAACGAAACAATCGCCCTTTTGCGCGACAAATTCAATGGCCGTGTTATCTCACGTGGTGGCGATGTCAATTGGCCATCAAGATCATGTGATTTGACACCGTTGGACTACTTTATTTGGGGTTATTTGAAGTAAAAGGTGTACGTTGATAAGCCAGCAACAATTCAAGAGCTAAAGGATGAGATAACTCGGCACATTAACGGCATAGAACCTCAATTATGCCTCAGCGTCATCGCGAATTTTGACCATCGAATGGAGGTGTGCCGCCGAGGTCGCGGCGGACATTTGGCCGATATTTTATTCCATACATAATTGAACCACACCATATTATCATAATAAAAAGAAATTACAATAATTTCCAAAATAATTTGTGCTTTATTCAAAATTAACATCGGCCCTTAAAATTTCACCACCCTTTATTATAGATACATTGGTATTGGTATGTAAGTGAAATCTCACATTTGAGCAATGAACAAATGAAAGTGGACTTTTCTATATCTATTCATGGTGGTTCACTGGTGGTTCGCAAACATTGGCTGCACAAAGAAATGAGGTCATTCACATTTCAACTGCCCGGCGAATGGGTCAAAAACTTCTCGTTGTTCTCTATGAGCTACCAAGAATTGGCTTATCGATTAGGGTAATTAAATTGGAATAACTTTAATTTAATCTAAACATATATCGAGCTTAATTGCGAAAAAATGTAAGCAACTTTTATTAAATTTACTTTTTGATGCAGAAGGGATTCCAAATGATCAAAGAATATTTCTGAATCCAAAAATTAATTTCAGAAAAATTTCGCTAACGTTTTTTTCGTGGTTAGAGCTCGATATATAAAAATCTAGTGTCGCGATCATCCCGGCACGCCGAAACGGTTCGACCGATTGTTATTTTTTTTTTGTAGATAGTTGGTAGGTGTAATAACAGGCCATTAAGTATATTTTACGCTTGGAAGAGTGTTGCCATCTATTTGAAAAGTAAAAATTTGTTAATATATATGTATACTAGCCATATGAAATATTCAAATATCGATGTCAAACGGTTGTTCTCGGCGAGGAGAATGCTCTTACCTATATTTTGTAGCGGATTGCCACCTGTTAAAATGACAGAATTTGATTCAATTATACACAAACCTATATGTATATATATAATATACTAAAATACGATCACCAAACTGTTCGTTTCCTCGAGGAGCAGAATTTTGAAGGGGATCACTATCTGTTTAAAGAGTAATATATTATAAAATTGTCCACAAGCATGTAAACTATTTTGGTCCGATAGCTGGAGCTGGTTTCGAGATATTTCTAAAAATTTTATTTACAGTTCGATTTATTTCAAATTCGTAATATGTACTAGGCAAATAAATATAAATATTTTAATTAAAAAAATAACCGATATGTGGCGCTGGATTCGAAATACCGCTCCAAGTCATATTCAAAGATCAAGTATATTGTTCACCCATTACACTGCGGAACAAAATTTTGCGGTCGGAGATTTTTAAGTCAATTTAGGGTAATTTCGGGGCGCTGATTACGAAAATAATATCAGTTTTGTCGAATTGGCTTTAGTTTTTCAGATAAAAACTTTTAAATATTTCACGAAAAACCCTAATTAAAAATACCAATATGAATTTAAATTATATTTTTATTGCGCGCCTCTATAAAAATAAAACAAAAATAAAAAAAATATATTCTTTTCATTAATTAATTTAAAAAAAAATACAAACAACTTTTTCTGTAGGACCCCCTATGATGTCGTTGCTCAGGGCAATCCCCTATTAAGTTCCAACAGTAGTCTGCCGTCATGTGGTCGTCCCATCGACCTTGGTATCTTTCTTCCATTATTTTTATTCCCTGGTGGAACCGTTCGCCTTGTTCCTCACTGTAATCGCCTAGGTTGTCCGGGAATTTGTCCAAATGACTATGTAAATAATGTAATTTAATGCTCATTTTAGCTCCTAGTTTGCGAAAATTGAGAAGCATATCAGCAACTAGTTTTGTATAGCCTGGTGATTTATGATTTCCCAAATAATTTTTGACTACATTAGCAAAGCTTAGCCAGGCTTCAGATTCAATTTGTGTCATATGGTTTAAGAATTCAGTGTCTTTTAGAGGGGTACGAATTTGAGGACCATCGAAGACTCCTGCTTTTAATTTTCCCATACTAAGGACTGGAAATTTTTTGCACACATATTCGAAACAGTCACCTGTCTTATCACGGGCTTTGATGAACTGTTTCATTAGCCCAATCTTGATGTGAAGTGGTGGAAGAATGATTTTTTCTCGGCTTATCAGTTGGTCATGAACCACATTTGCTGTTCCTACCTCCATATTTTCTCTCACCGCCCAGTCCTTTCTAATCCAATGTTCATTTCTTGCACTACTGTCCCATAAACATACAAAACAGGTGTATTTAGTATACCCACTTGTTTTAATAATTTATATAACAAAACTTATTGAGGAATAATTAAATTAATACAACTGGAACTGGGTCATATAATTTTTTTTCATTAATTTCTTAAGTTTCGTCTATCGCAAGAACTAGATCCAATCCAAAAAAAGTAAAAACACAGTTTGTAAGCCTGCTACTAATGTTAATGAAAACTATTAACGAAATCATGACTGCAGGTTTTTTTTTAAATTTTTGTTACGCAGTGCTATTAATTTTTCGATATTGTGGAAATGTTTTGCGGTCACATTCACTAAAAAGAATAACGTTAGCTTCTTAAGGAAACCCCATAGATATATCTTCTAACTTTTGTTCTATTTTATTAGATGGTTTTCGCTCTGAATCCACTAACTATTTATGTACTACAGATTTCTCTCGGATTGTATGGCTTATTATAATTTTGGATTTTTTTTTTGGATATTTTTTCGCCACTATTGTTAAACACTTTCCAAATCTGCCGCAAAATAGGTTCGTGAAAAAATTTCAAAGTACCAAATGAACAAAAGAAAGCATCGTTTTCCAGTTAAAACAAATATAAAAATAGAATATGTTGAATGCAGAATATAATGAACGGATAATCACTAAATGAATTTGAAAAAAAATTGAAACCTAAGTTTTATGCAAAACATAAATTTAAAAATTATAGCTACTCATCAAATCTACCTGCAATTAGGAGTTTAAAATAATAATACGAAATTAGGCATAACTTGCAATAACATTAAAATTTTGGCCACAAAATAACTGCAAATATCGAACATTTGGCGTTTCCAAAACAAAATAGAGCAAAAATCCCCTTTTTAAATAACTTGGAAACAATTTTGCCAAATTTCGTTTTAGAGGGTAACAATTTAGCATTTACACGGCATTTAGTGGCACTTAACCGTAGCCAATTTTGCACGCAGATTTATGCGAAATTTACGCAACCACTGTGTGAGCCCAAAAGTGATGGTGCAGGGAGGTGCAGGGCATAATACAGAAAGCATACGGCGAAAAGCAAAGATGCAACTCTGCCGGCCGTTGTGTTGTATACTCGTATTGGCGGCTAATCGTCGCCAATGCGAGCGAGCGAGCGAGCGAACTGATTTAGTTAAGCGCGGCGATTGCGTGCAGACTTGCAGCTCGAGAGCGATTTTTGCACACAGCACGCACACCAGGCACACCAACTAAATATGTTTGGTTCTGTGAGTGAATAAATAAATGTATTTCTAATCTTTGGTGCCCTAGGCCAAAACGCCACAGCGGCTGCTGCTGCTGCTGCCTTTCAGCGGCCTTCGCCATGAACAGCCGTAAATTGCAAATGAATACATAGCGGCGCAGACACCCAAAGAAATATGCATGTAACAATAAATAACAACAAAATGAACGAAACACAAAAAAAAAACAGAAGAAGGAGAACATCTTTCAAAGATTGACCGCCGATTGACCGACAGTTTACATGGTTTTATCGTGTCCCAACCACATTAATTGCATTGCTGCCTTTGTTGCTTTGTTGTTGCTAAAATACTACATACACAAATTGAAGCAATGCTTTCTAAACCAAACGCTTAGTCAATCGCTCAACTTACTGCAAAAGCGTTAAAATATTTGTGCAAGCAAATTAATAAAAAATAAATAAAATCAAAACAAAAAATACCATCCTAAAACTTGAAAGGTAAAAATCCGGCAGAAATGACAAAAGTTGTCGCGCTTTGCCAACACATCTCACACACACACAAGAGCTGTCAATGTGGCATACAACATACAATGTTGCAATTGCACAGCCGCCGCCTCATTTGGCAGGCATGATGGCATGGCCAGCCGCGGTCGGCTTGACTTTTGTGTAGGCCTTTTGTGTGGTTTTGAGCGCTAACCAATCGGTAGCTGGAAAAAATTAAAGTATCACTTAGGCTTAAGTGAAAAATTCGTCGCCACAGTGTTGCTTTTGCGAAATTTGCGGTTTTTTTTTGTCTTTTGCCACTCTCAGATCCTCGAATGCACAAAGGATCATTGGGTTGCGTTATTGTTGCTTTTTTACATACAATTTAGTTGATTGGTGGTCCAGTCCATATTGACTCAATGCATACATATTAACACCTTTCCATTTAAATCATTTTTAATGGCCAATAAAAGATTTTTCTGCAGAAGTTCACAAAATGTTGCAAATTTCTTTGCGTTCGTAAACCACATACCGGTATACGTGCGGGTACAAGGTGTTAAGTTGTGGCATTAGCCGCGTGTTGTGCTTGATGATCATCGATCATCAAAGAGCGACACCGCGGTAGTTAAAATTAATTTGAGTTTTGTGAAATGCCAATGATGAGTTATCAACGAGAAATAGTCGCTCTACACAAAGTTGTACCGAAAGCAATGCAATTTTTACACAGCGCACCCACTCGAATTGAAAATCATCAAAAATAAAAATCTGCATGCTTAGTTTTTTTTAATTATTAAGACTTACATCCTAGAAAACCAGGAATTTGTCGGTCGATACCTCCATAAGTCTTTCGAGGTAAAGGGCACCGAAGCCATTGAAACAAAATAGGGAAAATATTTTCATATGTTCTCTCTGCGGCAGGAAATATTGTGAGACACCTCCGCCCTAGTAGATTGGAAAATTGCTTGAGCTGCTTTCACAAACGAAATCAATCCGAAATATATTTTCAGCGTCCACCAAATAAGAAACGCTTGATAAAAAAATCGTTACCATAATTAAAATATACCTAAGAATTTTGATTTTAAACTTCCAGAACGAATGATTTTGAAGTCATAAAAATTAAGCATAAAAAGTCATTAATATTTTTCAAGCTTTAAAATGATTTCTTGTAATGTGGCAAATCTTTGCTCATAGGATATCTTAAATATATTTTTACACACAGACCTATGATTTTCATCTCCTATCCGCGACCAGCTATGAAACGATATCATGCAGGCAGGGCCACCGAGAGGAAATCCGGGTCCAGTGGTTAAATGGTGGGCCCCTTTCTAAATAAAAGTTTCGAATACTTCATCAATTTCATCAACTATCTTTCTACTTACTATTTCAAAGTTTTTAAAGAATAAGTCAAATACGTCGTTTTTTGCTCTCATCAGTTCACATGTGTATTACGTAACTGGCGCTTTAGCGGTAATCACAACTTTCAAATAAATTTTTGAATTAATCGACTATCAAAAGCATTCTAATTTAGCTATTCACTCAATTTCTTGAAAAATACGGGTCACTTCGAGAACTCCGGGCCCGGGGGGAATCAAAAGTGGTTTCTAAAATCTCTGGATACCCCATCGTTGTAGTGAAGACAGCAAGCTACAAAGATCGAGATTGTACTGGTGTTCCAGTCAGGTATCTGCCCCAGGTCTGCATGATCAACGAGCTACTAAGGCAAAACTACTAGCTAGACCCCAAAGACGTCACTCCGCAAGGGACGCGTCGACCTTTTTGAATCTACTCAACCTACCGGTGCTGAACTCAACGGATGTAGAAAACCCCGATTTGGCGGGCTTTCTTTCCATTTTATGAACTAAATTTGAAAAAGCAAGGAGACCCACGAGAACGACTATGAATAGAAATGGGAAAATGGGGTGCAAGAGCTTTCGTCGCTTCCTAGAGCAGCTTCAGTAGTGCGACCCCACTTTCCTTACTCTAAGAAATAAGGCACTGCAGAAGACGCATGCCTACATCGTGCTGAGACTTGAGATACTCCATGAGGAAGAAACTTCTAACAATGCCACCGATAATCTTGGTAACAAGCGATAGTGAAAATGGAACTGCGAAAAGTAAATCTTCCCTTGGGGGCGCGAGCGGCTTGACGGTGTAGGGTGCCCCGCCATCTGCAAAAGTGAAGGCGAGGAACTCAAAATGTGCAACAAAGATCATTTGCAATGAAAAGTTAACAAAAAGTATGGTCTTCCACTGTACATAACTCCCTAGTTTGTGTGTGTGAGTTAGGTTATTACCTTTCCAGGCCCACACGGCTAGACGAAATTTTACAAAATTTAGGACAAAAATAGCCTTTCCCTTAGCTATAATAGGCCACCTGTTAAAAAAGCTGCAGTCAATTAAATAAATAAGTTAAATCAAATATTGCTATATAAGGACTGGTTATAGGTTATCATAAAATGAATTTTCTACAGAGAGTTGCCACCTGGTCAAAAGGTTAAATTCAGTTAAAGCAAAGATCGAAATCAAATATATCAATATGGGTTTCAAATGAAAGAGGCCTTAAAAAAGCTTCGCTTCGCAAACATTTTAAAAGAAGGTTGCCACCTGTTTAAATGCAAATAACGTTAACTTAAAAATATAAATGGCATTTGACAATATGAGAGCCAAAATAAATATTTAAAAAAAACTTTTTTCAAAAATACTTTTGGAGAGGCTTGCCACCTGTTTAAAAAACTAATCAAAATTATAATAAGTTAAATCACATCCAATAATATTATATCCTATGCTCAACAAAGCTTAATTTCCCAACTACTTTTGAAAAAGCTTGCCAACTGTTTGTATGCAAATTAAGTTAAGTAAAAAAATATATGACATTTTACAATATGAGTGCCAAGCTACAAATTAAAAAAAAGGTGTGATTTCAAAAATAATTTAGGAGAGGGTTGCCACCTATTTAAAATATTAATCAAAATTATAATAAGTAAAATCAAATCTTAAAATATGGGTCTCAAACGAAAGAGTTTGGATAAAACTATATTTTGAAAATAATTTTGAAGATATTTGCCTCCTGCTTAAAAGAGTGAAATAAATTTAATTATTGAAATAAAGAAAGTATCACGTAATGGGCTTCAAAGGGAGTAGGCTTTAAAAAACTTGAATTTAAAAACACTGATTTAATTAATTAAAAGTTATTACCTTCGGTGAAGTTCTTTATTTATATTTCTCTTACATTCGAGTTCTTAACGTTAAGTCGAATACCATGCTATACATATATAAAAATGTTGTCGTTTTCTTTGTTACAACTTGGCTCAAATTTGGAGAGTATATTTTTTAGACCCGTATCACAGATATAGGGTATATTTTTATCCGTTAGATGGCGCATGAGTGGGAATATTTAGAAAATCTTTATTTGCCCTTCGATTTTGATGAAATTAGAAAGGGTGGTGAGATAAGAAATACTTTTATGAGAAATGGATCCGCTATGTGCCGCTCGAGGAGAATCATTCAGAAAAATTCGATTCATTATCCGATTTCGATGACACTAGAAACGTATAATAAGGGTGTAATGAGAAATACCTTTACGAAAAATGTATCCGCTAGATGGTGCTACAATCGAGTTATTCAGAAAGTTCGTATTCATAATCCGATATTAATGATATTAGAGAAGTATGTTGCGGGTGTATTTGGAAATGCTTTTATAGTCCAATTTAGATATCATTGAAAACATACACATATGCATATTTTTGAAAACAAAGAAATATGTTTAAAAATCAAATATATTGAAAGAGAAAAGAAAATCCATATTTATGGATTGACTTAGCTCGAATCTAATAAGCTGCTATTTCTGGCGGATATCCCATAGAAAATTATTTCAAAAAACTTCTACTGACTTTAGGTTAACTTTATTTGTACCCTGACTATGGAACATTATTTGTAAATTCCTAGAAAATGCATTTTCAGTTTTTTAAATTGACTATAACTATATAAAAAATCAGTAAGAAAAACGCAGACGAAGTCGCGGGTAGGATTGGAATCAACTAGTTATATATATGAACTCAAAATAAATTTTTTCGTGTAAAAAACACATACCTGATGATAACCACATATAAAGTTATGTAAGTATGTAATTATTTACTTAGACACATTTATTTGTTTGCAATCCTCCATTTACATGCATACATGATATCTGACATTAGTCAAAGCTGGTTATCACAAATACAATAGTTGTTAACGATTTATATTTAGGTTGTTGGGCTGTCAGAAATCAATGAACTAATACCAACCGTTAGAAATTCTTATCACTCAACTTGTTAACAACAATAAATATTATGCTTACTGTTCTGGCGGGAATTAGTTTTTATTGCAAATTGACTGCCATTGCTTTTGTTATTACATATTACGAGTATTGCGAACTGCGCGGGCACTTTTCCTCATTGACGCATTTGATGTGTCAGAACATCTGTAGGACTTTCATGCCATGGCACTTGCATCGCTAGATGTAATGGAATGTCAAACAATAAACCGCAATGATTATTGATTTACCAATTGAAATGTATAACAGAAAAATATATTTTACGAATTTCCCTAGCATGCGAGCAACTGATAAGCAGCTTAATTGGGCGAGAGACGATGGAAGCCAGGCATGAGGAAAGTGGGTGAGAGGTTTTGGGGGAATGCATGCATTATTTTGCCCGATACCAGATGGTAGAAAATGATATTTATTTTGTGATATTTATTAACTTACTTGTAGGCGAGTACAATTATTTACTTTGCCATGTGACATTGAGCTTTGTAATGAAGACCGCAACAATGTTAGGCGATTTTGGTTTTTTTTTTTTTTTTTTTTTACTTTTCGTTATCAGTCTGTCGTGTTTCGTAGCCAATTTGTTTGTGAAATACTTGATTGGTAATTCTAATGACAGCTGTAATGAAATGTTCTCCACTATCTAGACGTCAGAGAGAAAGTTACGTGGTCGGAGGGGTAAGGAGAGCATTGAATTTGCACGTAGCATGTTAACACACGTAATTAAAACTATTTCGAGTAGGTGATTTTTATTATGACTACTAAATATTTGTGCTGTGGGGTTTAGGAAACAACAGTCAGTTTTGACACCATTTGCCATTGGTTTGGAGAAATCGATCTAACAAAGCCGATCTGAGCAGTTAATCGTTCAATGTAAGAAAATTCGCGATGTAATTTATTTTGTCATTTTAATGAAAAATATTCAAGCGTATAATTTGGCGAAAATATTTTCATAGTAAAATCGCATAAAGTGATCTGGTATTTAAAATTTTTATTTTTATTTATTTATATTTTTTCGACGATACCTTGCAAGCGAACGTCCCTCAAATCTTAACCTAACAATTTAAATTAAAAAAAACCACTAATTAATACATTGTTATATATTTTGGACTATTTTGAAAATATCATGATTTTAAGCTTAACTCAAATCAAAAACTATTTTAAAATCCTCAATTCATTTGATGCGTGCTAAAAAACCAATAGAGAACGACCGCGCATCGAAACCGTAGCCGAGGTTTGGTCGTTATGTAAAAACGAACAAAACGTACAGATGCCGTCTTGTGCATAAAAAACGTGAGTTGGATGCCCCCTGTGTGTGGAAAAAAAGAAGTAATTGTAAAATCTGAAAACAAGTATTAAACAAGTATTCAACAAATATGATCGATATCAAAGAATAACGATAATTTTTGATTGAAAATACTAAAATATCATGGTCGATAATTTATAATAGTTAGTTCGATTTTTTTTTATATGGTTCACTAAAACTTTCAAATCTCGACCCAAGGTGCTTATAAAAGTGAAAGGCTAAGAAATATATAGTGCACAGGAAATATTTAATAATAGCCCATTCGACTTTAAAAAACACCTCGAAAACCTCGGTTAAGTCACAAACTTTTCACGCAGTGTAATGGTCAGTTGCTCACAAAATTCGTTTAGCAAGTTTTGTTAAATACTTAGTGGGGAAATGAGTTTTGCTAAACCAAAAAATTGCATAAAAATGTTATGCTTATAAAAAAACTGGTTCTCATTATACAAAACTCCCTACTCCCACTCACACTCGGCTATAATCCTACCTACCTGTTTTTCAATGTAAACAAAAAGGAATCTTTGAATTTGTATGGAAAACTACTTGAATTCATTAAAAAGTTTGTCTTCTCATTTTCATAAGGATATCTCCTTCAATTTATTAACTATATTCTGAGTAGTCTGGATCCCAGAGCGGCAGATTTTAGGGGCGGCAAAATTAGGATCACATTTTCATCGAAAAAATTTTAATTTCAAATAACTATAAAACTTCATCAAAAATATAAAAGTCATACAATAGAATATCGAGAAGTGATCGAACAATTGAAAATCCAAATTTAACGATTAAATCATGATTTTTTTGATAAAAAATATAACCATTACGGTAACTGAGATGTCTTATAGATATAAAAAGGGTTCATATTTTGTATCCCTAAATGCTACGTGTATGAGATCAAGGCAAACAATTCAACACGCAATATATTACATCTCTCAAATTTGTCAAAAACTTTCACAATCGCCGTTAGATCTAAATTTTTGTTTTCTTTAAATACACATGACTTCTCTAAACAATGACCGATTTTAATGGTACAAATTATTACTACTTTTTTTGCTAATTTCTACTACCATGTTTACCAATTCTACTACTAATTACTACTACTGTTTTTACTAATTTCTACTACTATTTTGACTTGTGCTACTACTAATTACTACCACTATTTTTACTTTCTACTACTACGTTTACCAATTCTACTACTAATTACTACTACTGTTTTTACTAATTTCTACTACTATTTTGACTTGTGCTACTACCGATTGTATCTACTATATTTGCTCGTTTCTACTACTATTTTTACCACTGCTACTACTAAATATTGCTAACAACTATTCGTACTCCTACCAAAACTATTACTACTACTATTTACTGCTTTTTTCACTATTCTAGTTACCCCAATTTGAGGTCGGTCTATAAAAACTATTTGTGAAATTTATGCGAATGTCACTTCCTATTGATAAACAGTTAATTTCGAAATTCTATTGCAGTGAAATCCATTTACAACCATCCATCACCGCCAGTTATTACTTGAGGCTGTGCTCCCGCTTAGCTTCTCAAATTAATTTCTGCAGTTAATTTGGTATTCCGGTATTCTCGATATGCATGAATGGACTATGGGAGTGATGAAGCGAATGTGGCAGCCAACTATGCAATCGCATTGCATGCAAATACCAATGCAAACCTACGTGTGTATGTGTGTGTGGGTGTGCAATGTAAGCTCATGAGCAGCAAAGACTGCATGCAGTTGGTCATCAAGTTGCCTCGAGACGATGCAGCGCAGCGCCCAAATGGGTGGAGTTAGAAAACCAAAAGCAACTGCTTACCGCTGCTACTACTTCAACTTCAGTGCAGCTTAGTAGGAATCGTACAAGTCAATATGCAGATTCACAAACCAGGGCGTCTATTATTGTGTGGAGTTGTTCATGTTGTGGTTGTTGTTGTTGTTGTTGTTATTGCAAATACCCATACATGCCCTCAAGCGATTTATTCAAAATGGAAGCTTTTTGAGATGATCAACTGTTGAAAATGGGATGAAGTCGATTATGCTCTAGATGGGTTGAATTTTAATGATGGTTGTGTGTAGAATGGATAAGACTATTTTATTTTACGGCGAATCTGAATCAAAAGAAGCGAACGGGAGCATGGAGCGTAAAGAGCGAATGTATGGGTGTCTTTAGCTGTACTTTATTGTGTAGTTTTTACATTTTAATAAATACAAATTAAATCAATTTGAATGCGCTGCTTTTTAAACCCAACCAACCACTCTTCAATAAGTCCTGTCTGCCGAAGGTCAATTAAATAAAATTACTCTCAGTTAGAAGTAAACGCCAGTAGGGGGGGGAATATACAACGTACATACATCTTTTAAATGAAAGCGAATGCCCAGGATATCATCAACTACCAAATTAGAAGAAAAGAATCTAATAAGCACTGAGATAATGACTTGATGAGTATAGCTGCTCTTAGTTTAATAAACTCTACCGAATTGCTAGGCTACAACAGTTGGCAAACAAGGCAATTGCGTCAGTGGCGCCAAACAGCGCAGGACGAAATGAAATAGCTACAATTGAAAAGGCACATGGAAACAACAGAACAGAAAACCAAATTAAATTCTACACTTAATTGAAACATTAACAAAAATACTTAGCTCTTCATTTACATTCAAATTAACTTGTAATGAATGCAAACTTTTTGATTCTCAGCAAATAGAGCGGGGGTCGCACATATTTTCCTCCAGACTTTTCATTGTGGTTTGGGTTGGCCAAGTTCGAGCAATTAGCTCACAGTTGCCATCGGAATAACAGCAGGAATAACGAGGAGAAATCAAAAAGAAAATACAACATAAAACAGTCAGCTTAGTTGGAGTTTGGTCATTCGAGGCGCGTAGCCATCACTCTGATTTTCTTTGCATTTAATTACACAAACAACATTTGAGTACAGAAATTCTTAAAATGCCATTTCGTTTAACGTAATTTCTGCTCTATGCACTCTGTGGATTTGGACAGCAAGAAAACTTTTGCGACTGCTTTCATTTTTGTTTGAATGATGAGCAACGAAATTGGGCTTCCAGCAATTAAGCGTTTAATTTATGTTATTTTGCGCTAGTCCAGCTCGTTCGTTACATGTTGTGAGTTTTATTTCTTTCAAGCTTATTGAGTGCATCAAGTTACTCTCAGATTCCGCAGAATCGGGTTACTTTTGCTGTTAACACTTTACTTCTAAATATTTACAAGGTGACATAAGACGAAATAGTGAATATAATCGGATAGTTTTGTTATCATAAGACTTGTCTCTGTTCCTTTCTCTTGAATGTAGGGTTAAAAGTATCAAAGGAATATTTGAGAAATGTTCTCAGTTTGGCTAATTGTATAAGTGGTTGATTGGCAGAAGCGTCAAACCTCTGCTCATTTCTGTCATAAAAAAATTGTCGCTTGAAAATTATCAGCCGTTCGGAGTAGTCGACAAATTGCTTGTGGAGCTGCTTTGTTTATTTGCTTGTATATTTCTGTAAATTTCAAATTTCATCCGAGTCAGTTTAAAAATGCGATTTTCAAAATATCACGAGCCTAGTTCCACCTATCGAGTAAATAAAACTTTTCCTTAACTACTCGCCATCGAACCAGAAATAGAACAAATAATGAATGGAAGAGAAAAGATGCATCGCCATAGATCCAATAATGATAGAAAAAAAGATATCACCTTCCGCCGACCACTAGTTCTCTCTTTGTCAATTTGACAACATCCAAACAATAGCAATTTGATTTTTCTTTACACTAACGACAGCTACACGGTGTACTGATTACAAAAGGTGATGCCTTGAGAGGTACCGCTACTTTGGTTTTTGCCGAATTTGACAATTCCCCACTGCAACTTTTTTCACAAATGGAACAAAGATCCACTTTGTTTTTAGTGTTTTGCAGATTTATTTATTAAATATCGTCCTATAAATCGTCTTTTTACAAATTAGCACAACTGAAACATTGGGATTTATTCATTTCTCTCTCCCGTATTCTTGTTTACTAATGATGAGATCTGTCACTTCGCCGCGAGAAAGCGCAATCTATCATTCTTGCTATAGCTAACAAAAACCTTCAAACATTCTGTGGTTTGCCCATTTCTTCATATTTTCTTCAATATTTTAAGATCTTCCACTTAGAGTTGGTCTTGTTCATACAGTGTTGAGTGCAATAACCTCTACGGCTGCTGAGATTTCTAAGGCGGAACCGTTCTGGGCCTGCTTATCGACCTCTTTTTTACCTTGAATCTTACGGTCCCATCATCTTCGAGACCCAAATCTGGGTGACACTGTGCCGACGAGCTAAATTCTAACGCTAATTTCCTATATATATATCCTTCTTCTTTTTATTTCTTCTTCTTGTTCTTAAATATAAAAAAAATCCGGGGGTGTCTGTTGCAGGGACGGAAAATACCATTTATTTCTGAAAACTGTCATTGAAAAATTTGCTATGAAATAAATGATCTATATTCTAAAACCAAGTTTAATATACCAGTTGATTTCTTATATTATAGTAGTAGTCGTGCTTATAAAAGCCATTTCACTTTTTAGCAGAAAATAAGTTGTGGAACCAAAAAATTATTTAATATTCATATTATTTTCTTCGAAAAATTAAATTGACGTTTTTAGGTATGACTTAAAAAATAAAAGTCTTCCATAGCTCTTATTTTTTATTTATAAAACAAACATAATAAATAACTGTTTTATGAATTTTAAAATAAAAGCAAGATTAACTATTATTTGTGACTTATAAAACAAAATTCAAATATATCTGTTATTTAATGAGTAATTAAAGAAAAGTTACAAAATGATCGCTAATGAGTGATTTTTATAATAAAAATTATTACTCTTACGGCCCCAGGTCTATTGGCATGTATATTATAGACTCGAAAACTATTGAACCGACTGAACTCAAACAAATCAGATATATTTGCAATGGTGTATATTGCGCATTGTGCAAAATAAATCCCGATACGTGACGCTCGAGACGAGATATTTCTAAAAACTGTATTTGGAGTCCGATTTGATTTCAATACAAAACAAATACCTTATTTCAAAATTAGAACATTATGTGACACTGAAGCCGATATACATATGTATATGTAAAACCTGTATTTAGAGTTGTACTTAATGGTCTCCTGGTGTGATTCGAAAAAAAAATCGATTTTTTTTCTTTTAGCTTAATCTGTTCTATAACTATCTCTTAACATCCCCTTAAAATTACAGCCCTGAATTTCACGTATTTTTTGAGATATTGCCAGTAATGTGTGCACGTGTCGAACTATGGTGAGATCGACCGCGCGCGCTGGGGGTTGGGGTCACAAATCTCGCATTCTTTCGGCGATGAAAATACCTAGTTGCTTCACATTTCTCCCATCAATGACGCTCTTATTTAGTATGGAAAACATTTATTATGAAGGATGTGCAGTCAATTAAAAACATTGACATTATAGCTCAGAATAATGTAAGTATATTACTTATGCCGAAAGTTAGGAACCAACAATTCGTCAATTCAATCATCACTTCCGCCTTCCGAAATGCATTACTATCCATGATCTCTTCGTTCACTATTTGAGAAGATATCATGAATATATGTATCTACGAGTATAAGTGCATACACTTCAAAAACCCGCGTCTTGTCCGAAATGTGGATGTAAACGATACAAAAAACAACGATGTTTGCCATCATTGCTTCGAATAAAAAACATCGATATGTCTATTTAACTCGGGACGATGTTTTACATCGATGTTTTTTATGACGACGTCATCGGTTAAATATCGTTTCTAAAAAATGGGCTGAATGTACCATGTTAAAGTTCAATCAAAATTTTTCAACAGCTAGGCGAGAAAAGATAATACTATTAAAAAATATAACTTAAAAAAATACAAACAATGCTTACTGTTGTGGATTCAGTTCTGCCAGGAATGACTGATAACGCTGCGTGCTGAAAATCAATCAATCTCGCCAGTAAATTCTTTCTCATAGTTCATATCAAATTCATCGTTAATGATAAGAAAAATATCGATCTTCGAAATGATCGAAATATTTTTGGAAGAACGCTTTTAATAAACACGCTGACTTTGAAAAGAGTCCCAAACGAATATTAAATTAATTAATGCTAAAAATGAGAAAAATTGTAGATAAATGAAAAGAGATTTAGAAACATCCCGCGATTTGCCGCAAATTGTGCGTTGGCAACCCATTTTCCATACCCTTGCTATGGCTCTGGTCGGTAGTGTCAAAATGATAACTAGCTTTAGGGCCGGTTTCTTAAATACTGATTTCTGTCTAAACGGAAGCTAATCAGAATTTTGATTTTCACTTCATGTTTTTTTTTTAATGGAAGTGGTTTTTTAGTCAACGGTTAGCACAAAGCCGTCGGTTAACAACCCATTAAGTCTACCAGACGATTGCCCACCGGTTAGCTGCTAACCGAACACAAGCTGGCATCTGGCAGCTGTAGCAAATGTACACCAACAAATTAAATGCGCATTGACAGTAAGGATTACAAAAATTATATAATTTTGATATTCAGTTCACCAAACGGATTTAATCAGCTGTTTGTTTAACTCTACCTTATATGCATTCGCCTTGACCACAACAATCAGCTGTGTACGAGTAGTCTGCATTTGTCTATTCACAATGCTAATTTCGTGAGCTCTTTCCTAAATTATTCACAATGGAGAATTTAAGCGGAGGTAAGCTAATCAGACCATGGTCAAAGCAAAATTATAAATTCACGATTTCAGAGAAAAACAAACCGCTGATTAAAACTAGTTTACTAAGTCTTTATGAACCAGCTCTAAATGTTTGCTGGGTACAGAGTCGCAATGGAATAATCCACAGTACCAACTTAAATTGGAATATCGGTAACTGCTGCGGCTGATGATAGTGATGGTGATGATGATGAAGAGGTTGATGGCAGACTACGCGATTGCAAGGATTTATTATTGCGACGATGTGAATTTTTGAGACAACAAAGTCTTTTGATTTAAGCATGCAAAAATAAAAGTGATTTTACTTGTTTTAACGAGTCATTTCGTATGAAATTTTGTCAAAATATTCGAATACTTTATCTCGCTACTATTTGCCGTTAAGGAGGTAACTCATCAAATTTAATGGTGTGCTTGCCTAAATACGTTTTCCAGTAAGCCTATTTCAAATATTATCATACTTTTCTAAAATAACAATTATTTTATCCCCCGGTGGAGTCTTTTGAATTTGAGATAAGACATTTAAACTCAACCAAAACCCCATAATCTGTCCATGATATGAAAAAAAACGAAAAGAAAAAAGAAATAACTTTGGCATACTGATTTGGAAATTTCAATCAAACTATTTGAAATTCGAACCGTTAAAATTCCGTTTCGTTAACCCAAAACAGCATGCCATAGTTTCTGTCGTATGAAAATTCCAACTTTGATGGTTTGTAATGAAATACCAAAAGTTATGTATGTAGTGGGTTGTATTACTCCTATTGCCTGTAGTCAACGTCTAAGGGTAACGAACGGTAACAGATGTCATCAACAAGATAACCAACGTCGTTGCCCGTTGCCATCAGCATCATTGTCATCAAAGTGAAGGAAAAACATTAAACATTTTGCGGTTTTTGCATACCAAAAATTGCAGAGACATTTGTAAACGTAAAGCACACACGCACATACACACATAGATACACACATACACAATAATAAATTTAAAAGGTTATACCGGAATAGTTGGGTTATACCGTTACAGGACACTTGTGCTTGCATATTGATTTCCTTAATGCGTTTTTTTAGTTGGTTCTTCAGATTCCACAGATCTTTTTTCAGCGGAAATTATGAATTTTTGAAATTATGCAAAGTATGTTGACAATTAATGACAATAACAAAAGGAAGCGTAGGATCAAATTTTTCATTTCCTTTATTTAAGTTAAAAACAGATTAAGTAGACACACGAAATGAGCTTATATTAATTGCTTACTCACTAAAAACATACCCTCTACTACACACAAAAAAGTTGAGAATAAAACGACACAATCTTGTACAAAACAAAAAAATGATATTGGAAAAGATGATATTGACCTAATTAAAATCCTATATAATAATTATAATCATTATCATTATCATTATCATTATCATTATCATTATCATTATCATTCTCATTATCATTATCATTATCATTATCATTATCATTATCATTATCATTATCATTATCATTATCATTATCATTATCATTATCATTATCATTATCATTATCATTATCATTATCATTATCATTATCATTATCATTATCATTATCATTATCATTATCATTATCATTATCATTATCATTATCATTATCATTATCATTATCATTATCATTATCATTATCATTATCATTATCATTATCATTATCATTATCATTATCATTATCATTATCATTATCATTATCATTATCATTATCATTATCATTATCATTATCATTATCATTATCATTATCATTATCATTATCATTATCATTATCATTATCATTATCATTATCATTATCATTATCATTATCATTATCATTATCATTATCATTATCATTATCATTATCATTATCATTATCATTATCATTATCATTATCATTATCATTATCATTATCATTATCATTATCATTATCATTATCATTATCATTATCATTATCATTATCATTATCATTATCATTATCATTATCATTATCATTATCATTATCATTATCATTATCATTATCATTATCATTATCATTATCATTATCATTATCATTATCATTATCATTATCATTATCATTATCATTATCATTATCATTATCATTATCATTATCATTATCATTATCATTATCATTATCATTATCATTATCATTATCATTATCATTATCATTATCATTATCATTATCATTATCATTATCATTATCATTATCATTATCATTATCATTATCATTATCATTATCATTATCATTATCATTATCATTATCATTATCATTATCATTATCATTATCATTATCATTATCATTATCATTATCATTATCATTATCATTATCATTATTATTATCATTATCATTATCATTATCATTATCATTATCATTATCATTATCATTATCATTATCATTATCATTATCATTATCATTATCATTATCATTATCATTATCATTATCATTATCATTATCATTATCATTATCATTATCGTTATCATTAACATTTTAATTAGTGTGACATATTTTTGTTGTTGTCATGAATCGGAAATTTTAAATTCCATTCCTCAATTTCATTATTTTTGATTGGTACCAAAAAAGTATACGCCGGTTCTAAGTAACATGGGCATCATTTTTTACTTAATAAAAAAAAATTAGCTCATGTCGTATTGAATGGAATTCAAAATATTCCCAAATACTGATATTACAACTTCGATCAACTTTAACACCTCCGAGCAATATAGCAAAGTGACTTCCAACAACTATTGATATCATATCGATAGCAACTTGTTCGACGGCCTTCCTGCTCAGTTTTGGCAAGTAGTAGTAGGTAATTGCGGCGACTGACAGACTCACTTGACTACTCCGCTCATACACACATATACAAATTACAAATATCAGTATATTTTCGAAAATTGCAACCGGTCAACGGGCAGCATGCGTCAGTCGATGCAACCGTCAATTATGCATTTTCTGCATTTTGTGCATTTTGCGCATACCACTTTGTTATTGCTTTATGAAGTACCTACGTATCTACTCTTGCATTCTGTGCAATGTGCAAAATTGCTTGGTGGTATGCAGCCCAGCAGCGAGCTAACCGAGCGAGCGAGCATAGCACCCCTCGATGGGCAACAATGAATGAGCAGTTAACAAAATAATTGCCACATTTGATGAATTTATGCGCAGACATTGGTAATAATTTTGTTTTGTAGTTATGTCTGTTAATCGTTTTACTGCAATGCCGCTAAATTGTTGTTGCTGGTGTCGCGGCGTTGAAATTGCATTACATTATTATTGGAAAAACATTTATCAAAAAGTATTCATTTGTTTGTCATTTCTGTTGTGATTGTTGCTTTTGTTGTCGATGTATAAAGTGTTGTTTGGCGGTAGAGCAATAGCGACTTTACTAATCGAAAATAAATGACGTGTGAATACCGGCAGCTGCTGAGTTGGCGGCCAGTCAATTGAACGGGCAATTTTTTGAGTTGAACGAGTTGTCGGACGATAAGGAATTCTTCGTTATTTAATTGTTTCACTTGGCCGCTAAACTTGTGTAGGTACTCTGCTGAATTCCGCATTTTAATGGATTGAAGACAAATCTCCTTGGAAATAACTTGCTGTACTTTTATCATTTATGTTTCATATCTGCATTGGTATCGTGCTCAGTAGCCAAAATCTTATTACATTGACTTATTACGACGTTTTAAGTTCCCGATTCTAAGAAAGTTGGCTGGACGATTTTCAAGCTGAGTTCTAAATTACTAGCAGTGCTATACAAATGCAGAAGTTGCGGCTCTAAAATCAAATCAAGAGAGTAGCATTACTTCCTTACGTAGAGGTTCGTAGAGCTGGCCATGCTAACGATGAGTTCGATATTGACGGGGTTAAAGAGTGACTTTTTTTTAATTTGCGAAGTACGACGAATTCGATCAGCCGCAGTCCCTTGGCGGATGTTTCGTCGCGTAGGCTGAATTTATCGACTGTGGTGTCCTTCCCACCTTGGCATTAAAATCGCCTAGCACGAGTTTTATATCGTGACGTGATCTTTGGTCACATCGCAATTCTCTTCCGTAGAGGCGTGGGCGCAAAGCAGCGAGATGAAGATTGAAAAATCTCACTTTAATGGCAATCGTGGCGGAACGCTCTTCCACCTTAGTGAACGCCAGTACATGGCGACGAAGTCTCTCTCCGACCACAAAGCCAAAACCGAACTTACGCTCCTTTACATGGCAGCTGTAGTCGACGTCGCAAGGTCCGATCCTCTTCATTCCTTGCGCCGTTCATCCCATCTCTTGGATGGCGGTGATGCCAGAATTTGCCTTTTCGATGACATCCACCAGCCGTGCAGAGGCACCTTCCCAATTAAGGGTCCGGATATTCCAGGTGCATGCCCTTAAATCATAGTCCTTTAAACGTTTGCCGTTGTCGTCATCAGAATAGGCGAGTCTCATCCGAGGATTTTTGTTGACATTTTTCATTAGAAGCTATTTTTACGTAGAGTATACCAAGCCCAGCGCACAGCCAGATTCTGGGGCATTTTGTTTAAATTTAGGACACATTTATATAGCGAGCCGCTTGCTTTAAGTCAGACGCCCGCTCGCAGCTGCACCTACTGATGAACAGATGCTGGAAAACCCTGGTGAGCTCTTAAACCGAAAACGTCGGCTCGCCTTCTTACTTTAGCTCACCCCCAAACGGATGTTCGATACTTGGGCGAAATCACCCGGAAGTTGTGAGCTGTTTGATCCGCATACAGAAAATCGTTCCGGCCACTCTTAGGTGAATGGTGATCAGATACTTTCCCAACTTGCGACTCCATCCTCCATGGCGCTGAAGTATGGGCACTGTCAGTATCGGATGAGACTGCCTTTGGCGTGTTCGAGAGAAAGGCGAATACCGCAGACGATGGAACGGTGAGCTGTATGAGCTTTAGCGGGACATAGACATAGTACAGCGAATTAAAATACAGCAGCTACGTTGGCTGGGACATGTCGTGCGAATGGACGAAAATGCTGCAGCTTTAAACGTATTTAACGCGGTACCAGCTGGTGGTGGCAGAGAAAGAGGTCGGTTTCCTCTGCGTTGGAAGAGCCAAGTGTCAAATTATAATGTACATAGTTCATTAACGTCCTCCTCGTCGACTCGCGAACAATTAGAGAATTACGCTAGTTATCTAATGGACAAATTGAAATTGTTCTAACGCTAACAGCTGCGTTTGCTATGGGCGGCTTATTTTTAGGGCCATTAATATTTATTTGGAATAGTAAAATAATAGATAAAACGTATAGAAGTATAAATATAAATATTGAAGATATGTAGTTGTGCAAATGCTAAGTTATAAATATTAAGTAAATAAATAAATATTAGTTTCTCGATAACAGCACTGTTATTTGCATGATATATAGTATGCGATGTTATAAATTTGTTGCTGTCACATTACAGCAGGTAACTAATTAAATTTTGTCGTATGGCAATGGGTGAGCGAGGGCATTTAAAATGAGATGGAAGGAAACGTTTATTAAATACACATTAGAGTATTAATATTTATTCTAGCAGAATATTCATGCCTATTAACAGTAAATAAATTGCTCATATCCCGGTTACATATGTCATATTTTCCAATTAATCTCGTCGGGGTTATGAAGCAATGAGGTGACAAGTGATTTTCCCTTGTCCTTATGAATTCATGAATTCTCAAATATAGATGATTGTTATAATAATTTGAAAAAATTAGGTATATTCAAAACAAAACAGAAAAAAAGTAGCAATTAAAGAAACGTGTAGAATTTGTTATTCGGAAATGTAGAACGAAATTCCTGTAATAAATTTGAATAAATAAACAATAATAACAACAATTATACAAAAAACAAAGACCGCGTAGTTTCTGTTCGACTGTCATTCGGTTGACATATAGTTTGATATCAGGGCATGGGTTTAGATCGTAAAAAAATCTTTGCTTGACTTACAATACATATATGGTGAGCCGAACGAGGCTTAAAGACTAAAAAACTTTTTTGCTTTATTTTAATAACATTTCGCTCAATATAATCAAACCGATGAAGAATCTTGAAGCACGCCTCTCGGATGCTTTCATTTTATTGGTTTTCGTAGATGGTTACTCTAACAGTCCATATACTCAGAGAAAAAGGCCGTTCTAAAAATAACTCCGTTTTTCTTTAGACGCGAAGTCTAAAATAGATGATGGATGAATTTCATCATTGGAATGAATGTAAAGAAACAGTCAATTCTCTCTTTGCAAATTAATGGACATGTTCCGGAGTTGCCACTTATCTAAAAGGTGAAAATGAATTAAAACAATGAATTTTATTAAATATGGTAATACGGGTATCAAATGGAAGAGACTTAATAAGTTTAATTTCCAAGATATCTTAAAAAAGATTGCCACCTGTTTAAATGCAAATTAAAAAATACAAAATAAATGAAATTTTACGGTAAAAGTGCCAAACGAAAAGTTTAAACACCTTTATTTAAAAAAATATTTTAAGAGAGGGTTGCCACCTGTTTAAAAAAATTATTTAATTTAAAAATAAAACTCAAATCAAATATTGACGTATCATTTACTTAAGCGAATAAACTGAATGAACTTCTTTAAGTAGGCATAAAAAACTTAATCATAAAAATTTGTTGCAGGAGTGTTGCCACCTGTTTCAAAATATTAATTCAGTTAAATTTCTCAGCTTACTGAAATAAATCGGTGTTGTTGTGAAAGGAATGCCTTTATTCGACAACATTAATGAAGAAGGTTGCCACCTGTCACAGAACATTGAAGGAATTTTTGGTCAAGTATTTTTAATAATTTCGACTATTATTTTTACTAACGCTACTTCTTATTATTGCTAATACTTTTATTAATGCTACTAATATTTTTTTAATTTCTACTACTAAATATTTTCTCTCATGCTAAAACTAAAAACAAAAATAAAAAGGATGTCTGATAAAACTCCCTCCCAAATTTGACTCAATATCTCTTTGTAGAGGCGACGAAGATGTTTTACTTCTGGCTCGCGGACTTAGGAACAGGGCTTATTTATTATAAGCCAAGTTAGTAATTTTTCGAATTCTATTGATGGACACTGCAAAAAAGCTTGGCCACTAGCTTTGACGCTATCGAAAGGTTTTTCTTACTTACTTAGTCCAGGTGACAGCAAAGCAAATTATGTTATAGAAGATCTCATTTACAATAAGTACTAGTCTACTATTTTTTTCCAAAGCGGAATAAAGTAGCCACAGAGAGAAGTAATAAGCTCAAAGCAATAAACAGAAGCCGATTTTCACACAGTCGGCGATTGCCCGAGGTAGTCCAATCAACATTATTGATCACGAAAAAAAAATTCCAGTTAATAAATGATCAAATTGAACTAATAATAACAAAATACGCCTATTTCTAATAACCGCGGGCAATTTTTTTTATTTAATTCCAATTGGAAGTCCGAAAGTAATCAGTTCACATTGGCTACACTTTTATGAATACAGACAGATAGATAAAGTAGAAGAAACAACAGCTACTGACCATTTACAAAAGTAATTAATTTTTGGTAAACGTTAACTGTATTATTAAACATTTCTAGAAGTGTGAGAAAATTATGGAAAAAGCCTAAAAGAAATCAGAATAGCAAAGCTTTAGAAAATTATGAATTGTGTTTATCGAAAACAAAGCCGAAAACAATTAATATACCACGAGCGGAGCCAGCGGGGTATGCGCATATACTTTGTTCTATCTCCGAATGTAAGTTGGGCGCGTGCAATAAATATCTAGCTGTGTTTTGAGAGCAGCTAAAGCTAACCGTCACACTCGTAAACTGGAAATCACAGGCAGTAATTTAGAAAACAAATTAACACAATTCGAATACTTAATATTTATTACAGACACACACCTACACCTATATATAATGCGTAACTAAGTACTTCGAATTTTGAATTTGTCTGTTGCACAAGTTCTGAGTGCGTTCCCTATGATATTGACTTCTAAATGACCGAACAACTGACGAAATGACTGACACTGACACTCCGAAATTAATGATGGCCATGGATGGCGCTGCTCTTAATGCCCGTAAAATTGTTGTAGTATTTTAACGCACTGCACAATACTGTTGTTGTGGTTGTTGCCACTTTTTTTGCGCTGTTGTCCATTTACTACCCAAAGTAAGTTGGCTTTTTTTTTTTGTTTTTTTGCCATTACTTGAACTTATTGTTATTGCTACCATAAGCTGTTGTTCTTGTCTCAACTGTCGTTGCTGACGTCTCTGATGATTTTATGCGCCGGCGCAAAGATCGCTTGCTTTGATGTTGTTGCTGGCACAGCAAATGAACCACAAAAGCCCATATATTCCCCCTAAACTCGAAGAAGCTACATGCTATGAAAAATAGCCAGTTTGCTGGTCGGGCTGTCTGTCATTGGGGCAAACAGATGCACTACCGTTCTGGCTCCCAACACGCAAGTGCTGTAAATGTACATAAATGTAAATATTCTTTCTATGGCTGGTATCGGAAAAAGGAAAAGAAATGTGAAAGATCATCAATCAAATAAGTTGGACTTAAATGAGACATAAGTAGATTTGAGTATCCACAAGTCGGCAATTATTAGGATTCATCTGTGATTACAGGGCATATGGTTACAGTTAAGTCTCTTTCGATAATTTGAATAGTGCCTCGACATACTCTAATAATCCTTTGATGAAATCAGTCATGTGAATATGCTTTGAAAGTTTATCTTCGAGGTTCAGTGGCCTGAATAAAGGGAGATGCAGAACTTTTCGATTGCACCGGAGTTCTGGAAATATATCTTCCAGATGTGTACAAAAATATTACATTGTATATTTATACCTTTCATGCGGTACTGGTATTGTTTGGTAGTACATATATTGGGTCCAATGTGTGTTCGTAAAAAAAAAGAAGATATATATCCGAGTAGTCCCTCAGTTTTGGATATGTCCGACTGAAACTTGGATGACAGATGTATTTTTATAATGTATTAATCATTTGAAACGGTCAGATCGGACTTTATACTGACTGTTCAGACATGAGTTTTTTCATTATAACTATTGGCACTGTTTTTATTTATTATGAGTAAGAAAGTGCACAATGAAAATCATCAACATCAGACTTCTATAACTTATAGTTTTCGTCAACTGATTGTTCAGATATGAAGTTTTACTTTAACCCTTTCGAACCTGAAAGCAACCAGCAGGAAAATTCCTGGTTTATTGATTGCTATAGCTTTAGTATAGGCCTTAAAAGTGGAAAATTTTGAAATGGAGTCTCTACCCCCCTCCAGGGGGGGGGGGGGCTAAGGGGGGTGGGACATATGTGTCCATTCCGTTGTTTTGAGCGGGACGTATAAGTTTCGTTGGGTCTCTATATCACATAACTCAATAAAAACTAAAAAGTATGTTGGATATTTTGTATCAACTAAAAATCATTTATTTCATTTATTTTGAAGGAAAAGTTAGTAAAACTGAAATTATATTTCATAAAAATATTAGATAAATCATCGTTTATGATAAGGTGCGAAACAATTCTTACATAGTGGAATTTGACACTCTTCACATATCGTTTTAGTGCGTTTTTCAATATTATTGAGGCGACATCCAGCACATCTTCGTCTTGTGCCTCCTTCAATTGGTAAATGAGTAGCGGTATCCCTATAAGTCTTCTTCTTTTTGGAAATGCAACCAGACCTTCCACTGCGAACATTGGCTGCCGTTTTCTGACCTTCATCAATGAGCTCTTCTGCTCAAACTACTAGAAAATCAATCAATGGCGTCTTCTTACGACGTAACTCTGAATATATTATCCATGAATTTACAACAGACATCATCAAGAGGCGATAAAAAACTTTTTTCCACCACTTATTGGATTTTCGGTTCAAATCATATAAGCCAGCCATTTGGTCCAGTCTATCGACTCCTCCCATAATCTCGCGATAAGATTTTATCATTTTTGGACATGGTGTAGGTATTATTTGCCCATCCCTCTGCTTTTTTTCTACGGTTGCCATTTCGTCATCATGGCAGTTGCTT
Organism: Anomoia purmunda; assembly: GCA_951828415.1. NCBI lineage: Eukaryota > Metazoa > Arthropoda > Insecta > Diptera > Tephritidae > Anomoia > Anomoia purmunda. Next base: position 126,446,248 of record OX639994.1, read on the forward strand.
AGGAGGATTACTTCTTTTGTATCCTGCCATTTCGTGTACATTAGTCCAGAGCTCCTGATTCTGAACACTGCTTCCCCTTTTTTCAATTTTTGTGTTATCTTTGGCAAATTTTTCCTGTTTGCCATACACGCACCGAGCGCAGCAAAGTCCAAACTCTCTAAAAGGTGAACGCTTGTAAAAAAACGATCAAAACATAATGTAACATCCGGTTCTCGTACTGTGCGTACCAAGGTTTTAACCACTCGTTCACCTAGCGTTCCAATCGTAGGACCTTCCTCTTTTCCACAGTATATACTATTATAGTCATAACAATAACGTGTCTGCGAATCGCAACGCATCCACATCTTTATACCTCTCTTCGTTGGTTTTAGAGGCATATACTGCTTCAGGGAGGAACGACCTTTGAATTTGGTCATTGATTCGTCGATGCTTTGATAAAGGCTGTCACCACGAGCTGCTTGGAACCGACCTTTCAAACATTCCACGATGTCATCTACGTAGTATGTTTTGCTAGCACCAACAGGTTTTTCTGGAGATGAGAAATACATTTTCGAAGAAAGAGTTAAGAAACGATCGCGAGCAATTGCCAATTGGTTTCCCATAGCCTTATGTTTGGACCAGTAGTTTCTCATCGAAGGTAATCGCATATACGACATTATAAGTGTACAACCGATAACCACTTGCATTTCACCTATATCGGTAAGCTTCAAATAAGCATATTTTGGAGACTTACGCATTAGTTGGAGGCGCTCGTTTGTGCACTGTGTTATGTAAATAAGCAAGCTTTTCGGAAATATTTTATTGAATATTTCTATTACCGAGTCAGATCGGCTGAAATGTGCAGCAATGTTAGGGATTCGTTGAGCTTGAATTATCTTACGCGGCTGGAAACTCTCATCAGGTATGGACCAAACCGTAACATTTTCGAAGTATGGCATATTATTATTTTCGCCGCTTTCTATTGATTGCAAATCATCATTGTTAGAAGAATTTCCTTCATTATTTTCGTCAGATTTGTCTGTTAGACAACTTTCATCATCAGAGGGCTCGTAATTAAGGTGGAGCAAAACTGCTGCTAAAAGTTGCTCCAGGGTAAAACGTGGAGCCGACTGTAAATGTGACGGAGATTCTCTAAACGATCGCTCAATTGGCACTATTGATCTGGTGATATTCCGCTAAAGTTTTTTTTTATTTAGAGCTACATTAAACTAAACGGTTTTATGGAAAAACTGTCCACGATTCAGGAGCTATTATTTCGCAAGGCATGTGAAGAGATGATTGCTGCCATGCAGGGTCTCTTAACGTAGCGGTTATTTTGTGTTTTCGTTATGCCGTTGTGAAAAAGTAATTTTAACAGAATGTTATAAGCCGAAATATAATGACATATGAAGGTGAATTTACTTATAGCTGGCACTAGGGGTAGGGAGAACAGTGGAAAAAATATGACGCATAGAAATGTACATCGATATTTTTCGATACATTGGAGGGAATACATCGATGTAGTGGTTTGCATAGGATTTCTCAGATGTTTATGCAAAATTTCAAATTAATGGCTATTTATAACTTAATCGACTGTTGAATAGTAAACCCATAGAAATTATAGAAATTAAAAATTTTCAGTTGGGAAAAATTCTTCCTAAATTTTAAGTTACAGTAAAAGTCCGATAATCCGACACGTTCGGGACTGGCTCGGTGCCGGACTACCGAAAATTCCGGACCATCGGGCGGTAATTATAAGAACAATTAGGTTGATAATTAAACTTCAAATAGAATATGCAATACATACAACAAAGTTCATTTTACATTTCATATAATGTACGTACACGTACTGTAAAACATATTTCACTGAGATTTAAAAAAGTCACGAATGTCTTTTTTGCTTTCTTGACTTTTGGCGCTTAGTATAAAATTTATTTCTAATAATATGGAAATCAATAATTTCTGAAGCACTGTAGCTAGTACTTGCCTCAGCAAAAGATATAAACTTATTTACTGATTCTGCAGCTTCTGTCCAGCTGATTTTTTCCTTTTCTTCGTTTCGGCATCTGAGTCACTTTCCTCAAGATTTTGAGTATTGATGTTGATAATGTCCTCATCGGTTAGTTCTTGTCCAACAGGCTCATTTTCGTCGATTAGAAGCCAATCCTTTTTCAAGGGATTGCCAGTACTTCTAACGACATCCAAAACTTTGGCCAGAGCGTCTTGATGGTTTTCTTTCTCATCAGTCTGTAGAGTTAGGTTAGATGCAGGGTTTGCAGCTGGCCAAAGTTTTTTCCAGCATTTTTGGAGTTTTGTATATGTTACCTGCTTCGAAGACAGTGCAACAGCATAGACGGATGATCCCGAACTACCCCGAAAACTTCCGAATAGCTCTCGAACTTTTTTATTTGCTTTAAAGACACACTTTTGGAGAAAACCAAAATTTTTACAATTTTCCGGAGCGATGCCGGACTATCGGGCATTCCGGACTGTTGGATTCCGGACTAATGGACTTTTACTGTATTTAGAAAACCTCTTGACTACTGCTTTGTTCTTCATTCGATATTATCTTTTCTCCGTATTACTTAATACGCATTTTAATTTGATATGGAGAAAATGTGGGGAATGTTCATAAAAAAGAGCCTAAACAAATCTTAACTATTAAAGAAAATTTTTTCATTTGTGAAATTTAATCTATTTAAAGAAGATCAATGAAAATACTGCAACTAAGAGTTTTTCTAAAAAAATTCCTAGCCACTCTTTTTTTTTTGACATTTCAATTTTGTGTTAAATGTAACAGATATATCAGTTATCAAAACACAATCGATATATTGATACATGGAGTGGGAAATTTTCGACGGATCAAAGCAAAATATCGATAATTTTGATTTATCAATCATTTCGATTTATCGATATTTTTCCGACATTGACCTTTCTAAATAAAAATTGTGATTGCGATCCACATTTGATACCTTAAAATGTAAAGTTCAAATGTAACTCACTTTCATCATGATATCTTTGATTGAGCTGTTTCCGAAACGTGATATCGCTATTACTAATGGTTTTGGAATTCAAAATTATAATTTTTTCACCGAAATACAATTTCAGGAATTCTAACTTCTAAATACATTAGCGTCTCTAATCACCCCAACATCAACAAAAAAAACAAACGGTAATAACTGCAGCAGCAACAAAAACAACACCCCCAATATGTACCTCTAATCTACCACAAAGCTCCGTCATAAGTTGAGGTAGTAGTAAATTTCTTGTCGCCGCTGTGAAATACAAAAGAATATGCGAGAAACATGAAATAATACTTTCTTAAATGCATAAAAACTCATTTATTGCGAAATTTACATAATTTTCCATTTTTCTTGACAACACACCGCTAATGTAACAAGTGCGGTGAAAAGAAAAAAAGAACCTAGGAAAAAATAACAAAAAAATACACAAAAGGAAGTGGCATAAGAAATAATAAAGAATTGGATGCAAAGGAAAGAATTCTATTTGAAATGTGTGGTACGATGGTAATGCGCTTTCCTCCGGTCGGCCACCCACCGACAAAGAGCAGTACGACGAAGAGCTGTACGGCGAACTAAGCGATGTGGGTAAGGGGCGAGGAGTTGTAGGTAAATGCCGCTTTTAATACATTTTTATGATTCCATGTAACTGGCGCTCGGCTTCATAATTTTCCTTTTTGGTGTAGATTTCTAACTTATTTATACCATTTTTTGTTGTATTATTATTTCGCTACGCTTTGGTTTCGCTGGTTTCGCTGGCACGGGTTTGTATGCATGTGTGTGTGTGTGTTCGATGCGCTCTCGCGCACAGGGACAACATGAAGGGCTAATTGCAATAATCCATTTATAACGTACAATTTGCCGGCACAATGCCACCACAATAGCTGGAATATCACCGAAGGCGTCGAAGAAGAAAAAAAAATCGAAGTAGCAAAAAAAGAAACAAAAACACTGAATAAATGAATGAATGAATGCAAATATTGACGAATGGGAAATGAAGCGTCGCAGAATAAAACAACGAATTTTCTAACAAAAAAAAAAAAAACAGCGCTAACTTTCATATTTATGAAGTTTTCGCAGAAAGCTAATGCAGCATAAAAGAAAGAAAAACAGGAACAAAAAAAAAAAAAAGAAAACATGGCAGAAGGAAAAGCGCGACGCTACGCAAATTTCCAACCCTTGCTACCTCGCAAAATTGGCTAGCTAGTCGTCACTTGATTTGCTGAGCTGACAGGCGTTCAGTCAGTTTGTCACACAAGCCCACACCCCAAAGTCAAACAACGTTTTTTGTTTTTGCTTATTTTAGAAAACGTCGATGGTTTTGCGAAAAATGAAAGAGAAGTTAACGGCTGAAGGTGAAAGTGTGTTATCGATGGAAAAGTGCAGTATGTAATAGATTTATGAAATGTTGTTCTTTTTTTTATTGCATACACTTAGGCGTCCATGCCCTTGATATTGATAGGCGAGCGATTTCCTGCTGTTTCTATTAAGTGACTCGAGTTTTGTGTATAAGCGAAATGCTACGATAGTGCCATTCACGTTTAGAGAATCAAATGATATACAAGGCAACTCCTGCAATGGCAAATAGCACGGTGCAATAACCCGAATGGACATTTGATGTAATATCACTTTTTATATCGATTTTGTTACCGAAAATGGCAAACGTTTGTATTGGTTATTTAAAAAAGGTTTTGTTTATTTTAATAACCCCTACTAGCTACTAATAGATTTCTTCGTCAAGTATATGTTGTAGTATAGGGGTTAAAACATTTCCCAAAGTTTTTTTGGTTGAGAAGTTATTTTCAAAAATAACTCGAAAAAATATGATATTTTCAGTGGCTGCACGCATTTTGGATTTTAAAATTTGCGTAATCTTAGGTACAATTACAATTGAGCATAAATTAATTTGAGAGTTTTTTTCCTTTTCTATATGAACCTAACCACAGCCTAATTTTGTTTTATTTCAAGATTTTAATGATTATATATAAAGTTTAGCCAATGACTGAAATAAATATGTATTTAGCGCAATTTTTCAGATGGCATCCAAGTTTTTTATCTAGGGCCGGTTTAAATGACTCTTATAAGGACTTAAGAAGTTCAATTGGTATGACGAGCAATGCCGCCCTGCCATGAAAATGAAAGAAGCTGTTTACTGGGTTACGCTATGATCGGGAGTAGAAAAAGGAAGCGAGGCGTATTTTCTAAGAAAAGAAGAAGGATACTAAGATGAGCGAGTGCGAGGAGCTTGAGATGCTAGCCGCTAAGAAAAACGCCTGAAATCCCATAAGAAGGTATGGCGACTAACAGAATGTTTCAAGATCGAGCAATTTTCTGTAAAAATGAAAACGGCGACCTGATTATCAACAACCAGAGTACATTGAAACTATGGAGGGAGAATTTCTTCACACTGCATAATGGTGGTGGCTTGGCGAGGTGATCTACAATCCGCAACGACCCACAATATGCGCCCCCTTCCGCGGGATCAGATTCCTTAACAGTCCAAATATGGTTCTATACGCTCGGTAGTGTGCGAAGCCCACCGTTTACGAACTGAGTGGACCTTACCAGTGTCGCTTTAGACCTGACAAATCTATCATCGACCAAATATTTACGACTAAAAGTAACTAAAAGTACTTGTCTAAAAATGGAATTTTGAAAAGGTTTGAAACTATCGAACATGGTTCGCATGCATCCATTCTGAAATTTTGTGGCCTACGATTACGAAATATGAATGTTAGAGAGCAATTCGAAAGTTCAATAGGAAACTGAGGACAGTTTCAAAAATTAATATGAAAGCTGTTGTATCGATTTATTTATTTATCGTCTATTTGAAACGAAATACGAACCCGATCTCCGAGCTAATGTAAGTAGGTGTGAACGTTAAAAGATAATATGTCGTGAAACTACATTTACAAGGCTTAGATTCACAAAAAGAAAAAAAATCTTAACGCCAATAAAATGTTTGCTTGTCGTACTATCGACTGATTTAGAAAAACTGGAAGTTTTAAAATTGCAAAAAAAAGTCCATGGGGGAAGGAAGCGTTAGACACCCAGGAATGGTTACTCTGCTTCTGCAATAAAAATTGTCAAATGAGTATGTGCCATAAAACCATCCAAAATGTAATAAAAATGGATTTGAGCTCTTAAAAAGAAGCGAATATCTGGCCTTACATAGTGTCAAACAACGATGAAAAAGAAAAGAAGTGTATAACTCCTCCTCCTGAAGACGACACCAGAAGCGACTCTAAATGCTTTATTAGACTCACAACCCCTGGACCCAAGTAGCGGCACTGAAAACTATGTGTTGACCATAATCATTGGGCTTCCTTTTCCATAACATCACATTTACTTATTGTCTATTAATATTAAGACAGATTGTATATTTAACTTGGATAAAAAATAAATAAAAAAAATAAATATTGGAATTATAGCACGACAATGAGATAGTCTCCTTCGGGAGAAAGCATAGCGCAAGGTTTTCTACACACAGAGAACAATGGAGAGATCCACGTACTCCCTTGTGAGGCTCTGTGAAAACTTTTTTACACTGACGGCACCAAGGAACAAAATGGCGCTGGAGCTGGTTGGCTTCTGAACGGCGATGTCAGATGCGGTGCAGTGGTAACGTTTTACCGATCGGATACATCGGATCGGATCGGATACAAGGTAACGAACTGGCTGAAGAAGTGGCTAACTGCGGGTCATTAGCAAACCTAATTAGACCGTAGCCAATTATAGAGCCAATCACTGAGCAAGATGCCTGAGAAGAGTTGGTGCACAAGCGACACCTACGAAACAATCAAGTCCTTTCTTAAAAAAACTGACAGGGTGATGACGAAGTTCCTGCTTATACAAAGAAGGAAGGAGTTACAGCCCTGGTTGGGTTGATTTACAGAATACAATCCATGGGGTCAACACATAGGCATCATCAATGACCCGCTCTGAAGTATCTGTCCTGCTTTTACTAGGCTGAAATGCGGTATATTTGGGTCAAATATATTGAAAATCCAAAATGTTCATTTTTGAACCCTCGGCAAGCTTCTCTGATTCATAAAAGAGTCTGAAAGATTTGCGGAGGGGTAATGAAGTCCGATCGTTATCTTTTTTCTTATCCTTTCCCCTATTCCTCATTCTATTCATCTTGCTGGCCTTCAGCGCAATGGGCAACCAAAGAACGTAGATTACAAAAAAGTTGCATCACTTCTACCGACAGAAAATCTCGTCCAATTTCATCATACCAGAATTAATTTGACTGATATTACAATCTGATTTGTTCGAATTCAGTTTTTTCTGTGGTGAAATTAAACGAAAATTTTTACCACATGAAATGAAACACCATATATCTTCTTTGCAATCTACATACGTTCTTTGATCCAACTATGCCTGAGTGCTTGGAAACCCGATTTTCGATTGCCGACCTACCTCAATGTCACTCCATTCGTATGGACGAACTCTAGAGGCTTGTTTGGTATCAGTTTGGTTTACTTAGATGCTTTAAAAACAAATTTCTCTCAGTAAAAGTATTGATTTATAGGTACAACTGCACATCCCCAATTATTAAAAAGGTATTTTTCATTTTAAGTATAAACGACGGTTTTCACTAGTATTTTCAGTGATATCGTTTATGCAGAAATAATTCTGATAATGATTGTACAATATTATTTGTAATACCGGTAATTTGTATATAGATTTTATTCCTTTAATTTAAACACTGAAACTAAATACTGAATTGAAACTTAAATTGGAAAAAAGGTGAGCAATTGGATGCGCCGCCATTACTTGAAACCAAAACTAAGCAGCAGTTAAACTTTATAACGGCTTCATTACTGGGCAGTGAAAAAGAACACCAAAACTTACTTTGGTATGAAGAATGCATTTGGGACTGAGTTTTCACATGCAGTCAGAATTGGACACGCCTAATAATGCGGGCAATCTCAATTGCATTATAGCCGCAATTCGGTTTTAAAGCCCAACACTAATTCAGACATTTAATATGTATTGTTTTTTTTTGTTTTTGATTTAACAACACCAAAGTGCCCGTAACTATAAATTACAAGGCAAGAAATCAAAACTCGATGCGTTTTTATTCTCCTAATGAGTCGAATTAAATTTAGAAATTAACTGTAAATGTGTGCATGTATGTATGTATGTATGTGTGAATGTGTGGTATGTAGTTTAGACGCTCGTATTGTCATAATTGATGATCGTTTTGAAAGATTCATTTTTTTTCCACATTTGTACGATTTCGATCATTACGCGATGACTATGAGAATTAAGCCAAGTCTAAGAGTCGAATGAGAAATAACTCGAAAATGGAAAGCAATATATGTTTGTATGTACATATGTATAGTTATTTACAAATAAGTAGCAGTCAAATCCGTATGAGTAGCAAAACTAATTTGTATCGATGGTTTTGTAAAGTGGAGAAAAATATTGTACACAAAAGCCAGCATTTTTTATTGACAGCCGCAAATGAGAAAGAAGCGAAAAAAAAATGGAATTTAAAAATAAAGAAATTCACACCGTGAAATTGAACAAATAGTGAGGTAAATAAAGAGGTGGAGGCGCCTTTCCAAATTCAAATAATTAATGATGCTGCCGCCGGTTCAATCGGTATACGGTATACAATCGATGGGAATGGGAAGGAGCGAGGCTAAATGGAATAAATGATAAGAAATTCGTTGAATTTGAAATAAAAAAAAAACCGTAATCAATATAATATTTTTAAGTTATTAATATTCTAATTTTTGAATATGTATGTGAATTTTGAAACTGATAAATTTTAGCGTTTATGATTTTTTATTACGAATTTGAGATTGAGAAATGTAAATGTCGATCAAATATATCCTGAAAAATTTAAATGCAAGATTAACGATTATTTTTAATCGAATAATTTAAAATCACAAAATATGGAATATGCAATGATCTAAAACAAAAATTCTTCCAAATAAAAATAAGGTCAGGTTTGCATATCATATGGCATAAGGATTAGATCTATATATGTATTCAAGTTTTGATTTAAACGATAGCTTCCCAATATTTTATTTATCCGAAAAAAATCAAAATAAAGATTATTTTCGGTCCCTATTTAGATCGTCGGTGAAATGTGATAAAAAATTCAACAAAAATTGGCAAAAAATTTTAGTCATAATTTTTGGAAAACAGAGTGTTGGTGCGCATAGTTTTACTGGCTGAAAAATTGATTAAAAATTACAGGGTTGCCAACTATTAAATATTTTAGTAGATAAGCGGTAGTCAGATAGTCAAATACAGCACATTGACAGTATATTATCTGCAAACTAAAGCTTATAGAAAATACTTTAAAAGGGTAGGGCTGCCACCTTTTGAAAAAGTAGTAATATTATGTATGTTATATTTTTAAGTAAAACACAGCGGTATGCGTATCAAACGCAAGCTTATTGAGAATTCTTTAGCTACGATATATTCTTGCACAGGGTTGCCACCTATTAAAAAAGTTAAAACACATAAAATTGTTTTTCAAATTTTCGAAGAGAGCTTCAGAATCGTCCTATGTTTTCTTAAATTAGACTTCTATGGAAATATGTGCCCCGGCAAGAAGTTTTATCGCTAACTTTTATGAGGGCTCCCACCTGTTTGAAAATTCAAATTTAATTTAATTATACGCAAGTTGTATGACACATCAAAATATGGGTGTCAAACGATTCGTTTTTCTGAGGAGATGGTTTGTAGTCAGCTATATTTTGAAGGGCGTTGCCACCTGTTTGAAAAGTCGAATTTAATTAATTTATGAAATAGTAAAATATGGGATTCGAACCATTCATTTCTCTAGGTGAAAGTTATATGTATATTTTGAAGAGGGTTGCCACCTTTTGAAAAAGCTAATATTTTATTTTATTTTATTTATAGTAACAAGGTTCATGCATGTTTTTGAGAGTATTGCCACCGATTGGAAAAGTAAAATTTATTTCACTCTTTTACACGTTATATGTGAGAAACCCCGAATTCCGTTTTCTGGTTAGATATGCAAAGAGCAATAAATAAGTAAATTTAGGCAAAGCAATGTGGAGTCGAGATATTTTAAAAAAATCGTAATTACAATTTGGTTCCAAATCAAAATACGTATCGGGAAATACAAATTTTAGTTGTTCTAATTGGCGTTGGAGCCGAGATATCTCGCAAAACCACATACATTAACCAAATTTTTAGGTAAAATACTAGGCCGGTTATTTCTAAAATTACGAATTTATGAATTTAAAATTTGAGAATATTTTGAATTTATGAATTTAAAAATTGGGAATATTTTGAATTTATAAATTTATGTGCATATTTTATAGAAGACAATTTTGTTTGCTTTTAAAAATAACAACAAATTTGAAGGTTAAACCCTTTGCAGCTACATATTAATAAATTGATATATATTATATTATTATATATGAGTTCAACAATTTATCGATTTTTGAGAGTTAATAAAATTTTGAATTAATGAACTGCTTTTTTCACTTTCAAGTTTTTAAAGTTTCTAGCTTTTGTTGTTTCTAGCCCAAACCAAATTCCAATATTTTATTTATCTGCAAAAAACAAAACTTTATGAAATATTTGTAAATTCAAAAGTGCTCATATATTTTCCACATTTCTCATTTTCACTCAACGTCCATCATTAATTCTATTAGCCATAAAACTAAAATTTAATTTTCATGCAATACAAAACAGCTGCGCCAATCTGGCCACCCCATCCGCACTAATAGCGCAAAACCCTCCAAAAATTTATTTGGGAATAATAATTTCCGCTCAATTTAATTTGAAATTTTCTACGATTTATTATTAAAACAAAAAAAAAAAACTACATATACATTTGTAAATATATAAAATTCCAAGAATATTTGGTAATAAAAATTCAAAAGATAAACACAAATCAAAGCCGAACTCAACCACTGATGCAAAGGAACGCAAAGAAGAAGCAGAAAGGATACAGAATACATGGTATCATAGAACACAAAAAATTAAACTTGCTTCTTCTTCCCTTTGAATTTGACTTATTAATACGAATATTGCCCAAAACACGTGCAACTGTCTGCAGCAAAAAAGAAAATGCGTAGAAAAACAGGGGGAAAGTTTGAAAAAATTTAGCATTTTTTGTTAGGTTGTGACTTATGGTTGTTATTGTTGTTTTTGTTATTCCACCACTGAATCTTATTATGAAATTATGCGCAAAGTCTTATTTACGTTTGTTTTGAGATTAGCTTTAAATGCGATGAAATGGCGTTGCAGGGGAGGAGGGAGATGATGGTGGACAAGGTAATTATATTTTTGTACTAGGGAGAGTATTGGGATTTTGTTTTGCTTTCTAAAATATTTCTATTTTAGTGAGGTTTAAATGGTGATTTTGACAGACGACTTTTAAATACGATATGAAGTTAATGTTTAATTCTTATCTTTTTATGTTGGCTTTGAAGTGGAATTTTTACCAATAATATCTTTGTTTAATATATCTAAGTAAGTGAATACGTCAAACAAACTGCCCTAATTTTTGGGGTTGGTTTTCGAAAAGTCTATATTAATATTATTGGCCATGAATCCTAATGATACTTAAAGTACCTTTAAAGTTTTCTTTACTCAAAATAACGTTTCATTTGCCTTGCTTATGAGCTGTCAAATTTTCGTAATATTTTCTCAGTGTCTGAATAGAGTTTGTTGCTATTTACTTTATGGTTATGGCCAGGGATAGGAAATTTAAATTTCAAATATAGTTACTTAATTTGACAAGGAAAATCTAGTTTTTGAATGGAAAATGCGCCTAAAAAGCAGCTTAAGTTACTTTCAAAAACGAAGAAACCAATTTTAAAATACACACGCAAAAAACAGAACTGCTTGTAGCCCCAATGACTTCCGTCCCATTAGTATACTGAATGCACTGTCAAAAGTCGCTGCATCTCTGAGGTTTCAGCAAATCTACAACCTTGTTGATAAATTCAACATCTTGTCTCCCATTTAGTCTGGATTTGGGTCTAAGCACAGTTGTTCCACAGCTATGATAAAGATATTTGACGATATCGCTGGGTTTTTCTAAAGCATTTGATACTGTTGATCATAAACATCTTTGCTCTAAATTAAAAAAGTATTTTGGTTTTTGTCAGTCTGTTGTGGAATTGATGGAGAGCTACCTCACAGGCAGGTCGCAGCGTGTGAAAGTTGATTTGAAAATGTCTAACCTACGTTCAATGTCGTCAGGCGTTCCTTATGGCTCAATCTTGGGACCTCTATTATTTAGTTTTTTTTGTGAATGATGTTTTTTCTATTTGTATGCCAGCAGGCGAGCGTTCATGCATACGCGGATGATATTCAGCTGTATATGTCTAGACCTCTTGACCAGTCAGCCAGCTTGTGCTCAGCCTTTAATAAAGACCTTGTATTGATTAAATCTTGGTCAACTCAAAATGGTCTTTGGCTTAATTGTGATAAGTGTTATGTATTATCTATTTGTAAGAAACGTTTTAACCTCACAACTATTCAATCTTTGTATATAGGGAATAACCCAATCAAATTCGTTTCCAAAGTAACAAACCTTGGCTTTGTTATTAATTCCGATTTAACGTGTATTAACCATGTGAACTCCATCGTTAGCAAGAAATTTAAGAATACCTGCCTCATTTACGCCGATCAATGTAAGACGAAAACTTGCAATCCAACTAATAATGGCGATAATTTGCTGCCCTGAATTAGTCCATAGCAAGTTAGATTCACAATCTGCGCGAAAAATTGTGATAGCCTTTAACCAATTAACACGTTATGTGTTTGGGCTAATGAAATATGAACATACGAGTATCTCTGCCTGGGGGAAGCGTCCGTTGGGTTGTGAAATTTCTGACTACTTGAAAGCCAGAAACTGCATTTTATGATTGATAAAACACCAGGCTATCTCTATGAGAAATTGTTAGCTCCAAAATCAACACGCGTAAATGACCTAATATTTAGTTCCTAATTATAACTTCCTTCCCTCTGCAAGGTTATTTTTCGTCAGCGTTTATGAAACTCTATCCCTGCCACTACTCGCCAGAGTTTGAATAAAATCAACTTTAAGACTGTATTGTACTCACATTTTCCATAGTTTTTAAATAATTTTTAATGTATAGACCTAAGATGTGCTCTCTATTTATACCTATCTGCTTACATGTACATCTAGTCATACCTATGCTTCATTGCTTCCAAGTTCTAGTTTTTAAAATCATTATTTATATATCAGTATTGTTTTTAATATAATTTGTAACTTAATTTCCATATGTACTTATTTATTTGTTTATTTTAAGTGTTCACTACTGTATTTTATATTGTTGCACTACAAAAGACATCTTTGATCTTACCTAAATAATATACAGTAAAATTTCGTGGAAATATATTTTTTTAAAATATTTTTTCCCATTAGCCCTCGCCCTAGTTTACGAGGAGGCAGGTATTCTCTAGCGTTTAATTTATTACTTTTGAAATTATTTTAAAAGTAGTGTAGATTGGAAATTTTTGAAAATGCTGCAAGGCTAATCAGGCCCTAGAACCGCTATAACTCTCTTTAAACTGTATACCGATAGATCTCTATGGAAGACTCCAGTGTATTTGCAACATGCAAACCATTATAGCTCCTATTATTTTTTATCAAATAGACATTCGTACTATCTCGATTTAGATTTATGCGGGTACAATTTCAAGTATTTTGATTCTCGGGCAATCAAGAAATCGGGTTATCGATACAATCTCGGCTATCGTTGGTCTCGCCAGACATTTCGAGTATTTATCGAGCAGTGTACTGCCTACGCGTATATTCTTCGTAAGAACTTATGTATTGAAACAGAGCATACTATGGTACAATTAAATTGAGTATAGAGTGCCGCTCACGAGCCGCAAGCGATTTTCGGTGCACGAGAAGTACGCGAGAAAGTGATTCTCGTAAAAAATTACTGCTCGAGCAATCTCGAGAAATCGACAACTCTAATTCTTACGTCTTGCTCTTGTTATTGAAGTGATTAGATAAACCACACCCTAGATCAGCGAAGCCAAGTCATAGTCGGGGCCCGATCATTAATCGGGAGATCTAGGAAATATTTTGTTTCTACTCGGTCAGGGCGTGGCAATAAGAATGTTTGAAGAATATGTTTGACGCGGCTTGGGAAAAGTTACTAGTGTAGTCGGATAAATGTTGCGGAGGTCAGAAAACCATTGGTTTGGATGAAGGAGGAGCCCAACAGTTTATTTTTTCTCTCTCCAAGGAACATTCTTAAGAAGTGCTCTGTGGAAAACAAGAGTATTTGGGAATTAATATAAATTAAGTAAAGTCTTCCAACAACGCAGCTGTTCTGCAAGCTCTATATAGGGTGTTCTGTTTATACGTTCAATTTTTCGATAGAGATTGAATGGTCATAAATTGGTCTTATTTGGCAACACTATTATCGATCGTACTCGATTTGGTTTGATATTTTATCAGGAATAGATTAAAGACAGAACAATGCTTGCAACTTGTGCAAAACTTCGAAAATCATTTTTGAGTTAAGATAAGAAAACTGACAGTATTTGGAGTGAAAATAATCCATGGGAGTTTCCCGAGGCATCATTATATCTTCAAAACCTAACTGCATTACTATTTGGTGTGTTTTATTATTTTATTAATATTTATTTATATTTCTTATTTTATTTATATTTTTTTAAAAATTAGTTCAGCTGGAATGTAACTGCGAAGGTCGCGCGTTATCCCGTAATAAATATGGACTCTTTTCTTCCCGTAATCGAAGCCTGTATTCTCGACAAAATTTGGTTCCGACTAGACGGCAATGTTCGAATACGTCACGAAAATTTGACCTCGTGAAGGACCCTGTAATGGCGAAATTTGACAGAAATAATCTTTAGAAAATAAATGAAAACCATGTATCATAATAAAAAAAATTTAGTTTACGATTTTAAATTTTAATCAGTTAGGATAGGATATTGAAATGCAAAATATAATGTTTTATAAAACACTAGTTTGTAGTTCATATAAATCCAACTTTCAAGCCTTGTGAAAAATTTATAAAAATTCAACCCATTTTCATCAAAATTCTAACTGGTCAATTAATAGTTTTGGAAAAAATTAGGGCTGCACTTTTACAGCACATTCAATGTTATCATAATATTATGCAAGTCTAAAGTGACTAAAAATACCGATTGATTTTTGAAACTTTTTAATTTTTGTGCCTGCAGGCTAAAAATGTGCGTAACCAAAAAAATATTAAAAATTAACGGAAATTGACTTAAAATTTATCCAAAATATGACAAAAGATGCGCAAGAGGAAAATTTAAATAAATTCTCACAAATCAACCGGAATATTTAAGGACTTCAGTCTGGCAAAGGTTTTTCAAAAACTCGAATTAAAAATTTTGAAAATTTTACTAATTTTTTTTTAACTTTTTAAAAAATTAACAACAAAAAAACAATCGCAAAAACATTGCGAATATTATACAAAAATCAACTTGTAATCGAAGGTTTGAGTCACAGTTTATGTATATTTCGTCTATATCGAAAACAAAAATGACTGCAAATTCACTACTAAAATCAGGGAAAACAGCCAATATAGGAGAGGCATATTGCTTGATTTCTCTCCTTTCACCAATAGTGAAGACAATTGAGGCCTGCTACTCCCGACTCCCGACTCCGACTTCAACCACCATCCTTCCGCAGTACATCAGCATGGCTTCCGAAAAGTACAAATCTCCACCACCACAACAATTAACGCCATAAACACCCAGATAAATTGCGGCTTAAACCAGAGACGCTCTTGTAAGAAAACGGGCCTAGTGGCACTGGACCTGTCAAAAGCTTTTGACATGGTCAATTACTCAGTGCTACTAGATGACATCGACAACTCTACTCTCTCATCGGGACTCAAGACGTGGTCAGCGAATTATCTGTGTGAAGGGAAGTCATCAATTATATTTCGAGACGACCAAACATCTAAACCGAGAAGGACTAAACAAGGGTTCCGCAGGATGGCGTCCTCTCCCCACTTATGTTTGACTTCTATTTATCAAAACTGCCTCTTTCACCAGAAGGAATTTCCTAGTTCTCACACGCAGATTGCGCTTTTATGACGCCTCAGACCTTTCCAGTTTCTTTATCGTGAGAATCCTTTCGCTATCTCCTGCAAAATCCTCTGCCAGACCCTCCTTACCACATTGGCGAAGGAGGTCAAACTGAAGCCAGGCAAACAGGTCAATGACGTCAAAATTTCTTTTTTAAATAACCCAAAAATTTTAGGGGTTACCCTCTATCGCTTGCTAATCTTCTATAACCAACACAACTGCAATCGTCATCGTGTGTTCGCCTAGGACTAGCAGAAATCAGTAGATGCAGCTCATGACATGCTAAAATACTGCACTGCGGACTTCCACGGGATGCCTCCATATGTCACCCGTTTGGTGAATGCATAGAGTCAGGGAGCCTACCAATTTGCAACAAGCAGTTGCAAGAGGTTGAGCCGCCTCCCAAGAACATCATGAATCAACTCATGGAACTGAACGCCCAAGTCCAGCAAAACGTACAACAACCGCTGGACCAGACGCACTTTAGACAGATCTTAAACGACAACCATCGGTAGTCACCTCTCGCGCCACGAATGTCGTTATCGGAGTTCAATCACCACGCATTGCCGACGAAGAGCTCGAATTGCCTCGTGGGACCCGCGTTACGTTGACTCAATTACGTTCTGAATATTGTAGCCAGTTAAATTCCTACTTATCCAGAATATACCTCGACATACCAAACATATGTTCCATATGCGAAGAGTCCCTCAATGATACTAAATACCTCTTCACACGCCCACAAAAACCTACTCATTTAATGCCCCTGTCCTTCCTTGGTCCGACCTCGTTGAAACAGCTCGTTTCTTGGGCCTACTGTTAGATGACTTCGATGACGATATTTAGTGGATAATTCGTTTTTTTTGCAGGGGTTGGTAAGCTGCTATAACAACAACAACAACGACTTCAAATTACATCGTTCACGTTTACTCCGTGGTCTATTTTTACAATTTAAAGATCGATTTAAAACAAAACACTACATACTGAGCTCATTCTATATTCTGCCCTTCAAAATCACTAAAATCTGTGCATGTGTAAGCCTTTAAGTATAATCAGTTTTGTTGTAATGAAAATGCGACTTTTACTTGCCTCACATACACACACACATACACATACAAAATATACATATGCCTATCTATAGGTCGTAGGCCGTAGCCCGTTCGAGCGTTCAAGGATGTATGCATTTTCTCGAGTTGAATGAGAAAACATTTAGCAAAGCAACAACAACAACAACAACAACTACAACTGACCAATAAGCAGGCATATTAAGCAGGCAGAACGGAAATAGCTGAAATTCCTTTTGAAGTTCACATCAATCGGCATTTATTTTCTGCCTATTGAAGTTGTTGCTATTTTCGCTATTGTGTTTTTTTTTCTTGTTGTTTGTATGTAGATACTTACATAAATATACGTAGGAAGGTATGTGTGTGTGCAATATGGAAGTACGTCAGTGGGTTTTGTGTACAAAGCATAGAAATTAAGTTAAACTCACTGCTCAGCTCTGCTCTGCTCTCTGCTTAATGTGAGCAGCAAGCAGGCAATTGGCGGGTGGTAGGAGTAGTTGACTGGATAATTAACGCAATAATCATCGATGAATGCGTACAGGCACCCGACACCGGCCAGAGTAGCGCCATGCCAGTCGAATGCCAGTCGAATGCCTTTCACTCTACTTAACCTACCTGCCTGCCTGCCAGCCTGCCTTGGCGTATACGCATTAAAATTAAATAGTGGGAAAAATTCAATCAGCTGTTATGGCGTTGCGGTGTTGGGGGTGGAGGGGGAAGCGACAGCTTCACTTGGCTGTGAAATGACCAGCGGCTATTTTTAATCAATTCACAAGCAAATATTCACGCTTACCAAAGCAATGCACAATGGGTTATTGGCGATGCAAAGGATGTACCGTTATGCGTGTGGGCATGGGTGTGTATGAGTGTATGTGTGGATGTGTGTAAATGCGTGTAATTATGTGCTCATGAAAATATTCTTATTAATAGGCTTTGCGTGAATGTTCGGAAGGTGTTGAGGAATTTGATTTTGACACGTGTTGAATGCGTAAACTGTTGGACGGACATAGAGACAATGAACTGGTCCAGCGGATGAGCCACACAAGTGCGCATACACTGGCGAGGAAAACCATTCGATTGGTTATTCTTTACAAGGTTTTTCATGACACATTTTTTCGTTAATTTCATATATAAAATTATTGTTCGTACCATAACAAAAATCATGCAAATTAATTTTTATCAAAATTTTTAATTTCTTTTAAGTATGTTTAGACTTTTTTTGGGTATGCAATTTTATAGCTTGTTTAAGTTTAGTACAATAAAGTGCAAGTTTGAAGTGGCTAGAAACTTCCGTTGATTTTTACACTTTTTTTTACATTTTGACCGTGGAACTTTTCATATTTCGCCTTTAGAAATCTATATTTTATGTGATAGAAAATGCAGAATATTGTTGGCCTATCAACTTATTACAAATCAACGGGAATTTTCATAAAATGCAATTTTTTATGAAAAAAGTTCACAAGACTAAAAATTAAAAAAAATTAAAAAATTTAGCGGGAGTTTTTCGCCACGTCAAACGTGCACTTTATTATTCCAAAATTAATAATAATAAAACTGCAGTATTACACAAACAATTTTCTAATTAAAAAAAAAGTGACTTTTGATAAAATTTTAAATTTTAATCAAAAATTCAAAAAATTATAAAAATCCGGCGGTCGTTTTCAACCACGTTAAATTAAATAAGCTATAAAACTGCATACTAGAAAAATTGCAGAAATTCTTCTAATTTTTATCATACAATTTTGATGATAATTTGTCAGGTTTTCAAAAATTGTGTATGAAGTTTGAAACATTAACTTATATAAAATATAATATATATAAAATTAATGAAAAATCTATATCATGAAAAACCTTGCTAATATTGTGAAAAGGTCACCCAGCATTCGACCAGGTTTTACTCGCCACTGTACACAAATATACTTTATTTTACATGTAATTGTGTACAAAATTGTATACCTACAAAATTTAATACAATATTTTTTAAAATTTATTTTTAATAATTTTTTTTTGGAAAAATTAATCACATTCTATAATATGAATCATGTAAATAGAAATATGAAACCTCTAACGAAATTAACAAAAATTCGGGTATGCAGTTTTGTAACCGATTGAATTTTACTATAATGAAATGTAAGTTTTAAGTGACTTAGAATTTCCGTTGATTGGTTATAATTTTTTTTGGCTAAGGTGCTGAGCATTCCCTTCCATACAAAAAAAATTGTTAACATGCGTGAGCAAGCCCATTTGTGGACTAGTTCTGAACCACTTCGGAACCATCTCAGGCCTTTTTTATTATTTCCAATACCATTTCTTGACTAGTTCTGAACCCTTTGGGGCCTAGTTCTGAATAACTTCATTAGCCTATCCTTTCAAGTTCTTAAACCATCCCGAATTTTTGGGCCAACAGCCCCTCCAGTACGACCGCGCCGAAGTCGTTCAGGTCTTCGGAGAAATGAGCCCCCAGAAATCTGAAAGGCATATTCTACCTCTTCCTTATCCCTGCAGCTCCTACCGATATCGCTATATTGGGATCCATGCCCAGTGGTCAAAGATCATGACTGTCTACAGCAAAGGCAAGCCTTGAAGGAGCAAATTCCATCATACCTACCAATTTTACCCCTACGCCAATTGCAAAGATCTCAGCCTGGAAAACGTTTCAGTAATTTGGAAGTCTGTACGCTTGCCCCAATGAAAGTTGCTGAGAGACAAGTTGAGAACCTGTTCCTATTTATATAGCTTTCAGAGCTATCGGTTTTAGAGCCATCTGTGAAAATCGGAATTTCGTCGGAATTTAGTGCCGTACCAGTCTCTCCGTCACTTCTGCCGGGGAAGTGAACCTTGAAGTTTTGGCTAAAGTCAAGTTCCGCGATCTGATAGTCACATCTCTCTTGTTGCACCCTCTGTCTATCGTTTTATGTTAGCGGCATGACCCCTGTCCCTTGATCGCAGCCGGTTAGACGTCCTAAGCCTTAGAGCGCTCATTCCTGCAGAGCATCTCAAATAAATGTCTATGTTTAGTAGCTCCAAGAGTGTCGCCAGCGCAACTTATGGGGTGTCGAGTGTACATCTCCCGTTACATATAGCCATGCCATCCGTTGTACCTTTTGCAATCGGAGCAGTTAAGATTTGGGATCGGGTTAGAATAGGCGTTACGACCGCTGTAAATACCCAATGAATAATCTGCGGTTACAGACGTCAACGTTTCTTTTTCAAGATAGTTTAGAGTAGAGAATGACTGTTTGGGAGTTTCTAAAATACGTTTGAATTATCTCTTATATACTTACTTATAGATTTGTGGGTTTTTGAAATACATTTGCATTATCTGTAATGCATATGGGCTTTTTTCAAACATATTAGACTTTTTCCGAAATAGATTTATGGATTTCTGAAGTATGATTAGGCTTTTTTGAAATACATTTAAATTTTTCTGAGACATATTTGTAGTTTTCTGAAATACTTTTGGACTTTTCTGAAGGACACTTGACTTTTTAAGAAGTTGATTTGTGGCTTTCTAAAATATATATGGGCTTTTCTGAAATAGATTTAAATTTCTCTGAAATAGATTTGTGGTTTTTTCAAATATAATTGGACTTTTCTGAATTACATTTAAATTTTTCTAAAATAGATTTGACTTTTCTTGGAAAAAATTAGTGGTTTTCCGAAAGGCATTTGCGTTTCTCTGAATTAAAGTTGGAACAGGAGTAGATGCGTTTTAGCGGGTTTAACCCCTAGACCGTTCGCTTCATAAATATATATGGGCTTTTCTGAAATAGATTTAAATTTTTCTGAAATAGATTTAAATTTTTCTGAAATATATTTGTATTATCTGTAATATATTTGGGGTTTTCTGAAACACATTTGACTTTTTCTGAAATTGTGTTTGACTGAAATATATTTGGGTTTTTCTAAAACACATTTGACGTTTTCTGAAATACATTTAAATCATTCTGAAAAGAAATTTGTAGTTTTTGAAATATGTACATACGGGTTTTTGGAAATACATTTGCATTATCTGTAATAAATAAATAAATAAATAAATACATACATATGTAGAGGCTTTTCTCAAATACATTAGACTTTTTCTGAAATAGATATGTAGTTTTCTGAAATATAATTGGACTTTTCTGAATTACATATAAATTTTTCTAAAATAGTTTTGCCTTTTCCTGAAATATTTAGATAAGTGGTTTTCCGAAATGCATTTGCGTTTCTCTGAAATACAGTTGGAACAGGAGTAGATGCGTTTTAGCGGGTTTAACCCCTAGACCGTTCGCTACCGTCTACTTGCACATGTCAGGTTAATAAGGGACTAGTTTTTTTGAGACTACTTCTGGTCAATTTCGCGACTATTTCCAAGACCATTACGGGACTAATTTCGGACCATGGCGGGATCAGTTCGAGACTATTTCTGAAATTTTGAAAAGTTTTTGTTATTTCAACGGAATGAAAATGAAAATATACTTACCGTTCCTTTTTTGCATATATTTGCAACATTTTTGGCAGAGTCAAAAATAGATTCACAGAATTCGTGATTTTGGATCCGATTCATTTGAAACAACGAACACGCCCCATCTTGCCAAAGCCAATAAAGCATTTTGAGCTATTCAAAACTTTAAAACGCCTCAATTGCTTGAAGGAAGGCAGTCGTTTGGCGAACTTTCAAACATTTCTATTAAAGGCCAACGCCTGTAGTTTTACCAAATTCACTTTGTGAGTGGAAGATATCTACAAATCTTTTTGTTGTAGTTTGACTTTGACTTCGGTTTACATTAAGGAACTAACTTACACTTTTGGTATATTTCAAATGACTTGTTTCCAATTTTTCTTTATTGGTGCTATCCAAATTCAATTTGTGTGCAGAAATCTTCATACAATCCATTCACAATGTTATTATTTTGCAACTTTTCTTTTTCAAATAATTTAATTTGATATTCACTAAATTATTCGCCTCACCTTTTCCTATAATAATAATAATAATAATAATAATACAGAACGATTTACTTGACGGTCATGTAGCAAACATTTCATGCAACAATAAAAAAATATTACACACCAAAACAAAAAAAAACAAAACAGTTAAGTGTCATTGCCACATGCAACAGCGCAGACATCAAAATATTGCAAAAACAAAACAAAAAAAAACAAAAAAAAACACCAACAAAGCCCCTGCCAATATCGCTTACCCCCACCTAAGAGAGATAGTCGACCAAACAAAAATTTCCATTGACAGCTTGGCAAAAGCAGCAACTCACACGCCTCGAATGCATTTTTTGATGTGCGCCTAGCAATTGGCGAACATTCTTTACACGAGCACACCGAGTCATTGAAGTCATGAACATAAAATTTATTAAATTAAATTGCAGTGTCTTCAAAACAATTTCCATGCCAACTTCAGAACATTCTGTTTTCATTGCGGCTGTAAATGCTTTTGCTACTTTTGCTCCCTCGAATCTAAAGTACTCGTAGACGCTGGCTTTCGACGCTTCCAGCTGCACTTGGACGAGCAACTCACTACTCGCAAGACTGCATAGAAATGCGAAGAGGAAAGAAGTTTAGTTTTGTTTGGCGAGCATAGCGATTTGCAGGGGAGAGGCCGGTGAAGCGAGTCAGCCTTTCATTTAGTTGATCAGTCGGTTGGGGTTGGACATTTAGGCGGTGTGCGGGGGAACTTTTCGCACATCAGGCGCGTTTAACTCAAAGTTGTAGTTGTTGTTGTTGTTGTTGTTCTTGTTGCAGCCACAATGCAGCGAAATGGCAAAACTGCAATTACCGCCCAAAACAATTACGAACAGTTGTTGCAATGTGCAACGGGCAACGTGCAACGTGCAACATGATAACATTCGTTTGTTTACTTGATGTATTGCAACGTGTAGATATGCATGGGAGTATGGTGAGTGTGTGTGTGTGTGTGTGTGTGTGGAAACACACATGCAGTACTACAAGAATCTGCGGTAAATTGCGCTCCAGCTGGTCTTGTTGCACTTTCTACATTTTTACGAGTATTAATAAATATTTTATTTTTACTTAAGAAAATTTAAGTTTTGCTTTTGTTGAGAATTATTTCTTGCAATAAGAACAAAACAAAAATTGTGTACATCTAGAACCATTAATTTTTTAGTTGGTATTTGAAAGTTTTAAAATAGCTATGCAAATCTTGACTTATTTTTATTTAGAAAATTTTTTTTATTTAAATATTTCGCATAATAGTTAGCTCGTGACTTTTATTTTCAAATGTCTTCTATATTTTGTGATTTTTAGTTTTTCGATAAATTTTCATAAACTGTCGTAATTTTTTTACAAAATTAAAAATTTAGACTTGCATATGGTATTGTGACAGAAAAGTATTTTGGGAGAATTTAAGCTAACTCTAAAAATCCTGAAATAAAATTCAGAATTAAAATTTTATTGTACATTTTTTCAAGTGAGTTAAATTGTCGTAAAATTCTTAACAAAGTTAAAATTTAGATTTATGCTATTGATTGAATAAGTGGGGTATACAAATATAATTTATTTAAAAAAAAATATTGACAATTTTATCGAATTTAAAATTTAGATTTATGTTATTGAATGAACCAGTGTGGCATATAGAGAAATTGGGGGGATTAAAGCTAATTTAATTTTAAAAAATTAAAATTTTATCATGAATTTTTTCAAGTTTGTTTTTCAAAATCTAAAACATAGAGCTATGTTATTGAATGAACCGGTACCGGGTCATAGCGACATTGCAGGTAACTGCATGGCTGATGAGCTCGCTCGGCAAGGTTCCCTGGAAGTAATTTCTCCTTGCAGGGAGGGGGTGGGGGCTCCTTTGACTGCCTACGGGCTTCTCTTGGACAGATGGGCTCTCTGTCGTCTCAGCGAGCGCTGGGAGATTGCCACGACATGCAGAATTGCAAGGTCCCTCTGGCCGAGAGTGGATCGTGGGTGCTCAAAGGAGCTGAGGTCGCTTACTAAGCGGCAACTCTCGACCCTCGTTGGTGTTTTGACTGAGTATTGTCTGTTGGGTATTCATGCGGTTAGGATGAATGTAAGTAGTCTCTGACCCTTTCTGCCGCAGCTGTATGGAGGAGGATGAGGTGGATTCATCTTGTCATTTTCTGCTCAGCTGCCCTGCATTTGCGAGACTGAGATTCAAGTACCTAGGCTCGTACTTCTTTAGGACTCCAGAGGAGCTTTCTGGGGTGGAGATTGGTAATTTGCGTGACTTCATTCGGGGCACGCAACGTTTCTCAGGTTAATCTTTTCTGATTTTCCGATTCACGTCACCGTTCATAAATCAGGTGGTATCATAATGGACTCCTACTATCCTACTATGTCTAAGCGAGTTCCCTTTGCGGGAACAACCACAGTAACCTAACCTAACCTAACCTATGGAATGAACCAGTGGCGCAAATTGACAAATATTTTTTGGGGAATTGCAGATTATTTAATTATAACATAATATATTGAAAATTGCATCGTCAATTTTTGAAATCAGTTAAATTGTCGTCAAATGCCGAATACAGAAATATTTTCGAGGGTTTAGCTAATTTAACTAAAAAAAAGTTTGTGAAATTTTCGAAAAGTGTTTACAAAGATTAAAATTTTGATTTATGTTATTGAATGAACCAGTGGCACATACTGAAAAATATTTTGGGAGAATTAAAACCAATTTAATTACAAAAAATGTAAAATAATGTCAAGATAGTTATACAGTTTTAAAATTTTGGGTAGGGTTTGAACCCCAAAATCACGCTTGGGTGCATCAATGGATTAATCCATACAATGGAACTTTCGATCAAAGATTAAGGAAAATAATTTAACAAGTAAAATTTGATCAATATTGCAAAAATATTTTTGAACCATTTTCACTGTGAGTCATGACAGATGTCTTATTGCTCCTGCTGTTTCTGGATTTTGGGGAAAGGTTTATTATAATCGTTTTTATCACTGTACCTATTCTGTTATTCCCTTATAGTTATAAATGGGAGTTCGAATACTACATCGGATTTTATGATTATATCCTTATTTATTATTTTTCTGTTAAAATTATTTTGTTTGTATATATCCATATACGTACATATACTATACTTATTTTTTATTAGTTTTTTTTTTTGTTTTTTTTTGTTTTGTTTAAAAGAATGTACATTAGGGTGCATCACTCCTCATACAAAACAAAATCGGTACATTTTTCCATCGAACTTCATTCAAATTTAAGACATCGACCAAAATCAATCAGAATAATATTAAAATTTAAGTGAGCTGGAAGGATTTGAAATTACTTATATTTTTTTTCAAAAATGCCATCTGAGATCACAAAACCGTTTAAGTGGAGATTCTCCGCACCAAAAACCCACTCATCAAACCCCCCTCTCCCTCTGGTCCAATCCTGTCGAAACTGCACGTTTCCTGGGCCTCCCCCTAGATGAGTTCGACGACAATGACCATGGGTGAATCCGCTCTTTACGGGGCGTGATAACCGCTACAAAACAACAACAACCTTTTTTTTTTTGGGAAAATTGGTTTAGCCAAAATTTAACCGACTTAGACTTTTAATATATCATTAGAAATTTAATACATATTATCATCCTTATTATTTTACTTCGCAAATAGGATTTTTTGAAGAAATATTTATATATTTTTTTATTATTTATAAAAAAAATCCGCCTTTTCATACACTGTCAATCCGATCCAGTTCACGTTAATCTTAATATTTTTCGAAATATTTTGGCAGAAGTCGTAAAATAAAACAGATTTTATATTTACTTTAGAAATCCGTCACTTTTTTCAACGAGCACCCTAAGGTTTTTTTTTATTTTTATTTTGAGCCCAATTTTTTTTAAAACAAATTGTATCAGACTTTTAAATTCGACAAACATATGGCAAGGACCGATCCACTTCTCTCTTATATTTCGCAAGATTTGGCGTTCATCATTGCGAAATGGGACTTCCATTCATCAGCATTGGACCCATCTGCTTCGACTCTCAATAATAGCACTTGCTACTTCAAATCTTACAAGAAGCTCCAACTCGATTTTTATTTATAAAATATGGAGAAATACCAGAATATAGGTAGTCTTTATATATGTACATATACATATACTTATGTATATAAAAATTTAGCCGTTTTCTTTTTCACAACTTGGCTCAAAAACCGACGAACGTATTTCTTCCAATTTTGGGCACTATATTTCTTAGACCCGTGGCAAGAATATAGCTTATATTTTAATATGATAGGTGGCGCATGAGTCAAGGGCCAAATGTATACCCTAGGTGGCGCTAGAGTCGTTTTAATAAAAAAAATCAAATTTATGGTTCGATTCGGTGGAGAATATTCGAAAGGTATACAAATAAGAACTGTTTTCATAAAATTGTATCCGCTAGATGGCGCTAGATCCGAGTTATTCAGAAAATCTATATTTATGGTCCGATATTGATGATATTAGAAAAATATGTCCCAGGAACGCTTAGAAATTTGATTTCAGTATAAAATGCATATTTATAAAAATCCATTAGATCGATCTGTAGTCAAACCTTACAAAAAAAGCCATAATTATGATTCTTAAGTTGGTGCCAACTATTTTTTTGATGATATTCTATTGTAAAATTGTTTTTGAATTAATCGAAGCTCGGTTCTCAGCTTTAAATATCTGCTATAAGTATATGAAAAAGTAGCAAGCAAACGCAGACGTAGTCGCGGGTATCATCAAGTTTAAAATATAAATTGGATATGTGCTCATTATTTTGATTTATGTCTCTATCATTCATCAAATATTACTTGTCATTTAATTGACAGTACTGATTTGAATTGTTGTTCCTTTTGATATCTAAACCGATAACTGATTTCATACAAAAATTTTATCGGTATCGAAATACAGAAATTGCCTACATCTCTATTCCATCTATTAAACGCTACGTTGATATTAGCTCAGGCATTTTATATTAATAAGTTAACGATATCTGCAAAGTAGAAGGAAGAATATAAAATGTAAATATTTAAAAAAGGTTTGAAAGTAGACACCACCTCTACTCTAACTCATTTGTATTACACTCCTAAAGACATACATTTGTATCTACATATTTTGTGTTACAAATTCTGTCTAGTAACATCAGCAGCCATGTTTCGCCGCCGGCGAATTGCAATTATGAGAAATGTAAAAACTGTTGTAAACGATTTTCGCGGCTACACAGATTTCTTATCAGCGAAATTGTAGCATGAATGTCAAGTAAAACAGCCAACAATGTCTGCGGCTGGAAATATCGGGTAAACAAAAATAATAATTTATGGAAAGTAAATGAAAGGAAAGAGAAAAAATGTATAAAAAGAAAAACAATATTAAAACAGCTTGAAACAACGCGCCGTCGTCAACTAATTACTGCTACAAAATGTTTTAATTCCAAACTAAAAAAAACCAAAAAAAAAATAACTAAAAGATCAACATAAAATCTACAAGACAGCAAATAACAAACCGTTTACAATCGACAGTAGCAACTAACAGTCTGCCCATGAAGTATGAAAAATATTAACCACAACTTCAACGACTTGTGCAACACTTAGCACCAAAAACAAAGCAACAACAATGAGCAGTAGTAGTAAAATAGTAGTAAAAGCGCGTTAAGGCTGTGCTACGTCTACGCCGGCGGCAATACAGCGCTGCCTCTGCCTCTGAGTGCCGATGAGCGCAAGCGAGTCGCGCAGACCAAGAAGGCAGTCAACCATCATATAAGTTGTAGTTGGAGCGCAGACGTCCCTATCTAGTCACTGCGAGCTGCCAAAGAAATATTTACAATAAAAGCAGAAGCGCAAAAAAATTAAAAAATAAAAACATGGGAATAATAATTAAAAAACAAAGAGAATGATAAATAAAATGTCAAAAAAATGCAAAACAAATTCCACTCTAACCTCCGCCCCATCAAAACAAAAAACAAAACACTCCTCACGCTACGAACTACTCGAATTTACAATGCAATGCAAACTGCAGATTTTCAGTTGAAAAATGAAAAATGAAAAATATAAAAATTAATCGCATTGGCATCGAAAAGCTGCAATAAAGAACACAAACTACCAACAGCACCACTACAACTACAACAGCGCACTTCCCCTCTCACTCACGTACAGTGTAATCACGCACACACACACACATCACATCCTCTGCCCCTTTGCCGGCTTTGCACTTCCAGTGTGTGTGTGTGTGTGTGCGCCCTCGCTCCTTCGTATTGTTCGATCTGTCTCTTTCGCAGTTAAATTTGTATTTGTATTTGTCATTTGTCGTTTTCATTTCAATTTCATTTTCATTTCCATTTCCATTGTTTCGTGACCGCTCCGTTCCTCTGCATTTCACATACACAACTTTGTGCCGAATTTCATTTCCTCCTGAGCGCAGTTGCTCTCTTCTCACAATGAATTCCTTTCGTTTCGTTAGCGCTCTAAATCACCATAACTCCGCCCATTTTGCGTGTTTCACCTACCGTTGCGTTTTATTTACTCCATTGGTGAGATAAATTCGCTGGGAGTGCTTTTGCGTTGGTGTTGGTGTTGGTATTGCTGTGCGTGTGTTTGTTGGAATTTCTGGCATTGCTGGTAAATAAATACGAGCGCAATTTTGTTGATTTCATTTTGGATTTGGGATTTTGTTGTTTTGTGTTTTTTGTTTTTTGTTTTAATCTGGTACAATAAATTTTTGGTGTTGCTGTGTTTATGTTGGTTATTTTTTTATTGTTGGCTTCCTTTATGGTATACGTATATGTATATGTATATGTGTGTGTGTGTGTGTGTGTGTGGTTGTGCGTTTGGATGTTGTACAATGTTAGCTCTGTTTCGCTATTGCATTGCTGTTTTTGTGATACGTTGAAAGCTAAATATATGAATTCAGACATTTGTAGATATGTAGATACGTACATATTTATAAATGTATGTAGAATTTTCAGTATTAAAATTAAGATTTTCGCAGTTCATTGATGCAAAAGGCGAGAGAATTGTTGGAGTATATTACCTATGCATATTGAGTAAAAATTTAGATTTTAGTCTTCGTTATTTGGTTGAAGATTGGTCGACGTTTCCATCAATAAATATGTATGTATGTATGTATGTACATACATACTACATATATATGTATGTCTGTATAACTGACATTAGGAAAATGGCGCCGTCAAATGTACATACATATATTCCTATAATCAATTTAATTTTACATATGTAGGTACGTCGGTGTAGTGTGAAATATAATTGCAAAAATATTATTTTTTAGGATTCCTGTACGTTTTGGATGGCTTGGTGGGGAGAAGTAAAATCAATTAATAACATTGATATCTCAGCTTGCTTCTGACGCAATCAAAACTACTTTTTTAGCAGTTTTTAATTTTTTAAGACAAACATCCCTTATATTTAGTGAAAACTCATAAACACCAAATTTTTACATGTTTTATTTAGTGCCTCAAATTTGCAATATCCCAAACTTGCACGAAAACTTTTGATTTGATGTTTGCGGCAACTCTGTAAAGAACTTACTACAATCCATTGTAAATTTAAAGCTACATGCGGAAATAGTATAATACTTTTTTTTAAATTTTGTAAGTATGATGAAAATTTGTTAAATTATTATAAAATTGGCATAAATGTTCAAACTTTAATTGAAAAGTAGAGAAAATTAACAAAAAAATAAACATAAATTAGAGAATATTTGTCAATATATGATGCGAAAAATGTAGATTACAAAAAAGTTGCATCACTTCCAATTTCACCATTCCAAAAGTAATTTGACATTTGCTGATTGATAATTATAATCTGATTCTGATCTGATCTGACTGGTTTCTGGTGTGGAGAAATTGGACGAAAATTGTTGCCATGAAACGCCAAGCAACTTCTTTGTAATCTACGTCCTTTTAAATGTTGCTTCTATAATTTGCATCGAAGTATATAAATGCAACTGATGATGGCATTCAATTCTTGCATTTTTGGCACCAATTGTATTGAGAACACTATTCACAGAGTATACTTAATAAGAAATCGGAAAACTTTATTTTCGTTATAAACTTCGAATGCCATAATACTTTTAGTACTCTTAGTACCAAGAAGATAGAAGAAAGAAGTTATAGCCAAAAATACAACAAAAAGGTATGCCATTTTTTCGATTTTTTAAACATTTTTTGAAATAAAACTAACTCTAACAATTAGATAATCGATAGGAATGTGAGCGTTTTGGATATCAAAAATTGCATAATTTTATGCTAAACTCAGTTCAGTTTTTTTACTTTCAATTTGTAAAACAGTGTGGAAAAACATTGAGAAAAGTCAGCTTATGTTGTGATAAACCTATGCCAAAATTACAACACCCTTTACTTAAAAATCTAGATGTGATGGATAAATTTTACGCCATTTTCAGTATCAGCGGACAAAAGTCCAAATCCATGATGTTATTTCTGGTTATTGCACCGTGAAATAAAAAGTTTTTGGTAGATTTTCAATTGAAAAAGTGAATGTAGCTAAAATTTAAATTTACCGCTTTTATTACATTGCAATAACTTTTACATTATCTGTCCAATTTAAGCGTTTTTGTGCTTCACATTTTCGCAATGACATTTTCTTTTCTTGTGGATTTGATTTTCAGTTACAGTTGTGTTAGTAAACGCTTAGTGCAATATATATTAAATAAATACTTTAATATTTGTCATATTAAATTTGGAATGAAATCATAGCATAAGAAACGACGAAATGAAGAAATATCATTTGGGTGTCACAGAAGATGAGCAGAATTTGAAACTTATATTTGAAAATTAGCGATATGACTGCAGTCGTGAGGTGGACTAGAGCAGCACAGGATTTCAAATAGAAAACAGGCAGTAACTGCTTCCCATCATTGGAGCGGCCATATTCTGTGGCAGGCAATCATTTGCACTCCGAGGACGTCGAGATAATGGGCGTCTATCTATGGAAATGACAATACACAACGGTAATTTCTGAGACATCTTCGTTTTTTCGTGGAAATTGGAGATTGAAGAAACTCAGATAATTCGTGCAGATTTCGTGGATTTCATCCCTGTAGAAGATGTGACTGTTGCTAGTCTTTCATAAACGCAGCTTACTATTGTGAATAAACTTTAAGGAGATATTGGTTTAATGAAAGGTCAAGGTGAATACCAAGACAGTAAACTGAATTTTTTGTTATTCGCTTACGATATTTCATCTATTCGGAACTGTATGGGATCTGTCAATGCAGTTTCCAATTTTTTCCGGTTATCCAACAAGGCAAGAAATCTTTTGAAGAAACTTATCCTTACAGGAAACTCTGGATCTAAGGATATACGACTTCTAAAGTTTTGCAAAACACAAGGGGTCGAGAAACTGCCTTCATTTAGTTTGTTTTATGAAATAAGGAGCGACGAAAAGCGTTTATCGAAACCCTGGACATTTGCGGTAGGAAATTTTATGAACACATACACCGATTTCTGTGAACTGGTGCACAGCTACCATTTACAGTGTCATCGAGCGAATGATAATTTTCATATTTAAGAAGAATGAATCCCTATTACTCCTTTATTAACCACTGCTAATTGCGTTCTTTTTGGGAATTTTCCATCACTTCTTCGCGCATCTCGGTCGGTATAGCAGCTATTTCGGTACGAATATTGGTCTTGAGCTGGTCAATGGTCTTCGGTTTGCTTGTGTAAAGTTTACTGTTTAAATAACCCCACAAAAAGAAGTCTGGGGACGGGGGTTAAATCGGGGATCTTGGTAACCAATCAATATCACCTCCTTTTGGTTGTGGGTTGCTGTATGCCTTGTTGTAACCAGAAGTCAGTCAGACCTTTTTCATGCATTTTTGGATACACAAAATTGGCTGGCCAACATCCACCGATATCGACTGTTTCAATTTCCTTGAGGAAAAATGTCCCAATAATCGATTTTGCATACACGTCGACCCAAACAGTAACTTTTTGATCATGTAATGGTGTTGACATAAAATGCAGAAATTCTCTCAATGTGCTCGCGTCTAAGTGAGATTCCCGTCAATTTCGCGGCAGACGAGTTGGGAAGGAAAGGGACGGAATTACCTATGATAAATTCTGTCCCTAATCTCCTGCAAACACAGTTTGAAGGCAAAACTCATCGAGGAGGTGAATATCAGGCGGGCCATGAAACTCCCCTGTATGACAACCAAACAAGTTTGGGGCCAATGGTTGATTTAAAGCAATCCAAAGCGCTGATCCCCCTTTGGCCGACCTTCTCTCAAACCAATGGTCGGCGCAAAAACCGGGTACTATCTTATGGGCACACACTGTAAGAGATCGAGATGTCTAACTAACGATTTCTCTCAAAGTTGGAGGGGCGAAGAAGAAGTGGAGAGCATCGAACACTATCTCTGTCACTGCCCAGCCCTGTCTAAGACTCGAAACCAATTCCTAAATGGGTATTTTCTAAACTGATTGGCCGACCTGAGCTCAGCTAGCATTCCCGATCTTCTGTGCTACGTAAGGCGCACTTGGTGGTTCAATTTCTAAGGGAAGGAAAGAAGAAAACGCATGGCACCTGCCTGAGGTATCAAAACGGGGTTTGTCAGCCTACGTGCGCATCCGTGGACTTGTATGGTTGCAGGCGCTCTAACCTAACCTAACTTAATGGTGTTTCATGAATCTCGTGAGAATTTTCTGTCCACCAAATGTGGCAATTTTGTTTATTGCGCCTCGCGGATCATTAAAACCTGCATCCAAAGTCCGGTGTGGTTTCCGACATTCGGCACGTTCTTTCGGTGTGTACTGCTTTGAAATTTCCACAAACGAGTCCAAGAAAAAAGTAAATCGGTTGACAAAAGACGAAGTTAATCAATGCATACATACCGAACGCACAAATGACCCACCCTGAATATAAATGTAAATTAAAAAATAAATGTATAAAAAATATTCTTTTACATGCCAGCTGCTAGTAATTCGAATTAAATTACGCAATTTAGCGATCTTATAAATTTTTAATTTGCATCTCCCCTTCCCAACAATTTTTCTGAATCCGCCACTGATTTAGTACCAGAATACGTTGCCCTGCTGCGGAACTCCTTCTGTGAAGACCAAAGTTTAGGTTCACAGATCATTTCGGAACACTCAAAAAAAAAAAAAAGAAGACATTATCTGGATGAAAGGAAAACAAAATTCAAACAGTTATTATAATAGTGGTGAACAAAATATTTCACGAAATTGCATTTTTGCAAATATATTTTACATTTTTTTCTACCCATTGCGTGGTTTTTTTATCCCTACCAAACCCCCTTAACCCCTTTGAGTGCGCGTCTGATTGCTAGGGACGAAACGGTCTACGTGAGGCACATAGCTGGTCAGTGTAGCCACACCTAAAATTTATTTTTGTTTATTTGTTACGACCAAAGCCTTGAAATAAATAAATCTTAGCTCTCCAATGTAGACCATCTTAAATGACACCATTCGAAAATTTCAAAGATAAACCAGCCAGCCTTTCCGAACTGAGCGTGATTGAGTAATGCCGCTACAATAACAACAACCCGAATCCCATATATTACCACTCATCTAGAACACTGCCTTTAAAATCTTCCAAAGGAAGAAGTTTTATGCTTGAATTAAATCTTATTGATCTCCTTTGTAATTATTATTAAATCTCGAGCACACAAAACATGCAAAAAAAAAAACAAACAACACAAAAAACAATGTCACTTAATGGCTTCCCATACCATGCGTTGTGATTTGCCTGCAATTTTTTTTTTTATTTTTTTTTTTTTTTGCACTCAAAATTGAAAATCCCTAAAAGTTCCATCATTGCAACGGCTGCCATTTAATGACATCTGAAAGCGAGCACAAAGGACAAGCGACAAAAAATCAATTCAGAAAAAGTACTAACTACTACAACAACTAAGTAAAAGGACCATTATAGCAAAATTTCGCAAGCAGTAAAATGTGAAGGAATAGAAAAACTACGAAAAAGGCGTGGCCGCGCATTGAAGTTGTACCCGCTGAGTGCAATGCAGCAGCATTTTCGCCGTTATTTGTTGTTGGTTTTGTTTGTTTTTTTTTGCATTCTGCAGCAAAATGAAAATCGCGCCAACAGACATCCTGCCAAGTAAAATTTCGCAACGAAAGACAACGACCGGCAAACGGGAGAAGAGAAATGAAAAGAGAAACGGGGCGAAAAAAAACAAAGTCAGGAAAATGAGTTGAATAAAAGCGGGCGGCGAGGAAAGAAGCAAGTGAGTTTGCAGCAACAAAAACCTGACAAAGAAAATTAGACGAGAAGAGTACAATAAAATAAAACCTCGGTTAAAGGGTACCAATTTCTATATAAATACAAACAAACATACATACAAACATACATAGAAACATAAATATGTATTGTGAATATTCGCATTTCGATGGCGGCAACTGACGTGGGACATGGCGTTGAGGATTTAGCGCCACAAAAGTGCAGAGCAGAAAGGAAAATTGCATTTCGCAGCTGCTGTGCTCGAATACAGACGAAAAAATTCACAAAGGCAGCGTCAGATTTTCATATATACGAACATAGATACAACAAAGCTTTTTGCGCACAGGCCCCGACACTGGTGGCCAGGATGCAGGAAAGGACTTAGAAAGTTTTATTGTGGGCTGGTGGTGGTGGTAGGGAAAGTGGAGTTAAGAGTGGCGAAAGTTTTGCAACATTACAATATGACAACCAAAGATAGACGACAGAATTTGAATGAAAGTACAAATGCAACTCCACACTGGCAACTCACACATCGATGGTCCTGTAGAGAAAATAACTGGGTGCAAAAATCGTTGAAAATAACTGCTGGATTCGAATAGAATGAATGAAATGATTGTACAATTGAGCTATTATCGCGGTCTATAATATAACGAACTAATATTTTAATTTAAGCATTTGAGTGGCCACGAAATATATGAAATTTGCTAATGTGCTATATTTCTGTGCTTCCCGCGCCTTTTCTAATAGTTTGGCTATGCAAAATTTACAAACAAAAAAAAAATATACATGGAGTTAAATACCAACGTCTGTTAAGTAAA
The DNA here is from genome assembly GCA_951828415.1 of Anomoia purmunda. Classification (NCBI taxonomy): domain Eukaryota; kingdom Metazoa; phylum Arthropoda; class Insecta; order Diptera; family Tephritidae; genus Anomoia; species Anomoia purmunda. The sequence goes on from OX639994.1 coordinate 126,481,382, forward strand.
TACGTTATGAAGGAATAACAATACAAATAATTTTATGTAAAAGGAAACCAGGAATATTGTCCTCATATAAACTTTTACAGTCTGTCTAGTAGAAGCGTGATCGCCATAACTTGGAAACTATTTGTCCGATTCCTTTCAAATAAACAACATTTTACACGTTTATAATATTTATTGTACGCAATACTTTTAATATCATGTATAGTCACCGCCATTCGCTATTATGGCCTCACACCTCCGACTCATACTTTGCACTAAGTTCTGAGCAAGTTGCCGAGGCAATCGTTTCCAAATCAGCCGAATTTGTCTTGACAACTGTTTTGCTGTCCATATCGTTTTTCCTCTGAGTTTCTGCTTTACTATTGCCCACGCATTTTCTATCGGATTGGCATCAGGCGACTGTGAAGGCCAATCTAACACCTCAACACCATTTTGCAGTTTCCACTCTGCACACATTCGACTGCGATGTTTAGGGTCATTGTCTTCTTGCAAAATCCAAAAGTGTCCTCTTCTCCCGAACATCTTCGCAGCTGATGGTAATAAAGCTGTTTGATAAATTTTGTTCATCAAAACCGCATTCAAGTTGCTGGTAAACACGAAAAGGCGTCCAAATCCTTTTTCTGAGAAACATCCCCAAACATGGACCTTCACTGGGTAGTTAACAGTTCGTTGGAGCAATCGATTGTTAGCGGTACACCAAGATCGATTTATGTTACTATTTGCCCAAAATGAAGATTCATCCGTGAATATTACATTATTCCAATTCCGTTCTGAATTGGCGCAGGCCCAGGCGAGTCTTTTTTCAACGTGTGATGATGAGAGCAACGGTTTTTTAAGAGAGCTGCGGTATTTGACGTCGTTAGCGCCTAAACGTTTTCGAATCGTCTCTACCGATATTTGAACAACACTTTTCTCTACAACTTCTTTAGCTTTACGCAACGATAAGCCCGGCTTCGTCGCAAACAAATCAAGGATCTTCTTGTCCTGCTTTGGTGAGGTCTTTTTTTCAGGGCCCCGCCCAGGCAAATCGTCGACATTTTTTACTTATAAATACCGATTCGTCCACTTCGTTACGAATAACTTCGACTTCTTCATATATTTTGCTGCAGCTGAACGTGACATTTTCGGCCCTCTAGGGTGTAGACAAAGAAATACAGCTTCAAATCGCTTCTCGTACGCGGAACTCATTTTTTAAAACAACGTGCACTTTGTAATAGTTTCACGAAACTGACAGTTTTTGCAATGCGTACTACAAAAATTATGTCGCTACCAAGGTGCATTCAAATTATTTTGATAACGGCACTCTATGTGCAAATTTTGCCGATCACGCTTCTACTAGACAGACTGTAACCCCATTGCCCCCCATTCCTAAGATTTTAAATGGATTATAGGATTTAAAATTTTTCAAAACTGATTATTTTAACGGCCAAAATCAATTTGTCCATCAAATAAAATCTAATCTTGTATTCTTGAAGTCTTTCGCTTCGTTTTTACTTCTTTATGAACTGGTTTGGAAGATACCTTATCTTACAGTTTCAAACTAACATTTTTCGTCAATGCAAAAACATAATTCCTACAGCGCTATAAAAAGACGCACCTAGTTCTCGTGAAAAAGGTCTAATAAACACAAAATTTTAGGCCTTGTCGATTTTGGGCTCAGACAATATAGTTTAAATTTTTATTTCTATACCTGATCTGCTTTTGTAGACAGTTGGAATAAATTTACCATGTACATATATAAAACTTCAAATCCTGTTAGAGTCAAAATGGTACATGATAATTTCGCTTTCAAAAACCGAGAAGCATATCAAACCTTCATAAAAAAAAATTATTAAAAAAATGCAAGCACTCGTATTTAAATTATAACTTTGTATGAAAATAATAAAAACATTTTCTTCATGCCCGACATGTGTGGGATTTTAGGGGGTTTATGAGTAGGAGAAAATACTACCTAAAATACTCTATAAATCAGAACAAAATTAGTGGATTTCTCCATAATTTTTTTCCAATAAGAGCCTCTTCTTATTACTACAGGGTATACCTTTCCAATCCTTCAATGTTATTAAGGAGGTGACCCGTAGAAATAAGGTGAAAACTTTTTCAATAAATTCTAGTAGATGAACTGTAAAATTAAGATGAAAATTTATTCAATATAATTAAGAAGGGAATCTTGGTTTTCACTAGAATTTCTCCCTAATTATAATAAAATAGGTCGAAGATCTTGTCCATTTAAAATTATTGGCATCTAATTTTTTTGGGTAGATTATTTTCTCAAAATAAATATCACACTGTTTTTATAAAATGTTTATTATTTAATTATACATACTTTACCTATAATGATAATAAGTTTAAGTATCTACAAATTATTATTACTTGTTTTACATATTTTCTCATAATATAAGAGCAATTTTAATAATAATAATAATTTCATGAAATTTAATATATGTTCAAACCTTTATTGTACAACTGGTCGTTTCAATATTAAGGCGCACGAAATTCATTGAGAGAAAAAGAAAGCAAAAATTAAATTAAAAAGGGCTCTAGTAAAAATTAGAGGATTTCCTTATTAGTTTACTTTGTATAATTTGTAACATAAAAACGAGGAACAGCTGCAAAATTTTAAACAAAATTTCATATTTCGATCAATAAATTTGAGAAGAAAGTCAAACCAATAGTAAGAAGATTTTTTAGTGAAACTTTCTTCTATTTTACCCCCTCTTGCAATGCTTGACCATTGAGCTTTTTTTTGACGTCGATCTCTTTAATTATAGGTGAACTTTTTAGCTCTGCGTGCTCGCTCGGGCATCGCCGTTCTTGTGAGAAAATGCTTGTCGAGGAATCTCGATAAATCAAAGAAACATTTTACTGTTTGATATTTTGGTATACATAATAATAATATTAGAAGCCATTTTATAAGTCTGCCATTAAAACTTTCATTAAAACGCTCTATCGGTAAGACGGGATCATAAGAAATCTATAATTTGGAGTAAAATCAACTAATTTCAAACTTTTCATGTTTGTTGCTCTTCAACAGTTCAGTGGATTCCAAGTGATATTTTTTGTTGATTATAAAGCAATTTTGTTGTTGTTTTATAAACAAAACAAATTATGTTTAGCATTGCCATTGAGATCACTTAAAGGTGGGTTGGAAAAAAGGGCCGGGAAAATTAGATTGATAGCGCTTTGCCAAGCAGGTGGGCGAGTAGGGTTCATATATTCTGAATAACTATGGTAAGGGTGGAAATAACTTTAGACATTCCAAATAAAATTTTGTTTATTGTTTTAATCGATACGTATGTATATCACCTTAGAATATCGGGTTAAAGTTTCAACAGCTAATTCTCGAAATTGTGGGAGAGATGAGGCTAGGAGGTAGCTGGCGCCAAGGCCGCCGAGCTCATGACCGCAAACTTTCAACTCGAAACCATGTTTTCTAAAATTATGTAAATGATACCAAAAAACTAGTCAACCGATTGTCATCATCTAACATTTATTTTAAAGAGCATATACAATTTTTCTATATAGACTGAAGATTTAAAAAATAAATAATTTTCAGACCCTTTTTGACTGCATATAAAACGGAATTAAATCGTAATGTTTTTTGGGAGCCTGTTTTAAAAGTTTAATTTTCGAATATCGCATATATTTTGGTCTATCTACGATAAAAAGCCTATTGAGTAAGGAAATGTTTGGTTTGTTGACTTCAGTTGAAAATTGCGGCCAGCATCGCTTACGACGTCAGCGGCGACATGACTTACAAGATTCTTGAAAAATTTGTTCATTTTCAATTTTCACTTGTGTAAAAAAGTTTTTTTTAGCCTCAGACATCACTCTAAATAAATACTATACTTATTTGAGAATAAGTGTCTTTATTACCCTACAAATCAAATGGTAAAAAAAAACTTTTTTCCGGCATCTGAATAAGTTACAGTGCAATGGATAAAACGAGCTTCACGAGACAAATGGTTGTAGTTGTTTTTGTAGCGGCTAGTCACGCCCCGTAAAGAGCGGATTCGCCCATGGTCGTTGTCGTCAAACTCATCTAGGGGGAGGGCCAGGAAACGAGCTGTTTCGACAGGGTTGGACCAGAGGGTGAGGGGAGTTAGATGAGTGGGTTTGTGAGGGCATGTGAATAGATGATTGGTATCGTGCGGAGAATCTCCACATGCCGGACATGAGTTGGGTATGTCAGGATTGATTCTGGATAGATAGGAGTTGAGCCTACTACAATATCTAGATCGCAATTGTACCAGAGAGACGCGGGACTCGCGAGGCAGCACGGGCTCCTCATCCGCTATTGGTGGTTGTTGGGCTCCTATTATGGCATTTGCAAGGCGAGAGTCGATGGTGGTGGTGACTGTCTCTCTGTGGATGTTACTTAGGACCCGCCGGTATGCCCCCAGTTCCAGCGGTTGCGTTATATATGGCTGGATTCCGCCCTTCAGTTCTAGGAGATGCCTTCTGATGTGCCTGGGTGGTAGCTCCACTGCAAGCAGATGCCTGTTTGAGTGCCCCGAGCGGTGACACCCAGCAAGGAACCGCTTGCTGAGCACCAGGTTGTGCTCCTTAACGCGGAGCACATTGACCTCTTGGTGGAGATGTTCCTGAGGCGACATCAGCAGGCATCCCGTCACCATGCCGAATGCGATGTTCTGACAGGTCTGCAGCTTCATCCACTGTGTCCTACTGGTTCCCGGCGACCACACTGGTGCAGCATAGTCAAAAGGTTCGCATTTGGACTCCGATTCTGGTTATTGAAGCTGGAGGTCTCTTAGAGCAGGACTTAGCGTTTTTGAATATATTATTATTTAAAAAAAAAATTCAATTGAATTAACAAATTTTTAATTTTTTAATTAAGCATAAATTTTTATTCATCCTACCAAGTAATTTTGATTAACGTGTGGATTTTCATGCATCATTCAAATAATTTTGAATAACAAATAAATTTGTATTCAATATTTTTCAGTCATTAAAATTATTTCATTATAGTTACATTCGTTGCTCAAAATTATTTTAATGGTGAATGAAAATCGAATCGTTTTTAAAAATTACTTGAATAACGAATGTTAATTTATTCGTTTGTTCAAATTATTTTTTCCGTAATTGAATTATTCAGTTTTCTGACAAAGCATATACCTATATAATATAATATATAATATATAATAAAGATTTTTTTTGAAGGACAGGCTCTAAGTCTGTTGATGCTGATTTATTCTGGATACGTAAGACTTGAGCCTGTTACAATATTCAGATCGTAGTTGGCCTCAAAAAAAACCGGAAAACTTGTGAAAACTTTTCCTCAACTATAGGCGGCGGTTTGACCCCAATGACAGTATTCGTAAGGTGAATGTTGGTGGTTTATGTCTGGATCTGGTCATTTCGAATGAACGCCTAGGTGGCGGGTCTTCGGCAAGCACAAGCAGGGGCCCCGTTTGGATGAGTACGATGGTGGCAATCACCGAGGACCTGTATTTCCACCGCACCGGAATGACGCGAGTTTTACCCGGTCAATGGCTGCCGTTTCAGCGATCTAACCCAACCCTGCAGGGGCATCGTTGCTTGCGCTTTTACAAATATCTGGTTGGCATTGAACGCTTTCCTGGCAAAGCCGAAATGAAAAGGACTTACATACATAAGTTAACGACAAGGAAAATATTCAAATTCTCAGCATTGACTTCATTTTTCTATGCCGCCGTACCTCTTACTATACTAACCGATGTTTGTACGCAAGGAAGTATTCATATTTCTGCAATCGCTGAAATATGAGGCGCTTAGAACCTGCAACTTCCCGAAATCAGCGCTCACACAAAGTTGTAAAATTGTTAGGCAGCATCGTCGCTTCCACTGACTTTTATCAGCCAACTTTGGCGTTGACGTTGGCGTTGGCGCTGGCGTTGAGTTACACGCGCGCAAAATGTGCAAATCATCAACTTGGCTTTCAGCTTTGCAATTCGGTTGGGGAAAAACTTTTTCATTTGCTGCAACTCTTCAATGTTGCAAATAAGGAAATTATTCGCGTTGCGTTGCGTTGCAACCTCTAGTAAAGTATGTTGCAAATGTTGCAAAAATTCAAAATTACAAAGTAGGTGGGTGGGTATGCGTAGTGTGAACGGAGTGATGCAGTTTCTAGAATATGCCGCGAAGTTTTCTTTTTTGTTTTCGTTTTCGCTAAAAAGATGTGAAAGGATTTTGATTTAGTTTGATTGGGTGGAAATTGCTTGAGAGCTCTGTCTTCAAGTCGCAGACTCTTCTCGTATCATTTTAATAAGAAAATATAAGCATCACGCATTTACGGCAGTCGCTGAGTTTTTTTGCGTTAGGTGGTGCCAATTAGGAATCTAAGATTAAGAATAGTTTGCATTTGTTCCACAAAGTTTCGAATGAAATATACCACAATCATTTTCGCTTAGACTTTATTTTGCTCCTCGTTTGTTCTACGAAATCGTCGATTTCGTAATTCCGATTCCTCATTCTTTCTGGAGAACTTCTAACCACCACTTTCATTACACTTACCGGTTCTTGATTTCAACGAAATTCCTCTATCTTGAAACTTATTTCAGTCGTTGGATGAGCTTCCACGAACTGTTTCTAAAGTATTTTCGTTGACTTTATTCAGCGATTGAATCAGACAAATACCTTGCCTTCATTCCAAACAGATCGATGATTGTGGCTAGCAGAACACGGAGATCGAATTATCTAACTTCTCCGACATCCGCTTCTGCGTCAGAAATTTAGCAATGAAATGCACTCTTTAAAGATGGCAAAAACATAATTTTCAGTAGACAGCAGTTAGGTCCACCTACAGAGTTTTCTTTGGTTTGCCCCTACACATTATTTATACATAGAAGCATCGATCGAGAGTTTATATTTAACACCATTTATCTGTAATTTTTCCCAACACTACTTTCTGTCATTAGAACCCATCTGGGACTTAGTTGCCAACATTGATATTAATTTTTACTTGCTAATCTTCTAGTAATTTATTCTGGCAGGCGATATACAAGGGCAGCGCTAACATCGCTGATGTTAAAATCGATATTTGTTTTCCGATCTTGTGGGTAGATTGACACACACTGTACGGACATGGATATTTTTGCAGGCTGGTTTCTTTCATGAAAGCGACATATAATATATATTTTTTTTGATCGTTTATCTGCTTGTGAATTAATTAGAGAAATTTGTGGGTCTCTAAGTTTAGAAATTAATCAGGAGGACGAGCACATACGGCTTAGTAAGTGGAAATGCCAGTTAGGGCTAAAATATCTTCCGTTTTCTGTTTATGGTTTCTCTTGCCACGTTGGATCGATTTCGTTAATAATTTTACAGCAATGTCCATAATGCTCAAAAATATTGCCTCTTTCGAAGTTTTGTAATTTCAACTTATTCCTATTTATAAATTATGTAGATTCATTGTTATTCACATCCATATATTAATGGGTTTTTTTGAAGAACTTCTTCAATTTTATAAAATAAAATGAAACCACCTTCCTCCCACTCCCAGGAACAAATCTTGTGATCGGGCCTGAAATTTATTTCCTTGAAAAATTTCACTATGGGTCGTCTGTCACAAAAACTTCAGGCGATTAATAAAAATCTCCAAACATAATTATAGGAAATATGTATAGTAAGGATGTACCTAATTTCTTTGCTGCTTTCGCCAACTTTCTAACTTCATCGAGATCTTGATTTTCAGAGTGCAGAACTCGCCTCAATGATAAAGCTAGATAATGAATCGAATCGAGCACTTATCAAATTACTAACTATGTCCTCATACTATTTACATTTATGCAAAGTCATACATATATTTAAAGGTTTAAACTATTGCAAATAAACAAAGCATTTTAAAAAATTATAGATTTTTAATATGGCACCTGGCAACTGATTCCGTATAACGGTACAAAGTTGACCTGCAACTCTGAATAATTTGTGACTAGATGCACTCGATGGAGGAGCACTAGAAAGTGTGTGCTTCAAAAAGTATTAAAAATGTGGCAATTTTTTGGCAGCAGATGCCCAGTGCGAAAATGAATTATGAATGATTTATTTCAGTTTTATTACTGCAAATTATATCGCTATAGTGTAAATTCGAAAGGTTTATTTGACTTTTTTCTATAGACTATAAAGTTTTTGAAAATCCAGTAAATTCGAGAACTATCATATTCCCCAAACCCCAATGAAAAATTTAGCAACGTTTATTAAAGCGGAATATATGTACATATTTCTGCCATGAAAACAAAACTTCTCACAAAAAAACATTCGCCGTTCAAAGTCGGCGTAAAACTGTAGGTCCCTCAATTTGTGTTACAACATCAAGTCGTACACCACAAATTGTAGGAGAAGTTCGGTCAGTTCGGTTATGCCGCCAATTAAGTAAGTAAGTAAGTAAGGCGTATTATGAAAAAAAAGTTCAGTGTGTATCAGTTTGAATTGAATACTTATGTCAAGAAAAAGTTTTGGCTGTAAACATTTGATTACTTGATGTCCGATCTTTTAAATCTTTATGTCGCTGAACAGATTTTTCCCTTAAAAGCTGTTTTGAGTATTCTGATCTATCTATTATTTGAGTATTGCGATCCATTATTTCTACGTAGGAATTGATATTCAAGTTTATACTTTCTCGGGAAATATATATGTAACTATCTCAAACCGCATTGGCCTAAGAAAAATTCCTTGAACTTGGTAATATTCCCGCTGTTCCGCTATAGCCGTATATTTTCCACAAACGCAGACAATGACAAAAATAAAACATGCTAACCCGAGTACTTCTAATTTAAAGTTTTAAGGACTAATTGGTTCTCCATTTTTATTTTTCAATACTTTCTCCACCATTTTTGAAGTAAAACTTCAAACGATCGTAACGAAAGTAGCTTCAGAATCAATAATGCTACTACTAATTTCTACCACTATTTTTACTCATTTCTGCCACTATTTATATTGATGCTGCTACTAATTTCTACTTTTACCTTTTCTACCACTATTTTTACTAATTTGTTCTACTATTTTTAATAATTTCTACTACTATTTTTACTGATGGTACTAAAAATTTCTACCACTATTTTCACTAATTTCTTTCACTAATTTTACTAATTTTACTAATTTCTTCTACTACTTTTTACTCATTTCTACTACTATTTTTACTGATGCTACTACTATTTACTATGACTACTTACATATATTAATTTCTAATACAACAAAGAAGTTTTACTTCTGGTTCGCGCATTTGGGTGTACGCTTGTTTTATTTTAATTTTTTAGTACTTACAATTCAAACTCACAACAATATGTACAGTTGAAGTAATTGTGTATCCGTTTTCCATTTTCAGTTTAAACAAATGTTATATAATTTCAAAACATTTGGCTAATTTTTTATTGAATCAATAACTAATCGACTACATTGAGAAACAAAGAACAACCAACCCGTGGAAAGGCAGCAGCAGCAGGGGAGGCAGCCAGTTTCTACCAAACGAATAAAACTTTTGACGGGAGTGTTTAAACTCAATTAGCATAAAATGCAATCCATCATTGAAATGTCAAAAACTGCTGCGGTTAAGCCAAAGCGGGAAAAAGCAAAAAAGCAAAAAAATAGCAAAAACAACAACAGCAGAGCAGCAACATTAGTAAGAGGAAAATGAAAATGGAAGAAGCAAAAAGAAATTTTAAACTACACGCTCTTCCTTTTTGGGACTGTGCGACGATGGCTGTTGGAAAAAATTTAATATATTGAATAAATATGATAATCAAATGGCAAATGTGCTGCTTGTTGAAGCTATAAAAAAGCATTAAATTGTATGTGTTGTAACGACTTGGCGTCCATTATTTACTATATGAAAGAAATGGATACTTTGCGCTCGAGCCTGCGCCGAAGGACAATGTATGGCAATTGACATTTTTCGTGCGGAACTATTTCTGCTTAGCTGCTGTTTTTTTTTTTTTTTTGTTTTTTTTTCTGAATGTTTGCGCTTTTGTATAACAGAGAACAGAGGTGGCACATAAAGATAAATTTTAGCTGTGTGGCAGAAGGACTGCAAGTGGCAAACAGTTATAGCCCAACATATCGATGCATTAAATCTGGAGTGAGCAAATGCATCCTGATGTCCATCCGCGTGAAGCAAAGGATAAAGGCACGAGTGTGCCCCTCCCGCCCCCCTTCCCCCTAGTTTGGTCATAAAAATCGAATAGCACATTTTATATAAAATATTTTTAAAAAGAATTTCTTCAGAAATTTATGCGCTTCCGCTATAAAAAGAGTAAAGCATTTTGCGTAGATAACTGACAAGCGCTAGCTGGTCAAAAAATTCAAAATTACCCCATAATCCTAGGGGGGCGGGTGGCAAGTGATAGTGAAAAGTAGCTAGCAGGATGTGAGCCATGCCGTGCTATGCTGAGCTGTGCGCCTTTTGTCTGTACAGGTGAATTATTGCAAATTCTTGCAGCAGCACAGCAGTAGCAGCATAATGCCTCATAAAGTTTTGCTATGCAACAAAAGAGCACCACACACATACACACACGCACACAGGCATAGGTGTGTGTGCACCTTTTGCTTTTTATAACCTACCAGTCGAGCACCTGAGCGGTCTCGAAGCCTTAAAGTTATCGTTTTCAATCTTGAAAGTCAATAAAAAATGTGAGGAAGGATGCAGAGTGCAAACGCACACACACACGCACACATACAACACACACTTGGATTGTGTAATGTCATAGCAATAATCGTATGTTACTGCTTTGGCTTTTGAAGCTCGCTCCTAGATTCTTAACGGATATCACATCGTATAGAAAATATGTTTAGGATTTTTGGGATTTTCATATCTAAATTACGCATATCCTGCTTATAAAACGCACTTAAATGACAAACACACACACTTTATGCCTCAATTTGCTGTTCGAATTTCAACGAAAAAAAAAAACACTGAATAAAAAGAAATGAAAATTTCCATAGCTATATGGCGTAGTAACAAAGTAAGTCCGGGAAACGCACACCTTTGCCGATAAGTAAATAGGTAAATACTTTCTTCTTTTTTTTTTTTTTTTGTTTTTTATACCCAAGCGCACTGGTGCCCATCCAATTATAGCTTTGTTCACCTAACGGTTGTTTGAAACAGCATGAAGCAACCCAGTTATTTCAACGAAACTCGGTATAGTACACATTGCCCTGGATCCAAGGTACTTTGGTATTGCAAATGGGCGAAGTCGCATAACAACAACGCCCACATAACGGTGTTTTGTGAAAATACAAAGAATGGGATATTTCGGTAACCAGTAAATATACTTTTCTCAAATTTATTACTATTAATGGGCGTGGGCCCTTCCATTTTATAACAAAATGTTAACTTGACCAAACTCTACAAAATTTAGTATACAGGGGTGGCACGCTAATTAGCACACCCTGTTGCCCAAGTCTAAGGGGTATCAAATGGAATATATACAGATTGCAAAATAACAAAACAATTTTGAGTTTGATTCACAAATTCATTTACATATACATATCTAAACTTCATTTCGAAAATTAAAAATCTTATGATTGTAAGAAACATTCAAAGTTTACACAAAAATATGTCGTTTAAGTAAAAAAAGTAAAAGAAAAGCTTTATCAAGCTAAAAGAAGCAGAGATAAATATTTGTTTGATTTTACAAATTTTGGAATATAAATTTACTTCCGCAATATTTAGTCGGAAATCCTATTTGGGAAATTACTGCAGAACAGCGCCTTTGCATAGAGGATACGAGATCCTCGCTCGTATCCTTCGAAATTTTCTGCTATTCCTGCTCGATAACGGTCTATAATTGTTGTACAATATTCGATTTAAGTGCCATAACTTTTTTATTTTTTAATAGTTGCCCATAAGTTTTTGATTGGATTTAAGGCTAGGCTTTGGGCAGACCAGTTCATGACTTGTATAGCCTGATTTTCGAACTACCGTTTTACTATGATCGACTTATGTCATGGCACGTTGTCTTGTTGGGAAACTGCTTTTGAATAAATAGATAATGACAAGTTCTCCATCTAGATATGGTACGAGGTGTCCCGACAATAAATTCTGATAAGCTAAACCATTTAACTTGTCATTTATGTATTTGGATAATGGGCCCGACCCCGTGTTTACTAAAACAACCCCATCCCATAACACTATCGCCACCGAAGTTCACCTTCTTTCTAGTGTACCTTGGATCCAACTCTTTGTTAGGTGAACGTCATACATAAGTTCTGTCAACAGGCCCACGCAAATCGAACTTCGATTCGTCACTCCAAATCACAGAATTCCAAATGGTTGGCGAGCTCGTATCGTTTTTTTTTTTGGTTGGCACGCGACACTTTCAAGTTTCAGTTTTTTCAATCTTTGGCATCCCTGAAGGTTGTTTTCTAAACGTCGTTGTCTAATAATCCTACTTGCCAGATTTATACCATAATCCTGTTGCATTGCGGCTCTTATTTGTATTGAAGTCGCGAAAGGATCATTAAATGCTTGTCGTACAATTAAGGATCTTCCCGTTTTGGCCCTAGAACGTTTTATATTCGCAAAATGTATATATTTTTGGAAATATTTGATCGCATTCTGAATTCTTTTACGTGAAAGTCCTACGGTTCTGGCAATTTTGCTATTATTCTTCTCTTTTTGAAGCATGCTCCATATTATGCGCCTCTCTTCCTCCGTTGAGCTTTTATTGCAACACATTGTGCTTTATTTGTTTATTTTTCCACTTAAATCAACTTATTTTAAACTTTTAATATCAACAAAATGGGGTTTTAAATTTCATCACACAAAGCAAATTGAATGCCTCCAATGCGGTGTGCTGAGTAAACTGCCAGAGCAAAAGCCAGCACTCTTTTTAAAAAAGAAATTACTAGAAAGTTATAACTTCGAATGCCGAAGTTTTGAATGGTTGAGACTCATGAAGTAGGTAGCTTTTATAATAAATTACAAAATAAATATTTCTATATGCTAAAATTCAAATAATGGAAGCACAGTAAACTTTTGTGAGGTTGTGCTAATTAGCGTGCCAGCGCTGTACATATGATATTATAATTCGGTAAAAAAAAATTTCGATAAATATCAAAATCGGAGAAAAACCGCGTTCACTTCTCATATAACGGTAATTTTGAAAACTCAAAAAAAAACGCGATATTTAAGTTAGCACTAAAGACAATTCGCTCAGATTTAATATAAATAATAGGGCTGCCCTAACCAAAAAATATCGAATCAGAAACATTTGGAAATGGGCGTGGCGCCGCCTACTTTAGTTCCAATAAGTATATCTCCAAAGTCTACCAAATTTCATGCACACTTCACATCTCAAGTCAGTCAGTGAAATTCGAAAAATTGCAAAAATTGAACCAAAACTACGCACGCTTCTTATATAACGATAAAATAAAAAAATAAAAAAAACCAAATCCGATATTTATTAACTACACGCATACAAAGTAATTTCTTCAAATTTGATTCATCGCCCATCTTAGATCAAATAGGTTACTTAGCATTTCAAGTCATAAAACACAATTTCGAAAATTATTGAAACCCGACTAAAACCACGCTCACCTCTCCTATAACGATATAACGGGAATTTACAGCAACTCAATATTTATAGCTTTTTACAAAATCATGTCGTAAATTCTCTCGAATTTGGTATAAAGAATTCAATTAAATTAATTAATTTCATTGACACCGCCCATTTTTTCAAAATGATACACAGTTTGATTCTTAAGACGTATTGCACATACTTAACCAAATATTATTCATCTGAATCGAATAGTTGATATGATATGAGACGAATTCAAATTTTCTATGCCACGCCCACTTTTAAAATTTTATATGTATCTTGTGTTGGACCTGGATACCACATTCACCTAATGCAAAATTCTTCTAAAAATCGGTTGAGTACTTTGAGCGTCTAAAAAGGACTCACATTAATTTTTATTAATATTTATTACCAATAAAAACTTGCGCTCGATATTTAAAGTTCTTACTTCTTGGTAAAAGATTTTGATCACTTTTTCTGCGAGTCTGTAAGAATAACATTTAATTAAAAAAATTAATAATTTAATATTATATTTCTATATAAGACATATTGTACATTTATTTTTGAATCAAACAGAATATTAAAAAAAAATGCTAACGTTTCTCTCGCAGTTAGGGCTCGTATTGCAAGTACCCGATTCCAAAAAGTATCAAGCAAAATATATCGTTATCGAATGACAGATGTATCGAAATGGTATCGAAATTCGTGTTCCTAATCATTACCTAAAAGTGGCATTCGATCTCATCTCCTATTCAATGGACGATATCGACTTGAAATATTTTTGAAGGAACAGGAAGGAGCTCGGATTTTACAAACCGAAAATATTTAACTAATTACGAACATTTTGCAAATTATTAGAGAAGTTATGTTGCTTAAAACAAAAAAAAAATATATTTTAAACACGGAAAAATACGATTTTCAGAGCAAAATTGAAATTGTCAAAAAATTTTGGAAACATATTGGAAACATTTTTTCCGGTCGAAAGAGAAAATACGAATCCGATTATTTTGACAAAGAACGAACATATTCGAGTTTGATGAAACAAGAAAAAACATGACCCGAGTGAACCGGTTGTCTTGAAATGGAAAGGCGCATAATAAAATTATGAAAAATATAACAGAATATATACATATATCTAATTTTAATTCACAAAACATAAAGTGAGCTACACAAAAGTTAGACGGGATGCTAGAGCCTTCGCTCTTGCCAAAAAGCCAAGTAAATGCACTTTCAAACTACATATATATATATATTTAGTATATACAATCAGCCCTATCATAGAATCCATCGTAGAAAAGTTACGAATCCGAATGTCCGCTACGAATACGAAAAAATTGCTATCATTGAATCCATGTGAACTCTAAAAAAGTGCTGCCAAACTCAAATGCTTTATTTTGTAGATTCGAAATCAGCTGTCACAAAAGTAAATAAATAAATTGCAATACTAATTTAAACGTTTTCATAATTATACGTTCTTCATAAATAAAAAATGGACTCGCTGGCGTGTGGAATTATGGTAATGGAGGAGGAAAATGCTGGAACCCGACGGACATGCAAAATTCAGAGAAAAATATTCAGGGATGCAAGCAATCCACTCGATATGGATGAAACAATGTAAATATAAGAATCTACAGCACTATTAAATTTTATTGTAGGACATTTCTTTTTCAGGTTTATAAAAAACTATCGTCTGAATAAAGCGGCTTTTAATTACGTCCTAAGTGTGCTAAAAGGGAGTGCAAGTTCTGCAAGGTCGTCATCGATAACTTTAATACACCGCCTGTCGTCTGTTTTACGATTTTTTACGGAGGGAAGCTATCAGCACGGAGTGGGCAAGGATTTTGACGTACCGAGGGCCCAGTCTACATTTTGTTGTGTTTTAAAAGAGGTGTTAATGTCACTTCAAACACGACTTTGCCCTCATTGGATAAATCTCGACTTGGGTGAAGATGAAAAACGGCAAGCCAAAAGAGATTTCTACGGTAAATACGGGTTCCCAGGCGCGATTTTGTGTGTAGACGGGACCCATATTCGTATTGTTTCTCCCACTAAGGACAAATTCCTTTACTATAACCGAAAAGGTTACTACAGTATTAATGCTATGATCGTAAGTTTGATGAAGTAAGATTATGTTCAAAATTTTTAGTTCAATTACTTGCAGATTTGCGACAATAAAATGAGGATCTGCTACGTGAATGCGCAATATCCTGGCAGCAATCACGATTCTCATATATGGAATGTAAGTAGTGCCAGATCCTTTTTTGAAAGGAAATACCTAGATGGTGAGCGAAACACTTGGATTTTAGGTATGTACATATGCACAATTTCATGGCGTTGGTAACAAAATCTGAAGAGTTATATTTCTTTTACAGGAGATGCTGGATACGCCCTAGAACCGCGGCTGATGACACCTTTTCTTCTACCTTCGGTCGGAAGTCCCGAAAGCAACTATAACAAAATTCACGCAAAAGCCATAAATGTTGTGGTGCGTACAATTGGCGTTCTAAAGAACCGCTTTAGATGCCTTCTAGGGGCTCGCGAACTTCATTACGAACCCAGGAAAGTATGCCAAATCATCAATGTTGCGGCAGCTTTGCACAACGTTTGTATTTATTTTCGCGTAGTTGATGCTTTAGAATATGCGGATCCATACTCTGCCATCGAAAATAATGAGCTGCCATCATCATCTTATAATGACGTAGCTTCCGAGATTAGGCAATCAATATCTAGATCATTAGTAAGAGAATAGGATTTATATACATATGTATATACCAACACTAAAAATCAAAACCTAAATAAATTTGCATAAGTAAATATTTGTGTTTATTTAATTATGTTTATTTTCTTTTAATTTTTGTATGTGCTCGTAGCTTTTTTCTTCAATTTTCAGCATTTGTTTTTTTATTTCGTTTTTCGCTGCAATTAGATCCTCCATAGCTTTGTTATGTCGTCGCGTTTCTGTAAGTTCTTCTTCCTTCAGGTTGGAGTTTTTTCATTAAACTCCCTCTGGAGTGACAGCTGCTCTCTCAATAGTTCCGCCGCACTAGTATCAGCTCGCCTATGCACAGGAGTACGTCTCGGAAGTGATGGACTACACGTCTCTGACTGCATCGAAACATCTGCGTTGGCGTCACTAATTGCATTGTCGATTGCATCAGGTAGTCCAAAACTTACCGTGCCTGCCACACCATGCGTGCTGGTCTCTAAGGCAGTCAGTCGAATAACCTCTTCCTCCATTTGATTAAAATTGTGCTGTCGATTTCGGCCGCCACCAGTCGCGTTCTGTTCCTTGAACGTTCCAGTCTAACCATACCTGAAATAAGATTAAGTTATACAAACAAACAATTTACAATGTATTCAACTATCTCTTACTTTTTTCCAGCTGGATATGTCTTTGGTTGGCGGACCAAGACTGTTTAAATCCTTCGCTACATTTTCCCAAAACTCCATCAATCCCTCCTTCGGGCACTTTGAGAAGCCTTATGCTATTTCAGGCTTCTGCTGCATGAGTTCCAACAAAGCTGCGTACTGTTGTCGCGTTGTTACTACTTTGCACCGAAATAAACCGCATTGAATTAAAGATATTTTAAGAAATTTTATTTAATTTTTATTTTTATTACTAGTGGGCTTACATTTTGTTGATTTTTCGCTTTTTTTCTTTTTAAATTTGAATTTTAAACGTTTTTTCGTGGTCTCCGACAACAAATTTCCTTCGTAGAAAAATTTAGAAAAACTCATACATTTGACGTTCCGAATGGATTCAGTGAATGCCACTCTACGAATTTCGAAAGTACTTTCGGAGCGATTGGAAATGTATGAACGCTTTTTCGTAACTTCTACGAAAATACAGACTACGATGGATTCTATGATAGGGCTGAATAAGTATGCCCATGTCTTCATTATTTAGAATCCTCATATCAAACGAATGTAATTAAAATAACACGCATCCCGAAAACTCGATTTCAATAGTCATGCAACCAGTAATTAAGTCCCTTGTGCCTAATTGTCAACTACAACTTTAAACTTTTTGTGTAAATTAAATGAAGAAAATTGTAATTTATAATGTCATGCATATTAGGATTTGTTCTACACTTCTACACTGCCTAAATATGTTTGTATGTGTGTATGTATGTACATAGAACATCCTATGCTATTTTTGAATGTACAAGGATACGATAATCAGGCGGCATATGTGAATGCTTCGGTTATGAAAGGATACGCTTGGTAAAGGATAAACAAATGTATGTAATTAAGATAAAACTTTGCTATGTAAATCTATCATACACACAATATGCCTGTAAGTATGTATGTAGATACTTGCGAGAAACTACAGTTAACACAACAGTATTTATTACAGCTTTTGCTAGAGTTCCTGCCACAAAATTATATATATAAACATATGTACATTATAATTAAGTAGAATTTTGAAAGAGAGTTAAATAACGTGATGATTGCAAGCGAAAATGGGGTTACTCAAAATAACTTCAGTTGGAAAGCAGGCAATATACTACCTACTACTAAACATATTGAAATTTTGAATAATGTGAATAATTGTGGATTTACTTTATTTGCCTGCGCATAAATAAATAAAAGTAAAAATTTTATTATTAATGTATGCTTGTATTTTTCTTCGAATTTTCATACAATATTATATTTGCTTTAATTCAGATATTGGTGTTATTGGTATTACGAGTACTCACCAAAATTACTTTCATTGTTTGGACATTATGCATTTACAATTACAACATTCATCATGACGCAGCAGTACATCTTAAAAAGCTAAAATTTCATTTCGCTGGTTTCGAAAAAGCTATCGATTTGTAAGCGATAGTAAACGAAATAAATTTTGATTTGTAGACGAGGTCATGCCAATTTGGTTTTATATGAATAAGTTGAGATTTTGAGGGTATTTGGAAATTTCAAAACACATTTTTTGAGGTCTCAGCTATCATGGAGGCGGTAGAGATGCTTGGGACCGAGATTCTAGGAAGATATATCTTCATTTTTAGTGATAGCCTACAGGCTACAATCAAAGCTCTGAGTTCTTTCACGTTTAACTCAAACATCGCGCTGAACTGCCGCCAATCTCTGCAGGAGATGGCCAAGCAGAACAGAATGTATCTCAGTTGGGTCCCTGGTCACCGAGACATAGGGGGAAACTGCATGGCAGACGAACTTGCAAGACAAGGTACGACCAAGCAGATTCTTCAGGATAAATAACGCATTGGTATGCCGTTACACTGACAATAGATGTGGTCAAAATAGGTCCTGTCGAACCTCAAGGCAGACGTGGCCTAAATGGGATTGGAAACGGTCGTACAGCGTTCTCTCTCTAAGGAGAGCAAGCATTTCTAACGTCTAATCGGGGCTCTAACAGGCCATTGTCTGATGGGAAATCACGCTGAAGGGTTGGGCATACCATTCCGAAGATGCTACAGGAGCTGCATGAACGACTAGGAGGAGGGAACGGTCTTGCGTTAACTGCGTAAGTACCCTGCAGTATGTAAAGCAGGATGCGGTATCTGGGGTCACCGTTTTTGGATGACCTTAGTGAGGTTTCAAGCACCGAGGTAAATTGAGGGTTGAGATTCATCAGCGAGGCAAAATGGTTTGGTGAGGGGTAATCTTTCTTCGGATGGCACTAATTTTCTTGTGGTAACACAAGAGGCCTCCTGTTACTGGCCTAAGTGAGCCGCCGCAGGTGGCAGCCACTTTAACCTAACATAATCTTTGTGAACCGCTCGGCTAGATCTACGACCTCGACTAGATCACTTGTAAAGTTTTTTTCACTGTAGCATAGTGTAATGATTATTTTTAAATTTTCGCTGTAAAAAATCGAAAGCTTACAAATTCCGATATTAAGTTTATTAAGTTTTAAGTATATCGAGGTCTAGGCTAGGTTAGGTTGATATCGTAGTTCCATCGTGGGGAACTCACTTTGAGATATAAAGGAGTCCATTGAGTAACCACTTGCTCTTAGAACAGCAACGTACACCGCAACCAAAAAAAAAACAAAAAAAACGGATCACTTGAGAAACGCTGCGTACCGAAAATGAAGTTCCGCAAGCTGCCGATTTCTACCCCTGAAAGCTCTTCTGGGGTGCTAATGAAGTCAGAGCCTAGGTACTTAAACCTCAACGTGGCATAGGCAGGGCAACTGAGTAGAAAATGAAAGAATGATTACACCTCGTCATCATCCAGACAGCTGCAGCAAAAAGTGTAGGATACTATATTCAACCTATCCGCTTGAATACCCATCGGACAATGTCCGGTCAGAACTCCAAAGTGGATCGAACACATAGATCCCATCTATCCAAAAAAAAGTCCGTAGGTGGCTAGAGGAGCTCCAACGCTCTCCCTGCCCGGAGCAATAACTTCAAGGGTGCTCCACGGAGCGTGCTCATCAGCCATGTAATGCCGTTATGGAACGGCACCCAAATCAGTCCGACACGAAAAGATTCAGTGGCGACTGAGAGAGAAGCCAAGCACTCCCCAAGCAGTTTCGACGAGCTGACCCTAAGGCTTTGATTGCTGCCCGGCCATTTATCGAGCTCTAATCACGTAAAAAAAGTAAACGATTTTTTTCGAAAATTCATTTTTGATGCAGAATAATCTACATGCATTTCTGTAATAAAAACAAAGTTTTGAAGGAAATAGCGCTTACGCGTTTTCGGTGGATAGGACTCGATATGTATATATGAATATTGTGCAATGCTCTATGTGCACCTTTAACGATATACAATTTTTTTGGCGATATCTCGTTTTTCGGGTGTTATTTTTTCACAGTTTTCACTTAAACTTAAATTTTAGGAAAGCATTTTTATATTAGTGAATGGAAATGATTTGATCACAAACAGCAATTTAAATGAATATCTTACAATCAAAAGCAATTATACAACCAACGCTGGAAAAAAATTTTAATCAAATAACAAAACTGCTTAAAGTTGTTATTTTATTATTTCATTTGGCCAAGCTTGAATATTTTGCGATTTCCTCAAAATTTTTGTACAAGAAAATATAAAAAACATATTGCTACATTCTAATTGATTTTTTTGACATTATATTTTTGCCATAATCAGACTCCCGTCAGGTTTCAGCATACCTTCTTGAGTTCACTTTGACATCAATGAAACAAAATTTGTAAAATTAATATTTGTTGATAATTAATAAAACGAAAAATATAGTTTGAACTTCTTCGTTTTTGATAATCAACAATATAAAATAATTGTTAAATGATTATTTGTCGTAAATAAAAAAAACAATAATTTGTTGTTTATATCATTGTGCACCTCTGATACTTATATATGTTAAAAAAAAGTTATTTTATTAACCCATAAATACATATTTCAAATATCAAAAAAAAATTACACTGTCTCCAAATGCTATTATACAAACTTGGGGCACGGTTATTTTTAAAAAAGTTTTGCCCAAATACGTGACCCGATTAAATTTTTATTGATGGATGTAAGAATTATTTAAAACAAAATTCGGTTTGAAATATGTATGTACTTTTTGCATTTTTGAAAAATAAAGGTCGACTAATTACTCTTATTATGCCTTAACTATGTCAGCAAATCTATACTTTTTTTTTGTTTCACATACACTTAACACTTTCCACAATTAGTATTTAGTACTCTTACTGATTTCCTTTAAACTAATAATTAGGAATTTATTAAATAAAATCACTCGGAAATTACTTTTTATGGAATTCCGCTGTCAAACTCTGAGATATGAACGAAGGACAAAATACACAGGAGACTAGCAAAATCCCAAATAGAAATGCATGTTATTTTTTTTAAATGCACGTCTTTTTAAGAGCGTTCAAGAAATGTTAGGAGTTCTAGAAAACAGTAACAGGGGGCGAGGTTCCATTTTACTATTATCGTCAGACTCATTAAGTTCATCTCGAAGGAACAAATAATATATTGTTGAAGATGAAGGAGAAGCAGATAATAGCATTTCAAAAATTATAAGTTCTTCTTCTGCGGAATCAAGTTCTGAAACAAAGAGACACCTTAAATTCTATGAATATTCGATTAATTTATGATTTCATTTTATTTGATTAATTTAATAAAAAATGCGTTGTTTCTCTTAACTATTTTACCCCCGCTGTTGGAGAAGTTCAGCCAAATATCGATCTATATGATGTAAGCGCCAAAGTGCAGCAAATCAAATTTAATATTATTGTTTTGGATTGCATCTATACACTTTCAGCACACTACGAGTATTTCGAATATAATTTGCGCTAACAAAAACATTCGACCACAGAAATGGCGCTAAAGTCATTTGCCAACAGCTCAATCACATCGAGTCGTAATAGAAATTTTTGTTTGTTATTGCAACGGTTGCCGGATTAGGCAGATTAGAAGAAGGCCTGTCAGCAGTGAGGAACTGCGGCGGCAAGGGGCACACTCCATTAGCCATTTATTCATAGGCAAAAGCAAAAGCAAAAACAAATGCAATGAGAACAAAGAAGAATATGAATAGAAGCATTTGTGTTACTGATATTACTCGTACACGGCGGCGGCAATAATGCCAGTGATGTGTTGTCCTTTCGTCACATTGTCATAACGCACGCCGCACAAATGTAAGCCGCCACAAACAACACCAAGCACGCCTCAACCCTCACGTCTCGTCCTAGAATATTTACATACCAAATTTGAAATATATATACACACACACACTCATGCGCTATAGTTTTTGCATTTGAATTTTATTTTCACAGTCGCACATTTGCTGTCATTTGGTTTAGTACTTTGTAACCATTTTATGTTATTTCTTTATTCCAAAATGTCATTCGCTTTTTGTCATACTCGGTCGTTTTATTGTTTGTTGTGTAATTAGTCGACTGATCGATCATAATTCATCATTTGCTCGGTTCGAAAGTGTCCTGCGGCTCTGTTTCTAATGTTTCGCTAAATGCAAATGTATCACACCCGATCCGAATATATTTACAGAGGGCTAAAAAGCAAATGAAAAATTTTGAAAGGAAGATTGGTAATTTTGAATTGTTTTTAAATTGACTTTGCATACATTGTGGCGCTAAGCTCTTTTCTCTTTTTTTTAACACACAACCTAGCACATATGGCGTGTTTGCTGAAAAAAGGAGCTCGTAACGAGAAATATTTGTTACGTCGAGTCTTTTGAAGCGGTCCTAAAAATGCTGCCGAAAATTACGCAATCGAAAAAGTGTTTTCTTGAATGTCCAGTTAGCGCACATCTGTTAGAAAACCTCTGATTAATACTGTTTTATTTTCTCGCGACAAACTCTTGGCTATAAACTTTTTTCAGCGAAAGTGATTCGACCAAATTTATAACAATTTCATTTATTGAGCGAAATAAATCGGAGAACGAAAATAATCGATATTTTGATTTTTTTCGGATAAAAAAATCCTCACTGGCCTCATTTCTGTTGAAGAAATTCTTTTCATAATCGTTAGTTTATGATTTATATTATATCGATCACACTTGATTGATATTTTCTAGTTTTCATTTTTTCTTTCAAAAGTGATCGTTATTACAATTTTATTTATAATTTTTTGCCATAATAAACGCAGGCGTGTTTGAAGATCGGGGAAAAAAATCATAATATGCCTATCAAAAACGATCGAAAAATTTTAAATCCGAAAATAACGATTATTTTTGATGGAAAAAATAAAAATCAAAAGATATCGGACAAAAATTATCGGAAAAATAACAATCCAAGAATGACGTTTATTTTTTATCGAAAAAATATACATAAAAAAATAACGATAAAATTCGATCGAGAAAATAAAAATTAAAAAACAACAAATAAATAATGATTTTTTTATAAAAATTGTAACTGTTAGGAATTAATGTGCTCAAAATTTTGGTTTCGATAATGTCCAAACGTTACTTAATTCTAAATAGCTGTAAAGCACCTAAGAGGATTTTATTGAAGTCTTATAAAAGTGTGGCACGGATATAGACTATATTTTAATCCTATAGGTGGCGCATGAGTCGAGATATTCAGAGATCCCGTATGTTACAAAAAACTATAGGCACTAAGTGGCACTAGAGGTGCCTTGTTCATAAAATCTGCTGTAATGATCGGAATTTGATGAAATTAGAAACATGTATTTTAAGTGTGACAGTAAATAATTTTATGAGAAATGCTTTTATAGTTCGACTTAGAAAATATGTATAAAAATCCAATGGATGCCTCTGTAACCGAGAGTTCCAGAAACTCCATAAAAAAAACTTATAAAAGTTGAATCTTAAGTTTGTTACAGCTATTTTTGGTAGATAATCCATTGGAATTGTTACTGACTTTAGTCTCGATTTCATCTTTACTGTGACTATATGCAATCATAGTGAGCAACGCAGACAAAGTCTCGGATATCAACTAGTATTTCAATAAACAACACCTAACAATATCAAAGCATATTTTAGTAAAATATTCTGATACAAAATAATTACATATATTTCACTTTACTTTATTTCTATTAACTTTATATTTCACTGGCAACAAAGGCACCTGATTGAAATCACAAAAATTTATGTGAAAGGGAATTCCCAGCGAACTTTATGAATGTCAAATCAGGAGCATGGCTTAACAATTGTTCCACTTATAAATTAAAATCACTGTCTACAGAGGCCTTCTGCTATTTATAGGAAAATAAAAAATTAACCAATAAAAGTCGTATCCGATATAATGTTCGATCCTCTAAAAGCAACTATACAGAAAGCAGAACAAAGGCACTGAAATTGGCACAAAAATGGTGCATTCGAATTAAGTCTTGAAAGGGAAAAATAACAAAATCGATTGTGACGTAGAAAAATCACCCGATTCTGTCAAAAGAAGCTCAGCACTACCACAAACTGCGCCAGCTTCTGTATTCTTGCAACCATGAATTTAACGAAAGTGGCTCAAACTGAAAGAAATGTTCTTTTTCATCCAGCTGATGAGTTAGGAAAATAATCACATTCGTTTGGTAAGCGTTGCTTATGGCTGATTTGCCTAGAAATCAAATTTTTATTTTTGGAAAAAGCTGGGAAGTTACAGAAGAAATGCGTCGCTCATTTTTCGTCAAATCTGATTTTATTGTAAGATCATCTTTGGATCGGTCAGTATCCTATAAAATCAGTATTTAGTCTTAACGAGTTTTTGTAGTTAATTTTTGCGTGGATTGGAGATTTTTTAAGCTAAACAAAAATATTATATTTTAGAGACCGAAGTGTCAAGAGAGATCAAAGAAATATTATCTGCCCGCCGCACAGGGCTCTATTATTATTGCTTGAATGTTAAAAAATTTTATAATGCTAGCCGTGATCTGAATCTGAAAGTCGTTCGGAGTCCGGCAAAAACATTGACTTTTCGGTTTGACGATTCGCTGAATAGATTCCTATATCTGCGCTGCGATTTATTCACTAGGGGATTCTATGGAAAATCATCCTTATTCTTTATGTATTGTTTTCCGTTAACAGTCCTATTAGAGACTTTCTGTTCCAAAAGGGCTTCTTCACTTACGGTATGACCTTTTCGAAAAATGGCTGTTTGTCTTAAAGCTTATCATGCATTAAATACCAGGGCCCTTATATGTAGTTGACATTTTTTCCTTTTGAGTGAAAGCAATGAACATAAAAATATCGGAATAGCACGTCACATTTGTAGCGAATGTATGTTGCAGTTTATCTCCAGGGTAGGGCTTTCCACTTTGACCAAAAGACAAAAATGTGAAGTTTTGTCTATTCTTGTATATATTGTGTTTGGTGAAACTCAGTTGACGAATTCTATATGTCTGCATTCGATTGTGAAAAAAGTGGATAAAGTTGTAAAGAAATTTACAGATGTATTTCTGCAAAGATATCTGAATATGGTATGGAATATGATACAAATTGAAGGAATGTAGGAGATTTATAGTTTTTACTACTACATAATGAACAACTAAATAAACAAAAAGCATTAGAAAACACTAAAAGAACCAAAACTGACTGCAAAGATTTTTAGAAATTGATTATATATATTTTGAAATACTTCTACAAAAAAGTAATGTATAAAAGCCTAAAAAGTATGACCTTCTAGTTTTCTCCTCAGCATAGGCGTGGTCTGATTTAGGTCTTCATATTTAGCAAACGCATTCATCAAGAGCCGACAACAGTTCAGTTCACTTTCATTCAATTTGCATTCGATTTTGAACATTCGTATAAATACGATCGTACATTCCTTTGAGTTGAGTTGATTGTAAGTCCCTACCGTCAGTGACAAAAGTTCCTTTGTAACCAACTGGCAAAAGGAAATTAGGTCGGAAATCGAATTGCTTGTAAAGCAAAGCAAGAATAATTCCAAAAAGCTGTCTGATTTTTTTTAAATTCGTATAAACTATATACTTTAGATTTTACCCAACGCAAAACATTTTTTTATTCGTTTGAATAAAGTCAATTTGATATCCGAGATTGAAGATGTACTGCAGTGGTGCTACTGAATATCATCATTTCGACAACACATGGCAAAAAAATGGATTTAGTTTAATACGTAATATTCTAAAGTTTACTGTAGAGGAGAACTCGACTGAGAAACATTCTGAAGTTCGTCCACATATAAATACCTGACTGAAAGAAATTTATGATATTCCTAAAGATGAAAACTGTTGCTCTAATAAATGATGATGATTCCGTGCAAAGCTCGAACTGGATTGAAACAGTGTATGCCTAAAAAGCCTATCAAGTGGGGCATAAAAATATTTTGTCTATGTAGCTCAAATGGGATAGTATATGATTTCGAAATATATAGAAAGGGAAAGGGAAAATGCAATTAAAACTAAGATATATGATAATTAATCTTTGTAAAGCAATTCTGGAAAATAAATAATTTTTTGATAACTAGTTTACTACAATTAATTAATCAATATAATTGCGAGATAAAGGAATATCGGCAAGAGGAACCACACGAAGAAACATAACTGGAAAAGCTCCGCTTCTGCAAGGATTAGAAAAAGTTAAAAATAGGTAGTTATGATTGTTGCATTTAGAGAAACCAGAATGTTTTCCTTTTAAAATGGCTGGATGGGGGTTGTGTTTAATTGGCCTCGACTATTTATGGTCATAAAGAAGTCAAAGGGGTCACTAGATTTTCCGCTAAATATTGTTGTACCACACCCTAATGTTGTAGGTATTTACAATAAATACTTATATGGGAGGAGTCGACAAGATGGCCATTTTGCTTTCGTTATATCGAATTTCCATTCGTACCCGAAAGTTGACCCGAATTCGAATTTTCGGCCATTCAATGGCTTCGCAGTATGTAGATTGAAAGAAGAAAAATATGAAATGTATTTATTGGCCATCCGGAAGCTTCATAATTTTTTCTTATTTTTTAACAACTTTTAGTTTATAATTTTTCAATCTTACAATAAACATAACTACATGAATATAATAACAAAAAAAAGAATTGTTTTATATCCAAGGGTAGCTTTAGGGTTTTCTTGTTTGGACTTTACGTACCTATACTTTTAGTATAAAATTAAAGCACTGGAATTTTTCTGTTGTCAAAAAACTTGAATTTCCATGCTCTTAAACGTAAAACCTATAAAATTACACTAATAACTAAAATTTATACTTTGATTGTTAAATATTTTTCGCTGAATATTCATTCACGTAAGAAAATGGGAAATAATAGTTTTTAAAACCAAAAAAAGGGGTACCGAAAGAGATAACCAAATTTACCAAAAAATTAGCCAACACAAATATTTTCAATAGCGATAAACTAAGATGCTAAAACGATTGCCTTTGAAACTGAATGAAATTTTATGCGAGTTGGAGCGTTCTTTTGCTAGTCAGTTACAAAGAAATAGACCTAGTATTGCACTATTTTAAAATGGTTACTTATGGTAGTCAAAAGTCAATATTTTTTTTTAATTCGTTCTTAAATTAAATTAAGAGAACTGCTAGTAAATGCCAAAGGTTTGACCTTTCGAACAAAACAACATACTCACCTAACTGATATTTCTAAATTTGGTTATTACCAAACCCCTCACAACAAGCAACTTTTGATCGATCTGCGATCAAACGTCGCCTCTACTTTGAAGAAAACATTGTTTCAATTGTCTTTGCCCCACCCCCCATCTATGGTGATCGTCGCTTCATCCATCTCCTCCGTAGATACAAAATTTCAATACATTTCTACTTGGCAACACCTGCATAAAAATTTATTCATGTATGTTTGCTGGTTTGTTTGTTCGAACATATCAGAATGGTAGATGGGTTCGTCTGATGGTGCATGTTGGTCAACGCCTTCAAATTCGCATTCTCTTCTTGTTTTTTTATATATATTAAATAGCAGAACAAAACTTTTGCACACCAAAATTCTTGTCACGTACGCAAAATTTTAATTGAACCATTTTGTTGGCTAGCAGTTGGAGCTGAAGTTGGTTATACAGAAGAGGGTTGGGGCTGGGGCTCATCGACTGCATTTTGGCAAGTCCCAATAAAAATGGGCGTTGCCCATGACGAATTACATTTTAATGATATTAATTTTGCGGATGGAATATCAGATGGATGTAGCAAAACTTTTATAATATTTTTACTATTATATTATAATATATTTTTTTCAGTTTAATTTTGTGTATTCTTGTACCTTCGCTAGAGGTGATAGGTTAAATAAAGGTGATAAAAGAAATACATACTCAAAAGAACATACCGTGACTCATAATGAAGAAGGTAATATCATTTCCATTAATAATTTTTTTTCATTATTAATTTTATATATAAAAATCTCGTCTTATATATCAATAATACTCTTGGGCGAACTCCTCCGAAATACAAGAGTTTTTTTTATGTACATATATTTGCCGAGAATGAGAATAGGTCGTAAAGTATATTTAATGCTTGCGAGAGGGTTGCCACCTGTTTTCAAACTCAAATTTAATTAAATTACAAAGAAGTTATATAAAATATTAAAATTTGGTTGTCAAGCGGTTAGTTTCGGAAAAAGGTTCTTAGCCAACTTTTATGAAGGTTGCCACCTGTTTGAAAAATCGGATTAAATTAAATTATACACAAGATATATAAAATATTAAAATATACGAGACAAATGGTTCGTCTCGGCGAGAAGAAGCTTTGCATACATATTTTTTGGAGAGGGTTGCCACTTGTTTGGAATGACAAAAATTATACAAAAGTATCAAAGTATGAGTATCAAACGGTTCGTTTCATTGAGGAGAAGGTTTATAGCTAGCTTGATTTCGAAGCGGGTTGCCACTTGCTTGAAAAGTCAAATTTAATTAAATTATACACGAGTTATATAATGTATTGAATAACATATATTTTGGGTAGGGTTGCCACCTGTTTAAAAAGTCGAGTTAAATTAAATTATACACTATTTATATAAAATATTAAAATGTGGATATCAAGAAGGTTGCCACCTGCTTGAAAAGTTGATTCAAATCAAACTACATATACACAAGTTGTATGAAATAGTAAAATATGGTTGTCAAACCATTCCTTTTCGCGAGGAGAAAGTTTATAGGCATATACTGAAAAGGGTTGCCACCTTTCTTAAAAGTCAAATTCAATTAAACTTTATCCAGGGCTACACATTTTTAAAATATCAGTATCAGGCTTTTCGCGTCGGCGAGGATAAGGTACTTACTATATTTTTGAGAAGGTTGCCACATATGCAAACGATAGTTGAGAAATTAATTCAGGCAGTACAACGTTTATATAATACCATAAATCACAAATATCAAAAGTTTAAAGTTCATAAAAATTTTATGAAAATTTAAAAAACTTAAAAAAATGTACGTAAAATTTTTATTTTTTTTTGGCAGAATTTTAAGAAGTTTTTGGGGCAAGCAATTTTATAGCGTGTTTAATCGCAATATCATAAAGTGGAAGTTTTATGTGGCTAAAAATGTCTGCATATTTTAGAAGTTTGTTTTGTTAGGGATGTTGTGAATTGTATTCCGTATAAATTATCTTTTCGTGCATTAAAGAAAATCAATGGGCTACAAAAGTGCATGCCCAAAAAATTTCTAAAAATTCCGATTTAAATTTTTTTTTTTTCGAATTTTTATAAAATTTGATAGTTGGTTTTATATGGTTTATATTAAAATAATTAGCTACATTTTAATAAAAATCAATGAAAACAACCTTACCCTGAAAAATATTGGCTCTCGAGCTCATTGCAAAAGTTAAAATTTCGTACCACCTAACACAGCGTCATAAAATCGGCAGCGTTAGAACAATAGCTATGGGCATTCACGCTGACCATGCCACGAATTCCCATTCATCGATATTACCTTCATTACGACAACCAGATATTCCCACCATCAGCCAACAATGTTGACCAATTGCATTTGTATTGGCCCATGGAAGCGTAAATAACACTAAACATAAGCTGTTCATTTTAGAGCGCAGAGAATGGGGGATTAAGGGACATAACAAATCTCACTGCAGCAGGATTATCGAAATGCTCGGCGAAATGCAATAGAGTGTCAGATGGAGAGCGTACAACGTAGACAAATAGGCGCAAAACGCCACCGTCATAGATGAATGGCTAAAAGACTGGACCAGCTGGATGAATTGTGAATGTGTAGTTCGGCTGGACTTTGGACTTTATGTTCGGTTGTTTGTTCGATATGTTTGGAATTTTTTTTGTATGCGAGTATGGCTGCATGTCTATCCTTGTGCAATCACTGTCTATTTGGTGGCTGAATGTTGTGTCGATGTACATCAAAGTCAATTGGTCAATGAAGTTGAAAGGCACTGTCTATGGCTGTGTGTATAATGGCGAGCAAAAGTGGTCGAATCTTTTTATAACATTTTTTTATAATATTAGCAAGGTTTCTCATGATAATTTTTGTTTGTTAATTTTAAATATAAATATGGATCATATTATAGCAAAAGCCCTGTAAATTAATGTTTTAAACTTTATGCAAATTTTCTCAAAACCCAAAAAATGTTGAAAATTTTCCAAATTCCAAATTTTTTTTAACAGATTTTAGAAATTTTAGAGATTTCGAGTATACAGTTTTATGGCTTATTTAATTTTGGTAAAACAAAGTGGAAGTTTGACGTGGTTAAAAACTGTTTGCTGATTCTTTATAATTTTTTTAATTTTCAGTTTTGAGATTTTTTTTCATTAAACTGATGCATTTTCTAAAATTCCCCATTGACTTGTAATAATTTTATATGCTGACAGTATTCTGCATTTTCTACAACATAACATATGGACTTGTATAGGCGATATATGTATGTATGTATGAAAAAATATTCCAAGGCTAAAATTAAAAAAAAAAGCTATAAAAAATCTACGATAGCTTCTAGCTGCTTAAAACTTACACTTTATTGTACTGAAACTAAATAGGCTATAAAATTGCATACCCAAAAAATGTCTAAACATACTTCTAAAAAATTAAAAAAATTGTTTGAATATTTGTAGAGTATTTATAAAATGTTTATATGGGTTTTACATAAAATTAAAGAACGAAGATTTTCTATGAAAACCTTGCTAACATTTAAAACAAAAAATTATCATTGGCCGGTTTTGCTCGCCAGTGTACTTATGTACATTTGGACATTGACATGCAACCCTGTAAATGTGATGAAATAGGTAATGGTCAATGATGAGCAGAGAGAATACAGGGGACACCAAATCGACGATGGGCTGCTACAATTCAAATATGAACTTAAAATCTGTGATTTATTTAGACCTCTTTACTTATATTGTTTATATGTATACATACATCTATCTACATATCAGGGATAAACGTTATATAAAAACTGAATAATTGAATGACCAAAAAGTATGAATTCACGACGTATACATTTTTTTCGCCATTTAAGTAATTTTTAATTCAAATTTATTTCAATTAAATTTTTCATTTCAATTTTATTTTTTATTTGAATAAAAATGCCTCAGAACTTGTAAATTGTTGTGAATGCATACATATTTGTACGATTATTTTCGCTTATAATTTTCAAACGCATTTGAAAACTTTAATCGCTGTATAAAGAATGTATGCAGTTCATTCGAAAGCAAACTTAATTTCCGCAGCTTGTACTTGTAGTTGTTGTATATTTTAAAAGCACGACCGAACTTCGGGTTCGACTTCGGTCATGTTCGGCCCAAAAATTTCGGGTAGGTTTAGGTTACGCTTCGGCCAAAAAAAAAAAACCAAACTTTGGCCGAACATTTGAAAATTTTAATTAATATACAAAAAATACGAATTTTGTTTGGGTTCCGTTCGGCCCTTAAAGTCGGTGTTCGATCGTTTGCTACATATTTTTAATACTAACTAGATTCTACATACAGTTAAGTGCAAAAATAGGAATCCTCTACTGTCAACTTTGCTCAAACCAAACTAACTTCTTTTTTTTTATGTAGTATCGATATTTAGGGTATCGAGTCGGCCCGATTTCGTGTGCCTCTAGAAACGACCTGTCTTATATACTAACTATACTTAACCAACAATTCTTGGATTTTAGTGGAACCTCTTTATTCCAACCTTTCGATATTTAAACCAAAAAAAAACTACGTATGACCATAAATAAAATTCAAGGCAATATTTGCTGACAAAAACAATTTGCTGCTGTCGTATTGAAAAATAAATGAATTTCAATAGCGTAAGAAAAAGCAATATACATATGTATAATGAGCGAGCTGTGTTAGCAAAACAAGCGCAACACACCTTCAAAACTTTAATTGAATTGAAATGTCTTTTTGACATGATAGGAAAATTTTGCGGCAAAAACAATGCAAACCACAAACAAAAAACCATGTGCAGTTCAAACAAAATTAAAAGCAACAACACTGCACTTGTAGCTGTTAGCAAAACAAAACCCAACGCCATGGGAGTAGAGTAATTTTACCACAGTTTGAGGGCAAAGAGTTGGTTCAAAGCCGCTGCGGTTGGTGGAAAAACTATTTTGCATATTACGCGCGAAACTTTTTCTTCTTTAATTTAATATCGCAAAATAACGCAAAAGCCAAGTGAGCAACACATATTTACAGAAAAAAAAATCATGTAAATACATGCTAAATATAACAACAAATCACTGGCGTTGGTTGTTGTTGATATTAATTGCCTTGTGGAAAAGCGAATGCGTAAAATTGTGTAAAATAAAATACATACGAGTATATATTTACTCGTACAAAGTAATAATGTATAGATAAATATGTAAGCAAATATGTAGCTATACCGCTCATGCAAAAAAAAAAAACAACTCGTATCCAAATTAGCTGTCTTCGCAATTATTGCGGAAAATTGCGCTAGAAAAAAATTTAATTCAATAAAAAAAATATGTATGTACGTAGGTACCTTCAATTCTCACCTAACCATATATTTAATTCACTTTGCACCAGTGCGCTAATCATTTCAACTAATTTGGCGTTGCCACACCGCCACAACTCACTCTGGCTGGCTGTGAGTGCACTCTGCTCTCCCCACGCATGGTACTCCCCCTTCCCACCCGCCATTCCACATCCAGCTGCGTTCAACCAACCAACTCCATTCAACCAAACTGTTGATTTGCATGTTCGACGCTTATTAAGAATAATATTAAATTATTAAAACAATTTTTGCACCGAAAATGCAAATATATTGCCGAGCAATTAAAAAAATGTGCTTAGTTGCTTTTGCAAAATGCAAAATTATTATAAAATAAAGTTTTTTTGTTGTTGTATTTTTCTTTTTTTTTTACCTTCAACTTTTGTTGCTTGCAAAAATTAATGCTATGTTGCAACAATTATTATTGCTACTACTTCTGCTTCGCCTTCGACTTCTCCTCCAGTCTGTATTGTTACTTCAAT
This sequence comes from Anomoia purmunda, assembly GCA_951828415.1. NCBI lineage: Eukaryota > Metazoa > Arthropoda > Insecta > Diptera > Tephritidae > Anomoia > Anomoia purmunda. The sequence goes on from OX639994.1 coordinate 126,514,661, forward strand.
TGCACCTGACTGCCAGTAGTTATTTGTCGGTGTGGAGGCGCGGTGGTGTTGAACGATTTGCTATTTAATGAGGCCGCACAAATTATTGCGAAAATGTGGCAACATTGGCATTAACTCCTTTGAGATTTTGAGAGATTTTTTGAAAAACACAAACACACATTTTTCGCAGTCAGCGGGCGCAATTGCATTTTTTTTTAGCAATAATCCTTCAATAACAACGCTTTGGCGTGTTTTCTTTCAACTTTGTAAAGTAAAGTAAAGAAATAAAGATAACAATACACTTGGAGATATCGCCAATAACATTCAATTATTCATCATTGAAAAGAAAAGCATAGTAGTTAGTTGTTTGTGTAACAAAAGTAAAAGCTTGCGGGCAGAATGCATTGCAAGTAATGAGCGCCGGCCACGGCACGTTGCAAAATTGGGGGCAGCCGTTGCAAGTAATTTCACTTGGCTAGACATTAGTTTGGTCTACGGTGGCATCGATGTGGCATTCATTCAAAGTATTGCTCTAAAAGAATCGGGCACCCATAAAAATCGAAGTAAAAATACTCGGCACCCAAACTATCGATAGTTAGTTAAAAATCAAGTTTTGCCATAATTTCTTGTAAAACGTTATCCCCTTGCCTTTACAAAAGTGTTTGCTTAAGTAGCAATTGGGTCATTAGCCTACCCCGCGGAATTTGTAGATTACCAAAGTATCGATATGATAATAACTCAAAGTATCGCTCTAAAAGAATCGGGTATACATAAATATCGAAGGTTCGATACCCAAACTATCGATTCTGAATCCAAAATAAGCTTCAGTCAGAATTTTTTATGAAACGTAATCTTTTAGAAAGAAATAGTTGGTGTTTGCACAAATACGGTAGCTCAACATGTCGAATTAGAAGATTCCAGTTTTGGAAAAGCTTTCCGGTCCATCGTTTCATTATACCAATATGGCACATGGAACTTGAGAACTTCTTTCATTCCGCCTGATATTCATATCCATACATTCCAGACCGAACCGCAAAAAAATGTTAATGACATATTTTGAAAAATTTTTCTCGATGCTCTAGGAGCATTTCTGTATCAAAAAGAAAATTTTGAAGAAAATGTCGTAAATGATTTTCTTCGCAAGTCCGATACGATGCTAGGGTTCAAGTATTCGATTCCAAAAAATAACGTTTTAAAAGTATCGAGTAAAAACTATCGGCATCGAGTGGCAGAAATATCGATATGGTATCGTATCGTATCGAAATTTAAGTCCCTTGTACAGATGCTTGCACAATTTTCTTGAGATGCAGGGCCGGCGGCAGACGTTTAGCCCGGATGGTGAGTAATAGAAGTCGGGCAACGGAAACTTATAATGAAAACTGTATTTCAAAAATTTATTCACATTTATTTTCGAGAAAACGTAAATACAACACTGCGTTTTACATTTTTCAAAATGAATTCGTCTAATAACGTTTTACAATCGAGTTTGTCGACTTTTTCAGAATAAATATGCAATATTGCTACACTGTTCCATCGATTTTGGGACATGTTTGCTCGAAGATAGTTTTTCTATCGTTTGAGTATTCAAAAGCACAGTTGTTCGCTATTAGAAATTGGCAATATCTTTCAAATTTTCAGCTTTTGTATCCTTCTATTACTTAGCAAGTTTAAGAGCATAAAGCGGTGCTGAACTAATCGATCGTCATCGATAAAGCCTTTATAAAAGTCGATCATTTTTTCACGTCTTCAGACTTGTTGGTAACAATCAAGAAAGCTCCGAACGATTGAAACAAACGATTTGTGAGATTGTGAAGTCGATTTTTCAGAGATTTAGTTGTCTGGTCAAAAACTTCGAAATATTTCTGACGCTACATGTCTTCTGGACTTTCAGACATATGCTCTGCACAACGTGTTTTAAACTGCTTGCAAATTTTATGGCGTTGATGTCACAGTGCCAGCTCTTCAATTCCTGGAATCACGAGACTCATTCAAGCTACACACTACTGCGTCTAGTTGGCGATATGAATCAATCACTCAGACGGAGATTGAAAAAATCTGATATTCAAAAATAATTATCAGGGGCATGTGAGAATTTGGATGGTATGAAAAATGATTGCTTAAAGTCTGGGCAAATCCTTAGGCACAAAATACAAATGATAGGATCCTTCAGGTGAACCAAAATACCGGAGTCGACAATGCACGGCTTAGAAATCAGACTACTTTATACAACAGATATAACAGTCCGGATGTAAATTGAAAATGCGTAGAAACTAATGAAAGCGCAGATTCGTGGGAAAAATATGTTTACAACAACAAAAACTTACTAGAACGCAGTTAAAAAAAGGACGCAGAACGAGATTTACCAACAGATTGTGTTAGGGAACTAAGCGTTAGTGGTTTGAAGACGATGCCAGGCTATTATAAACAGCAATGAAAAGTTTTAACAAAATCACGCTAGGTATTGAAATATGTTACACAACTAAATTGTAATAACATTCACATACTTTCATTAAAACTTACTATTGTAAGTTAATTTGTTTTTCAGAACTTTTTTTTAAATTTATTTTCAAAACTAATAAAATATGTCGTCATATAAATAATTGTTTTAAAATTATTTCTTAAAGCCATTCCAGGGTTTTGGAACCAGATTTTTTAGAGAAAAAATAGAGTAACTGAAATGATTACATGATTTTTTAAAAGCGGGTCCTCAAATGAAAAAGGCTTTCAATCAAGTCAAGAAGAGTCTAAGTTCGTGTGAAACAGAACTAGGCTACCCGGCTGGTTTCTCTACATCCCATCAATGAGCTCAAACATTATTGTTGAAATAAATAAGTTATGCCGAAAAATTAATATATGAAAATATATGATCATTTCTCGAGCCTGCCCAAGTTTTCGTTTGTAAAACAGCAATACCAAATTGTATTCGGAGATTTATACCACTCTTTTTACTATTCTGGCCAACTACACGAATACAAAAACAAAGAAATAAATTCATATACGCATTTTAACCATATCCACTTAAACTCCGCGCATCTAACATGAATCACATACTCATTCAGTTTTTTTGTTGCTAGTCTGTTGGGTCGCATCGCGTCCGCATCGACCGTCGGTCGTCCTCTCCATAGACCAAGTCATATGAGGTGAAATAAATAAATTGCTGGCAATTACTCCGTTAACAAGTTTTATTGACTCTTAAATGTTATTTTTTCGTCATGTCTATTAGCGATAAAATATAAAGAACCCCAAACATTTTCGAGGCCACCACCGGTTGGTTGGTTGGTTGGTTGGTTGGTTGACCGACTGGTGCGGCGGCGATAAAGGACGTATTGTTTCGCTGCAATTTTTGTTTATAGAGTCAAGAGACGCGTATGTCTATAAATACAAGCAGAGACAAATGACCAGACGCAGTCACAGACACACACACATGCACCCACACCCAACCACACACACACACACGATCACATCAATATAGCAGGCATTTACCAAAATCGATAGGAAGGACCATCACAACCAAAGCGAACTCAACGAGAACGAGTCCTCTGCCCGCCATGTCCTTCAAGCTGACATTGATGTTGCCTTCCAAGCTGTGGAATTTATGTGTGAATGGGTGAAATTGGTGTTGGCGGCGGGGGAGTAGACTGCGAATGTACCCTCAGTGCTCTGATTTATTTTCGTTTTTTGGTGGACTTTTTTGTTTTTTTTTTTTGGTTTTGTTACACGGTGACCGCCACTTTTGCGAGATTTTGATTGTTGCTTACATTTGTCGACCGGACAAAAGGACAATGCCTGTAGGCAATTCGACTCTTACAACATTGGACACTACTGGGAATGCAATGAATATTTTTTGTCGGTACAATTAAGCGAGAAAGCGGCGAATGAGCTCCGTCAGTCATACATTTAGGTATTCGGGCGCATATTTTATGTTTGATTTTTTTTTTTCAACAAAAAATTTGGTGGGTGTTGTTATAAACATATGAATATATTTCACTGTAAAAGATGTACAGCTAATGTGAGCTTTAAGTGTGGCCTTTACAAAGAGCCCTTTAAAACTTTGGATATTCGAAAATAACCTAGAACCTCTTTGGATGCTAGAAAGTTTTGGAGATCTCATAGAACCCAACTGATTATTTTAAATAAAAATAACTACTCATTTTCTCTTCTAATAATGCTGCGTCGTTATGGACCAAAGTTACCAAAATAAGTTTACTTATTATACCTGATATGATCTAATATTTTCTAGTTTTTCTTTTGCCTGTCGCGACGTCAAGCTTGGAAGTCAATATATCCCAAAGAAACATCTATGCCTAAATTGCTATGATGGATAAAACAACAACATTAATTTTTAAGCTTAAAAAATATTACTTCTTTTAGACTATATGTCATTAAGGGCTAATTGCACATGAGTAATTTAAATGGTGATTACTTTTGATTTTCCTTTTTTTTCATTTGCATCAATCCAAAGTTAATGCTCATTATATCCGTACTTGATATGACAAATGCAAATCTGTTAATCTGATTGCGGAATAAAAAATACACATAGTAAAAATATTTTGTATTCACGTATTTGTCAAAAACAATTATTTTTGTTTGTTATTTATTAGAATTTATGCCGTAAAACATTTGGCAATTTAGTTACAAGTTCAGGTCATTATAAAAATTAAACTAAACTACATTTTTTAATTAAATTAATTTTATTTAATAATGCATACATTAAATGAACGATTCGGCCGTTGATCAATACCAGCACGCACACGCCGCTCGAACCAAAGATTTTTTAAGGCTATACAAATTTTTGTGGGATATTCAACAGGCCCTGTTCTTCAACTCTGATCACAAACTGTACTCCGATGGAATCAAATCTGGCCAATCATCTACAGCTATCAAACTAGAAATATTGGTTTTAAGCCACTGCTAGGTGGTTTTTGCCTTGTGTGCTGGGGCAGAACCTTGCTGGAAGATCCAATGCTCTCCTTCGAAGAGAATTTTGCTTTACTGCTTTACCGCGCCTTCTAAAACAGCCCGCTGGTACACTTTTACCCAAGTTTTAACTTTTTTTGCACAGAAGTGAGGAGGTGTTACGCCTTCATGGGAGACTCTCCACCAATCCACTACAGCAGTTGGATGTTGCCTCGTTGAACCCTTGGAATAATTTTTTTTGCGCCTGAAAGCTTTTGCCCGGATTTTGTCGTTTTTCTTATTAAAAACATCTTCAAGAGTAAAAAGAATAATTTCCAGGCCGTTGGCCGCGTGCCATTGAAGAAGCAGCTTGCATCTGTTAAGCCTAATTTGCTTCAAGCGCGTTGTTGTCCAGGATGACCAGGTAACCGACAGTAGGCTTTCATGTGAAGACCATCTCGAATAAGTCTTGGCATTGATCTGGTCGATATACTCATTGCCCTTGACATAATTTTCTGTTTTCTAAGTTGATTTCTGCGAATGCATTCGTGAAAAGTTTTTTGGGTTGAATTGGTGCGAACAACGCGAGGACGACCACTTTTCTTTCTGTCATCCACTGTATACGTTTGAGAAAAACGATCAATACGGATCTGTCCGTCAAATGTGCCATATTTATAGTGTGAGTACCAGGTTCCAGGTGTGTTGGCAAAGGAAGGTGCCTTTTTAACTGGCATTAATACCTCTCATACCGCAAGAGTTTCTCTGGCTTAAAACCAGCTTCATCGAACAGGCAAATAAAATATGGACCGCTGAACCTATAAAAATTATTTGGTATTAGAGAGGGGAAACTATCTGTTGATGGCCTACGCAGACGTGAACGATGTTTGTGATTCATTAAGGTTGTACTTAAACGTGATCGGTAAATGGTCTATTTTTAATGCACTTACAGTTAGTCCTAGTAAGAAGTTTTTCTGTTTACTAGCAATTTTTAATTATTTTTTTGTTAAGCTTTGAACAAAATATATGTTTATTGAAAACCTATGTAAATCACTTCTTCTGCGCATTAATTGTGGCCACCGTAGCCGAGTGTGTGCGCGCAGCATTCGGTCGGAGCAAGTAACATCAAAACCTATCGCCGATCCTCAGACAATGGGCAATCCCCCAGAGTATTTCTACAATGAAAAAAGTATCTCATAAAAATTATTTGCCATTCGGAGACGTTGTAAAAATGTAGGCTCCTCGATTTGTTTTACGCACACCACAATTTGTAGGAGAAGTTCGGTCAAGCAAGTGTAAGCTTTAAATTATTATTATTACATTACTAAAAAAGCCAGCCCGGCAGATGTGGTTCTGTCTATATTTATTATTTTTTAAGTGCCTTTGGGATATGTAACTATAATCGCATTTAGGTTTGGGTCACATATAACAGGCGGCAACCCTCTCAAAAATATAAGTGTGCTCCTTTCTTCGCCGAGAGAAACAATTTGGGGCTTGCATTTTAATATGTTATAGCCTTGTGTATAATTCAAGTGAATATGACTTTTTTAACAGCTGGCAACCCTCCTCAAAATATGTTTATAAACTTTCTTTTAACGAAACGAATGGTATCCATATTTTACTACTTCATATATCATGTGTATAGTTTAATTAAATTCGACTCTACAAACAGGTGGCAACCTTCTTTAAACTGTAACTATTTATAAACCTTCTCCAAACCGTTTGAAGCTCAAATTTTTAATATTTTGTATATATGTAAGTAAAATTTAGTAAAATGTTAGATCTCAAACAGGTGGCATCCCTCTCCAAAATAAAGGTACATAAAAATTTTTTCCTCGTCGAGACAAATCCTTTTTTTTAATATTTCCTATAGCTTGTTAATTAAATTAAATTCGATTTTTCAAACATGTGGCAACCCTCATACAACTAGCTGTGCATCTTCTTTCCATGTCACCCATATTTTAATATTTCGTACAACTTGTGTATACTTTAATTAAATTTGACTACTTAAACAGGTGGCAACCCTCTTCCAAGTATAAAATATGCTTTATGACGTATTCACGCACACACCAAATATACAGGAGTTCCTCCACAAACACTATGACTAGAGACTTTTATATGCAAGATAAGTGAAAATGAAAGTATTTAACTTATTTTTTTAGAGTACATTTATGAGCACCACATTAAGTGGTAATAAAATTTAGAAATAACATAATGATATCGTTATGCCTAAATATTCGCTAAAAAATCTTCAACACGCTGCTCACTCCAATTTAATTTTACTTTAACCACTCACTCACACACACACATAAACAATTCCAAAATCAGCAAGAATACCCGTGAAATCGGCGTTTGGCGGTGAAAACCCCAGCAAATCTGGCATTGGCAGGCAGAGACAAAAATCTGGTGTTTAAATCGCATCAAACAGAAATATAAATCGATTAAATTTGCTGTCATTTAAAATTTGACACATGAAAAACTCCAATGGCTGTTAGCTGAAGTAAATGTGTGGGAAGAAGTGGGAGAGTTGCACAAGCGAACGACGAAAATGGAAAGGGCGGAAGCGAATGATGGTAACAAAGTGACTATTTGTGCGACTGTCTAACTGAATGGAATAGAATGGATGGGGATGACCGTAGAGGAAGATGAAGAGGTGGATTGTGAAGTCCCCATTTTGTGCTACATTTTTGAAGACCAAAAACAAAAGCAGATGTGTATTTTAGGTTATGGGGAAAACATTTATGAACTCTGCCTGTCTGAAGAGAAAGAGATTCTCACGCAGTAGAGGGAGGTGTTTATGCAAATCCGTTCACCACTTCACTATACGAGTATCAAACCCCATCACAGCTTTTCATCATTCCACCATTCCACCAACGCATCGAACGAAAGCAGCACAACAATTATTCACCGCAAATATGAAGCTGCAACAATTTTGAATCCAATACCTCACCCATCCAACCGCTTGCTATGGGAAACACTGACCTTCGGCTTCAGGGGGGTCGCCGCACGTAGTCATGCAGCGGGGTGATGACACTTTGTGGTGTTTTCGTGGTGATTATTCAACGCATGTTGTCAACATATTGTTGTCGCTGTTGTCTCGCGCAAAATTAACAAAATTGTGTACATTGAGGTGGTGGCGTGAAATGTTGGATATGGGTGGTGGGTGGTGGCGGGGGTTTGGTTGGCCGCATTGTTGCCACAAGTCAAAACGTTTTAAATGACATATTATTTTTGTGCGTTGCTAAGCGTTTTTTTTATTGCCGCTGTTGTAGCGGAGCACACTCCGCCGTGCCGCCGTGTAATTGCCGTTAGCTTTCATATTGCGAGACAAAATAAAAAAAAATAAAAATAAAAATGAGCAAATAAATACAAATTTGTTGGCTTCTATCATTCCATACTTTTGGGGGTATAATTTATACTACCACACAATCTTAGCAGATCATTTATGGGTTTCTCGAAATTTGTCTTCACTTTTTGTTCATGTAATGAATTTTAAGTAGCTTCGTCTCATTCAAATTATGCGCTCACCATGTACCATCAATAAATAAGTAAATATAAATATTAATGCATATTTCGTTAGACATCCCACAAAAATTTTGTACTCGCCATGATTATGCAAATTAAATGACATTTTAGCGATTTACTTCGTCTGTAATTTAAAAAAAATTTCCATCCAATTTTTTCTCTATTGAGTTATAAGCCGACAGATTTAATAGGAGTGCGCTGGTTTTTTTCAGTTTCATTTCTCTGCTTATAGATTGGCTCAAATAAGCACATTTTTTGCCTTTAAATTTTCATTACATGGTCTGATTATTAGATTTATTATTACAATTGACTATTCAGCTATTCGACTTGTCGATTAGCAACTATTTTGATGATTGATATTCGAATAACAAGTACCCTACTAACTGTTCACTTTCGACTAATCGCTCACCATCGAGTAGTCTGAAAATTGCCTAAACGATATCATTAATCGACTAACCGAAATAGTGACAGTTCCTCACAATATATTCATAAAAACTTCACTATAGCGGAAAATTAATTTTGTCAATTGGCACAAACAAATATTTATTGAAAGAAAACAACTAGTCGAAAAATAGAAATTAACGGTTAGTCGACTAGTTGTTTATGATCGGTTAGTCGTAAAAGTCTAAAGGAAACGGTTAGTCGATTAAGTGAAATCGATTATTTTTTGAAACCACTTTCGATAATCGATTAACCGGTTATTCGATTAAGACGAGCTCTACTTATTTATTTTATAATCTCATCATATGGTGAGTGCGAGGAAATTAAAAAAGGTTTTAATCGAAATTGGCAGGTGTTCTTGATTTTGATATCGAAAAAAAAAATTTCAATGATAAGTAATTGGAAAATTAAACCCGAATATACGAGGAGACTAGAAAAGCTATTATAAAAATATTTAAAACAAAAACAATAAATGCTCAACCCTTTGAAATTGTTTTACGAGACCTCTTTCAAAGTTTGAAAACGATCGGCTCGACGAGAACACGCAAAATGGCTGGGGATGGATCAGACGAAATTCCATCACCAACACAAACAGAAATTCTCTTTGTGATTCTCTTCTGCTTTCGGCATAGACAAAAGTCACAACAAAAATGCAATGGATGCCAAATTGCATATCGAACGATTGCACTGTCTCTACATATTATTTTCAAGTGGTTTCGAAGATTCCAATGGGGAGCACGAGCCCCGAAAACGTCGACCAATATTTCCAACTAATGACGTCACTGTGGCTTCGTGGAAGTCAAAAGTTGACGAAGTTTCACGATTGACATAAGAGATCATTGCTGATGAATTGGGCTTGAATGGCATGATTCTTTCGCGAATATTATGTAATCAGCTGGGCTACATGAAGAAATCTGATCGGTGAACTTGCCGAATTTTAAAACAAGCCCGAAAGAGTGCATTATGATTTGCAAATTTTTCCTAAATAAATTCGAAACTGGGCAGTCTTTAAACTTTAGTAATGATGTTACGTAACATGTTACTGGTAACGAATTTTGATTCTATAAGTATAATCTAGAATTCTGGCAGCTGTCCATGGTATGGAGTCCAACAGGAGGAAACCCATCCGTTAAAGCTAAGCAACAAAAATCAGCAAAAAAAAATCAGCAACAAAAGTAGTGATGTAAATTTACTTCCCAGATGAAAAATATTAACTGTTATTCTCCTGGAAAAGGGCCAAAGGGTAAGTGCAGAATGATATACCAAAGATTGCTTAGAAAAAGTTTGCAAAACTTTGTTAAAAACCCGGAAGAAAAAGGATTTTCGGCGCTACTTTTTACATCACTGAAACGCGCCAGCTCACACTGCTAAAATAAATTAGTTACTCAACTTTATTGCGATTTATGGGATTAAAGAAATACGATCATCATCTTATTACCCGAAGGCAGCAAGTTTTGATTTTTGGTTATTTCCAAAAATTAAAAGATCGGAAAGACTTTAACATCAGCTTGCAGATAATTGACGCGGTTAATGCAGAACTTGATGAGCTAAAAGAGAAGATTTTCTGGTTAATAAAGCGGCCTTCTGTTAGTCCTATCGTACTCGTATTATATAGTTTCATTATATGATGGCTATGAAGAAATTTAAAATTAAGTTAATCGAAATGGACAGGTGGTCTTAATTTTGATTCTTAAAAATATGAAGTGTTTTCGAATGAAAATTACTTGTTAATTGTTAGCCAAATATTTTCTATTTAAATTTGCATGTTTTGAGAAGATTTATAAGCATTTATTTGTTTAATCTGTATTCAGTAAGCATGATCTTATCTTTATCTTAAAACTACTATTTAAATACTATTAAGACAAGCAAAGTGAGAAATAAAATTTTAACGATTTTGCCATTCAGCAAACATTTTTTAACGATAATCGTTATCGTCGGATTAGCTGTTGTCGTTCGCTAGTCGATTATCGAAAACTAAGCGACAACTAGCATTAAGCCGTTAACACAATCGTGATTTTAACTTAAAACAAAAAAATGAAGTTTAGTGTTTTCTTTGGTTGAAATTGGAAAAAAGAAAGTTCGATTGTCATTTTGGTATTTGACAGGTGAGTAAAGTAAAATAGCGAATTGTCGCTTGCTTTTGTAAACTTGAATGCAATATTAAATTCTACTTTTATGTTACTAGGTTCTAACTAATTTGAAATTTTTCGTAACTGGTTGCAATCAACGACTCGAGGGTTAGAAATGGGCAAAATCTATGAGTCACTCATCCGTTAGGCGTAGCGGACGTTGTGCCAATATTCTGTTTAGAAGACGCAGGTTCGCCATGAGCCAAATGGAGCTTCAGCATCACCATTAGGGCGATCAGTCGTACAAATTTGTCAATAATGGTTGCTTTAAACGGTATTTGAAAATAATATTTTTCCACTTAAATCCTTGCTTGTACTGCGCTAAATTTTCCTGGTACGATTGTTGTCGAAGTCAGCAATGTGTGCCTGCCCCTTCACTTTCGCAACTTTTTCAACTACTATGTACTAAGCAACACCTCAAAATGGCGTTGCGGATAATGGATACAAACTAATTTTGTTGTTGTGGCTTTCGTTATTGCCATCTGGGGTTAACCGAATGTAGTTGTGAAGGAAATTACATTCATATCTAGAACACATTTCCGACATAAGAAAACCACAATAGCAAAACAGCAACAGCAACAACAGCAATAGCAACAACAGCTATAATGTTAAGAGGCAAACAAAAAAACAAAAGCAACATTAGTTGTAGACCCTCGAATAGCCATCGCAATATTGACGTACGCGTGATTGTGGTCGTTAGTCGGTTGGACGGCTATTTGGTTGGTTGATGGAGTAGTTGGCTTGTTGTTTTTTAGCTTTGCTTGGCCAGCCGGTGGACGACATTATCGCTTGGACAACTTAATTTTCCACAAACATGCAAGGAATGGCGGCGACTACCCACTCCCTTTGAGTCTTCCGCCCCCCCACAACCATGCATGGCATGCAACAACACCATTGCCTTCGCCGCCGTCGTCGCCGTCGCCGTTGCGTTCTTGCCAGCGGCGGGCCGCACTTCCGTTTCTCATAGGTCTCCTTTCAATTTAGACCATTTTTGCTATGTACCATCGGTGCTCTGCGCCAATTTTAATCAAAATTCAACTTGAGCTACTCGAATTGTAGTAAAATTTTTATCACGAATTTTCACGAATAGCTCGACCGTCTTTCCTTTTGCCATGGCTGGCAAAAATAAAAAAACATAAAAACACCATCAATTTCTTGCCGCACTCAAGCAAACTACTCTAACTACTAGCCGATTGGTTGAGTGGTGGCGTTTAAATGCGTTTCTTATGAAAATTAGTCTAGAAATTGTAGTTCGAGTCTACGCCAGGCAAAGTGCACTCTCACAGCACTAACTACAAGGCGAAATTATAATTTAAATTAATCAACGCGCCGAACTGCGTTGAATGTTGGTTGGCGATTGGCGCAAAATGATAAGCAACGTTTGTGGCAAAGGGAAAGAGTGTGGCGGACGGGCGGGTAGTTGACTTTGTGTGAAGTTCTCACTGGCAGCCGCCCGGTCTAAGAGGGTTGGAGGTAGTGACTTTTGAATTACTTTCGAGCCCAACTATTCAGCTACTTGGCTTGCCTATCAACCCGCCTTTCACACTTTTTTCGTGGGTTTGCTGAATGCCCCCCTACCCCCGTTCGTTTGCGTCGGCGCAGCGAGTGAGTGAGTGAGTAACATCGCATTTGTTACTATTTTGTTTAATGTGATTTATAATTGCAAATATAAACACGCAATTTTTTTGTTTTTGGTTTAGCTATGAGTACGAAATAGTAGTTTGCGTTTTGCACGCGTTAATTTTCCATGAAAAATTAGTTTGTGTATACAATTTTCTAATATATATATATATATTTTTGCCATTTATCTTTGAAAAATTAAACACAAATTGCATTGAATTAGATTTAATTGGCCTATTAAAATAAAGATATATGTGAGTAGATTCATAAATTTATATGCAGATAATAACTTTATTTGAGAACAAGTTTTTGGTTGAATGAAAAAGTTTTGATGTGCAGAAATTAAGTTAAATTTTTAATAATGCAGATATGTAGTTTGTAGCTGCGTTAGTTTTTATGGTTTATTTTAGGTTAGCTAAGATTCGGTTAGCTTAGATTGGAAAAGTCTAGTAGGTTCGTATATGTTACGATGATAATCTGATATATTTTAGAAATGTAAAATTAATTTTGTTTAGTAGCGAAAGACTCGCTTTTGACACGGTGACAGAGTAGGAAAGGTATAAGTCGCAAGATTTGTTCCTCATTTCTACTTTCCTCATTTCTATTTCATTGGCCCAGACGAAAAAAGCTCTTCATTAAATAGATGTTTTTAGACTAATTTTAATTCGACGAATATAAAAATGCGTTTCATTTATGTTTCCAAAAACCATTTTCAAATTATAGGCAAAAGCTCCATTTTCGAGGCCCTTTGGCCGATTTTGTCAAACACAACTCAAGAATAGCAAACCAAACTAACCCGCTCTGGGGTAATGTTTTAATAATTTTTGAGCTACAAGCATTTAAATGCAAAAAATGAGGTACTTTTCGAGCTTTTTCGAAAATTGCTAATATATTTTCTTTTCCTAGATGATAAGCTTTGCAAAAAAAAACTGTTAATAAGAGCGAGTAAATCGGACATTAAGTGTAAATTAAATGTATTACAAATTTTAATTTGTTAACTTATTCAACTGAAAATCTGTCAAAAACTTATTGATTCCACTGTATTTACTGTACTTTTGATTGGGTTGGATTACGCTTATTCTGAAAATGACTCCCAAATTTTTCCATCACGTCTAGATTTTGATGTATATATATGAATAGGATGCAATTCTAAAAACTAATCTGAAATTTTACATAAATTTTCGCATATTTCGACGTCCAAGATAATAATATTCGTCAAGATTTTGTCACTGTTAGAAACGATTAAAAATATTTCTTACTTTTTAGCTATAGCTTTTGAACCAATCTAGTGGTGCTGTATGTTTTCTTCCACATAAAAATAAATTATTTTATATAAGAAAATGTGTAAAACAATCAGCAAAAAATTACTAAAACGGTATCTTTTAGCCATTTGAAATTTATCTTTTTTGCACTGAAATTGAAAAACAGCAAACTCTAAGAACACTGATTGAAACTTTTGAAAATTCGAAGACATTTTTGTTTCCTTTGTTGAATGTTTGTGAATCTATATATATATATCAATGAATCGTGGTTTGTTCGAATGCTTAAATCTTGAAAACGACTTCACCAGTTTAGATACTTCCTTCTAATCCTTCGCCATTGCTACCCAAAAGGTCAGGAACAAGAGAAGTTGAACATTTCTATTCATTTTTCAGTTCAATTCAATTCAGTTCAACACGTGGAATTTAATTCCACATTGCTAATTGGCGACAGAACAGATTTAATAGTTCGTTGTTGTTTGTATCAAACCAAAAGGTTTAAGGAAGCCTAAATTCAAAAATATATTTGTAAGGGTTGTTCAGAAACTGAACCTTTGCATAATTATTTGATTCTATCCGGGGAAGGCTTTTGACACTGTTTGCTTGGGAGAAGATTGCCAACTGTCTGCAAAGCCAAATTTAATTAAAATATACACATGTTATATAAGATATTAAAATATGGCTGTCAGAGGGTCGTCTCTGTGAGCAGAAGTGTTGCCACCTAATTGAAAACCCGAATTTAATTAAGTTATAGCCAGGATATATGCAATAGTAAAATGTAGGTGTCAAATCATTCGATTCGCTAGAAGAAAGTTATAGGCACATTATGAAGGGGTTGCCATCTTTTTGGAAAATTCGAATTGAAGTAAATTGCACATTGTTGTATGTGTTTTATATGGGCAGTGTGCAAATTAAAACTGTGAATAATAAATTTATACATTTCTATTTCACATTATTATTCTTCGACAGATTTGGAGGAATTTGAAAACCAAAAAAGTTATAATTTATAAAACTCTCTCGCGCATTCCTCTCTCTATATATTTTCGAGAAATTTGTTGTTACAATGATTTGCTTTCTGGCTTGGCACTTAGATGCACACATGGTTTTTTATTAAATCGTTCGCTTTTCGGTTACAAGGATTTATTTATTTTATTATTAAAGTGGAAAATATATGGAATCAAATAATATTTACCAAAATTTCTTTCTTTTCCCTTCACTTTCTCAAAATTATAATATAGAGATTTTTTTTTTATTTTAGTAGAGTAGAGATGGGCGTGGTAATAAATATTAGGTCCGAATCCGTCCCAATCCGGCTTTCGATTTTTAAGCAACGAACATGCGCATCCCGACGTTTTTTTTAATTTTGGATTGCGATATCTCTCACTGAATAAAACTCTCGTGAATTTCCAATTATTTTCAAATAATATTCTATTTAACAAACTTTGTAATTTATACCGAAAATTTTTTGTTTGAAGCCTATGATAATTATTTTTTACTTTTTTTCGGAAGTTTTTCGAAGTAAATTAGTCCTGCATTCTTCCATAGTTTTATTTGAAGTGCAGAACACTCGCTCATTCGCCGAACACGAAGGCGGGCTGTTAAGTATTTGCTTTGTTGTTGTCGAAGAAGTATATGTTTCTGCAACTTTTTGACTTAAAACTTGTTTGATGATTTTTTTCATCGCGTCACGCAAGTCGCATCAGAATCGCGTCACGAAATCACGGCATGGCGCTTGTATGTGAAAAAAACAAACATGCATACTTAGGTAGCGGCATATACTACTACAAGCTACTACCAATACAGCTACTAATTACAAGTTTTTACTAATGCTATTATTATTACTACTACTATATGTAATATTTATTACTTTCTACTATTATTTTTACTAATTTCATGTAGTAGTAGTTTTCCTAATTTCTACTACTATTTTTTTACCAATGGTACTACTCAAGGCGAATTCATACAAGGTGGTGTGAAGAAACAGCTGAGTTTTACTTTTTTTCAATTCGGCGACGCGGGTGTAATGTCAAACTAGTTTTGTTTGTTTACATTCTAATTTGTGTGTTTACATTCTAATTCAGATTTTGACATACATAACTCCCGCTCAAGGCGCAACAACAACATACATACGTTTTTTCTTGCTACCACCTGGAATGAATTCGCTTTGGTACTACTTATAACTACTACTACTTTTACTAATTTCTTCTACTATTTTACTTGTGCTACTACTAACTACTGCCAATATTTTTACTATTTTTACTTATACTACTACTTTATTTTTACTACTATTTTTTCAAATTTCTACTACTATTTTTACTTATGCTACTACTAATTACTCCTATTATTTTTAATACTTTCTACTACTATTTTTGCTTATGCTACTACTAATTACTACTACTTTTGTTAATCCTATTACTAATCCTTACTACTATTTTTACTACTAATTACTACTACTATTTTTATATCACTATTTTTGTTAATGTTACTACTGATCTTACTAATTTTCACTCATGCTAAAACTTCAAAAGTGTTTCACTTGCATTAGCTAATGGACCTCAAATTTATTTACACAAGCTCACCAAACTTTCTATATTAAAACAACATTTCTTAGGTTATGATATTAAATTTTATTTCGCAAGCTTTATTAAAGGATACTTTTTTAATCCACGAAAGTAGGCACAATAGATCTCAAGGTCGCAGTGCTTTATCCCCAACGATAATAATAATAATGATAGGTTATGACATTGTTAACTCATTTCTGTTGAATCCTCTTTATCCCCCGGCTCGATATTATATTAAGGTTTTAGTTTTCTAAGTTGATTGAGAATTGCCATTCAATTAAGGTGCTTAAAAAAATTTTTAAAACCTTTCATGAAATTAATATTGAACGAATTGCTGATTTGATTTTTGAATTGAAATCTTTTTCGACGATGATTTGACCAGTCAAAACTCCCTTATCTTCCCCTCACCTCGCCCATTTCTCAATGTTGCACTCCAACTGCACAATCAAAGCGGAAGCATGAAATGCGACTATTTTCACTCACGCCATTGTCCAAGTGCCAAATGCAATTTCTGATTATGACACCTCAATTTCAGTTATCTCCCATTGATATATTGTCATTGTCATACAAAAGGCAACACAATTGTGTCTGCCATCGCTGGTTGTGTCGTGGAGTGTTGCAATTGCAATCGATTTTGGTGTTGTCGCAAGCAAGGCAACATGCAAAACAAAAAAATAAAAACAAGTGCAAAACAAAAACGGCAAGTGCAGCAAAACAGCAGAGAGGGAGAGAGAGAGCTAGCAGAGGGCATGCACAAAAGAAAAACAGAAATAATGCATTTTCACTTCGCCTACTTTGTGGCGACAAAGGTGATACAACAACTTAACTCTCAAATGTTGCAAGTGGCAAGTGCAGAAGTGCAGAAGTGCACACACACAAACAAACAAACAGACAAACATAAATAGAAACGCGATGCCAGCAGGTGGGTGAATGAGTGAGTGTTGTCAACTGTTTGACAGATAAGACAGCGAACCAATGGAATTGGTAATAACCACAAACACTTGCACTCACACACACACACACCCATACACATAGCCTCACAACAAAATTGCATTTTGTCCGGCTACAATGTTTGGGGGGCTACATTCAAAGTTGCATGAAATCAAAGCGCGCCGTATGCCGCATGCCGCATGCCACATGTCGCTGCTACAACAATATTAACATCTTACTTGGCCACCCCCGCACCACTCGTGGGCTAAGAGAACTCTATTCAAAACGCCAACTTTGCTGCTCCTCTGCGCTTCTGTTTCTGAATTTCGTTGGCTATTTGTGTAGCATTGCAGGTGCAGCAGCTGGTATTTGTTGTTGTTGGTGTTGTTGTTGTTGTGCTGTTGGTGTTGGCATTGGGTGGGTGTTGTTGCTGCTGCTGACTGGGTAGCGTTGGCCGACACTTAACTCAGCTTCTCTTGTACGCCACTGCCCACTGCCCGCCATCTGTTGCCCCCTGCTACTCGGTAGGAGTGTACGGACAATGTGTGAACAAATAATTCCATCAGCAGCAACAAAAGCTCCAGTGAAATTGGAGTAATGCAGCAGGAGGTGCAACATGCATTTCGCATGTTCTGATCGGCTTTTTGTTGCCGCTATTCGGTGTGGTGCTGACTGACGCCGTTTGCCTATTGTGGCGCGCCGGTATCGCCGGTATCTGCCATTTGTATCTGTTTGTTGGCTGTTGATTGTTTGCTTCTATGCGCTGTTGATGTTGTTGTTGTTGTTGGTCTTGTTGTTGCAGTATGCAGTAGTAGTGTTGACAATTTCAACGGCAGTCGGCCGATTGTGACGTTTGTTGCAGCAGCATCCAATATTGTCGCTTATCGTCGTGGAAATTTATGAATTGTGAACGTACACTAAAACCTACTAAAATCCTTATAAAGTTGTTTTTAAATGCAGGTGATTGTGTGTGTGCGCGTGTTTGTAGTATTCATACCGTGCAGGAAAAAAAATACGATTAAAAAAATAACCTGGTTTATAGTTAGCTTCTTTCTGAGGATTTCGAATAATGTCTCGCCATTAGTTAACTACAAAAATCTCCCTTTAAATTAGTTCAAAAGTAATGCAGAATTATTTCCGAGACTAGATCCAATTGCACAGAACTAAAAAATTAACCTACAATTAAAGAGATCGACGTCTAAAAAGGCTTGTTGGCCAAGGAGAGTGGAGAGGGGGAGATATTGAAGAAATTTTTGTTAGAAAATCTTTTTAATTTTGTTTTGAATTTCTCTTAAAATTTATTGGAAAGAAAAACGGCTGAAAACGAGGAGATGACTTCTTGTTTATTAATTTTATGGAATTTTCGCCGAAAATATACAAATAGAACAAGAAATGTCCTTGGTTTTATGTTAAAAATCGTACAAATAAATAGAAGCTTATTAAATTAAAAGAGTCCCTTCTAATGGGCGACAGTGACTATTGTGTGAATAATCTACTTTTTTTTAATATTATGAATATTGTTCTATGGATGTATTTTTTTTTTGTACTTTTGAAATGAAAGCTTTTGTTTTTCCCATTTCCGATCGTTGTCTTTCTTCTTCATTTATTTTAAAGATGCTAGTTGTACAATAAAGGAAACGGACGCTTTAGTATTATAAGTTAAAAAAAAAACAGTGCGATATTTATTTTCAGAAAGTAATCTGCTTACAAAAATTTAGGCGGCAATAATTTCAAATTCATAACATCAACAGCTTATTAAATTGAGACAAGATTCTAATGAAAACCATGACCAGTTCTTAATTTTATTGAGGAGACTTACATCATAGTTTTACAGGTTATCTATTAGACTTTATTGAAAAGGTTTTCATCTTAATTCTCCGGAACACGTTCTTAATTAAATTGAAAAGTTTTCATCTTAGTTTTACAGATTATCTTCTTGATTTTATTGAAAAGACATACCCAGTTGTAATAGAAGGGATTCTTATTGGAAAAAATCATAGACAAATCCGCCAAATTTTGTTCTGATTTATAGGGCATTTTAGGTGGCATTTTCGCTCTGTGTGGTTTCTGTGTGTGTGGTGAATTGGACGAAAGTTTTTTGCTATGGAAAGGAAACGCCATGTAACTTCTTTGTAATCTACGCTCTTTGCTATGGGCAATAGAGCTTACGTCTTATTCAATAAAGTCTCACTATCGTTCCATTGTAGTCAATATTCGATTTGCCATTGACGATGGTAATAGTGGTAGAAATTAGTACTACCATTAGAAAAAATACTGGCAGAAATTAGTAAAATCAGTGCAAGAAATTCATAAAAAGAGTAGCATAAATTACAATAATAAAAATAGTGGAAGAAATTAGTAGTAGCCTTAGTAAAAATACTGGGAGAAATTAGTAAAAAATAGTTGCACAAATTATTAGAAAAATACTGGGAAAAGTTAGTAAAAATAGTGGCAGAAATTAGGAGAAGCACTCATTAACAATAATGGTCAAAAATCAACGGTAATTTTCAAGGGCCTAAAACTTACACTTTGTTGCACTAAAATTTAATGGGCTACAAAATTGCCTACTTGAAAATTTTCTATATATTCTGAATAAAAAGTTACTAATGTTGATGAACAATTTTTAAAGTTTGTTTAGTTCTTGTGAAATTTGTACAAGCTTCGAAACTTGGGGTTAAACAGCTTGTGTCAAACTCTATTTTAAATTAAACATAAATAAATAAAAATAATTTGCAACCAGTAACATTTTAACATTTCAGTTCTAATTTTTCGACCAGAGTACAGATTGAAAATTGTTGTGCGATTTTATAGAAATGATAATTTCTAAACACCCATTTGGATCAATTTATCAAAAATTATAAAACAGGTATCACTAATGTATTACATATTATATGAGAATTTGAATACAAAAAAAAATATTTCGAATGAATTAAATAGATTTTGAATATGTAAGTACAAGTAAAAGCAAACAAGCTATAAATGGAAAAGATTGCCAAAACTGAATTGAAGAGATATACAAAAAATTAATGAAACAATTAAATATTTGCTATTTTCAATTGAAAGGTCTACAAAATATTTCGTATGAACAAAAATTAGCCACAGTGAACTTGAAATATTTTCTTTTAATTTGTTATTTTAACCGAATAATTTGTAGCTTTATGCGAATGGCAGTAAACCAAAATAAAGCTAGTGAAAAAAATAACACGGTGTTACAGTCAAAAAGTACTTTTTGCGAGACATACCTCATTTTGTAGGTCTAGTCACACTGACTAAAACGGCATACTCAGAATTTCCAATACACCCCCAAAATCAATCTAAAGTTAGGGGCCAAAAACCCCTTTTTCATAGGTTAAGACACATATTGCTCAATAACTTTTTTATTATTTATCCGATTAACACGAATTTAGTGTCACTTTAAAGGAGACACTTTTCCGTTTCCAACAATGTACAAATTGTTCATATACCGTAAATGTCAGAAAAACGGGCGAAACAATATCGAAAAATCATATACATAGTACATACACTTTGAAGAAGTTTGGGTCGTAGCTAACATAATCAAAAAAATGTAGCGCGCATATTTCGCTGTAAAAATTGATCAAAGTGGAATAGCTGAGGAACGCCTGCTCGAATAAAAAAAATGTATATATCATTGAAGACAGAATTGATAGGAGATTAATTTTAATTAAAATTACATATGCACTGGTTAACAAATTATTCGAAAAATCTGCTATTAAAGATGAAAAAATTAAAAAAAAACTAATTTTTCGATATTGTTTCGCCCGTTTTTCTGACAAAAGAGCAATATGTGTCTTAGCCTATGAAAAAGGGGTTTTTGGCCCCTAACTTCAGATTTTGGGGGTGTATTGGAAATTCTGAGGATGCAGTTTTTATATGTCTGACCAGACCTACAAAATGAGGTATGTCTCGAAAAAAGTACCATTCATTTTTTTTTGTCACACCGTGTAATTAGCTTTTATTTACTTGTCATATAATATGCTCCGAAAAATTAATTCATGATTAGTTAACTAGTCGTTGTTTGCCAAGTAGTGCAGAGGTAAGCAGCGGGCATTGTCATGGAAAAACAGCTAGTTTATCTTAAAGAAAATATATAGACAAAAGTGATCTTTAGTTCAACTCAATTTAAAGTAAGATTTCCAACAGGGTATGCCTTGCTTTACATATCTCACTCAGCAGCAACAGCAGCCACAACAACAACAAAACAGCGCACAAATGTTCGCTGCAATTCGAACAGCTCGCAGTGGCTTTTGTTGGTTGTGTTAATATTTTTGTTACATTTGCTTTCTCCTGCAAACTGCATTCGCTTTGTACAACTCAATTTTAGCCACTACCACCATACACACTGCTCCAACATCCTACACCACTCCCACCCACCTCCCTTCAGGAGTAGACTTCGTACTAGACTTTGAATATCCAAATTCATTGCATACTTTTGTGGGTTGACCAGCGTCACTACTACAACAACAACCATGCATGCATACACACTTTCACTACTCACTTTGAGCACGCTTGCATCATTTTGTTGCTCTGCACTCCATTTCACTGCAATTTAACAATGAATTTCGCCCATGCGAGTCTTCCATGCAATCTGCCACATTGCAACATTGTCCTTTGTTTGCACACACTGCACACACATATGCACACCAAACGACATCCCATGCAATGCTGCTGTTTTCAACATTCGTTATCCTTTTGTGCATTTTGTAATTAGTTGATCTTATCATAGTTGTGAATTTATGTTTTTGCTGCATGCTGCAACGTGCTGGATTTTCATGCAACACACTCGCTGAATGCAATCATGAAATTGTGTAATTGTTGCATGGTTCGAATTGTATTGAATTGAGTTATATTCTCAAAAAAAAAAACAAAAAATATGAAAGGTAATACAATATAATATTTACGTCAACATATTTCTCTGTCAAAATTTGTTGCAATGCTGTAACAATGGCGTGCGATGAAATCTGCATTCAGATTGATATCAACCTTGTCGGTTAGGGCATAGCAGAAGTACAGCTAGAACTCTACACCAGTGTTTTGAGATGTTGTGCTTTTCTTGGTGGTTTTGGTTTTACCAGCATTTCAGGCGTTAGAATTTCACAAATCCATATGATAATTTTCAGGCATGATATTTCTTTGCAATGTTTACATTTTGCAAAAGGTTTATTCAATGAATGCAGTAAGAATGCACACAAGGTGCATTTAGCGAACAGACCTAAAAGTGTAGAGAAGAAGTGTAGAGCCAAGTAATTTATCGATTAAAAAAATGTGAATTCCATTAGGATAAATGCTCCTATTTCACACATTTTTAATTAGTCCATTCTGTTGTAGACCTACTTCAAGGACACAACAAACAATTTTCAAATTTTTTTTTTAATTTTATTAATTAAAGTGTATGCAAAATTTGCACAAATCGTTGGAAGAGTTATCGATTACTTTGTTGCCATATTCTCGCACACTAGAACTAAGTTCGAAACAGCTGTTTGTCGCTTGAGTTTGAAATGCCTGGGAAAAATTGAAAATTTGCGTATTTTTAGGCGTTCTAAGCTTTTCGGACTAAGGTTTAGAAATTGTTACAATTACACCATTTTAACTTTTGAGACATAAATGGTGTACGAGCTAAAACCCGAAGGGACTGGTGAAGAGTTTTAGTTTAAGTTCTACTTTCTCTCAATCTGTAGAACTGAAACGAATTAGTCCATTAATTAATTAAGACAACACAGGGAACCCTTTAAATTATTGACGGCTCAGTTCTCTTCAATTACTTGGAGAACCAGCGTGAGCACCAGAGTTAAAAAGTATATTTGAAGAACAGGCAGCGCAGATTTGAAACCAGTTCTTTCGGATCGCCTGCAGAAAATGAAATTTAGCGATCGGGCGGCTCGGAATCCCGTCTCTCGTACTGTCTCAATAGTGCGAGCTGTATGGGGCTCAACCCCAGGTCACCAGTCCGGAGCTATATGGAAGCTCAACTGGTAGTGGTTCCGGCCACGAGGTCCGACCGGAGACTTAAATCTGGTACCACGGGGAACATGAGCCCCCAGAGCTCGTTCTGGCCTGTTCTTTGGGTACGGCCTCTAGGTGAGTATCGTGGTGGCTGTGGTTTAATACCCAAGTGCGGGTAGAGCTTGACCTTGTGTCAAGTTCAATGTGGAGTTGCATTGCAACCGAGTGCCGGACCCATAGTACTGCAGAGGTGTTAGATAGGCCTCGAACCTTACCAAGGTGGGTTAGTGTGTCCATTCCACACTGCCAATTTAGTACCGATATATGCTTTTGTATCTCGGGGCGCTGATCAACGCATTAATTTGATCCGCGGTGCTTTAGAGCGTTGTGGGGTAAGGCCGTCGTCGGCAGGTACTCACGTAAAAAATCACCGGATTCTGTCTCAATAGCGCTATACAATATGCGCAGATAACCAGAATGGCATTGGTAAGACGTATGTTGCTTGAGATGCAAAAGTAGCACAATTGCTGCCAAAGCAAAGAACAGATTATGATGCAACTTCCAGCGGACTGCATCGGACTGTAACGAACGTAGAGCTTAGTACTCAAACCACCTCCCCGACGAAAAACTTGATGGCAGTACCGGGGAGATTGGTACTTGGACAGTAGGTGGTTTAGTTCGGGTTCCAGTCTCACACTAACGGTTTTTGGTTGGTCTGGCGTTCGCTGCCTCCCCTTGTAGAAAAAACCACCTATTTGACTAGTGAAAGCATCCACTTAATAGGTCAACCACCGTACAGTTTTTTCTAGGCATCCAACGACCTTCTTTTGCAAAATTTACAAAACATTCTTCGTAGAGGGAGTAAGTGCAGATTAATAGTTAGGTTTGGCTAAGAGTTCAGTCGGGGGCCACAGAACCCATTATGAGGCCCAAAAAGCGGGCGTAATCGGTAAGACTATCGTAACATGTTCTTAAAACCAACCTGATGTTTTGGGAAATTACACCGGCTCCTCCAGTGCGACCTTAGCATGCCTGGGAGAAGCTTAACATTCATTTTTGAAAATCCCAGCAGACTCCGTGTTCTTCGTTCATAGAATTATGATCTAATTGGCCACGCTTTCCTGCATGTGACTAAAGTGGTCCACATGCTACTGATAGCTGTTCTGGCTCCTTTCTCAACTTGCGAGAAAAGGAATCTCAGCAGAGTTCCCAGGATGAAGAATAACTTGGTTTTCAAATAGTCGAATGTAGAGGCTGATGTAACTACTTAATATCCTACAGCTCGCTTTTTGGGCAAACTTCTCGTACAATTGATAGACGAATTGATGTTGAAACTAGAGAACGGCCACCAAAGTTCTGTTTGATATGATGTGCAGCAAACTGTATAAACAAAGTGTGTTATTGAGAGACAACGAAATATTGACGAAAATTGGATGGTAGTATTTTCAAAGAACATCGAACTATAAGAAGGGGCAATACGTTACTATTACTTTTCTCGTTAATCAACAGGGTATCGCCTACTCTTTCGACCAAAAGCGGAAATGATTGAATGAAAAGAGAAGAAGCTATCCTGTTGACTAAAGAGGAAAGCAATCAAATTAAATTGAAAAAAATAATAATTTCTGTCAATTTTTTTTGCAAATAATTTTTAGTAGGTTGGACTACATATTAGGTAAAAACCCGGTTTTAAAGCGAGTGAAATGTCAAGAATATTTTACTAAATGTTAATAATTTTATTAAAAATAAATAAAAAGTGAATGTGGTAAAGGACCGTCATCATTTTTAAACATTTAAAAAATTAGCCCAATCAATTTTACCAATCGCGAGAAAATAAATAAAATCCAAACAATTTCGAAAAAAGTTAATGGGTTGGACTACAATATTAGGTAAAAGCCCGGTTTTAAAGCGATTGAAATGTCAAGAATATTTTACTAAATGTTAATAATTTTATTAAAAAAAAATAAAAAGTTAATGTGGTAAGGGACCGTCATCATTTTTAAACATTTAAAAAATTAGCCCAATCAATTTTACCAATCGCGAGAAAATAAATAAAATCCAAACAATTTCGAAAAAAGTTAATAGCTATAGCTTCCGAAATAAATTATCGAACTTGTATTTTTTTTCAAGTGGCACATTTCACATTATTGGACTCCATATTATACATATACATGTACATATGTAGATATTTATTGTTAGAGTTGAGAAGTTATAGAAACCTTTGATTCGTTAAAAAAATACCGTGTAATTTGGGGATTTTAGTATTTCAGTATTTACCAAAGTTGCTGTACCATTTTTTTTTATACAGATGTATGGAGAAAAAAGCGTTAGACATCGCTGGTATTTTTCTAGTATTATAATTCGTGAATTTCCCCCGCTTACTTGTGATATGTAAAATTATAAAACTTCACTGACAATAATAGTATAAGTATTATACGGTTTTTTGTCATGTCGCTGCATTTCTCCAAAATTAATTATACAAATAATTTCACTAGAATTGCTTTATTATGAGAACATAAATTTTATGCTTTGCACCTCTAACAGCAAAAAAAAATAAAAACATGCATTAACACATAGCACAACACAATGAACACCTGGTAAATAAATAGCACATACTATACTGTACATACATATATCAAAGAAAGATGGCTCAAGTGAAGACATAAGGCTAGAAGAATGTGAACATAAATACAATTTTATTACACTTGTTAACAACGGGCGACCAAAGAATGCAAGTGAATGGGTGGAGGGGAGAGTGGGCGGAGGGAAGTCAAATAAGCGAAAGTCAAATAGGAAGCCAAACGGTAGACTCGACCTCGCATTAGAAGGTTCGTTGACGAGTTGACTCAGAATGGTGGTATAACCAGGCGCATCCCTGTCGGAAATACATATATTTTACTTTAAAAACAATTTTAAAAGATCGTTCGTAAGCAATTAAATTTATTAACATGGCGATGTCTTAGAAGCAAGTTAATTATCTGACTCTGTATTTGATTGGAACTACTTTTCAATACGTTCGACAAGAAGCACATCAAAATTTGTTTATTTCCAACTATTTGAAATTCCCTTTTTTAACAGTTTTAAAATTAGTCTAAATAGCAACTGCCTTCGAAACTGTTTTCTTTCCAATTATTTAAAAATATGTAGTCTATTTTATAGTAACTAAACAATTTTTATTTTTCGTTTAAACGTAAATACATAAGAACTTCAATTCAGTAAACAAATTAAAACTGATTATTAATAATAAAAATTAACAATAATAATGATCAAAAGAGTTACGCCACTATCACGTATTGTGACTTTTGATTTCTTGTTCAAATATTTCTGAGCTCAAACACAAATTTTTTAAATTTTTGTAGGGGTAGGATTTTGAAATCACTGTAATTTTGTGGGTTTTTTTTTGGGGTACCACGTCATTAACAATTCTTTATTGCTTAACTGATGCTTTCCATTTCCAGACAACCGGTCAGGTACAAGCATGATTTTTAATTTCGACCAAACTCAAATACATTGTTTGTTGGTCCAAATAATGAGACACGTATTTTTTCTTTTGGCGTAACTGTTATTATTTATTTCGTAAACTGTGCGGTAGACAGTGTGTTTTAATATCTATTTGATACACAAAAAACGATCACAACACTACTTTTTGCTGATATATTATATAATAATGTTCCATTAAGGGGTTATATACAAAGTTGAGGTGAAAAAGTGAGCTAAGTTCGTGATTTTTTTTTAAAGGTTTTTTTCAAATTTTATTCAATAAAGCGAAAGACAGTTTGTTGCTAGTATTATTGAAGAAAAAAAAACAAGTTAAATTTCAAAAAAATATTTAAAATTTTCCGAGTTAGAGCCCATCTCCCGAAGCGTGTTTTTTCTGTAGAGCCTTGCCGTTCACACTCTCCAAGCCGAACCGCTCAACTGAAATCAAAAAGGTACTATAATTATTGAAGAGAAATGTATTCTTGTGTACTTGAACGAACCGACTTCCAAAAAAAAATTTTTTTTCTGAAAAAAATTCATGGTTTTCAAAAAGTCAATTTTTTTGTTGCTCAAAAATTAAAAAAAAAATTTATTGCAAAAAATCGAAAATTTTCGGATTCAAAAACGATCGTTCAAGTACACAAGATTGTAAATACGAATAATTATAAAAAAAATTATGATAATCGGTTTATAAGTTTTTGAGTTATCGTGTGAACGGCAACGGTACTTTTCAAAAAATGCCATTCCGAGATAATTGCGTTTTAAGTTTTGTTTTAAGTTAATTATGGATGGGTCCAGTTCGCTGCGAACGGCTGTAATTTCGAATCTAGTGATCCGATCTGGATGAAATTTCGCGCTGATATTCTATAAAGTATGTACTTTTAGAATGTGCAATAAAAATATTTTCGATTTTTTGAGCCCCAACTTTGTATATAACCCCTTAAGTTAAACAATATAAGAATTCATTGAATTTTGACAAAGTTATGGGCATTTAAAAAAAAATTCTCACTGTCAACTTGAATAATCGATTTTTGTATGAAAACCAAAATCGCGTTTAATTCGGCCGAAAAATGTATTTGAGTTTGGTCGAAATTAAAAATCATGCTTGTACCTGACTGGTTGTCTGGAAATGGAAAGCATCAACTGCTAAGTGCGATCATTGCGTATCTTGTTCGAAAGATAATCAATGCGACATAAAACTTAAAGGGATTGGTTAAAAATATTCTGAGTTGCAGCTGCTCAAAATGAAACAATTTTTTTAAATTTTGTTTTAAATGTTTTCCAGAAATTTTGCGATTTATTATAAAGTTGTTCTTTTATGTTAAAAAAAAAACAACAATTAAAATAGAAATTTGTATAAAAAATACCAAAAAAAATACTTTTAAAATCAAAATTTAAACAAACAGTTTCATTTCGACTAGCAATATATAGCACTGAATAATCTAGATCAAAAATATATATAGCTAGTATTTATCACCGGAATAATAATTAACATTAATTCCTTATTTTGATAATAACTATAAAAGTCTTTTAATAATAATTGTGAGTGAGAACCAGTTTTTTAAACGAGCAATAATTATTATTTTGAGATTTATATTATAAAAATCTTCACATAATAGTTTTTGACCGATATACACTCTTTTTTACGTCTTTCAACAACTTTGATTTTGGGACTTATATTATAAAAGTCGGCTCCAGCTCTAGATCACTTCTGTACTATTCCAGGTCTGCACGAACTTAGTTTGTTTATTGTTTTTTGTTTGTTTTTGGAGTAAACACGTGACTGGACTAAATTAAATATTCGCAATATTAGAAAAATTTTGAAATTAAAATAGGACAACCAGAGTTGGTGACTACAACTAGTCCTGAACTGATTCCAAGCAGCTCTCGAAAGAGTCCTAAAATAGTACCGACCTAGTCCAGAAGTGTTTCCGAACTGGCATTGAAATTATTTCGAACTAGTTTCAAAATAATTCCGAAATGGTCCTAAAAAAGTCGCGTCATTCAGAGACTTAGAAAAGTGTTTCTCACTCTTAATTATTGTGAAAAAACTACTATAAATAAAGGTCTTGAAGACTTAAAAAAATTGTATCTCACTTATTGTTATGATTGTATAATATAAAAAGACTTTTGAAGATTTAAGCAAATTTATCACGCTTATAATTATGTATGTAAAACAAGTCTTTGAATAGTAGTTATAAATTACTAGAACAATTTATATCTTACTATAATAATCATTGATTAACTTTTACTCTTTTCTCTCATTTCTTTCAAAGCAGTTGACTTCCAACTACTTTTGGAATTGGTAATTTTTTTTTTTTGACTATGTGCTTTTTTCCAAAAGGGTGGCATTGGTGGAGTCATTTTTAATATGTGTGTGTATTTGTGTGAGAGTATGTGTGTGTGTGCAAGCAGTGGCTGCCTAAAAATGCGCATAACTAATGCCGAAAATGGCGCTTCAGAATTTTTAAGCACTTTCAGCATTCGCGCGCGCCAGTAAAGCATAAATTTTTCTATGAAATACTCGTATGTGGCATGATAAGTGCATGTGTACTCAAATGTGTATGTATGTATGTGTGTGTATATTTGAATGTGCTCGTCGAAGGGTGTCGTCTTTGGAGCGTGCAACGCAATTTCGCACAATAAATCAAAGTGTTAAGCACGCCATGTCAACAACCTGAGTCAAACAAACACACACACACACACACACACACACATGCACGCGCCTACATAAATACTTAGAGACAATTTCATGCATTATAAAATTGCTATGGGCGCTTGCAACTTACTTACTAAGCAACTTCATGCCATAGATCGACCTTCCATATGTTGCACACATTTTCAGCGCGCTGGTTTTGTTGCAAGCATTGTTGTTGTTGTTGTTGTTGTTGTTGTTGTTGTTGTATGTCTCCAAGTAATTCTTAAGTATTTGCGAGTTTTTGTCGTTCACCAGTGTAATTTATTTGCAATAATTTTACATTTTTCGGGTGCACTTTGTTGAAAAAATGCCGACCAATCTTTGCAGTTAGTTGCGGTTGCAGCCACAGCTGGCCATATCCTACTGGCTTTCCACGAATTCAACGCCGCTGTTTGATGAATTGTAAAAACTAGTAAAAAATATGAAAATAACATGGTATATCTTGTATATTGCAACCACCATTACTTCTTACGAACATGCACAGAGTCAAGATCAGCCAGACACTGAATGGGGCGTTCGGTCTTTTCGATCTTTTTCCATTGATATTTGGGCAAATCTCTTTAATAACTAAGCTGATGGGTTACATTGTCAAGTTTCCGTTGGTAAACAGGCAATTTGGCGCAAAGCTCTAAGAACCCTTTTTGGTGTAGTTTAGGCCCGCTGATTCTAAAAATCACACTCATTTCATCCACTTGGCTCTTGTTTTGAAGATATCATTTTTGCACTAGTAACAAAAATGCCAAACTGATAGCACCCAATAATGACACATTGTCCAGCACTGTTGTATACCTGATGACTGTTAAATTGTTAAAAAAAAATTTGTTTGTGTCAATTTAAAAAAAAAGTTTTAAAAATATTACTAAGAAATAATTACGCTTGGATGGAAAAAATATGTTGTTTTGTGATAATTTTCGGTATTTCGTGAAATTCAAGAAGCCATAACTTTAACAATTTTATTGTGTTGTTGAAATTAGATCACTTAAGTAAATATAATTTGTATAAAAATTTTGAAGCACAATCATTTCTACAAAAAAAAAAACTCGAGCTCACGAAACTCGAAATAGAGCTCGCTGTGACAGAAAACACTAAAATTACCAATAAAAAGATTTGTATACTTCGAGAGCACAACATATGCCTTTTTCGCCTTTATCGAAAATTCGCTATAACTATGAAAAGTTGAATTGGATCGACATCATCAAATGAGCACAAAGCCTATAAAGTTACAGCAATTTGAATTTCTCGATGTACCGAAATTTACCCAAACGAAAAAAACGCATATTGTTAACTGTGAGCCCCTTCCGAGCTCGCCTGCCACGGCATTGTGAGGCATGACGCTTTGCCCTGGCAACCAGGCCACGTTAATGGCAGCTTTTGCAGCTATGTCGTTTCTTCATTCGGGCACTACCTTTGAGGAGGTGCTGCCGCACTATAGTGATCCGATCGCTGCTGGGCTGTCAGAAGAAGATCGCTCTATGTGGTAGTATCAGCTGGGGAGAAAGTTACCGTAAAGATTGGTAGGTAGTAGATAAGGTAGAATCTCTTGGGCCTTGTTGGGGTAGATGGCGGGGCTCCTGTAATTAACATGGAGACGTTCCTTTATTCTTTATTCAATTTTGCCTTATAGGTTGACTACACTAAAGTCTTTTCTAAAGTGGTGCCATTGAACAGAGTGTGTCGGACAACTGCAGAATATATCCAGTGTAGACGTATATTTTGTATGGGTATATACTCCATCGCTTCCTCACCGCTGTATTACCGGGATAAAGTGGAGTTCACACGACATTCAAAAGCAAATGTACTCAATAGATTCAAAAAGGCTTCCCATTATTTCAATAAAATTTCAATATAGCAATGAATTTGCATTAAGGAAAACTGCCGGAATAAAAATAATTATTAACTAAAAGAAAAAGTTGAGTACTTACGGTATATTCCATGATGATTAACACCAAAAAAAAAAAATAATAAAAATATTTAAGTTTCATACGAGTTTAATGTTTTTTCCTTTACTTTTAAGTAAATCTGTTAATTATTTTCAGTGATTTTCGATGCCTATTGGCTTCTTCATTATTTTTAACCTTCATTGCCAAAAAACAAAGAAAATTAATTTTAGAAAGGAAGCATGCAAAGTTTAAAATATTTATTGTAGGTTGTAAATATGTATTAATATACTTTTTTATTGAAAAAAGTATCCGGATTATAAAACTCACACCCGTCCTAATTTTAAGGGTTTGTCTTCAAATGGAGGTAATTACAAGCACTGCCTTTCAAAAAACCAGTAGTTCGCTTCACGAAAAACCTTAAAAAAATTGTAGACTTTTTAAAAGCTTGTAATTTATTCGAAATTAACTAGTTGCTTGAAACTTATCCTATCTAATAAATAACACAGTTTTTTGTAAGTGAATAATTCGAAATACTTTTCATACTTTTGTAAAAAAATTCATGAAACCTATGGTACTGCAAAGCCAATTAAAATTATGAAATCCTCGAAAACCACAAAATTATCAAAATATTTGTGCGTCTACTGTTGCGCAAGAAGAACACTTAGAGCTTGGAAATTGCAAAACAGACCGGACGAAAACTTATTGTTGGAACTTCAGAAATGGTGGTTCTATTAGAAACATTGGTGTCAAAAAACTACATATACAAAATGTCATTAAAAAAAAATTAAAGATGAATGCTTAAAAAAATCAAATTAATGGTCTAATAGAGCGTCAAACGAAAATGAGAGCAAAAAGGAGTGATCAGCTACTTTGCAAAAAAGCCAAGCTTTACAAAAATGTCAAATAAAATCTAGGGCTCTACAAGACCTGAAAAGTTAGAACAGGGAAGAAGATTTCGGCCAAAATTGCCTACGCGTTAACAGAGCGTCCTCGAATATTATACCTAATATTTTAATTATTCATCTTATCTATAATCTTACATACACAAAACAACTTTTATAAATGAAGTGGATCTTATCCGTAGAAAGTGTGAAAGCATATCTGATTTAAACCCGTTAGCTCCGGTTCATATCTTAAGATGAGATAGGAATTTTGTAAAAAAAGGTTGGACCAAAACAAGGGGTGAAATCAGCCAAAAATTTTTAGAAATTATATAGCTAGGTCCAAGTTGGAATACGCGGTAATTAGCATGCAATTTGCGTCAATAGATTAATTGATTAACTTATTGTCATAATCTGTTATCGATGTGATTTGCTTTTGATATATGTAATTGCAGGCGGAGTCATTGATTGCCCGTAACTTCTAATGAAAATTAGCAAAGAACGTAGATTACAAAGATGTTCCATGGCGTTTCGTTTCTCAACACTAGCAACCAATTCGATCTACTCGGATTCCAATATCAAATTAGTTCTGGCATGTTGAAATTGGGCGAAATTTTCTGTGGGAGGAACGGTGGGAGTGATGCAACTTCTTTGTAATCTATGTTCTTTGAATCTCGTTCCAATGTTCCATCACGTATTTTTCGCTATATATGTAGTATTGTTTTTTTGTGGAAGTTGCTAAAACTCTCTATGGGATCATGATGGTTCCCTTACGCAGGACGTTTAACTTTTAATAATTTACTTTTAAGCATCTTGTCATAGGGGGTTTTCTTATCATTATTTTAATTTTTTTTATTTTTCTATTTTTTTTCAGGGACCGTAACCGTTATAATTTTGATTTAAAAAATTGGTCTTTAACGATTATTTTGCGACTTTTTTTAGTTTCTCATTCAAAAACAGTTATTTCTGATTGTTCTTTTATAATTCGAAAATAAGAGTTATTTTTCGATTTTCATTTTATAAATCAAAAATAACAGTTATTAAAGAGTTTTATTTATAAAACCCCTCAATATTAATCAGGCGCGGACTTTTATTTTTTTAAGTCCTTGGGGAACCAAAGAATTATTTAATATTGATATTTTATTGGTAAATAAAAATAAAAAAATACCAGTTAAATGACAGTTATTTTTCAATTTTCTTTTATCAATAAAATATTAACATTAAATAATTCTTTGATATAAATAACTGTTATTTTTGATTAGTAAAATAAAAATCAAAAAATGTCGCTGTCTTCTGATTAAGAATATAAACATCAGAAATAACTGTTATTTATTCGAAAAATGAATGTTTGTTTAGATTTCCAAAAAAAAAAAAATTAAAAATAGCTGTTATTTTTTTTTTTAATTTGCATGAACAATGCAAACAAATAATTAGTTTCAAATTTGATTCTCAATGAATTAAAAAATCGATTGATTACTACACTTGGTTGTAGAATATTTCCTCCATTATGAATTTTTCAATGACAGTTTTCAGAAATAACTGGTATTTTCCGTCCCTGATTTTATTTTTTTTTGTTGAATATTTAGTCCATAAGCATTTCGTTTATTGATAAATAAGTAAATAAATAAATATTGCAATATATAAAAAGGGACAGAAGTGGCGTGAAATTAGAAAAGGGCCAAGGCAATTTCCAAAAATTTGTTGTCAGCGTAATTTACTCTCAAAAAGCTCCATATTGCTACTTTAGTCGCACAACGGTTATACATCTCCATGGAAACTATTTAAATTTAAAATAACTGAGCCATGCAATTTATTTTGCATTTCGTCTGTGCTAACACGAAACAACCAGCCAAACTCGTTATTGAGTATTAAGAAAAATTACTTTAAAATGCAAACTAGTAAACTAAAATAGTATGGCAAAGGGTTGAGAGTAAGTTAAGATTTCTGTAATGATTCTCGACGCTTTCAACATAAATATTTCAATTCTATGTACTTTGACACTAATTGCATTTCTTGTCAGCACATTGTTTGCAGAGGTTTCTAAATTATTTATAATATTTTTATAGGCATTTGTAGCTAAGTGATTTCTCTTTCTCTCTAACTTTAATTAGCACCCAACTCTTTTGTACGCTGTCTAGGGGTTTCTTTCAGGCTTTCAATTATATTTAATCAAAAGAATCATGTGCGCTTTTGCGACTCCATTTTTCTAACTTAATGATTCATTTGTTATGTACTAAATAAAAATGCACAACAAAAAACAAGCGCCACTTTTTCATTGGTCGCCTGAGTCCAGCTAATTTCTTATATGCTACAAATATACACAAACATACATAAAACTTAAAAAAAAAAAATACTTATAAAAATAAAACAACCACCAAATAATACATAGTTAGTTACTCGCATGCAATGGAAAAATTTGCATATAAATGCAAAATGCATTCTACCTTTATGGAGGGCCAAAAATCTGCATACGGTATGTGGTTATTTATATAAGAATACTAATATCCGCCGAGCTACAGGTAGGAAAAAAGTTTTGCTGAAAAAAAAACATGGACGAATAAATGAATACATAAATATTGGAACCAATGAGAAATGCTTACATACAAACATACATACATAATGTACATCTGCATAGTATTTAAAAAAAAAAAAACTTTAAAGTTGGCGCCATCAAACCCCAGTTGCAAATGGTTTGTTTTTTATGCTGGCCGGCGAAGTGAAATTACCAACTGAAATCCAGCAGAGAGTTAAACGACAGGAGACAGAACGACAACAGTCAACTACTGGTCATACTTGCATTACTTCAAAAAGTAATTAACTTATGCCAGCAAGCAAGCGACATCATAAATATAAAATATTATTTTATATGTGTCTACTTTGTCTGGTGGTATGAGATTTTGAGACTGATGCAGTAAATTTTTTTGATGCAGTAATAGTTAAACAAAAATTGTGATTGAACATAATTTTTTAGTACCGATATTTTGGATATCTAGTCTTTTAAATACGATCTTTAAGTGGTCCCGATTCTTTTAGAGCGATTCTGTGAGTGTTGGTACCAGAGCGATATTTTTGCTCCGATATCGTGTTTACAAAAAACGTTTGCTAAACTATAAGTTTAATAAAAAAAAACGCATATATAGTTCTCAATCTTCTTTGCTGAGCACGGAAAAATAATCCCAAATGTCTTGCTTAAATTCAAAGTGATCACCAGAGCTTAGAAATTTCAAACCGAAATTAAAAGTAATTGCAATAATAAGAAACAAAATTTATGAGAACAAAAATAATATGGATATGCGACGTTAGGAATGACAGCGGGCAGCCATATTTCTGCAACTGACGGTCAGCGACTAATGGCTGCTGAAATTTCCGTGCGCCATGCATTGAATCAACGCCATGAAGCAATTGGTGCTTTGGACATAAATATCTGCAATACTATACATATGTATGTATGTATGTAAATGGTATCTAGATTTGCACTGTTGGTAAGCGTTTCACTCAAAATAATTGCTACCACAATGCTACGTCGATTTTCAGCAGCCGTATTTACAATTTTCCAGCAGTAGCAACCAACTAGCAGGCCGACTACTCTAAACCAACCCACAGCAGCTCACACTTCGTCTTCTGCCCCGCCCTGGCTCACTGACCAACCACACTGCACCCTCACCCTCACCCTCACCCTATTTGCCCCATTTAAATACTTAATATCATTTTACGATCGCAGTAATTACTTCGCTGAGGTCTACAACATAATTGACGTCTATTTTGCGCGCATTCGCAATCTACGTGTTCCCATTCACAATCGCCAATTTGGCTGAGGTACAGAATGGCGGTGCAAAGCGATCTCTGCGTGTAAAATATAAGGACCAATGTGGCTCCGATAAGAGCGCAAAAATGCAGCATTTGTGGTTGTATTTATTTGTGTATGTAGTTTCTACCTTTTATTTCATTTCATTTTCGGGACGCCATATTTTCTACGTGTCCAGTGGTCAGCCGGTTGCATGAACGTCTGAGTGAGCTGTACTATCAAAAATTGTCCACGTGAGCCACCCCTTTGACATTTCCTCTGGTCAGCACTAACTGCCCGAGTGTGACGAGTCATGTCAATGGCGTCGTACGTCGTCATCGTCGTCGTCAATGGCTGCATTGTGGTGGGTATGTCCATTCCCCAACTCATATTCTATTAAATGTCTTGGCAATGCTGACCAACAGTGGGATGGCGGTGCAAGAATTTGCATATGCTGTGTAGTAGCCACATCACTTATCGAGTCATGCATGTTGCTATGCATCTATCTACAAATTGCACTTGCCGCGTAATTTTGCAACTCGGTGGCCCCCGAACTCAGTTATGTAGCTAGCCACACCAATGCTCCTTTGTGGCTACTATTGGTCTTCTGAAAGCGGTTGCGAGATCGAGGCCGGAAATGTTCACGGCACATATGTACAGTCATAAGGTGTTTTGCGCATAGTTCTATGCAAATTAGAACACTGTAAGAAATGCAGAGACGAATGCTCTAGTATTTTCGTCATAGAGGTAGAACAATGAACATAAAACGTACAACATATGTACAATTCAGCAAAATCGGTCGAATGGCGATCTTTTAAAAATATTTGCATATTTTTCAAGGTACAGTTTTTTTTTGCTAGAACAAAACCCTGAAAATTATTGTTTCAAAATTTATATAAAATTTATAAAAACTCAAAAAATTTTCATTATAATTTTAAAATTTTTTAGAAGAAATTTTGCGAGTTTGCAGTTTTGTAGCTTAATTAATTTTAATTAATTAATTTTTTGTCTTCATAAAACGCATGAATTTATAAAAATTGCCATTGATTTATAATCATTTCATACTCCGGAAATATTCTGCATTTTCTATCACATCAAATATGTACTTGTACAGGGGATATATGGAAAAAATAAAATAAAACTATAAAAAATCAATTGTAGTTTCTAGCATTTTGTTATACTAAAATTAATCGGCTATACACGTACCCAAAAAATGCCTAAACATTCTTCTTAAAAAATTTAAAAATGTTGATACAAATGAATAGAGTTTTTACAAATTTTATTTGAATTTCGTAACATTAGTTTACATGGTTTTTTGTTATATTATGAATTATAGTTTTACATTAAAATAACGAAAGGAAATTATCACGAAAAACCTTAATATTTAAAAAAAAATCAACGTCCGAGGAGTTTCGCTCGCCAGTGTATGTATGCAGTTATTCCTTGGAGCAAATAATCAATTTGCAAGTTAGAAAATAAACTTTGCTTTAATAAATTCCAAATGCATTTGCACCATACGAAACAAAACTCTTTGTTTAGTGAGAGCGCTGCCAAAATGTGCAATATTTATAACAATTTCCTGTGGTATCACTAAGGCCAAATCACCAATAGGGGTTCTGAAATAAAGCGGCTGCCAAGAATGATAGAATACAAGATTGCGCCTTCCCGCGGTGAAATGACAGATCTCGCCTTTAGTAAACAAGAATACGGGAGAGAGAAAATTGAACAACTTCCAATATTTCATTGAAAAACGTGTTCTAATTGTTCTAAAGTGTAAAATATGAATTTATAGGCAGACATTTAATAAATAGATACGCAAAATACTAAAAAAAGTGTCTCTTTTTCTTAATTTGTGAAAAATGCTTTGTCTAGTTGAAGTTGAAAATTGTCAAACCCGGCAAAACCAAAGTAGCGGTACTTCTAAAGGCGTCACCTTCAGTATTCAGTACACCGTGAGCGGCTGCCACATAAAAAGCTTTTGCTTTGACATGCCATTCGTGACTTTTTGAAAATAGCGAAAAACACAAACGCAATAAACGCTTTGACAATACTCATTTGGTTATTGTAAAAGATTAAAAAATATAAAACAGAAAATTAATGTTGATCAAACTCTAAAATTACCTTGTCTCTCAGCAGAAAATGAAAGTGTAGCGTTTGTTTCTAAGCGAACGTGAGAAATAAAAAAAAAAATGAAAATCAGTTGACGCCCAACGCGCGTAAAAGGATGAGAATTGGCAAACTTTCAGCGTCGCTTTGGCGTCAGATTTTCTTATGGTAGAAACATCGTATAATTTTATGTATTCAACTTAGTTGTCAAATCGAAACTGTCAAGTATAGCGAAGCAAGCTTTGTTTGTAGCATAACCTTAATTGTTGGGTATTTTCCACTTTCCGCGCTATCAGTTAAGTATACAAGAGTCGGATTGCCGATATTTGTTTTGTAACTCGGTTCCACTCAAGTTTTATACCAAAAATTCAAATTTTTGTTATTTTAATGAACTGGTATTTTTCCTTTTACGTCTTCGCGCTAGAAACATAAGAATTTTATTTAAAAATAATTTTTGTTCAACGTTTAAATCACATTTACCCGGTTCTTTTTTGTCCGTATACTATCCAATTTGTCAATTTTAATTGACGGGATCCCGTCTTTTGCATATCACTAATTACTAATTGCGTTCCTTGGCAGAGGCCTTTGGACTGGACCGTCAAAAGAAGAAATAATACGATTTTTTTTTTAAATAAATAAGTACAATACTTGTAATTTGATTATATTTTGAGTAAGATCCGTCATGTCGCAAAGTGTTTTGGCGTCTCATTCGTTGTAGTAGAAAATGTACATATGTATATCCGTTTTTGAGCTTTGCGAAAAGAAAAAACGGCTTTCAGTGCTTTTAATTTTTTAAATAAATTATTTCCCCTGTACGAAGATTCGAGCTTCGGGTTTGGTAAATGATCCGTTTCCCTTGTTGCCATCTGAAAGAACTTCAGGCAAATTGCCTTAAGCCTTATTTAAAAGGTTCTAAAATAAGATTAGAGACCAGTGCGGCCAGAAACTTCAAAAACATGAAGCTAAATCGATTTCCGAAGATGTTTGAAGCTATCAAAACGAAGTTAGAATAATTTTAGAAAACTTTCATTAACAAATCATATTCTGTTACAAGTAGGAGTGCAAGTAGGAGCTATGAAAAAATAATATTAAAATAAATTCAAACCATTTATTCAGCGCTTAAAGACCTTAATTCCATACTTGGTTTTTTCAACTTTTGATTTCGTTGCCAATTAATTTTTCTATAATAAATTTTTCTTCACTTAACAAAAAAGTTCTATTTTGCTTCAAATAAAAATAATTGTCAACAAGTATTCAATTGTCGATTATTATTTTCGCTCCAAGAAGATAGAAAATAAGATTGCGCCTGCCACGGACCGCTAGTCCACTGAAATCGCATTTCGCCGATTTGACAGCATCCTCCACCGATTAGCTGACGAAATAAAAGCATTGCACAAACAAAGCTAACAAAATTACAAAATTTCTTCTCTTCTTTTTATAAAGATTTTTTCCTTGCTCTCTCATTCTCTAGCTATTATTACGCCACTTTCGGTTGCTCTCAGCGCGGAAGGCGCAATTTTGTTTTCTATCACACTTGGGTTCATTCACAAAAGTAAACCCAAATTTGGGAAGAAGTAGAAACACAAAGGTGTATAGAAGAATTTCCATGTAATTTCTCGATTAAAAAAATACGACGAAAATAAAACTGCATATTTTAAATACTTTTTATTAGTTTATTGTATTGTAGATCTGCTTCAAGAATATATTAGCATTTTTCCAAAAGTTTCGATTCATTTGATTGTCTCAATTTGATGCAAAGTTTGTTTATACAATGTTGAAAAGATTTATCGATTACTTCGTTGCCATATTCACGCGCACCAAAACTGAGTTCGCAATAGTTTGAGACACTAATGAGCTTAGGGTAAAGCGCTATGCCAATTTTTTCGAAAAGCGGGGGAAAAAAATAACAAACAATTGAATTAGAATATGTTATATTTAAAATAAATTCAGAAATTCAACTTACCGCGTTAATCTGCTGTGGGGATATCAAGAGGATAGAAGGAATCAATGGTTGCCTTCAACTTCGGAGAGGCCAAAGAGCTTTTTGACGAAAGCGGTAAGTTAGGGTTGCCAATTCGGTTACTTTCAGGCATTCTGGGTATTTCGAACATTGGTTGTGGAGGTGTTTTCCGGGACAATTGCATTAGTTTAATTTATGAGGCCTAGCCCGAAAAAACCGGTAAAATAAAGTTAAGAAATGTGTGATAAAATGATAACTGATGATATTTTGTGTAGATGACCTGCCAAATAAAAGTTGTCATAAATAAAGTTAAACTGACCGAAAGTGTTATCTGTCAGTTGTTTAATCAATCGCAGTGTTTTACTGGATTTTCTTTCAAAAACATTTACAAATCATTTTCTCTTTCTCTCAATCTTTCAAGTATTTATTTGGAAATATATTGATGTAACTTATTTTACCACTAATATTTGTTTATTTTATTTTTCAGTTTCTCCAACAGCGCTTACTTTGCCATCGCCTAGCCGTAAGAAGTGCTGAAACTCTTCTGATAGACCGTACAAAGTAATAATATAGCAGTAATCACTATCTGCCCATTTTTTGGAACAATTTTATTCCTACGTCGAGCTGTGTTGAGTTTTCTATTTTTTCTTCTCGCGTCCTTATTCCAAAACTGTTACCAAATTTTTATTTTATTATTGAAGAATTAAAAACGCCAATAGTTTGCTATTATCTCCCTCATATTGATTTCGGTACTAAATTTTCTTGCAGTGCCTACAACCATTTTGGTTTCCTCTTTTTTTTTTGCCGACTTTCAAACCATCTTCAAATTAAATTCGCCATTATCGAACCGAATCCATGTTCATGGTGGACATTCAGATCCTAGCAACTAGCAGGGGCAAAAGTAGTATTTTGCCAACAGAATGGCAGCCTTGCAACAACAACAACAACAACAACAACAGCACACTCACACACACCCATGGCACTAAGCATAGGTAGACAACTTAATGACTTTGTGTCATTGTTGCAACCAACAAATGAGTGCAACACGCTGCAACATAAAAAAACATTTTACATAATAAAATTGTAAATTGCTCACTATGAGTACTCCGGCCAATCGAAGTGATGGTGATGGTGACGGTGGCGGTGGAGGGGTGTTTGTTGTACGCAATTCCAGTTGTTTCCGCCATACAGCAGACTAAGCTACTGCAATGTTGCACTGTTGCATTGTCGGGCAAATGAACGAAAACGAAATGAACTGACATCCCGCCGTTGTGTTGCATAAAATCGCTTTACATTAAATCAGCGACGCCATATTGCAACAAATGGCCGTTTTATGCATTTTCGCGCAATTTCTATATTAAAAAGTGTAAATGTAAATAGAAAATTTTATTATTAGTAATTTTTGTGTGGTATTTTTTTTTTTTTTTTGGTTTTATGAACGCAATTTCTAGGTGCGTCTCGTTGTTGTTGTGAGCACTTGTGCACATTGCACATTTGTGCAACATGTTGCATTTTAGTTGTGTACAAAGTAGTTACATAAATTCGTTGT
Source organism: Anomoia purmunda (assembly GCA_951828415.1). Classification (NCBI taxonomy): domain Eukaryota; kingdom Metazoa; phylum Arthropoda; class Insecta; order Diptera; family Tephritidae; genus Anomoia; species Anomoia purmunda. The sequence goes on from OX639994.1 coordinate 126,556,294, forward strand.
AGTTAACCGTTAGCCGTTTGCTGGGGAAGAGCATTTTTATACACAAAAAAAAAAAAAAAAGTACGACTCAAATATAATGCTGTGTTATGATTATATTTTGCCGTTTATTTATAAATATAACGGAATGCGATTAGATTGCCTATTCAAGTTTGCAAACCACTTTGCTAGAATTTCTACGAGATTTGTTGTAGATCTTCTTCTGTTTAACACGCCAGTAGAGTTGGAGAAAAACAATCGATAACCGCTGTCGATTGTATCGAAAGTTTTCATTTTTAAACCGGTGGTTTTTATGCACTTCGACAGTCTTGAAATGTTTTCACACTATTTATTTGAAATTTACGAAAGAACTGCGCTAAAAGTAGCAAAGTTACAATATGTTTACAAAATATACTAAAGATGGTTGATAAAAGATGGAAATTTATCGGTAACTAGCTGCACCTCGAGACAAAATCATGCGGCCCAATTCGGGATATTTAATTTTTTAATTTTGGCGATAGAATTTTTTTTACAAATATATGTAATAGCGTATTTTTAACAAAACCCTTATTGATTCAATTTTCGCACTTCTTAAAAAAATCAGAAAAATGCCATCAAAATGTTCACCGTTTAGTGAAGGTTTCAACTTTTTTATGGGCAGCTTTTCATATAATGAAAGAAAAAAGCAAGTGAAACAAAAGATTAGCAAAAATGATTTATAAATGTACTAGAATGGAATTATAAAGGGGGACACTTTCTAATATTCTATTTCTTCTAAAAAAACTTTTCAACTTTTTATGAAGCTTTCCTGATTTTCGTATGATGTTTAAAGTTTGGATGACTAGGGGTTTCGCTAAATAATTAGCTATATTCGTATAAAAAATAAAAAAAAAATTAATTTAAAAAAATATAATAATATACAAAGTTTTATCAGTTATTCGTTTTTATTTAAGTTATAACGGGTGTTTTTTTTTTTAACTTATAGAACTTTCGATAGGGATAGCTGTCACTTGACAGCTGGTAAATGACATTTGGTTTTGACATTTCTGTTCAGTAAGCATTGGCAAATCATCGTGGAAAGAATGACGCCACAACAACGTTTACAAATTGTGGAAATTTTCTTTAAAAATCAGTGTTCTGTTCGCCAAGCTTCATCATACTAAATTTGTTATGTGTTTTATTTCAATTTAAAGTTCTATCAGTCTAAAAAAAACACCCTTTAGCTAGTCTACTAAAAGTATAAAAAATAGTTGGTTTGGCCTCAAGATACAAGTTCAAAAATGTTTACCATCAATTTATCTTTATTTATAAAATGGGTTGAAAAATAAAATTGCGAAAGTACACGTTTATTGTTAAAAGTACTATAGATAGTATCGATAAACATCGACAACTAACGATAACACTACTCTCGATTTTTTCCAGCCCTACTTGCCAAGCCTTAAATACAAAATTTTTGCACAGAGATTCAATAAATTTATGAGATTTTGCAACAAACTTTTTGTTAAACAACTATTTGTTATATGAGACAAAATTCCAAGTAAAAGTTAACTACATTGCTATGGTCAAATGATACCAGTTAAAATGAATTAAAAATTATTTTGCTCAACTAAAACGTTGTATTAAATAAAATATATATCTTTCTCACAACAAATTTGTTCAATTTATATCCCAGTAAGCACTTACAGGCATTTGCTGGATTTTCGTTCAATAACTTTTACTGATAATTTTCTTTCTCTCAATTTTACTCACTTCATTATTTTATGTTGTATTTATAATAATAACACGGTGCTACAAAAAAAATGCTGGTACTTTTTATTTCATGTAGTAGAGGTGGTAGAACAAGTCTAAAAAATATTTCATATTACCAAAATTTCAAATGAGCCCTCAAAATCAAAATTTATATTAAAAAAAAAATGCATATCAAAATGTTGGCTCAAAACACTGGTCATAATTTGGGCTGCTTCCAATGGATTGTGATAATCGTTGAAAAGATGAAGGTTGTGTTTTTCTATTGGTTTTCAAAACTTTAAGTTGAATTACTAAGATAAAATATCAGAAAAATTAAAAAAAAAAAAGGAAACGTTTATGACCGAACCCGGCGCGCTTCGAATAAAGTACGCACAAGCTACAAACACGGGTGTGGTGGCCGCCGCTTAAACTAAGTTCTTATGCAAGAATGATAGAAAACCAGATTACGACAACGCCGGCACTTGGGCGTTTTATTTGCGCTGCAACTACTACAATACAAAGCTCTACACTTCACATTTATTATTCTGTATTTATCTTTTTGTAAAAATCACTCAAAACTCAGAAAAATTAACTTTTTAAGAACCATTTGTGACGTCAATCCTTCTAACGAGGCAAGTACGAAGTATCGGAAGTAAGTTTGTCGTCACCTTCTTTTTTCTGCATCGTAGCTTTTATGCATATCCAAGATTTTCGCTACACAGTAACGTTAATTTTTAAGTAATACCTATCAGGAGGTGAGTACAACGCTGTTTTCGAGGCCCTTTTGCAGTTATTGCCAAAAACTTCAGATTAGCAAATAAACCTTACTATGTTTCATGATTATCATTTTATCATCTTCAGTGGAAATCGGAATTGTACTATTTGAGTTACTGGCGTCTAAATGTAAAAATTAAGGGGATTTCAACGTTTTTAGAAAATTGTTAATTTTTATTCACTCTTTTTAGTGAATGAACTTTGTAAAAAAAAATAATTTGAAATACATATTTTGTTGATAGAGAATGTCAATGCGAAAATACAAATGTTAGTACTGATTAAATAAAAGCGGTAAATTTAAATTTTTGCCACATTCACGTTTTCAGTTGAGCCAAAAACTTTTCATTTCACGGCGCAACAGTGAGAATTAACATTTGTAAAAATGGCACCCAAACTTGTCATCCATCACGTCTAGATGTTGGCTTACAGAATGCTGAAGGTTTTTCATAAGTTTGTTCCAAATTATATTGACCTTTTCCCAATGTTTGCCAACCAAAAAATGATAATATTAATGGTTAAAAAAAACGGAAATATTTTATACCTTTTCGAGATATTTTTGGCTATAACTTCTGAACCAAAAAAAATACTTATATAAAACCCCTAAACGGATTCTCTTTTCTTGTCCGGACAACATTCTGCTTACTCTCATCAATTGTTTGTCGGAGAGCGTCTTCAGCAGAATAATCGCAGTTTCTCAGAAAAGTATTATTCTGTGGTAACTAAATCAGGTGAAGGATTCGAAGAAACTGGCTTTGATATTCTGTCAATAAACACATTGTTTATTGTCTGCCTTGTTGGCTATTTCCTCAAAATCCCACCTGCATTAAATCTCACGAAACATCCGTATGTCATGTAGAATCTTGCACAATTTATGAGATGCCTCGGAAAAACAAAACCAGCATGGGGAACCTAATTTTTGACGCAAAGTTCTCGAACGGATCCTAGATGTGACAATGATGCTGGCAAAGTGTAAGCTCGCTTTTCGAGGTTCGAAAGAAACTATCGAGGATTCAAATCAGGGGAATTTTCTTTCAGTCATTTCTCGTTGGCCGAATTAGGCCCGGTTTTAAGCGAATTGTTAGTAAAACCTACAGATTCTGTTAAATATTTAAGTTCGCATATACAGAACGAATCAATTTGTCTCTTTTGGCAAGAACTTCATGAAAATATTGTTCGCGATTTGAAAGATGCTCCATTTTTTTCAGTTGTTCTGGATAGAACTTAAGACGCCAGCAAAATTCATCAAGCGAGTCGGATTTTTCGTTATATGAGTGTCATTTTCAACGATAAAGGTTGACATCCAAACGAGCGAGGTATTTACTTCTTTTACATATGAAAGATGTCAAAGAGTTGGCTCAGTTCTTGATTATTCAAAATGCCTCATTGTCTTCGAATTATGCAGATGTTTGCACGGCTCTTCCTATGTTTCTTATAATTCCAGTCTATACGGCAAAAGCTGAGCAAACTTTTTCAAAATTACGATTGATCAAAAATTACTTGTGAAACACTATGGGACAAGAAAGAAAGGCTAAGCAACTTCTCACTATTATCTATTGAGAATCAGAGTGCACGCAAGTGATCTACAAATTTGATTTCGTGAAACCAAGAAAAAAAAATTTTCAGTAGGTACTCCAGTTATAGGCACTCACCTCTATTGCATAAACAACAATTATTGAATATATTATTTCATACTTATAGTTTTATATAAAATAGTGTATTAATTGTGTTATATAAATTGTAAATCAAAAATAAATATGATTAATCGCGTATTAAAAAATAATTTTTTGTGATTTTTAATCTTTCAAAAAATCGACAAACCGGCACCCATATTTCTAAGGTCACTACAGCGCACGTTCCGACTCTGTGTAACCGTACAAAAATTAGGGACATTTACCCCCCCTTCGAAGTCTGATAGATTACTTGTATACCATAAAAATATTGTATTTGAGATAGATCGAATTCAGAAACTGGAATCATTAAAAGTTTTGTTTTCTCAATTTTGATTTTTTCGTCAATAAAGCTCAAATTGGTTTTTATTAAATTAATATTGTAACGCGATATTTTGGCGCCCTACCAGGAGCATTTTTGAAGAATCCAATACCAGTAATTATAATTCAGCACGATATTTTTGGTGATGCTGCAATTGAATTACGTTACAAATTCCTCATTAATTACAACCCTTGCAGTTCGCATCAAAATTTCTCGTAATATTTTCCTTCGAAAACGCAAAATAACGTTCATTTGGATAATTTCGAACTTGTAATGACAAGGATTTTGGATTTGAAAAGTTCAAATAGGTTTTTATTAAATTAATATCTCAACGCGATATATAGATTGAGGAAAAGGGGCTGAATGTATTTTTAAAACGCCATCCACATACAGTTAGTTTTATTAGCTGTTCTGGAGTTGAATGCAATAATTGCAAAAGTACATAAAATACAGGTTTTTGCCAATATTTCGAAAAATCAAATAAATTCATTTTCGTTTTCAGTGACCCACAATTACTCTAAATCACGAATTTTTAATGAAGTACATTTTTCGAGTAAATTATTAAAATAGGCGTTTGTGTGGAAAATTTCAAACGTGAATAACTCGAAAACTAGAGCCAAACCATGAATATTCAAATTTTCGACTAGCACAGAGTAATTATTTAAAAACAAAAAAAGCGCAGTGCTCTAGAAAATGGAGAAAGTGACTTAAACAAATTACATTCTACGCCATTTTATACCAAATTACTTACACACATACATACATACATACCATATCTACATATCTGCATGTGTCTTCTAAAGCCTGCGCTTTGCTTATCTTGAAATTGCGATCTACATACCAAACCTGGCGGACCATAATATTACTAGCATAATGTTTGTCATCTTATATTTACTACTTTCAATATCTACATACATACAAACACACTCACGATTAAATGCCTTAGTGCAGATTCATTATGGATCTCTTAGTTTTTTACACTTTTAGCCACCATTGTTGTTGTAGCAGCTGATGCATTTCTGGTTGTACTTTTTAAAGTCCAACGTTGTAAGTCTACTTACAAGGCTGCAACAAATCTCAACAATTGGAAGTTAGTAAATTTTCGTTTGCAGCGAAAATAACTCCTACTGCAGTAGCAGCAATAATAGTTATAAAGGAATACAACAACAACAAAATAGCAACAATGAAAAATCGTATAAGATAAACAGCCACTGCAGCAACAGCTTCGTCGTCGTCGTCGTCGTCTTGGCTTCTGTGCAGGAATGGGCTGGGCTGGGCCGAGTAGCCGCCATTGTCGGCCGCAAGGCAATTTTTGTCGCCGTCGAATTGGAAATGTGGAAGTTCTTTTGTATTTATGTATGTACATCTGTATTTACGTTTTTACATAAATATATTAGCAACATATTGTACTTTAGGCGGCTTCACAAGTATAAAAGTTTACGTTTTTTTTCAGAACATAGGACATAACCGAAATCTAACAGTTATTTTATTAAAATAATAAAATTCAACATTAGCCCCATTTCTTTGTAATCGACTTGCTATTTTGAAAAATTGTGTTTACTTTCCAAATTCAATCGTATTGCGTTTTTACGTTGCGTAGGTAAAGGTGTTAATCTTTAAACCCTACTTAGACCCTTTGCGTCCAAATATCTTATAATACAGGGTTGTTCAATAGAAACGCTACACAACTTTTTTTATTAATAAACCTAAATCGGTTTGGGATATGAATTAAATTCTTTATTCCTGTGAAAGTACATTCGATGCCATTATGTATGGAACGCGATTTCTTTTGCATGGGCACCACGGGCACGCTTGCAGAAGTCCAGACACTGAACCCAATTTTCGACGGTTTTCAAGCATAAATCGACCGATACTGCTGCAATTTCACGTTCGATATTCGTACGAAGTGCATCAACAGTCGCTGGGTTGACGTAGCCCCACAGGAAATAGTCTAACGGCGTCAAATCGCAGGACCGAGGCGGCCAATTGACTGCGCAATTTAGTGAGATAAGACGTTCACCAAACTTGGTTTTCAATAAATCGATTGTGACATTCGCTGTGGGGCTTGCGGCGGTGTCCTGTTGGAACCACATATTGTCCAAGTCCATATCATCCAATTCACGGCAAAAATATTCGGTTATCATTGAGCCTTAGGGATTCCCATTCACAGTAACGTGCCGGTCTTGATCATCACGGAAGAAGTACGGCCCACTGACGCCGCCGGCCCATAAACCACACCAAACCGTAATTTTTTCAGGATGGAATGTTGACTCGTGGAGTACGTGTGGATTGCTGCCTGTGCAATAACGCATATTTTGCTTATTGACGAAGCCATTCAGCCAGAAATGACGACGACCATAAATTGCGCGTAGCGCTCTTAAAGTTGAGGCCAATGACTACGAATTTCGGTAGTAAATTTTAATAACTTCGACTCGTTGTTGGATCGTATATCTTTCCATGATGAAATGGCAAACCTTACTGAAGAGAAATGTCAAAAGAGCGGGGAAAAAAATGGCGTCGTTTGCTGTCACTATCGGTCTACTTATGTAGCGTCCCTATTGCAAGACCCTATATAATATAAATCCCCAGTAATGGCGTTTGCGGTCGACCGGCTCGACCGATTTTTATGAAGTTTGAATGCATATTTGGTAGGTATGAGAATAGATTGTAAAGCTTATTTTAAGATACAAGAAAGAAGGTAGTTTTGATTAAAGGGCAGATTATTGACATTTTCCCATACGTAAACAAAGCGTTGCCCCACGGATATTTATAAGAGAGGGTAATTTTTAATCATGTGCTGGGTATTATTTAAAAATGAGAAGGTTTCATATACTTCGAAAACTTATCAATGAAAACTTTTTGTTTAAGCAACAACAAATCAAATATTTTTCGCAAATATTTAAAAAAAGATAGCCAAAGATGTTCAAAGAGTGAAGTTTAATAATGTTTTGCTTGTTTTTTTTTTGGGTTTTTTGTATTTTAAGACTAGAGCCTAAATATTTTTAGTTATAATTTTATTTAGTCTAAAATAAACCATTTTATACAATTTAAATGTTTTTTATGTATTCTATTTAAATTACAAATAACAGATTCTTGAAGATAATAATAATAAAAACTGCACTCTCTTCCTTTCATACGATCTGTTGTTTTGTAATTAAAAAAAATTATTCCTGATATTTCCAATTTTGTACTAACCAGAATACCGTTTTAGAATTGACTCATGTAAATTAAGGTTTGTGTTTAACAATAAACTTTGGCTATAATTAGAATACGTGGTCAATAGATAGATCCTAATAATTTTGACAAACATTTTATTACTTGTTCCTTAAAAACTCAGATTTTAGTTTAAACATATAGTTCTCCTTCCGAAAGTTAATTAGCGACATAAAATGTTTACTACTTCAAGCAGTTGTTCTGCATACAAACACCCTTTATGTTTATCATGGCTATTTTGACACTGCACTTTGGTCTAATCGTGCGGCTTAACCTTTGTCCGGCGGAAGAGGTACAATTGTACCTTTTTCGTTTTTAAATTGCAATAACTTTTTTTTTGTTAATACTAGATATCTAAAATTTTCTGACATCTCTAAACTTTTATTACGGATTACATATTTGAAATTTAAAAAAAAGATTTTGATTATATCATACCGAAATAAGTCTTTTTTGACTTGATATCCCTAAAAGGCTGAAGGGGTACAATTGTACCTTTATATAAGTCGTAAGAAAAAAACAAGAAAATAAAGCAGAGTTATTTTTATTAGTTTTATTTGAAAAGAACAAACGAATACACACTATATGGCCAAATATTTAGGAAATAACAATATATTTTTATGGGGGTTCCTTGCATGAAAAACATGTGGTACTTTGGATAGAGTGTTCATCGCACACAGGTTTCAAGCAGATTGCACACGCCTTTCTAGTCTTACGTTGTTTGCGTGTCTCACATTGACAAACATAACATCTTCCAACCACCGTTGATGCTCCCCGTCTACCAAAGGGTACTTTGGAACCAATTTCTGGACTTTGTGCTGCCACTATAGGTCGTCCAAGTACCATTTCTATAGCACTTCGAATAAAATATTTACCTGTTATAAGTTTGTTGCCACTACGGTCTTTGACTGATTGCATACATAGGTGTTTTGAAAGATCTTTCAAGAACTTTCGTCGTTAATCTTTTGATATACTGTTTGGGTATTGGCTTCTATATAATATATAGGAGGCCAAAGCAGCAACGTCAACCATGTTATAAAATAATGCTAGAGGCCAGCGCTTTGTTCGTCGTTTTACGGTGTATTCGCCCAACATTTTGTCCATGACATCTACGCCACCTTTTGTTTTATTATAATATTTTATAATTTCTGGCTTAGCAGCATCCGTGTTTTCTACTTCTCCTGCCATGTGCATAGTTGATAGTAGTATCACCGATTTCTTCTTTTTTGGCACGTATGAACAGATTGTGGCATCACTGTTATAAGCAAAGTTGGTGGAGTTGATAGGCCTTTCCTTTGCTGGCTGCATATTGCTGGGTAAAATTTTTTTATATTTTCTTACTGTACCAACTAAACTCATGTTCCAAGAACTTAAGACCTTGCCCAATTGTAAGGATGTGAAAAAATTATCTGTAACCACATTCCTTCCAGAGCCCTTATACAGTTCAACTAAGTCCAGCACAGTTCGTTCACCAATATTTGTTTGTCTTGGACCGTCTTTCGGCTTTCCGGTATAAATGTGACCATGTAATGGATAGGAATTTGATGAATCACAAGCCCAGAATATTTCTATGCCATACTTAGCCGGCTTAGAAGGTATATACTGAGTAAATTTGGTATGGCCTCTAAAAGGAAATAATTGTTCGTCTACTGTGATACACTCATATGGTTTGTACGCATCCTCTAAATTTTTGTTCATCATTGTCCAGATATCCCGAATTGGTGCAGCTTTATCTTCTTGTATTCGCGCTGCACGTGTATTTTCGTTGTCGAATCGGACAAATCTTAGCATCATCTTGAAGCGGTCTCGAGACATTGCTGCACATACAAGAGGTAAAGCATCTGCATTCCACATATCATCCAGGTTGGTTCTGTTATCTCTTTGTACACCAGCTGCAATTAGAATACCCAAAAATGCATCGAACTCAGTTGCAGTGAATGGCTGAAAGACTTTTTGAGATGACTGCGCAGAAGAATTAGCATCATAAACTCTTTTAGCTTTTCGATTTGTCTCCCTCAATATAATGTCACACATTTCAGGAGTTATAATGTGCTTGAAAAGATCTCTTTCTGTAAACAGAATACTTTTCAATGCAGGTCCACCTTTTTGACGCAAAACGTTACGCGATTTGGTTTGTGCGCTAGGCATTGGTTCACTATACCACTTTGTTCCATCTTTACCGATCAAAACACTGCCTATATTTGGAGTTACCAGTTCATCTTCAGCACTTTCATCTGAGTCATATTCTTCTCCAGCTTCTATTATAATTTCAGGTTCAACATCTGACTCTTCGTCATTATCTACACGTGGAAAATAAGAGTCGTCGTCGGATGCAACAAAGGGATCAGAATGTTCAATTAGTTGCCTTATTTCATCGGATGTAAATCTTTTGTAAAAATTTTAAAAAATTTCTTTATATAACAATATTCTAAAATAAGTATTTGATGATATTACGGTTACCTACAAACGCGGTTGCGTTGTTCCGTTTCAATACCACTCATAGTAAGAAATCAAAATAATTTACCGAAATATCTTCTTACAACGCACGCAAGTCAATAAGACACACTGATACTAATGTGAGAGTTAGATTTTTTGGTATTCAATTTTTCTACTACTTGTTTTTACGGGTATTCCCCTGTATGTATGTTATCACAACAAAGTACTATTCAAGTGTATTTATATGTATAAGGTGATAGCACTGGTGCAACAACAACAATGCAAACAAAATAAGAGTTTTGTTTACATAGTATGTACTGACCAAACGTCAAACATATCTGATTGGAATTTCAAAAAATGTATACATGTGTACGTAAAAGAAGTTTTTTTTAGCCACGGGCCTGTTCTATCATTTGTTTATTAAATAAGAACTGAATAATTTACTCGTAATTATATTAATAGGAAAAGCCATACATATTGTGTTAAGTATATAAGGGTACAATTGTACCCATACCGCCTTTTAACGTTGTAAAATTTTTCCGCTGGACAAAGGTTAAATAATCTGCCACTACATACTTTGGGAAAGTCACACTCCTTAGCACCTCATGCCAGTAGGGACTTCTCTCGTTTATGCGAAATAAGAAATTAAAAGGACCTTTGCATAAATGATTTGCATTTAGGCGCTAATAAAATAAGTAGCTCAGTTTTTACTTCTTCCTTTTATTTTTTTAATTTCAAACAAAAAAAAACATTACAATTTTTTTCGACTAGGGATGGTAGCACGAAATGTAATAATCTTTTTAATTGTCAAATATTGTAGTTAATATGGCGTTCAACAAGTGACAATGGAATTACCATCTTTACTGTATCATGGTATTTATTTATTTATTTATTTTATGTAATTATATCATGGTGTATTTGATGCTCGGGTGAGGATTGCGGCCTGTTTGAAATACCGAATTTAATTGAGTTATACACAAGTTGTATCAAATATTGAAATCGTTTCGTATACATACATATATATTTTGGAGAGTGACGCCTCCTATTTGAAATGCCAAATTTTATTGAATTATGTACAAGTTATATGAAATATTAGAATATGGCTCGTTCGTCTCGGTACGTCTCGTCAAAAATGTACAAGGTTGCGGTTGCCACTTGTTTTAAAAGTTGAATAAATTTAGTTTTGCACAAGTTATATCAAATATGACAATATGGGTGCCAAACGGTTCGATTGAGGGGAAGGCTTATTGAATATGAAGCGTTGCCACCTGCTTGAAAAGTACAAGTTAATAAAATAATACACAAGTTATGTAAAACAGTTAGTTATGAATGCCAAACCGTTCCTTATGCTGAGGAGAAGGTTTATAGCTACCTGTGTTTTAAAAAAGGTAGCCAACTGCTTTAAAATACGAACTTAATTAAATTACACAAAAGTTATATGAAATAGTAAAATATGGGTGTCAAAACATTTGTTTCGCTAGTAGAAAGTTCATAGGTATATTTTTTTAAGAGGGTTGCCATTTTTTTAAATGCCAAATTTAATTAAACTACACAATGATATAGAATATTAAAAAATAAGTGTTAAAATGTACGTTATCTCGGTGAGGACAAGGTATATACCAATATTTTTGTCGGCGTTGCCACCTGTTATATGTGATAGAAACCCAAATGGGATTTTCGTTATATATGCAAAGCGAAATTACTAAATAAATATAGGCAGGAGAACGTCATCCTTGTTTTTCTAGTTTCATATGAAATTTACAGAAAAAATTTTTGCTATGCATTGTAGCGCCTCTTAGCAATGCAAGCAATTTTATTTAAATTTAAAAATTAAATAAATATTTGTGTCATTTCATTTCATTTCATCTATTTATTTAAGTCAATAGTTACAATAACCTTACAGACTAGATACAAAAAGGACTTATAATGAGACTCAATTCTAGAACGGAAAATGCATATGGGCATATCAAAATCCTGCTCAAGAGATCTATGTATACTATTCAGTTCAGTAAGTGCTCTGTTAATAGGAGCAAAATTAAGGTGATTATATTTTTCTGTTTTAATATTAAATGGATAATTAAAGCGTAGAATTCTGTTGGGGACATTGAAGCTAATCTGTTCAAGAATTTCCGGGCAGTCAATAGAACCACAAACAACATCATAAACAAACATCAAAGACTGAACGGTGCGCCTATTTGCAAGAGACTTCAAACTTACTATAAGCATGCAACGCGCGCTATAGGATGGTAATGAATCAGCAAAGAGAAGCGGTTGCAAGGGAAAACGAATAAAATTTCGTTGCACTCTTTCAATTCTATTAGAATGAGAGGTATAAATAGGGTTCCAAATCAGAGAGGCATATTCGAACTTGGAACGAACTAGGGAGTTATACAAAGTTTTCTAGTATAGGGGTCTTTAAAATCCCTCGCATGCATGATTGACAAAGCTAAACCCAGTGTCAAATACCACCCCGATGTCGGAAAACTCTCTAACATTGGAAGTAATAGTATTCGATAGAGTGTATGAAGATGGAATATGATTCAGGGATTTTGAATAAGTGACATGGAAGCGTTTATTTATATTAAGTGATAATTTATTTCTGATGCATCAAGCCGATAAGTTGTATTAAAGATATATCCGATAATTTACTAAATAGCTTTAAGTCATCTGCATATAATAAAAACTTAGAGTGGTTAAAACAGGCTCCAATGTCGTTAATGAAAAGCGTAAATTAGATAGGACCGAGAATACTGCCCTGTGGAACACCTGAATAGGCTACAAAAGTGTAGGACTTGGTGTTTTCAATTTCTACAACCGGTTTTCTGTTGGAGAGATAGGATCTCAACCTGGAAAGAAAAATTGAATGGAAGCCCAAGCATTCAAGTTTCCTACAGAGGACGTTGTGCGAAACTGTATCAAAGGTCTTTGAAAAATCCGTGTAAATCGTATCGACTTGCCAATCACACTTAAAAGCCGAGATACAATACTGGGAAAAGACTGCTAGGTTCGTAACTGTGGATCGCCCGCTAATAAAACCATGTTGATGGGAATCTATTATATTATATTATTAATAGAAAAAAGTAATTTATTATTTACTACCTTTTCAAATAGTTTAGAGCAAGTAGTTAGTTTAAATATTGGCCTGTAATTTCTTACATAATTTTTATTGCCTGACTTAAAGATTGGTGTGATGGAAGTAAGTTTACAACGGTCAATAAACTCACCTGTAGAGAGTGAGAGATTGAAAATATGATGTAATGGCACACAAAAAGAGGAGCTACATTTTTTAATAAAGAAAATGTTAAGCCCATCCAAGTAATTTTTTAATGACGATTGCAGAGACGAGATAGCAGTAGTAATATCTAACTCAGTTACCATCAATGATCCGAAATCAACAACCCGGGAGTCAATATGCGAAGGCGTATCAGATACCCCAGCATCCGAGACAAAATTGAGCTTGAAAAAATCTGCAAACAAAGTCACGGAATCACATGAGGTCACTGAGCGTTTCTCATTGTAAATCATACAAGCAGGAATGTTTGAGCAGCCTTTTTTAGATCGAATATATTCCCAAAAAGCTTTGGGATTCGAATTTAGTTCTTCCTCAAAACGCAATATATATCGATTATATAAAAATTTGTCAAGAACGTTGAATCGGTTCATGTAATCTATGTAAATACATTTCTTTAAATCATTCATTATTTGTGGATTTAAATAGATTTTAAAACTTGTTTCTTAGGTTCTTCAACTTTTTATGATTTTTCGTATACAAAGGGAGCTTATGCACCCGATCAGGAAGAAAAGAAAGATTATTACGAAAAATTACGAACAAATGGAAAAGAAAAGCTTCGAAACACTCAGAAACACTTTTGCACGAAAGATTAAACTCAAATATATTTTCAGGATTTCAGCGTTTAAGGTATCGAGATTTGCATCACGAAAATCAAAAGACTTAACATTATTATTATCAACCGAAATTAAATCAAAAAACTCTAAAGAAAAAGATAAAGGCACATGATGCATATCCGATTTAGAAATTGGAAAATTACATTCACTAATATGAAAAATTAAGTCCTCATTAACAAAAATAAGATCCAGAATGTTACCAATTTTATTAAAAAATGAATTAATTTGAATAAGGTTAAATCTAAAAAGAGTGTATATAAAGTTGATCTCCTTAGTGGTATTTACATTAGTTGGAGTAAGAAATCCATTATTTAGTAAATTAGACCAGATAATTTTATTGAAGTTGAAATCGCCTAAAATGCAGAAGCCACTTTCTTCATTATTTTCACACAAACTAACAATATTATTTATATGAGCGGTATATAAAGACTCCGAGCTTTCAGGCGGGATATAGGATATACATACAAATATTTTTCCGTAAGCTCCATAAATACATACGCAAAGTTGATCAAGTAACGAATCATAGTTTATAAGATCGACTTTTGATGAACGTATGGTTCGCTTTATAGCGATGAAAACTCCACCACCATAAATGCATAGTCAAATTTAAGCACAAGCCAATTGGTAAATTTTGGTACTTTGTCAATAAACTCATAGAGCTTGCTTGCCTGGTAGCGATCCTCAAAATCGCTTGGAGAACCAGAAAAAAAACTGCATTGTCATTTGGAAAGTTATGAGAAATTTTCAGAAATTTTTCCACCCAAAATTTCTTTGAAACAGCCTATTGCACAGGCTTAAGTATTTGTGTATGTATCCGAGTGTGTTGACATGCTATAGAGAAATGTGTGCAAAGTCGTGCATTCCGAATTTAGATATTTTAATATTTGCATAATCTTTGAGCCGTAGCATTACAATACAATTTTGTGTACACAATTCATATTTTGACTTTGCCTTAATGCTTCGGTAATCTAGGTAATAAATAATGATTTTTTACACAAAAGACAAAAAGAGTAAAGAACAGTCGACAAAATCTATGAATTGAAACTACTAATATTATTAAAAGTGCCCATTGAAATACGCAACATTTGGCATTTTGGTTGAAATAATTGTTGTTATAAGAAATGATTTTGAATTACGTTAGTTTATGTTCAACTAAATATTCATCAGACAGGTTTTGAGTATGCAGCTTTATAGCCCATTCAAATCTAGTTTACAAAAGTGTAAGTTTTAAGTGACTATATATTATCGTTGAAAAAAAATTAAACTTAAAAAAAAAAATTATCAAAAATCAACGATAATTTCAAAGGCCCATAAAACTTACACTTACTTTGCTGCAATAGAATGGGCTACAAAACTGTTTACTCAAAAATTCTAATTAAAAAGTTTGAGAATTAGTTGAATTTTCATAAATTTTCTGCAAAATGTTAAACATTGTTTTGTGTGGTTTTCGTTATAAAATGAACTTTATTTTTGCAAATGAACGTAACAAAAAAAAAAAACGCAAAGCAAAATACTTTTGTGAGTAAGTGTATGCCAATAACGAATCGTTTCATATGCAACTTGGCATCAATAGCGAACGAAGTTCATTTTGCGGCTCAATGAAGTCAGACCCGCTAAAGAAATTCATATGCACATACTATACATATAAAGTATGCACATCCACTGAAATATAATGTATAAATGATATAAAAATGGCAAACAAAAAAAAAAGAAGAGAAAATCGACCCCAGTTCCTCAAATAAAATATCTAAAGAGTATAATTTCTTTTTGGTGCGAAATATGAAAAATAAAAATTAAAATAAAATCATCGCTTAAGGCGCGGTTCATCCAACTTGAGTAGCAGCCACAACAGCGGCAGATGGCAGCGCGAGATAGCTGCAACAACAAAAACACAACAAAAATAATGGCAGCCAAGTAGCAGCCATTGCCATTGAATGAGAAATTTTGTCGGCACCAACATAACCACCAAAAGCAATTCATCGAAGTATGACGACGACGATGACGACGACGACAACAGCTACACATCTGCTGACAGACAACACAAAAATATTCATCGTTCAAATGCAGCGTCGTAGCTCAACGAGGGAGCAGCAGAGCAACCAAAACCCAAGCAGACAGGCAGACAGGCAGTCAGATCGACCTGCAGACAGAAATTTCGCATAATTTCGCGTACGTTTGCTGAATTTGTAATTTCAGATTTGATGTTGTCGATGCAGTTGAAGTAATTGTTGTTGCTGTTGTTACTGTTGTTGTTGTTGTCGTTTCCCCTAGCAGCAACAGCAGAAGATGAATGCTGTCAATATCTCATGGGGAACGGGCGCATTGCTGCAATGCCAGTTCATTGTAGGCATGCAGTTGTTGTTGGAGTTCTTGTTGCCTTTCGCGAACACAGTTCACAAATTAAGTTTTGATTGGAAGTTGTAGTCGTCGTACAATGCGATTTGATTCGCTGTGAAAGACATTGTCGCGATTTTTGCTGGGAGGATGTTGGTGTGTTGTTTTTTTTTTATATTTATTTTGTTGTTGGTAATGCAATTTTTTAACTTCTTTGCAGTTGTAGCTGTTGTAGATGGTGCATTTGATAATGGCGTGGAAATCATCTTACAGTCATTTGATTTCTTTCCTCACTCTTGTTTTGCGCATTTCGCGAATTTCGCGCCATCTTTAAAATTTCATGCATGAAATTGCTTTTGATTTGGGTGACCGCATTATCACATACAGACATATGTATGTACACTAGGGTGGGTCAACTAAAAATATTCAAAATATCGTTCTGATACTATGGAGCGTAACAAGTATTTTTGCCCTAGAAACCATACCTCTAAAATGAATTCCGAGTCCGCGGAATTTTTTTGGAAGTTATTTTTAAAAATAATAAAAAGTGAAATTATTTAGTGCAACAAAATTTCCATAATTAAAGTAATAAAAATAATGAATTTTTATTGCGAAAAATTTCAATAATTAAATAAACTAATATTTAGTGCAAAAAAATGTCAGTAATTAAAATAATAAAAATAATTAGTATTTAGTGCAAAAAATGTTAATAATAAAAATAATTAAAATAGTTAATATTTAGTGCAAAAAAATGTCAATAATTAAAATAATTAAAATAGTTAATATTTAGTGCAAAAAAATGCCGATAATTAAAATAACAAAAATATTTAATATTTAGTGCAAAAAAATTTCAATAATTAAAATAACAAAAATATTTAATATTAATTGCAAAAGAAATGGTAATAATTAAAATAATAAAAATAATTAATATTTAGTGAAAAAAATGTCAATAATTAAAATAACAAAAATATTTAATATTTAGTGCAAAAAAAAAATGGTAATAATTAAAATAATAAAAATAATTAATATTTAGTGAAAAAAATGTCAATAATTAAGATAATAAAAATAATTAATATTTAGTGCAAAAAAATGCCTAGAATTAAAATAATAAAAATAATTAGTATTTAGTGTAAAAAAATGTCAATAATTGAAATAATAAAAAATAATTAATATTTAGTGCAAAAAAATGTCAATAATAAAAATAACAAACATATTTAATAAATATTTAGTTCAAAAAAGGTCAATAATTAAAATAATAAAAATAATTAATATTTAGTGAAAAAATGTCAATAATTAAAATAACAAAAATATTTAATATTTAGTGCAAAAAAAATGGTAATAATTAAAATAATAAAAATAATTAATATTTAGTGAAAAAAATGTCAATAATTAAGATAATAAAAATAATTAATATTTAGTGCAAAAAAATGCCTAGAATTAAAATAATAAAAATAATTAGTATTTAGTGTAAAAAGAATGTCAATAATTGAAATAATAAAAAATAATTAATATTTAGTGCAAAAAAATGTCAATAATTAAAATAACAAAAATATTTAATATTTAGTGCAAAAAAATGGTAATAATTAAAATAATAAAAAATAATTAATATTAAGTGCAAAAAAATGTCAATAATAAAAATAACAAACATATTTAATATTTAGTTCAAAAAAGGCCAATAATTAAAATAATAAAAATAATTAATATTTAGTGAAAAAATGTCAATAATTAAAATAACAAAAATATTTAATATTTAGCGCAAAAAAAAAATGGTAATAATTAAAATAATAAAAATAATTAGTATTTAGTGCAAAAAATGTTAATAATAAAGATAATTAAAATAGTTATTATTTAGTGCAAAAAAATGTCAATAATTAAAATAACAAAAATATTTAATATTTAGTGCAAAAAAATGGTAATAATTAAAATAATAAAAAATAATTAATATTAAGTGCAAAAAAATGTCAATAATAAAAATAACAAACATATTTAATATTTAGTTCAAAAAAGGCCAATAATTAAAATAATAAAAATAATTAATATTTAGTGAAAAAATGTCAATAATTAAAATAACAAAAATATTTAATATTTAGTGCAAAAAAAATGCCTAGAATTAAAATAATAAAAATAATTAGTATTTAGTGTAAAAAGAATGTCAATAATTGAAATAATAAAAAATAATTAATATTTAGTGCAAAAAAATGTCAATAATTAAAATAACAAAAATATTTAATATTTAGTGCAAAAAAATGGTAATAATTAAAATAATAAAAAATAATTAATATTAAGTGCAAAAAAATGTCAATAATAAAAATAACAAACATATTTAATATTTAGTTCAAAAAAGGCCAATAATTAAAATAATAAAAATAATTAATATTTAGTGAAAAAATGTCAATAATTAAAATAACAAAAATATTTAATATTTAGTGCAAAAAAATGCCTAGAATTAAAATAATAAAAATAATTAGTATTTAGTGTAAAAAGAATGTCAATAATTGAAATAATAAAAAATAATTAATATTTAGTGCAAAAAAATGGTAATAATTAAAATAATAAAAAATAATTAATATTAAGTGCAAAAAAATGTCAATAATAAAAATAACAAACATATTTAATATTTAGTTCAAAAAAGGCCAATAATTAAAATAATAAAAATAATTAATATTTAGTGAAAAAATGTCAATAATTAAAATAACAAAAATATTTAATATTTAGTGCAAAAAAATGCCTAGAATTAAAATAATAAAAATAATTAGTATTTAGTGTAAAAAGAATGTCAATAATTGAAATAATAAAAAATAATTAATATTTAGTGCAAAAAAATGTCAATAATTAAAATAACAAAAATATTTAATATTTAGTGCAAAAAAATGGTAATAATTAAAATAATAAAAAATAATTAATATTAAGTGCAAAAAAATGTCAATAATAAAAATAACAAACATATTTAATATTTAGTTCAAAAAAGGCCAATAATTAAAATAATAAAAATAATTAATATTTAGTGAAAAAATGTCAATAATTAAAATAACAAAAATATTTAATATTTAGCGCAAAAAAAAAATGGTAATAATTAAAATAATAAAAATAATTAGTATTTAGTGCAAAAAATGTTAATAATAAAGATAATTAAAATAGTTATTATTTAGTGCAAAAAAATGTCAATAATTAAAATAACAAAAATATTTAATATTTAGTGCAAAAAAATGGTAATAATTAAAATAATAAAAAATAATTAATATTAAGTGCAAAAAAATGTCAATAATAAAAATAACAAACATATTTAATATTTAGTTCAAAAAAGGCCAATAATTAAAATAATAAAAATAATTAATATTTAGTGAAAAAATGTCAATAATTAAAATAACAAAAATATTTAATATTTAGTGCAAAAAAAATGGTAATAATTAAAATAATAAAAATAATTAATATTTAGTGAAAAAAATGTCAATAATTAAGATAATAAAAATAATTAATATTTAGTGCAAAAAAATGCCTAGAATTAAAATAATAAAAATAATTAGTATTTAGTGTAAAAAGAATGTCAATAATTGAAATAATAAAAAATAATTAATATTTAGTGCAAAAAAATGTCAATAATTAAAATAACAAAAATATTTAATATTTAGTGCAAAAAAATGGTAATAATTAAAATAATAAAAAATAATTAATATTAAGTGCAAAAAAATGTCAATAATAAAAATAACAAACATATTTAATATTTAGTTCAAAAAAGGCCAATAATTAAAATAATAAAAATAATTAATATTTAGTGAAAAAATGTCAATAATTAAAATAACAAAAATATTTAATATTTAGTGCAAAAAAAATGGTAATAATTAAAATAATAAAAATAATTAATATTTAGTGAAAAAAATGTCAATAATTAAGATAATAAAAATAATTAATATTTAGTGCAAAAAAATGCCTAGAATTAAAATAATAAAAATAATTAGTATTTAGTGTAAAAAGAATGTCAATAATTGAAATAATAAAAAATAATTAATATTTAGTGCAAAAAAATGTCAATAATTAAAATAACAAAAATATTTAATATTTAGTGCAAAAAAATGGTAATAATTAAAATAATAAAAAATAATTAATATTAAGTGCAAAAAAATGTCAATAATAAAAATAACAAACATATTTAATATTTAGTTCAAAAAAGGCCAATAATTAAAATAATAAAAATAATTAATATTTAGTGAAAAAATGTCAATAATTAAAATAACAAAAATATTTAATATTTAGTGCAAAAAAAATGGTAATAATTAAAATAATAAAAATAATTAATATTTAGTGAAAAAAATGTCAATAATTAAGATAATAAAAATAATTAATATTTAGTGCAAAAAAATGCCTAGAATTAAAATAATAAAAATAATTAGTATTTAGTGTAAAAAGAATGTCAATAATTGAAATAATAAAAAATAATTAATATTTAGTGCAAAAAAATGATAATAATTAAAATAATAAAAATAATTAATATTTATTGCAAAAAAATGTCAATAATTAAAATATTAAAAATAATTTGCATTTAGTGCAAAAAAAATGTTAATCATGAAAATGAATAAAAATAAAAAAAAAATTTTTTTTGCAATTGAAAAGCACTAAATATGTAGGTCGACTTTTTAGTGCTTTTGAAAATAATTGCCAAAAAAATTCCGCAAACTCGAAACTCATTTTAGAGGTATGGTTTCTTGGGCAAAAATACTTTTTACGATCCATAGTAACACAAACGCGATGATGCTTTGAAGTTTTTTTCAGCATTGTATAATTTGACCCATCCTAATTTACATACATGCACTTGTGCATATATAAATATATATGGGCGCACATACATGTACAGCAAAATGCGACAATATGGGACTCATTTAAGAGTCAAATGTTGTTATATGTAAAAGGAACTGAGTAAAAATGTGTCAAATACCATTCTAATTTTAGGCTTTAAAACTCAGGTCCAACGCAAAGTTAAATTTTAACAACATTAATTTGAATAACTTATAATAGAAAAATATTCCATTATTACCAATATGAGCTCAAAATAAAAGAAAACAACAACAATTACATTGCTAACCGTTATGAAATTTGTCTCCACGCGACCAGTGCTGAATCTTATTTCAAAGTTTGCACTTGTTGATCTACTTAGCATAAATCTTTTTAAATTTTATTTACCTTTATATTTTTAACGATTTTCGTAAGTTTCTGAAGCAAAATTATTATCTTCATATTTTTTATGTATTAAAATAGTCAGACACTAAAAATATACTGATTTCAATAGGTTTCATTTTTTCAATGCAGTAAAACTAGCATAATTCTGTCGAATTCAGTTTGGCTATTATGACCCAAAAGATTTTTAACAAATTCAATTATTTTCAGATTCACTTTTTGAAGTTCGTGTAAAAGGCGAGAAAGAAGAAAAGTAGAGTGCTATACTTGATAATTTTTTTAGTTCAATTGGAAAAGAAGTGGGGCATTACAAACTAAAAACATATGAGACCAAGTTGTGCTTAGATTTTCGCTCAAGATGGGAGCGTTCTAGACGAATATATACCCCTTTTCGTGAACAAATTAGTTAGTTGGACTTAGTGGATTTAATTTTAGATGTCAAAGCAAACACAAATACTATACTTATCAGAATATGCATGATACATAAAATTTTCAAGAGAACTTCAAGAGTCCAGCAATAAAGATGCAGAAAATTAACATGAACTCTTTACTCGAAAAACATCAAGAATTGAAAGTTAAACCGTGTTACACAAATTGGCCATTCTAACACATTTATATGCAATTTACGGAAATCAACTAAGAACCGGAATGTGTTGAAGAAAACAGCTCTGTTTAAAAGCCCAGACAAACTATTGTGATTTATGACTCATTCTTAGTTTATGAGCAAATTACGATGAAACTAAGTAATTTTGTAAAACTTCTGTACCGATTCTATAAAGAGATATAGAGTTCAACACGGGAGAGAGTTTTATTAGACGTCGTCAAAGTTGAGATATTTTTGAAAAATTAAAAAAACCAAAATTTTTCAATAAATTCTGAAGAAACTTTACAAGAAGTTGGCTAAGCTAATAGTTTTGTTAATGGGCATTACACTGTTCATTTATGACACATACAGAGAGAGATACCATCTCAAAAGATATACAATAATAAAAGAAATTAAATACAAATATTATGTTTCTACAATATTTACACAGTCAATGGTTATTATTTCAATTGGTTCTACTTATATTAATGGCTGCTGAAAAATTTTGTTAAAATTTACACACCCTTCAAATTCTTTTCATGCTTAAAAGCTTAATTAAGATGATGTACAGTGACTCACAGCCAAAATGATGCGGCAGCGAAATGAAAAAGCGCTTAATAAAAAATCATGTATATATTGCGAAATAAATTTTTTTTACTAATTTATTAATTTTGTACATATGTATATGTTAAATCTTGTGAAATAAAAAAAACGCCAAAATTATTTCTTTTTTTTAAAACGTAAAGTAAAAACATGTTCGTATATCGAAATGCAAGCTCCCAGCTAAAATGATGCACAAATGTTTACAGTTAGCGGCGACAGCTTGGCGTCGATTTCCGAATGCAAAGTAAATACTGTTACAAATGTGAGCAATCATGGAATAGCATATGATAGTTTGGACATTTTGGTATTGTCATACATAAAGTGTAGCGGAAGCATTATAAAGACGGCAAAAGTCAACACAAAATCGCGGAAATATTGAAACTGAGTCAAGGATCTATTCACATATAATTGAACATTATGTTCGTGAAAATCGTATCGCAAATAAAAAGATATCGGCTCATAATAAAATATTTAACGGAAGTGATTCCCATTGGATTGTGCTGAAAATACGCGAAAATCCCCATTTAAGTGCTCCAGCTTTAGGCAACGAAGTGGAAAAATTTCTTGGAAAGAAAAGTCATCCAGAAACCATACGAAGAGTGCGCAGAGAATCTGATTCAATGACCGCACAGACCGAAATAAACCATACGTCAATGCTAAAAATCGAAATGCAAGGTTGTAGTATGCAAACGAACATTTATATAAGAGTGAAAGCTTCTGGAAGACTGTAATTTTTACAGATGAGATTAAATTCGACCTATTTAGATCGGATGGAAAGAGCTATGTTTGGAGAAAAGTAAATGCTGAGCAACAACCGCAAAATCTACGTAGCACCGTAAAACATGGTGGAGGGCATGCAATGGTGTGGGGATGCATGTCGCCTTCTGGAGTCGGAAATTTGGAATTCACCGATTGTACTATGGACAAGATTGTGTATCTGGATATTTTGAAACGAAATTTGCTACAAAGTGCCGCGAAATTAAATATTTCCGACAACTTTCGGTACTATCAAGATAATGAACCGAAACACAAATCCGGAGTTGTGCAAAGTTGGCTTATTTGGAACCGTTGGCACATAGTACAAACACCAGCACAGTCTCCAGATTTAAATGTAATCGAGAAGCTGTGGTCAGTTTTGGAACGAGAGATTCGAAAATACGAGATTCGAAATTAAACCGTCTTGAAAAGCGCCCTGAAAGTAGAATGGAATAAACTTGCTCCTAATTATACAAAGAAATTGGTGGAATCCATACCGAAACGTATGAAAGCCGTTACAGATAGTAAAGGGTATCCCACGAAGTATTAATCGTCCTAAAATTTCAGTGGTGTCCTTAAAAAAATTGCAATGTATCCATTTTTTTATTTGTTACTGCATCATTTTCGCTGCGAGGTGCAATTTAATACTAAAGTTTGTTTTTGTTGTTAATTAGATAAAATAACTATATTAAATGTGTATATCTGCCGCTGTTAAGTGGTATTTATATTTTTTGGCAGATGCATTTAATTTTCCGTTAATACTTGCTTTAGTATTTCCTATACGGTTGCATCACTTTGGCTGTGAACCACTGTATAAATATCCATTATTTATAGAGCTTTTGATTACTAATAATAATAATAATTTGGCGCTTTTATTTTTGGTTTGAAAGTATACATAGCTCATTTTGTAACATAAACTTTTTACGAAATTCACAAAAATTCATCAAATTTAAAAAAAAATTTCTAAACATTTTCAAGCTTTATAATTAGAATTTTTTCAAAAAATTTGGTTATGTAATTTTGTAGCCAATTCAATTTTGATATAATAAACATAAGTAATTTTTTGGTAAGTTTGAAACTTTTATTTACATGGTTTATGTTATCAGTTATATTTTTATAAAAAAAAAATGTTGAAAATAAATTACCAAATATTTGTGGCCAACTGTATTACACTGAATTTTGCAAACGCAGTATATCTACATACATACATATACAAGGTGTCCCAGAAGGCGGCGTCAAAGCGGATAAGGATGACAGTCTAGGTCGTAACAGTTATCAGCAAAAAAAAATCTTTTGCTCATTTTCACTGTCAGTGCTGCTTAAGCCAAAATAGAATCGTAAATACAGATTTCCCAAACATCTCGACTCATGCGCATATAACCTACGTTCCTGCCACGGGTCTAAGAAATCTACTGAACAAATTTGGTTAAAACCCGTTTACTAGTTTCTAAGTGTTGACTTTTCATACACAATTTAAGACTTTATTTTATATGTATGGACTATTCTATGTCAATGCGCTTAATGTCAGCACACGATAAACAATCCTTTATTTGGCTGCATCCACCCATGTAAGGCTTCCCAAAGAACATAGATTGCAAAGAAGTTGAACGCCTTTTCGTTTCGTTTTTTTGTTATTTCATTATGCTCTTCAAAATAAAAATAATATTATTATTAGATATTTAACTTAAAAGCACAAAATATTATTAATAGTGTTGGGTAAACACTAGTTAAGTGGTGTACTTTAATTAAATTATAATGTGACGATCTTTAATGGGAGGACCTCGTCCAAAGAATTTCCCAGGTGTCTCTGATGACCACAACAGCCTTAATTTTACCAAAGCCCAAAATGTATTAGCTAGTTTTCAATAAAAAAAAAACATTACTTCAGTTCACCCCCTTTGAATTCAATAAATATTCAACGGTTTATAGCCAGCGAATCAGAACCCACTTTGTGCTCTTAACATACGTACCTATTTATTTATATATCGAGTTAAGCTTTTACTCAAAGTTTATTGACCCATGAAATTGTGATGAGCGATATGTTTGGGATATGCCACAATTTCCACACATTTCCTTTTTGTTTTTTTTTTGTGTTGAGCCATCAAGCCTCCTTTCATTTTATTTTTTCACAGCTGGATATGAACTCATGA
Organism: Anomoia purmunda; assembly: GCA_951828415.1. Classification (NCBI taxonomy): domain Eukaryota; kingdom Metazoa; phylum Arthropoda; class Insecta; order Diptera; family Tephritidae; genus Anomoia; species Anomoia purmunda. The sequence continues at coordinate 126,581,908 of OX639994.1, forward strand.
ATTTTTCACAACCAATAATTAAGAAGCATAATGGAGTTGAATATGTGGTTGTTTTTTTGTTGTTTGGTTTATTTTGATATTCATATTTTTTCGAACAGTTAAAAACGTAAATATAAATATAAACTTAAAACAAAAAAAAATTTAAAAAGGCCACTGCGAAAAAAAAAACACTTACCCAGAATATAACGTCACGGTTCTGTTTATTTTGTATCATCACGCCTATGGGCCATAAAGGCCACACCAACATAACAGAAATAGGTACGATACCAAAAAACAAAAACAAAAAACAAAAAAGGAACAACGAGTTGTGAAACGAGTGCACATGACCGATCGACCACTGAACTGGCACAGAGAATGCCAGTGGACGACAGTGCGTATGAGTGCGCTCGGTTGGAAGTTCAATGTGGGCGTTTGGCCACATTCTTCCACCGCCACTGTATGCCGTTGCGCGTTGTTTTTGCTGCGTGTGAAGAAAAAAGGATTCATTGTAATTTGTTTTAACAAATTCATTGAGTGTAAAAAATCAGTTTTATCAGACAATGCATTATTTGAATGGGCGCACATTTTGGGTACGTGTGTTTTTTTTTTCTATTGTAAATCTGCTGTATGCAAAAGTGAATCTACATATATGTAGCACATATATGCACCTTTGGTTAGGCGGCAAAGGATCGACGTTCATATGCGTCGAAAAGGACAAATTTTGGTCAGAAACAAATAAAACAATAGCCAAGTGCACTTTCCGGTGCCAGCGGTCACTGGGGGCAGCCGTGTGTTGAACGATTACGCAAAGCATTTATTTATTTTAATTTTTCCCACATTAATTATTCAAAGATTCTATATGAGCAGAAATAAAGGATTATGACCAAGTTGTAAGCTTTGGTAAACTGTTTACCAAAATAATGAAATCAATTTATGAAAATGGCAAACCACCCCTCACCTTTTAAAACTTAATGTATCTAAAACTGTTGACGATAGCTAATTCATTGTTGTTGTTGGTAATTTTTTAAGCATTGATTTACTTCAAATTAATGGATTTTGTAATAGCCTTAACAAAATTTTAGATTTAGTGTTTATTTCCAATAACCATCACTACACTTTGTCGGAATGTTTTACACCCATTTCCCCTACTAATAAACATCACATTCCTCTCACTCTCGAGTTAGAGTCTTATAAATTTGCTCAAGTTCCTGACGTGCCTAATATCAAACTCAATTACAGGGCATGTGATTTATCTACTTTTAATGAAACTTTATTAAATATCGATTGGTGTAATGCTTTCTATGGCAATGCTGTTACTTCTTGTTTTCATTGTTTTAAAACTAAGATCTCTGAGATGTACTTGACGTACGTTCTTATTTTTAATAGTAAGGGGTAAAATTTGAAACAGTTAATTATTCTAATTCCATCGATATCTTAAGGAATTTAACTGTTTAACTAAGTTCTTGTACAGAAATTATATTTTGAATTTTGAAAACAATAATATTTCGAATTCGAATGCCTTCTCGCAATTCATCAAATCAAAAAAGTTGTGCTCGACGGTGCAGAGTATTTTATTTTACAATGATAAATATGCAAATTCTGCCGTAGACTCTAATTTTGATTCCGACGTTGTTTTGGATTCTCATTTGCCTTGCAGGAGTAATTCCTCGTTTAATTTTGGATTTTTGTGTTTATCTGTTACTGACGTCATCCATGGCATTAGAAAGCTCAAACCTTCGTGTAAAACTGGCACGGCTGGCCTTTTTTTTTGCTTACAAATTGTTTGTACCTTGTGGTACCTCCGACAATTATTTTTAATAAATCACTGGCTTCTGGTATTTTCGTGGATGATTGGAACGAATGCCAGCCGTTTACCCTATATTTAAGAGCGTGAAAATAAAAACGATGTTCTTTATTGTAGGTCGATTTCAAAGCTCACGTCTGTCTCAAAATTTTTCGAGATAATCGTTAATGGAAAATTATACTTTGCGGTTAAATGTCTAATTTCCAATAATCAGCACGGTTCCATTGCATGCCGCTCCACTGTCACTAATTTGTCCATTTTCAGTGATTATTGCATTTCTGCATTTGAAAAGAGATCTGCAGTTGATACAACTTACACTGATTTCTCTAAGGCATTTACTATCATAACACGATCTTATTCGATGCTTGCATTCGTACGTCGAAACTGTTCGGCATTCACACTAACCCGTACACTATTAAAACACTATATTGTGCTTTTGTTAGATCGAGATTAGAGTATGCCGCTGTCATCTGGAGACAATACCAAATAGTTGTATCCAACCGCCTTGAGAGAGTACATAACGCTTTTTTACGATTTGCCCTCTGATTTTTGAACTTTTCAGAACCCTTACCGTCGTACGGATATCGATGATTGTTGATTCACTTAAATACACTTGAAAGTAGAAGATCCATTTTAAAATGTTCATTTGTTATTGGAATAAGTACTGGTACAATTGATTGCCCGTTCCTTCAAGGTAAAATTCAGTTCAATATTCCATACAAGCGGGGCCGGATTAAGGGAAGGGCCGAAGGGGCCGATGGGGCCGCGGCCTGGGGCCCCCACATTTGGGGAGCCCCCACAAAATGAAAGAACAAACTAATTTTTTTCATCAGTACAAACGATTTTTTTTTGCTTTGACATTTTTATTCCACTTTATTTTATTTCATTTTTGTAACTCAATTGAATTGAATAAAATTTTATTATATTACTCGACACAGTTGATATTATCATTTTATTTTAACTTGATATACCGAAATTTTTGGTTAAAATTGTGTTACAAATAGGAAACGCGATATTGGTTAGGTCATATTTCGTTCAATTTTCCCTCCACCTCTCAGTGTGAGCAACGCAGTCAAACTATCGATTCATATCGAGAAAATCGAGAGTAAACAGAAGTCAGTTGAAATAACGGGGTAACACTTACGAGTAAAGGAAAATTTGTCATTTGTCTTACTGTGTTAATTGCTGAAAAATGAATCTCATTAATGATATTATTGTCTCTAAACCGTTTGTTGCTGATGTTCATATAGAATTGTTCCGTTCGATTAATTAACATCAGCTAGAAAGGTAAATGTGTCAATATCACAAGTTAACAATAACGCATTCGCTATTTATATCTGCTCGTTTTGCTAAAATAATTCATGAAATGTGATTTATTTTAATTTGTCAAAATCAAACTTGCAAAATTAGCTTCTCAAGAGCTTAAATTTTATTTTCTGAATATCATTCGTAAAAAATAACTCTACTCATCCGCATTGTAACTGAGTTAACCTTGACATAAAAATACAATCCAAGTTTGATTATTAAAAAATAATTGAATCGAAACTATTATAACCTTACTTACATTAACAAACTTTAAAAATCTAAACGGCACAGCGTTTGAATAATAAAAAATTAGTTGTGTTCAAGCAACTGCGTTAGAGACTATATATATATATACATTGTTTTCAGTTTGTCTTAGGCACGCATAGGCCCTAGGAAATGCCATAATTTTCCGTTATCGAATATAAAATGTCAGGCACTCCGTAATCGTCCATTTCGCACAGACACGGTCATGACATAACATACGGATTGTTAAATCTACAAAATTCAACGGCAAACTTCTATAATAAATATGTATTCTCATGTAAATTCATAACTTCTCGAGCGTTTTCCTACCTAAGGCCTACCCTTGTCTAGAGCAAGCTGAAAACTCCATATAATCAGGTTCTATGATTATCATATCAAAATAGTGTATTTAGTCATAAGACGCTTTTCTGTTTTACAATTGAACTATGAGATCTTTTATATGGTCGGCAGTGAAAATGTGTTTGATTTTGTTTATAGATAAGAACTACAGTCAAATTGTGACGTATTTAGAAAATTCGTTATTGCGGTATTTTGCAACTGTTACACTTTGGAATATCGTAATGGAAGATTCTTTTTTTGACGAATTCAACGACGCGATATAAGATATTAACTGCCAACTTATCCTCACTAAAAGTATCTTACAGTCTCAAGCGATCGAGTAGTACTCGTTGGTCGTGTCGTACCGATGCTACAAAAGCTGTGAAAGTTGATAACAGTGATCAAAAATATGTGGTTAGAAGCCAAGCTCGAGGACTGACAATGAAAATGGGCTCCCTTGAAACAGGTACCTTTTGGCACGGCATTCTTGAAAGGTTCGATTCAACTATCAAATCTCTCCAAAGTCCTACGATTGCACTACGCATTGCTGTTAACTGTCTGTTATCTTTGCAATCATTCGTGAAATCCACGAGAGATGAGTTCGAGACGTACGAAAAAACTGCTAAAGAATGGTCCGAGCTCAGCGACTATGAATCTGTCCGAGTAAGACCCACCAATGTTCGCCTTCAACCTCTTGATTCTAAGGCAGTGCAACTTTCACATTCTTAATCCGGGCCTGCATACAAGGACCTTCAACAGTTTGAATCCTTCAAAATTGGTTTCTCAAAAATTAATTATGGATCCCCTATTGGGCATATGTTGAGTTAAATTCGTTTTCAGTTCTTCAGGTGCTGATTTTACGTGACCTTATGCCTTCTTAATCAACCATCTCAAATCCTTCTTTTTACCGTAGTAATTACTGATGCACATTAGTTTAATATAGTGTGTAAGACTTTGTTTATTCAATGTCTTTACAAAATAAATAAATAAATAAATAATTTCAAGATAGCCTCATTTGAATACAGCATTAATCTCCTCCATTGTTTTTACGAGGTTTCGGCAAGACTAATCAAAAAAAGAACCAACGAATTTATAGTAGGTCGGTAGGTGTGGTGATTTTTTTTAGTTTTCAGATATGGAATATTCTCATGCTAGTTTACGATAGTCAAAGCAGTGTAGCACAAAAAAAGCAAGCGAAAGTGATTCCCAAAACCCAAATTTTTTTTCGCGGGATGCGACCTGTAAAAATAAAATATAAAATATAAAATATAAAATATAAAATATAAAATATAAAATATAAAATATAAAATATAAAATATAAAATATAAAATATAAAATATAAAATATAAAATATAAAATATAAAATATAAAATATAAAATATAAAATATAAAATATAAAATATAAAATATAAAATATAAAATATAAAATATAAAATATAAAATATAAAATATAAAATATAAAATATAAAATATAAAATATAAAATATAAAATATAAAATATAAAATATAAAATATAAAATATAAAATATAAAATATAAAATATAAAATATAAAATATAAAATATAAAATATAAAATATAAAATATAAAATATAAAATATAAAATATAAAATATAAAATATAAAATATAAAATATAAAATATAAAATATAAAATATAAAATATAAAATATAAAATATAAAATATAAAATATAAAATATAAAATATAAAATATAAAATATAAAATATAAAATATAAAATATAAAATATAAAATATAAAATATAAAATATAAAATATAAAATATAAAATATAAAGTATAAAATATAAAAAAATAAAATATAAAATAGGTATAAAATATAAATAATATAAAATATTTAATATGAAATATTTAAATCGTGCATACCTATAATAAGTTAATATAACATCAGCTAGTAACATTCCCGATTTTTTGCAATGTTCTTTTAATACAACGTTCACTGACCTAAAAGAATACTAGCAGTGCGGTCGTAATTTTGGAAATATTCATCTGTTTTGGAACGAATTTCCGGCATTCCCTGTATGGATGCAAACCATCTAGAGCGTAATTTTTTTCTTCGCTTTCTTAAAGGTCCATTTATATGATTTTTAAATATAAATATGTATAGTACTTAAATTTTGTAAGTATTTCTATGTACACACACAAGTGTATGTACGTACGTATGTATGTAATCGTCCTCACTGCAACCTCATGTGGATCTTTGTAAATGGCCATTAGCATTTCGTTATGTAAATTGGCGAATGGTAATGATAAAATGCTTTTTAAATTTTTAATTAATTTTTATTTTCACTGTAAACATTTATTGTGCGAAAGTTAATGGCGAAAATAAAAATTGACAACGATAAGAGCAACAGAGCGAGCCGCACTGCAAAGGCAAAACACAATAACAATAATAACAAAAAAATAAATATGCTATAAATAATAATTAATGCTGATGAAAACCGCAGCGATGAATTAAAGAATTCACAAGCGCAAAAGCGCCAAGCCCAAAAGTGGTGGTTTGTTGGAAGAGGGGCGGCGAAGAAAACGTAAAATGAAATAAATAAAAATGCTGAAATGACCAATGAAAAATGCCCAACGCCATCCACGGCCGTATATTGTGGTAAAAGCAAATTGCAAAAAAAAACTATATTAAAAATATAAAAATTGTGGCAAACAAACAAAAATAAACTGCATTCCATGAATTTTAAATGAGAACCAATGGTTTTTTAATTACATTAAATAAAATAACGAGAGCAACAGAAATGGGGGAAATACGCAAAAAAAATTAAAATAAAATGAAATGAAATAAGGCGTGGCAAACGTTTCAAGCATGGAGTTAATGGTAAGTGCTATATAAAAAAAAATAAATGAACTCAAACATAATAAAATTGTATATGGGTAATTCCATGTTAAATCGATAGTTTTTTAATTGGACGCAAATTGGTCAGCAGTTTTCTTTTATCCTATAACGAAGTTCTACACACGAAAACAAATTTTCTAGTTTATTTTTTATTACTCCAAAACTTGCATAGCTACAAAAAGTGTCTTGAATTCGTTTTAAACAAAAGATTTGAAGCTATATAAACACATATCAAAAAATTTTCTTACGCCATCCCATAATAAAATAGTGTCAAATTAATATTAAAATTTGCAACTACTATTAAATTTAAAGAGAAACAAATTTGGTTTTCAAAATTGAAAAAAAAACATCTCTTTTAAATTTAAGAACTATTTAAAATATACGGAGATATTTTATAACAAATTGAGTTTGCAAAATATTAGTTTTGGATTTATTAAATTTTAAAAATTAAAATTTTTTCACTCTTCAAAACGTTTTTTTAACTATACATTTCTATAGAGCCTCAATATCCACTTTAAAGCGAATCCAATATATTTTTCGGCTATAATGATTATATTTTATATTTTATATTTTACATTTTATATTTTATATTTTATATTTTATATTTTATATTTTATATTTTATATTTTATATTTTATATTTTATATTTTATATTTTATATTTTATATTTTATATTTTATATTTTATATTTTATATTTTATATTTTATATTTTATATTTTATATTTTATATTTTATATTTTATATTTTATATTTTATATTTTATATTTTATATTTTATATTTTATATTTTATATTTTATATTTTATATTTTATATTTTATATTTTATATTTTATATTTTATATTTTATATTTTATATTTTATATTTTATATTTTATATTTTATATTTAACATTTTATATTTCATATTTTATATTTTATATTTTATATTTTATATTTTATATTTTATATTTTATATTTTATATTTTATATTTTATATTTTATATTTTATATTTTATATTTTATATTTTATATTTTATATTTTATATTTGATATTTTATATTTGATATTTGATATTTTATATTTGATATTTTATATTTGATATTTTATATTTTATATTTTATATTTTATATTTTATATTTTATATTTTATATTTTATATTTTATATTTTATATTTTATATTTTATATTTTATATTTTATATTTTATATTTTATATTTTATATTTTATATTTTATATTTTATATTTTATATTTTATATTTTATATTTTATATTTTATATTTTATATTTTATATTTTATATTTTATATTTTATATTTTATATTTTATATTTTATATTTTATATTTTATATTTTATATTTTATATTTTATATTTTACATTTTATATTTTATATTTTATATTTTATATTTTAAATTTTATATTATATATTTTATATTTTATAAAAAATTGAGTTTGAAAAATGTTAGCTTTTCATTTATTAAATTTTGAAAATTGAAAATTAACGAACTCAAATATAATAAATTTGTATATGGGTAAATTCCATATTAAATCATTCATTTTTGACATGGTCGAAATTTGGTCAAAAGTTTTCTTTCATCCTATGACGAGGTTCTACGTAGGGAAACAAATTTTCAATTTTTTTTTAGCAACTCGAAAACATGTATAGCATCAAAAAGTATCTTAAATTCGTTTTAATTAAAATACTTGGACTACATACAAATATACAATGTACATATATTAAAAATTTTGTTCCTTTCGCAATCTTTTAATGAAATAGTGGCAAAATAATATTTTATTTATTTATGGCGAAACAAAATTTTTTTTTTCCAAATTCAAAATTTATATTATACAAAACCATCTCTCTAAAATTAAAATTATTTAAAATATATGGAGATATTTCACAAAAACTTTAGATTTAAAAATTTATTTTTGATTTATTAAATTTTAAAAATTAAAAATTTTGTTGGTGTTTTTGAACGTTCTGTTTTTTTAATATATATTCCTCTACAACCCTAAATATCCTCTTTAAACAATCCAATACATTTTGGTAGCTGTAATAACTTGTGCTCTACTAAAAAAATAAGCTTGAAAAATTGGAAAAATATTGAAATTAAAAATTTTGGAAAAACTTTTGGCGAGACATTTTTTCTTTTCTGGTAGTAGAACTTCGTTATTGTATAAAAAGAGCTTCAGACTAAATTTTATTTAAACTAAAAAATGTAGATTCCCATCACTAACCGATTTGACATGGAATTGCCCATTTGCAAAAAAAAAAAATCCGCGCGCTTACTGTGGCTAGCAAATTTATTTACACACTCTGTAGTGTCATACCACGAACGCATAAAATTTATAATTAACACGAATCTGATTAAAGAAAAACAAATTAAGCGGTTTGCAAATAAATTAAAACTGTGAATCGATTTCAGCTTTTAGTAGAACTTATTTATTTTAAAATTAAATTTTCGTTTTTTATGAAATTATTGCAATTTGTTTAACTTATTTGGTTTGGAATTATTTTATTAAATATGTATGTATTTTTTCGCTCTCTCGCAAGAGTTTGAAGTGAAAATACTTCAATTAAAATAACTCAAAAAATTTTAGAAAATATATTGCGTAATGCCGATGTTATGAGACCTCATTGTAAGGCTCTTACTGAATAGTGGGGAAATAGAGCAAAAACGGCAATTTTCAATATTTTAAAATAAATAAAGGTTAAAGTCTAAATACTTTCGGTATTCAAATTTGTTATAATGTAATTCTGAGGGCATTAACATTTTCGTGATACTTCACAGATCTGACCTTTAACCAAATTTGCAATATTTGTTCCCAAGAATTAGTGCATTTTAGAAGAAGTTCAATCGACATGGTGCACGATTCGAAGAACACTACAACATCCAGGGGTGGCGAAGAGTCCTGAGTCCGGGTGGGTAGTTCTGCAAGTTGTAAGAGTATACCAGGTAAAGAAAATGGGTCGTCGATCAATTAATAACGTCAACGGGTTTCGAGAAAGTGCTTATTGTTCTTCGTATAAAAAATGTATTGCTCATAAATAATACATACACATTTTTCATTTCTACAGTGAAAATACAGTCATTGCTTGAGAATTCCGTGCAATGAAATCATTCAATCATAAGAATTTTTAGATCAAACTTATCAACTGCATCCTAGAGAGAAATAATTTTCAGGTGTTGTAAATGTCTGAGTTTTAACATTGCTGTCATTTACTAGTTTGGGAAATTTGCGGGGCAATTTTGATTCTTCGCTATATGCTATACAATTTAGCCGAATTGACTAAAACTTAGAGTCACGGGAAGCCTCTATTTTTCTAACCGAATCAATTAAGCAAAGCTCCGACTTTTGAAGATATTTGCTGAGTATTTCGATTCGATCAAAAATGTCAATATCACAATCAGCATAAACAAGAAATGACTCCATGCGCTCAAAATTTTTTTTCCGCTCAAATTTCCAGGTGGGTAATCACCCACTATGGGGAAATTTCAAGCGGTAGTACTACCCTCCATACCCACGTCTTCCGCTGCCTCTGGCAGCACCTATGTGGCTTGACTCATTCTTTGAATATTTAGATTCTGTGTGATCTGGTCCCGCAAAGTAGCTCTCTAGGAATTGCTTTGAAAAATTTGTTCTTCCACTAGCAGTGTTCGTAATTTATTTTGTTATCAAATGCAAATTGCACACAACTTTTTCTACATATGCAGTAAGTTGTAAATTTTTTAGCTTTTGAAATTGTTGTACACTCTTACAACCAGGCTAGTTTCAAGGAGCGATCCCCCTGCTATGACACGGATTTTTGTATCTTTTTTACAAAACGTTTCTTTACGAGATATATTGGATTTATATGGAATGACCTCGATAAATTTCTTAAAGGCAAATATCTTTTGCAAATACGAACTTAAAATGATAACCTACGTCAATCGTGATTACCTTTGAGACATATATGCAAATTAAGTATATCGTTCGGGTTTACGGGATTTATATGTAAGTGAAATATTTGTAAAAATTGCAATTTTCGAAATCATTAGCGACCTCTAAACACAACCGATTTTTGATTAGCTATTTGCCTTGAAACTGAATATTGAAACTAAGTTTTAGAAGCCGCATAGTTCAACAAAGATAACAAATACTGTGGATAATATAGAGCAAAATAAAAATGTTTGGGGCTAATTCGGAACACCTTGCCAACTACTAAAAATGCCGGATATTTCCCTCTACAAATTTTTTAAAGCATTATACCACATTACTTTGTTGCTTATGTTGAGCTACTTTACTTTTCATTTCATGCCAAAAATGTTTGGGTTTAAAACGACAGAGTTCCCTGATCAATCCATCAAAATAATAGCTATTATGTTATTGTTGTTAATCGTAAATAAAGTGACCATAAATTAGCACAGTGACAAGGCTCAGAGTTGTCATGAAAAATTGCAGTTACCGTATGCCCATATCGCAGAAGGTGTTTCACGGTTCTTATGACACAGGAAAACTTAAACCTTACTTTTTAAAATTGTTGAACCTTTTCATGGCTACAATGTTCACAACTGATGCGTTCTTATCCATTTCTACCGTTTAGATTCCAATTTATTCGTGAGATGGCGGCCTGCCAGAAATCAGAACTTTTGAAGCCACCTCCTGATAGTTCTGACATTAACGGCCAATTGGTTCACTTTTTCGTGATTACTGCGTAATCTTTTGAAGCGATCCTTCATACTTATCCTATGTATAACATTGTCTGTCCGAGTTGAGGCCTTCCCTTCATGCTGAGATCATCCAAATGGGTTTCCAAGTCTTGTTTTTTTTTTAAGTAAATTCAAAACAGTAGTACTTTCGTTGCAATTTCTCGACAAGACTCTGCTCCTTTAATATAAAAATAACGACTTTGTGCTCACAAGTTAGCCGCTTTATTTGCAAACCCAACACATCTAAATACTTTTTCATAATTTTAGTATAAATTGAAGGCATTCTAATGCAGACCGCAATAAAATTTACATTTTTTCTATATAAATTTTTGTAACAAAAGTTAATTTTCGGTATATTATTTGTTTATTTGAAAGAGCGAACATTCCTATTACTGAACACGATATCATTCATGGAGCTACTTGGGCTGGTGACGGTTTCTGGGTAAATATCACGAATTGCTTGCGCGATATTCGCTTTAAGAGCCTCCATCGTTAATGGATTGTCGGTCTTTCGCGACACATGATGCGAGTAGGTAAGTCCAACGACGTCAAATCGCAGCTCTGAGGTGGCCAACTGATATTGCCGAGCCGATAGGCGGTTGATAAAACGATTACCGAACTTGGCGTGGAAAACAAAATATCGATTGTAGACTATGTGGCAGGTTTTGTTTTATTTATTTATTGGGTTGGGCCTGAAATTCTCAAATTCAAAATCCCCAAACACAAAATCTCCAAAAAACAGAATCTCCTACACTAAATCGCCGTATTTTATATGAAATGCGTTAAGATTACGTTTAAAATCGGAGCGATAAGTAAGCGGAATTTAAAATGTTAAACATGGATTTCAACATGTGTTGCGGGATTCCAATTTTGGGGATTATGTGTTTGGGGTTTTTGGTATTGGAGATTATGATTTTGGAAATTTTGTGTTAGGGATTTTTTTTTTTTAAATGGGAATTTCCTGGTTTGTGATTTTATTTACGGAACCAAGCTTTATGTAACTTTTTCAGCAATAAACTGTGCGAAACTCTATCAAAAGCTTTTTATATTGTCAGTATAGATGGCATCCACTTGGCAGCCAATGGCAAATGATGAAATGCAGAAGTTTGAATAACCCGTAAGATTTGTTACTGTCAAGCGCCTTGGAACAAGACCACGTTGTGATGGGGAAATGAGCTCATTAATGGCAAACTGTACTTTAGCACCAATAATCTTTTCGAATACTTTGGCAATATTTGTGAGCTTATAAATAGGATGATAATTGGAAATATCAATTTTATATCCAGTTTTGAAAATAGGGGTACCACAAGTTATCTTCCATTCATCCAAGATATAACCTAATTTATGAGATAAGTTAAATAGCTGTAGTAACGGTCTGGAAATAAATGTAATGCATTGCTTAAGAGAAAACGCAATTATTTGATGTGATTGTTTTGAAACCTTCAAATCCATAAAATCTGTCAACCTTAGTTCAAAATAAAGAATCAAAATCTATAAGCATCATTGACAAAGTTAGATTTAAAAATATCAGCAAAAAAAATTTGCACTTTTTTGCCTGACGTTCAAAGTTTGTCTTTATAATACATTGAAGTTAGCATTACCCTATTCTTCGTTTAGACCTAACGGAAGACCAAAATGATGTAGGTTTCGATTTAATACTGTTTTCAAAACCAGATAGGTATTTTTTGTACTGAATGTCTATAGGAATATTTTTCGTGGATCAGTTTATGTTGTAAACTACCAGTAGTTTTATACAGTTTGTACTCTCACTATACCAAGGCAATTTGTGCACTTCAATAGGTAAAAGAGCGATATTCTCTCTAGAAATTTCAGCAACTTTCACTTTAAAAATATCGAAACAACGATTTTGCGAACAGCCATGGAACAAGGAGTCCCAATCCGGACTAGATATTAAATTGTTCACAAAATCAAAATTATAGCATGAGAAATTAAAATTCTGGCTAGAGGCATCATAGAAATCAAGCCCCAAAATAAGCGGTATATGATTTCTATCAGTAGCCGATAAAGGATATTCAGTTTTGATTACTAACATAGCCGCCGAGATGGAAATGCGCTACATAAGAAAAGATAATTTTCGAGCAAAATAATTTGTAATATTTCTTAGCGTTGCTCACACTTGTTAATTTCGTTCCTCGGAGACATTATGTTGAGTTTCTATCGACATATGTATCCTGCTAGAAAGAGTTGTCCCCATCAAAATAATATATGATTAAAAATACATTATATGGACCACCCTAAACCGTCGAAAATGTATTGACATGAATTTCATTAATCCGTTTCCGTTTTCGTTTTCGAGCATCAAATCGCAACAAAATTTTGTTTTCACTTTAAAATTGCGAAGCTATGGGTACGTAAATTGCAGAAACCAAAAAAAAAAATGTAGAATAAAACCATGGTGTAATAAAAACAAGGTGAAGTCACTTATGGGGTGGTTGTTGTAATTTCGAAAATTTCCGCATGGCAGCCGTGGAGTGATGCCAATTCTATTTCTTTATTTAACAATATTGTCAAGAAAGTATCCAAAATTTATTGAAAACCAAAATCGTGATAGTTTCATATTTTGAGAATTTTCGATCACAAAATTTATCCACAAATGGGAAAATGTTCGCCAAAGCCTAGCGAATAATTTTGTTGTAAGCTGGCAGAATTAATTGATGCTATAATATAAGAGATCACAATTAAGTTGCTCATCGTATGAATTTAACATCCAGTGATGACTGCTGGAGTCAGATTTCCGCCCTTAGGTGAAAAAGATTTCGATGAAGACGTGTTGGAAACACAAATCATAATCATGAACACAAAGAGCAGTCAGTGAAGATGACGGTGGCGCTAAAAATGAGACTGAAGCCGATCCGACTGCTGAGTCAACTCCATCCACGTCGAAGCAGCACACTGTTTGTTTTATATAACATTGACTGGTTTTATTGCACGCAAAAAAACATGCTCTGAGTTCTTAAAGCTCACTTGCACCACAGCGTGGACTCTGCTTTACTTGTTTCTTGATTATTTTTATTTATCACTTATTTTGAAAAGGGAGAAATAATTGTATCTAATCATTAAATTAGTTCTTAAAAAATAATTAAATTTATGGGTATTATTTTCGACATATTACGTACAAACTTCGGTTGCCTGGTATGGAGTCCCTAGAAAATATTTCAAAGTGGGTTGATGAATTGTCGAAAGGCGGGTTAATAAAGCCTAGTTGCGCTTTTGTGAAGAAGTTATTGTTTCAGGAAGCAATTTTTTGTAAAAATTAATCTGGCTTAAATATATTGCGGTCAAAACTATGTACAAGAAATGCTTAACGACTTAAAAGTTTCCCTCATGCCGCTAAATGTAAAACAACTTTAAATCTTCAAGCAGTGGAAATAGTGCCCAAAAAGTAATAAAAACAATACCAATTTTCCCACTTTTTTCCTACCTTCAAATGCATGTCCGCAGTCGGCATGCAGACAAAGTGAGGTTATGTAAGTGGCATCACCTTATTTCATTACACCATGAATAAAAACGCTCATTTTGACTGAAGTCTTTTTTTTTTTTTTTTTCAAATTAAAATACATATATGTATGTAAATATGTGTTCTCTGAAAATCAGCTATTTCGAATGTAACTTCGAACCTCATTAAATATCGTACCGTAAATGAATTCGTGCGATTTGCGATTTTGGTTTCGAAATGAAATCGCTTGATTTGCGGCACATGCCCAATATGTGCGTAACTTCATTGACTTTCTTTTAAATTTTTCGATTTTCCCAAAAAAAATTCATTAACCCCATTTCAAACGAAAGTGATTGCAAATTCCAATTCACTGAGTTTTAAATGTAAATCACTGAATTCTAATGCAAGTTGACTGAAATCTGTGCTTGGATGCGCCTTCAAATCGCTCAGTTAGTGTACTGATTTGTAAAAGGGTTAAAATAATAAATTCTTAAAATAACAAAAACAAAGTTATAAAACAATAACGTCTGTGCGCGCTCCCAGGCAACACAAGCCGACCCGCCCTATGATATAATCGATGTAATGCGCCAAACTTAAAAAAATAAATATTTTCATTAAAATCACAATCGAATTTTCATTCGTATGGAAGTCGTAAATTTACAAGAGAAACACCACTCAAACGCTCCCTCGCTCTCCTCATTCGAGTAGCTCATATTTCGCTTGCAGCCAACGAGCCATCCATCCATCCATCCATCTATTGAAGCGTCGAACCCAGCAGCTCTTGTCTCTAAATAAATCAACCAACCTGAAGATGTTGTGGCATATTTTTCTATGCAAATGTATTTCCTTAAACCCTTTCATTGCCCCCGTACCCCGTCCCCGCTACTCAACACAACACCGTTGCATAACAATCGTAATTCGTAAATGCGAATGGGTTTTAATTGCTGAGTTTTCCTAGAGCCCACCCTCACGCCTTATAACACTCTACATATCTCTCACTTCTCCAATTACAGTTAACAGCCTGTTGTACATACATTGGTAGTGGTTTCCGTTTTCCCCCATTTACAGTTAGTTTTCCGCTTTGTATTTATTATTTCATTGTTTCCGCCATTTGTTGTTGCTGTTATTCGGCTAGTAAGTACAGCCAGCCACTCTATGCCATACGAAAAGTTTAACGAAGTGTATAAAGTTTTTATAAAGTTCGTTGGCCAAATTCAAAACTGTAAGTAATTTTTAAGTGGATTTGCTAATGGATCCAATAATTCATTTGAATTTGTTTGCTTTGTGCTGAGACTCGTTCCAATTCTTAGCCTCATTGCCGGTACCACTTATGGGTTGGCTTTTTGTAAATAGTATTTTCTCATGAAATGCGATTAACGTTCTGTTTCTCTGCATGGGGAGGGCGGTGAAGTGGGTCTCATTGCATGGAATGGTTGCGAGAAGTTAATATAAAATTTAGGCGTTTACAAGTTTTGAGTGCTTAGTTCAGTTGATGTGTTTACTTCGAGATTATTAAGGTGTTGTGTTGTTTACAGGATAAGTTTAATTTTCATAAAGTTGACGGGGATTAATCCAGGGTTGGGGATAAGTAGAGCGAATTTTTTTTTTAAAGGTGTATGACTTGTTGAAGCTTTTCGTTTGTGTTATGGAATGCAGAAAAGAATCAAGTGCATTATATTCATCCGATGTAATTCTTTATTTATTTTAGCAAAGTTTCACCCTAAGGTGAGAAATGAGGATCCCCGTACTTCCTTTAGGTAAGGTGTTTGTCTGCTGCTTGGAGCGGCTACTGAAAGATAATCTTAGGATAATTGTTGTTCCCCTGTATGCGTAGAATTGTAAGCATTTCCCGAATTTTTGCCTACTCAGCCCAAAATAGCGCTTGTTGGCTGGAATGATTCTCCGTAGGATTTCGCGGCTGACATTGTGTTGTAATGTTCGATAATTAAGTGATCAAAAAATTCTCAGATCTTGCATCCATTTTATTATGAATAGACTAAAGCTAAGCCAAGGCTTGCAAATCTTTCAAATTTATTTCGAAAATGTTGGGTCAGTTCAGGGCTGTTGCAAGAAAATTCCATCACACAAGATAGATTCATATATTTTGTCCAGATATCCAAAGTAATAATTATTTGATCGTTTAAGAAAGTCATCCCCTAATGTTGATAATTCTTACGGGTTAGACAAATTTTTTAAGTTATCGATATATATTATTTTTAAATTTATATTGTAGATGGCTTTTCATAATAATTTTGAGTAAGAACAATTTGCTAAATCAACAATAACTTTTATTTTGAGAAATATTATAAATGTCTTCCCATAATAATTATTGTCGTGTTAAATTTTTTTACGTCTTTCAGAGAATTTTATTTTGAGACTTATATTGTAAAAATCTTTTCCTAATAATTATGAGTAAGGCAACTATTTTTAAGTCTGAAAAGACGGAATTATTTCCGGAGCAAAAACAGTAAAGAACTGGTCCAGAAGTGATGCCGATCGTGTCCCGAAATTATTTTGAAGTAGTCGCGAATCCGCCCCGAACTTTTTTTTTCATTATATTTATATTTACAATCTGTCGCGCGACAATAAGCAAATTTATTAACAAATACAAAATAGCTTAACTGGACTTAACATATAACTCATTTCTGTTCAAAAGAGTAAGACAAAAAAAAAATTATTAACATATGTACAATGTTTAAATATATATATATATGTATAAATATTTTTTTTTTTATATAAATAGCAAAATCTTATGATCTATATGGTGAGTTTCATTGTTCTCGTCTAAAAGAAGTATGGCTTCGACATTGCCATGGTGGTGCAACCGATCAAGGTACCTAACACTGAATTTCTTGATTTCATCTTTGACAAATGGTATATTTAGGTCTTTGTGAATATTTGTATTTCTCATATACCATGGCATTTTGATTGAAACCGTTGCAGTATTTCAATATTGGAATTGCTTGTTGTGCCCCATAGCTGAATGCCATAGGTCCATATTGGTTTCAGTATTACTTTATATAATAAGATTTTACTCTCAATGCTAAGTTCCGATGATTTGCCAATTAACCAGTTAATTTTTCGGGTTTTGATATTTAACTGATTTTTTGTGGCAGATATATGCTCACGCCAAGTTAGTCTGCGATCTAAGTGTAGACCGAGATATTTCACAGACGTATATTGTGGAATTTCTTTTTGATGAATGAAGAGTTTAGGGCATTCTTGACGCCTAGTGGTAAATGTAACATGTCTAGATTTTTCTGAGTTAATTTTAATATTCCAGTCCACTAACCATTGCTCTAATTTTATAAGTTGGTTTTGAACTATTGTAGAAGCTATGTATTAAGGGATCGTCAAGTGTAGCGAGAATCGCAGTGTCATCAGCATATGTTGCAACAACTAAATTACTGTTTGTTGGAATGTCAGCGGTATACATTGTAGATAAGAATGGACCTAATACGCTCCCTTGGGGAATACCAGCTTTGATTTGACACAGTTTAGATCTCTCATCTTTAACTTTTACGTAGAAACTACGCTGAGATAAATAGTTGCGGAAAAACAAGAAATATGGAGCTGGGAAGGAAGATTTCATTTTGTAAAGAAGGCCGTCATGCCACACTCTGTGGAAAGCCTGCTGTACATCGAAGAAAACACTTGAGCAAAATTTTTTGTTTTCTAGGGCATTTCTTATTGCATTAATGACACGATGACATTGTTCAGGAGTTCCGTGCCCAGCTCCAAGCCCGAATTGATGATCTGGAAGAATGTTTTGCCTGTTTAGAATTGGCATTAGTCTTACAAGAAATATTTTCTCAAATATTTTTGAGAATAGTGAAAGGAGGCTGATAGGTCTGTAGGAAGATATACAGTCATCAGGTTTGTTAGGTTTGGGGATCATAATGATCTCCGTGCATTTCCATTGCATTGGAAAGTGATTTAGACGAATTATTACATTGTAGATTTCTGTTAAAGGAATAAGGGCTTTAGGTGGCAGCAACTGAGCAAATTTGGGGTAATACCATCAAAACCAGAAGTTTTAGTATTTTTTAATTTTTTGATTTCTACTTTTACTTCTTCAATCTTGATTTTCTTAATTGGTAAGTCTAATTGACAAGGTGAGTTTAAGAAATCACGAACTTTGTGTGTGTGCTGGCTTTGGGCCATTTGAAAAGGTTGAAATACTTCTTCAAGGTGATCTGCAAATGCATTCGCTTGGGTAATGTCAGATCGACACCATATTCCTTGATTATTTTTGAAGAGTATGTTTCGTTTGCATGGACGCTTGAGATATTTTGTGGCTTGCCACAACCTATGGTCATTGGAATTTGAGGGAGCTAGACTTTTTAAAAATCTTGAATTCCTTTGTTTTTTTCAGTAGCTATACATTCCTTCAGTTCTTTAGTGATTTTATTTAAATTCCTCTTGTTAGCTGGTCATAAAAAAGCATCGTCCTTCGAGACTTAATAATTTTGTGACCCATAATTATTATGAAAAGAGTTTTTTAATATAAATCTCAAAATAAAAGTCTTTGAAGACAAAGAAAAAAGTTTATCTCGGTAATTATTTTAAGAAAACTCTTATAACATAAGTCACAAAACAAAAGACTTTGAAGACTTCAAAATATCCATCTCGCTGTTAACTTTCATAATAAAGTCTTTGAAAAATGGTTATAGGTTACTCGAAAAATTTTTAACTTTCTATAATAACTATTTTTTAAGAGAAAATAATGCACGATTTTCTTTTGCAATAGTTATGTATCTGATTTTGTCAAATAACACTCTTCTTTTTAATTTGTACAAAAAAAAAAACTAAACCAGCATTGAAATTAAAAACATTTCTTGTACGAAATTGAAAAAAAATATATTTTTTATAACGATCCAATATCAAGATTTATCTAAAAACTGTATTTTGAAAAAAACTAAAATGTGAAATAAGTTATTCCTATATTAAGACAACGATTCAATAGAAATTTCATCAATCCTTCATCCTATGTAGCACGAAATTTTGGTTTCTTTTTATCACCAAAGAGAAAAAGTGTATGCTTTACTTATTAAAAAGGATATGTGTACCTAAACTGTACAGGTACCGCAAACAGCCGTTATTTTGAATTTTTCGAATCAAAAACTCATTGGCAAAGATTCGTGCAAAACAAAACTCAAATATATGGATTTAATCTTTATGACATATGCTACGCAGTTCTAGCCATAATTTTATCTATATTATTTGTCACTTCGCGATTCTTATTTTTTCGATAAAAAATTATCGATATTTTTACATTTTTATTTTTTCGATCAAGTTTAATCGTTACTTTTAATTTGTAAATTTTTGTACCAAGTTTTATTGAGACAAAAATGATCGATTTTTTGGATTTTCATTTTTCGATCATAATTGATCGATATTTTGCGATATTTTTTTAATCATAAAATATATTATTGGCATTGCTGACAAATTAGTTGGCGCTTATTATGATCGAAAAATTTTAACGATTATTTTTAATCGAAAAAATAAAAATAACAAAATAACGATTAAATTTGATCGAAAAAATAAAAATTAGAAAAATATCGACCAAACTTTATCGAAAAAATATGAATCGAAAAATAAGGATCAAACTTAATCGAAAAACTTAAAATCATAAAATAACGATTAAATCACGATTTTTATAAAAAATTTTATCATTACGATACCTGAATATTTATTGATAAATAGGTGATTCGCAAGGTGCTATAGTGTATCATAAATCATAAAGTCATACAATTTTAGGTTTCAAAAGTAATGTTTTTGGATGGCATGGAAACAAACAATTAAAACTGAGCAATGTTGTATTTACTAAATTGTATGACATTATGACTTATGACTTCTGGTGAATCACTGAATGTATTAGGTAAACAGATGACGAACTTAGAATAACAAATACTCTATGATTTATTGGAAATTACTTTGAATTAATAAAAATAGTGTAATCTCTTACAAATTTAAGTTATTGCAAAAAATGGCAGTCAACAGTGGATCTAGGGAAAAACATCGATAGGGGTAACAAATATCAATGGCAGTAGAAATAGAAAAAAATCTATCGATGCTAACGATATTGTATTGAAGGAAACGAGATCGCGAACAAATTTGCGAAAAAAGAGCGTCAACTCCTTTTACGGGCCCAGATCTCATCTATGGCATAGGGCAGGGGCCACTACCTGTGAATCTCTCCCGAAAAACGACTCCCATTGCTTGAAAAAGTGGTCCAAAATTGGCTATCGAGTTTACGCCATGTACGCCCCCGCCGCAACGACCAAATGACCGAAATTATATTCAAACACTAGTTGACCGTAAATTATCTTTATAATAAATAGTAGTTTAATTCAATTCAGAGTTCTGCATCTCTCAAAAGCAAAAAAAAACACCCCTTACAACCATACTCAATATGTGTAGTGTATTCGGATTCATATACAAAAAAACTGAATATCCCTTCCGCTACGCATCTTCGAATATCTAATTACCTTCATTATTATAGTAATTACCTTAAGTATCATTGCGATTTTTTTGCTATTGACAAACAAAAACCAAATAACAGATAAAGCCAAACCACCCCAACTATGCAAAGTTAATATAAGTATTGTGAGTAGCGAGGACAACAACAACATCAACAAAAAAATCAAAAACAACAGAACATACCAAAAACCACAGAGCAGAGATATTGATTTTCAAATCGATGCAAAAAGACAAGTGACTGCCAACAGGCTAAGGTTACTATTTTCCTGGGAGGATGGCAACATGTGGAACCGCAGACTGGCGTAAAAAAAATAAACAACAAAAACACACACACACACACATACATACATATAAACATTTTTATGTGCGTTAGCTTAAGTTGAACGTCATAAGCAACACTTATGCAAAGAAATACCAACAACAACAAGATAACATGTGTGGCGACAAAAGTTAACAAGTGCAACGAGAAGCTAAGGACATGGTCGAGAAAAGTCCACCTCACACATTGGCAGTGTACAGATGGTGCGCGACAAAAAAATAGCACAACCAACAAATTTTACTATTTATTTTCCTCAATTTAATTTTAATTATTACCACTACAACTACTAATTACATGTTTTACTAATCCTACCACTAATTACTACCAATATTTTAACAAAGTTCTACCACTATTTTTACAAGTGCTCCTACTGATTTCCACCACTATTTTTATTACTTTCTACCAATACTTATTACTAATTTCTACCACTATTTTTTAAAACTTGCTACCACTTTTTTCTACTTTCTGCCACTATTTTTTTTTTACTAATTTCTAGCAATATTTTTTCAATTTCTACCACTATTTTAACAAATTTCTTCCACTATTTTTATTAAATTTTACCATTATTTTTTACTTTCTACCACTTTTTTTTTACTAACTACTACCACTTTTTTCTACTTTC
Source organism: Anomoia purmunda (assembly GCA_951828415.1). NCBI lineage: Eukaryota > Metazoa > Arthropoda > Insecta > Diptera > Tephritidae > Anomoia > Anomoia purmunda. The sequence goes on from OX639994.1 coordinate 126,603,981, forward strand.
TGCCACTATTTTTACTAATTTCTACCAATATTTTTTTCAATTCCCACTATTTTTACAAATGATACTGCTAATTTCTGCCACCATTTTTAATAATTTGTACCACTATTTTTACAAATTTCTACCACTATTTTCTACTACTATTTTTACCAGTGGTACTATTAATTTCTACCACTATTTTACTGCTTTGTACCACTATTTTTTCTAATGCTAAAACTCTCTACTGTAACTATTTTACTAATTGTTACCACTACTTTTAATAATTTCTTCCACTATTTTTACTAATGCTACTACTAATTTTTGCCACTATTTTTACTACCAATATTTTAAGGATTAAAAAAAATTAACAGGCATATAGCCTATTTTACAATACACAAGGGTTAAATTCACGTTTCAAATGAGGAAAAAAATTCAATAAACTTAAACAAGATTTAAAATTTTTTCATTCGAGTTTTTAGAAAACACGTGGCTTATCAATTTTCTAAATAGGCCACTCAATTTTGGTAATACGAAACGCAAGTTTCGAGTGGCTACTAAGTGCCGTTGATTTTTAGCATTTTTTTCCTGATGAGCTACCATAAGTTCATTCATATAACGCTAGCTCGGATTTATTTTTTATATAGAAAAAATCGCGCAGCATCCTTAGTAAAACAATTTTTCCACAAACTCTAAATAAAAAGTTTTGAAATCGTATATACAGTTGGCTTAATTTTTCCCCCATTTGGACGGAGTTTTAAACTTGGATTTAACCGGTGTTTATTGTAGAATAGACTAAGGTTTAAGAAAGAAGTATAAAAATTAAATAAAGAAAAATAAATTGTCAAAACTTGTTTTTATGTTACTGTGCTATCTCTGTGCCGTGCACTGTTTGAACGAACATTTTAAAAATCTAGACCGTTCCAACGAGGGATTAAAAACGCACTAAAATACAACCAGACAAGCACATCCATACAAAGCTATGTACATATGTATGTTGTATGTACATACAGTGTTCATCCTCTATCTATAGCACCAAAATTCAATATAATAAATACTCTTTGCCACTTAATTTTAGAAATTTATTTTTAACATGTAAAGAAGAGCTGTCTTCGTTCTTGCCAAAACCTTTGCGATAAAATAAATTTAATGTTTATAAAAAACTGGATTAATTATTTAGAAATGTAATGAAAGCGCTAACTGTTTATGTGATGACAAGAGGTACTTCGTTTTGCCCTCGTTCGCCTCCATAGCCATTCGCTTCGCTTCCACATCCAGTCCGGAAAAGACAGAACAAGTGTCGTGATTTTCGACGTCAATGATGTCGATGTCATCAGCGGCTCGAATTATATTTTCGAACATAAGGTTAAAGAAGTCGCACGATAGGGAGTCACCATGTCTGAAACCTCGTTTGGTTACAAACGGCTCGGAGAGGTCCTTGCCAATTCTGACTGAGTTGGTGGTGTTCTTCAGCGTCAGTTTACATAGCCGTACTGGTTTTGCAGGGATACCAAATTCAGAAATCGCGGAATACAGGCAATCGGAGTGTCTCGCTAAATCTGCGAACAGAATTTGGCAAGCCTTGCTGCTCGCCATTTCCAATTCTGGCGTCTTTCAATGTGAAATATATCCTGGTGAAACCCTTCACCATACGCCTCTGATGCGGGACCACGATTTTTAGGAGAAAATCTAAGTGGGAGCATAAAAAATGAATTTTGAGTGACAAATTGCATCTCTGGAGCTTTACTAAGTTTTTCATGACTTAATGTAAAGTGGTCATAGAAAAATTTTATCTTTGGCAGTAAAGCTTTTTGAGATAAATTTTATTTCCTGTTGTTATATTTCATTGTGTTGGCAAAGTAAATTTACCAGCAATGCGGGAAAAACAACGTTGTATAACATAAACCAATTATGTAAATTAAAGTTCAAAACTTCGTACAAAATTTAAAAAAAAAAATCAACAGATACCTAATCTTGTCTAACTTTTAACTCAGAATTTTAAGATAGTTTTTGGGTAAGCGGTTTTGTTGGCTATTCAAATTTGTTATAATAAAGTGTAACGCATGAATAAAATTTATTTTTAACAAATATCAATGGTAATTTCTAGCCATTTGAATCTTTCACTTTATTATACTGAAATTGAATGGGCTACAAAACTGCGTACCCAAAGAGTTATTCTGATTAAACAGTTTAAAAATTTGATTTTTTTGAAAAATTGGAATTTTTTCTAAATTCTGTAGCAAACAGTATTAGATTAAATTTCGGTGCTTAAGATATGACACACACTGTACATACACTGGCAGGCGGGCAAAGTGTGTGCCAAGGTAATTTGACGCCACTATCGACGCCACCAACGGCGGTTGGACTGCTCGAGAGGGACGTAAATTGAGCAGAAAACCATGGGGCGCCAGCAGCTCGCCAACCAACCAACCAACCAACCAACCAACCGACTGACCGACCAACCAGCCAGCTAAGTCATTTGATGAAACCAGTGTTGCGCAGTGTGCGGTTTTTGGTTTTTACCAAACGGACTTTATCGGCCCAGTAGTTAGTAAATTTGCTGTTAGCCGCTGCTCTTGCTCCTGTTGCTACTTACCTTTCATTCAAGTTGATGTCTCTTCTTCCCTCTCTGCCACCTTGTTTTGCTGTCTTTTTTTTGTCGACTGCTTCTTTTACTTTTGTATTTTGACACTTGCTGTCTTAGAATAAACAACAACAGTTATTTTGTGACCATAATGAATATGAGTAGCCAAGTGAAGGTCAAATGCAACATTGTTGTGGAGTTGCGTGGCAGAGTGCTAGGGGAGGAAGAAGGATATGCCTGTGGATTTGGGGAAAAAATACAGCAAAGAACAGTTATAAAACGTATATGCGAATTTTGGCGCCAGCAATATTTGAAACCATTTCCGGGCAATGATGCAAAATTATCTCTGCATATTCTCATATTCTCCCTACTGGCACGACCGCGAAACCGTTATTTGCTTCAGTTCAATTTAATATACCAAATAGTTTCATTCATGCGAGAAAAAATAATTTACAAATGAATAAATATTGCAAACCATTTTCAGGTTATAGGTAAATATCTATGTTTGTAGGTAGTCAATTAAAATGCTGAGCCTTTTTTGAAAAGTAAAAATTAATGCTGCTGCTTGTCTCAAAAATACGCTATTGAAATGAAAAAAACATTGATCAAGAGTAACCCTTAGAAAACCATTCTGATCTATAGATTAGGAAAAAATACATTCTCCTGAATTCGCTGGCATTGGGAGCACGTTTCTCTCTCACTGCGTACTGCCGCCGAAGAAGTCACTGAATTTCAGCGAACCCGAAAAATGAGTGCAACGATGAGGAATTTCCCGCCGCTACGGAAGGTACGAGTCCAGATGCTGACTACAAAGCCACGATGCGATCGGGTGCAATGCGGCCTGCATGGGAACGCTTTCGGTGGCTGAGAAAGGAGCAATGGCAGAAAAAGAGCGAGACCAAAATACCAGAGCGCAAAGAGCTTGAGATGATCGCCGACAGGAAAAGCGTCTAAAATTTTATCAAAAGGTGCGCCGACTTTCGGAAGGGTTTGAAACCGGGGAAATAACTGTACGAACAAGAATTGCGACCTTTGTGGCTGTTGTCCAAAGCACACACTTGGACCTCGATGGAGTTCGAATAGAAATACCGCTGGTGTTGATGGGTTACCAGCTGAGCTATCCAAGCGCCCACTAATTTCCAATCCACAAGAAGGGTGACCTTGCAATATTTGCCAATTACCGCGGGATCTGCCTGCTTAATATTTCCTAAATGGTTCTAAAGTGCGTATTGTGCTAAAGACTCAAACCAACCGTCAACAAACTGATTGGACCTTCTTGGTGTGCCTTTAGACCTGGCAACTCTTTCATCGACAAAATATTTATCATACGCCAAATTTTGGAAAATACCCAAGAAAGCAGAATAGACACACACCATTTATATGCGGACTTTTATTGTGTGACTTTTTAACGTTATGCTAGAAAAGATAGTGCAACTGCTGCTTCAACAACCGTGCCGTCAGTTCTGCCTTTTCCAAGCTGGATAAATAAGCGAAGCGCATGGGTTTGGAGAAGAACCAGGGCAAAACGAATACCTCCTGTTCCGTTTCCGTTTTGGCACCCGCGTCACTGATGAAGTTACAATTTTAACCACGGACACAATTTTGTTTACCTTGGAACCAGCGTTAACACCTACGATAATGTCAGCCTGGAAATCCAACGTAGAGTCTCTCTTGCCACCAAGTGCTACTTTGGGCTGAGTAGGCTAACGTGTTCACGTTTTTGCGACAGCGAATACTTCAGGCGATGGAACGATGGGATGTAATAGCTAAATATAATGATAAAAGGGTGAATTGAATAAAACCTTCGTTCTACGAGTATACGACTTATACGCGAGACTTCATGTGGCTTCCAGATAAAAGAGGCGCGAGCTACCCTAGACTTAAAAGATATTGTGTAAAGAAGTTTTATTTAGAAGTTCAGTAAAAGATGGATCAGAAAAGACTAGACGAGTACATAGGATCAAAGATATCATGGCATAACAATTTGACAAAATATAATTTATATGTGAAGAGAAACTCTGATTTGCATCAAGTGAAGGGCGAACTTGGGAGTACCAGACCGATAATTTATCTATGCTCGATTAAAGAATATGAAAGTCATCATAACTTTTGATTACCAAATAGATCTTAAGGCTGTAGGCATATAAGATAAATTTGACTGAAGAATCAATACCTTATGTATGATAAACAAGACGAAGGAGAGTGGCCCCAATATGCTACCCCGGGGAACACACGAAGTCGCAATGATAGGTCGTAAAAAACATTGTCAAATGCAACTAAATAGATTCTTTTTGACAAATGCGATTTACCCCGTTCAAGAAATATTGAATGAAATCCTAAACAAGCCAATTTTAAAAATCACTTCAATTTGATACCCATTTTGAAAGGCGGAGCAACAGTCTTCGGAGAACACAGTGAGGTTGGTTACTTTTCTTTTCGGAACCATTCGAAGAGCTTAGTAACCATAGATAGTTTAGAAATAGATTGACAATAACGAGCAATCACTTTTAAAACTGGGGGTTTTTTCCAGTCGTGAATAAGTTCAACAGAAAATAGAGATGTATTAAAGATTAGCGTTAGAGGGACGACAAAAGCTGGGCACATTTTTAAAAGCCACCCATCAACATCCCTGCGCTGAGATGGTTAGTCCATTACCTTAACATACCAAAAGAAAAGAGCTACATTGCATCGAAATTAAAAAAAAATTATGTGAAAAAGTTCGATCCCACAACAGTCGGTTCTACTCGTACGATACCGGAACGCCCCGGATTTATATCCGGCCAAGGACTGTCATTTTAACAGCATTCCCAAAAATGTTATAGCGAATGTTTTGTGATGTTACAACAAAAACAACAACGACAACAGCCAGAACAAGAACAGCAACAACACCAAGAACAGCAACAACAATAACCAGAACAAGAAGAAGAAGAACAATAAAAACAATAACGGGCACCACAACAACAACGAAAAAGTTGGTCGCATTTTTAGCTTCGTTTTGGTTTTTACCTTTGAAAACCCCAACAAAATAATATTACAGTCTGACTTTTGAATTAATTTTAATACAAGCTGCATAATCCTTGAAATCCTTTCTATACTTAGCTCTATCGAGATTGCTGAATTTCATTCAATAAAATTCGTAGCGGTCGAAATAATGTGAAATACCAGATACCTTGTATCATATATTTGAATCTTCGCTCGATCCACGTCCAGTTCAATTAATTCATCGTATCAATTATGCTTGAAACTTTCAGCCAAAAGCATCAATTAAATATTACTGAAATTGTTCTCGGCGTTTAAATGGCAAGTTATAGGAAAAACTTAAATATCTTATCTCATTAAAGCAACGCTGTAATTGTCTGTGGCGGCAGCCAGCTTCATAGCCAGCCGCATAGTTAGAAATTCATTTGAAAAGCGCCAAGTATCTCTTTTGATGCTTCAGTTTTTTGCTATTTATACGCGAACTGAAAAAAAAACAAAAAAAAAATTTATAAAAAAAAAATGTTAATGAACAAAAAATATTTTTTCTGCTTAATTCACTTAATGAATAAAAGGCAAATGTAAAGAAAGAAAATCCACCTGTCTATCACCCCACAAAGCAGAGTAGTAAAAGAGGAAATTTTACCCAGCCACCTTCTATGTAAAGTACACCTTATAATCCGCAGAGCTTTTCCATCTACTACTCCACCACCAATCACCCACTTGGTCGTCAATCCACTTCTACGCCCATCGCGACATTTACTTAGCCCGTCCGTCTTCCAACCCCCCACATCGAGCCATTCGTCAACTGTCTGTCCACCCATGCGTCTATTCAATCATCCATCCATCATTGTGTACGCGAAATTTGTTTTTTTTTTCTCAGCTCAAATAGCAAACAGAAAGTAGGAAATGAAAAGCTTCTTCTTACTGCTAGTTATCCTAAAGTCGCTCGCTGTTTTTTAATTTAATTTTTTTTAATTTATTATTTCTTAAAACTTTTTTACCGCTTTGTTTTTACGCTTTGATACCTGTTTTGCGTTATTTTTGATACCTCTTATTAGGTTGGCTTCATTCTGTTTCTTCTTCTTCATTTTGTGCAACACATTAGCGCCCACAGCTCGCTTTCTGTTTTCCTTTATGTGCTGTTGTGATCCTAGTTAACGTCCGTCTCCAATTTGGTCGCTTCGTTTGGCATTGTCCACAATTGATAATTTGATATTCTCGCGTAATTTCTATGCGCTTTGTAATCGTCTACTTCCACGTTTTTTATTCCTGTTGCTCCTTTATTTGCATGCCCATTTATTCCTTTATACCATTAGTTTGGCGTCGCAGCACGCGCTTCTGTCAATATTCTCTTATCCTTGTATTTTGCTATTTCTTTTTTTGTTGCTTCTTTTGAGCTGCTTTATTCGGGGATAAATATTCTTTTCTGTGGCCAAAGTAAATAAATGTCATTATGAATTTGTAATTGTCGCGTTGAAACTTTGGGGGAATAAATGATATTAGTTTTAATTCTGGTTGTAAGGGACTTCATTTTTTTGTTTTTTGCAGAAAATAAATTAATGTGGGCTTTAATAGCTGAAACCATTTAGAAAATATACATAAACTTATTATTTAAAATATTAATATAATTTGCCTCAAGGTAGCATTAAAAAAACTGAGGGAAATTGCATGAATTATTTAATAACATTTTCGTTCGTAATCGAGTTCATGGAACTACTTTTCCGAAGATCTATAGTGCGCTGAACAAGAATCTGACCTCAGAATTGCTCCGTCAGGTTTTCGAGATATTTCGAAGTCGTGGTTTTTTTTTTGTCTATATTTGAGGTTATGTTGGACCGAACCCTTTAAAAAAGTATACTATGGTTTCTGGTTCGGGAATTTGGTCGAAGTTTGTCGGCCCGTGTTATTCTTCCCGATCTATTGATATTTCCCATACTAACCGAATAGAAAAAGTAGATAAAATTACAGACTTTGTTTGGAAACATATTAGTTTCTTTTGAGCAGTTGAACGAACTGTTAACCTTGGATTTCGAAAGTGAAATACTAACAATATTTTAAACAAGTGTTATTAGCGATAGATATATGTAAACTACAAAATATTTAAATTCCTTACTTCATCACCTACATTTCCTATTTGTAAGCTAAACATATAATAATTCTCCTGACTTTATATTCAAACTCGATCTATGCGGAAATATTACAGGAACTCGCATAACTATCCGAAACCTATTCGCCAGCAAGTGTTGAAGCTGTGTGCGCTTTTGAACTCCAGTTTGGGAAAGCATAAAGCGTCGGTATATCTAATTATTCAAACTAATCATCGAAACAACAGAATCGATTTTTACGGGAGTTCTGCGGATTTTTTGCGTGCGTCTTACTCGAAAAATTTCATATAGAAAATGTACGAAACCAAAGTTCGGTGGTAATTGGACTGATAAATTAGTAGTCTTATAGGGTAGGTTAGGTTGGAATGGTTAGCCGGAGTAACCCTCTCTACACTTAAGCCAAGAGTAGACCCGTTGCGATGCCATTTGGAATTCACCCGGGATCGAATCATTTCGTTAGCGTACCGAACTTTGACACTGCTCTTATATTGATATTTGCTGTCTCCCCAAGATTGTGTCGAGCTGGTTTTCCGAGTGATGGGCAGTCTTCGCATTTCCAGCTACGATAGTAGTTCGGCGCACTCACTCCTAATTTCAAGGCATATCTGCCAATTAGATACTGACTTGTAAGGATTCTTATGAGAGTTGATACTTCATTCCGATTTAACCCCAGAATTACGGACGTGCGTTTTTTGCATTTGAGGGTCCCGCGAGTCAAGAGGTTTCCCCAACTTCTTGTTTTGCCCCCGTTGCTTGTATGGTGCTGCTTCTAGCACGAAGTTTGAAAGTGGCCATTTCGGCAGCCTTGCAATTATGCTAAATGTTTCGATGTCCAGGCACCCATATGAGTTGTATTCTATAATGCTGGGCCATCTGCGGCATTCCGTGAGAGACCTTGAATACCTGAGTTTTTTCTTTTGATCGTTTGACTAGGTGCCGAAATAGGTACGCCAACATTATGTACGAATTGTGAAAATGGCCTAGGAATTCCAAAATTATCTACAAATATCTATAAAAAAAAAACGTTTATTGATTTAAATAACAGCAAGAATTAGTATGATTTTAACGTACCATAAATATTTTCCAATATTTTGTTTTTTTAATTATATCTCTTCTTATGGAAATTCTTTATATAAATTTTGAAAGTATTTGCGACATGATTTAGTCAAATATTATATATTTTGATTTATTGTAAATTGTTAGAAATGCAAAGTGTTATGTTCTTTCAAAGGTGGGCGATATCATTGGACATTCCCAACATTTACTATTTCTAGTATTTCATTCTCAAACCCAATATCGTCTAACAAATTTGAGCTAATTACCCTGTATAGTTAATATATATCAGATTTTTTTTAATTTCGCGTTTTACCGTTATATAAGAGGTAGACACGGTTTTTTGGGCGATTTTAAAAATTTTCCAAATTTTGCTTATTTACTTGAAATGGAATGTGTACACCGAATTTGGTGGAGTTTGGTGGCATAGTTTTTGAGATATACGTATTTGCCCAAAAGTGGGCAGTGTCACGCCTATTAATTTTTTTTTATTCCGTGTATTTGCTTACGCATTCTCATTCTACATACCAAATTTAAGCAATTTGTTTTTTATAGTTACTTAAATATCGTGTTATTTTGATCTTCGAAAATTACAGTTATATCAGGTTGGTCCGATTTGTGCAATTTTTGGAATTTTGCTTACTTACATCAAATGTGATGCATCCACCAAATTTGGTACCAGGGTTTCGCAGATATTCTTATTTTCTCTAAAGTACGCAGCGCCACGCCCATTTCGATTATTTTAAATTTGGTGTATTTTTTAGTGTAGCCTCATTACTCATATTAAATTTGAGCGCACTGTCTTTAATGCTAACTAGAGTATCGCGCTTTTTTTGTTTTTGAAAATTACCGTTATATGAGAGGTGGGCGCGGTTTTAACAATTTTCGAAATTGTGCTTATTGACTTGAAATGCAACATATGTTTCAAATTTAGTAGAGTTTGGCCAGGTAGTTATTTCGTGGGCGAAGCTACGCCCGATATCCAAAAAAAAAAAAAAATTTCCACATGTATTCCTTTTCTAAACCCAAGGTCATCTGTCAAATTTGAGCAAATTATCTGTAATAGTAACTGAAATATCGCGGTCTTTTAATTTTCACAAAGCACCGTTATGCGGGTGTGGTTATTGTCCGATTTTGCCCTTTTGCAATACCAAAAAACCGTGGGTCCAAGGCGACGAGTATACCAACTTTTTATTAAGATAACTCAATATTTACTCGAGTTATCCGACTAACGGATGCCAATCGAAACTTAGGCTAAGGTTATTTTTAACTAGGTATCTTTTTTAAAGGCAATATCTGTAAACATAAAATAAATCAGTTTAATGTTTATTCCCCAAAAAGCCGAACAAATGCAGTTTGCCATCATTTTTTGAAACTACGCCGGAAATTGAGAAATTTGAATTGCTTAGAATAATTTCCGAGCACTTTTACTGAGCTACGCTTTTCGTTGTGAGCAATGAGTAAATTATTGTTTATTAATTAATAAGCAAGTATTATATTTAATTTGTGTTTTTTTCGTTTCTATCATAAACTACGGAGATAACAACTATCTGCCTATTTGAATAAGATTTTCGATTTCGATTTGTGTACGTATTTTACCCTGCCTACACTTAAAAAAAAACATACTCCCTTCTTATTCTATGTCGATTATTGATACACCAGTCACACACACACGCACACCTTTGTTTTTCAAATACATAAATCTCCTCCTCAAGTGGCTCTAACTCAAAAATTAAGCGAAGCATTAAATCGGCCTCTCCACACGAATAAAGGAAACCAAAATAAGAATAGCACCGCATGAGATGTTGTAATGTATTGCATAAGTCTTATTGTAGTCAGGCTATTATTTTGCAATAATTCATTTTTTGCCTACAAAAAAACAAAAAGTAAAGTAGCTCAATGTGTCCCACATTACTTATGGGGATTTTTCTACAGAGCAACAAAAAAAAACAAGAAAATAAAATACTAATTCTGCTATGGCTTGTTGACAATAATTTTTCCCACTACTTACTTACAAATAACAATAGAAATAACAATACACAAGCCCACCACCACCACCACATTCAAAATCAGAATCAGAACGTAAGGCTAAAGAGTAGCAGGAAAATGGGAACGAAAGGATGTAGGGTGAAAGTAAGAAGGAAAGTTGAAGAATGTGACACGACCAATTATATGCCAAAATGCCCATAATCACAGCCAACAACAACAAAAATACTCACACACACACACTCTCGTACACACACACATTCGAGTCCTTTAGCAAACAATGAACCTCGCTTTGCCTCACCCACCCGCCCCGCCTTGCAAACCCGACGGCTTAAACACCCGATGCTGCGAGCAGATCAGATCAGATATATGTATGTAGTTACCTACTGACTTGGTTGCCGGTTGCTTTGTCGGTGGCGTCGAAGCGTGTAATCACCGTGTCAGTGGCGGCTGTTGTATCTTCAATCTGCACTCAGCACTCAACACTCAGCCGCACACAAATACACAAATATCGCAGGATAACATATGAAACTATTCGCATGTCCTGATTTATATCAAATCCTTGTTTAGTGTTGTGTTGAAATGCATCAGATTAGTGTTTTGCAGATTCTTCAAGTATTCTTTTCTTTTTTTTTTTTTGTTGTATCCATTATTTTCTTGCGCTCTATTATATTTATTTTTCTGCGTTTTAGGCGATGTGTGTTTGTTGTTTTTCAATACGAAATGTTATTGTTGTAGTCATTGTTATACATAACTAATAATAGTTTGTCAACGTCACCGATTTTGTTTGCAAAAAACTTGCATTCTTTTTTGTTTTGTGTTTTTTTTTTTTTTTTTTTTTTGATTTGATAAATACTTGTAAGAATTTGTGGGTTTGAACATTTTATACGCCGTTAGAAATAAAGTCGATGAATTTTAGAATTAAAATACTCGTGTCACGGTGTTTGTGGCCGAACAGCTCCGAAACTGCTCGACCACTTTTTATAAAATTTTGTATGTACTTATATTTGGTAGGCCATAAAGTACATTTTATGATTGGGAGAGGGTTGCCACCTTTCTAAATAGTCATATTGAATTAAAATATAGACAATTTATAAAAAATATAAAAAAAATCGTGTCAAACGGTTCGTCTTGGAAAGAATTTTTCCACATAACTTTTATGAGTGTTGCCACTCGTTGAATTTAATTGAATTATACGCGAGTTACAAAAAATATCGAAATATGGGAGTAAACTGGTTCGTCTCGACGAGGAGAAGGTTCATGCATATAATTTAGAGAGGGTTGCCACCTGTTTGGAACGTAAAATTTTATAAAACTATACACAATTATACATAAAATGTTAACATAGGAATACAAGACGGCTCGTTTCGCTCAGAAGGAGGTAGCTAGCTATTTTTTGAATAAGGTTGCCACCTGTTGGAAAAGTCGTATTTAATTAAATTATACACGACTTATATGAAGCATTAAAATATGCGTTTCAAATGGTTCGCCACGGTAAGTAGGTTCGAAGCAAACTCTATGAGGGTTGCCACTTGTTGGAAACGTCCAATTTACTTGAATTATTCTCTGAGAAGGCGGCTTATAGCATACAGAGGGTTGCCACCTGGTTGAAAAGTCAAATTTATAAAAAATATACACAGATTACATGCAACAATAAAATATGAGTGGTAAACGTTTTGTTTTGCTGAAGAGAAGCTTTATGAGTAGTCGTATATCAGAGATGATTGCCACCTGTTTGAAAATTCGAACTTATTTTTATTATACACGAGTTACATGAAATAGTAAACTATAGATGATACACATTTTGTTCGCCAGGAGAAGAGGGTTGCCACCTTTTTTAAATGTTAAATTTAATTATATTGCTCACACGGATATAAAATATAAAATTATTCTGTGTTTAATTTTCAAAGAGTTGGCAACCTGTCAAAATATTTTCGAGACTAAGTTCTCCTGAATCCCTGCCAGTTGAAGTCGGTATTGCAATAGCTCATTTATTTTATAAATATATTTCTCTAATCAAGCTTCTTCAAACATTCTTTAAAAGGTGGCAACCCCCTTCTTAAATGTTTTTGGTGTGAGTACTTTAATTTCACATTTATACTGTTATATTTCAGTTAGCCTAGAAATTTAATCAAATTGATATTTTTAAACAGGTGGCAACATTCTTTAAACACTTTTGCATATTTAAGTTTTCTTAATCGTAGTTCCTTTGAATTCCTTGCCGTAATATTTTATTCAAATAGTTAAATTCAGTTGACTTTTTTTAGCAGATGGCAATCCTCTGAAATGAAATTTCAAAATAAAGCTTTACCTTGATCTATGTATATTTGACAAATGGTGGTAGAAATTAATGAAAAAAGTGGGAGAAAGTAGTGAAAATAGTGGTAGAAATTAGTAAGAATAGTATAAGAAATAAGTAAAAATAGTGGAAGAAATTAGTAGCATAGTTAATAAAAATAGTGGAAGAAATTATTAAAAATAGTAGTAAAAAATAGTAGGTGCATTAACAAAATAATTTTAGAAATTAGTAGAAGTAGTGGTAGTAATTAGCAGTAGCATTAGTCGAAATAAGTAAAATTAGTGACAGTAATTAATTGAAGAAATTGGTAAAAACAGTGGTAGAAACTATTGAAAATAGTGGTAGAAATTGGTAGCAGCATTAGTAGAAACAGTGATAGTAATCAGTAGTAGCTTTAATAAAAATTGTGGTACAAACAAGTAAAAAAAAAGTGGTAGAAATTAGTAAAATAGTGGAAGAAGTTAGTAAAAGTGGTAGATACGAGCAAAATATTGGAAAAAATTAGTGCAAATAGTAGTAGAAATTAGTAAAAAGTACGAGTAAAATAGTGGAAGAAATTAGTAAAAGTAGTGGTAAAAATGTACTACCATTATTAATAAATATAGTGGTAGAAATTAGTAGTAGAAAATATAAAAAAAGGGGTAGGATTTAGTGAAAATAGTGGTTGATACGAGTAAAATAATGGAAGAAATTAGTAGAAATAGTCGTAAAAATTTACTACTAATATTAATAAAAATAGTGGTTGAAATTAGTAAAGCGGTTCAAACGCGACTTTCATTACGCGAAGAAGAAGAAGTTTTATTTCAAAAATTGCATCATTTGAACCGAACCGAAACTCATTTCAGAGCGCTAGCGGGAAAAGTTGAATCGAAGTTTGTTTGAACCATTGAAATAAACGGCATGAAATTTTGCAGCGGTTTGCTGCGCAGGTAATTATTAATTATTATTATTATTAAGGTATTGGTACTAATTTTTGATGTCCGTTTTAGCACAATGGCATATGCTATAGACCTATTATACTCAAATTCGGAAATCACTGAGGAATCTTACTAGACCATTTTGTAATTCCAACCACAAACTCATCTATTAATATTAATCACTCCCTTTCTTGCCACCACCAAACAATTCCTTGAAGACCTGTCATTATTAAAAAGACGCAAGCCGATAACATTAACATAATTTAATTAATAAAATCCTAAATGAGACAACAGTTGCAACTATGGAGCCTTTGATGTTAATTTCCAACACTCCAAACAATAATTCAACTTATTTCGATATCCCTCTGCTTCGCAAAACATTTGAAACTTTAACCGCGCTTGGTTATTGAGGAAGTATGTATTTATTCTACATATAACAACAACAGCAATAACAGCAACTTCAAACAATAAATGTAATAAATAATTAAACTCTTTCTTTTAACCATTATAATTGTTATGTGGTTACATAATACAAAAAAATAAAAATCGTACACATACAACGAAAGCAGTTTTATCGGGATACTACTGATAATTGAATGGAGCGGGTTCATTTGGCGCTGCTGCTCCATTTGTGCCGTTAACTACAATATAATTTTTTATTTCTATATTTAGTTGCGTGTGCAACAGATATATAACAACTTCAAAACAATATTTCGCTGAGCCTTAGAGCCCTTTCCCTCTACCCCAAATGAGTTTTTCCAACTTTTCGCCAGTGCCAATGAACGGCGAGCACCAACTGTAACCCGAACTGTCATCCTTCGTCCCCATCCCAACCATGCGGCGTTGCTATTCTTCCTTTGTGTCTAATAACAATTCAAGTATCTGAAAGTAAATTCCTCACAGGAGTTATTATCCTCGTCGATGGCACTCATCTGTCTGCCTACACCCTTTCGGTTTGGTTAGAATGGTTTGTGGGGGAAAGGGGGCGGTGTGGTGTGTTGGCTTTATTTAAATGCGCGTGTGCTCAGGTGTATCTGATTTCTATCTAAGACTTTTCGAATACTTTTTTAAGATGCACAATAATGTGCCACTTGTGTGGGCAGTAATTAAAATTTACAAATACAATGAAAGAATTAAAATGTTCTGTTGGCTTTATGAAAATCTCCACTCTTTAAGTAGAATCAAGGGTAGTATCGAAAATATTGAATGTAATATATTTTCCTTTATTTTATTTGGTAGTTTAAATATTTTGAAATTTAGGTGCTTCATTTCTATGTACATTAATTATCTGTCGGAGATGTAAAAGGTAAGTTTGCTTTAATTTTCGTTTTTATTTCGTTTTTTTTTTTGTTATTGCGTTCCACAATCAACCAGTGTGAACTTTTGATGCGGGTTATCCACATAATTGACTTCGAAACGTTTGCCAAATGAAGTAAAGGGTTTTGTTTAGGTTTCCAAGGCGAATTCATGCCAGGTGGTGTTGAGCGTACAACAACAAAAATGTAGGCTAACAAATCGTAAGTACGATGACATTGAGAATCGGTAAGAATTTCAACAAACACATAGCTTTGAATTCACTCAGCTGCTTTCTCAACAGCACCTTATATGAATTCGCCTTGGAAACTTTAGTCGAGTTTGAGGTTTTTTTTTGGGTCATTTATTCTCTTAAAGGATAAGGTAAATCACTTTCTTTCAAAAATCATAAATTTCAAAGAAATATCGATTAGAAAACATCAAGTCATATAATAATTGAATGCAAGGTTAATTCAGTTGCAATACATTAAGGGGGAATATTGCTCTTTATTAAAACCTAGGAAAAAATTTTTTTTTTTACTTCAATGCGTATATTTAACACAAGCAAGTCATATTTGGATTGAAGAATATTATTTTTTACAATCAGTTAAAATGAGCATTGAAATCATCCCTCTTTTTCAAAACTAAAATTTTGAAAAAGTTCAATATTAGAAGTCTATCGACAATAAGATAAATTAAGCGAAATAGAGATGGGCTCTCCATAAAAGTTTTAGTTATCAAGATTCAATAAGTTGCAAAGGAAATTTCTAGCTCTTTGAAAAAATATTACTCGAATAAGTATTCTGATGATTAACTTAAAGTTATCTGTGATCAAAAATATTTTAAGGCAAAAATCTGTATAAATTGATTATTGTCATGATTCCTGATATGAGTATACACTAGACCGAATCACATTTTATAGAGATAAAAAAGGTTGAGAATGTGATCCTCGGGTATATGAACCTTGTGAGGATTTCAAAGAGGGTAACATTTTTTTCGGTGCACTGTAAGAACATTTTATATATTAGGAGTATTAATCAAAGCCATATCTCGGCTATAGAAATCATTAACCTATCAAGTCAAACTCAGTTTTTATGCAAGCCTTTCAAAAAACCACAAGCTGTTATTATTTCATTTTAATCAAAAAAAAATTTACTTATATTATACATATGTATGCATTTATGGCAACAACACTTTTAAAAATCGAATATTAAATTGTGAAATTTTAGGAAGAAAAAACAATTTAGCTCTTTTTTACAGTGTGCCGAAAAAAACAAATTATTCTCTTTCGAAAATCCTCTCCAATAACGGAATTACCTCCAATCTGGTACTCGGGAATTATCAAAGCCAATGAAGTCGCCGTCGAGCATTTAAATCAGGCAACCGCTTTAATTGAACCGGAATAATGCTGGGAGAGCCGGTAATTAGTTAATAATTGGTAATTAAATCAGAAAAAATAGACTCTAATCATTATTTGTTATATGAAAAAATTGTTTTAATCAATATTTTAAAATTTTAAACTTTACAATCAATAAAAATAATAGAATTAATTCTACCTTTATTTATTTATTTTTGAACAAAAATATACTCATTTTTCGAGTGCTACTTTTTCGCTGAAATATTGATTACTTTGATGAATTGAGAGTACCGGCAAAACTCAAAAATTTATTTTTATTTCAGAGACATACAATTATTTATATTTTCCAACAAAAAATATTTTTGTGTTATTATATTGATAAAAAAAAATAAAAGCGCAAAAATATGATTATTTCTTATTAAAAAAATAAAACTCATTATATAAATATGGTTTTTAGTGAAGTTTTAATGAAAAAATAAAAAAATCACAAAAAAATTAGTATTTCAGACAAAAAGTACCCACACGAAAAACTAGTTCTATTTTTAATCAAAAATATATTACTCGACATATGATATTTTTTCGCGTGGACCAAACGATTTATTGAAGTCAGAACTTGAAAATTGCGTTATCTACAGAAATAAACCTGTGCATTGGGCTCCACGCTCAGGCGATTTAAGACTTCTAAATTTTTTTCTTTGCAATTTTCGGGCAATCGGCGGAAACATATCAGCATCTCATGAAAACTTAACTTCTATGCCTCCAACTTCCAAGCTGCCAACATTCAATATAGCTTAGTAGAGAATATAATATCTCTGTGTTATTTACAAAAAAAAAATGGAGTGCCTATAATGAACAAGCAGTGACATTGACTTTGGGATGCTAGTTTCGACTGACTGTGAGAAAGGAGCATGCGATTTTATATTTTTTTTTTGTAGTACGAGTGAAACTGTCACTGCTATTGTGATTATTTACTACAGCCCTTATTTAAAATCGACTGCTCAGCTATTCGAATCGTCGACTCGTCGATTGGCAACTTTTTGATGGTTGATAACCGAATAGCCAGTATTCGACTAAACGTTCACTTACGACTAATCGCTTACCATCGAGTAGTGGGAAAATCGGCTGACGATTGCTCACAATAAATTCATACAAACGTCATTATAGGGGAAAATGAGTTTTGTCAATATTTATCAACAAATATTTATTAAAAGAAAACAACTAGTCAAAAATAGAATATGTCGACTAGTTAGTCGATCATGTGAAGTCGACTATTTTTTTTTAAACAACTTTTGCCAATCAATTAACCGGTTAGTCGATTAGTTGAATAACAAGCGCTCTTTTATTTACAATGGTACCCCATCTGCGATTGTCGCAATAATGTAGCAAGAAAATCCGATTGAAGTCACAAGAATGTATCGGAACACAGTGATTGTGATAAAGTAAATAACAGCAATAAACGTTGATTTCACTCCCACCGTTCCTCTAACGAAAATCTCGTTCAATATTACCATACCAGAACTAATTTGACTTTTTCTTATTGATATTAGAATCTTAGTAGACCCAATTGGTTTTTGGTGTGGTGAAATTGGACGAAAATTCTTGACGAAACGAAACGCCATGCAACTTCTTTGTAGCATAGCAGAGCATAGGGTAATACGAAAGTATTCGAAATAATATATCGCCTAAATGCGTGGTTATAGAAAAAATGTAAAGGTTATTTTGAATGATTTAATATAACCGAATAGCCTACTAAACTAAATGTAATATGGGCGGACTTTTTGAGGTTTTTGTAGGTTTTTTGTATATACTCAGCGTTCAAATTCAAAGTAACGAATAACACTGTTCCTCAAAAATCAATACTCAGTCGGTCACAAAGGCCACTATCCCCATAACAATGTGGAATATGTTGCTCTAAGGAATTGTAACGAGATTTAGTTATCTATTCTATAGTAGTTTAATAGTTCACTGCTGCGCTTTCTAACAAATCTTATTCTAATTCTAATCTCAAAGAATTTTTGGACGTGAGATTTTTTACACGAGTGTACTTACAATTTTTTTTGTTTGAATATCGCAAGAACCCTCATCTCAATTATTGTATTGAACTTGAGCGATTTAAAATCGTAAATTCAATGACACATGCGACTGTTTTTTTTTTTTAATAACAACTGATAACAGCTTTCTATTTCCGGAAAAAATCATACAAATTATGTTTATTATTATGTGGATTACATTCTTAAATATATTGTCTACTCAAATATAATTTTCAAAAACAATTCCAGTGAACGAAGATGATTTCACCGCAAATTTATTTACATTGGCATATTTTTTTCGCTGCTATTTTTTATGCAAACTCAGTTTTCTACACCACAGAGCTCTTTTTTTTATATTCACAGGAAATCCCTTCTCTAGAACGTAGTAATACGAGGAATAATATGTATGTATTTTTTCCTTAACTCTTTGAAGAGCTTTAAATGAATCAAATGTGACCCTTTACAATTAATTTTATTTGTGCAAGCAAATTTTCTGGCAGAGTTTTAGAAAATTTTGTGGGCAATGCAAATAATTGTGTTAAATAAAGACAGCAAATGTCATTCGGCCAGGGCCGGATTTACTTCAATTGCTGCCCTGGGTAAATCCCGCCCTTTTCAATTTCAAAAATCTGTCGACCTCTTTTTTTGTTTATTTTTTCCTTTTGAAAAGTATGACATTTTCTCCGTTTATAAAATCGTTACAATGAGCGTTCCATGAGTTTTAAAGGATGGTTAAGTTTTAATCAAAATGCATATCGTGCATTTTCGAAGAAAATCATCTTCAGTGATGAGGCACATTTTCACCTCAGTGGATTCGTCAATAAGCAGAATTACCGCATTTGGGCGAATGATAATCCAAGAGTGATTGTCGAAAAACCAATGCACCCACAAAGAGTGACTGTTTGGTGCGGTTTATGGGCTGGCATCATCATCGGGCCGTATTTTTTCCATAATGAGGCCGGTCAGGCAGTTACTGGGAATGGTGTTCGCTATCGTGAGATGCTAACGAACTTTTTATGGCCCGAATTGGAACATATGGATGTGGACGATATGTGGTTGCAACAAGATGGTGCCACTTGCCACACAGCCAACGAAACAATGGCTCTTTTGCGAGACAAATTCAATGGCCGTGTTATCTCACGTGGTGGCGATGTCAATTGGCCACCAAGATCATGTGATTTGACACCGTTGGACTACTTTCTTTGGGGTTATTTGAAGCAAAAGGTGTACGTCGATAAGCCAGCAACAATTCAAGAGCTAAAGGATGGGATAATTCGACACATTAACGGCATAGAACCTCAATTATGCCTCAGCGTCATCGAAAATTTGGACCATCGGATGGAGGTGTGCCGCCGAGGTCGCGGCGGAGATTTGAACGATATTTTGTTCCATACATAATTGAACCACACCATATCATCATAATAAAAAGAAATTACAATAATTTCCAAAATAAATTGTGTTTTATTCAAAATCAACATCGACCCTTAAAATTTAACCACCCTTTATTTGTTGTTCAAAATTTTTATTCTTCATAAATATTATATAAATTATTATATATATAAATTATTATGAATGAGCTAGTGGCATTTTTGTTTTATTTTCTCATGGGAAAATGCAGCCATTCCACGGAATGTGGACAAGCATTCTGATAATGTTGAAAAACAATTGGGCACCATTTTTTCGAGAAAACTTAAAGGTTTTAGTACAAGTATAGGGTACACAGTGTTTTTTTTTACAATATTCGCATTTGAATTAAAACTTCTTTAGCTGCAGTAATTTTTTACATCGCGTCACGCATCACGCAAGTTGCGTTACGAAAGTCACGTAAGAACCGCGTCACGAAGTCACGACATGGCGCTTGTCTTAGAAAGCGGCATATCAAGATGTATACGAATACTACGAATACTACTGCTACTATTTTTACCAGTGCTATTATTTTAACTTATGCTAATACTAGTTGCTACTACTCTTTTAAATAATTTCTTCTACCACTCTCACTCTAGCTGCTACTAATTGCTACTCTTTTTTTTATTAATTTCTACTGCTGTCTTTACTAATTTCTACTCACTTTTTAAACAATGCAACTTCTAATTACTACTAATATTTTTGTTAATGCTACTGTTATTTTTACTAATTTCTGCTACTATTTTCACTCATGCTAAAACTAAAAGGATGCCTTATAAAACTCTATCTCATATTTAATTCTGCTTATACTTAATTCTCTTTGTAAAAACAGTCACATAGAGGCAAGTTTCAAAGAAGAGAAGGTTTATAAAAATTCAATGACTTTTCATCAAATTTCAACTTTTTTATCAGAGTTTTGAAGAAACTTTCAGGATACGTTAACCATATAATTTTTTTTTTTTATAATAATATGGAAGTCTCAAATGGCTAAAAATTCCCGTGGGTCTTTGAAAATTTTCTGAAATTTTTGTCTGGAAACTTTTTTTAACTTACACATGCAAAAAATTTGATATACCATCAGCACAAAGAAAAAATATTTGAAATCAACGGAAATTTATTAAAATGCATCCATTAGATGGATAAAAGTGCACCTAACCAAATTAAAAAAAAAAATCATCTAAAATCAACGGGTCAGTCTCAATTAGGATTGCCACATTATTGCACTAAAACTAGATGGGCAAACTAATTGCTTACCCAATTAATATATTAAAACTCTGAGTTTTAATACATTCTGTACAACGTTTACCAATTGGCTCTTAGTGCTTTTTGTTAGAGAACAACGATATTTTTACAAAAAAAAACTAACAACAAATAAATATTTGGAATATTTTAAGAAAAATTACTGTGTACCTATTAATGCTCCTCACTGTAAAAGTATTTAAATATTCGCTACAAATTTCACGAAAACATGTGTGGGGATAAATAAACCTTTTTGTTTTGATTTATTTTCCAACTGAATATCTTTAATCAAATAACCAATTTTTATTTGCGACTTGCATTTATTACAAATAAGAATTCACAAATTAAATTGTAGCATAATATTTTTTTTTAACAAGCACTGATTCATTCACATTATCAGCATCCGAGGCCCAATAGGAAAGTGTACGCGGAAATTGCGCTTCCACCAATAACTTTTATCGACAATTCCAAACTGCCACTTCTTTCGGCAAAGTAAATATAGTTGCCTTTGATCAAGGCGAATTTATAGCTCATTTGGTTTTTTCTCATTAAAATTTCCATTGGCATTGGCAAAATGAATACTTGTTTACGATAAAACCAAGGCGAATTCATATATGGATCACCTTGAGCAAAACTTTCGAGTTTGTAAACTGACCCTTTCCATTTCAAATCAGCCGGACCGGGCAGATCTTAATTTTGTATATTGATAAAACTTAAATATGCTGATTTTTGGTTGATTTAATGAGACACGTATTTTTTCTTTCGGCTGAAGGAAAAATGTTTTCTTCCATTTTTCGAAGTTATCGTTTCTGTTTTTTTTTGTTTTTTGAAACTCACATAACTTTGGTAAAACTTGATGGATTTTAACAATTTTTGTTTTTCAAATGTGTATATTCGTTCTTACTTTAGAGTCGAATTCTCAACAATTGCCAAAATTTCGTGATTCTTTTTTGGACCACAACAATAAACAAAAAGTACAATTTTTCTTCAAACCTGTATTTTTTTTGTTGCTAAAATTGTTTTATCAAGAAATAGATAGTTTTATCTGTATTCTGGCTAAACGGCTATTAGCGAAATTTTCTACATTCTGACGTTTCAAGATTCTGTAATACTAGGATAATTTAAAAAATATTTCTGTGGAAAATCAAATTTCGAATCATTCAGTCGTTTTTCTCTTCGAGACCAAGGTTTGACGATAGTTAACAAAACATGTTTTCGCCGTTATATATACGATAGTTCAGACTATTATTATATTTTTCCGATATATTTTTGTATTGTATTTTTTAGTATTTCTTGTAATTTCTTGTCTTTCAGATTTGTTCTAGAATTGCATGGATTTGGAATCACTTCACGACAAAACTGTCTACGAAACAAAGTAAATCAAACTTAGAGAATTGGATGGCATTGCTCATGAACTACAGCGATTACTTTCTAATACGACTATACTAACTGAGGACGACGTTCGTCCATATTGCTACTCAAGATTGTTGCATAGAATTTCTGAATTCAAGGTAATTTCATCAGAAACACAAGAAGATTCGGCAACAGTTTTGTCAGCAACGCGAAGCAGCTCGTCACTTCTCGGCAACAACATTTCAAACAAATCTTATGTAATGTTGATTTTCAAAAACTTAACTAGGAATTTGGACTTGATCCATCAACCATTTCACCTCTAAAATCTTTTACTGAAATTGACCCTCGACGGCGCATTTAATACGCAGCAATGAAACGAATGGATATAATGGAAATATAAAATGTGCGGCTTTGGAAAAAAATAAGAATATTGTATAACATCGCTGAAGAAGAATTTGATTTACCCGTACAATAATAGTGCGATTGTGAATTTAGAAAATAAAATGATATTCTTGTCAACGGCACATTTGCGAAATGTCAAATCAATAAATTCTATCAAAGTAGCCCAATGTAACTGATCACATGATTAGAGGAGCGAGAAAATTTGTTTACGAGAAAGGACATTACAGTTCCTGTAGTGCGATTCACTAACTTTAAACGATCCGACAATCGCAATTTTTGTCGACAATATATATCGTTTGCACTAACGATTGTGTGATTCACTAACTTATCCTTAACGACACTAAACAGCTGTCACGTTGTATTTATTCAAAGAGGGCGAAAAACACAAAGGGAATGAAAAATAAATAAATAAATAAGTGCTGCGGAATATAAATTTGAGCGCGTTTTTATAACATTAAGAGAAAAAAGATACCAGTTGATTTCAAACTAAAAATATTTTTAATTGTTTTTATATATTGCAATGTTCCACTGTAGCGAACTTTCGGACTATCCTCTGAGTGATTTGTAGAGGAGTCATCAACTCGACTCTATGGATATGCCACTGTTTTCGTCTTCAAAATGTCGTCAATTATGAAAAAGTGACCACACATAAGCGAACATTAACGCTCCACTTGGGTCATAAAAAACCCGTCAAGCTGAGAAATTAGGTATTCGGCCAAGTGTGGAGTTAACCGTTACAGCTTTTGAAATTTTATTGCATTCAAATGAAAGGGATTGCCCACATACCGAAGTAAACGTCGATCCACTGTTGGAGTGCTTACTTCTTCGTCACCTCGTGATAAATCCTATTCCAAATATTCAAACGACATTGTTTAATGTTTCTCTTTTAATTTCAAGAAAACTAATCAACGAATTTTAAATTTTTCTTTTATTCGAGTTGAATTCACGAATTTTTCCTTTCTCAATTGAGTTAACAACATCAAATATGTTGCCGTTTAGTTTTCGGCAATTGACTAGCTAGCAAAAACAGCTGATCCGGTGAATGCGAAAATCGTTAGAAAATGGCTGCTGGATAGCAGCGTCGTTAAAATTTTCGTTAAGATGAGTTAACCATGCGAAAATCGTTAAAATAATTTTGCGAAAATGGTGAAAATGTTCAAAATTTTATATTTTCAAAATTGAAAGAAAATAATTTTTTACCTTTCACCTTTTCACCTTACTACTAACTCGCAAATGTGCTCGGTTTGTCATTAAAGTGAACAGGCTTTGAAGAATTACAAATAAATGGCATTTTGGATACCTATCTACTAATTAAAATAAATTTACATAAATGCTACTGGTACCCAACTAGTACAGACATTTCTTGAAGGGCTTAGTCAATGTTATCGTTGTTGTTGCTGATACCTAAGTTGATCGTTGTACCGAGAAATATCTCGAAACCTGAAACGAACACAACTACACTACTACAACAACAACAGCACATATCGCAATCATCAAGATCGCAATTGTTTGTCAACAAGCAAATGAATGACATCTAAAGATTATGCAAAATTAAAAAATAATAATAATCGATACAGACAAACGTATGTTTATAAAAAACAAAAACCAGATTTGTTAATGAGCGAACATCTTTCTGCGTAGTCGTCACATGCATGACGAACAAAATGCTGTGTAAAATCTTAAGCGAATTTTTTCCTTAAGTCCGAGGTAAACATTCGGAAACTTAATAATTAAAAAAAAAAACCAAGAAAAACAACCACAACTACTATGTGTGTATGTATTCACAACAACTAAGTAATGAGATAAGCAACTCAACGAGCTCAACGTAAATCATGTCGTTATTTAACGACTGCCTCGTAGTCTGACTTTGAAAACCGCAAATCAGTATTCAGCGATCAGTTTCGATTTTTAACTGCTCAAGAAAAGTTTGCTAAATTTCTAGCTTAAGAATAAAATATTTAAATATTTATTTAAAAAAAAAATAAAGTTGTGTCAACCAAAAATGCGTTCGCTCAGCGCGCTACTTTTGCTATTTGTTGTGCTGTTGCCGCCAGCCACAATGGCAGCCGAGAAGAACTTGGTTTGCTTCTACGATTCAGCGAGCTATCTGCGTCCAGGTAATGCACACTCAAATTTTTCAAACTCAAGTCAATTATAAAAAAGAAAAACCATCCACTCCACTTGCAGGCTTCGCCAAATTACTACCCGCTGACCTTGAGCTCGGTCTACACTTCTGCACCCATTTGATTTACGGCTATGCTGGCCTCAAATCGCAAACGCTCGAGGTTTACAGTCTCAATGTCGATCTCGATATGTTCCATTATCATGAGATAACTTTGTTGAAAGCGAAATATCCGAAACTTAAAGTGATGCTCAGTGTTGGTGGCGACCGAGATGTGGATGAGATAAGTCCGCTCAAGTATGTCGGTTTGTTGGAGAGTGGACGCGAAGGACAACAAAAATTCATTGATAGCGCTATATCGCTAATGAAACGTAACGGTTTTGATGGCCTTGATTTGGCATTGCAACTGCCACGGAATAAACCTCGAAAGGTGCACGGCAGTGTCGGCTCTGTGTGGAAGCAATTTAAGAAAATATTTACTGGTGACTTTGTCGTCGATCCGCTGGCCAGTGAGCATAAGCAACAATTTACGGAATTCTCACAGAACTTGCGAACGGCATTGCAGCGCTCGAATCTTTCGCTTTCGTTGACTGTGCTGCCAAATGTCAACTCGACTTGTGAGTATTGATGGGGGGAACAGTGGACAGTTTAGACTATCAATTTTAGCATTAGGGTGCATCACTTCCCATACAAAAAAAAAAAACACGGTTTGGTTTTTTCATCGTAAAGTTCATTATATTGTAAGACATCAACCAAAATATTTCGATTTATCAGACTGGCACGATTTTTAAATAGCTCCAAAATCAAGGTTTTTTGAAATAAAAAATTCTTGTTTTAAATTTTTTTTTTTCAAAAACATCACAGCATTAAAAATTTCGTTATAATGATTCGGTTGAACAAATTCTCAAATTCTCAAATATTTTTATATTATTTTATTTTTAAATATTTTAAGCTTACTTCAACTATTTTATCGCTTCGTATGGTTTTTTTTGGAAAACTATTTTCAAATTTTTTTTTTGTTTTTTTGTTTTTTTGTAAAGAACATTATTATTTGCAAGCAGTCCAGTTGACGTAAATTTTAATATTTTTCCGAATTATTTTGGTTGATGTCTGTGAAGAAGTGTTCCAAGGATATAGATAATTTGTATATAAGTTAGTTAATTAGCGCAGTGGTATTTAGAAGAGGACTTTTTCGTCTTAAGCCTTACTATTCTAGATCGAACTGTTTATGAGTTTTAGATGTAAAAATAGCCGTTGAACTAAAGGGAACAAAATAACTGAGAAACAAAGTTTACTAAATTTGGAAGTACAAATTGAAAACCAGCCACCAAAAATACTGTTACACAAACGAGAGGAATGCCCACATTCGAGGTTTTTTTATCGCCTTTAAAACTTATATACCAGTGTTTTGTTTTAACGTCGCCTGATAACTCTTATGAAGGAGACATATTTTTTGTGTTATCAATAGATTTATTTCCCAACGTCTATTTTTTACGTATCCAATAAGAATTGTTTAGTAAAGTTCATTTTTTATGTTGCTTGATAACAGTTATTTCCCAAAAAATAAAAAAAAACAGTAATTTTATATTTTTTACCTAAAATAATACTTCTTTTTAAATTATATTTTAAAACTCAAAAATAACAGTTTTTGAAAACTTTTAGTTATTAGAGTCGTCAATATAAATAAGTCACTGACTTTTTTCTTTTAAGTCGTTTAAAAAATTGCATATTTTTGATTTTATTTTCATTTTCGAAAAACTAAAATGACTTTTATAGATATGACTTAAAAAATTAGAGCCAGTGCCTGATTTATATTGATAACTTTTATAAGTAAAAGTCGTTGCAAGTTAAAAAGTTTGGAAAATAAAATTTATTGGCAACGGAAAAAATATTTAGTCTGCATAACATTTATCGGTCATCGTAAAAAAACAAACGTTAGAGTATACCCCTTACCGGTGAGATAAAAAATATTTCTGGCCTATTACCTGTTATCGAAAAACGAATTAACTTTTATCGAAAAACGTTGCTTTGTTTACCGTAAATTATCTAATCTTGTAAAGCGCGACAATTTCAGTTTGAAGACTTTTAATCAGAAACCGTAACGGTTATAACTTTTATAAAAAAATAGCATGATTTAATCGTTATACAAGCTTACAATTTCTTCGATTAAATTTATCACGGGATTTTATTTATTTTGTAATTTTTTTTAATCAAAAATAATAGTTATATTTGGATTTAAATTCGTTTGATAATATTTGTTCGATATGTGTGATTTTTATTTTTTCGATAAAAAATAATCGCTATTCTTAGATGAACAATTTATCGACCACAATAAATGTAAACAAAACATTTTCGACGTTGAGAATAGTAGCAACAACACCAATAATACAATTTATGTTTAAAGATCGAATATAAAACTCACAAAATATCGGTCAAATATGATCGGAAAATTTTAACGCCAAGAATAACGATTATTTTTTTTATTGAAATGATAAAAAATCTCAAAATATCGATGCAATTTTATCGAAAAAATTAAAAATCAAAAATATCGATAAAACTTAATAGAATAAATAAAAATCCTAAAATATCGATCAAATGTAATGCAAAAAATAAAGATCCCAAAATAACGATCATTTTTTATAGAAAAATAAATGTCACAAAATATCAATTTAACTTTATCGAACGAAGAAAAAATTAAAACTATCGATAAAGCTTAATCGAAAAAAAGTCCCAAAATATCGATCGAAGGTAATCAAAAAAATAAAAATCTCATAATAACGATTACGCATTGGTTTAAAACAAAAAATCATTTAATAATATAAGTAAAGTCAGATTGACATAATATTCGGGTTTTGTTTTTCCTAATGATTTTTTCATCGGAAAAAATCAACATATCGATTTTGTTCCATCCCTGCTTTTAATCAACAGATCAACACCACTCGAATACTTGACCTATTTTTAAGGCTTCTTTGTATACTACCAATATAGTATGTTCTCTCTAAAGGCCGTTAGGAATCTATTTTTCTTCGTATTCCAATTTACAGCTTTATTTCCCTAAAAGGAATTTATTGTGTCATGTGGATATCTTCCACTAAATTTTAATTTCATTTTACAAAAAGTGTATATCTAATTTAATAATCTCTCCATCCCCCTATCTTAGGGTACTTCGACGTACCGAAAATCAAATATAACTTCGAGTTCATCAACTTACTGGCATTCGACTTTCTCACACCGGAGCGCAATCCCGAAGAGGCAGACTACACAGCACCTATCTATCTGCCCGTCGAACAGGATCGTCTGTCACACTATAACATCGAATTCCAAGTGAACTATTGGCTACAGAATCAATGTCCACCGGAGAAGATCAATCTCGGTATTGCCACCTATGGACGCGCTTGGAAAATGACGCCCGATTCGGGCTTCTCGGGTGCTCCCGTCGTTGCCCAAACAGATGGACCAGCGCCAGCTGGGTCGCAATCACAAAAGCCCGGCCTGCTCAGTTGGCCCGAAATTTGTGCCAAAATGCCGAACACTGTGAATGCCGAATATCGTGGTGAGAATGCGCCATTGCGTAAGGTGACCGATTTGGAGCAGCGTTATGGAAATTATGCTTTGCGCCCAGCCGACGAGGCCGGCGAACATGGCATGTGGGTGAGCTACGACGATCCGGACTTTGCGGCAATCAAGGCGAGCTATGTGCGCACCAAAGGACTGGGCGGTGTGGCGGTGTACGATTTGAGTTATGATGATTTTCGTGGATTGTGCACGGGCGTTAAGTTTCCCATTTTGCGCGCAATAAAGCATTTCTTATAAGTTTCATTTATGTACATATTTACTTATAGTTTATAATTGTATACATATGTTTTTTTTTTTTTAAGAATATGTTCATATTTTATTATTATATTAAGTTGTGTTAGGAAATTGAATAAAGTGCCATGCTCGCTAATTGCGTAATATTTCATTGCACAGTTCTAATTAATTCTAATGCGAATAATCGCTTACTCAGAGTAACCTTCTCCATATGACCCTGAAAACGTGTGAGGTTTGTGAACGATTGCTCAACTTAGTATGTGTCGCAGGCGCTGAATTCAGTGTTTTGTTGCATTATTTGTTTTTGTTTTTATTAAATCGATTAATCTAAGCAAACATATACAGTGTTGGGCAAATTAATAGGGTCGTGATATTTTGACAAGTTTCTTTAATGTTTATTAATTTATAAACATAAATACAAATCTAGTCGTTCGATTTGTTAAAACTTCTTCCAAAAACTGATAAACAGATGTCAATAGAATTTGGAAAGTATTGTCTTAGACTTTTGGTGCGGACATGGGCTGTATTTTAAACTATTAAATGGCGCATGAGTCGAGATATTCAGAAAATCCGTTTTATGATCCAATAATGATGATATAAAAAAGGTACAGTGTTGAGCCAATAAAAAAAAAAAATACTACTATGAAATACAATATAATTGCGCTAGGTGGCGCAAGAGGCAAGTTATTCGGGACAGCTGTAGTTACGATCCGATTGTGATGAAATCGAAAAGGCATAATTAGGGTGCAATGAAAAGCACTGCTACGAAAAATGGACTCGCTAGGTGACGATAGAATAGAAAATCCATAGTTTTGGTTCGATATTGAGGATATTAGAAAAGTATGCCGCAGGGTGATCAGAAATGCTTTTGTAATTCGACTTAAGTGTTATTGAAAACGTGTGTATTTGTTTTATATTTAATGCAAAAAAAAACTGTAGACATATCCGTTAGATGGCTCTGTAGTCGAAACTTCCAGGATATCTATATTTATGGTTCGACTTTATTAAAAAGTTTAAACAATGTCCCTAAGTTACAATCGAGATCAAGTTAACCGTAGTTAGTTAGTTTCAGCTATATTTGACAGATATTCCAAAAAATTGCTATTAATTTTAGAGTCGACTTTATCTTTGCTGTGATTGCGGGGCATTGCCTTTAAATTTATCATAGCTGTACTTTAGCTTTAAAAATCGTTCTCTAAGTATGTGGAAAGGTAGATAATTTCCTAACAGAAACTATATTGTTTCAAATTTCAAACTTGTTCAAAAATTAGACTATTCTGCAAAGGTGTATCTGATTTGCAAACTTGTTAACCAGAATTTGTAGAAACAATAATGGTATGCAGTTTTGAAGCCCATTAAATTTTAGTATAACAAAATGCTAGTTCCAATTAGTTTAAAATTTCCGTTGATTTTTGGTGACAATTTTTTTTTAAGATATTACGCATTTTCTACAGAGTAGTGGGTTATAACATTGCATATTTGCAATTTTTATAAAAACCCGAATTAAAAAGTTTGAAAATTTCATGAAGTTTTGTTGAGTTTTCCAATTTTTTCTAAAATGATGGTGTTTGTTATAAAATGTGCTATATTTTTATAAAAACTTTAATAAACATTAAACAAGCGGAAGAAAAATATTCAAAACTTATCAAAATATTGCGATCCTATTAATTTGTTCGACACTGTATAAATACGTGCATAAATACATTAAATGCCGCAACAAAACGTAAAAAGTACTTCCACTAAAAAAATGTGAATAACCTTTAAAAATAAAAATTATTTTTTAGTCATCCATATAGTACTTTTTGTGTGCCCTACCTCGACGTCAATCCCCGTCTCTAACATTCAAAACAAATTCGAAAACATCCATTAACAAGTATAAGCACGCATTTATATGTTAATGCTAATAATCTTTACGTGCTCAGAATTCCGAGCGCTTACTCACCCACAATCATCTTATTTATTCCCTTCTTCGACCCACCCCCCGCACAATAAAAAAAAAAAAACTTGCTCTAACAAACAAACCAAAAAAATACCCCAAGATAATCAAATTCGTTACAAACTCAGTCGCTCTATTTACTGCCCACTGTCCAAAACACTCTCAAAGCTCACGCGATCAGCTGTTCGAACTCGATCTTCAATGCACAGCCTCCCCTCCCACCGCCCATATTTGTACATTTGCCGAGTTTGAGGTAAGCTTTAGAAACGCGAAGCTCTACTCTGCTCTACTCTGCTCTACTCGACTCAGCTCCTCATACCCGACTGCCTAGCGGCTGGTCAAGCATTCAATTCGTTAGCAGCTCAGTGACATTTCTAGATCTACGATTTTAGTTTCGATTTTACTTTTGTTTTGTACAGTTCGTTCTTTGAAGTAAGCGCGCCAATTTCATATCAACTTGGTTTTTAATCCAGTATTTATTTATTGTAAGATGAAGGTATTCGCCTTACTTTCACTAGCTCTGGGCCTGCTGGTTGCCCAATCGAGCGCCGCAAATCTTGTCTGCTACTATGACTCGGCTAGCTATATACGTGAAGGTAAGAAAGAAGTCTGTGGCAAATATTTACATTCTAGATAAATCTTATTTATGATATTTTATTGTTTGTTTTGTTTGTGTTGTATTTGTGTTGTTTGTGTATGTAGCCATTGAAAGTAAAAGCGCTAATTTGTCGTTCTTTTGAGGCATTAATTTTCGAGGTTACGTAGGTACATATTTACATTGATGGTAGAGATAAAATAAAAAAAATTGTCATATTTAATATAAAAATATTAAATTTACAAGTAGGCCTTTATCTACATAGTCACGGCGGAAGTTTTATAATACAAGGCCTACTAGTTGAATTTTATTTTAAAATACCTAGCAGCACGTGATCATTACTTTCAACTGATGGCTCTCGTTTCTTTTAAATTCAGTTATTAGTTTGCGCTAAGGATTTACTACTTGAAAAAGCTATTTGCCGAATTTATAGAATAGTTGAATAAAGTCTCCGCCTAATTAAAGGTTGTGTTGTGGATCACGAACCCACTCGGTATAGCATTAGGTGATGGGAAATACTTAGAGGAACCGCAAAAACCTTTCCGCGGGGATGAGGTTATTTGCGGAGTAAAATATGATTTTCTAAACATAACTCATGCCAAAATTTTAAAATCCAATCAGTATTTGAGTATATTGTCCAATATTGTAGTCAGTTGTTGTAAACTGTCGACCCTAGTAAGATATTTTTTTTGTAGAGAGGGGATCAGCGACTAATTCAGTTCCCGAAAATTTATTAAGATTAATTTTCGACGGACTTAAATTTATGTACATTAGGGTAACTCATAAAAAAGTGGCGGTTTTTTTCACCGGAAATATAAAATGTATAGTGTTTTAAGTCTACCGCCACAACATTAAGATTTGCTACGTGAGCTGAAACTATTTGAAAATAAAATGCATTTTTTTTCATAAAAAGAAATCGTCTTTTTCGAAAAGGTTATTAAAAAAAGCCTTCAGTTAATAAAACAGTTTAAGCTTAAAAAGTCTGCATCAAAATATTTGAAAAATGTTTTCAACACAAAGCACTTTAAACAGGTAGTAGCAGGGTTAATTTTTTTACTTATTTTTCCATTCAGTAGGGGCTTATTATCTGTCAAACGACAAAAGGACATAAAATGGTTTTCGTTTTTTGACGTTTCATGGGCCGCTAGCAACAATTAAGTGCACGCCAGGGTTGCATTTTCTCTAACGCAGCTACCTGTTTAATTAGCCTTGGTTCAACGCAATCGAAGTAATGAGGTTAGCTAAGAAACTAAATTGGGAAGGACTGGTTTTATTTGTAAAGAAATAAAAATATACCTTATCATATCTTATAAGTCTAAATTAGTCAAGTTTTGGCTGAGTTATTAAAGTTTTTGATAAACCAATTTTCCATGAAAGCTCAAAAACAGCATTTCAAATCTCATTATGACAATTCCGTAGATTTTGTTTTGGTTTTTGCAGACTTTTTAAGCCTAAACTGTTTATCATTTAAGCTGGATTTTCCTAAGGATTTTTAAAAAACATTTTTGATTTATAAAAAACTCTTTGCTCGCACTCTCAACTCGGTCCAGCTCGCGTAAATTTAAACATTTTTCAATTTTTTTTTTGGATTATTATTTGATTTATTTTAGACAATGCTTTAAAATATAACGAATTTTATTATATCGATGGAAGGTTATTTTTTTTGCATGCATAGTGAGACACCCTACTGTGCATGTGTACATACATATATACATACATACACATATTTCAGTCACATTTATGTGAATATTGGAATAATGAAGACATAGTAAAATTTATTGAATAATTCAGTATACTTCATTTGCTCTAAAACAAATTCATATTATGATCGTATCAGCACTCTATGATGGCCTTATCTCTATGGCTGGCTCTCTTAAGCAGATGAATATAAGTAGCCTGCTTTATACTATATTCACATTATCACTGAAAATGGATTTTATGTACCGAATACTAATAGTTTTTTCGTGCAAGTCATCATAAAATATGGTTTATTTATTCGGACTTTTTTTTTAAATTGCTTGAAAAATTTTGACTAAAAATGCATTAAAAGTCTTATTTTGAAAAGCAAGGTGAGTTTTGTTTTAAATTAATTGGAGCTATTTAGAAAAGGAGTTCTTATTTTATAAAGCCTTTGTGAATAACTCAACTTTTCATAACATTTCCCTGCCAAAATCATAAATTTGGTGAAACTCATAGCTTATTTAATGATTTTAGTGAGGGCACTTAATAAACATAAATACCGTTATCACTAACTAGATTTTTTCGAATTCGATTCAACTCATTACCTGCTGTTAAAAAACATAAAATAGCCTTATACTTATTTGGATACGAGTAAAACTACTAAGTAATTTCACTAACTAAAAAAATACAATAGGGGGATTCATGTAAACATGTAATGACTCTTATAATCCTATAAAGGTATAAACACATAAAAATATGAAGGGTAAACCAATGTATTTGTGACGTTTATCAGCAGTTTATAACTTTAGTGAATAACCCTAATGACGCCTTGAAAATTGTTTATTATTTTGACTCAGTTAAAGTTTTATCTAACACTTTTCATTTTGTTTTTTTATTGATCTTGAAAACTACACACATTATGGACCTTTCAGGTGTTTGTATTTCTATTATGATCTCTGAAGCAATTTCAAGCAAGCAAGATCTACTATATCTTTAGTTCAGCCTTTTATTGCAAATAATTGATTCGATTTTTGACCCATCACAGTAGAATAGTTGTATTTTTTTGTATATTATTTGTAACGCATCGGACATCTGATTATATTTTTGGGTTGTCATTTAGGGACATATGTATATATGTATGTATGTATGTGTGATTTCACAGTATTCACTTTTTTTCAAATGTTATTTGTAGCGTATTTTTACTCTTCGAGAATGAGAGGTTGGAATCAATTTTTTCTATAAGTTAACATAAATTGCTTAGAGCTGGTTTAAAACTCTTTATAAACATCAAATTAATAATAAAATTCAAAATATTGAGCAATAGGTATCAAATTTAAGCTGGAAGAACATTTTTCTTACAAAATTCTAAAATCGATGACTTATAAAAATGAATTTAAAAATTTTTAGATTTTGCCAGCGAGGTATTTTATAAAACAAATTGAGCCCAAAAGAAGTATTAAATATTGATTTATTCAATTTTGAAAACTTAAAAATTTTGAAATTTTTGATTTTTCAAACTTTTTTTTTTTTAAATAAGTATAAATTTTTTAAAGTCCCAGGTATTATATTTAAAAGAAATCCAATGTGTATTTTTTAGCTTTGATTGTTTTCGAGATATAAAGAAAATAAAAATAAATAAAATTAAAAACTGGAAAAATAGTGAAATTTTGAGTTATCAACAATTTATGGAATACTTTTCTTTAATTTTTTTTCGTTGGTAGAGCTTCGTTTTACTGGGAAAGAATCAACAGTTTTCTCTAAAAGTGTCTACTTTAACCATTTGTCGATTTTACATGGAATTATTTATATACATATATATATTTCCGTGATATCTGGTGTAAAAATTATAGTTCAATTTTTTATTTATTAAAAATATTTTTACTACGCCTTAAATGACAGCTATCACCGTGTCAAGGAGGACTTTTTTCTCATTTTTAAAGACCAAAGTCTGATTTTTATAGTTTTTTTTTTTTTGTTGATATTTTCTCCAAAGCTGAAATGATATTTTTATTTTAAATGAAATTGACTTTCGGTTTTTATACCCGACTCATCAGCTTTGTGAATACAAATCGTACGTTTACTTGAAAAGTAGCGTATTTAAAGAAAAATCCGTTAAATTTATAGAAAGTACTAAAAATTCAGATATTAAATTTTGGTAAATGCAAGACGCTAACTGTTTTTGCAACGATAATAAATGTAAATTAAAAATTTAAACCAGTTTCTTTCTTTCAGCTACAGAACATCTAGTTTCGATTTCGATAATCAAAATACCAACTACCTTTCGCAGATGGCGTTAAATTTTTATTAGACAACTTTCCACAGCCAACTTTCACACATTAGAAAAATTATGCCGCCCTAGCCTTCTAATATCGTAAGCAGTTTTAGGAGTTTATCTTTAATTTATAACCATTTATTCATTTCCTTTTTATATTTTATGAATAATTATTCAATTTACCCTAGATGTGATATAGGGCTTACTAGTTTCAATTTACAGTAGTAGTAATTGAAATCACTCAGGTTTTCCTGTTTACAGAAGTTCAATAAATCAATTGAGTATAGAAATTTTTATAAAAGCCCTTAGGTAACTTTTTTCCGCATATGTTTATTTATACAAACGTATGTATGTAGGTGGGTATTTTATTGAAACCTGTTGTGCGAGTATGCATTTTTTTTTCTAAGGAAGTAATTAATTTAAAGCAATTGAATTTATTTTCGCTCAACTTTATTCCGCTTAAAATTACTGAGTTAAGTAAATACTTAGCCAATACTTTTACTGGCAATTTACTGCTCATTGTTTGTTTGTTTGTTTTTGCATTTGCAAATGATAGCGCATTTTCTATAATTTAGAATTACTTACACACATACATACTGACATATGTATATACATAGATAGTAAACAAGTTTAGCCCGAGAATTTATTTTGAAATTATCACTTTTAGTACTTGTCAAGCTTTATACGAGTATCAGCTACATAGAGAGATGGGCCACTTGGCTTATCAGAGGGTCGCGGCGCAAGGCAATGAACGCGGATTGGAATAAAAAAAAAACCAAAGAAACTGCCCCAGTGAACTCGAGATGAATATGTACAATGTACATACATACAGAGTTACATACGATTGATACATACATACATACATATACAAATGGCATATAGAAGTGACAAATAGAATAACAAATTATAACTTATCGGAATCGTCTAGTCTAAGATTCCACAATTTAACAAAAAAAAAAGTGCACAATACTAACAATTTGCAATTAATTGAAATTAAACAATATGTGGTACTCATATAAAACAAAATTTATAAAAAACAGACATTTGGAAAACGATAGATACAAGTCGTTGGCGAATCCAAAGAGAGCTCTAAGAAAACTTGGACAAATTTTGACCTTTTAATAAGAGTTGTGTAGCCCAATTAAAGTTTAGCGCTAATGATTTTTGATAATTGTCCCATATTGCACATTTATTTGACATAACGTACTCGTGAAATTTTTTTGTATGGGTGAAAATGCGCAACACCGCCAACTAGAAAAATTATGCGAGTTCTAAATAAATCTTCTTTTAAATTAATACACGAAAACTTTCTAAAAAATAGAAATAAAACATTTTTAGAATATTTCAAATATTTTTCCAAATTTTGGAGCTGCGAGTTATTACTTACTTATCAAAAAATTACCAAAAGTTACCAATAAATCGTGTATTCCTTATTTTGACCAGCAGTGTGATGAACATTAGGGCGCATCACTTCGCATACGAAAAAAAAACTTCGTTATTTTTTTCCATTGGAATTGTAAAATGAAAATACAACCAAAAGAGAACTTTTTTTTATAAATTAAAATAGTTTTTTAAAATACTAAAAAACTAACAGCAGATAATAGTTAAAACAGTTTAAACTTAGACATTCTGCATAAACATATTTTAAAAAAATATCAACGAAATTGTGTTTAATAAATAATGCGTTTTAAAGAGGAATTTTTTAATCGGTGTAAATCTTTATAATTTTTCCCGGAATTTTTGGGTATTAATGGTATTAAAACCGCGGGCCGAAAATAGTGGTTATTTGAATTTTTTCGGATAAAAAAATCATTGGCTAAAATTCTATCGATTTAATAATTATGCCATTTTAAATCTTGTTTTGAAGATTTTTTGTTTTAAATCATTGCATATTCGTCGTTTTATGACTTTGATTTCTTCGATCAAACATAATTCGCCGATTTTTCTCTATCAGGTTTGATCTTCCTATCAAAAATAATCGTTATTCTTGCATTTACAATTTTTCGATCATAATATGCACAAGCAAATTTGTCGGCGGCGACATCGATGATCAAAAAAAAATTTCACAAAATAACGATCAACCCTGATCGAAAAAATACAAATGCAAGAATAAAGATTATTTTATCGAAAAAATAAAAATCACAAACGAACGATCAAACTTTATCCAGAAAATAAAAAAAGTAAAAATGCAGTAATAACGATTATTTTTGATCGATAAATAAAAATCCAAGAATACCGATTATTTTTTATCGAAAAAGTAAAAGTCTCACTGTAACAATTAAATCATGATTTTTTTATAAAAAATATATCTAACCGTTACAGTCACTGGTTTTCAACCATTGTCTAATCGCTATTTTGAGATTTTTATTTTTTCAATAAAAAGAAATATCACTCGTGGATTTAAATTTTTCCCATCACATTCCATCTATGTATGTTTTATTATCATTATATTTTTGTTGATCTTGGATTTAAATTTTTTCGATCAAATTTAATCGAATTTATTTGAATTATATTTGTTCGATCATAAAAAATATGGCAAGTTATTGCTGTTACTGTAGTCGCACAGACATTTTTTTGTGTTTGTTATGATAGAAAAACATTAAATTCCAATCATTACCAACAATTCTGGTCGACAATTTTTAAATACAAGAACAACGCTTAAGTTTAATCAAAAAAATCACTAAATATCGATAAAATTTAATCGAAAACATGTAAGTCATAAAATAAGGAGTAAATTGTGATCGGATGAATTGGAATCGAATTATAATTAATAATTATGAAAATTACAACCGTTACGGTCCCTGCTTAAAACTTAAAAAATTTTAAAATTTCGGTAGAAAATTATCTTCAAACGCACCCTAATGTGCATATATGTACATATATTTAACATTCATACGACGTTGCTAAACAACTCGTAATGTACGTATTGAACTTTAGTATTCCACTTCTGAATTTAAAAACACTAATATGACAAGCCGGCAGGCAGAGTGAATCACACCGCTACAAGCTCAGAAGCTCTGGAACCTGCTAATGACGCAAGCGTCAAGTAGACAGTTGCGAGCAGAGACAATAAGCGGTGATATACAAGCCGGATCAGGTTAGCAATAAAAAACAAAAAACTAGAATACAAATAATGCAATCAAATTGAACTGAAAACACTCTCGCACTACATATTAGCTCAATTGTAGCTTTTGAATGGATCTCAGCTTGTTTACTTCTATTATTCTTAGTGAATGTGTGAATTTACAAATGTGATTCACATATATTTTCACGAAATGATAAATATTTTTTGTGATTGCCACTATCCGTTCGCTTTGTTTACGTCGCACTTGTTTATTGTTTTGTTTTGTATTTTTGTCACGCATGCACACCGTACTTTTATATCTCCATATATAATATACCCCTATCTGGGCACTGCATTCAAATAAACAATAAATATCATTCTATTTCCACATCGCAAACACAAATTATCCGCAGGCCTTGGCAAACTGCTCACACCTGACCTTGAGATCGCATTACAATTTTGCTCACATTTGATTTACGGTTACGCCGGTATCAATCCCAATACCTACCAAGTGCAGAGTCTACACGAAGACTTGGACGTCCATAAACATCAGTATGCCGAGGTTACCGCCTTAAAGCGCAAATATCCACATCTTAAAGTATTACTGAGTGTTGGTGGCGATCAAGATATTGATCCCGAACATCCAAATAAATATCTTGAACTGTTGGAGGGCGAAAAAGTCAAACAGACTTCATTCATTAACTCAGCCTATTCGTTGGTACGTTCACATGGTTTCGATGGCTTGGATTTATCCTTCCAATTCCCGCGCAATAAACCACGCAAAGTTCATTCAGATGTCGGCATGGTGTGGAAGAAATTCAAGAAGCTCTTCACGGGCGATTTTATAGTCGATGAGAAGTCCGAACAGCACAAGGAAGAGTTTACGGCGTTTGTACGCGATGTGCGCAATGCTTTGCGACCCGATAATATGATGCTCACGCTAACGGTATTGCCGAATGTCAACTCGTCTTGTAAGTGCATATAGTAATTTGTTTAAGTATTTGAAAACTAACTCACTCACCTAAGCTACCGTCTCTCTGTGCAGGGTATTTTGATGTACCAGCTTTAGTCGACAATTTGGACTTTGTCACGCTAGCAACTTTTGATTTCGTTACACCCGAACGCAATCCACAAGAAGCCGATTACACCGCACCACTCTATGAGCAGCAGGACCAAAATCGTTTATCACACTACAGTGTCAACTTCCAAGTCGAATATTGGCTTGCACAGCAGTGTCCGGCTAGTAAGATCAATGTCGGTATTGCCACATATGGACGCGCTTGGAAACTAACCGCTGATTCGGGTATAACAGGTACGCCTGTTGTAAAAGACACCGAAGGTGTAGCAGCAGCCGGCATGCAGAGCCAAAAACCTGGTCTTCTCTCATGGCCTGAGGTGTGCGCCAAGTTGCCGAACCCAGCGAATGCCTATTTGAAGGGTGCCGATGCGCCGCTTCGTCGTGTTAGCGACCCGACTAAACGTTACGGCACTTATGCTTTCCGACCGGCAGACGCCAATGGCGAACACGGTTTGTGGGTTAGCTACGAGGATCCCGACACGGCCGCCAATAAGGCAGCTTATGTTCATTCAAAGAATTTGGGCGGTTTAGCTGTGTTCGACTTAAGCTATGATGATTTTCGTGGACTCTGTACTGGGGATAAGTATCCCATTTTGCGTGCTGCCAAATTTCGTTTATAAATAATGTATATGATTCTTATCGAATTTATTTTTGTTATATTTTATTTTGCACAATAAATGATGAACAATTTTTTTACCTATAAAAATTTAAAT
Organism: Anomoia purmunda; assembly: GCA_951828415.1. Taxonomy (NCBI): domain Eukaryota; kingdom Metazoa; phylum Arthropoda; class Insecta; order Diptera; family Tephritidae; genus Anomoia; species Anomoia purmunda. The sequence goes on from OX639994.1 coordinate 126,644,225, forward strand.
TGAATTAGTGTATTATCTGATCGTTTTGTAAGCGTATTTCCAGTGATCCCATTGAACCTTAAGCGAGACCGCTGATAAGTTTCTAAGAAAGCTCGATTCTAGTCAATAAAAGATTTCAGTCGACAAATTTTCATTTCTACATTACACTTCAAGTTGATTAGACGTTCGAGATGAAATTGCTGCTCGCCTCGCTAGCTCTCCTGGCATGCTCGAAATGGGCGTCCACGTCTGTGTTGGAACGCAATTTAGTGTGCTTTTACGATTCAAATGGCCTCATGCGTTCAGGTGTTATTTTGCAGTTTAATTATTACTTCCAAATTTAACATCCATTCAAACAGGTTCAGCTCAATTCAGCACTGATGATTTGGAGATAGCACTACAATTCTGCACACATGTCATCTACGGCTATGTTGGCATCAAACCGGACACATTCCAACTTATGAGCCTTAATGAAAACCTGGATATACAGAGACGTCACTTTGCTACCATCACGGCATTCAAAGAAAAATTCCCATACGTCAAATTCCTACTAAGTGTCGGTGGCGATCGCGATTCTGGTAATGAGGAGAAATATATAAATTTACTAGAAGCAGGCCGCCAAAAGCAGACAGCCTTTGTAGACTCAGCACGCGACTTCTTGCGAAGCTATAACTTCGATGGATTAGATTTGGCTTTCCAATTGCCCCGCAATAAGCCAAGAAAGGTGCACTCGGATGTTGGATCGGCCTGGAAGAGTTTCAAGAAGTTTTTCACCGGTGATTTTATTGTCGACGAGAAAGCAAGCGAGCACAAAGAACAGTTTACCGATTTGATTAAGGATCTGAAGAATACACTCGCAATGGATAACAAGTTGCTGTCGCTGACGGTTTTGCCGAATGTCAACTCGAGTTGTAAGTATTAACAAAAAAAAAAAAAAAAAGAATGAAGAGAGATAAGATGATATTTAAGAGACTAAGTCTGTAGTAACAGTGATTGATTAATTCTAATTTCATAGTCAATCGATTGCTTAATCAAGAATTAATGCCTACTTTGAACTGAACAAAATTCACATCAAATTTTCGTTCGCTTGTTGACTCAATAAACTGATGAATTACTTAAAATTTTCAATTTCAAATTCATTGTCCCGATCTTCATTCACACACTAACTTTTCCCCCTTCCTCCTCTCCCCACTTTCCAGGGTACTTTAATGCGCCAGCAATCGCAGACAGCTTGGACCTGATAAATTTAGCCACCTTCGATTTCCTTACACCCGAACGCAATCCCGAGGAAGCCGATTATACCGCACCACTCTACGAGTTGCACGATCAAAATCGTCTCCCGCATTACAATGTTAATTTCCAAGTGGAAAATTGGCTTTTGCAACGTGTGCCGCATAACAAGATCAATGTTGGCATTGCTACGTATGGCCGCGCTTGGAAAATGACTAAAGATTCTGGCACTACCGGGTTACCGGTCGTGCCTGCCACGGAGGGTGCGGCACCCGCTGGTCCGATAACGAAGACACCCGGTCTGCTCAATTGGGTGGAGGTGTGTCAACGTCTGCCAAATCCTTCTAATCACAATGCCAAAGGTGCTGATGCTCCTCTACGTCGCATTAGCGATCCCACCAAACGTTATGGCACTTATGCTTTCCACACCGCAGATGAGGATGGTTCGAATGGCATTTGGGTGAGCTATGAAGATCCCGATACGGCTGCCAGCAAGGCGGGCTATGCGAAGGCAAAGAATTTGGGTGGCGTGGCGCTGTTCGATCTCACTTTGGATGATTTCCGTGGCCAGTGTACCGGAGATAAGTACCCCATGTTGAGGGCCATTAAATACAAGCTGCTTTAAAGAGAAATATCGTTTCATGTAATATAAAATATCTTTGGATTGCAATTGAAAAAAATGGTGTATGAAATAAAAACAAGGAGTTTTCAATTGTAATTATTTCAATTTCAAAAAAAAAGAAATTAATTACATTTGTGGGTTGCACGATACGCCAATTTTACGTTAGTGTTGATACGAAAACTTTAGTGACTAACTAAAAAATATTATTGTATCAAAAATTTAATAAAAACACTTTTAAAGTTATACTCCGCACTTTTATGACATTATAACCCTGCCAAATATTAACCGAAATCTACTGATTTCACTGCTGTGCTATTTAATTTCGAATAGTAGCTAATTTCCTGCAAGAACAATGCTTGTCAATTAATAGCACTTTGACGGTCAGGGCTGAAAAAATGTTGCCAGCCATTAAACAAAGTTAGTATCAGTTTCTTGGGACCACTAGGCAAAAACTGATGTCAAAAAATGGTCGCGTGTGATCATACATTTCACTCTAGCACATCAATCTTACCGAATACACAATCACATAGCTCTACTGTCCCCTCTCGTTCTACTTACAGAGTGAGTGCTGCGTTGAAAAAAACCATTAATACTGAAAATGTTCAGGTTTGAAGTTCAGACTGAATTTCATTATTTATTTGATTTTAGAAACATGTTTTTTTTTTTGGTTTTGTCAATTTCTTGTTATTCACGCGCTAAGTAACAAAAACAATTAATTGCAATAACAAACCTAAAAGGAATATGGCCTGCCTTGGAAATGAGATAAAAAATATATTATATACTTTAAAAAAATTTTGTTTAAATTGGTGTGTAAACTTAAGGAAAATAACTTTTTGAATAAATTTCCATTTGTCCTGATTTTAATTGTTAACCCCTTGAATTTCTAACTATAACGGTAACCCATTTCGATTATTTATGAACCGATTAAACGATTGTTCAATTTATGTATGTCACCAATAGGTATGATCTCTAACTGCCTATCGAAATCTTATGGTCGGGAATGAAGATTCTCTACATTAAATAACCGATGGATTTGATTCCGAAGACGAGAGGCAATTGCAAGAAATGCTTGCGGGGATATGACCATTTTTCCTAAATGATATACAGCATGATCACTAGGACGCATACACCCAAATATACCACAAGAATGAGAGAATACAAGATTGCTCCTTCCAGGTACCGCTAGTCTTCTCTTTATCGATTAGACATTATCTAACCATTCGCTGACGAAATAAAAGCATTTTACACAAACAATTCTAAGAAAACTTTTCTATCATTCTGCCATTTGCCGGCTTCTTCTGCTCTACTTCCGCTTCTTTTTTTCTTTGATCTCTCCTTCTCTAGCTGTTATTACGTCACAATCAGTTGCTCTCAGCGTGAATGGCGCAATCTGGTTGTCTATTACTGTGATTATCAAGATATAAAAAATGTTTTCAAGCTTATCACAAATTTGGTACAAGCGGCGGTGTTATTTTATTTCTACCACCTGAATTTATTTCATATTTATTTTAAATTTTAATTAATTTTATGTAAAAAAAATGGAGCCCAACTTATATGAGGGTTGTCATCCCTTTGAAAACCCAAACATAATTAAATTATACACAAGCAGTGGCGGATTTAACGGTCAGCAAAAGAAGCATTTGCTGAATGGGCCCCCCATGCAGAAGAGCCACAGGGTTGCTTCAGTTACATATACGATTTTATTCACGTTCTTATAAAGAAGAAAGCCTATAAGCTCATCACACAGTGCGATTACTTCAAATACCACAAACATGCCAGAAGTTGGTTAGCCGAGTTTTTTATCCAATGCTGATAAACAGGATTAGTCCTTGTTGCACTAGCATTGCATTAAGTGTGAGACTGATAATGAAATATATAGTCAAGCACCTCATTATTTATTTTCGAAAATATACTTTTCCACAGTTATTTTGTTTTTTTTTGTTTTTTTTCAATCATTTTGATTATGTACAAAAATAATATTTCAGACCATTGGCATTGTAGAATGCATAAAACTGAAAGTTATCGTTTCAGAAGTGGCCTCATTATAAGCAAATGCTCAAAAATCGTAAATAATTCTAAAAATGTAGTGACTTCATCGCTTTTGACGTATAACAACAATCACAGCGCTTTTTACATTGTGTATCAACTACAAAAATAATTGATATCAATGAATTGATAATATTGATAGTAATTTATAATAATTAACAATTATTTGATAATAATTGTATTAGGTGATGCGCGTTGATTATTAACGAAGATTAATAATGATAATAATGAAGTTGAGGAAAAATGCAATACTATAATTAATGGTCGATGGGTGCGGAAGAGCAATAATTGCGCTACACGCGGAAAGCATACAGTCGTTGCGTGCTGGTTAGATTTGGTTAGATCCTATTGACAGATGCGTCCTGCAATCCCTGGGTTTGAAGTCAATTTGATTTGTAACAACAATAACCTTATCAGAAAGGGCCGTGAAACCCTGTGATGAGCTTTAGTAGGAGAAGTGTTCCGGAACTCAACTTACTCTGCTTCGCCTAATCAAAGTAAGTTCTGTTATAACAAAACTGTAATTTTTTTAATGTTCTTTTCATACGTCCGCGATGGTTATGGCTCCCGGTATAATAAGAGCTCATTAAAATCTGTCAAAAAATGTTGCACTAAATTCATCAAAGGCTTTTGGGAAATCACGCGTCATTATCTACTTGAATTTTTATTCTTATGCTTTGTCTGTGAATGCTTCGACTGTGAAAAAAGCTACAACAAAATTAAAATAGATGCAAAAAATATCGGGTCAAAGCTTCTTCACAGTACTACTGTCAAGTGACGTAATAAAAAGGCTTGATTTCTCTCACAATACATTAAAGAAATTTCACGTTTGGCCGTAACCGCTTGTGCGTTTAACATCTTTTTTTGTATCATGTAATGAAAGATGAATAAAATACAAATAGAAAGTAATAAATGTATTCCTCAATCCTAGTCTTTGAAAATTTATTGATTAAATATACTAGACTCGGTGAAAAATATCCAGGCAGAATTCAATATGTCATATCTCGGATTAAAATGACTTAATATTCGCCGGATTTACACTTGAATGGACTATTGCTATTTTTCGCAAATGTCGCCGAATAAAATAATGAAAATTACACTGAATATTTTGTTCGTATTCAGTGTAATTTTCATATATCCAGGGGTAAAATGATGCATAATCGATTATTATGTTTTATATTTTTATTTTTTTTGTATATTTTTTTCTTGTGACCGTTCTTTGTAAATACGTAGATTCTAATGAACACAGCTGTTTATATTTTTGCGCCCTGATGTTTATTTGTATTAATATTATATTTTTAGATTTCAATTTCGTATTCATTATTCTGTTTTATTTTTCAAATAATTTTTCTTACTTACAATTCCCCAAAGGACCACAAACCCGGGCCCCCCAGAGAAATTGCTGACCGAGCCTCTTTTCTTAAATCCGCCACTGTACACAAGTTATATGAAATATTGAAATATGGTTGTCAAAGGGTTCGTTGAAGAGGGATGCCACATGTTTGAAATGTCAACGTCAACATACACAAGTTCATAAAATAATAAAATATGAGTGCCTAACGGTTCGTTTCGATGAAGAGATATTGGATATTTTGAGAGATTTGCCACCTGCTCCAAAAGTCGAATTTAATTAAATTATGCGCGAGTTATTTGAAATATTAAATAATCCATTTGTGCAGCGGCTCGTCTCGAAAAGGAGTTTCAAAGCCAATTTTTGTGCGGGTTGCCAATTGTCCAATTTAATTAAATTATACACAAATCATAAGGAATATTGAAATATGGATGCCAAACGGTTTGTATCACTGAGGAGAAGCGAGCTAGCTATATTTTGAATAGGGTTGCCACCTACTTGAAAAGTCAAATTTAATTCCATTATACATGAGTTATATGAAATATCAAATTATGGGTGCTAAACGATTCGCCCCGGCAAGTAGCTAACTTTTTTTTTAGTGTTACCACATGTTGGGAAATTCGAATTTGAATAAATAATTCGCACATAAATTATAAATATAGAGAGTTACCACCTGTGTGAAAAGTCGAATTTAATTAGATTATATACGAGTTATATGAGATAGGAGAAAACGCATAGGTATATTTTGAATATGGTTGCCACCGTTTTTAAAAGTCAAACTTAATTTAATTATACACAGGGATATAAAAAATAAAAAATATGAGAGAACTTTAGTTATTCGATTTATAATTTTTGAATGTAGCGGCATCAACCTAAACCTAAAATTAATTTCAATCGGCGAAACAATTAAATCCACTTGCAAAAGAGAAACGCAAACAAAATAGAGAAAATTTAAAATCAAATCAAGCAATAAGGTAATTAGAGGCGATACCTGATGTATAAGACAATCCTTCTCAATGTAATAAAAATGCAGACAAAAAACAAAACTGGATACCAGCAGAGTAGACCAACTAAAACTTTAATTGCTTACTTTGGTTTATTGGCGCCCACTGTTTTCCAATGTAAGCCAATGCATGAATTTGCAAAATAAACCAGCGCATCAGCAACTACTTACCGGCAGTCTCCAAGCCACAATTCAACAATTGTTCTGTGGCCAAAAAAAAAAAACAAAAAAACAAAAACAAAATACACAAAGCTTAAATGGCTTTATCGCCACTTAGCGATCTTTGTCAAATAGTAGCGCCGTTTTTGGGGCTACTCACTTAACGCGGCAATTGTTCGACGCTATACACATTGTTGCAATTACGAGCACTGGCCAAAGCGGATTTGCAAGTAAGTGGATGCTATCGATGCATAGGCGCTTGCGCTGTCTGGCAAATTCGAGCGACTATTCGCATGCAAGCGAGCTTGTTGTAAGGCAAGCGCGTGTGTGTAATTGGCGCTTACAGCAATGCGCAGCCAATTTGGCTACTTAAAAAAAATCTCGACGGCAGCACAACTCCAAGCGCCAAACATTTATTTATTTTTTGTTTTTGTTTTAATTTTCTTTTCAATATTTTCGTGGGTGCACACGTAGCGAAGTTTTGTACCAGTTTGCATGCCAATCGAAAGCGCGTTGACATGCCACCAGGTAAATGCGCTCGTACGCGCTGACTTAGAGCTTATAAGCTCCCTCGTTCGGAAGAGTTTTTTTTTTAGGCACACATTGGTATTTTCGGTTTACCTCCTTCATTGCCCCCGCCAGCCGTTGCTATTGAATACAACTAAATTAAGTTATTGTTATTTTCGATGTGCATTAACCCTTGATTTTGCATCTTTGTCCGCCTCAGTTGCGATATGTGTTTGATGTGCTGTTCACGCCAATCTCAGCGCAGGATCAGTGCGATGCCTTTGCTGCTCGTGTTGAGATGCACAAAGCTCACGACTACGCGCCGAGCAGTGAGATTTTTTGTGACTGATAGCATTGCATGGTTCTACTTTGCTTCTTTTTTTTTTTGGTATTTGAAGCACTTTCCTTAAGACAATTGGTTTTTATGGGGAAAAATACGTCTCAGTTATTTGGAAAAGGATTCAGGTTTTACATTTTGAAAAATACAAAAAAGTGCAATTAAATTGGGCATTGTCCCTTAAAATCGTCTTCAGGGGATTCAAGTTGCTGTATGGTAAATTTTACGTTCCATTATTTACAAATAAATTTTAAAATTTAAAAGCTCGAGATACCAAGATACTGGGACTGGAAATTATCATTATTTTGATTTATTGATTTTATCAATCTAATCCTCATGTCTATGCTATACTTTTTTAAATTATTGCATAATCGTTATTTTGTGATTCTTGGCTTTTTATTGTTTCGAACAAGTTTCATCGTTATTTTTTATTTTTTTCGAGCCAATTTTATCGTTATTTTGTGTAACCATTATTCAATTCAATCAAAAGCTATCGAGCAAATTTGATCAAAAAAAATTTAAATTCCATATTTTTTAGCGAAAAAAATAAAAATCAAATAATATCGACCAATATGATCGGAAAAATAAAAATCCAAGAATAACGATTTTGTATATTGAAAAATAATAATTAAAAAATAATGGTCAAACAACAATCCAAGAATAACGATAGCTTTTATTCGAAAACGATCCCTGTTAAAAATATTTTTCAACTAAAGTTACTCTTAATGCTCCCCATTTAATACCCTTGGCGTAATATTTCAAGGTGGCAACCCTCATCGAAAACATTTTCGAAATCAACACTTTTTAAAGCTCCTTCGTTTGACACCAATGTAGTAATATTTCAGTTCACATTTAGTTAAATCATTTTAACCCTTTTAAATAGGTGGCAACACTTTCTAAAATATTTTCCTATAACCTTCTCTCGTTTCACATCAATAATGTAGTATTTGAGTAATAGTATTTATTAATTTATATTTAACTTTTAAAACCGGTGGCAACCCTCTACAATTATATTTTCGAAATTAATGTTTTTTTAATCTCTTTTGTTTGACACCTATGTATATTGTCATATTTGCTTTAGCCTATTTAATTCCGTCTTTGATCTCCAAAAAATTAACGGAAGTAAAAGTTTTATTTTTGGTTGATATTGACATCGAAAAAAAATGTTTTCGGAAATTTTATTCTGACAGGTGGCAACCCTCTTCGAAAACATTTTCGAAATCAACACTTTTTAAAGCTCCTTAGTTTGACACCAATTCACTTTTTAGGTAAATATTTTTAACCCTTTTAAATAGGTGGCAACCCTTTCCAAAATATTATCGTATAACCTTCTCTCGTTTCACATCAATAATGTAGTATTTGAGTAATAGCATTTATTAATTTATATTTAACTTTTAAAACAGGTGGCAACCCTCTACAAATATATTTTCGAAAATAATATTTTTTAATCTCTTTCGCTTGACACCCATATTGCAATATTTGCTTTAGCCTATTTAATTAATTGAGCTGAACTTTTTAAACAAAAAAAAAAATATCCCATAAATCAATCCATTTTATAAGCTTTTTGTGTACAAAATCGTATACAATTCCGTCGTTGATCTCCAAAAAAATTAACGGAAGTAAACATTTTACTTTTGGCTGATATTGACATCGAAAGTAAATTTTTTTGGAAATTTTAGCAGAAAATATATTTCTGCTACCTCCTAAGTTTATCTTATGGCAAAAAAAAATGTAAACACATTTTTTTGGGCCACCCTAATTTACATGTACATAGCAGTAGCTGGCGGCAACTAACCGAGTTTCTTATACTTAGTTCTTATACTATGTATTAAAACTATGTAGTATTTTAAATTTTAAATAATTTATGTTTTTCTTCATTTCCTCACCCACCCTCGCATGAAACCAAAATAACCAACGAGCGATAAAACCAACTAAACCCCATTAATGCAATCAATTCAAAATAAAATCCCATTAGCTTAACTTATCTGCTATTTAAACTTCCAAAGAAGCAAAATTGTCGTCGGACACGATTTTTCGTTTGCAAACAATGCAACTTTGGCGCGTAATCAGCCACACTTCATCGGCCAATCTGCGCAATCGCCCCCTCGCACAGTAATGAGATGTAGAAAATGTTGCATCTTATTTAACTGAGGCGAAACGACCGGCAACGCACATATTTGTCATTTCATTGCTGGAAGAGAAATAAAATCAACTGCAACAGCGATTGGAACCAACTTAAAGACGCTAAGTATGTACTACCGCATTGTACTAAGTGAGAGTCATGCCGATGAAATCGCGTCGATCGAAGCCAATAAGCAAAATACCAAGGCGACGCATACAAAGCCAAATGCTATTTAAAGCAGAGAGCGTGTCCTTATAAAAGTTGCAACTCGAATAAGTTGGCAAGATCGAGTAAGCGATCGGTTGGCGGCGACGGTGGCGATAGCGAGTATGCAAGCGCTTAATTAGATGCGCGCGATATACATATAGTAAGTAGCTAGGCGACAATGCCGCCAATGAAATGAAAATGGAAATCACAATAAAAAGTATGAAAAACATGACGACATACTACACACATATTTAGGTGAGTATGTGTGTGAGTTTTGCTCACTGGCGTCAGCAGCAAATAAAAGAAAGTACACTAAAACTCCTGCCTACAAGCCGCTGATCGCCAACAGCTCACTTTATGCCCTACGAACTTTAAGTATCCAAAAGAGTTGGGCCACTCTCCACCGCCACAGCCACGCGCTGCTTTCTGGCCTCCGCCTTCCCAATCTGTGAATTCCACTGCAAGTAATGCGCCAGTACTGTTTCGATCGATTGGTTTATATTTACTAGCGATGTTAATCCCGCGATCCCGGTATCGGTGTTTCCAAGGGTCGCTTGCTATATCTACGGACCCAATGAAGCTATTCATCCCGGGATTACGCAAGATGATTGAAGTCAATAATTTAATTGATTTTTGAATGTAAGATATATAATTTATATATACGGAAATACTCGTTATCCAAACCTGAAAGCATATGGCAGACTGGGAAATTCCGCCTTTGAAGTCTTCAAATCGCCTTCAGATTCCATCTCCCAAGTTCTTGCGCTCGTTTTCTGAGGTATCATCTGAGATTTCATTAGAACTAACCACTGGGTCTTGCATCTCAGGAAGTGTTGCAATGAGATCCATCTTCGGTGTCGAAGTCCTCGTCTGAACTTTGATATGCTACTCGTTTCTTATTTGGCCCATAGTCTGGATACTTTTTAATACTCTTGAAAAAGTTAGAATATGCGATCGCAAGTAACTAAAATATATACAACATTTGTAGTTTATTTTAATTAATTAAATTATTATTGATATATTGTTCTTGGAAAGGAACTACTCTGTATTCTGTAGGGTAGTAGGAATGTTCTGAAAATTGTGTTGATTCCGAATCCAGTATGACCAGCGACTGGACGAATGAGTTTACGTTTTATGACGAGGCACACTCATTTTTATAAGCATAGGTATAAACCGAACTCTGCATTTCCATTCTGAATAGAAGTTTTTGGCAAAGAAATCCATATCCTCATCATCAGTTTGTATCTTCTGTTTAGATTTTTGTCCCAATAGCTCAAGTTTTCTTTTTACGATTTTAATGATTTCCGTATTCATTTCATCATTTTGCTTGAGTCCTTTATTTGCGGTTTGCACGGTTCTTCGGTTTTTTTATAAATGTCCATGTCTATATTACTGTTATTAGCCTCATCTTCAATATAATCACTTTCCTCTAATGGTTTTATATAAGTCATTTTATTTGCTCTCTAATAAAGAGCATTGGTGTCAAACGTGGCCACTGTGATGCATTTTCTTTGAACCCGTCGAGTCCTGGGTCGCCTGAAAGCTCACGTGAGGTTTTTTTTCAGCTCATTTCAGAATGTATTTCTCAATTCCTTCAATTTTAATTTTTTTTTTATAAATGCGGTTGAAAGGCAAAAAATACAAGTATGTGCGTGAATTGAAATATTCAATAAAAACTCAATGAAAAAAAGTATGTACGACTCAAGGCGAATTTATAGAAGGTGATGGCATAAGAGCAGCTGATTTGATTTTTTTTTATTCACCTACATGTATTTTGTTTTTGCTTTTGCGTATGAGCTTTCAAAAGCCGTAAAAGCAAAAACAAAATGTATTTAAAGTTAGACAACTCTTACGCAGAAACAAAAACAAAATACATAGGAATTTTGTAGCTGTATTTATAACACCACCTTGTATGGATTCGCCTTGGTACGACTGATATATCTTCCAATTTTTTAGGTATCTTGCATTTGGAATTTATTTTGGGTCGCTTGTTATTTGGTTTTGATTTTTACATAAATGACTTCTTTCTAAGGCCTACTACCAAGGCGAATTCATAAAAGGTGAAGTTGATCAAGCAGCTGATTGTATTCGCTTGGTGAACGTTAAGTGAAAATGATGTGTTTGTTGCAGTGTAAACTTTTGTGTTGGTAATTATAACACCACCCGATGTGGATTCACCTTGGCATAAATTGTGCTTGATTAATAATAATAACAATAAAATCCACGGTTACCCTCCACTCGCCCTAACGACACGAAAGGCGCAGTCCGCATGACGCACAGATATTTTCAAGGCGAATTCATTTAAAGGGATGGCAAAGCGAATTCATGACCCAAACACACGTATTATACTATTTGAGGATGTCACAATAAAAGAGAATATAAGAATGGATGCCATTTGTTTTCGATTTTAGGAGTCAAAAATACAAATATAGAGGAAGAAGAAGATATCAGCGGTTTTAGTATCTTCCCTTATATGAATTCGCGCCTAGGATCTTTTGATATGTGAACTTATTTTAAGCAAAAATATAATGGTTACTTTGCAAGTTTGCCTCGCACGTTTTTGTCGTACCCTAAGTTCTTTGTCAGCTACGTATACGTCAAAAAATTACTAAACGCGTAAAATTTAGCTTTTGTCGTTTGTTTTGTTATGATAAGAAATAATTTTCACAATAAAAAGAATTGTATTGTAAACACCATTTATTTGCCATTTATTTTATGGTAAGAGAGTTTTTTAAACCATGTTGGTAAATTTTTTTCTAAACCTCGGTATACCGGGATTGTATCAAAGAGATCCCGAAAATACCGGAATCGTAAAAATCTAAAAAAAAAATACTGCTCTTGTTCATACTGATCCTGCCGCAGTCAAAACCGCTGTTCATGCTGCTGCTGGAGTTTTTTTTTATTTTTCCCCTGCTCTGCCACAACGTGGCGCTGGTTGTGAACTCAGCTCATCTGCCTTTGAACTGTGTCTGCTACATCTTGTTTACAACATGTTCCATGTTCGCTATGCCTGGCACGAATGGAGCACAAAATTTAATTGAATCTTGGCAGTGACGCCACTAGCCGGATCTACATACATTCATACATAATACCTACTCACAAACTTTATACCTATATGTACATAGTGCGATTGCTAATGACATACTTTGCATTCCAAAACTCAGCCAGCCAAACAGTAGACCGACCAATCGACTAACAAGTCTCCGCCACCAAGTCGATCGAGAATTGTTATCTGCTTACTTAGCTGAGAAAATTTTTTGTGTTTGTGATCGATTAGAATTGGGAATGGCAAGCGAGCCATCGTTCTGCTGGTTCGTTTCCAGCGCTACTCCAGAATTCTGTGCCGCTAATAGCTGTAGCCGAAAAAATAGGAAACTTTCCACAGCTTTTGTTTCAGTTAAAATTCATAGAACACATTAAAAGTTGCCTTGTGCCTATGAATCATTCTATTTGTAAATATTCTCGCCGCTAACTAAAACCAAACTTCGGCCCTCTTCTGTCAAGCAAATACAATACAAGCCGTACTACCATTTTTATTTTTCCATTATTTTTGTAGCAAGGTTGGTTGTTGTTTTTTTTTGTTTTTTTATGTTGCCCTCGTGAGCTCATTTCCCTCACCTCACAATCGAGATTACAACATCGGATAAGCGCCAACTTGGACAATTTCGTTGATCATTACCGGCTATAGTTATTTACAAATGTAACTAAAGGATAGATAAAAAGTTCAAATGTATTCGCGTATTTGAGATATGAACGCCAAATATGCAGGGCTTATTAGGAGAAACATTTGCAGGTTGTTTCTGCTGGCATTTCATTTTTTTTATTGGAAATAAATTTTCTTTGGTCACATTCAGATAATGTGCTTAGTAAAAGTAATAGTATAGTTGAAGAACTGCTGTTCAGAATAAAGTATTTGAGGAGCAACACACTAACGTATACCCAACTGTTGAAATCTCAGAATTTCCATTTTGTAAATGGAGTATTTATAGAGCAATATTTTTTATAGGTGGAGGCCCGGTGCAATAGTATTGTGGACACCTTCTATAGAGTCTACTTCATGGCAAAAAAAAAACAAATTGAATAACGAACACTTTATTCTCATTCATTTAACTATTGAGTTTGGTTCGAACAGTAGCTAATAACCAATATCTTTGTTCACAATTGCACTTCATTCAATGGTTGCAATAATATCTTAGTGAAGGACGTTGCATCATTACGATTGAGGGTGAAGCATCCGCTCCCTTCATTACTTCTTCTGTGGTACCTCAAGGAAGTATTTTGGGCTCCCCACTTTTAGTCTTATTCATAAATGACAAATGTAGTTGTTTCTCATTTAATAGTCAAATTGTATGTAAATATATGCTGATAACTTGGAAATTTTTGCTACAATAAGAAACTCAGAGGATGTACTTTGGTTGCAGGATGATTTCAATGAAGCTGTTAATTGTTGTACTGATTCTGGTAACTCTTTAACCGTTTCGGTACAATGGGGATGTTTTTATCCCAAAAAATTTCAAAAAATCGTATCTTTGAAAATTCTAACACGATTTGGTTGAAATAATTCCCAAATCATTACTGATTTTCTTCTCTACAAAAAAAAAAAATTAAGCTGTCAATGTAAATTATCACGCTTATGTCAAAAGTGAAACATCAAATCGCGGCATTTGTGTTGATGATCACATATTTGACAAAAGCTCAAGAAACAAGTGGTTTAATTGTGAACAAGTGTAATTTAGTGAAATTTTATGAAAACAATAGTAATCTTATAAAGAGGACAGTGTAGAACAGACAAAAACTTAATTTTTCTTTACTTGAGGCTAAGGTAAGTTCCGCGGTACAAAATCATCCCAAAACTGTTTATTTGTAGGACGTTATCATCCCAATCGTACTCATTTACATTATTTGTCTCAGGAAAAAATGGATAGAAAAAAAAACGTAGACTTGCAGTTTCACAATTTGAGGATTTTTTACATAATTCAAGCGATGATGAAGGTGATCCATTTGCTGATAGTGGTTCTTCTTATAGTCCCAGTCAGGAAAGCAGTAGTGGTTCAGAAGAGGAAGAAGGCACGGATCGTGGTAATGAAGGAATGGAAATTGATGGTGCGAAAGTGAAAGTGCGAATGATAAATCTGATGACTCTGACGAACAAATCAGCTTTGCATTGGCTGCAATTTGGCATTCTGTAAAAAATGTTTCACACCTTGCCATCAAATATAAACAACATTACTATAATGTTATAATGAATAAAATTAACTATAAAAATAAAGTGAAATGAAGTCAAAAAAATTCTGAAATTTTTATTCCAATTTTGCTATTCAGGTATGTTTGGGATGTTTTTGTCCCAGGACGATATCTCCTTTTCAGGACGTCCTAAAAATAAATTAAGGAATTACTTTTTTGAAATAGCTGTAAGAGACTAAATCAACACTCTTTTTCAAGATTGCTTGTCAAAAAAGTTCTCGTCCCGAAACGGTTAAAGAGACGTTTCTATTTTTGGAGCCACATCAATTTTATTATCTCAAAATCATACTCGTTATTAGGTTTCGTAAGACGTAATAGCTCAAGTTTTTCAGATCCGTACACTATTAAATTACGGTTTAGGTTAGAATACGCTACATTTATTTGGAGACCTTATCACCAATTCGCTAATTTGAGTATTGAACGGGTGCAAAGGATATTTCTTAAATTCGCGCTAAGATCTTTAAATTCGCACTAGCCCTATTCCATCTAATGACTCCCGCCTGCTTTTAAGCAACCTAAAGTTCCTTGAACGTCGAAGATCGATACTATCGCTGATTTTTGTGTTTAATTTAATTCAAGGAGTTACTGATGGTGCATCTCTACTGCAAGGCATTAATTTGTTCCTGCAAGACTTTTACGAACCTCTTACCGCTTTTATTTTAGGGGATGTAGAATTAATTTCTAGAGCAATGCACCAATTGGCCTTGTGCTTCGTGAGTTTAACCCTAGTGAGACTCGACTCGAGCTAAGATTCCCCGGATACCTTCAAGGGATAGTTTAGTTCGACAGATTTGTTTCATTAAAGTTAACACTCCGTCCGGCAAATGTTTCGTGTACTTTCAAACATCGGATGATCCCCCAAGTATTTTGCATTTTTATGAACATAAAACTCGTATTTGAGCTCAAATATACACCAACTATGTATGTATGTATATGTGTACATATGCACGTACATATGTATACATTTTTACTTCTTACTTTGCCGAAACTTGAAAAAATCGAAAATCCTTGATGAAATGCGAACTTAATATTGGGGAGGTAACTTCATTGGTGCTTCATGTGGGCCACTTGCGGCACGATGGCATAGAGTCTCAATTCCACAATAAGCAAGGTCACGTTCTCTTCATGATAAACTGCCACACGTCGATCACTTGCTGGAGCTAGGGACCTCATATGAATCTGTGCAATGAAACACTTGCGACAAAACCGACACCCGAAAATTTTGAACCAAACTCGCAAATAGACCAATACGCCGCCTCCAATCTCTACATCTCTACATGACCTCATGTTCTATACGAAAATAATACAGCCATCAAACGGTTTCGAAATCAGTTCGGTTGGTGTCTGCTGAGACGAATATGAGAATCTGTTAACAGAGATCCAGAGTGTACAGAAGGCATGACTGGACTACTCCTGAAAATCTTTTAATATCAACGCCGATAGCATGTGAAAAACATTCCACATCGATATTTAAGGACGACATTCTGGAGGGACATAAACGGTGTTAGATGAAAAAAGTTCTCAAAAAATTCTCTATTCAAGCAGCTTGTCCAATGTAATGCTGAAAATTCTTCAGGATATAAGGTTCCACTTTGATAAAGAACACCTCATAATTCTTCCTTTATTAGATTTTTCAAAAGTGTTCGATACTGTATGTCACAATATTTTATTAGCAAAGCTTGAAAAATATTTCGGTTTCAGCAACCATGCACGAAAATGATATGAAACCTTATTTAACAAATAGATGGGTGAGAGTAATATCCAAAGGTACCTGCTCTGATTTATTAACAATAGAATATGGTGTTCCACAGGGTTCTATCATTGAACCAGTTTCATTTTGTTTGCATGCACATTAATGACTTAGTAAAATATTTTAAAAATATTAATCATCAGAATTAATGAGGACTTAAAATCGATCTTTCAATGGTCAAATCGAAATATTTTTAACGGAGTCGCCAAAGAACACTGAGTAGGATAACGAATTGTATGCAAAGCAACAACACTAACTCGAAAAAATACGCGATTTGAGCAAACTTGGTACGAGCAAAATGATATCCGACCTGAGATCTAGTGTTGGGAACTGGAAAAAACTGTGCTATTGTCAATGAGCCCGCAGAAAATAAATGGGAAATTTAGGACCAAATTCATTTTTATTTGCATAGTATTTTTAAATATTTAGATATAACTTTGTCAAACTAAAAGCATAACTTTTTTCGGTTGTTAAAAAGCACTAAACAAATCGCATATATCACGAAAGATGCGAACAGGGTTGCTTTTGCAACTAAAGGAAATTTTATCCGAGTTGAAGCGTTACACACATATTTTTGTTTTAAAAGTTGTCCAAAAAACTCAAAAAATCAAATCTAAATCGGCTGCAATTCCGCGACTCCACATATCGGCATCTAATCACCTTATTGAGCACTTTAAAGCCTAAATATATATGTACATACAAATGTAAGCATATATGTATCTATGTAGATGCATACAAATAAACATATGTATCTATCTACAAGCAAACAATATGTATATGTGTGTATAATAAAGTCATTCGATTTGTTTATTTGTGTCTAAACATTTTTAATGACAGCAATAATAATTAAAACGTGTGTACATACATTCGCCCACACTGGGTGGCACAAACGTCCAATGCAACAACAGCCATACTTATAAATCCATGTTATACATATATACATACTTATAGTATATACAAATGTACATACAGGCACATGTTTGCCCTACAAACAAATGCATCACATACCAGTGCATTTATACATTAGGGAGGGCATGAGTAAATAAATAAATTGCCTTTTGTGATCCCATCAAATCGTTGTATTACCTGCGAGAAAGGCCAAGGTTAAAAATAATCTATGCAAACCCCTCAAACACCTAAACTGTGGAGGGACCACTTCTTCACGCTGATAAATGGAAGTGGTGCGGAAAGCATCGAAGATGATGAATCCGAACCTCCAATCAACAAAGTCGGAGTCGAAACTCGAGCGGCAAAAGCGTGGCTATAAAACAATAAGGCAACTGGTGATGACGGACTGCCGACAGAGATATTCACTGATTGGAATTTAAGTCTGCCCTCTGCCCAATCCACAAAAAGGACGATCCTGCAATAGACGTCAGCTACCGCGGGATCAATCTCCTTAGCATAGCATACATATAAGGTTCTGTCGAGCGTATTGTGTGAACAACTGAACCTCACCGTGAACGAACTGATTAGACCTTATCAGTATGACTTTAGACCACCATCGAGCAAATATTCTCACTATGCCAAATCTTGGAAAATACACAAGAAAGAAGAATAGGCACACACCATATTTTTGTCGACTTCATATCCGCTTTTGATAGCACGAGAAGAAGCTGCATATTTGCCGCATTGTCTGTATTTGGTATTCGAACAAAACTAATACGGCTATGTAAAATGACGTTGAGCAACACCACCAGCTCCGTCAGAATGGGGAAGGACCCCCCCGAGCCGTTTGAAACCAAACGAGGTTTCAGACAGGGTGACTGGCATGGTCAGGCTCCATCTGTAATAAGAGTGTGCAACTACTGACGTATGCCGACGATATCGACATCGTTGGCCTCAACAACCGCGGCGTTAGTTATGCCTTTTCCAAGCTGGATAGAGAAGTGAAGCGAATGGCATCTTGGCACCAAGATCCCTGTTGTCGATATCATTGGCCTTAACAACCGCGCCGCCACTTCTGCCTTTTCAAACTGGATAAAAGAGCAAGACGTATGGGTCCGGAGGTAAAGGAGGGCAAAACTAAGTTCCTCCTGTCATCAAATAAACAGTCAGCGCACTCGCGTCTCGGCTCCCGCATCACTGTTGACAATTACATTTTCCAAAAAGTGGAGGACTATATTTACATTGCGAACAGACAATACAATAATGTCAGCCTGGACATCCAACGTAGAATATCTCTTGCCAACAAGTGCTACTTTGGATTGAGTAGGTAACTGTGCAGTAAAACCCTCTCACGATGAACGAAAACCACACTCTATAAGTCCCTCATCACGTAGCCGCGCTATCGTATAGCGCAGAATCATTGACACTATCAGAGACGGCCCTTGAAGTGCGGGAGAAAGGTCCTACGGAAGATTTATGGACCTCTACGTTTTCGCGACGGCAAATACCGCAGACGATGGAACGGTGAGCTGTATAAGCTTTACCAAGCCATAGACATACTCCAGTGAATTAAAATACAGTGGTCCCGAAAATGATCCAGCCCAGAAAGTATTCGACGCGATACCAGCTAGTGCTGGTAGAGGAAGAAGACGGCCTCCTATGCGTTGGAAGGGCCAAGTTAAAGAGGACTTCACGTCACTTGGTATTTCCAATTGGCGCCAGTTAGGAGGAAGCAGAAATAACTAGCGTAAATTGTTGAACTCGGTCGAAATCGCGTAAGCGTTTATAGTCCCAATTAAGTAAGTAAGTAAACTTCTTATAAAGTGTTCATTTTGCTTTTCCGTATAAAATTTGGCACTTTACTGATCAACGCAAATCCAGGAAGGGTTTGAAAGTTGAAATAATAGTTATATTTAGTAATCGTAACAGTTCTCAATAGGTATGCCTGATCCAAGTATAGTACAAAAAAATATATGAATACGATAATATTTCATCAACCAGCCGGGAAATATCATGAAACAAAACAAGGTTCGCATCCTAACCTACATTGGAGAAGAAAAAATGCCAAATCGAGTAAAGTTAATAAAAAAAAAACTAAAACAATTCTGAGAAGGATGCCAATGTTTAGTCTTAAAATCCTGTGGAGTTTTCTATCGAAGTGATCTTTTCAAGGGTCAACAGCTAGCGCGCCAATTAAAATTGTAACTGGATTTTATTTTGTATATGCGATACATCGATATTTTGGGTATCGAGTCTTTTTTTACTTTCGTTGGTACGTTGGTAGGTATTCGGACTTGGCAATGTCCCATGTTCGTAAAATCCAGCTATGGTGGATTTAGCCATAGATACTGGGTTGCCAGTTAACTATTTTACAACTAGATTTGGCTATTATTTTCTAAGTTTACCTTTGAAATTGTCTTTTTTCTTGATTTTTAAATGTAGTAAGCTATTTTGAACTATGAAACTGGTCCCAAGGTACATTGGTGGGTGTCAAATTGTGATATTGGTCACGGATATTATTTGATATGAATATGTCTCGAGTGATCCGTTACGGGTACGATAAAATCTAAAAGTATTTATATATAATATGGATATTCAACAAAACCTCGTAAACTTACTTCATTTTGTATGGAAAATCGGGGTTTCGAAGAGGTTCATGTATTTTCGAGGCATTTAAACGTTTTAATGAATATTTCAACGTAAAGGTATAAATTGTGGGTAGGTGTAAAAAAATGCTATAGTTTTGAGCCATAAAATGAAGTATAAAAAGAGATCACTCCACATCCCTACCAGTTCGGGTTGAAAAGGGTACAATTCATCTCATCATAGAATATGTTCGAACAAAAGGGAACAGTTCAATCCAAATTTTAAAAATGTCCACAAAAAACGATCACCCTAATGGCATTGCTACACAAGTTAATTTTGTTGCTGCTGATAATAAATAGCAATGAATGAGCTGCAACGCTTTCATTTCACAGAGTTATGACTTCGCACAGCTATTAACCCGATGTTGTTGCCGTTGCCGTTGCCGCTGTTGCATGTTGCTCTTCTTGTTGTTGCTGTTCCAATGCGCATTGCAATAAAAGTGAATTTTTATTTGTTGTTGGTGATTTAATTAAAAGGCGCGTTAGGTCACAAAAATATAAAACTAGCAAATCAATGCATTGAAAAATTGTGTAATGGGGGGGTGAGGGGAATGAGCAAAACATCAGGCATTTGTGGAGGCCCGGCCGCATTTGTTTGCTTTTGTCGCGTCGCCTTTTGCCAGCAGCTTTTGTTGCGTGTACATTGCAATACACCCTGGTTTGTACTTAATATTTTTGTTATTGTTGTTGCGATGCGCTAATAGTGAAAGTGTTTGCATTTTGAAAACTGCCGCCTGCCCTACACACCAATGTACTACATACATACATAGATATTTTCCTGGCTATTTGACCGCAAGTTGGAAAATGTGTTGCCGTCGACAAACAGCCGGCGGCAGAACTAAAATCCGTGCGCACATTGTGAGGTCCTCGATTGAGGCTTTTAAAGTATTCGAATGAGTAAATATGTGCGTATCGCTATGCCCTTTTTGCGTACTAAAATTTTGAACATGCTATGGCCCCTTTTCAAACACTTTTCTAGCGCTCATGATTAGCAGGCGTTTGTGGAGATGTATGGTGTGTGTGTGTGTGTTTGTGTTTTGTTTTGTTTATTGTTGCATTTTAACCGTTTTACGACTCACTAAACGTGGCGCTATGCCCCAAAATTTTATTACCAATGCCGCTCATCATATTTCTACTTTATGACTAACGCCATTCGCGCCACCACAAGCAACAAAATGGTGCTGCTAATTTGCTTGTGATAATCATTTACATTTAATGTGAACTTCACATTTTTCCCCGCCTATTAAATATTAAATTAGATCAGAAAATGCAGGCGCACGTCCGTTTAATGACTTGTTTATTTCAACAGCTAAGCAATATTAGTTGATTTATTAGTCTTATAGTTTTGGAGAAAAAAAATGCCCAAAATGTTTATTATCTTAGAGTACAAATTGAAGAATTTGTGTGAGCTTATTTTAAAAAATTGCTGAATATTTGAATTGCCAAATGTGTTCGCGATGAATTTGTCTGAATAATACCATTGGCCGAGTGCTATTAGAGAGTTTTGAATTTAATATGAAACTCCGCTCTGGCGAAAGTCAGCTTAAATGTCGCTACGTTTATGGAGAGCTTTAGGGGCTACCATGCCTCGGTATGAGGTGAAATAAAAAAGAGATATGAATTTCAAAAACTTACCTAAAATCTTATTTACCACATGAGCTGATTACAACTTTTTGTACTCGAGCGCATTGGTGTCCAGCGGTTGTTTGTAACAGCATTAAGTAATCGAGATAGATATAGACATATATATATATGTGTATATACAGTAGAAATTCGATAATCCGACTACACTATAATCCGGAAATCCAGTAATCCGAAGGGTTACTTTCTTACTTCTGGCTATTCTGTAATCCGAATTGTATGATGTGCTCATATATTCAATGGAATGTAAAGATTGACGGGAATTTAACAGCATAGCTTTCACAAATGAAAGAGAGAATGCATATTTTGTCATTGTTTATCAGTTTTGCAAGTGATCGGACGCAAAATGAATAATAACAAAAACGTGCTCATAAAACTTTGTGTTTATTAGATAAAATAAAAATAATCGATGAAATAAAAAAGGCAAATGTAATAAAGAATTAGCCAACGAATGCGGAGTAGGACGTTCTACTATTTCTGATATAAAAAGAAAAGGCTATAAGCTTAAAAGGTTTGTATGCATAACTGTTACAATTAGTTTGCAAGTTTTAATTTTTTATACATTTGTTTTAAAGAGTAACGGAAAACGCAAGCGTTAAAAAACTAAAACCGCGTCAAACTCAAAGAGAAGGTGAATTTCCTGAGTTTGAAGAACGCTTATACTTTTGGTTTTTAAGGCAGCGGGAACTTTAAAAGATACTTTCACGTGAAATTTTATGCAAAACGGCCAAACAAATGTTTAAAGATAGTTATGGCAGTGGCAAAATGTTTAATGCGTCACATGGATGGTATCAAAAATTTAAGAAGAGATATAATATACGTTATTTAAAGATTTGTGGCGAAAAATTATCCGCACAAGATAATTTAGTACCTGCATTTGTACGGCAGTTGAAGGAACTACAATCAACAACGACTTATGCGACTCACAAATTCATGACGCAGATGAGTGGGACCTTTTTTGGAAATTACTGCCTAGTCAAACTTTGGTACATGCTAAGGAAAGATCTGCGCCAGGGAGAAAAATGTCTAAAAAACGGGTTACTTTTCTTTGCTGCGGCTGTGCAAATAAGACTGGAGATCACAAATTGCGGATTATGGTTGTAGGAAAATCAAAAAAGCTGCGTTCATTCAAAAATCTTCCTGCAGTAGAGTACAACGCGTCTAAGAATGGTTGGATGACTTCATATATATTTTCGCAATGGTTTCAGAATTCGTTTGTTACACAAGTTAAACAATACCAAACTGAAAACAATCTGAACCAAAAGGTGTTACTAATAATAGATAACGCACCATGTCATCCTACTGAACTTGCTTATGAAAATTACAAATGTTAATTTTTACCCCCTAATTGCACCAGCTTAATTCAACCTATGGACCAGAACGCCATTAGAATAACCAAACTGTACTATAAGAAATCGCTTTTATGTCATATAATGGGAGGAGGTGGAGTTTACGATAAGTCTTTGAAGTCTTTTACGTTAAAAGATACATGTATTTTCCTCAAACATGCATGGAACAAAGTTCGAGAGGAAGTTTTAAAAAAGTGCTGGTCAAAAATTTCTTATGAGAATACCATCTCTGAAAATGATATTCCTTTGGCTACTCTTCGACAAAATATAATGCCTTCTATAATACCAGGTGAAAGTGAAACAATGAATTTTATGAGAGATCTTGTTGAAAATTGTATGAATATAAATGTAAGTAATGATAATTTGAACGAGTGGATCGAAGAAAACTACGAAAGTGATATTGCAGACGATATTCTAACATTGTCAGAAGACTATGAACCGGAAGTAAATGTTGAAAAAGACGACCAAATAGCAAATGCTGAAGCAGTTGAAAATTTAAAAAAGATTATTTTATGGGTACAGCAAAAAGATATTGAGCAAGAGAAAATATTATTTTTAACTGATTTGCGTGATAAAGCGCTGGAGCTTTGCACAACAAATGTTGAGTAAACAAATATAAAAGATTTCTTTAAATCGTAAAAAAAAAACTTTATATTTTGTAACTTCTTAAAGTAAATATGCATATAATTAAAAATTAAATGTTTTTTTTTATTATTAATAAATGAATTCATGTTTGGTTTTTTATTGAAATTTGCATTTTTCTGTTATATCTTCACATATAAAAAATAATCCAATAATCCGAATAATTCAGTAATTCGAATCGGGTCTGCAATCAATTATTCGGATTATCGAAATTCTACTGTATGTATACAAAAATTCTTAGAATTAATAGCGAATTTGATTAAGCCATGACTGCCCGTACGTCCGTATGTCAGTCGGATAACTCGAATAAATAAATACTGAGCTATTTTAACGAAACTTGGTATGCTCATTGCCCTGGACCTAAGGCACTTTAGTATTGCAAATGGGTGAAATCGGACAATAACCACGTGTGGAAATGAAAAGACCGCGATATGTCAGTAACTCATTTGAAAATATAACTCTGTCGTAGAGCTGAAGTCAGTGATGATAAAGTTGATACAATTGTGTTTTTGTGTACTTCGACAGCACATCAACTTTTTTGGTACAATTTGCATAGAATATAACGCAGTTTATGTTTAGTTTTGTCCTTAGTTAAACGGCCGTATTCTGTAAATCGAAAAAAAAGACTTTCGAAATTGAGTCGATTTCAAATGTTTCGAATTTCGGAAAATAACTGAACAACTTCTATTTTGTCAACTTTAGACAAACAAAAATTAAAATAAAGAAGCCGATTAATAAAAACAAAAGAATGTCAGCCGATTCTGAAGAAATACTTATCTGCAATTTTCTTCTCTCTTCCCATTTGCTCTGTCCTTCTTTCATATTCGAACTTTGAAATTAAGCAAAGTGGGTGTCACGAACATCAGGAAAACGAAAAATTGGTTGATATGTTTTGGTAGTAGTTTCTCCAACGATTTGAAAGCGAATTAAATAATCCCTGAAATAGGAATAATAATTTAGGCTTATTCCTCTTAGTACCTTCAAAAACTATTGTATGTTGAACAAATTCTGTTCGAGTTCTTTATGAGCAGGTACAGGCTAGATACAAGTATTTGGAGGTGAACAATTTTTTTTATCTATCCATCTTTGTAATTCCTCCGAAAATTTCCCAGAAATTTTTAATTCTATTACATTGTTCTCTGGAAAAAGAGGTACCTAATTTTTATTTTTTCTTTTAATGCTTTCTATTATAATATCACTTTTTTAAACAATTTACAAATATATTTGAAATATTTTGTATTGAAAATTTAAAAAACAATTTGATACGATTCATTTAAATTGGTACAATTTCTCTGAAATTTTGCGCAATTTCGAAAAGTTAATTTATCATCCCTGGCTTGTAGTATTTCGCTTCTATTTTTATTTTATTTTTTATTTTATGAGTTACACGGAGCTGCAGATTTTTATATACATATTAAGTATTTAAAGAAAAATAAAGCCGTATCCAAGAACTAAACGACACATTAACGCTATCTTCATTGATTTTAATACCCACTGTTTTTTGGCTGAGTCCCATTTAATAATCGAAAATAGCAGCTGTTCTCGAACAAAGACCTCCTTCCAACCGGCGCCAAGTACTAAAAAATCGAAGTGCACTTTCAGCGGGTCATTGCTTTATTATGGTACGAGTATATATGGAGTTAGCTACTTATCCTTTCTGACCAAGGAGTGAAGCTAAAGAAATCCAAATCAAACTCACAACTGACGCAAAACGAAAATCAGAGTTAATTGAAAGTGTCGATACTCAACTAAATGAAATACATGCGCGTTAATTGTTAATGAGTAATGTTGCATTTACGATTGTTTGCTTTGTTTTTGTTTTTTTTTTTTTGTTTTTTTTTTTTGTGTAGCAAATATTGCGGATGCATCGATGAGGTCGATGATACGATCAAAGCGCGTTGACGACACAGCATGGGAATTGTATAGTAGGTATTAATAAAAGTGGGACACGGAAAAAAAGGCAGATTTAAATATAAAAATAAACACGGGACGCCTGCTTGCCACACGGAAACGACACAGGTTGCATGTTCACATCCAGCATACAGCATACATCATATTGCATGTTTCTCTCTCTCCACACCAACACACCAACACTAAACTACTGTGTAAGTATTTACGATCATCATACTCCATTGCAAGCCAACAATAGCCCGGATCAGAGCCATAGCCATTGGTCTCATCTCAACGATCTCAGTGTTAGCATCGTTTTGTAGAGATTGATTGTTGTTTGTTTGTTTTATGACTCGTTGGCGCATAAATTCCCGCCGTTTGCGACGTCATCACTGCAAAAGTCAAATGGTGCGATTAACAGAAACGTTAATATGATTCTAAAATCTGTTGCAACGTCGCGTTTTACGGTCGATTTATGAGTACAACGTGAGGTTAAATCCGTTGTGTTCTTCCACTTTTTGACTTTTAACAGTAATTTTTTCATTGACTTTCTGTTGTGTCTTTTAAGTGATTGTTTATTTAATTTATTTTTATGTTTGATGTATGTAAGTGCATAGTTGTTGTTGCTGTGCTAATGTTGTGACTCTGCGTGACCTTTTGACGAAAAGTTAACAATTTTGCCAATTAGTCCCCCGCAAAGTGCACCGCATACTTTTACACAGTACATGTAGCCTGTGCTGCTGCATTGCTGCTGAGAAAAATCAATAAGGACATGAAAATTGGTCAAAGAAATCTTCGATAGCGCAGTCTACTTAAGTGGTCAAGCAATAAGTTGATGAATGTAGTGAGCTGAATTTTTCAGCTGGTTAGCTTTAAGCAGTGCATACAAAAATCACTAAAAGCACCAAAATAATTGCTATTTTTATTTTTTCAGTTAAAAAAAATATTGGTAAAAATTTGTTCAAAGCGAAACTCTAATCCTTATGACATAAGCAATACAATTCTGAACTCATCTTTATTTAGGCGCTTTTTGTTTTAAATCAATTCATAGCGGTTATTTTGTCATTTTTATTTTTTCGGTAAAAAATATTCGTTGCACTTGGAATTTTATTTTTTCGATACAGTTTGGTCGTTGTTTTTTAATTTTTATTTTTTTCTCACGAATATAATCAATATTCTTGGATTTAAATTTTTCCTATCATATTTGATCGATAATTCGTGATATATATTTTTTCGTTTAAAAATAATCATTATACTTGTATTTGAAACTTATCGATCATCGAGGGAAAAATTTTAAATCCAAGAATAACGATTAATAACATAAAAATAAAAGAAAATCGAACAAATATGATCGGGAAATAAAAATTAAACAAATTATCAGAAAAATAAAACTCAAAGAATAGCAATTATTCTTTTTTTTCGAAAAAACAAAAATCAAAAATCATCGATCACATATGATCGGAAAAATAAAAATTAAATAACAACGATTATTTTTATCAAAAAAAAAATAATAATTAAATTAAAAAAAAAAAATCCAGGAATAACGATTATTTTTGGTCGGAAAATACAAAACACATAATAACGGCTAAATCACGATTTTTTTTAATAAAGATTATAACCATTACGGCTCCTGGATTTAAATTTGCCCGGCAGGATTTGATCGATAATTTGCGATTTGTATTTTTCGATCAAAAATAATCGTTATTCTCGTATGTATAATTTTTCGATCATAATAAACGAAACAGAGAATAACAATAACATGTTTTTGATCGAAAAAAATAGCAGAAAGTATCTATTAAATATTATCGAAAAATGGTAAACCTAAGTATAACGATTATTTTTGATGGGAAAAAATAAAAGTCAAAGAATAACGATTATTTTTGAACGAAAACGTAAACTTAAAAAAATATCGATCAAATATGATCGGAAAGGTAAAAATCCAAGAATATAATGGTAGTTTTTGATCGAAAAATAAAATTTAAAAAATATCGAAAAAATAAAAATTGAGGAATAACGGATATTTTCGATCGAAAAATAAAAATCACAAAATATCGATTAAATCATAATTGTATCTAATAAAAAATTACAATCGTTATGATTCCTGGTATAAGCTATTTACTGAAAGTTTTGAAATACGATTTTTAAAACCCGTTCGTCAATTGGAGGAGCATGCCAGATATAAGTTTTGTCTCTTAAGAGTTGCATCATATTGGGAGAGATTTTTTTTTTAATTCGACGATAAGTTTATATCCTAACGTTTATTTTTTATGCTGCCTAATAACCGTTATACGAAGGTTGGCTTTCATAGTTTGGACCTAATTTTGAAAACGCTGTAAAACAATAATGAAAATGGCCTCATTGCTTTCAAAATATTGTCATTGAATGTCAATAACCTTGTGCATTCGCTTGAACTAAATTTCAAAGCACTTTTGCCATTAGAAGTAGATACTTCCAGAACGAGCCATTTAAAAGCTTCCGCAGGTGCTTCAGGCGTGGAAAAACGTTGACCTCGCATTTAATTTTTGATATTCGGGAACATTCGGGAACAAAAAAAGTTTGCATGGGGACAGTTCAGACAGGTAGGTGTCAATCTTTTAGGGCTACCTAACAAAGCTCAAAATATATAGAACATCGAAGGCGATACAACTTCTAAAATTTTGCGAAACACGTTGGTGCGAGCATCTGACTTTACCTAGTTCGTTTTATGAAACACTCGAATTTATTTCTTTGGGTTTAGACGAAATAAACGAGTTGAAGAGTAAATCTGATTACACCTAATGTCCTGCTGTCGTTCATTGGAATTTATCATTGCATTGAAAATGAAAAAATCTTTCGGCATTTTGACTAAAAATCTGAGTGAAAATCAACAGAAAGAAGATTGTGACCTAGGCGAATTCATATCAGGTGGTGTTAAGCGAATAAAAACAAAAGCGTACACTAACAAATTATACGCGCTGTGACAATAAGAACTACATCAAATACATAATTTTCACATTCACCACAGTAAACGAATCAAATTAGCTGCTAGGCTAATATCACCTTACATGAATTCGCTTTAGCTGTCACTTGAGAAAAATAACCAAGCTGACGACAGATTGAATGACTTGTTTGAGTCAGCAACTCAATGGGTAGAAGCTATTGGAACGAAGCTAGCAGTTGCCTGAAGAGCACACAAAGCTAAAAAGTTCACCTATAAAAAACTTGACGACCAAGAAGTGCGAGAGAGGACAAAATTGAAGAAACTTTCACAAGAAAGTTACTGGTTTGAATTTCTTATAAAATGTATTGAAAAATAAAACTGCTGAAAACAAGTCGATAACATCTTTCTTATTCATTTTTATGGAATTTCGCTCAAAAATATGCAGCGGTAAGAAGATATCTCCTTGTTTTTGTGATAAAAACTGTATAAAGTAAATTAATAAGGATATCCTCTTATTTTTATTAGAATCATATTGAATTTATTAATAAGGATATCTTTTTAATTTTTAAAAAAGCCTCTTTAATTCAAATTTTGCTTTTAACCTCTTAGCATAAAAAATCTGTAGAACTTGATTTAAGATTCACGAAACACAGAGAGCTACTGTGCAAGATACGAAAGACAATTCGAACAAAATGTGCAGAACTTAATAAAGAAGAATTGGACAAAACAGTTAAAGTCCTTATGAAAATATGAAAAGGAGTTATTCAGTCCATTGTTATAGTTGACCAAATTCTCATAGATCCAATGATCGAGAAACAGGCTAGCCTCCGTAATTTATTCAATCAAAGGACCACCAAACTTGGTATGAATAAGTTTCGGGCCTAGCGATATAGAGCCTATATATCAAAATTTAGAGTTGTGGTCCCTTTTCATGTTATAAAATCTTAAGCAGGAGGAGATACGGAAGAGATAGTAACGATTTATAACCACTTGTCTCATATCAAATTTGTTTCTGGTTTCAAGGCTTGTTCAAGTATTCCTTCAGCGGCCAAACACGTTTATCGAAGCTTCAGACATTTCCGATAATTATAGTTGCATTAGGCGAATGAACATTTGGAGCGATTGAAAGGATTGGCGCTACTCAATATACATAGAGATGTGGAAATCAGCATTGAGAAGGTATTAAATATTTTGGCAAAGAAAAAAATGGCGTAACTCTTTAAGTAATAATAAGCTCGTTTCTTTGTAACCGACTTGCCGACACTAGGTAGGATAGCGAATCGCACGTAAATCAACAACACAAACTCCAAAAAATATCCAAAATATTCGTTTTTATTTGCATAGTATTTTTAAATATATGTATAACTTAATCAAACTAATTAAACAACTATTTTCCGTTGTTAACAAATCACGCCAAGTCACGAAAGATGCGAACAGGGTTGCTTTTGCAACTAGATGAAATTTTATCCGAGTTGGAGCGGACTTTGGCAAGTCGGAAAAGAAACAGGCCTAATAATAACAATTTGCCGCTTACACGATAGCTTGATGTTTGGCCGAACTTCTCCTATAATTTGTGGCGTGTGTCTTGATGTTGTAACACACATTGAGGGGCCTAATTAAGGGCAAATAACTTTTTTTTAATATTTTTTTCATGGTAAAAATCCACTCGGATGTTTGCCATTACCTGCCGAGGAGCGACCGCTTTAGAATAAACTTTTTCAAGCATTTTTAATGTTACTGCCGCGGCCAGGATTCGAACCCGCGACCAGCGAATGCATTACCTTTAATGCCACTTTCATTATTTTTATATAAATTTACATTAAAAAATTAATTATGTAAAAATAAAATTCAAATCAAATTACATTATTTGTGATTTGGTTGAATCATAAATTTTAAATTGGGGCGTGAACAAAAAATTTACCTGGATCCGTCCCTGACTGATATGCAGGTAAAATATTTTGACAATGACAATTACATACATATCTCCCAAGGCCCATTTCATACGTTCACTAATAAACGTCTTAAGCGAAGGATATTGATGAAGATGGAGATGAATATATAGATGTTGAGGAGTTAAAATGAAGTTGAAGATAAAGATGAAAGTAAAGATAAGAGAAAGATGAAATAACTCTTATCAGACAACTTGAAAATATACATTGGGCAATAACTTTTATTAAGCAAGGTAACAAATTAAAGTTGTGAAATAATTCTTATTAGCAACGGAACAATATTTATTTTGTATAACAGTTATCAGCCTAAATAAAAAATTATGTCATTTAATAACTGTTGTGAAACAATATCAATTTATGAACTCGAGATAACAGTTATTTGTTTGTCTCAATTCATTTCTCCATTTCCCGTACAGCAGAAGTATTTTTTTATTGCGTTCTTATTTAGTAACTATGCAAATCGGGAATATTTTCGGGGTTTGAAATTATCAGCCTTATTCCGAGTTTTACTTTCGCCCGAAATGTTTCACTTTTCGTTCATTATAAATTTCGGCCGACAATTTTTCGCTATCGAACAAACTTTGCGCTTATCGGAAACACCATTTTTTACCGAATTTTTTCACTTTAGAGCGAACAAACAAATGCAAGATGTAAGCAATGGTTTCTTTATAAACTTACAATAAAAAACAACAGAAATTACTTCTATTCTAGGAATAAAACGATAAATAAGAACTGGAGCGATATACATATTTTGAAGTAGAATGCAGGAAAACTCAGCCATTGTCAAGGGTTTTGTGAGGGAGAATTAACAGAATGTGGAAGTGTTGTGGAAGCAGCTGACATTGGAGCTAAATTGCGGAAAGCCAACTCTTTAAAGTCTTTATCAACACCCTCCGGCGGAATACTAAATTTCTGGCTTAGGTTGGGAACGCAATGGTTAGCATGTCCAATAAATAGGTACATGGTTCTTTGTTTTGTCTTTAATATAGTTTATAGTTAGTTTTGCCTTTAACAGTTTAATAAAATAAATTTTATTACACTTACAAAGCGTCAGGTAGCTCCAAGGGAATGTAACTGTCTCTCAAATTTCTCCTAATTATACGCAAATTGTCTATTTCCTCACACAAAAGTCGCATTGTAATAGAGTTTATGTTAAGTAAACGTGAAACTTTTTAGAATTTGATTTAAACAACAGTACCCTAAATATTTAACTGACTTTTTTTAATTTTACACTTTGTAAGCAAAACATAGAGTTGTAATTTTTATGTTCGAATTTCTCTAGCTCTTTCGAAGTGGAATTTATTTCGGGCGGAACTCATAATAAGGTTGTCTATGAATTGGACCAGACGGTAATAAAGGGTTGTCAGTATTTTCGCAAAGCTTAAGTATATTAGAAGGGAGGGGGGGACGAAAGTATAACAGCTGGGTGTTACCACTTTTCTACAAAACACAGCCAATATTAATTTTGGTGGCAACAGATAGAAGTAGGAATAGAGATATTAACACTGGCCGTTGCATCCCAAGTGTAAATTTTTTTTCATAACGATTTTTCACTACACCACCACCGGAGCTACAAAAGTTTAACTTTAAAAAACGAAGTATTATTATTATTTAAATAATTTAATTATTCATTACATATTTCATTGTGCAACTGTAATTCTCGCATTGCATGTTGGCCGTTTGGCAAACGTGATTTGTACGACTCCCTTCGGCAGCGTCGAATTGTATTGCGTGCCAATATTTCAACGAGTTGTCAGCACAGTGTTTCACAGCTGGACATCAATTTCTTGCAACAACATTTCAGCGCCAACAACTGTGACGGCGGCGTGGCAAAGTCGAAGCAATGAATACTAGAATTCTATTTGTATGGGATGAGTGGGCATTCCAGTGGCGATCACAGAGGAAAATTTTGAGGGAGGCACTTTGCAATCCAGTTCTTCATTCATGCATTTTTTGTTCCATTTATAATTAACAATTTTAAAGTCCAGATAATATACATACATATATCAGAATGCATAAATTATTAAGGTTAATTAAATGTAAGAAATAACAAAATTTGAACTAAAATGGTATTTGAGAACGCAGTATCCGATCAGGGCAATCATTAAATGTCCGGGAATATATGTAGTTGGTTTAAAAAGCTATATTAATAAAAGTGGATTTGGAGTTATACCGAAGTTTTCGATGTATTTTCCTGGCGCTCATCCACAAGAGAAAATTTTTTTTATTACACAACACTCCGTTTCAGGTGGTATATTTTTCCGATTTTTATTGTTATCTTACGCCAATTGCCAACTCCCAATTCCCACTCTCAAGTGGAATAGAATGGACCAACTACTGTAATTTACCGCATCTAATGATAGGCTAATTTTCAATACATAATACAATTTATTGTCGGCTTTCGATGCGGTATTCGCCTATATTAGAAAACCAATGCAGCATTTGTTCGGCTTTACCTCAATCCAATTTTTTATTTGGAGAATTGCCAGCCAGTTCAATATTTTCTGAAGTATTGTTGCTCTCAGCTAAATTTTGATTCAGCGCCATGTGAAAGATCTCTCGAAGCCAGCTTTTTTTTGGTTGTAATTGGGGAGGTATAAAAAATAATGAATTAAAAGTTGGATATGCTTACATTTGAATCATTGCTACAATATTTGAATTGCTTCCAATCGTTAATTCAGCCCCTAATTTCAATTTTTGTATTTCTTCACTTTCTTCTAGGGTGTTTGATGAGTTTAGCGACACCTTTTGGTTTTAAGTGAATTAAAAGTTTGGCTAACAAAAAGCTGTGATTTATTATTTTCAAAACGTTTTCGGAAAACTGCGTCTTCAAATTTTCAGTGGTTATTTTAGTAGGTGCAGCAAATCCATTGTGTCGTTCACGGCTTTCAGATTGATGGCAGTTTCGACGACTTTGGCTTCCTTAAGTTTGGGTCATTCTAACTACCACGCCAAATTTTTCAGCCATTTGGGTTTTTACGACGTTAGATGCCTTCGGCAGGTCGTTCTGCGAAATCGCTAAAAACTGATCGGAATTGTTCATAAAATTACGCACATTTTTCATTATATTCTATTAGCTCCAGTTTTGTGCGAAGTGGGGTCTAAAAAGATGAACAATTTTTTCAAACACTGTTTTATGGTCTTACAACTGGATTTGAATTGTATACAGAATTGTGATAGGTGAAACTTTTACATATATATTGTCTCAGATCCAGTATTATGTTGAAAAATGAATTTAAAAAAAATTGCATCGATTTTCGAATTATTTTTGGCCATAACTTATAAGTAAAAAAGTTTGATACCCTAAATTATAGCCTGTACTTTTCAGATTCACCGTTCTTACCCGGTCATTTTTTGTTTGAGTTTTTCACGCTCTTTTCGCACTTTGTGTCACTAAAGCCGCAATTTGGAAAAATTCCACCCAGGGGATTTTTTAGACATTTTTTAGTATAATACTAGATCTAAGACAATCTATACGAATGTAAAATTTCTTGAAATCAAAACTTTACAAACCATTTATATCGA
Organism: Anomoia purmunda; assembly: GCA_951828415.1. Classification (NCBI taxonomy): domain Eukaryota; kingdom Metazoa; phylum Arthropoda; class Insecta; order Diptera; family Tephritidae; genus Anomoia; species Anomoia purmunda. The sequence continues at coordinate 126,678,231 of OX639994.1, forward strand.
TTTTTAGAACATCGATTCTTAAAACAGTGTTGGAGAAAATTGAGAAAATGATAACCCAAATTGGGGCAGAGCCATGAAAAAAATTGAGTTCACTGTATCTCAAATTCTAGACGTGATGGAAAAATTTTGGGTGCCAGTTTCGAAATCAACATACCAAAATCCATATTAAATGTTATAGTACATTGAATGTGTAATGTACAACAAAAATATTGAAAATATGCCTAAAACCAGTAGTTCCGACGCCACTGTGGGGATTTACCAAAATTGTGGATTGTGGAACTTTGCTAAGGATACATATTCTCTTAAATAGTGGAAGGTAACGATATGATTGTGCATAACAATCGTGGCTAGTGATAAATATGATTTCTAAATTTTTCGTGTAACGAAATTTGTCTTAATAACCTACCAAAAAATCCTTTGTTTACAACACTCACGGAAACTGAACGAATACTCAGCAAAACTGGTATAATCATAAATACCCGTCGAGCTGCCCTGAAATCAAATATGATTAGCATGGTTTTATTTGTGCGAAGTAATAAATTGATTTCTCAATATAATAACAGCCTTATTTATAAAGAAAATAAGATGTATTTAAGAAAAGCGGTTCATAAAGTGACATTTTCATTAAAAAATTTCGATTTATAAAGCAGGAAAAGCCTTCTAGTTTTTATGAATTTGGGGTGAGAATATAATAAGTTCTTCAAAAGATGTTCGTTTGTTCTTAAAGTATGGAATATATCTACGATAGCAGAGAAATTTTTTCTTAAAGCTAAGTATCCCGGCCTCAACTTTTCATTTTTTCTGTTGCTTGCAAAAGTACCCGGCCTTTGCTGTAAATTTTCTTGAAGAAATGAAAATGCGAGCTTTTTTTTTTGAACTGCAAACTTAGCTTAAACATCGATATCCTCATAAAAATATTCAGCGCCGGTTCCAAGATGGACTCTGAAGTTGGGGTTGGGATCTACTCTGAACCTTTCGAGCTATCCATGTAAACCAGGCGGCAGCTTTCGCGATTTATCAGGCCTGTTAATCGCTTGAAGACATGATCTTTAACCACAAGTCGGGAAATCCCTGTCATCTAGGATCCCGGGCATAAGGGAATCGAACAACAACGCTGATGATCAAGCACGATGCGGCTCGGCAGAGGTTGAAGTAAAAACCAGTATCGAGGGATGTAAACTCGCAGTCGTAGCGAAGAGGAATATACTTAACTTATATCTTAACAAGACGTAACGAGAGTGGAAGGCTACAACTACTTCAAGGATATCGACCGGACCACAATGAGAAGAGGACCAGAGGTTTTCGTTTTAGTTGCTCATAAACTTATCCCGCAGAATGAAAACTGCAGAAACTGCAGAGACATAGCCGCGAAGGTAACGTTCGAACATTTCCTGTGCAAATGTCGGGCTCTAGACCACATTCGTCTAACACCCTAACACAGAGAAAAAAAGTTCACCTGTAGTTAAAATGATCGACGTCTGACAAAACTCAATGGCCAGGGAGTTCCAGAGGAGACGAAGTCGAAGAAATTTTCACTAGAAAATCTTCTCAAATTTATTGAAAATGAAAGCGACTGCAAATAAGGAGATAACTTTTTGTTTATTAATTTTTATGAAATTTTATTTAAAAATATTAAACTTTAAGAAGAAATCTCTTCGTTTTTATAATAAAAATTGTATAAATTAAATTAATAAGGAGATCCTCTCATTTTTACTAGAACCTTATTGAATTTATTAATAAGGAAAATCTACTTTATATTGTTTTTAGTTTAATAACTATTATGAATATTGTTGTATGGATTTTTGTATTTTCGAAATGAAAATTTTAGATTTACTTATTTATTGTGCCAGAAGTTTGCAATGAATAATGTTTTAAAAATAAATATGTATTCTCTGAATATCTTTCTGTTTCGTTAATATTAAAAATGCCAGTTGTACAAAAAGGGTCTAACCATATATTAAATTCCAAGAAAGTGGGCGTGCCATGCTACGCATAATTTGGCCACACCAATTGTTATATCACATATATTTATTTTAATTGCTCTTATATTATACGGAAATATATGAAACCTATAAATAAAGTTTGCACAATTAAATAATAAACAGTTTATAAAAGCAAAGTGATATTTATTTTCAGAAAATAATCTATGTAAAAAAATTTAGGTGCAAGTTTTCAAATTGATCAGATTTTCATCTTAATTTTACAGGTTACCTTCCAAATTTTATTTAAAAGGGTTTCATCTTAATTCTAGGGGGCACCTTCTGAATTACATTGAACAGGTTCCGTCTTAGTTTTACAGATTATCATATTGATTTTATTGAAAAGACATGCCCAGTCGTAATAGAAGGACTTCTTATTGGAAAAAAGCATAGAGAAATTTGCAAAATTTTGTTTTGTTTTAGGCGATATTTGCGCTCTGCGTAGGAAGTCCATTTGTGGATAATTTAGGGCAGGTATCTAGGATCGAGATCTCCAACATTTATAGTAAACTTCATTAACAACTCTGGTTGGCTGTAATGCATATCCTTCCATTACTCGATAGGTGTTATCGAGCTTATGTCATCAAAAGTTGTAAAGAGAATATTTTCTCTAATCTCTATAGTATCTCATTTATTGTATTCACCAAATGTAACACGTTTTTTTATTTGAATAAACTTGTATTTGATTTGATTTGATGTCATCAAAATGGAAGTATTTTTTTTTTGTTACTTGGGCGACATAGGTCGCAACCATTTTGCCTAACTGCCTAGTGTTTCCCCAGTGATTGATTCATTTTGTTTTTAGTTTCACAGTCACCCAACATAATCAATCATAATATATTGCTTTACCTATCGCAGTGCATTTTTCGAGGGGCACCATCATACCATTTATTTCTTTCAAAACTAACTTCCCTAAATCAGCTCCTCAAATTGAAATCTCTTCTTAGTCAACTTCATTTTACATAAAGCGACAACTTTCTTGAGTGAAGGCTTTATCCTTGTCCCCAGCCCCCACCCTGGATCCGCCCCTGTCGCAAACATACTGTCTTCACGCTCTCCCGCTTGGTGGACTCGCTTGGCTGGAGTTGGTGCAGTTGAGGTGCGTGTGGTGCGTGCGCGCACGCGTACAACTTCAAAACAAATTAATACCAAAATGTATTTGACTGATAATTTAATTTTATTTACTCATATGTATTATTGTTGTTTTTTTGTTCTTATTTTTTTTAATATGTTTGTTCTTTTTGTTTTTGTTTTACCACATTCAGCACGAAGGAATCCCTACGATTTTCAATTAAATCAGACATATGTGAACATTTACATAGATGCATGTGTGTGTGTGTGTGTGTGTGTGTGTGTGTAAAGGACAGGCAATTCACACGCGCGTGTACATCAATAACAATTTGGCATTTTATATCAATTACAACAACAACAATAACAACAAAAGACACCAGGACAAAATCAGATTTGCACAGCAACACTTTGGCATATGAATACAAATTACAAACAGCGTGCTGTAGGCTGGTAGGCAGGCAGACAACAATAACAAATAACAAATAAAGAACAAGAGCAGCGTGTTTTATGCCATTTACAAATGAAGTATCTGCGCTACGCACGCAACTCTCGTTCCGAAGAAATCTCGCTGGGGCATTGGAGGGGTTAAGCGTGGATGGACTGGATAAATGGAAGTGAGGAATTTTCTTTTAAATATCTGCATAAACTATATATGTATGTATGTATATCAATTTACATAGAAACATACGTATGTATTGTAGAATTTATTTTTCCATTTTTTCTTCAGTACTTGTTTTTTTTGTCCCACCACACATTTGTTACGAAACAGAGAAACATGCATGCAACATCGATTGTGGCAACATTATGTCAGTCAAATGACGCTCACATTCTTTATTTCAATTTTTATTTTTTTTATTTTTTGTTGTCATTTTAGCAAATCACGCTGTAATCTCAGCTGTTGGTAATGCAGATTCGTTAATGTTTCTCGATTCGTATGTTAAAAATTTATGCAGGATATCAATGCGTTGCCAAAATACAAAAAAAAAAAAGGATAAAACATATACTCGCCCGAATTAGCGGCAAATTGCCAAATCATGATGACGTATCACCTTTTTTTGTATTTGGTTTTCTGCTTCTTTATTTATTTCTCTATTTCTTTAAAACCCCCCCTTCCACAATGGATTCTATGATGTAGTGTTTTTGGCATAAAGGGTTGTGTTTTAATTTCTGGTTTCCTTCTAGCAATGAGATTTCAATGAATAACTGTATGCTTGTGTGTTTGTGTGTATGTATGTATGTGTGACATACTGATTGATTCCTTTACGGGACAGATTTGGTTGATTGTGTCAGCCGCACAATCGGCGAATGTCAGTGGATTGACGAGGAAAAGTGTTGAGAACTTGATTAGTTACTTCTTTGTTTTTTAGCAGTTATTACAGTAGCGAAACAGTAAAATAGGCCTAACTTATTTACAGAGAAGTCAAGCGCTTAAAAATCATTAACAAATACCCGATCTAAGAATTTAGAATCAGTTATAACGAGGAGCGGATTATGGAATTGAAAAACTAGTGGCTAGAGATGGGCCTTGAAGTAGTGCTGAATATTTTGAATATGGAGTAATTAATAGCCTTTCAATTTTAATATCATAAAGCAAGGCGATTTTTTTGGTGAAAAAATAATTACGAGAAGCTTTGTCGTGGCAAATTAACCAGCCGGTGCTGCCCAATAGCTTTTGTTGGAATTGTAAGCGTAATATTTGTCTTAATATTTGTACTGTGGCAACACGATATATGAAATGTCATTTATTTTCTATCTCACATTCGTAGTTGTAAGCGTTCTACCTCACTCTGTACATTTGAATTCGTTGTCAGTTCTTATTAAACCTTTAAACTATTATGGCCCGTTCACATAGGACTTTTGCTTTGCTTTGCCTCAGAGTTTCGCTTTGACAGATAAGTTCAATACATGATGTTATATGAGTCCTGCTAAATACAAGGCGAGAAAAGTAAAGCAAAGCAAAGCGAAGCAAAATTATGGGCATCTCTCAACTTTTGTACGCTTTGGCGATCAGCTGTTATCATTTTCATTTTATTTTTATTTTGGCGAGCGTATACACACTACAGACACTCGCGAATTTCAAACATTAGTAGCATAACTACTACTACTTCCATCATATCAGTAAAATTAATTTTTTTATTCTATCTTTAAACAAAACATTCTGAACAAACACAAATCGCAACTCATAACAAACTACTAACGCAGAAACTGTCAAAGCGTTCTATGTAGCTGACCTTCTACGCCTCACGCTTTGTTGTTAAAGTTCGAACTGCCAAGCAACGCGAGGAAAGTTCTATGTAAACGGCCCATAAGTGTTCTACCTCACTCTGTACATTTGAATTCGTTGTTAGTTCTTAATAAACCTTTAAACTATTAACACTGCGTTTTACTTGCAAATAACTGCCCAATTTTTGAAAATGACAGTTCCACCACTGGTACCGAGGATGACAGAAAACAAAATTGCGCCTTTCACGCTGAGAGCAAGAGATAGTGACGTAATAATAGCTAGAGAAGGAGAGAGCAAAGAAAAAATTCTATAAAAGAAGAGGAAGAAGAGAATGAAGCGGACAAATGACAGCATTGTTTGCGTAAAATGCTTTTATTTCGTCAGCGAATTGGTGGATGCTGTCTAATGTAAAAAGAGAGACCTTGCTTTCTATCATTCTTGCACTGGTATGGAGTGGCATACTGTAACTAGAAATTTAATCGTACTATGTCATTAATTTTTTAATCGTTTTTAATTAGTGTTTCAAGAAAACATTTGCTTGAGTTATCTATTTTTAATTTGGGGTCGTTTTTAATTTTGAGTTATGTGTGACCCTACTGTCCCCTTTAGATAATGCTGCACAGGTAATAATTGGGGTACTCCGAATAAAATAGCTCCGCTACCTTCACTGAGAGACGTTCCTTGACATGGCGAATCGCGCAATAAAAATTATATTTTCCTTAGAAAAAATCACCAAAATCTGCAACCATCTGTCTTATATCCCGAATTCGGGAGCGTCTATACCTATATAATTCATACATTTTCAAGTTTTTGGTCTTCTCCTTGTAACTGAATTGTATTTTGCGCCGCTTTTACATCACCCATTCCCCTCTTCATAGAAAAATCGCATGATTGTTTTACGACTGCTTTGGAATTCTGACCCGATCTCTTGGCTTTAAAAGAATCATTCCGCAGGGAAGCCTAAAATGAGCGATTTTCATGAGTCTTTGTCTTTTATGATTTTTTTCTTTCTAAAATTGAACTGCACAAAATAAGTTTTTCAACACGAAATATCAAATAGATATTAAACTAAGCCCTTAAATGCCTCCTAACCACATATTCCTCGTAAACTTATTAAATATTGTGTTGACGTATTTAAGAGGATTACTTATTTACGCATTTAGTAAGCGTTTAGATGAGCACCCATAAAGTTTTCGCTACCTTTCGCTAGAGTTGCTGAGTAACGGGAAGGATACAGTTTCATTGTTTTCAGCCTGAAAGTATGCTTTAAAAAAATTATAACATTTTACGTGGATAAAAGAATATTGGATATCCTCATGTGACGGATGTTTAAACCTTACCAGGAAACCCACATTCGTTGGAAATGGAAAAAATGGTTTTACCTTAACCACCTAACACTGCACTTGAAGTTTTAATTGGCGCCCGGCGGGTAATATAAAGTGGTTGTGTTTTATGGTTTCAATTCTTTTGAACTGCTCCACTAGTATTCCCGTCCGGTACGTCAGTTCTCTTGCGAGTACAACGCCTCTTAGTTGACAAGTCATTGAAGGAGGTGATAGGAAACCAAGAGCCCAATTTTTCTTTCTTCTCTTTTATAATAAAGAACTGGATACACTTCTCGCCGAATGACCCTTATCTTTATTGTTAAGCCCTTAAGATAATAACTGCAATCGTTCAACCAGCTCATTCAAATTTACAAATAAAAGCAGAAATCTCAATGAAGACACTTTGTCCATATCTTAACTGAAGACTATTACCCGGGCCGTAAGCCATTTCAGAGCTAATAGTTCTTGCTCCCTAGTCGTTCCGATACATTTTAGATCATCACTGCCGCAATCCATGTTGAGTCTTATAGCTTCAATAGAATGATTTTATTTCAACCATTGCGAGAAGGAATTTGATTCACAATTGCAAAGCAGGCACTGCAGGACCTCATTATTTTTGCAGCTCTACGCCTCCATTTATTTATAGCCAATAAATAGCAGCTGATTTTTTCTTGAATTTTTATTCACATTGTGGGTATTTTGTGTGCCATTTTAGTCAAATTTTTGCAAGGACGAACTTCAAGTACTCACTCTGATCATATAACTAAATCATTTAATTAAAAAAAATGTTCAAAAAAATTATTTGGAATGAAGAAAAATACCTATCAAAATAAGAAAGTGGGAATGAAATAGCACAAAAAAATATTTACTACTTTTGGAGAAAACAGATCATTTTAACCGGGTATAATAAATTTTGAAGAAAACGTTATTTAATCGTGAGAAAATGACGCAATTTTAGGAAAAAATTACATTAAAATAGGGAAACTGTTTTTTAGGTTCTTTTGTTTTTTCAGTGTTAAGTTAATTTCGACTTTTATTAGCTTTGAATTGAAAGTTAACAGAATATTCGTAGAAATACAGTTGAGTCGGGAATCTTTTCCTTTTAAATTCATTTCATTAAATTCATTTTTGAATTCAAAAAACTCCAATATTTTAGTTTTTCTTCCCGTGCGTACTCCTCCCTGTAACGTCCCTGTTACGCTTCCACTTACACTTCCACTTCCAATTCAACTCAATAAAAATGTCATCGATCAGCGGAGCGCCTCACATTCCATGCATACAATTCACGCAACTGAGTCGCCAAATGTGCTTTATTTAATTTTATTTTTTCACGTTTCATATCCTTTTGTTAAACAACCCAAGATTCGACAAATTAAAATGCCAACATCTTCTTCTTCTTCACTGGTTATGTCGATTTTGAAACGAAAATGTAACGAACGAATGTCGAAAAAATGAAGATGGATCACTAGGAGCATGACTTCCGAAAAAAACGCAGCAAACGAAGAAAGGGATGGACGTTTGGGATAAAGGCAACATGGAATAAAAAAAGAATAGAAGGAGCAGCAATAGCGGCAACTATTGTAAGTAATATTTTATTATTGCCTTATATTGTGCGCAAATTGAATAAGCAATAATGTAAACTGTGCATACACAAAAAAACCAAACCCGAATAATACTCATACGCGTATAGCACGTGATGTGGCAGAAGTTTTTAAGAAACTGTGCGACTGCTTGGCTGAGAGGTGGAAAGGATGCATATCGGAGTTGTGGCACAAAACAAAGAGGAACCGCTGCGAAACGGTTGGCAGCAGTCGCCAGGAGTCGCATAGCGCCATTATCCCTGACAGCGGCATGATAAGGCAATTTGACTACCAACCGATCCACCAAACGCCAGGTCACTAAAACGAAGCGCCCCGCAGCAACAGCCAACTTTATTCGTTCATCATCTAAAAAACTCAGCCGTTCGTACGTGGACTAACTCACTTGAATTTTACAACCGTACTGTTGTTGGCTGTCAACATCGCACTACTAATAAAATGTAACTGTCAATCAGTTAGACCACCGCACAGTGGTATTTTGGTGGTATTTTGGTGACAAAAAATCCATTTTTAGACCATCTAATGATGTAGTTTTAAAAAGAAATGAATATATAAAGTTTACAATTTTCCGCCAAAAAATTAATATATTTTCTTAGAAAATGTTTATAATTTTAGTGATCTTTTTTTTTATTAAAATAAATTCTTTTCTTAACAGTTTGAAGAAAGAAATATAGTGTTTACGTACAATAACTAGTTCAAAAGATATGGTCGCTAGCCAGAAGTAAAACTTGTTTGAAGAAGTAGAAATTAATAAAGTAGTCGTTGTAATTGGTAGCAGCATTAGTAAAAATAGTAGTGGAAATTAGTAAAAATAGAGGTAGAAGGTAGTGAAAATAGTTGTTGAAATGAGAAATTAGAGAAAAGAGTGGTAGAAAGTAATAAAAGTAGTGGTAGAAATTAGTAAAAATAGTGAAAGACATTAGTAAAAATTATGAAAGAAATTAGTAAAAGTAGTGGTAGAAATTAGTAAAAATATTGGTAGAAATTAGTAAAAAATAGTAGTAGAAATTAGTAAAAAAAAAAGTGGAAGAATTAGTAAAAATAGTGGTAGAAATTAGTAAAAATATTGGTAAAAATTAGTAAAAATAGTAGTAGAAATTATTAAAAAAAGAAAGTGGAAGAAATTAGTAAAAATAGTGGTAGAAATTAGTAAAAATGGTGGTAGAAAGTAGTAAAAATAGTAGTAGAAATTAGTAAAAAAAAGTGGAAGAAATTAATAAAAAATAGTGGAATAAATTAGTAAAAAAGTCGGTACAAAGCTGTAAAAATTGTGGTAGAAATTAATAAAAATTGTGGTAGAAATTAGTAAAAATAGTGGTAGAAATTAGTAAAAATAATGGCAGAAACTAGTAAAAATTGTGGTAGTGGTAAAAGTAGTAGTAAAAATTAGTAAAACAAAAGTGGAAGAAATAAGTAAAAAAAATGAAATAAATTAGTAAAAATGGTGGTAGAAAGTAGTTAAAATTGTTGAACAAATTAGTAAAAATAATGAAAGAAATTAATAGGAATAATGGAAGGAATTAGTAAAAATACTGGTAGAAATTAGTAAAAATAGTTGTAGAAATTGGTAAAAATAGTAGTAGGATGTAGTAAAAAAAGTTTAGGAAATTAGTGAAAATAGTGTTAGAACTTTGTAAAAGTAGTGAAAGACATTACAAAAAAGTATTAATAGTAGTAACGGGCGCATATCACCGCGCGCACGGCCGAACGTTGCACTTTGCTCGTTGCTACTAGAGAAGAATAACACGCTAAAAAACTTTTTTCCAGATTGCGGGCCATTTTTTTCAAAACGGAATATTATTTAGCGTGAAATGTAGTATATATGGTTTTTTTATGTCGAAATAAATCGCAGAAGACATTTTTTCTTCAATTTGTTATAAACAAATATATAAACAATTGACTCAATTTTTTTATTCGGAAAAATTACACGTAATCTATATTAAATGACGATTAAAATGGCGGTCGAATCATCTAAATCGGTCTGATAGATCGTTCGTAATTGATCTTTGAAAAAAAAAATTACGAAAAACATTTATTAACAATATCTTAAACAAAAAATTTTTTTTTAGAAAATCCAACTGGGTTTTTCTTTGCATCATAAATGCCTACAGGAAAAATGAAAACACGAGCAAAAATAATTTTTCACCGCATTCAGGTGATCCGTTTGAGAAATTCTAACCCTGTAGCGAATTTGATGCAACTTTCATTACGCAAAGAACGTAAAATAACTGCCGCTAAAGATGTTTTTCTTAAAAAAGATCATTTGCAGTGCTTCTATAAAAGTATAGTGGCTCTGTTTTGCTCGGTCTTACCATAAATATGTGAAATATGAAAGTAACTTCTTGTGACTTTCGTGAAAAAATTCGCCGTATATCATGGTTTGTTAAAAAAATTTATAAACTTTCAAACAAATACCACAAAAATTTTAATGCCCTTTTTTTTGGTTTTTTACTTACTGCGGCTTAAAGGGATATTGAATATAATTTGAACTCGGATAATGCTCATTCGAATACATTACAAATCTCCGACTACAGCGGCCCATGCGTACCATCCTGGACTCCTAAAGCATAGTTTGGTACCTCCGTTCCTTCTAGAGAGCATAGGAGGGGAGCATACAGCCAAGAATTTTAGCCGCGCGACCTTTGTAAAGGAGGTGAATATTTACTCGAATATTGGTTCAATATCTATGCGATAGAAAGTGGTTATGGATTACCTGGCTTCTCTTTCGAGAGCTTCGGAGTACTTCCTCGTCAAGATAATGTGAGCACTCGCGCATATTGTATCCCAGTTGATCCCATTTGAAAAAAAATTCCTTAAGCAGTGGAGTTATTCTGCCTACCTGTCGGCTGCTTCTCAATTAATGGGCCGGCGATCAGCTAAGCCAAAAGTAGATCGAAGGAAGTCTCGGAAACTTGTACGGCTATCCAAGCCGCATCTCTCCAATCCATGCGGCTCGCTTCAATATCAACACTAACACTCATAACTTCCAGCTCAGTAGCCCTACATTCGCGAGACTAAATCTCAGGTATATAAATCTCAATCTCCTGCGAACATAGTGAGAGTGGAGATTAACCAGCTTCATTGTTTCATAACAAGCACGCGTCACTTTGCAGATTACAATTGAAAAATTGGCACTCTATGTAATGTACTATGGTGTCACAATGGACATCAAGGAATCTTGATGAGCTCAGAGGAGCAACCACTTTTAAGTCTAAAACAAACTTATATGCTGAGTTTCGTTACCGTATATTCCTTTATTATGCATAAATTAAGACATACATTTAGAAATGTTTACTAAAGGTACAAGATAGATACTGGAGCTCTTGTTAAACGAGCAATTGTCTAATATTAGGTTATTCGATTAGCAAAAGTTGTGTTGAAAAATAGTCGACTTCACATAATCCTTTGCTTTCGGCTTTACCTCGATTAAACATCCATAAACAACTAGCCGACTAACTGCTACTTTTCGATTTTTTGATTCCTCGTTTTCTTTCTATAAAAATTTCGGTTTTCGGGCCACACAATGGTGAGCGGTAGTCGAAAGTAGGGCTGTGACTATCCGCATATTCGAATATCCGGTTAATATTCGTTGGTGCAACTGTACGGACATCCGGATTTTCGAAAATCTGGTTAATATTCGAATTTCAAAAAAAATCAACGAATTGATGAACAATAATAATAAACTATAATAATAAACAATAACCACTTTTCCGAACGAATTGAATATAGGAAATCGTGAATGTTGTTTGGTATAGCGGTTTGCAGAATTCTTGGTACAAATCAGGATATCTGAATTTTCCGTTTAAGTATAAGTATACCCTAATATTCGGATTATCTAGAAGTTGAAAAATTGGAATGGAACTCCCAGCCCTAATCGAAAGTGGATGGCGAGTGGAATGCTAGCTATTTGGTTATTTTCAAAGTAGCTGCTCGATTAGTCGAATAGACGAATTTTACCAAGGTCTCTAATAGATACCCTTAGAGAGTGGATAATTTCAAACATTTTTGGATCAGTTCTTTACGAATTTAAACTAAACATCCACAGAGGGAGAGTACCATCTAAAAGTCCTCTAAAACAGAACAACATTTAGTGGATTTCTCTATGATTTTTTTTCCAATAAGAAGCTCTTCTTATTAATTTATTTTATTTATAATTTTTTTCAATAAAATCTAGTAGATAACATGTGAAACTGAGATGAAAACCTCTTCAATATAATTAAGATGGGAATGTTGGTTTTCATTAGAATCTTCTCCTAATTTTAATAAGCCGGAGATCACCACATCGCCTCATTAGATTTCTTCCATGACTCCACCGGCACTCGAACCCACAACCTACTACTTGCTGGGCAAGTGCGTAGCCAATGGACCACAGTCGGCTTGTGAGCTGCTGTGGCTTTTCACTTTCCACTTTCCTTAAATCCATATTATGAGGAGGAGATGTGGTGATCTCCGAAATAGCTTTAATTTCTACCACTCCTGACTGCTGTTGTCTTTTTTCCAAAAATTAATATTGTCATTGCTGAAAACATTTATTTCATTTTTGAGGTTTTTGAGACCTTATTCCAAAGCGAATTCATATAAGGTGAAGTTGATTTAGCAGCTGATTGAATTCGCTATCGATTTTCTAATGAAAATTTTTCCATTTTGTCCTTTCTCGCACTCATTGGCCATCACCGTTTTTTAAACGTCGATCTCTTTAATTATAGGTGAACTTTTTAGTTCGATGTAGGTATATGCAAATTTTCAGAATCCTTGGAGTCCTCGCCTCATTTTTTTCCCAAAAAATCGCATGATGCCTTGCCACTGTGTGCCGGTACACGTGTCGGTCAATTTTTAACAGAGTCCACCATCGTTTGGTATCGATGAAATTTTGATTGATAAAAAAGATGTACGACGAATCCATAGTTGTTCACATACGAACACGTACGCATACATAAACATATATGTAGATATATATGAAGCCATAGAAATCACTTTGAAAACTATGCATTACTTAATCTTTGTACACATTTATGTACATATGTATGTACTTACACATAGATATGTATTTATTTATTTATTATGTTCTACAATTACGAAGCTGTTTAAAATACACTCTCAAATCAAAGTCTCTTTGTTGGTTTGAAATCTTGGCGCTTAAGTTGGAAATTTTCGCCAAGTCATGGCGCCGTCATAAACCATCTCCCCCCACGCTACAGCTCGATTGCAAAGAGGTCTGACCGTACCCTTTTCGTACGTATGTATGTACATATATGTATATGTATCTATATGAAATATGTATATGACGTATTTAATTCATTAGATTTTTAGAGTGCATTAGTTTAGGAAAAAGTGTTTACTTGTTGTTGTGTTAGCATGAATTTTGTGTATTAATCCGTACAAGTTGGCTGATGCAGCCATTGGAAATGATTGAAATTAATTGATTTTTAACATGGCCGAAGAAAAGAGTCAAATCCATACAATTTTGAACTGAAATATTGCACATGAACTTGTGGGAAAAATACTCAAAAAAAAGTAGTTTTTTTTATGTGAAAACAAAACAGGTCTGATAGCGTAACGAAAGTCTAACGAGTATGATGTATATTGCGACAACCCTTGTTATGTTTGGTTTCGAGAAGTTTGCTAATTTGTACGTCGTTTTTCTGGTATAAGTTATTACCGTCTAAATCTACCCGTCTTTCTCTTTGCCGCTTCATGATTCCTATAATTTTACTAAAGGTAAAATTTAACAATTATTTTTGTCCCCCACTCCATAATTGCCGATTACGGTTAGTTGGGCGCAGTATGCCATTCGAGTTTAGGGAAGCCTAGTTTATTTTTGGAATGCACAACGTAATCAAACGATGCTAACGCTTAGAAGTCTCATTCTCATGACTAAGTTTTCTTAAGCTTCTTTCCTTTGAATCCCATGGCGTATATTCCCTTTATTTTAATAATCTAATTTTATTTACTTTTTGAGCTAGGGTTGCCCCTTTCCAAGGCTTTATTAAAACTCTTTCGAACAATACCCACATTTTAACTAGTTTGTCACTAATATCGTAAAAACTAAATTGAGTTTTAAACAGATTTCAAACATTTCAAAATATTTTGAAAATATATATTACAATACTTGACTTCATTACTGAACCTCTGTCAGTTCGAACCAGTATAGTAGAATTTCCGTTACCTTATTAATTGAATTGAATTAACGGTCTTTAAAAAGTGGCAACCCTTATACAACAATTCTTCGTACAAACTCTTCTTTGATAAATTCGCCTTGATTGTGATAGTTTCATATTTTGCTGCGAACACGTCGAAGCAGCATATGAAATGCCTGCAGTAAGATCAATGCAAGTCCGAAATTTAGGCGAGGGTTGAGTAGAAAATGCAATTGGACACAACCACGTACCACCCGATCCGGGTGATTAATCATTGAATGGATTACAAATTAAAATGAAAGTAATTAGCTTTATCGGTAAGCTAATTACTATTAATAATAATTATTTTACAGCACTGGTATTTATAAATGCTGAACAGCACTCATTCGTTTTGGCATCGCAAAAGAGGGCGCAGAGCCATTCTCCTTGCTATGGCGTGGAATTCATTGGCATACGAGTATCAACATTTCGTACCTCAACTTTCTTGCATGCTTTGCCATTGTGCATACTTCTGCAAATATCTCGTGGAATCTGTTGCCTTTATCGTCGCTGCGGATCATTATAGCATAGAGAACTGACCAGTTCCACAAGGACGCGATGGAGTATATTGCTGGTATGGAGTCCATACGCAATACTTTGATGAATAGTCGAAAGGCGGGTTAATAAATTCTAGTTGAGCTTTTGCTATTATTTCCAGAAGCAATTTTTGTAAAACTGAATGAGTCCGAAATTTATTGCCGCCAAAATTATATACATACATGAAATGCTTAACGCCTCAATAGTTTCCCTCATGCCGCAAAATATAAAACAACTTTTTTTTGCAACTTTAAATAAATCTTCAATGTACTGGAAATAGTGCCCAAAAAGTTAAAAAAAATACTACTCATTTTTCCCTCTTTCTCTACTGCTTCAAATGCATGGCCGCATTCGGCATGCAGAAAATGTGAGGTTATGTAAGTGGCATCGCCTTATTTCATTACACCATGTTACTGTACGGCTGTTTGGAAAAAGTCTTTTATAATCCCTCTTCATAAAAGCGGCAATAGTTCTTCGATTGAAAATTACCGTGGAATAGCAAAGCTATCGGCTATTCCAAAACTATTTGAAGCAATTATTACTAATCAGTTAAAATATACGATCTCTTCATCAATCGCAAACTCTCAGCACGGATTTTGTAAGGGCAAATCAACTATTACCAATTTACTGGAATTCACAACTCATGTTTCAAATGGTTTTAGAGAAAATATTCCAACAGATGTTATATAGACCGACTTCAGTAAAGCTTTTGACAAAGTTTGTCACCCCTTACTCATCCGCAAACTTGATCTGCTGGGCTTTCCACCCTCTCGCCTCCGCTGGATTTCTTCTTATCTACATGATAGATCTCAAATCGTTATATTCAAAAATGCCAATGTCATTAATGTTACTTCGGGAGTTCCCCAAGGCAGCCATATAGGCACGATTCTGTTTTTGTTATTCATAAATGATATTACTACTGCAATAAGATATTCGAATATACCAATGTACTATGCTGAAGATGTAAAACTTTTTAAATCATACGCTTCGATTGAAGAAAGAAATTTATTACAAATAGATATTAACAAATTAGTTGATTGGTGCAACATAAATTATATGCCACTTAACCTTAAAAAATGTAAATTTATGAGTTTTCACGAAGAACTATTCAGCCAGCTTCTTACACAATAAATAACTATACTCTGGATCAAGTGTTTGACTTTGTTGACTTGGGAGTTACAATGGATTCCAAACTTAATTTTAATAGTCATGTTAATGCTATAGCTAATAAGGCTAGAGGGATATTTGCCTTTATAAAACGATGGTCAAAAGAATTCAAGGACCCATATGTAACAAAGGCTCTTTTTACAACTTTAGTAAGACCTATGCTTGAATACGGTTCGATAGTTTGGAACCCACGTTATCAAGTTCACATTGATCGGCTGGAATCAATTCAAAAACAGTTCTTACTTTTTGCCCTAAGAGACTTTAGATGGGATTCCCGGCTTAATCTTCCTCATTATACTGATCGTTTGAAGCTCATAAATCTTCCTACTCTTTCCAACCTTAGAGAAATGCTAGGCATAATATTCATTACTAAACTACTCACAGAGTCTATCGCAAGCACATTTCTTATTGCCGAAGTTAAACTTAATGTTCCTTCTCGGATTTCAAGACACTTTAAACTTCTTTATTTAAAACAGTGTAAAACCAATTATGAATTAAATGAACCTTTCCGATGTTTGTGTCAAGATTTCAACTGTCCTTCCAGCACTTTTGATATTTCGGACTTACTTTTCACCATAAAAAGAGCTGTACTGTCCTTTCTCAATAAATGATTAACGGCGGTATAATATATATTTGATTCAGCTGATCAAGTTTTTTTTCTGTAGCTGAGCAGTTTTGGATCTCGACGCTTAACAAACTTTTTCCTTTTAACAACTCGGCACAAAAAATTATAAAAATAAAAAAAAAAAAGATCCGTACGTCATGCGGGCTGTGCCCCTCGTGTCGGTTGGGCGGGAAAGAGGGTAACCGTTGGGCTTATTATTATTATTATTATTATTAAGAACTACTATGTATATTGTAGCCGAGTGTGTAGCGTGGGTACGCTAGATTCGGTCGCCACTCGGCAGGCAATGGCAAACCTCCGAATGTATTTCCGCAATGAAAAAAAAAACTTCTAACAAAAAACCATTCGCCGTTCGGAGTCGGCGTTAAACTGTAGGTCCCTCCCCATTTGTGATACAACATCAAGACGCACACCACAAATTGTAGGAGATGTTCGGCCAAAATCGCTTAAGCGGCTATAGCGCCAATTAAGCAAGTGAGTGAGTGTATTACTATAACAAATCTTTCAAGTTTAAATCAGGATTTCTCTCGTAAACTATATTATATTTATAGGACAGTTATATTATTTACTTCCTTTTATTCGAATATCGGTTTTGCTCATGTTAGAAAAAAGCTAATTCCTGTAGAATTTCGCGACATTAAATGAAACAGATATTGGTTTATATTTCCGACAAAAACCAATTTCGATTCGAATGCTGCGACATCCCCGATTATTATTATTTTTTCGTGAAAGTTATTTGGGTAAAATGCGTTTAGATTACTTTAAAAATCGCAGCGGGATAGATTTTGGAGATATTTTTTTAGGGATTTTGAAGTTGGGGATTTCATGTTCAACAATTGCTTTTTTTTTGCTCAGGCAGAAGTAGTCTCTTGTTAATACAATCTATTACTTTACAATAGTAAAATCCTATAGGAGTAAAAAGAGGAATGTTGGGAATCAATTAATAATAAGGGCGTTCACACTCGCTTCGGAAGTTTTTGTAAACTGCAAGTTGGTACTCGTTAATTTTATCAATTCTGATTGACCTTTTCTGCTTATTTTGTTTAATCTGGTAAACTGCGTTTATCAGCAGCTGGTTCGTAGCTGTTGCCCCATAAAAAAATTTATAAATAAAAAAAAATTTTAGCCGAAAATTTAACGAATTTTACTCACTTATATGCCTTAGGTATTTCAGCTGCGGACAGATTCAAAATTGAATGAATATTTAACAGCTTATGGCCATTTATCTCCTACCAGAAAAATGATCAAAATAACAAAATACTAAAACATTATACATGGGGAAAATAACCTAACACCTGGTTACCGAGAACCAAGCTCGGATTGAAGACCCTAAATATTTTTTTTTGCATAATTAAACTTTGGAAACTCTAACATGGTTGTTTTGAGTTTCGGGATTTTTTAAGCTGTCCATTTTATGTATGGAGATTGCATTTCTGCTGATTTTGAGCCTGTCCCAACCACCATGGGCACTTAAAATTTAGAGATTTCGTGTCACTGCGCTAAGGACGGAATTTCATTTCCTTCAATTTTTGGGAAAATATTCATATAAGGTTGCCTCAAATTTCTAGAGCACTTAATCGACTAACCGACTAGCAAAATTTATTTTTAAAAAAAGTTGACTTTACAAAATCGACTAAACGTTTCCCTTCGACTTTTTGTTTGTGGATGTTAACAAAACTTTTTTTCAACTATAATGAAAGTTTTATGAATTTGTTGTAAGTCACTATTCGAATAATTTCGATTAGTCGATTTTCAGACTACTCGACGGTGAGCTCTTAGACGAAAGTGAACGATTAATCGAATAGCTGACTGACGGATGAGAAAATAGTTGCTAATCGACTAGTCGAGCAATCGGTTAGTTGATTTTTAATAAAAGCTCTACAAATTTCTCACACAATAAACTGTTTGATAGAAACCACTTATTAAAAAAAGAAAAATAAAAAAATACGATTCCAGGTGAAAATGATATGCAAATATTAATACTATTTTCATTATATGCGCTCGGTTGGCCCTTCTTTGAGCTATTGAATTGATGAACAAGGGGAAAAGGCGAAGTCTTTCAGAAAAATATAATTTTATTTTCAAATGAGAAGAATATCTAAATAGGTTCTTTATTTTAATATCGAACGGAAAATAGGGTTTAAAAATAATTTGATTGTGATGCTTTTTGATAGACAATTTGACGTGTATGAGAATTAAATAGTGAGTCTTAAAGGACAATAGAAAAAATATGCACTTTTCAAAATTATGTAGCCCGCACACACATACATAGACATACATAAGTACAGTTATGTAAGGAATCGCCTAAATGCAAAACTTCATGATGTATTGTAAAGAGGGTTTACTAAAGTTACATTAACAAGAATTTCACGAACAATATATTTCGAAATTCGAATTAATGCAAAAGTGAATTAATCTCCACTTCACAACCCTAAGCAATCGAAATTTCTTTATTTTCTGCTTATTTAACTAGTCACTAATCCAGTGCAATGATGCTAATTAGACAGAATTAATACGAAGCAATATAAAAGAAAATCATAAACTTAAGAATTCGACATGAACTCAAACTCGAGTGGCATTCAATTTATTGAATTCTGCACGTCTTCTGATCTACTGCAGCAACAATAAAAGGAGGGGGGGGGGGGGGGGGGGGGGGGGCGAGGAGAAACGAGTGAGTAGGGTTGGATGATTGTACAGAAACTGCGTGCGTATGCAGACTTTCATTGCTTACTGTATGAAGAAATGTACCGAGCGACGTCATTTGATATTATTGCGCTAATTCGATACTTTTCTACCACAATATATTCAATATTTTTTCAACTAAATATAATTTGCCCTCCCAGCTATTTTTGTTGTTGTTGTTGTTGCTCTATTTATGTAGCTAACATCAGCGCTCCCGCTGTCCATTTTTATTTTTTTTTACATAATTTTTCATAATTTCATTGATTGCTTGCTTTATTTCTAAAAACAAAAAAAAAAAAAAACAATACAGCCAATGACAAGAACAAACCCCATAAGAAGCAATGTAAGTGTGGATAAAAAACTTAGACAAAGAATTTTACTTGAATGCAATTCGATATTTGTGATTTGCTTATAGAATCCACTCGTGCGTCATCCCTTTTATATTTTATATATTCTCTTCGTTTTTTTTCTGCTTTTTTTTTTGCTTGCATCAAATGCGTCGAAGGATGCTTGGCAAGAGTAGGTTGGCGAGTATCTATGAGATACTTTTTGTTTTTTTTTTTGCATCCGTTTAATTAGTTCATAAATATTTTCAGTACCTACATATGTGTTGTAGTAAATATATGCTTTTAAGTAAATGCATCTACCATATGCACATAATATTCATTTACTTGTACTTGCATGTGTGTGATTGAGTTTGTATGGTGATTTGATATCTACGGGCCCAATACGTGCTTTAAATTGCCGGATGAGCTCAATGGAAGGCAAGCTAAGTAGGTATAGTTGAAAATGAGCTTTTTATACCCAATACTTAAGTGCTCTGGTTTTGGAAAATTTCTAATTATGCAGTATGTACAATGAAATATTTTGAAAAAATTTGAAAATACTGTTGTTTTCTTCAAATACATTCGTAGATTAAACTGTACTGCTGAATTCGAATATGATCCCGATTTCCACCTCCCCTGGCAATTTTCAAATATATTCGTTTTAAAAAATTTCCAACTGTATTTCAGAGACACGTTTATGTATTTCAGAAAACAATCAATCTATTTTAGAAAAACTCAAATGTGTTTGTAAAAATAAATTAAAATATAATTACGTCGGAATAATAATTGTGAATTTAAATATAATTTCCTTTTCTTCACTATGTCCATTTTGGATTTTTTTGAAATTTGTATGTACTTTATGAAACACATTTAAGTCTTTCTGAAATACATTTGTGGTTTTCTGAAATACATTTGGTCTTTTCTGAAATGCGTGCAAATTTTTTTGAAATATATTTATGGTGTTCTGAAATAAATTTACATTATCTGAAATACATTTGCGCTTTTCTGAAATACATTTACTTTTCTCTGAAATACAGTAGTAGCAGTGTAATTTCAAATATTTAATATTTGATAATCTGAAATCCAAATATTCGATTAGTTTTCGTATGCTAAATATTTAGCTTTTTTATTGCGTGCGCACATACTAAAGAGTAGTAAAAGAGCGGGTACTTTTCGAACTTTTAAAAATCTGTAATATAACCCCACATTTACACTAAAGAAACCAAAGAACGTTGATCAAATTTTTCTTCTTTTGACGTAATTTTCTCTTTAAATTGCGATATTTTCTACTGAATGACTGAAAATACCTTCAAAATTAATATAAACCCGCATAAAATGAAATCTGGAATGTAGTACTGTGGAATCCATTTATAACGACTGCCAACATATGAACTAACATTTCCTTTCAAATATATTTTCCTTTACACAAGTATATAATACATACATATATAATTTCTTTTAAAATATATACACATATCCATACACAGAAAAAACATAGAACCTAAGAAAATGTTTTGAAGTAATGTTTTCCTCAAATTGCGATACTTTCTACCGCTTTAGTAAAGGTTTCATTAAAATGAATAAAAGCGTACATAAAATTAAATCTTTTTTAACCAAAAGTAGAAAATATTTCTTAAGAGCAATTTCATTATCATCTTCTTTTTTCTGATAGCTGTTTGATAGTTTTGATAGCTCTACAACCCAGATAATTCTTTTTTGAGTTATAAAAAAAACCACATGAAAATGGTGGGCTAATCGTAATACAGTCATTGCTTTTCTTTTGTTTATTTGTTAGTAACCGGACAATTTATTCATAAATTATATCGCTTAAGCGGTTGGTCGCTTAAAGCAGAGCCGTATTAAACGGATTCATTTTCATAGTAATTTGTGTGAAAATCAAACATGAGTCATTATAAACAGACTCCACTGTAGCTGTTTTTCCTCAATCCAGATAATTATTTTCCGTTTTTTGAGTGTGTTAATTTACCGAGCAAAATCATTGTACTATTTTCTTCTGGAATCTTTTACTGCTGTTACGTTTCCTTGTTCTGAATGTTAGCAATTTACATATTTGTATAAATACGTTTACCGTTTTTAGTTTATGCTCCCGAGTCAGTTTCAGTTTCTTGCTCTGTCAATCGTGTTCCTTGTGGTTTTTAAGTATATCCATTCTTTTGTGTAGTCTAACAGTGTGCCTTTTTTTTCCAGCGCTGCTGTTTCCTTTATTGAGAGTATTTTTCCCAAAAATAATGAATAAAAACTATGCACCACCCGTAAGCAGAATTAAACTTTGGGTCTTTACATTTTGAGGCACTCAATATTTTATTTTATCTAACTGTTGGCTGGTTGGTTGTAGCGTCGCCAAGGAAAAACCTAGGACCCGATTAACGCTTGGGATATATTTTGCTACGCCGATTCTCCTAAAACCGGTTTTTTCTGCTAAAGTGATCCCTAATTTCCAAACCAATTGGAATTGTTGATGCATCTGCTAATGTTTTTAATTGTGCAGCTAAAGATATTCTTCATTTCACTCGCCAGAAAAATCCTAGTGTCTGCTGTCTACTACCTGCGAGCCAAGGCCGCACACTCGCAGTTTTTCTACTATTCTTGATATTGCAGCGCCAACATGGAGTGTTGTATGGGATGCCCATCTTGGCCGCATGTTCGTCAATGTCCCGTTATCGTGGCTGTCAGTCTGTATACTTATATATCTTTCCTTGATCTATTTAGTAGGCCCACTTTTCTTGATTTGTCATAACTGGGCCAGATTTCCTTCGCAATTTTGCAAGTGCTCAATCTGTTCCATTCGTGAGAACTACAAATGGGAGTTTTCTCTTTATTATAGCTAATGGCTTCCGCCGTGAATACATCAAGACTAGCTCCGGCTCTGATCAATTCGTTGCCCCTCTCGTTGTCGCATTTCTTCCTATGACCAGAAGCCCAGACGAGAGAGATTTCCTTTAAGCCGGCTGCCATGCTCAGCGCCCGCTTACAATCCTTAACCATCTTAGATGTGGTCATTGGTGAATTAAATGCTTAAAGTACTGCTTGACTATCTGAGAATATGTAGGCTTTTTGTGTTCCATAGCGGTTTGGTGTCAGCACCCTGCAGTAGTTCTTGATGTCTAACGCCTCTGAGATGCAAAGTCAGTTAACCGGAACGAGAGGGAGACGTCTAGCTTATCTGAGAACACTCCCGCGCCTACTCCGCTGTCCATTTGTGACCCACTCGTGGGTGTAGATTGCCGTGCTGCTCTCCTCGGCCACTCTCCTCCTACTCCAGCCCCGTCTTGAAGGGAACGCTAGCTTCAAGTTTTGCATAAAAACAAACGATGGAGTTGCTAGGGAATATACGAGCTAAGGAACATACGAATGTTTCGGAGGTCAAAAGAAGCACAAACTAGTATTAGATACCTTTGTCCGCCGTTAGGGGCTGTTCACCCTGAAAAATCTGTGTACATGACATCGAGCTGGGTGTTGCTTTATACCTTATGCCGATTTCTCAGGGAGAAACACGTTTTGACAGTTTCAGATAGAAGATTTCACATGCTCGTATATTTTTTTCGTTATGATACTAGTTGTTACCCGCGACTTCGCCTGCCTTGCCCTAGTTTCCAAACCAATAAATTTGCAGAGGATTTGTAAAGGCAAAAATGCAGCTTCGATAAATTTAAAAACAATGTATCGTAGTCACAGAAAATATGAAGCCGACTTTAAAGTTAGTATCAATTTGTTGATATAATTTTCAATGGGATATTTGCCAATTATAGCTGCAACTCAATTAGGGGCCAACTTTATCTAGACTACGACTAAAGGTAATTGTTTTTAACTACACAAAGTTGACTGGGTTTAAACTAAGTCGAACCATAAATATGGCTTTTTTGAAAATCTCGCCAACAGAGTAATTTATTGTATTTTTAGATATGTACATCTATTTTCCATACGAATGTTTCTGATAGCACCCCCATTATACGTTTTTAGTTTCATCAAAATCGAATCATAAATACGGATTTTCTGCATAACATTGGCCCTAGCGCCACCTAGCGCATTTTTATTGCACCGTCATCATACAATTTTAATATCATCAATATCGGGCCACAAATAGGGATTTTCTGAATATCTCGACTCATGCGCCATCTATCGGATTAAAATATAGCCTATGTCCGCAGCACGCAGCTACGGAATATACTGCCCAAATTTGATTGAAATACATACGTTACGTACGTTTATCAGTTTTGAGCCAAGCTGTAACAAAAAGAAACGTTGGGTACAAACGAATTACTTGAATAATAATTTTATGCACGCATACCATTACACATATGTATGTATATGTCTGTATGTATTGGTTGCATATCTTTAAGTGCTAGTAGCTCCAACTGTCACAAGTAATTACAATATTTCACCGTTACTAAATATTAAGAATTTTTGCAGCAGTCTTTTTTTCTTTTTTCGGTTTGGTTTGGTTTGGTTTTCTTCTCTGGTATGAAATTACGTTCACCGTTTTGTTGGTAGCTGCTATTTGCAGTACAATAACAACAACAACAGCTATTCCATGTGAGTATCCGTAGTGACCACACATTATGTTCGTGAATTATGTTATGATATTGTTGTATTTTTTTCGGTTCTCTACGGTCAGCCATACATTTGCCTATCAAAACAAATTTCGTACTCTATATATTTTATTATTATTACCAGAATGCAACTTCTTTATGTTGCAAGATGTGCAGGATCGAAAATCATTTACGTTAAACAGGTGATAACAGCTGTTGTGTGGAAAGGTGAAAGAAAAAAATTTTAACAAACCAAAAGGATACTACCTTGGTCTCTCAGATTTACATTACATTGGAAATCAATTATGAGACTTTGTTGACAGTTGGTGCTGACATTAATATGCTTGGGAAAGAAAGCAATAAAATATATTGCACATAAATTATTCGCTTTTATGTGGGAAGTGAAAACATATTGGGTACAAATTTATGTTTACCCCGCAATCAAGAGCAATGAAGTACAAGCTTCGACATTTCCACTAGTATTCAAGAAATATTGCATTTATTGAGGCTCTCAACGGCGAATTCATAACAACTCACTCAATAAGAAACTACGTGCCAAGCTACAAAGGTTATGGGCTACCCAAATTAGATTTATCGGACATAGTAAACTTTAATGCCATTAAATTGCGGGTTTTTCGTTCCCTACGTAGAAAAAATATTAAATTATTTCATTTTGTTACAATGGTATGGAAAAACAAGTTCAGCTCAGTTCAAGTTCGATTAGAAAACCGAAATGCATAAAAGTGAGCACCCAAGTCCGTTTAAAGTTTAGATAAAAGTCACCGGTGGAAATCAAACAAGGTCTGGTTGCTGTCTACGGATATTCCTCCCCTTCGTATTCCCTCATGAAAATAGTAAATTTGTTTTAGTCATGCCTGGACGTTCAAAAACAACAGCGCATAGGAACCTACCTGAAGACCAGGGCGTGAATAAAGTTAGTAGAAGGTGGGTTCTAAAACTCGTTTACCCTATTCATAAATGAGAATCTGTGCAGAAAGAAGTTTTGGTTTCAATTGCTCCTGCTGTTATTTTTGATGTTCTTTATCGCGAGGAGTGCCGTCGTCCGAGCTTACCGCGACCAAAAATATGAAAGGATTCCCGATCTCAGAAAAAGATTACGGCCACAAGCTTTTGAGATCCCAAAACAGCAATAATGGGCATTTATTATAATTCCCTTCTACCTCAATTGCTATGTGCTTTCAAGAAAAAAGTCGGGGAAACTTATCGCGATAAGTGCTGTTGCTTTATGACAACGCGCCGATCCACTCGTTGGGCTATCATTAACGAATGAGGTTTCACTGACGGATGGTAGGGACCATACTTCACAAAGACTCTCGACTCGGTCACAATCGACTATTATTTTTCATCTAAATTGAAATACAACTTGCGAAGAAAAAAGATGTAACACTGATAATGAAGTGAAGTCAGCCGTTGTGGTAATTTTTGTCGGCAAAAAATCAGACTCTTTCTTTTATGAGTCTAAGACTCCTAACAAGTGGGCTGGCGTTTCATCAGGCAACCCTTAAAACCTACAGCCCGCTTCTTCAGCTAGCCCCATCTTACAAAGATGGTATCTTAGTATGAGTTCTTAACTTGGCCACAATCGACTGCTATTTTTCATCTAAATTGAAATACTACTTGCGAGGAAAAAAGATGTAACACTGATAATGAAGTGAAGTCAGCCGTTGTGGTAATTTTTGTCGGCAAAAAATCAGACTCTTTCTTTTGTGAGTCTTAGACTCATAACAAGTGGGCAATCACACAATACATGCTCTGGCGTTTCATCAGTCAACCCTTAAAACCTACAGCCCGCTTCTTCAGCTAGCCCCATCTTACAAAGATGGTATCTTAGTATGAGTTCTTAAACTCTCCCGTTTGAGATTTAGAAGTCGTTCAGAGATCTTACAAGAGGGAAATACATATGAACATCTTGGATTCCCTTTTACCCTTTGCATTACGCCATCTTCTTATTAGTAAGCGCAGTGTAACACTTGAATGTTCTACAGTAAGATTCTTGACCAAACAGACGTCGTTAGGCCACAAGTTTTGCGAGATTCTCTGCCTTTTCGTTGCATTCAAACCCCTCGCGCCACGAAACCCCCCACAACGTTACCATACTGCAGATAGCTAGTGGGTTCGGAAGAGTTTTGCAGTCATCCACAAACCTCGATATCGTAAAGTATGCGTCTAAGGCCCCTTTAGAGCAGCTTGACTCTCCGATATAATATGTATTATGGGCCGATTTGCCCTTCTGCGAAGGCAGTCGCGTGCACTGAGCTCACTTGCGTAAACCTCCGCTTGGAAGATGGTTGGGTAAAGTGCCCATTGGCAGACTGTGCTGAAACTTTCCCAGCCTCAGTACTCCCATCGTCCTCCAGCTTGAATCAATCAGTGTACCACACTTGGGATCCTTCGAAGATACATTGTATTATCGCAGCGCAGCAATCCGTTTCAGGAATTATTAACTTGTAGTGCTTTCGGAAGGATAAATTTGGTAGTCTGACATCCGAGCATTTGATGACGGGATAACCAAGAACCGGGATAAGTATTCCCATGTGACCCCGAAAGTGCTATGTGGGTAGGGTAAGCGCAAAGCTCCCAAACGAGCCTCCATATCGATGGAAAATCGAGAGGGGGCAATCCCTGTTATAATAACGTCAAGAGCGTTCGATGGGCAGGTGCGCATGGCTCCTGGGATTACCACACAAAGCATACGGTGGAGCTTATCCAAATCGTTAGTATATACTTTACAACTTTATCAAAGCCACCACGACGATAACTCAAAGTAATAGTAATTTTTATAAGAAAAGGGCAAAAGTTAACGAATACTGAACTACAACGATACCGAACTCGGTAAGTTTAGGTAGGGAAATGCATATTTTTTACATATTTAAAAGTCAGAAAATAATTACATTACTAATTTTTCCTCGATTTTAAGAAGCTTACATATTTATGAAAAACTTTTGAAAATAGTGATAGGGATGAGCGGTGACTAATTTTGCCTACTGTATGTACTTATATAACTAAATTACTTTTTTCTCTTCCCTCCAAAAGTTCCCCACGCAGTAACCGCCAATACTCGTACGAAGAACATTAACAAAAGAATCAGAATTGAAAAAATTTCACCAAAACAATTACATAACTTGAACAGTGAATCCTATAAAGGGAAAGAGAGAAAGAGAGAGCAAACAATAATTCAACCAAAGAATGGAGGCAAAACCGAGATTTAACAACATCCGCATTTGGGATAACGGCGAGATGCGATGACGATATGAATGCAATTGAGCCGATGAAGATGGGGGACCACTGAAGTGGGGCATCGAGAAAGGAAACAAATCAGCTACAGAAACCGCAACTTGTGCACGTTTTCTTGCAAGGATTGTAATGAATACTGCACACACACACACACACGCACATACTCTCGTATGCAAATACACACACACACACATATGCATGTATGGATGTGTGCGCATATCAATAACAATGGCGAGCAAAAACCATAGAGAATAAAATACATACATATGTATATTTAAATTAAAAACAAGGAAATTGTAATTTTGTTGCTCAGCAACGAGAAAAGTTTAAGAAAACGTCGAGGTAAGTTGAGAGTACAATAGCAACAGTTTTTCAAATAATTAATATACATATGTGTGTTTGTAGTAGATACATATACATATAGTATATGAATATTAATATTCCTCAATGTGTAACCTCACATGAAAATGTGGCAACAAAAGTTGTGGCAAGCATGACGGAAATCTCATAGTACTCGCACACAAAACATTTCAGTTCAAGCTAAGAAGCTGAGCAGAATGGTGCAAAATTAAATTTTAATTAACCTGTGCTATTTTGTAGATGGTATTATGCGGATCTTTTAAGGACCTTTTATTTCTTATCTCGCATGCATATAACATTTGTACACACATACATATGTATGTATTTTTTTTAATTTTATGCCGCTTTGCTAAAGAGCTATCGGAATATTCTTATTTAATATAGAAATGAGATATGAAAGGGAAATGGGAAAGAGAACTGGTGGGTCGCAGATTTTTTTTAAACTTTCTAGTACCTGGGGCTCTACATAACTGTGGTAACTATTTTTTTTATTTTGCATGATATTCGCGATAAAAAATTAAAATATGCAAAAAAAGAAGCTTTTTTAAAGAGTTTGTATCGCGAAAGAACTTAATCCTACAAGAAATATTATTTACATAAAATTTTAAGAAAGATGTACAATTTTTTTTGAAAACTAAAATACTTTTTTATTAAAAAAAAATCTAAAATAAATTGGCATGCTTTTAATAATAATAATAATAATAATAAGCCCAACGGTTACCCTCTTTCCCGCCCAACCGACACGAGGGGCACAGTCCGCATGACGTACGGATTTTCGTTTTTTTTTTTTTTTATTATTTTTTTTTTGTGCCGAGTTGTTAAAAGGAAAATGTTTGTTAAGCGTCGAGATCCAAAACTGCTCAGCTACAGAAAAAAAACTTCATCAGCTGAATCAAATATATATTATACCGCCGTTAATCATTTATTGAGAAAGGACAGTACAGCTCTTTTTATGGTGAAAAGTAAGTCCGAAATATCAAAAGTGCTGGAAAGACTGTTGAAATCTTGACATAAACATCGGAAAGGTTCATTTAATTCATAATTGGTTTTACACTGTTTTAAATAAAGAGGTTTAAAGTGTCTTGAAATCCGAGAAGGAACATTAAGTTTAACTTCGGCAATAAGAAATGTGCTTGCGATAGACCCTGTGAGTAGTTTAGTAATGAATATTATGCCTAGCATTTCTCTACGGCTGGAAAGAGTAGGAAGATTTATTAGCTTCAAACGATCAGTATAATGAGGAAGATTAAGCCGGGAATCCCATCTAAAGTCTCTTAGGGCAAAAAGTAAGAACTGTTTTTGAATTGATTCCAGCCGATCAATGTGAACTTGATAACGTGGGTTCCAAACTATCGAACCGTATTCTAGCATAGGTCTTACTAAAGTTGTAAAAAGAGCCTTTGTTACATATGGGTCCTTGAATTCTTCTTCTTGAACAATAACCATGTATGTAAGTCTACGTCTCAAACTTTTTAGAGAATCAATAAAAATGCATCAAAATTTCTAACTTACCAATTAAACTTTTTCAAAAATGTTCAGATATTCAATTTTGTAGCTCACTTAATTTAACAACGTTATCATCAAAAACTGGAGAGTTTGAATGGTCGTTTTCCTTCTGATAACAAAACCGACCTGCTTTGATTCTCCGACGTCTAAAGCCCATACTTAAAATTGGAACATAAAAACCTGAGAAGCAAATCTGGTAAACATTGGGGTTCAAACCCGCCACCAAAAATATATAGTGCATTTCCAGTATTCCTTGCTGATATGATTTTGATGATATGAGTTTCTCCGTTTTTCAAAGATAGCTTTCAAATTTCGAAATTGGGCATTTGCTAAAAAATTATTTATTATAGCCGTTTTTGGTCAACCTTAAATTGTTGGATCAAATTTCAGATTTTCGAAAAATTTAATTCTATGCAAATTATTTCCTTTGACCCCTGTAGCACCTGTAATATAAGTTTCCACAAAAATTATAATAAAAACGTTACTTACAATAAATAAATAAAGGTTGTAAGGGTTCGAACATCGAAGACACATACATATCTCGATTTTAAAAAACGGAGATTTTTTTTAATTATACCTCAATCTCTTAAAAAGTGATGTGCAGTGCTATACAGTAGGCACAGTTTTCTTGACAAATACAAAAACATTGTTTAATGTGTTTTATATATAACGTCGTATTCATCTGATTAATTAAAAGTGTTTGAATTACCGTAAGTATAAAATTTGTGAATTTACCATGGAAAGAAATTCGTTGGTAATTTCAATACTGCTCCAACATTCGGATATACATATGTTTTATTGAACATCGAATACGAGTTTAGCTTTTTTATTTAAAATCTGTTCCTTTCCTTACTTTCTAAAATCTAAAAAAGGGATTTCATTTAATGAATTTTGAGAACTCTCTGACTTCGACCACCACAGTTCAATTGATGTTACAAATATTTGCTTTGGAGAACAAGCAGATCTCCCTCTTTCAATGTACGAAAATATATTTGTAAATTTCAGTGAATATTAAATGGCAAAAAATTTAAAGTCTAAAATTTAGTAGTCAAAAAAACTGTATTGTAAACAAATGCAGTTTAACGTGGAAAATATGTTTTTCAATCACTAGCGCCATCCGGCGGATCCGTTCTTAGTAAAAATACTTCTCGTTTCACCCACATAACGTTTTTAGTTTTATCAAAATCGGATAAAAAACAGAGACTTACTATTAACTCGCATCTAGCGCCACCGAGCGTAGCTATTTTTTCATAAAAGTACTTCTCTTGCACCAGTAATTCTCGTCGGATTATAAATTCAAATTTTCTGAATGGATCGTCTCTAGTGCTACCTAGCGCAATTATTTTCCATAAAAGTATTTTTTTATTGCGCATACCTTCCTAATATCATCTTTATCGGACCATAAACATATAAGGATTTTTGGAATAACTCGACTTTAGCGGCACCTAGCGAATCCATTTTGAGCGAAAGGACTTTTCCTCGCACCAGAAGCATACGTTCCAAATTTCATCAAAATTTGATAAAAAAATACCGTTTTCCTAAATATTATCGACTTATGCGCCACCCAACAGATTAAAGTATACTTTTGAAATTCGTGCATTAGCTTTAAGCCTACTTGTCACAAAGAAAACGGCTACATACATAGATATGCAATTACTAATTTTCGAGCATTAAAAATATAAATTTTATTTTTATTTTTAGAAATATAGGTTTTTATTATTTTATGAACTGTAATGGGTGTATTAAGTTAAAGTCCCAATTTTTGCATAGCAAGAATAAAAATTATTTTTTTTTACAATACATAGCTTATTTTGTATTTTAGAACTTAAAAATGTTCGGTTTGGATTCAATCAAAATTCCTCTTCTCCTTTTTATAAAAGTCTACATTTTCGACTGTATTTTCAGAGCGGTCCAGCTCACATAAGTCTTAATATTTTTCCTAAATATTTTTATTGACATTTTAAAGTATAATGAATTTTATGATTCCGATAGAAGCAGTAACGGTAATTTTTGTATTTGGAATAATGCATCCTAATATACTACATATGTTACGTAATTGATAATTGTGATCATTTCTTTAAGAACGTTTTATATTCATATTTTCGTTGATGTGTAATTATGAACATTGAGATTTGCTATCTAATTTTATATGTATATAAGTAATACTTAGTCCACATACTTGTACGTTTTTGTTTTTTTTTTTTTCTTCTTTGTTTTTTATTTAATATAATTAATATTTTTATTTATTATGTTTTGTAATTCTTTAATTAAAATGCAACCTTAAGTTTTTGTATTGACGTCAATATCTGACATAATTTATTTATTAATTTTAAGCCAAAGTTGATCCTTCATTGTTTCATACTTAATTATTGTACTATAAAAGATCTTCTATTGATCTTATTGTATATATTTTTTTAATAAATGAAATGAAAAATGAAATGAAATTTCACAATCTTAGCTCAGAGTGTTAAGAAGTGAAGCCTGACGATAGATACCCACATTCCAAATAAACGTTACATAAATGAAATATCGCCGCCAATTGCCAAATGCCAATTATTTATCATTATTAATTTTATTACACTTAAACAAATTATTACTTACGGCATTGCATATTGCAATTGCAATCAAAAGTGCAAACATTTCTCGCTTGCACACACACACACGCACATATTCTCATACACATACACGCACATATGTTTTGTGTATCTAAATTTACAATATAATTGCCACAAATCGAACAGACCACGCAATACAATTCAACTCAACATAGGAAATAAAGAAAATAGTACAAACAAGCGGCAAAAAAAAAACTAAGAAAAAATTAAATGTTAGACAAGCAAGCAACAATAATAACAACAACATAAAAAACTACTTGGTAGCAACATAAAAACTTCAATTTTAAATTAATTTCATAACGATGATTAGAGTTACGCCCCCAAGCAGCGGTCAACAGCCGGCAATCGCTGCACAGACGCAGCCAAAGTTACAGCGGCAATGGCAGCGGCAACGGCAGATTTCAAGTTACAATTGGCTCGGAATTGCATTGGTGCACAGGTTGTCTGGCATTTTGAGAGTGCATTGCAAGTACATAGCTGCTGTGGCGCAATGCACTTTAATTGAAACTTTTTTTTTTAAAGGGTACATATTTTGTTTTGGGTATATGGCGATTGTTCGAGTATTCGATTTGGATTGCAGTGGAATTCTTAATACAAATTTTTAAATATTTAAAATCAAGATTAGATTGCAATTCATAATCCGATAGTAAATAGAATATAAAGGGTATATTTTATTTACCACTAGGTTATTCTATCCCGCAATCATAAATCGGTAACCAGAGCTTCTGTGGCAAGTTTACTGAAGTGGGATTTTTCCAATACACTTACGATTAAAAGTAATAATTGAAAAATAAAGTTTATTTATTTATTTCTTCGTCAATGACAGTAGTTTCTAACAGATAAGCCACGTAAAAAAAGCAGTCCCGATGCTATTGATTAAACTAAATACAAAAATTTAAATAATTAAAAGAAATAATGCAAAATATAAAAAAAAATTTCTAAAATAAGAGAAATCATGTAAGATAGAATTCGGATCAGAATATTTAAATTCATTTAAGACCTGGGACCGTAACAGTACTAATTTTTATTATAAAAATCGCTCGGTAACGCTTATTTTGTAACTTTTATTTTATAAATCAAAAATAACAGTTATTGAAGACTTTTATTTATAAAAGTCACTGACTTTTATTTTTTAAGTCATACTGGTAAAAATCAATTCAATTGATTTTGGAAAAAAATACGAATATTAAATAATTTTTTGGATCGCCTACAACTTATTTTCTGCGAAAAATGAAAATGGTTTTTATAAGTAAGACTTAAAAAATAAAAGCCAGTGATTAATCATCAACTAAGGGGTGTTTTCGATTTTTATTCTGCAAATAAAAAATAAAAATTATTCTTGATTTTTATTTTATTAATCAAATATAACAGTTATTTATTCTTTTGTATTTTATAAATCAAAAAAAAAATTTATTGAAGATTTGTATTTATAAAAGTCATTGGCTTTTAATTTTTAAGCCATATTTATAAATGTCAATTGAATTTTTCGGACAAAATAATATGAATGTTAAATTACTTTTTGGTTAATAATTTTTTTTTGCCTAAAAATTGCAAAAAAAAAAAGAAATTTAAAATTTGATTATCGGTGAAATAATAAATCGATTGGCATATTACACTTGCTTGGTGAATATTTATTTCACAGCTATTTTTTCAATGACAGTTTTCAACAATAACTGTTACTTTCCGTCCCTCTTTAAGACAAATATTTTCTCAATAGAAAGTTAGCAAATTGCGCTGAGGAATATTTAAATTTATGCGTTTTAAAATAAAAGAGCAATCAACTCTATTATAATCCTAATCCTAATCGCGAAAGTCCGGGAGAGTACAGGAGATCCGTTTTCAAAAACTTCAGATTAATTAAAAGTAATTGACGGGTCCGAAAATTTTAAAGACCGCAGTCCGCAATACGAAATTTTTGTGTAATGGCCTCCAAATAAAAGCAGCGAATTCCAAATAGGTTAGGTTATAGCGGCGGATTGAGGGCACACTTCGACCCCTACGGGCCCGTTGTGTTACCAGTCGGGCAGTATATGAAGTCCATATAAAGCTTAGAGAAATGTTACACAGTTCCGCCAAAACCAACCCAAGACAGAGAAAGATTTAGAAATGACATGATTTGAATCTTAATTAAAATAAAAATGTATGGTAAATATTATACCAAGATCTTTGACCTCATCAACAGATTCTAGCGGTGACCCAGCGATACTAAATGACTCGGTAATGCAGTGTGAATTTTTGCATTAGAACTTTAAAGCACTTTTTATAATTAAAGAATTTATCCAAGTCATCGGCATTTAGCAGAAAATTAGCAAAAGGAAAAGTGAGGTAATATCGTTTAAAAATAATACAAAAGTTAAAGAACCAAAACTACTTCCCTGGGTATTCCCAGCTGAAGGTATGAAAGTATCTGACGATATGTCATCTTACGCCTGCAAGTCAAGTAGGATTTAAACCACTCCAAAAATATAGAATGGAAACCAAGATAAGCTAACTTATAAAGTCAAACCAAATGAGAAACTCTTCCAAAAGCTTTGCTAAAATTTGTCTACAGACAGTCAACCTGGAATCCAGAAAAAAAATTTCAAGGCAGTATTCACAAAATACATCGAAGTTGAACACAGAAAATCGATTGGAAATGAAGCCATGTTGGTTATGCAGGACCTAACCTTTAGTGATGGAATACAGTTTTTCTTTTTTCAGTTTTTCAGTTGATAATTTGAAAAGAGGGCTGTAATAGCGAACCTTAAATTTATTCCCACTTTTAAATAAAGGATTAATATAGAAACATATTAAATTAAAATACGTTTTAAGGGATAGCTAGAGTGAGACAGTTCTTTAAAAGATGAGCAGAAAATCTATCAATAGATATGCCCCTATTGGGGTTAACAACAGGCCAGGAATTACCATCATCACAAAAATAATTAGCACTAAAAAATTCAGCGAACAGGTTCGCCATCTCGGTAGAGCAACTAGCGAATTTATCATCAAGAGAGATAGTCGAAGGTATACCAAGCCCACATTTCTTAGAGTTTATGAAGTCACCAGAAAGCTTTTAGATTTTAATTTAATTCTAGACGCAAACGCAAAATGGAGAAAGAAACTTATCTAAACAATTGAAATTAAATCTTCAGCGACATCGATTTATATTTTTTGTGTTTTAATAAGTAATTAAAAAAAAAAGTTATAACCGTTTTCCTGTATGTCTAAAATTAATATGACAAAAAAATCTGACTTTGAGTAATCTTAAACTTCTTAAACGATTTATATCAAAGGTTTTTTTTTAACTTTTTTCAACTCCCGATTATACCATCGGCTCCGGCCACGTTTGTCCAATAAAGTTCGGTTCGGTTTCGGTTCAGCTAAGACTAAAAAAGACGAACTGCCGAACATTTGCAAATTTTTATTAGTTAAAAATTTCATAAAGTTTTACATTTAATATGTTTCCTTACGAAAAAAAATCAATAATAACACTAGAAGAAATCATCCATTACATATCGAATTGAGCACTTTGCTGCCAAAAAATTGCGTTATTTTGAGAACGCGAGCCAGAAGTAAAACTGCTGTGAAGTAGTGGAAATTAATAAAAGTAGCTGTAGTAATTAGTATTAGCATTAGTGAAAATAGTGCTAGAAATTAATAAAAATAGTAGTAAAAAGTAGTCAAAATGATGGTAGGGGTTGCAATTAGTAGTAGCATTAGTAAAACTAGTGGTAGAAATTGGTAAAAATATTGGTAAAAATGAATAAAAATAGTAGTAGAAATTAGTAAAAATAATGGTAGATAGAAGTTAGTAATAATAGTGGTAGAAATGAATCAAAATAGTGGTCCAATTTAGTAGTAGCGTTAGTAAATATAGTAGTAGAAATTAGTAAAGCGATTTTCGATATGCGGTGTAAAAAACCACTGCCGCAAAAAAAGTTTTACTTCAAACATTGCTTTAAAATGTCAGTCTGCTCCTTCATCAAATGTTTCTAGTGGAGAATTTTTTACTGCTGAAAATATCAATCGGCTATTATTTTTACATTACAATATGATAAGTATAAGTATATAAAAGTATAAGGTCTAGTAAAAATAAATCCGTTATTTTACTTATAGTCGGTTTTAGTAATCTCTATAGGTGTGAATAGTGTCGATGATCCTGATACTATAACAGCCTATCATGTGCAAATTTTGATTTCGTCGATTCCGTTCCGGTAATTTTGATATCAAAGATGCGCCACGCTCTGGAAGGCCAATTGTCGAAAATATCGGTAAAATGATGGAAATCGTCGAGTCCGACCGAAGCTAAACATTACACAAAAACCTGATTGGAACATTTTAAATAAGACTGGATACAAAAAGAACCTCGATATATGGGAGCCACAGGATCTAACGCAAAAGAACCTCATAAACCGAATTTCAATCTGCAAAGCTCTGCTGAATCGCAACAAAATCGATTCATTTCTGAAGCGGACGGTTACTGTTGGCCAAGCCAGGATTGTTGGTTTGCTGATGAAAAATTCGCCTCAAAAGAAGCTTGTGAAAATCAACTGTCCCAGTTTTTTTGCCAATATGCTCGAGGCTTCCTATTAGAGTGGCATTATAAAATTACCCTCCAAATTGCAAAAAATTATTGAACAAAACGGTGCATATTTGACCTAAATCTAAACATTCCAACTATGCTAAATAAAACCTTCAATTTAATGCAAAAATATTGGATTTGCTTTTAGTAGACCTTATATTAAATTTTGGGCCATAATTTATTTTTATGTTTACCAAAATATGTACGTATATTTATGGGATGAACTGAAATGGATACGATTTATTTCACCAATACCAATACAAAAATCTAGAACATTAAAAAATTCATTGATAATTCATTATTTTAGACCTTGACCTCGGCTTCAGGCGAAATTGGACGAAGTTAGGTTCGGCGCTAAAAATCGCTGTTCGGTCGTTCTCTAGTTCTTTATGTGGCTTATTATTTGATGGTAGGATTATAATCAGATTTTTCTTTTAATTTTGACGTGATTCAGAGTATTTATGGTCTACTTGATAAGCTCATCTTTGCCCCCGTGGCGAGTACCACTTGCATCGCTTGGCATGCGAGGCACCTTAATGTCCATACATCTATCTATTACCAATATAGTTAACCATTTCGCGTATATTGCGCGCTTTTGACCATATGATCGCTACTTTTTTACTTAGTTACCATTACCACATTGAACGGCCCCAGCTGGAATGTTGCATGTACACCGCATGGCATGTTTGTTTACTGCTTACTGACTGATTACGTTTAGCCTTTTATTTGCAATTCGATTAACTGCAAAATCGCACAACAACAAAAGAACAAACATCGATTTCATTTCAAATGCCTAGCGATAGTTGGGCAAAGATATGAAATCAATGCGCCAGCCGTTTTTTTTTTTTTTTGGTTTTTCCTACGAATAGAAATCCAACCCAGAATTCTTTCCACTCGTAGTACGCCTCCGCCTATTGGGCGTTCTATGCAATCAGAGACGGAATGAGTTGTGGAAAAAAATATCGTATTTTTAATTGTTACACAACAGGAAGATGCGATTGTGTGATTATTGTGCTACATATTGACTTAGCTGAATCTATGTATGTATTGGGGGATGCATGGATTGAGGCCAAGCATGCGTTTACAATAAAAATCTTACATCTAAACTGTCGAGCGCAAGCGCGAAGTTAATTGAGTTTTTTTTTATTTGCCTTTTCTGCTGGTGTTGGCGGCACATGCTTAGGATATTTATGGCTGATTATTTTTCATGATGTAATAGTTGTGACAGCAGGCGGAAACGTCGTTGGTCGAGCAGAATTTCGTTACATAAATGCAGGTGATTGCAAGAGAAACAGCACAGATACTCATCGTTGAGGTTGCGTCTGAGAGAAAGCTTTGGCATTCGGTTGGTCGTGGGTGGGTGAAACTGTGGTCAGATGTTAAAAGATCTTTGAACTGTGATTCGATTGTAACGACAGTTGATTATAGAGAGTACGTGCGTTAGTGGGACACTTGGCCGCAAATTAAAAAAAAAGAATCGGATGTCATACGGAAGTTCAACCAATACAAAATGTGTAGTCCTTTTATGAATGCCATTAAAGTGTGGTATAAGTATTTGGCCATGATTTCTCTTGACTGCGTACAAAGTCAAATTTTTGTCTGCAGGGCTACGATAATACCATGGGTTGCGAAAAAATTAAAAAAAAAATTTTTATAACTTTATACAAGAGAAAAAAAAGGTTATCAATCATACAATATTATAGTAAGGTACACATTTTTCTAGAATCCTATAACCATTATTGAAAGACTTATATAACACCGACCATTTCATATAAAATCTATCAGTGCCATAAATATTTTGAAGTCCTCAAAGATTTTTATTTTGAGACTTATGTTATTAAAGTCTTCTCATAATAACTATGAGTGAGAAAAAAATATTTAAGTCTTGAAGGGCGGGAATTTTTTTATGTCCATTTCGAAATTAGTGCGGGTCTGCTACCTTACAGCTTCGAAATAAATTCGTGACCTGTGCGGGATCAGTTCCGGACTACTTTGGTACTATTTTGGTTCGCGAAATAGTTCCGTCTTTCTACACTTAAAAAAAGTGCTCTTACTCATAATTATTATGAAAAGACTTTTATAGTTCTTAAAAAAATTAGGATGACTTTTTTAAAACTCAACGGTCAAATAATTATTATTTTGGATCTCTGCTTTATAACCCTCTTAGTAAGCGCATCGTATTTGAAGTTCTTAATTGATTGCAAAGTGTTATTTCAAACTTTGAACAGGGCCCGTCGTTCGGTGATTCATCCATATAAAGTGAATCGTTAAAATGAGGGGAGTTACCGCAGAAAAACGAAATTTGGTGAGCACGCTAAGAATATGTAAAGTAAGAAAAAATCAAACTTTCGGCAAAATCGAAAGAATGCCTTAAAAATTAATACCAAATTACAAAATTATACTTTTTAATATTTTCTTTAAAAAAAGATCAGAACTAAAATTTTTTCTTAATTTGCTCAATAGGTAAGATTTCATTAATTTAATTATAGTTTTTCAGAATTTGTTTCTAACTTTCTTCGAATTCATCATTTTTTCTTGGTTTCTGAATCCGAAATTAATAACAAATTAACCATTAAAACTTTATTTGTATTTTTTCTCGTCGTTTTTCTTCTATGCGTAAATCGCGCATTCATTATATTTTCTAAAAATAGTAGAATAACAAAAGTTTGAGTAATATTCCAAAATGGTAAAAAGCACAATTTTGTTATTCCCCACAGTTTAAGGATTGTAGGTAGAAAAAATTATATAATCATATTTTTTGTCTTCGGAAAACGAATGTTTTTCAAAATACTTACTTTCCAATTTCCGACTGAAAATTTGTCCCTACTTATTGTTAGATCTCTAAACGAAATATTGAAGTGAAAAATAAGGCATAGCCAATTTTGCATTTATATATATTTCATTTTAATTTTGTCAAAACTTGTAAAATTTTAAGGTTTGCGCGAAAAGAAAATTGGTTAGTACTTTCGATAATTTTTTTTTTTTTTGCCTCTATTTAATCATACACTACATCGAAATTAAGTTAGTTATATATAATAAAAAAATAAATCAATACATTAATTTTTGAAAATTTCGCCAATACAAGTACCACAAATTTAGCTATTTGTGACTTATTTTGAAGCTTAGAAAACATCTATTAAAAATTCATATTTTTTTTAAATTTCCAGCAGTATTGAAATTTGGTATGAAGATAATTGAAATCAATTCCATACGCAAGTAGAAAAGTTTTACCAAATGCTAATAAAGCTATGACTTTATCGGCAAATTTTGAAAATCACTTAGATTGCATACCAAGGACCACAAATATACTTAGAGATTTGCACCATCTGAAGAGAAGAAGTGATCGATTTGAGCTTAGCTAATAGGGATTACCGATGCTTTTCTGTCTCAGCTACAATGACAATGTCCCACGAATCGAAAATATTTGCTACTCTTAAGGTAGCGAGCTGACTAAATGAAGAAAGGTGGCGTGGATACCGAATCAGGGGCTCCAGTGACACTCAAGCTGGACCAAAAGCCTTACAGACTGCTTACACCTCTTCAAAAATGGTCCAAGAAGCTAAGTTGAGGCTGAACCCTGTTGGAAAATATCGGAATAAGCTTGAATTCATGTGGATGCCGGGACACTGTGGTAATCAAACTAACCAACTGGCTGACGAATTGGCCAATTGCGGGTGTTTGGCAGACCCCATTTGACCACAGCCAATTATAAGACCAAGCATATCAGAGGCGGGCAGGTACCACGGACTCTTCAAAACAACCAAGTGCTTCCTGAAAAGACCGAACAGGATGGTGGCAAAATTCCCTCTTAGACAGAGAAGGAAGGAGTTACGAAGCCCAGTTAGGTTGATTACAGAATACAACCTATAGGAACAACACGTGGTCACCACAGGCATCATCGATGACCCGAAGCGCATATCTTGCCTGGAGGCTGAGGATAGCATAGATCATTTCATCTGTATCTGTCCTGTTTATTTTAAGCTAAGATTGAGCATAATTGAGTGTAGATATATTTGGAATTGAAATCCACTATCCTTCGACAAGCTTCTCAGATTCATCAAAGAGTCTGAAAGACTTGTCGAGAAGAATGGAAGTGCCATCTCCACTATGTTCCCTATACTTTTACCCTATCCCTCATTCCCTTCATCCTTCCTACGCCTTAAGTGCAATGGGTAGTTAAGCGTCAGAAGTAAAGTTTGTTGTCGTAGTAGAAATTAGTGAAAGCAGTCGTAGTAATTTGAAGTAGCACTAATAAAATTAGTGGTAGAGATTGGCAAAGTAGTGAGTGAAAATAGTGGCCGAAATTAGTGAAAATAGTGGTTGAAATGAGTAGTGGCATTATTAAAAACAGTGCTAAAGATTAGTAAGGATAGTGGTAGTAAAAATAATACTTCTACTACAGTTTTTTTCAGTAATCAGTAAAATATTACTGGTATTGCAAACTAAATTGCATATTGTCCGTAAGCCGGGACATCATTTTTTGTTTCAGGGGAATTTGGTTATTACTTTTAAATTATAGTAATACTACTTCTTTTAATTCACTTTCACTCATTGTACTTAAAAAAAAAATTGTAATTAAATCACAATCAAAAAAAAAAATAATCAAAGCTTGCAGCTGTCGCACGTCTCAATACCCACCTCAAGTAGAAGAAAATCACATTTAATCTACAAATTGTCAATTCCCTACTAAGCCACCAATAACAGACCGCATTTGAATAGCAAAAAACCAAAAACTCTTTGAGTGCAAAAAAGTAAAAATCCTTTCGGTTGCCATTTCCACTCACCGCAAATGCGAAGAAGTACAACATTTGAGGCGGCACACATCAGCAGTAGCAGCACCATCACCACCACCATCACCACCACCACCGACAATAGTAACAACAGATTGTGGTAATAATCCGCACATGTTGTTGCAGTATTGTTACCAGAACAACAAACAATGACGACCGGCAACATATTGCAACACTAACCGAGGCACTTAAGCGAAAAAATTTTTGAATACTATTGAAAGTGAAACAAAAGGCCTAAAACCGGCGCGGTTAACGCAGATTTCAATGTCTTCTGGCTGAGTGAATGCGTTAGACAAACGTTGCAAAAAACCAAAACAACAAAAAACCAAAACAACAATAACAAAACCCGCTTGAATGGGAATAGTGCAGGAGGAAGCCATACTTGCTAGCCGAGGGGATCATGAAGGATAATATTAAAAAACGATCAAGTGCTCATATGTTGCAAAGGAATATACCTAAATTTTTACATACAAACACACTGGCATAAATGCATCATACTAGCGTAATAATGATAAAATATGAAGTGAGGATTATTCACAATGCAAAAAAAAAAAAATGCGAGCAATAAAAAGAATTGCAATTGAAAGGGAATTCGCCGCACAATAGATAGTGCTTTCGGTTTTTTTTTTTTTTGGTAAATGGGAACAAATGTTGCGGTTAAACTGTAATGTACGAATATTGGTAGGGTTTTCAGATTGTCCAAAGAAATATTAAAAATAAGAGAAAATATTCATAGAGTTCAAATACATGAAAAACATACAGAGACTCTGTTCAAACGACTGGTATAAATAGGCGCTGCTGATATTGCGGTTGTAGTCATATTTTTATTGAGATTACCTAAAGCGAAGCAATTTAACCTCTGAAAATACATTAATCTCATCTTAGCATAAATTTATTCAACCCTCTAATGTACAAACCTAAACCGCTAATAGTTGGGAGATCATAATTTTTTTTCAGGGTAACTTCGGCTCGAGTTAGAGTAATGTTTGTTTTACACCGATAATATATTCGCTTATATCAGAGACATAACTATTAGAAGAGAAAATAATAAAAGTAAAACAATTGTTACACTGGGTAACTGTAAAAACTAAGTTGGCTTGCTGCATATATGTTGCAAATATGTGGACCAAGTTGAGTAGTGAAAAAAAGTATACTCATAATCTCATATATACCCACAAAATCTGGCTTTTTCATACTTACTTACTTAATTGGCACTATAACCGCTTAATCGATTTTAGCCGAATTTCTCCTAGAATTTGTGGTGTGCGTCTTGTTGTTGTAACACAAATTGAGGGTCCTATAGTTTTACGGCGAACAGCGAAGGCTTTTTGTGAGAAGTTTCTT
Source organism: Anomoia purmunda (assembly GCA_951828415.1). Taxonomy (NCBI): domain Eukaryota; kingdom Metazoa; phylum Arthropoda; class Insecta; order Diptera; family Tephritidae; genus Anomoia; species Anomoia purmunda. The sequence goes on from OX639994.1 coordinate 126,720,922, forward strand.
TTTTTTATGACAGAAATACACTCGGAGGTTTGCCATTGTCTGCCGAGAAGCGACCGCTGTTAGAAAAAACTTTTCTATAATTTTTGATGTTACCTGCCCCGACCAGGATTCGAGCCCGGCATCTACTGAATGAAACGCGCACACCTTACACACTCGGCTACGGCAGCCGCCGTAAAAAAAACGGGTTTCGGGGGTTTAATAGATTATTGCCCATAACTTTGACAGTTCTGAATCGATTTTTAATTTTGATATGTTTCTGTAAAGAAAATTTACTTACGTTTACAGTATAATAATTAATAAATTATTGACTGAAAATTAAACCATTTTATTAATTTCGATTTTAAAATTCAAAATATTTGGTGATTTAGATGGGACGATATATACAATTTGCATAGCTTTAATTTTTGAAATACATTTATGTTATAAAATTTGCATGTAACAAATAGTGAGGTATTGCATTTTATACGCAAGTAAATTTAGTTTTAGAATCTTAAATTAACATACATATAATAGTGTAATATGAAAATCAACTTTAAAACGAAATTAGGATAAAAAAATTCGGCAAGAAAATTTTTTTTTAATTTTCGGTAATAGTCCCGCTATTTTTATTAAACGCAAGTTATATACGATTATAAGTGTTTATAAATCTCGATTGCACAAACATATAATAGTTACAAATCGATTTAAATAATAAAGTTATATATTAAAGTTATGAGCCGAAAACATGGACCCCGATAAACGATTTTGGACGCTAAGTCCAGATTTTGGGTATACATATATTAGGGATTTTTACTAAACAGTCATTTATTACTCAGCTAGGTCTACAATATGTGCTGTGTGACATTCTAAGTTATGCCACTTTTTTCAATTTGTTACGTACTAGTAGTATTTCCACATCCTGGAGTAAACTTCGATTGACTGTTGGAGTGCTCATTTCTTCGTCACCTCGTAATAAATCATGTTCCAAATATTCAATCCAAATTATTTAATGTTTCTGTTTAATATCAAGAAAATAAATCACCGAATTTTAAATTTATCTTTTATTTAAGTTGAAATCACGAATTTTTCTTTTCTCGATTGAGTTAACGACGTGAAATTTGTTGTCGTTGATTTTTCGATAATCGACTAGCTAACGACAACAACTACTGATTTGGCGTTAGCGAAAATCGTCAAAAAAAATTATAGCGTTGTAATTATTTTTCAAGCCATCGATACTTTTTTTTTGAAACTGCTATTATAACAATCTTTTTATAATAGTTATGAGTTAGAAAAAATGTTGAGTCTAATAACATAGTGCAACAAGTCTTTTGATAAAATTATGAGTGAAAAATTCATCGGAAGCTATTATCTGGAGACTTTATGAAACAAGTTTTTCCTAATATTTATAACAGAGGCACATTTTTTTGTCATCAAAAGCTTTTATCTTGAGAATTTTTTTTGGCAGAAGAAAACTTTCTTTCTTAAATTTTAAAATACGAAACTATTTCAGGACCACGTCGGGCCTAGTTCGACGCTGTTTTAGGACCACTACGGGATCATGTTGGCACTTTTTCGGGAACTAATCTCGAACTACGCCCGAAATTACCTGAAATAGTTCCATGTTTCAAGACAAAAATTGTTGTCTGACTCATAATGGTTGTAGTCCAAAAAGAAATATTTATATCGCTGATAATTATTACAAAAAAAAAACTTGTATAATATAAGTCACGAAATAATTTTTACCAATGAATTCAAAAATAACCAAAAGACTTTTATAATTCTTCCCGAAGTTCGAAAGAGTTTTGATTAGCATAGCACACTTCAAGGACACAGGTTCAAGCCACTTGAGCAGTGTTACCATTTTAGGACTTTTTCGGCTAGATTTAGCTTTCCTTTATTTTCTTTTAGCCTGAAAATTTTAATTTATTCTCTAGCCTTTTTTTAGCATTTTCTTAAAATAAAATAAAGAAATAGAATTAGTGTTAAAATTTGAAATGCAAATTTAAGTGGTTAAATTTTAAGGGCCGATATGGAATGTGATCCACACCTAAACGTCAAGTTTTTTTCTGCATTTCATTTGACATTTCTCAATTTCAGACTAATTCAATTTGAACATGGAAAGATACACAATCGAGCATCGTGTTAAAGTTATTCAGGCTTATTATGAAAATGGGCGTTCACATCAAAATGCATAACGTGCATTTTCGAAGAAAATCATCTTCAGTGATGAGGCACATTTTCACCTCAGTGGATTCGTCAATAAGCAGAATTGCCGCATTTGGGCGAATGATAATCCAAGAGTGATTGTCGAAAAACCAATGCACCCACAAAGAGTGACTGTTTGGTGCGGTTTATGGGCTGGCGGCATCATCGGGCCGTATTTCTTCCAAAATGAGGCCGGTCAGGCAGTTACTGTGAATGGTGTTCGCAATCGTGAGATGATAACGAACTTTTTATGGCCCGAATTGGAACATATGGATGTGGACGATATGTGGTTCCAACAGGATGGTGCCACTTGCCACACAGCCAACGAAACAATGGCTCTGTTGCGCGACAAATTCAATGGCCGTGTTATCTCACGTGGTGGCGATGTCAATTGGCCACCAAGATCATGTGATTTGACACCGTTGGACTACTTTCTTTGGGGTTATTTGAAAGAAAAGGTGTACGTCGATAAGCCAGCAACAATTCAAGAGCTAAAGTATGAGATAATTCGGCACATTAAGGGCATAGAACCTCAACTATGCCTCAGCGTCATCGAAAATTTGGACCATCGGATGGAGGTGTGCCGCCGAAGTCGCGGCAGACATTTGGCCGAAATTTTTTTTTCCATACATAATTGAAACACACAATATTATCATAATAAAAAGAAATTACAATAATTTCCAAAATAATTTGGGTTGTATTCAAATCAACATCGGCCCTTAAAATTTAACTACCCTCTATATGGCTAGAAGAAGGAAGAAAAGTGTGGTTTCTGATTTCAAATTGAAAAAATTTCGTTCAAATAATAAACACTTCTAAAAGATATGTGTGTACTCAATATTTACCTGACGCTAAAGATATGCGATATATACTCGTAAATATATACAAATTGATTTAACATATGAACAAATTACCTCGTACCTTAAAAATAAATAATTTTTGAAGTTTATAAAACCAATATAAGTATGCCAGAATCGTATAAAATCCCGGACACAACATCGTAAATTACAGTTCATTCTTAATTTGCGAGCAAACTACGATGAAGTTAAGTAATTTCGCATTGTAAAATCTGGCAGTAGCTATTAGCTATTTTATCATAAATCAAGGACCAGATCAAAAACAAATCAGTGACGGCACTAAATTTTATCGACAATTATTGACAAATTTGTTTTGCCATAACCAAATTAGGCAATACAATTTGAAATACTAGCATTCCCCTCATCTCCTTGATTTTTGCTGCCTCTAGAGGCTTTCTTTCGTGAACGTAAATTTAAAAAAGATATTATCGCAATAAAATTTAAATAGATATATTAAAAATGTACACGATCTTTCAAATTTTTTCCTCTCAACTAAAAGCCAAGGAACCCTGTGGCTACAGAGCTGTAAAGATAAATTAGCAATGACAGGTGTGAACGCACTTGGTTTATGCAAAGTAATGTGGACGAAAAAAGGAAATTAACATTGTAGCGCGTCCGGGTTTTAAGATTTGTTAGTAAATCGTAATACAAATAAACTTTTTGAATAGATAACACTATGCTACAGTGAAAATACACTTTAGAAGTGACCTAGTAGAGGTCGAATATCTGGTCGAGTTGTTCACAAAAATGTGTTTGAAAATTTCCAAACTCCCTCAAATTCTCAATTTATTAAAAAAAAACAATTTGGCACTACCTCGTCTACAGGGTTGCCGATTTGATAAAATTTTACCAAATGTGGTAAATTATTTTCCTCTTGGTAAAATGTGAAATTTTTATTCATTTTGGTAAATTTTCAAAATTTAAGTCCATTTCGATTGAATTGTATTATCTTTAATTTTTTTCAAACAGCCACAGTAAAAACACCAATGTGGTTGCGGTTATTTGGTTAATTTTTTGTTTATGGCAACGCTGCACTGTTCTTCTGCTTTCCACGTGTCAAGTGGTGTTGGATATTGCGCGTTTAAGTTTTTTTTAAATAAACTTAATAAATAATAACAAATCATGGATAGGTAAGTGAAAATGTGCTCATAGTTGTTTAATTTTGATTCCAATAAGAAAATCATCATATGCTTTATTCATTTAGATTTGTTATACGCAAAAGACCTGCACCTCCTGAAGAGGAGCATGAAACCAGCAGTGACAGTGGCCGCAGGTAAGATAGTTTGCTAAATATATGGCCAAATGTCACATGTCTTTATTATTGTGTGCAGTGAAACACATCCCGTAAAACAAACTTGGAGAAAATTCCGAGATGACTGGCTATCGAGATTTTCTTGGTTGCGGAATAAAGATGGGTGTAGCTATTGCATAGCTTGTGATAAGAAGCTGTCAAACCATTTATCATTTTTAAAAAAACATAATGTTTTCCCAATCCACAAACAACACGAACAGAAAAAAAACATCAAATCCAAATGGACAAGTTTTTGGATGAAGAACATCAACAAATGTCTAAGCAAGTACATCATGCGGAGTTAACTATGGTTATGTTTCTTATTTGCCACAATTTACCATTTTTACTTATGGATTTCTTACCGAAACTGTTAAAAGAGTGCTGTCCGGACTCTCGAATTGCACAGCAGCTTCATTGCGGCCGAACAAAAGCCACAGAATTGGTGGATCAGTTGGGTAAGAGGTCATGTGAAGAAATTACCGAAAAATTAAGAACGAACAAATTTTCTCTGATTGTGGATGAAACCACGGATGTTTCGACAAAAAAATGCTTAATTTTAATTGTTCGATTTTTTGACAAATTTTCAAGAAGTGTTCATGACAAATTTTTAGGTTTAATAGAATTAAAGTATTGCGATGCGAATTCCATCTACTTAGATATTAAAAAATTCTTTATGCAACGAAATATTCCTCTTAAAAATGTTATCGGACTAGCAACCGATGGGGCAAATGTAATGGCCGGAGAATTGAATAGCCTAAAAGAAAAGTTGAAGTCGGACGTAGATCTTTTTTTTATCAAGTGTACTTGTCACTCCCTACATTTATGTTCAGCTTACGCGTGTAAACAGTTGCCGCATCAAATCGAACAACTTTGTCGCTCTATATACAGTTTTTTTTCTCATAGCCCGAAAAGAATCGAAGAATTGAAGGAATTTCAAGAATATTGTCAGGTGGAGCCCCACAAAATATTAGGCGTTTCTTTAACAAGATGGCTTGCCTTGGAGCAGGTTATTAATAGAATTGTTGAACAATGTCTTCCACTATATTTATATTTTCTTGATCGTGTGTTAGAAGTGAACGGTACTAAAGCTTCAGACCTGGCATTGCAAATGAATGAGCCCGATGTAAAGGTATACTTTCTTTTTTTATCCTACATTCTGAAAATTATCAATGATATGAATAAAGAATTTCAATCAGAAAAGGTTAGATTGCCATACTTACATTTGCATTTGGAATCAAATTTTAAATTAATATTGGTCAATTTTATGTCAAACGCATATGTTCGAAATTTGAAATCTTTGAATAATATTGATTTATTAGACGAAGGAAATTATGTTCAAATAGAAAATGTTTTTATTGGTTCCAAAGCAGAAGACTATTTGAAAAAAAGTAAATTGACTGATTTTCAGAAAGTAAGAATAACAAGAAATGTTCTCAAATTTTACTTAGAGCTCTGCTTCCAAGATCTCACAAATTTTGTATATAATTTGATGAATTTACCCCACAGCTCAGCAGCTGCCGAACGGAAGTTTTCCGATTTGTCTTTAATTAAATCGAAAACAAGAAATAAATTGTCATATAAAACCATAAATAACATAATGCTAGCAAAAGAACTTGCTAATTCTCAAAATGAAGCAACTTATGTGTGGGCAGCTAAACATTACTTTAAATGAAATTTGATATTTGATTGATTAATTTTGTCAAATGTAAAAATACGTATGAATATGTATTTATTTTGATCAACCAACTTTGATCCTAAAACTAAGTTTATTTCAATGTTTTTGGTTTTTTCTGGCTTGTCAAATAACTTGTTATTGTTAACAAACGTTAAATGAGCTTGAAGGCCATTAGAATTTTTGGAAAAATCGAAAAATCATCAACAATCAAAGAGATCGAAGTTATAGCTATTGAGGAGATGTGGTGATCTCTTTGATTGTTGATGAATTTTTGAACTTTCCTAAAATTCGTATGGCCTTCAAGCTCATTTAACGATTGTTAACAATAACTAAATTTATTTCATTCAAAGAAACAAGAAGTTATTTTATGACCAATTTTTTGTCATTAATGTTAAGAGAAACACGAAGTGATATTTGTTATATCTTTTTTTTTATATTATTTTATTATATATAATATTTTATTTGAAATACTTTTAATTTTTTTAATTATTTCTTTTGTAAATAAAAAACGCTTAAAAAAGGAATTAAATGTGTTTCATTTATTTTTTATAAATAAAATTTGTAAAAAAAAAGTTTGGTAATTTTTTTTTCAATTTGGTAAATTTTTTCAAGGGATTTGGTAAAATAAAAATGTGATTCGCGGCAACCCTGCTCGTCTATAAAATAAACTTTCTTTCCTTTAATTTTTGAGCTATTTAAGGTTTTGATATATCTTTTAACATTTGTTGACACTTGTTAGAACAATAATGACTCTCGCGAAAATAGTTTGAATCTCTGGAAAAAATTTACCATCAATCGGAAATTTACACAATCTTTTTTTTTTTTTGATTTTCCACTTTGGTAACTGCTTTTTTTACAATTTTACGGGAAAGCGTTAACATATGTACATGCATCTTTATATTTTAAGCCTTAACTAAATTCCGATTAAGCCCTTTTCAGCATTTTCATTTTTTGCCTATTTTTGCCATTTCTCAAAAAATTTCTGGCAACACTAGACCTGAGTACAAATAGTATCAAAATTTTACCTATAACTAAATTCAAATTCTCAAATATCTTTCTACAACCAACGAAATCGATCATTTAACGCGACGGCGCTTATAAAAAGTGTTTAGCTTTAACAAACATGACTTACCTTAATAAGTAGGTACATATGTACTATCAAGTATGTACAAGACGATACCTTCTCACCACAAAATCGACAAATGTAATTCGTGTTTAAAACAGCAAAAAAAAAGTACAATAGCTAAGAAAACTCTCAGCAACTGAAGTGGCGACAGCCGGCTAAGTGCTATGCTTTGCTGCTTGTCCAAGCGATCGTCCATTAAGCTGCTGCCATTGACAGAATCCCCCGGTATGAGCATGAGGCGCATGCTGCTTGGCCCTATGCCAGACGCTTCAAGTGCTTAGTTAGCAAGCTGTTAAATAGCTGTATTCGAGCTGGAAGAACAATGCATGTGTTTGGTAAAAACAACAACAAAAATAACAATTACTAAAATCAAAAATAAAAACAAAAATCATTACCAGCCTAGCTTACTCTCTCTCCACAGAGCGGCGTTGCATTCCCACACGCGATCAGCTAGCGTTATGCATGTAAGGAAAATACAGGGTGGGCCAAAAGAAACCAAGGGGTGTAAGAGTTTAATAATTAAAAGTACCATTGTATCTCGGGCAGTATGGGCAATGGCTCCGTCCTGCTGAAACCAAATACCAGGTCTGTTTTCAAGAGCAGGACGTAAAAAATGTTCTATCATAAACCGATACCGCTCTCCATTTACGGTTACAGCACTTCCATCTTCATTCTCGAAGAAGTAAGGCCCAATGACATTTTCAGATGTGATCCCACACCATACTGTACACCTGATGGGGTGCAATTGGCGTTGATGAATGGCTCTTGGATTTTGAGAACCCCAGAACCTACAGTTCTGCTTATTAACAAAGCCATTCAAATGAAAATGAGCCTCATCACTCATAATCAAATTTTTAATAAAGTTGATTTCATTTCTGGCCAACTCTTGAAATTTAACTGCAAAATTTAGATTAGAAAATTATAAATTCTCCAAGTGTTGTCTATATAATCTGAAAGAAAAAATAAAAAAAAATTAATAAACGAAAAAGTTATTAAACTTTTACATCCCTTGGTTTCTTTTGGCCCACCCTGTACTAAGGCAGTTACTTAACTAGCCCAAGATACAAATGTGCACCAAACTATCTGTGAGATATGCGCACAGTTTAACTTATTGCAATCATATACGTACATAATATATAGATATATATATAATATATGACCCTCAAGGAAAATATGGAAAGTTTTCATTTGGAAGTACTTAATATAAGCCCACAATGCAAATAAAAGACAGTGACGACAAAAGCACCTCCGTTGTTTCGTACTTGCCTCGTTTGAAGGATTGACGTCACAAATGGGTTTTAAAAAGTTGATTTTTCTGAGTTTTGAGTGATTTTTACAACAAGTTTAACATAGAAAAATAAATGTGAAGTGCCGAGCTTTGTATTCTAGCAGTTGCAGCGCAAATAAAATGTCCAAGTGCAGTTATCACTTTCCTTTTCTTCTCGCTATTCCTGTGGCAGAAACCGCTGTGACGTGGTACGCTGTCGGCGTTGTTGTAATCTGGTTTTCTATCATTCTTGATGCTGTATTCGTATTCGTTTCGCATCTGGTATAAATTAACATCAACACTGTCTTTGTTTTTATTTCCAGTGTAATGATCGCGGATCACAAACGACATTTATGCGCAGCTTAAAACTGGTCTAATATGTGCAGCAATGCATGTAACGAGTTCGACCAGTTTAATGAGGTATAGCCGTATTCGTGAACGCCGAATCTAGCTAGCTAGATTTGGATATGTCTCCAAATGTTTTTGGCTAAGTAAACAAATTATATTTAATTTGAAAATTGGGGAAAGAATCAGATGGTAGAAAAAATTTTGATTTTGCGCAAAATAAATTCTGTTTCGCCGCCTGATTCCTTCTTCAATTTTCGCTTATAAATTTTTACATATGGATTTTTGTTGATGGATTTTGACTTAAGAATTTTGACCTATGCCTTCTGATTTTGACCTATGAATTGACTCTTTCTAAGCAAAGGTGTATGCCTAATGTTTTCTGAAAAAAATATGATTATGGATTTTACAAATATCAAGTTGTCACTGTCTACATCCAGTTTTTATAATTTCGTCTTCCATTTACACCAAAATATCGGGAAGCTCTTTAAAGCAGTTCTCACACATTTCATGAGCTTTATAAAAATCTTCGTTGGTCACAATCTCTTGAATCGCCTGAACCGATTTTGTCCCCTGAGGAAGAAAAGAATTAACTGCCCACCGAAAGGGAATTTTTCAATGGCTCTTTGTAAATTGTAAAGAGTTAATAAAAAAAATGTTTCCTTTTCTTAGAGGGATATAATAAGTATATGTATTTCTCTATAGTCTAGTGTGATTTTGTGGTTTTTTTTTTTGTTTTTGCCTCGCATTGAGCTTCGAGCGTTGTCCGCATGCGCGCGCGACTCAATTACATTTATTATTTAAAAGCCGCTGCTGATTTATCGCCCAGCTACGCCAAATGCTTGCTTCGCGTTTTTTTTTGTCCACATTTTGTTGCTTGCTTTGCATTATTGTTGCTCACAGTGGATGCGCCTTCGATAATTCCAATCGTTTTATAGTGGCTAAAATCTGCTCTTCTCCTAGGCGTAATTTTAGGATAGCCACGAATTGTCGGCTGATTTGTAAAACTTCTTGTTAGCCAACTGTTGAACTTGTTTTGGTTTTTTTGTTGTTATTGGTGTTTTCTAAGTTTGAGATTCGATGTTATTTTTCCTTTTTTCTGTTAGTTCCCACTCACTTTGTTATTGTTTTTGTAATTTTTTTTTTTTTAGGGTGGGGCAGTTCGAGTTAGATGTGGAGTATGAGTACCTACAGAATATACTTATAATATGTTTGTAGACTTGTGGCGGTATTGGTGACAGCAACATGTCAACAACTTTTGATGATTTATCGGGTTTGTGTGGCGAAAGGGACGTCAGCACCGATACCGATTGTCGCCATTATAAATAGTACGCAGACAGCAATGAGTAATTAATGTTTTATTGATCGCGACACTTTCACACATAGGCTACCTATTGTTAGAAGTGTTGTTAAAAAGTTAGTGTTGTATAAATAAACCAAATCTTGATATCAAAAAATATTAGTTGTATCCTTTACTAAGGGCCCTTTGGCCAAAATATTCAACTACTGACTAGTTGGAGTTACATTACCCCGGAATATTGAAGTCAAAGATTTAGTTATCACCTTTGAGACCACAAATTGATATTTTCCTCACATAAGGTTTATGTGGTCTGCAAAACTTACTCATAGAGTCAGGGGCTACTTATTACAAGAAACTCTGAACACTTTGAGGATCCTCTTACTCTGAAATCACTTTTTGTGACTTTGATCAGGGAAATCCTTGAATACGGAGTTATTTTTTGTAATCCGTATTGCGATTCCCACTCGAGGCGAATAGAGATAAACGAGAGGAAATTTACACTATTTGCTTTTTATCGGACGTACTGGGCTAACGAGTGTGCAAAAGTACCGCTAATGGGAGCATACTGACATTTCAAACGATTCCTTTAACGCCGGCGTCCCTCTTGGGCCGGTACTCATAGGACCTCTAATGATACTCCATCATATAAGACAAGGCGGGAACTATTTGGCCTACAAGCTCTGGCGGACAGAAGACCACATCTATTTATTTGTAGGCAAGATAGAATAAGATGGTAATTTAATCTTTCTAATACTGTTCTTGTTCTTTTTATATAGGAAAAGTAAAGCCAAGAATTTCAATCCCTCAAGAGAGTGTTGCGCAGGGCTTAGGGACCCATCAATACTTTTTGACAGATCATTAACTTCGGGTTAAATGGGTAATCTGCAAAAGAGGATTGCTGGATTAATGAAGTTCGGCTTTAGAAATAGTCGTGGTCACACCTCTAACTGCTAGTTGGCCCTATTTGGCAATACAGCTACAATCCAAGGCACATTAAACTGGTAGCAGTAACAAGGTTGATTTTTTCTCTTGCGAAGAGGGTCAGTGGTCTATAGACCACAAGGAACAACAAAATACATATCCCTTAATATGACTTGAGGCAGGTCTGTCTGCACTTGTTCTTTCTGCTGAGTTTCCAGATTTCGTTGTCCATCCAGCTAAAGTTGTACTCATACCCTAAGGAAGTAGGGCCTCTCCCGTGCAGCCAACGAACTTCAGTCACATAAGTCTCACCTAGTTTATTCTTCACAAAATCGCCTCAGAGATTAAACCTGGTTTGGCCTTTAAAGAACTCACATTTTGCATCTTACAGAATATAGCGAACTTCTATCTAAATACCGTTATCAAACCCTTCCTGCATTTGTGGATACTGCGATCCTTAGTGGGATTTATTAGGTCTCTTTTTGAGAGAAGGGATATTCTAAATTTGATGCTACGGGCCCCCCAACATACTATGGAATCCAACCAGGAGGAGAATATCAAAAGTGCACCTTGGCACTGTGGGGATCATTGGGTTGTTGTTCTCATGACTGCGCATGCAGCTACAGTCGGGCAACCTTCAGAGAGATGCGGCACCCAAACTTGCAGGGCTCTTTTGATCACGGCAAAGAGAGTAGGGTGTTCTGGTGAGGCCAACTCAACATATTTGGTTTAAAGGCCTACCAGAATTTTCTTGTAGTGTCTGTTGTTGTTTCACCAAGTAAGGCGCGGCAGCAAACGGGCATCAGTCTTGCAGCAAGTGGCTCGTCTAACCACTAAAACTGTGCTAGTCAGAAAGGGACGGTACATCCCGCTAGCTTCTGCTGTTAGCTTATAACCATTGCAAATAAATTACCAAATCGAATGTACGTTAGCTAACATGAACAAAAATGATACGGAAAATTTGTCTCCAAGGGGTACTCAGACTCTGAGGTCTGAGGTCTGGTTCGGCAGCACGCACAGAGGATTTGGAGGTGCGAAATTGATGAATTCTTAACGTAAATTCAAATATAGCTGAAACCTCAAAAAAAACTTTACCGAAAGCGTTGAAGCCCTATGCTCCAATGGGAAAAACAGGAACCGATGGTGATGATGACCTTGCCATTGTTATGTTCTTTTAGAAAACGGGACACAAGGTCTTGGACTTAGACTCTGCATGTATTCTTGATGTTCATTATTTCATTAAAACCACAAAATGGTTTCATTTTAGGGGAAGGAGAACTAGGAGCTTCACCCTTATATGGTACCACAATAGGTCGGGCGGCGTTGGTGCACCTCCTCGCAGGTATTGCCTAATCCTCCAGCGTTGACATAAAAACAACACCAGTTTATGCGTTGAATTTATGGTGTTTTCTTTTCGCGAAATAATGCTGCTGTGTTTTTTCCCCCAGTCATTTCACGAAGTTGTGTGTTCATTTCTCAAAATATTGCGCTGCATATGTAGTTTTTTAGTTAAACTTTCTTCGAGGAAAGAAAATGCTATAAGCTCCAGGCTTGCAGTAAAAGTCAACGAACGAGGTATGTGGCTCAGCAACATGAGGCAAGCTTTAAATTAAACACTCTTACATTAAGCCATGTCTGACCGATCTTACGTGCATACGATAACTCGAGTAAAAATTCAGATATACTAAAAGATCTTAAAAATAACTTTTTTCCTATAGTCACTTGTGTATAGAACATTTGGTTTTAGATAACTCGGCAAAGATTTGGAAATATTAATGAAGATATCTCACTGAAATTTTTAAGAATTCCTCACCTTTTCTTTTTGATCTTATGTTTTTTTAATATAATGGGTGTCTTTTTAGACATGTGGTTTTCAAGAAGTAATTGATAACTGAATGTTATGTGCAAGAATTTAGCTTTACTATAAAGAATACAGGGTTTTTCGGTAGTAAATTTTAATAATTTCGACTCTTTGTTGGATCGTATATCTTTCCATGATGAAATGGCAAAACCTTACTACTTTTGTAGCGTCCCTATTGGAAAACCCGTTATAAAAAATGTTTTTGGGCAAGTGACCGCCGCGGCTGGCTCGAATAAATTCCAGGCGATAGTGCCAATTTTCGACCACTTTGTGCAGCAATAGAGAGCCGACTACTTGATTTTTGAAGAAATATGGAGCAATGATCCCCTCTGCCCATAGAGCACACCAAATAGTGACTTTTTGAGGATGTAACGGCATCTTGTGGATTTTTAACACTCCAAATGCGGCAATTTTGTTTATTAACGAACGCATTCAACCAAAAGTGAGCTTCATCCCTGACAGAATTTTTTTTGTGAAAATCGAGATCGGTGGCCATCTCGTTTTGGGCCACATGCGACGCGCTTGATGGTCATTCGGCTCCAATTCTTGCACGATTTGAATTTTGTAAGCCCGCTTACCAAGATCCTTCCACAAAATCTTCCATAAAGTGGGGATGGACACAGTCCAATTGTTGCGCGCGATGGCGGATGGTCCATTCGGGTCTCCTTCGATATTTATTCTGCTCCACAGCAGCAAGAGCGTCTTCGGTGCGCACTGAGGATGCGCATTATCCGCTAGAGTAAACGTGGTGCGCAAAGAATAAATTTGCACGATTCGAAAACGTTGTTCCGGAGCAAGTCTGTTCATTATGAAATGGCAAACCAAACTGAGCTTATAAATATTGCCTCATTGAAAACTTTACACACTTTTGAGACAAATAAAAAATATAATTATTTACAAATTGTGGATCCTCTACGATATATACATCTCAATAAACAAAAACAGGAATTACCATTCAAATTTGATTGAAATTCTACGAAAGTAGCACGAACTTGGAAGATCCTGAACTTGAAAACATCCTGTGTCTTGGTATATGGCGGCAGGTAAACTTACTTACATGGGAAGTCTTGAACTGATTTTTCACCTTCTGGGCTTGCTTTTCTTAATATCCTTCTGATATCCCTACAACTGTCTAACACAGTGGGCTACATATGTACATTATTGTGGAAAATAGCTGCCAATACTTTGTGACCCATATTCTTCGAAATTCTTATACTCGTATTATAAGGTCTAAATTACTATGCTTCGCCAGTATGCGCATTTAATTGTTTGATTTATGTTTTAACAACAGTTATTTCACAAATGTATTGAACACATGTTTCGCCACAGACATTCATACATACAAAACTCTTGCCAGTAAAGTACCCTTCAATCAGCTAAACGTTTCGAAACAATTCACACAGAAATTAACTAGAATTAAATACGATTGACTGCAGATAACCAGTAATCTAATGCCGTTTGCTGCAAGAATTTCCAAAAAGCGTGGTCCCCCACACCAATAACAACTAAAACTGCAAATCAACCACCATCAACCTGTAATCATTCAAAGCATTCCTTTTAATTTCGATACAAAACAAAACTCGGTAAGTAAAAGTGGCTAATTTAACGAGTGTGGAAATGAACCGCACTAAACAATTGATAAGCGCTTACAATATAAACTAGTTCTGCAATACACACCTTGGAGGTAGTTTGGGACTAATGTTAAGGGGGTAGCCGATAGCAGAGATAGCTATATTTGTCTACTTAGTTGAAGAGGATGCCAGTTCATTTGGGAGTCCACTTCTGCTGCTAGCTTTGATATTGAATGAAAGACTTTGCGTTTTTTTTCACAACGCAAGTCTACCCAAAATGAAAAAAAAAGCTAGAGGAAGTTGGAGGGCTAAGAGACTTATCGCTCCACTTATATTGCAAAAAATCAAAAGTATCTCTCTTTTACCAAGAGACTTATATCATTTCAGAAATTGGTAGTGAAAATGGTTTCCTCATGCTACAGAAAATGATCTTTCATACGTCCAGTTAGAGCCTCACTTTCGTTGCTGACGGATTCCTTCCGTAACTTTCTGTTAAGCGCTTCGCTGAATAGAGGGAGATAGATAGAGAGAGAGCGCAAGCCCAAGGAAGTCTAGTTGGATATCAATCTATGCCACTTTGCAGTAAGATTAGAATCAGCCTTTAGGGGGTTGAAAATTATTTAGTATTGCCTTAATGGCTCGCTGTCGGTATGGACATTCAAGTCGTTCCATTCGCTGATGAAATAAAAGCATTTACACAAACAATGCTATCTCATTCACTAGCTATTATTACGTCACAATCAGTTGCTCTAAGCGTGGAAGGCGCAATCTTGTTTTCAATCATTCTTGAGGAGACGTAAATGTACTTTCTAAGATTATAACGGCATCGATAGAGGTTAATTTTGAGCCTTGAGTGAAATTTTATAAAATTCTATATTGGAATTATAAAAACGCGTTTTACCTCCATCAATGTCACAGTAATACCTTTGCTTTGAAATCTCCAAAAAGTAACGTAAGATATATGAAAGTTAAGATCTCATTGAAGTAGAAATTTGCTTTTGTCTCGAAACAATTCGATTTACTACTAGGAAAATTTTATGTACAATCGCGTTCACAGAAATAGTAGCAAAATTTGTTGACTTGCTTTATTAATCAAATTTAAAAAAAAACCCCTGTAAGTCGAAGTATCAAACTTACTAGAAAATTTAAAAAATAACACATCAAAAAATTGTCATCAAAACGTTTAAATTTTTAATAAAATTTGTATAAAATTTTCGAAAATGCAATGTTGCAGCCGATTCAAGAGTGCAAGGTTCAGGTAGCGTCTTTTTCTTCCGTTTACTTTTGTATGGAAGAAAATGTTGAACACCTTCGGCAAAAATGTATCACAAATTAACAAGAATTTTTAGCTCTTTGCAATTTGCACACTTTAGTTTGTTCTAGAAAAATTTCTCAAACTTCAAATTAAAAAGTTAAAAATTTTAATCAGAATTTTTTTTTAATTTTAAAATTTTTTTATAAATTTTCCAGAAAATTTCATATATTTTTGTAATGGAATTAATATTTTTATAAAAAAAAATAACTGAAATTAAAAAAAGAAGACAAAATTGTCAAAACATGTCAATGAATTTTGCCACTGTAAGTTATAAAATTTAATGCCTTTTTTTGTATTTGACGAATTCTTATACATTTTCTAGAAAGTTTCATACCTGTAATAGAATTAACTAGGCATATTTTATAAAAGTTATTAAAATTAAATAAGGCAAGACAAAGTTGTCAAAACTTGTCAATGAATTTTGCTACTTTGAGTTAAATATTTTAATGACAACCTTTTTAAAATTAACGAATGTTTATAAAAGTTTTCAAAAGTTTGATACCTTGAGTGATATTGTTTTTGTTATAGAATTAACTTTATTTTTATAGAAAATTATGGAAATTAAATAAGGAAAAGCAAAAATATCAAAATATGCCAACGATTTTTTTTTACTTTGAGTTAAGAATTTTGTTGAAAATTTTGGTTTTAATTTTAGAATTTTTAAAAAGTTTCAATAAAGTTTGAAAAGTTTGTCAATAAATTTTGCTACTTAATATTACAAATTTTGATGACAGGTTTTAAAATTTTACGAATTTTTATAAATTTTCTAAAAATGTCTTTTTATAGCATTAACTATAATTTTATAACAATAGTTGAATTAAAGGAAGAAAGACAAATTTTTCAAAACTTTCCAATGACTTTTGTCCCTTTAACCTAAAAATTTTTATGACATTTTTTTTTAATTTTACCAATTTTTATAATTTAACTAAAAAGTTTGCTGCTTTGGGTGGTATAGTTTTTTTTATAGAACTGACTATATTTTCCTTAAAAAAAATTGAAATCAAATAAGAAAAAGCAAATATGTCAAAACTTGAAAATGCATTTTGTTACTTTAAATTTCAAATTTTGATATTTTTTTTTTTAATTTTAAGAATTTCCCTAAATTTTCTAAAAACTTTCATACTTCGACTTACATGGTTTTTATTATAGAATTAACAATATTTTTATAGAAAATACTTAAACTTAAATGTAAAAATTCAATATTGTCAAAATTGTCAATACATTTTGGTACTATTTTTCTAATCACAGGTGTATGTCTTTATACTCTACGACACGTTCTGTGTATGCATATAATACAAGTAATTTTTGTATTATACACATATGATTCTAGGTATGAATGTTTGCTTGTATCGCATATAAAAGACAGTGAGATAAATATTCCAACACATTTTTTGCCAACTAACGAACACCACATTTCAAAACCAATAATAAAGTTAAATCGATAATTGAGGTAACTTTCGTGTGTTGCCGCATCGCAGGCGCTTGTCCCGCCAAAAAGGAAAGAGAAGAGGGCCCCAGCAAGATAAACGGCAGTTTTCGAGCCTTTAGTTGATATTGCGATTCCTCATTTTTATGGCATTTTTTTATTTCAATTCTTCAAGTTTATACGGTGTCTAAGTGCCGTTTTGTACCGTTTTTTATGCTATTTGATTTCATCTTTTCTTTTTTGTTTTTGTTTTTGTTTTTTGACAACACTCGCATGTGAATAACAGAATATGCGAAGGATCGGAGACCCGCTGCCTTCTATTCTACCTGCACAGTTGTACCCAAGTATGTAAGTGTGTATGTATGTATTTATGTGTGCTCGCATGTAGCAATGTTAATATCGATTGATCTGCGCTTCTTCGTACGTGTTCGTTTAACTGTGAATTAAATGTAATTTTCCAATAATCATAATCACAATATTTTCGAAAAACGTTTCATTGCCAAAAACACGTCTGCTTAAATTTGGCTTGTGCGAAAGTTTTATTCGAACAATTTGAAAAGTTATACACACATACCAATTCTAGAGCCACACACACACACATACATATGCATCATATATGTTCGTTTATTTCTTGATCTTCACCAGACGGGCGACACATAAATCACTCAACCCAATCAAAGTGAAGATGTTCCTCCTGCTTTGCTTTGCTGCAAAAATTTTGATTTTGGTTATTTTGATGGATTTGCATCAGCAGATTTATTTGATCTAATTGCTGGATTGATGTGAACCAGACAGCGATTAGCGGCGTTAGATGGTTATAAGTATTGATTTCGGTGAGTGGATATTTTCAACAATAATACCGTGTTCACACGGCAATGGCAACGAACAACATTTCTCTATTTATTAAACTCTGTTTACTCTAAGTGAAATTCAGCTATGAAAATGCAACTTTTTGAACTTATTTTTTAAGTAAAACGTCTTTAGTGACAGTAATTTTTTACATCGCGTCACGCAAGTCGCCGGTCAGTAAATCAGGACCAATTGAGGGCAAGTTCTGGACCGTTCCGGCATTATGTTGAACTAGATATTTCGGGAACATGTCCAGAACTTTCAGTAATTCGGGACTGGTTCACCACTATAACTACTGCAACTACTAAGTACTACTACAGATACAAAATACTACTACTTTAATTACTACTAAGTACTATCACTACAAATGCTACTGCTACTATTTTTACTAATGCAGCTGCTAGTTACTTCTACACTTTTTAATAATTTCTACCATACTTTTTCCTAATATTTTTTCCAATGCTACTTTTAATCACTACAACTATTTTTACTACTTTCTATTACTTATTACTATTACTATTTTGAATATGTTCCACTAATTTTTAATGAATTTTACTTCTATTCTTCTTTGTGCTAGTACTAATTGTTACCACTATTTTAACTCATTTCGACTACTATTTTTTCTTATGCTACTACTTATTACTACTACTATTTGGAGTATTTTCTACTGCTATTTTGACTAATTTCTACTACTACATTTTGTTACTACTATTTTTACTAATTTTACTAATATTTTATGCTACTACTAGTTACTTTTACTCTTTTTAATAATTTCTATTACTATTTTTACTCATTTCTACTACTATTTTTTCTTATGCTACTACTTATTACTACTACTATTTGGAGTATTTTCTACTGCTATTTTGACTAATTTCTCCTACTTCTTTTGCTTGTGCTAGTACTAATTGTTACTACTATGTTCACTAATTTTACTAATATTTTATGCTACTAATAGTTCCTTTTACTCTTTTTAATAATTTCTACTACTATTTTTACTCATTTCTACTACTATTTTTTCTTATGCTACTACTTATTACTACTACTATTTGGGATATCTTCTACTACTATTTTTACTAATTTTACTACTATTTTTATTAATGCTACTACTATCAGTAGTAGTATCTTTTTACTAATTTCTGCTCATTTCTACTACTATTTATACTAATTTTTTCTCAAAAGGCAGTGTTGTATTTAATGCGAAAAGTGTTCTCATTTCTAATTGCAGCTGCAGTATCAATGCGATTCAAACTCAGATCCTGTTGGACTAAAGTGGATAATAATCTTGAAAATTGAAATTAATCAGTCTTGCTTGTGGTGGGTTTGTTAACGTGGCAAAAAGGCAGGAAACCGGAAAGTAAAAAAGTTAGTTAATTTTTGCAGCGCGAACATACGTACTTTCAAATTGTTTGCACAGAATATCAGGAAGGAGTAATAAATAAATAATAATGGTTTTCATTGTCGTGTGAACGTAGTATAAAGGTAAATTTGCCTTTTACTTATATTAGTATACTCGTGCAAAGTTGTGGTATTAGTTATAAAAAAATAGTTTGATTATACGTATAGTATTTAATTGCCCGTAAGCTATTTGAAAAAAAAAACAAGCATTGCAGATTTGCAATTATCCGATTTATTATTTTCCGCCACAGTTGGTCCGAAGTAGGTCTAAAAACTTTATTTGAGAGACGATAGGAGCTATATTCGAAAAAAAAAATTTTGAAAACGTGGGAATGTATTTATTTATACGAATATTATAAAAAATCTACACGTATGAAACAATCTCAAATACTTGTTAATAGTAATAATTTAAGCAGATTTATTAAAGCCTAAAAATAGTGAAATAAATTCATTTATTTATAAAAATTTACATAAATATTTGCATACTATTTATACAAAAAACTATGAATTTTTTTATTCACAGTTAAGACGATTATTGACTTAACTCGCGTGTTTCTTCTTTTTTATAAGGCTTCGTTAAAAAAAAAACCATAACGTTTCGAAATTTCTTTAATTATTCGTCCTTTAAAAATTTAAACAATTGTATGTGACGTGCAAATTTCCCACAATATGCAGAAATTTAAAAATACGTGTCGGCTGGTTTAAATATTTAGATACCAAAAAAATGGCGGTTTTACCCCGGAATTCAATAATTTTCGAAACTGAGCTTACTATGTTGATAAATAGTTTTCTAGATATACCTATTCGCTTTATACCACCCCTATTTCCAAATATTTTTAAACCACGATTCCTTTCTCCAATCGTTTGTATTAAATTTGGGTAAATTATTTTTTATAGCTAGTAAAATATGGCATGTTTTGGTTTTTGTAAGTTACGTTTGTAATATTATACTTTTCGAATTTATGGTTACTGATTTAAAATCTATAGTCTGTATCGAATGTGCAAGTTTGATAAAATAGTTTTGGAGATACACCTTTTTTTCGATTTGGCGATGCCACGCCCAAAAAGTATCGCATTTATTTCATTTTCACAAAATACGGTTATATTATCGGATTTCGCCCATTTACAATATCAATCTACCTTCGGTCGAAAGAAATATGTACACCAAGTTTCGTTGAGATATCTAAGTACTTACTTGAGTTATCCGATGCACAGACACACAGACTTTTTTAATTTCGGTATTTATATATGTATGTATATGTTGTGATTATTCTCGGTTTCTTGGTGAACAAAGTTATAATACCGTGCGCTCGGGTATAAAAGTATCGGCCAAACCGCTGGACCGCCAAGCACACCTGGCACGCTCTCTCCTAAGACAGGTTGGTGGGATCAGTGTTGCCGTTGAGTCACAAAAAAGGGGTAATTGGCAAACAAAAAAGGTCACCATATTTGATTTTTGCTTTTCCGCCGTCACGGGTGGGACAATTTTATATGAAATATTATCAGAGTTACGCATTTTAATAAAATGCGATTTCTGGTGTTGCTAGAGATATTGGCGGATTTAACACCGATTAATGCTTCCAATGAAAAAAATATTGACATACCTTATTATATTTGCAAAAAAATATATTTGAGAATTTACGGAAACAATATATTTAATTTATATATTTTCTCACGCACTGGTATACCAATGCATAGTAAGCATAATGGGGATTTATGCCAATATAATGGAACTGCATGCAAATGACTTCTGTCGCAGATGCCTTGATGAATCAGATGTTGTAAGTATCGAGCATTATCTACGACATCACCCTGCGGCAGGAAGACAGCGCTGCTATCAGCGAGGCTTCTTTGGTTGGCGGAAATCTATGGCCCAACAAGCCTCTCCTAGACAAGGATGAGAGCAGGCACAACCAACCTAATCTAACCTAACATAAATTTTTAGGAGCAGCAGGTAAACAAAATGCTAACACATGCAATAAACGAAAGTCAATTAGATTGCAACTTATACGGTTACTAAAAGTTAGTCGATTAAATTTTAGTATCATAACTAGATAAAAGTGCCCTGATTTTGGTCCCATACCTTTTATCGCTCGACCTTGTAGTTACAAAAGTTGGTCGCGGATTTTTGATATTTTTTCTGTTGGTCTGGAAAATAATATTACTATGTAAACTTTCGTGATGATTGAGATGCAATAAATAGGGGCATCCGTTGGCGCAGGTCCATGCATGTACAATAGGGCGCATCGCTCCCCATACAAAACAAAATCGATACTGTTTTTCCACCAGAATTATAAAATGGATTATATCTTAAGACCTACTTTACCATATTTCGCGAAAATTTTATGGTTTACATAAGGTGGACCGTTTGGAACTTATAATGATACACTTTTTATTTCCATCAAGTCCGGTGACAATCTTTTTTCGCAAATCCCATTATTGTTATTCCGAAGAAAAAAATTTAAATTTTTTAATGAATCTTTTTAAGAATCAACTGTTTTACAATCTGAGGTGATTATTTTATTTTTAATATTAAAAAAAAAACCTGATTTTAGTTATAAAAAAAAACTTGGTTTTTCAATCGGCCCAGCTCACGTAAACATTAGTACTTTTTCGAAATATATTGGCGGAAGTCATTAAACAATCATTTTTTTGAGGCACCCAAAAGTATGAACATATATAGAATTACTAGAAACCCCCGGCAGACGTAGCCCTGCCTATATTTATTTATTAATTGTTCCGTACTAACATTTTGACATTCATATTTAAATATTTCATATTCTTGTGCATCGTTTAATTAAATTCCAATTTTCAAATAGGTGGCAACCCTCTACACCCTATAAGCCTTCAACTCAGCGTATCCAACAGTTTGGCACCCATATTTTCATATTTCACATACCTTGTACATATGTGTATGATTTAATTGAATTCAACTTTTCGAATAGGTGGCATCCCTCTCCGAAATATATGTACATATGAACTTTCTCCTGCCAAAGCAACCGTTTGACACCCTTGTTTTACTATTTCATATACCTCACGTATAATTTAATTAAGCTCAACTTGTTAATCAGGTGGCAACCCTCTTCAAAAAAAGCTGGCTGCTACCCTTCTCTTTAGCGAAAGAAACCATTTGGTATTCATATTTGAACATTTTATATACTTGTGTATAATTTAATAAAATTTGATTTTTTAACCAGGTGGCAACCCTCTCTTAAATATATGTATGACCGTTTGACATAATATTTCCTATAGCTTGTGCATAGTTTAACTTAATTCGACTTTTGAAACAGGTGGCAATCCTCTCCCACACACAATATGTATACTTTGCGACCTATGCTCATACCTACCAAATATATGTACATATAAAAGTGCATAAAAATCGGTCGAGCCGTTTCGGGGGAGTTCGTCCACAAATACCGTTACACGAAATTTTTATATATTAGCTATACGTTTTTTATGATACTTACCAGTGGGAATACAAAAGTAGATGTTACTTTTTATGCGTCGCTCTTTTTTCAAAAAAAAAAAAACTTTTATTTTATTTTTTATTTTAATAATATTAATAATAATTTATTTTTACTGTAGCATTGTTTAATAATAGTTGATTTTTTAGTGTTCGTTTTTTCTTGCGTTTTCATTTTGCATTTCAATGGCGAAGCAATCGAATGGATAACTATGTATGTATGTATGTATGTATGTTTGTATTGAAGTATGCTATGCAATTTACTGAACGCTTTTAGGTATTTATTTATTTATATTATGTTTATATGGAGCTGTAAGTTTTATTTGTGTGCGAGTGTGCGTGTGTCGTGTGTGACTTACATTTGTTTATGTTACTATTTTTGCATTATATTACGATGTCTAATTGTATTTAATTATTGTTAATGCAAATATTTCTCTTCATTTCGCAAAAGCTTACTAAGTACATACTCGTATTTCTATCATTTAATTATTAACTAATTTTCATTTATTCAAGTATTTAATGCGCTTATCGTGTCTAAATCCATTTTTGTTGGAAATATAATTTTTTTTAAATTAATTAAATTGTTTGCTGCTTTTTTTTTGCATATTACATATGTATGTATGTAGATGCTTTATAATAATAATTTATTTTTAAATTTCATTACATACGGCCACATAGTGTTTTTTTCTTTTATATAATTAGCTTTTATGGTGTTTTTTTTTAAATTTTGTATACTTTAAATATCTAAAATCACTGGCGTAAATTAAACATTTGTAAATTTTCTGATTATTTCTTACAATTTATAATAAATAAAATTAAAAAAATGCTTTTAGTGTGAAATACAGCTGCTGAGTTGTGAGCGACTGATTATTTTTACAGTTTTCCTATGTTTAGGAAGACATTATTTTCAGCAATTTAAAACCAAAATGTGTAGAAAATTTGCGGAAAAAGCTGACAGACGTTTTTCAATTTCTAACATAGCAACTACTCCCATGTGCCAATCAAACTCCAGTTCAGATATTAAATAACTTTAGTGAGCAAATTATTTTCTTTAAACTCAGTTAGATTATTTTTATTAAAAACAAAGAAAAAATAGTGTATACTCTTTGTTAAAATTAAAAAATATATATAAAATTAAAAAAAATATATATATATAAAAAAAACTATATATATATTTTTTTACTCAGAATTTACAAATCCAATTTTTAAAATGTGAAAAGTTTTTTAAAGTTGAACAAATGCTTAAAAATTTAATCACAATATTCAATGTTTTAAATAATTTAAAAAAAATAAAAATATTGTTTTGTATTCACAGGTAATTTTTTTTTTGGTCATATTAAATTTGAAATTTTTTGCCAAGTCTGGAAGAGAATAAGTAGAAAATGTTTAAAATTCTAAATTTAAAATATCTGAGCGAGCGAAATATCTAGTTAGAGTGCATATAATAAATTTTAACGAGAAATATTTTTGTTGAACATTTTAACCTAACGGTTCTCCCATGAAAGGTGCGTGCTGACCCCTATTCTGAAAGTTTGAATAATATGAATTTGGGAAGTCACTAGAGGGTTAAATTCTTTTAGAGAATTATTCGCCGGAAAATTTCACAAAAGGTCTTTCTTTGCAGAACGTAAAAGTGTAAAGACTTAATTTATGTAGAACTCGACTTTGATCCTATAGAACATTTTAACCCTTTAGCGGTCGTATCAAATTCATTTTGCTCACATTTTCAAAAAATGGGGTCGAAACGACCCCTTCGTCAGTGAGCTACTATCTTAAAATATTCTTCTAATTTTCTGCCTCTTGTTACATGCACCAAAGCTAGATATTACGCTCAGATATGAATTTTAAATTTTTTTCCAATTATTCGAAGCCAAATAATTAAAAATTTAAAATGGGGAGAAAACATCATAATTCTTCAGAGTTAATAAAAATGAGCAGAATCGGTATTACCAATCGCATGAAAATGAATAAGATCCAAACCACTTCGAAAAACCTAGTAGCTATAACTTCCGAAATATATCGAATTTCCAGAAAGAATCAATTTCACAAAAAACCCTGAGGTTCGGAAAACTAGTAGTTCACTTTACAAAATTTTACTACACAACGTTAAAAAAAAAGTGACTTAAATGTGAGTTGGAATAATTTAGCCCCCTATACATGGCTCCAAAAATTCTTGCACAGTGTGTTCGAAACAAGAAAATAAGGATACATTTTTTTTTTCATTCCAATATACTCCATTGCAAATTATAAGCACACCACATATTACCTTACCAATTTTCTCTAATTTATTTTTCTCTTATCTGATTTTCGTTAATTTTCAATCAAAGTGCAGTGCATTCTCTAACAAAACCAATATAAACTTAAGTTTCAAACTTTATGTAATATTTATAATAATTTTAAAAAAATTCAAACAATTAAAAACTTAAAAAAAAGGTTTTAGAAAATATTGTTTAATTGTTATATGGAGACATTATTGTCAAGAAAAATTCTCAAAAAAAAAATTACTAGAAATTTGCGATTAAAAAAATTTAATAAGTTACAAAACTGCATACAAGAAAATTTGGAAAACAAATTTTTTTAAGTATATAATTTCGACGAAAACTCGTTAAATTTTTATAAATTTTGCATAAAGTTTAAAACTTGGTTTTATATGGTTTTTGTTAGAGAATAAGTGCATGTTAATTGAAAATTAGCGGAAATAAAAAAAGAAAAATAAATTATATAAAATTGTTCAATATATGGTGCTTTTATAATTTGCAACGGAGTGTTGTAGCATGTAATCGAGTTTTATATTTGACATTGAGCTTGATAAGGCACTATGGAAATCACTTTGCTAAAATCCATATTTTTCATATTTGTTTGAGTTTTTTTACGCTTATTTATTAATTTATGCTGAACTGAGTTTCTAAGCGTTTGCCAAGTTTTCCGCCTTAAGATACAATCGAAACAAATTTTAATTACCGCATTTTCTACTAAACCATTTCACAAGTAAATGTAGAGGAAAAAACTCTAAATTAAAAGAGTGAAACAAAAAAGAAGAAAATATTCTGGCAGTCGCTGAAGAACTTTGCTATAAATTATTATTCAAATTTTGTATTACCTATTTTTTGAATTTGCTGCATTTAACTGCACGCATTCACAAAAAGCCAGAACTATTAATTAATTTCGCACGAAACATCTTATTTGCTTAAGTGTTTTAAGTTTGTTTTGTATTTTGTGTACAATGTATTTACAATGTTTTGATTTTGAAGCAGCATTTCCAAATCTAACCAACTACATAACTAATAACTATATATATCGCTGTGTGTATGTGTGTGTATCTATGTGTGCCTTTCTAGCTCGCTTACCCAACCAGCACTCATGCGTTGTAGCCTTAGAATTTCAACGCTGATTTTTAATGTTTTATTTTTTCAAGCATCCTATCATTTTGCTACAGTACGAAAATCTAACTCAGCGCTTCTACTGGAATCTTAAATTTGTTTTTGAAAGTCAAACTACTATGTACTTATTACGAAAAAAGCTTGTTTTATTGGCTTAATAAACTAATTGCCTAGTAATAAGAATAAATGTGTGCACAATCTGTGGCCACTTTACATAAAATGTTCTCATTAATTTTTGTTCAATGCGCTTTTCAAAAACGTTTGAACCAATAAGGTTTATGCAGCACATATGTATGTATGTATGTACATGCTTAATATATATATATATATATATATATATATATATACATATGTACTTATATGTATTCTGTATGTATGTATTTAAATGTTTTTAGTATCTACCTTTCAATAATTTATCAGCAACTCGAAAATTATTCCTTAATTTTTAAGATTTTTGTTTTGTTGTTTTTAGTTAAACGAAGAAAAAGTTCGCTAAGCTTTTATTTTCGCAAAAACTAAAATTCAATATATAAATTACAATCATAAAAACGCTGCCATGCATCACACGCTTTTGACTATATACAAACACTACCTACTCTCTTAAGCGCTCCACTGGTAACTAGTTTAGTAAGTACTTTTATTTGCGCCTTTTCTCTACGCATCCATAAATGCTGTTTGAAATTCCTAATATTTTTAATTTATTATTCCATTTAGTATGTGTGTATTTGTAAGCACTTCTACCACTCCCCCTGCCACATGCTTTCTTTTTTCGTATACTGTCTGCTGCTAAGCAATAATTTTGAAAGCAACTTCTATTTTTATTTTTATTATTTCTTTAACTGTATATTTTCCTCGAACCCTTTGTTTCGCATACATCGCTTTAACTTTCACCTTTTTGTGATTGCACTTTGAGATCATTTACTAAGGAAGTTTCTTCTTTTCGCCATTTTCCCCAGTTTCATTTTGTTTTTGTTTTTTTTTTTCATTCCACTTTCATCGCATTTATTAAAAACAAACTTCACCTGCTTCACTTCACAACGCTCGGTATACTCACTCGGTTCCGTTGCTTAATTTGCACTACCGAAGAGTACCGAATTTTTGTAGTAAGCTGGTGGGCGATCGGTGATTGGACTCTTCACATCACGTTCGGCATTGGCGGCACGCGATTTACGCTCCAATTCGATTTCTTGTGCTAAGGACTCTGAAAAGAGAGGAATGGAGTGAAGAGAAAAATATTGAAAATATTGCCAGACTGATGTAAAAAATTTTAAACTAAAATCTAGTCTAGGGATACACATATTTTACAAAACTAAATCAAATAATATATCCCGAAAATACTAAAAATTTATTCACCAGGGCTCATTGTAGTTAACTGGTATTAAAAAATTGATATTTAATCAATCAATAAGATTTTAAACTTTGTAAACACAAATTTTGTACAAAAATAAAAATCATGTATCGAGTCATATTTTTTTGAACAGAAATAAAACCCGTTTTTAAGATGTTTTTCTTCGTTTTGAAATCATAAATAGTTTGTGAATTGTTCTATTTTTTATTAAATTTTTTTTGTTTAATTTTTTTTTTCAAAAGTAATAATTATTTTTTAGTTTCATGTAAAGTAAAGCTCAGTTATTGAGCCTTATTTTATATCTCAGAAATAACAATTAATTCTTGGGGTTTATTTTTTGATGCAGATCGTAAAACTCAAATTTTTTATTAATTTTTCATTAGGGGTTAATCAAAATTTAAAGATAACTATTAAATATAATTTTTAGAGATATTCGCTTAATATTTTATAATCATAACTGTTTAAAAGAACTTGACAAATTGTACATATGTATATATTAGGGTGAGCCAAATTGTATGGCGCTGAAGAAGAGTTCAAAGCATCATCGCGATTTTGGTACTATGGTTCGAACCAAGTATTTTTGCCCAAGGCACCATACCTCTAAAATGAGTTTCAAGACCGCGGAATTTGTATTTCAGTTATTTTCAAAAATACTAAAAAGTCGGCCTTTCAATAACAAAAAAAAAAAATTTTGAAAATATGTAGATACACCGGGGTTTTTTGCGGAATCTTTTCTTCACATTAATTTTTACTTTTGACTGCCACCAAGGAGCGTTGTTGTACTTTTTTTTAGGTTTTCACCTTTTTTGCGGAAAATTGAAGATATTACTGCATACGTCGGCAAACCTTTGACCTTCTCATAATTCAAAATACCTCAAAATGTTCAGCGCTGAAAATTATGAAGGTGGGGCACCCATACACTAAACATTCACTTAAAGACACAAAATTCGGTTTGAACATTTTTGATTGACCCACCCTAAGATACATACATATACTCAAAACTGTTCTCCGATATTTTACAGTTTTGACTGTTTTAATTGAAAATTTTAAAATAATCATTATTTTCGGTCTTTGCTTAAATGGCGGATGAAAATTTATTCGTCATTCAAAATAACTTGAATAACGAAGGAAAATTTATTCAAATTTTTCCGTAGTTCAGCTGTATGAATTACGATCATGGAGATTAGGGTCCTACTGAGTCAAGGTAAAAATAAGGATTATGTGAATATTCTAACTACCCGCTGTTTTCGATTCTCGAGGTAAAAAGTGGTCTGCAAAATGTAGTCTTTGGTATAGAACATTCTCGATGTATTATCAAATCTATAACCTGCTCAAATATCTCGTTACAAACTCAAGTCACTAAATATAATTCATACGCAGATACAAACAATATTCTCATCCAACTCACCTGAATAGTTCTGCCAAAAAGCTCCCGTGGCCATCAAATCGATGCCCGTGTAATTCCATGGCGGCTTACCGCCACTGGCCGCAGCCGCTGCAGCAGCTGCTGCTGCCGCCGCCGCCAAACTACCTTCGGCCTGTGACGTTGGCGGCAAACTCAAAGAACGCTCCATAGTCGACGTTTCGCCGCAATCACGTTCCGAACGCTCGCAATGTTCTCGCGATTCACGCTCAGAGTGTGCACGATCGCAACGTTCCAAACGATCGACGCTGCGACGACCGATCGGACTATCACGATCCGAGTGGGGTTCACGCTTGAAACTGGGACTTTCCGAACGTTGCCGCAAGTGATGGTGATGATGTAGTTGTTGCTGTTGTTGTTGTTGATGATGCGATAGTGATTGAGATTGTGATTGGTGTTGTTGTTGTTGCTGTTGCTGATGCTGCTGAACATTTTGGGATTGTTGTGATAGCGAGCAGCCATCATTGGAATTCAACGACTTTTCAGACTTTTCGCTCGATTTGCAATCGTTATCTAAGGGGCGAGATTGAGAGCACAGGGAGAGGCTGTTTGTTAAAGGAGGGGCGTTAATCGTAGTTGCAAGAAGGAAAATTTAGATTGGGATATTTTAATATTTTTGAACTTGTTTATATCATATTTCCAAATATCTGATTTATAAGTACAATACAAGGATCGCACTAGGCGTTTCTGATATACCAACCTGGTTCTATTTTTCGTGTTGCTACCTCGCCGCTATTGTTTTTACATTCGCCACCGCCAACACTACTACGACCCTCCTCGCTGGCATTCGGCCCTGCAGAGCTACAACCTCCGCCACTGTTGGTGGCGGCGTTGCCACCACTGCTGCCACCCGCATTCGATGGGTGCGTCAATTTTCGTTTGCCACCGTCCAGCTGCTGTTGGTAGCGTATGCGCATTTTGCGCTCGCGACGGTAGCGCTTCTGATACAAAACTGCAATGAAAAGCCAAAGTAAAGGAGAACAATGAAAAATCTAGTACGTCAAAAAAAAAAACAAAAAAAAAAAAAATAATGCACTAACGAAAAACCATCTGAGTAGAAAATAAATAACATGAAATTGTAATTCAATATGCAACTGCAGCGCCCCTGCAGCCAGCTTGTCGACCAACCAACCATCCAGCCAGCCAACCCGTCGATCCATCCATTCAATCAACCGGCCGACTGCTCGTCCATTTAAACAACACACTCGTACCATACGTATGTACGTATGATGCGTGCGCGGGCGGTTTGCCGGGAGGTCACATTGTGTATAGCAACTGTTGTTGTTATTGCACTATTTATTGAAAATATTAATCGAAAGAATATTTGTATTTGCTGCTGATTCGCCATTAATTGCTGGCGGGTCGTACGTTCATTTGATCATTCAGTCGATCGAACGATCGCTAGCCGGCTCTTTGACGTTTCACATTTGACGTTTTGCGACGCAATCAACTGCGAATCCGTTTTGCGTGTGGGCCTCACTTATGTAATTCAATTATGTTCAATACGCCAAGTTGTTGTCGTCAATTCATTCAAAAGTAATGCAAAACTGAAGTCTGGCAGTTCAATTCAAGTCAGAGAAGATTAGTGTTATCGGCAATTGAAAAGCCGATGAAAGATCAAATGATAGCAAGGGGTTTTCATAGGGCACGCTTATATTATATGTATGTATGTATGTATATATAGGTTTCGTATTTGAAGTTTTTCAATAATATTAGAAAGATTTTTAATGATTTATTATTTGATTTCTTGAAATACCACCAGCCGAATAGGCAAAGGTCCGAGGATCACCTGTAAAAAGTGCATACCTAGACGGATAGTAGAAGGCCGGCTAATATCATTTACGCAGAAAGAAGTGTGGAAAGGAAAAAGGAAAACGATTTTTTAGCTTTGACTGAGGCCTGCGTAGTGCATGCGATTAATATTCATTCCTTACATAGCCAAGAGAGACTGAATACAGAAAATGACTCCGTCAGTGATACCGCTACTTTAGTTTTGCCGATTTTGACAAATCTCAGTTCCAAGTAGGCCAAGTATTTTCCCAAATAGGCAGCGCAGAGTCTGACTGTAAATCCAAATTAAAACACGTTTCCCACTGAAATATTGAAAGTTATTTATTCTTCTTTCTCACATATTCTTTGTTTACTGGATTTGAGTTATGTCACTTAGCCGTGGGAAGGCGCAATCTTGTATTCTATCAGCCTTCACACTTAGCATGGTAGTTCAGAGTTAGGTGCTGCGATGAAGAAGAAATTTATACTGACCTTACTGGTTACTCGTAAGGAAACCATAACTGTAGAAAAGTCTCAGCTTTGTTAGCCTGGTTGAAGCCTTCGACCATTTGCACCAGAAATGCAGTTACTAGAACTGGTTACAATTTGGAAATGCGGCGGGGTATTTAAAATTCAATGACAATATGAGGCACGCTGACGATTTCCTGAGGCCCTTCTCTAATCGGCGAACCTCTTTCTTCCAGACAGTTCCCCTACAATGTCTGTGCGATCTGGTAACGCTTATACTGTTAGTGTAATATTTGTAGGCGAACGAGAGAAAAATTATTGAACAGGTAAAGAATAAGTCAGATTTGTTAGCGCTCAAATTCATAGGGTGGGTGAACGTTAGTAGCAATTTCTGAAATTTTTAAAAGCTTAATATTGACACGATTTTAAAAACATAGATATGGTTGCGAAGGTAAGTAAAAGATTTTCAAGGGTGGGTCAAATTGCATGGCCCTAAAGAAAAGTTCAAAGCATCATCTCCATTCGTACCAAGAATTTTCGCCCAAGGAACCATACCTCAATTGCAATAAAAAGTGATTGAAAAAATTGAAAATATTTTAATTTTTGAAAAAAAATTGTTTGCAATTGAAATGCATTAAATAGGTCGACTTTTTAGCATTTTTGAAAATAAATATCGAAAAATTCGGCGGACTCGAAATTCACTTTAGAAGTATGGTTACTTGGATAAAAATAGTTCTACAATCCATAGTGCCAGAATTGCGATGATGCTTTGAACATTTTTAATTTGGGTCACCGTAATATATACATATATATATAAAAATAAAAACCCGAAATTATGGCTATTTTTTTAATAAAATTTTATATTTTGTATCCAAAATATGTGTATTAAATACCCCGTAAAACCCTCTTATTTGAGATAAGTAAAAATTTGTTACAAACAATTCTTCGGTCATGATGTTCTCGGGTAAGTTGGGATGGTCAATTCACTCCGGAACATTACATAGTCGCACTGTATTTTGTAACCCTGGCCGTTTCAACTCAAGAGACCTTCTGTCGCTCAGGGTCATTACCTCGGAATGGTCACTACTCTCTTCATCAGCTACATAAATAAATTTTAATTTCTCGCAATAATTACAGCTATTATAGAAATTTATTTCTATAGGCCCTGTGCAGTTTCAGACCAGTAAAGATCTGAATGGTAAAGAGGATTTGATATGTCAGCACAAATACGCTGACGATTCCAATATGGGGCAAGGTATTGGGGAGGAATGTTTTTCAAGACTTCTTGAGAAATGGAAATCGCTGGTGTTTTTCTGGCAGAAGTTTTGCTATCGCTGAAGGCTATCGCGATTTAGAGCGTAGCAACCTTGGTCATTTCCAAGATGAACGCATAGCCATCTTCTGAGATAACCGAATCTGGTTAAGCAATGGAAGACTATATGAAACAGAGTCGGCAACAAGTCGACTTTTTTAGGTTCCTGGGCATCGTAACAACGCAGCAAACGAGGCAGGCGATCATCTAGCCAGAATGGGTTCAGTAATAACCACAAATGATGCGCCATTTTCATTCCCAATAGGATTAATAAACAGCAGCATTTACCTCTATCACCAATCAGCAATCTGTTCAACGATGGCGCACAACGGGATGCAGAATTGCAAATTAACATCAAATAATTTTTACTTATTTTAATAAATTTAATTCAATTTAATGCACTAACCTTCATTCATTACATTCCGCTTCAATTCTACTTCAATAATATTGTCAACTTGGCAAAGCTTCGGATCATCTCCCACGACACAGTAAAGACGTAGGCAGTACTTAAGTTAATAATAAACCAAAAACAAAAAAAAAACAAAAAAGAAACCACGCAAAACCCTTCAATGTCTCCATTTCCGTTCCACCAAGCAGACAACAAATTAATTCGCACTGACACACCTAACTAAATGTGAATGTGAATGTTATGGATGTGTAGTTGTTGTTGGGCAGAAGGCGAATGAAATGACAACCCACTCAGGAATATTAATAAGTTAAAATATATACAATGTACTTTTGTACTCCAGTGTAGTTTACAAAAGCCAAGGGCACAAAGAGCAATTTGTAAGTCAAAATAAAAAATGAGATGTGCAAAAAAAATATTACAAAAAAATAAATTAAAAAAATATATACCAAATTACAATAATTATTCTAGCAAAGTATAGTTAAAAAAAATAATTAGCAAGGGAAAAGGATTTTTCGAATAAACCAAAAAATTTAAATTAAGACAAATCAAAAAAACAAAAACAATTATTAAATTGGCAATATTTCAAGCATAATTCTCTGTCATACACATATGTAGACCTGAAATACATAAGTACAGTGCATGACAAAACGATAACACAGTAAAATAATAACAAGTTTTGAGTAATTATTTTTCTTAATTCAATTTAATTATTTTTTTAGTAAAAAATATAGTTCATTCCACAACAAACAGCGGTTAACTGCAAGTTTCAAACTTTGTTGAAATGGCGGAAAAGATTCACAAAATTTTTCGTGACATTTAACAATTTTTGATTCGAATTTTTAGAAAAAAATGCGGTTTACAGTTTTGTAAATATTTTAGTTTTGGCAACCTAAACTGCCAGTTTCAAGTGGCTAGAAATTACCGTTGATTTTGAATATTTTTTTTTTACTTGTTATTGTAGTTCCTTATAAAGTTTCAAATTCAGTATTTCAAGTTCCCTTCTGCATACCAAAACATTTGAGGTTTTAAACACTTGCTATAGTTTCTGAGATATTTTAATCGGGAGCAGGTAAATATATGGAAATTGAGTTTTTCCGATCTGAAGTTATTCTATTCTTTTTCATTTCAGGGGATTGTTAAAAGGCGCGATTGTCCCAATAAGCGCATGAAATCCCATTTTTGTCCCTTGTGATCTTCGCACAACTTGGACTTGTCGACGCATCGCGATGTGTCTGAAGTGCTTAGAGATAAAAAACAACCGATTTTACTTTAATATTATTATCAAGCCTGCAACTACGGCAATTAATTTTTCCCCCATACATTCAAAGAAGGGTATTTTAAATCGTTCGTCTTATTAATCCATATATTTAAAAGATTTGGACTAAATTGCTTCACGATTTTTCAACCTCGAAACTGCACAATCTTCTCTAAGTCGAGCGTACTTCTCTCTTAATTCCTTTTAGGGGACTAGCCAGTGCTTCTATATTGGATTCAATATTTCATACAAGGTTCTATCGAGCGTATTGTGAGATAGACTGCAGCCAGATGTCAACGAACCGATTGAGCCTTATTATTGTGCCTTTAGACCTAGCAAATCTACCGTTGTCGACTTCAAGTACGCTTTCGACATCATGAGAAGGAGCTGCCTATATGCTCCAATGTCTGAGCCTGGTATCCCTGCAAAATTTATATGGCTATGTGAAATGACATTAAGCTACATCACCAGCGCCGTCAGAATTGGGAAGAACCTCTCCGAGTCGTTCGATACCAAACGTGGTTTCAGGCAGGATGACGTTTGACCACGCCGCTGGTCCTGCCTTTTCCAAGCTGGATAAAGAAGCGAAGCGATTGCGTCTGGAGGTGAACGAGAGCAAAACGAAGTACGTCCTGTCATTCGACTCCCGCGTCACTGTTGACAGTTACAATTTTGACCAAGTGGAGGACTCTGTTTATCTTGGAACCAGCATTAAAACCAACAATAATGTCAGCCTCGAAATTCAGCGCATAATATCTCTTGCCCACAAAGACTAATTTGGGCTGAGTAAGCAAATGATCAGTAAAGCCCTTTCTCGACGAACGAAAACCGCGGTCTAAAAGTCTCTCATCATGAACGCTATCAAAATCAGATGAGATGTCCTTTGAAAAAGAAAAGATTATCCAAAAGATTGTTGAACTCTTACGTCTTTGCGACGACGAATATCGCAGACGATGGAACGATGAGCTGTTCGAGCTTCGCCGGGAAGTAGACATAGTACAGCGAATTAAAATACAGAGGCTACGTTGATTGGGACGTCGTGCGAATGGACGAAAATGATCCAGCTGGTGGTGGTAGCGGAGGGTTAGGAAAGGCCAAGTGGAGAGGGACTTGGCTTCCAGTTGGCGTCAATTAGGAAAGCAAACGAACGAGTGGCACGCTCTATTAGAATCGGTCAAAATAACCTCGGCAGTTATAACGCAAATTACGAACGAAATAATCAATTCGTCAACTTTCGGCTGTCGAGTTCAACACCTATGTATGTACTTACAATTGCGTGTGTTGTATCTTGCCAATGGGAATAGCAGTGAAAAAAGAGTTTCTCTTAGGCATCGAAAAAGGTGCATGATTTGCGGGCCCTTTCGCAACTGCTTCTTAAGCTAAGAGCTGGAAAGATGTCAGTCGGAATAGAAGAGAGACTTCGAGTATGCCAAAATTCATTTATTTTTTTCACCAGCCTTTGTTACAATAAAATTTTAGCTCCAGGGTTTTCGTAAAAACTTATCATACTACTTACCAACAACTTTTGCCATATTTCCTAATATCTCAAAGATTTGTGCATTGGGTAGATTTGTATCAAAATAGAATGCATTTCGCTCCATTTTTCCACTAGCTCGCCACAGAGTTTCCCCCTCCCAATTTCTAAATTTCGTTTTTTTTTTTTTCTTTGCACATCTTGTTCAGTCTACATGCATAATTCTCGAAGAATGAAGGAATGCGCGATTAAAAGAATGAATGGACGCTTTGCATGCAATGGCCAAATGGCAAAGGGGTAAAAGATGAAAAAATCTATGTACTTGTCTAGTAGCTAGTTGATTGCTAGCCCCAATTGCAATGCATTGTTGAAGTTGTTGTTATTATTAGTTGCAATTAGATGTTTGGTTGCATGCAATTTGTATGTTTACTTGTCAGTAGCGAATTGTTTGGACCCAATTTGAACCCGAGTGCCGACGACGTCCGCTGCACCGCGCTTCCTAGCCAAGGAGGGTGCATTTGAAAACCACAACATATGTTGCATAATTACACACATACACACATACACACATACATTTGTACATGCTCCGATTGTGTACGATTTCTTGCCGGTTTTTGCCATTTGTGGTCGATTTAATGATAAGAACGACGCTAAGCAGCCCAAAAGGCGAGCGAAAGAGCCGCACACAAAATCAATAAATGTACAAATCCGAAGTAACAGAAGGGGGGAATTGTCGAAAAATAAAAGCATTTGTAACCAAAGCTCATAAAAACCAAAAAAAAAAAAAAACTAATACCAAACAGATTTGCACAGCACCGCTTCCATCCATATTCACTGCCTCGCCAATTCAAAAAGAAATCGACTGTGCGAATCGTAAGAATTCATTCAACTGTAATTTACTAATGAAATGATATTAAATTCATTCGAATTGGGATTTCTTTTGAAAACCAGCTGAGCCAAAAAAAAAACAAAAATACACAGTAATGCAAACAAATATGCCACAAAAGCACAATTCAAACATTTCAACTTTATTGTTTTCCTCTGCATCTCTGGCATTCAATGTGGATTTGTTACTTTGTCTGCCTCCAGCCGGCTGAGTTGCCGTGACGCCGATTTTAATTTTATTTTTAGTATTTTGTTGTTTTTTTTTTTTTTTTGTATTCATCATATGCCCTCCTCTTATTGTTTGTTCATCTACTTAATCATATCAGGTGTCATCTATTTAAGTCAATTCAGATTAGCATTCGGTTGATTGGCGCTGATTTGTCTCCTTGTAGTGACCATGGAAGGAATTCAATATTAATCAGTTGAGATGCGTCATCAATATATATCGATAATCGTACATCGTATATGTTCGTATGTACATACGTACATATGTAGAGGAATACATTAGCGGTGGTATGTATTCGTTTAGCAAAAAGTAATTGTTTGCAATCGAATGCTACAAAATGTATTAACTAATTCTGACAACTACTTACATGAGGAGCACAAAGAAGAAGTGAAAATAACACATACCCCAAGGCCGATTATTAATTAGTTATTTTTGATAGAGAATGTCTATAATCCCGACAATCCTTTTAATGGATAAGAATTGCGGGAAGATTTGTAGGTATATATTCTGCTAGCGAAAGAGTTCGAAGGTGGCATAACTGAAAAAGTGGCGTCCTTCAGAAAAGGTAGGAGATGTGGGCAAATGGAGGTCATATCCGAAGACAGGACAGATGACAGACTTAATATGCATTAGCAACCTTAATTTGCATTAACTAATGTACGAAATTTTGGTGCGAGGCCAGCAATAATCGTATTTTTTCAAACAAACACGAACAGCGATTCACGCGTACGCTGCTTTGTGGGATTGCGTTCGGTTTTACCTGACACTAATCTGCCTACACGAAGTTATCGTCGGTAATGGTGAAATCTAAATGTGCATTTGTGCTTGCTAATGCAAATTAACTCTTTTCTCCCGAAGCGCCTGTATTTTATCTATTCATAGAATAATCAGAACTTCCACATTTTTCGTTTTTTTACAGATCATGGAAATCTTAAAATAACAAACAAATCTTAAGGGAGTATGTGGTACGTTGGCCTTTTAGTTTTTATTTACATTTTTTTTAATGTGCCTAAGATGCCGAACTGTGACAGGACGTCTTCTGATGTCGCCAAAGAGGGCACATCTTCGCCAAGAAGGCAAACAAGCACGACACAATGCTCAGCAAGCAGTTCCTCGTTGGGGGTTTCCTCCAGGGGCTACCGAATGGGCCCTAGTATGACGGCGAGCCGCTTCTCAGCCGGGTCGGAAAGTATCTTAATGAACATCATTCATAGAGAGACAATCACCACCTTCATCAACTCTCGTTCCGTGAATGCTATTACTGAAGTCAAATCACCATCCATTGCAGATGAGAAGCTCCAGCTGCCTTGAGGGTCCCGCACTTCTCTGGCCGAATTACGGTGTAGATAAAGTGGCAGACCTAACCCTAACTTATCCAGACTCAACCCTGACATCCTAAACATATGCCCAACATATGGAGAGCTCTCGCACGATACCCATCATCTATTCACATGCCGCCGTAAACCCACTCATCTAACACAGCTTTCCTTATGATCCGACCCCGTTGATATTGCCCGCTTCCATGGGTAAGCTGATCTAGCAGGGTGTAGCTAGCTGCTATAACAACAACAACGAATTATTAGTAAGTCTCCAGTGACAGCCATGCTGCACTAAGGGCCTAAGGACTGCTCGTATCTCTTCAAAAATTAAACTATGTTGCTGGATGCAGTTTTGAAAATGGAATAAGCTTGATGCCTAGATACGGTGGTGTTCAAGGTAACGAACTGGTTTAAAAACTTGCTGATTGCCAATTGCTTCCTGAAAAGAATGGGCAAGGGTGGTGGCGAATTTCCTTCTTACACAGAGAGTTTCGAGTTCTAGTTAGTTTGATTACAAGACACAAGCCATGGGAACAACACATCGTCACCATTGGCATCATCGATGACCCAATTTGCATATCTTGCCAAGAGGATGAGGATAGCATTTCATCTGTGTCTTCATCCTTTCCAAGCCTGCCTTAAGTGCAATGGGCAACTACATATATTCTGGCCCAAAGCAATGCATCCATTGTAGCTCGAGGGGATGAGTGATGTGTAATACGGTATTATTTCTGCGGTATTCACGGTTTTCATATAGCCAACCTGTTGCTTATTATGTAACTCTTCCTAATCAATCTTCAAACTGTATACCAGACGATAAAAATTATACTTATGGCATTTTCCCCGAAAAAAAGTTGTCCGCTCTGAGCAAGGCGAATTCATATGAGGTGGTATTATAAATACAACTACAAAATTCCCATGTATATTGTGTTTGCTTCTGCGTAAGAGTTGTCCAAATTTACATACATTTTGTTTTTGCTTTTACGGCTTTTGAAAGCTCATACACAAAAGTCTTTCCATAATAATTATCGGCGAGTAAAATATATTTACGACTTACAAAGACTTTTATTTTGAGACTTATAGTAAACAAGTCTTTGCATAATAATTATGAGTAAGACAACTATTTTGAAGTATTGAAATGCGGAACTATTTCGGGACCGAAAATAATACCAAACTAGTCCAGAACTGTTCCCGAAATTATTTTTAAGTAGTCCCAAACCAGCACTGTACTAATCCAGGAATGGTCCTAATAAAGTTTCGGCCTTCAAGACTAAAAAAAGTTTATCTCGCTGATAGCTATTGTGAGAAGACTTTTATGATGTAAGACCCAACATGAAAGTCTTAGAAGACTTGAAAAGTTTATCTCACTGATGATTATTATGTAAAAATATTTGATGTATCTTATCTAAATAGAGATAAAATTTTTGTATTTTCTATTATAATAGCTACGTCTCTGTTTTAAATCGAATGCTTTATAAGTATATTTTGAAAGTTATAAATTTCATTATTTATAAATATTTACATTTCTAAAAGTTTTTATCGGCTGATTTCGCCGTAGTTGTGTTTTACTGGGCGAACTTTGCTGTCGTCGTCGCACCACTGGGCAAAAGTTCGCCGTTGAATGGTATTGTGTTTCAAGCAAATACATTTTTGATTCTGGATAAAAAAATCCCTCTTCTACTTTTATACAAAAATGTAATTAAAAAAACTTATCCGTTAACGTTTGCATCAAAAAAGTGTAACTTTCATCCTAAAACTGTTACGTAATTTTTCTTGGTTTTGTAAATTTTTTTTTTTTTTACTCAACTTAATTTTTTTTTGTGTTTACTGAAATTGAAATCGCAATCTCTAAATGACTTCATTTAACCTCAAATTAGCATAAAATGCAAATTAGCTGCCACACAAAATGTTGTCAGTGAAAGCAATCGGACATATTGTAGTTACAGTCACAATACATTGTTATGTAAAATGCATTGAAAACATTTGGCTGCAGTTGCAATTGAAAAAATATATAGTTTTTTCCCCTTCTTTTCAAAATGCCTTTGTTAAAAAATAAGCATATAAATTGTAACTCACCTCTGAGTTTCCGTTCATCGGCTAATTGTCGATCCAACGAATCTTTGACTTCGCGTTCGCGTAAAACGTCCATTTTAAGTTCCGCTGCAGAAAGTATAAAATAAATAGGAAAAAAAAGAAAGAAGAAGAGAAAGTTGATTAGAGATTTATATGCTGGCAAAGCGCAAAGATCAAAGCGCCGCAAAAAACTATATACATATAAAAAAAAAACAAATGCAACCTTCCAGGCGCATCGCGTTGTATGTCTGCTGATAAAAACAACAACAACAACAAAGCAGCTTTTTCTATGTCACTTGTTTACTTTCTTTGTAGCTATTCAAATATTTCTCACCTTTTTCGTAGCTGATTTGTCGCTCCTGTTGACGCGCATTATCTGCAGCCACCTTCAGTAAACTTTGAATATTTCGCAGCAGCGTCTCTGTGGACGATGGGGCGCCATGTGGATCCATGGCGAGGGGGCCTAGCGCCAGACCGCCAGCTAAGGCAGCAGCTGCGGTGGCATCGTTGGCCGCAAGCAAAGCTTCAGTGCCCGCAAGTGCACCACCCGAGCCAGGGCCGTTAGTGAGCGCTGAATTGGCACCGGCACCACCAGCCGCACCGCCGGCAACCGCAGCCGCCGCAGCCAGTTGTGAATAGTTGAGTGCACGCTGATGATGATGCTGCAGCGCTGCTACAGCGGCGGCATTGTGTGTGGAGACGGGAGATTGTTGTAGAGCGGTGTGAGAGTTGACAACGTCGCGTTCGTTGAGACCAACGGCGGCGGCGGCAGCAGCAGCAGCTGCAGCGGCAACTCCAAGGCCACCAACGCCGACAGCAACACCGGCGCCCGGTACACCCGGTACACCTCGTTCGCCCACACCCACAGCATTGTTGGCGCCGTGATGCAGCGGATGGTGGTGGTGATGGTGGTGGTGGTGTTGTTGTTGTTGATGCAGTGGATGACGTTGTGAGGACGTCGCCGTCGACGTTATATTATCACGCTCAGTATCACTCAAGTCTGTGAAAGCAAATAAAGAAAATGAAAAGGAATAAGAAGCAGCAGCAGACACAAGAAGAATGCGTTAAAAAAACAAAATACAAAAAAAACTTAAGTCAGTGTTGCTTTTGTTTGGCTGCTGTCGCTGTTGTTATTTTATGTTGCTATTGTATTTATGATCGCAAGTCTTTCAGCCATCAAGCCACCCCCCCTTTTACACCCTCACCTCGCCCCAGCCAGTGTTTGCAGTGTTTTATTGACTAAAAACAAAGTGCACTCACCTTCGTCTTCTTTGGCGCATCGTTCATCGACTTCTGACGCATTATCATCACTTAGATTTTCGTCATCGTCGTCCTCGACGCCAATCACACCCTGACTGCCACCTCCGACGCTACCCTCACGTACCGAATGTACAGGTGAATGCATTTCGCTACGTTCACTGCGGTCATCACAATTGCTACCTTGATCTGTATTGCCGCCGGACTTGGAAAGATTTAGCACGGGGCTTTGACGGTTCGGCGAGCCAGCTGTAGGGGTGGCGAAAGATAGAAGAATGATAGACATTTATTTAATATTTACTTAGTTTTAACTCTTTGGTAAGCTATAAATGTAGGGCCGGCAAAGGAACTTACAGTTTCGTGAACTTAAATCGCGTATCTTTTGCTCATTGCCAACGCCACAGCCGCCGCCGCCGCTATTCATTTGATGTCGCTCGTCGGTGCGTTCTTCGCGAAGGCTGCAAGAAAATGAACGTGAATTTTGTAAGGTTAGAGAAAATCATTTTAATTCATTCTTTTCTTTTTACATTTCTAAGTCGATATACATATATAAAAATGAATCGTGGTTTGTTCGGCTGCTTAGAACTTGAAAACGATTGGACCCAAAAGGGACACTTTCTTCCGCGGGTTTATTGGTAATTGCTCTGCGAAGGTTTAGGGAAAAAGAAAAGTCGACAAATTTTCAATAGGTGGCGCGCTAGGCACACATTTCGTTTTCAGTTCAACATGTGCTGTAAAATAACATATTGCTAAATGACGACTGAACAGATTTGGATAAGATTTGCCACATATGTATGTACATATATGGTTCGATCCATGGCTTCACATACATATAAGCAAATTTTAAATGGAGTTGCCACCTTTTTAAAATGTTAAATTAATTCATGTAATTATTGAAATCATATATTGCTATATAGGTATCAAACGAAAGCTTAATTTTCAAAATATCGTGAAAGTAGGTTGCCGCCAGCTTAAACGTAA
This sequence comes from Anomoia purmunda, assembly GCA_951828415.1. Classification (NCBI taxonomy): domain Eukaryota; kingdom Metazoa; phylum Arthropoda; class Insecta; order Diptera; family Tephritidae; genus Anomoia; species Anomoia purmunda. The sequence goes on from OX639994.1 coordinate 126,763,348, forward strand.
AAGAAATTTTTTTGTATAGGGTTGCCACCTGTTTCAAAACTAAAACTTTGCATATTTATAAGTTTCTGCTCCGGGTAAGTTTTAGACATGGCTATGTTTGGCTGGGGGAGGGTTGCCACCTGTTAGAAATGTTAACTTTAATCAAAATATACGAAAGTTATATGAAATATTAAAATATTTGTGCCAAACGGTACGTCCCAGGAGTGGGATTCATAACCTTTTATGGGGCTGCCACCTGTTTGAAAAACCGATTTTATAAAACTATACACAACTTATTTGGTACAATAAAAAATGGGTGTCAAACCGCTCGTTTTGCTAGGGCAAAGTTTATAGATATATTTTTAACAGGGTTGCCACCTCTTTGAAAAGTCAAATTTAATAACATTCTACAGACGTGAGAAAAACGGCAATATGTTTTCCAGATACATATGTATGTATGCATTAAAAAATAAATATAGGCAGGACAACGTCTATGCCGCTGGAGTTGAGCATTTCTAAAAACCGTATGTACAGTTAAATTTTATTCAAATACAAATACAAAATACATATCTATGAAATTCGTATTTATAATCCGATTTGATTCAAACTCATATCATGTGTTAGCCAGAAAAGTAAAATAACACAAATTTGAAATTTGCAAAAATAGGGGGCGCTGCAGTCGCGATATATCTAAAATCCCTATTTACATCCCAATTTTATTCAAATTCAAAACATGTATTAGATACAAAAATATAAATATTTTATTTTAAAATTAGGTCGATAGGTGGCGCCAGACCCGAGATTATAGTATATGTACCTACTTAAACAAATAAGATCATTATCACATTATCTCAATTTGAAAGGTGTAGCGAGTACAACTAGTAATTTTTGTAAGAATAACTAAATCTATACACTTTCTTACCGTTCTAAATGTTTCACAATATCCTCATATGCCGCTCGACAATTCTCCCAAATGCCAGAGCGCGCCAACGCGTCCATATTCGCCGCCGACATGCCGCCCTGAGCGGCAGCTTTCAACATTTGACTGTCGGGTCGAGCGTGTAGGCCATGCGGTGGCATGCCGGGTGACATCAACGCCGTGCCAGGATGATGATTCATTTGCATGAAAGCCATGTGATTGATGGGCGGGGGATTGTAGCCATTGGCAAGGAGTGGCGACTTGTCCAGGCGATTGAGATCTACAAAAAATTAAAATAAACAAATGTAAAGTTTTAGTAATGTGCTTGATAATTCAAAAATAAATAAAAAATAATTAATTAAAAACATAAATAAAATTTTAAACGATAAATAAATATGATAATACGGCGGAATATTCTATAGTAATATTATATATCTATATATATATTTTTTTTTTTAATTCCGCAGTTCGAAATCAGTACATATATAAATAGTTATTACGCTAATAGTAAGAATAAGCATCAATTTAATTTTTTTATTCAAAAAAAAATGGCAGTCAACTATCAATAAATCGAAATTTATTAAGCCTATCAAAAATTTCATCACCTTTTATTTGCTATACTTCTGTTTTAAGTTTGGCTTACTGACTACGAAACAGGGGTGGAATTACCATAACGACAACATGGCCAGCTGCCCAGGGCGGCAAATTTTCAGGGGCGGCAAATTTTTAACAAAATTTAAAATTAAACTTTTGTTTTTTTTGCTTGTTTTTCTCACTTTCATGCGCGTTTCTTCCGGGTAAGGATACCCATCCTTTACGACTCTTCATTTGACCAAGCATTATTTTTACAGTCATCATTCGTTACATTGTGTCACAAGGAAGAGGGAGATCAATTTGTGCAAAATTTAGTGTCGTCAATTACCTTCGGTCTCTAAAATATGACGGCGACAGATTTTTGAGATTGAAAGGGGCGGCATTTGCACAGATCGTCAATTCAGATAAATCTGTCCCTGTTAGTAAAATACACATTATTATCATTCTGAATAGCTGTAAAGCTGTAAGCGATTCTAAATAGGAATTGAATAGTGGTATCTGGAGCACGAAAAAAAATTGCATTTGTGCATTCGAACCCTGGTTCTACCTAATGAGACGCGCACACGCTACACACTCAGCAACGGCGGCGCATGGAATATTCGGATGCTCGGAAATCTCACAGCCGAATTGATCGATGACAGAAAGACCTCGCCATTGAGCGAATAAAAGAATGCGTCACTTCTAACATTAATGCTCGATATGAGCTATAGGGTAGTTCAACTGAGGTCAACTGAGGTCTGAGAATCAGAATTTGCCTGGAATTGGAATTTAAAAAGTTCAACGTAACAAATTTTATGTATTTGTGTACTGAAACAATTTATTAAAAAAAAATTTATTCGACTTAAAAAAATATACAAAGGTACGTACATCAAAAAAAAAGTTGAGGGTCTTTCAGCGGAAATATAAAATGTATACATATATTTTGGTTTAAGGGAAATATTACGGAAAAATATTAAGTTTTACGTGAGTTGGATTGTTTTGGAAATTTCTCCACAAATACGAATGTTTTTTTTTTGAATATCGGAAAATCACACTTTTGACATCTCAAAATACTGAGTAGACATTAACGCCGCCGAGCTACGCCGCCGCCGCCGCCGAATTTTACCAGTTCAAACGCGCCGCCGCCGAGTTTACAAGAAAATGGCGCGGCGGCGGCTTGGTTCGGCGTACCATAACGTTTGGTATAATCTAAAATTATTTCCATGATTAAAGGCAAATTATGAATATCGTTTGAAATGAAATCGCTAAATAATTGATTAAAAATTACCACTGTCCCATCTACAGATTTGTCAGCTGATCTTGGTTTTGGTGCTCATGTATTTTTCATATTTTCGCCGCCAGAGCGAAAGCACTCGGCGTAAGCCTCTAATACTGAGTAAGCTGTTTAAAAATGTTTAAACAATTGTTGAATAGAATAATAATAATGAGATTTATGAAAAAAAATTTGGAACGAAGATGAGACTATTTGCAAAGAGATAAAAAGCGAGAAATTCAAGTTTTTCATAAACAAATCCTTCCAAATAATCTGGAGTAATTTTTTTTAGTATTTTAAGAAACTGAATTTTTGGATGTACGTAATTTCAAATCGGCCCAGCTCACGTAATTCTTGATATTTTTCTGACTTATTTTGAATGCTGACTTAAAGCATAGAAAAAAATTATGATTCCCATAAAAAAGGACTTTTCTTTAGTTTGTATTTAAAAAAAAAAATTACAAAACAAGTATACACTCCCGTGCGTTTTGCAAATGTTTAGTTTGAAAAAAAAAAAAAAAAATTTTAAAATTGGTACAAACATTCTGCAAATAGTAAATTTTATATTATAGTACAGAAGTTGAAGTAGATTACAATTGTTTGAAAATAGCTGCACTATTCCATTATTTTTTTAACTACACGTCCTAGCAGTTCTTTCCGGGGTTGAATTTTGCTTTGTAAATAAGTAAATAGTTGTACGCACTATAAAAAATTATGACTGGTTCTTACTTTGTACCTACGCAAAACTTTCAAGAAACTAGAAAAGAGACCCAATTGAGGGAGCGGAAATGGCAGATGAACTTTCAAGTTTTACTGGATTATAACTGGATACATTTCTACAAGTAAAAAAGAATTTGCCAGTAAGACAAATAATTGATTGAAAGTATTCAGTTGATCATAAAAATAAAACAATGATTGGAAATGGAATTATTTTCAATGAAAAAATTTGAACAATAGCAAAAATTAGTAAATATCTGTACCTATAATATAACAGAAAGAGGCCCAGTGTCGGCACCTTCAGCCGAAGTGACTGCGATTAACAATTAAATTATGAATTATGGAGCTATTTCTTTAATTTAAGTCTGAATTGGTTGAACATTGCATTGTTGAACAAAAATCGGCTGTAACATAAACCTTCAACTTCTTGCTGGTTTTCCGTTTTCTTACTTTCTTACATAGCTCTCTCACTGAGAAAAAAATTCGCTTATGCTCAGAAATTTCGTTATTGGCAAGTTACTGAATAATATTTTTTTTTTTTTGAATTGAGTATACGAAAACACAACTTATATTTGTCTATTGTAAATGTAATTTGGAATTCATTTGGTAACTCTGACAAAATTGCTGCTTAATTTATTCCCAATGGTTTTAAAATAATAACCAACTACCGGCAATCGGCCATAATATTCGCGCCATTAACATATCAGTTCGTCACACACACACACACACACAAGCGCAGGCATAGTAATGTATAGAGGGAAACACACACATACATGAGTAACATAAAAGCACAAAAACAATAGCTATACTTATATGTATGTAGTACGATTCGTGGCCGCATAAAAAGGAAAGTAATACATATAAATATATATATAATATGTATGCAAATGTACGTATGTATGTATGCAGGTAAGTAAGACCGTTCCCAGCCAACCAAATGTGGAACGTTCCGAAAATGGAGTGAAACGAGAGTCTTCAAGAGCACTGTATTTTTTCGATAGCATTTCTTATAACCGTCGTAACCGAGTGTGTACCATGTGCGCGCTTCATTCGGTGGCTCCTGGGTTCGAATCCTGGTCGGGGCAAGTAACATCAGAAATTATAGAAAAAGTTTTTTCTAATAGCGGTCGTCCCTTGGCAGGTAATGGCAGACGTCCGGGTGGATTTCTGCCACGAAAAAAAACTTCTCACAAAAAGAAACATTCACCCTTTGGAGTCGGCGCCAATTTGTGTTACAACAACAAGACGCACACCACAAATCGTAGGAGAAGTTCGGCCAAAATCGCTTAAGCGGTTATAGCGCCAATTAAGTATGCAAGTAAGTTTCTTATTAAAATTTGTAATTGGCTTTCGCCTGATTAATGAGTACAACTTAACGTGTGCTGTATGCTTATAAGCATTAATTATTAAAGTAAATAACAATTAAAAATAAATTTTCCAACAAAAACTCTTAAAGAAAATGGTACGAAGAGCTATAGCTTCGTTGACAGGAAACAAAAATTTAAAAATGAAATTACTAATGTCATAGAAGCTGATTCGTTGGCCGAAAATTATGATTCTAAAAAAAACGGAGTGACCTATCCAAGGATATTCGCATAATATATGGCAGGGGGGAAATTTTGAATGGCAATGTCGCTTCAAAATATTCCTGAAAATTGGCACCGAAAAAAAACTGTGGATATTATTAAAACTTTTCAGTCGCATTTAACAAAAAATTTGTTGAGTCTGGCAAAGAATTCCGTCGAACGAGCACAAAGTGGTTTCAAACTTTAAAGGCGTGTGTTTCCAAAAGGGGTAAAAAATAGTTTTTATTTACTTTGTTGTTTCTCATCTCTTATTTTGACGATTATATACAATTTCTTTTAGTTTCATCTTTTTTTAATATTCAAAAAAATTTAAAACAAAGTCTTAATGCTTTTATTTATATATATACATATATTATAATAATGGATCGCGGTTAAAACGTGAGAATGACTGGAACAAACAGGATCGTGATTGCTAACCGAAGGTTTAGGAAAAAAGAAAAATAAAAAAATTCTCAACAGGTGGTGCTGTAGACGAACATTTCATTTTTTAGTTCAATTCAATCGTGTGGCATTAAATCACATAAGATTTGCCACATGTTTATTTATATATAGTTTCTTGTAATGGTTTCTTTAAAATAAGTTTTTAAGCTTTTGCAATATGGTTGATACGAAAGCTAAATTTTCAAAATATTTTAAAAGTCACATGTTTAATTTTCATTAAGTTAAACTATTAAGTTGAATGAAATTTAAAATAAGGCCGTGAAATTTAAAAGTTTAAAAAAGCTTAATTTCAACAATATGTTTGTAAAGTGTTGCCACCTGTTCAAAACCTTAACTGAAACTAGAGCAAATTAAATCAAATATTATGATGAGGGTCTCTAACGAAGAACGGTATGGGATATAAAAGAAGTGGACGGTGCCGAGCCCGCCGTGCTCTTGACCGCAAACTTTAAACGGGGTTTTCTCGAAACCGTGTTTTTCAAAATTGTGTAAGGGATAAAAAGCACTAGTGAACGGATTTTCATCATCTAACATTTTAAAAAGCACAAAAAACTGTTATATATGGACTAAAAATTTCAAAATAAGTTATTTTTAGACCAGTTTTGCAAGTACAAAGAAATTTTTTTTAAAAGCGTATTTTTTTTTTTTGGACCCTGTTTAAAGGGTTAATTTTCGAATATCGCAATTATTTTAATACGAGAAACCCCCCTCTTGAGTAAACAAATTTTTGGTTTGTTGATTTCCGATGGAAATTGCGGCTAGCATCGCTTCCGCATTTACGACAGCAGCGGTGACATGACTTACAAGATTCTAGAAAAGTTTGCTAATTTTAAATTTTTCACTCAGACATTACTTTAAATAAATATTATACTAATTTGAAAAGAACTGTCATCATTTTCCTACAAATCAACTGCAAACAGGACGTTTTTTCTATCCTCTTAATGTATTTCCCCCTTTAAAAGCCCATTTTTCTCGGGTATTTTTGCTCCCTGGAACCCTTTTCGCATTTACCCTAAGGGAGAACGCACCGCTGAGGCAGCCCTAATTGTACCGTGGTGCGCCTTCCGGACTCCGTTGGTTGGCTGGGTTAAAATTATTATAATTCAATACTGTATTATAGTCTAATGCAGACATCCATATTTAGTATAAATAATTACATATGTATCTACATTAAATATACATACATTCTTATGTGCATATTGCCGCACAGACAATACTGAGTTGCGTGAGACAAATGGGCGGACAGACAATGATTGAGACTCTATTAAAAAATTAAAATACTCACCAACACTCATACGAAACAAATTCGCTAATATACAACAAATAACTGAAGGGTGTTTGGCGAAATATGTATAGATGAATGTATGTAGTATATGTATATAAATATTATGGTATTTTTTTATCTGCGCGCCAGTGATAATAAAGACCCACCTGTGTGTACGCAAATAATAAATGTCTGGTCTGGTCTGGTCCGATCTGTCCAGGCGCTGGCCATATAAACAAGCACATTTTTTACATTTTTTTAATTTATGTACATACATAATATACATATGTATATATTGTAATGTAGACTAAACTTTAGCCCAGCCATGTATCTAAACATACTGGCCCGATTGCTAGGCCGAGTGTCCACCGGCTGTCTAATCGCTTGGCTGGTTGGTTGGTTGGTTGGTTGGTTGGTTGCTGTTCATTTGGTCAAATGGCCGAAACGCCGCCAAATGTTCGATAATATATACATATAATACATATATGCCTATGTAGTTGTGAACACAAGGGTATTTGTATATGCTTGTATGTACTATGTGTTTGCATATATGTATATAAGTATTGTTATATATTTATCACTTTTTGTGAGCACGCCTTCTGCTCCGCAGGGAGAAAATTTTAATTATTGTAAATTGCAATTTTGTTAAATTGTCACAAGTTTTTGTAAAAATTTACAGCAGTGAGCAGACGCATACGTTTACATATAAATTTAGGAGCAAACACTATGTCACATAAGTTATGGAACAGATCAAATAAAAACAATTTATTTGTAACTTAGCTTCGTCTCAAAGCACTAAATTTGGCGCTTTCAATTTGAGAAATTTTTTGTGACTTAAGAGGATTTCGGTATTCAATCTGTTGCTTACTGAAAAAACATGCGCGCATCTGGGTGCGCGAGCCAGAAGTGAAACTTCTTTGTAGTAGTAAAAATTGAAAAAAAAAAAATAGTCGTGGTAATTAGAAGTACAGTTAGTAAAAACAGTGGTAGAAATTAGTATAAAAAGTGGTAGAAAATAATAAAAATAGCGGTAGAAATTAGTTAACATAGTGGTAGAAATTAGTAGTAGCATTAATAAAAATAGTGATTGAAGTTCGAAAAAATAGTCGTAGAAATTAATAAAAAGAGTGGTAGAAAGTAGTATTACTAGTGGTAGAAAGTAGTAAAAATAGTGGTGGAAAATTTGTAAAAATAGTGGTAGAAAGTAGGAAAAGTAGTGGTAGAAATTAGTACAAATAGTGGTAGAAAATAATAAAAATGGCGGTAGAAATTAGTTAACATAGTGGTAGAAATTAGTAGTAGCATTAATAGAAATAGTGATTGAAGTTCGAAAAAATAGTCGTAGAAATTAATAAAAAGAGTGGTAGAAAGTATTAATACTAGTGGTAGAAAGTAGTAAAAATAGTGGAGGAAAATTTGTAAAAAATAGTGGTAGAAAGTAGGGAAAGTAGTGGGAGAAATTAGTAAAAATAGTGATAGAAAAAGTAAAAATAATGGATGTAGTTAGTAAAAATAGTGGTAGAAACTAATGAAAATAGTAGTAGAATTAATAAAAATTGTGGTAGAAATTAGTAGAAATAGTGGTAGTAGTTAGTAGAAGCATAAGTTAAAATTGTGGTAGAATTTAGTGGTAGTAATTAGTAGTAGCATTTGAAAAAACACTGATATAAATGAGTAACAATAGTGGTAGAAATTAGTGAAGCGACTCTGATGCGACTTTCGTTACACCATGTAAAAAATAACTGCCGCTAAAGAAGTTTTACTTCACAAATTTCACCAAAGACTGTGGTGAAAATCACTAAAGCCAATCAGCTGATGGTATGGGATGTTTTTTTTTAGACATATGGTTTTCAAGACGGAATAAAACGCATAGAACTTAATTTTATGGGCAAGAATTTAACTTTATATAAAGATAAGGGCTTGCCAAATCTAGCTGGAAAATAGCTGAGGAGAATATTGGCAGCACCTGGGCGAAAGACTCGAAACTTGCATACCGATAACGGACGAATCTCCGTAGATTCCGAATTTTTTTATGGAAAATTCTACACTTTGAAAAATGATCTGATGACTTCGAAGGAGTCACTTTTGCGATGAATGGGATTCGAGGTATTTCTCTGGGTAGGGTACAATTTATTCCCTAGTACTATGGATCAAATTATGAATATTCAAATAACGGAAAAGATTTGTATAAATTCACAACCATATGGTCATGTATCGATTTATGTATGAACGCCCGCTTATAAAAAGAAAATGTGACATTTACATTTTTATGTCCACAGAAGCGTGGGCGCGTTAATGACTTAAGTCAATAAAATTATTCAACTAACATAATTGTTTGAAAAGAAGTAAACAAAATAAATACATGCAAAATAAAACAAAACAAAAACAATGCAAAACTGATTGGCAACTTTGTAATCGATATTGGCTTTAAAAGGAAAAAACTGGCATAAAAAATTAAATTACATTAAATTGCGATAAACGCGTAACTTGATTTGATTTGAATTTCGCTTTTGTTTCATCACAGTTTGTGCGCTTATCATGGCTATTTTCCTCTTTATGAATGAGCGCGTCCAACGCGATGCAAACAGGCAACTCGCTTAGCGAATTGCCGTTAAAAAGAGGTGGAACCTTTCAGGATCGTATAGGATTACCGCGCAGTTTTGGGTGTTCTATAGCTCACCTAAAACTAGGGGTTTTGGGGAATGAGCAAAAAAAAACAGTACTTACAAACTCATGAAAAAATTTAATAAGTTGAAATAAAGTAATGAATTACAAGTTCAAGTAGATACTAAATCCCTTCACTTCGCATATCTGTATGTATATTTGAGGAAAACTCTCAAAAGTTGCATACATAAGTTATATTTCAGAACCAGCTATTTTTTTTTTAGTTCTGTTAATGATGTCTTTATTTTGCCAAGCAACTATCCTGGGAGCCAGCGAAACAAATGCTTGGCGCTATGGAAAAAAAACTGCATATCACCCAAAAATCAACGCCCATAACTCACTCGCTTACTCACTCAGTCAGTCAGTCAGTCACTCAGTCAGTCACTCAGTCAGTTACTCAGGTGATCATTTGCAAAGCGCGGCTTCCATTACAAACATCAAACTCTAAACAATAGCATTTAATACAAATCAATAAAAGCAAATGTAAAATACGCTGATGTAAAAGAAATGCCGCTGCCTATGATGACAAAGCAAATTTGGCGTTACCAGAAAATATTGTAAAATTGAAATAAAAAGTAGCGAAAAGAGATGCACTCAACGCATTATGAGATTCGGTAGGACTGGCAGTCAATTGATGGACTTCTAAAGAAATCTTAAAAGATTGCCGATTTGTGTGAATTGGAATGTTCGAATTGAGGATTGAAAGCAGAATTTTCGACAAATCATGAACGCATTTGCGTTGAGAGATTTTAAAGAAGTACAATAAAAGTATTTTTTTTGTGGTTGGTATTGTTGTTGTTTGTTTTTGATGTAGTAGATAATCGAAGTTGGAGGCGTGTTGAATGTCAAAAATTGAAATTAGAAATAAAGAAGAATGGACTATTACAAAGTAAGTGCGTTTAATTGCGAGCATATATTCGTTTTTGTATGTATGTGTGTATGGGTGTGTGTGTGTGTGTATGAATGTATTTTATACGCATTATGAGGAAATCAATTGAAAGAGTGGAGTAATGTGGGAATATACATACCTACATATATAACGTTATACAAATCAAAAGATATGATTTTATTATGCCAACTTACAAAAAGCATTAAAAATCTGATAATAGAGATAGAAATTAAGTACACAGAGAAAAGGAAGTTGTAAATGAAGAAAATTACAGGAAAATAAAACAATTAAAAAAAATACGCAATTTAAGATGCAAATTGTGTAAATAAATGTGTTAAAAAATAGTATTGAACTTTAATTTAGAATAAGATGGCAAACGGAATTTCTATAATAGATATTTTTTTTTTAAATATAATCAAAACTTCAATTTGAATAATATCTTCGAAATAGCTATTTTCAAAATAACACAGTTTTGGGAAGTGTCCATAAGTATGAGGCTGTGCATATTATAAGCAACAAAATTAAATATTATACTTTTCAACACTTATGTATGTTTATTAATTTATAGTTTTTTTTTTATAAAAGTATAACTTATAATGTAACATAAACTATGTATATAAATGAAAGTTTCAAACTTTTTTTTCAGAACTTTTAAAAACTTTTTGCGTATACAGTTCCGTAGCACTTTTAATTTAATTAATAAATTAATAAAGTACAAGTTTCAAGTGGCTAAAAATTTTCGTTGATTTTTGTAATTTCTTCTTTTTTTTTTGTTAACGGTTTCGGCCCATTTCTTCCATACAAAGGAAAATACCCAACACCGTCATAGAATCAGTTATACTTTTCTAAAAAATTATTGAAAATAAATTAATAAACATAAGCTTCAAAAAGTATTATACCGAATTTGGTTGCTTATAATAAGCACAACGCTGTATTTACAATTCGACTGAGATTAAAATTCTACTGATTCCGTCGCGCAGTTATTTTGATTGTCTAAAATTTTAAATCCTAAATGCATGCATACTATCCATCCATAAATACAAAATTCAGATCTTCCATATTTGGAAATCTGTTGATTCAGAATATATTATCGTGATAAACTTGGTCAAAAATGTTCAACTATTTATAATATGGAGAAGGCATATATCAAATATTTAAGTAGATAATTGTATTATGGAAGGGTGTGGCTTCGATAATCCTATACTCAATGACTTGGGTATCCCTAAAACTTCAATTTAAGAAACTCTAATTCGAATATGTATCACCTTAGCCCCTGCCACACCTCAGTACGGCCACAAAACGTTCGATTTTTGTAGCATGAATTATTGTACGTTCCGACTAATTTTTTGGGGATGTGAATGAGAGCCGTTATTTTATGGTACTTATCGATAGGAATGAAAAGATAATTTTACTTGGAAGTAGTACCGAAGAAATTGTCGATACCTGAAATTAATTGGAGCTAAACTATCGATACTTACACGTATAAACGAAGTTAAATTAAATTTTTTTAAGTCATACGTAAGTCATCCCCTGAGAATTCTAACCAGAATAATAAATGTTTATAATCTAGGAACTGCAAATAAAGGAAACACAACTATATGTTTAGTGAATAATTGTATCTTATTTTTTGTTTAAGACAAAAGTTATTCAAACGTTACAAATATTTAGTCGCCAACGCTTCGTCATCTTTCGTTGATCTTTTTTTCTTCGACTGAATGTTAGCTGTTTGTGATGCCCTCAAAAGATGCACTTCTTTCACACCTTTTCCATAGTTTCATTATTTTTTCGATTGTATTCAATTAGAAAAATTTTTAAACAGAATGAATGGTAATACGGAGCCAAATACTCGCTGACGGCAATAGAACTTCAGTGAAAAAAAAAATTATTTATTTTCTTGGAAAAATATTAATTAAACAATCGGTTTTTAGATAGAGGTAAATTAATAAAGTAACGTAATAAATTAGAATGCCTTCAGAGAGTTAAGTAATTTTGTTTTTTTTTTTTTATTTATCCTTCTGCCTAGCAATGTGGAGCTAGAAAGCAGTTTCTCAATGATGAAATTAAGTTAAACGAAACCAAGAAATATATTTAATTTAATAATGCTAAATGCTTCGAATGGAAAATGTTGCCTTGATTTTCAAATATCACAAAAGTTAATACAATTAATACAACCCCTTCGTTATAGTTCTCTTGCAATCGTTTTTTATGTAGTTTTGAACTCTATTACAATACGCTAACAACGCAAAACTATGTCTGTGACTTCTTGCAGAGGTTACTCTTTTCAATCCATTCCTTTTCGAATTGCCAGCGTACGAGTACACGCACCCATCTTGTTTTCCAACCACTGCATCCACAAACAATAAATTTAAGCCGATTTCTTTGCGCAATTCGCAAAAACATTGCGGCGTTTATCTTTTAAGATTTCCTTTGCTGCGGTCAGTCAGTCAGTCAGTCAGTCAAGCGACCATTCAGTCAGCCATACATTTATTCAATGTAGTACTTAACAATGAGTGAATTTTATGATGATTTGCTTTGGCAATGGCAGCGAAATCGCAAATGAAATGATTGTACGAGTATGCAACACAATCGTAATCATCATGGGACCTGAATGGCTACTTTGCCGCCTTGTGCACAGTGGGTTGTTTCGAAATTTTCCTTCTCTGTTTATTATAGTTGTCTTTATGGTGTGGCACTTAAGACACTGAATTAAAATTATAGAAAAAATAATGTCACATTTGTAACGTGTAGCCGTGGCATCTATTTATATCCCATATCCCATATCTCTTATAATAAATAGGCGATGGAAGAGCTTAGCTAGCACGATTATCATATTAATCAAAGGGGGTTACTTAAAATTAAAGGTAGAGACGTTAGGTTTGATCACAGTATGCAGTAAGTTAAAAATCTTTAGTAAAGTAAATATGTATTCAGGTAACTAACTTAAAAGTTCTTTTGCAAGGCTAGTTGATTGAAAAATATGCGAATGAGAAGATCTTAACGCTTCTTTCTTTTCGATTCAGTATAATGGAGTGGTCAATACAGTGGCGAGCAAAATCGGTCCAATGGTGATTTTTTTAGAATATAATGAAGGTTTTTCATGATATTTGTTTTCAATTGTATATACAAACAGTTCATATTTAAAAAACCCCACTTTAGTTAATGTATGGAACTTAAAAACAAAACTTGTTTGAAAACTCCACAAATTATCGTATATGAAAACAAAAAAAACTCCCAAGGCAAAAATTTCAAAAAATTATAAAAATTAATGACAGTTTCTGGCAACTTCAAACTTGTACTTTATTATACTAAAATAAAATAGGCTATAAAACTGCATACCCCAAAAATGTTTAAACATTCCCTTAAAAATTTTAAAAAAGTTATTTAAATTTGTTGAGTTTTTATAAATTTTGTATAAGAATTGAAACATTAATTTCATCGATACTTTGTGATTTTTTATTTTTTCGATAAGAAATAATCGATATTTTTGGATTTTAATTTTTTTAAGCTTATTTAAGCGATATTTTTTCTACTATAAAATATAGTCGTTATACTTGGATTTAAAAATTTTTTATCATATTTGATCGATAGTTTTTAATATTTCTTTTTGATCATGAAATATTTTTTTGTCATCGCCAACGAAATTTCTTAGTATTTATAATGATAGAGAAGTTGTAGATACAAAAAAAACGATTATTCTTTAATCAAAAAATAAAAATCACATAATATCGATCACATATGATACGAAAAATTTCAAAATTCAAGAATAACGATTATTTTTTATCGAAAGAATAAGGATTAAAAATAACTATCGCGGTGGATACAAAATAAATAAAATCCTTGATCGAAAAAGTTATAATCCAAAAATGAAAATTATATTTGATTGTAAAAATGAAATCACAAAATAACGATTTGCATTGATTTACAACCAAAAATCTTCTAAATAAAAATAAGATTGAGCTAAATCTTGTCAATGATCTTTTGATACGAAAAAATCAAATAAATGGCTTTTATTATAGCATGAACTATGTATAGTTTTATATAAAACTAACGAAAAACATTTATTATAAAAACCCAGCTGATTTTACAAAGGGATCACCATTGGTTTCGGTTTTGCTCGCCACTGCATTGACACCTACGAAGTGCGCGTCTAAAGGAGGTTTAGGTGGCCAATCCCAGCTAAAAAAAATTAAAAACACGAGCACTATTACTAACTCCACAGATACTTGAGAAAAGAAATCGCAAAGTCTGTTCAAGTGGTCTAAAACATGGAAGATTGTATGAATGGTGTCTAAGAAGTGGAATTTTTTAATAATAAAATACTTAATAACATTTAATAAATCGAAGAAGAGGTAGCCCATAAAAATTGTCTGAGGAATGCTGTAGTTGAAACCCAGGTCAAACCGAACGATAGACTAAATTAACCCGAACTTTTCATATCACTTCGTTTAATATCTCGTCCTTTGAAATTTTTTTTTTAAAACCCCACAAACATAAGCTAATGGAACTGTTTGTTTAAGACTTTTGTAAAAGATTTGACAGTTCATGTACATCAAAACGAATATAAAACATTACAAAATTGTGATTTTCTGAACAACCTAAGACTGATCTTTTACGCACAGCGTAGCATAGTGAGGCCAGCTCTTTTAAACAAAATTTAAGCCAGCGCTTTTTTACCCTAACTTGTTTGCATTTTCAGCGCTAATAAAACGAGCTCTAGAAGTGAGTGAGAAATAATCGAATTAAACACAGTCTAAAAAAAAACCCCACACAAACCGCGCACAAATCCCTAAATGATATACATACATACAGATATATAAGTAAATATGGGTACTCAAACCTATGCTAACTTAACTGTCATTGCCACAATAATCTATATTTTATCTGAAAATATTTCATGCGAAAATAAAATTTTAATGGTAATAAATTGCGATTGGCTGCCAATGCGACTAAGTTTAAAAATACCCGAAACTTTTTGGGCAAAAGACATATGTTCCTTTATTTCCGTATCAATTTGCGCCCACTGTGACACAACTCACACAAAACTAATGTCCAAAAACACTTTGTAAATAAATAAGTCATACAATTCTCATTGCACGAACATTTCTGCGAGGCTTAAAATGATTTCTTTCCATAGCTTTGCATTTCTTTCCATTTCCCTTCTCGGATGCAATTGTGCAACTCTGCTATCAGAGCAGAGCAGATAAGTAGATAGATGTGTAGCAGGGCACAATAAATACCGCACATATTCGTGGCTTGGCGCAATAATAATAGCAGCCAGTGCAAACGGATAGTCGAACAACAAGAGCCAACAACAATCCAGTCGGCAGGCAACCGGGTACATCGAAGGCAACTGCAATCTGCGCACAACCAACCAACCAACCAACCAACCAACCAACCGACCGGCAGGCAAGTCAATCGGCCAACCAGCCAGCCATGAATTATGTTTCTTTGGAATTACAGTGATTTTTAAGCTAAAACCTGGAACTGATACTTTTCTTAACATTCCCAGCTACTTTTCAACTATTTTGGGGTTTATGATTTTTGCATTGCTTTTGTGATTTCCTTTTCAAATTACAATTGTTTTGTTTTTTTTTTAATTTTTTTGTATTATTTATTTCTGTTTTCCTTGTGTTTTTTTTTTTTTTGATGTTGCTTGATTATTTTGCAATGCGCGCAGATTATTAACAGTTTTGTTGCATTCGTCGCTGCAATTATTGTTGTTTATTGTTGTTTATTGCTTGCAATTGTGGTTTGGCTGCAGTTTTGTTGTTGTTGCTGCTATTGTCGATTTGGCATTGATGATGGCTTGCTGAAGGTGCACACACACACACAAATAAAGAATTTATGGCTTTGTATTGGCCTACTAGTTATTTGTGTAACTTCAACGGCTGCTGGCGATGAGTTTTGATTGATTTGTAGACTTTTCGATTTGGTCTTATCGGCTTACGAAGGGAAAGTTTGCTCACAGAAATATGTGAGAAATGCGTGACAATCTGGAAATTGTAAAATTTCCCAAGGCGTTTGATGCTTTTGCATAAGAAGTTTTTTGTTTTTTTTGCAGAAAACTATTTGAGTGAATTTGGAAAGGTTGGCGCTCAATTCATAGTTAAAACCAGGAAACGAAAATAATCGTAGTTTTCATTTTTTTTTAGAATAAAAAATCATTGGGAAGAATTCGTTAAAAACAACAAAACTTGAACATATCTATCTAATCCTTATGCTACATTCCATAGAGATTTGTTGTGAATTTTATTTTTTCGATCACATTTCATCGATTTTTTTGTCGATTTTTGTTTTTTCGATCATAAAACATAAATCGTATTATTGGTGTCATTGCGTTATTGCAATCCCCGTCAAATTTGCGTTTGCGTTTGTTATGATCTGAAAAATTTTAATTTTAAATTTAAGTATCGATTACTTAAAAAAAAATGTAATCCAAGATTATCTATTATTTTTATCGATAAAAAAAATATCAAAAAATATTGATGAAATAAAGTCGCAAAAACTTTAAACCCAGAATAAACTTTATTTTCATCGAAAAAATAAAAATCACCAAATATCGATAACATTTTATCGAAAACAATTAGAATCACCTAATATAGATCAAATCTGATCGAAATCCGAAAAATTAAAAAAAAAAAGATTGAATCATGATTGTTTAAAAAAAAATATTATCGTTACGTGCCTGGTTAATATTTAAAAAAATTTATTTTATTACAAAAAATATAGAAATGCCTGCAAATACCGAGCGTATAGAAGTATAAATTTTAAATTTTATGTATTTGTGTACTCAAACATTTTATTAAGAAAATACTTGGGTTCAACTAAAAAAGTTCCGGCTTTTATAAAAATTATTGTGTTTTATGACTTCCGCCAAAATATTTTGAAAACTTTTAAGATTTACGTGAACTGAATGGATTTAAAAATGCTTCCAAACTTTTTTTTTTTTTGTAAATATAAATTATTATTTTATTTTTTAAACACCTGATACGATAAAACACAGTTAAAATACAGCTTAAAAGTTATTTGTAAAAAATATATAAAAATGTAGTCAATGGATCATAAAAATGAGATGTTCGTTAAAAAAAATTGGCAGATGAATTGGTTTCTTAAATAAAAATGGTTACCTTTCCAATTAAATCAAAGTCTAAATTGGCCAAGATGAGTAAGTAAAAATTTTTTAAATTTTAAGCTTGAATTGTTTTAAGAACTGAAGAAATTTTTCTAAAAAATGTTAAAAAAAATATTTTTATTTATAAAAAAAAAATATCATAAATGCACGAAATTTCAAATTGGTAAAGCTCGCTTAATCTCGATATTATTGCTGAAAATGTTGGTTGATGTTATAGAATATAATTAATATTCATATTCGGATGGAAAAACAGTACCGATTTCTTTTCTATGGAAAGTGGTGCGCCGTAGTATGCCACTCTTTTGTTTTTTTGCAAATGTTTCATTAAAAAAAAGAAGTACTAAAATCGGTTCAATACATTGAAAGCCAAACGTTACAAACATAATTCATATAATCAATTTTATATAAAAAAGTAAATATATTCAGAATAAGTCATACACAAAAAAGGTACTTGTATTTTTTTATAATATGCTTTTGCTTAATTTTATTAATAAATCAATAAAAATTTATTTCCTTTACTCACCACCAATATGCCCATTCTCGTAAGCGTAGTCACCATTATCCAAACGATGCTTCTTCAATTGCGGATGTTGCGACAAATGGGTGGGCGGCAGCGACAAACCGACGGGGCCACGTTTCGGCGGTCGACCCGGTCTGGAACTGCGGAATTGCAGAGAGTTACTGTTGAGTTAAAATAATGCCAAGTGTCAGTAGCACAAACCACAGTTAATTTATTTATTTTTTTCATAATGCGGAAAACAGCAGCGTGGTTGTGTCTCCAAATAGATAAATACATATGTACATATTTGAATACGCATAAATAAAAATACTAAGCACAAAATTACAAACATGGTTACAAATAGATTAATTAAATTCGAAATAGTGGTTTGAAATTTAAAGTGAAATATGAACAAAATATTTCCTATGCTTTTTTTTATGGTAAATTAATGTTGATATTTTATAATATGCTGAGAGCTCTCGAATCTCGCGAAATCTGTAAAATAATATTGATGCACGTCACAGCTTATTTCTGGATACTCATTTGTTTAATATTTCTAAAGCGCATAACTGTCAACAACAACAACAGTTCATCTATTGCACTAAGTTTCATACAACTTTATTTATTTATTTGTGCTATGATTTCCCCACAATGTGTCTTGAGTTATTTATGTAAAACTTATATTAACCTGCGATTACGCTATTTACTAACTCAAATATTTAGTTGCTGTATTTATTTAGTTGATCTACTACAAATAAACAAAACGAAAGTGAAATTCATTTCCAGCCATTTGTCTACTGTATTGCCCTCCTTGAATATAACATTTCCGTTTTTTTTTCATTTTATTTCAACAATGTACATATATTTACTTAAGTAGTAACTACGCTGAAAGCAACAACAAAATCAAATTAATACATGCGAGTAAAAGATTAGAATTAAAGCATCGCACTGTGAGAATTTTTTTTAAATTTTGTATCTACTATTTTAAATAACTTGGAATGGATTTTAGAAAATATCGTCTAAGCCCAAATTATCATTTTCGCTTTTATCATGATACAGTGAGATGAGTAATGCTTATATCATACTGAAAAAAAAAACAAACAAAAGAACCTAAGGAAAATGTTCCTTAGTTCGATGTAATTTGTTCAACAAATTTCGAAATTTTCTCTCGATTGAGCAGAGTTTTCTTCAAAATGAATACATACATTAAATGATATCTGTTCTCTACAAAAGTACCAAATATTTCTTAAGCGCCATTTCATACCCATTTTTCTTTCTTTTGATAACTGTTTTTCTTCAATCCCGTTATTTTTTAAATTTTTTTTTGAGTTATGCGACAAGTTTCGAATTTTAAAGTTGTTAATCATTCTCAAAACAACCGGCACCGGAATGACCCCGATTTTTCCCGGCCAAGTGCTGTTGTTTTGGCAATCTAACCCTGCTTAGATCGGCCCATCGCATAAGTCGTATGTCTCCTCTGGAGCAACTCCCATTAGCAGGGTTGCTTTGCATTTTTCTGTTCAGACCTAGCATTGAGTCAGACAGTGGGCCAGAAACCTATTTTTTTCTGCGATGGATAACACCACTTTGAGTTGTGTTCAAGGCTTAGGACCCACAAGGAGTGGACCACAAACTATGTGGTCCGATGTTGTTCGTTTCCTATGGCGTCTACAGCCTCTACGGCTCCCATAGCCGCAACCTCCACGGTTCAAAAGAGCACACAACTACAACATGGTCGCTCAACTTTGTTGAGTTGCAATGGCTACAATCGACCGGCACGGACACAACCATAGAATGTCAGGTAACAGGCCACGTCGACCACGAAATATCCATTATTTATATACCCCTGTCCTCTGCTGTCCGGGAAGATATCACCTTGACATAGTTGCCCTTCTCAGACGTGAAAGCCGATTGTTGATAGGCGACCTCAATGCGCATCACGATCTCCGGAGTTCAGGCCTAACAGCAGATCGTAGGGGAAATGAATTGGCAGGGCAGGTAGACAATTCGAAATTCTGCACGATGACCGATGATTCTCCCACCAGGATTATAGGCATTTGCAGCAGCTCGCCTGACATAAAAATAGCTAGCACAGATCTGATAAATAGCATAACGTAGCGACCTTTGCTATCGCTTGAATCGGACCTCCTAGCCAAAATCATCTCGATGACAGGCCTGCCGACTTTGGCTTCGCAAACAATCGAACCTTTGTTAACTTTAAAAGGGTTGATTGGATCGGGTTGGCGGAGTTTACGAAGAATACCTATAGGGCTCTTTCCACAACTACCGATGTTCGCAAGGTGGTCACGACTGCTGCTGCGCGTTTTATACCGGCCAATCCCAATAATCAAATAACCATGGAATGGTCGCAATGAAGTCATCTATTTGGAAGCCCGCTGTACATTATATTTTGTACTTATTTTATAGTAAAAACTAGAGAACGATCGAAGTTTGGCTTCGGTATCGCCCATGTTCGGCAGTGAATATTCGGTTCGGCTACGACCACAAAAAACCAAAACCGAAATTCGGCCGAACTGTTGTAATTTTGTAATAGTATACAAATTATAGAAAATTTTAATTTTAATATGTTTTTCTTTAGGAAAAAATCAAATAATTAAAGTTCCAGCTTAAAAACTCTAGGTTTTTTATTGCTATTTTCGCAAACATAAGAATGTTTACTAAACGGACATGAGTCAAATTTATATATTGTACCATTTTTTAGGCCTAGAAAATGTTCGGTGCGGCTTCTCTCGAAATTAGCCCAAGTTCAGTTCTGTTCGGTTCTTCCCGAAAATTGCCGTTCGGTCATTCTCAAGTAAAAACCGATATTATGCTAATACTGTTTATCTACAATATTTAGTTATTAGAAATTTTTTTAACTGAAGTTTTTGTTTTTTAATAAGTTTCAATTTCATTTTTCATTTAATAAATATATTCTATCATACAAGCAATCGCCTATTTTTCTTTATTGTTCTATTTTTTGCCAGAAAGGTTTATATTAAAATGTTCATTCTTCGTCCAGATATTTGGTAATTGTTTTGGATATTTGCCAAAATCTTTTAATCTAATCTGTAAATATCATAAATAATTCAAAATCTACCACACCAATATTTGGGGATAACAAAAAAGATGAGTCAAGCCTGTTTTAATGCACACAAACACACACACACATAATATTTCGAAAAATTAGCAAATCAAAGCAACCGCTGTCACTTATGGTAAACATGGAACTCTTTTTTGAAAAACAAAAAATCTATGTATTTAATTTTATTTTAATCTATTGTTTGAAAATCGCAAGCATACAACAGCAAATATTTACTTGTCTCACATAATCTGAAATAAGCCGGTGAATGTACATATCATATATTAAATATTTAAAAAAAATATATTTTATAAACAAATTTTGAAAAAGTAAAAAGAAAAAAATTAAAATAAATCATCAACGCTGTTTGTTGCAGTTGTTGCAGTAATATCACATGATTGTGACCTAAAAATTAAAGATATCATAAATTCTTCGAGGTTGTCACACTCGTGACGACAAACAATGCAAGAAATTTACAATACAATTCTTCCAAACCACACACACACACACACACAAACGCAAACATTGATTGCAGAAGAAGCAGAATTTTTACTTTCAGCCATAGCCGTTAAATGAAACGAGCCATATGAGAGGTCACTCGAGTGAGGAAATTCATAGAAGCAGATTCTTGCAAGGCAAATGAAATGTGTACCTACATATTTAAATCCAAACAAATGAGTCAATTTTTTTGAAGCTGTGGCGAAAATGTCGCAGAAAACCCTTCTTCTACGCATAGTATATAGCTGATATGTAAATATGTTTGTAAAGTACTCCGAAAGTGAGTCAGCGGGGCTGATGAAATGATCAAGGCTATTTTTTTCCAGTGTTATTCGGAACTCTACGCAATTGGTTTGTTTTTTTTTTTTAATTTTCATACCCAAGCGCATTGGCGCCCAGGGTATTATAACTAAAGCTTTCGATTTCTGAACGTTCTCGAGTATTTCGATACTCGAGAAGTCGAGAAACCGGTACAATCTAGGGTATGCCGATCTCGCGAGAAATGTCGAGTATTTAACGAAACGAGGGCCGCCAATGCATTTCCAGTCGAGTGTCGAGAAGCTCGCGAGCCTTACGAGAGAAGTTTGCGAGAAACCGATTCTCGCTAGAAATTTCTACACGAACAATCTCGAGAATTCATAGGCTCTAATTATAACTGAACGGTTGTTTGTAACAGCACAAAGCAGCCGAGATAGATATAGACATGTCTATTACAAAATATAACAAAATAAAAATCGAAATCGATTAAGCTATGCCAGTCTCTCCGTCCGTCCGTCCGCCAGCCATTGGGTCGGCTAACTCGAGTAAATATTGAGCTATCTCAGCGAAACTTGGAATACACATCGCTCTAGAGCCAAATTAGTATGCTATTGTAAATGGGCGAATTCGGATAATAATCACGTTCACATAACGCTATTTTGTGAAAATCAAAAGACCGCGATATTTCAGTAACTATTCCAGATATTTTTTTTTTTTAATTTAACATAATGGATTGACTGTGAAAAGGAATACGTGTGTAATTTTTTTTTTGGAATATGAGCGTGTGCCTTTATTAGAAAAGGTTATATCTCCGAAACGACTTGACTTTGGTAGACATATTGCACTTTAAGTTAGAAAGCAAAATTTCAAAAAAGTTTAAATAATTTGTTTAGCAAATACAAGAACTGAAAAATGCTGGTATCAGGGGTGACACCGCCCACTTTTGAGCAAATAAATATATCTCGAAAACTATGCTACCAAACTCTACCCAATTTGGTACACACATTGCATTTGAAGTCAGTAAGCTAAATGTCGAAAATTGTAAAGAGTGGACCACCTCTTATATAACGGTGATTTACAAAAATTAAAAAATTCGATTTTTTATTAACAAATAAAATTTAATACAAAATTCATTATAGTTCTTCAATATCAGGCCAGTTAGCACAATTTTGAAATTTATATAAGTCGTACAAAAACCACGCTCACCTCTCATACATATATGTTAGGCCCGGTGACAATATGAACCCACTGTAAAAATTTCATAAAGATCGGTTAAGTGCTTTGGACGTCTATACAAGACTCACATTAATTTTTATATCTTATATATCCTTCGAAACGGCTTAGCCGATTCCTATGAAATTTTCTATATTTCATTCTAGGGAGTGGTGTGCCACCTGTTTGATAAGTTGAATTTGATTAAAGTATATAGTTATATAAAACAATGACCTTAAGGTCATTTTTAATAGGAAAAATTATGGAAAAAACAACAGTGCTAGTGTTATAACTATTTCTACTAAATTTTATTATGCGCATATATGAAATATTAAAATATAGGAGTCAAACGTTTGGTATCGGCGGTGTAAATAATCGTACATATATTTTGTAGAGGGTTGCCACCTGTTTCAAACCCCGAATTTAATTAAATTCCAATTAAATACAATTTGTACGAAATATGAAAATATGGTTGTCAAACTGTTCGGTTTGCTGATAGTATATAGAGGGTTGCCACCTTTTTGCAAAGTCAAATTTAATTAAATTATACCCAAGGATATAAATTAATAAAATATGAGTGTGAAACTGTTCGTCTTGGCCAGGACACGTACATATCTATATTTTTATGAAATATGTGACAGAAAATCGGTTACTGGTTGCATATGCAACGAACAATTAATAAATGAATATAGGCAAAACAATATCTGCCGGGTTTTTGTAGTACAACTTTTTTGACTGCATACAGCAAGTAAGGTTTATTTGAAATAAAAGCTTGCGCTGTGTATTTATAGTTCGGTTACAACCGCACTTAGACGCTTCCTTATTTGTTTTATGATTGCTTGTTTGTAAATGATAGTATTTTTTATTTTGAATACTCTAATTAAAACAAAATATTTCGAGTGCCGTTTATTTGCAATTACCTTTCATTTTCATAAGCCATGGCTTCTTACAAATTTTACATAGGCCTTACTAATGCAAACAACTATAAATTTGCTCACATAAACTAATAAATTTTATAAATTTGTTTAAGCGTACATACAAATTATTTATGTTGAACATGCACACACACACACATACACACATACACACATATGTAGGTATGTACATGGAAAAACGTATATTTGCGCTTTTGGCAATAAAAAAGTCGCTGATCTCATAAACGTTCTGCGGTTAGATAAGCCATACCACGACTGCGACTGGAGTCACAAATATGTCTATTTCTACATAGGTACATATGTGCATAGATATGTGTGTGTGTGTGTGTGTAAATATGTTTGTATGTACGCAACTATAAGCACATATATGTAGATATGCTGGTAGATATTTATTTATTATTATTCATTTAATAATTCTTTCAAGCCATTATCTACAGTATTTGTTTGCTACTGTGCAATAATTTTCTTGTATCTTTTCTGTTTTTTTTTTTTTGATTATGTAAATATGGCGCATGTGGAGCTTTATTGTCTACATATTTACATTAAGATTTAATTTGTTTCTATTTGTATTCCGTTTGTTTTACTGTTTACCTGTTTATTAACGTAGAATTTTCGTTCAAACAACATTTCGGCGCACTGTCATATTTTAAGGTACATTTTAAGATAAATATTTGCATACATATGTACATGAGTAGATGTGTAGATACATATGTATGTATGTGTGTATATATTTCCCCCATACACAAAGATATTGCGTAGTTATATGTTGCAAGCAAGTTTTAATAAAATTTTCAATCGCTAGTTAGTTTCATAGTTCAAATGCATTTTTTCATTCATACTAGTCGGTGGTAAATGGGCGTGCCTATTGTTGTGCAAAAATTAATTGCGAATAAATAGTCGCGCGAACAGCAAGCATTACAAAAACTAATAAATATTCTTAAAGATTTAATTGCTCCTACATATGTATGTATGTATGTACATAGGTTCATATCCGTCGCTTATCATTTGCATCGACTGCGCGCAAATTAATTGAATTAAATTTTTTGTGTGTCAAGATCCTTCAATTAGTCGAATATTCAATTGGTATTTTATTATTATTACACGTGCCGATACAAATAAAATGGTAGAAGAAAAAACATAATTTTTTTACTTTTAATTTCGTAATTTCCTACTTCAATTAAATGCCTAATTGGGTGTCATTACGGAATCCATTTCCGCATCAAAATCTTAATCCAGCAAACGTGTTTCATTAACATACAAAAATAATAATTGTGCGTGTACGTTTAAATTTTATTATTTCCTTCAATATCTGTCCTAGTGCAATACGACCTGAATAGCACAATTGTGTGAGCTGTTTTCCTAATAAAAAACACAATGGACCGTTTTTGGTGTCCGTTAGTTTTGAAGAATTTTGCTATTTTAATATTGCATTTTAATCATTTGCAAAAATGAGTCGGAGGAGTAAGTATGACAAATTATTTGACTTATTTAAGAAGTGAAATTCATTATCAAAAAAGTGTAATAATAATCAAAACACTACAACTTTTAATTCAAAAATGGTATTCAGTGTTAATTTTGTATCTTAAATTGTTTTATAGACAGTTTTGTTTCAAGTGCTACAATTGTGCGTGTCCTGAAAATAAAGGATAAACTGAAAATTTCACAAAGCCAGCTTTTTGGTTATTTTCTACACTGGCCAAAGTAATAGGTAAAAAAATTTTAACAAATTTTACTAAGTAGATTTGCCATAGGTCGGAAAGGGTTATATTTTTAAAACTCCAACTTCAATAATTCTATAGTGTAAAGTAAAAATATTAGCCAATCTTCATTTCCTGCAGCTCACTCGATGGAAGAGCCGGCAGATATTTTAAAACAAATGTTAGACTTTTTTTTTGGCAACAGATGTTCATTGGGAACTACCTATGTCCAATTCGTTATTTAATAAATAATTTCTTTCAGTATTATTATTGCATTTCATATCGTTATGATGTACAAAAACCTCAATTGGATTCAATGAAATGGTTGTAAAAGTTTACTTTAGCGTTTAAATAACACTGCGGAACAAAATTTTGTGGTCAGAGATTTTTAAGTCGATTTAGGGTAATTTGGGGGGCGCTTATTGCGAAAATAATATCAGTTTTGTCGAATTGGCTTTAGATTTTCAGATAAAGACTTTTAAATATTTCACGAAAAAACCTAAATAAAAATTTCAATATGGATTTAAAATATAATTTTATTACGCGCCTGTATATAAATAATACAAAAACAAAAAAAAATATATTCTTTTCATTAATTAATTTTAAAAAAATTACAAAAAACTTTTTCTGTAGGACCTCCTATGATGTCGTTGCTCAGGACAATCCCGTATTAAGTTCCAGCAGTAGTCTGCCATCGTGTGGTCGTCCCATCGACCTTGGTATCTTTCTTTCATTATTTTTATGTCCTGGTGGAAGCGTTCACCTTGTTCCTCACTGTAATCGCCTAGGTTGTCCGGGAATTTGTCCAAATGACTAGGTAAATAATGTAATTTAATGCTCATTTTAGCTCGTAGTTTGCGAAAATTGAGAAGCATACCAGCAACTAGTTTTGTATAATCTGGTGATTTATGATTTCCCAAAAAATTTTTGACTACATTAACAAAGCTTAGCCTGGCTTCAGATTCAATTTGTCACATATGGTTTAAGAATTCAGTGTCTTTTAGAAGGGTACGAATTTGAGGACCATCGAAGACTCCTGCTTTGAATTTTTTCATACTAAGGACTGGAAATTTTTTGCACATATATTCGAAACAGTCACCTGTTGTATCAAGGGCTTTGATGAACTGTTTCATTAGCCCAAGCTTGATGTGAAGTGGTGGAAGAAAGATTTTTTCTCGGCTTATCAGTTGGACATGAACCACATTTGCTGATCCTACCTCCATATTTTCTCTCACCGGCCAGTCCTTTCTACTACAATGTTCATTTCTTGCACGACTGACCCATAAACATATAAAACAGGGGTATTTAGTATAGTAAAAATTGTCGAATTGCATTTACAAGTCACGCGGTCGACAACGTGCAGTGGCTGGCAGGGACTGTTAGAGTTTTCAGGTATTTAGGCGAGGTCGTCGAATCAATGTTTAGTTGTATTAACTCACCCGACTTAACCGCCTGCCCTTGCTCTCTTGTAAGGGAAATAAAATATTTAAACCAACGAACTACTTGTTTTAATAATTTATAAAACAAAACTTATTGAGGAATAATTAAATTAATACCACTGGAACTGGGTCATATAATTTTTTTTCATTAATTTCTTAAGTTTCGTTTATCTCAAGAACTAGAGTCAATCCAAAAAAAGTAAAAACACAGTTCGTAAGTCTGCTACTAATGTTAATAAAAACTATTAACAAAATCATGACCGCAGGTTTTTTTTTAATTTTTGTTACGCAGTGTTATCCACGTCTATATTTTTCAAAATGTCTGCCATTCCTTTCAATGATCCGCCATAGAATTGCAAGCTAAGCTGTTACAGATTTACAGAAGTAAATCTCAAAGACTGATTTTTTTTGTAAGAAAAATATATTAAAACTAAAACATTGTACAATATTTAAATTTGCTTCAGAACTACGGTTAGTAGAAGCGGTTAAAATTTTCGGTAATACAATTTTCTGGTAACAAAAGGTAGGCACAGAAATATTAAATTAAACTCCTAGTTTCCTAAATATCGCACTGTTTATTGGGCAACCACACGTAAGTAATATAACCAAGTGAACCTAGGCACAGGGATATTGAGAATCTGCCCTATAAATGCCCTCAACGATATAAAACATCTCCTGCCTATAAATTTTAATTTACTGAAAACGGGACCTGTGGAAGGAAATGATGATCAGATGGGACACTGATAGATTTCCATATATTATACACTTTTCTAAATTTTATTAACTGCGCTATTTGGTGCAAACGCAGTCATCCGAAGTGTATCAAAAAGGGACTTAATTGCTAACTTGGCGTTGGGAACCTTCGCCGGCATTCTAACCAGTGTTGCCAGAAAACATTTTGGTTTAAAGCTAAAACCGCCGAAACATGAGCTAAAAATAGCTAAATAATATTATAGCAACTAATTTTTCATAAATCTTTTTATGCATTTTATGCAACTTTGATACAATTCAAACTCATCGATAACCATATGCAACCCTTATTCGTGTATGTTTTTGTAAACTACTTAGTCTAAGAACTAATAATCTGAAACATAGTTAATGTATGAAATTTGTTTGTCTGAAAAGTTTTGTTTTTTCATTCTTAGGATAGCATTTTCAAACTTTTACCAAATGCATAAAAAGTCAAAATATAATATGATGCATTAAGAATATGCATATTGATTTCCTTTCAACGTTTTGAGACTCTATTTACAATACCTATTGATTTAAAGTAATTTATAATTTTCATAATTTCCTATACTAACCGCAAATGTCATTTGAGTTCTTTAATTTTAACAAATCATTCAATATTACAAAAACAAGACAGTATATTCATTAGCAATGGAAATTTTGTCAGTTCTATGAAATGGCTTGCGATATGAATGCAATTAAAAATCTGTGGACCCAAAAAAGTGCTGCATAATTTAAAAAAGAGCATAAAAAACAAAAGACTTAGGATCTAAAGCCAACTACTTTGGGCGACATTGAAAAATAATGTGCTAAATCTAGCTCCATAATACTCAAATGGAAACACGGATTTTAACCTAAACCAATTCAATTAAGTCCAGTACTCCGTCCCTTCGACTAGAACAAGTGCCCCTTAACTAAAGCAACTTATTCGAGTTCGTTTGACAAAAAGCATGATATAGATATATGCTAATAAATTAATAGATTAAAACAGTGGTTGGCATAAATATTCGGTTAATAAATATATTATTAATTTAACCGCGTTAGTTGAGAGTTTTACGACAAAAATGCTAAAATATCAACTCATAGGTTAAAGTGCAGAACTCGGGCCGCTTAAATTACATATATTCCAGATTGGTTATCAACAAATGTACACTAATTGTTTGTCGCGGCTCAGGTAATGACACGACTGAAAAAGTTGTGAACCAAACTATGAAAAATTAAAATTGTGTACGACTTAGTAACAATATTATTAATTAATTTGGCTCTTACATTATATTGCTTGATATTTGGACGAGCTTCTCCTACAATTTGGGATATGGTTCTTGATGTTGTACCACAAATTGATGGACCTACAATTTTACGCCGACTTTCTTGAAGTTGTTAATAATGGATTTCAATTGATCGTAACTAAAGTTAGCCAAAAACAATTTTACTCTCGGTTTTCATGAAATGTATGTACAAAAACAAAATAAAAATGTGTTCAATCTATGTCCTTTGTATTAGTAATTTATCATGTTTGAAATTGTTTTTCGGCCTCTAAGGGTGGAATATACATATATTAAGTTTTGAGCTCAAGGCCAGTAGATGGTAAACAATTAAAACAAAATTAGTTTTTTCTTTTTTTTTAATTTCATTGTTGTCGCTATTGCGACTTCAATTTGAATTTTGAAAATAAAAATTTTTCTTTACATATGTACATTTTATTTTCTTCTTTTTAGTTTTATAAGAAAGCTGAAACAACCCATGTAATTTTCATTTATAATTTTCAGAAAATGAATAGGTGACATTTTGATTTCTTGATGTGAAATCCAGCATATGTCCTTTGGTGGCGACCGAGCTAAGTAT
This sequence comes from Anomoia purmunda, assembly GCA_951828415.1. NCBI lineage: Eukaryota > Metazoa > Arthropoda > Insecta > Diptera > Tephritidae > Anomoia > Anomoia purmunda. Next base: position 126,792,979 of record OX639994.1, read on the forward strand.
TATCGAACTCACTCATTTTTTAAAGCATTAATTTAAGTTGAAAAAAAAACAACTTCAGTAACCAATCACGTTTTTCTGAAAAGCGTCCGGTAACTTTGTATTTTTTCAAAGAACACTGAAGCTTTTTCAAACAGCTAAGTTACAAAATTGCTTTTAAAATTTAACGATATAAAAATTTGCTTGCAAAAAAATTACATATTATTTCTATGTAAATTGTATGCGAATTAATTAAAAATAAATTGAGAATAAAAAGCATTCGGATGACTCAATTTCGACCCAACGTTAAATTTATGTTGTTTTCCCCATTTTTTTCTCATTGCACATGCTTTACATACTGATACACTTAAATAACGGGGTTTTCAATAGGGACGCTACAAAACTAGACCGATAGTGACAGCAAACGACGCCATATTTTTCCCCCGCTCTTTTCATATTTATTTTCAGTAAGGTTTGCCATTTCATCATGGAAAGATATACGATCCAACAACGAGTCGAAATTATTAAAATTTGCTACCGAAATTCGGAGTCATTGACATCAACTTTAAGAGCGCTACGTCCAATTTATGGTCGTCGTCATTTCTGGCTGGATGGCTTCGTCAATAAGCAAAATATGCGTTGTTGGACTTCTTCCGTGATGATCAAGACCGGCGCGTTACTGTGAATGGGAATCGCTACCGCCGAATGATAACCGAATATTTTTGGCCCGAATTGGATGATATGGACTTGGACAATATGTGTTTCCAACAGGACGGCGCCATAAGCCACACAGCATATGTCACAATCGATTTATTGAAAACTAAGTTTGGTGAACGTGTTATCTCACGAAATTGCCCAGTCAATTGGCCGCCTCGGTCGTGCGATTTGACGCCGTTAGACTATTTCCTGATTTTCTGTGAGGCTACGTCAAGTCTATGGTCTATGCCAATAAGCCAGCGACGATTGATGAGCTTCGTACGAATATCGAACGTGAAATTGCAGCAGTATCGGCCGATTTATGCTTGAAAACCGTCGAAAATTGGGTTCAGTGTCTGGACTTCTGCAAGCGTGCCCGTGGTGCCCTTACAAAAGCAATCGAGTTCCATACATAATGGCATCGAATGCACTTTCACAGGAATGAAGAATTTAATTCATATCGCAAACAGTTTTTGTTTTATTTAAAAAAAAACTTTTGTACCGTTCCTATTGAACAACCCTGTATGTAACTAATAGCAAGCCTGTGTGCAAATAACAATACCAATGGTTTTGGCTTTGTGGCAAGCAATCGAGTTGGCATATTGCTTTCATATTCAATTCACCTTAAACTCTTTAAGCAGTTGTTGCTTTTAAGTAAGCTCACTACTCTGGTTTAGCAGACGACAATTACTTTGAAGTTGTTTTGTGTTGCAACTTCTGTGTGACTCCTACCACTAGGTGGCATTCAATAATTCGTGGCAGCGTTTTTACTGACCACCAAACTGACAGCGAACTCAATGAGCTATGCTTGCGCAACAACAACAACAATAACAGCTATGCTAGCGCCGCCTGCCTTGACAACCTGATTTCCCACAACAACAAGTAAAAATAACCATACCATACCAGTAATAACTTGTTACTTTTAAAAGCCCAGCTCATATTTCCTTTCAACCTCGTGCGCCGTCCTGACGTTAATTTCGTAGAAAGTATTTTCTATTTTTAACTTCATTGGCCTCCCTTTGGCTGCCAGAGGTATTTAGCTTTTCAACGAATTGACAGTTTAAACAAAGCATTTACATTCGAAATGTAATTCTAATTGCAATTCGTTGTGCTACAGTTATTTTTTTTTTTGTTTTTGATTTTTCCGTTGCGGAATTCATGGGAATTTTTCGTAGAAAGTGACAAAAGCTGTCACCTTTTCAGTTAAACTGCGCTTGGTAGCAATTCCAGTTAATTTCTTACAACAACCGGCAGGCTTTACGCCCCCATGAAATATAATAGTTAAATAAAGTAAAGAAAAAAATTTAAAAAGAAATCGTTATCCTAAGGCTGGCAACAGAGTGTGCAGAATATGTGTGCAGAATATGTGCGCGAAGTGAAAATATGAAGGGAATAAAGCGAGAAATAAATGGGATTGAATTATAATTATTATCTAACGATTAAATTTTCGTCCTAAGCGCTCGAGAAAACCCCGCTTACGAAATGTTCGAGTAAATTTTTTGTGTCGAATTTCCTTAAGTCAGTTCACAGCTCTCGAGAAAAAAAATCTTTGCGCTACAGCCCCTTCTAAATTAAAAAAAGAAATAATAAAGAAATCCTGTTCTTGACAAGCAAAAATTGCGCGCTTCATTAGTGCTGCAATAAATTTTTATTATTTTTTTTGTATGTTACTTTATGCTACTATTTTTGCTTATGAGAATATATTTTAATTTTTTCCTTTTCTTCTTCTTCTATTTTCTACTATTTACCATGAATAATTCATGTCAAAATTATTGCTTCACTACTTTTAATTTCACGCCCAAAAAGTATTGCCGAATTTTTCTGAAGCCTTCTCTTCAAAGCTTAATATAAATGTAGTGACATTGAAAAGAAAATAAGAAAATGAAGGGCAGTCTATATACCTTATAAAATCCGTTTGCCTAATCTGTAACAGCTAGTTGGAAAAGTATCGACACAACAAGGCCTTGTTAACGAATTCTTCAATTATTTTGTGTTTTTTTCTTCAAAAAAGCTAATAAACATTTTTTACCATTTTTTGTTTATTAGTTCCAGCGGTTTCAAGTCAGGAATTCCAATTAACAGAAATTTTAGTCTAACTTTTGTTAATAATTTGTTTAACCAAATGAAAACTCTAACAAAATATTAAATAAAAAACAAGGCGCCAGTGCCAGGCAGGCAATCAACCAGCGCTGCAAAGCGAATCGGCGCCTGCGTGGCCGCTTCCATTCATTTTTTAAGCCCCTGAGCGTATTTTTCTTATTGTTGCAAATCCAATGCACTTCATTAGCAATAGTGTGCCGCTGCCACGCAGAATAGTCTAATTAATTCCAGAGGTGTTTGCTTTAGATATAATTGTTTTTTTTTTTTTGTGATTTTGCACCGCAAATTAATTTGCTGAATAGTTTCGAATGGAAAAGAAAAAACCAAGCAACATTTTTGTAATTTTGCGAACTCACCAAAAAGGGGCTGAGGTGTGATTTTGCTTGTTTAAATGAGGTTTAATTGAAAGTGATGTGTAATCAACACACAGCGAGTAGCTACCCCAGTGCATTTAAAGCAACGAAAACAAAGCAGTAGCTAAAACTAGTGGCAAGTAAAAATATTAAAAAAAACAATGGAAATAATAACAATAGCTTGAAAAGGCCATTAGTTACATATAGAAACAATGCAAAAAATTCAGTTATTAAAATCAATATGATTTTCACGTTAGACAGCTATGTGCTGAGGAGCTGTTCGTACTCTTCAACCTAATGGAGAAGCAGTCAGTCAATTGGCAGCAAAACTACGCTCGCATCGGTATCGTTAGGTAACTGATTCCCAGACAATTTTGTTGAATTGGCTTGCCACTAACTGTAATCAAATATACGGGTATATATGTACTTGTAGTTGCACAGTGGGTCATAGCATAAATCAACCAGTGTTCTTTCTGACAATATTTAAAAAACTTTCTTGTTTAATTTTTTTTATATTTTTTTTTTTATATTATACTTATGCAGTTCAAAGCGAGTTTATAGAAAGTAGTGTAAAAAGAACAGCAGATTTGATTTTTTTTCATTTAAATCCGCTTTGCCACTGTGTACGGATTGTCAAAATGAATATAGGTTTCAAATAAAACTTTCGATTCAATAATAAATTGTTTAAATTGGCGAGCAAATCTGGTCGAATGGTGATATTTTTACAAAATTAGCAAGGTTTTTCATTATTATTTTTTTCGTTAATTTTATATAAAACTATAGTTCGTAGTTTAACAAAAAAAATGAAAAAAATGTACACACTTTTTGGGTTAGCGGTTGTATAGCCTATTTAATTTTCGTATAATAAAGTGCCAGTTTAAAGTGGGTTTTCCCATTAATTTTTTATCGTTAATTTTATGTAAAACTATAGTTCGTAGCTTAAAAAAAAATAATAATGTCTCAAACTTTATACGCAATTAAACAAAAAAAAAATTGAATCAAAATTTTTTAAATGTAAATGTAAACATTTTTTTTGGTATACAGTTTTATTGCCAATTCAATTTTAGTAAAATAAAGTGCAAACTTTAAGTGGCTAGAAACTACTATAAATTTTTCGAAATTTTTTTCAAGTTTGGCCTTGAAATTTTGCACGAAAATTAAATAAGCTATAAACCTGCATACTCGAAAAAATTTTGAAAACTCTTCTAGAAAATTTTTAAATTTGAAAATTTCTCGAGTTTTCAAAAATTTTTTTTTAATAAGTTGGGAAAATTTAATTACAGGTTTTTTTTTTATTATGTGAACTATATTTGTGTATAAAATTAACAATTAACAAAAAAATAAATTGAAAAACTTAGCTAATAATGTAAAAAGGTCACCGTCCGACGCTTACCAAATAATAATTGCTACCGTTTTTCTTTCGCAATTATAAAATTCATTATATGTATTTTAAAACATCAACCAAAATATTTCAGAAAAGTAAAAATTTTTTTTTAAATTTCTTTACCGATTTCATTTTTACAATTCCGTTGAACAAATCTTTTAATATTTTTATCCAACCCGCATTTTTTTTCTTTTTTTTGGTGGACGGGATAATTTTTCAAAATTAAGTTTCCTATAATTGCTACGGTGGAATAAAACGAAACTCAATTTGTTAAAAAACCTTTAAAGTTAGAACAAGTCTGATTTTCATCACTTCAATTGGGCCAAAATTTAAAGGTAATGGAGTAATTCATGAACAATTGGCGCATAAGGCAACTCCAAAAATTCTACAGTTTCTTTTAAAATAAATTTTGCAGTCACTTCGCATAAAAGTATTATTAATTTCAAGTTTATCAATATGTATATTTTTTTGTTTTTACCAAGAGCATTACTAATCAATTCCAATGTAAATTTAGCCGATGAGCACGAAAAACTAAATGTAGTTTTTGAGATTTTGAGGGTAAAAAAGTCGAGGTATAAAAATACTAATAACCATTATTCAAATTCCCTAATTTGCGTTTTTTATGGAAGTTATTTTTACATTAGGTTAGGTTAGGTTACTGTGGTAGTTCCCCAAAGGGAACTCACTTAGACATAGTAAGAGTCCGTTGTGATACCACCTAAATTTATGAACGGTAACGTGAATCGGAAAGTCAGGAAAGATTAACCTGAGAAACGTTGCGTGCCCCGAATGAAGTCACGCAAATTACCAATCTCCACTCCAAAAAGGTCTTCTGGAGAGCTAAAGAAGTACGAGCCCAGGTACTTGAACCTCAGTCTCGCAAATGCAGGGCAGCTGAGCAGAAAATGACAAGATGAATCCAACTCATCCTCCTCCATACAGCTGCGGCAGAAAGGGTCAGAGACTATTTTCAGCCTTACCGCGTGAATACCCAACGGACAATGCCCAGTCAAAACACCAACCAGGGTCGAGAGTTGTCGCTTAGTAAGCGACATCAGCTCCCTTGAGCGCCTACGGTCCACTCTCGGCCAGAGGGACCTTGCAATTCTGCATGTCGTGGCAATTTCCCAGCGCTCGCTGAGACGACATAAAGCCCATCTGTCCAGGAGAAGCCCGTAGGCAGTCAAAGGAGCCCCCACCCCCTCCCTGCAAGGAGAGATGACTTCCAGGGTACCTTGCCGAGCAAGCTCATCAGCCATGCAGTTCCCTGCGATGTCGCTATGGCCCGGTACCCAAATTAGTCTAACGTCGAGATATTCCGAGGCGGCTGCGAGGGAAGTCAGGCATTCCCTGACCAGTTTTGATCTCACCATTAGCGATCCTAAGGCCTTGATAGCGGCCTGGCTATCCGAATAAATGTTGGCCCGTCTAGAGGGCATTACATTGGTAAGTAGCCAATCGGCTGCCTCCTTTATTGCGGCCACCTCTGCTTGAAATACACTGCAGTGGTCCGGAAGCCTAAATTTACGGTTTTTTGCACGGTTATTGCCTATGCTGACGATGTTGCTCTCATTGTCAGGGGTAAGTTTTTGAGTACCCTTTTTGATATCATGCAGGGGTACCTTAATCTGATCGTGAAATGGTCTGCAGGGTGTGGACTCGCGATAAATCCTAGCAAGACAGAGCTGGTATTATTCACCAGGAGGTACAAAGTACCGGTCGCCCATCCTCCTTCAATAGGTGGCGTCCAGTTGGTGCTTTCTGACCGGGTCAAGTATCTGGGCTTGATTCTGGATAGGAAGCTCTCCTGGGGGCCAAATATTGAGGAAAGGGTGAAAAAGGCTTCGGTTGCGGTGTACTGTTGTCGGGGTGCTATTGGGAAGAGATGGGGCCTCTCTCCCAAGGTAAATTATTGGCTTTATGAGACTATAATAAGGCCTATAATGTTTTATGGAGTGGTGGTCTGGTGGAACTCACTAGACAGGGTATCTAAAGTTAAGCAGCTAGAGCGGGTGCAGCGGTCCGCGCTCATTGGGATCAGTGGGGCGCTTAGGACCACACCCACTCTCGCGCTCAATGTTATGCTTAACGTACTTCCTGTGGACATTGCAGGTAGGGTTGCAGCAGCCCATGTAGCAGCACGGCTAGAGTGCAATGGATACAGATTCAGCTCGGCCTTTGGGCATTCTAGGATTCTGGCCAGTTTCGACTTTGTACCTCCGGAAACAGATTACTGTCTGCCTGCTCCAGCTCGTAGTTGCTCCCTATCCACTTACATCCCGCGTAGGGAGGAGTGGAAGGAGGGGGGCTTGTGGGGCGGTGGGACGGTGAACTTTTTCACGGATGGCTCGAAGCTGGATGGTAAGGTTGGGGGAGGGGTCTTCTGCGATGAGTTCTCCCTCAACCGTAAATTTAGGCTTTTTTATTTTTACATTAAAATAATAAAAAAATATTCATAACAAAAACCATGTTTCAAATTTTCTTAATTAATTTCCCAAGCCCGACCGACCTGGCCTACTGTACGATTCCATTATGATTTTACTACTGTGCATCTGAGTGAGTATTTGTCTATGTATGGATGTGTATGTCTTTTGACAGCATACATGGGACTAGTTACGTCTAATTGTTGCACGCTCGCCTTTTTGTTGCTGCCACTCATCTTCGACACTTTTTTCTCCAAGCAGGCATTTTGCATTCAAGTACACGCACACACACAAATATATACATAAGTTATTTATATTTTTTAATTTTTTTTTTTTTAATTTTAAACTAAATGAGTTATTAGCACGCTAAATTAAATTAAGTTGCCACGGTAATGCTGCAGAATTAATTGCAGGCGTCGACGCAATGGTGATTACTACGTAGATATGTACTATGTGCATATGTATGTGTGTGTGTGTGTGTGTGTGGGTAGGTAATTCAGTGCAAAAATTAGAATTTGTTTTAAATGTAGAAAAATGGAAAATGGATAGAAGGTGTTCAGTAATTGGCTGAGGAATATCTCCCACAGAAATCTTAGAATAGCTTTCTTCAAGGCAAGACTGGACAAAAATCATAGAAGAAATAAGTGCGATATTTTCCGTGATATCTGATGTCATTATTTCTTTAAACAAGACTAATCAAATAACTTCAAGGATCAATGACATTTCAATATCTTGTACCATAAACGAAGCAGATGACTAAGCTTCAAAAATCGATGCGACTCAGTTCAGTGTTCGAACCGCTTAGAGTCAGCGACCGAAAATAATCGTTGTTTTGATTTTTTTTTTTTGGATACTAAAATAATTGAAAAGAAATCGTTTAAAACAATATATCGAATATATCGATATGCCATATGCTATGCAAATCAGACCTTATTTTTATTTAGAAGAATTTTAGCTTAAAATTATTGCATACTTGGCATTTTGTGATTTTTTTTTCGATCACAATTAATCCAAAATATCGATGAGTTTTATTTTTACAATCAAGCATCAAATTTTTGCAATTTATATTTTTCGATCAAAAATTATCGCTATTTTTCGATTTGAATTTTTCCGATCACATTTGTTCCATATTTTGTAATTTTCATTTTTACGATCATAAACATAAGTCGTAGTATTGGTTGTTGCTATTTTGTCATCGCCGGCAAATTTTTTTGCTTTTATTATGAACGATAAATTTTAAATCCAAGAAAAACGATTATTTTTTATCGATGATATAAAAATTACAAAATATCAATAAAATTTGTTCGATAAAATTAAAAAGTGAATATACCAATAAAGCTTGATCAAAAAAAAAAAAAAAAAAAATTCTAATTAATTTTTAACTATTAAATCACGTTTGTTTCATAGAAATTATAACCGTTATGGTCCCGGCAAAAAAAAAATGTAAAGGTTCATGGCTCAAACGGTTCGACTCTTTTTTACACTAAGTGGTACAAATATCTTACATTATCTTAATATTACCACAATCTATAAAAAAAAGGTACTGAAATATTGATTATTTTTTGATTAAAAATAATTACTTTTTATGAGTTTTATTCTTTTGACCAAAAATTACTCTCGTCAAAAAACGATTACTTTTTATTTAAAAAAAAAATTTATTTTTAATAAAACAAACCCAGTTCCTAAACAATTTTTTTCAGAGCAAAAAAAAACCATTACAAAAACGAGTTTTTTTTATCAAAAAGTAAAATTTGAATCATAATTATTTTTTCTGAACGATTAATAAAAATTTAAGGGTACTTATAAGTTATAATTTTTGAAATACCGCTGATTTTTTTTTTAAATATACGTTCGTGTACATACATACATAGTACATGTATGCAAACCTGCTCTCCGGTACTTGGAAGATTTTGAATCTTTTCATGGGAAATTTTCAAATAATCAATATTTTATATATTATTATATAATTATATAATTTTTTTCTGTAAGGTGAATTAGTGAAAAAGTATTTTTTTTAACATATAGACAAAGTAAGTCTAGTCCAGGATAAAAACTGCATACTCCGAATTTTTAATCGAAACTCAAAATTTAAACTGAAAGCTAGGCACTAAATCGTAACATCATACGTCAAAATAATAGGCGTGCGACATTTTTACCTGGTTTGAATATTTCTTTTTTAAGTTTCGTCACAAGGCTCTCATTTTTAGGCAAAGTTATGTATTATAAAATTTCAAAAACAATTCAAAAACTTTTTAAAAGCCTGTAATTAGCCTACGAATAAATTCAAGACTGCACACCAATTGAGCGCTAAGTATGCGCGCTATTTTATAACTCCTCTCAAGAGTTATTTAATTTGTGCTCGACATATTGATTGAACCACTGGCGAAACGTTTTGGTTCATTTGGGGCTCGAGGATTCGTGTAAAGAATGCTTATGAAATTTAGTTTTGAAAATATACGGTTTCAGTTAGAAATGCGTTGATTTTGACTCATCACAACATTGCTTCCTTATTTTACTTCTTGTAAATAGCTGTCCCTTCATTGTACCTTCTTTTATAGAATCAACTCACAACATAATAGATCCGCACAACAAAAACTTTTCGCTGAATATATTTGTTTCTTTCAGTAAAGTGAACCCCTTGTAAATGCGCGCCATTTGATTTCGACTTCCATCTATTCGATTCCGACTTCTTTTATGTCACTTCAGATGCTATCAGCAATACTCGTTGAGTTATCTCACTTAACACAATTTGTCGCATGCTATGTAGATATCTTGCTGCGGTTGATCTTCTGCGCCCACCTCTCCGCATACCCCTACCCCATAAAAAAGCACATCGAAGTCCATACAGTCTCGAATTCAAGTAAAGTAAACGCCGCTTTGTCTGGGATTGGCGAGTACCAGCACAAGAAGCTGTGGTAAGTCAATGTGCCGAGATCAGAGACTTGACCACAAGAATTTAAACGTCATTTAAACACTGCGGTTGGGCTTCCCACACTCCTCCAGCGCGCCTCTCCGTCCCACCACCACCACAAGCGAATTTATACGAGTGGCACAAGCCAACCCTACCCACACACAACCTGCTCTGATCATTTGCGGCCAAGCCAACTGAGTGCAATGAAAGCCGACCAGCCAGAACTGTCACCGACGATCAGCGCGAATAGTGAATTGAATGAATACAAAAGCAGCAATAATTGATGGACAATGGATGTATGTATGTATGTTTGTATTGGTGTATAGAGATCATGCAATCGATTAAGATTTAAGATTTCATTCGCAATTTGTTAGCTCAAGAGAAAAGAAGGCAAAAATATATTAGCACACGAATGTTTTTATAACGTTATAGGAAGGTCGCAAGAGGTGCAGTGACAGCTCAGCGGGGAGAGAGAGAGAAAGAGCGTAGGAGAAAATGGGTGCCAAGTGCAGCAGAGAGCGGCGCGTTTTGCGGTTTAACTGTCATGGCTTGACATAAATGGCCGCACAGAAAATTGGCGAAAAGCACGCATACACCTTTACTTCAAATAAGTTTTCATGGTAAGCGCTTATTAGGGTGGATCAATTTTTTTATAAGCCATGAGGTGATCGGATTTTTGAGGTATTTAAAAGTGAGCATTCTAAAAGCATGAACTTGAAGTCAGCTAAGGGCAGGGTAATACATTTTGCTTTCATATTCAAAATGTCAGCAAGTTTCAATGGATCTTCGGAAGGGGCATATATTTTAAAATTACTATATGTGCTCGAAATTTTGGAATTCCAAATGGAACCACCCTAGTGTGAGACATCAAGCACTACTATGTATACATAGAACAAGCGTAGGTGGACAGCAAACCTTTGTAACGCTATGTAAAATTGACAGCAATTTGACAGTTACTATTCGTTGTCAACCTCAATTTGGGTCAGTCACGTGTAAGCTGCAGCCCTTTTGCGGTAATGCGAAATACGAAAGCCAAATCTGACATAAGTGAGTGGAGAGAAATAAATTAAATTAAGTAAAGAAAATAGACGAATAAAAAAAATGTAAGTGTACAAAAAATTGCTCAGAAAAAACACAAACTGCTGCTAATCAACAGCCACTTGAGGTTGCTGAAAGGTAAAAGGGGTTAAGGATTGGGATTTGGAAAATTTTGTTTTCATGTTTTTTGTATAAGTTTGGAATAAAGTAACAAATTATAAACATATGTAAAAAATGACTTGCGCAAGAGTGTTTTGAGAGTGATTATGAAAATATGTAAATATGTATGAATGTGCATATGTCTAGATATGATGTTACTAAATATATGTGTGCGTCCACGTGAAAAGGGCCCACATCGGCGGTATTGGAGTTATGCATATTTCTTGGTTGATTTCCGAACATTTTGAGACAAATTAGACCATCCTAACGGAAAAATTGAGGGAAATATGGAACTTTGAAGGTGAATATCCGAAAAATTACTAATTGAGAAAAATCAATTTGAAGTTGAAAGTTGTCCCTTGTGGGCCCTTTTCTTTTGTTTTTCAAAAAATAAAATTAATTTCTTCTGTTATACCTAGGAAGCTAAATTTGATGTCATTCGACGCGTAAAGGAATATAGTTTCATAATAAACCATAATAAAAAATTACGAAATTCGATCCATTTATCGAAAAATCTATATATCTCGGAAATTAGATGCGACAAAGTGGGCCCTTTTCACGTGGACGCACACATATGTACTATGAAAGTTTTCCAAAATGAAATTCGTGTAAAAAGTTTTTTTTTTAACCTAATATTAAGATGTGTACAAATCGGAAAGTCACCAAATCGAAATAGAATTTAATTATGAAATAAAAGGTGAATATGATCTCAAATCATTTGATCAATACGATAAGTGAGAAAGAGTTCAAAAATAACTTATTGCAAGACTAGTAGACTATTTAGAAAAATCTTCAAAAAACATTGGTCCTAATGGAAACAGCAAGAAAAAAAACAGCAACACTTGGTAGTGTTAATTTAAAAAAAAAACTTCTCGAAATGTTTGATAAGACAAATTTTTTATAATTTCTTTTTAAAACTTTGCTTCTGACAAAGAAGTACAGCCCATTGATAGAAACAGCCCGCCGAAGTATAGTTCGCTTTCTGTCAGTCACCGGTAGCTATCCGATTGTGTTCTACCATCAATTAATGTAAAACTTTAGCGAATCCCACTAAAGGCTTCGTTTTGCATACTTTACAGGGACGGCAGAATATGACTTGAGAGTTGTCAATTGGTTTTGCGCGTAACTGATTGCCGAAGGTAGTAGCGCGTGTTATGGAACTCTGTTGAGTTTTGATTCTTATGTGACAGCTCTCAAGTCATGTGATGCTCTGTTAAGTATGCGTAACGAAACCTTAATGCTGCCTATTTCGAGTAGAGCTATCTGTTTGCAGAATCATTAAGGTATAGTGAAACATAATCTTATGGAGAAATTCCGAAAATCATTAAACGAAATTAAAACCGTGAAGAAAATTAAGCAGGCAGTGGAGAGAATTAAGCCGGCGGTATGTCAAATGCTCCCGAAATGTTCATATAAAGTACCAATAAGTGCCAAAAAGATATTTAGGTGGTTCCAAAATGGAGTCGAAATGCAACGCTCTAATCTGGTATTTTTGAAAGCGACAGCATCATCTGCAGAATTAGTACTTGAGATGGATCTGTCGGCAATCAGGCGGTTAGCCGGACTTTACTTTGGATTCGATATTAAAGTAAAGTTATTAGTGGGAAAGGGATTTTCGTAAAGTTTGCACACAACAAAAAATATTCAAATTTTTTAGGTTTCGGGACGCAATAATGTAGAGAGCATGATGCTGATATTGTCCATTGGGTGTGATCTTCCTGAAAATGCATTTAATTTAAAGATGATGCCGATCTCTTCATATATAAAGCTAGTAATCGCAAAACCCTAGACGTCTATATATCACTAGCAAACAAAAGTGAAACCGACGAAGCAGGGCTGCAAACTTTGCCACAGAACAAATACTGTTTGTAGAAAATGTCGAGTAGGGTTAACACTGGCTTGCTCAGTCACCAATCGAACTCACACAGGACCACTCGGTGAGAGGGAAACAGGTGTGTATACATGAACTGTGTTCGATTGTGTTAGTGAATTTGAAGCAGGTGCAAGTGCAAGAGAAATCAACTCCAAAATATAACAAAAAATTTATTTTTTCAAGTCACGAATTTGGGGGTCTCAGATCTAAACCGGTTTATGGCGGACTGAACAGCCCTGTGTGCGAAAGTTCAATATATTTTGGAATCGAATACTTAAACCTTAGTATCGTAATGGATTTATGAAGGAAGCTTATACAAAGAACAACAATTCGAAATGATATTATTTTCTTTAAAAAAAAAAGAAACGACCGTGCTGTAAGTGTGTCCCTTTCTTATTTTAGGTGGCCATAGAAAGGACCACAAGGTACCAAATAAAACAGTGCCGAATAAGATGCCTATTTTGCAAAATAAATAAAGCAGAAACTGCAGTTAACCAGCACACCAATATCTATTTATAATATATTAAAATCGAAACATAGTACTGATATTTTTAGTATCAACTCTCTTTCATTAGATATTTATTTTAGAGCAATAACTTGGTTCGATATTATGTTCCGAAAGCTACACTAAAGACGCTGGTAAAGACTGTTCGCACCTCTTCAAAAATTGTTCAAAAAACTAATTTCAGGGTGAAATCTTTTTTGCAAATGGAATAAGCTTGAACTCAAGTGGATGTGGGTATTTAGCAGACCCCTATTGAATTGCAGCAAAGCAGGGAATTGCGGCGAAGCAAAGCAGGGACGTCAGGAATGCCATGAATAAAGGGCATGAGAACCATTGATGCTCTACCGGAACCTACAAAATAACCAGGGGCTTTCTGAAAAGATCAGGTGGCGAAATTTCTTCTTAGACAGAGAATGGAATATTTGTCTAAGAGAAATGAAGTTCCATCTCCTCATTTACTTCATTTATGCAATGCCTATGCCTGAGTGCTTGGAAAATCGATTTCGGATTTCCGCCTCACCTCAATTCCATTCCATGTTCCTAACGCCACATTTGAGAGGAAACCAGAGAGTACAGTCATCTGCAGCTACAAAAGCAGACTACTGCAACATTACTTCCGGATTTTGTCATGAAGGTTAAGTTAAGTCGTAGAAGTTATGTATGGCGTATTTTGCCTGTGTGAAGCTGTTTTTGATCAGTCATTCTTATCCACACCCGGCAAACAAGAAACGACATAAGTGGAACAAATTTTCTTCACTACAAAAAAAAAATTGAGTTGAACTACCCGAAAGCTTAGATATTTCAAATGCAGTATCTTAAATAGAACGAAAAATTACACCGAAATTCGACAACAGATGACGAAAAGTAGTCCCAGTATACGTCAATTTTTAAATAAACAATCTCAAAGCCAGGGCCCGCAAATCGCGATTATCGTCTAATAAGGACTACCTTAAGTGACATTAATTTTTAATTTTTGAGTTTTTCTTTTAATTAAGTTGAAGCGTTTTTTGAGTTTTATTTTTACTTGGAAAATAATCGAGATTTCTTGAGCTTTATTTATCGTTTCTGACAAAAAAAAATGAAACTCAAAATATAACGAATAAAAAGTATTTTTTTTAGTAATAAAAGTTATAGCCCTTACGGTCCTTGCTAAAACTGTTGAAAATAGAGTTTTTCTTAAAGTAAGCTCACAAAAGCTTGCAGACCTATTCAAATCATGCTGAAGAACTGAATTTCTTGCGAAAATTTTAACTAAACAAAAAATACCTAGTGAAACGCGAATAACCCCCCCTTTTTGAAGTTCACAATAATAAAAGATAGTACATTAAAAACATTAAATATGTAATTATGAAATTCACAGCACATTCATGCGCACCGCCACACACACATACATACATACATACATACATACACACATAGCCAAGTGCATATTTTCCGCTCTATTTGCGACTACCTTGCCTGCACTTCCGCCGCAGCTGGAAAGCAAACACAAAATCCTCAAACATCCATCTGATTGAACCTCACATTAAAAGTGGCGTTCACTAAAATATTTTTGTATAGAAAATTCCAAACTCGATTAATGTAAAAACAGTTATGACAGTTATGCGCCTTTCCCCGTTACCCCATTTTGCTCACACTCTTACCCTGTTTCCTTTAAAATTCACTTTCTTTCTTTTTTTGTTCGGTTCATTCATATTCTACAGTTATTTTCTAATTAGTTGCTTATTGTAATACAATATATTTTTTTCTCGCTCTAAAAACGCTCAAGTGCAGTCACATTTTGTATATTTTGTTTATTTTTTCTTCGTTACTCTTTGTTGTTGCACTCATTGCAATTATTATTTTGCATTGGCTCAAAATTTGATATTGGCATTTTTTTATTTTTTTTTTTTTGCTTTTTTCTTTGTTTGTAAGGAAGGGATATGTTTACGTTTTTTACCTCTCAGGTGGCTTGATCGATAAGCATCTGCAATTAAAAAAGAGAAAAGAGAAAAAAAATAATGTATTGACCGAGTTTTCACAAGGAAATATGTACTTGAGTTTTTTATACAAAATATGTTGGACATTTAAAATGGATATATGCACATATCTATGCATTTTTTTAAATTCATATATCTATAGTATAAATATGTTTGTAGGCACGTAAATATGCAATGTCTTTCATTTCGATTCATTTTTTATATTTGGGGTATTCACGCCGTCTAGATTATCGGGGTGTCTGATTATGTGGCCTTAATTTTTACTGTTTATAAAAACAAATATACATTTTTGCAGTTCCCAACAACAAAGTGATCTGTAAAAGTATAAAACTATTTTTAAAGTTGCTTTTCAGTTCAATTTTTTATTGAGCACGGTATAGCCAGTTAACCCGCTAACCTCTTGGGCGTGAATACCCCAATTATTTTTTTTACCCACAATTAGTCTTAAATAATTTTTTTTACACAAAATACTATTTAAAAAACTTCATTACTTATAAAACGAAGCAATCGAAATCATCGCTAAAAAAAGAATCGATTTCAATCGAACAATAAATTATTAGGGCAAATATAGTCTATTAAATGACTTTTTTTTTAATTCATTCTAAGTGTTTGAATAATTAGCGAAATGTCAATAACTAAAAGAGCGAAGTTCCGTTTCACCTGAAATAAGTATTTTTGTGTTTAATCTTTAAAATTTAAACATTCAACTATTACTTCAAATTCCTAGTAAATGTATTTAAAATTTGTTATTGGATAATTTTTAATTTAGTAGTTTTTAAAAATGACTACTACTTCTAAGCTTTTTCCAAAAAAATTGTGTTACCTAAGGTATCAGTTGTTTTCCCTTAATTCTTCCTTTGATTTCCATATCTTAATGTTAATCGAAGTTTTAAACTTTTAAAAGTGGTCGACGAGTACATACTTTCCGCAGTCTTGTTTTAAAAATTTGGAAAAATAACAACATTAATATACACGAAAGTTATTTGAAAACTAAAACACCGTTATATTTTGTAAAGTGTTGGCAACTGTATTTAAATACTTGAAATATGTTTGTAGGTATGTAAATCTGGCCGGAACAAGTAACATCAATAAATATAGGCGCGGTGTTTTAAAAAACAACGTCGTTTTAAGTATAGGTTCTAGAAATAACAGAATCAGAAATGGAAACGTTATTTATGTTGTTTTAAGATTTCATTCTAAATGAATGCCAAAAAAAATTGCACACAAGGCCATATGTAAATACCAAGGTCAGACAACCCAGACGAATGTGAATTTTGTTTGTGTAATTTTGCAAGTGAAATATCAAAATCTGAATTCGTCCAGCATTGCACATGTATTTGGTGTGTGTAAACAAAATAACCCAGGCGAATTGCGAAAAAGGAATATGCATTCCGCTCATGGGATGTCAAGGCGAATTCATATAAGGTGAACCTAATCAAGCAGCTGATTGAATTCGTTTGGTGAACATTATGTCAAAATTATGTGTTTGTTGTGAATAATCCTGTCATCCTGCTTATAATTTGTTAGAGTAAATTTCGTTTTTTATTAAAAATGGGCCTTGTGTGCGATAAAAAAAGAACCCAAAGAGATTCAAACAATTTTTCAAGATGTCCTAAAAAATATCCATACATGGTCCAAAGGGTCTGGCGCTAAATTCTCCTTACAAAAATGCAAGCATTTCCACGCTTGCAGAAAGTTAAATTGTAGCAGAGCAGATATTAAAGTCAACAATGTAACAATTGAAAATGTAGATAGTTTAAAGATACTAGGGTTATTTTTTGATAAAGGGAACACATTCAATCAACACTGCAATTATATTAAGCAAAATCTCGCCTCCTGGGTCAATGTATTAAAATATCTTTCTTCAAACAAAAGTCATATCCACACTAACACTCTCCTAAATTTTACAAAAGCCTACCATTGTCTCAAAAATTGACTATGGATTGCAAATTTATGGCAAAACGTCTAAATCATCGCTAACAAAAATTAAAGGCGTATATCATTCCGCGATTCGTTTAAGTTTGAGAGCCTTTCGATCAACTCGTATAAACAGCCTTTTGGCAGAAGGTGGATTCCTTTCATTAGAAGATCGTGTTATATACGTTAGAACACGATCCATAAACATGTTAACTTGCAGCCAAAACTCAATTTTGAGTAAAGAAATAAAGGTGTTAAAATGCAGGAAAAGTACTCTTACTATGAAATCGGGCCTATCGGAGATGTTCGACATTTTAGCACAAACTCATAAATGGGTATTCAAAAATAGTAATAAACATTTCGCTCCGCCCTCGATGCTTTCTCGTTTCTAGACACACTGGCAGTATATCCCAAACACTCAACCAGTTCACTGATTTACAGAAAAGTCTTTCAAGAATCAATAGCCCCACTGAAAAGCAACAATTGGGAATTTTTGTATACAGATGGCTCTAAAAATAATAATGGTACGTCTTTCGCTGTAGTCACATATGAATTCGCCCATTGGGACGCTATCACCCTATATAAATTCGCCTTGATAATTGCCAAGACGAATTCAAGTGTAAATTATTATTGTTATACATTCAACACCATCTGGTATGAATCCGTCTTGATAAATACGTATCAGTTTTTATACAAATTATTCTGATTTTAAATTAGAAAATTATCTAAATTCCAAAAGATAGTTGTCGTAAGCACGATTCCTTTAAATAATAAATGCATCAACCCCTGTCAGTTTGTATCGATTTTCTTTTTCATAAAAACATATTTTTTCTTATGCAGCTGCTAGTATCAGTGGCCAAAAATATTCGTTATTTTGATTTTATGGCGCATACTAATCAAGTATAACAAATTTTTTGTTTTGAATTAATTCCATGGTTTTTATTTTTTCGGTCATTTTTGATCGAATTTTTTTTTATTCATATTTTTTCGATCAAGATCGCTATTTGACAATTTGTACTGTGGCTACCGCTTAAATCGTGTAGTGTTATTTTTTGACAATATTTCTCGCGCTAAATATGTTTCGCTAGTTTTTTTTTATAAAAATATGGTTCATTTCAATAACATAAAGCAAAAAAGTCAAAATATTTTTATTTCGAAATGATATGGAATAATGTGCGCATAACCGTCAGCAAACAAACTTATCAAAAGTCATTTAGCATTTTTAGGAACTTGAAACCTTCCCTTTATTACACTCAAATTGAATAAACTATAACACTGCATACTCAATCTGAATGGCTTTTCGCTTCAAGTTTCCTAACTTATCATAAAATTTTAACAAATAAAAGAATTTTTACTTTTCTGCTTTGTGTCCTTACAGGAATTTGTCTCGGTTTTAAGACCTTCCGTAGGTCACCGCACCCTCTGCTGAAATTTTCGTGCGTTTCTCCTGTCGTCTAGAATCGCAAGCTCTTCGCACTTACGTATTTCCTCCGCTTTTTTCTTTCGTTGCAAAGTACGTACATATCTCTTCCTTTGTAAGCTCTCAATTGAAATGAACATTTTTTTTTTAATTATCAAAAAGTATTCAGCATGAAAAATATTGTCAATATTGTAGAAAATAAGATTGCAATTAGATACAATTTAAGCTAAGAGTCGCTTTATTCTATTTGTTAATTTTATTTTATTCGATAATCAATAAAAGCGGATTCAAATTTTTTCGATTATTTTGTAGAAATCTAGAAAAAGTAATTAAAAAAAAATTGTTAATATATGTACAATGATGATTTTCAAAACCTCTAAAGTAACTTAAAGTTTTTCTCTTTCTAGTAATTGGTGGAATTACGAGACTTCTAACAGACCTACTGAGTTCTCGCAGATCATAGCACAATCATAGATAAAGAAATACAATACATATCGGGTAAATCCATGGGCGCCTCCAAGACTTTAATGATACTCAAACTGATACAGGTAAAATCATAAAGTTTTTACTCCGCTAATTTACAACGCAAACTGCACATATGATATCATAATTTTAGCATTTTAGTCCTCATAAGCATCACTGCATATGGGTTACGGCTTACCAGCGAAAATATTGTTAACGTTCATATTTGTAGCAAAATAAAAAAAAAAACGTCAAACACTGCACATAAACTGAACGAAGTACACCAACAAGCAACAACAACAAAGTTCGAACACTCGGAACAAAGGTGGTAAACTGTTGACAGGGAGAGTTAAACTTTGGCTAAGGAGGGCAGCAGTGTCGAACGGTGAGCACAAGAACAAGAGATGCATTTGTGATTACAAACAAATGTAATAAGTACATGTGTAAACTATATTTTTG
This sequence comes from Anomoia purmunda, assembly GCA_951828415.1. NCBI lineage: Eukaryota > Metazoa > Arthropoda > Insecta > Diptera > Tephritidae > Anomoia > Anomoia purmunda. The sequence goes on from OX639994.1 coordinate 126,812,634, forward strand.
TTTTTGCTATTTTCTAGATGTACATATACCCTTTGCTCAACATCAACGCAAAACAAAACGCACACACACACACATACAATATTTTTATTTACATGTTAGCCCCGGCACAGAAGTTGTTGTTAATGGTGGCGGTTTGGCCGGTGCGCCCCACTGAGAATGGCACACGATTTGCTTGCCGCATGTGCACTGCATGGACTGAATGGACAACGTAGCGTAGTGGCGTAGCGGCCGATGCGACAGCCAAAGCCAAAGTTTCACCCGTTCAAACGAAAGGGTAATTATAACCTTACGACTCTGGCGTTTCTTTTTTTTTTTTTGCGAAATTTTTCGTACCTCTACTAGTCGCTGTTGTAATATTACATTACAAAAATAATCGTGTATGTGTGTGCGTGTGTGCTCCCTCGTAAATTCACACACACACACACACACATCTGTGTAAATGTTGATATATCATCGCAATTTTTGTATGTATGTTTTCGTATGCAAAAACGTGCGCCTTGTGCATTTTTGAAATTTCCTTTTTTTAATTTTGCCGTACATTGTGCTAACCACGCTATTCCCCTCCCCCCTTACGCCTTTAAGCCACTTTTTGGTTACAGGCAATAATGTCCAGTTGAAGTGTACACTGTCAGTTTGGCCTTCATTGGGGGGGGGTGCACTAAATTCTGTTACCACACTTCTTTCTATTCCATTTCGAACGCTTCCTTTGCTTTGCGTTTTGAAATTGTTTTTTGTTGCCTCGTTTATGTTTCTACTAAAAGCCAATTTAGTTGCTTTAGTTGTTGTAATGAAATTATCCAATGCATTTTTGGATGAGGGTGTCTATTTGTGGCAATGCGTTGGAGTTAATGTTGCGGCTCACCGTAGTTAAGTGGCTGCTATCAAAAATGTTGTGTAAAGTGAAATGGTTGGCCAGAAAAAGGGATTCGAATGCGATCATCATTGCCAGAGCTCTCCAACTCTCCAGCTTTTGAATGGCAAACGTAGTTTGTAAGTGAGTTTTGAATATGAAACCACAAAACACATCCGAACTTGTCATGAATGTAGAGTTCGGGAGAAGGATCGAACGAACTTATTGCAATAGGCAAAATATTACAAAAAAAATATTAAACAAAATTATAAAAAAAATTCTAAGCCAAATTGGGCAAAATTTATTTGAATGACGATTAAAAAACAAATAAAATTGTTTTTTGTTATTTCTTAATAATTAATTATTCGTTAATTCAGACAAAATTTTACTCGAACAAATTCGATATAATTAAAAAAAAGGTTTCGTATGTTCAATTTACAAGCGAAAATAATATTTGAAACGTAACCGTACTGGCCTAATCTACACCATTTTTAAGATTTTAGATAGAGTCAATTCGATATTAAAAAACGTCAATTACATTTCCAAATAATCAATTGGATGTCAAAAACCATGAATTGAATTTTAAGGCACAAAAATTATTAATTCAAGGAAATTTGCCAAAAAACCGAAGTCATAGTTACAACAATAATTTTTAAAAAATCATGGAATTTATAGGTTGTGGAACAACAAGCTAACTTTAATTATTCTAACAGTACCTAATATGAAACGAATCTTTTGCTTGCCGTGGCTCGCAGCTTAAATTGCCTAGTTATATTCTTTTATTAGTATTGGCAATATTTCTCATGTAAAATTGTTTCATACATTTTTTTTTTAGTTTTGTTTATTTGAATAGCATACATAATAAAAATCAAAATTTGAAACTATGTAAAAATTAAAAAACAAAGTTAAAAATTTTTATTTTGTTCTCGAAAGTTTTATATGTTTTTGGCGTGCTGAATTTTATAGCACGTTAGTTTAAGTATTAATTCAAAATTTGAAACTTTGTAAAAATTAAAAAAAAAGTTATTAGAAATTTTAATTTTGTTCTCGAAAGTTTTATATGTTTTTGGCGTGCTGAATTTTATAGCACGTTAGTTTTAGTAGTAATTTATATTTTTAGAAAAATAATTTTACTGACCGCTTACTACATAAAAAACGTCGATAATATATTATATGCAAAAAAAAATTTCTGAATTCAAGGTTTGTGCAATTCTGTTTTTTATTATTTATTTTATTGAATGAACCATATCAAAGAACTTAGAAACTACTTCTTGTGTCGTGTCTAACATTTATGTTTTTTTTTTAATTCAAGAGGAAATGTAAATATAAATTTTAATTAAATTTGATATTTTTCACTTCATAGAAAACGAAATTACGAAAATAAATTTTTAGTAAAAAGTTGCATTATATTTAAGTTTTTGTATATTATATTTTATATACTTTATATTACATATACCTGTATTAATATAAACTAAACTTCTGTAAAATATGTAGCAAACTTTTTTTAATTTAATTAGTTCAGCTAAAACCTATCAACGAGTAAATTATCTCGCAATATTCAATTTCTAAGCTTTTAAGATTGCCAGAAAATTTAAATTTAAAATTTTCCAGCGAAAATCTATTAAACTTTGTTAGAAAATAAATCGGCACAGTTTCAACTGCTAGGTTTGTACCTTTTCAACAGATTTATGTTCTCTGACCCTATTGTTATAAAATTATAACGAAAATAATGTAATTTGAAAAATCAGGGACTGAAAATAATGGCTATTTTGATTTTTTCGGACAAAAAAATCAATAGGAAAAATTTGTTCAAAACAAAACTCGAATATATCGATTTAATCCGTTTGCCATATGCTATGCAAATCTAACCTTATTTTTATGTATACAGAATTTTTTTTCTTCATCACTTAATCGATATTTTGCGATTTTAATTGTTTCGATAATTTGTCGTTATATTTTTATATTTCATTTCTTCAATCAAGTTTGAGCGATAGTTTGTGTTTTCAATACATTGGATCTTTATTTGCTAGTTATTATTTATTCGATCTAGTTTGATCGAAAATTTGTGTTTTTTCGATAAGTTTGACCGTTATTTTTTAATTTTTATTTTTTCTATCTAAAATAATAGCTATTCTTGGATTTAAATTTTTGCGATCACATTTTTTAGATATTTTTTGGTTCTTATTTTCTCGATTATAAAATATAAATCGTGTTATTGTTGTTGCCTCTATTATCATCATCACTCACAATTTTTTTTACGTTTATTATGATCGGAAAATTCTAAATCGAAGAAAAGAGATAGTTTTTCATAGAGAAATAAAAATCACAAAATATCGATTTAATTTACCCTTAAATTAAAGAGCATCTGAAATAAAATAAAACACATGTGGCAAACTTTTTACGCATAGAGAACTTAAATTATTCAAATTGTGTACGCTAGGAGTCATCAAACGCATAAATTGCAATCAATGCAATTTATTCTATTGCCCTATTGCGAAATTGCGAAACAAAATCAATGCACTAATAAACAGTTACATTTTTCGAACATCAACTTCGTTGTAGTCGTTATCGTCCATGTCGTCCCCTTCGTACTCTACGTGCGAACTGAATAAGAAATTTTCTCATTTCCTGTTTCCGCTAGTTTAGAAATTAAAATAAGAATCAATAAAAACTAGAAGCGCATACACACACACACACACACACGCACACGCACGCATCGAATACAATGCCTTTAAGGCATTGCAAAAATAAAATGGGCGTGGCGCTCACCAAATTGCGTGCATCTAGCAAATCAAACTAAATAGAGAGCCGTCGAATAACTTAAATTATAATTCTGATTTTAGTTTATTTTTACCTACTGTTTGATTGTTTGCTACACACGCAAACTAATGCAAAACAAATGGCAAACGCAAACCAATTGCAAGACTCGAAATGTCAAAGTGTGCAATTGCTTACGAGCAAACATCCGCCGCCGCCGCCGCCGCCATTGATTGCCGTGCGTTTCTGTCACACACGCCCCAATATATATATGTAGTCTAGATTTATGCCACACACACACACACACACGCATAACCATAAATATAGTGAAATAGCGCAAGCTAGGCTTGTCAGCTAACAATAACTATAAATGTATGTTTGTGCGTGTGTGCGTGTGTGTTATTTGTGTTTTTGTATTGGCGTTTATTTGTCAGGTAATAACAAAAGTTTTTCGATCGCTTCGTTGGACATTCGTTCGCGATGACATTCAACGGAAATACGCAATGCAAACGAATTTACCAGGCATGCGGAGTAGTTGGATTTCTCGCTTCGACCTTTTTTGTTTTTTGTTTGTTGTTGTTGTTTTTGTTGTGTGTGGTGCGCAATCAGTGCAACAAAATGTTGTAAACAACTACTTACCGGCATAGTTAGACGATATTTATAAACTCACATCATTACCTATAGCCTTTTGTATGTGTTCGCCTATTTGCTCTAACTTCGCTTTAGCCTCGTCAAATGTTCTATGCATTTGAAATTGTTATTTTTGCTATTTATATTTTTCTACTACTACTATTTTGCTACAATTATTGCTTGCTTTTTTGTTTTCATTGCATGTAACTGGCATGCGTGCGCTGTCAACTGTTTTTCCGGTTGGAAAACTTTCCAATACCCACTTTTCTAGGTAGTTAGTATTCGTCTACTTTTCTTCGAGCAGAACAGAGTAATTTTTGTTTTGCCAATACATAGCTATTCTTTGTTTTTTAAGTATTCTAGCATTAAGGTTGTTCCATTAGTACTTTTCGAAAGTACTTAACTATTTGATCGGCATGAAAACACTGTGCGAAAATTTGATGGCAATTGAAACCAGCCTGTTACAAAGGTAGATATTTTGTGAATGTATACTTATTTATTTAAAAACACACTATATATTTTTAAAGGTAAGCACGATTTTTAGTTATGACCTACTCAAATTGACATATCACGGTCTAAGTTGTTTTTTAAAAAAATGACAAAAATAGTTAAAATAAATGACTGAGTGCAAAATGAAAGATGAAGGCCCACTTTAGGAAAATCCATAGTTAAATTTATAAATAAAGCGATAAGTAAATCAGAGTTGATATTTTAATTTCATACCCCAGATATTGCCTTACATTTCCTTTTTGGCATTTTCTGCATTGTACAACAACGCAAAATATTAAAAAAAAATTCTCAGCAGTGTAAGCCACAAAGTATTCGAATGACGATTAACAAATAAATAAAAAAAAAATTTAGTTATCCCTAAATATAAATTATTTCGTAAATTCAAAGAAAATTTATTCGAATGACGATTACAAAAAATTTCGTATAATATGTGGAATTTACCAACGAAAATAATATTTGAAACGTAGGTGTGCTGGCCTAATCTACACCATTTTCAGTTAAGGTTTCGAAAGGATCAATTGGACATTTGAAAACGTCAATTAGAGCTCCAAATAGTCAATGGGATGTTAGGAAGCATTAATTGAATTTTAGAATAGAAAAATTATTCATTCAAGGAAATCTGTCAAGAAAGCCAAAGTTATAATTGTAAAAATTTTTTTTTTGTTTTATTTGATTGAATTTATAGGAGGAAGAATAATAGCTGACTTTTATTTTTACAACAGTAACTAACAGCTTAAATTGCCCCAGTGATATTTTTTTTATATTGCTAATATTTCTCAAGTAAATTTTTTTTCATCCATTTGTTTTAATATTATTTATTTAATAGCATACATTACAAAGATCAAAATTTGAAAGATTGTAAGAATTAAAAAAAAACTTATTAAAAATTTAAAATTTGTTCTGGATATTTTTAGAAATTTTTTGCATCCCAATTTTATAACATATTCGTTTTATAAAGTTTGAAGTAGCTACAAATTATCAGATATTGTTTAGAAAAATAAATTTACTGACGGCCTTCTAAAGGGTGGTTAAATTTTAAGGGCCGATATTGATTTTGAATCATAAATGGAACTTACATAGAAATATTGAGCCTCACGGGGATCAAAGTATTAACGATTACTTTCAAATTCACCTTCATGCACAGCACACAAATGTACAGTAAGGGCCTGTGCCAATAGAAAAGTTCTGTGGGGAGATATAAGGGGTGGTTAAATTTTAAGGGCCGATGTTGATTTTGAATAAAACACAAATTATTTTGGAAATTATTGTAATTTCTTTTTATTATGCTAATATGGTGTGGTTCAATTATGTATGGAAGAAAATATCGGCCAAATGTCCGCCGCGACTTCGGCGGCACACCTCCATCCGATGGTCCAAATTTTCGATGACGCTGAGGCATAATTGAGGTTCTATGCCGTTAATGTGCCGAATTATCTCATCCTTTAGCTCTTGAATTGTTGCTGGCTTATCGACGTACACCTTTTCTTTCAAATAACCCCAAAGAAAGTAGTCCAACGGTGTCAAATCACATGATCTTGGTGGCCAATTGACATCGCCACCACGTGAGATAACACGGCCATTGAATTTGTCGCGCAAAAGAGCCATTGTTCCGTTGGCTGTGTGGCAAGTGGCACCTTCCTGTTGGAATCCCATATCGTCCACATCCATATGTTCCAATTCGGGCCACAGTAACTGCCTGACCGGCCTCATTTTGGAAAAAATATGGCCCGATGATGCCGCCAGCCCATAAACCGCACAAAACAGTCACTCTTTGTGGGTGCATTGGTTTTTCGACAATCACTCCTGGACTATCATTCGCCCAAATGCGGCAATTCTGCTTATTGACGAATCCACTGAGGTGAAAATGTGCCTCATCACTGAAGATGATTTTCTTCGAAAATTGATCATCCACTGTTGCCATTTCTTGTCCGAGGTCGCGGTGGACATTTGGCCGATATTTTGTTTCATACATAATTGAACCACACCATATTATCATAATAAAAAGAAATTACAATAATTTCCAAAATAATTTGTGTTTTATTCAAAATCAACATCGGCCCTTAAAATTTAACCACCCTTTACATAAAAAAATGTCGATAATGTAGTACATACAAAAAGAAAAATGGGTTATTTAATGTATTATATGCAGAATAATTTTTGCAGATTCTTGTACAACAACGAAATGATTGGTTTCTAATATTGTGGAAGGGATCGCTTTACCTTATCGAAGCTTTGGTGAAGGATTCAAAGCCAACGTATTTGTTGACTTCCTCATCATTGTGGGAAAAAAGCGACTTGTTTATTTTTTTCATTTAATGAAAATGTGTGTAACAAATTATTTCCTTCTTTATTTATAACAGGATGTCTCATAATCACAAATGGGTCTGAGCCTAATTCAGAGAAATTTCACTAAAAATATTTTCGTAACATATTTTAACCCATTAGCTTCCACCTAAAAGGGTCGTTTTTACTTTAACTTAAAGAAACCTCTCAAAAAAAAATATACATTTTAAAAGTCGTAGTTTACTAAAATGTTCTGAAATATTAATTTTTGAAAAGTTTTACTGGAGGTGGTATTCTCAGAAGAAATTTGTGTGCGATTTAAACCAAAGTCAACATAAATTAAATTACACATAGTTTCATATAAAAATTAGATAACAGCTCTTTTAACTTGCAGTTTTGAACTTGCAAATTAAATGTGGCATATTTTAAGAAGGCATACATATGGATTAGTTTTTTATTTTCTATGGACTTTTCCGTTTTTTATAAAAAGAGTCAGTGTGAGGAGGCCCCTAGTAAAATTTAACGAAAAATGAATTTCTAGAATATTTTACCCCCCATACTTTTTACAAAGTTGTATTTTTGAAGTGTAGGAGGGAGATGGGGGACTAAAATATTCTACGAAATTATTTCCCATTAAATTTTATTGTACATGTGTTAACCTTTCATTTCGCTAAGGCATTATTTTTATAATTTTCACCATTTTTTTGAAAACAAACTTTGAAACTCTTTCCGCAAATTTTTGCAAATCCATCAAGTGTTTTAATAATGGTTAGATAAACTTTCAAGGTTGGTTTCGTTTGTTGTATAGTGTAATTGATAGCCGCGTCATTCATTTTATATACATTTTCGATTTCTTGATATTTCTTTTCAAGAGGAGTAAGTATGTTCTCTTAAAAAGGGTATAGTCTAGAAAAACAGCGTGTTGGTTACAAAAAATTTGTTAAACCCATATTTCTAAATTATGCAGCAAAGCTTCACACTAATTTTGCACCTTCGCCGGAAGACTTATGAATGAAAATGATATTTGCAAATGATCTCATTCTGCATTGCCTTCTGATATGAAATTTGCAACTATACTTGTCTGAAGTTTCCAGCAGTATTTTCTATTATAGTAGTAAACTAAATTTTCAGTTTTATTTAAACCAAAAAGTACATTTTTTAGACTCTGTTCATTAATGTTCATTAATTCCAATGCATTACATATCAAGTTTACCGAAATCCCAAACAGAACGCGCCTCATACTTCTAAACTAATTACAAAGATTCACAAATCTCTGGATCCTTTGATCTCTAAACAATTTTTGAACCGAACTCCTTCTGTGAATTGAAAAATTGGAAACGCAGAGGTTTACCTTACCAAGGATTCCTGGTTTTCTACACGTATAGGATCCCAAATCAAAATTTTTTCATCGTGAAATCAGGACTAATATGTTCTCGCAACTCGACGCCAGACATGCACCTTGGTATACACTGAACTCAAAAAAATGTGAGGGAAGGTGCGAGAATATAATTGGAACTAGAACCACAATATCGCAGAGGTTACTTAGTCAACTTTTTCGGCTTACGGCACTAGCTATCTGAACCTTGACCGTGCTACTTCAATTTGGGGAACGCTTAGCGGTCCTTCAGACCGTCTGTAACAAAAGGATTACTTCAAGCCCCAACACGGACGCTATGGGATCTAAGATAAGGCAGTCGCCATCCCATTGAGAGTCGTCGCCAACCTTCTTCACGAGACCAGCTAAACGGTTTAGACACCCTTGCGACCAGAGTGAAATTATAAGGTTAGGCTTAGCTGAAATTAGATTGCTAACTGGCAGTTAACCTCCAGTTTTTAGTTGCCCTATTTGTGTGATAATGTTGGTTTTTTCCGAAATTAAATCCACACTTTCTTGTTGCTATATTTAGCTGGATTTTAAATAAAAATGTCTATCTGTCTGTGCTTTATTTAAAATACCAATCTGAACATTTGACAGATATTTGACAGATCAGTAGATATAAGCAAATTTCTTGAAAATTTTTCAAGTAAAAAGCATATATCTTTAAAAAGGAAATTTCTGGCCTTTCACCTATTTGAAATTTAAATACTTATTTCGTTCAGTATCCAATTCTTCCGCATGTGAGATCAATCTCATCTTAGGAGGTTTCGATTATAATATAATTTTTAAGCCACATAGGATAAAAGTCTATTTACCAAATGACATCATAAGAATATTCGCTGGAAGAGTAGTGACGTTGGAGAGTTCTACTCAACTGGGGTGAAAAGGAAATAATTCAATCTCTCTATAATCTAAAATCACACACTTCCAAAAATGTACACTGCTGCTTTTCAAACTCGGTGCCGTTAGTTTCAAAAAACCAATCACTTAAAAACGACATATGTAGATCCAAAAATTCAAGAAAAGGCGGATACTCAGTACTGCCATATTAATTCGATATGTTAATAACTCATAGACAGAAGCAGTTACAATGAGAGGAGTTGTTGTGAAACGTAGCCAGCGTTCCCAGACAGCCAGAGTTCCGAGGCATCTGGTCCTTAATAATATTCGTAAAACATTATAGAGTCGGAATCTAAGACTTATAGAAAACAAGAATGTGCCTACTGCCGACCGTTAGTTCACTCTTTGTCGATTTGACTGCTTCCACCTATACGCTGACGAAATAAAAATATTTTTCTTTTAAAAGTTTTTTTTCTTTTATTTTACACTAGCAATGCTAACAAAACTTTCGATACTTCTTGTGTTTGCCCGCTGCTTCTGTCCTTCTTCCTTTTCTTTTTAGAATTTTTTAAAATTTTTTTTGGCTCTCTCATTCTCTAGCTTTTATGACGTCACTTTCAGTTACACTGAGCGTGAAAGGCGCAATCTTGTTTTCTATTAAACTTCATCCTAGTGAAGACATCATTTTTGCCACATTTCTCTCTATAAAGAAGTATTTTAAAAACTCAAATACAGTGAAGTCGCGATACTGTATTTCTAAGTATTTATTCGTGGTCAGTTTATTCGTTGGTTTATTCGAGAACATTCAGCTAAATTTATCTTGTCTTATTAAAACCTAAATATTTAAAAGAACATAATTAAAATATGGTATTTTTTTCGAAATATTTTTATATTGACTACGCTAAATTGAATTCACGCTTATTTGAAAGCCTCATTAATTCGAAAAATATCACTGAGCCCGACTATAGTTCTTTTTGTAGAATAACTCCTTGATAATGATAAAAAAATGCAAAATTCTTTACTTCAATGAACAAATATTCACCAAATTTACTTGCCAAGAAGAATCAATCTCTCGCTGAATTATTTAATTTGCGAAAGATTTATCTAACTAATTGTCGGCATTAGAGTCGGTTTAACACATCTGGACCACGAAAGCTCTAACTGTCTCACCTTTTAACTATAATTTACTCATAGTATGATGAAAATTGTGGAACAAGGGAAATCTCGCTGGGAAGACCGAGATTCTCGTTATTCACAAACATCGACTCTTTTCAGCTACCATCAAGTTTGCTTTAACGAGTAGCATAATGTCTACGGGTTTTTATAGGAGAAAAAATATTCAGATTTCAGTCAACAGAAAACCCACAAAAATACTCGCGTAAGGTATAGTAATTAGACAATATTTTGATAATAGATAATGGGTTGTGATCGTGGGTAGATTGTTATTAAAATAAACTGCCAAATGTGATTTTAATTTACAAAGCATACCGAAAAGAAAATACAAATAGATCGTGTAGTGATAAAAAATCTCTCTGATCCTAATGAGATATATGCAGTTCTCAAATGCCTTGCATCCACAACATCACATTCGATCCACAATCAATAGCCCCCATTTTGTTTTTTTTTTGTGACCCCATATGTACCACCCCATTCACCTACCTGGCAGTTGTGCAATCTCTGTAGAGCACATCAAAGTCCTTGCAGGCGAGCAGCTTACACCGATTGACGCCCGGCTGTATGGCGCCTAGGCCTCGTAATATTCGCACCTGTTCGACATTGCAAACCAGCGGCACAATATCCAGTCGCTTCAATTTCGTATAAACAGTATGTAGACCGCCCACCAAATGCTTGAGGAATAGCTCAAATGCTTGTGGCAAACACAACATCGTATCACCGCTAATAATAAAAGCAGCCACCTTCTGACCACGATACTCCACCAGCTTGCATTCGTTGGCGCTGGGATCCGATGTGGATATGGGCGGTGGGCTATTGTAGGAGCGTGGCGGTACATGATGATGGGCAACGGCCATCAGTTCGAGCGGCGAGGCGTGATGCATCATTTGCAGTGAATTGAGCAAACCAAGTGAATGTGGCGGTAGACCGTGTGGCATGCGTGGTGGTAGACCGGCTGTTAGCCCATTGGGTGTAGGCACGCCCGTCACATGTGGTGGCGGACTGAGTTGGTGATGTTGTTGTTGTTGTTGCATTTGTTGCATCATTGTATGATTGAGCGATGTGACCGGACTGACGGCGTTCGGATGGCGTGTGGGTGAACTGGCTGGCGAACAGCTGGAGCCGCGACCAGTGTGGGATAAACGACCATTGGAGGGGCGATCATCACCAATGCTACCGCTTAGCGAGCCATTGCCACCGGGACCGCTGCCGCCGCCGCCGCCGCCGCCACGGCTGATGTTGCCATCACGTGAGCCATTTTGTTGCTGCTGATGCTGGTGCTGGTGTTGTTGCTGCTGTTGTTGTTGTTGCTGCTGCTGCTGTTGCTGATGATGCATCAGCAGCGCTGTCGGATTCATGCTGTGCGCCAACAGTATGCTGTTGTTGTTATTGTTAATATTATTATTATGATGATGATAGCTGGGACTCAGCTTGCTGTGACGCGGACTATTATTGTTGTTGTTATTATTATTGTGAATATTATTATTGTTATTGTTGTTAAGGTTAATGCTGCTATTGTGACTATTGTTTGTAAGATTAGTTGCCACTGAAATGGTGTTCATTGCTTTGCCGATCGGCGAAATCGGTGTCGGTGAACGTTCGCGTTTAACAACCGCTAACACGGCGCCATGCAGCGCTAATGAGGAGGAGGTTGAAGTGGTGGAGGCAACACTGTGTTCACTTGTAATCGAATGAGCATCAATACCCGCAGAATCCATGCTTTGTCACATGCAACACTGGTTGTTTTTTTTTGTGACCGCTTTTTTGTTTTTTTTTTTATATCGCGTTTAGCACAAGGGTTTAGAACACTTTGATTTCTCTGTTGACTTAAAGTATTTGATTTTCAATACACTTTTCACAACTTCACACACAATTTTCAATTACATTTTATTCAGTTTACTCGATTTGGATGAGCCTGACATTTTTTTTATTTGAAAGTTTTTAATAATTCTTCACGATCGATGCTGTAAAACGAGATTTAATTATAAATTTTATTATTTTGGTAGAGAGAAATCCGCATTGCAATTTAAGAATGTTCAATAAAGGTAAGAAAGTGGTGCTAATTCCAGTGTGTGCCATTCTGTTCTGGTTATTTGAAAAAAAAAATGATTTTTTAAAATTTCCATTACCAATAGAATAATCAACTTTCCTCTACAAGTACCGATGTACACCCAAAGAATATATACTTTATCTGTATAAAAAACGGCCTAAAATTAGTTCAAAGAATTTTGAAATATAGTATCATTTTCGGCTTGAAATTTTCTGAAGCTTAATGAGACATAGGACTATTCCCGATTTCAAGATGTTTTTCAGAAAAGATGTTTTATAGACAATCTGGATTTCAAGATGTTTGTTGTTATGTATAAATAACAATATTTCAATAATTTAGTCCCCATTTTGAGGTCAATAAATTTTTTGCGTTAGTCAAGGGACAAGTATATTCAAGAACTCGCCTTGCATTCAGTAATAAATTTCGAAAAAAGCTGGGCAACTTGTGGAAAAGTTTAAAAACGAGCGATTTATTGGTATTCGAGGGTTGTTAAAAGGCCCGACCGCATTATCATATTCAAGTTTTCCCTTTTTGTTTCAAATGCGATGTCATTATTAAAAAACAAGAAGCAAAACAAATCTGCGATTTAAAAACTGTTTTCATAGGCAGCCTTGTATTCTTCAAATTCGAGGTAGGATTTCGTTTCTGCCAACATCTACATAGTGGACATAAAACGTGCTTTTCACCGTATTCGAGAAACGGCAAGTCATTTTTGCTTATTTCTGATCGATATCAAATTCCCAAACTTAAACCCGGACTAAAAAAGCTAAGGAAAATCTAAAAAACGTAGTTTAATTCAGAGTCATAATATTTATTCATTGGCTTGACGCTTTAGTACAAACTTTAACGGAGCGAACCAGTTTTCAGCTCCTTCTTTCGGATTTCTTTATGTGAATGAAGCGGATGAGTTGGAAAAATTAGCTTCATACTTAGAAGATGTCATTATCAGAAAAGAAGATAAATTAGGAGCCGTAGTGCGTGAAAATATACAGAATCGATCGTCCAACTATTGAAACTATTCTATTGAATATTTATTCATGCCTTGAAACTGCAATCCACGAGAAGCCATCCGAACATTCGAACATGTAATTCCAGATTTTCACTGGGCATTGAATGACTGAAATTTTAGCGACGATATTGGACATGAAATAATGTCTTCGAATTTAATAATAAAAATTTTAATCGTTGAGTTTTTTTTTACACGAAAAATTTTGTTAAGTGCCAATATTTTATCTCATTTTAATGCCTAATGGAAATCGGTCATAACGCTAGTCGAATAGATACGAAATATGTACGTATTAATTAGCAGCGACCTGTAAGGGTAAATTTTCCAATTAACGTTAAACTCTATTTCTAGTTTAAATTTTTCGTCACCTAAAGGAAAACTTTAATTTTTAAATTTAAAAAAAAGTGAAACTTTATCCAAAAAAGTAAATTAAGGATTCAGGTTCAGACGAAAAAGTGTATCTTGCTCTTCCAGTAAATTTATATCTATCTATTATGAGCTTTGTCGAAAACCACTCTGATATAAACCGGCCATAAGGTAGCGCCGCGAAATATGACACCATTTTAGACTACGTTTATTTTAACCGAGTTTAATTTGGACCCCAGTTATATTCCAATATTTATTACACAACTGTTCTATCGATGAATCAGTTATCGAGGGCGCTAACATCGACTAATCGCTGAATCGATCAGCAAATGATCGAAAAGTGTGACTATTTTGGAACTAATATTTGTTATTATATTTATTAATAGCAGGCACATTTCGGAATTATTAGTCTATGGTTGAATGGCTCTAAAAATGATATCCAGTTCCACGGTTAGTTTTACAGGTTACTTCGGTCGACGTCTAAGTGCTCAAATCTAGAAATATTAAAAACGGAACAGGGCATATTTCGGAAATGTGGACTTATAAACAGTGAAGTTGCCTGGAACACGCAAAAAGGTTATTTTTGAAAAACTCTTAATTCGAGCTATGCATTTGCCAAAATTTTATTTTCAGTTTTCATTATCCCTTAGACGAATGTCTAACGGGACGTGCCATCACTGGAGCGTTGCAATTCGAATGCCAGTTGGCAAAACAGCGTTTTTCTAATATCAGCCGCCCGTCGGCAGACCATGGCAAACTTCCAAATGTAAGACAAAAGTCACCACCTATTTGAAGTAGACACAATCTATTGGCTCTTCTATTTATGATTAAAGATCAAAACGCACATCTTAAATTGAAGGAAAAAAATTGTCGAATGACAAATCAATCTTATTATTAATATTCACTTCATTTGCGATTATAGATGACCGACAGTTATTGTAAGCGCTTTTAAACATTTCAGCCACCAACTTAAAATTGCGGTAGTAATTTTTAAGAATTTTCAAACGTGGTTATTGCTGAAAATTTTGCGTAATAGCAAAACAATTAATTAAATGACGCTTTGATACCGTCCAAAAAACATAAGCGCGCGTTTCAATTTTAATTTAAAAAAACAAAAAAAAGTTTATATTCCATAAAAACTCAACTTCTGCAATTCAAAGCACTTACTTTGTTCAAATATTTCATATTTTTCAAAAAATTAGTGATCTGATTCCTATTACTTTCTACAAATATAATGCCAATTTCGAAAACAGCACTTCTGCTTTGTAAATTTGTTATTCTCTTTATTTATTCACTTATTATTTAATAGTTAATTCAACCAAAATAGTTAACGACTCCCACGCAATTTTCCATAAAAAAAAATCGTAGTATTTTTATGGGCTAAAAGGCAGCGCATGGACTGAGTTTAATGCAGGAGACTTTTCGTATTTCAATTCTCTTATCAAAATCATATTTTTAAGTAAACCAAACATCTTTATATTTATCCAATATATAGTTCCAAATTATAATTCATTATTATTTTTTATTATACTCTTGTTTTTTTTTTTTTTTGTGAAAATATACCGAAATCTCAAATAATTGCGATTTTAAAATTCTCAAATTAAGTTTAAAAAATTGATTGAACACTTCAAAATGTTTCACCTTTCGCAAATTGTGCTCTCTGCGTTAGAAAACACACACAATAAAAAAATTGATATCAATTTTCACAAACACTTCAGATCCAATTAACAATTCTTGATTTTAATTTCCGGAATATCAACGAAACCACCACTTCGATCAACTACCGCATTTAACTACCGCACCGACGGCGTGTCACTGCGCGTATGAGAGGACAAATGATTGCAGACAGTCACAGAAACATACGGCGAATACGAATACGATTGCCATTCCGAATACGAATGCAAAACTCACAACATATAGTAAATAGACGCGAGGTAGGCATAGCGCGCCGCCCAAATACACAATCAGCAAGCAGTCACAGTCACAGCCACAGTCGCACTAGCGCAGTAACAACAACAACAACGATAATGGGAATGGCATTGTGAGGGAAATGCGCGGATATACCAACGCACACACACACACACACACATACACAGCAAATATGCATATAGTACATACATACAAACATAGCGACAGAGAGCAGGGACAAACAACAATTACATTACATATACAATCACAATTGCAGAAGGAACAGAAATAAAAAAAAAAATAATTTAAAAAAAAAAGCCAAAAAGAAATTCCCAGAGCGAAAATACGTCAACTGCGAACAGCGACGTAGGCGCAGCTGTCGACGACGAGGACGATGGTAGTCGCTGCGCTGCTGGCAGCAACAGAGACAGCAACAAAAAAGCGGCAAATGACATTTCACTACAGCAGTGCAGTTGCAACGGAAATGGGAGAAATGTGATTGTTGCGCCACTAGCCGAATCGATTCAATTCGGAACGATTCGATTTTGTTGCTGAATCGAAACGTATTGGAAGCTGAATCGAATTGTTTGTTTGAAGAGGGGTAGCAGTTGCGGTTTCATATTTTTTTTTTTTAATTTTGTTATTTGGGTTGGGGTTGGGGTTGGGGTTGGGGTTGATGGTTGGTTTGGTTCGGTTCGGCTGGGGTTGTGTGTAATGAAAATGTTGTATATGTATATTTTGACGTTGGAGCTGCTTCTGGGGTTGAAATTACAATTGGAATTGGAATTCGTTGGTAGCCCAAGTTTGAGTGGTGTGTACGTGTGTGTTGCAAGCTTTGGGGTATTTTTGTGGCGCTCGTGGAGTTGTGTATTTGGCGGCAGGATTTAAGGGAGCCTCAAAGTGGTAGTTACGACGATTGACATTGGCTACGAATTTTGTATTATTGCTGTCACTATTTGTTTGTTTTTCTTGCACTTTTTTGGACTTTCATTTGGCACTGATTGCTGGGTGTGAAATATAGATTGATTGTTTGTTGACTTAGTTGCGATATTTGAAAATTTTAAATTATTTTTTTTTACAAAGAATAAAGGGTCAGTATTTACAGTTTTTATTTTACATGGGACTGATTTTTAAATTAATTTGAACTCAGTGAAATGTTTCTGGTTTCTTTTTTGTTTTTTTTAGATTATAATGTGATGAATTTTGTGACATCTTTCGCGAAATTTTTTATTATCAACCTCAATAATTTATAAAAAATAAGAATAACATCGCATCTGGTCTCTATTGAAGTTTAACGCAATTTCGAATGAAATTTGCGAGATGATGCCTTTAAAGTTTACATTTTGTGTTATGTACATATTTTGTTTGAGTCCATGCGATAGTAAAAATTTAATAAGTTAATTAAAAATGAGGATTCATGAAGATTTTAAAATTAAATGGATTTAAACACAATTTGTTGGCTCCGACCTAATTTAAGGCAACCGACTTGACTTTATATAGATTGATAATATTATAAATGTTTGGATTATGTCACATTGAAAATGGACTAAGTTTAATGCCTTCATGTAATTAATTAGCATGGCAAGCCAAATTTTAACATTGTGTTGCTATAAATACGTCTTTTCAAATATAGTTAATAAATTTTCGATGCAGTATTATTTTCTCTGCTTTGAAATTTTCACCGTTGTTTTGCGAGAAATGAAAGAATATATATTTCTAGGTTTATGTTAATGAAAAATAAAAATTCATTGGAAAGCGCTGCAGGTATGATTTTTAATTTTATTTTCTGTATAAAAAAAATATGCAAAAGCTTTCAGTTTTATTAGCCATGAAAATCTAGCGGAAATTGCTTATAAATATTGAGTTCTTAGTCGTATTATATTTGACATATGCCTTTCCTTATTTTGAAATCTATCTTAGGAGAAAAATTGGTTTTTGTTTGATCTGGGTGGCCTTTTCTCAAGAGACAAATATTTTAAATTTATTTCCCACATGTTCTTCATAGCAAAAATATTTCACTTGCTTAGATTAGTTCAATATGCCGTAGGCTATTTTTTATAGTAGAATAAATGGTCTTTGTGTGCTTTCTAGCTTTCGGAAATTCGGAAAACGTTAAAAGGAGTTCTAGAAAAATTTTGTTAGCAAAATCGAGCAAAGCAATGTAGAAACAGGCTCCAAATTGGCGGTCAATCAAACTTGCAATGCTTGAAATTAAATGAGCCGCCGCGAATACGGAGCGTGCACTTTAATTACATGAAAAGGTATGGACAAAAGCACCTAAGAAAAATTTACCTTATTTTCTTCAAATTACTATATTTTCTCCCGATTGGGTTAAGGTTTCTTGAAAAAAAAACCTGCATAAATTTAAACCTGTTTTCTTTCAAAAGTAGTAAATTTTTCTAAAGCGCCATTTTCATTGCCATTTTTCTCTATTTTGATCGCTGTTTTTCTGTAATCCAGATAATTTTGTTTTTGAGTACGTTAATTTGATTTATCAAATGTAGAAGTTAGATTTTTTCTTAATTTTTCGACCTGATTTGCATATCAATATTAGACGAAATTCTTCTTCTTTTTTTGCTCCAAATTAATTGCGAAAAAACATTTCGAATGCTTTACAAATTCGTACATAGAAAAATATGACTGACTTTTGTTCTCACTTTTTTCGTTTTTATTTGTGTTTATTAACAATGACTTAAATTTGTTTTTGTGACCTTTTTTCGCGATTAGAAATTATTTCACTATTAGCGGCATCATTGTTTTACTGCTCACAACAAGCGGAGGAGTTTCACCAGTGTATTTGCCACTTGTTTTATTATTTTTTTAGTACCTATTTGAAGCTCACTATTTTATTAAAAGGTTTCAATTTGGTTTCTAATAATCTTTTCTAGTGTTTTCGTAATTTCAAGTTTTTAAAACGCGCATTCCAATTTGTATTTAGTTTTACGCGCTTCAAATTGTAAAACAAAAACAAAAAACAAATTCCGCACCAACACCAACCGAATCTAATTTGTCAGTTGCTGTTGCTGACACCGCTCACTTGACGAATGTCGCCTATTGGCGACGGCAAATCCAAAACAACACACTATACATTTTTGCACATAAACATGAACGCACACACTCACACTCACAATAGTAATGATTATACTCTCAATATGAACCGAATAACCAATTTGCCAGCAAACGAACAAACAACGAACGAACAGCAATGGCAACGGCAACGGTAACGGCAACGCGACGCGACGACGACGAACAGAACGAGTTGTAGTGTTGCGCACACAGCAGAATTTTTATTGCATTACCTTCGCTTACGAATGACAAATTCGTAATGAAACCGATTTGAAATGTGTGCTGGCTGCCGTTGCGCGAGCATGAGCGTCGCAATCCAATAACAATAACAGCAACAACAACAACAACAAGAAGAAGAACAACGCAAACACACATTTCCCCAATTGTAACTGCAACTGTATATTTTCTGATATGGATGGAGTGTAGCTGTAGCTCTAGCTGTAGCTGTAATTGTGTGTTTGCATTCGTTTGTATTTGTAGTTGTAGAGCTGTGAAATGCCCACACACACACACATACACGCACACACACAATCCAACACACAAAGTCCGCAGTGGCACAACAGCAACGGAGTGCCTAGTATTAAAATGGTTAGAGGGGATTGATATGGGATAAGAGATGTACCTATGTATGTATGTAGGTATGTGGAGGAGAAGGGGAGCGAAGTGTTGAGTAGCAGCAGCGGAGGTGAGCGCATGGCAGGCAAAAGAGCGGCTTTGGCGTTGCTGAAATAAAATAGAAGTGCGGGCGTTGTGGGTAATTGGGGAGAGGCAAACACGCACCCAGTGGCAGGAGGCAAGCAGGTATAAAAATATTGGCCGCCGCTTGTTTACTTGCTGTGTTTGCTTTGCACCATTGATGTTGTTGTGACACTACGATTGCGTTGCGTCCGATTCGTATCGCGCTCCTCGATCCTCGTTACGACTGTGAATTGTGAATGTGTGCAATACGAATGTATAAATTGCGGCTACGAATGCGAATGCGAGACTGTGAGACTGCTGTATGCCATGAGAATGGGAATGGGAATGGGAATGGTAATGGAAATGGAAATGGAAGTTGGCATGGCAGATGGGCGTACGCGTTTGAATTTCGAAAGTGGTGAATGTGTGAATGTGTGTGTGAGTGTAAATGGTGACAAAACATAACGCACGACGTGTACGCAAGCGAGCTAGCGAATGAAACAACAAATAAACAGTTGAAGAGCAATCGAAATGGAATTGGAACGACAACAAAAAAATCACATGAGCAACGAATTGTATTTATACAATACAGAGCAATACAATTGTAATGACAATACTTCGGGCGAAATTTTGTTGTGTGGATGCAAAGGGATGTGGATGTGTGTGTGTGTATGTACGTTGGGTTGAGTGTGGATTTGCAACCCCAAAATATGCTTAAAGGCATAATAGACGTCCAAATAAATATATAGATTTAGATGTATGTAAATGCAATGAAAAATTAGACAGCAACTGCAGAAAATAACTGTAAAAAAAATTATAAAGATGTTTGCAGCAGTTATGTATATATGTATGTGCATACATATGTACATACATATGTACATACCAATGTAGGTGTGTGGGTATGTGTTTGTATTAAGAAATTAAGTACCAATAATATTCGGAGCAGAAGTTGGTAAATGCACATATTTTATAACAGTGCCGATAGCTTGCTACATATATGCAGATTTAATATCAACATGCATTGTAAATGCAAAAAAAGTACTTTAGTACTCAGTTTGTTCTACAGTCGGTAACAAAAAAATAATAACTACAAACCTACTTCTATTTACCTATCATTCTTGCAATATGGTGGACAAGTGCACGAAAAAAGTAATTGGCTGAAAAAAGGGGTTCAATATTGGGTATGAGGGTCAATACGAACGGACCATGTCTATGAGTTTCTGAACCTCAAAATATGCAATTGGCGTAAGATTTTCAACAAATTAATAGTGCCGTTTTTTAAACTATTAAAACAAAAGTACACTGAGTCAAAGTTTTTGAATAGGACAAAGAAAAAGCTAAAACAATGGCCGTTTGGAACCATATTGGAACTATATTGAAATAAAATATTGAAGCCTGAATAATAATAATGAAAATAATGATTTTAGTGTGAACCATCTTTTTTTCATTTCAATTTTCTTATCAAGAATAATAGGTATTAGGATTAGGATTTGTGTTAAAAAATTATAAGGATAAATGGATGGAAGTTTGATAAAGCAAAATTATGAAAACAACACAACTCGTTTTACGTCACAATATAGACGTCTTGCATTTCTCTTCCAAAATTAGTTACCCATGTAGGTATTCCATTGTTTAACTCGACTAAAAAATACGAATTTATTCAATTGTTTTCTATTTATAAATAAATAAATTGTTAACACACTGAAAAGTTAATCGCTTGGTTAAGTTAAGCGCATTTCTGTGTCCACGTACTGTTCTGAAAAATTAACTTGTCTGAGCACACACATTTATTGGACATTTCGAATAACTTTATCGTGATTCTACTGTACATAATTATAAAGTTTTAAATTTCCACGATTGCCATATCTACAGCCATTTTAGAGAAATTGTAACGCAGAAAGTGGGTAACTGGAAAAATATTTCAGTATCTACACTTTTTTCAATAATTCAATTGGAGCTGCAGCTTGTATCCCGAAAATAGTATATCTACACTTTAGCTATGTACATAAATTAAAATTGCAAATTTTATATTCAAGAGAAAGCCGTATCTACAGTTTCGCATACAATCAATTAAAATTTAAAGTCTCTTTGCATAAATAAAATTAAGACACCCGAATTAGTCGAAAACAAATATTTTCATTTGCTTCAGAAACATATGTACATACATATGTATGTACCTTTGACAGAGCAAGCGCGAATGCGTTTTGTTGAATTTCTCGTTCTGACTACGAATTCCGATACCAAAATTTTAAATCAGGAAGTCGGAACATAAAAATAGTCAACGTTTCTAGAATACTTTTTAAAACTTTTTTATTATGCTTTATTAAAGAAAATTTTTTGGTTGTTTCTTATTTTGCAAAGGTTTTTTCTGATTAATATGGTATACAAGTATTTTTCTAATTTCTTCTTTTAGGTCTAACAATTCTAGACTGGAAGCTAAACTTGTAGAGAGTTTTTAACAGTTAATAACTTACACACAAATTTTGTCTTTCGTAGCGTTCAGACAGAGTTTGTGGTCTTGATAATTTGACACAATTTTCTTCTCATTCTATCTCGTATTCTCGTATTTGTGAAAATGTATTCCCGATTTACGTAATTAAAAAAACGCAGGGCAAAAAATAAAACATTATGATTAAACTATCATAAATTCTAAATAAATCTGTAAATGCTATCGACTTTCAGTCATTCTACGAAGGCGCCACTTCCATTCCCCTACTCGGAGTGATAGAAACCAGTCTATGGGAACTTGACTCTCTTCGTCGATCTATAACAAACGAAAAAAACAAATTTTTATAATTTTTTTTCACAATTCGAAGAAAGTTGTATCAGTATAGGTATCATTTTTGTTGTGAGTTACTTCTCTCCGCGTTCTTTTAAATTTAGTTTATTTGATTTATGAAAAATCATTCGAAACTGCTTTAAAGCTGCATATTTATGATAAGTTGAATGTGAAAAATTACAAGACACATAAACCATCTCCCATGATCACATTAGCAGATGTAAAATTCTTGCAGCTGACTTTCCTTTCCCCCCCTCTCCGTTCAACAAAACATCACTCACGCTTCGCTGTGCCAATTAACTATTAGTTGCATTAGATTAGGATTTTCAGGCATGGATATCTAGGAATGAGCTATTTATCTGTCCACGGCTGTATGTATTAACACACATTTGAATTAGCGAATGAGAACTAACTGAATTAGGGAGAGAGTCACTAAGTACATGAAATAAAAACTGGCTATACCTAACAATAAAAAAACGAAAACACAAAGGACATGCCAAATCAACGAATGAACCAACGAAAGCCGATTGAACGGCAATGATATCTGCAACTGCCACTGGCTGATAGAGTCCAGAGTTGACAGTAGCAATAGCAGAAGCAGAAGCAGAACAGATGCGACGGCAGTGTTAGATTAAAGCAGGCAGCAGCTCCCTCCAGCAACACTCGCAGCGGCAGCGACCCTCCGGCGCAACTGGCTCCCCATTCAATGGGATTCTATTCAAATGCGAATGATTTCCAAATACATACTAACATATGTACATACATATGTATCTATAATTTAATATTTGCTGCAGAATCTTCGTTTTCTCTACTCACAGTCGGTCGGCGTGTGCCACGTGTGGAAAGAAGACAAAAAATGCGCCAAGCACTCAAATCTCTGTATCGAAGACGTTAAATCAAAAACAAAGTAAATATAAAAAAAAAACGCAAATCGCCTGCAGGCGAAATTGAAGTGAAAATAAAAGAAACATCCGAATAATAAAACGAATTTGAAACGAAATGAATACGAAACATAAGCGGATAATATGCGCAAATGTCTGTGAGTATTTAAATAAAAGCGGCGCTGTATGGGCTACCACTACTCTAGCGCGCGCCACACGAGCGTTAGCTACACCTCATCACCACTACACATTCACAATAGCCATTTACTATTTGTTCTCCAATTTGCCGTTTCGAATATGATTGTTATTTGTTTTTATTTCTTTATTTTTAC
Source organism: Anomoia purmunda (assembly GCA_951828415.1). Lineage (NCBI taxonomy): Eukaryota > Metazoa > Arthropoda > Insecta > Diptera > Tephritidae > Anomoia > Anomoia purmunda. The sequence continues at coordinate 126,836,121 of OX639994.1, forward strand.
TCTCAGCTGCACTTACTCTTCCTATTGGTTTGTAGTTTTTGTTTTTGCTTTCTTTTTTCCCAGACATTTATTTCACATATCATTTCGATTCCACTGTACTGCTGTGCTGGCGCTGTGTAACTGTTTTGTGTGTGCCATGAGTGCAGGCATCGCATTCGCACCTGGCGTTGTTACTGGCGCTGGTAGCACACTTGCCTTCTCACTCGCACTCGCTAATTGCGCGCGACACATGAACAGCTACACTCATTCTACTCTCTCTGTCTTAATACTCACTGAGTAGCAGCAATGACTTGCAGTGTTTGTGTTTTTTTTTGTTTTTTTTTTTTGGATTTTTTGCGAAGTTTTAAAGCAGCGAGCAGGTGGGCTGCACCAATAAACATCCGCTTTTATTTACTTCTCTGCTTTACGAATGTTTCTGCGAGTTCATATTACTTTTATATTTTTGTTTGGATTGTTTTTGTATTGGTGTTATTTTCTTGTTTTAAATTCCTTTGCCGGAGGAAAGTAGGAGCACGAGCGCACACAGTTAGTGGTGGCAAACATTTGCAGGAAGAAATGACAATTATGTAGGGGTTTGAATATTCGTTGCTGGTATTTGGGAATAATAGTGGAAATTTTCAGCAATGGAAAATGAGGAAAGGAATAATAAATATATGTAATAATGTATGTATTTAAATGCATCTACAATATTCATTCCCTTATGCATTGTACCTATTTAGATAAATTGCGAAATACAAAGAGAGTCGGAAAAAAAATTTAATTTAAAGTATACATGAAATTAAAAACAAAAAACATTAAAAACTGCCAGGAATTTTGGAGAAAAAAAATTAAAAAGCCATAGGATTAAATATTTACTTACATATCTACATACATAAACCAATATTAATGAGAGAAGGGGTATACAAAAAAAAACAGCTCCTCCTATTACCAACCTATGTCTATACAGATACCGTCAATGAAATAGAAACATCATTTAAACTAAGGAAATTAGGATTTACAGAGGACTTTGCCTAAATCGTTTTCAGGTCTGAGTTATTTAAAGCTACCAATAGAGCACTATAAAACTGAGTTTTGAATATTTTCGAAGAAATATACCAAAAATTAGCAGCCAGTCAGAGAAATACCGAGTAGCAAGACGAATTCATTTCTTACTTTTGCGGCTTGGCCAGACAAATTATGCAACACATTTACATCGAAAGGCCATGAGAAGAAGTAAATGCAAAAAAAAATCAATTTGATATTCGATGGCGTAAGGCAAATAAAAAAAATGGAATCAGCTGTTCTAGTAGCATCATCTTACATAGTATGTATATAAACTCTTTTTGGCGAGCAGTTTGGGAACTTGTAAGTGTATTTTCTCTACCTTAAATTAATTTTTGTGTTTTTTTTACATACAATTTTAACTTAACGATTTCTATCGATCTTAAATTTGAAAAATATTTCTAGGTAAGCATATTTTAAATTCGTTTGGTAAAACTTGTTTTGCTTTATATTTACCATCAATCCGCAACTGCGGCAGAATCGCGCTTTGCAAGTACTCGTATGCATGTAAATCGGGCATTTTAATATTTTAAATTTAATATATTTTAATATTTTAAAATTATTTTGCAAACTTTAGATAAACTAAAAAACCAACATGACCAAAGTTAAGTGTGCTTAGTTATTTCTCCTTGTAGAGATATGTATGTCCGAAGAATTATTTGTCAAGAAATATTTTTGATCAAGATTGCTCCACATTTTTAGTTGAAAAATGTAGGTAGGATTACAACCTTTCAAAAATTAAAATAACTTTCATAACACTGTACATCAGCAATTTTGCAACAGAATATCCATGGTAGTTTTCTGAAAGGGAACAACTTACAAATCCTTTTTACATGGTCCAGCATTTTTGAGGTTTTTTTTTGCACTAAAAGGTCAAAGGCGTCACAATGGGTATTTGTACCACAAGTACGATAACTAGAAGAGTTCCATCTTCAAGGCCTAAGGACATTATGTTCCTTATAAAAAACTTAACATTTCGTATCTTCACTTTAATCCACCATCATCTCTCCTTCACCCATTTTCTATATTTTTCCGACTGCATTATTGGTTATTTTATTTAGCGTTGCTTCTTTTTGAGAAGGTGCGACTAAAATAATGAAAAAATGGTGGAGGGTAGGATGATGTCGTGTAAATATGAAACGTTCAGCTTTTTATAAAGAAAACAAAAACTGTAACTTTTGTTCGTATACTAAACGACCCCTCGGCGTTCAGGACCTCTCGCCGGGTAAATAATGTAACCAGACTCCAGCAACAATTTATTGCAATAGATGATTACCTACCGCCTAAAATCAAAAATTCAAAAGGTTTATTATAAAAAATTATGCATGCTTTTTTTTATTAAAATAAAAACCCTGAGGGCAATTGTATGAAGAAAGTAATACTAAGTTGTGCTAAAAATCAAGACTCAAGTCCATCGGATAAATAGTTTTCGGGTTAAAATTAAAAAAAAAAAATTAAAAACAATTATTTAAAGCAAACGCGTTTAAAGCCTTAAATGTCATGAGGCAAAAAAAAAAAAAGTAGTCCAAAAATTGGTGGTCTCCTCAAATCAAATAGAAAAACATCAATTCGAGAAAAATGAAAAACCAACTAAATAAAAATGGAAATGAAATGGCGCTCAAGAATTATTTACTACTTTTGGAGAACAAATATACTATTTTACGAAGGTTTTTACTCATTTGTAAAACAACTTTTACTCAATCGGAAGAAAATAGGGCAATTTGAAGAAAAATTTTCATCACGATAAGGAACCTTTTCGCACTGCCCTAACCCTCAAATGTCGACCTTGAAATCTTAAAAACTAGTCTAAGTGTTGCCACTGCATTTTTTTAGATTTCGCTGGCATTTGCCAATTTAATTTTAATTTTCTGACCACTCCTGGCTTGCATCGACAATTAGTTCTTCATCTTCTGGTATTCAAATTCTACTTTTTCAATACTTCTCTTAATTTTTTCTTAATTACTCATTTTAAAATCGTTTGTGTGTTTTTTGTTTATTCAGAAAATTTGGAGATTTCTAGTGAAGCACTCTGAAGTGTTACACTTTTTAGTATCAAAAGGATTGTACGTTTTACAAAATTGAAGATTTCGATCGGATTGCAAGTAATAGATATCAGATAACATATGGGAAATCCTCCTGGAATTCGAAAGATTTCGCGAAATCTCAGATTTCAATTCAGTGGGAATATAGTATTAGGTTCTTTTGTTTTTTTTTCAGTACAGAAAACGAAGTCACGCTTCCAGTTATTGAAATCAGATCAGAGAACCGGGCAGAGAAATTTTAGTTTTTCCCTTCCACGAAGAGTTTAGAGCAAAATATAAAGTGTACCGATTTTAATGGCCACATGTTTCCATATCCTTGCGCTACGTGCACCAACCCTACACATCACTCACAAACACACGCGCAGAAACAGTAACAGATAGTCGGTGCTCGGTGCCGCCACCGTCGCTCACATTTATTGGGAAAACATTTTAATATTTAAATTAAAAAAGCAAATGACAAATTGAGTTTTTCCTTTTCCAAATACTTGTGCGAATGAGAAGGCAATGCCGTCGTCAGCGATGGCGATGACGATGATGATGACAATAACGAAGGCTATGGCTGCTGTGCGCTACCGTTACTTGTATGCGCTCAGAAAATGTAGCCTTCGGTAGGTAGGCAGTCACTCTCTCGCTCTTCGGCTTAGCCAACATCAACAAATAGCTCTGGCATCGGCGCTTTGTTGTTGGTGAACCTACATACCTATAAAATTTCTGTACGGATAATTTTGGGGGAGCTTCCTTTGCACTAACAACAACAGCAGCAGCAGTCAAACATTTGTACATTTAAATCGGAGCTCGTATTCACTATTTCACATTTATATTCACAACCCCAACAAATGTAGTACTTTTTTGGTTGCCTATGCTTTTGTGTGTGTGTGTGTTTGTTTGAGAACTATGCAATGTGTGTGTCAATCGTTTACGCCTGTCACCACCCAACCGCCTACTCTTGAAAACAGTCCCAATTTGGTACTACGTCTTTGCTTTTGTATGCCTGTGTACGGTAGGGGTGTATGTGTGCGTGTGTGTGTGTTTGTGTCGAGCAATTGTTCTCGCTGCCTGCTTTTCTTTTCTGGTTCTATTTATTTTAATTTCTTTTCTTGCCAATTTTGATTGTATTCTGAATGAGATGGCGATGTGACTTGATGATGTTGCGCGTATTCACTCGCTCGTTGCCTATGGCGGCGGCGCTTGATTTTTCATTTGGAATAGGGGCGCTGCAATCTTCTTTCATTTTGCTCATTATTTTTGTTTCCTTTTAGTGTAGGTAGTTAAAAACAGTTGAATGTAAATATGTATGTATGTATTTCGATAGGGAAATGGATTTTTGCAACGTTTGTATTTAATATTAATATGCTAGAATGCTAGATTTTTTTTTTAAAAGAGTATCTAACAAAAGTTGCTTACTCTCTGAAGTTTTTAGCAACAAATTTTGCGCCTAATTTCCTAAAATTTGATTTGCTATTAAATATAACAACGTCATAACGTTTTTGACGGTGTGGTAGAATTTTGTGAGCCTCGATATATTAGAAGCAATTTTATATTCTCTTTAATGCTTTCTATTTAAAAAAAATTGCAGAAAACAATTTAATCATCATTAATTTTCTCTTAAACAATGACGTATTCTATTTAAATTTTAACATACTTCAATATTATACAAGTATAGAAATTAAAAGTGTGCTAAGGAGATGTGATGATCTCCGAAATAGCAGCCACAACTTCTAAAATAAAAACTGGCATTAAGCTGGTGTAAAATTATTGATATTTTCTACATATTTATTTAGATATTTTATTTTTGTTAAATTATGTTTTGAAGATAGTGTCAGTTATGTGACTGTGAGCATTTAATTACCATTTGAGTCCGTTTGACTCCATTTTATAAGCCTTCAAATGATAAGTTCTAGATTTTTTGAGGGATGTTCTGCCTTAGGACTTCCAAAGTCTTAGATTTTTTCACGTAAGCCAGTGGATGGCTTTCATATCAAAAGATAATAAGAAGCAACGCATGATTTTTTTCAAATTTCTACAAAATTATTTTTAAAATATCTTGCCATAACTTTTGAAAACTGTAGTTAATGGCTTTAGGGCGTTTTGGGTGTTAAACCCCTCTCTCGGTCACATGACCTAGAAAAGATATACATATGTATCAATAGCAAGGGCTTAGAAAGTTGTTTTGTACAAAATACGTATTAAACATAAAATGTTATAAGAACAAATTTTCACAAAAAAAAAACATATAAAAAAGAATGATGTGTATGCGCCCAAAAATTGTCAAAAATCTATTAACATTTTTCAAAACTTGAAACTAGCATTTTATTACGCTAGAACTGGATGATTATATTCGATTTTTTCAAGTTTCAATTTGGCTAAATTTATTTAAAATTTTCACAAAGTTTAAAATTTAGATTTGATGGTTCATTTTATTGTTTATTATATTGTACAAAAATTTAACAAAAAAAAAATTTCCATCGAAACAATTGTCAATATTGTAAATAAATTTACGCTCGGAGCCATGGTATAGAAAAATTCGAAATCGCACTGAAACAAAGCTTATTTACACTTGCCTTGGTTTTTTTTATAATATTCTTCTGACTTTATCAACTGGAAAAAAATTGTGGATCGCCACCGATATTTCGAGATATATTTTTTTTATTTTAGATCCCTGCTGAGTATCTTCTTTACAAACCTTTATTCAATGCTTCAGATTTTTTTTTTCAGGTGGCAACCCTACTAACAGATGTTTGTGAATAATGCAGATATTAAACAGATTTTATTTCATACTCGTATTTCCATACATGGCAATATTTTATATACTTTGAGTATTTCAAATTATTTACATAGATTAATACTTATTTTAACTATTTTTTCATATCTGTTTTACTTAAATCAATTTAATTAATTAGATGGGTGGACACTCCCATGAGTGGGCTTTCTCAAGTATTTTCGTTGATGGCAATATTGGCGCAGACCCACCGCGTATTTTACTTTTATTTTTTTTATCCTATTAGGTCAGTCTTTGCCAAGGTGAATGTTTCAACTTTTTAAGTGTGAAGAAAAATGTAGTTAACGATGTAAACGCAGATTAAGGGCAATATTCAAATTCAACAGCAACACCTCAGCAGCTTTGATTTAGATCTTTCCAAGCATTAATTTAGATCTTTCCAAATTATTTTCTACAGTTATTGCATAAGACTCGAGGCGGAATCTTGGAGAAAGTTAAATAAATTTTCTTGCCAGCGCGTAAACCACTAAATATGTGCTTGAATTAATTAAATCATGCGAAGTCCTTAGACAAGAATATCAGAATGTAGGTCCTTGAACCCCATAGTTGATCGCTCTGATGACACTATGAGACTTAAAAAGTTCTCCATAGATTTGCATTTGAGAGAGAGTGTATGTATGTAGATGTGCACTATGATTAGCTGTCATTGTCCTTCTGTTTTTTATTATTTTATTTCAATTCTGAAATTGTCTCTGCTTTCTCTTTACATGGTTCCATTTGCCGCAGAGCATCTATATACACTCATACGATCGTATGTTCACTATATATATGTATATGTATATAAGTATGTATGTATGTATGTATGTACTTAAGCATTATTGTATATACTCAATGAAATGTGCCAACCTTTGCCACCATTTTGGGACAGTTTCCTGAGCACAAATTATATTTATATTTGCAAAGCCTTGCCCAATCCCACCCAACAATCAGTAGTATATTGGCTTATATGTATGCATAGTATTTATTTATGTATATAGGAAAATATATGATTGCATATCATAGGGTGGTTCCTTTTTTCTGAGATTAATTATTTTGTTTTTTTTTTTAGTAGTTATTGGAATTTTGTTAATACTACTTTGGTACTCTTATACTAAGTTCAGCCGATTCAGTTTTAAATCGAGTAATCGAATTTGCTATTCCCACATACCAAGCTCACGGTATTAACATTTAAAAACTGTCATTACTTCGATTTTTTTCAGGAATTTCACTTGAATGAAATCAAAATATAGAAAAGTTTAACATATCTAACGGGGTTTCTAGGAGACTCATATTCAATTTAAGTTCGAATAATTAAGAAATAAAATTTTTGTAGGTCAAGTTAAGTTAGTTGGATTAACACATTAATCGATTAAAATCATTATTTACATAATTAAGCTGCATGTTTGAATTTAGAAAGGATTAAATTTAAATATTTTGGGTTATAAATTTAGTATATGCATTTACAAATCTGAAGTATATACACTAATATCTTTTTTTACCGTGCGCAAATGCAACAAAATTAAGAGTAGGAGAGATAGTTTTATAAAGATGGCTTGCGTATGCAAATATTTATGAAATCCGCAGTAAATACGTAATCGAAATTTTCCTGACTTATTTTCAAAATATATATTTTAAATATTTCCACTTCCTTCAAAATTTTTTTATCTCTTATACATAAAAACCTCGTGTCGAAACGGCTTAAACGATTTTTATGAAATTTTGTATGTATGTATGTATATATATATATAGATCATAAAATATATTTTATCCTTGGGAGAGGATTGCCACCTGTTTGAAAAGCCATATTTAATTAAAATATATCCAAGTTATATGAAATATGAAAATATGGTTGTCAAACTGTTGGTCTCGGAGAGGGATGCCATCTGTTTGAAACGTCAAGTTTTATTAAATTATACACAAGTACGTATGTATAAAAAATATTAAAATTTGGGTGTCCAACGGTTCGTTACACTGCGGAGATGGTTTATGGCCAGCTATATTTTTAAGAGAGTTGCCACCGGCTTGAAAAGTCGAATTTAATCAAATTATACACAAGTCATATGAAATAGTAAAATATTGATGCCAACAATTTGTTTCGCTAGGAAAAAGTTTATAGGTATGTTTGAAAGAGAGTGGCAACCTTTTTGAAAATTAATTCCAAATAAATTGCACTCAATATTCTGAACACTCTCTGAACGAGAAATGTGGGTTTACATATTTGGTTTCGTAAAATATTTAATTTTTAGATTCAGTTTCTATACTATATTTCCAAAATATTTTCGAGGAAGTCATAATTATAACAAATTTTGTTATTGGTTTGGCAAGCCAGCATCTTTTTGGGTTCAGTGGCTTTGTAGAACTACATATCTATGTACATATGTATGTATGTAACTTTTTTGCCTGACAGGAAAATATTACATCCTCCTCTGATTTTACGTTCCACTACTGTGGCACTCCCTTCAGTTTGTTCGAAGTTCAGTATATGCAATCCCTGACCCTCCCACCAAGTCGAGTATTTCAGACAAAAAATTAGGGTATGCTATAGCACTAGTCCGAAAATATTCGAATCTATTCAAGCTCAACGCTTAAATGTTCAATCTGATTCAGGTAATGATTACTATCGAGTTTGTATCTTCGTACCATATCTTGTTCTATTTAGAACTCATTTGGAATCGCGCTTTCTAAATTATCGGTATATTTAATTAAAATTAGGTTTTCTGTTTCCCTTGAAAATTTGAGCTTTTATTGAATAGTCAAGTGCTGAGTTATTCAAACCATACTCAAAAATTTTGCCACACAATTTTTATTGTCTAAAAAGTGCACCCGAAGCACTTCATATTTATTTGCAATGAAGACGCGCTTCCAAATATTCATAAAATCCTTCGAGTCGCACGTTTTTTTTTACGTAGCGTCATTGGGAAATTTACTTAAGACATACAATGACTGAAGATCGATTGAATAGGCTAGCTTCGCTTAACATTCGCCGAGAAGTCATTCCTAATGCCAAAAATATAGTTAAAGAATTTTTTGCGGTACCTCGGAGGGTGAATTTGTTGACCGATCACTAAATACATTTGATATTTTCACAGTACTATGTTGATTTTTTAAATAGGTTTCGAGCTGATCGTCTTGTAGCCATGCTCTTGTAGATACTATTAAGCTTTTAATTTATTATAAGTTTAATAAATAATAACAATAATAATAATAATAAATAAGTTTTTTTTATTTATATTTAAAATCCCCTAAATAAATGATATCGAGGAATCAAAAATCAATTAGCGGAGAAACCAGGCAGACTATAGAATTTTTTAAAACCTTTTTTAAACCAAGAGTAAAGATGGAGCATATTTGGGTGAAATATATTACCAAGGTAAAACGTTAATTATCTTTCCCTCGACAGGCTTCTCTGAATCATAGAAGATTCTGGAAGTTATGTCGAGGAGAAATGAAATACCATCCTCAAACCTTCTCCAATCATTTTCCCCTATTCCTCATTCTTTTCTTCTTTCCCAGGCTTTAAGTGCAATGGGCAACTATGTCTGAGTGCTTGAAAACACAATTTTTGGTTTATGACCTATCTCAATTCTATTTCTAATTTACTATAAAAAGGAATTTTTTATAGCTCAGCTTCAAAAATTTGGAAGTCTTTATTTTCAATCTCCGTTGAAATGTTTCCTTTTTGGTCCAGTGGATAATGAATGCCTAAAGTGGGAGCTCCCGAAGGTAGAAAGCGTAGTAAGAATAATAATTGCAAGATTGGGCAAGCTGTAGTTTTCCGAAGACGTCCTGATATTGCTAAATCTCTCTTAGAACCGAAATATTTACCCGATCTTATAACTGGATCATTGAATTTTTTTGGTCAGATAAAATAGGAAAACTTGAAACAATTAAAAATATTTATTTATTTTTATTAATTTAGTTTAAATATAATTATAAATAATATATTACAGTTTATGGAACTAGCAACAAGGGCTGTCGTCCTGATGATATTACGTTTTTATATGTTTGTAACTTACTAATAAAATAATTAATTATACACAAGGCCCGTTGCTTTGTAACCGACTGGCAAAAGTACACTAGGTAGGATAACGAATTGCATGTAAAGCAACAACACTAACTCGGAAAAATATGCGAATTGAGCCAACTCGGTTAAATGATATCCGACCTGAGAAGGAGTGTTGGGAAGTGAAAAAACTGCGCTATTGAGAATGAGCTGGAAGAAAATACAAGGGGAATTTCAGTTTAGCACCTAATCCGTTTTTATTGGCATAGTATTTTAAAAATATAAATTCACAACTATTTGCCGTTCATAAATAGTATTAAATAAATCGCATGCTTTATGAAAGATGCTACAGGGGTGCTTTAGCAACTAAAGAAACTTTTGTCTGAGTTTTTTTTTTTCAAGTCGGGTACAAAAAAACGGGCCTATACTTACATTTTTGCACCACCCTAATATGATCCGTATATTTTTATATACGTACATACATTTTTTAGTACACATACATACATTTACATAAGTATTTTTTATTTTTATTTTCCTTTTCCTCATTTCATTTTAATTCATTTCATATTTCGCAAAAAGCTTTTGTCGATTCACCACCACCGCCCCACCAAACTACTCAAGTGTTTTTGTACTACTCTTTCCTAGCAACTGCGCCAACCAATCGGAATTGCTGTACATATGTACTCCTGCATTGAAATATAAATTTTTTATTTTATATAATATTTCCTTTTTCGTATCTTGCTTTTGTTTTACGGTTTGTGTGTACGCTTTTTATTTGGTTTTGCAGATTAAGTTGTTTTCCTGTGAACACAGACACACACACACGCACACAACCTGTGCGCATTTAATATATAATGTTTGTGCCTTTATGTACATTTGTATCTACATCCTATATGTAACTTGAATTTACTCGCTTCTACCGACTATGGCGTAAAACTTTGTTTATTTACTTTCTATCGTAGTATCGGCGCATGTAAGTAGTAGTTGTGCAAAAGTGCAACAGTGTATGTGTGTGTGTGCGTGGGTGTGTGTGTATTTACTGCAGCTATGCTAGTCCTTACGGATCTCATTCATTTTGTTGATACATATGAAACAAATAAAATCGTTTAATTTAATTAAAAGTTTAATACTTCTCACTTTTCTATGGATTTGTAATTTGCGCAAAAGATTGGTTAGACTGTTAAACTGAAAATAAAAATAAAAATAAAAAATAAATAAAAAGATCAGTGAAGTTGAGATAACATTTTGCTTGGTTATTAGTCAGATGAAGGGTTATTTTATGTGATTACCTTCATGTGCAAAACAATAATTATTGAAATAAATGTAAATACTCCATATATCAAAAAAGTATGTTACCACATTTAACCTAAAAAATATTTTTTTTTAACTTTTTACTTTAAACATTATTGCATTTCAAATAACCTGAGCGTTAAAAATCTCTCTAAAAACAATTGGTTATATATTTTTAGTGTATACCAAAAATCCCCATGGCATACGGCTATAGAAAGGTTCAAGTTCCGGCACAGCTCTTGTAACCCTTTCTATCTAACTTTTGCTGGGGCAAATAAAAACAGAATTTTGGAATATTTGAAATTAAATGAACCCTTTTTGGATTTAACAATCCTGGAAATATTGAATATTTTATTTAAGGCGGTATTTGTAGTATTTCGATAGGATTTTATAGGGGGACATATTTGACCCGTCCCGAGTTTATATATAACTTACAAAAATTTTGTAGCTAATTTAAATTATATGTATTTTGTACTGTTTTTTTTATAAAATTCATTTAAAATAAAAAGAAAAACTTTTAAGTTTGTGCATCAGATATTTTATAAATTTTCTTTTAAAAGCCCGAGACACATCGACGTGTTGTAAGTCCTCGGTTAGACAAATTACCGCAAATTTGTTTGATGACGCAATAAACTAAAGCTTGTGACTTTTCTATACCATTTTTATTTAGATTTAGGATATTCAATGGCTTACGAAAATTTCGTGGAACAATATTGTCCCAGGAGGGTTGAAAGGGTTAGCATAACATAGCTCAACAACATTTTTAACTGCAAAATTTTCAAAAATGTTTCATAAACTCGAAATAAAGTCGGCTTGCGGATTTACTTTTTACATAATCGCAACGCGCGTTGTTCTTTAGCATCGGAGAAATTCGACTAGCCTCATATTCCCCGGATGTACCACATTGGGATTTCTGGTTACTTCAAATAAATTAAGACAAATTTGAAGGGTTAATAGGGAGCTTGATATATAACTTATAAGTCAAGATCTTGAAGACTACTTCAGTAGTGGATTTATGGGCTTGATAAATGCGTTGAAATCAATGGCGGTTATGTAGAGCAAATAGAAATAGAAGGGAAATTAATAATACATATGAAAATACATTGTTTCGTTTTTTTTTTGTGTGGTCAATTAAGCGGACTTTTGTTAGTTCTCTCGTAATTGTTAAAAAAATGTAATATTAAAATAAATTTCTCATTTAATCTCAGCCATGAAATAAATTTTTCCTTAAATTTCAGAACTTCAGCAATGTTTTTAATTTGCAAATTCGAGATAATATTTTTTTTTATTCCTGCTTTGGTCGGCGTGGTCGGTGCCCATTTCTCAAAATTTAATTTTTTTAAGAATTTTTTGCTTTAATCAAATGTTTCGCACCAAATTTTAGTGAATTCGCTCAATGTTTTAGTAAAATAACGAATATTTAGATTTTTGTAAATTACCGTTATATGAGAGACTATCGCCAGTATTCTGTAGCTCAGCCTCATTTCAAGTCACTAAATTTAAGACTTTCAGTTAGTGACATTGTGTGTGACTTCAGACGATTTCGGTATTCAGTAAGCAACAATCTCAAAAAATGTCACCAAAGTCTGTGGAGAAAAGTAGTAGATACAATCAGCTGATCGTATGTTCCGCTAGAGAAAATATGTTCATCGATAGCACACAATATACATACCTTTTCAATTTTTTTTCAGCAACATTATTGCTCTTTAAAAATTAAAACAATATAGTTATTGTAAAGTAACATCGGCATTAACAGTTCAAAATTCGTATTACTGCATTTGATGTGTTATTTCAAATATGTTTAAAAATTAGAAATGCCACCAATTGATAAATACAGCTTCTCATCCATGTGCGCATTCGATCATAATGGGAGAACAAGATATATAAGTAAATGTAATCAAATCGTAGTAAACAAATAGCTGGCAAATTAGTGACTTTGTTTTGAGAATAGAGACTTGAGACGGAATACTGAATACCGAATAGTCTCAAATCAATCTCACCACCAAAAAGTCTCAATTTGTGACTAGAGATTGCTTACAGAATACCGTCATATGTTTACTGAGTCTAAATGGAAAGTGTGCATCAAATAAATCACGAATTCCGTTCTCTAATTCAATAATATCGCATTCTTTTTGCCATTTACCGTTATAATTTTCGAAGTTATGCAGTTTCGGATATATACATACATGGCCATTTCCCAAAAACCCAAAAAATAATGGACGTATTACTTTCTCTAACCTAATCTTGTGTATCAATTTTGCGCTATTCTAAGGTCACACACAATAAATATTTAAGTAAAATATTTAAACATTTGGAATGTAATGTTGGCCTTATGGGGGAAATCACACTATTTTCTTTTTAACTTTATAAATAGCCTATTTACCTTTTATTTTTTTATTCAACCGATTTTGAAAAGAAACGATCCTGCTTTTTAAATATCCTACGCATCAAATTTCGCAAATAAATACTATTCTAAATTTCGAAAGCATTTCTTAAAGCTCCTCGTTTAATGTGCTATTTAGTTAATAAATCTAGAAAGCATTACAGTTAAAAGATACGAGAAAAAGAACAAATCAAATTTCTTAGCAGATGCTTGGCTCCTAATACAAATTTGTAATACTCAACGACAGACCTTGATATCAGAAGCTAAGAATGTAAATATGTATGTATTGTTTCTATTGAAGCTCCCTTGAAGAATTTATTTCTGCGCGAAAGTTATTGAAGAAAATCGATATTATGCAAATTTTGATAAACATTTGCGGAGACAGTAAATATTTGCTTATGACTTACCGAACGCGTACGCAGAAACACACACACACACATACAAATAAGTGCAAAGAGAAAAGCGTATGCACATTGGGGCAGGGGTAGCTAAAAGGACTGCTACGTGGCGGCAAATGTTAGCTATTGATTAGAAGGAACCTGTTGATTGGCAAGCAGACTCGCTGATTAAATAACAACAAAAAGGTTATAGATTGGTATAGTAAAATGTTTTTAAAAATGAGGGTTAAAGGGTTAAGATAGTTTTTCGAAGGAACTTTCAATGAAAAAGACACGCGTGCACCTCAGTGAGCGGCAAAAGTAAAACTTCTTGGTAGTCGTAGAACTAATAAAAGTACTAGTAATAAGTAATAAACATAGTGGAAGAAATTATTAATATTTTAGTAAAAATAGTGGTAGAAATTAGTAAAAATAGTGGTAGAAATTAGTAAAGTAGTGGTAGAAATTACTAAAAATAGTGGTAGAAATAAGTAAAAATATTGAAAAAAAATAGTAAAAATAGTGGCAGAAAATAATAAAAGATAGTGGTAGAAATTAGTAAAAAATAGTGGTAGAAATTAGTAAAATAGTGGTAGGAAGTAGTAAAAATAGTGGTGGAAATAAGTAAAAATATTGAAAGAAATTAGTAAAAGTAGTGGTAGAAAGTAATAAAAATAGTGGTAGAAATTATTAAAAGTGGTGGCAGAAATTAGTAAAAATAGTGGTAGAAATTAGTAAAATAGTGGTTGAAAGTAGTAAAAATATTGAAAGAAATTAGTAAAAATAGTGGTTGAAAGTAGTAAAAATATTGAAAGAAATTAGTAAAAATAGTGGTAGAAATTAGTAAAAAAATAGTGGAAGAAATTAGTAAAAATAGTGGTAGAAATTAGTAAAATAGTGGTTGAAAGTAGTAAAAATATTGAAAGAAATTAGTAAAAATAGTGGTTGAAAGTAGTAAAAATATTGAAAGAAATTAGTAAAAATAGTGGTAAAATAGTGGTTGAAAGTAGTAAAAATATTGAAAGAAATTAGTAAAAATAGTGGTAGAAATTAGTAAAAAATAGTGGAAGAAATTAGTAAAAATAGTGGAATAAATCAGTAAACATAATGGTAGAAATTAGCAAAGTAGTGGTAGAAATTAGTAAAAATAGTGGTAGAAAATGGGAAAAATAATAATGGAAATTAGTAATACCATTATTAAAAAATAGTGGGAGAAACTAGTAAAAACAGTGAAAGAAATTAGTAAAAATAGTAGTAGATACTCTAATGCAACTTTCGTTACGCGATGTAAAAAGTCACTGCCGATAAAGAAGTTTTACTTGAAACAAAAAATCAATTTCTGAATTGAAATGAAATGGCGATGAAAAAATGTTTACTACTTTTGGAGAAAAAAGAGTTATTTTATGTAGGTTTTTATAAATTTTGAAGAAAAATGTACTCAATTGGGAGCAAATAACACAATTTGAGAAAAAATTGCATCATAATAAGGAAAATTTGCTTTAGGTCCTTTTCTTCCTCAGTGCACTTATGGTAAGGTCATATTTTGTAAAATTCATAAGGCGTTGAAAACCGAGCTTTCGATAAAATCAGCAGTTTAATTAATTGCATTACAATATTATCACCTTGTACAGGAAAACCAATCAATCGATATTCACATGTCAGAAAGAGATATTCCATTTGCCTGGTTGCCACACCGAAAAAAGGACCTACGAAAATGTTTCTTCCTTTGAATGTTGTAATTTTTTTCTTCAAATTGAGATATTTGGTCCCGATTGGATACATGGGTTTGCAAATTAAAACCTGCGTAAAATTAAATATTTTTTCTGCAAAATGGGAAATATAAAAAAGAAAATTGTCTTAATTTTGATGTAATTTTTCCTCAGATTACGATATTTCCTCCCAATTGAATCAAAGTTTCTTCAAAATGAATAAAAACTTTCATAAAATAAATAGAAAGTATTTTTAAGCACCTTTTAAATCCAAATGTCTTTGTTTTTGATAGCTTACTTTTCAATCTAAATAATTTTTTTTTTGTGCCCATTAGACCATTTTATACAAAAAAAAATTGTCTTACTTTCCTAGGGGTCTCCCTTTTACATTTCTCTTCATATCTTTGGCATTTATAGTCGGATCTTAAATAATGTTATGTCAATGTTTTCATCGAGAAGACAATTATTATTCTGAGGATTGATTTGAAGAAAAAGGTTTTTCTCCGGAACCCTTGTTTTTTTCTTTCACAACGTCACATTTTTTTTTAATATTATAACAAGACGCTCTCTTTAGAAAAAAATTTCTTTCGAACGGCCCAATAAAGAAAAAATATATAAATATAATTATTTCAGGAATAAATTAGTTAAAAAATTTATTCATGGCTCGGCTATCAAAGGCAAATAAAAACCAAAATTTGTTTGCAATATTTTAAGTATTCGACAAATAATTCATGCACGCAAATAAGTTGTACGTCTACATTAAATCCACATTCAATAAAAAATATTTTGAGTGCAACTTTCTTAAATCGATGTTGTTCCAAACTGCAGAGTTAAATCTTGCAATCAGCGAAAGCTGCAATGGCGAACTGAATACCAAAAACCAAACAAATTTTATTGTGGTTATGGAACTCAAATTTACAAAAAAAAACACGTGCACCTAAGTGCGCGAACCAGAAGTAAAACTTATGTGTAATTAAAAAAGGAGAAATAGTGGTAGAAATTAGTAGTATCATTAGTGAAAATAATGGTAGAATTTAGTAAAAATGTAACAAAATAGTGGTAGAAATTAGTAGCAGCTGTACTAAAAATAGTGGTAGAAATGAGTAGTAGCATTAGTAAAAATAGTGGTAGGATTTAGTAAAAGTAGTAGTAGAGTAGTAGCGTTAGTAAAAACGGTGGTAGAAATTCGTAAAAGTAGTTTTAGAAATTAATAAAATTAGTGGTAGAAACTAGTAAACACAGTGGTAGAAATTAGTGAAAATAGTGGTAGAAAATATTAAAAATAGTGGTAAAAATTAGTAAAATTAGCCCCACCACGCGCGCCATCCCCTCCCTTTTCCTATCGCTTTTTCGTTTCATTCGATATTGGAATTGCAGCCCAACGAGCGCAAAGAAGTTTCACTTCAAAAACTAAGAAATTAATGTTTGATTCGTAAAAGGAATCAGTTCTAATAACTTTATAAAATTATAGCTCTTATCCATTACTTTTCCTGTAAAATCCTGTACAAATTTCAAGCAGCAAAATTGCTCTCTGGAGTGAGAGTAAAATGAGAGTAACAATTAAAAAGTACGGGAACACAAAATTGCATTTTTCCTATAAGACCGTCAAACAGGTTTCTTTCAAATTAAAAACTAAAAAGCGAAAAAATGGAGGCCAATATAATTAAAAATTTATTTCGTTCAAATGCTCCAAATTATCCGAATTTGCTATAATATTTTTCACAATCAGCTTGACGATATACAATTTTTATTTACTTTTGTTTAATAGCTGATCGCTTGACACTTTTCATGATTTTGCTAGAAGAAAAAGTTCGGGTAAAATTTGACAACTTCCTTCCCCACCCAACTCTCCAAAATTCGCTCTCATTTACAAGATTTTCAGGTACGCGAACATTTTTCTGTAATTTCCTATAAGTTCATGTAAAAACCTGTAAGATAATAGAGTACTGGAACATAACTTGTATAAGTTGATTTAAGTCTCATACGTCGTTTTGTACTTTTAGTTATTCGAAATTTACAATCACAATTTCAAGAAAATCTCTATACGTTAAATATATATTGTTGGTCTCATGGCTGCGTTTTTGTAGTTTTCAAAAAGTAATTATTTTTGTTTTGTATTTGTTTTTATTTATTGTATATCCATTTTAAATCTCAATCTCAGCATTTATTTTCTTTGATGTACATATGTAAATGTTACACATATATTGGCGAATATCAACCTGAATCAATGCCA
Source organism: Anomoia purmunda (assembly GCA_951828415.1). Classification (NCBI taxonomy): domain Eukaryota; kingdom Metazoa; phylum Arthropoda; class Insecta; order Diptera; family Tephritidae; genus Anomoia; species Anomoia purmunda. The sequence continues at coordinate 126,853,957 of OX639994.1, forward strand.
TCTAACCAAACATCCATTGTGGAGTTAAATGTTTTCTTTACCTACAATATACAAGTACATATATACAATAATATATACTGAGTATTTATATACCTAATATAGATTGATTCCACAAATGCAGTTTTTCGAATACACCAGCACCATTTATTTTCGTCTTAGAAAATATTTGCTTTATTGTTTGCATTTGATACCTATATTTACCATACGTATAAAATTGGTATTAGTTAATTTGATAAGGTCCAATCCTATTCGAAAATATCTTGGCATTGAATATTCTTTCAAAAAAATATCAAATATTTTATTTCACATACATACATACCTGTGGCCTTCTAAAAAAGAGCAACTTAATTTTGTTTAGAATTTTGGTTTTCAAACAATTAAAATGTGCTATATCTTGGAAAAATTAAATATTCTAATTAAACTTCCTAACAAGATGCTCTGCTAAACTGCGGTTTTAATTTTGAAATATTTGATTAGAATATTATTATTTCATGCCTGGCAGTTAAAGAAGAGATAACTCGAGTTATTGTGCTCATTCTGATGTTCACAAATATTTACGAGTAATTCCTGCCCAAAAACGTGACAGTAATATCTACCCGTAAGTCTTGTTCAATCCATATTTTATGTACATATGTATATGTATTGCGTGTCTTTCGCTCGTTATCGAAAAGTGCGCCACACTGACAAAAAAGTAATAAGAAATATTTTCCTTATTTCGATGTCGTAATTTTTTCTTCAAATTGCGATATTTTCTATTTCTTTTGAGTAAAGCTTACTTCAAAATGCATAATATAATATGAAATAGTGATTTCTCCAAAACTAGTAAATATTTCTTAAGCGCCATTTCATGCCCATTTTCCTTTCTTCTGATAGCTGTGTTTTTTCAATCCAGCAATTTTTTTTCTGAGTGCATTTAAATTTTTTGATATTGCGTCTATAGCTCTATCTCCGCAATGTTTGGTTATCATTCGGTAAAATTTTACGTCTCATATTGTCAAGTGAATGAAAACACCCAAAAATTCTTGATATATTTCAATTTTACGCTTATATTTTATATGTGTTATATTTTATAGTCAAAAGAATCGATCTAAATAAAGGCCAACCATAAAAGGCCCAGACATTGCAACACTTTAAGTACAACTCTTCAGGTACTACCCTCTACATTTTGGTGAATGGTTCTTAAAGCTTTTTATAAAATAAATACGTAGATTAAATTGAAAATTTAAACCTAAAAAATAATTGTTATAAATTTTTATTCTAAACACCGCATATGTCTAGCAGGAATGAGTTAAGCTTAAATTGTTTTTAATACAGAGTTTAAAGCACCACAAAAATAATGAAATATCTATACAGTACTCCCCGTTTAGTTGACCTCAGTTTAATTGCTTACACCGCATAATTGTTTAAAAATACGCGTTATCGAAAAAAGATACTTTTAATTTTCAATGGGTAGTTAATACCTCGGCTTAATTTAACCTTAAATTGTGCAATTTTTGAAATGCAATTAAGCAGAGACTACTGTGCAATCAAATAGCACGTTAACTCTACAGATACGAAATTTTTTTTTTTTTGCCTTGAAATTACCAAGTCAGTTCAAATTGTATTAAAATTAGGAATTCATTTTAATTTCTCACTAATCTGTGTTCGGAAGTTGCTTTATGTGTATTGAACAATTTTGGAAAGGTTATTTTTCAAGTGTAGTTTACAGTAGACTATTTTCCAAAACCTCAACCATTTGGTAGTCTGGGGTGAAGAACACGGCTCAATCACTTCAACCAGACTGAGAGATGTCGCCAAAGGCGGCTGACATCCGTTGCCGGAAATCATACTAGGAAAGTCAACAGTTTATATAATCGCCCATAGGTGCCGCCCAAATCAACTTCGAACGAAAGTTCGAATTACCCAACGTGTGCGTCTTAGCTAAAAATTCAACTGATTTTGAAGTCTTAGCTGTACATTTTCTATAGGTACATCTCCGTTTCCGCCAAAATAACGCCAGATTTCTTATTAATCACCAAATAACGTGGATATATTAAAGATAAGATTAAAATTTAGATATTACAATTTTCAGTTTATGAATAGGGTCGATAGAATTATAAAATGTGTCCCACACACAATCGTGTGCACAAATTTTTATTAGTTGTAATTGAAAACGGAAAACTTTAGTTGAAACTCAAACCAGCAACCCTGAAATTTGTCTGCAATGCCAAACTTTGCAGAAAATACGCAATCAAATTTGACTTTTCAAACAGGTAGCGACTCCCTTCAAAATGCAGCTAGGCTATTCAACTTTTCCTAAGCGAAACGAACTTTTTGATAGCCATGTTTCAATATTTCATATAAATTGGGTATATTCTAATTAAATATGATATTTAAAACAGGTGGCAACCCTTTGCCACCCATATTTTTATATTTCATATAACTTGTCTAAACAGATGCCAACCCTCACCAAACCACAACCATACCTAAAACCTTCCCAGACTAGAAACTAATAACTATGCAAAATTCTTTTTTTTCTGTGCTGTGGATAAACCGTTAGAAGCGCCCAAACAAACAGATGTTTGCATTTATGTATAAGTAAAGGGTGTTTTTTTTAGACATTTAGCCAAGAATAATGATAAGGGTTTGCCATTTTGTTTTCAAGGTGATTTCGGGCAAGTGACCGCCGCGACTGGCTCGAATAAATTCCTACCGATATCCTCAATTTTCGACTACTTTTTGCAGCAATTCGTGCCGTATGTCAGCAATAACGCGCCGAATATTCTCTTTCAAGTCTTCAATCGCCTAGGGCTTCACTGCGTAGACAAGGGACTTCACATACCCCCATAAAAAATAGTCCAGCGGCGTTAAATCGCGCAATCTTGGAGGTCACGCCACAGCCCCACGATGCGAGTTAAAGAGCTCACCGAAAAGTTTTCTTCAATAAATTTATTGTTTCGCTGTTTGTATGGCATGTAGCGCCAATCTTGCTGGAACCAAAGGTCGTCCATATCAACATCCTGCAATTCAGTCGCGAACAAGTATATAATCATGGCCCTATAGCGTTCGCCATTGACTGTAACATTATGATTTTTGAAGAAATATGTACCCATGATTCCCTCTACCCATAGAGCACACCAAAACATTAACTTTTTTATCAGCACTCCAAATGCGACAATTTTGTTTATTAATGTACCAATTCAACTAAAAGAGACTTCATTGCTGAACAAAATTTGCTTGTGAAAAACGGGATCGGTGGTCATCTCGTTTTGGGCCCATTCACCGAATGTGGTGGTTCGGCTTCTATTCTTGCACGAGTTGGTTATTGTAAGCGCATGTGGTGGGAAACCGATGCATGGTTGCTCGAATCACCAACTCTGCTGGGCGATTATGTCGACCGAATATTAAACACAGCGCGCAATGCTGCGTGCGAACCGTACCATTGTTCCGGAGTTAGTCTATTCATTATGAAATGGCAAACCAAACTCAAGTAACAGCTGTCAAAAAGACCAACTACGGAAAAAGTATTGCTTCATTGAAAACTGCACGTCTAAATAAAACAACCTCTATATAGATAAATTGATATTTTTTTGAAATGAAATGCCATTTTATAATTGCAACGAGTTTTCGACAAAGTCGGAACTGCTACTTCCGTTAGAACTTACGGGAATGCAAAATTTTTAAAATACAGATTGTTAAAAAAAAAGAAAATCGTACTTTTTCCGAACAAATTATGACAACGAAAATTGTAATTTGTTCGTCTTTCAAAAAAAATTTTTTTTTTTTTTATTAAAACCACAAAAAATTATAGCGCTACAGCCAAATGTCTCCCCAAAAACACTTATAAAATGAATTTAAATTCAAATCCAACATATTTTCTCTTCTGAGCGAAACACTGCTGAGTGAAATATTTTACGAAATAAAATGCTAATTTGAAAACAAAGTACTCTGTCATTTTCAATTAGAATCTGAAATATTTTGGATAAAGAATATAACTTCGAAATATATAACTGATATAACTTCGAAAACAAAGAATTTTTCTTATCTAGCAAAATCCGAAAAACTATGACTTAAGACTGTTCATAACTTTTTTGAATATAATACCTAATTGGAAATAAGAATGCGAAGTTGCCTGAAAAATTACAATTTTTAGAAATGTATAATTTTGCTGGTTGCTGACGAATGACTGATTAATCGCTCTGAATGAAGAAAATGTTTAAGATCTAAAAAATTAAATTTGTATAGGACCTGCTCTCCTAATTGCTGGACTTTTTTGTTTAGAAATTTTTTTGTTTTAAATCATTGTAAAATCGTTTCCTTTTTGGTTTTTATTTTTCAAATATAATCGTTAGTTTTGGATTTTTATTTTTCCGATCACATTTGATCTATGTTTTTTTGATTTTTATGTTTTCAATCAAAAATCATCATAATTGTTAAATTTTTATTTTTCCGATCATATTTAGTCGATATTTTTAGATTTTTGGTTTTTTATTCAAAAGTAATCGTTATTTTTAAAAATAATCGTTATTTTTGGATTTTTATTTTTCCGATCAAAAATAATCATAATTCTTAAATTTTTATTTTTCCGGTCATATTTAGTTGATATTTTTAGATTTTTGTTTTTTTAGTCAAAAATAATACTTATTTTTGGATTTTTATTTTTCCGATCAAAAATAATCATAATTCTTAAATTTTTATTTTTCCGATCATATTTAGTTGATATTTTTTAATTTTTATTTTTCCGATCAAAAATAATCATAATTCTTAAATTTTTATTTTTCCGATCATACATACATATTTAGTTGATATTTTTTAATTTTTATTTTTCCGATCAAAAATAATCATAATTCTTAAATTTTTATTTGTCCGATCATATTTAGTCGATATTTTTAGATTTTTGTTTGTTTAGTCAAAAATAATAGTTATTTTTGGATTTTTATTTTTCCGATCAAAAATAATCATAATTCTTAAATTTTTATTTTTCCGATCATATTTAGTTGATATTTTTAATTTTTTGTTTTTTCAGTCAAAAATAATAGTTATTTTTGGATTTTTATTTTTCCGATCAAAAATAATCATAATTCTTAAATTTTTATTTTTCCGATAATATTTAGTTGATATTTTTAAATTTTTGTTTTTTTAGTCAAAAATAATCATAATTCTTAAATTTTTATTTTTCCGATCATATTTAGTTGATATTTTTAAATTTTTGTTTTTTTAGTTAAAAATAATAGTTATTTTTGGATTTTTATTTTTCCGATCAAAAATAATCATAATTCTTAAATTTTTATTTTTCCGATCATATTTTGTCGATATTTTTAAATTTTTGTTTTTTTAGTCAAAAATAATCGTTATTTTTGGATTTTTATTTTTCCGATCAAAAATAATCATAATTCTTAAATTTTTATTTTTCCGATCATATTTAGTTGATATTTTTTAATTTTTATTTTTCCGATCAAAAATAATCATTGTTCTTAAATTTTTATTTTCCCGATCATATTCGATCAATGCATCATTTTCGATCATAATAAACGTAAAGAAATTTATCGGCGGAGACAATAATTTTTTTTGTAATCAAAAAAAAAATCTCATAATATCGAAAATTTAAAAATCAAAAAATATCGATCAAATGAGATCGAAAAAACGAAAACACAAAAATAACGATTATTTTTTATCGAAAGAGTAAAAGTCGTAAATCTTGTATAGGAATTATAATCGCTAGGTCCGTGCTTATAACATCACAGTCTACTCGTTGGGTCTCATAGAGCTAATTGTTCTTCAAATTGAGATTTTTTTTTATTATCCCGCAAGGTTTTGATAGTTTGCTGATTAGATTTCGTTCTTCTCAGCTGTTTGGTAAATTATCCATGGCAATTCAATTATTAGGTTTTCCACTCGTCACAATTGCCAAATATTTTCAATTCAGTACGAAGTGCTTATGTTATTATGACCAGTAAGCCATTCATGTTCAGATTGATTTTACTAGCTTACCTTCTTGTGCCCACCTACCTGTTGCGTTGTTTTCCTTTTGAGGATATTTCAGTTGGAAATATATCTGGCAGAAACTCGATAACCTATGCTGACGAGTAAAAGTGAAAGTTTTAAAATTCTTTATTTTATTCGAAATCTTTTCAATTTATTTTATACATTTATTTATAGGTACATATATACATTTGTCTGTACATAAGCTTCGTAGGAAGGTGTCAGCAATGGAAACATGCTATGTATGATTTCCTTATAACTTAAATCTAAATTGGCAGCGATAATTTACAAAGAAAATAAAAATAATGCTAGAACAATTTTTTAATTTCTTAACGGCAGGCATATGACAAATTAAATAAACCAATGTTATCTTAAACCAAAATGTATTCACAACACCTTCAGCATTTTCTAATCGTTTTTCACTTGAAAAGGAAATCATTGTTTGGCTCATCCAATGGCCCATGACCGAAATGTAAAGGATCACGTTGTAATTCCGAGCGTGTACGCGCAGCTCTAAGATCAGCCAAATGTTGTTGAGCGGTGACAAAGTTCAGCGAACCCGAACCCAAAGTAACAGAACCATCTGGCAGACGTACAAACCCAATGCCACCCGAACCCAAAGCGATCGTATCACCGCGTATGCCGCCACCCTGTTGCGCTAAACGTTGCTGCTCAAGCAAAATCGCATTAGCCGTCGAATCCAATTGCATAGCGGAGGGTAATGGTCCAATAGCGCCAGTGCCAGAAGTGCCCACTTGCGCGCGATAATTGTTGATGTAAGCCTGCGACAAGAATGGCTTGGTATCCTGGGAGATGTCATTGTCCACATATTCCACAACCGCGTACTGTTTCAACTGACGGCCATTAACAACATAAAAATTGCTATCCGGCGCAGTGGGATAACTAAATATAGGCTGTTTACCGAATGGCGCGCGGAGTAGTTGTTGGGGTAGCGCCTGTTGTTGAAGGCCCAAACCGCCTGGTGCAGAGGGCGCTGAACCGGCAGGGTGCGAATATTGGAAGCCGATAAATTGCGGGTTCTCCGGTTGACGCCCACCCGCGCCATTACCACTCACGAAACCAGGACGCACCTCATAGCTGGGTTCACGATAATTACCAGTGAACGTATTGAATGGACTAGGTCGATAGGTGGGTAGGCGCGGTTGTGGCACTGGTGGCTTTGTCGGTCTGACCGCAGATGGATGCACTAAAACGAGCGTCTGCACTTGTGGGCGTGCAGGTGGTGCGGTTGGTGGGAGTGTTTGAACAAGCGGACGACCGGTGGGTAGTTGCGGCAGAGCAGGTACTGGTGGTAATGGTGCTGTCGTTGGGATGGAAGAAAAATAATGGCCAGAATTGTTGATAGTTGCAGGACGTGCTGGCGCCGATGGATGTGCGGGTGGATCATAATGGTAACCGTCGGCCTGCACGTGGTTGGCGAAGAGCAGTAATAGCATAGAGGCAGCGGCCAGATAGCAAATAGGCATTTTGAGGGTCGTCATCTACGAGTGTGAGAGAGAGAGAGAGAGAGAGAGGGAGAGAGAAAGAAGAGAGAAAAATAAACAAAATTTAATAAGTGAATTTGCAATCAATTTTAACTTAAATCAAAATTTCGTGATCTCATAACGCATGAAAAAGTAAAGCTTTAAAAAAATTGCAGCCAATTTTATAAAACAGCTAATCTAATTTACAAGCTTGCCGCTTAAGTCTTTCGTTTGTCAAAGCGGCTCTGCACTTCTGAGTTAATTAAATCTTACACCAAACCAAATACTACATAGTTGCAACTCAAACACAGTGGGTGACATTAGTCTATAGTAAAACCCGCATTGCCGCTCAAACTCAAAGACAATTCAGGCTTGTCGCGTAAAATTTTTTTTTTTTTAACTTATGGAATTGAAGTGTTTTTGTATTAAGGCAAAGCAAGTTTTTCTGTTCAACTTAATTAATAAAATAAAGTATAAATGCATACTAGAAAAGCTGAAAGTGCATAAAACGTACGCGACTAGTCAAAACATATAAAATCAATTGGCATTACAAATGGGAGCAATCGTTGATGTATGGCGGTGCATTCGCTGGCCAACAGTTGTTCTAATCACGTGTTGCGTGCATTTTTTGTTTTTTTGTTTTTTATTTTTAATAATGCAGTTATGATGCTGAGTTATGTCATTGTCATTTAGTTGCTCTAATGATTTGATTTTATTATACGCTTTCAAAATTCAAACTATTGACAGTGACTGTTGGGTATTGTGTTGGTTGGTGGAAATGTTCCTTTCGTGATTTTTATTGGGTGCAAACAAAACACCTGCAACATTGAAATATTCTGGTATTATTTGAATTCAGTAAAGCAGTTGGCAGTTTACGTGTCATTAGTAAAAGATTTGCCTATTAAAAGTTGTCACGAAAAGTAGGAATTTTCTCATTGTGATCTAATCAAAAATTCAAGTTGTGTATATTTTTATTACTGGATTTTTTAATACCTTTCATAAGGATGTATGGGTATTATAAATTTGGTCCGTTGGTTGTATGTATAAGAAAAAGAAGATGCACATGGAATTATACCAAGCAACCCAGCTAGAAGTATAGAACGTACATATTTTTACCATTCCCATTAGGTGTTTGAATTTTCGTACAGTTTTTGAGCGTTTTTTTCATAATGCAAAAATTTGCCAATTTTGCCTATTTCTAAGTAATTACCTAATGTTGTATTATGTAAAATATTTGGCATTGGTAATTTTTGGAAAACATTTGGCGATATTAATTTTCCAAAGACTTTAATTTTGAGACCTATATTATAAAAGTCTTTGCGAAATAGTTAAGAGAAAAAACTTTTTTTAGGTAAAACTTCTTTAGTGGCAGTCGCGCCACGAAGTCTCGACATGACACTTTTATGAGAAAAAAGCAAACGTGCATATTGAGTTGGCGACATCTGTGTCCACATATGCATATATACTATTACTACTACTTCTACTACTACTACTAATTACTGATACCACAGCGACTAGTTACTATCACTACAAGTCCAACAACAAAAACCTCAACTACTGCTAGCTGATAATTACTACTAATACTACTACTACTACTTACTACTACTAACTACTACTAATCACTGCTATTATCACTACGACTACTACTACTATTATTTTTACTAAAGCTACTATTTTTTACTAATACTATTTTAACTTATGCTGCTACGAGTTACTACTGTTCGTTTTAATAATTTCTGCTGCTATGTTTACGCATTTCTTCTACTACTATTTTGACTAAAGGCACTATTTATTACAACTACTATTTCGAATATGTTCTACTATTATTTCTACTTATTTCTACTACTATTTTTTTAATTTCTACTACTCTTTTCACTAACGCTACTTATAATTACTACTACTATTTTTACTAATTTCTACTACTATTTTTAATACTGCTACTGCTAGTTACTTCTACTAATTTTTACTACTACTTTTGTTAATGCAACTACTACTTACTAATTTGTGTTATATATTTCTCTAATTTCTACTACTATTTTTAGCAATGCTACTACTAATTACTACTACTATTTTTATTAATGCTACTACTCTTTTTACAAATTTTTACTACTATTTTTAATACTGCTACTACTAATTACTCCTAATAATTTTTACTACTACTTTTGTTACTACAACTACTACTTACTAATTTGTACTATATATTTCTCTAATTTCTACTACTATTTTTAGCAATGCTACTACTAATTACTACTACTATTTTTATTAATGCTACTACTATTTTTAAAAATTTCTGCTGCTGCTTTCACTCATGATAAAACTAAAAAAACTAAGAAGGATTTCTTATAAAAATCTCCCCCATATTAAATTCTCTTTGTAGAGACTGCAGAGAAGTTTCACTTCTTAGGTGCACGCGTGCTCTTTTTAAATTTTGAAAGGTGAGACTATTTCAGAACTAGTTCAAAACAATTTCGGAGCCAGTTCTGGACTTTCTTACATTTTTTTTTACGTAAAATACGGCTGGGGTAAATTCAAAATACGAAATATTAGAAACAACTCGAAATTAAATAAGGATAAATGCACAGATAAAGTTAATAACTAGTCCTGAAGTGAACCCAAGCTGATCCCAACGTGTTTTCTATTTTCTTATTAATATCTTATCCAACAACGACTGCCTTAGCCCATTAATCGTTGCAATGTGTTGAGATAAATACAACTGTGAACTTAACCTTGAAGGATTTCTTTAACTCCATTTTCTAGTATAAATTAAGAAGAATTGGAACTTAGGTTCATTTCTTTACCTTCCGGTATTAAAAAGTTAATTTTATTTACAAAGAAAAAAAGTTAATTTAAGCTACATTTATTTGATATTTTTGTGGGTATCCGACATGATAAACCTCTCAATAAAAACTTTTTCCTCAAAGTTTTTAGATATATTTTGGGTATATAGTTTTAAATATATCCCCTTCCAATTAAGTACCGTAAAGGGAAAGTCACAATTTACTAAACATTTCTATTGAATTTTGATTATTTTTTTTTGTTTCTTGATGATGATGCTTTTAAATTTAATGCATGCTTGAGCAAATTTTTTTTTCTGATATTGTACAAAATTTTTAGTTTAGTTTTACATATATGGTTTTTACAGAATGTTTTCTGCAAGAAAAAAATTAAATTAAATAAAAACATAAATTCTCAAAACTTGTCAATTGAATCCACATTGCTCCTATTACTTCAAAAATCCATATCAAATGATATCCAATTAGTGTAACTATACAAAATTATACACTTTGGGCGCAGACTACAATTCTAAACACATTTTTTTTATTGTTATTTTACTTCCCGCTATATTTGGTAGCTGATTTGTCACCTTTCAGCAACGCTCCACCGTTTTTGTTCGCAATTTTAGTGAACAAAAGAGAAAAACGCCACAAACAAAAGGCAGGCGACAGCTCAGCAGCCATTTGGACAAACCGACCACTTGTCCGCCCTGACAGCCAGCTCGACAATCCACTGATTGTTAATACAACGCTTACGATTTGTCTTTGTCGTTAATTTGCCATAATTATGGCTGGTGATTGTGGTGCATTACTTTTGCGACTGCTAATCCCAAAGATAATGGACTTAATGGCGGGCAGTGGCGGTGCAGTGGCGGTGCAGGTGGTGATAAATGAAAATGCCATACAGCGACACCTTTAATGCCCCGTGAAGTTGCATAGCTACTGACTGAGCTGCAATGCATTGCATTGTTGTTTATTCGTGGAAGTTTTGAGGAGTACATAAAAATATATTTGTTGTTTTTTTGTTTGTTTTTGAAGCCAAGCAAATGTCTATTACAATTGCTGCAAATTAAACTCAATTAAAACTTTGAATGAATAAAGACGCAGGCGGCAGGCAGGCAGGCAGGCGTTCGTCTTGCAGTCCGTAATTCTGTAGCTTTGGCATAAGAAGTTTGTGTGTATGTGTGTGTGTGCGTTTGACTGCTAACTTGCCATATAAATAAAATGTGTTTACATTTTGCATACAAAAATTGCATTGTATCAGTTCGTATATTATTTTGCGCATTCATGCTGACTATTTACAACGCATTAGCGGGATAATGCCGCCGATAGTGTTGGTGCAAATTACTAAATGGCTAAATGCGCAAGCAAAGTGGGTTCATTGCAAACTGCGCCGGCCGGCTGCATTTGACTATAAAAAAAACCCCATCATAAATGCCTACATTTTGTACAAACCTGCTGCTTGCATTTAGAATACAGTTATTTCAATGTTTAATGGTAGGCGGACAACTTTGTCGTGCGCCATGCAACTTGCTAAGTGCAATTGTCTTCTGTTTTTTTTTTTTTTTGTATTGTTGCTATTATTATTATTTTGAGCGTGATTATTGGCAGCTGGTTGGTTGGCAATGAATAGAAAAACGTTGCGGTGTTGTTAATGAATATTTAAATTAATTTAATAATAGCCACAGTGTTTTACACATATGCCGTATTTATGCTTTGGTTTTTATTGACTATTTGTGAGGGCTATTTGATTTAGTTTGTTCGGGTAAGAGGTCGAAATTATTAATATTTGCAAATGGAAAAATGGAATGTATTTTAGTTGACTAGAAACAATGACTTGTTTGGAAGAAAACTAATTTATTGGTATTTTAAAATGACCTTAATGCGATAAATCAAAATTGTTTTGACGTATTGTAATAGACTCAGATATTAAATCAGACTAGGTTGCTTCGATCGCTTAGCAAGAAAATAGAACAGGCACGTAGCAATCAATTTTTCATACACTTCTTGTCGTTGATAGCAGTAGCCTTTAATTGCTTCAATTTGTTGTTTAGATAAACGGTAAAAATAAAAATTTTCGAAAACCTCTCGAACAATAAAAATTAATTAAATTTCTTTACAACCTACATTCATAATACTCACTTGCATCATTCAATATTTCTATTGTCTTAATGGAGTTTTCCCACACTAGTTTGTAACATTTCGGAAGAATTTCTGTTACTATATTTTCGCTATGCAATAAATTGAGCTAAATTAAATAGATTTTTTTAATTTTCGGCAATGCCAATTGTTGTGACATGATGAAAGTTATTGACCACTAGAAATGATTTTGGGTTCAGTGCATTGAGTACAGTCGGTCAGTTGATCAAAATAAGTTTGATAGGATTATTTTCGCAGAATTTTCAATTCCTCTAGTCTTCGCCAAGCTGGGATTCAAATTGTTAAAAATAAATATTTTTTACATGAGCTGCCATAAAAGGCATTGATACAAAATCATATTTTTAAATAAGTCAAAAAAAAAAACAATGAAACATGCGATATTTAAAAGCAAACTTTAGTCAACCATATTTAACATACCAGCAACAAAAATGATATGCAAATGTGAACAAATTTAAACTAGTTTTTAAAATAAAAATGTTTGACGAAAATAAAAAGAAAAACATATATTAATTTTTTTTTTTTTGCCCAATTTATTTAAACCAACAATAATTTTTGAGCTCAATGCCAGTTATCATGAAAGTATTTTGCAAAACAAAAAAAAAACTGTCAGAGCGTTAGTAATTATAGTGACAGACTATCGAACTTGAATTGTGTTGGTGAGATCTAAGGGAAAAGCGAAAATTAACAGCAGTTCACAAGCTCGCTGTGGATCACTAGCTACGTTTTTGCCTAGCAAGTCGGATGTTGTAAAGTTAAACCCGGGCAAAGTCACGATATAAATCTGAAGAGGAGATGTGGTGATCTCCGTAATAGCGGTTGTCTTTTTCCTAAAATACACTCCTTATTACTGACCCTGAGCTAAAAAAAATGTCGTTGATATAAATAAAAAATTAAAAAAAGCCTATAAAATTGCAGGTTGAATATTTCATGTTAAATTGAATGCTTAATATTTAGGGTGACTGAAAATTAAAATACTTTCTGTAAATTTTATGCTATAAAGAAACTCTCTAAATAGAACATTTGGAATAGGAGCGAGACGAAATGAAGGTGGTGATACTTAAATTCACTTTTTATTATACTGTGTGACTAATTTCGGTTTAATTTCTTCCTCCCAGAAATTTTGTTTTACAATGATTTTATGCGACCCCCTGAACACAGTCCCAGAGTGATTTTTTAGGTTAGCTCGAACGGTGGCCACAGAAGAGAATGTGTAGTATTTCTGATTCGAAAACCTGTAGTCGAGATGTATACAATAAATTGTAGGGATTTTACAGTTATTCACAAATTAAACAAATTATTATGGTCGAAAAAGTGGTATCTAAAAATAACTATTAAAAATAAATGGCAAAAATTTACTCAAAGTAAACGAAAATATTTGACCGACAAAATAAAAATCATTAAATGGTGATTAAATTTGGTCGAAAAAATGCAGAGTGAAATATTCCGATTAATTTTGGTATAAAAAAGTAAAAACTATTATATAGTGCGGCAATCTTTTGTCATCACATTCAATTTAGAAACAAAGATACAAATTTAACAAGGGATGACGGAAAATCGTTCCATTATAAATCCATAATTTTATCCTTGGCAAGAACCAAATAAAAATAATAAAAACGAAAAATCTTTAATAATTATATAAACTTACATATTATATGTATATATTACTGATTGTAGTTGTTATCACAGTCGATGTATATAATAATTTAAACACCAGATACGATTAATTTAATTTTCATCTACCTGCAACGCAGTGCGCAGTGTCAAATAAGTAGTTCAATTAGATGATCGATAAATCAAACCGAAACACTTTATTGACAAAGGAATTTTAATTATATTATCTGGATGTGGTATCAAAAAACATTTTCTTTTATAAAAAGCATTCTTATATGTAGGTAGATATCAATTACAACATCGTCCTCATTAGCCATACAATCGACGCATTAAGCTGCTTCGAAGCAAGAACTACTGTATTTGAACTAAACGGTCTGATGACTTTTTTTATTTACAAAGTTTTATTATATACCATTATAGTCACCGTTATTCTTACCCAGCATTTGATACTTGTTTATAAACTCTACATTTTTCGCCATATTAAGATTTGCCTCAAAGGCTTACACTATAAAAAGTAAAGCGGATGTAATAAATTTTAGTAAGCATCTAAGCTCACTCAAAACTTCAAGACCAAGTGTCCAATAATTTGAGCTAAATAGGTATTAAATCTCATGCAACTCAATTTATTCGTAAAATTTCAGTACAATTATAAAATTTGTAAACATTTGCAAAGTTTGTAACTAACAAAAAAATCCATAAAATTTTATTGCGATTTAATTTAAAAATAATACAGCCAATATACACTGAAAAGCAGAACTGGCCGAATGTAGGTTTACTTAAAATATTAGCTAGTGGTTTTCATGTTACTAATTTTTGTTACTTTTATTTAAAAATATAGTTCAAACAATAACATAAGCTATATAAATTAATGTTTAAAATGTTATACAAAATTTATAAAATATCAGGAAATTTTCATCAAAAGTTAACAATTTTTTTGAAGAACTTTTAAAAATTTCAATATTGTATCTTATTAAGCTTTAAAAACTTTTGAAAAACTTTCATCAAATCTTAAACAATTTTTTTCGAAAAAGGTTAAGAGTTTTTTATTGGATAACAAAATTTTAGTATAATCAAGTACAATTTTGAAGTGGCTAGAATTATAATTATTTGTTATAATTGTTGACTTGGAAACTTTTTTTATATATCGTTTACATTTGCACAACTAAGGGGGGAGGGGGGCAGATTTGGAGTTAAAACCCTTAATACTGTAGTAAACCTTGGCATTTTTTTGTCAAATTAAATTAGCGTAAAACTCGCCCCCATCCCCCTTCAAATATTTTTCTGAGTGCGCCACTGCATATACATATTTTTGTGTTAAAAGTGCATGAATTTTATTTAAAAAAAATCCCATATACATTGATAAGATTTTTTATAAAAAGCTTGAAAATTCTGGCTTTTTATAAAAAAAAAAATTTTAAAAATTTTAAAAATCATCGATATTTTCTACCAACTTCAAATGTGCACTTTATTATACTAGAATTAAATAAGCTAGAAAACTGCACACCTGGAAAATTTCTAAACATACCTATACAAATTTGTAAAATTTTGATGAAAATTGGTTTTTATTGTAGTATATAAAATGAAAGAAAAAAAATTATCATGAATGCTAATATTGCAAAAGATTCGAACATTCGACCAGTTTTGCTCATCAGTATGTATAGCGTACGAAAGACTTAAGTAGCGAACCTTCCTTTGGTAATTATTGTCATTAGTAACACTTAGAGCCATTTCATTTGTTATTTGTACAACTTTTATTGTTGTTACTTTAGCTTTCGATTAGTGGTATTTTTTCGTGCGCTAAACACACAGCACCGAACCGACGCTTATCTCACAGTTAATGGCTTAATTAACTCGCCAAATAATAAACAAGCAATGTACACAAAAATCGCCAACACAACAGGGTAGTAGGTGCGCGCAAGCAACAAAATGTGAAAGAAAAATCAGAGATAAATAAGTAAAAAAAATTAAATAAATAACAAGTGTGGGCGTAAGTGTAAATGTTTTTTTTTGCGCTGGTCGCGTATTGCGCCTGCATCAAGGCGGCTTGTGCCAAGATAAAAGAGAGCGAAAAATCAAAACAAAAAACCAAACACATTTTTTATATATTTATAAGCATCATATTCCAAATAAGACATAAAATGTGAAATCACACGCTTCGCTCTTTTGTACGGGCGTACACAACAGTCAAATGGAAAATCAGACAAAAGCGGCGCGGCACCTGCGTTGAAAAAGCGCTAAAAGTTTGCGGCCCGCTTGCTTGGTTTGAATGGCAAATACGGAATCGCGTAACTGCGGCCAGTACCCGTTAAGTATTTTATTATTGTGATTAATATCGTTTTCTGTTTTCTGTGAATGTTTGCCACATTTAGCTACTGCGCTGCTACTGCGAAAAAAACACACACATACACACACTTCGGCAATGTACATATGTATATGGTAAATTGACAGCTCTCAGCTGATTCATTGATAACACAAGAGCCGCCGCCGGTTTTGCTGGGCAGCCAAAGAGCCAGTGTTAGCCGGTGTAACACACAACTTGTAAACAATGTAAGTAGACGAAATGCACAACACACCTTTTGTTAATAAATTATTGTGCAATTTTTTTTTATTTTTTTTATTTTTTGATTACTTTTTATTTATTTTGTGTTTACATAGTTTATGAATGCTGCCGGTCTGCACGCACCACCCACACTTTCAGATTTATCATTTTGCCATTTTGCTTGGGAAAATTCAATTTGAATGCCACATGAACTAAGTAATTACGGTGCTATTCAAAAATTATAGCAATTACGTTTGGTGAGGGTGTTTGCCTGATGTTGAAAAGTTTTTGCCGTCAAGTTTTTTGAAGCGTGCTTGATTAGGTGTTGAGTGGCGGCACTTTCGTGGGTATTGATAATGGTGGACGTGATTTTTGTATGTGCATATATCAAATTTCGTAGAAATGAGTGAAAATCTTAATTTAAAATTTTATGGGCCATTGTGAGTTTTGGGTATGAGTTGAGAATTCTTGATATTTGATATTCTATTTGTAATGTCATTCGTTCAGGGTAGTGTTGGGAAGTGTGGCGTACTTTTGAGCATCGAATTCTATGGCGTTGTTCATATTCAGAATGCGAAATTTTTGAATGCATCGGGTGCTTTATTGAAGTTCTCTATAACAAAGTGCAAGTTCCAATTGGCTAAAAATTACCGTTGAATTTTGAGAATATTTTGCAATTTTTTTTTATATGTAGGGAATATTACGCTAGAATTGAATGGACTGCAAATTTGCATATCCAAAAATTTTCTAGCTATGCTGTTTAAAATGTTTGAAATTTTTAATGAAATATCGATTTTCAGCTTTCAATAAATTTCTAACGGTACTCTGATTTTGGTAAAAGTAAGTCATGCACAGAAATTTCTATTTCATACAATACAATTATGGAGTTTTAAAATAACAATGAAACTCTAGGCTGAGTGTGGCTACAAAATGCAAAACCCAATACAAAAAGAAAAAATTACAAATTAGTTTAAAAGTATATGGTAAATTCATATGGAATATTTGTGTTCGATCTAACCCAAGAAAATCTATATCTGTATAACTGATTCGTAGTTTGTTCGGCTCCTCAAAACGACTGGGCCAAATTGGATACTTCCTTCAGCGGGTTTATTGGTAATTGCTTCGCGAAGATTTAGAAACGAATTCCGAAAATTCTCAACAGGTGGCGCTCTGTAAAAAAACATATTGTTAAATGACGACTGGTCAGATTTGGATAAAGTTTGCTACATGTGTACATAGTTATATAGTTCGTGGCATGGCATGGGTTTCCATATAGACAGTTTATAAAGGGAGTTGCCACCTTTTTAAAATCTTAAATTCAATTAAAGTAATTAGTGAAATCAAATATTGAAATATGGATTTCAAAGTAAAACCAATATGTTAAATACATTTTTTTTGTATAGTGTTGCCACATGTTTTAAAACTACGAGTTTGCATATTTACTACCTACCCCGGGAAGATTTAATGCATTGCTTTGGTTGCTTAGGAGAGGGTTGCCACCTGTTTGAAAAGTCAAATTTAATTAAATTTTACGCAATTTATATGTGGCAAAAACCGAAATGCGATTTCTAAATACATATTCAAAAGGCAACTAATAAATAAATATAGGTAGGACAACGTGAGTCGCTGTGGAGTCGAGATATTTCCCAAAACTGAAGTTGGTTTCAAAATTCAAAAATTCAAAATACGTATTCGCCACTTATGTAAGTGTAAGTTAAATTTTTTTTTAAATTTGCGCTGTAGCCGAGATAGCTACATAAATATAACTATTTTGTTTAAAAATTGGAGCGATAGGTGCCGCTGTAGTCGCGATATTTCTAACAGCCGTATTTACAGTCCGATTTTATTCGAATTCAAATGGAAATTGAATCTAAGGTGCCGCTGGAGCCGAGTTATAATATATATATATATATATATAAACATATAAAATCAGAATCGCATTCTCTCAATTTTAAGGGTGTAGTGAAGCGCACTGGGTCAGCTTGAGTTTCTATAAATTCCAGTTTTCAATTGCCTTTCTTTTCTCCTCGTTTTGAAAGGGTTGAAATAAAACCCGGTTTTTGGGTTTTATGAGTTCAAATAATGTAATGGCAAAAATATATTAGTTTACAATTTTGTTTAAGAACTTGAGTCACTGGACTGTCAAAATTCTGTGATCATTCTATAAGAACATGCACTATTCATATCAAAAGATATTCATTAGAATCGAATAATTATGGCGCATCTTTCCACAAACATTTTAAACTAATCAACTAATTCGACTGCTTGCCAAGTTAAGCCGAATGCTTTCAATTTAAACTAAAGCAATGTTTTTTCGATTTAGACTAATATGAATATGGAAATGTCAGATGACCCCGCCAACAGATTCCGTTCTACGCATCGTGGTGACCCACAGAAGCTTCACAACGACAAAGCATTGCCTCAAAACAAGCTACGCCTCTGCTCTCGGCTCAAAAGTATTTTGGCGTCGCAGTGGCAAGCCACAAAGATCTTACCTGAACTGTCTGTCGCTGATGTCCATAACAGCGAAGCGCGACGTCATGTGTGAAATGGAAAAAATGTACGACAACATTGTACACCAATCCATCAGCCCCAACGTGCATGGAATAACCCGAAGGCTCGCGACAATCTTGAGTCACGTAGCACTCGGTCGATCCACCATCGCCCAACCGTGACAAGGAACACAGTGCAGACGCTGCAACAACTTCAACTCCTACTGCACTTAGGGCACGTCTAAAGGGACCGGGATGTCTAACTGAGCACAGACCGTCTTTCCGCTCAATCGTGAAAGATCCTGAGAACTGCAGAAACCTTGCCATTTCAACCACATACACGCACACATAAATTGTAAAATACACAAACGTACGAGGTGAGATCGAAAAGTTTTTGAAAAGGAGGGGATGCAGTAGTGGTAGGGACGTTGTCTTATTGTCATACTAATTGGGGACTTGTCATTAGATTATTTGCCTAGTTTGAAACCTATTAGAAACCGTCCATGGTAGCCAGTGCCCTGATTGATTTTAAAATGGCATTTGACAATGGCACATGAAGATTTAAGACGACCCCCGCTCTGTATGGCCCCCTCGAGGCAACCACAAAATTTGGAACATTTGAGTGGATGATGCCCGTCTGAAAAAGCAACAGCTATCTGCATTGCTTTGATTATCATATATATTTCGCGATAGGTGTGACAAAAGTCAGTAGGAGATGGGCTCCCAGAATGCTGACACTGCCTCAGAGAAAGAACGCAGAGTTGCAAAGGCATGGCTTCGAATCATTAGTTCACCTAGCCTTGACCTCCAGTGACTTTTATCCGTTTTCAAATTTAAAATAGGGGAAAGAATAATCCGACGACAATGAGGTCAAGGAAGTGATTTTGGCTCCTTTCGAGGTGTAAGATAAAAAATATGTTTTCAAAGCTTTAGTAGAATTAATTAATCTATCAAATAAATGTTTTCAGATTAAGGGAGGTTATATTTAACCGAAAAATAAATCTTTTGTTTTTTTTTTTTTACCTTACAACCTTTTCATTCCATGAACTTTTCGATATCCTCTCGTATATCATGCCCACATTGAACTTCTTTGTGAAGTAAATATTTGAAGCCCCAAAATCAAGGAAATTTTTTTTTTTTTGAATAAACACTCACCTTCCGCAAAGTGTAGTGAACAGAAATGTGGAAAATGTGAATTTTAGTAGCTAACGCATTTCACAGTTTTCCCAACAAAAAAAAAGCGATTGTCTTTATCCCAGTGCTTTTAGTTTAATGTCGTTTTATTTCTCTGTGAAGTTTTACAGAAATATACGTGGCCATGCTATCCGCTCTTCCATGCCTAGCTTTAGAGAATTTGAAAGTAGAGATACTCATCAAATATTTAAGTATAGCAAATTCATAAACTCGGTATTTGATTTCAA
The DNA here is from genome assembly GCA_951828415.1 of Anomoia purmunda. Classification (NCBI taxonomy): domain Eukaryota; kingdom Metazoa; phylum Arthropoda; class Insecta; order Diptera; family Tephritidae; genus Anomoia; species Anomoia purmunda. The sequence goes on from OX639994.1 coordinate 126,874,399, forward strand.
TATGCAGTCGAAATTAGATGCGTCTGAAGCCGTTATTGCAAAAATGCAGTCATTAAATTTTCAAACCACTTTTATGAACCATTTGGATAAGTAATATATAGCTGCAAAGTTCCAAGTTTATCGAGTCTATAAATTAAACAACATTCAGAATTTGTACTTTTCCATCATACAAAACTGTATTGTATTCAAACTAATAATTTCAACAAAGCCATATAAATGCAAAACAAAAAAACTTTATTGCTTCCACAGTGTAGTTTCATTGGTTATGACACGAAATCACAAATTCATTTATAACAAAACCGTGTCACTCTGTCACCAAACCGATCGCTATAGAATCATGAGCACATAATAAATAACTTGCATAATGTGCTATCAAATTGTTGTCGCCGATTCGCCACCGACGCTGTTAGAGCACACACACACACACACTCACAAAATAATACAACAACAATAACAACAACAACAGCAAGAAATTGGTGGCATGTCGTCTGTCTGCGCCGTGGATTACGTCAAGTTGATTTGGCATTTCAAAAAGTTGTAGAGCAAGAGTTGTACGAGTACTTCAATGTAAATGTAGCAAAAAAAAATCACATGAACTCAAATACAAACAAATATATGCAGATAGCTGTATACCCGGTCGGAAATACTTAGAATTTTTTTAAAAGCAATTTAAAAGGTACTTTTTCACCACCTACAAGGGGTTGAAATTCTTTAATTTTTCTTGTGAGCAACTAACTGAATTAACTTGACGATGTCCTAGGTGCAAGTCGATTATCTGACTCTGCATATGATTGCGACTACTTTAAATATGATTGGCAGATAGTACAACAAAACTAATTTTTCCAACTGCCATAAAATGTCTTTACATCCAACTATTAGAAATTTCGTTTATTTCAAACTATTTTAAAATAAGTCTAATTACCAGATACTTTCAAACCTGTCCGTTTCTAATTATTTAGAAATATGTACATATCTCTACTTTATAGTAACTATAACATTTTTATTTTTTAGTTTCAATTTAACATCAGTATACTTGTAAAAAATTCTAAAAATTTTATTTATGAGCCCAAACACACTTTTTTAAGTTTTTTGTATTATTAGGGTTTTGAGAAAACGGTGATTTTATGTTTTTTCGCGCATCCTTTTATTAACAATTTTCAAAGTAAAACTTCTCTAGCGTCCGTGATTTTTTACTTCGCGTAACGAAGGTTGGGTCAGATTATCGTATAACGAAAGTCGCGTCAGAATTGTTTTACTAATTTCTACCACTATTTTTACTAATTTCTACCACCATTTCAACTAATTACTACCATTATTTTAACTAATTTCTACAACATATTTTGCTCATTTCTACTAATATCTTTACTAATTACTTTTATTTTTACTAATTTTTTAGACTATTTATATTAATACTACTGCTAATTTCTACCATTATGTTTACCAATTTCTTCCATCAGTTTTACTATTTTCTACCACTATTTGTACTAATTACTGCCTCTATGTTTACTAATTTCTACCACTATTTCAACTAATTACTACCACTATTTTTACTAATTACTACCATTATTTTTACTAAGTTCTACCACTATTTTTACTAATTTCTACCACTATGTTTACAAATTTCTACCACTATTTCAACTAATTACTACCACCATTTCAACCAATTTCTACCACTGTTTTTGCTGAACTCTACTACTATTTTTTCGACTATTTATTTTAATACTACTACTTTTTTCAACCACTATCTTTACTAATTTCTTCCATTATTTTTACTATTTTCCACCCTAATTTTTTTAATCCCTACCACTATTTTTTCTAATTTCAACCACTATTTTTGCTAATTTCTACTACTATTTTTACTAATTTCTACTACTATTTGCACTAATTTTTTCCACTTTTTATATTAATACTACTACTAATTTCTACTACTATTTTTACTACCTTCTTCCATTATTTTTACTAATTTCCACTACTATTTTTACTTATGGTACTAATAATTTCTACTACTATTTTTATTAATGCTGCTACGAATTACTACGACTACTTTTACTTGCACTGAGGTGCTCGCGCGTTTTTTAATTTTTTATTTAGCACGCTTAAAATCATCCGATTTACGTCAAATATGTACCGTTTAGTTCAATAATTTGTTGCCATTTTGAAGGAAATTTCACAATGCCACACTCACAGAAACTCTCGTACCTATTGGGAAAAACTGGGACAGTCGAATATCGCAATCTTTTCATTCGTCATAGACTAGAACAGATTATTGGAATTTCCCAGCTAGGCTCCCGGAGTTTCTGGCGGCGAATCATTATCGATATGTGTGTCCCAGCGTTCTACTGATTGTGCTCCACTTTCTCTCTTATTGGAATTATAGACAGAAAGTAGGGGAGCAGCTCACAGTAAATGATTCCCTGCCAATCCCACCAAACACGTAGCAAACCCTTCCTGATTATCAAACCTGGCTTGGTCATCGTTTACGTCGCCTCACCGGAGTTCGACCACGACCGGTTTTGCTTTCTGTTATAGTAAGTTACCCCCTTTTCATCACCAGTTGATCAATTTTGTTGCGATTTAGCAGCAATCTGCAAATGAAAATTCGGTTCTTGAGGATTCTTTTTTTGCTTTAACTCGTGTAGCAAACATACATCGAGCTTCTTTTTGTATTAAGCATCATTTAAATGATTCCAAATGGTTTTTTGTGTAATGTTTAGTTTCGGGGCAATCGACACAATGTCTCCATGATGTTTGAACTCGACGATTTCCATTATTTGATCAATATATTGAACCATTGGCTTTCCAGAATGGCGTGGTGCATCTTTGATGTCAAGATTAGCGAATATGCTCGTGATTGGCTATTACAGTATCAAAACCCTATCCACTATTCAAATTTTCAACCGCATCACTTACGTTTTCGCCTATATCAAATATGGCGTATTTTCTCATTGCTGGTTTCCGTTTTTTACGTTTGCTTAAACAATACTGAGTCAAACAACTGCAAACTGTCTGAGAAGATTCCTTAGTACGAAATCTCATCCTTTTAACGTCATATAGCGTAGCCCGATACAACGCAGCATGGAGAATATTAAAGCTATCTATTGAAAAAATAATGAATTTCCTTTTACTTGATCTTATATTTATCTAGAAAATAATTAATAGTTCATAAAACTAATTACATTATGAAAATATTAAATATAATTTATTAAAAATATATTTTACCATAGACGACTTTTTAAATTGGTACACTTTAGACTGTCTGCTCTTTTTTCCGGACAGGGTAGCTACTCGCATTCGGCTAATCGTATGAAATATTTGAATGAGTATGTTGTGAAATTTGTGCAAAGTGACAATGCGAAAAATTCGATAATAACGACAGATGGCAGCCGCTGATGGTGATGGCTTGCTGCAAAATGCAAAATGCTGAAAATGCTAAAAATGGTGCGAAATGTTTGCTTTTCGGCTACTACACACTATTTGCCAAAATATGCGAGCGTAGGAAGTGTGAGTGGACGTAAAATGCATCAATGATTGGCGATAAATGCAAAACCGTCACTTGGGGATTTTGTGGGAAGTTTTGTGCTAATCTTACAATAACAAAAACTAAAACTCATTAGTGAGAATAAAAAAGTCCTATCAAATGTACGAAATTGTCGTACGTGCTTGCATAATTGAAAGTTAAAACAAAAAAAAAATCTAAATAAATCAAAGAATTAATTCAAATTGGAGTAATAAAATAGATTTGCGTAAAAAACTAGGTCAACTAACTTCCTGCAAGCGATAAACATGTGACAAACACACGCACTCACGCTCTCCACCACTTAGCTAAATTCTCAATACTTCGTGAAAATTTGTAAAACATTTATGTATATAGTTTATGGACTCATGCAAATATTAGCGCGCACTGTCAAAGTGCGTAATGCGACTAAAAAATAAAATGCCTTGATTTATTTTTGGGTTCAACGCATTACCTAATTGCGGCCGTACTGGTTCGAAGGGAACCGGTATTGGCTATTAGTTGCATACATTTTTTTTCTTCTATTTGCCACTTTTAATGTTGCAGCATTTGGTGCTCTGTTTTGTTTTTTTCTTTGCAACTTGTTATTGATAGGCTTACGCTTTCTTAGTGTAGTTTGGCAAATTTATGATTTCTGTAGCTTAAGCTCCACTAAATTTAATTCGTTTCTATTTGGCGGTACATTGCTTGCAACTTTGGTCAGTTTATTGCAAAATTTATGTTTATTTATTTGACAATGATGTGGCTGTCATTAGCTGCAATTTGTTGATTGATGGATTAAGAAATTGACTTGTAAATGGGGGGAAAAATCTATTAGTGTTGATATGCAATAAACAGCTAAAAAATAATTATATTGCTAAGAGGCTTAACTTTAATGAGGTAGTGAAAAAGTTCCCAAGTATGCTACGCTGACGCGCAATAACATTTACTTTTATTACAATTAATACTCGTGCAAAATAATTATAAAAATTTTGTACATCCAATGCTGGCAGATTTGAACAAAAACTTGTTCCATAATTTTACAGCCTGTCAACTTTAAATTTGTAATAACAGGAGAGTGCACTAGCATTTCTTCCGTAATGAACCACGAAACGTTCTCGGAGTAATTTGTCATATACCCAAACAAAAATGATCTCTTTATATATGTAATTATGATTACAGCCTGATGAATAAAATAATGGTGATATGAGTAGAATCTTATACTGAAACTTTAAAGTAAAGAAAAGAACTGAACGTAGTAGGATTTCGAATTGGAACGTTTGAGACGAGCTCAGGGCGAACTAGTGCCGAAATGATTTCATTTTTTTCCGAAACAGTACCGAAATAGTCCCCAAATAGTTCTGTAATTCCAACAACTTTTGTAATTTGAAAAAAAAAACGCGTGTGTTGTGTTATGAGTAGAGAATGACTGAACTTTGACCTCAACTTCGGTCACATAAGCATTTCGGATTTAGATGATTGCGTTATGATTTGCAGAAACTCTCTGGATACAATCGAGAGCATAGCTGTTAAATAATGATTAGTAATTGCAATCATTAGCAATTCGATTAGATCCATATTCACAATTAGATAATTGATTAGAAAACTTCAATTAGTTAATGTTCAATTACTAATCTTTTTTTCTTTGCTTTTTCTAAATTTTGTTTGAAAAGCTTGAGCAAAACTTCCGATCTAATTGAAAGTAATTGAACTAATTGAAAAAACTAATTTAATTAGATATTTCAATTAGTTCAATTAGTTTCAATTAGTTTCAGCTAATTGCAATTATTTTTCAATTATTCTAATCTTAATTGATTAGTAATTGGAAAAAAATTGAAGTTTTCTAATTAATTAGGATTACTTTTAAAATTAATTATAATAATTACTAATCCTAATTAAAATTTAACAGCTTTGATCGGAAGTGTCTACTCTTTTTCAATTATCCTCATCGGTGCAATGTAGAGACTAGCGACATTCAAGAGTATTATCCGATTTATATTTACATACCATATCTGGTTTTTTTCGTAACTCATCTTGAATACCGTTTTTTAAATCATCGAAAAATCCTCTCAAATTTCGTATCCCTTTTTTTTTATCGAAAACTCCTACTGTAGATGAAGAAACCAGCAAGAAATTATTTGAAAAATACTCTCCGATTTTGCATGACAATTATGCTGTAGTAAATATTTGTCGACGAAGTAACAATATCTACAATTCTATTAAATCACTTGATATCTGAAATGAAAATAATTTTCTTCAAATCTTACTTATATTAGCTGCTATTGGACGACTTTTTTTCTTTACGCGACGTATGAATTTGCTAAATGAATAATTCATTCGAAATTTTGTAACTTAAACTTACTCATATGTATGAATGATGTAAATTCATTTTTATTTAGATCCATAAAATAATGGGTTTCTTTGAAGAACTTCTTCCATTTCTTAAAATAAAACAGGCCTAACATAAGTCTCATTATCTATCGATGACTTAACAAATTTTACACCCTTAAATTTATTATCAAAAGGCTTTTATAAATTTTTCTTTAATTTTGATGGCTTTTTTAAATTGCAACCATCAAACAATTCTTACTATGGGTATCTGTCGAAAACCAGTTGAATTTCTAAGCACAATGAAAAATGCAATAATAGCTTATTTAAACAAAGAAATTTTATACTGAAGGGTAGTGTAACAGCCTTTCTCGCACATGTTTAATTTAGATCATGAAGAGTCAATTATTTAAAAGAAAAACTAAAACTGTAAGCCCACACAATATACTAAAAACATAATTACTTTTGTTAGTGAATAAAACCTAAAATATTTTATATCAAAGACTTCATCATGTTTTGAGAGCTTTAGAATAAAACCCTTTCAGGACCAAATCTAGTCCTGGGCATGATCTTTTCGACGACATAAAGATTTAAAAAATCAAACAGCAAGTAAGAAAGCTGTATCAAAAAAAAGCGATTTAACCGTTTTTAGCGGGTCCCTAAAATTTTTTTTTACATCCAAATGTTTTTCTCGCCCTAAATATTGGCATACACTGAACTTTTTTTTTCATGATACGCCATAATGTACAGTGTGTTTCGCAAAACAGGTTCGCCAGTGAAGTTTTAAAGAAAAAGTGTGCGTAAAAGTTGCAGTGTGTTTCCCTAAACAGATTTGCGAATCATAGTAGGTATAGTAAAATTTAGAGGGAGCTGTCTACGGATTATGCTAGAAAATTAACGAAAAGTTGTGCAAGACGACATCAAGCTAAATTTACAACTAACTATCATATTTGAAATGAACAACTCGTTTCTGTTAATTCAATTTTATTGATTGTGGTATGATTTTTGACTCTGGATTCACTTTTTTTTAATCATAAAAGTTATATTCTTCAGAAGGCATATAGGAAGCTAGTCTTTCTGCGAAGGTATGCGACGGATTATAAGGATCCGTATACTAGCAAAGTTCTCTTTGAATCTATTTTGCGTTTAGAGCTAGAATATGTCTCCTTTATCTGGAGACCTATTTATGGTTGTCATTCATTTCGTATTACAGAGGGAGTTTATTCTGTTTGGTCATTGCCCATAGCTTTTACTAAAGCAGCTAGACACAGGGACACCTATCATTTATTATGAATATAAAGTGTACTATGAAAATCACCAAGATATTATGTAAGGTAAATCTGCCATCCCACCGATTCTTCAGATACGGGGTTTTATTTTAAAGCTATTTATTTGATTTGTTTTATTGTCTTTTATTTTGTTCGAGAATATTTAAAAAATTTTGTATTTTACGCTATAGATACAGTATTAAAAGTTAAATATATGTAAGTAAAGTTAATTTTTTTTATATTATGAAAGGTATGATGGCGGTGGCAGAGCCTAGGGTAGTACAACCTTCACTTTTTATTATCCATTCGAACCCATCACCATTAATTACGGCTTGCTGTGCAGCAACTCTAAATTCAAAATGCCGATGTTTGCAGATAATTGCTAATAGTAGGCTCTGATATGTAAAAATGTATGGAGTTTACAATGAATATAGGAAATGCTAATTAATGAGGACTACCATTTGCATACTTCGACTTTTAGTAGTTTGTGTACAAAACATTCAAACTAATTGAATTCGCATCTTTGATTGTAAATGCTTAATTAAGAGAAAGGCATAACTAAAAGTAGTAGTTGCCGGAAGCGCTTTCCAACTGAAATCATTCGTATTAAAATGAAAATTTAAATAGTAAAAATTTACTGAAAAACGCCAACGTTAATTGAAAATTAAAAGCCTTTTCCAATTGCGTAATCCTTGTAGTGTCGGTTAGATAAGAAACTAAAACAAAACCGAACTCATATAACTTATATTTTATTGACTGCCACAATAAAGGCGGCGGCGTGACTAGAAATGCAACCATATATCATGCATTTATATTTTTCTTGCACTCTGCACGCCTAGCCGCCGCTTATGCGTTCGCGCACATTTTTCTCGCTAGACATAGTTTTACGAAAATTTTTTTCGGTTTTTTTATTTATTTTTGTTTACTCTCACATATTTTTATCGCACAAAGGTGTGTCCGATCGTGTGCACAAATATTCATGCCTCAATTTTTGCGATTAGAAATAGATGTATGTGTGCATATGTGCATTGTGTCTACCTATATATATATCGTATATATGCGTGTGTATATGTATGTTTATATAAAGGGTGCTGGTTAGATGCATCATATCTATAATTATATTAATTCTATTAATTTTTTTTAATTATCATTTGAAATATGTATAGTGAATAAAGAAACTGAATATGTACGAAGATATCTGAACAAATGAATATAATGGCAGAATGAAATAAATAGAAAATAAATTAACTATCAATTAAAACATATACTTAAACTTGAAAAAACCACAGTATACGCTATTATGCCTATATTTATATTTATTTATTAATTGTCCTTCGCATATGTAAACAGAGAAAACAGAACGATTTCCGTCACATATAACAGAGTTGCCAAGGTTTAAAAAATATAGTTATGAATGTTGTCGTCGCAGAGGCGAAGAGTTTAACATTCATATTTTAACATCTTATATCCTCGTCTGTAATTAAATTAAATTTTAATTTTACAAAAGGTGGCAACCCTCTCTAAAATATAGCTATTAACCTTCTCCTCAGAAAAACGAACTGTTTGACTATTTCGTACAGCTTGTCTACAACTTTATTGAATTCGACTTTTCAGGCAGATGGCAACCCTCCATATGCTATTGGCCTTCTCCTCAGCGAATCGAACAGTTTGACAACCATATTTTCATATTTCATATAAATTATGTCTAATTAAATTAATTTCGGTTTTTCAAGCAGGTAAATATGGCTAGTTCTAAACCATCTTCCCAGCGAAACGAACCGTTAGATATTCATATTTGAATATTTTATGTTTTTGCGTATAATTTAATAAAACTTGATATTTGATATACAAGCGACAACCCTCTTACGCCTGTCAACGTACAAAGGTTCATAAAACTCAGTCGAGTTGTTTAGTAGAAGTTCGACCACAAACCCCGTTACACGCGATTTCTATACCTATATATTAGATATTCAAACAACTAAAGAAAGTGATCGAATGAAACAAATCTATACTATAATAAAACTGTAAAAAACTCGTTTCCCTACATAGAATTTTTTATTTAAAAGAATGACCCAAAATGATCGCGGAATTGTAATAGAGTAGATTTGGACCATTTTTAGAATTTATGTCTGTCTATTTATCTGTTTGAACTCCCTAATCTCAAAACTACAGAACAGATTTTCACGGTGCTCTCGCTGGGGAATCGGCAGTAATCTAAGCTATAATAGAAGGTATACATTATCAGTATATCAAATGGGCTAAAACAATTTTTATTAATTAGAAATTGGCTTAAAGCCCGACTACACCATCTTAATTTATGGCTCATTCTTAATTTATGAGCAATTTACGATGAATTGATGTAATACGCGTTGTAAAATCTGTTAATAAATTAAGTTGAAATGAGTTATCTGGCTCTAAACTTTATCGATAATAATCGAAACATACATTCTCCCATAACCAAGCTAAGCGATGCATTTTGAAATATTAGCATTTCACTCAACTGCCCTTTGATTTCTACTGCCTATAGAAATTTTCATTCATTATCGTAAATAAAAAAAAAAGAAGATATTATCACAGAAAAGTTTAAATTTATTAAAAATCCACACAGTCTCTCACACTTCTTCCTTTGATCAAAGAACTAAGCAACCCTGTGGGCATGGCAAATGTGGTTTATGCGAAGTAATTTGGACGAAAATATTTAATTCAAGTTGTAGTTGGATCATTTCCTTTGGAATAAAATTATTGATTTTTTTTTGTTGAACAGTTTTACTGAAATAAAGATCAAACCGTAAACCAAACGGCAAATTATAAAAGGTTAAATTTTAAGTTTTTTTTTATTTTTATTTTTTATAAATAAAATTTTTTAACTGCATTAGGTCCTGTGATCAAAATTATAATCTATAAATAATCTCCAATTATGAAAATCTAAAAATCTAAACTGGAGCGTACTCAACTGATTCCATTCGAAATTTTAAATTTTACGTGTTTTATTTTATTTTGATAATTCTTTATTAAACATAGATTCTAGTTGTATCTTCAACAAAGTTAGCAAATTTATAATCGAATCTTCTGTTATACCGTGCCGAATATTCTGAGTAGCATGGTAAACTGGTTTATTTTTCATAAGCTCAAATTTTCTATACAGATATTCAAAGAGGGTTATTTGGGGTTAATATGTTATGCATAATAATTTATAGGAATTAGGATGATAATAATAGCAGCAACGTAATCATTTGAAAATTTGAAGAAAATTTGCTCAAGGTGTGATAGGCCTAAAGTCAAACCTGATAATAACCCGTCAATATCTTTAGTATTAGGAAAAAGCACCGGAATATGAGAATCACATTCCTTTAGTTCAGGTTCAAGCTGATAATATTGTGTCATTAGTTCGAGGAAGTAGATTAATTTAATATTAGTAATAATTTCCATTTTAATTTTGTATTTTGCCGGTTCGTGGTCAAGGGGGTGTTTGGGATGAGTAAAAACAAATGATTTACTTTTTTTCTCCAATATATTTCGGTTACCGTAGTGTTATTCATCAATTTGTACAAAGCTGCACGGCGGACAGTACGGACGTGTAAATCATTTGCGCTGAAGACGGTTAGCGTAGTGTAACCGAAATAAATTGGAGAAAAAAAACTAAATCATTTGTTTTTACTCATACCAAATACCCCCTTGATCTCGAGCCGGCAAAACACAAAACTAAAATTGAAAAGGTCGCGAAAAAATCATTATTAGTAATAATTTTCTTAAATAATTTTGAATTTTGACAGTGATTTTAAACACAAACAAGCGTTGCGGCGTCTTCATTTGACACACAAATTAAAATTGAAAATTTTTAAAAAAAATTATATAATATATCTTCCTGTTCAAATGCACATTGTAAATAGTATGAACGTAGTTAAACTAAAGCATTTTTGATACAACATATTTTTGTGCATACCATTACAAAATATTAAAAATTAAATAGAAATCGGCTAAAATATAAATAAACTAAAGATGCAATTGATTCATTGTTTTTGGAAAAAATCCCTAATATAGGATTTGCTTAAACAGAGGATATTTTCAAGACAAGTAAAACAAGTTGTTACTTTCCTCAATATTACTGAAAAAAAATCCCCCTAATAGGTTAACTTTTCCTAAAAATTAAGAAAAAAGCACGTTTTTTCCTCAAACTGGGCCAAATTGTTTCAAAGAAATTTTTCCTTAGCATAAGTTACTTATCCCAGCGCTAAGAAATATTTTTTCCAATTGCCCTATGTCCGTTTTTAATTAATTAATGTAATAGTCTGTAAAAAGACTATATCTGTAGATGAATAAATAATTAAATATTCGGCAGAAAAATTCACTCCTTGAATATTATCGGAGTTGCATTTACAGCTGTACAACCCGAACCGATAGACCCTGTAAATCTGTATCCAGCAAACTCAACGCTTATCCGCCTAGCATGTTGCACGCATCAGTGTCAACGTTATCTCAAATGCGTTACGTTGCGCGGCATTATGTCTGCCTATAGACCGAATTAGTGGCTTACTGTGCCATTCAGGCCAACCGTAATTCTCCGCCTGCCATGCATCTATATTTATGCCAGTGTGCATGTATGTGCGTATGTGCCTACCAACCAACCTCTAGCAGTGCTAAGTGCTCCTCCTTAATGGTGTTCAAATTCTTGTAATGTTTTTTAATTTGCCAACGCGTTGAATTTACACGCAAAATTGATGAGAGTCATTTGGGGCGCGTAGCAAAGCAGCAATAGCAGCTTGAGAGTAAGCGTGCTTATCGCTGCAATGATTTTTCCACATTTTCTTCGCAAATTTCCAGTGCGTTTTGCCTGCAGCAAAAGCGATTACATGCCGTACAAATGGATATTGGGTCGCTTACGCTCTGTCGCTCTGTAGCTGTGGCATGTCTTAAGTCGCCTGTACGCTTGTAATTGCTCGCATTTTAATTTGCGACCGAAAATTTATTAATTTGTTTTTTTTTTTTATGCCGAAAAGTACGCAGCTCGTTAGCGGCTTGAAAGTGGCCGGCCGCTATTCGCACGCATAGCCACTTGCCTGGGTGCTTGGGCGACGGAGATTACAAAACACTTCTGGCGCGCATAGCCAGCGTAAGAGCTTAAGTTGTTGCTAATTGGAATCACAGCGATATTCGTAGTAGTTGTAGCACTATTGCGTCATACTCTAAATTTCCATAGCAATATTGAAACTTAAAAAAAATCCCACCAAAAGTGGCACACTCAACAAATTTCCTTTTTTTGATTTATTTATTTATTTGCATTACATTACTTAATTACGATTGAATGTGATACATAATTTGACGCGTTGATCGAAAAAAAAAGCTTGCAAAAAGTTTGCAAAAAAACTAGTTCAGCTAGCGAAATTTTATGCCAGAAAGTGAAATTTCAAACAGGTTCGTTGCTTAAGTCTTTCGTTAGAGCAGCTTGCCGCACTATAGTTGGAATAGCGGAGCAACGCAACGCTTTTAACGGCACTGTTTGTGCGACGTTCTGCTGCTAATTGCTTTCTTAATTTTTTTTCCTTTCTTGGACTTCACACCAGTTCCGTTTTCTTAGCTTTCTTTTATTGCTATCATTTTACAAATTAAAAATGTGCTAATGACCATTCCACGTTTACAACAACAAAATATTAATAATAAATAGCTAGAATGTGTTGAATGCATAACTTGACTACTGCCGTTTAATACAAATAAAATTAATAATTGAAATTGTGCGAACTTTTTGGTCTGCCGTGGTGTGACTTAGTTTGCCGCAAGCTCAGCAGGTTACTTCATTAAAAGTGCGAAGCAGATTTGAGTTGTAGTGCAAAGCCATAAAAAGTGTGCTGGTAAAGATAACTCAATTTCAGGGAATAATTATGTAGACCATGGAACTTTAGCTTAACTTAAAGTTAACGTTTTATACAGGACCTTAGGGAAAAATAAGTAATATTTTTTGAGGCGGTGTATTTTTAAGTTAAAAATTGAAAAAAAAAACGTTTGTAATTAGTCTGGTTGTCAAAACGTATTTAATATTGATAAAGTTAGGAATAGAGAATAAAACTTTATGACAGAAGTGTTGATTTGTATAACCTTGGCAGGCCAGGAAATTAGTTCGAATTTCGAGCTGTATAGAAATTTAGTTAAAAACTACTTGATACCCGCGACTTCGTCTGCGTGGCTTGCTACAAACATATTCCAAAAGATTTTGTAAAGCTTAAAATGCTGCTTCGATGAAATAAAACATAAATTGGATTCTAAAGTTAATAATATTTTTTTACACACATTTCAATGGGATATCTGCCAGAAATTGCTGCAAATCAATTAAACGCCAACTTTAACTCTAAGTCGGACTATAAAAGTATTTCTAATCGCATCTGCGGAATACTTTTCAAAAATCATCAATATTAGACCATAAATATGGGATTTCTACTCCAGCGCCATCTACCGGATTCATTTCACGTAAAAGCACTTTTCATCCCACTACTATTATAAAACAGAGATTTCCTCAATAGCTTTTTTGGCGCCACCTAGCGGTTTCATTTTTCACAAAAGTACTTTTTACTGCACCGGCATCTTACCTTACTAATATTTTCAAAATCGACAATAAATGTAGATTTCCAAAAAAACTCGACTCTAGCACCACCTATCGAGTTCACATTTCTTAAAAATATTTCTCGTCGCACCAATACTGTAACTTTATAATCTCATCCAAATCGGAACGTAAGTACAGATTTTTTAAATTACTCACCTCTAGCGTCACCTAGCGTATTTATATTTCATAAAACTAGTTTTTATTACCATATTTCACCATACCTTTCTAATATTATCAATATCGGACCTTAAATACTACTTTTCTGAATATCTCGCCTCATGCGCCACCTAACAGATTAAAATATAGCCTATGTCCTGGCCACGGGTCCACGGAATATACTGTCCAAATCGGTTATAACAAAGAAAAAATTTCGTACAGAATTTTGTTGTAAATTGCATACTTTATTTTGGAAACTATTTTCCAATTCTAATTTTTTATACTCATGCTGTTTTACAATGAGTCCGAAAGAACAACAGGTATGTTGAGAAATGCCGTGTCATTACGGAAAGAGAATATGCCGTGTTTATAGTGACGCTGCAATAGGAAGAAAAATAAGTTATACCAGATCGCTACCGAGAAGCGATAAGAGGTGCTGTCTAAAATGAGTTAGTGCGTAGAGCTCGAAATGTTAGGCGGCCATAAAAGTGCCTGAAAAATCTACCTGAAGATATGGTAACTTACAGAATGTTTGAACGTCAGCAGACTTCCGGTGCATCCTTCTCTACCCGAACTTCTATGAATCAATGAAGATGTAGTTAGCATTTTGTTACCAGATTCGTCAAAGCTAGCTAATGAGTTGAGGGTGTACGAGGTAAGGGCGAAGTGTCTTTTGTCTTCTACATACATCGTGGCTCAGAAGTTTCCACGCTATCGGAATATGATATAATTTTTAAGAATGTCAAATTACTTATGAAATTTGGAAAGTAAAACTAAATGGAATTTGTTTGAAGTAACCACGAAACGCTAAAATGCTCCCTGGTCACAAATTTCACCAAATTTTGCCTTCCCAGACCTATTTCTGCAGACTTCTTAGAAGCCACGGGTTTAGGTAATTATTTCCTAGGGAAATCTATAACAAAAAATTTTCGAAAATACCATAAAATGAGTTCAAATGGTTATCAAATAGTGATGGTCTATTAACTGAAACCATCTTTTCAACTTAATGGAAAAAATTAAGATTACCTAAAAGCAGAACCAACGTTTTCCATTTACAATAATATAATAATTTGGCGCTTCCATCCCATAACTCGATGTTTGGCTGAACTTTTCCAACAATTTGTGGTCAGAAATACACTCGGAGATTTCCCATTGCCTGCCGAAAGCCAACCACTATTAAAAAGTAAAGCCTTCCTGTAATTTTTTAAGTTACTTAGCCCAGCCAGGATTAGAGCCCGGAACATTCTGAGTAAAGTAGAGAGTATTATAAAGATTCGATATATTTGTGTTCGGCAGTCGGATTACTATTGACAGCTCTCACTTTAAAAAACTCTAGGCAACTGCATGTACTTCTGATTTAAAACTAAGGCCAATAATAAAAAGTTCTTGAAATCCAATGCTGCATATCTCTTGCCAATAAATGTTGAGCGAAAATCACTTTTTACAATTATCTCGTCATACCAGTGGCATTGCATAACTCAGAAGCGTGGACAATAGCAACATCGGATATGGAGGCTCTTCGAGCGTTCGGATAAAAGAGTATGCGAAAGATGTGTGGACTATGTCACGCTACAGACTATGAAGTCTTATGGACATAGCTCAGTAAATTAGGAAATAGCGGCTGCTCCGAATAGTAAATTAAGTACTGAAAGATGAAACCATTCTAGAGCTGAAATTATTGAACGCGGTAGATGTTGTAGGTGGTATATATAGAGGAACACTCGCTCTGCTCTGGGACGCTCAATTGGATACAGACTTTATTCAATTGGCGTTCCAAATTAGTGCAGCTTACTAAGAACAAGGAACGACGTTCCAATAACAGACGGGCCTAACTAGCGGAACGGCCCGAATTTATATCCGTAAGGAGTGCCACTTCAGCAACATTCTCCAAAAGGTAATGGGGCTCGTTTTGTGCGTTTATAACAACAACTTCTTTGTGGTAGTAGAAATTAATAAAAGTAGTCATAGTAAAAACAGTGGTCGAAATTACTGTTATAAAATTAGTAAAAAAAGTGGTATAAAATAGTGAAAATTGTAGTAAAACTAGTAGTAGCATTAATAGAAATAGTGGTAGAAGTAAGCAAAAAATAATTGTGCAAATTCGTAGTACCATTCGTAAAAATAGTGGTAGAAATTAGCACAAATAGTGGTAGTAATTGGTAAAAATAGTAGTAGCAGTAGTAAAAATAGTGGTAGAAATGAGTAGTACCGTTATTAAAAATAGTGGTATGAATAAGTAAGGCCATTCTGGCGCGGCTTTCGTTACGCTATGAAAAAAATAACTGCCGCTAGCGAAGTTTTACTTAAAAAAAAAAAATAACCGGACTACAAATACAAATCTCCTCGATTGCTTACTACAAACAAATACACATAGATTAGTCTTTACATTTGGTGCCGAAATGCGAGCGGACGATATATCAATTCCAAAGCCGCCACATTGTACGCGCGCACCACCCCAGGCTAATACAACGCGAATTACGCATTTCTATGCGATCAGCACATAAATAATGCCAGTATCATGCAAAATACTGGCTACAAGATCTTTCCTCTATTTTCCAGCTCTACACAGACAGCTGCTGTATGTACGCAAATTAATCCTACGCTATGTATGTATGTGTGCGATGCAAAAAATGTTCGTCACATTTAATCGCTTAACTGCAATCAATGCGTAATATCTAAACCAAAGTATATTCGCTCAATCGCCGCTTAACTTCGCAATCTCATTTTGCTGATCCTGTTCAATGCGAAATATTTGCATTCCGCGCGCTGCACTTTAGATGCTACAGACGTGCACGAAAAGTGTGTTAAGCGCGTGTAGTATGCCATAAATTTTATATTTGTGATTGTATGGTTTTAATGACGAACTGAAATTTCTGCTTCGCATATAATTATATGCTCTATGTATGTATGTAAGTATTTAGGTATGAGCGACAACAAAAAAATGAAAGTAATCGATTTTTTTAACAGCAATAAGCAATCTGCGAACAGTCATTTAATTAAAAGACAGCTTGCTTGTCGGTCGTTGACTATAGATGGCAATAAATATGTATATTATATATGCTATGATACAATATAATTTACGTTTGCTTTTTTTGCTTCAATTTTTTATCTCTTTTATTGTTGACAAACATTTACTATATTTGGCGCACGTTGGTACAGTTCAATTTTTGTTTGGGTTACTATGTCAATGGCCAAACAGATTTTTATAAATATGCATGTACCTACTCTCGTTTTTTTTTTGTGGTTTACTTTTTTGTGCAACATTTGTGCAGAGCTTTGTTGGTTTGTTCGAATTTCGAATGACATTTAATGACATTTTCAATTTCGTTGATTTATTTGCCCATTTAAATTTGTTTAGTTGTTGTGTGCGTAGAGTTTTTTAAAGTGAATTGTATTTAAATATGTTTTGAGTTTTATTCAATTTCCGCTACTGTCCACATCAGAAATGGTTAGAGAATTTTCAATTTATTAATTTTTTCTAAATTAAATTTGTATCGTAGTATTAACCAAAAGTAATTCCAGCTCTCGAAGGGTGAATTTATTTGTTTAAAATCGTTAAATCACTTAAAATTAAGAGAAAATCAAGTATAACTCACAAGTCTTGCAATTTAAAAGTTCAAAAAAACCATATAAAAAGAGCGGCAATCAAATTATAAATCGTTTCACAAATAAAATTAAAATCATGAATGCGAGGGTTTTAAATTTTTGCTTCTTTTTTTTAAATACCTAAGTGTTGAGATATGGTAATACTTAGGTGAATAATTAAACTTGGCATTATCATTGCTTAGTTCGACATTTTTAATGCTAAGCGTACTCAGAACATTTTGCCATACGAGTGCTATTTGCATTGTCTACAGATACTTGAAATATCCATCTTGGTGGGGGAAAAAATAGAAAGAAATATTGAAAGTTTTCCTGCTGTTGTATGAAAAAACAGAGATGCTGTTCGTGAACCGATATTGCAAGATCGCCTATCACACCCTAAGATCGAGGCATATTTGGGTACTAGTTCCATCTGCATACATTTAGGTTAGGTTAGGTTGGAATGGCTAGAGAGAGAGACAGAGACACACTTAGATCAAGAATAGGCCTATATGATTCCAAATGCAATCCACGTTCCTCTACGATGCTAAGTCGCTCACCCGGGACCAAACCATTTCATTAACGTGATGAACTTTGACACTGCCCGCTATATCCGCAAAGTTTTGAGAAAAATGGTTTTCCAAGCATATGTGTAGAATTCTTGTGAGAGCCTAGTGGTTTCACAGAAGCGAGGGTGTGGGTATTTTAAGATGAATATGAATCTAATAAAAGCGTTTCTCGTGCAAAACATTTTCAAGTAAGTGGTTGCCTAATTTTTTTTTAAATAACCGGAAATGTAGTCATTCTTACATTAGAGCAACGCAATTGATAAATTTTTTTACTTCTTTGCCAAAAGTGCTTGGAAAACTCAGGGAAATCAATCGCAGAAAACGAGTAATTTTCCACGATGTCAATGCAAGTTCCACACATCAGCTCAAACAAAAAAGTTTCCCCAGTATTCAAAACATCTATTAGTTTCATTTTATTTGCACAGTTTAAAAAAATGCGCTCCTAATGTTTTTTGACGTTTAAAGAACCGGTTCTAGTATTCAAATCACATGGTTTGGAGGTACCTTAATTGGAGTGAAAAAAGTGTTTCAAAAATTACTTGGAATTCCTGAAAAAGTATAATACATTCAAAATTTAGTTTGTCTACCTTGCCACTTAAGTAGCTAAATACAAAAATACCCTAACTTTTCTTTAAGGCAATCTTCAGAAGATGGAACAGACGAAATATATAAAATTACAGATATTAGTTAAATCTTAGACTGGGTCTTACTCACGGAAATGTAAAAAAAATATTTAAAAAATTGATCAACTTATTCACATTGTTAATTTTTAGTAGTAGTTTATCACTCGATTTTTACATAATTTTATTAAGTAATGTAAGTTTTTTTTTTAATATACATTTCATAAAACGTTGTATAAATAGTTATTTTTTGACCTTCATAGGTGATCAGAACAATTTAACATATTTCCAAAATTTTAATACACCATTCTCTCCAGTGAGCCGTTCACCGTTGTGTTACACATATAAACTAATTTTGCGCCGCTATCTGAACAATCGACATAATACGTTAGGAATTCAATGACATAAAGTATAAAATATTTTATTTTCGATTTAATTCATAACTCTTGGCTTAATTCAGTCGATGTTGTTGTTAGTGTTCGCTTATTACTGACTTATTTTCCTTTTGCTCAGATTGTTGCATTAAAATGTTACACCTTCACAAAGGTGTTGAAAAACAATAGTGAATTTATATTCTCTGAAGTAGAGGAAAATAAATTAAATTTTATACAAATTTAATAAAAACTTTGATAAAAATTGAACATTTTACTGAAAGATTTTTTTTTTTTTTTGATGAAAAATATACTATTTTATATTTACAAAAATGCTGAAAAATTAAATGCTTTGGTTTTGGTTTTCAAATCAAAAATGCATGTTATTTTCTTTCGGTTGGTTTATTGGAAGTTTTGGTTGATAACTTTCAACGAGCACAAAAATTATATTGAAGCTGACACAACATCGAAACCTGTTTGTCTCCAAATTAAACTTGGCCCCCATCAAAATCATTAAAATGCAATACTAAGTATCTTGAAATTAATTTACTTTCTTGTAAATAAAATTAGCGTAACCCCGATCGTGTATGTTACTACTTTTTTAGGTCCAAACGGCTGAATGGATTTGAATTGGATTTTCACCAGTTAAAAAAGTTATAGTCAGTTAAATCCAAAAATTAAATCACATATTCCTATCGGGACTGGACAGATTTAGATAAGATTTGACACATATCAATTACCAAAGAATCAATTTTTTTGAAAGGAATTAACATCTTTTTGAGAAGGACGCCAAATATTTAATGTTAAATTATGTTAAACTAATAAATAAAATTTTCCAATATCAATATTAAAGTTTTAAGAAGCTTAATTTCAAAAATACTTTTGAGGGGGTTGCCACTTAGTTAAAAAATAATTAAAACTATAATAGGCTAAATGAAATATTGAAGTGTGGACCTCAAACGATGGTGATTTAAAAAAGCTTTACTTTGAAAATACTTTGAAGAGGCTTTTCAGCTGCTTAAAAAAGTAAATTAAATTAAATTACTGTTATAAATAAAACGAAGAAGAAAAAATGAATTTAAAGTGATAACATTTCGCAAAATTATTTATTTCCCTTTTTGTTACATTCGAATTCATAACGCTAAACCGTGTGGCGTGCGAGCAAAATCGCGGATTTGTAGGGGATTGAAAGTGAAGCTGAGTTATAGAACAAAACAAGTTCTAAATTTTTTGACAGTCCACTGTATGAATAATTTGAATGAGTCTTTAATACCCCACTTTAAGGTTGATGGCCGCAAAATTATTCAGTAGTTGAATAATGAAAATTAGAGATTTAATTTATGTAGTATTATAAATATTTTTGATGCAAAGCTTAAATCTAATCTATCAATTTAGACAAATTACCGTTTCTATGATACATAAATATTATATAATAATTTTTTGAAACCTGAAGTTGATTGCTTACTCGTTATGCCTTTTTAGTTAATTAGCAATATAAGCAAATGAAATTTTCCCAAAAAAAACACTCGACGCAAAAATAATATGCAAATATAGCAGGAAAAAACATTAAAATATGTACCGTGGGATTTTTCAATTTATGTTATTACATCTGCCACTTCGACATGAAAACAACAACAAAATTAACTACTATGTATGGGAATTTAAAATTTGCTAACTGAAATTTTCAACTAAACGATACAATTAAGTGTTCATTCCAGTCAAACAGAAAACGCCTAAAACGGAAACTATTTCCACTTTATTAATGAACATAAAATGCCAGCAATGAAAAATACTAAAAGCCTTTGTTGCAAAAAATTCCAAAATAAATGAAACACTTTATACTAATTAATGAAAGTATTCATAAAAGAAAAACAACAAACGCAAATATATTTTAAAGGTCAAAAGTTGTAAATGAATTTTTTACAGCTGAAATTAATTGTTTTCGCCGAAATGTGTCAGAAGGCCAAAAAATGGAAAATGCAAAATAGCAAAATGTAAGGTGAGCATGTAATCAGAGTGACAAAGGTCTTTGGGTCATTGAAATTTGTTATACTATGAAAAGCGAGAATAAAACTATGGGCATGATATTGAGAGAGGTCAAGTTAAAAATTTGCAGGAAAATTTGGCATTTAACTCACAAATCAAGAGATCAAAGAAAGTTTTGAGAAGCTGTTTAAAATAAATGTATATTAACTACAAAAGTCACTCTGATTACAGCAAAATGAAAACATCTAACTGCAAAATAAACGCTATAACAGACTTCAACAATGATCACAAAAAATAAAGTTTAATATGCAAAATTCATTTAAGTTCGCCTTTGAATAAAGTAACTAAATTTTAATTGGCGAACGGGTAATAGTTTACTTTGAAGGTTGGCGTAATAAAGTTTTTCTTGAATGAAGAAGAATGAGCTTTAGTTTAGTTTTAGTGATTTCATTGGTGGTGCAAGGTGGTGCTCTAGTTACATGAAGTAAATTAAAAAAAAGCAAGAATAGAGAGGAAAGATAATTTTTCTTGCTTTTACCTTTCGCTAATTTAGTAGTCTTTTGATATTTTCATGTAGTAGTGATGATTTAAGTGAGCACTAAAATATAAAAAGTTTTTTCAGACTTTTTCAACCAAGATGAAATTTATATCTAATTAACCTCTTATCACTTTTTCATAGGTTCGGAGATTTCGGGTAGCTATAACCAGGCACTTAACACAGGGAACGAAAATAATGATTATTTTTACATTCTCTTTGAAAAACAGTTAAAAGCTTCCAAATATCGAAGAAAAGTTTTGAATATATGTTTGTACATTTATATTTTTTCATGCCCTTTATAAATCTGATATGATTTTGAAAATTATCTGTAAAACTTATAAATAATAATCATTTTTAGATTTTTATAGGTCTCTCTGAAAATGATATATATCAGCTATACATTTTGTAGATATGGAGATATACTTTTTTGAAGCGATTTTTTCAAGTGTAAGGTTTCGCTAGGAAATATAAACCTTTTTTGCAAATCGTTATTTTCTGATTAAAAATAATTTTTATTATATGAATTTTATTTTATTATTTTTAATTTGTAAGAATTTTTTTCAGTTTTATTTTTTTAAATCAAAACTAATCACTATTTTTTGAGTTATATTTTTTTGATCGAAAACTCAGTTCTTGAGCGTTATATTATCTATCAGAAATTTTTTTTTAATAATTTTCAATTTTTTTTTTTTTTTTTTGGTTTTTTGAGAGATCGAAACCTCACACCCTTTTTCTAAAAAGTTTTTGGTGGTAAATTTCCTCTTTTTTAATATGTAAATTTTTATTATTAATCAAAAGTTTTGTTAATAGATTGTTGTAAGTTTGGAAGGCATATGTTGACAAGGGAGTATCAAAAAAAAAAATACCTCTAAACCGTTGCTAAAAATGCGTTCGATCTGCTTTAAAAAAAATAAAACTCAAAACAAAATTTTGTCTCTGAGCGATAATAAAACGCCCAAAAATTGAGTTTTTTTGAGTCGATCAAAAAAAAAAATAAAGCTGAAAAATAATGATACCACTTGATGAAAAAATAATTCACATAAAAAATGATTAGTTTTTGAAAAAAAAAAAAAAGAAAAAAGTGAAAAAATAACACTTTAGAAAAATATTTTATTTTTGTTCAAAAGGGCGTAACTAGATACATAGTGATTAGTTTAGCAAAATTACTGTTTAGCAGAATTACTGAACAAAAAATTAAAACTCATAAATGTGCTATTATTATTGATTGCAAACTTTGAAATCTTAAAAATATTGATTAAAGATCAATTGTTTTGATGGAGTCCATATTGGTTTTGGCCCCAGGAAGATTTTGAGCTAAGAACCATACTAACGTTATTAAAACGTTAAAAACCAGATATTTTCGAGCTCAGTAGATTATAAAGCAAAATGTGTCGCATTCAGTTCAATAATTATTCAAAGAAGACAATAAGAAGTTATTTCTAATGTTTTGGCCGAGTAATATTCCATGGAAATCGGCTTCGTTGAAAGGGATGATACAATTCCTGCTTTTAACAAAAAGTGTTCGTAGGATGGAGCAAATATCTTAAAACATAGAAAATACTGTCCAAACTATAAATAAGAATTGGACTTAACCAGAAAAAAAATTTTGGAGAGCAGTACGAATTATATGGCCACATAAATTTGCCGAACATTTTTTTTTAGCGCTAAATCAGTTTTTTCCAGAGATACGAGTTTAATACATGATTGAATATAAACTAAATGAAAACAAATATTGTAATTTTTTAAAACAAAAATTAATTATATTATTAATTGGCAAAGAAGGTCGAATGTTTGAAAAATTTTCACTTATTTAACTTCTAGTTATACGACTAATGTTTTCTGTTCACAACTTTATATCAATTTAATTTATATCAAATTTTCCATAGCATATACTCTTTAGTTAATTACAAATGAAATGAGGCGTTCCGGAAATAAATTGTTTTAGTCATACCTACAAGGATATTCCATTTCTAACGGATATTTGAACAAGTGGTTTCCTCTTCCAATATAGCAACTGCTAGATTTATGTCAATTGAATATTTTGGTCATCATCCAGTGACATCTCGACTAGAAGTATCATAACTCGTTGCGGAATTGCAAATACTTGTGCTTGAAGTACTGATCATATTCTCTGAGAGAAACATGAGGCCTGCCTCAATTGTCTTTGAAATAAGGAACACATTTTTACCCAGTGTTAGTTTTAGAGTCAGAGGATACGCCCTAATGACAGCCCCAAATTTTCCCAAAGGTCTATTTGCATTGTCAAAGCTATCAAACGCTTGGAGTTTCTATTCTCAGCTTGAGACGTTCATGAAACTTTTTACTTTCGTTGCTACTCTTAGAGAGTTAACTTCGTGACACGCATTTAACTGTGAGTGGAATGAAACCGTCTAACCTTTCCCTTCTAGTGAATTGCACAAAAATAAATTTGGGTGAGTTAGCGGAAAGCCCATTGCTATCGCATCAGGTGTCAATGACATTTAGTAAAATTATCTAATTTCTGACTTAGAACCAATTGTTTAGAAGTGTTAAAAATTACATTAGTCTTCAAATCTTTTTCTTCCTTTAAAAAATAATTAAGCATCTACTGAACATTATCTGCAAAACTAAATGATTATTTCTAAAGCATCGCATTGTTTCACACAAAGTGATATAGATGTATGTGCAAAAACTAACAGAAAAACTTACTAAAAATAGCTCATTTGACATGAAACATTCTTGAATGAAATTTGTCAGAAGTTATTCTACGCTTTGCTGTGGCGATTCACATTGCTCCGTATAAATTTTACCCAATGCAAAGGCATGATAATACAATCGTTAGAAATTGTTGTTGTTGGCTTATTGATGCTAATTTTTTTATTTTGCATATGTTTGTATTTGCTTCTTGATTGCCAACAACATCCAAACAAACAGTCATGTCAGAAGCAATCGTGATAGGCCAACGTAATTGACGTTTGAAGCTAACCTTTTAATATCTCAAATGTGAAAATGCTACTCCATGTACTTCGATACAACACACATGCTTTGCTGGTGTCTTCTTCACTTGAACGTGGGAAATAAATGTTTGTGAATTTTAGTATTCAGTTGTATAAATCACACAAAAATTTGCATATATATGTAAGTGTAGATTATCATTTTGGAGCTAAAGTTAAGCGCAACGACATCCAAGTTGGGTGGATAAGATATTAGTATTATCATATAAGATCCTTAATTTTCATACCATTCATGAACATGAAATGGTATTACAACTTTGATCATATGGTTTTAAGTATAAAAGAAGAGGATATAGTACCTAGCATTCCCAAATGATCAGAGGGAAGCTCAATGCCGCATTACTGGGCAAAAATCGAGAAATTTATTGCCTGCAATCTGAAAGAGATTGGTATTTTCGTAAAAGTTTAATATACAATTTTTTAATAAAACCCTGCTCATATTATAAACGTAAATGGTTGTATGTGTATTGGCACGAAAATGGCCAGGATTTCAGAATTAACATGCAGGGAATAGTTTAAAGAGAATTACCAACTGTTAAAAAATGTATAGGCAATTACATAAGAAGTTAAATTGCGCATTTCTATCTAGACAAATTAGGATAAGATTTGGCAGATATATAGGCCGTTATAGGAGTTACCACAGACAAATTTTTTTTACGGGGAATTGCCACCTTTTTAAAATGTTCAAATCACCGAAAATAATCAGTGAAATCAAATATTGCAATATGGGTATCAAACCAAAGGAATTATAAGAATGCTTCATTTCAAAAATATTTTAAAAGAAAGTTCTTGCCTGTTTAAGGGTAAATTAAATTAATAATTCAAATTAAAGTATTAAGAAAGCCTAATTTCAAAAATATAAATATTTGCAGGTTTGCCTCGAAAATTTTGTCAGAATTTCTACATCACAGACAATTTTGTTTACAAAACCCGTTTATTTCTATATACGCGCAATCATGTTTATTCTTTCCAAAGTATTTAACAATTTTAGTGTGTATACTTTCTAACATGTATACCAACGTGTTTCCTCTCATTTCTATAAATCTGGTGCGACGTCACAGCCAACT
Source organism: Anomoia purmunda (assembly GCA_951828415.1). NCBI lineage: Eukaryota > Metazoa > Arthropoda > Insecta > Diptera > Tephritidae > Anomoia > Anomoia purmunda. Next base: position 126,899,962 of record OX639994.1, read on the forward strand.
TACTCTCCGAATTTCAGAGCAATCAGTGCAATCTGGTATTCTTGCGATGAACGCGAAACTTGACTCATATACTCTTTTTTCGCCAGTACGAACCAAGAAGGAAAGAATAAAAGAATCTGCCTTACGCGAACCGCTAATCCTCTATTTGTCGATTTGGTAGGATCCACTAAATCGCTGGCGAAATAAAAGTGTTTTTGTTTTATGCGAGCATTAGGCAAATTCATTTAGATACCAAAACAAATGTTGATTCATACAGCTAGCTATGTATTAGGTGACATCTATGTAAGCCTTTGGGAAACAAGCACAGGAGTGCGCTTGAAATCTAGATGGCAAGTGTCGCGTGCTTGGGATCAACTGTCTCTATTGAGCTTAATGGCAGAGGTATGCACTTCAGTTTTTTCAAAAAATGCCACTTTACACGTGTCATCAATGTGAATGTTGTAAAACAAGTTCCTCGAGAAATTTTCCAATGCGAAACTTTAAAAATTATGATTTTGTTAGCGATAAAAAATATTAATTATTCAATGGTGTAACAGTAGAGTTTTAATTTCTTTTTAACAACTGTTTGTTTAATCCAAAAATAGTCAAGTGCAACTTAAGAATATTTTCCGAGATGTATTGACCTATATTTTTTAACATTCAAAATTCTGCATTTCAATTTTGAAGCCTTGTTCGTAAGAACTCCTAAATGACTGCCGTTTCCTTCGATTGACATTTTACGCCATGAAATAATTAATTAGAGTAAACGAATTTAATATTGAATTATATATTTCATAATTTAAATCGAAGCTGTATTGGTGGGTATTTGCCCGCACATCCGATCAATGGGATCAAGCATTTTGACGAAGTTAAAGTATTGGCCTGGATTGCTCTTCGTTCAGTGCCTTGTTGGAACCAAATAAAGCAAAAGAGGAATAAAATAATTGTACATCGTGGGAGCTGTGAATACGTGGATCGAAAACTATGTGTCTTCGGGCATGATAAGATTTTAGCTAATAATAAATTTGTCATATTTTAGACAGTTCCTTTGCATTTATTTTAATTTTATTTTATACCTTGTGTCGCATTAAATAAACTGGTGTACCTAGGTAAAAAGTATTAGAACTTTTTAAAAATTTGTGTATTCGTTTTATATCTGCCAGGTTCAAATGAATGAGAATAAATATAACAGTAAAGGATTGCTTTTGATTCTGTTTCTATCAACCGAAATTTTAATCTTATCATCATCTTAAATGTACCTAGTTTGGGAGATCATTTAATAAAAGTTGCATTAGAATATTAAAAATCTCTATGGAATATTAGGACTTCATGATCTATATAAAAACAAAAAATAATAAAATCAAACAATTTGTTTTATTAACATCCACTATCTATGTTAATTAGTTTTCGCCAATTCCTCTTCAAATCCTACAAATTCACTTTTAATATTCTTTTCACCTTTGAAACAAAAAAAATCCGGTCTCACGAAAAATAATAAAGCTAATTTTTATTTGCTTAAAAATAAAAATAAAAATCTAAGTGCAACATTGCATGTAGACATCCATGTGATTTCAAAATTTAGTATCAACAGCAATGTTTTATTTATCGTTAAATTTGCATACTCACTGTGAGGACTACCAGCACCGTGCAGACAGTTTCATTACGCTTAATTAGAAAGCAACTGTGTCATTTTTTAACTAATTAAATGCAAATATCGTGTAGTGCCAAAATGACACCTCTCAGCCGTCGCTAATGCTTGAGAGAGCACTTAGTCATTGTTGCTATTAAATGCACTTTATCTAAGTATCTAAGATGCAAATTTTCATATATGCCATTAAAACCTTATAGTGCTTTCGAACAGCCAATGAGTCGCACCCCGAAAAAATCGAAGTTGACAAACAAGCGTCGCGTCGCGTCGCGCACGACACGATTACTCGCAGCGTTGAACTTGAACAGCGATTTCAACACCTGGCCATAAGGGGCGGCGCGCGCAATAGGCCTATTTGCTTGATGACATTTTCATTGTTGTTTGCAAAATGTTGTTGTGCTCCTTTTGTTTTTGTTTTTTTGTCAGCATTTTATGTTGCTAATTTATGCGGTCGCTACAACAAACGGCATGAAATTAAAACTTCTAAGGCGATTTCTGTCTTGGTTGTCGTCAATGCTTAGACTCAGCTACGATCGTAGTAAGAAGTCAGTGTAGAGTTGTTGCTTGAATCTAAAAGTGAGTAAGAGATTGCAGCTGATGCTGAAACAAAGTGCTAAATTGAGGCTCAGCCAAAAGCCGACCGCTTTGATAGCTGCGTCTGTGTTTATAGTTTTACTTGTTTTTTTTTTTTTGTTTTGAAATTCTTTTAGCGGCTGCACCCTTTTTAATTGCCAGCCTATGTTTCATGTTCTATAGGCTTGTTCTTGCAATGCTTTAGGCGCTTGAGTGTTCTCATTTTTGCACAATTTTTCAAATCATGCAAACCAATCTGCTACATTCAATTAGAATGCGAACAAGACAAAGATCAATCGGATAGTGTCACAAACGCAAAGGCATGTTGATTGCACACCAAATAAGGACTATATATAGCAAATGGTGTAAAACTGTACTAGGTAATTATAAAAATTAAAAATCAAAAACAAATGCTGCACATTAGTGCGGAATCGTACAATGGAGAGAATTTCAATCAAAAAAGTAGTCGCAGTACTCAAAAAATGTTGTGTCTTAAAAGCCGTATACATTTCGCTATTCGTTAGCGAACGGCGAATCGATGAAGCATCTGGTATAAATTAGCATAAACATAGTTTTTGTTTTTGTTTCCAATGTAATGTTCTCGCATCACAAACGACGGATGTATACCAAAAGTCCCAGCTCAGCTTAAAACTGGTGTAACATCTGTAGCATTGAATGTAACGAGTTCGACCAGTTTATTGAGGTATCAGACACCGCGAGCAGAGAAGTGCCGAATCGAATGCAGCTTATGTAAAGAAAAGTAGACCAACCGACACCGTTAGAAAATCAGCAGCTTTACTAGTAGGTGTTTATAATGAAGGGAGTAAATTTTAAAAACTTAGGTCGGTACTCTCAGAACGGAGTTCGTTGGTGGGCTGCAGTGGCGAGAAGGGAAGAGAGGAGACTTATCTAAGGATAAGTTGAGGCTACTTATACTTTGTTTTACAGGTCACTGCAGACTGGAAAGCCATTTGCACAAGCTCGGTAAATGGTCGTTGTTTTGCTTATGCGACTCTGCACCGGGGTCTCGGGAAGGCGGTAGAGGTATCTGAGATCATAAGCCCCGAACAGGAACTCATACGCTCACTACCACCAACCAGCGTCTTAGAATTAATAAAAGCATTAGGGGCAAGTCAAGGTATTATAAAGAACACAAGACAACATAAACCACAAGGTCGAAGTGCAAAGGTTAATATTAATATTTATCTGTCACTATCGAAGAGAAGAGAAAATATAGGGCACCCTTTGCATCTCCTTAAATCCAGCCCGTGTAGTTTCATGTAAATCACTTGAATTCACTTTAACTAACTCTTTCAGGATTTTCCCGGAAATCTCATTATGGTTCTGCAAATATCTGAACAGCTGTATAGGAGATGTTCCACCGTTTCTTCCGCACCTGGTGAATTTCAGCTGCGGCAATAGGCGTTGTGTTCCAATCTCATTCGGGCAGTCTGAGTATCCAGTGCTCAGTGCCTTATGAAAAGAGCTTTTAGCCTTAAAATTTTCGTTCAATTCAGCTTCATGAGATAAGAAAACCGTTTGTCAATGAAAGAGGACTGTTTTAGAAGATTCATCCTTTGATGATACTAAAGGCACAATAGCCTCTATAGCCCCTGAGATATCTAGAGCGAAACAGTTTGTAGCCAGCTCATCGGCCCTTTCGTTATTGTTAGTGTTAGAGCGCCGCGGCAACCATATCAGGGTGATGCTGTACAAACGAGCTAAGGCTCTCTGAAAACAAGCTATACTAGATCTATGTCACTCTGATGCCAAAAGAGTTCCGCAAGCCTCCCATAAGGCAAAAGCCTATGACTTAAAAACACTCGTAGAATACGGAAGCCGCATAGGTGCCTATATTTTAGGGTCCGTTGAATAGATTCAGCACCTCTACTCCACTAACCATTTTTGACCCATCCGTGAAACCAGATACTGCGAAGCGCTCTATGAATAAGAGATTCCTCCACTCCCTTCAAAACTGGAACAGGGTACTGAAATTTGTGGATAGTGAAATTTCTGGCCGTATATTGTCAGATTTTTTTGTGAATTTTTGGATCGCTCATGGACTTCAATGATACCATAGATAAATGCATGATCTTTCCAGAGTCCTAATTCTCCTAGTCTTAACCTTGTCAAACCCTTGATGTAAAGATCTACCGGAGATAAATCACGTTTAAGGTCTACGTTGGACACAATCTGAACCAGTGACACAGGCTATCAGCTTTACCCTGCTTAGTGTCGTTGGGATATAGTTCACTTCAACGGCTTTCTACCAAAGTAGCAAACCGTAGAATGTGTATAACTGGACCATAACAGCAGACCATAACTTCTTTTCAACTATATTTTGCATTGTACATTCTAGATTCGTCTACTTAGAGCATTGGCGCATCCAAAGAAGTCTTAAAAGTGTAATTTTATCTACGAATTAATTTACTTGTTTTATTACAATTCTTGTTAACCAATTTCTGTTCTACTACTTTTGAACATTGAGCTCATCTTGCGCATATAGGATTTTTTAATGTTTGAATTCCTTGTGTTATTTTTCTAAACAAAGTGCCAGCTATGTACCTTAAAAAAATATATTCTATCCTTCCCTCTACTAATCGATTTTCTTTAAATTTAAAAACAAAAAACTTTCATTCATTCCCTAACTTTCGAGTCTAGCCCGAAATCCTATTGGATATATTTTTTTGAATTTTTAGAAATCAATTTTATAACAGGGAGGCCCATCTAAATTTGTACAAAATGTGAAAAAATTGGGAAATGTAAAAATGTATTTAAATTTGTAAATATATAAAATTAAAGCGGATATTATCGAAAGCGCATTTACAGTTTTCTTTTGTGATACACAATGGCGGACAATAAAATAGGGACACAAAATTTTTACAAGTTTTGACTATTTTTCTTTTGTTTGTTAAATGTTTATTAATTTTTTTATAAAAGTATAGCTCATTACATAACCAGAACCGTACAAATCCACATTTCAAACTTTGTAGAAAAATAGGAAAATTCAATAAAAATACATACAATTTTTAAAAAAATTCTAAGTATGCAGTAATATTGCTCTCTTTCTCTCCCTCTTCACATTATATCTTTCTTCTCAACCATGTAACGAAATAAGCTTTAAAAAATTTACTCTCCATTTGCGAGTTGCACTTCAAAAAGCAACCGCAAAATGCAGATTTTAAAACTAATTTTAAAATTCATAAAAATTAGTAATTGCATATCAAAAAGTTTTTGTTTTCGTTAAATGACTAAATTCACATTTACTAAATACTGTGGCCCGAGCCAGTGCTACGAGCATTATTCAAAAGGAAAATATAACAAAAAAAATTTAATTTTGTACATAAATATCTCGTGTCAAGGTGTATTTAAGATGGGAGATAGTTACCACCTGTTTGAAACGTCAAATTGCCTAAAATTATACTCAAATTATGTGAAATATTAAAATAATATTAAAAAGCGGTTCGTCTCGGAAGGTAGATTAATAGCTAACTTTTAAGAGGGTTGCTACCTGTTCGAAAACTTGAACTTAAATAAAATATATACAAGTTATTTGAAATATTAGAATATGGGTGTCAAACGGTTCATCTCGGCGAGGTTCATACATTTATTTCAGAGAGGGATGCCGCCTGTTTGAAACGTCAAATTTTATTAAATTATACACAAGTTATATGAAATATTTAAATAATAATATTGAAAAGCGATTCGTCTTGGAAGGTAGATTTACAGCTAAATTTTAAGGGGGATGCCACCTGTTTGAAACGTCAAATTTTATTAAATTATACACGAGTTATATGAAATATTAAAATAATGTTAAAAAGCGATTCAGCTCGGAAAGAAGATACATAGCTAACTTTTATGAGGGTTGCCACCTGTTTGAAAATTCGAAATGAATGAAATTATACGCAAGCTATATGAAATTTTATAATACGGGTATCAAATGAACCGTTTGGCGAGATTCATGCATATATTTTGTAGAGGGATGCCACTTATTTGAAATGTCCAATTTTATTAAATTATGTACAAGTTATGCGAAATATTAAAATAATGTTAAAAGGGGGTTGGTGTCGGAGAGAATATTCGTAGCTAACATTAATAAGGGTTGTTACTTGTTTGAAAAATCAAATTTAATTTAATTATGCACAAAGTTATAAACTTACTTTATTATATAAAATTAATTTGTTTTCCGCCCTACATGTGGGTGTTTTAATTTCAATACGGGTACACTTATATCTTCCGCATAAATGTTTAAGAAATTTATTAATATTTTATTTTTAGCCATTTCATATGCTTTTAACTTTTACTTCCGACAGTATAGTTGTTTTTGCAACGAATTTTTCCAAAAATGACTCTGACCGAATTTATTTTCATAGAAATCTTTGAATATTTCCATACAATTTGTAATACATGAGTCAAATTGATACTGGAATAGTCACAAACAACTAAATTGTGAGTAAATTCTAGTCGCACAACATTTTCGCCACATCAACATCAAGGTATTGCGAAACACACACGCGTTAATCTCGATATCCATCAGGGACTGCGTTCAAAAACTCCATAGCATAAATTTTCAATGTAATGTACTTTTGTCTAAGCTGCTGTGTACTCTTAAACAAAAGTGCATACATACACAGAAACAACAACAACAACAAATCGCAATTGCCATCGTAGCCTTCAACGCATGTAAAGCACGCATGCAACTAGTGGGCCTTACTTATTTGAACGCACCTAGAAATTTAAGGCACGCAGACCAAAGTTAGAGCCAGTGGCAATAAAAACACTTCCACCAACACTTGCAACAAATGAAGTGACATTTTTCTTTTTCGTGTTATATATATTTTTATGATCATTTTTTGTTTCTTGTGGCGCCCGAGTTTTAGTTTGGAATTTTCTAACGCTTGAAAAATTTGGACTTCTACAATTTAAATCTATTAAGCACGCACTTTTGTGGAAAAGCTTAGTTAATATGGTGCAAAAAATGGGAAATTCAAAACAGCAAAAATAACGGATATTAGTGTTAAATAAACAGCAAGAAAATCATTCAGTTTCTTGATAGTCTACACCCCTACATATGTAGATGTGTTTCGAAAATAAATAAATAAATAATGCATGATCGTAAAGTGATCGTGTTGTTGTTGTTGTTCGTGTTGTTGATATGTTTTTCGTGTGCATATCTAATGCGAGTATTTATTTATAGGAATATTTAATTTGATTTGCGAAACAGTTACTGCATTTACATTACAACTACAACTACGCATTTTTGAAAGGTGTGAAAAATTCGTGGAAATTGTTTGCTTACAAATCGCAGATACCAAGCCATTGCCACTCACCCACTAAGTTAAATAACAAAAAAAAAAAACGAAAAATGAGTTTGTGTCTTAAGTCTTTCAGTGTTGAAATAGCAAGTGCATAGTAATCGTAAAAATCATGCGGTTTTTATAAAGCAATCAAAGTAAAAACGAAATTATTTCAGCTCAATATTTTAAACCATTTCGTTTCTGGCTGTGCAGATACAAATTTTGCAAACGATTTTCAACCCACTTTCCCATTAGCTAGAATATTGAAATTTTCAGCATAGTGGCTACATTGTTCCACTTCATTGACATCCAAATTACTTGGTACTTAGTTACAATGTAAGAGATAATTGTAAAAAAAATTTGGAACATTTTCTTGCTTTCGTGCGAATTGAAAAATTTGTATCATCCCATGCAGTTGTTTTATGAAAATATCCAAATATTCGATTGGTAGAATACGCGCTACAGGGCAAAAAGTAGTCATTTATAGCACATGTAACCGGTACCAATTTTTTATGCATATCGAGTATATACAACCGAGTATATACAGTATATACAGTCTTTACCGATTCCATAAACAAATAAAGAGGAATAGTGAGAGAGATCATAGACTGGCTTCGAAACTGGAAACACTGCTGATGATGTACCAATGTTCAAATTTTTGTTTCTGCTTATTTTTAGAACTAGTCCAGAAATGATCCCGATAGGTAAAATGCATACCTGTTTTATCTCACAAAAAAGTCGAGTCATGCCCCAAAATTGTAACACGAACTTCAAACAATCACTATCATGCCGTAAAAGAAGTTTTATTTCACTACTATTTTCCCATTAGAATTGAAAGGTTTATTATTATTTAAAACTTCTACCAAAATAAAAATATCAAGACTTACGTGAGCATCGAAAATCTCATTATTATAATTTCATTGAAAATTTTTTTTAATATTTTTGTTCAGACGAAGGCGAATCCATACAAAGTGGTGTTACAAATACAACTACAAAATTCCTATGTATTTTGTTTTTGTTTCTGCGTAAGAGTTGTCAAAATTTGAATACATTTTGTTTTTGCTTTTATGGCTTTTGAAAGCTCATACGCAAAAGCAAAAACAAAATACATGTAGGTGAAAAAAAAAACAATCAAAGCAGCTGCTCGTATGCCATCACCTTCTATAAATTCCCCTTGGTTCAGACCTTTAAGGCTGTCTTATCATCTGGGGTGGCTTTTAACAAAATATTTAAAATACAGTTTTGTATTTATAGAAAAAAAAACCATTTTTTAAAGTAGTTTTCACTCAGTCCAGCTCACTTGAAACTTAATATTTGTCTGAAATACTTTGGCGGAATCCTGAAAACATATTCCATAGTATATTGGTAGTGAAAAGCCAGCCACTTTTTAGGTGAGACACTAAGATTGATAGAAATTTTACTCAGATTTCATATTAAGGTTTAGTAATGCATAGATTTTCAATATTTAAGCTAACAATAAATACAAATGCATATTATTATATTTGTACACACATAAGAGTTTATATTGCGAAACGAATTTTTTTGGCTGTTTTGGTTAATCTATAACTTCCTAGATATTAAATTTCATTGAGAAGCGGCGCAAGCTGGTCGACCTTTTTTAGCAAACACTGTTTTGCAAATATGTTTTCAAGCCAGAAAGTGTAGAAAATGATATTTCGCAAGAAGCTTTGTATAAATTTTGAAAAGTTCAAATTTTACCCATATGGCTTTTGAAATTCTTACTTGGGTTGCTTTTGAAATCCTATAATTGAAAGTAGAGTAATTTTACCGTTCTGCTTTTTATGTTGAACCAATCGTGCGGCGACATACGTATGACGAGTTAACGTATTCAATGCCACGCCGAAAGTTATTTCGTTTTTCATAAAAAATTGAAGAAAAAACGTTAGTAACTTTCAGAATCTGCTGAATGTACTGGGAGGTCAATAATAAAAAAAATGTTATAACTTTTACGAAAAGAATTAAATTAAAAATTAAAATGGCAAAAAAAACATAGTTTTTTAAGTGTTTAAAAAACTAGCGGAGTCGCAAGAAAATATATAAAATTTAAACGATTTCGAAAAAAAATTAATAGCTATAACTTTCAAAAATATTTCAAGCTTCGAAAAATCGTCGAACATATTTTTTTATACCGCAGTGAATCAGATGAAATTAATTTCACAAAAATGGTGACCAACTTGACAAATTTTTACTCAGCTGTTAAAATTTTGCTGGGAATCCTTTAAACTCTTATCGTGAGATGAAACACCCACCATATATGGAATTTTTTTTGATTATTTATTATTCTTTATTGCATTTGAATTAATTGCTTACTAAAAAAAACCTTCAAAAAAATTCCCATTCAATTTGAATTTAATAGAGTGCATATTTAAAATGTTCCGGGGTTTTTCTATATACATACGTCAACATTGGCGCATCCATGTGAAGAAAGGGTTTGGTTTTGGAGTTCAAACCCCTACCAAAACCATAAAAATATAGTGTCATCGGGAAATTAATTTTTTTTTTAATAAACTAGCCTAAAATCCGCTGGATGGTGGTTAAAATGTGATTAAAATTGCATTAATGTCGAAAAATCAACATCTATTTGTAGATACTTGAAACTGGCATTTTATTGCACTAAAATTGAATGAACTAAATAATTGTAAATGACATTGCAAAGTTTATAGAAAACTTTCCGCATAGACAATGAGCATAGATTAAGTTAATGAGCTAGTTAACAAATTTGGGACTTACTATCGCTTCAGAGCAATGTCTTTTTCATTGCGCAAATAAAATAAATATTTGAAAAGTATGAAGAATACTTGTCTGTGTAAACTATAAATATTTAACAGATAAACGACTATCGACAAGGCATATATCATACCACATTTGAAAGCAGAAAATGAGTTTATAGTAGGTACTCCTTTTTGTATAAGTTTGTTGAACTAATTATAACTTGTAAAACAAATTTATTGTTTGAAATATTGAAATTGTATGTTAAGCCCCAGTGAATTTTTTAGTTCCTTATTCAAGTTTATAGTTATGCTAGAATTGCCGGCAAGCAGCACATTACGAGTACTACTTTAAGTAAACTGGCAAACGCATACTCAACAGTTAAATAGAATGTACAACTGGCCTTGTATTCTACTACTAGCCATGTGCTTCCTTGTATCGCCTCTCAGAATACAACAACGCACTGCTATTCAAATGTCATAATCGTATCAGTTATTGAAAAATTAACTATGAAAAGAGTTTCCTATAACCGAGTGAAATATACCGCTCGATTTACTTTTTCACCGAATATTAAATTCTGATGCAAAATTAGGAAAATTTAAGTGAATTTCTGATTTTAATTTCAAGGTACTTATTTCATAGTTATATTTTATAGTCATTAAATAATAGTTATATCTGATTTCTATTTTATAAAATAGAAAACGAAAACTATTATTGCAAATTCTTACTTCATAAATCTGAAAATAATAGTTTTTTCTGCTTTTAATTTTATTCGTCTAATGATAACAGCGCTCGTATATTTTAAGCATAAAAGTTAGCAATAAAAATCCATTGGTGAATTTTAGTAAATCAAAATTGACAATGAAACTCAGTTGGCAATTTTTATTTTCTCAAATCATATATATAAATAATTAGGTACTTTTATATTTAAAGTTTTTTTTTTAATAAAATACTGAAATTTTTTATTTCTTTGGGAAAGCCCAAGGTAGAAGACATTATTGCTCCTTTTCACAATATTTTTCTTTTCCTTTTGAAAACTCATGTTAGTGTACGAAGTTATAAAAGCTTGGAGCGAGGAATAAATATTTCCATTGTGTTGGAAAGAGTAATATCATTGATTTTTAATGATTTACTGTTTACCTGCAAGTTCGCAGCTTAAGTCTTTTGTTTGTAACAGTTTATATGAACCTTGTAAACAAAAAATACATGGCATGGCTGATTTTTATTCTAGGCTTCTAATTCTCATTGAAAATAATTTGATAGTGTTCGAAAAATGATTTTGAACTAAAACTTCTTTTACATTTTTTGCATCGTGTAACGGAAGACGCGTCGAAATCGCTTTACTAATTTCTACCACTATTTTTATTAATCTCAACCACTACTTTGACTAATTCTACTACTAATTTCTACCTCCTAATTAACTAATTTCTACCACTATTTTTTTCTAATTTCTTCTACTATTTGTACTAGTTTCTACCACTATTTTTACTAATTTCTACTATTACTTTTTACTCATTTCTTTTACTTATTTTACCACTTTCTATCACTATTTTTACTATTTTCCATCACTACTTTTACTTACTTCTACCACTATTTCTACTATTTTCTACCACTATTTTTTAATTTCTACCTCTATTTTGACCAATGCTACTACTTATTTTTGCCACTATTTTTACTGATTTTTACCACTATTTGTACCAATTTCTACCACTATTTTTACAAATTTCTACTACTACTTTTTACTAAATCCTTCCACTACTTCTACTTAATTCTACCACTATTTTATACTAATTTCTTCCACTACTTTTACTACCGCTATTATCACCAATTTCTACTACTATTTTTCTTATGCTACTCCTAATTTCTACCACTATTTTTACTGATGCTACTACTAATTACTACCACTATTTTTACTAATTTCTACCACATTTTTCAATTTCTAATATTTGTTCACTAATGTAACTACTAATTACTACTACTATTTTTAATAAAGCTACTACTAATTACCACTTACAACTAACGACTACTACCACTACTACTCCCATACCTATTTCGCTGTCCCTTTGTACAATCGGCACAGAAGAGTTTTTGCTTCTAACTCGCGCACTGAAGTGCACGCGTGTTTTAGATTTTTCTATACACCATCACAGCTTTTAATTGCCGTTAAGTACAACCTAACCTTATTATTGCCACTTAATTACTTAATTAAATGCTTTACTGAGGCCATTTTTCAATTACTCATGGAAAATACTTCCACATTACGCGTTCGAATAGCTTGGTTTTTTTTGGAATGTAGTTGAATTTTTTGGTTGCTTTTGAAACGCTTACTTTTTACACGTTTTCGGCGTTGTTTATGGTTGTTGTTTCGCGCAAGATTCATATCTCGTGTTTTCCGAAATTCAAAACACTTTTTGTGTATCGTAAGTTTGCAGCGCTGACATTGGCAAATTTTTTGCATACTTAATTTTCGCACAGCTCACATATTTGGCTGTGCTGTTAAATTTTTGAGTCAATTAAAATGGAAATTGGCATTATAACAATTAAGACATCGCAGGTAGACAAAAGTTGTGTAATCATAAAATTGAATTTATCTCTGACGCTACTCAACGCTGACAAATACCCTGCAAACTATTTTTATACTACTCGGTAAATGAGTTCATTTTGCTCATAATTTATTACAAATGTCATGGTCATGATGTGTTCACAATTTTGTTTTTGTTTTGTTATTTTCGCATCCTTCAACCAAATACAGATGTTATACTTCGCTGATGAAGGTAGTCATAAAAAATGTAAGTTAGTTTTATAATTTTAAAATTATTTTTCCACGCGCGAATTGCATTGCCGTGTTTTTTTAAGTTTCGCGTTTTTTCTAAACCCCTAATTTTGTTCGAAATTTTAATTTTGATAAGTTTTTTTTCTATTTGAAATTTTTCTGCTGCTTTTCGCATTTTCGGTTTTAATTAGCATCCAAAATTGCATGCATTCAAATTATTTTCGTTCAGTGCGTTAATTTAGCGCATGCGCTAAGCCAAGCCAGTCAGTTGTGATGAGCAGCGCTGAAGATGAAAGTAAAATTAATTATTTGGCAAACAATGATACTCAAAGTTGCACTCAAAAGCAAAGACCGTTCGATGCCGCCAAAGTAGGCAAGAGAAGTAACAAAAAAAAAAAAAAGAAATATAAAAAAAGAATATCCAAAAATTAAAAAAATTAACAAATTTGCTGTCGGAAACAAGTGGCTTTGTTTAGTCATAAAGAAATTTTAGGCGAAGTGCTAAAAACATTTCGACCTTAGCTAGTTACTTAGCTGAAATGCGAGATTTGCGGATTTTGGATGGAACAAATTTAAAAAAAACAAAAATTCTCGTTGTGGTTACAATGAAGTGAATTCATCGTCGGTATCTACTGTGTGGAAACATAGAAATGACATAATAGTTTTAGTTTTTAATGAAATCTTTTCCCACTAGCCGCATTGTACACTTTTTGCCGTTTCTTTCTTTTTTTTTGCAAACTAACGGTTTATGAATTTTAGCAAAGGAGCGCATTGTGCAACCTCAAGCATTACAGCCTCAGCTTGGGATTCTTAAATTTGCTATTAATGGCAAAATAAATGCCGATAGCTAATTGCATATTTTGTCACATGTCAGACAAATTCTGGACAAACCGGATAAATGATAAATGAATTCTTTTCAGCATTTTCTACTCACTGTCTTACACATCCAATACACTTTCGATTAATAATTTATGCCAGTATTTATTCTATGGTATTAAATATTGAAAAAGTAGTCAACATTGCAAAATTTAAGCTCGCTGCAAAATTTTTTAGCATAATCATAGTAGGCTTTGAAATGATTGTTTTTGAGTTAGTTTTTAATTATATTTTTGAAACTTAATTAGTTTCTGCAGTCAAAGGATCAACAATGAAGAAAAAAATATGCACGAAAAGCACCCCAAAATATTTTTGTACATTTGGACAAATAAACCCAATATTAGTTACAAAATTTTGCGCAACTCTGGGGATCATCTTACACGACCGCACGAATAACCAGTTGGAGTAGAAAGTAATCACCATAATTAGGAAGAACCGCTCCACGTCGACAAGAAATGTCGTCTAAAAAGCTAAAACCACACATACGCAAGTCACTCAATATACGAACGGAAATGGCATAAAAGTTAACAAGAAGAATGAAGTTCTAAAATGAAACGAAAAACAAACTAAAAAAGCATTTCCCTTGCGCGTAAATTACAACTGGTACATACAATTTTTTGTGCGATTATGGACGACGAAACTTATTTGAAAACACTGCAATTTACGTAAAGGAGTGTCTCCAAAAACATCTCCTGCCCTTCCTACGTCATCGTAAAGGGCCAACTATATTTTCGTTATATTTGGATTCAGCACATTACGCTATTGTTACACAAAAGTAGTTCGAAGATAACACTGTGCATTACGTAAGGAAACACTTGAATCCATCTAGTATGCCAGAGCGATATTGGGCTATAATGAAAGGCAGGTTTTTGAGAGTTGGAAAACCAATCAAAACAATTATAGAAATAAAAAGAATGTGGCTAAAAGTGGATACAAAATCGTTGTACAAAACTTGATGGCGGACCTCTCAGGAAAAGTTCGCGCGTCACTACAAAGATGTATTACTATATTAACAAAAACAAAAACAAAAACAAAAATAAAAATAAAAATAAAAACGAACCAAATGTATGCACTTATTGCGCGTTTTTCAACTAGAACTAGAACAGAACTTTCTATACCAGTCCTTAAATAGGCGTGAGATGGCGACAAATATGGGTGTACCTGAATTCCCTTGTTCGTTCCCTAGCACATCGTATACCCTGCCGGAAGAAACAACATAACAACAAGAAACAATTTATGTTCATTTCATAAAGGGGAGTTGTAAATTTGTAATTTCATCAACTTGGCTGTAAGCCTGTAGACTTAATTTTTGCAATGCGTAAATTTTTACAAAAGGCTCTGAGAAAAGATATCGAGATCTCGGTTTAAATACTTGTAAAGAAGTTTTTTAGCTATCTACAAAAACGAAATACTTACGAGCATTTTCCTCTACTCAAACACCATCTACTGGCCAAATGAGTCATGAAAAATTTCAATTAAATAAGGAAATAAAAATAAGTAAGCCTAATTGATTTTATATTCTATGCGAATATTGGTCAATAAATAATAGATACTCGTGTATACTTTTTTGAGAATTCCTAGCGAAGTCTGACAACAAATTCATTGTGTTTCTCTATTTCACAAAGGCGGGCTATAAATCCAACGTCACAACACCAGAGCCAACTAGTGGACATATTTTCCCAGGAGTTACTTTTCTCTCCATGTATATAATGTATGAAATCTCTGAATAACAGTTATACAAGTTCAACTGATACCTACAGTGACCCAAACAATTGATTTTGCTGATTTTTTTATAATATTCGAAATGTTCTTTATGATAAAATTTTTCACTGATTTTTTATAAAACTTTACATTACATAATATAACCAAAAATATGTATGTACATAAATCAAAATATGTTCAAAATTTAAAAAAATTTAATAAATTTCCATTAAAATTGTTAACTTTTTAATTCGAATTTTTAGAAAGTTTTTTTGTTTTTGTAGCTCATGAAATTAAAATCTTAAATAGCTCAAAATCCCGGTAGATTTTAGAAATTGTTTTTAAATTATAGACTCATGCACGGTGGGATTTTATATAGTTTTTTGTGCTGACGGTCTTACGAAATTTTTGCATAAACCGCATGCGTTAAATAAAAAAAAAGTGTCCAGGACTAAAATTTCGAAGAAAATGTCAAAAATCAACACAAATACCCTACATATTATTATGCTAAAATTTAATGAGTCACTGAATAACTGTATAAATTTGTTGAATTTTTATAAATTTTTATAAATTTTTTTGCAAACTGTGAGATTTTGATTTATGTGCTTTTGTTATATAATAAACTATTTTTTATAAAAAGATTTTCGAAAAAAAGTTTAATGAAAAAAATTTTAAACACTACTGTAAAAATATCACCATATGGTGAGTTACGGTATTTAATTGACATAGAGGTCTGAGCTACGCTAAAAAACTGTGTTATGGTGTCATATAATTAAATCTGAAATTCATATTTAAAAGTGGAAGAAATTCTTCAACATCTACTTATTAGATGTTAAAAAATTTTAAATATTTTTCATAACATATACACGTATATGTATTCTACGAAGACAATAGAACACAAATTGATTGCACAAAAACAAATTAAAATGCAAACTTCAACTTTGCCAAAATTTCGCAAGTCTTTAGAAATCGACTACCGCCTTTCAAGTTAATCAATAAGGAAGCAATACTTGCTAATTAAAATATAAATACTTTGTGTCTTTAACAAGAAGCTGTATAAAATAAAGAAAAAAGTAAATGAATCGCATTGTGAATTAGGATTTATGATCTGAGGCTCCTAAAAATTCACGAAATTTTAATGTAAGAGGGCTTAGGATTCATAATCTGACATAGAAATGGGCTGTATCTGAAGGTTAAGCAAAGAAAAGTGAAATGAATTAAAATTTAATTAGGTCGACTTGCAGTAAAGCAGGTTATCTATTTAACTCAGAGTTTACCGGTGAAATTCATAAATTTTCCTGCACAGTAGTTGGTTAGTCATATTGACTCAGAGGTAATAAAAATATAAATATTTAGTCCGAGGAATTATTAAGGGTTAACTTGTTAAGTTTGTGACATTTTGCTATAAATAAAGAAAAAAAAAATTTTTAACATTTCTTTTTTTTAATGAACAAAAACGTGATGAAAAGCGAATAATTTTTTTAGAACGATGATGAGGAAATCGTATAATATTTTGGCACGAATTCTTTTAACAAAACAAAAGCAGAGCGAAGCGATCACTTCTATGTTCTGCGAGGCCAAGGATTGCAAGCCTTTTATTTTTTTTACAAGAATCAGCGAAAATTATTTGCATTTGAAACTTCAAAAAATTCGTAATGAGGAAAAAAAATATACAAAGTCTGAATTATTCGTTCCCAGACAACGAATGTGTTATGAGATCACAAATGTAGCTCTGAGTTACTTCTCTGTATTTTTTAATCAAACTCTAGATAATCTGCAAGTGGGCCTTAAGAAGTCAAACCGTTTTTTTTTAAATTTTTTCTTTAAAGTGAAATATTTGAAGGCGTTTATTTATTTTTTTTGTTTTTTATTTTTATTTTTATTTTTTTGATTCTAACAGAGTTGTTATAAATTTTTCCATTTGACAAACTTTATACTTTCATATGTACTAATATCACTTTGGCAAATTATTTATTTTATTTATGCTATTTATTACCCACTGCACTTACCGTGAAAAAATTGTTAATCCAAAAATTTGTTTCGGCTTCGTTTAAAAAATCAGCACTCCAACTAAAAACAATAAAAAGCTTGCGTTATAAATTTAAAAAAAAAAAAAAATTCAAATACTCCTTCAATAAAGAATAAAAGTTATTTTTCGACCACAATGGTAAATATAGCTACTATTGTTTTTTCGTTGCTATTTTTTTTTTCTTTTTTAAATAAATTTTTATTTTTGTTCGACTGCAAATATAGTTTTGATTAATAATTATTAGTTCACTTTTCTCTAATTATTTTTTAATCTAATTTATCTTGTAATTATAATTACTATATTTTCAATTCATATTTCTTCACACACCGGGCACACGCGTGCAATTTTCCAATTAATTAAAACACACCTCTGGGTTCGAATCGCGATTAGCGTATTGTATTAGAATACCGTTATTTGCTAATATTTTTCGCAGCTTAAAGCTTCACTTATGTAGTTAACTTTGGAAGCATTCACGCGCGACACTCACTGGCTGAAGCCGTTCACTTCACTGAACTACTTTTTATGCAATGCAGTCCAAAAGTAGTCCCCACAATCGAAAAACTACTGAAGCACCACCGCCGATAGTCCGGCAAACGATAGACAAGAGTTGAGCTCCAAAATGAACAATATATTTTGTACCAATAACAAAAACAAAGTGGAAAAGAGCAACTTAGCAGCTTAGACGAGATCAACGAAGCGTCAGCGATTAATACAACCAGGCACACACACACACGCACGCAGTCATACGAAAAGGCTATAGTAACAACAACAACAATGTCGTGAGGTAGCAGTACTGCGCCCAACCAGTGAGTGCATTTAACGGACGCTATCGGCGAACAAGCGACTGTCTGTGTGTGTGTGTGTGTGTGTGTGTAAATCAAGTGGCACGCTACCGATTGGCAAAACAAACCAACAATTTTAGCAAACGATTTAAATTTTTTTTTTGGGAAGTACAGTTTTGCTGGGTTTGGGAACAGAAATGGGAATGGGAAATGCACATGAGCCGTACGAATTTTTCAGCGTTGAATGCCACGGACCTTTAGAAGAATAGCGAATAGTGAATAGCGAGTTGAGCTGCGACTACAGACGCGCTTGAATGGCAAACTTGAACTGAGCCGGGAATGCGAGCAACGTATTGCATTTATAAAATTAGCAATGAATGTCGGTTATTTGCGATTTGTGTGAAACTATAAAAGCAATAAAGTATGAGTGCATTTGTTGTGGGCCGCAGAGAATTTCTTCTATTTGTTCTCAGCGCAGTGAGTGGCGGTTTTCTATGGTTTGTCTGTTGCTGTTCAGGGTTGCCACAGGAAAACTGTCTTTCCCACAAAGAGCTGTTTGAAAAATAAAATTTAAAAAAATTGTAAGCCCGTATTCCTCTTAATTTTCGATTTTTTTGAAACAAAATGTTGAATTCTACAAAACGCGCACTGATCGATTTTTTTGAAATTTTTTTTTAAGTGTCCGTCTTTCATTCCGCAGCTTTTTAATCTAATCGTATAATGGAATAACAATGGGATCAATTTTTTTTTAGTTTTTTAAGTTTCAAGTTTTAGTTACATAGATTGATAAATATTTTCAAATACAAGACCAGAGTAGGAGTATTGTTTTTTGTCATAATTAGACAGTATATCTTATTTAATAAAATTATTTGCTAAATTATCAAATATTTATATGAATACGGATTCAACTTTTTTCGATTTAATATTCCAAAAGTGTTTTGAAAAACAAGAATTCAAAAAAAAAAATACCTGTAACGAATTTTCATTTTTCATTTCTATTATTCAACCCCATTTAATATACATATAGGGTATATATCATACATTTGCTCCCCCAAGGGAGTAGGGCAGGGTTGGGGGGCTCTTATGAAGTAGACTTATGAAACTAAACACATATTTCTATAAAATTTCAAATTTTATTATATAAAATGTTGATTTACAAAACACACGCAATAATCGTTTTTCTTAAATTTTTTAAAAAATAATTGTATTCATTCCGCGACTATTCGAATTTTTAAAGTTTTAAACTTCAGTTATATGTCTAGGTTGTCACAAGTTCACAGTGTATTTCATTTAACAAAAATATCTTTAAAAAAATTGGCAAACACTTATGTATGTATATGAATGCGGGTTTGACATTTTTTTTTTTCAATTCAATAAATTCCAAGTATTTTGAAAAACAAGAAATACAAACAAATTATCTGAAGAAAATAACCGCCCATTTTAGAAGGAACTGCTCTATCGAGCTCTACCAAATTTGGATCAC
Organism: Anomoia purmunda; assembly: GCA_951828415.1. Taxonomy (NCBI): domain Eukaryota; kingdom Metazoa; phylum Arthropoda; class Insecta; order Diptera; family Tephritidae; genus Anomoia; species Anomoia purmunda. The sequence continues at coordinate 126,919,833 of OX639994.1, forward strand.
ACTTTACCTTTCAACTCAATAAACACAATTTCGAAAATTACACAATTCGGGAAAACCCTTAAACGCATCTCTTATATAACGGCAATTTACAAAGAAATTAAAATATTCGATATTTTATTAAATACTGTAGCATTTTCGCAAACATTTGTTGCGAAGATTTTAGAGAGAGGAATATACAAAAGTCAAATTTTAAAAAATAACCGTGGCACCGCCTACCTTGCTGCAAACATTATCTAGATCTACCAAATTTGGTGCACACTTTGCATTTACAATGTGTAAATATATTTTAGAAAATATAAGGATTAACTCAGAAACCATGCCTACCTCTCATATAAAGATAATGTTCAAAAAAATTAATATATGCGATATTTTGCTAAATAGTGTAGCATTTTCGCTCAAATTCCGTACAAAGAATTTATTTCTTCTTCTTTTTTGTCACTAAAAATGTCTGTCGGCTTGGGTCAAGATCAAAATACTTCGCCAATTGCCTCTCTCCTTTTCGAAGTTGCCCCAATTATTCACTCCAAATGAAGACAGGTCCTTCTGTACTGGATCCTTCCATTAGGTTCGGGGACGCCGATCATCATCATCCATACATACAACAAGTCACCGCAAACGACGCGTGTCCCTGGCGCTGTTAATATAGAGCTCGTACAATTAATCTTTTCGTCTTCTTCAATACCCGTCGCCCTCGCGAGCAAGGCAATGTATAACGCGTAGTATAGTTCTCCCGAAAGCTTCCAAAGCCATCTTTGTTCTACATCCTTTACTTTACTAATTATAGAATTTAGATTACGTCTTCAGCGGATCGCTAGCTCTCTCTTTTCGATTCCACACTATCCACTCATTTGCTGACGAAATAAAATCATTTGTCCGCTTCCTCTGCTTTTCTTACTCTTCTTTTTTAGGATTTTTTCCCTGCTCACTCTTTCTATAGCTTTTATTACGTCATAGTTTCTCTCAGCGCAGTAAACTTGTTTTCTATTATTCTAGAAAAGGACGGGAGAGAGGGCTCTGCTTTGCAATTGCCGAGCCCAAAATAGCATCTGTTGGCAGGAGTTATTCTTCACTTGATCTCAAGTCTAGCATTATTGATGATGGTTATCTTGGATCCGAAGTATACAGATTTCTTCGCTATTTTAGAGTTATAACTGTCAACAGTGACGTGTGTCCCAATACGCGAAAACTATCTCTTCCCGCTAACCCAACATCTTTTCAGCCTCTTTCGCTAAACTGAAAAATGAAATTAATTAGAGAGATTAATACTTAAGAATCAAAATTTTGGAATAAGGGTGTAGTACACCATGAATAACAGAGTTTTATACTTTTTACCAAATTAACGAAAATCCACACTTTTTAATATGAATATTTCGAAACTTTTTTGGTACTCATTTTTCTAGTCCATTAACTTTCAATCTAATAAAGTTTTAAGTAATAAGTAAGGTAGTTTGGAATTTTTGGCAACCATTTTGCTCTTACAGAATGATTCTACCGATGTTGGTTTTCATTGTTGAGTTTTCGCTGTTCTCTTTTGTGTAGTGGGTTGAGAATGGATGATCGTATAAAATTTATTGCTCTCATTACGTGTGCATTAATTTAATCCAGCAATAATATTTTCGCTATAAAATGCGAGTCAATCAACTAATTAATGGAGTGTTAAACAAGAACGGAATTGTCAGAAAGTGTGAGAGTATGAGCTTCGCTAGAGAAATTTTAATTTATTTGACAAACGGAAAGTTATCAAAATTGTATTAGATAAGTAACTAGCAACAAATAAATAATCGGATTATTGATTTGGCAGTTATTCAGGTATTTATCGAAAATTTTGCAAAATTTTTAGAAAAACTTCAGAAAAAAATTTAATTTTGATGGAATTATCAATATAAAGTTATATGTTCAATATATTACCACTTTCTGTTTTGGACATCAAAGAAAGATGTTTTATAACTACAGCAAGACTCTGTTTTTTTTTTAATTTAAGCTTCAATGTGGAAGTTATAAAAAATTCAATACTTTTTCTGGGCTTAAATTTTTACTAAAATTGTAAGAAATGGGCTTTGTAAAGTAAAAAAAATATGATATAAGAACTTGAATAAAATTATATGCACTTTGCGGGTGTTTTTATTGAGCTGCTCACAGCCTCTGCCTTAATGCTGCAATTTCAAAAAGCAACATCGAAAATAAATTTTTTTTGGAAATATTTGAGAAAAATCAATTTGTTATTAATACATATTTATACTTTATACCAATTATGGCGGAAAAAAAAATTTTTAACAAATGTTTATTATATAACATTGTAAGCAAACCTAATCCTTACTTTCAAGAGATTTTTTCTGCGATGTACGGTGCTGGAGTTACTGAAGCTAAAAAAGGCCAGTGTCTTTGAGAAAAAAGGCCGCTCATCAAAAGTTTAAGCAATCGAAATTCCATCAAAAACTATTTTTGAGCGAAATAAAAAATACGTGTAAATTTATTTTTGCTAAAAGGCATAAAAATTATATCTCATCGAAATTTGTAATATCAACTGCAAATCTGAAGTGGGATCACTTTAAGAATCAGAATCAGTCGAATTTGGTTAAAAATGTTACACGGCTACAGAATATGAGAATATTAAAATTGTAAAATTTATTATTTATAGGAATTTTTAGATTCTTATCGCATACCCAAATATCAACCTAACAGAACGGTCCAAATATTTCTCTAATACATCTTAAAAAATTCTGCACCTATTTATTTCCGTGCTTTTTTTAATTTAAGGGTTTGAATCACTTATAATAATACTTGCAATTCTATATATCGGAAGATAAAAATATAAGTATTTAAATATAGTTACCAAACAGAGTTTAGATACTTACGAATTTTTAAGAACTATCTTAGCAAGTTTGCGAATACTATTCGCTGGCATTTGGATTTTAGTCAACATTTTGTATTTAGCTGGTACTGAATGAAAATTTTGATTAAAATAATAATGCTTGGACGGTGCGAAATACGAAATTTGGAAATTTTAAAAATTGTAAACAATTTCATAACTTCTGTATTTAAAAAAATAATTTAATGTTGTCTTATTTTTCTATAATACAAATTCCTGGCAAAAATAATACGATATTAGGTGCCAGCACGGAAATGGGTACACTTAGCTTGCGGTAAAATCTACTAAATTGTAGTGGCTTTTTAAACTCACTTTTTTTTCAAATTTTAGTAAGACAACATGCACTTTGTTAGCAGGCCTTTGTTCACCGAAATTTATGGCAATGATATTGTAAGAGTCTTTATACCAATTACATGACAACCATAACGAACAGAATCCATGAATTTGCTTACCTTGTATCATGCATTTCTCATCGTGCTGTCAGCTGAAAAGCTAAATTCATATAATATGAAGATACGAGTTGCTGAGCATTTTTGTCTGGGGTTCATCTACGGACTGGCAGCAGAGATATTCAAGTACGCCGGCGAAGGGTTGGTAAAGTGCATGCACCAGGCCATTTTCAAAATATGGTCGGACGAACACACATAGGCGCCAACTACCGCGGGGTCAGTCTTCTTAGCAGAGCATATAAGCTTCTCTCGACCATATTGTGTGAACGACTGAAGCCCGCCGTGAACGAACTGATTATACCTTATCAGAATGGTTTTAGACCTGGCAAATCTACCATCGATCAAATATACACGACATGCCAAATCTTGAAAAAGACCCTGGACAGAAGAATATACGCACACCATCTTTTTGTCGACTTCAAATCTGCTTTTGATAGCACGAAAAGAAGCTGCCTATTTTCTGTATTCCTGGATTTGGTATCCCTGCAAAAGTAATACGGCTATGTAAAATGACGCTGAATAAAACCACCATCTCAGTCAGAACTGGGAAGGACCTCTCCGAGCCATTTAATACCAAACGAGATTTCAGACAGGGTGACTCTCTTTCGTGCAACTTGTTTAACATTATGCTGGAAAAGATAATTCAAGCAGCAGAATTAAACCGGTCAGGCACAATTTCGTATGCCGATGACATCGACATCATTGGGCTCAATAACCGCGCCGTTAGTTCTGCATTTTCCAGGCTGGATAAAGAAACGAAACGAATGAGTCTAGAGGTAAACGAGGGAAAACGAAGTACCTCCTGTTAACGAAGAATCTCTCTTACCAACAAGTGTAGGAAAATGAGCAGTAAAGCGCTCTCCCTATGAACGAAAACCACACTCTACAAGTCTCTCATCATGCCCGTGCTATTGTATGGCGCTGAAGCATGGGCACTGTCAGCATCGGATGAGACGGCCCTTGGAGTGTTCGAGAGAGAGAGAGAGAGACGCTACGAAAGATTTTTGGAGCCTTACGTCGTTGCGACGGCGAATACCGAAGACAATGGAACTATGCTCTGTATGAGCTTTACCGCGACATCGGCATAGTCCGACGAATTAAAATACAGCTGGTGGTGGTAGAGGAAGAGGACGGTCTCCTCTGCGTTGGAAACACCAAGTGGAAAAGGACTCGACAGCACTTGGTATTTCCGATGGGCGCTATTTAGCAGGAAAAAGGAGTTACTTGGGGCAATTTGTTCAACTCGACCAAACTCGCTTAAGCGGTTATAGCGTCAATTAAGTAAGTAAGTAAGTTCAACTACTTTCACTTAATAAGCGCCACTGCTAGGAAGCGACCCTATTTTGAATGTATTTTTATGCAGCTTGTAGGTTTTGTAGCCCACCAGTGTATGAAATATATCTTAATGACGCCTTTTAACGGCGAATGGTGTTCAAGGATAATTTTTCTTGTTTAAATTGTTTTACATATTTAAAGATCTTAAAAATATATGTAATCGCATTTAGCAAACTTTAAGCCTCTCCTCTACCATCCAACAGATTAGCATGCCCTTTTTTAGCAATCACGAATGACTAATCGATTTGTTTTTGCTGATCACGGCGAATGATTTCACTCGCCACCCAATATGTGTGGAGCTTAGCGGGCAAAAAAAGAAAGAAAAGTAGAACTCGTTCGTAGCACGACCAACGACGACATGTAAAATAGCGAAGCATGAAAAACGATTTAACAGCAGCCTTTTAGGCATCACCAACGAATGCTGCTCGGTCATAAGTTCAAATTATTGCGAATCAAACATAGCCCCGAAGGTGTTTAAAACTATTTCATATTTGACATTTGACAAAAATAAACAGACTGAAATCGGCACAAAATTGATATGGCCGTAAATAACATCCACTTAGTTGGGCTCTCCTAGCATCAAAAAAAACAAAAACAATGCTGCGTTGAATGCAGCGAAATTTATTGCTACTTTGCAGTTGATTTACTGGTCATATTTTTTATTTACAACTTTTTTCTCTTTTTTTTTTTGAGTTTATGTCTCAGAAGATATTTATACAAATATTTTACAATACAATCTTTCTAATACATAAATTTTGATATAAATTTTGTTTATCGTGGAGGTGCAGAGGAACAGCTGTGTTGGTGGTAAAGTAAATAAAGTTGTTGCAAAATTTTATGATAGCAACTATTTATTGTTTTCATTTTGCAAAATAAATAATATGTGTGAATGTAGGTAGATAAAAAGTGTTTGCAATGCTGTGCTGTTTCTTTTTTTTTTAATTCACTACATAAAGCTATGATTTATGGTTAATGAAATAAATGACTTTTGTAATTCAATTAGATATGGCGCGAATGCAGGCAATAGTTTGTTTTTTTTCAATTTTTTGCATTGAAAAAATTTGTTAATGTTTTATTATATGCGTTAGCTTGGTAATTAGCTATGTATTCTTTTTACTATTATGTCTTTACTGTATAATTTTTTGTTAGTATCAAAAGCAAAAATAGTTAGCTTTAAATGCATGAATGACCTTATAATGAATGACCTTATCAAAAAAAAAATTCAGTTCAAAATTCGCAGAAGTCAAGCTGATCTTCACCAGCGTTGAGTTATTGTTTTTTTTCATATATTTTTGTTTTCTTTTGGCGGTCATAAACTATAAACTTCTACACAAATTGCAGGCACTTGAAATATTTTATGGCGAATATTTTTTGGCGAATTTTTTTCTCCTTACTGTTGCTAGATGCTAGTTGTTCACTAAGTATGAGGAAACTATACAAAAATATTAAAATTATATTTGAAGCAAAAACAAAAATACAAATACAACGGCAGACTGTCGTACTTAAATTGTGTAGGGATATAGTAAAAAATGTCGTATTATTAAATAAATGAGCGAAATCAAATATTGCAGTATGGACTCGGAAAAGGCTTAATAAAGCTCCATTTCTAAAATAGTTAAAGGTAAATGAAGCAAAAACAATCATAATACAAAACTTGCGTTTTCCAGCTTAATATTAATTTACATCTCATTTCTTATGTACCAATTTTTTCAGTGTTGGTTATGAAGAAGCATTGAAAAAGAAATTATAAAAATATGGAAAAAAAATATAATTTTGAAAGGTTAGTTATGGAAAGTTTTAAGTAAAAAAATTAAATAAATTAAATTTATGATTTGGTCAGTTGCCGTTTAGCAGGCGGCTGTGGATCAACATCACTGCTCTCTCTAATATCTTGGGCATCGTCATCATCATCAGAAAGGTCACGTAAGGCATTGCTGGCTGGAAATTTTCCATTACGTAGTCGTAAAATTTCCGAATACTTACTTTCCGAATACAGTGTTAATAAGTAAAATCCAATTTATCGGTCAAATAAGTTCAATTATTAAGTTAAATGAAATTTTAGTTTAAGAAAGCTTAACATCAAAAATATTTTTGGAGAGGATTGCCAACTGTTCAAAAAGGTAAGCACATTTGTATAAATAAATGTCAAACGAAAGATGTATAAGAAATAGTGATTTCGAAATAAATTTGAGAGAAGGTTGCAACCTACTTAAATTAATAAGTTTTATGAAATATTGCAGCTTGGGAATAAATCGAAGTAGGCCATGGAAGGCTTAGTCAGGAAAATGTGTATAAAGAGGGTTGCCACCAGTTTATAATTATTATTTAATTCAATTTAGAAGTGAACTGAAATAAAACGGTATTGGTTTGAAACGAGTGGTTTTATGAGAAAACGTTTTTGATGTGGAGTACCGCCATATAAAGTTTGATTCAATTTAAATGGTAAGGTAATATCTTAATTTCAAACATATTTGGATAGAGTTGCCAAGTATTTCAAATTCTAAATTCATTAATATGTATTAGATGACGGTTCAAGAGAGCTTAGGTAGGAATAGCGGCGAGGGAACTCAAAGCCTAATTAGCAACTGTCGAGTGTCTCGAAAAAAATGTGGGTTGCCAACTGTTTGAAAAATTAAAAACCGATTAATTAATACCCTAAGTGAATGATGATAACTTTTCTCAATTTTAACGATTTTTTCTGTTTAAACTGAAAAAGTATAATAATATTAAATTGATTAAACAAAAAACTGTTTTCGTATACGATTTTACTAAGAAACATTTTGTGAAAATCTATATGCTCGTATATGTAGTTATGTAGTTATTCCTCACATTAGCACAGACTTTGTCAATGCCCTGGAATATAATTTTTGAAACTTTCTTAATATTGAAAGACGAAGTATTTAACCATCTGAAAAGCGTCGTGCGATTACGTAGTGTGTTTCTGATAATATATTCGCAATCAGTAGAATTAGTAAAAATTACTAAATTCATAATAGCCAAAAAATAAAAATTCAAAATCTTAGAAAATCGCGGCAAAAATGTATGCCGTTTTGATATTTTATTTTTATGACTTAAAAATCATATGCGCAATTCACAAGGTCTCTATAGTTTTGAAGCTATTTTATCAGCTAAGTTGTTGCTTAAGAAAGAAAAATAATCCAAACAGAACAATTTTAAAAAAATAGCACATATAACAATAGCATCAAATAAGAGAACTTATGAATTATCCAACCCATTCTTTAGGCTAATTAAACCAATACTTTATAAACGTAAAAAATATGTATCGTGTTCGCTTTTGGATATCAATATCTCTTTCTTTGATCGGTATTCCATTTTCAAAATTTTTTCTTTTTTTTTTGTTTTATCAGGATAATCCTGTTTAGCATCTCGTGTTTTCCTTTGATTTTTATTACATTGCGATCGAAAATTTTTAAAGCAAACATGCATACCGAAGAGATTTTTCTAATTTTCTGATACGATTTAATTAAAATAAAAAAATTTCTTGGCTTTGAAGAGGAAATAGCACGAAAAAACAGTGAATATATTAGTATTAACCTTTTTCTACGATGCTGAATTTTTTCTCATCTTTTCCATTCTGTGATGAATTTTCGAAAATGGAAAAATTCAAAAATGTCGACATTTTTAATACGAACAATTGTTTTGGGGGAAAAAAATTCTCTGGTTAACTTTATGGCAATTTTTGGGTCGATAACTTAATTCGTGCGTTGGTTTTCCAAAATTTGAACGTTTACGAGGGTTGCCTTTTATATTTTGCGCATAATAATGAAAACACAGTCAAATATTAAGGAAAATAGTTTTATTGTTTTCCAAAATATTCTCTATCCAAGTCAATACACTTCTGCATTCGCTTGAACCAATTTTCAAAGCACTTTTGCCACTCAGAAGAGGATACCTCTAATACGAGCTGTTTGAAGGATTCTACAGCTCCTTCAGGTGTTGAAAAACGTTGACCTCGCATTCTTTTGATGTTCGGGAATAAAAATAAATCATAAGGCGGCAAATCAGGGCTGTAAGGCGGATGCTCCATCAATTCGACCTTTTGAGTCCTCAAAAACTCTCTTGTGTGAATCGATACGTGAGAGCTCGCATTGTCTTCGTGAATAATGATTTGTCTTCGGCGGTTGGTTTTCCTTAATTCTCCAAAAACTTTTGGCAAACAAATGGTTGTATACCACTCAGAATTGACCGTTTTAAGTTTATCTAGTGGAACAGTTGCGACATGACCAGATTTTCCGAAAAAACAGGCGACCATTTGATTTGAGGTGCTTCTTGCGCGAACAACTTTTGTTGGATTAGGCTCGTCTTGGAACACCCATACAGTCGATTGCTGCTTTGTTACCGGCTCATATGCATAGATCCAAGATTCGTCACCTGTTACGATGTCATAGACGTGCTTTACACCAATCGACACGAGTCCTTTTTTGGGCAATTGTCAAATTATGCGGTATCCAACGAGAACAAATCGTCTTTACGACCAAATGTTCATGCAATATTGAATGTATGCTGGTCCCACTAATGGCCAAGGATGCCTCTATCTCGCGTTATGCCACATGACGATCTTGTATTATCAATTGACGCACAGCATCGACTGTTTCTGGAACAACCACCGTTTTTGGACGACCTTCACGAAATTCGTCCTGCAAAGATTGGCAGCCACGTAGGAACTCGTTGTACCATCGTTTCACAATGGCTAAGTGTGGTGATTCAACATCAAAAGTAGAAGTAAGTTAATTGATGCACTCCTGTCTCGATAATCCACGTCGAAAATCGTAGTAAATCATCGCACGAAAATGTTCACGGGTTAATTCCATTTTTAGGCAATATGAATTTTTAAACTCACTATAAATAAACACAAATAAAACTCGTAAGTGAAAACGTTATATGCAAGTTTATGCCAAAAAATACCAAACTTTACGATAAAAATATCTAATTACAGCTAATCACATGTAGTGTTGCGAAGGCGCAAAATATAAAAGGCAACCCTCGTATTTAAGAAAAGCATGTACAATAGTATTATTCAAAGTATTGTCCATCTGAAGCTATGACTTTTCCCATCTTTCTGGCAATTTGTGGATCCCATCCCAAAAGAACTGCGCCGGCTTGGCAGCCAAGAATGAATCAAGCCAATTTTTGATATCCTGCTCTGATGTGAACCGTATTCCAGTGAAGGCGCTCTGCATCGATCGGAACAAATGGTAGTCAGAAGGGACAAGGTCTGGGCTATAAGGCGGGTAGGGTAAAACTTCTCATCCACTGTTTTCCAAATAGTTATCAACCGGAATAGCAACGTGGGACCGAGCGTTGTCATGGTGGAAAATTATTGCCTTGTATTCGGTAGCGTTCTCCATTGATGGTTTCACCCGGTTTTAGCAGCTCATAATACAGCACACCCTTCTGATCCCACCAAATGCAGAGCATTACCTTCGCGCCATGGATATTCGGCTTAGCCGTTGATTTGGCTGGTTGGCCGAATTTCACATATCATTTTTTGCGCTTGGGGTTGTCGTAATGGTTCCATTTTTCATCACCAGTAACAATCCGATGCAAAAATGACTTCCTTTTGTGGCATTCCAGCAGCATTTCGGACAAGCAAAACCGCCTTTCGACATCTCTCGGCTTGAGTTCATGTGGAACCCAATTTCCTTGCTTTTGAATATATCCAGATGCTTTTAAACGTTTTCAAATGACTGCTTGAGTGACACCCAAAGATTCTGCGAGCTCTTCCCGCATTTGGCAACAATTTTCATCGAGTAATGCTTCCAGTTCTTCATCTTCAAATATTTTTGGCAGTCCAGGACATTCATCGTCTTCCAAGCCAAAATCACCACTTTTAAATCGTGCAACCCACTTTTGGCACGTTCGCTCAGCTAGAGCATATTCACCATAAACTTCCACCAAAATACGATGACTTTCGGCAGCAGTTTTCTTCATATTAAAGTAAAGAACTCCGCGCAAAAACACTTTTCCAGGCACACAGTGCGACATATTTGAGTGAAAAAAAATTATTGTTGTTTACGCTTCAAATGAATGACATATACTGAAAAGGTTGTACAATGACAGTAGCTTTCCAATGTATGTTCGGAATATATTAGAACGATGGAATGCATACAAGTTACGCCATATCTTAGCAAACCGCGCGAATTAAGTTATAGACCCAATATGTTTGCGTCAAATTGCTAAGTAATACTAATCTTCACCTTTTTCTATAACTGGTATTCTAGGATTATCCAAAATCGTTAGCTCATGTACTAAAGTGTAAAGATTCATACTGCTGTTCAGTAGCACATAACAAATAAAGCTCCAAAAAAATTTGCTGTCTAAATAAAAGTGAGCTCTTTTGGCAATAGCATTTGCAGAATATTTTGTATTTCATACGAGTAGTAAAAACTTGCTCAATGAAAACCACCAAAAGGAAAAATATACCTAATTTTCCTTTCGCAATGGAAAATAATCATCTAAATATACTGCACCGCACAAGCTGTGTTCAATAAAATGCCAGCAATAATGGATAAAGTGTGAATTATTGGGCATCGAGACAGCAATACCAAAACCAAAGCAGCATTTAAAATTTGTCGCAGGTCAAAGCGCAGCAGGAGCGAATAGTCACGTTTGGCGCCCAAGTTGCGCGGAAAAAACTGGAAGAAAAAGAAAAAACTTGTTGATAGTGTATTCTCATTTGCTGCTGCTAAAAGTGAGTTTTATTTGTGCCAATTATTTCCAAACATATCATCAGGCAATCAAAATTAATTTAAGACAGCAAATTTCCTATCAACTTTTGTTAAACGTTAAGACGCCATAGCTGAATGGTAGATTCATATATTAGATTGTCAGATATAATAAGGCGCCGGTATTCTTATTAATCGAGGTTTTCAAAATACCATTGCGATACTATAGTTGATGCTTCTAAATTTCAAAAAGCAATAGAGGCCTACACTCGAAACGAAAGAGTTGCAGATATTCGCCGAGATTAGAGTACCATGGCTGAGATGAAAAGATTTCTCCCACTTGTGTTACGTCTCGAAAAGTATAAGAAAAAAATGTGTATACTGTTTGAAAGGCATCGTTGTTGTACGGAAATATTTTATGTTTGGCGCCAAAATATTAACTAGCGAGCGACACTCGTTATTTGGTCTTGTGGGTAGGTTTCTACCCATATTGACGTATCACATATTTTGTACGACAAAATATAGAAGCTGCGAATCATTTGAATTTTATTTATAACGAGACCGAATTTTCCATTTCGTTTTTTACAAAAGCAACAAGCTCTGTTATTTCCTTAGTTAGCTATGCGCTTCTTGTAACAACCTTCGCGTTATCCATGTCCTTTTTGATTAACTGGCACTTCCACTTTCGAACGTTTAGCTGGTTGTGGATCAATCTGAGAGAGATATTGATATCTTACTTTTAAAAGTAATGAGAGGGATTAGGATGAGTTTGGATTTGGTAGAAATCCACCTATGTTTAACCTGGTTTATTACCCAAAAGTAATCGATTTTTTTCAAATAGTTTGTGAATAGTGATAAAGTCATTGAGTTTCAGCTTGATAGGAACTTTTATATTTGGTATATTTTATGCGAATGTTAAAGTTTGGGTGGAATTCTACCCAAAGGTCAACGAATGGTTAATTTGTTGATGCTTCGCCAAACAACTCAACTACCTCTTTTTGGAGAATTTCTTAAAAAATAACAGTTCCGATCTGATTCACAAATACAATTTACCCCTCTTCTCATTTAAAGTTAAAAACGAGCTATTCATTTATTTTTGAGCCGCTTCATATTTTTCAAATATGTATCTTACGCGTAAAATATTTGAAAAACGTTTACTAATATATCTATATATATTTAAAATTTTTTGAAAGACATCTATAAAAATTTAAATTTTTACTAATCGCCAATAAAAATAATCATATACCTATCCCAAAAATAAAACTCGCTTTTGGAATGTTATTTTTTTTTTGTTTTGCTTTGGAATAACGATTATTTTATGAGTGTTATTTTGCGTATAAAAATAATAATTTTATAAAAGTTTCTCTTTTTTGTTCAGAAATGGTCATAATTTTCAGGATTTTATATAACTGCTCTAAAAAAATTACTACTTTTTTAGTTACATTTTTTTCATCGAAAATAAAACTCATTTATTGAGCTCTATTTTCTTCACTCAGGAATAGAGGTTCATTTTCGATTTTTAATATTTTTAAGGCAAATCGAAAAACTCTAAACGCCATCGAATATTGCAACTTCAAAAAGGACGATGTGAGGCACAGTAACGGCAAATATTTGAAGAAAATCCTCTTTAAAAAATAAATTAAAACAATAGTTATTTTTTTAGATACAATTTCAAGGATCTGAGGGGTTTGAAAGATGATATATTGGACGATACATCTAAAATCTCTACAAGTAGGTATTAGTGAAAACTATCACGTGCCCTTTTTGCCTGACTGCGTTCGTTTTTTAAAGGACTCTTTTCAATATCTCACATACCATTGCCATTACTCTCATTGTTCAGGGTGGGCCAAAAGAAACCAAGGGGTGTAAGAGTTTAATAACATTTTCGTTTATTAATTTTTTTTTATTTTTTCTTTCAGATTATATAGACAGCACTTGGAGAATTTATAATGGAGAGGTTCACAACTGAACAGAGAACCAGAACAATAGAATTTTACTATTTAAACCAGAGATCAATTATTTTAACGCAAAGAGCATATCGTCGACATTTTTACGTCAGAATTTCGCCCTCTGAAGCAATGATTCGTTGCTTAGTTGATCGTCATCACCAACATGGCAGCGCAACAAATTTCTTTCGAACCGGTAGACCACGTTTAAGTCGCACAATATTGAACGAGTACAGCAAAGTGTTAACGAAGCACCAGAAACATCTGCCAGAAGGCGTTCTGCTCAGCTAGGAATGTCTCGTACGTCACTACGGCGCATTTTAAAAAAAGATTTACAGTTATATCGGCAGCGTCTAAATTTTGCAGTTAAATTTCAAGAGTTGGCCAGAAATGAAATCAACTCTATTAAAAATTTGATTATGAGTGATGAAGCTCATTTTCATTTGAATGGCTTTTTTAATAAGCAGAACTGTAGGTTCTGGGGTTCTCAAAATCCAAGAGCCATTCATCAACGCCAATTGCACCCCATCAGGTGTACAGTATGGCGTGGGATCACATCTGAAAATGGCATTGGGCCTTACTTCTTCGAGAATGAAGTTGGAAGTGCTGTAACCGTAAATGTAGAGCGGTATTGGTTTATGATAGAAAATTTGTTACGTCCTGCTCTTGAAAACAGACCTGGTATGTGGTTTCAGGAGGACGGAGCCACTGCCCATACTGCCCGAGACACAATGGCACATTTAAGTCAAATTTTTGGAGGGCGAATAATTTCCAGTAATTCGGAAATTATTTGGCCAGCGCGATCGCCAGATTTGACAGCACCCGACTATTTTCTTTGGGGTTATTTGAAGGAGCGAGTATATGTGAACAAGCCAGAGACAATCCTTGAACTCAAGGCAAACATTGTTGCAGAAATTCGAAAGCTACAGCCACAAGTTTTGAAAGATGTTATGGAAAATGCTCTAAAAAGAGGCCATCAGTGCGAAGCTGAAAACGGTGGTCATTTAAGAGACATCATTTTTCATACTTAGTGTAAAAGAATTTTCGTTTTGTATATTATATAATCTGAAAGAAAAAATAAAAAAAATTAATAAACGAAAAAGTTATTAAACTCCTACACCCCTTGATTTCTTTTGGCCCACCCTGTACAACCGTTGGTTTTTTTTTAACAGAAAGTTCCAATAGATAGTGCTCCTCTGTTTTGTTAAAACATTTATACTTTTTTACCATTTATAATAAATAAATACAATTAAATAAATTTTAAATATTATGGGCATTCCTACCAACACTTTAACAAAATTAAAGCTATAAAGAATTTAACTTTTTTCTTTGGATTTGGATCTTGAATTTCGGAGCAGATATTGAGCAGCTTATTCGGTTAAAGTAGTTTAAATGCATACATATGTACATAAATAAATGTGGCTTCTCAAAATACATATAAAGATATTTTTTCTCATAATATTTAACAATTTAATTATGCCCATTTTGGGCTTTTGTCTATACAATGCAATAAAATGCTTGTTTGCTCTTTGCGACTATGAATTACATCTATGTATGTATGCGCCGGCTTTAATTCAATTTTGGACGCATTTTAAGGCGCGCCTAAGGCCCACCAATAGCTCTTCGCCATTTTAAACTTATTATTGTTATTAATTTTTTCAGTTTTTCTTAAATGATTGCCTGTTAATATCAATTCAAATTTTGTTTTTTTCTGCTATTTTTCGCCGACAATGTCCAGGCTAACCCACAATTTAATTTATTTATATTTGCATTCGTTGTCTAAACGTTGGTGCATTGTGTACCTTTGTAGTACGACATACAACAAAAACATATATAATATTTTCCTGCAATCAAAGAAACATAAATAAAATAGTATGTGTGTAAGTGTGTGTGTGTGTTTGTATGTTAGCATAAATTTAATAGAACCATCACTGCCGTATTGAATTGGGTTTTTATTTGATTTTCATTTGCCGCAAATATCAATCGGTACATTCATGGTACGTGTACTTTTTCTCCACCAGCTTGTTTATAGCAGCTGTGTGCGAAAACACAGCTGATGACAAGCGCTGATATTTCGACGAGTTCGCTTGTACATAAGTAGTAGCTTTACAAGCTTGCTAAACATATTCGAATTTATGCTTATTGTTTTTTTTTTTTTGTTTTGTTATTAAGTATGTAAAAAATATTTGTAAGCAAAAATGTGCAGCGATCAACATTTTTTCGTTTATGGGAAAGAGATTAAATTGTCTAACTATATGGAGATTCCTATTAGCCTTTGGCCGTGGTAACGGCAGGGGGGTCCATTGAAACAACAAAGGTTAAATCCGATTAAGGCTTACAAGTCTCAATAAATCAGTGGGTCAATTAGAAGTTGTTGCAGAAAACGGTAATAATTCTATTGTGGCTATGTACCTGCAATTAAGAAGACAATTATATTGCAAGCAAACTTTTATTGTTTTTTTTTTTGTTAAGAATAATAAAAGCAACATATCTTAAGAAGCTTTAAATCTCATTTCGTAAAAGAAATTCCTCTGCTGCTTCTTCTTAATTGGTAACAAAAATATTGGTCGTGCTATCTTCACTGTATAGTAAAAAATAAAAGTTTACAGATAATTCCAATTGCTATCGAATTTAAAAATTTTTGGAATTAAATTCGAATTTTAATACCAAAAAATTGTATTTTTATGAGACTTGAGTTAATTTAATGCCGTGGGTCATTATTTTAAAACTAGGAAATATTCTTACAATTTCATTAAATCCAGAATGATAAAAAAACTTCAATCAGTAGTTAACATTTCATTCTAATGTTCCAAGTGTTTTTGTTTTAAAAATGAAACCAAAAAAGTATTAAGAACATTCAATGTACTTCAAATTTAATATTTTTGATTTACAAACATAACTAAAAAAGTGTTAAGAAATGTTTTCACTCTCATTTATGCTTTTGGAGAAGCATGACAATGTTTTGTAAAAATTAAATACCACGCAAATGTGCCTTTAATTAAAATTTGCTAACCTGAAAGTAAGGAATTCTCGAAATTCTCGTGAAACAATTGCATGAATAAATTAATATAAATAATTATAAAAATTTTTTGGAAAGTTTATTGTATTCATTTGTAGTTCTGAAACAATTTAATATCATTTCCGATTGTGCTATACCATTGCGAGTACACGACAAGGTCAAAACCCATCTCTTCTTTAGCTTAAACTCAAATGGCTTTAATCTAATACTTATATATAAATACCGAAAGGGTATTGAAACTATCCCCAGAATGCTCATTCGCCAATCAATTTTGGCTCCCTCGCATTATCAATCGATGATGTTGAGGATGGTATCCGGCATATCAAATTCTCAACTCAAACTGATGTTGGCGGTGTATCGTCATTCCTTTTGAAGAATTGCCCCGCTTTTGCTTACCCACTCTCTTTAATTTTCAATAAATCTCTTGAACGGGTTGAGTTTATAGATGCCTGGAAAACCACACTTATTACCCCCGTTTTCAAGAGTGGCAATAAAAATAATATAAGCAACTATAGGCCAATATCGAAATTATCTACGATGTCCAAACTATTTGAATATATTGTCAAACAAAAAGTTTTCTTCGCAATAAGCCCTTTCATTTCTTTTAACCAGCACGGCTTTATGCCTGGTAGGTCCACTTTGACTAACCTTGCTGTTTTTTTCTGAGTTCTGTATATCTGCCTTTAATAAACGTCTACAAGTTGATACTGTGTATACGGATTTTTCCAAGGCGTTCGACAAAGTTAGCCACTCAATCAAAATTGTCTAGTTTAGGCTTCCATTCAGTTTTCTTGGCTTGGATAAAATCATACCTTTCTTCACGACACTGTGTAGTTGTAGTTGATAATGTGTCCTCCTATACCTTTGTTGCGTCATCTGGTGTTCCCCAAGGGAGTGTACTCGGTCCCTTACTCTTCGTGATTTTCATCAACGATATTTCTAGTTGCTTTAACTTTAACTAAAAGTTTTTATTGTATGCAGATGACCTGAAGATCTACTCTACTATTACATGTTCTTCAGACTCTATCAATCTACAGGCTGATCTTAATGCTGTTGTTGCTTGGTGTTCCAATAATAGATTAAAATTAAACATAAATAAGTGTTTTCATATATCGTACTCTAAATCTCGTACAATTACGCCGACCTCTTATCTCATTGGTGACTCGCAACTTTCCACCAAGGGTGAAGTCTCTGACTTGGGAGTAATTTTTGATTCCAGATTTCTTTTTCTCAGCCACTTAACCTATACTATTGCAAAGTCATATTCAATGCTCGCATTTATCCGCCGTTTCAGCTCCGATTTCACAGAACCATATACCTTAAAGTTACTATTTACTTCTTTTGTTCGTTCTAAGCTCGATTGATGATTTTTCTTTGACTAAATTTCATTTTAATTTACTTTTAAATAAACTGTTGAATTAGGTTTAAACTATACCATAATCTGTGCTAAGTACATATATAGGCTGTATGAAATGTTAATATTTCTATGCTACGGAAAAACTCACCATGAATGAAATACGAGTACACTTCTTCTAAAGCAGAATCTTATTATGTTTCCAAAACGCATTTTGTTTTTCTTAAGTCCGGGCTTAGTGGTCGATATATTGATATAAATATGATAAAAAAATTAAAAGTTTCCCGGCCAGAGATATGCAGTGAGTGGTTCACTCAAACGAGCGTTTCCCTAATTAATTAGACTTATTTTGAAAGTGAATATATTTGGATGGCGGATTTATCTATTACTAATTGATGACACAGTCTGCCGTTATGTTATTTGTAATCTCTGAAATTCGAATGCAACCGTGAAAATAAGGAATCTAAAAAAGGGAACCAGCTGCAAAATGAAAGTTTCGATGGAAGTGAATGGAAACACAGAAGTGAAGTGACTAGTCGCGAGACCAATGTATCAAATCGTAAGAAAAGACCAACAAAAAAGCAGAAAATTATTAGCGACCCCAACGCCAGTTAGTAAAGTCAACAACTAGGCGGCATTTGGGTTCTTTCCGCCTCTTTCAGCTAAATAAAACTGAACGGAACTGAGCTGAGCTGAGCTGGGCTGAGCTGGGCTGCGCTGGACTAAACGACAAAGTGCCTAAATTGGGCATTTCCAACACAAAAATAGCAATAGTTTACAATAAAACAGTTGCAAGACAATTTCAATTACAATTTGCAAACCATAACAAAACAAAAGCGAACAATAATTGCAAGCAATTGTTTACCTGTTTACCTGTTTACTGTTCACTTTGTATTAAGAAGGTTTATTTGGATTGTACTCGTACTTTGTTTGGCTTCGATGTGGTGGCTTGGTAATTGCGACACAACCTAAGCACCAAAGCATCGTGCGCTTGATTTGTGGTGTACCACTGTGCGGTAAGCGGGTGACTACAAAAACAACCGAAAACATCGAAAGTTTGTGAGCGCAGTAAATAGAATAGAAAAATTTTTGTGACCCACACGGCCAACATGTGTGACCCCGAGGAGACGGGCGTAAAAGTTCACAACAAGGCTAGCAATTGGCTGTAGGTACATAAGTGGTAGAACGGTCGATAGTGTAGTGCAGTGTTACCGGCTTAAATAGCAGCAGATGGAGTTCGAGAAAGGGGCATGACGGAACGATCGGTTCAACTACAATTGGCGCGCAATTGCACTGTGACTATGGTGGCGGGGTTTTAGTAGCAAAAACCGTTGCAAGCGCTATATGTCTTAGCGATTTGGTTGCCCGCTGCGTCGACTCATTCGATGTTGTTGACTCTGAGCCGCGCTTGCGGTTGGCTGCTGCTACGGCTAATTACACGCTTGCTCTTGACGTTCGAGTTCGTCGTATTTTGTGCCTTACCTGGGCTGCTGCACTTTTTCTTTTTTTTTTTTTGGGAATTCGTTCATGTTGTTCCTTCCGTTTTTTGTTTGGCGCTGTCAGTTGTGTTGTTGTTGTCGCCATGTAGAGTGTTGCTCGCAGTTATTTTATTTTTATTTAAGTCGCTCGCTCGGTTAATTGGCTGCTAGCGTTCGCATTTGCCCATTGCTGTCATTGGCTTTTTTTATCTGCTCCCTCTCACCATTTACTTGTTGCCAAAATTGTGGGTGATGCCTTTATTTTCATTCTCGCCACTGTCTACCAATTTAATTTAGTCAATAAACTTATTTGTGTTTATTTTTTTATTTTTATTATTGATTTGGTGTTGGCTCGCATGCTTGCTGCCAACATTTGTACTATTGACACCTGTTGTTGGCACATTAGACTCCTATCTACTTTTGTGTCCAAGCTCATGTATTTTTTTTATATTTTTTTTTTTCTCTAAATATGCCAAATACTCCAAGTTGGAAACGTGACTTTGGCAATTTTGGATTTTTGGCTTCCGTGCACTTCTGTTCAACATATCCATACAACACTTTTGCGTGTCTGCAGCAAATTATTGTACGTTTAATTTGAGCAACATGCAAATATGGTTTTGAACATTTATGTGTACATATTTAGAAGTTATAGATATGCTTTTGAGGGTGTAAGTGCAACAAGGCGCTAAATTTTAAAATTTTTTGAAAAAAAAAGTGTGGAACAAAAATTCACATCCAAAGCGGTTTAATTGAAATTTAGGTCTTTATTTGAAGCCAAAAATGTAAGATCTGAATTTAGTCTATATAAGTAAATACAGGGGTTTTCAATAGGAACGCTACAAAAGTTTTTTTTTAAATAAAACAAAAACGGTTTGGGATATGAATTGAATTCTTTATTCCTGTGAAAGTACATTCGATGCCATTATGTATGGTACTCGATTTCTTTTGCATGGACACCACGGGCACGCTTGCAGAAGTCCTGACGCTGAACCCAATTTTCGACGGTTTTCAAGCATAAATCGGCCGATACTGCTGCAATTTCACGTTCGATATTCGTACGATGTTCATCAATCGTCGCTGGCTTGTTGGCATAGAGCATAGACTTGACGTAGCCCCACAGGAAATCAGGAAATAGTCTAACGGCGTCAAATCGCGCGACCGAGGCGGCCAATTGACAGGGCCATTTCGTGAGATATCACGTTCACCAAA
Source organism: Anomoia purmunda (assembly GCA_951828415.1). Classification (NCBI taxonomy): domain Eukaryota; kingdom Metazoa; phylum Arthropoda; class Insecta; order Diptera; family Tephritidae; genus Anomoia; species Anomoia purmunda. The sequence continues at coordinate 126,940,178 of OX639994.1, forward strand.
CTTGGTTTTCAATAAATCGATTGTGACATTCGCTGTGTGGCTTGTGGCGCCGTTCTGTAGGAACCACATATTGTCCAAGTCCATATCATCCAATTCGGGCCAAAAATATTCGACTATCATTGAGCGGTAGCGATTTCCATTCACAATAACGTGCCGGTCTTGATCATCACGGAAGAAGTACGCCCCAATGACGCCGTCGGCCCATAAACCGCACCAAACCGTAATTTTTTCGGGATCCAATGTTGACTCACGGAGTACGTGTGAATCGATGCCTACCCAATAACGCATATTTTGCTTATTGACGAAGCCATTCTGCCAGAAATGACGACGACCATAAATTGGGCGTAGCGCTGTTAAAGTTGAGGCCATTGACTCTGAATTTCGGTAGTAAATTTTAATACTTTGGATCGTATATCTTTCCATGATGAAATGGCAAACCTTACTGAAGAGAAATGTCAAAAGAGTGGGAAAAATATGGCGTCGTTTGCTGTCACTATCGGTCTACTTTTGTAGCGTCCCTATTTAAAACCCCATATAGTTTTTTCCGATTTCTCTACCTATTTTGTTTTAATCTTCGCAATCCATACTGTCAAGTGAAAAAACAGGTGCCTGACATTTTGAGCAGTTTTGGCTACATTCTTTGACTTTTTTTTTTATGTTTCTTATCTAATTAATAAATACAGATCTTATTTCCGGTATAATAGCTTGTAAAGTATATTTTATAATTGGAAAAGGGTTGCCAGCTGTTTGAAAGGTCAAATTTAATTTAATCATATAGTTACACAAGTTATATGAAATATTAAATTATGGCTGTCAAGCGGTTCGTCTCGACAAAAAGATTCATAGCTAACTTTTAAGAAGGTTACCACCTGTTTGAAAACTCGAATACAATTAAATTATACACAAGTTATGTGAAATATTAAAATTTCGGTGTCAAACGAGCCGTTTCACTTAAGAAAAAGTGTATCGCTAGCTATATTCTAGAGAGGGTTGCCACCTGTTTGAAAGGTCAAATTGTATTAAATCATACACATCGAAATATTAAATTATGAGTATCAAACATTTCGTTTCGCTTTGGAAATGGTTTATATAGCTACCAATATTTTAAAAAAGGTTGCCACCTGTTTGAAAACTCGAATACAATTAAACTATAAACAAGTTTATATGAAATATGAAAATATGGTCAAACTGTTCGGTTTATAGCATATAGAGAGTTGCCACCTGCTTGAAAAGTCAGAATTAATTAAGTTTAAGACAAGTTGCACGAACCAGTCCAACTGTTCGATTCGCTGAAGAGAAGGTTTCTAGCTAGCAATATTTTGAAAAAGGTGGCCACCTGCTTGAAAAGCCGAAATTAATAAAGTTTAAGACAAGTTGTACGAAACAGCCAAATGGTTCATTTTTCTGAGGAAAAGGGTTATAGCCAGCTACATTGAAGAGGGTTGCCAGTTAATTGAAAAGTCGAATTTAATAAAATATACACAAGTTCTATGAAATAGTAATATAGAGTCCCACAACATTTGTTTCGCTTGCAGAAAATTTGTGTATGTATTTGGAGAGCGTTGCCACCTTTTTTAAGAATCAGATTTAATTTAATACCACACGAGGATATAAAATATTAAAACATGAGTATCGAATAGTTCGTTTCGCTGAAGAAAAAAATTTAAAGTTGGTCATATGTTGAAAAGGGTTACCACCTGCTTGAAAAGTCGAATTTTATTAAATTATCCAAAGTTGTGTGAAATAGTAAGATTTGGCTGTTAAATCATTCCTATTGCTATAACACATTTTATAAGTACATTTTGAAGAGGGTTGCCACCTGCTTGTAAAGTCAAATAAAAACAAATTACAGACATGACACAGTCATATATAGTGAAACCGAAATGCGATTTCTGGACACATTTGCATAGGGCAATTATTAAATAAATATAGCCAAGAATTCCAATATCTTATTTATGGAGCTCTCCATATCTTATATTTGTATAAAAATTCCCTTTGTGTCTGTATGTAGTTTATAGATTCAAGAGTTACTGAACCAATTGAGCTCAAATTTATAGGATGGGTTTGCTAAGTTGCTTTTTGTGCAGTCAAAAATTCCGATAGGTGACGCTGGTGTCGAAATATTTCTAAAAACTCTTTATATAGTTCTTTTATTTTCAAATTCAAAACATGTATTAGCCACATAAATAAAAATATATTTCAATTGAAAATTGGACTGATAGGTGGCGCTGGAGTCAGGATATCTCTAAACACCTTATTACAGTCCGATTTCACCCAAATTCAAATATAATTTTTTTATTCCAAAAATTAGCCCATAGGAGGTGCTAGATCCGAAATATCTCTAAAATTTATTTAAATTAAAAGCAAACAAAAAATTTTATAGTAATAATTTGGCAAAACTTCTCCTACAATTTGTACTGTGCGCATAAATTGAGGGCCCAACACTTTTACACCGACTCCGAATGGCAGTGACTTTTATAAGGAGTTTTTTCATGGCAGAAATACACTCGGAGGTTTGGCATTGCCTGCCGAGGGGCGACCGCTATTAGAAAATTTTTTTTCTATAATTTTTGATTTTACTTGTCCTAGCAAAAAAATATATACATCCAATTTTTATCGTCGCGATAGCCCAGCTATCACACAGACATATTTTATTTCAGTAAACAAGTTTTTAAGAACATAAATTTATGTGAAATTGACAAACAATTTTTTGATTAGAGATAAAAGGAAAAACTAACGAAATTCACTGCATATCTTGAAATGAAACATTTTTTTCGTTTTTTTTTCAAATTTTTTCGCATTTTATATGTAAATATATTTTTTATTCGTATATATGAATGAATAGCTTGTAGGTATTTTTATAAATTTATTTTAGTACTAAAATTAACATTAGATGATTTGTATAATTGTTGTAAATAAATGTGCGATGTGTGTGTATAAGTATGTGTGTAGCTTTGTATAATGACTGAAATTCTGCAAAAGCAATAAGTAAATGTGTACATATTTATTTAGATATATGAGAACACTTATGAAATTTTGTTTTTCAAATTTCTTAAGAATGTTGAAATTGAAATTTTATGTATGTATGTATGTATGTACACTGATTACGTATATGTTTTTTGTTTTTAATTAGACCATTATGCGGCATTGCGTGCTTAGAGATATGCGACACAAAATTTGCTTGTATTGAAAGCAATTTTGTTAGAAATTTAATTATACCTCATTGCTTGGTATCTAGATAGGTAAATAATGAAGCATTAAACAGTTTAAATGTCATAGATAAAGCTTTGGAAGTTTCAAAAATTATTTGATAATTTTGCAGAAAATTGGAAAATTCAAAAATTATTTAACAATTTTGAAGAAGTTTGGAAAATTCAAAAATTATTTAACAATTTTGAAGAAGTTTGGAAAATTCTAAAATTATTTAACAAGCAGCTTAAGATTACAAAAACAAATTCATAATAATCAAAATTATTTTGAGGTGAAATTATTTAGACGCAAACTGAATTTAAAACAAACAAAAACTGTAGAATCTTTTTTTCTAATATCTAATTTCGTTACTTATAATTTTTCTATAAAAAATTTATTCAGAATTAAAACATAAATTCTCACTGTACCCTTGATAGTGCAATCGCAAAATTATTCTTTAATAATTTTTTTTAAACTGAGTCAATAATTATGAGCAAAAAAAAAACAACTCGAAAACTAAAAGTAATTGGAAAATAAAGATTATTATTTTTAGCGCACACCACACGGAAATACCTTAAAAACAGGGACCGAAAAGTTTATAACTGGTATAAAAAAATCATTTTTTAATCGTTATTTTGTGATTTTTCCTTTTTCGATAAAAAATAATCGTTTTTTTTGCACTTAAATTTTTACAAACATATTTGAACGATATTTTGCGATATTTGTTTTTTCGATAAAAAAAAAACAATCGTTATTCTTGGATTTACAATTTTTCGATCATACCCGGTGAAGTTAGTGGGCGATTACAATAATAGCAACAGCAACAATATCACGATTTATCTTTTATAATCAAAAAAAAATAAAAATAAAAATCAAAAAATATCGGGCAAATGTGATCGGAGAAATTTAAGTCCAGGAATCATTATTATTATATCATTATTAGTTATCGATCCAATTTCATCGAACAAGTAAAAATGAAAAAACAAAGATCAAACTTGATCCAAAACATTGAAAATCACACAATCGAATACATTCGGATACATTTAAATCCAAGGATAACGATTATTTTTTTAACAAAAATAAAACACAAAATATTAATTAAATTTCATCGAAAAAATTAAAACTAAAAAATTAAAATTAAACTTGTTCGAAAAAGTAAAAACCACAAAATATCAACCAAATTTCACCAGAAAAAAAAAAATTTAAAAAAAAAAACGATCAAACTTATTTGAAAAATTTAAAGTCACCAAATATCGTTTATATAATAGATGGCAATAATAACAACAACAAAAATAATACGACCTATGTTTCAAGATCGATAAAAATAAAAATCACAAAATATTAGAAAATAACAGGAAATAAAAAAACCAACAAACTTGATAGAAAAAATATAAATCACAAAATGTTGATCAAATTTGGCCGAAAAAAAAAAATTTACAAAAAAAGCTATCAAATTTGATCACAAAAAAAAATATTAAAATCACAAAGGGTGGATCGAAATTGAACGAAAAAATGAGAATAAAAAAACAACAGTCACCAGTACCTATAATTAAAAAATTAATATACAATGTTTAAAAAAAAAATTTTCTCAATAAAAATAAGAACAGATTTGCTTGAATATGATATAAGTAATATATAGTAAGTAATATTCGAGATTTGTTTTGAACGAATTCTTCCCAATAGTTTGTTTTATCCGAAAAGATCAAAATATTATTTATTTTCTGTCCCAGCTTTAAAAATCGTGCAATAAGTTATTTGAACGAATATTCTACAATTCAACATAACATCGAAGAATCATTTGAAATATTTGGCTTCCAATGCATAAAATGTTAGCACTAATATTATCGCACAATAATCGGAAGGCGTCTATTGAAAATTTTCGAAATTTTTCTTTAGCAATTAGAGTCACTGGTTTGCGGGCCTTATAAAACCAGTGACTACTTTGAAAGTATAGATCATTTTATGTTGAATATGTATATAGTATATTGTTTTCTTAAACTTCGCAGCTTGATAAGTAATAACAAAAACGGGCCACGCGCTTTTCGCCAGCCACACATCGCAAGCCTCCAAGCTTTTGCATAAACTACAAACTATGTATATGTTTTGTCTGTGGTAAATGTAAATGTCTAAATATGTCTATTGTATATCTGTGCTATTAGATGCAAAAATGATTACTCCATTTTTGTATAATTTGAGATTGATTTGACAGTTAAGTGATAGCTATTGTTTAAAAATTGCTCACGAAATTTTGTTACCATTTTCAATAGCAGCAATGCTAAGTATGTATATTCTCAAAAGTCTAAATGCCATTTCTGTAAAATGTGAACTTGGACTATCATTTTTTCACCTCACATACCACAGATATTTGGTATGTATGTATGTAAATTGTGTTTATTTTGCTTGTTTGTAGAATAATTGCAATTAACACACAAACAGCATAATAAAATAGACAATTAACATTAAATGTTTAAGGTTTGGTTAGGTAACCTTAAATAGCTTTGAACTTATTTATAAATGAGCACTATTATAAAATAGACATTGTTTTTTTTTGCAATATGTTTTGTATTTGCATTTGTATTGTATTTGTATAGCTAAGGCGGCACTTCAGAATGAGACTTCTTCATTTATTTCACTACATTCTTTGCAATTTTTAATGCATAATATACATACAATGCGTGTGTGTAAAATGTCACCCTTTTTGGAAAATCACATACTTTACTGTTTAAAGGCCAATCTTACGATTTACGTACATAGTAGTTTTTTTTCGCAATGGTTTCTTTAATTCTTCACAGATATTCTTAATTATTTTGTGTGTGTATGTTTGTGTGTTGAGTTAGTGGAAGTATTTTGGTTTTTGTTTTTGTTTTTGTCATAATCTTCAGTTGAAATGCGCGACCGGAAATTCATTTTTATCCTCCTCGTCGCTAACGTACATTCGGGTCAAATCCGAGGCAACCGAGGCACAGTCACTGCTGCAATGAAAAAAACCAAAATATGGAATTTGAGTTAATTTTCTAGAGTTTATAAATTGCTAATTAATTTACAAGCACATTATTTATTTCAAATTATAAATAAGACAATTAAATTAACAATATTGCTACTAATCTAATCAGGACCGCAGTCCCATTTGGAGTTAATGTTTTAAAAGAAAAAAATACCCGATAATAGTGTTTACCTCAAATATTAGGAGAAAATCAAGACGGATGCCACAAACTCTAAATTTGACTTAAACTAGCAGATAATGACAGTGTTTTGTTTTTGAGACCAACCAAATAGAAACTAGCCGAAAATGAGTCATCCATTTAAAACTAAATACTAAAAAAATTATTAAAAGTCACACGGAGAAAAGTTTTTTTTTTACTTGAGATTGGATAAACATTTTCTTGATCACAAAATAGTCAATAATTGTGGAAATAATCGAATTTGACTTTGTATAAACTACATTTAAGAAAGTAACTGTACTAAAATTAAGAAAAACATTTTCCTTGTTTACAAACAAAAACAAAACCTATGAAGAAAATGTGTCAGGAAAAATGCCTAAATAACCAAGAAAATATTTGCTTTAATTTACCAAATTTAAGAAAACGTCTTTACTAATTATTTATTTATTGCTATTTAATTTAATTCTAATCAAGCTTTAAACAAGACAAAATCTTCTTGATTATGTAAAGCTACAGTAATATATATTTTCTTAAATTTTCTTAATAATAGGAAAATATTTTTCAAGTTCGAAAACAAAGCTCGTTTTTCTTGTTTTGGCTTTGAGTGTAGGGAAAAATTATCTCTGCGCAATCTTATAATTATTATAAGAACTCAATCAGTTCTCATATTTTCACCCAACTATCTAAATCTATCTATTTATCTATACTACAGCAAAACTGTAGAAAACTCATGCCTGTACATTGAAACTTTCTTTAAAAAAATGACCGAATCTGTTTGAGAGTTTAAGCTCACTATTCTCCTAAAATACTGTATGTTCGGGCAATGGTTAATTTGAGTAAATATTAAGATTTCTCAAGGTAAGTTTGGTATTGAAATTTCACCATTGAATTAAAGAAGTAAATACGTGGACTCAAAAAATTGGCATAGCAAGCTTAGTCCGCCCCCTGTAGAACAAATAGGTACGTTGTGTTCACAAAAGCAATAGTGAAATGTTTTGTTGAAAGTTTTAACAATGATATCTTTAATTTAACTTTAAATATTTTTTATAAAAAAAAAGATAGTTCTTTAACTAAAATAGTTCTATAAGTAAAAAGTTTCTAGAAAATTTATAAAAATTGTACAAGTTCAAAAAAAAATTGTCAAAATTTCAAACTTTTTTATACAAATTTTTTGGAAATTTTCTGGTTGATTTTATATATATATATATGTATATATATATATATATATTTATTGCTGACGGTGTTGCGTCTTCTCTTCCATATAACGCAAATTAAAATTTTCTAAAAATTCGTCAGGTATGTACAGCACTGTTTCACCCGAACTGTTCTTAACTTGTTGTTGTTAATTATTTGTGGAGTAAAGCGAGCCGTGCTGAGTATAGCCAGTAGTACAATAAAAGTTAAAACTTTTCAATAAATGATACAGGTTGAATTTAAAAAGGCATCGAGATTGTTAAGCCGCAAAGCGTGAAAAGACGAGCCAAACGACGCATATTAACACATAATAAAAAGGAAAGATGACAATAATTATAACGATATCAATAGCAGAAACGATATCGATAACGATAAAACGAACGATATAAATTATTTTCACAGTATCAATAACGATATCGAAAATAATTTGCATTTTGGAATTCATAGCAGGTTTTACCCTCTCCCCAACAGCGGACTGCTTGCGCTATCTTTGTCTTGCGCGGTGAAAATGTCAAAATTTTTGGTTTTGTTTACTTTTTCACTTTTAATTTATTTTCGAATGAATCATGATTTCTTTCATTTTTTTGATATTCCGCTCTGGTTATTGTTGTCTTTCTTAGTTTATCGAGAGTGTCACTCCGCTCAAAAGAAAAGTCCCAATATATGGAGTTCCTGTATGAATTCATCAACTATTATGATGGATTCGCCTCGATCGATACCAACGTCATATGGGAGATATCGATAAATTCAGAGCCAATAATAACGATAACAAAAATAATAACGATAACTGAAACAATACCGTCGAGCTTAGCGATAACTATACCTACTATGTATTATGAATGGCTTAGATAGAAATATAGGTAAAAAAAGGACCTGAGATCAGAACGATCTTTTGTATTTGTATTTGCAGCACTTTTTAACCCTGAGGCTCCCGGATCACTTCAACTGCCTTAATGAACGCTAGAAGGTCATTGGTATAAAATAATTGAAAAAAACACATTTAGGTATTTTCAATTTGGCTACGTTTGCCTCAGGACCTCCTACGCAATGAATCCAACTTTTCACAATGATTCAAAACTCCATGAGGGCTGTTGAGGCCAACTCGATCATAAGGTGGCCCTTTGCTATTAAGTACAATAATATGTAGTAGTGAAACTGTAGCTGCATACCCGGCCACTACGAGCCCGCAAAATATCCCATAGTTCGAGTAAGTAAGACCGAAAGTGATATTAATATCTACAAAGGCGTTTCTAATCAATAAACAATTAATCGAAGCTCAAAACTTGCAATAATTAAATACCTGCGAAAAAATATTCAGCCTTCACATACCACCCCAGTCTGGGCGCCATTCACTCAACCGGCACAGAAATTTATTTTACAATCGAAAATTCATACTACGTACAAATTCATGCGCATATTTAGCAAACAACTCAGAGAAGTGCAAACAAATATACTTATACTTAGGTATGTACTTAAACTTATAAGCACTAAAGTACTCAAGAACTACATAAGTAGTTGTCTTACAGGTAGCTAGCTAGCTAAATAAAAAAGCGATACACAAGTGCCAGCTTGTCGGCAATTATACAAATATGGCAAAAGAATCGCAAAAAACAAAACAGCAAGCTATAGAGAAAAAAAGGCTATGCCATAACATTACCATAGGGAGCCTGCCGGCCTGCCTGCCTGCCTACAACTATTTGTTGCTACAAGTAATTCAAGCCATAAAAGAGGGTAAAACAATTGCACGCAGGAATGCACAAATATGGATGAAAACATTTGTGCAAACATACAGTGACTCAAAAAACTTATCACATGGTGGTATTTTTGCAATTTGGAAAATGTTCTTTCAAGATAAATTTTTGAAGTAAAATTTCTTCAGTGGCATTAGAGTGACTTTTTACATCGCGACACGCAGGTTGCGCCGATATTGCGTGACGCAAGTCATCTTGATATCGCGTAACGTAGGTCGCATCGATATCGCGCCACGAAGTCACCTCATCACGCTTGTATTTGCCAAACAAGCATACATATTGAGGTATCGACATATCTTATCAACTGCTAATTACTGGTACTACTACTACTACTCCTATAACTTCTACTACTACTACTGCTATTAACTACTACTACCACCAATTACTACTATTACTAACAACTACTACTACTATCATAGCGGCACTGCTACTACTACCTTTTTTCCTAACGCTACTAATCATTACTACTATTATTTTTAATAATACTAGTACTAATTACTACTGCTAATTTCACTAATCCTGCTGCTATTTTTTACTACTGTTTTGAATAATTATTACTACTATTTTTATAAATGCTATTGTTAATTACTACTTCTATTTTTACTAATTTCTGCTACTATTTGTACTAATTACTACTACTGTTTTTACTAATTTATACTATATTTTAATCCTAGTACTAATTACTACTGTTATTTTCACTAATTCTACTGCTAATTGCTACTACTATTTTTACTAATTTATTCTACTATTTTTTTAATTATAATACTAATTACTAATGCTATTTTTACCACTTTCTGCCACTATTTTTACTAAGTTTTACTACTATTTTTACTAACTTTTACTACTATTTTAACTAATGCTACTACTAATTACTACTGCAATTTTCACTAATTCTACAGCAAATTACTACTACTATTTTTAGTAGTTTATAACACTATTTTTTTAGTGCTATTACTATTTACAACTACCATTATTGGCACCTTCTGGTACTATTTTTACTAAATTCTACTACTAATTACTACAACTATTTGTACTAATTTGTAGTACTAATTAGTACTAGTATGTTCACATACTTCTACTACTATTTTTAAAAATGCTAAAAAGAAAATACTAAAAATATTTCTTATAAAACTCTCTCCCATATAGCTCTTTGTGGAACTATATAAAAAAAATGATCAAACTTTGTACATAATTTACGAAAATTCAACCAATTTTGTTCAACATTTTTAAATCTGATTTTTTGATAAATGGTGGGCATGCGATTAGCATATTAAATTTCAGCATTATAGTATTCAAGTCTTCAGAAATTTAAAAAGTTTTTTTTTATAAGTTTTGGTCAAGAAAGCTTTTTTTACATTGAACGTACTATGCCTTTTATGTAACCGAAAATGGAAATTAAAAATGTTTACACAAATTTTGCTGTATACCATTTTTGTTATATCACGAACTGTATTTTATAAAAATTAAAAAAAAAAGTCTATCATAACAAACATTTTCACTCTTCTAAAAAAAGATCCCCCTGTGATCAGTTGTTTGAGTCACTGTATGTATGTACCTGCGCACATACGATTCGTGTGGGATAAATACCAATGTGTGTGGGTATGGCTCGTGTACCTTCATTTTTCACCTGATTTTTTCACTTCACTGCACTGAAAAGCAAGGCAAACATTTTTTTGTTTATTTTTTTTCGACTTCTTCGATATTCGTAGATTTTCATTTAAGGTAAGCTCGTGAAACACTCCGTTCATTTTAATCGCTTGGCGAACAAAGTGCCTGCGTGCTTGCTCGGATTTGTGCAAATGGGATTTACGGTTTGTGAAATGGTGTGGAATTATGAACAAATGTAAGCATTTTTCTGCAATTTGAACGCACACACAAAATTTAAAGAGGTAAACTCATAAAGTTAAAAATTAGTGATTGACACGCAATGCGTTTGTTTTGGGTTGCTGTAAAAAAATTGCATAATTACTGTTTGACGATGGCGGGAAATTAAAGCAGAGCAAAAGAAATTACTTGTAATGCCAAAACGGTTAGAATTAGTTATGTATCAATTATGGAAATACGAATTAGAAATCTAATGCAATTAAAGCAAATTAAGATTGAAGTTAAAAATGCAAAAAATATAAAAAATATGGTTTATGAAATTTAATATCCCACACTACATAAATGCATAAAATACCTTATTCCCAAAAGACTCTAAATCACTAAAGCAATACATTGATACAATGTCGGACGTTAGGCCCTAACTCAATATTTACTGTTAAAATGACTTTGAGGTTGATTTAGATCCGTTTCAATTTCTAAATTAGACGATAGCGTTGGAAGTGAGCTTTACCCTTCAGATCCCTCAAATGGGTTTTCCGATAGTCAAGCTCCTATTAAATCGCTCGATTACTGCTTAGTATCCTCAAGGACTGTGAAAGAGAGTAGAAAACTTCGCAACGAGCTGGCAGTCAGATATAACGCGTGCTTAGCAAGGGTTCCCGGCCACAGCGATACACCGAAAAACTAGCATGATTAGGACACAAATACCTCTCATGATTTGGGAATATCGCTGTCTGCTTCTAGACTCAGGTTGAAGGTCCATATCCTTGAGCTGGCAAACGCAAGATGGGCCAAATAACCCACCAGTGGGATAACCCGTTAGCTCTGGCCTAGAGTAGACAAAAATAGATCTTTCGGTCTTATCTATGTGGAACGGCGCCACCTACGCCTGGTGACAGGATTATAACAGGTCGTTGCCTCTTGGGGACGCTTGCCAGTAGTATGGGTTTTTTCACAAACGATTATTGTCGTGCTGTCGTGACGAGTAGGAGGTGGAAATCATTGAGAACTACCTTTGCTATTGTCCTGCTTTAGCGAGTGGAAGAAGAAGATGCCTACACCAAATACTTCTTCGAGTGGCTATCGGATCTGGGATCAATGACATAAACGACCTTCGTTTCATTAAGCAATCAAATTGGATTTTTTTTCCCCAACAGATGGCACATATCGCCCAACTGATATCACAATGGGCCCAAATAGGCCAAATACCGATACAACTAAAGCCAAGCACAAGATACCTTGGACTCGTGCTGAACAGCAAGCTATAATGGAGGCTCAACGTAGAGGAGATATTGATACAGCAGTATAGCGTTTTAACTAACGAGACTGATAGACTATTTGGGGAGAGGGACCGGTGAACTTCTGCACGAACGGGTCGAAGCTGGACGGAAGGGTTGGATGAGGTGTATTCTGCAAGGAGCTCAGTCTCTATCAGAAATTTTGACTTTGGGACTACTCTAGTGTGTTTCAGGTGAAAGTAGCTACAATCAAGGAGACATCCTATTGGCTACTCATCAATGTAATCCTCTTACGACGGCCAAACATCTACTCTGATCGCCAGGCTACAATCTCTGCCTTAGGGTCTTTAATGGTCAGGCCAAAACTGATTGGGGAGTGTTCAACTTCTCTCTCAGCCGCCTGGGGAAACCAGATGCTAGGTTAGCTAGACAACCCATCATGCCTCGTATAACGTACTCTGAACTTATATACATAAGTACAATAAACAAGACTCGATTTCTTCTCATAAAATTAATGGTCTATTCAATAAGGTTACCCGGTATTTGTATGGTCTTAAAAAGTTCGGCCATATATCCTCGTGGAAAAATAAACTTTAGGGGTGTAGCATTACTCATTATCTTGAGACCAGGAACTGTTTACTTGTCTATAAATTCCCAGAATGGGAATCCCCAATGTACTTATATGAGAAGCTAAATTAAGTAAAATCTAAAAGACTTCACAAGCTTTCAGTCTCGAAATACGCCTACTTGAATTTATCCAGATGGTTTTTCATCAATGCTGTAAGACTTTGGAACAAAATCCCTGAATCAGTTAAATCAGAACTGAATAGAGGTAACTACAAGGCGATAATACATATTTACTTTGATTTTGTAATGATCGCGATTATGATAAACTACTTTCCTTTTAATTAACTTTTATTCTGTCCCTTCTCATTTGCCTTCTGCGATGTTCTCATATCTTATTGTATATTTGTTGATAATAACGAATTTATTTACATATAATACTTGTTGTTAGTTGTAAGCTCAATTAGCTTTAATTTTAACAATTTTTAATCATATCACTACTTACTGAAGTTGATGTACTTTTAAAAGATTGTTATCTTCCTTGTACAACCACGATCCCCTTAAATACATAAATAAATAAATAAATATCAAACTGATTTTGCATTGAAATCCATGACTGATGAGCTCGCTCGGCATGGCTGCTTTGAAGTTATTGCTTCAAGCAGGGAGGTTGCTGGGAGATGGAAGCTCCTCTGACCGCCTACTTACTTATATTGGACAGATGGAATTGCAAAGGTCCTCTGGCCGGTGGCCGGTGGGCGACCATAGGCGTTCAAACCTAGCTAACCTACAACGCTTCATTCTCGTTGCCGTTCCGACTGCACATTTTCCGATAGGTATTCAAGCGGTTAGGCTGAATATAGTCGCTGACACTTTTGGCCGCAGCTGTCTGGAGGATGCCGAGGTGAAATCATCTTTTCATTTTCTACTCAGCTGCCCTGCCTATGCGTGGCTGAGTTTTAAGTATCTAGGCTCTTACTTCATTAACACCTCCAAATAGATGTCGGGGGTTGGAAATCAGCAGCCTGTAGGGCTTAATTTTTGGTATGCAGCACATTATCTTTCAAACAGTAAATAGTATCACAATGCACACCTTTATATATCTAAGTGAGTTCCCCTACGAGGGGCTACCGCGTCAACCAAACCTAACCTAAAGCACTTACAAATATAATTCAATTACAAGACACTTTATCAGGCACATGCATTGTAATTCTAAAAAAACAAAACGAAACAAAAGAAAACTAATCAAAAATTTACACTCACAATGCAGTTTCATGCTCGTACACTGCCGATACCATGGCGCTATATTCGCTCTCCAAATTGCTGTGAATACTGCCATTCGCATTTAACGCATAGCCGCCTACGCTTAGCACACCGCCAGAAACTCCGCCACCGCCGCCTACAACGCCTACAACGCCTACACCGCTAACGAGGTTCGTCAAATTCATTTCTCTTCTTCTTTTCGGGTTTTGTGCTACCAGAAAACGTTCAATAAATTTTAACATTTGTTGTCAAACAACTAGCTTAAAACAAAGCGATTTGAAAGTGCCAATGTTAAAATGAGGGAGAGTCTTGCCGAGGAGACAAGTGCCTCGTGTCGCATCCGAGCTCAGCAGTTGAACAACAGTGGAACCACGAATGCTGGAAACAATGCCGGTCTTTTGAATGCAAGTTTTAATTTCCGACGAGGCGTATTCCCCCCTTCTTTTAACTCGGTCTGTGTTACTAAACGAAATTGCCGCATTTGGGGCGTAGCAAGTCCTCACGAGAATCATGAACCACCGTTACATGATCAAAAAGTGACTATTTGCGTCGGCGTGTACGCAAAAACTATCATTGGGCCAGTTTTCTTCACGGAAGGTAGTCGATAGTAAACGATATTGGTTGATGTTGCCACTTTTTGTCTGTCCGAAAAAAATTTGACTGACATCGAGCAACCCAAACAATGTGGTTCTTACAACAAAAATTCCCTAGATATCGAAAAGTGATATCGAAAAGAGGTGATATTGAGTGGGCACTGTAAATCAACCGATTTAACCCCCCCCCCCCCCGCACTTCTTTTTGTGGGGTTATTTAAAGAGTCAAATTTACGCCAGCAAGCCAAAGGCCATTTACGATCTCAAGAACAATATTCGTACCGAAATAGCTGTCATACCGATCGAGATGCTCGAAGAAGTGATGGAAAATGAGGGAAAAAGAGCACAGTTTGCGGTAGTCAATAAAAGTGGTCATTTAATAGACCACATAAATTGTAAAGGATTAAACTAAATAAAAAAAGCACCATTCTTTGCTATCTATATATTCCTCCTTTCAAAAGATATTCAACATTCTCATTGCGGAGCAACTGATGACGCACCCTTTACATATATGAAAATAAATATGAGTTAATCCAATTATGCCAAAAGCACTTAGTATATGTAGCACCTTCTGAGAGCAAAATAATAGAAAGTTAGCTTTTAACTCGACTAGTAAGTAATCTCACATTCAGTCGCATTTTATAAGCGCAAGAGTTTGATTTTGAATTGCTAATTGAAATTGTATGGCCAACTTACATCACCCACGAGTAGAGTCTGAACACATACATGCATATGTACGTATGTACGAGCGTGTGAATGTGTGAAGGCGAAGTTTCATTTAACATGCATAGAAATGGTCTAAATATATTTTTGCGCTTAATAAACTAACAGTTGTAAACAGATAAACAAGTTATTTATATTACGAGTACAAGGAAAACTATGCGACTACTTTTTAGCGTTGTTTGTAAGACAGGTTTAGCTATAGTTTTATTATATTACTATTATATTACCTAGGCAGATATTTATTTATTGATTGCCCTTTGCATATGGAATCAAAAATATAGGTATGCACGTTGTCCTAGCCAAGGCGGGCCGTTTGACACTCATATTTTAATATTTCATATCCTTCTGTATAATTTAACAAAATTTTACGTTCCAAACAGGTGGCAACCCTCTATATATGTTTAAAGCCTTCTCCTCAGCTAATCAAAAATTTTGATACCCATATTTTCATATTTCATATAACTTGTGTGTAATTTGATTATATTCGATATTTCAAGCAGGTGGCAACCTTTTTCAAAATATTGCTACCTATATAAACTATTTCCAAAGCGAAACGAAAAGTTTGATACTCATAATTTAATATTTTATATCCTTGTGTATAATTTATTACAGTTTGACCTTTCAAACAGGTGGCAACCCTCTCTGGAATATAGCTAGCTATACACTTTTTCTTCAGCGAAACGGATCGCTTGGCAGCGAAATTTTAATATTTCATATAACGTGTGTGTAATTTAATGAAATTTGACTTGTCAAACACGTGTGGACTCTCTCACACGCTTAAAATATATTTTACGACCTATTCCTATACCTATCAAATATTTATATCTACAAAATTGCATAAAAATCGCTTCAACCATTTCGAACAAAAACGCCGTGATACGAGATAAAATAATCGTCATCCTTGGATTCAAAACAGCACAACAAAATAAAAATCATAAAATAGAGGAAAATTTTAAATCCAAGAATAACAATTGTTTTTTTTTATCGAAAAAATACAAAGCACATAATGCCTATTATGCAATTATTTAAAATAAAAACTCTTCCAAATAAAAATACGGTCAGATTTGCATACAGGGTATATGGTGTAAAGATCAAATAGACATATTTGAATTCTGTTTTGAATGAATTCTTCCTAATAATTTTTTTTATGCGGAAAAATCGAAATAACGATTATTTTCGATCCCAGAACTTCTATTGTCCCAAGTGGTTATTTTCTTACTTTATAAAAATTACAGTTTTTATTTAGAAAAAACTTCATTCTTGGAGACGTTTTCAAACTGATCCAGCAAACGTAAATCTTAACATTATTCGCAATATCTTGGCAAAAGTCTAAAAACCTGAATCCAAGTTTTTTAAATAACTTATTTCAGTAAACAAATACATAAATACAAAGTATATCGGATATTTGCTAGTAATATATAAAAATTAAAAAAACTGAAAAATACGTATTTATTATTTTTTCGCTATTGAATATTTTTCAAATACTCTAGGTAATTGCGTCTTTAGATAAAAAATATCGACTTATCGAAACAACGATATTTTTTGCCCTGTGCATACCGATATTGTTTAACAATAGCCCTAGAGCGACGGGCCAGGGGCCGAGTGTGAACCTGCAATCACCCGACATGACGGAGTTTAAACATCGGTCAGCGTATGAAGCATCAATGCATAGCAAGTTATTTCGCCGACGACCCTATTCGTCTGCAGGCATTTCTGCAACAATGAAATGAGCCATTTGAAGTCGAATTCATTATTGTTTTAAGCGCCTGTTCTTCATCGCAATGTTGAGCATCGTGAGTAAAAAGTAGATAACTTAAAATCCTAATGGCATAGAATGAGGTCAGAGTAATGTCATATTGCGCTATATTATACGATATTTTCATTACAATTTGATGTGTTGCAGAGCAGTAGTACGATTAACTAGCTTTAAACAATCTACCAATCGCTAATTTTGTCGACAAGATTTGTCGTTATATTTGAAATACTCCGGAATACTCCGGAATATCCGGAATCACTTGCAAATAGTTTTTGGAGTAGCTTTAAATTAAATTATTTTTATTTAGTAATTTTCAACGAATTAATGAAACTGACCAATCAAAAACAAGCCATGGCTTCCGTTTTCAAAATTCGCTCTATTGTAAACCGTATTGTGCTCCAGGATATTTAGCTTTTTCACTTAAGTTTTTTAATTAGGATCATATCTATAAATTAAAAATGAACTATATTTCTGTTTTTCTATTTGAATCCTAGATAAACGATTGCCTTTATCATTTGCGGTAGCGATAAGTTTCCATGTTAGAAATATGACCCCGATCGATAGCCCCAAAGGGAACGCTTAAGCTCCACTTTGCTCTGGTGGAACTATGTACTCTACGTCCTACGCGCATGGATATTGTCAATTGTTCATCGACGGGTCGTTGATTGCAACCAGCATCTCAAAGCGACTTTATCCTAGCAAAATTTGTATTTAATATTTGCTTAGAAGACTACAGAAGCTACGTACATCCCGGAATAAACGCCAATCCACTATTATATAGGCTTACTTCTTCCTCACTAAATATGTTAAATATCAAAAGACTGTCGAATTTTCCTTTTTTCAATTGCATGAAAATAAATTCCCGAATTTTTCTATTATCGATTGAGATAACATCTTCATATCTGTTGTCGTTTAGCTTTCGTTAATCGACTAGCTAACGATATTCGCATGGTTAACTCAGATTATCGAATATTATTTAGCGATATTCGCTATCGACGTATCAGCTGTTGTCGTTAGCTAGTCGATTATTCGATAAGATGAGTTAGCCATGCGAATATCGTTAAAACAAATAAGCGAATCGCATTACAGGTACTATAGAGTTTCGCAATTACTATTCGAATATTAATACAAATTGCGCACGGTCCGCATTGCATCAATAGGAGAACCTGGGCTCTCGAAAAGTAGGCGCAATACTTACTTACTCTAGATTCGAACAATGTTCACTCATTAGCTACTTCAAAAGTCATACGTATTTATATCTATAACTATTTGCTTCATGTAATTTTCATCCAATTCATTAATACAATTTACGCAACTCACTTCAATCAGCGGATTCACCTTAACCTTTGCAATTAACTATTGAGTAAATAACAAATGGTTCGAAAACCATTTACAAAACTAGAGAACTAATAATAAAAGCTAAACCAAATCGCATATACCTTGAGAGTTATTGTCATTAAATTGTTGAAGGCTCAGGCGCAACAAAAGTGCAATTTTAACGATTTTATTGTCTTCTTATCTCCGGGGGTTTTTTGTTTTTGCTTTCCTTTTTGCAAACCCACCAACCATAACCTGTTGACTGTTTGACTGTAAAAAAAAGTGGGTATGGCGTTAATTCAGCGCTTGATTGGCACTAACAATGCCTGTGTGGTGGCATACAGTAATTCTGAAGTGCCATTCATGCCACAGTTCAATAGCGTGCTGGCTACATTTTGTTGTTGTTGCACAAACATCAATCAGTCACATAAATCAATTTAATTATTAAGTAAACAACACTTGGAGTCAAAGTGTTCTCGATGGTGGAAAATAGAGAATACGGTAAAAAAAAAATCACAAACTAAAGCGGTACAAGAAAAAATGGTAGCAACAGTGGCAGTGGCAATGGCCGACACATACACATACACATGCTCATAATTATAGGTAGGTATTGAGTCCCACTGGCAGTGGGTTGGCTGGGGCACTTTGAACCCAAAATTATTGTATACAGTGGCACAAACAACTGTTCAGATGATGATTTTCTTTTTACAAAATTTACAATGTTTTTAACGCTAAGTTGTTTTTATCCATTTTTTATAAAACTTAAGTTCGTTCTATAACAAAAATCATATAAATAAAAATTTCTAACTTTGCACAAAATTTATGAAAATCCAACAAATTTTCGTACATTTTTCAAAATTTTTGCGAGTTTTTTAAAAAACTTTTGGATGTGCAGTTTAGTGGTTCATTTGATTTTAAATATGTATGTTTGAAGTGGTTAATTTTAAAAAAGTTTTGAAATTTTGGATTCATCAAAAACTTTTCTAAAAACTGTAATTAACAAGTTGGAAAATTTTAAAATTTAATAACTTTTTTTTTAAGTATTAACAATGTTTTTAACGCGAAGTCGTTTTTATTAATTTTTTATAAAACTTTAGTGTAAATAAAAATTTCAAACTTTCTAGAAAATTTATGAAAATTCAACAAATTTTCATCAAATTTTCGAACTTTAAAAAAAAAACTCACCACTTTATCAAGTGTTTGAGTCACCGTGCATTTATGTATAGAATAAGTGTGTTTGCATAATTTCTCAAAGTCCCCCACCCACCTACCACATTATTATTTTTACCTTTATGCCTTTTTAATGCACGAAAATTATGCATTTACAACTACAATAAAAATCACAGAGCAATAAATTTGCCCACAACTGCAAGAGCACATTTGTTTGGGGATATGTGTATGTGTGTGTGTGCACCTGAACCGAAGTGTTGGCATTTATTGCTGCCTTAGACCGTTCAGCAATAGTTGCCGCCACAGTTGTTGACTAAAAGGTTTGCATTTTTCGACAACATTGATACACAGATCCCTTTGAACCAGTGTTTCCCAAACTTTTTTTTAGACGAGGGACCACTTTGATTTCAGTATTATTGACAGCGAGCACATAGTTAAAAACTAAACTGAATCAACATAAAAGTAAAATTTAAACAAAACCTTTAATTAACACAAGTAATCGTAATATTCAAAAGCGGCATTAGTTAACAGTTTTTTAGTTAAAAATAAATAACATTGCGCAACAGTGAAAATTAACTGGGAATATCACTGAGCACATAATAGCTACCTAGATTCGGCGATCGCAAGTACGGTGATACCTCATTAAATTGGTCGAACTAATTACATTCAATTCCGCAGATATTAGACCAGTTTTAAGCTGCGCATGATGCCAATTTATACCAGATGCTAACAGACGGCGAAACGAATACTGCAAAAACACACCCTCAAAACTTGGAGTTAAAATCAAACAACCGTTTTTAGCGTATCTCTGAATCAATTTGCATAGCTTTAATTTACCAAGTAGATTTCTGCGTTATAATTGAAGATCGATGCAGAAATTTTAAAGTTATAGGCGAATATAGTGTTGGACCCCCGAAAAAGGCTTGTTTGACACAAACTCCAAGGCGTACATAGTCTTCGAATATACAGTTATTTTATTACTGAACTAGGTCCACAATATGTGAAATTAGTAAATAATGCAGTTTGTATTTTGGGGGTAATGTTTTTGCTCAAACCATCTGGTATAAATTAGTTTTGGTATAAATTTGATTTTTTTTTCAAATGTAATGTTCGCGCAACGACGATTATGCACCGAAAGTGCAAGCACGTCCACACCGCACATGATCGTCGTTTATGCGCAGCTTAAAACTGGTCTAACATGTGCAGCATTGTATGTAACGAGCTCGACCAGCTTAATGATCTAACACCATACTTGCGATCACCGAATCTAGCAAGCTATTGTTGTTGTTGATTGTACACACAAATTTATTTGAACACGAGCAGAGCTCAGCCATCGCAAGCAAAGACGTGGCGAATAAGTTGTGGGAAAAAGTATAACATAACGTAAAGTGTTGTTTTGAATTTTAGAGTATGAAAGTTAGTTATAGTTCGCATCATTTTTTAATTAAATAAGTGCTTTTTGGACTTTTTATGGATCTTCTCTAGCGTTAATGCCAAAAGGTTTGCGTATCAGTTCGTTGGTTAACTTTAATTTTAGTATTGTTGTTTTCTGGGAAATAATCATGGAACTCATCAGTCTACATTTACAGACGTCAATTGATGTTTTCTTGTATATTTTCAAATGGGTCATACTTTTTAGCAAGTGAGCATTTAACGCATTTAACGCTGCGAACGCACTCTGCTTTTTCGCGGACCTTATTTTAGAGCACCTCCAGTCGTACGCGAGCCATTGATTGGGAAACGCTGCTTTGAATGAACAAAGTGTTGATTACAAAACAAATTAAAGAATGGTGGTAAAAATTTTAACTATTGCTCGTATTGTTACGGTTAAATTTTATTGTTGTTTAACCATCAATTGGCAATTTTTGAAAGCAATAAATTTGATGTATTGCTCACGCTTCAAACGAGCGAGTATTGTACATATGTATTGTAAGTATACATAAGTATTTTTATTTTCAACTTCACGTTTTGGAGCAATGCTTTGCAAGCGTTTGTGTGCATTAATGTACATATATATGTACATACATATGTATGATTTGTTGACACTTTGAACTTTATTACACTTAAGGACTGAGTTAGAGGTTATTATTGGTTAACAAGCCCATGGTGGTAGGGTGGTTCGAAAAGTTGTTAAAACTCTAAATATTTCACATGAAGATACATATTTGTTTTTGTTCAAATAAAAAGTTCTTCATATATATTTTTTTACATTCTGATCTCATCTATGAAGATTCTAATTTGTTTTCTGGTATAAAAAAAACTATAACTAATTTTTTGTTTTGAAAAAAGTGCATTCAGAATTCTGTGAAAGTATTCAGATATTTGGAAATCTAAACTTTGATACTAATAAACAATTTTAATAATTAGTGTTTCACCATATGAGAACTGTTAATTACAATGAAATCAAAATATTTTTGTTGGTAATTATGTTATTATTATTTTAAAAAAAAATATTTTTATTAGTAATTTTCCTAGTTGTATTTATTTAATTTGCTGCTCACAAAATAAAAAATGTTTTTTTAGTTCTATTATTTTGCTTAGAAAATAAAAGTGAGTTTTACTTTTTCTTTGAGTTTAGTTTTTTGCTCGCCAAATAATAGTAATTTTTTATTTTATTTTTTTGTTTGCAAAATAATAATTACCTTTTAATTTTTTTTTTTTTTTTTTTGGTTTGAAAGTAATAATTATTTTTAGTGTTTTATTATTCGATGTTTTTTCAGCTGATTTTCAATTAATTTTTTATTCCTATTTTTGGATTTATTTATATTTTTTGAATTTATTATTTGCCTAGAAAATAGAAATTATTTTTTGAGTTTTATGTTTTAGTTAGCAAATCAAAGTTCGCTGTTTGAGTTTTATTTCTTTATTAGAAAATAAAAGTCATTTTTTCAACTTCACTTTTTGGTTTGAAAATAATAGTTATTATATTTAGTTTATTTTTTTCTTACTTAACAATAGCAATTTATTTTAGGTTTTTTTTTGTTGTTGTCGAGTTTTATTTTTTGCTTGGAAGTAAAAGTTGTTTCTTGAACTTTATTTGTCTAGAAACTAAAAAAAAATTAATTTAATTTAATTTAATTATTTTTTTTTTGTTTTTGCTTAGAAAATTAAAGTTATTTTTTGAGTTTTATTATTTGCTTAGAAATTAAAAATTGTTGTTTGAGTTTTATTTTTTGATTGTAAAGTGGGAGTTTTTTGTTGCATTTTACTTTAAAACAGTTGTTTTTTTAGTTTAATTTTTTGCTTGCAATTTTATTATTTGGTTTGAAGATAATAATTATTTGTTAAGCTTTATTTTTGGCTTGAAAATAGTAATTATTTTCTCTTTCATTATTTGCTATTTTTAAACTGATTTTTGGTTATTTTTTTAGTTTAATCTTTTGCTAGCTGTTTGAATTTCATTTTTTTATTATAAAATAAAAGTTATTTTTTCGACTTTACTTTTTGATTTGAAAATAATAGCTTTTTTAATTTATTTTTTTCCTACTTAATAATAGTTATTTTTTTTAGTCTTAGTTGTTGTTTTCGAGTTTCATTTCTGGTTGGTAATAAATGGTTTTTTTGAGTTTTATTTTTTGTTTTTGGAAAGTAACAGTTTTTTAGCTTAATTTGGTTAGGGACTAAAAAATATTTTTTTTAAGTTAAATTTTGTCTTCTTACAAAATTACAAAATTAAAGATGTTTCAATATGAATTTTACTTTTTTTAAAGTTTTCTTTTGAGTTTTACTTTTTGTTTAGAAAATAAAATTTATTTTAATTTTAATTATTATTGCAAAATAATAGATATTTTTTAGTTTATTTTTTTCTTGCAAAATAAAATTTACTTTTTCAGCTTTATTTTTTGGTTTGAAAATAATAAATATTTTTGGAGTTTTCTTATTTGCTATTTTGCAAGCTGTGTTTTAGTTATTTTTTTTTTTTTTGGTATATTTTTTGATCAGAAAATAAAATTTATTTTTGATTTTAATTATTTGTTTAGAAAATAAAATTAATTTTTTTTGGTTTAATTTTTAAACTTAAAGTTTTTAAATATCGGGATAAATAACAAGTTCAAGTTAAAGAAAACTTTGCTTTGATTCTTGGATGAGACTTTTTTGTTTGCTCTTTATAGGCGGCCTCGATTTATACAGCGCTTGCTTGATCCAGAAAATCTATAAGGAGTCTATCACCGAAATTTTTTTTGCTTTCATAGCGTACATAAATATATGTGCCTACATTTTATAATTGCAAAGTTTTAATTTTAAATATTTTCACACCACCCGCACACTAATCACCTTTGGGCAGTTAAATGAATAGATTGTTAATTAAAGTTTTATGGTGCAGAGTTACTAAAACTAGCCCCAAAATCTTTAAGCAATTGTTTATTTAGCTCATAGAGTTTGCGCAATACATTAAAACCCCATTTATGTAAATTTGAAGCAAAGTTAAACGGCACAAAATACCAAAATGAAACCAAATAATTTTGTCTCTAAGTTTTATTTACGATTTATTTATTTGAAACTCTAACCATTTTATTGTAATTTCTTTTCGATATTATTATGTGATGCTTTAGGTCATAAGAGTTTACCATACATATGAACACACCCGCATACCAAAAGCGGCACTATGAGTATCACTCGTTTCATCATATTGAATTAACATATCTTGCAAATTTTATGCTAAGACTAGCAAAAAAATAACAGCAAGAAATAAATAAATGCCAAACTCATTTTAGAGGTGTGTAAACTATTTTTTTTTTTTTCGATGGCAAGCCATACAAAGTTATGTAACAGTACTTGAGTGCCTTAAAGGAGATGTCCGGATGTCTGTATGCCATCATTTGTTGGTTTCCATGAATAAAATGCATTAATAGATACCAATAACAACTTTTTCCAAATATTTTGCACGAGGCTTGAGTGAATTATTGAGGCAAATTTCATATTCAGTTGGCCAGCGCCGAATATGTATGGAGCTTCTTGATGATTTCAGCAAGTATTTTACGACACAGTGACCGCCAGTTAGGAGCTCCTAACTAGAGTTGCCAGCGCAGTGATTTTGCATAAGGCGCAAAGAAGAAGGGTTGATGGCTACTCCAGACTATTCGTGTGAAAGTTCTACACTACAAAAAAGATGCTAGGTTTGAAGAAATTACAAAAAAATTGCTATTTGGTCCGGAGATAAGATTTTTTCCAGTCCATACTTCGAATTTCTTTCAAAATGAAGTCTTTCTAGCCTGACGACTTTAGTCCTTCTGACAAATGCGAAATACTAAGTTTTTCAAGAGGCATTCGCTGTTAAAGAAGAATCTATATTTGAGTTCTAGAATTACAGAATCGAATCTTAAAACTCTTTCTTAAAAACAAGCCAATCAAAGTCAACATCTTTGTGGAGTTATCAGGGTACTCATCGAATGTCATAGTTCCTATATCAACATAAACCAAACCTCTTTGATATTCAGTATACACCGAATATAGTGCTTTACTTTTTTTATTTTGAAACTTAGCTTAGAATAACATAGTTTGTATTCAAATTCACCAGCCCCTGCTTTTTAGTTTATCTTCCAGCAACCGTACTATTCATTACATTTTTGAAAGTTCTTTGAGATCTTTGAGATCGCATGTGCGCTATTAGATTGTCTATAAATTTCGTCCAAGCTAAAAACCAAAGAGATATCCATAAAAGTGTTCGAAAATGGAAGTAATTTCGATTATGTTTACTGATTGCTTTCTTTGATGCCATATTATTAAAGTGTAAGACAAATACGATTGCAAACCAGTTGTGCGATTCACTAATTTATTTTAACGATCTTCGCACAGTTAACTCATCTTATCGAAAATTTTAGCGATGTTGCTATTCGCTATCTCCGAATCAGCTGTTGTCGTTAGCTAGTCGATTATCGAAAAATATATGACAACATATTTGATGTTGTTAACTCAATCGAGGAAAGAAAACTTCGTGATTTCAACTTAAATAAAAGATGATTATAAAATTCGTGGATTGGTTTTCTTGAAATTAAGAAAACAACATTAAATAATGTCATTTAAACATTTGGAATATGATTTATGTATAAGTTAATGAATCGCCCTACAGATACTCTTTGGGTATGTCTTCCATCCGTTTTTAAATAGTTTTCCAACAAGGTTTTGGAAGCATTCCAAATTCAAAATTCGTATCTAGCTCTGAAAGCTCAATAACCTTCACGGATTGGCATATATTGGTTTCTCTTCTCGCAGAAATTGTCTTACCGGATTTCAACAAAGAGACAATCCAGTAACGAAATTCAATGACAACAATATATTTCAAATATTTTTT
This sequence comes from Anomoia purmunda, assembly GCA_951828415.1. Lineage (NCBI taxonomy): Eukaryota > Metazoa > Arthropoda > Insecta > Diptera > Tephritidae > Anomoia > Anomoia purmunda. Next base: position 126,966,213 of record OX639994.1, read on the forward strand.
TTTTAAATTAAGTGAAATAAAACAAGTTTGATGTTGACGAAATCATTTTTATATTTACCGCTAACATCTACCGCTATCAATTGAAATCATCTTTATTTGAAATGAAATTTAATATTGAATTTTCGAACATTACAGAGTCACGGAAAGTCATATCTTGCACTGACACGTTTTATTAATTATGAAAATAACTGTATTTCACATTTGAAGCTATGCGCTTTAATTTTGTTAATTGTAAAAAAAAATACGGTTGTCCCGATACAATGACCCTTAGTTACATTTTGCTTTAATATGTTAGTTGTTTTGCCTATGCAAAGCATGATCTGGCATTGAGCAGAAACCAGGTTAAAATCTCAGACTTGGAGGCAATACGTATATTTGTTTTATTATTTAGGTTAGTTAATATTTGTTTTTTTATGACGCTAAAATTTTGTATTTATGACAGTTTAGATTTATGTATGTTTCGTTATTTTTCGGTAAATGGTTTTTAATATTATTTGTTCTTTTTTTATACATTGCGCTTCAGCTCGTGAGTCCAGTAATATTGAAACATTCATATCGCTTCCATCTATTCTCAAAATCGGAAGCCGCTATTTTCACATGACGCCGTAATGAAAGAGGAGGTCACGATTATATTCGCAGCTGTTATATTTTAAGCTTTGAAACTGCCGTAATTCGAGTACAGATGTCGCTATATTTATCAAACAAACCTAAGAAGTTGGCGTGCGTGCATTTTTTGTTTGCGGTAAACGCCACTATTCATAAAATATATTTTTTGTTGCTTGTTTTTTTTTACAATTCATTAAACAAGGTGAAAAATGTAGATAAGTGATTTTTGCCAGAAAGTTATGCATAGGTTACATAAAATGAAAGATCATATTTCTTTAACGAGAAATGGCACTGAAGATGGCAAAACGCCAAACTCGGTTTGTCTCCAAACTGCAGTTGACAAGGGATGACGGGAAATCGTTCCAATATACATCATATTTCTTAACCCTTAGCAGCAATCTCTTAATCCTAAGGGACACCGGTATACCATAAAAGTTAATATGGCCGGTAGAAAATTGTCTATTATTTTGGGTTATTGAATGCATTTGATGAATGATTTAGATTTCGTTTTTCCCCTAGAGTAAACATAAAGATTGTTAACTTTAAAATGCACTAACTGAATTCCAAAGAACCACAACCTACAATTTTAAATTGAATTGTTTTCAGATTAACTTAATGGTTATGCAAAGGTTAACTAACTAGTTTTGACGTACAAAAAGTGTACGCTTTAAGTAGAGAAAACTGGTGCGATTCACCTCCAAAGTTAAAAAAAAAAAAAATATGCAAATTTCCTCAACACATACATATACATAGTATGTAAAGTATGTTAATGTTATGCACCTGCGATCAACGACCTATTGCGCAACATGCTGCCAAAATATTCGACATTTTGGCAAATCCGCGCATTTAATTTTCTACTCTTTTTTTTGCACACATTCATACTTATCTTTAGTAAGTAGCGAAATTTTGCAAATTAATTAGACAGACACACACACATAGACACATGCACACTTGTATGTGACGTATCACATAAATAGCTATAACTTTTCGCTAATCGTATGCGATTTGTACCCATTTGCGTTCATCTGATAAATTAAATTCATTCAAGCCCGGTGATATTCGCTTTATAAAGCAACAACAACAATTACTGTTAACATTTTAAAAAGTTTGCTGTCAATGCGGATACGCAGCGATGCATTAAATGAACTAACCAACACCCTTTTTTAATTGTACTTTTTTTTTTGATTACACCGATTGCTGATCGTTTTACAACACTGTTAATTTTCAAGCATTTTAATATTTGATTTCTTTTATTTTGGATCGATTTTTATGTGCATACGAGTTAAAGTCATTTAGATATCTCTTGCAGTTCAATCTTAGCATTTTTGGGTGAAACCTAATTTATATTCTCGGCCATATTGTTGCAATCGTTTCGTATTAATTAATTTCGAATTGCTACTGTTCTGTAGTTTTGAACAATACACAATGCATGCCCACAATTGCAATATGTGTGTGTGTGTGCGTGTGTGTTGTAATTAATTAAATTTCGCATTTCGTGCTGTTATCTTTTAAGCTCGTAAAATTGCAAACGTTTGTTGTCTACTGATTGCGAATTACCGTGTTTGCCTCTTTGAACAATAACAATTTTGATTGTGCATTTGAAGTTTCTATTTTTTTTTCTCTTTCGTCACATTATTACCATTTATGTATGTTGCCCAGTGTTGTTGTTGTTGTTGTTTTAAATGCTTTTCTTTTATGTTAATTAAATGTTGTTTAGCTGGCGGTCAATCAGCCGTAAAAGGCGTGCTGCAGCTGTGTGTGGTAAATGGATAAAATCGTGAAATAAGCATTTGAACTTAGAATCGCATTACACTTATGTAAAATATACAGGGTGATCCATATGGAATAATCTTTTCGGCGACTATGTTAGCAGTGCCATGAGGGGTATGGTCGACCTCGCCGATCTATGTACAATTAGAATTGAGCGGCTGAGAAAGGAAGAGAACAGAGAGAGGTCAAAAAATCTGAGCGCGAAGAGCTGGAGGTGCTAGCTGGTAGGAAAAGCAACCGAAAATGTTAACAAAAGGTGCAGCGACTTACGAAAGGTTTTAAAAACGGGGCAAAGTCCTATAGAAGCAAAACGAAGGAACTCCTGTCATCAAATAAACAGTAAGTGCAATCGCGTCTTAACTCCGCGATCATTGTGGACAATTATAATTTTGAAAAAGTGGGGGACTTTGTTTATTTCAGAAACAGCGTCAATACAGTCAGCCGAGAAAACCTGCTGAGAATCTCTCTTGCCAACAAATGCTACTTTGGGCAACTTCGTAATGAAGATCTCTCTCGACGATCCAAAATCACTCTATATAAGCCTCTCATCATGCCCATTCTATTGAATGGCGCAGAAAAGCATGGACGCTGTCAATATCGACGGTGCATACCGCTGACGAGGGAGCGATGAGCTGTATGGCGGTAGTAGAGGAAGAGCTGGGCCTCTTCAGGGTTGAAACGACCAGGTGAAAACGGACTCGACTTCACTTGGTGTTCCAATTGATAAAGCAAAGGAGCGACTGGCATGCATTGTTGGTTTAAGCGCCAATTAAAATGAAGAAGGCTATGTTAACAAACGAAACGGCCTAGTTTTGGGCTCGGAAAACCTACACGTGATTATCGAGAAGCCAAAGCATTCTCAGAGTGATGGAAATGTAAATTTCGGTCTTAGTTGTGATTCGACGTCGTTAGACTCTTGTTGTGGGGCGCTGTGATGGGCCGATATTATGCGAACAATCCATTATCTATTCAGACCCTTAATGCAAATATCGAGCAAGCCATTCGTGAGATAGAGCCAGAAACCATCACTAAAGTTTTGGAAAATTGAGGCTACCAGCGATGACCGAAGCCAAGGCAGCGACATGAATGAATTCGTATTTAATAAATAATTGGCAATAACCTATAATATACCGAATAACTTGATTTTTGAAGAAATTTTTAAAAAGAACCCTCTTATATGGAACCCCCAGCATTACATAACATTCATTGTATAAGCAATAAAAACTTTATGTATTTCATATTTGTCTATTTTATTCCTTTTTACTGTTATTGCATTTAGGTTGCTGCTTTCAATGCAAATATTCGCTGCATTAATTAGATAAGCGGGAGTGGAAATTTTTATTATTTAATACGGCTTGAAAATTAGTATTATATCAAAGTACGAATATTCGTATCAATAATTATAAAAACATCCAATGCAAAACAAGCAAATATTATATTATTTCCTATTTATTTAATACCTGGTGCAGAGGATGAATAGAATATTTATAACATCGAATGGGCAGGTTTTGTTCCCGAGAAAACACCGTTGCTCTCCGATAGAAAATTTAACTCTAAATGGATAACGTTGAGGAGAACGGAATAAGTCAAGTATATGCTCTTGATCCTGGATAGGAAACTATAGAAAATTGGAGGCCCAACATGAACGAAAGGGTTCATAAAGCCACGACGGCTGAGTACTCAAGCAGCAGGTCACTAGGCAAGAACTGGGGCTTATGGCCCAATTTTGTTGCTTAATGGCCGAACTCATTGAACAGCCTACGATAACCGTCCAGCTGCCCGAAAGGGAAGAGTGGAGATTAGTCGTAATTAGGAAAAGCGAAATCATCATCGTGCCATGAGCCTAAGTGAGGACCACTAGGGACTGCCGCCTAACCTAACCCACGCAGTTTCCAATTTCTATGCAAAAAGTGAACGTTTGAAGTAACTTAAAACTTTTACTAGCGTTGTCCTCAAACCTTCGAGTCCAAGGCTGCTAGGCCCTTATGGGCACGAACGGACCGAAGGCGGAAGAGAGAGCTTGGAAAGGTTGTCAAGTCTGGTCAACTGGGCACCGCCCGTTTCAAATTCATGCGATTAGGCTCAATATGCCTTAGTAGTAGTAGTAGTAGTAGTAGGAGAGTTCGGATCATATCATCATATGCGTCTTAGTTCCCACTTTTTTCATTCAGGAATTTTCTGATAGGCACGTAGCATGTTTCTAACCTTAATCAAAAATCTGGTCGGCGAGAATATAAAAATATCACCAAGTATATCGCCCTGTCCCATGCTATTCCCCTTTTTTTTTCATTCAGCAAGGAGATGCTTACTAATCATCTAAGTCCATATCTTCTCAAGAGGCAATCATTTTAGCTGACCTAACATAATAAATTAATTTCCCTGCACAGTACTACACAAAATTAATGTAAATCAGACAGTTCATATCTGACCGTTGTCATTGGCGAGAATGGATGTTTAATAAATTGCGAAACTATACTTTTTAATTTGCCTGTATAAGATAAGGTAAATTTTTTTTCCTACGTCTACATCCATTAGGAGAAAGCTTAAAAATAAATAAAACAGCTGATTAGCTCCTTTACCATTTTTCATTTGAGGTAGTATTTTGGCAACCAAACAAAACTTCCTGGCTTAATTTTTTTTTAAACAGCTGATTTTGACAGTTTCTTTTATTATTCTTTACAGCGCTGCCAACTATTTACTAAAGTTAACAAAATATTAAACAGTAGAAAATTCAAGCGAATTTATACTTTCGACAAATTTATCTGCCGGTTGCGTAACGTTCACATTAACAGGTAGTCGAGGGTATGACCCAAGGTACCTAGACGTACCCTAAGACGCTACTGGTGATTCTGTGGTTGACGTTGAATAATATGGTGGTCTTCTTTTCGACTACAAAACTACACTAATGTAAGTACTTCATAATCAGATGGAATATCAGTCAGATTGATTGAAAAATTTTGGTTATCTGTTTCTTTAATCCTCCAGTACTTTTTACTTACGTTTTCGAAACAAAATAAATTTTTAAGAATTCCGACATAAGTTTTACAATGGAAATTCTACTATATTACTCCGCTATGTAGGCTTAATACGAGTGGTGAATAAAATGTAGCTTTTGATCGGAAAAGTGTCCAAAGAGCGTATGTACATAGATTACAAAGAAGTTGCATGGCGTTTCGTTTCCTGTGGCAGCATTTCTCATCAAATTTCACCACACCAGAAACCAATTGGGTGTAATCAGATTTTAATGTCAATTAGCAAAAGTCAAATTAGTTCTGGTATGGTGAGATTGGACGAGATTTTCTGTTAGATACTCGTAAACCGTGAGATGAGATACAACTTATTTGTAATCTACGTTCTTTGGGTGCTATCTAATTACGAGTTATATTTAATACTGATAATTTTTCTCTTTAATGAGGAAGCCAAGTATTTGGTTTATGATATTATTAGGGATAATTTGTTATTACATAAGTACATACATCGCGAAAGAAAATTAGTTTATTACTTAGGTAAGTAAATAGATCATAAAATAAATTAGCGACAACTTAGCGATAGAATGGGGTTTGTGAAAACAAGTAAGTAATATACGTAATTTGTCAAATTGTTTTAATAAATTTTGTATGCTTACGCCAATTGGTAAAACCATATAGTTGATTGTTGAGTAGCGGAGTTTTTTGGTCCACTTTGTGGGTGGATATAATATATACCTATATATTTTTTTTTGTTTTTTTTTTTGCTTGGTTTTTTTTTTTTTGGTTATATGTTGTATGAATATTTTCTTCCGTTTCTCTTCAATTCAAATATTTATCTGTTATACACCTACATCATTTACTAAGCAAGTAGTATGCCCTCTTCATTCTTCACCATAATGGGTTGATTATTGTCATTAGGTTTTCAGGTTGTCATAGGTACATATGTATGTATATTTTCAATAATTACTAAGACTTCTTCTAGTGTTTATACATTTGCATTTTTCCACCCCATTTATTTATTTTTTTATCATCATTTTTTTAATGCACTGTCAATCAGTTAGCTTGTTCAAAGGCATTAAAGTAAGCGTGGATCCTTAAAACAAACAAAAAAGGTACATTTTATGAAATTAATATTTGTGTCAAATATACAAACAATATGAACGTAATTCACAGAAAATGAAATGTTAGTTCGGTAAAGTGTCAATGTTTCCGTAGCATAACTAACACATGTATTGTATTTGAGCAAACAACTGTCAAAAATCAACTAAGCAACGCTAAGTGACAAAATCAATTGGCTTACATATTACACGTACATATGTATACATATATAATAATTATATAAATGTGTTATTCATTTGATATTAGTCGCTTACCTTTCATGTGTGCTTGTTGTTGTAGTTGTATTATTCACTTTTAAAGCGGTATCCAATGTCGCTGTGGAATTTGTATTCATTTTGCTACGCATCACCAATTGCAACCAATTTGGTACAGGTGGCAATGGTACAGCCTCGGGAGTGAATCTATGGTAAAAAATAAAAAAAAAATTAAATATTTTTTGGATAAATAAAATGAAAAATTTTATTGAAAATTCAAATCTAGTGTGAGATACAATACCTCGCTGCAATAGAGATTCAGTTGTCCTATCAAAAAAAAAAGAGCATTTTTCAATTTGACTTCGGCAACCAAATTGAAGTTGGTTGAGCTCCTGCATTGCCAGTGACGCACACAGAAAAATATTTCGTTGGTGGTTTTACGCCAATTTAATTAAAAAAAAAGGAAATTAATTTCAATATGGTACTACAGTTTTAAGGTTTTGGTAGGGGTTAGAACCCCCAAAATATCCCCCTCAGTAGGCGTAACTTAGGTTCCACTGCAACATAGCTGGAAACGAGGCAGCCAAAAAGCTAGCCGGTTTCATAAGGTGCCAACCCTGGTCATAAGTCAAAAAATAAGTTCTCTATTTTTCGAAGGTCCCCTCCGAAATTGATTTATGGGGCTTCAAAGTTCGATATTGGTAACAAATATTTTTGCTCTTTTATTTAAATAGTACGTAATTTTTATTTACATAGTTATCTAACCTATGAAGGCTATTTATATCAGAACATTTTTTGAAATTAAAGGTTTTTAATTTTTCGAAAATATGACAATGCCCCTTTAGTACAATTACAAAACAGTTATATTCCGTTTAAATTTGCATGCAATAACTAAAAAACAAAAATTGAACAAAGATACGATTTCGAAATTCGAAGCCTCGTATCTCGATTCCGGAGACTAACTTCGAAAAACGAAGAAATCGCTTTTTTTACTAATCACTAATTCTCTTATAAAAATTTGTTTGGCTCAATACACAGAAAAATGTGGGCTCAATGTTCCTTTTCTTTTCTCCTTGTCTTTATATGCATGCATACATTTTTTATATAGAATAAAATGACAAACACCTTCAGCAAAAAAAAAATCTCAAAAATCCGTGAAAATTTTTAAGAAATTAAAATTTACATTTTATGATACTAGAAATTTATGGACTAAAAAACGACATATTAAAAAAAATGTCTGAAAATTCTTGTTAAAAATTTCAAATTTTTTATAAAAATTGTTTGAGTTTTTTTGTAATTAGCGCAAAGTTTGAAGATTCAGTTTATACAATTTATTTATTAATGAAAAGGTCGAAATTTGTCAAAAAGTACCCGCCTTATAGTTATGATAAGCACTATCCATACACATGTATGGTAGGGAAGTGGGTTAACTCAGCAAAAAAAATTGTAATAGTGACGTTATAGAATCGAAAATTGTGTATTGAATTAGAAGTTACTCTTACCTGATGATCGAATTGCTGTGCTTCGCTTTCGGCACTGCAAAAATATCACTCGACGCGCTCGCCCTCTCTAACTTGGCATCAACCTCTGGCACTGGTGCCAACAAGCTGCCACTGCCACTACGCGAACGTCCATTACCGCTTGCTCTCTCATTACAATTACTATTTGCACTTCCGTTATCCGTTCCACTACCCAACGACGTGTACTCATCGACGCCGCCAATATCCATTTCTAGACTGGACATCGATGAGAGCGAACCACGTGCCGCTGTTGCATGATGGCAACGCTGCAACTCTATTGCATTTGCATCCTCAAACTGACTCACATCGAACTTGATCAACACTGCATATAAGATCAAATGTACAAGAGAGACAGAACGATAGAAATACATACAGAGGGAGATAGAGAGGCAGAAAGAGATAGTGGAGAGGAAAAAGGATAATAGAGAGGAAAACATTGAATTTGAACGGGAAGTACCACAAATAAAGCAATGTATTCATTTGTTGTTTATATTAATTTCGAACCATTTGAATTAGTTGTGATTTAAGTTGTTTTTTATTTTGCTTGTTTGAGTTGTGATGAGAATATATTTGTTGATTTTTGTTATCAATCCATGTTATTTGCATTGTAAAGTCATTGGATTTGTTTGTATGTGGAGTAGGTGGTACAAATAGAAGAATTGACGGTTGGTTGTTGCATTGTCCAATCGGTTTTTTTTTTTTTGATTATTTATATTTTGTTATAAATATATTTTTTTTCGGTAAAAAGAAAGAAAGAAAGAAAACATAATATTTACCACCAAACTTAAACATCACCTTTAAAAATTACTCACATTTGTCCAATGGTCCCAGTTTGCGCGCCAAACCGAACATCATCTCTACAGTCCAGAAATCGGGAATACGTGCGAAAATTGAACCGGCATCGGCTGGCAATTGGAATCCTAATTTGTGTAACAGTAGTACAAATGGTTGATATAGCATTGTTGTTGCCTGCTCGCTATTCCATTGGACGACAGGAATTGATTTGTTCTTCACTGGAATTGCAAGAAGAAAACAAAATTTTATTTAAAAATAACACTAAATATGATGAAATCACACTACATCAAATGGCTAAGAAAGGAGGGCAATATTGCTCATGAGAGGGAAACACAAAACGAAGAGAGAAAGGCTCTTCATAACAACCACAGTGCACCGCGGTGGACTGAATAGAGAGCCAGGAATGACAGAAAACAAGATTGCGCTTTCTGGGCTCGAAGTAAATTAAAGTGACGTAATAAAAGCAGAACAATGAGAGAGCAAGGAAAATATTCTAAAAAAAAAGATTTGTGAGCATTGTTTGCGCAAAATAAAAGCGAATTGATTTTATTGCGTCAGTGAACGGTAGGATGCTATCAAATCGACAAAGAAAGGACTAGCTAACATTCTTGAAGGTGGCGCCGTCATTAGTACTGCTACTTTGGTGTTTCCAGCTTTTGACGCTTCTCAAGTTGAAGTAAACCAAGCTTTTTTGAGTGGGAAAGAGTGACATTTTTTTGTGTTTTGTAAATTTTTTTTTATGAAATCTCCGCCTATAAATCATATTTTTACATTTTAGCCAAATTAAAACACGTTTCTCACAGAAAAGTTGTGAGCTTTTCATTCTTCTTTCTCACATATTCTTTGTTTACTGCATTTGGCATATGTCACTTCGCTTCGGTCCGGCGCGATCTTATATTCTATCGACCTTGGTTTACACCTAAGTTTCGATGCATTTTTTGAGTGGAAGTCATAATAACATAACAACCCAGATGCGATGCTCACTACTCTTGATAGTTCATTGGCAGTTCAAAGAAAACGAATAATGTAACAAAAATCTTCTTTTGTTTTATTCCTCTTTTTTCATCTCACTTTCAACCTGCTCATGAGCAGCTACAGAAAACAAAGTAGAAGTGTAAAAGTGATTGGAAAAGTCTATGCTATTTTCCCCGATGTTGGGCATATTCAAAGGATGAGCGCGAGGGGTATAAGAAAATCAATAAGAAAGTTATAAGAACATTAAGTACTTTGTTGTTGAAAATCGCCTAATAGTTCTATTTTCGTTTTATTGTAACCAACTTGCAAAAGAATGATCCAGTTCGGATAATATTTATTTCACTTGCAAAAGCAACCCTGTTAACATGTTTCATGAAACATGGGATTTTTTTAGTGCTATTTAAGAACGGAAAATCGCAGTGATGTCAAATTTTATGTTGATTTAGATATTATTTAAAAATACTATTAAATACTATTAAAAACGAATTAGGAGTTAAATCAAATTCCCCATGTATTTTCGTCGGACTAATTCACAATAACTCAGTTTTTTCACTTCCATCACTACATCTCAGATCGGATATCATTTTACCAATTTGGCTCAACTGACATATTTTTCTGAGTATGTTTAGTTGCTTTACATGCATTTTGTTATCCTACCTAGTGTTCTTTTGAAAGTTTGAATGAAATGGGCCTAATATATAAGTAGGATCAACTGACACGCCTACTGACATAAATAAGACCGTTACTGTAAATGTTGCCAAGATTCGAAGAAAGACTTCTCTAATGTTCGGAGAGCAGTTTAACTATTACATTTAACTATTAAGATGTACTGATTCACTGACCTATTTTATTAGTTAAACCCGGAAGTCTGTTGCTGACAAAGTCCGAATATAATCCATACGAAGCCGTTGATGGCAGGAAGGTTAGGTTAAATTAGGAGAAAGCATAGCTTCCTAATTCAAATGCCGTCTATTAGTGGTTATTTTAAGTATCAAAATTTTAATTACGAAAAACCGAAACCTCAAAATGTCTAATACGCTTTGACTGCGCTAGCATAATATTTGATTTTGAGTCCATTAAGTTAGAGGGGTTCCTACCGCATGTTGGATTTCACGAACATAAGCATCTCCACTCACAGCACACGATATTCTGAAACAGAGGGTATTTTCACTTTTCAAGTTGCACTCTAACGGATTTTTTTATTCAGTTCATTTCATAACGCTAGAACTCCATAGGTTGGAACAGCTGTAATTGCTCTCATTCGTATGCCTAGAAGAGCGTCTATTCGCTCTCTCGCCGGCAGCTATCTTTTCAATCGTCCCTCAGTTACTTGGAAGTTTTACTTATATTTCGTTTTTGTAAATCTAACGAAAGTGTCGAAGCATCAAGTACTTAGTTTGACCGGTAACAGTCAAAATGGTAGTCAGCTGTTTATCACTTGAGTTTTGTTGGTAGACATCCCGTTTGCCAGAGTAGCATATGTAAATAAGTGAAGCTAAGTCTTTTGCCGGAGTGCCAACTAACGAACCGCTAGAGCAATGAAAATAATGTGAATACTCTTAATAAAATCCACATTATGAAAAAATTTACGCAATTTCCCACTGGAATTATAAAATCGTATATTTTTTAAGACTTCAACCAAAATTTCTACGTAAGCTGAATCGATTTATAAATATCGCCAAAAATGGAGTATTAATAATTAAAAGTAAATTATAAGACAGTTCTAAGCTTAAGTGGACTTCAAACATATTGAAAAATTTGTTCAACGGAATCATAATATTGAAATTGGCGAAAAAAAAATTGGGACTTAAATGGGTTTATTTCTAATTATGCCTTATAGGTATAAATCGGTCAAATTTTGGCTAAGTTATTCAAGATTTTCTGAAAGCAATGTTCCAAAGAAAAAGTCAAAAACCGCATCCATATAATTCCGTTGAATACTCTTTTTAAATTTTCGCACATCTTTTAAGCTTAAACTATTTCATGATCTGAGGTGATGAAAAAATCTTGTTAAAAATTTTGTACATAGCTATTTTTAAAGATATTTCCAAATCGGCCCAGCACACCTAAATCTTAATATATGTAATTATTGTGTAATTTTTTGGTCGGTGTCTTAATATTTTATGAATTTTATAATTCCGACAGTATCAGGTTTTTTTGCATGTCAAGTGATGCACCCTAATCATACATTCAGAGAAGACGAAAAATTCAGAGTTATGCCGTTCTAATATCGCAAGGTTTATTCTTAGATTTTGGATATCATTAAGAACAAGCACATTTCCCGTAAGTTTTACTATTTTTTAATATTTTTAACTACTGAAGCGCGTTAAGTGTATCATAACTGAGATGGAAATCTTTTTAGGGTTGAATAGACAAATTATTTTAACTACTTACATATAGAATGATAGGCCACTGGTTCCATAACATACTGCAAGTTTTGTCGATCTTCACGTTGTAAGCAATTCTTCAAAATAAGCTTTATATAACAGCATTCTAGCAATATTTTTTGTAGCCAAACTAAATGTTTCTCCTTATTGTCCTTAACTATAAGATCGCGTAGGATCTGGGTATAAAGTAAAATTAAAAAAAAATATATATATATAAATATAGTTATATGAAAAGATTTTGTAAAACTCTCATCGTCATTACCTGTATATCATCAGAAGGTTTGGAAAAACTTGAGGAATTCTTCAAATCAATGCCCGATTCAGTAGAAGTCGAAGTTGGTGTGGTCAGCAAAGCGCGTTGATACTCAGCGTCTTCGAATTTCATAAGGTCATCATACTCCACAAGCGTTATGATGTCCTATGAGGTAAGGGTTGAGAGAGAGAGAGAGAGAGAAAATTTAACGAAACAATTCTTTAGAAAAGTAACATTGCGGCTTACTTGTTGTAGCAGTTGCTGTATGATAGAAATACGTGACTTCTGTTTGTTGCCATTATTGCTGAATAATTTTACAATCTTGCCAACAATATCGTTCCTCTTCTTGCTTTGCACGTAGTACCAGTATAATGTGTCCATTTCTTCCTGCGTCCAAGCGCTATAAGTAAGCAAAAAATATTTAATTTTCTTTTTGTTCAGATTGATCAGCGCTGGGTAGCTCAGTACATACCACACTGTATTCTCTAAATTGTGCTCCTTTGTAAGTTCGGTCAGTGAAGTCTTTGGCAGGGACAAAGGACTCTTTTGTGGTGTATTTATGAATTTATGTATAACATACTCAATCAGATCGGACCAATCCTAGAAAGATATAGAACAGTGAAATATTTTATATGAATACAAAAAAAAAATTAAATTCTTTTATATGCAACAACTTACATCGGAGAGTTCATAATCGGCCTCCCACATGCGTGAAAATGTCTTCAATATAATTGGTTGGAATAGCGTACTAATCTGTCCAAGATCACCGCCCACATGATGCATCATCGTAAAGATACAATCGTTAACAAATTCGCCATTATTATTGAAGTCCTCCAATAGCATGCCATAGTAGTTCATTACCTCGAGTGTGGCGAATCTGAATTTCAAATTAGTTTTAGATTTTATATGCAGCTAATTGTTAGTGTACTGTATTATACTCACTGCGATACATGCTCGGTCATTTCGATGCTGGTATCACCTTCGGTTTGTGTAACAAAATCCAATATCAGAAGTAGTAAATGATTTGTTACAACCAAATCCTGTAGATACTGCTTTGTATGCAGATTTGGATTGAATCGCCGTATAAGTAAAACGAATAGGCAACGCAAATCTTCGGTTGAACTGATTTGACTCTGTAGGCGCCGCAAATGCAGCCGGTCGGTCTGTAAGAAAAATTAAGAGCTTAAGAAGGGAGGAACTAAAGAAATAGCAAAACAAAAAAACTTAAAATATCAGCGAAACAACTGCGTGGCTTTAAATTACTTGGTATGGGCTGGGCTGATCTTAGCAGGGTTAGCTCGGCGAACAACCACCCTTGACATATCCTAGAACTACACTGGATCCGACAGCATACAGGCAGGTCTTGAACATTAAGCAAAATATATAGAGAGAGACAATCATCACCTAATCTACATCGACTGTCGCCCTGTGAATGCCGTCTTAGGAGTCCAACCACCCACCACCTATTGCAGATGGGGAGTTCCAGGTGGCTCGCGAGACCCACGGTAAACTCTGGATATTGTAGTAGACTTAACTCCTACCTATCCAAAATCAACCCCGACATACCAAACAAATGTCGCACGATACCAATCACCAAATCACATGCCCTCTTAAACCAATTCTCTAAAACTCCTCTCTCTGGTCCCACCCTGTCGAAACAGCGCGTATCTTGGGCGTCCCCCTAGATCTATAATGTATAAGACATCACTTTTAAGATCCTTGAAAATGACTTACTAAATTTTTAGGATCAATCTTCAATTGTAAAGCTTTGAAAAACAGAACGACCGTAAAAAACTATGTAGTTGGAAAATTAAAAGAAAAATCGTCTAAAATAGATGGAATAGGTTGAGTTTTGATTTTGAAGCTAGGACTTAAAAATTCAGTAGGTTGAACTAACGGTTCTAAAATGTTTTCTTAAATTTGCATGTTTACATTTTTTATAGGGCGGTATAATAGTTAAGTGTAGCTTTGTCAGGCGATCTAAGGGTTATGCCAGATAAAACGCTTACTGCACTTTGACAGCTAAGTTTAATACGAAGTTTACAATATAAGCGTCGCAAAACTTTGACAACGTTCATCTTTTCGCTTCCAAAAAAATTACCTAAGGACATATCTACATAGGTAGAGGAATATACGTATAATATTTCAACTATCACTCACTTCACTCAAATGTGTTACTTTCTTGTAGGTCTCGATCGCCTGCAAAAATTCTCTGATGCCCGTTACGACCAAATGCATACGCCTCAAATATGGCTTCAAATCGCTACCCTCCTGGCGTGTGTTCAATTCTAATTGCTCGCAAAGCGTAACACCCTCATAAGTCAAATAACTGATGACATCGAAGGTGAGCACAGCGCTGATGTGTTCCATGTCCAGCTCCAGTTGGGCGGCAAATTTCAGGAAATACGTGACCAGCCAGAAAAAGTGCGATGTATCGATGGGGATTTTCTAAAGCAAAAAAAAAAAGCAAATATTTTTTTTGAAAATGCTGACTCCTTAAAACGCGTTAATACTTACAATATTGGTAAGCAACTGTGAGTGCAACTCACCGACCAGATAGCCATAGCCTTTGAGCAGAAAGTCGACAGTGAACTCCTTCAGCAGATTGGAGATATCTTCATCGGTTGGTGTATGTTGTACCAGGCCCTTCATGTTAATGCTATATTCGAGAATGGAGAAATTAGCTCAGCATAATCTGTAAAAACCCGCATGCAATAAACTTACAGACTACTCTTGCTACGCTTAACCAACTTCTTGCGTCGTAACTCCTTCTTGTCCACCATTGCCATCACAATGCGCTGCTTGCTACGCTGCTTACTATTGCATGGTGGTTTTTGATGATGCGGCTTACCCTGTGGCCCATCGTCATCGTTACTCGAAGTGGATATGGATTCCTGATTCTCCACTTGCGTACCATAGCCACAATCTGATAACTCCGATTGAGAAGAGGGGCACTCACGCTTTTGCGGACAACTCTTTCCCTTGGTTAGATTCAACTGACCGGCATGTGGAACCTTTTGACAGAGTTTCGTAACGTCAGCATTCATGTCAGTTTGTCTTAACTTGGTTTGCTTGGATTTTTGAATAACAGCTGGCGATTTGAATTTGGTCGTATCGGTGTTATTTCTATTTGCCTCGTTGGTAGTGTTTGGTCGGGGTTCAGCTGGGTGATGTTGGTAGTTGTCGCAATCTTCAATCATATCACAAGTTTGTGGCGAGCCATCTGCTGCACTGCAGCAACCGCGTTCACCTTCCTCTTCTTCTTCGTCTTCTTCTTCTTCTTCTTCTTCTTCTTCCTCTTCGTTTTCACCCTCACCTTCCGCACCCATCTCATCCATTGTCTCGACTTTGATAGTTGTATGTATTTTGGCTATGCATGGCTGTTCAGAGTATACATTATTATCAATGCTAACCAATTCCGCATCGTCGACTTCCTTCTTCACATGTGAATCGCACATCATCGAATTCTGATATTCGTGTCCTTTGCGGCTAACTTCCTGTAATGTGGCTTCGGTCGCCTCTTCGCGCATGGCCTGACGACGATCTTCGGCACTCTCGTTCTTGCAACCATTGCTACCTGTTGAGACACACATAGGATTTTTTAGTGCACCTCTTCGTGTTCGTAAATTAGTATTTGATTTAGTTGTTGGCATCAGCATTTCGAACTCTGCCGTTACTTTCTCAATTGCCAGGGTGTAGTAGCACTTACCATTGTCCGACGAATCAGAAGTGGGATCCGATGTTAGCATGGGGCTTGGCGGCGAAGTATTGCTCTCGTTGTCCTCCGAACTCTCCGATAGCGAAGCCTCAAACCACAAATTCAATAACTTTTGGAGTGTACTGACATGTTGATCTTTGTACATCAATGCGATCAGCTGCACCATGGTGACACCCCAAAAGGCACGTTGCGGACATGTCATAAGATAGAGCAACAATTTGTCTATACTCTGTATGAAGAGATTCCAAAGTATCGAATTTTGCATCGACACCGGATGCGAGCCACCCTGTTGGGAATGTGCTGAGGGCATTACAAAGTTCACATTCGTCTCTGGGATATGTAGAACATTGCGCAGCAATAGCAAGCAATTATTAATTTTGTCACATTTTTGTAATGACAATTTCGGATCGGATTCCAACAAATGCTTCATATATTCAACAACAGATTTTGTGCTTTTCGGATCGGTAAAGGCCTCCTTACTGGTATAGAGCAGCTTATTCAATTCGAAAATGGTATGACGACCGACTTCGGTGCGATACATAACATCTACCGAAAAGAGGCACTCCACTGGCACAGTCAAATTAACCAAGATTCGTATGACCGAATCGAGCACAGCATCGTCCTTGGTATTCTCCAGCAGCGGTATCAGATCGGAACGCACATTCTGGCCGAAGCCAATGGCGCGTCGAAAGGTGCGTAACGTTTGATCTTCATAGGTGAGTTTATAGTTTATTTCCTGTAAAATTGCTGTAGAATACAAGTTAATAATAACAATAAAAAAAGGGAAAAGTTATAGGCATCTATTGCAGAGACAATTTTGTTTTTATTTACTCACCCAACGCATCAGGTCCAACAACATAGGTATCCCCCTCAAGGGAACCCAAAGAAGAGAAGGCGCTATGTAACTGTGGTGTTGCCAATAGCCAATCCATTACTATATTGTTATTTTATAAATTATGAAATGGATATTTAAGTTTGTAGAATGGAATCGTCCTCTTCGACACTCATTTGGTCGTTTTAATAGTTGAATTGAGTTAGAAATTTCTAAAAACAATTAAACAGAGGTCCACAAGGACGCTCTTTGATAAATAATCTGCAAAGAAACAATTAGAATGCGATTTTTTTTTAATATGTAGCGATGTATGTATTCTTTGAGATATTAAAGACAGGAAAGAAAATATTACAGTATGTGTATCAAGTGAAAGCTTTTTCAGATTTCAAACCAGATATATTTTGAAACAGGCAGAACAGATGATGTACACTGAAGATGGCCCAACGCCGAAACCGGTTTCTCTACAAACCAAACTTGACAAGTAATGACGGGAAATCGTTCCAATATACATCATCTTTTTGGCCCGTCGGAAAAACAGAAGATCAAAAAGAATGCAGAACAGAGTTAATCTGCATTACTAAGCACAAATGCACATTTAGATTTCACAATAACAGACGACAATCTTATGCATTTATACCAGTGTCAGGCAAAACGTTGTAATGTTCATTGCAAATTAAGGTTGTTTATGTACATTAAGGTTATCTTCCGTATTGCTTTACTTTTACAAAAGCCACTCGTGTATGTAAGATGGATAGAATGAATAACTAAACGAAATCGTGAAGTATTTTTCTCAAATTTGGAAGGTGAGAGCGAGAATTTATGCACAGACAGTGATGACAAGTAAATGCCCGAAGCCACTTCGCAATTTATCTTATAAACGTGCGTGTACAATATCATTCGAAAAATTTACTACGTCGAAAAAATGTGTTTCTGCCTGAGTAAATGTTTCTTCAAAATTAATAAAAACCTATATCAAATTAAAACTTTTTTCACTAAAACTATTAGTAAATATTTTTTAAGCGCCAATTCCTAGCTAAGCAGCTGACATGAACTTCGCCTGAGGGCTTTTACTGGCGCATTTGTGATTAGCATCATGTAGTTTCATTCAAGCCTTTTCTTGGGGTCACGAAACTGTCACAGCCATGTAGAAAAGTTCACACATCACAAAAGACGTTGGTCAAGAATGATAGAATATAAGATTGTGCCTTCCGCTGACCGCTATTCCTCTCTTTGTCGATTTGACAGCATCCATCGTTGACGTATTAAAAGCGATTTGCTTCTTTTTTCCATTAACGATGCTAACAAAACTGGCATCGCGTAACGAAAGTCGCGTCAGAATCGTGTAAAGAAGTTGCGCCATTTACTAATTTCAACAACTATTGTTACTAATAGTACTACTAATTTCTACCACTACTTTTACTCCACTAATTTTACTAATGTTACTACTAATTACTACGACAACTTTTATTAATTTCTACTACCACAAAGAAGTTTTACTTCTGGTTCGCGCACTTAGGTGCACGGGTTTTTTTTATATTTCTTTGCTCTCTCTTTCTCTAGCTTTTATTACGTCTCTATTAGTTGCTCTCAGCGCGAAAGCCATAATTTTGTTTTATCATCGTATACTTCTTATTCATACGTACTTGAAGTGACCCTGTGTAACTCAGTTACTTTTCTTTGACAATAAATATGGGAGTGGTGTTACTAGAACAGATCATTTAATTTTTTTTTACTTTAGGCTTCGAATGTCAAATTGAAACTTTTGTTTTATATATGTAGGTAATTTGTGATCGAGCTCGTAAAATATATTAGAGATGTGCATACATATTTTTTATAGAGCAGGATGGTTTTTTTTTAATATCATATAAATAGTACTGTTACGATTTAATTGCTAATATAATAAACTGTAATATTTACTTAATTATAAAATTAATAGCGGTATTCGGAATTCGTTATATATATATATGTACATCTTTTCATTCTGGGCTTGTGGTTTCTATAGTGATTGCTGTGAAATTTAACAACAAAATATATGCGCTATGAAAACCATAAATAAAGAAAACAAGGGCATATACATACAATGTATATCATATACCCCTAGTGTATTAATTGTATATTTAACATTCTCTCCAATCAACCATCACGCGTTCCACACACCAATATGGAAAATGTCCTTCCACCAATCGCAGGCGACAAAGGTTAGTTAGAGAAACGTGCACCAAAATGCCAGAACGTGTAGGAAACTCAGCCACCAGGCGACAGTAAATGTCATGCTCGCTCGCGGAGTTACAGGTAGACAGACTCAACTGTAACTAAATACTTCAACTAAAGTCACATTCTCATTCTCAGCTAATGCACGTGGGTGGGTATCGTGCCGTCGGTAACGGGAACAAGTGTGCTGTCTATCAAATTGCAAATGTTCAGCAGTGCAAATACTTAGTTGCATGCAATATAAATGTGCGCATAGTTGTGTGACTAGCTACGTATGGATGGCCGTTTTTCTATTTTTCAAATATTGGGGTAAAATTTCGCTTAAATCAACGATTAGTACTTAAGGCGTTTTTTGTTAAAGTGTTTTATATAACAAAATTTTTAATACAAAGTTAGCGTACCGATCGTCTTATGTTAAACTGTTCATATCTAAATACATACACATGTGTGTATGTATGTATGTACATTAGACCGTGCAGCGATGTTTGGAGTTAATGGAGTTATGGAGCTAAAAAACAACCTGGCGAGGTTTTCAAAAATGGCAACAGAAATTTCGGAGAGGCACATTTCCACGGTCAATTTTTGGAAATTAGATTTTAATTTAATTACATTTAATAAAAAAAATATTTATATAGTTAATTCCGTAACAAAAAAATGTTAGCTAAAATGGCACACTACCTAAATTTATAAATTTATAAAAATTCAACAAATAAAGTATAGTCAATTTCATGACAAAAAAATTTTAGCCAAAGTTTCAAATTAAAAAAAAAATCGAAAGTACCCCGAGCAATATGGAAAAAGGTACAATTCTAAACCGAAAGCCGTCAAATGCTGGAAAACATTTGTATCTAGAAAGACGACACGATACGATATCGATACTTTTCCCATTCGATACCGATATTTTTTACTCGACACTTTTAAAGCCATTTTTTTTTTAGTAAAGGAAGATAAATTGACGTACACCGTTAAATTTTTGTACTTATATTAGGAAATCCTAATAATTATTTTTGTTATTTTAGTAGCTACAATTTATATAAAACTGAATACAAAATAGGCATTTATTTGTTTTACTTTATTATTACAAACTGATTTAAAAAATGATTTGTTTAAAAAAATAAGGCTCGTTGGTAAACAAAATTCCTAGTAGTTTAAATATCAAACTTTTTGCGAAAGTCAGCAAAGTTTTTCTAAAATTTTCACCGTTTTTTTTTCAAAAATAATAAAAAATTTTAAAATATATAACTCCATTCTAGTCCATTAAAATGCAAGTTTCAAATGTATATAAAATACTACTAATTTTTGTTAATTTTGATGTTTTTTTTTTGTTTGATTGTACTGCACATTTCGTTATATTGAAAAAGTGCTTACCATCGTCTATAAAAAAATTCAAACCTACACTAAACGGTGAACATTTTGATGAAATTTTGCTATTTCTTGTAAGAATTTTGATATTTTGATTTCTAGGGTTTTTTTTAAACAAAAAA
This sequence comes from Anomoia purmunda, assembly GCA_951828415.1. NCBI lineage: Eukaryota > Metazoa > Arthropoda > Insecta > Diptera > Tephritidae > Anomoia > Anomoia purmunda. Next base: position 126,987,046 of record OX639994.1, read on the forward strand.
ATTTTAATTAAAAAATAAAATTAAAAAAATAGCTCAAAGTATTTGGTATATTTTTGAAATAAATTGTAATTTTACTTCATATGTACATTTACCGCAGGTCTACTGATTTGTTCAGTGTCAATCGCAATAAAACAGTTTATTCTTTAACAAAAACCATCTAAGTCAAAGTTTCAAAATTTCGAGAAAATGTATAAAAGTCAAAAAAATACAACAACAAAAAATGTCATGGAAATTTCTGACATTTCAGTACAAATTTTTTAGAAAATTTTCGGGTATGCAGTTTTGTATAATAAGAAGCAAATTTCAAGTAGCAACATTTTTTTTTTTTATTTTCGATAAATTTGGTATGTTTTCTGTTATAAATGAATTATGCTAATATTAAAACAAGAATGACATTTCGTACAAAATATACCTATATTCTATGAGAAAAATAAGCATAAGAAAAACTAATGATTTGAGTTACCGAAAAAATAACAAACTCGGATTCTGCAACACCTAAAACCGATTAAAAAAAAAACTCGAACATATAAACTGATATAATCGAATTCCGCGACACCTAACGAAAAAACTTGACGGCTTCAAATCCAATGCCGAAAAGATTGTATTCCACGTCATACCTGAATAACTAAGCCAAAGCTAGGTAAATAAAATTTTAAGTAAATAATTAAATAAAATAAAGCTAATCTCTTCGTCGAACTTATTACGATGTGGATTGTATGAATTTTCAATCTTTACGCCGCCTTAGCCGAGTGTGTAGCATGTGCGCGCTTCATTCGGCGGGTCCCGGGTTCGAATCCTCCCTGGGGCAAGTAATACCAAAAATTATAGAAGAAAGTGTTGTTTCTAACAGTGGTCGCCGCTCAGCAATAATAATAACATTCGCCGTTTGGAGTCGGTGTAAAAGTGTAGGTCCCTCAATTTGTGTTACAACAACAAGACGCATACCACAAATTGTAGGAGAAAAAAAGAAAAAAAAACTATTAAAAATGTTCTTAAATTTTGCACTTTTGGAAAAATTGTTCTAACTCTAACAATTGTACCCTTAACAACCGCAAAAGCTTAAATCATGTTTTTGTAAAAACTGAAATGAACCTACAATTTTTAAATCTGGCTTATGTAGAAGAGTAACTAAATAATTGGAGACTTATACAACCAAACGAAAAAGCTCACGAAAATTCAAGTGAATTTCACACAAACAAAGCAATGGATTAGAAGCGCAACAAGTAGCCAAAGATGCGGATGCAGTAAAACGTGATAAGTGAGACAAGCCCACATGCGCATGTGTTGAATTAAAAGTTGTGTGTATGCCCATACGTGCACACACACACACACACATGTACTACATATGTACTACATATGTACAACCCGAGACAATGTTGCGTGACCGACCCAGCCACCCACGATTGAACTGCAGCTAGAAATGTTTGACAAGCATTTTATTCTGTTGTTCGATTCGTTCAACACGTAATTAATAGAAACAACGCCAACAAAATGGCAGGTGGAATAACACTATACATATGTAGAAGGGTGTACTTAACATGCCCCTCAAAGTATGCAGCACAACACGCGGCATCAGCCAACGACTGAAAAAATGCGTGTTTTGAAACAATGCGCTGATAGTTAATATGTGCAAAAAACAAAAATTTAAGATTATAAAAATATAATATAAACATTTTGTGCATATGTTTGTAGGTGTTTTTCAGTGTTTGTGTGTGTGTTCACTTTAGGAGGCTGCGCAAAGCTGTAGAGATATACTAAAAATATTTTATTATGTAAAAAAAAACCATTTTTTTAGGTATCAAAATATGCAGTAAGCGTATAAATGAGTATTATGTGCATATATTTGTAAATGTTTGTATGTATGTATTTATGTACGCATTGTCGAAGGTAAGATGCCGATTAAAATATATTTTGGCAATTCCCGCCTTTCGGTTTTTGTATGTACATATATATGTATTTCCAAAACGAACAGTAAATTACAAAGCAATAAATTTTATTTTCATATTTCTATAGATTTTTTTATCACCCCCAGCCACATGCAACAAATTCAGCCGTTCACGACCGTTAGCTTTGCGTGTGTCAATCGCATGTGACCATTGCATTGCTACAACGCCACTACCTTTACACTACTTTATTGCCACTTAATCGCTATTGATTGTATAAACATTTTAACACACGCGCACACACACACGCGCAAGAGTTTGGCTTTCACATTCATTAAAATGTGCAACTTTGCTAGAGTATCGTGCAAAGGAAACATTGGATGGCTGCATACAATCAAAAGCATCGGATATTTATATGTATATATGTGTGTATATGTGCGTGTTTGTGTGTGTGTACCGGTGTGCGTGAAAGTGGTAGTATGGGCCTGACAATGGACCAAAGCAACTATGCCAATTATTGCCTTGTTATTTTTAGATTTTGTGCGCACACCAACAAAATAAAAGAAACTAAATAAAAGATTGATTATATATGGCTTTATGTGTGTATGGATGCTTGTATGTAAATATGTATGTATTATTGTGTGTAACACTAAGTCATGCTCCTCACTTTTTTGCGTGCTAAATAGTCACACTTTCGCAAGTGTGACTTTGTGTGGGTGTGAATGGCAAAGAGTGTGCGGCATTACATTGGGTTAAAAATAGACAGTAGCTTTTGCTATGCGTAACAACTGAATAAAAATGGCAGCAACGTATTTTGATGGAAATTTTTCTAAAATATATTTTCCATTCAGATAATACCTATCTTAGTATGTGTGTAGGTACACTTGTATTTGTAATTCGTACTATGAATCAATGAGTGGTACACTAAACAAATTTATAACGGCTTTTACTTTTATCTACACATATCGCAAATTGCGATATGCGAGATACATCTATACAATTCAAAAATCAGATCTAGAAATATAGATTTTGAAGAATTCAGAAAAAAATACATGCCGATTTTTTTTTTTTTTTGTAAGAAATTGCTTACCAAAATTTTTCTTCAAATTCAGATTACAAAATTTGAGAATATAATTTTTATAATTACAACAACTTACTTTTCATTATTTGCTATAAAAGAATATAACACCACAAGTTTCAAATTTGGTGCAAATTAAAAAAATAAATAAAAATTTTACCAAAAATTTACAAAATTTTAATCAGAATTTTACCAAAATACATGCTGGATTTCTTTTATGTAAAAAACTAACAAAAAACTAATAAAATTTGATTCAGAATTGTCGCAAAATACATGCTGGTTTTTTATATGTAAGAAATTACTTACCAAAATTTTGTTTCAAATTCTGATTTAAAATTTTGAGAATTAAATTTTCATAATTATAACAATTTATTTTTAATTTTTTTTTTTTTTCAACATAACACATCAAGTTTCAGACTTAGTGCAAATTAAAAATATAATCAACAATTTTAACAAAAATTTACAAATAATTTTCACCAAGTACATGCTAATTTTTTTTTTTTTTTGTAAAAAATCAACAAATTTTAGAAAAAAATTTGAAAAAGTTTAAATAGAGATTTCACAAAATACAACTGGATTTTTTTTATGGAAGCTATTTCTTACCAAAATTTTATTTCAAATTCTGATCACACATTTTTAGAATAAAATTTTCATAATTATAACAATTTATTTTTGAATTATTTTTCATAACAAAAATATCACATAAATTTCAAACTTTGTGGATAATAAAAAAAAAAATCAAGAAATTTTTCCAAAAATTTTAAATTTTTAATAAATTTAAAAAATTTGAATCAGAATCAAAAAAACCTACATCCTGGATTTTTTATGCAAGATATTATTTACCAAAATGTTGTTTCAAATTCTGATTAAAAGTTTTGAGAATAACTATATTTTCCCAAACAAATTATATTTAAAATTAAATAAATAAAAATTAATGGGTAAAACTTGTCAATATGGCGTTAAAATTATGAAAACTACTTTAATTCCCCCCTTTAAAGTAGTTTTCATAAGGCTTGTTAAGGCTTAAGAATCATTATTGGTCCTTTTATAATATTTAAACTTTATCGAATAATGCATGCCCTTCTTGGCTTCTGAGCTGAATCATCACATTATTTCTTTTCCAGCTAAAAAACTAAATCTGAATAGTGAAACTAAAACTGAGTAGTGGTACGGAAACCTTGCCAATAGAAATTTTTTTCATGATCATACGCGTTTCCCACAACCTCATAAATTTAGAAAAAATTAGGACTATCTGAATTATTCAAAGTATTTTTTATAGTTTCTTTTTTAACAAGTGGCAGCATTATTCATTTTAAATCTTACACTTATATTTAGAAATCAGAATTTTTTGGCATAATCTCAAAATGTTTAAATATTTATGACTCATAAAAAGTATAGTTGTTTTGGAGACAAAGCGCCATTTCTTCTAAATCAATCTATCTCTTAACATATCACAATAATGTATTTCTTGGAAAATGATTTAGAACTCAATTTAATCAGAACATATGCAATAAAAAGTAAACAATTCCCACACCTTTCGCATGTTCCAAGGCGAATATAAGTCGCAAAAATTTAAATTGCTACAAATTTATTAAATGTCTTAAACGAATCTATTAAATTGCCCTACTTTCACATCTACTTTAAGTACACAAGTATATATGTTTGTATATCTTCTTAATGTTTTTTATGATTTTACATAATTTTTGTGACTATTGCAGATAGTACCTAGCGCATTTTTCTGACATTGATTGACGGAATTCACATGATTTCCGCTGACAGCGCAGGCATTAAAAAAACAAACTGAATTTGGCAGAAAGAAAATATGCCCATTTTTCGGTGTTGTATAAGGCGTCTAGGTCTAGTTGGTAATATATAATGCACGTTTTGCAAATTCGTCTATTACAAACGACAACATTTCAAAAACAGACATGAAAGACACGTTTATGAATTCGTGTAAAAAAAGGGGTGTGTTTTGTTTATTATCATTCGGATGCATGCGGTAAAAACATGAGGAATTAATACGCCTACCTACATACAATGTATGAGTAAATATTTGAATTTTTGTATGAGTACGAATTGAACTTTAATAGTTAAATGTCTGGCAAGTTTGGTTTAAGATTTAAAATGAAAATGCTGCTACTTAATTTTTTTTTAAATTTATAGCACTCGTCTTTTACGGTGGATTTTTTTAGCTTTAAGCAATGCACCAAAATATAATTATATATTCACTTCCAATGGGTTTATACACGCACATAAATCTTGACACTACTATTTTTGGTCAATACATATAGAAATTAATCCAATGCAGAAATAAATTGTCAATTAAATGTTTCGAGGCGATCTCCCTGCCAACGACATAACTGTAATGTTAGCTTTCTTTCGAAACGTAGTATATCCAAATATTTGCATTTTTACTTATCTGTTACTGATGGTTTTTTTTTCTGCTGAGATGCTGAGATTTGAATCACAAATTTTCTAACAGGCTAACAGAAATCTCAACGATAAAAAAATAATCTTGAATATAGAGAATTTGTGTGTATGCGGTGAGACTCTCAAACGAGCATACATAGAAAAATCTATTTGTACTATGTATGTATGTACATTTAATTTTCATTCATTCATTTATTTTCTTTACCACAATACCAACAAAACACCCATATCAACTTTGAATTTATTTGCAATAATTTAAAATTCCGATATTTTTCTATTGCCAGAATTGATTTTTGTGTTTTGCGCAAGCCTATATTTTATATAATTATAGGTTTATACTTTGATAGAAGGCAATCAGATCAGTTCAAATTTTTGTTATTTTAATAATTTTGCTTTTAAACCTTATCTTAACTATAAGAATAGGTACAGTTAGATCCAGCAGAATGACAAAAATGCACAAAAATGCAACCACCACACTAAAATAAAAACCTCATATCCGGATTGAAGGAAAGTTTTCTTTGTTTCGAAGTGCTTAAAATGTCGTAATTTTTTCCCCATTACGAAATTCTCTCTTTATTTAGTGAAGGTTTTTGGAAAATGAATAAAATCTACAGAAAATAAAATCTATTTTGCTCCAAAGGTGGTAAATATTTCTTTAACTCCATTTCATCTCCACCTTTAATTTTATTTCTTTAATCGCTGTTTTTCTTCAATTCAGACAAGTTTTTTTTTTTTAGTAATATAAACCATTTCTCTATCATATTGATGCTTCCTCCATCCACCAAATGTATCCACCCGACAACTACTAAATTATATATAAACTATTTAATTTAATTTAATTAAATTTCGTTCAAAAACTATCGTGATTCCAATCTGGGTGGTGATAATATTTTAAAATTAACTGTTGTAATTGTTTTTCAGATCAGTCACTCCATTTCGATTTCTCTCGCCAAATTACAAAAAAAAACAAAAAAACAAAAATCACGATTGAAGACATCTGAACAAAAGTTTATATTTTACAGTAGATTATTTTGCATTAATACCAAGTTCACACGACAACGTAAACCGGTTGTTTATGACTCATTCGTGATATTCTGTAAAAACAAGTTTAAAGTGCATATTTTCGCCCTGCAAAAACCGTCTAAGTTTATTACGAACCAAACATGATAATCTCAAAATAAACATCGATGATTTGCCGCCTTTAGTTTTTAAAAAAGAATAAAAACAATAATGAGAAAAAATTGAGGTGGAGAAAAATTTAACTATTTAAAAAAGAGGAGTGCGCACAGAGCGATACTTTTATTTTGAAGTTGTGGGACTATTTTGGTTACCGAATTTCTTTAGAGTAAAAAAGGTAAATAAATATTGAAAGAGCAATTAATAAAGAGGAAGGCTGTCTGGACGGTCATGTTTAATATTGAAAGCATCTCCCAAAAATAATTCGTTTTCATTGTCGTGTGAACATGGTATAAGAGCCGAAAATTTGTTTTCATTGTCGTGTGAACATGGTATAAGGGTCGAAAATGAAAGTGACGCTGTTTTTCTCAATAGTAATTTTTGAGTTTAAAGCAAGTTTTCTTTGATTTGGAAGGAATTGAAAAAGGGTAAAAACAGTCTTATGAGATCTTATCTCTTCACCAGACTCCCTTCTAGACTATACACTGACTTGAACCAACAACTTGCAAAACAAATTATTGTTAATACAAATAATTAACGATAACAACAATTTGGTACGTTCATAATAACAATTTGGAAAAGTTATCATTCATTGTACAAAATGGAACGGAGTTTAATGGGAAGATTCTTTTTTTTCATAGCAGAAATGCTCTTGTGGTTTGCCATTGCCGTTCGAGTGGTTATCACGTTTAGAAAAAGCCTTTCCTTTGATTTGCGTTCGGTGAATCCAAACATTGATTTGCTCTTTGCTATAGTGATGAAAGGTATTCGAGTCACAGTCCCGAAAAACCCCCCGCAGCTGGTAAACAATCTTGCAAAAATTTAAAGTGTAAAGCTTACGCTTTAAAATATTCACAAATTTGCTTTATCACCGGATCGGTAATTACTTATTTATCATTATTGCGCTGGCATTTTTCATCTCTTTTTTTCAAAAAGTTATAAACGAATAATGACGAATGAGTTTTTAGAATATTACAATTAGTTGTATGGAAAGGGGGTGCTAAGTTACATACACAACTAAATATGTAATTATTATATTATATACTAATATATACTATTATATTGTATATGTTGTATGTGTATGCCCTCGTGTATAGTTTAATATATCTATTAAAATGTTCTGTATCTCGACTGGCATGTCAATAATGACTTTATTACGTTGTACACAGGCAAAAAACAGGTGTCATAAGAGGCTATATAAAAAATCTAGTAAAATCGTTTATCAATTGTATACAACTTGCATATGTAATGTAGGTTTATATGTGCATATATAATATGCCACATGGCATTCTCCACATATAAAGCTCAGTGTGAGTGAAGAGAAATCTTTTTGGAAATTCATTTGACAGTGCAAAATCTGCGCCACAGAAATTATTTGTTACATGGAAAAACCGCTGTGGCTGTCTAAACCAGAACTGCATATCGTTAGCTTAACAACAAAAAAGCACTATCTTCTTCAAAGCATAATTTGCATTTAAATGTGCGTAATATTTAACAAAGTAATAAGCAAATTCTAAAACTTCTTTGTGTGTTTTTTGTTTTAATATTTGTGCTAATATGTTTCAGCTTTGTTCAGTGTTGTATAGTTGGGTCATAGGTCCTTTGCATTTGGTATTATGGCACATATTCGATGAAGAATAGCGCTATTGTGAATTTCACTCATTTAGATCATCCACAATAGTCATGGAAATTAAGTACAAGCTGCAAGCAAGTTAAGTAAATAAAAGTAAAAATAAAAATATGACTACGACAAAGTCCTGGTTCGACGATTCTTCCGAGAAGTGGGATGAAAGTTTACTGGAATTGGAAAAAAGTAGAAAACTATTAAGAGATAATTCATACCCTATAGAAATTAATTCCACCGCGTAGGTGTAATATTTCAAGGATGGGCTTACGATTATTGATAACATTTAGGAATATTGTTTTAAATATTTATAAGAAGCTTTCGACTATCTGAGAAGGCGTTTTTGGATTTGCTGTACGCTATAGAAGAGTCGCTACAGCAAGGCGCCTGCGCCAAATCAATTCCAAATATTTGAAAATAAACAATAGTGTTACGTAGTTTGTAAGGAATAATATACTAATTTAGTTAACCTTTATCCACTTTGCTCCCATTCTAGCAGGTGGTCCTAAACGATTAAGCTCCAAGGAGAATTTTCTCCATTTATTTCCTTTATTTTCTTTGTTCAAATCACTGTTTGAGTTGTTCGATGCGCAAAGAAAATTTCGGCAGGGTTGCACGGCTTATGGTATGAATTTGACATTCAATTTCGGATGTTCGATAACTAGCGAAGATCGAAAATCGAATGCAGCTCAAAATTAGAGCCATAAAGTTATATTTCGAGTTATTTAACACAAAATTTTACAAACTTTGAGACTATATAAATAACACATGTACAAACTAATAAAAATGTACTCAGTTCGAATACATTTATTTAACTTTTTTATTGAAATTTGCACTAGAAGACGTTTTTTTTTGCTTTCTTTCTGACTTAATTCACTTCAAGCAAATGTGTGCAATTTTGATTTTTATAATTCATTATCTTTCTGGTATTCTGATGTTACTGAAAAACAATTAAAATATTAAATAGTAATGCTGTGTCACTTACCGTTTTTACAAAAATATTATCTGCCTTAGAGTTCTTGGTTTTTTCTTCTGCTGCTCGTCAGTAGTTGGTTGGGTAATCCAAAATGTTGTTGTTTTTTGTTTGTTGTAGTTTTTCAAGTAATTTTTTATTCTTCGTACCGATTTAGGTATTTGCGATTATTCTTTGTATTCTAACGCATACACGTTGGCGTAAATTTTCATTCAGTAAATGATTTCTATTCAGAAATATGCAAATTAAAAAAAAAAAAGATTAACATATGTGCGTAGGTGTGCAATGGCTTTGCAATCAAACTGCGTCGGGTTGAGTTCGTGGTGTGGACGATAGGAGTTAAAAGCTTGTGACGATTGGCGAGGCATAGGGTGTGACATTTTGTCAGCATCTTCATTTAGATATCTGAAGGCGAACAAAGTTGCTGGAAAAACACTATGTGCAATTTTAAAAGTTTACTCATTTTTTGCATTTGCCTTTTATTTGATAGTGTGAGTAAATGTGAAAGCTTCTTGGTAATTTTCCACTTTATTGCTCACCAGCACAAACAAATTTCAAAGTATTTATAAGGTATCGGCACGTGAGCTAAGTGAATACATATGTGTGTATTAAGTAAAGTATAGTTGTTTTATATTAGGAATTTAGTTGATATAAGACAAGCTTTTAGCCACATTGGAAATATACTAAATATTTAAACTGTAACCCAGTACCTACTATCCATATAAATACTTTGGCTCTCAAAGTGCTGAATCGATTTTAATAATTATTATTTTTAATTAAAACATTTGCAAAAAACATTGGAGTGACATATTAATTTGTTTAATATTTTTTAAAATATAATGCATTAGGGTGCACCACTCCCCATTCAAAAAAAAAAAACTCGGAATTATAAAACTCATTTTATTTTAAGGCATTCACTAAAATACTTCGCAATATTAAGATTAAGGTGAGCTGTATCGATTTCAAATTAGCTCCATTTTTGAGGTTTTATGTAAATAATAATAGTTTTTTTATAGCATTTGTTTTTTTTTTCAAAAAGATCACCTCAGAACATAAAACGGTTTTAACTTAAACATTCTGCATACAAATATTTTAAAAATTATTCAATGGAATAATAATAATTATTAACTTTTGGTTACTGTCTTTGACCTATTTTGAAAATTTGGTTTAAATAAAGTGAATAACTAATAATATATAAAATTGGTAAGGTATTTTCTCACCTTTTTTATTTTTTTGCACATAAATCTATTCGCATGTTTCGCAAATCTCATTATAATGATTCCATTGAAGAAATTTTTTACATATTTTTAATATTAAAAAAAAAATGGTTAGTTATAAAAAACTCTATTTTAAAGCATTTTCAAATAGACCCAGCTCACCTGAAAATTTTTTTTTATAAATATTTTGTTATTTATAATTTCAGCGGGAAACCCCGCGACTCTTTTTGGAGTTTTTTTTTAATAAATTGCATACGTTGTACTTTTTGAGGCGTTGTACTTTTCGTAGCACCATTCCATGGGAGCGAGACATGAAAATTATAAAAAGTTTATTTTGCAGTATTTTTTGGACTACCGTAATATACAACAATTTATTTACTACCGTTGGAAAATGTATTAAAATTTTACTTTAATTTCAAACAAAAAGTCAATTTCTGGAAAAACGGATTTTCTGGCGCATTTTTGGACCACCCTAATAAATGTAAGTATTTTTGTATTACTTTTTTTACAAGGAAGAATCATCGAACACTTAGCAAGGCTGACAACAAAAATTTACATATCTACCAAAAAAAATTTCACATTTTTTTAAATTCAATTTCGTTTGGGCATTGCTATATATTCTGGTTTAAAATTTAATCGTTTCAAGCTTATATCTATTTTTAAACCTTTTTCCGCAAATGAATTATTATTTTTGGCTTACCAATACATCTAAGTAAGTTTCCAAGCTTGTCTTATACTTTATAGCTAAACTGCAATGATGACGCACTTCAATCGTAATTTGCAAAAATTGTTTTTCAAAAGTTAGCGTTTTCCCCTTCTACGTAGCTACATATATTTTTCCTACATTCCTCAATGTTTGTTTTTCTAGTATTTGTCACGGCTGCTAGTTCATTTTATTATTATATTTTAGAAGTGCGGTCTCTCAACGTGCCGTGCAAAGCACAATTACAACAAACACATTTTTTATGTAAGCATTTGTGATTTCTTTTTATTTCACTTTAACGTTTTTTGTTTTTATTTTTTTTTTATATATATATTCACCCTCTATTAAGTACGCCGTACGTTCTCTCAACTGCTGCCGTCGCCACAGCCGTCCACTCCGCATCCGTCACCACCACCACCACCGACACCACCACCGTATCAACACTTACGCAAGAAACTACGAGTTGGCGATTCAATTACACAGAATCGTTTCTCAAAATGTTCTCAATCGATGCGCGTAATCAGTTTGCATAAAATTTGCAATGTTTTTAAGTTATAGATATAATGTTTTCGAGTTGACAGTTTTGAACTTAGAAAATAAGTTCTATTTAACTTTGCACTGTAACTTCACTTCCGGTTCAAAGAAAGTAAGGGTTGTGAGTGAAAAAAACAAAAATTCACTATCTCAAAATATTGTATGAGATTTATGAGAATATATTTCAATTTATTTCAACTTTTTGCACGCGTACGCACTTCTGTACTCGGCGATAGTTCGCGTTGTAATGAATTATCGTAGCATCGCTGAAAGCAACTGCGGCGCTGCATATTTGAATTAATTCGCCAGCTCACATGCAATCGCATGAGCCAAAGCGAAAAATGCTCGAACACCAGCGTACAGCCAACGTTCTGCGTCGTGTAATGCAAAGCTTCCACTTGAAGCTAACTGAGCAGCTGCTAACTATCTAACACACACATACACACACACACCAATGTACATCTACTATGTAGGTATGTAACTGCCGCAAAACAAGCATTGTCAAAGCTACGTGCTAGACCCTAGGCCAAAGCTTTTGCCGGCTACCCAAACAATCGTACTGAGAAGTATTCACTCAGTTGCGTTGTCTATCTCCATCCCACTTCGTGTCTTGCGGCACGTTATGGAAAACGTTCGTCGACGCTGGCGCTGCGCCTGCTCAGCTCACGTGTACCTAAAACGTGCGCACGTTTGGTTGGCTTTGTGAACGAACTGGCAGAGTCGATGGTAAAGTAGCAGTAGCGGAATGTAGCAAATATATAATAACTAACTTTATTGTTTTCCCACATTCTTCATTGCACACACGCTTTTGTTTGGATGTGTGTGTGTGTTTTTTTTTGTGACATTATATTGGTTATTACAGTTGCTGATTGAGCCGCACCGCGTTCTAGCGGACGAAAGAGGTAATTGACATTGGTGGTGGGGTGGCGAGCACACAAAGCAGCTGATAAACAAAAGCCTTAAAAAATCGTCGTTTTTTGTCATTTGTGTTTTTGAAAAGCTATAGCCGAAGTTCATATCGACTCGCAACGGTGAGCGGGGGTGGTCAGTTTAGCAAAAGGTATATATGTACATACATAAGCGCGGGTATGTATATATTGTATGTATATATGAAGAAAAGAAAATAGACTCGCAGGGAAGCTCCACAACAGAGGTAATTCAATATATACGGTAGAATGTAATACCTACGAGTAACAGAGCGATTTAAAATACTTCCATCCGATGACTTTTAGTCAAATATCCAGAATAATAATTATTTCACCGTTGAGTTTAAAAAAAAAGTTATTCTCATAAAAATTATCATCTTTTCACAACATTTATCGATAACTTAAAAAATTTCTTTTATAATTTTTATGAGGTTACAATTTTTTAACGTATTTCATATTCGCATAATAATTATGAGTAAGAACCTATTTTTTAAGCCTTGAGAGTCAGAGTTTGTGGTCATTTCGGAACCAGTTCGGTATCTCTTCTGAGAAGCGTAACTGAGCTAAATTAAAAATTTGAACTCTTAGAAAGAACTTGAAAATAAAAAAGAATGAATGTACAGAAAAAGTTAGTGACTAGTCCTGAAATGATCGCAAGCTGGTCCAGAGCTAAATAAATAAATAAATAAATAGTACCGGACTAGAGCAGATGTGATACCGAACTGGTCCGAAATGAATTCGAATTGGTTACGAATAAGTCAAGGACTAATCCTGAAATGATCTCAAAATATATCTCGCTCATAATTATTATGACGAGATTTTTATAACTTACAAATTTTTATTGTTAGAAATTCCCAACGTAATCAAACGGTGGTGACATTTAGTTAGATGCCTCATTTTAATGTTTAAGTCTTCTTAAGCCTACATCCTTTGAATCCCACGCCGTGTATATCCTTTAACTTAAGAATTTTATTTTATTTACTTTTTGAAGAAGGTGGCAACACTCTCCACTCTTGAAAATAATAACACTTTTTTGTTTTAGATCCCTAGTCCAATATTTGAGTTAACTTATTATAAGTATAAGTAATTTTTTAAACAGGTGGCAACCCTCCCCAAAATAATTTTTGAAATAACGCATTTTTAAAATTTGTAGTTTGACATGCACATTGTAAAATGTCGTTTTATTTTTTGATTTAACTCAATTTAATATAAACAGGTGGCAACCTCCTATAAAAGTATTTGGGAAATGAAGTCTTGCCTTGCATACAATATTAAATAGATTTGATTTAACTTATTAAAATTTTGATTACTTTTTTAAACAGGTGGCAACTCCCACCAAAATAATTTTTGAAATTAATATTTCTTAAAACTTTTATTTTGGTACTCATAAAATCTCATTTATTTTGTAAAATTAATTTAATTTGCATTTAATTAGGTGGCAACCTTCTTCAAAATCATTTGGGATATGAAGCTTTATTAAGCCTCTTTTGATTGTTGGCCATATTGTAATATTTTATTTTATTCATTCCTTTAATTGAATGTAACTTTTCAAATTTATGGTAACCTATGTATGTACATATGTATGTACATATGTATGTACATATACATATAGCGGACTGTATAAAAGTCAAATCTTATCCAGATCTATCCAGTCGTCATATGTGATTTGACTTATTTATTTAATTGTAGTAGAATTAACGGAGCTGTTGCCTAATTTTTTTGTATATGAAACTATTAACTGTTTTATTTTGTGTAGAAATCGGCACATAGATTTTGTATGAGAAGACGCCTAGTAAAATTTTCTGAAAACAAGTTTTCTAGGGCATTTTAGCCGCTAAAAGCTTTCAAATATTTGTTGTTTGAAGATTTTCGCGAGATACGATTGAAAAAATAAAATTTTAGGTGCGATCTATCGGAGTATAATATGTAATTTTACTATATACATTTGTTTTAATCTTTCATTGTGCCAATTTGTTCACTTTTTGAAAACTTTAGTAGGTCATAAAAAAATGTCAGCTGGCTTGCGTAAACTCATCGAAAAACTATTTAAACAACACACCACGGTTAGATGATTAGATATTAAAGTAAAAAGAGACTTTGTTATTATTTTTTCCCACAGGTATTTCAAACAAGGTATCTAAACATAACTCCTACCAGAATTGATTTTTAGCCAAAACGAAAATATTAGATGGCTAACAGAGCTAAGAGTATTTACCAATGGGGCACATTCTTTGCAGTACTGAAATTTACCTGGTTTATCTGGAAAGCTCTGTATATTCGGTTAGCTTTTGTGCCAGACACAAATTTGTTTACATAAAAAATCTGCTTGTGTTACATATGTTTACCAATTGAACTTTTGTGAAAATAAGCGTGCATCTTTTGCTTTCTTGCACGTTCTTCAACATAATTATGTTTGTACTTTGCGTATTCACGCATTATATCCAGCTGTGCGTACTGCCCCAAAAAACAGCTCAATCATGTGACATGGTTTTGTTTTGTTGGCCCATGCTTTCGTATTTTGTTTATATTTATTGATGCGTTTTGTTTTGACTTCTTATTCGCATGCTTTTATAATATATCGTGTCACTGTTTCGCATTACTTATTGTGTATAAATTTATGTAAGTTTACTGATGTATGTATGTGACTAACCACATACTCGTACATACATATATGTACATATGTATGTCTCCGAAAGTGAAATGTTAACACAAAATGCAAATAAATGCAACATTGATTTAGATTGATTTACATTCAACTGAATTGGGGAATATATCCTTTTTCTCAAAGGATATTATGGTACTTTACCATTCGTTCTATCTAATTAAAAGCCAAGCGTCGCTCAAACTGTTAATGACATTGCATTCCGCCTGAAAGTATGCTTAACAAAAATATAACAGTTTTGATATCTTTGTAATGCGTTAATTACATGAATACAAATTGGTTGCATCCCGTCATGCCACTGGCTTTTGCTACTAATTGTGCAATAAAAGCGAAACTTTATGAATGGATGGAACAAACCTTGCATATCAAAAACAGCTTAAATTTCCAGTTCTTACCATCAACCGAAAACTTGTTTAGAACCAAAATGCAGAGGAAGTTGGTAAGAAAGTTGTAAAGGCAAATATGACTTGTAGATCTATGGCAGAAATTTGCAGGGTTTGCTCTCCAAAAATGCTGAGCTGAACCCACATGGCTAATGTGCGAACAATAATTACCAATGTGGCCATAGCCTGGGTTAAGAGAACTTATCAACAGAGAGCCATTAAATCTGCAGAGTTGTGATTCACTTCAAAAATTGCACAATTTTAGTTTCAATTAATCGGGGAAAATTAAAGGTATATTTTTTTCTATAACACATATTTTTAACCAATTATGACGGGCAACCAATTAACCGGTGGTCGATTAAGCGGGGACTGCTGTAATAACACGAGCTATGTAACCTGACTCACAGCATCATGGAGGTTATGTTAGATGTAACTTCTCTTTGCATTGATATCCAGAGCCAAGCGAATGGGGCTATTTCGAGGACTAACTACTAGTATTGAGGAATATTAATACTCCAGCGAAACAGTAGCCCGAAACCCCCATCACGGCAGATATATGTAAGCACTATGCAAATTGAGTTCAGCTTTTCAAAAATTTGAGTATATCGAAAATATTTGAGATAAACCATGTCACAGGGATGGTTCATTGACAGAAAAAAAAAATACCAGATTCATATGTGCCGAGGTTAAGATGCTTGGAAGCCATGGAAAAGCGGTTGACTATATTTTAGATAGAAATATTTGATATAGAAAGATGTGAGAACTTCAATATAGCCCCCAACTACCGAAAGCGGATTATTGTCATCTTGACTATCACCACATGACTTCCAAACTAGTAATGGAGTAACTTAACAAGCTGAACAATCTTTATCTGACTAATCCCGTGCGGGTACTCTGGGCTCCGAAAACGAGATTGTGGACAAACTCGCAAAAAATGGAGTATCAACTCTTCTTATATGCCCAGAGTATTTCTGCGGTACAGAAAAGAACTTTTGCCAAAGAAGAGGAAGAATTTTACTGGTAAACTATACTGGGGTTAAGGGAATTCTTACAGATTACTACTCGCTGAATTATTATCTAACTAAACTTGAATGATTCCGCAGATTCCGCAGAGTAGAAAATGAAACTTCAAAGTACATACTGGACTAGGACCTTGCACTGATGCGTAAACTCAAAAAGCTTTTAGATGGGTATCTAATAACGAATAGCAGTATGAAATTTATCTCCGATATTTGATTAGAGGAAGCTCTATAATCTATGGAGGGAGTACAATAAGTCCCAAGGACGCAGTTCTAATCCCCTAAGAATCATAATTAGTATAGGTTAGATTTAAAATGTCTGCAACTCAGAACTCTTCTAAGTCCTCTGGAATCAGGAAACCGTAAGGCAACTTCCTAGATGTAATCTGCAAAGCGCCGCGCACTTACAATGAAACTACAAAACTGGCTAATACCCACTGATACCACAACTGAATGGAAATAGGCTGAGATGATTCCATCTTCTCATCCTCTAAGCAGTTGCCGCAGAAAAGGTAATTGAAGAATGCCGTATAGATTCCCAATGGGCAGTGTCCTCTTAGCATCTAACCGTAGAAGTTCCCGTATCTTCCTTCGTTCTACTTTTGGTGCAAACGATCTCACGACCCAAACTGATCGCAGGGCCATTAGTTCAGAACAAGCCGACAGGTGGCCAGAGGAACTTCGAAAATCTCCTTACTTAAGGAGTCTACTTCAGGTATACCCTGCCTAGCTAACTCATCCGCTTCACAATTCCCTGGGATATCACTGTACCCGGATACTCAGAAGAAATAATCCGAAGGTTTCGTCATAACCAATTTCGATCGTTCTGTTATTGAACTATCAGAGTAAACATTCGCCTCACTTGCAGAGGTTGCGCTCCTAAGCAGCCACTCGTCTACTTTATTAATGGCGGCTACCTCCGCTTGAAATACGCTCACTACATTCAACAGTTTCTCTATCGTCAGAGTCTATTACACAAGGAAACTCGGTTCTATTTATGTTCCTAAAGCCAGATATTCCTGTGAAGAAATTTTACTATACATTTAGGTACCTGATATAATTCCATTTAGCACTGAAAGCGCTAAATTAACACAGCTCTACTTTTACCAAGAGGCCTTTACTTTTAAAATCCGATTCCGTTTTGTAAATGCTTGTCCATTGCTATCGCGACCAACTGTTCAAAATATCAGTAATGAGAGGGAGGGAATTTTTATGTATGTATGTATATTAAACTGCGCTTCTTATAAAATTGTCCACTACGAATATACTAATCCTTTATTACTATTAATATGTAGTTTTTTTTTTTGTATTTATTTATATTATGAACAAACAATAAGTTTGCATTATTCGATAATGACAGTTGCTCATAATAACCTGATACAATAGCTTCCTTTAAAGCAGCTTTTTTTAGCCCTTACGTAGTTTGATTATTTGCTTGGCAGTTTAATGAAATGATTTTGCAAATATTTCCATTAATTTAAAATTTATGTATCACTCAATGACGTAGTTTCTCTTTTTATTTCACCTATACATGAACAAATTATTCTGAATTTTCCTTCACCTATTGGCATTGACATTGAAGCCACTCACCGTTTCACTTTCTCAACGCCAACACCTTGACCAAGTTCCTACATTTTCTAAAGCGAACGTCGCAGAGACCGCCAAGGTACTTAAGGTGACCATATTAGAAATTAAATTGTATTTTTAACTTTAAACAAGCATTTTTAGTATTATGTTAACTTTTTTCTGAAAAATGTAATTTGAGCTTAGCAATCGTAAATTGAGCTTGTATAGAAAAATTTGACCGATTTGAATCCTCACGGCGAGCAAAGCATTAACGATTACTTTAAAATTCACCTTCAATATACAATTGAATACATCCCACACATGTACAGTAAGGGCCTGTGCCAATTGATAGAAAAGTTCTGTGGTGCTTTTACTATGGTGAGAAAATTTTACATTTATGTTTTGCCAGTTTGTAACTTTTTGCTAGTGGAATTTTTTGACAGTTCCTTTGATGCAGACGACTTAACTTTGACTTTGCTGATTTTAATGGCTCTGGAACTGAAATGTATGCATTTAGTAGTCGTTCTGACAATATTAGAAAAAACGCGTCAATACCGTATTTTTCTTGGTTATGCTTGCTGTCAAATTTTTCACTAGTCCTGGCGGCTCGGAATTTTTTATTAATCCTTTAAAAAAAAACTGTAACAGGTTCTACTATTTGATGCGCTTGGTAACGACTTTCTCTCATCCCTTGTCAAATTTGGTTTGGAGTCTAGCCGGTTTCGGCGTTGCGCCATCTTCAGTGTCATAATTCGGATGGTAAGGAGGGACGATGGCGGTTCGAATGAATAAAAAAACGTGTTTTATATTGCTAAAGTGTAAAAAGAAGAACTCTAGGTCGATATTTAATAAATAAACTTACAAAAAAATGTACATTTGTAAAATAAGCTTAGTCTCCTTGCAGTGCTCTTTTGTGTCATATAGAACGGCTGGTCACCCTAAACATGCTGCACATATTTGAATGCAAAATAGTTCCACTGGTGTTAGTTTGGTTGCTAAAGGGTTGTATGGTGGCATGTAAAATTGAGCAATACATAGAGAGCATCATTGTTGTTGGTTTTATAAATCGTGTTATTTATGTTTGTATGTCTAAAAATTTCTTCTTTTCACACTGAATTGGTTGCAATTCTTATGTGCTTCGGGAATTATAGTTGGTTAGAATTGAAAACAATTTTATTGCCTCATAACTACTGCATCTCTTTTTTCTTATTTAACTCTTCATCTGGCTCTTTTGTGTTCAAATCGAGAGAATATTTCACCGGGAATATTATCACTCCTACGTTTATCATTTATTGTAAACCTTCTTCGGTGACTATCATCCTCGCTTCTTAAATGAGCGATATAATGAGAGTATCAGTCATTTTTGATCTTCGATATATACTTAGTTCTGCATTTCAGTTGCCTATCGAACCGAAAAAAGTGGTCGTCGACAAGAATTGTTCCTCCTTTGATACCTACATTGGTTGACTGAGTTGCTCATAATTGTACCAAGAGACAACCTTTATATCTTGCTCTCTTGGCTCCAAACAGTTGCGTTGGCGAACCAGTATACATTCTCTCTTATAAATAATCGAACATCTGACTTTCTCAGAAAGTTCAAAAGGTTTGCAGTAGACGAATTCTTATTTAAATCTAGCGAAGACTTAAAATTCAAACAGACCATATAAAGTTGGCATGTCTTTATCTAGGCAGAGTCAACCTGTCACAGAGGGAATTATATTGTTTATAATTAATTAAATTTCATAAGTTGTATTGGCATAGGATGATATTTCCCGAGATTTAAACTTAAAAATAGATGGACTGTACAACTATAGACATAGAGACTCTAGTGCAAGATCCATTTTTAAATACTACCATTTAATGTTTGTCCTGGACTGCTTTAGTATCCTCCTTTTCTATAATCAGGGGTTTATTCCCAAATACCTTTTCTTTCCATTACTTTTCTAATAAAATGCTATCAGAATCTGGCTAGAAACTCTGAAGAAAATTTAGCATCGCATCGAGATCGAAATTTGTTAGACTGGATTATGGCTTCAAGCAATAGAAAGAAATTTCGAACACAGACTCGGCTTGTTACTTAGTACAGGGTCTATCAACATGAGGATTTTTTTCTATTGATGGGACCTTTGCGGTGCCATGGATTGTGCTCTATAATCAACAAAACCAGGGCTCGTAACTCCTTCCTTCCCTGTATAAGAATGAATTACGCCACTACCCTGTCCGGCCTTTTCAGAAAGCAATTGGTTGTTTTGCACGTGTCGGCAGTGCACCAACGGTTCTCATCGTCTTATTCATGACATGCCTAAGGTATCTGATCACCCTTGCTATGCTTGGCCCTATAATTGCTACGGTCCAACTGGGTATGTCAAAGACCCACAATTAGCCGATTCGTCAACCGGTTCGTTTCCTTGAACACGGCTGTGTCCCTGCACCCACATGAGTTCAAGATTATTACATTTTCCGCCATAGTTCAGCTTCAAATTAGTTTGTTGGACAATTTTTGGAGAGGTTCGAGCAGCAATCAACTTCAGTTCCATTTTCTGTCTTGGAACCGTCAGTGTAAAAAGTTTTGACTGAGCCTCCCAAGAGAATACATTAATATCTCCATTTTTCTCTTGAAGGAAAGTTTACGGTATACTTTCTATCAAAAGAGACTCTCGGTTTCAGTTTGTCAATTGGGCAACTGGAGTTTTAATCGTCGTGCCACTGTCGGTCGCCTCTTCAATAGATTGTAAGCTTTTGAGTTTCGGTAAATCTGGTATTCTCATTTCATTTTTTTTAAAACCATTTTTTACTTGTTATTCGCTTTTCTTAAAATAAATATTTCAAAAATTGCATCTCTGAGTATGGGCTTCTCGACCGATTTACAATCCCAGCGAATGAAACCAACCTTTCTTCAAGTTCAGATGACGGTAACGGGGCGTTTTTTTTAAATAATTTAATGTATCTAGTGTTTCCGTATCGATTTTTAACTACCAGTATTTTCAGTAAACAAATCAAATTATCAGTATTTTCACTGCCCTTTTTCTCAGTAATAAGTAAGCGAAATATGTTTACTGTAATTTTTGCCAGTAATGCAAATTAAAATTCCTTATCAGTGAAATTGTTGAGACATGAAAATTACCTCCTCCGCTAAGTATAATTTCATAATCACACAATCTACTCGTACAATTAGTCTTACACTAAGGTGCTCGCGTAACCAAGCAGTTTTGCGTATTGCGAAATAAATTTGTAAAAACAACCAGCAATGAGTTTTATTAGAACACACAAGATTCAGCAGTGAAATTTTCTTTATCTCTTGGTATTCTTTTTCATATTATAGATAAGGAGACAGTATAAAAAATCTTACCAGATAAATTGAATCCACTAATTTCTATTTAATAGACATAAACACGAAATTAAGAAGTTGTATCTTTCTTGGAGCAATTAACAATAACTTATGAATTTCCTCATGCTGATATTTAACATATTTATTATTCCCCCCTTTTCCTTGAAATGTTTATGTTGACGTTAGGAAAATTTATTAAAATGTCACATTACTTAAGGAATTTCATAAAGGATCGTAGAACCTTGTGAACTTAATACTTGTAAGGGGCAACATTTGAATATGTCCTTTCTTTTTAGACTTCTAAGATATTCTTGTCGTACTAAGTAGTTGATTCTCAGGTTTCTTCTCACCTCGTGAACTGGATTTACATTAAAAATGATAACAACAAAGTGTAACAAATTTAAATTTTTTTGCAAAAAGGACAAATCATTCAGACCACTTTTGTTTGTTTTTCTTTTTAATTTCCATCATCTTAGTATCCACAAGCAAATTTTTTTCTTGGAGTGCAATGGGATATGGCCGATCTTCTGGGTATAAAGTTACAGTTGAGTGACTATACTCAATCCGGACTCTTACGTCCATGTCCGTACACTCTGGGCAACGTGACTCTTAGGTCACTCCGACATACTCGTTTTAAGGGCACACTCAAGTCAATGAAAAATTTCAACAAACTTCTGACGATATCTCCCTTTTTCGATGATGATCACACGCTATGTACGAGTATTGAGGACTATAAGTTGAGGGCATGCAAGTGGAATGACCGAACCCTTAATGGGAAAGGTGCCGCTGCCTAGCTGGTTGATGTATTCGCGAGTGAAACGGCTGACATCACCATCCATCCTTGCGACGTTTACCACAGCTGCCATGTAAAGGAGCGCAAGTTAGACTTCGTCGCCAAGTACTGTCGTTCACTCCGATGGACGAGCGTCTCGCAACGATTCCCATCAAAGCAGGATTCTTCAACATCGCGCTGATTTATGCCCACTACTCGACAGAAGAGAAAGACGTTGTGATCAAGGATCACTTCTATGAGCGCCTAGAAAGCACCTTCGAGCATGCTTCCACTGTATTAGACGTGTGTACACTCCGAGGACCGAATATCGACTCGAATCATTATCTTCTCGCAGCCCAGATGTGCAGACGCCTCTGCGCAGTAAAAAACGTGCATCTAAATACACAAGAACAGCTCGATGTCGGAAAGCTACAATACAGCTACTTACTTCGCTACTCGACTCTCCCAGTTGCTCACTAAGAGCACTTCGCACCCAGCCGGAATTCGCGTGCAATGCGAGCACGGTTCCCTATCACAACGTATCGCCGCTGAAGAAGTCATTGGCATTGGAATGTCACGCCGCTACGGAAATTAAAGATGCTGGTTATAGGGTCACGCTTGTTTCTATCCTCGTGAAGTTGATTTATATTAACAATGACAATAATTGTTGAAAAAATTTTTTCAGCATTTTTGTAACAATTAACGATTTTATTTCAGGTTTTAGGCGAACTAGATTCTTTAAAGTATATTTTTTTTAATTAAAAAATATAAAATAAATTACACCCCACTATGTTGTCGTACCCACTCGCGCGCATATTGCACACGAGAATACACTCCCGGATATTCGGGTTTGGCGCAACCGTAACCCCACGACACCACACCCACTAGCACACCACCTGTGTTAATCAGCGGACCACCTGAGTCACCCTGGCAGGCATCCTTGCCACCTTCCATATAACCAGCGCAAATCATACGCTCTGTAACGCCACCAAATTGTTTGTACTTTTCCGAGCAGAGATCCTGATTGAAGAGCGGCACCTCAGCTTGGCGCAACCATTGACGTGATTCGCTCGCATTTTGCGTATTACCCCAACCAGTTACATAACATGTATCACCATCCATGAATTCATCACTCGCATCAGGTAATTTAATCGATTTTATATTTTTCGAAAACTGCATCTCTTTATCGAGACGCAGCAAAGAGAAGTCATAATCCACATTGGAATAATTGAACTTTTCATGCTGTACAATCTCCTTGACACGTAGCATTAGGCCACCGCTGGAGGATACCGAAGAGCCAATGCGCACTTTTAGTTTGTCGGCAGTTTTCCCGCTGAAAGTTAAAAAAGAAAATTAATAGAATATCGAAATTTTGAAATGGACCAAAGTTGGATAATAAATGGCAATGCAACTTACGAAGTGCAATGAGCAGCTGTGAGTACCCAACGAGTCTAAGCAGAAAATGAAAGAAAATGATAGTTGAAAATTGGCAAAAGTTTTAGATATTTGTATTAAGTTAGGTTAGACGATCTCTTTTCATTCGTTATATTGTACTACATGTTCACATCCCTATAAAACTGAAGCACCGTTTCAATGCGTGGTTATAGATTCTAGTAGAGTCGTCCAGATTAATTTACTATATACGGAAATCTTTTGTGATATATAATTTGACCTTTGAAGTCAGAAAAACTAAAGGGTACTGCGTGTTAGAGGGATTTCTTTCAAGTCACGTGCTAGTAATTGCTTTCATATGATGCTATTGAGAATATTTCGTTCGAAAACTTCTAAAAATATCCACAAATTTTACTTACCGATATAATGGACCCACCACAAATATGCCCACCACTTGTCTGTAGCGAAATCTGATGTGGCGCATCTGTAATGTTAACTTCGTAACCGCCAACAATTCGTCCGTCAAGTCGAGGCCTTGGTAGGACTACGTCGGAGGGTAAGGCTGTATCATCTACACGTACAGTATTCACTTTCTGTCCTCTCAATGGCTGGGGGACAATGCAGGCTAGAACAAAAATTTGAAAAGAAAATAATCCAAAGTTAGTTGCTTTACATATAACACCTACATAGGTTGTAAGTACATTGAAGTGGTCCTTAAAATCAAATGAATAATTTTTAGTCGCATCCCATTAACCGGTTATTTCTCGTTCAAAGATAACATATATAAATATTAGTCTTGATAGGAGATGGTCGCACAGGGATTAAAGTTCAGATTAGTACATGAAGGCTCAAAAAATTAAAATTAATATTTTTACAGTCGATAATAAATGCTATAGTCGAAAATATTACTCATTGAAAAGCAGGACTAGCACGGAATTGAAGAAAATAATGATTGATTTGTCTTTGAAATACAAAAAAGGCGTCAAGGGGATAGAATTTATTGTTGAGATTGACTTACGCTAGCTAATTTAAGGTTATAGTTTGATAGAATCTTACCCATACATTCACTCATAACTTCGGGTAAGATTCTATCAAGCCGGCGAACTGGATCGAATTTGCACACCGATTCTACGTATTTGATAAAAATAAAAGTTAATCCAAATTTACTCCTCTCATAACAAATTACCGAAATGATTTTTTTTTAGATGTTATCACATTCCTATAACAAAAAACGAGATATATTTTTTTGTGCGCGTTGACAATCAGCTGATGGTTATAAATGAGATTAATATGAAGAGACAAGATTATTTGTTGATTGCATTTTCACTTAATAAATGTAAGTAAACATGTGAGAACTTGTTTATTACATATTTAAACAATCACACTTTAAATTCTATTTTTACTACACAACTTTCGCTTTGGTTTAAAATCGTTCATTGTGGCAAGCATACTTCAAACGCGCGTACTATCAAGCCAACGCCAACGCCAACTAGAAAGTCTTATGTGGACCGGCCTTTAGGTTTTGATGTTCGCGTGCGCAATTAGCTTGCAGCAAGGCGAATTTATAGAAGGTGATGGCATAAGAGCAGCTGATTTGATTTTTTTTATTCAACTACATGTATTTTGTTTTTGCTTTTGCGTATGAGCTTTCAAACGCCATAAAAGCAAAAACAAAATGTATTCAAATTTTGACAACTCTTACGCAGAAACAAAAACAAAATACATAGGAATTTTGTAGTTGTATTTATAACACCACCTTGTATGGATTCGCCTTGGCTTGCAGTAAATTAATGGTAAAGTAACATTTCATTTTGAGAGGAACCTAAAAATATCTACTGGAAAAATTTGCGCTTGCAGTAATTTGATAGTAAGAAAATGAGTTGAAATGTGTCTAGAATAAAAGAAATATAAAGAAATTTTAAAGCAAGAAAATATGGGCTTCAAAAAGTATTCAAGAATTTCACAATTTCTTGGCAGCAGATGTTCGCTGAGAAAATTGTTCACATCTTTAAACAATTTTTAAATTAATAAAAATTGTCATATTTTTCAAAGTTCTGCTTCTTTTTTTACCGAAGCTAAATCCGAAGTTCAGTCGTTCTGTAGATATAGGAAAATAAAAAGTCAATCAGCTGTTCGTGAAATTTGTAACATCCCGATTAAGTACCTATAGAATAAAATATCCGTGAATGCAACTCTGATCGCAGACTCTTACTTTTAGCAGTCGTGTGTGCCTTTTGATTGGGACACCCTATAATAATTTGCATACGTAGTTTTCCGAACAAATAGGATAACAGCCCTGTAAACTCCCAATGTTAACGTTAATGAAGCGAAACAAAAATAAGTATTGCATTTCCTGCTATCTTTGTCTGGGAAGAACCCTTGTAAATAATTGTTGGCTCACGTCTCATCAGGAAAGCGAAGATGGGGGAAGTGATATGTCAAAATGCTCTACAAAAATATTCTCGGAAAATATTGCTGTAAAAGTCCAAATTGGGTATTTTGCTTGGATATGGGGGTTTCAGAAGACTTTTAGTATTTATAAAAATAGATTCGATCTTTACTCAAAAATTTTTAGTTAGAATTTAAACAAAATTTGGGTGGGCAGTTTTATAGTCTACTCAATTAGAATGAACCAATTTTTTATAAAGAATAGAATTTTGATTTTCTCTTGCTTAATATCTCTATTTTTTTTGTAATGCAAAATATTAAAAAATCGTTCACAGTTTCCTAAATACGATTCCACGTTAAAAAAAAAAACGTAAAAAATGTCCAACACACCTCCACCTCGCACTTCCTGCATTAATCCACATAATACCAAAATGGTAATAGCTAATAAATGTAATGTATTATTTCGCATAACGATTTTTTTTTTTTTTTGCAAATATAAAATAACGCAAAATTCACTTCACGCACGCCCAAGAACTCTATACTACGGCAAATAAATAAAATTGTGCTTTATTATCAAAATCGTCGCACCTTATATAGTCTTAGGGAACACTTAGGCGCAGCAATACCACCCATTAAATCTAGAACATATTTATGCCAAATCATTTTTTTTTTGTTTTTTGTACTTTTGGACGCAGCAATCTTGACCGCCCATGGTTTCATACCGTTTACCCTCACACATAGTACATTTCCGCTCTGTATATAGAGCGTTGTGATATGATAGCACTCGAATGGCATTGTTAAACCATTGTGTTGATACCTACTGCAAATTGAAATTAGGCCAATAAGGCAGAAGCGCAGACACGGCAGACAAGGCAGCCGCAGGCGTAGCAACTTAGATGCACCACTCAACAAGCATGGGGGAGCATGACGGTGTTGTGCTGTGTGTTCGTAGTGTTTGTGAAAAGTTTCAAAGGAGTTGATATGGCGCAGATAATCTAACTAGTTTTTACAAGTGAAAACGAAAGCACTTTACAATAAGCATTGTGTCAATAAATCCACAATAGTTATAAATTAAGTAAACATTTTATATCTAACAAATGTCTATAATAATACTATAAGTTTGTGTGTGGTTATATGCAGTTAATTGAAAGACATTTGGGGCGCCTAGTTGTAGTCAGTTTGCTTTATTAGCTTGGGAATAACTCCACAGCTAGTTGGCTTTTGCAATGCTCGTATCAAAGTTTATGAACAAAATGTGCTAAATAGAAACATTATTCGGCATTCCTGTTATGGAATTTTCTTCACATTGTTAACTCTTAAATAAATTACTAATTAAATCAACAATAATTTTTGAGCACAACGGCAGTTAAAAGGAAGGTTATATTCGGTTAGGCTTAAAGTGTTGCTCCTAGGAGCTCACTTAGATCCTCTGGAATCCACAGAATATTCAACAGAAGAGCAAGTTCTTAATTGTACTCTGCAAAACGTCGCGTGCCTGCTAATCTCCCCTCCCACTATGCCCACCGAAGAGTAAATGTGCTGCGATTCCAGATACCTGAGTCTTAATCTCGCGAAACCAGGGCAATTGAGCAGAAAGTGCTAAAATGATTCCATCTTCTTATCCCCTAAGCAGTTGCTGTAAAAAGGATAAATGCTGATATAGAGGCGCACCGCGTGGATTCCCATTGGACAGTGCCATGTCAGTAACGCTCCCGTGATCTTCTCCGTTATACTTTTGGCCAGAACGACCTCGCGACATTACATTTGTAGCAGCTGCTTAGCGTTTGCGAAGCTGATCGCCTACCCATTTGTTCAGAAGAAGCCAACCGGTGGGCAGAGGAACTCCAAAAATCTCCTTACTTAAGGCGTAATTTTCAGGTGTACCCTGTCTGGCTAGCTCATCTGTTTTGCAATTCTCTGAGATATCACTATGATCGGGTACCCAGCGGAGAAATACTCCGAAGCTTTCGAAAGAGAAGCCAGGCAATCCATAACCACTTTCGATCGCACTGTTATTGAGCGCAGAGCTCTGATTACCGCATGGCTATCAGAGTAGATATATAAGTACACCTCTTTTGCAGAGGTCGACCACTCGCTTGTTTCCTTAATAGCGGCTACCTCTGACAGACAGAGTTCTTGGTAGTAGGTTCCACCTCCAATCCTTCCATCAATCTTGTAGCCGGGAAGTCGAAACTTTGTAATATCCTAGGGCTGCCATACTTCTCCCCGTGGTATCTATTGGAACTATACTTAACATAACTTTCAGCGCTAATGTTGGCGTGGTGGTCCGAAGACAAGAATCCCATACAGAACTATCGGTTCCACTATCTGCTCATATAACCATTTAATAGATGTAGACGAGAGGCCCCAGCGTTTATCGATACAACAATACAAGGCAATCAGAGGCTCTTTCGATCTTTCCTCAATATTCAGCTTCCAGGCAAGTTTTCTATCTAGTATTAAACCCAGATACCCGAACAAAGACAAGTGAACGCTAGGAATCTTGTACCTACTTCCTAGTAAACAGAACGAGCTCGGTTTTCCCAGGGTTCCACAGTTCTGAGACCAACTGCTAACCACACTTAGATATCTCTGCATAAGCTCACACAAGGTACCCAATATGAAATAACTTGACAGTTTTCTTGCTCTAGTCACAAAAGCAGGTCAGTTATCAGGAAACTATTTGGAAAGAGACAACAGCAGTAAGAAAGCGGTAGAAATTACAGCTGCTATTTCGGCGATCACCACATCTACTCATCAGATTTCTTTCATGGTTCCATCCGGGTATGAATTCACAACTAACGGCTTGCTATGCAAATCCGTAGCCATTGGCCCACAGCGGGCTTGTGAACTGCTGTTGATTTTCAGTTTTTTCTTATATCCTATAATTTCTCCCGCTCTCCCAGTTTCCTTATAACTGCCCTTCAGCGTAAAAAAATATTGTTGATTTTGATAAATTAGGCAAAAAGAAGCAGGCTGTGTCAGAGACACGGCCATTAAGTTTAACGTAGAATACGCCATCCGATAAGACGAAAACATATGTAACAATAAATGATAAATAATACAAGCAAATGAATTTCTTTATTTTTTAACATACTAAACGTCAACTTCCAGCTGTTGTCGAACAGCATCAATCAGCATTGTTATTTTGCAGTGCTTGGCAGCATTTTCTCTTCTTTTACTCTACTTTAACTTGCCCGCCTAAAATTATGCAATACAAAGCAAGGGCTGCACTAATACATTTAAATCGCCCAACAGCAAACACTCAACCAAACACCACACACATATTTGTGTGCATGTGTTTATACAATTTTCATTTGAGAAATTTAAATATTAGGAAGATATCAA
Organism: Anomoia purmunda; assembly: GCA_951828415.1. Classification (NCBI taxonomy): domain Eukaryota; kingdom Metazoa; phylum Arthropoda; class Insecta; order Diptera; family Tephritidae; genus Anomoia; species Anomoia purmunda. The sequence goes on from OX639994.1 coordinate 127,016,448, forward strand.
CCAACATGAAATGTATGTCAAACGAAAGCTAACATCTTCATTTGACTACAAAAAAAAAAAAAAAAAAATTAATCGAGCCGTTTCCTTATAATTAAAGAAATAGAGATTACAACAATAAAAACCTGACATTGGTGCCCATACCGTAAGGTAAGACGTATTCTACGCCAAAAAATTAATAAATATATGAAATATATTTGAAATATTTATTTGTAACTAAATTTTGCGAAAAGAAAACAACACAATCAAGTTTAGCTACAAAAATATTTTTCTTAATTAAAAAAAGAACATTGAACTACAAGATTTTTATTGTCAAAGAAAGAATCGGATACAAGCTTGAATAATAATCTACACAGACTCATCAAAAATGCGTCCACTTGATTTTGAGGATGAAGATTGAATTCATGGAAAATGAGGAAGACCGGCTCACAATACAATACTGCTGGAATCACATCAAGAAGTTGGATTCATCCCAAAAAAAAAATTTAATAGGAAATTTCGAATGATGCTGCTCGGCCTTGGGTTAATCAATTAGGTAGGACTGATTTAAAAAGACTAAAATCAGAAATTTTGTATGTTCTAGTAAAACAGTTTAATTCAGTTAATGGAAAAGCTTTAAACAATTTCCGAAATTTAAGTGAATATTCCTTTACGAAAAGCGAAGACAAGAAATAAATATTTTAAATGTAGAACTTTCTTACTAAGTTTTTAACCAACACATTGTGTCGTTGTAGAGAACAACCGAACTTCGATTTCGACTTCGGCTTTGGCCGTTTTCGGCCCCGAAAGTTTGGTTGAGTTACGGTTCGGCTTCAGCCAAAAAAAAAAAAGGAGAGAATTTAGACAGGGAGGTCTCTCGACTCACAGGTAGGCTTTTTGGAAACTCTTTTAGCTCTTGAAATTATCTACTAGGTGTTTATCTGTGGAGCAAAGTCAAAGTAGTTTTTCCGATTTACTTGACATCAAAAGGATTTACAGTTATAATACTGACAGATAATATTCATGATAAATACAAAAAAATATTAAGAAAAATAAATTATTCTTCCTATTATTAACTGGCCTTGAGCTCAAAAATTATTGTTTGATATAAAATAAATAGGCCAAAAAATATTAATATGGAAAAAATTAAGGTAAATAATGAATTGGACCCTTTTCTGAAAGAGCATAACGAGCCCTATCCGCGAAAAAATATGCTGTCAAGAAATTGTGAAATTTTTTTGTTTCATTTTTAAATTACTACATAAAATTTTTAAATTTCGTGCACTAAACATTTAAGTTTTTTATTTATTTTATATTTTTTTTTTTGAACTGGATGTTATTTGATCTTTTTAATATTATATATAAAAATCTCGTGTCACGGTGTCATCCAACTCCGTAACGGCTCTGCCGATGAAATTTATGAAATGAAATTTTGTTTGTATATTTGGGGGGTATGAGAATAGGCCGTTAAGTATATTTTATGCTAAGGAGAGGGTTGCCACATATTTTAAAACTTAAAATATATACACAAGTTATGTATTTTGAGTTTTTAAAGAATGAATGTCAAACGGTTTCGTTTGCCGAGTATAAGGTTCATATCTTTATCTTGGAGAGGGATGTCTCCTGTTTGAATCGTCAAATTTTATTAAATTATGCACAAGTACATATGTATATAAAATATTCAAATATGAGTATCAAACAATTCGATACGCTGAGGAGAAGGCTTGCAGCATATAGAGGTTGCCACCTGCCTAAAAAATCGAATTTAATCAAATTATACACAAGTGAAATGAAATAGCAAAAAAAAGGTGTCAAATCATTTCTTTCTGTAAGAGAAACTTTTTAGGTATATATTGAAGAGTGTTGCCACCTTTTTGAAAAGTCAAATTTAATTAAATTATACGCAATGGTATACAATATTAAAACATGGGATCGTCTCGTCAAGGACAAGGTGCATACCTTTATTATTGAGAGGGGTGCCACCCGTTATATGTGACAAGAAGCGAAATACGTTTTCTGGTTGCATATACAATGGGCAATTTATAACTAAATGGAGGTATAGCCGGATTTTTCTAGTAACAAAAAAAATAATTTTAGATTTTTTCAAAATTCTTTGATATATTATTTTATACCTACAAAATATTTAGCTCGGCCTAAAAAATCGGTACGAGTTCTCTAGTGGTATGCAAATGCAAATGTTCTAGCTCAAAAATATATTTCGCTTAAATTTCAGTTAGACGCAAACTGCAATGACGTACAAAATTATTTCAAAAAAAAGATGTTTGTTTTGTTTTTTTTTTTTGCTATAATAGCTATTTATTTGTTGTTGTTTTTTGTGATTCAAAAGCACATTGTGCGAAGTTCGGCACCTTTTAAATATTTAGCAAACCTCCATACGCATATCCTCTTGCGAAAATCAAAATACTTTAAATACATTATATAAATTAAAAGTACATTAATTAAATTAATGTTTTTTTTTTACTTTGCAGTTTTTTAATGAGCCAAGCTAATCAACCACATAGATAAAGTGACGTCCTACTTCGACAAGTTTGTCGTCAATTTTCAAGGATACTTTTTTCTTTTCCACATCCAATACAAACACGCCTTCGGTGAGTTGAGTTTTTCCGGTTTTGTAATCTTGAAATAGTGGAATACGTCGAGGACCGAGCACCGGATCATCGTAGCGCCAGAGTTTCAGTGTTGACAAGTCAGCTAAAAATGCAAGAAAAAAAATTAAATTGTTAAGTAGATAGCAATTCAAAAATTGTATAAAAGAAAGTGAAAAATTAAATTTAAATAATTTTTAAAACAGCATATTTGATGAGGTTAAAACCGTTTTAATTTAACCTCCAGGTAGATAAACCCAAGCGCCAAAAATATTGGTTAATTTTTTTTTTAAATTAATAAAATAAATAAAAATTAATGCTTTCGGCCAAAAGTTACCCGCTATTTGGCGATGCCAGCGAGTTATTTTGAAAAAGTATTTATGAATCGAATTTGGCCTTTGAATACGGTCATTAATACTAGTTTGGGCGCATGAAAAGTAGTTTTTGTAAAAAGAAAAGCCGGTAGGTGACGCCGGTATCGACATATTTAGATGATCGAGTTTGCGGACCCATCTGGCTTAAATCTATAAATATGGTTTTAACCGAATTCGTAAATCATTTCGCTTTATAAATCGAAAATTTTTATATAAATATCACTGCATAAAGCTCTTTAAATATATTTTATTTTTTACTAACAAATACCCGGTATACTTTGTTACGTCTCAAAAAGTACAACATATTAAATTTTATATATTTGAGTATTGAAATTTTATTTTTTTTTTAATGAATTCAACTTAAAAAATATACCTACATATATAAGTAAGTACATTCCGGCAAGATATTTCTAAAAATATTAAGATTTAAAGTGGTGTATTTTATAAATAAATAAAATATTTTTTAAATATTAAAAAAATACTTCACGTAATGATAAAAATATTTCTAAAGGTTAAACCGCTGAGAGCCAGTCTGAATATTTTTGAAGTTTGCTAACAACATACAAAATTTTCAAACTCGTCTTCTCACACATACAATTTAATTTTTCGTCCGAAGCAAAAACAAAAAATTTGAATATTTAAAATTTGTTTTTTCTTGTAGTTTACTCTTTCGGCGATTGCTTTGCTCTCCACAGTAAAGCTCTAAAATGTTGGCAAACTTCAAAAAAAAAAACGCAGAGTGGACGAATTGAAGGAATGAAGAATGGTTCGTTTTAAAACTTATTTATAAATTTGTTTTAACAAATCATAATCAAAGACGGCATCAAAAATTTCAATATTCTAATTCTGTTGAATAAATTTTTAAATATTTGTATGCAGAACTGTTAAGTTTAAACGGTCTTATGATTTGAGGTTATTTTTTTTATATTTTCAAAAACTATTTTTTTTTTCATAAAAAACTCCCAAAAATTGAGATATTTAAAATTAAGCTCGCCGAAATTGTAATATAAATGCATATATTTTGGTTGATGTCTCAAAACATAATGATTTTTCTTTTACTTCCGATAGAAAAACTATACCGCTTTTTTTTTTTTTTTTTTATGGGGAGTGATTCGCCCTAATGTACATATTCTTAGAAAATTTATCCAGTACTTTGAGAGCCAAGCCGTTACAAATATTCTGCATATAATAAGTGTAGACGAATAAAGTCAAGGTAAGAACGCATTAAATTTCATTGCTAATTATCTGTGTCAATCTCCGACCCCGTAGAACCGATTTAATTTAAATTTTCACGAAATTTAGAGGAACTTGGTTTACTTTTTTTTTATAGGATATTGTTGATTCTGAAAATATTAACCACCACCACCGAATGTCGTTGTAGTTGAAATATTTCTTGAAATTATATGCCGTTGGATTCAGAATTCTGAATCCCTATTTCGGCGTTGTGCTATCTTCAGCAGCATTTACGTCGATATAATATTTTCCGTTTTGACAGAAATGTATACCGCTGATATGGACTATAAGGCTACAATCGTTCGATTTTTTTAATATTTATTTCTTCCAATGTAAATTTATATATACCTATACAATCTAGCAGGCCCACCGCGCTTCCCTATATCCTATAAATACATCCTCTGAAATTTAATCAAATTGAAAATTGAATGTGGGTTTTAGAGGTATTTCGGATACAGCGCCACCTATTGGTAAGTTTTTAAAATAAAATATTTCTATTTATGTGGCTAATGCAAATTTTAAATTTGTATCAAATTGGACTATAAATACGGTTTCTAGAAATAACTCGACAGCAGCGACAACAATCACCTTGGAAAATACATCCTACAAATTTGACCTCAATCGGCTCAGCAGCTTTTAAGTAATGAACTATATACCAACATACATACGGCATTTCGTAGCGAAAATAGTCTACCAAAATCTAAATTTTAAGCTTTTTAAAAATTTTACGAAAATTTAAAAAATTTCAAAAAAATTAAAAATTTTTTTGTCAGAATTTTTAGAACATTTTTGGGTATGCTGTTTGTTAGCTCATTAAATTTCAGTATAACAAAGTGGAGCTTTTATATTGGTAAAATTGTTTGTTGATTTAAAATTTGTTCTTTTTTTTCAAAAAAGATTATCAAAAATCAACCCGAATTTCAAGTTAAATAAAACTTGGACTTTATATTATGTTAAATTTCCATAAAGTTTGTATAAAGTTTGTAACTTTGATTTATATGGCTTGTGTTAAAAAATTAACTACTTTAATTAATTTAAAACAAAAAAATTCAAAAAAAAGTTAGCATGAAAAATATTGTCAATATTGCAAAAACAAAATAACACTGAACAAGTCATAAGTCTTTGGACATTACGACTCCGCGCCATCTATCGGAGTAGATCATGTTTGATATTGTAGACCAACGAGAGCATAGAAAACATTAAACTTTTCACATTCACTCCCAAATTTTTTTAAAAATTATTTTAACGAACTTAGATAAGTTTATGAAGAATGTCTTATGATGTTGCAACAACAACAACTACAACACTATTGCACCCACCTTTAAAGTTCAATTGCTTAGCAAGCTTTTCAGTTAACTGCTTCACCGTCTCACCCTCGCACACGACAGTATCCACTTGAAGTAAACCCGAACGCTCCACCGGATTGACCAATTCTACTGCCACATTTGGTGTTATAGTGAACGATATGAATGGTGAACCTGGACGCACCTCTTCACGTGTTTTTTCGGGTGCGCTGGGATCATCCGTGTATTTTATCTCTATGTTATCCAACTAAAAAGAATAAATAAAATTCAAAATTTGAATAACATAAAACATATTGACTATATTCAAAATGTGACATACATCTAATGTGTGCTTGAGATAGTCCAGATTGCTGAGTAGCACCTGCCGTTCATCGAATTCCAATTCGATAGCCAGCGCTTCTACACTTTTGGCACTTTCCACCTTTTCACGTATCATTTGTGCGAAAGGCATAACACGTTTCATGAATTTCTTTAGCTCCGCCTTCTGTTGCAGCGTTGCCGCAATAATTTTATTATCCGGAAACTTGCCATCTTTGCTATACAACTCACGCAGCGTATCGAGCACACAACATTGCCATGGTGGATAAGTTTTGGCCACCCAAACTAAAGCGCGATTCGGTTTAACGCTCGTGGGATCCACTGCCTTCTCTTTGCCACCCTTGCCCTTAACTTGCAGCAAAGTCTTCAAATTAAGACGGAACGTATGCGCCGCTTCCATCAGGTACTCCGAACGTTTAATATCAATTTCATTAATTTCACCCACAACCGGCCAACGCGCATGCACTATGGATTTCTTGTTGCCCAGCAGACCCCACACATAGTCGGCGAGATGTGGACAAATGGGCGCCACCAACAATGCTTGCCGACGTATGAATTCCATTACCAACTCCTCATGCATACCCTGCTCACCGCATAGCTCGCGGTATTTATCGCGCGCTAGCTGCAGCTCATAGAAACCGGTGCGTAGTGCCTCTTTGAATAACATTTTGCGGTAATTCTCATCCGTTTCGCGCGTTTTCAAATTCATTTCACTAATGAACACCTTGTCGTTGAATGTATTCGGTGTGCCCTGGCGGAGCAGTGTACGTGACGCCAACATCTCCTTTACCCACTCAATGAAGGTATACAGACGCAAAATGCCCGCATCGGCAGTGCTTACAACGAAATTGGCATCCTCTACGCTGTCGCCGGAATCGGCTAGACAGAGTCGCGTGCCATCGGCTGAGAATTTCTCAACAGCTTCGTATAGGGTGAGGAAATTACCATCGGATTTAGACATTTTCGCAGAATTGAGCAGAAGATGACCATTAACGCGTGAGCCCAACGGCCATTTGCCTTCGTCATTGGGCCAAATGGCAGCGTGATTGTACAACATGAAAGTTAGATGATTGTTAATTAGATCCTTGCCACTGACACGCAAATCCATCGGATACCAATACTCAAATTCGCGACGCAGAATGTCGAGTGATTGCTTCTCTACTGGCAGTTTATCAGAGTAGGGGGTTTCTTTGAAGAAAATGTAATCCCATACCTCGGGTGTCATGTCTTTGGCAGTGATGCCTAAAAAGCGGAAAGAAAATATTAGACTCAAAATCAGAAATGCTCTACAACCAAGTGTAATATACCAATCGATTTCTGATTTCCCCGAGACTCCAATTTAAAAAAAAAGTTTTTACTACATTTATGCAAAATTTTAAAAAATTCGAGCTATAAATCTAAAATAAAAATTATTTTTCTATTTTAAAAATCATAAAGAACAGTTATATTTTATTTTAATTTTATAATTTAAAAAATGATTAATCTAAAAGAATTGTTGAAAAAACACAAAAAATTATTTTATGAGTATGTCTTAAAATATAAAACTCAGTGAATATGATTATGATTGATTATATTAAAAAAAATTAGAAATAACTGTTATTTAGGATTTTGAAAACAAAATTTCAAAAATAATTGTTATTTCAGATTTGTAAAATAAAAATTAAAAATAACTATTATTTTTTTAAGTCTTCAATGACTGTTATTTTTTATTTATAAATTTAAAATAAGAAATAGCTGTTATTTATGCAAAAAATAAAATTTAAGACTTATAAAATAAAAATCAAAAATAAATGGTATTTTTTAAATTTTACATAAAACTTAAAAAAAATATTTTGAAATTTGAGAATTTGAAAAATCAAAGTCAATGACTTTTATAAATAAAAGTCTCTTATAACTGTTGTTTTTGATTTATAAAATAAAGTTAATAAATAGCAGTTATTTTTGATTTAAAAAATAAAAATAATAAGTTATTTTTGTTTCATAAAAACTAATAATAAACTGTTCTTTTTTTTAAATTTTGAATAAAACTTAAAAAAAAATATTTTAAAATTTGAGAATTTGAAAAAAAAAGTCAGTGACTTTTATAAATAAAAGTCTTCAATAACTGTTATTTTTGATTTATAAAATACAAATAATAAACAATAGTTATTTTTGATTTATAAATTTAAAATAAGAAATAACTGTTTGAAAAAAAAAATTGATTTCAGATTTATAGAATAAAAATCAAAAATAACTGTTATTTTTTAAATTTTCCATAAAACTTTAAAAAAATATTATTTTAAAATTTGAGAATTTGAAAAATAAGTCAGTGACTTTTATAAATAAAAGTCTCTAATAGCTGTTATTTTTGATTTATAAAATAAAGTTAATAAATAGCAGTAATTTTTGATTTAAAAAATAAAAATAATAAGTTATTTTTGATTCATAAAAACTAATAACAAACTGTTCTTTTTTTAAAATTTTGCATAAAACTTAAAAAAAAATATCATTTTAAAATTTGAGAATTTGAAAAAAAAGTCAGTGAATTTTATAAATAAGTCTTCAATAACTGTTATTTTTGATTTATAAATTTAAAATAAGAAATAATTGTTACTTATGATTTTTAAAATTAAAAATAAAAATTGTTATTTCAGATTTGTAAAATAAAAATCAAAAACAACTGCAATTTTTTTAATTTTGCAAGAAATTTGCAAATAAATATTATTTTAAAATTTGAGAAATTTTTTATTATTTATATCTTTTGAAATAATAATCAAAACTAATTGATATTTTTGATTCATAAAATAAAAATCAAAACTGTACTTTATGACTGCTAAAATAAAGATCTAAATTAAAAATTAAAAATTAAGAATAACTGTTATTTAATGTGCAATTAAATAAAAGTTACAAAATAATCGTTAATTAGAGATTTTTTTTTAAATAAAAATTTACCAATTGCACGTCGCATAAAAGTAGGGTTTATTTTCATTTTTCAGTTACTCACTTGGTAAAAGTTATCGAACTTCAAATGTATTTTTTTTTCTGCTTCTTCTTTGCAATATATTTGTTTTACATACCTAGTGGACTCGGTTTCTCTCCTCTAAATGAACCATTCTGCAGCAGATGTACGACGGTGTAGAAAGCCATATAAATGGTGGAATCCGAAAGCGATTCAATGAGCCACTGTTGATCCCATGGTAACTTGGTACCCAGTCCATAGGTACGCGAGCAGGCGTATTCGTGTAGCCAATTCAAACATGCCTCGAAATTGTTGCGCGCCTCTTCGTGATAAACCTCCATATTGTCCAGCATTTTCTTGGCTTGCGCCTGCCACACTGGCTCACCGTAATTCAAATACCACTGATTACAAAGCGCAACCACACACTGATCACCAGAACGTGAAATTATCAACTTCTCTGGTTCATAGTAGATTTCACCTTCATTTGCAGCTACAAGCTTCTGCTGCAAATCCTTTTTAATATCTTGTACTTTGCGTCCAGCAAATTCACCCACCAAAAGTATGCCATCGTAAAATCCTGTAAAGAAAATTAACTATCGAATGAATCTAGCACAAAAGTAATGCAATTTTGTATACCTTTTAGGTAACATAACTCCTTCGCTTCCGCCAATTTATCTTTGTCGTTTTGTGATTGAATTTTCAATTTTTCGTAGGCATAGACAGCACAGGTCTTGCCCAATGTGGGTACCTCTATGATAGGTACAGGCGCAAAAGGTAGCACCATTTCATCCTTGATGCCGTACTTTTGACGGAATGCTTCTTTTTTCTGCAAATCCACTAAAGCTGCATAATCGTCAGGCGAATCCGAAGGCACTGAGGTTACGACGCCTGTACCCTTGTCTTCCTTAATCGACAGCATTGGCAATGTGTAAATGACTTTGTGTGTTGTCATTGGCGCAGCGAGCGGTATGCCTAACAACTCCTGTCCGGTAAACTCTGCCAGCTCTACCACCTTACCCTCCTCGGCGGTGAAACCCTGGTAGGACATATTACGCGCCGCACGACGTGTACTAATCCACAACTCTCCCGAACGTGCCGTTTGCCAGGCAATGTATTTAATATCGGGATGTAACCAACAATTGGTCTGCCCGTACATAGTTTCGGGCCGAAGTGTGGCAGCCACCATATAAATAGGATCATTGACAGTGCTAGAAGAGTTCATATTTTTCACTAAATATTTAGTTTATGATAATTCAAAAATCAACTAACCTCAATTTGGTTGGTTTCTCCAGTACCTTCATTTTGATTAGCGTATACTCTTGTGGTCCTACACCCTCACCCGTTGAACGATCGTGATCCATGCAAGGTTGCCCATCCTTTGGCGAGTAAATAGTGTACCGCTTGCCATACAGCACTTTGCCGCGATTCTTCAAATGCAAAAATTGCCAACGTACAAAGGAATCGAAGAAAGGATTGGCATCGGTTGTGATGAATGTGCGCCTAAAGTCGACCTGCAAGATGAGAAGTGTTATGCTAACTGCGTATACGAAATATTCTCTTTCGACTTACATGTAATCCTAAGCTTTTGAGATCCTTAATAGCCAATGGTGGAAAATAATTCAACCAGTATTCTGCCTCTGCGAAATTCTTAATCTCCTCATCTTTTAACCCCAAACTTTGCATAATCTGCCATTGGTACTTGGCTGCAGCTGTTTTGGCTACAGCTTTACTCTTCCTCCCCTTCGATTTATCTTTGGGAATCTCGCCTTGTTGCGGTTCCTCTGCCACAGCTGGCGTTTCATCGACCGGAAAGTTGGGTGGGTAACCAAAATCTTCCAATTCTCGTTTCAATTTATCGGCGCATGCTTTGATGGGCATACCAGTGCAGTGAAATCCGAATGGCCATAATACCTGTCGCCCCTTCAACCTATGGTAACGCATCGCGAATTCTGCTTTAGATAGCGAAAAGGTGTGTCCCAAGTGTAGTCGGCCATTCATGTATGGAAATGGAAAGGTGACAAAGAATTTCTCATCCAAACTTTGACGTGGCTCGAGAGGAGCATCCGTTTCATGTACATGTTCCGCTTCCCAACGCTGCTGCATATCTCGCTCAATTTTCTGCAGGTATTCCACCTTAAAGGTGCCCTTTCGTTCGATGTTCGCCTATAATTTCATACAGAAATTAGCATTTTGAATAAAACATGAATCATTGCGATCAGTGCTTAAAGAAATTGCATCAGACTTGCGGGTGTAAAGGTGCGCCGAAACATTTTCAATAATCTTTATGAGCTTTGTGGTAAATGATGCTCTGATATTTTTTAACACATCACTTACCATTTTATCGGAGTACCTACTGCTCTGATTTGAATTTAATAAATATACACAAATATCAGAAATATCAAAAATAGTGCGAAGCGCTAGCAACACACCAAAACTGCAACGTGTTCCCGGCAACAGCTGAGGAGCTAAAAACAATTTGACAGCACAAATTTATTTAATTATGGCAGCGCGACATTAGGGTTGTTGAGACTAAGCTACCAAATACTCACTAGTTTTTACTGGAAAACGTATTTTACTTAGGAGTTAATACTGGGCCCGTTTTAATGTAACCGAGTTGCAAAAGAACGCTCCAACTCGGATAAAATTACCTTGAATTGCAAAAGCAACCCTGTTAGCCTCTTTCATGCAAGTTCCGATATGTTTAGTGCTATTTAGGAACGGGAAATAGTTGTGCCAGCAAATTTTAGGTTTATGTAGTTTTATATTTCCACTTACTATGCAAATAAAAACGAATTAGGACTTAAATATAAATTTCCCGTGTATTTTCTTCGGATTAATTCACAATAGCGCAGTTCTTGCACTTCCCAGCACTACATCTCAGTTCGGATATCATTCGCACATTTTTCCGAGTTAGTGTTGTTGCTTGGCATACAATTCGTGGTCCTACCTAGTGTTCTTTTACAAGTCGGTTATGAAGAAAAGGGCCCATTTTATGAAAAAAAGCGAAGATGAAAAGAGCAATTTAAAAATCACACCGCAGAAGCGATGATAATTTGACATAAGATGTTTCAAAAGAAGTAGCATGGCATCTATTACTATCATTATTAATTGACAGGCCTTACGATATACAAATTGACCAGGTTGTTTATAACAACTTTAATTGATTTTTGTTACTATTTTTTGATTTTTTTCTTTAATATGTCTTATTTGTTTGCACCAATACAGAAATCGTATGTGATATTTTCTCTCTTACAAAATACAGTGCAAGATACACTCGAAATACAAGGGAAAAAAACGTCGTAACATACGGGCATAGGAATGACAGAATACACAATTTTGCTATTCCGGCTACTATACACGTCATAAGCAATACAATGCAAAGAATAGTAAAAAGAAAAGGAGGGCTCACAATTGCAAAGCTATGGATTTAAAATATCATTGCATGTACACAAACAAAGGTAATATTGCTTTTATTTTATCTATATTTGGCCACAGCGTCATCAGTGGAAAAAGCGAATAAGCTGTGCCTGTAAAAATCACACCAAACTCAAAAAAGAAAATAATAAATAAGTTGAAATAGTTTAAAATAACAAGGTCATATTGAATACAGTCAAGGGCGAAACGATAGCAATATTCCTTGGAATTCAAACTTTGGACAATTATGACGTGAATTTAATTTCTCGATCTCATCGAGCTAAGGGCAATCGTCGACGTCACGATAATCTTGCCAGAAACTATATTGCCAATAAAGATCGCTTATTTCTCAATTACAGCAATATATGATAGAGGACTGTTGTCTGCCCTTAACCGAGTGAACATACTTGCACGACGCCATCTTGTAAATGGTTTTATCACACAAAAGCCTTGTATGTATGTATACTCGCAATCATGTGTATACTTTCCAACGTGTTTAGCAATTTTACTGCGTATACTTTTTAACATGTATACGAACGTGTTCCCTCTCATTTCTCTCCACCGCTAAATCTGGTGTGACGTTACAGCCAAGTTACTCTCCGAATTTCAGATCAATCAGCGCAACCTTGTATTCTATCATTCTTATATTACACACACTAAAACCAAGCAGAATGGCAATACCGAGATGATTTGGTTTTTAACCTACATATGTATGTTATTCTGTGCGTATATTTATTTTGTTAAATATTGATCATAAATAAAAAATTTGAAATTAAAGACTACCTGGCGGTTTGAGAAATAAAGAGAACGCATGCTACCTTGTAAATATAATATACCTGTTGAAATTAAATTTACAGGAAAAAGTTCGATAAAACCGCTTTATAGTATAAGCGTAACCTATGAGCTAACTGTTGTATTTACTTTCGGTTTATTATTTTAATGTGGAATTTCAAATAAAATAAGTATATCCTTACAAGTAATATAGCTGTTTGTTTAATTCTTACCGGTGGCGCCATACTTCTGCACTTTCGTTTAATTTCCATAGGTATAATACAGACTTATTCTGTATTTCGAAGTTCTTGGTTGATTTTTCACTTGTCTTATGAAGCCGTAAGCTATTTATCTGCTATTCCAAAAACATTTTAAAATTTTTACATATTTTTGTTTCCTTACGGTCTGGCAGCCCTTTTAGCTGCCAGTGTTCGAACTTCGAAATTCGAATTCAGCTGTTAATCACCGATCAGCTGGTAAGCTGTCAAATGTTTATAAACGTTTAAACCACGGTGTATTCTATCATTCTTGTGTTTAAACAGCAAATGTGTGAACCTTCTAAAAAAAAGAAAATATTTATAAATTGAATTTGGATAATTACATATAGCTCCGTTGATTCATAAAACACCGGCAAAATGTCGTATATGTTACCACATTTACACAACGGTTGGCAAGTGGACCAGGCCATACTCTCAGAGGAAGATCGTGTTGTGGTAAGTAGAAAATAAAGAGTTTTATAACAACCAAACTTCATTTTGATTTAGTATATATTAAATGTTTGTATGCATTTCTACATTGCAGGTCATACGTTTTGGCCACGACTGGGATCCTGCTTGCATGAAAATGGACGAAGTTATGTACAGCATTGCGGAAAAAGTGAAAAATTTCGCAGTCATTTATTTAGTGGACATCACGGAGGTACCCGATTTCAATAAGATGTACGAATTGTACGATCCCTGCACTGTAATGTTTTTCTTTCGTAACAAACACATAATGATTGATTTGGGTACCGGTAATAACAACAAAATCAATTGGCCACTAGAAGATAAACAAGAAATGATCGATATTGTTGAGACAGTGTATAGAGGAGCGCGCAAAGGACGTGGTCTGGTCGTGTCGCCAAAGGATTACTCCACAAAATATAGATATTAATCGAAAAACCAGCTTAGTATTAATTATAAAATAAGTCAGATACATACGTAGCTACATTCATATGTATGTATGTAAAATACTGCCATTATGTCGGCAAATATTTTAGTATACGAGTATTTACTACAATCAAGTCATCATGCAACGCATGCAATTTTCATTACGTCTGTCTAGTAGCAGTTACTTTAATACAAATACAATTGATTTAGCACTTAAAATGAATCTAAAAAGTTTTTTTATTAAAAAGCAGAAAATGGGTGCTTGTTTCAGTGAAGCAGAAACCTTGCAGGCGGTGTATTCTTGGAGTGTGTGTGTACAGTGAAAAAAATTGTCGTCAGTTAAAATAGCAAGGTATCTTCCATAATACAACATAAAATGCTCGCTAATAAAGGAAGAATGGTTTGCAAAAAGGAAAAAGTGCTTAGATTTTAATGGACAATTGATAGAATTTTTTGCCTGCTCCGAATTAACGAAAGTAACGCTACTTAATTAAACGATAAACGATTAATTGTTGTAATAATAGCAGAAAACATTCCACTCTAAAGTGATAGTCCTTGCTGACTATAAATACGGATAGTTCAGGTGCGTACACCCGACTGTTGTGAGAACGGTGGATTCAGTAGTTACTGTTGCTGTAGGAGCATAAAACTTCCGCCATAAAATTTTGGGGAGTGCTCGACTGTCGTGGGAACTTTAAGGACGACGGTTGTGACAGTATTCAAAATACTTACCATTTGCTATCACTTGGCTACCATAATCATACGCCCAAGAACACTCCATTTTACCACTCTCCTGGCGCATAAGAATACAACTTATGATTGTATGTAATTTTTGTTTATTTTGTTAGATTTTTTTTTGTTAGTTTATTGATTTTCTCATTTTTCATACTTAAATCTACAGCACTAACATTCACAAAAACTCACTTTTTTGTTATTTATTTTGTTGTTTATGATCTTTAGTTATTTATTATTACATATTTTTTGCTTACCTTTCTTTTCAACATTTAACTAAGATTTATAACATATTTTTCGCTAATAACAATTTATTTTTTCGTTTCATAAACTAAGTTCACGTTTAATTGTATTGCAATTCTAGTTTTTTTTTTGTTATTCATAAGATGCCTAAATTTCAACATTATTTTTAAAACAATTTTTACTATGCAAATCTATTAAAAAAAAATTATAAAAAAACATGCTTTTGTGTATTGTAATTCATTAACTTCGTTATTTTGAAAAAAGTTTGTAGCCCAATGGGAGTAATGAAAATTGTTTTTTTTTTAAATAGATAGTCCTCGCCGAAGATAAGCTGAAATTAATTATTAGTGAGTAGTATGGCGTTTTTTTTCAAACAAACCTGCATTTTACGGAACTAAGTTAAATGAAATGGAATTTAAAGTTCTACATTTACAAAAGCATAATATTAGATTAAATAATAAAGCTAACTAAATTAAAGTGAAAGACAAAATAATATCTGCTCAAAACACGTTGCTGTCAGATATAAACCAATCTTCATGCGATTTTTCTTGTAATTTCGTTGAGCAGTTCAGTATTACTACTTTATAACCTAAATTCTGTTTCCGAAATTAATTCTCCTGTATCAACATATGTATTAAATTTCAGCATAACTTAATGATTTTTGACGTTTTCAATTTATATTTAATTTTTTCGATTTTTTCGCTTTATTTTTGTAGCAACGCACTTTCATTGGTACATGCATTTGTTTTATGATTATTTTTATTTTTTATTGTTTTTCATTTTAATTAATTTATTTTTTTAAGATCTTCAACATATTCTTACTACAAATAGTTCAGCTTAGTTTTTATAACTATTGTTGTATATTTTATTTGACTCTTGTCGTAATTTTCAGTTTTCTTAATGTTAATTAATATTATGTTTCTTAATTAACTTGCCAGTAATGATCTTCAGCAATGTTTTGTTTTTTTTTGTGTCAATTATGATTTGTTGCAATTGCAATGTTTCTTATTTTTTTTATTCATCTAAGTACCAAATAAGTATAAATACAACGTATGTGTGTGTGTGAGTTTGTATGTGCGCATTTATCCATGTATGTACATATATTAGACCGGATTGATAACTATTTTTTTTCGTGCTTTATAAGTCCAAAATATATTTGTACGCAAAGTTATAATAGCAATATTGAAAATTTCGAGCCTAAATAATTCATTTTCCTCAATCTATCAACGATTTTTACATAATTTTAAAAATTATCAAAATAACGCACTAAATTCATTTTTTCTTTAGGTTAATTTGGCTTGCTAGATTCACCTGAAATTTTTTAATTCTGTCGAAACCACAAATTAAAAAAAAAAAATACGAGCCGGTATGTACATATCTACGAATTAGTGTTCTGCATATCATAAACAACGAAATCCAATATCACACAGTAGTTGGCCATATATGCTTACTAAATTATGATTAATAGTTTTTTAAAAAAGTACAGCTCATTCTGTGCCATGAACCATATAGATAAAGCATTCAAACTTTTTTCGAAGTTCACAAAAGTTCATCGAAATTCAAAAACAAGTTATAAAATTTTAAAACTTTAATCAAAATTTTCACAAAGCTTTTGTGTTACTTACATGGAGAAAAAACCGAACACCCAAAAAATTAAATAAGTGATTCGTAAACGCACCACCACTTTCTAGTATCATCAATACCGGACCATGAATACGGATTTTCTAAAAAAAACTCGATGCTATCGCCACATTGCGGATGAAGTACTTATTTCTCGTCGTACCCCTTCATACGTTTCTAATTTCATCAAAATCGCATAATAAATACAGATTTTATGAATAAGTGGCCCTAGCGCCACCTAGCGCATTTATTTATGATCAATATTGGGTAATAAATACAGATTTCCTGAATATCGCGACTCATGCGCCACCTAACGGATTATAGTATAGTCTATGTCCGTGCCACGAGTCTAGGGAATATACTGCCCAAATTTAGTTAGAATTCGTTAATCGGCTTTTGAACCAAGTTGTAACAAAGAAAACGAGCAGTATTATATAGCTATGTACATATGTACTATTGAAAATAAATTAATAAAAATAAATGGCCAGATATTACACATAAATTTTGAGCCCAGTTTGGGGACGGCTAAAGTTGAAAAATTCAGCTCTCCAAAAGATGGAATTGACTCGTGAAAATTGTAGTGATTTATTATGATTTTCGATGTGGATTATCGCGACAGGAGTGCATTGATCAACTAACTACGACTTTTCGCCGATCCTTGCATAATGAATTTCGTGAAGGCCGCCCAAAAACGTTTGTTGTACCAGAAGTAATCGATGCAGTGCGCCAGTTGATAACGCAAGATCGCCATGTGCCATAACGGGTATATGACCAAACCAATTTTTTTGAAGAGATTGAGTCTTAAGTAAAAAAGTAATTTCTCCGTTTTTTGAAGTTAGCCTCCGAAATCGGAATATTGACTGTTGAAGTTCGAAATTGAACATTAGCTTAGATAAAAGTATAGAAGAAACGGGAGTTCAGACACCATAACTGAAGTGCGTCAACATCTTCGTTCCTACGACAGACGGTTCTACGATACCGGAACGACCCGGATTTACATTCGGCCAAGGACTGTCACTTTGCCGAAATAATAGCGCGTCGGTGGGTAAAACTCAGGTCATTCTTGTGAGTAGAAGTGGCTGGGATTCTTAAATACGCTGCGCCAATTTGGTCGCCTGGGACTAACCAGCGAACAAACGGACGAGATCCAGACCCACGTAACCACAAACTATCACCAATAGCAAATGGGGAGCACCAGCGTCCCACGCCACTCTGCCACAAACACGATTTGGATATTGTAGCAAGCTCAACATGTACCTATCCAAAATCAACCCATTGCGCGTTTTCGGCCTCCCCCTAGATGAGTTTAATGATAACACCATGGTTAGACTGAACTTACAGGGTCTGAGCAACCGCTGCGGCAACAACAACAGATATGATTTCGTTGAAGCCCAACCTCATCAAATGAGCCTTTGATTACAGAGATAAATTTAGATCGCCACACACCCCATCCTATGAACGCCTGAGAACGTCTACAAGGTGGGGATCTCCATTCACCCATCATCTAGTATTAAAATGGAGATTACAAAATTTGGAATCGTTTATTCTTGTATGGCCGCACCGAATCGATCATCAATCCACATAATATTTTCAATCTATGTATGTGTTTTTAGTTTGCATGATGATTTTTGTCAAAGAACGTAGATTACAAAGAACTTGCATCGCTCCCACCGTTCCTCTCACGGAAAATCTCGTCAAATTTCACCGTACAAGAACTAATTGACTTTTGCTGATTTCTGGTGTGGTGAATTTGAACGAAAATTCTTGTCACAGGAAACGAAGTGTTAGGTTAGATTAGAGCGGCTGCAATACTGCTGGCGGGAGCCATGCGTTTTCTTCTTTCCTACCCCCAGAAGGTGAACCACCGAGTGCGCCTTACGTAGCACAGAAAATTGGGAATGCTTGCCGAGCTCAGATCGGCCAAACAGTCTAGAAAGTACCTATTTGAGAATTGGCCTTGAGTCTTAACCAGAGCGGGTCAGTGTCCGCTTATTACCCCAACCATTAGTCTGAGAGAAAGTCGGCCAAAGAGAATCAGCACTTTGGATTGCCTTGCGTCAACCTTTACGCAAACTTGTCTGGTAATCTGTCTGCTGGGTTCCATGACCCACCTGCTATTCACCATCTCGATGAATTCTGTCTTTCAACTGTGTTTGCAGGGGGTTACAGGCATGCCCGCTTCTAGAGCAGAACTCGTCTGCCGCGCAATTACCGGAAATGCCACTGTGCCCAAGAACCGATGTCACAGTCACGGAACGCTTAGGCGCGAGCAGATTGAGGGAGCTTCTGCATTTTATGGCAACTTTGGACGTTGTTTTATGAGAATTAAGAGATTTGATAGCCGCTTGACTGTCGGAGTATATAGTGACAGGTCTGTCTGTAGGAGCGGACACTGTCAGATTCCGGGCAGCCTATATTATGGCATTTATCTCTGTCTGAAAAACGCTGCAGTGGTTCGGTAAGCGAAAGCTAAGGTCCAGCGCTAATTCGTTGGAGTGAATCCCGCTTTCCACTCTTTCGTTGAGTTTGGAATCATCTACTTATAAAGATAGAGGAAACGTAACGCCATGCAACTTCTTTGTAATCTACTTTATATGGTTTTTGGGATTAATGTGAACATGAAAGAGAAAATTAGGGTGCATTCTAAAGAGCGATGCTTTGTGAAAACTAAAATTTTAAATATCTATTGGTAGATATGTGTGACGAATGTCGACGAAAAGTTCAAGTTCGGTATAAAAGACTTATAGTTACAATATGTCTGCAAGTTTGTACGTATGTATATCGCGTATGTATGTTTGTATGTGTGTATGGGAAAACCAATATTTTCGTAGCCGTATATTTTTTTCTAATATTTTTGGTTTGTTGTTTCTTTTTTTAAATTATTTTGAATTTTCACAATTTATTCCTAACATTAAGGTACCTGTGTGTTGACTTTAAGGACTACATACATATCTCATGCCTTATTTAGATGCATACGACAATTTATCAGTGATTGGATGATGAGTTTCATTTAGAGCTATTTTTATATTACAATTCAACTGCCGTTCGGTAGTGTATACCTACTGCGTTTTTTGTTTTATATGCGAAAATCGACAGTTAACTGTCCAGTTCACTGAAAAAAAAACAGACCTTAGGATGTTTAGTTTATGAAATTCCATAGAAAAATACGAGCGATTTTTGTTGTTGTTGCGATTTTATACAAAATCTATTTGTTTTTTTTTTCTTTTCATAGTAGTTCTTTGGTGCCAGTGTTTTGTAAATATGTATGTTTTGTGTAGGTGGGATACAAATTAGGAATAAGTCTATATAAAGTCTACATATTAACTACCATAGCACACGTCTATTAACTAACACTTATGGGTGTATGCACGTACTCGTACGTATGTATGTATGTGTGTATGTATGTATGTATGTCATTGGATGGCGCGGAAGTACATACGAATACACAGTTACTGGTTTTACAACAATTCGGATTTTATTTAGATTTTTCTATATACAAATACATTTTATTTATTTTCTGTGACTTTTATTACCCTTCTTATTTTTATTTTTATTTATTTCTTCCATTTGTTTTCGTTATTATTTTTTCTCTATTAATTTATATATTTTTCTAGGATTTGGGTTTCGTGCAATCACTACTTAAACTACCTACTTACATATATACCTATTATGTATGTATGTATATGTTTGTATTTATGTAACATTTCAAATTGATTTTAAAGTTTATTTTTCAGGTATATGCACTTTGTTGGGTGGGTTTGAAGGAAGGCATGAAGAGAAGTCCTAATTGGTTTCTATTCGTTATATATTATATATTATTTTATTATATTATCCTCTAAGCGCTTTCTATGAAGAGAGAAAATTAAAATTTTTATCTTGATTTATTTCATTTTTTTAAAAAAGAAAATAAACTGAAACCTTTCGAAAATGTGCGTTTTCCAACTTTGAGGCACACAATTCATATATGTATTTATGTATTTTGGAATATCTTGTAGTTTTTTTGGTAGTTTTTGTATTTAAATATATTGCATTTAGATTTTCGGTACCGTTAAAGTAAACTTTGAACTAAAAATTCATATTACACAGAAGTTATTAAATTTATTCTATATTCTAGGATAGTCCCTAAAGTTGTTGCACTTTTTTTTTTGGATTTTTTCTTTTGTGATAGGTTCACTGTTTTTTATACAATGTTTAGGTTTCATTTTTTATTTAGTATAATTCGTATTAACAATCATCTGTATATCTAAATAAATTCACAATCTTTTACAAGGCGAATTCATACCAGGTGGTGTTGAGCGCACAACAACAAATTATACCCACAATGACAGTGAGTATTAGTGAGAATTACAAAAAACACATAGTTTTGACTTTCAGTCCAGCGGCAAGCGAATTCACTTAGTTGCTTGTTCAACACCACCTTATATGAATTCGCCTTGTTCTTTGCTAAAAAAAATTCCAAGGCGAATTTATATTTGATCAACTGGTTCAAGGCGAATTCAATTCTTCATATTTGGCCCATTAATTTAGATTAAATTGGCACGAAGGATAGCAAAGTTTTCTAGTCTATGGAGATGAGTTTTACGAGTACGCCGCTTTCCTTACATCGGTATGTTTAGCGAAAACTCAGTCGTGGCCTGCACTTCGTACTAGAAAATTGATTTCTATAATACTTTCCCATTTTACACATGCCACTTACTTTCAACAGGAATGGTTGCAAAATGGCGAAAAGTGTGTCAAACCTAAAATCTAAGATGGCGGTGTGCTCCGACCTGGAAAAGTCAAAAGAGCTATATTGAGTAGTCTAGAAAGTTGTATAGAAAGTAGTCATTATTTTTTATACTCGTGAACCTAACGCTGCAATATTTAGTTACCTAGTGTATGGATGTCGTGGTCGCTTAAGTGAAATAAATAATGGCCGTTGGAGCTACGTGAATTAAATTAATTTTTCGGAATTGTGCCAAACGTGGGGAAAAATTTAATGTGTCTTTCAATGTAAAGAAACTTATTTAAAAATTAGCTTACAATTTTCGATGACGCTTTCAAGCATTTCGAGTGGTATTTGGCGAATGACGCAAGTAATGTGTTCTTCCAATTCGTCGATGTCGTCGAGCTACCATTTCAGGCAGAAAATAGTTCGTTTTCATGACGCTATTGCGGACGTCATTCATATTATCTATTAAGCTTTTCAAGAGCCCAAAAACTAAACCGATTACTGGCCAAGTGTTTCCACCATCCAATGTCAAAACATGCTGAACAAACATACCTGATAAAAATCCCTATTGGAAAAAGTACCTCGAAATTAATTACCCGATATTAATTCAAACAAAAATATACAAACAATTTTTTAAAGATTTAATAAAATCAATTTGGGAACAAGGTTCTGATATTCGCTTGCTCTAAAAGGAAAGAAGAATGGCAAAACGAAAAATATTCCCCAGAAGTTTCGACCCAGATCGCGGTTGGAATATTTTGTTTTTATTAATATAGCATCGGATTCTTAATATACTTTTCATCTAATTTTGAGTGGAAACTCTGAGCTCATTTTGTGAAGCATTATCTTCTTTTCACATTTCGTCTTTGGATCTTTCGCAATCACAATTAAGAAGTGGTATCTTTGTAATATTGTGAAATAAATTTAAGACATTTCATCCATTTCATACAAATTTTACTAAAAAATCGATGTCAGAGTATCGTTTGACTTCATATTGCACCAAAAAAAAAAAGAATTAAGGTACTGACTACGTTGTTTTCATTTCAAAATGCTACTAGGCGTATGATTTGTATGTGAAATGTTTGTAAATACTTCGCAACAATATTTGTTGTATGATTTCTGAGTTCACTAGACGAAATAAAATCTATGATAATAGCGTGTATACCTCGTATGTTTTTTTAACGGGGAATTTGGTTCTATTCCTCTGCCGCCCTGCTTCGTTAATCAGTACCGTGATAACAAACTCCAAGGACAAGGCTTTTATCACTATTAGATACTTTTCACTATTATTACTATTAGATACTTCTCAGAGATAAAGTCAATCTAAGTCAAGAAAGCCCACAAATCTGAAGATAATTCACTTAACTACCGACCAGCACAGCTACACTGACTAGTTGGTTTTAGAAAAATTGCCTTGAAAGGCGAGAAAAAGTATTTTTGTATAGGAGGGATTAAGATATTTAATGACCATATTAACTGGCGTTAATTTGTTTGAGACACTTTTCCGGCCTAGCATTAATCGAGATCTGGATAATCGATTATTATCGTTATTTTCCATTTCTTTTCGATACACGAATGGATTTAAGTATCAGGCCTATATTCAGAATATAAACACCTGGGGAATTTTTCTCTCTTTCTCATGTTAAAGCAATGAGAGAAGTGAACAAATTCCCCAGAAGTTTCTATTCAGAATCGTTTTTAAACTTTTTTCAACATATTGTATAAATTCGAAAATCGTTTTAACTTAATCGAAAAAATATGATATCATAACCTAATTATAATAAAGATTTAATAATACAGATTGAAACATCCATCTAAGATGTAATCCAGTTGTTAAGTCTTATTTACAAGGGGTTGGATTGCCAATAGGGTAAGAAACAAGAAGGTCGTCAGTCACCGCAATTTAACTAAAATTTCCAATTTTATAACACACGTGATCACCTTGCCTAAAAATTGTAATTGAAGTGAGAATCAGCACGAATATTTATTTTTGAAAGTACCATGCGTGGCAGAAACTTTAATGATCGTAATTTGGTTCTGAATGCTTCTAACATTGTCCCAACCATTTTATGGATACATGCAGGAAAATTAAGTATCCGTACCGTTGACCCACAGCATTACTCATATTTGTATGTCTTATGCCCGCCGCCATTTCTTTCCATTTTCGCCATTTAAAGTAAATTTTAAAGCTTATCAATTACTAAGTACAATATATATTTTTTTTATGTTTTCGCTTTTTTGTTTTCTTTACACATGCATACTCTACTCGATAAGTATATATGTATGTATGTATCTACATATGTATGTATGTATGTAGTAACTTACTATCAAATACGTATAACAATTTGAATCGCATAAATTGTACACGAAATGCTGATAAGTTCACCCGTTTCTATATTGTTTGTGTTTTTGACTTACAAATGTAAATACTTTTACTTAATTTTTATGCTAATTTCTTAGATTTCAATTATACATACATACTAGTTCTTCTGCACATTTTGTTATTTATTTATTTATTTTTTTCTTTTCGGTTCAACGTAACGATAATCTAATACATACTAAGCTCCTGTAAAAAGTTTTTGTGCCAACTTTGTGTCACAACAGCAAATGCAATTCCTTAGCCAGGCAGTCGAACAGCTCAAATTCTATTAAACCCCATAAAGTAGCATCCAATATTAGCATTGGATTTTCGTCTTTTGAGATCTAACTCTAGCGCTTTTGATTTCAGAAAGTGCCTTAACGCAAGTCCAGCACGTTCAGCCCATTTTGCAGATCAAACGTTGTGTTTTGGATCCTAGCTAGAAGAGTGTCTCCTTTGACCATTTCCGATTGGTACCCGTCAAACTGGGTTCTCGCGATTCTTCACTTTTACTATGCGCGCGTTCTATATTCTCCGATGCCGACGAACCATCTGAACTCTCATCGGTAGGTAACTTTATTAGCGGTAGTTCCAGCATAACAGCTCGGCAAGTTCCCTCATCACCGCTACGGGCGTTAGTGTCGAGCAAACTTAAATTGGTAGCACTTCTACTCACCAAAAATCCGGAAGAGTCAGGCACCTTATCTGCTGTAGTTGAAATGCTAGACCCGGAAGAGTTACCGGAGCCACGTAGGATGAGGTTTTTCAGTGATGCTGGCATACAAATTATTGGCTGTCGCGTTGCCGAAGTGATAATCATCGAGTCTGAGACCGAGGAGGCACAAGGGTCATCATAGAGTCTGGAGCATGGCAGTTGTGGTTGTGTTTTGTTCGTTTGATTTTTCGAAGCCTTCTGTGTGTCTGTGGAATAGCGTTGAGTTGCAGTAGCAGCAGCGGTAGCACCCGCACTAAGGCTACAGCTCGTTTGGTTATAGTCCATTAACGGACTAGAGCGGCCGAAACTGACTACCGTATTTAGGCTACTATTTTGGGTTAGTGTCGCTGAACCACCACCACCACCACCACTACCACTACCACCAGCCACTTGCCCGCCACCGCCACCGCAAAGCTCCGTATTCAAAGTAGAGCAGGTGTCATCTTCTGTTGTTGTGGCAGTGGTGGTCGTGGTGGTTGGCAGACTTTGTGGATCGCTATACTGTTGAAGTAGTTGTGCGCGTCGCGGATGTATTGGTGAATTACCCGTACGAATTACCGAACCGAAGTGCGTTTCGAGGGGCATTGATTCGGCGATTGTAGTCGGTGTTTGGCTACCACTACCGGTATGTTGTAGCTCTTGTAGTTGGTGTCCGATCAGAGCGACGCGATCACTGGAAGAAACGCTAATTGTACGATGGCGTTGAAGTAGAGGACGACGCGCTCGCGTTAATTTTGTGCCAGCGACAATGGTTCCTGCTCCCAAACTGTAGCGTTTTTCGATGGAATACTTAAGTGGCTGCGATCCGGCATGGGCAGTTGTGGATGCCTCGACGGTGTTGCTAGTCGCACCACCTTGTGGCGTTACGAGCGCTACATTTTCACGCATATTATGAGGATCGTGTCCGCCGAAACTAGCCTCTTCGCTGTCACTGCTAAACTGCTGCATATCTTCATCTGTATCGGCTACACTATCCAGGAACACGGAATCCTCGTCCACTGAGCGAGTCTCCGAATCTTGATACTCTAGTGATGAGATTTTAAAGGAACTAAGTGAGGCGAGCGGTGCGCGTTTTTCAACATTGAATAGCGCCTTCGCTGATATGGTGCCCAGACTGCCACTTCCATTTAACTTATCCAAGCTGATGGGCGTACTGTCGATGCTGATGCTACTGGAAGTGGCGTTTGTACCAGTAACAACTGCCGCTGTGGTAGCGGCTGCTATGGCGGCAGCGGAACTAGTATACGGAAAGTTATTGTTATTGTGCTCTTGTATTGATGGCGGCGTCATTAGCTCGGTAGGGTAGTTGAGGCGCTGTAATTCGATTATTGCAACTTTGCCACGCAGACTGCCACGCGAGTCTTCCGTAGGTGAATCGGTGTAATGATATCCATGAGGTGTACTTGTTGGAGGCGCAGATTGTAATGGTGACTTGAGCGTCGTTCCAGCATCGCGGAAACCAATCAATCCTCTGTTTTCGAAAAGGGTTTGATTGTAGGGATATATGTCCACTGTATCAGCACTTATCGAGTGGATCTCTTGTTTGCGTCCGGCCTGCGCACTTTCCGGATCGTAGTACGCTATGCTGTGCTTGCGAACAAATTTTTGTGCTTCGGTCTGGGCATCACTTGGTCTCGCATCACCTGTTACCACAGTATTTGTAGTGCCAGTCTTACTATGGGTTGTAATAGTGGCCACGGGAGTTTTCGATGGTTGTGCTTGTGCGCCGCCTTTGCCGGATATATTTGCGTTTGTGGTTGAAGCGCCATTCGCATGCGCTTGCAGCTGTTCATAAAGGCTGCGCTCCGATGGACAAGGTGATGGCTTTGGTGTTGGCTGTATGACTTGGATATCTGGATAGTAGTAGTCCCAATTATCAGTACTCGATGCACGTGAGGCTGATGATAGCTTTCGTTGAAGTGTAGGTGGTAGATTCCCCAGACCTAGGGTAAACGCTGAACAGCGACGCTCCAAATATGAACTTTCAGTGCTGCAACATGTCATTGCACTGCTACGCCGTGAATCCTGTCCCTATGAAAGAAAAAATTTGTAAGTATTTACACAAATTTATTGAGTATTTTCAGAACGTATGACTTACGGCATGCGGTACTTCCAGAAACCCACGTTTACTTTTCGTTGAATCGGTGCGTTGTGGCATGTCTGGCAGTTCGTCGCGATGTGTTCTACCACCACGCGGATAGTCAGTGCACTCTAGTTCATCTTCGGTTTCTATAAAGTAGTCGTCGTTCCCAAAACTGCTCCCCATTGGATAGTTGCTTAGTATACGTGACGATTCTGAGCCGCTTTTTCGACGGCCTCCCGTGAAACTACCGATACCAGAGGTGGCCGAATAGGAAAATCGACGAGGTGGCTCGAGCAAACTGCTATAGCCACCACCGCCTGCAGTTCCATAAGCAGGAATATCTTTTTCGAATTAGCCGATACTTCAAATAAAATTTAAATGCAGTATACTTACCCACTGAAGAAAACCGATACCCCCGATTTAACATTGGTGGTGCGCTGACATTGCCCAGGGATAACATTCGTTGTCTCCGATAAATGATCGCATCATACTCGTCCGGGTATATCGACATGCCAGTTGCCACCATGGCCTCTTGAATTTCACGTTCCTCCTCCTCTTGCATGCAAACAGCGGCTACAGCAGCCATTTTAGGATCCTAGAACGATGAATGGAAAGAATTTAATTGACGTGGATATAGTTTAGGAAACTTGAGTGAAATAAAATGAAAGAATGGGTGCAGGGTTTGAAACTGAACGAAAGAAATACATGTTGAAGCTAAAGCAAAAACGTGTGTAAAATATTTAGCCTATGTTATAATGATCAGGGATAAGAGGTAAAGTGAACAATTTATAAATCTAGAAATAGGGCTTGAGGTACAATGAAGAAATGGGGGAAAAAGCTGTGCCTAACCTTGGATGTTTTAGTACAGTAAATGTTTTTATGTCCCTAACCTGTAACAAGCCCGAAGAAATTGCAACGATCCTCCCTGGGCAATGGCAACCCAAACTGTCAATTTTAAACTGGAAGGAAACACTTTTTCGTCGCAAACCAAACTCTCCAGAATGATAGGACACTGTTATTAGTTTACTGCAGAGCTGCTCAGATCCGGATAATACTAGGTCTAATATTCCCTTTTGCTATTAAGATTAACGGATACTGAGTACACTACATCTAGTTAAGTTGCAAGGGGTTTGATTATTCATGGGTATGATCTAGGTTAGGTTAGGTTGAAGTGGCTGTCAGAATAATAACCGGCACACATAGATCATATATGGGCCCGTTGTGATACCGCTTTGATCTCCGTTCTTTTCTATTTGAACCAACACCTGGAGTCTAAGGATCTAAGTAATTGCGTCGCCATTAATCCAACTACGTCAGTTACGTCAGTAAAATACTGATTCCACGAGTTTTCTGCTTCTTCCCCTCGCGTAGTAGATATTTTTGAGTATAAAGCTCCTTCTCGTATCTGTAACTTCTACAGAGATCATTGTGAGGGTTCCCCAGCCTAGCCGCATGATTCCCGATGGCTATGTGTCCACTAAATATGACCTCGGATAGGCCACTTCGACTTGGCATGTAGAGTTCTTGCCACCGCACAATGTCCAGAAGATTAAATTTTTTACACTTTTCGAGGATGGACAAAGTGGAGCGCAAGTGACCTTCTTTGAGGGTCGTCTGCCTTCCGTTTTCTTGGAATATTGCCATGCCCAGGTACCCATATATAGTGCAAAGTGGACTGATCAGCCATCTTTCTGAGAGGCAAGCGACTATCAGCTACTGTCTTCGAAGTTGGTTGAGGTTATGATCAAAAAAAATTAGAAGGTTTTCCGCACAAGCCAATTTCGTACTCTTTATTTCTCATAACACTTTAGGTATGACCTTTCAGTATCCTTAATAATACTACTTTTATTTGCCTTTAACTGAATATATGTAGTTTACAAAGCTAGTAGAAAGTTCCGAAATCGAAATAAAAAAGGAGGCGTTTTTGTGGTTTCTTCTGACAGCGTATATTTCGGAACAAAAATGTAAGATCTAAACTCTAAAGGGTTAATCTGCTAAATTGGGACTCGAGCTGCATAGAAGGTATTCATACAGCGTATATTACTATAGCCATTAGGAAAATATGTACATCCATTATACAAAAAAT
Organism: Anomoia purmunda; assembly: GCA_951828415.1. Taxonomy (NCBI): domain Eukaryota; kingdom Metazoa; phylum Arthropoda; class Insecta; order Diptera; family Tephritidae; genus Anomoia; species Anomoia purmunda. The sequence goes on from OX639994.1 coordinate 127,045,079, forward strand.
TTAGGACATATGTACATGAGAGTGATCCAAAGATATATGGGGTAAAAGTAAACCGAAATTTGAACTCTCTCACAACCTAGAATTTTTTTAATCAAAATGTGCAGCCTCTAAGCTCAAAGTTCTCAAAGCTCTCCATGCATTCGATGTCGGAGACAAATAATTTTTCATAGAAGGTGTAGAAGGTGAATACCTGAAAGTCAATATTTTTCAATAGGCACACACAGTTGAGAATTTAAACAAAAATACTAATGTTAAATTCTGGAAATAGTGGTCTATATGAGGAACGATAATTTCTGCAGATGAATATTGAAAAAAGCTCGCGAAAAGTAAATCGAAATATGCCTATGTATAGGTGTTATGTAGCCAACTCTAAAATTACTCAAATTATCTCCAACTTGTCTCCTGCTGGGAAGGGGCTGAATTAGAATTTCCTTAATCTGCATTACGGCGACTGCAATAACTGCACTATTATTTCACGCAAAGATTTGGATCTGATTTTGAGGTCCGCTGGAAGGATTGTCTGCAACCACCGAGCAAACCAATTAGCTCAACAGTGTTGATATATTTAATTTCCTAACCTCAAAAATGTCAATCATTGGCAGAAATTTCTACTTTGCTGCAGAAAGCAATTACTGAACAGATGTTATTTAGCTGACTAGAATTACCGACGAAAACTACTGTTGTACTGGTGCGGGGGATGATTAAATGGGTAAGACCTTGACTTCACGACTCGGTCAAAAAGAGCCTGAGACTAAGTGAGTAATCAAAAATATCGATTTATGCGAGCTTTGGATGAACAAGATATCCCTTTGCAAACTAACCACTTACCTTGAGTACTTTCATAGTTTCACTGGAACTGCTGCGACTCTTCCAAACTATAAGGAATACCATTAAACCAAAAAATCCGCTAAGCGTTGCGGCGATACGTACGCCAGTCATCACGTCGTAGGTGGCATAGAATTCATCTTGCTCAATTCTTCGCTCAATCAGACTTTTATTGTATGGGCCATAACCCGAGTATAATAAGTTTCCATCTGCGTCGAAGAACTGAGATGCAAAACTAAATACACAAAGAAGTTAACATACAAATATACTGCGTTTCATTTCATCATCAATTTTGAGCTCGTAGCTATCACACGCAAATCTTGGTACTTACTCAGTCGTTGTTGTTGTTGGGTGTAAGAAGTGATTCCCATTTGTAGCAAACTGTTTTTTGTGGGCATTGCGGTTGCTGTGCAGTGGTGGAGGAGGATCAGTAAATGCAGTGAGTGGCATGGCCAGTTTGTCCGACATATCCGTTGCGGCCAAACGTGCCGGCTTACCGTCATTGATAATATTATTGGCATTCGTTGTTGTTTTTATTGTTGCGCTTGATGTAGCTGTTGTTTTGGAAGCCTTTGAAGAGGAAGAACTCGTTGCTGTTGACGATTTTGAAGTGTCTGATGATGATGTTGATGTTACCGACGACGGCGATGATGACGACGAAGCAACAGCACGTCGTGTAATTTTTGCCATCTCTAAATAAACATTTTCTGAAAAGAGTGAGGGAAAGCCAATTAGGAATATTAATGAAGTAATATGAAACGAAGTGCCATAGATTATATTAAGAGTGATTGAAATAAATGGAAAAAACGAAGGAGATTAATTGGAGGTGAAGCGTGGAATATAAAGTATATATTCGATTTATATTTGTCGGACATATCATTACTTATTTTTTTAATTTTTTCTTATTTTTTTAATCACTTTTTATAAAAGTATAGTTCATTAAATTACATAAACTGTATTAAAAAAAAATTTCAAAGTTTTTTTGATATTCAAAAAAATTCTACAAATTTCAAGAATTTTTTTTTTTTGCGAATGGAGTTGGTAATTTTCCTTCATATAACGAATGCTCAAAATGTTTTTGTATGCACATTTAGTAGTGAAAATAGTCTGCTGTCGTCTGATTCCACACATTTTTACTGGAGGTCAAAAAAGGCTCCTGTGGATTTCTGTTCTAGAACTTAAAAAAATTCAATCGGAGTGCCTCTGGAAACGTTTATAGAAACTATGAGCCTTAAACAACAATTTACTTTTTGGTTTTTTCAATATGAGCCAAATCCAATGGAATGTTTCGTTCTGACGAAGTGAGAAATCTCAAACCATTACTATTATTTCTCAATATAATCTCTCTGTATTTTGAGACACTTTTTTCATTGCGCTTTACTAAGATTTTTACACCTTTGAAAATATTTTGATATACTAGTCTCATCATCAGTTTAAAATTCGTTTCTTTCCAAGTCGCATTCCAATTAGAGAATAAAAAATAGACGCTTGGGGCTAAGTCGCGACTAAATCGAGGATGGAAAATAAGGATTTTATGTGTTATTGATTAGATCTAGAATTACGATTACTTTGATGGCAATTTCAAACACTTTTAAATTATTACTGTTGAGGGAATATTAAATTACAGTTAAAGTAACCTTAATTTCGAAAACTTCAAATTACTTTTAAGCAATCGCAATCTTAAGTTCGTCGATGATCGATTACATTAATTTAAAAATTGCAACTATTTCAGTTATCTTAAACGAAATAGTCCTAGAAATGAGCAAAACATAAAAAGTAAAACTGTGCAGATTACGAAGATTATTATCTTCTTTGGCAAAAAGCATATTGCACAGATTAAGGCATTTTTAGAATGCAGAGTGCTGGGTAAAAAGCCTATTCCCCAAAAGGTGTTGTATTATTGGGTAGAGATGAAACGATAATATTAAATACAAGTACATACTCGATACTTTTCTTTCGATACCAAGTAATTTTGGTATCGATACTTTTGCGAAACTCAATCTTAAATTGTATTACCCCGTTTATTTCCAACTAGCGAGATTATAGCGTACGACGCTACGCTTTAATTTTCTGTTTTTTATCAATATCATTTTTAGCTCCATCGTTTAAGCTACTTAAATAACATAGACGGATTCACCTTTCTTATCCAGATATCTGACATTCATATTCATTTTAGTTAAAAATTAAAAAAAGAAAGAAATGAATATCAAAACGTAATGGTCCAAATGTATTATTTAATGTATTAATGTGAGTATTTTCGTAATGTCAAATTTCATTTTATGTATCGAAACCCATAGTCAAACACAAAACACATTAAGTACATATGTATATCAGCTTATTCCTACCGGCATTTTTTTTGAGTTACAAATTTTTTCTAGACGGAAAACTGACATTTACTTTGATTTCAACAACGAAAAATAATCAACGGCTTCGTTGATGTTGAAAAAAATATATTCAAAAGAAAATAATTCTAACCAGTTTCTATTTCAGACAAACAGATAAACAGACAGGAAAAAATGTTAAAAATGGTTCAGACGTATTCTATTACATTCCCTGCAAACCGGAGACATTTTTGAGACTACCGAATATTAATTATTGCCTTATATGTTTTGTGTATCAAACATCGGATAATAATTTTTTCTTTTCGATTTATTTTGTATATCTTTCAAATTTTTAATCTTAAACAAAATAATTTCTACGAAATCCAATGCAAAAACGTGTGCCGTACTGAGTTATTCTCATATTTTATATATTCCTAATCAGCAAGCATTTGGACGATACAATTTTTGATTAAAGGTTAAACACAAAGAATAGTCAAATATAATATGCCCATACCTGATGCCTAAAAAGTGATAATAATTTTTTGACCAACTCTCTGAGTTTTTTTGGGCTTCTGTTGTTGACAATTCCAAATAAACCAAACCATAGTTTATATGGAATAAATTAAAGTAGCGATGCGAGTAGGTATCGATACATGATTTTCGATATTGTTCTTCTACTACTTTCAAGAAAAAATATTGATACCTGCATGATGTCATTTCATCTCTATTAGTGGCTATTCAAAGGACCTAAGAAAAGTTTTCCTAATTTTGATGTATTTTTTCCTTCAAATTGAGTTATTTTCTTTTAAATGAGTAAAGATTTCTTCAAAATTAATGTAAGTACTGAATATCACTTCAAAATGAAATTATATGTTGCGCCTATTTGAAATTTCCGGAAAAAGTGAAATTCAAATGCAGTACATAGAACATGCCAATACATTCCTTCTACCTCTCCATCCAATTACGAATCTTTTTTTTTTTGAATAAGTTCCTAATTTTACAACTCAATAACAAACCAATATTCATCACTAAGTCAACATTCAACAAAGTTAAATTAATAATAAAATTAATCATCAGCCAACAGGAAAAGAAGAAATCCATTCAGAAGGCAACCATCAACGCGACCGATAGCTGAGCAGCTGCCAAAAGTTGTGTTGCCAAAAACCATTAAATATATTCCTAACAATGTTACTAGTTGGTATGCAGATATAAATTGTGCATCTTAAAAAAGATTTTTATTTACGAGGGTTGCCTTTTATATTTTGCGCCTTCGCAACACTACATGCATAAACTTGCATATAACGTTTTCACATACGCGTTTTATTTGTGTTTATTTATAGTGAGTTTAAAAATTCATATTGCCTAAAAATGGAATTAATTCGTGAACATTTTCGTGCGATGATTTACTACGATTTTCGACGTAGATTATCGAGACAGGAGTGCATCAATCAACTTACTTCTAATTTTAGTGTTGAATCACCACACTTAGCCACTGTGAAACGATGGTACAACGAGTTCCTACTTGGCCGCCAATCTTTGCAAAACGAATTTCGTGAAGGTCGTCCAAAAACGGTGGTTGTGCCAGAAACAGTCGATGCTGTGCGTCAATTGATAATACAAGATCGTCATGTGACATATCGCGAGATAGTAGAGGCATCCTTGGTCATTAGTGGGACCAGCATACGTTCAATATTGCATGAACATTTGGTCGTAAAGCAGATTTGTTCTCGTTGGATACCGCATAATTTGACAATTGCCCAAAAAAGGACTCGCGTCGATTGGTATAAAGAAATGTTGAAGAAATTTAGCCGCGGTGGATCAAAGCACCTCTATGACATCATAACAGGTGACGAATCTTGGATATATGCATATGAACCGGAAACAAAGCAGCAATCGACTGTATGGGTGTTCCAAGACGAGCCTAATCCAACAAAAATTGTTCGCGCAAGAAGCACATCAAAGCAAATGGTCGCCTGTTTTTTCGGAAAATCTGGTCATGTCGCAACTGTTCCACTAGATAAAGTTAAACCGGTCAATTCTGAGTTGTATACAACAATTTGTTTGCCAAAAGTTTTTGGAGAATTAAGGAAAACCAACCGCCGAAGACAAATCATTCTTCACGAAGACAATGCGAGCTCTCATGTATCGATTCACACAAGAGAATTTTTGAGGACTCAAAAGGTCGAATTGATGGGTCATCCGCCTTACAGCCCTGAGTTGGCACCTAATGATTTCTTTTTATTTCCGAACATCAAAAAAAAAATGCGAGGTCAACTTTTTTCAATGCCTGAAGGAGCTGTAGAAGCCTTCAAACAGCTCGTTTTAGAGGTATCCTCTTCTGAGTGGCAAAAGTGCTTTGAAAATTGGTTCAAGCGAATACAGAAGTGTATTGACTTGGATTGAGAATATTTTGAAAAACAATAAAACTGTTTTCCTTAATATTTGACTCTGTTTTTATTATTAGGCGCAAAATATAAAAGGCAACCCTCGTACATATATCTGTTTTTGGTTTTGTTTTTCGGAAGCTATAATCTTTCGTTTATCTTAATTGAATTTAAATATTTTACTTATTTAAGGAAACAAGTCAATTAGATATGATAAAATATCTATTTAACTATCATATATGTACAATGTGAGTAAATTAATTTTTCGCTTTTTACGCAAACTTTTATACTTGACACGTTCACACATACACATGCAGGTACATCAACATGTACACTCATTGTTTGTTTTCAGTTGCCAAGTTGGTGACAAGTGTTTTGTGGCAATAACAATAGCGTTCGCAATCTTTGCATGTAGGTAAGTACTATATGTAAATATGTATGTGTGTACATTGGCGCACCCAATGGGGGTTGTTGGGGTTGAACTCCCCCAGAAAAGCTTACAATTAAAGTTCTTTGAATTAATTTACTTTTCCTTGCTTTAAAATTTTTGTTTAACAATTTTTTTCTGTGAGCCTGTGCACATACGATGTTTTTTAATGTTTGTTAATTTATGTAAAATAAAGTGCTGGTTATGGAACTTTTAAAAGTATATTAATTTAGAACATAAAAATGTATATTTTTGTATGTTATATTGTACATATGTTATATGAGCTATCAGTATTTTTTTTTGGCTTAGCTGTTTTCATGATATAAATTTTTGAAAAAAAATGAACGTCGCTTTTTTAAATGCCCATAATTTTGTGAAAAATTTAACGATTTGGAACAATTTCTTTCTTGTAATGCTTGTTTTTCAAAAGATTTTCGGAATATAAAATTGAAAAGAAAAAGAAGTTCAAAATTCTAAATCTATAAAATTAAAAAAAAAAAATTTTAAATGTTGATTTCTGATCGATTTTCTTGAAAATTAAAAAAAAAAAAACTGTGATGTATTCCCCCAATTTTGAGCCTATCCCGAAAAGGATCCAAATCGGTGAATTTTTCCCAAAAATTATGGGCAATTACAAAAAAAAAACTTGTTGTTCAAAAATCGATATTTCAAAAACGGCGAAACAAAAAAAAAGTCGCGTGTAGCACCGTAGAGAGAAGTGAAACTTTTAAAAAATTTAAGAATAAATGAGATTTTATGTACTCGTTCTTTACACATTTGCGAAAATGTAAATTTTTGGCAATTTATCTTTGTACTTGCTTTAATAAAAGACCAAATATTTTCATTTTTTATAGTATGAGAGGCGTGGTTTTTGCCTCGAATTTTATAATTTTCGAAATTTCGCTCATTAAGTTAAAATTTATAATGTGTATCAGTTTTGAGAGAGTTTGATACGGTAGTTTCGGAGATGAAATTATTAGATTTGTTCTACATTGGGCAATGCCACGCCAATTTTCCAACATTTTTTTGAACCCACGCCTTTCCCTCTCCAACGCAATACTTTATATCAAGTTTGAGTTATATTTGTAAAATACCCTTAAAAAGTGGATTTGTCCGATTTTTATGATTTCCTGAGATAAAATGTAATGTGTGCACAAAATTCCCTAAAGGCTCCACTTGATAACTCGGCTGGCTCTCACCTGAAATTAGGCTAATTTCGACTTAGGCGTTATTTTCAATTCTAAGTTAAATTTCACTAGCCATGCCAACCATATCATAATACGGTCTTATTCGATCTTTGTATTCGTAAGTCAAAATTGTTCCGCGTTCATTAACCCGTACACTATTAAAACACTATATTGGGCTTTTGTTAGATGGAGGTTAAAAAAAATTGGTTTCTCGAAAACTAGTTATGGTATGAATATTGCATAGGGCATGTGCTGAGTTAAATTAATTTTTCAGCTTTTCAGATGCTGATTTTACCTGCCTCTATGCCACCTTAATCAACCATCTTCAGTAATACTATTGTACATTAGCTTAATATCCCTGCAGGAAGTGGCGCCAGCTAGCTTAAACCTAACTTTAACCTGTTTACGCAAATACTTGTGCTGACTATTGATTGTAAATTTTTTTTGAAAAAAACTAACTATTTTTGTATGGCAATGACCGAAAAAAGTCAGCCCTGGTTGCCTCTGCATTAGTTGACAGCTAACTACTATCTAACTATTATTTGGCACAAATTAGCTTTTGGTAGCTACCGATTTACTAAAAGTAAATTCATTATGTATTTATTAACTATTTTTAGGGGAAATAATGCTAGTTACCTATTACCACATCTATCTACTTATGTATTGCCTTTTTTAAAGTAAATTAAATATCGAAAGAATACATTTAATATAATCAAGTTAAGTGACAGTCTTTATTTAATCAAATATTTCATAAAAATGAATTTTCCTTAAATTATTGTAGGTATTATTATTAATTAATTAAAATTTCCCTTTGTGATTTGATGAACGTCAAACTTTTGACAACTGACGTTTTTCGATTCTTCTGCATGACTTGCCAATTAACAATAAAAATTGGTTTTTATTTGAAATCATTACAAAAAGGTTAGTAAAAAGTCAATTAGTTTTAGCAATTGATAATTTTTACTGCAGGGATAGTTTGTAAAAATTTGTTAAATAAATAAATAAATAAATTGATACTATAACATAACAAATTATGAAACAGTCGGAAATACAAAAGCGAAATGCGGGTTTTATCTGTAGCACATTTTCAGAATTATTTGGTGAAATACCTTTGGAAGTGTAAACGCCACGCCTCCTCCCCCAAAATATTTTTCTGTGTGCGCCATTGTGTGTACGAGTATGGGTACGTTTATGTCTGTCGGTACCTTTTGTTCTACGGGTTGCCTTGCAAAAGTAAACACACACTTGGTGTCAAAACTGTCGCCTCTATTAAGAAACTTGCATGCTATTTTTTTTTTACATACACACATAAATATTAATGTATGTGTTACACATATACTTATATATGTATGTAGTATGTCTGATGTTCAAGTACTTATATTACGTTCATTATCGCTCGGGCGGTCGGTTGTTATCAATTGCTTTTGTGTGTCGAGCAAAAGGTGAAATGGAAGATGGACAATAGGCGACGGCAAGCGGTAACGTCGACGTCTTTGCTCGGAAGTAAAAGTGGAGGAATAAGAGCTTTTGTCCGCACATTCTTATGTATTTATGTGAGTTTTACAGTTAGCAATGATGGTTCATTTACGAGATGCTGCATTTGTGTGCATTTTGTTTATTTTTTTTTGGTCGTCGTGGCTACCCGTTGGCCTTGTCTGACTAACGGAAATTATACGAGTTATACAATTTTGAGCAATGCATGTTTTCGGTTAGACTTTTATTTTGTGGTTTGGTGGAGGCTATTACGGGTACTTACATATATATGTATGTACATATGTACATATGTATGTAGGGGACATAGACAGGGATTGGTGAAAATACTTGATGGCTTTAGTTTAAAATTTAACAGGTATGTTTTGCATGTTACCGTTAACTAGCAAATTTAATACCCCAAATTGCAACCACTTCTAATAATAACCGCAATTCTGACGCAAATTGTCATGATGTAAACATTTGGTCGAATGGGAATGCCAAATATTGTATATTTTTTGGGGTACTGTTGCCCCAAGACTAAATATAACGGGTCTTTTTTTTAGGCTGATAGAACTTAAAATTGAAATAAAACACATAAAAAATGAAGCATGATGCCAAATTTTTTTTTATTTGAAAGATATTTTCATAACATTTAATATTTAAAAACGATTTCTGGCATATGGCTAGCTTTGGTGAATCGGATGCGATCAGTCCAATTTTGAACCACTGCAAAATTTCCAACTTGTTGAGCACGGCGGCGAATAGATCATCTCCAACGCTATCACTTACAGCACCAATGTTTTCTTCTGTACGTACAGTTATTTGTCTTGTTGTTGATTTTTCATCGAGTAGAGTAAATGTTGTTCGAAATTTATCAACAGTTCGACAAATAAGCTGCTCTGTACTCGATTATGTGGACCATAAAATTCACAAAGTGGCGAAAAGAACACTGATTTTTAAAATAAATTTCCACAATTTGTAAACGTTGTTGCGGCGTCATTCTTTCCATGATGATTTGTCAATGCTTACTGAATAGAAATGTCAAAACAAAATATCATTTGAGAAGCTGTCAAATGACAGCTATCGCTATCGAAAGTGCTATCAGTCTAAAAAAACATCATCTATTCGAAACGAAAGGATGCCTTGTCCCATAAAAGGAATAAAAACCCCATATTGCCGCTATAATTAAGTTCTTACCACGTTGTTAATAAAATTCCCTTATGCTAACCGAAGTCCTACTTGACACCCGGAGCCTTTAAAATCGTTGGGTATATAGAGGATCTAGTTGTCCTGGCTATAGGGAAATTTATCTCGACGGCCAACTTCACTGCTGTCTGCCCTGGAACGGAACTAGTATTGTACATAAGACGGTATAGAGTTTTAGAATTTCAGCAATAAGTGGCAGAAATCTGAAACTGTCGAAATTTCTGAGGGTCTTTATCGACTCTAAACTTATCTTGAAAAAGAAACGTCAAAAAAGAAACGTGAGAAAGGCGCTTAAAGCACTTTGGTTGGTTAGTTCCTCTAGGAAATTAGGCATTTTTATTCCACAACTCGTGCAACCTAAAGCCATCTGCTGGCTTAAATGAATTTTAGTATGTAATACAGAGAGAGTAGGCTTCGGTAGAACCTGTTGAAGAGTAAGCCAATCCTTCCGGCATGCACCCCTAAGGGTCAGTGCCCTCTGCAGACTGTCGTAGGATACCCAAAACTGCCGGGTAATTCTATACGATCCTGTACGGTTTCACCTATGTTTAGGTTTCGAGTAGTAAATTTCGGCAATTCAGGTCGGGCAGGGGAAAGGATAATTTTAGATTGTATATCTCAATGAAAATACCCCCTACATTGTCTGTAAAGATAGTGATGCTTGACATTTTTCCTGAGACCAGCCCATGCGGCTTGGGAATTTTGAGCGGGGTTTTTTGGTTAATACAAGCCTTTGTCGAGTGTAGCCAGTGGGTAGCGCTTTAATCTCAGGCAGCATTGAGTTCAGGATGGAGTTGTGCCCCAAAAGCTTTTCCTCTCAGAACCTCAAGGGACGCAGTGTGATAGCGCTGTTTGCAGCTGAGTTTTCGACGATGATGTCTATCGGTAAACTATCAAGCAGAACATTCAAAACATAAGCTGGGCAGTGTACGGTTTTTGGGTTTAAGTCCTTTCTTTTGTCTAACATTACTTTAGCTGCATAGATAGCGACTGAAGCCATCATTGTACGTAGAGCCCCCAAGAGTACAATTGGGAGAGACGTGGGCATGCGATATTATATTATACATTAGGTATATGGTGCGAATTTAAAACCCATTCCAAACTAAGTTCCGCTGGTCTGGAGGGAGGCGGCTGACGGAAGCAGGGAGTTTCGGAGGCATCGGATAATGAATAAAGGGCATGCCTCTATCTTAAACCGAATGGGGGTGAAGCAAGAAAGATACTAAAGGTTCACTTCCCCGCTGGAAGTGACAGGGAACCTGACAAGGCACTAAACTCCGATGATATTCCGATCTTCCCGTATGGCTCAAAAACAAGATTATGAGTTTTCTCTCAGCTTTCATACTTTCAGATTACTGCAGCTTATTCTAAGCTGAGATAGTTCCAATTGACATAGCGGGAAAATTGGTAGGAATGATGAACCTTGCTCCTTCAAAGCTTGCCCTTGCTGTAAATAGTCAAACAGAGATCAAAACTCCAAAGTCGACAACGAGTAACTCGCTTTGTGTTCAAAATTGCCGAGGACCAAAGATTGAGGGAATGCGGCTCGAGCATACGGTCCTCCTTGAGATTCCTGATCTAGCAAGCTGAGGGAAGGGTCCGAACAGCTATTAACAGCAAGTTGGCCAATCTGAATACGTGCGGAATAGCGCGTCCATTGTGGCCAGTACACAATGAGTGAAGAACACAGAAGATTTTCTAAACCGAATATCAAGCTTCTAATACGAACACCTTACATTGGATATATGACCGCCAGGTTTGCCGCCCCGCATAACGGTTTTTGTAGGAGTTGTAGGGATAAGGAAAAGGTAGACTCTGTTAATCACTTTCTGTGCGAATGCCCTGCACTACGAAAAATGCTCTTCAGATTTCTGGGGGACAATTTCGATATTATCGCATTAAAGGGGCTGCTGGGATTCACCGAAACATCGGGATGTTCTAAGGATATTGAGGGATGGGCTGGGGAAACCCTCCTCTGTGGAACCCAAAGTCGGTCACGTGACCATCGGGTGAACTCACTACGAGATCGGCCCATTCAACTTAACTTACTATCTTATGTCACATAAGTGATTTCTCTTACTGTTCGAAACATTCAAAAATTTAAGGATCTTCTCGTGATAATTGATGTTCACTTGAAAAATGGAAGATTTTTCTCTATCTTTCGGTCAAATAGCTTATGATCAAAAATTTGTTCGCTGAAATCTTTTTTTTTTCTTTTCTATCTTCTCTAAATAATTGATTCAATAATTTTCTTAAGCCTATAGATACACTTCTCAAGCCAGTATTCAAAATCTTGCGTTTTAAGATTCCAATTTCACGATCAACTTAAAGATCTTTATCTGCAAATTTCATTTCACTTTGAGAAGTAACCAAAACTCGCAAGATGTTAGATTCAACTGACATCATTACTTTTGTTACTTAGCTTTTACGGGAGGGGTTGCTCTCGTTGGGCTCCATATCGTGGACAGCTTCTTGGTTTCTGTATCGTACTAATAGAACCAAGACTCGTCACCAGAAATGTTTTTACTAAAGCTTTAGACTGTCAATTTTAGAATATAATTTAGAAAAAAATCGAGCAAAATGCATTCGAGTTCTTGGAAGCCATCGAGCAGATTAATATTCGCAATAACCATCGTTAGTCTGAATATTGGATCTTCCTCAGATTTGAACTTCACAAGAGCCGTAGTGAATTTCTGTTTGTCTTGTTGGTTGAATTTCGTGTCATCCATCCTCAGCTATTTTGCGTTTTCTCGTCTACATTTTAACCGAAGAATGTTTCGTAAATCAATTTCAAAAGGGCTGGTATTTTTGGTTTTTGTTTTAAAAATCTAAGAGCCACCAACTAAGCGAACTTATGTTAGTCCACGTTCGTTGGTATCCATACAAAGCGAGTTTTTGTTGCTTTCCAAACTTTTCATACTCCTACTCAACTCTTCTGTGCTCCCAATTAGCAAATACAAACGGTAACCCAAATTACATAATATTAGTTCAAACGCATTTGACGATACACATACACACATACACACCTACGAGTAGCAGGCATGTTGGAAATTACTACACAGGAATTGAGAGATTCTCAGGCAGCCAGCTATGTTAAATCCTATTAACAACTCCATGCACCTATGAGTGTACGTTCCGAGTGTTTGTGTGGTTGTGTGACAAACCAAATGACATCAACGTGGTCAGCGTTTTAACTCGTAAAACCACAAATTGTCTCCGTTCATAAGGTACTTAACTATTTTGGTATCATTCCAAGGAGACTAATTTGATACGCTTGGCTAAACTGTTACTTTTGTCACAGTTGTTGGGTATTCGGGTCAATTGTCGTGTGATTTCTGAACGTTCGGCAATTGGATTTCGAATACTGCTGGCTTTTAACAAGGTTAATTGTTGAAAAGGATGGAAAGGAAGAGAAGCTAAGAAAGGGGGAAAATACTGAAAATTTGAGCTACGTAAAACTGGATTCTAAAAAAAAAAAATGTAGTTCTGTATATCGTTATTACTGCGTCTAAATATTTATATAGATAGTAGGGCGTATAAGTGACTTCCATTTGTGGTCCGCATTCTGGCTGAAAGTTTCTGTTGATTTTTTACTTTATTTTTTGGAATTTAAATTTTGGAAAAATTTTTTACAATTTTTTTATTTTTTAAAGGTTTAGTCGGGGAAACTTTTCAATTTGTTTTTATTTTTAGTGATACGCTTTTTCCATAAATTGTTTTTTAAACTTAGTTCGTTATATAAATAACAAAAAAAAAAAAAATTACATTAAAACTTCAGACTTTGGGCAAAATTTACCAAAATTCAACAAATTTTCATCAGGATTTCAAATTTTTTAATTTGAGTTTTCCGAAAAACTCTGGGTAGGCAATTTTATCGCAAATAAAATTTTAGCAAAAAGTTTTTTTTTATAATTTTTAAAATATTTTTTTGATTCTAATCTTTGAAAATTTTGTTTACTTAACACTCGAGATGCTGAAAATGCCGGTTGAATTAAATATTTTTTTTTTTTTTGTAATTTCAGTCTTAAAAAAGTTCTTACAAATGTCAAGTGGCTGAAAATGCCTGCCGATTTCTTAAATTTTTAGTTTTGAAAATTTTTTTTATTTAACACATGTAAATTTATGATATTTTAGTCGTGGAAAATTTTCCATGCGAGTAACAAGAAGTTGGGAATGCCTGTGAATTTTTAAAATTTTATTCTCAGAAACTTTTTTATTTAACGCATGCAAGTTTTAAGAGGCTGAAATTGCATGTCGATTTTTTTAAATCTTTTAGACATTTTTCAGAACTTTTTTTTCATATAAGTCTCATTAGATTGAAAAAGCCTTTTGATCTTTAAATTTTTTTTTAAATTATTGTCTTGAAACTCTTTTTAACATTTAACACATGCCGTTTATATGGCAGAAAATGTGAGAATCCGTCAGCACAAAAAAAAAATGAATAGGCTATAAAATTCCATAGACAGAAGTTTTCTACAAAATTTTTTACTAATTAAAGTTGAAAAATATGACGATACTATGAAAAAATACCATGTGGTCAATTGTTTGATTCACTGACGTAAAAAAAGCTCATGAGGTGTTTAGAAGAGCCCCTTAAAAGAAATGTAAGAAAATAATTCGACTATACGATTTTCAGAAAAAAAATTTGAGAGAGCAATAGGCTGGCAAATAGTTTTTTCTTTTTTCTTTTTCAGTAGACGAAAAATTACAAATCATAGCGCAATAGGCCTTTGCAAAAAAAAAAAACAAAAAAAAATCATCAGCCTGCATTCAACTTTTCAAAAGGATACGAATTTTACCCACACATATTCAATCAAATATGCGCATGTGTATCAAATATGAGAATGTGTTTTTACGCAAAATACAATACCCAAAGCCTACAAAGCAGCATACAAAGTTTGACAATTGCACAATTGAGTTTTTGAAGGTAAATCAATTGAAGCGAAATGATTACTTCAGTTGCTATTGTTCAGCGCTAGTCAAGTGTACATAACATACTAGCTGTTTGTATGTATACGCTGAGGACGGCACACAAACATGAAGTAGATATGTATGTATGTGGTTTTCGCACTTATTCTGTATGAAAATCCGGGCAAGGGAAATAAAAGAACTAGTTTCTTATTACAAAATTCGCTACTAGTACTACTTAGTACTTAAAACAAAAATAATCACATAAAAAAGCATTTAACGAAAAATCAATTCTCAATTTGGGGAACAACATCAATATGCATAACGCAGATGTAGTAATTATAAAGAAAACTTTACCATTTTACTAAACCTATACCAATTTTGTAGTGGCGTTCATTAATAGATGGAATAATTTTCCGATCACGGAATTGCATCCAAATATGATAGAATAGAAAAAATTTTAGTTTCTGGAAAATAAATTATTTTCCATGCAACATATCTGTTCGGGTGTGAAACGTTCAAAGCACCGAATTTTTGATTTAAAGCTAAAATATGCTTCTTTTTGATCTTCTGTTTTTTTTTTTCAACTGGATGAAAAGTTGATGTAGGTATATTGGAACGATTTTCCGTCATCCCTTATCGAGTGTGCTTTGGAGACTAACCGGTTTAGGCTTTGTGGCATCTTTAGTGCCATTTCACGTTCTCTGGCAGATTCATGGATATTTCATTACTTCAATTGTAAGATTATTTATGAAACACGATTTCAGTCATATGGCTGACTCTGCAAGCTTTGCTGTGGCGTGCCCTGTCATCCCAGTTTGCAAATACCATGGAGACGGTGTCTGACTCTATCTCAAGAAAGGGTTTTTCATTTTGCCTTAAGGCCTTGAATAGTTAATGAATTATTGGCACAACATCGACCCTTCACGATAGCCCACAAAAAAAGTCTAACGGCGTCAAATCGCTGCTCCGAGGTGGTCAAATACATCGCCCATCGCTCCAAAATCTGCAACAAGCTCGTTGCGGTAGTTTTTCTTGTTAATGTAGCCACTGAGATGAAGATTCGCTTCATCAGAAAGAATTGCCTTTGGAGCAAAATAGTGACGTGCCGCATACTCGAGTAAGCGAAATTTTGAATTCGGATACACAGACTCGAGTAAAATTAAAAATTGGCTTCAATCTTTTATGTAGGTACATAAAAGAGCAAACTGATTTAGCAAAGCTCTACACGCGTGTAGATCGCCAGTAAACACTTACGGCAATCGGGGAGAAATATCGAGGGTTGATGTAAAAATTAAAATAAATTAAATTGAATTTGAGTAAAATATCCGATCCGTGCATCTGACTCGATTTTTTTTTAATGAGTACTACTCGAGTGCCATAATTAGCTGACTGGGCACATCACTAGAGTACAATCGTGTCCATTTCGTTTGCATTATTTCCCAATAGCGGGGAAAGAGCTGTCAAAATCACATATGATTAAAACAACATAGTATATGAAATTTACTATACATCAGATGATATTCCACACATCTTTCTTTCATAATACGAATGTTCAGGCTTCGATATACATGTTGTCCCTGTATTATGCATTTGTGCTTTCTATAATGATTGTTATGGAATTCTGACAACAAAATTCTCACTTTTTACTACTAAAACCAAAATTACAGAATACGGGAACAAATACAACGAATTCTGAATATCCCTTAATATTTCACACATATGATGCAATGTAAAGTAGATTTTTTTAAAAACTATTTTTGCTTCTGGCTACTTCCAAAAAAAAAATTAAAAAGTCAAAGTTATCACTTGGAATGCAAACACCGTAAAACAAAATATCGATAAACCGAAACATCGACGTTTTATCAAAATTTTCTATGACGACTCATTGTGGAGGAGAAAAAGGCTAATTAGATAAATATAAACTCGAATAGCTAACTTCCCGAGCAATTTTTATCTCTTTAAATAGCATGTTTAAAAAAAAAAACATGTATTTATTTATTTATGTGGTACATAATTTTAGAACAACAATTAGGAAAGCCTTTCCCATGTCAAACAGTTTCGCTGTTGCTCCTGCTTTAGAAAAAAGTCGTTCACTCGGAACTACAGCGGCACGATGGAAAAATATTTAGAAGCATGTTTAAATTTTGATATGTGTGGTCGATGGGTATTATTTAAATTGCGATAATATATTAAGTCAAAGAATGTAGATGCATAAGAATTGACAACACGATACTGTTGCTTTACTTTTTGATCAATAGGGTAGCGTCTACTCTTTCGACCAAATGCGTAAATGGTTGAAAGGAAAGGGAAGTGGCTATTCTGTTGATTAACGAGTAACGTGTTGTCCATTCTTATAGTTCAATGTTCTTTGACTAAGCTTTCTCTTCTAACCTTCTATATAAAATTTCGTTGAAATTGATTAATTAGCTTCGATGTGATGCAATTTTGAAGTTTTGATACATACTAAGTGCGATGGGCGTGGTAATGAACCGATTTCGCTTATTGTCCAATGCAAAGTTCTCAGAAGCACTTGTGCAAGATTCTATGGGTTGATTTTTACCCGAAAAAAGTGCTTATTTGGTGCAAAGTGCACTGGTTCGTAATCTAAATTCAATAAAACTTTCCAATTGACCTAGCCATATGAGTGGGGTCTTTACAAAAAATGTTACTAAGGGGTAATGTTAAAATATTTTTGGTGAAGGCGAGCTCTATTTGAATGCTAGAATACCCTATATCCTAATTAACTAAAGTTATAGCGCAGACTAATAGAAGCTGACAGCGAAACAAACAAAAAATTAATTCGAGTATTGTCACCGCTGCTGTTTGTCAAGTCACGCTTATTTCTCGTATTGGATACAATACGATTGGATTTTGGTACCTTTGCCATTCGTTAGCCATTAGTATTTTTTTTACTTGATGGTCTCAAAACGATATACATATATATATATTAGTATCGTATATTGTATCGAAGAAAACATTTTCAGTATAAAATTTACCCGATCAGTTTCAAAGTAAAGGGTAATGGTAGATCACAGATTTTGCTTAAACTTTGTAGCTTTTTAGTACTTGGGGTGCTAAATAACTGTGCTAACCAATTTTAAATTTTTGTTGTTGTAATTTTGCCAGATATTCGCAATAGAAAATTTAAAAATGAAGGAAATGCCTTAAATATACAAATATATGAAATAATCTAACAAAAATTGGAACTTTTCTTTATTAATTACTTTTTGTAATGCTTAAATATCTGGCAATAAATAATTTTTTACACAGTTTTGCCAGCATTGTAAGTCTTGGGAAAGTTTTTTTTTTGTTTTTAAATGGAGCACAAACTTTAATTTTTTTAACTCAGAAATTACATAAAGCTTTTCTTTAAAAATTTCGCTATATTTTAAGAAAAGTTAAAATTTTATTTTATGGAACTATTTGTTTTTGGGAAATCCATGTAATTCCTAGTATGAATTTTGAAAAACTAATTTTTTTTATGTAAATAAATTATTCTAGAAAATGCATTTTAAATTAATTTTTAGTGATATAAAATATTTACATTTTTCTAAAATTGTATTTAAAATACGTTTTCTGTAGAATTAATATTTTTCGAGATAAAAAATTAGAAAGAAGCCATTTATTTCATAAAAAAATTTACAAAATTAGTTAGCACAGTTATTTGGCACTTACAAAACTACAAAGTTTAAGAAAATTCCGTGATTCTCCATTTAATTTTCCTATGAAACTGCACTCTCTCTAATGATTATATTCAGAATAATTCGTAAATTTTATGTGGAAGAAAATGTAGCTTTACATGTATGTAGTACGAGTAGTACCCTGATAGTTAGTGGGATCCGTTTAATATGGGCTCAGAAAGACCTTCTATCACTACCATCAATTCCGAGTTGTATTATTTCGCTTACGGGATACCTATTATTACGCAAAATTGATTAAAGGTTTGTTGAGGTGCCCAGAAGAAAATTTACCGAGGTCTTCTTAAGGAAAGCCATTATAGAAGGCCTAACAAAGTGTTTATTTTTATGAATAAAGAATCAGTGTTAGAAGAACTGTTTCAAAGATTTTATACCCTGGAAGCCTTTCTGTACGAGTATGTAGCAAACTAAGAGGATATTTTGTAGCACACCCCCAAAAAAGACCCTTCTGGAAACCCTTATATAAGAGCGAAAGTAGAAGGCATTCAGTTTGTATCCCTTCAAAAAAGAAAAGAAAAGGGTATGCATAGAAATGGCCTCTGTACTCTTAGGAAGGTCTTTTGGAATGACCTTTAACTCCTAAAATTATCTACTGAGTGAAGTCAATAGCTTTTACTGCTTACAATACACAAATGTATGTATGTATGTATTGCAAATCTTCTAACATATGTACATAAATATATTTACGAGTACACACGTAAAATTTGACTGGCATCCCTAGCGCATCTGAACAGCAAGTAAATTTGTGTAACAATTAAGTGCACACACATACACACATATGCACAAAAGGAAGGTCGGAGATGTAGCATGTCAGTCATACTTAATTTCCTTCTTCTCTTCGAAAGTCTAAAGCAAACCATAAACGCTACGACCGTCGATTCAACTTGAGATTGTTGTGCTCGAGATTGCAATACTTTTGGGCTCGTTGTATGAAGTTCTATCTTGATTGTTTGAGATATCAATATATAAATTTATAAATTTTAATTTTTTGAAAAGTTTTTTTTAATTTTAATTAATACGAAATTATTTAAAATTATAGTACATACAATTTGTTGATTTCATTTTATAATTAAGCCTCGTGAGCGGCAGTCTTCATAGGACAGCAATAATTGATAGGTACTTACTATTCTTTGGTAACACCCTAGTGTAAGCCAAAGAGACGATCACATAAATAGCAAAAAGGAATACATACATTTGTATTCACTATTCACACTCAAAGCCCCGTGTTCAGAACTCTTTACTTGAAAGGCAACACCTATGTAATTTTGATTTTCGTTCTCAGTTTAGATGCATCAATTGAGATGAATTCGAGCATCAATGGCCCTTTGCGCTTTTACCAGCTTTTGTTAGAGGTCAGACTAGCAAAAAATTGGGAATCGTACGATTGTTTAAGATGATACACACTTAGTATTCTGTTCATATTTTGTATTCAGCTTGCAATTGTTGTGGAAATTTGTATGTGAATTCTGGCACAATATGGTAATAGTCTGCTTTCGAATTCGTTTAAGTGGAGCAACGATAGACTTACGGGTATGAATGTAGTATGTGTGTTTATGTCTGTAATTGTACGACGTACGTGTTTAGCCTTAGCATACTTGGAATTTACTAATCAACTTTTATCAGTTCATTTCCAATTGATTACATAATTCCATGAGAGCGCATGCAAAACCGTGCGACTTTTCTACTTTGTGATAATTTTGTGAATTTCTATTCATGCAGGCATCCAAATGATTACATCAAATAATAAAAAAAAAATACTTGGATTGTTGGTAACTTAATCGTCAAAATGCTAGGTTTTTCTAGAAACAATTGAAATTTGGAACAATAATAATGTACATAGATTAACATCTACTTCATATTGTGGATTAGGTATTATTATTATTATTATTTCGAATACGGTGTAACAAAAACAAAGAGTGGGAAATCGAAAATCAAAACACGTGCTTGTTTTCGTAAACGATTTTTTGTAGGTAATTCCATCTAAAACAAGTAAAGAAGTGCCACCTTCGGCCTTGCCGAAGAATTCATACCTTTTATGAATATATAAAAATTTAATGTAAACTACTTCATTGCTAGCATAAAAAACATTAAATTTTAAATTACCATTAACCTTTCTCATACAAAATGAAATACACTAAAATAAACTAAATTAACTATGATAAAATAAATTGTAGTTTTCTAGAAAAATTAAAATATTAAAATACATATGCAAATGTAATGATATTAAGTGTTAGAGCAAAAAAATATCCCACCATGGCAGGAAAACTCGTCAATAACCAATCAATAGCAATTTGATGTTTTATAGTAGGAAAATATTCTAGTAATGCATGTAGTCCAAGTTGACTCAATTACATTCCAAGGAATGCTTTAAATGTTAAAGTCTCCTACGAATACCTATTCTCGATGATTTTCTCTACAGAACTGGTTTGATTTGATTAGTGAATTGCCCACACAATTCTACTATTTTTACTGTCTAAATATAGGAGCTTTGAAGCAAAACCTCATATCTGAACAATCATTTTATTGGATCCATAAGTTAAACCAACCCGATCCTGATTATTTTCATTGGGAGCAATAAGTTATAGTGGTCCTATCTCGATGATTTTTGTTGTGTACTTTTAACTAATGATAAATAAAAGGAGTGCCAAATTGCATGTCCTTAGCTGCTTTAGTGTAGGAGTTATAACGCAAAATCTCATATCTGAGTAATCAGTAGATCGAAATTAAAAGTTAAAGTAATCCGATCTTAATAATTTTCATTACACCCTTTTCGTTAATAATACGGGAAAGAATTGCCAAGTTTCATGTTCCTATCTGCATTGGAGGGTAGGAATTGCATAGTAGCTATATAATGTCAGTTCCGACAAATGATTAATATATTAGAGAAATACATCAGTCTACCAAGTTTCATTTAGATATCTCTAAAACTGAGATAATAGTTTGCGTTCAATCAGACAGACGGGCATGGCTAAATCGAATCAGCTCATCAGCACTGATCATTTTAGTATACTGGGGTACGGGTCTATATCTTCTTCTTCTTATACTGACAAACATCGGAACAAAGTTATAATACCATTTCATCTTCGTGAAGGTTATAAAAAATAGGCGCTCGTGAGGACGCAATCAACTTTAAACAAACTATCCAAAGTACTAGCAACTCAAAATTGTGCAGCATAACTCAGCTCTAGTTGGTAATATATTTAATATATCGTACCAAGTTCTATAAATTATTTTCACTCAAAGTTCAAAATAATCAAGCTTTTTAAAAACTGTAATTTTTTTTTGAATCAAAACTTGAAATATGTAGGAAATAGTTTTATAAAATCAATAATAATGCTTATGGCTAATACTTCGCTCAATTTTAATTAAACCAATAACTAACCTTGATTTTATATTATCAATTTTATCCGAACACCCGGTCGCGCTCTTGTACACAAATGTATTATAACTTTGTTCATCTAACGGTAGTTTGTAACAGCACATATAGCAAGTATATCAAAATATTCGCAATGAAAATAGAAATCGATGAGTCGAGTAAAAATTGCGATAACTCGATACCAGTCTTGCCACTGTCGGGAATATTTTTAGGTACCAAAAAACCTATTAAATATTATATGTTTGAAAAAAAAACAAAAGATTGAGTTGCATACTAAATACATTTTTGCCTTAACCCACTAAAATTGGAGTATTTCAGTAACTGTAAGTAAATTTGTATAAACTCAATATGAGGTTCGCAATAGGGAAGAAAATACGCGGAACTCATTTGGCATATATATGCATTGCATTTGAGCTCATTAAATATTACTTTGAAAGTTGGAAAAAACCACACCCAGGGATCGCATTATAATAGTACATAAAAGTGAAACTTAAAGTTTTGCAATTTTTTCTAAATTTGCAAACCCCGCAAAACTAATATGTATGTGTAGAGTGATATTGAGCACAATTTTAGCTCCATCTAGATTGGGAGTTACCTCTCCAAGCGATTCGATACCAAACGATTCACTCTCCTGCGACTTTTTCAATCTGATCGGGGAAAGTGCAATACAGAATCTCTTATACTAAAAGCACGATGCTGATCGCGTATGCAAGAGATATTAATAGCTTTTGGTCCGAACACCAGATTCGCCAGCACAGCATTCTCCAACTTGTAGGAAGATAAAAATATAATTGTATTATACTTTATCTAACTTAAACAGAATGCCTTTAAATTTGTTTATAAGTGGCAACCCTTTTATGAACTCCTTTTTTCTTAATATATATGTACACTAAATATCCTGATTTTCATTACGTTATTTATAAATTTGTATTTAATTTGCAAACAGTTGGCAACCCCTTACAATTTTTAACAAGTTTTCCTAAATATCAGCCAGTTTAAAACAGTATTGTAATGCTTCCAGTATTATCATGCTTCTTTATATCATAAATTTAGTTGAACTTAAACAATTTAAGAAGGTGAGGGTGGCCAAATATTTTTGTAGAAAGCAGCTTCCTTAAACCTTTTTCATTTGACATCAGTTCAGTAGAATTTCCGCTCCTTACCGTAATTTCCTTACTATAAAAGGTGGCAATGCTCTTCAAAAATGTTTTCGTATAAATCCTTTCATTTCAGAGCAATACAGGCTCCGTTTTAATGTAACCGAGTTGCAAAAGAACGCTCCCATTCGGATAAAATTTCCTTTAGTTGCAAAAGCAACCCTGTTAGCCTCTTTCATGCAAGTTGCGATTTATTTAGTGATATGTAGGAACGGAAAATTGTTCTGCCAGCAATTTTTCAGTTTATGTAGTCATATATTTACAAATACTATGCAAATAAAAACGAATAAGATGTTAAACTGAAATTTCCCATGTATTTTCTTAGGGCTAATTCACGATTCCCACGCTACATCTGCAATCGGATATCATTTTACCGAGTTGGCTCAACTTGCATATTTTTCCGAGTTAGTGTTGTTGCTTTACAGGCAATTCGTTATCCTACCTAGTGTTCTTTTGCAACTACATAGGTTGCAAAGAAACGGGCTCACTGCTATATTTCAGTGAGCTTAGAAATTTAATTACATCTATATTTTTAAACACCAATTAAACATTAAGATTTTTTGAGTTGAACTGAATAATTTAGCTTAAATTAACCTTAGAAGCAAGTGCAACCCCTCCAAAATTATTTTCAATATAAAACTTTCTCAAACCACCTTCCTTTGAGACCCATATAACTTATGATTTCAACAAATTTTTTGAACAGGTGGAAAGCCGCTAAAAAAATTGGAATTTAGCTTTCTTTAAACTTGTGGTTTTCACTCATATTGTAAAATGCCACCTATATTTTAATTTAAATTAATTTACATTAAAACAGGTGGCAACATTCTTTCCAAATATTTGTGAGAATAAAACTCTATTTAACCTCTTTTGTTTGATACGCATATTGCAAAATTTAATTTCTTTCATTGTTTTAATTGAATTCAAACTTTAAAAAAGGTGGCAGCTCTGTTCAAAAGTTTTTTTTTTATAGTAACCCATATAACGGACTATATACATATGTGCCAAATCTGATCAAGATCTATCCAGTCTTTATATTGAAATATGTGACTTAACTTATTTACTTAATTGAAGATAACTTTTTTTAGAGGTGGCAATTATCTTTAAAATATTCCCTTTAAAGTTATGTGGGGTACGAAACAAACACGTATACTTTAAAAATTTGGAATATTGACGTAATGCAGGAAATATTGAACCTCTACGTAAATTAATTCACTTCTTCAACACAGCAACAATAATCGCTAATTTATCTCACATTTATTAACCTTTTTTCGTTGGTTATGATATACACTGAATATATACATACTATATATAATAAATATACATATATGAATACACTTCCATTCAGTTAGGTAGACATTTTCCTTACTGATTTAACTAATAAGTCATCAAAAGTATTGCGTACCAATAATTTTCTCATTTCATTTTTTATTACCAACATAAAAGCTGTGTCTTCCATAAAAACTTTTTCCTGATTAAATGTGAAAATTGCGTACATATTTAGGTCTCAGTCCCGTCCTGGCACTTTGACCCACATCATTTTATTGTGTTCGACTTAATTGTTCTGCCCCTGTTTCCAAACGATTGTATTTTATTATTTTTGTTATATTTTAATGTAGTTACTGTGACGCATTCTCTAATGTGACAACAATACCGACTGTTTGCCTGAATTCCATATTGCCAGACTGCCTAACTAGCTAGCGGAAATTACTTGAGTTTTGCGTCAGAAAAGCCATAAAAATGAAAGTAAATTTGCGTCAATGCTGTGGGAAATGGAAAAAGAATGGCAGTAATTCATATAATGCGGAAGATAATTTATAAGTGCATATATATTTTTACATACAAACTCGTATACGTAACATAAGTTTATAATTTTATGTTAAGAAGCTACAGCAATAATAATTTATGTACATAAAACAAAAAGGAAAAGGAAAAGTAAAAATGTATTAAGAAGCTGTAACAGAAATATTACTGCTGTCATAAGAAGGCAGTGTAACAGTAAAACACAATGTTTACTAACACGCTATGTGTGTGTAGAGGAAAATTTTTATTCCAGGATTTCGAGATATTTTCAAAGTAATCCCGGGATCCCGAGATTCGTCCCGAGATTCAATAACTAAAATAATGTAAACATACCTAGATATTAAATTTAATTAATTGGTTTTATATTTAAGATAAACCGGATTTAAAATTGAATTTTACTCGTAGTAGGGCTCAGGTTGAACAGCACAAGCCAATTCACTAACCCTTTTGAGGTAATTATAAAAATATTAGCTGACCCGACGCGTTTCGGTACACTCTACAAATAGGTGTTCAGAAATTGAAACAAATTGAGCTGTGAATATTGATAGAGCAGACAAGTTTTCCGACTTCGTCAAGGAGTGTGATTGAGAAAGGACACCAGTTCCTAACTCAGTGTATATTTTTAATCCCCCTGAAAGCTGATACCATGCCATCGCTTAGCGATTCAAATGCTCGCCGAAGTTGTAGCCAAAGTTCTAATAGCCTGACCATAGATTTGCATTATTGAACTATCTCATCTTCTCACAGAACAGCTTGATATATAAACTTTTATAAAACATCCTTTCATATAAAATTTGTGAACTTTTATCAATCAATATTTTTCTAGCCAATTATTTTCAATATTTGTAGTCTCTTAAATTTCTCAACTTTTAAGGTGTTCAATATCTAAAATTTCATCTTCGATATTTAGCAAATTTAATTTTCCCAAGCATCTTACAAATGAGCATTTATGAATCTTAATTGTGGTTGGGAATTGCTATAAAAGATTTCTATTGCAATTATCAAAACCAGCAGTGGCATGGGATGAGTGGAAATATTTATTGTTGTCAGCGCAACAATAACTTATGAATGTCTACTTATTGTTCTTGTTGTCTTCACCATACGCATTGTTTCATATATTTATGAAGCAATAATTACTTAATTGACTTAATCCCACTACAAACTTCCATAAGTCGAGTATAAAATGCCAACACGTTCGAAATAAACCGCCAATTAAATATTGTGGCCGTCATAGAGGCGACCCTCACCACCATGAGGTTTTGCCGTTTAGGCCAGTGAACTTATATGAAATTAAAATTTTGTGGTCACTTGAAAAACGTATGTATGTGTATATGTATGTATGTATATGTGTAGTGATACGAGGGTGGAAGGTGTCACCATAGCAGTGGAATATCCGTCCATGCACAGTAGAGATGACCCCAGAGTCCATTTATATTCAACAAATTGTCAACTCATTGTGGGCAATTATTATGAACACTCAAATGGATATAAACAATTATTAGGATACTTGTACAAATCTATATACATACAATACATATTTATTAAAGCAAATATGTGTATATAGTATATATTTACTAACGTATGTCAAAAAAGAGGAAGCTAAAAAGTTTAACATAATTAGCAAATATGAAGTTTACGAGCTTGAGAAGTATATTAGTTTAGTATATTAGTTGGAGTGAGTCGCTCGGACAGTTGTGTTGTCAACTTCCAAAGTTTATATCTACATCAATTCTTTTATGGTGTAGGAGCTCATCAAAGAAAAAAAAACTCAACTTCGGGGGGCTATAATCATTTAAATAGAATAAATAATAGTTTATTAATCATTACGGAAGAAATAATTTCATTAAATGATTCAAAATAAACAATTAAATTAATTTTGTAAACCTTGATTTTATTGCATGGGTATATAATATTTATAAAAGTCATTCGTTAAAAAAAACTCGCGAGCCAAAAGTAAAACTTCTTTGCCGACTCCATAAAGTGGTAGAGAGTTAAACATAAGAGTAGTAATGGTATTAGTCGTTAGTAGTAAGTAGAGATAGTAATTGCAATGGTAGTAGTAGTAGTAGCATTAGTAAAAAAAGTTGTAGAAATTATTATAATAATAGTAGTAACTAGGTGTTGCATTAGTAGAAATAGTAATTACAATAAGAGTAGCACTGGTAAAAATAGTAGTGGAAATTAGTAAAAATAGTAGTAGTAATTAGTAGTAGTAACAGAAGGAGTCGTTGGGATAGCAGTAGTAAATATTAGTGGGAGTAGATAGTAGTAGTATTTGTAGTAATAGTGTTTAGTAGTATTTAACGGCAATACTTTACATCTGCTTTAAAAATTACCATACTCTCCCTACTAAATTAAACTTTTTTCATTATACATTTCCCCACATATATTTGCTACTTTCTAATAAAACTATTATTTTACAATCATTTACAAGTGCTTTAGGAAATTATATTTTATCGAATATTTTTTAATATTATACAAAAGAACCATTAATTTTATATATACATATTTTAAAGTTTCTTATTTTTTAAATGTTGGCTTTGAATGTTACTCACTTCGTCTCTTCTTAAGTTCCAATTTTCGATGCGCCTTCGAGCATTCCGAGTGATCGTTATTGCCTGATTACCCATGTAGACTTTGGATTTTGCGTAAACCCAAAGGAACAACTTTAGAGGTGTACTTTTATCGACTGTTAACCCCAAATTAACTGATCATCGCATTGTTCTGGCAATAACTCGCTGTGTTGCAAGTAGCGCGTTTGATTGAAACCTAATATCGCTGAGATTACGGACTTCAATTTGAAGCAGCAAATAGTCCGTAATCATTAACCGATGTCGGTTGCCATTCACAGTTACGTTCCGGCTCGCCTCACTCTTTGAAGTTATACGGACCGAACAGTGAGTTGTTTTGCATGAATCTGTATCTCGTAAACCACCAATGTTGCTTAATGCAATATCAATATTCCCAAACTGAATTTTACAAAATTTTCGAAACAAAATTTATGCAATTTGTATTTGCTGGCGTTGTATATTTGTCCCGATGTTTATGTCAAGATTTCAACTGTCTTTCCAGCACTTTTGATATTTCGGACTCACTTTTCACCATAAAAAGAGCTGTACTGTCCTTTCTCAATAAATGATTAACGGAGGTATAATATATATTTGATTCAGTTGATGAAGTTTTTTTCTGTAGCTGAGCAGTTTTGGATCTCGACGCTTAACAAACTTTTTCCTTTTAACATATCGGCAAAAAAAAAAAAAAATATAAAAAAAAAAAACAAGATCCGTACGTCATGCGGACTGTGCCCCTCGTGCCGGTTGGGCGGGAAAGAGGGTAACCGTTGGGCTTATTATTATTATTAAATGTCTTTAATCAAACCATGATGAAATTACAAACAAAACTGAGCTCGATTACCAATACAACTAGTATTTGCTGAACGATGATATTTTAAAAAGGAACTTCGCACAGTATTACCATTATTACTGCTGCCAGTTCCTTGTCGGGGTTTGGCTATATGGAACCCAGGTTCATTTCGAAACTTACAGTGTACACATTTTTTCTTCTCTGCCTTGCTTACTTTATTTTCCTGGGTTTTTGCTTACCATTTCTTGATCGAAAGATTATAAAAATATGCACAATGGTTTCCATAAGTCTAATTCAGGCATGAAAAATAGACAAGTCAAACTAGAAATATTCTTCCTTTTTGGTTTTAGAAAAAAGTTGGTTCTAATCATTCAGCTCGGTTTAGTACACATAAAACTAGATAATGTATCTGTTAGTACTTGGCCAACTTTTCCATCAACCATGGTCATAAATAGTTCACATTCTTTGCTTATTAGACTGCTGATAGTCTGCTGTTGGATCTTTTTTAAATCCAATATCATGTTATATGAGGGAAAAATAAATAAATTATTATTCAGATAAACAAGAATTTCCAAAGCAATGTACATATATATATGTATATACAGCGCTTCGAATTTTTTAAAGAACTCTTTTTTTGTTTCATTGGATAAAGTACGCGCAATCTCGCTGTGATTCGCCTATAGACCGTAAGTATTGAACATAAGCTTTATGTATAAACTCAAATCTATATTCTTGTGGCAGTTCTATATTTTTCCGTTTATTTGAAATAAAACTTTTTTGGAATCACTAGCTCTGGAGACTAGCTCTGGACCCTCTTAGAATAATTTCGGGACTATTTCGAAGATTTCAAGATTATTTCGGGACAAGCTCAAAGCCAATTCGAGATCAGTTCGGAACTAGATAAATCTGTTTATACGTATAATTGTACACATTCATACTATCTGGGTTTTTAACCGTGTCGACGGATGTCCGGATATTCGAATATGCGGATAGCTCCAGCCCTAGTAGTAAATAAACGGCAAACAGCGCTAAACTTCGAATGTCTATTTAAATACGAAGTAAAATACTAAAGAAAGAGCCACTTTAAAACTATAATAACTTCTGGCTTAAAGCACATATTATTATATCTGTAGCTTTTAAAAATACCAAAAGATTTGAGCTTTCTAAAAATGTGCAGTGCATATATCTGAATTAATAAATTCAATCGAAACAATATTTTGCATATCTGCACTTTTGCAACTTTATAGCTATATATTAAAAAAATATTCAAATGAAAACAAAACTATAAAATATGTTTGTTAAAAGATGGATTACAGCAGTGCGTCAGGGACTTCGAATGTCAATAGCTTGGATGAAATAATTAGACTGTAGACGGCCTTGCTGACTGATTAGTTCCCTAACGCAATGACTTTTCAGAAAATTTGCTTTATACCTTTAAGATTTATACTCGGGCAGACTGACGTTCCCTCACATATCTTTGATATATGCAACTAATTCGATAATTTTGGTCATGCAGTATTCAAATATTTTTTTCGGATATTATGAAGAGTCTTTCTCAGGCGAAATTTCAATTCCATTGCTAGGCACCTTTTAATTATTTTGTGTGAGAGCATAATGGACTTGTGCCTCTTATTTTATCATCCATCTGTACCTGTAATAGTTCAGGACCGTTTGAGGACAAGTTTTGGACATTTTAGCACTAATTTCGAAGTAGATATTTCGAAATCATTTCAGTGGTTCGGGACTGGTTCACCACTACGACCACTACTCCTACCACTTCTACTACTACTACTACTAATTGCTACTTATACAACTTCTACTACTACTGCTAACTACCACTAATACTACTAAAATTAATAATTACTACTACTATTTTGAGTAATTTCTACTACTATTTTTACTTATTATACTGCTAATTATTACTACTATTTTGATAATTTCTACTACTATTTTTGCCTATGCTACCACTAGTTACTACAAATTTTTACTACTATTTTTTTCTAATGCTACTCCTAATTGCTACTACTATTTTTATTAATGTTACTACTATTTTTACCAATTTCTACTACTATTTTTACTCATGGTAAAACTAAAATAACTAAAAAGGATGTCTGATAAAACTCTCTTCCATTTCTCTTTGTAAAATCGGCACAGAAACGTTACCTATGTACTTTTACATATACTTATATATAAGTATAATAAATGTACATATGTATGTGTTGATATATCAAATGCCCATCTGTATAAATGCCTAGAACTTTAATGAGCTAAAATTTTTCAACTCAACGCGCATTTGCTCTATAAATGAAAAACCTTAAATATCCACTTAACAAACATAAAAACTTGATCTACTTGTGCGTACAATCGGCAACATTATCCTGCTGTGTATTGCTATTACCCACATTACTTAAATTCTTAATTCTTCTGAAATAGACAGGCAACCAGCGTCTAGACCAATTTATTTTATCTGTTCTATTCTTCTAACACGCCAAGTATCGTTGTGGGCTGTGTTCTGCCAACTCACAGAGGATAACGTCACAATAAATTTAAATAAATTTGCATGAAGGCGGACGCTGGGGGCGGATACGCAACGTTGGTGTTAGAGGCGTTGCTTGCCGGAGCGGTTTAATGATGTTGGGGTGCCTAAGCCGGTTAAGAGGGGCGGTCATTTTTCGAAACGAAATTAATTTTTCTCATATTAGACTAATCATTCAATTACATTCATTAAGCTTATTATAATAATGAGACGAGAAAACTATCTCATTTAAGAGTAATACAAAGCTTTATCATACAGAAATTTTAGCAATATTGTCTGATTTCCATTCACAGAGTAAACCGTTTTTTGAAATACCATTTTTGTGCGCAAACATTTTTATGCAATTTCATCGTAGGTAATGATTTTTCCGCAGTACAACTAGTTAACAGAGGTGAGAGGTATAAATGGAGATTTGATTTCCACCTTGAGAAATGTAGAGCATTGAATAATTTTAACTGATTTAGTTATCTGAATATTTCAATTCACGTTATTTGTATCAGTTTTGCTTTTTTCGTCTTTTTTTTTGAGGCTAAGTATCCAGCTCTTAAGAAAAACGAAAATCACATAAAAATACGCTCAAGAAATTAAACAGAAATTTCTTCCTATCAAAATTTCTGAAACCAGTTTGTAGCTCTCAAGAAATCAATGCTCGCATATTTATTTCTTCAATAATATTTACAACAACGACAAAGCAGTTTTTCAATCAACATAATCTTTGGATTCAAATAAAATTCTTTAACACATAAAAACAAAAATACCAGCATTTATTGTTTACTTTATTATATCGCCGTTGTTGATTTTTGCGGACCAATAAATGTGTATAGCCTAGTTTGCGGCCCACCCGCATCCCACTTCACTCCGGCCCCGCATACTAGGTATATGCCCTCGGCTGCTGTGGATTGTTGGCAAATAACAAAATAGATTGAATAAAAGTCAAATTACAAGCAGTGAAAATCAAGTAAGAGCAGAACAACAAATACATATAAACAAAATAGAATTTATGTGTGATTTCTTGAACGCATTGAAGCAGAATAGCTGATATCTGACATTAACGATGTTTTAAGCTGGTAGGATTTTCATAATGCTCGGATTATGTGGCATTAATGTAATGAATATAGCAGAGATGGTATCAAATAGTGTTAATCCTAGTAAATAAAAATTGTGAAGTTATACAATTTTTTTTTAGCTATTCTGTGTGAGTTGTCATTCGAATGATTGTGAAGCCTAACAAAGGCGCAAAGTGTATATTTATATTTATATAAATATGTATGTTTATTGTAGCTAATACAAACAATTTTAGAAAAATAGATATACATATTATCGTTTGCTTTTACTATACCTTTTAAATTACAATGAATTTCCAGACCAATGCGACGCCGCTGAACAAATCAATAATAAATATTTATCGCTAATTTGGGGCAGCTAAAATATTTCAAAAGTAAATGACGAAATTAAATCTGCTAATGTTTTTATTTTAAAGACCAGTGTTAATCTCACATAGCAAGACTTCTTATTTAAAAATTTTTTTTAAAATATTTCTAGGGGCAGAAACCTAGAATTTTGAGAACTTTTCCCAAAAAGGGTCAACTTAATATCCATTAGATAAAAATACTCAAATTTAAAATACTATAAATTTTTTCATATGATAAAATAAATACTGAACACTCAGTAATACGCGAGCTATACCTTATAGAGCATAACATGGTTGACTTTGCACGGCTGATAAGTAAAAAGCGCGTAAGATATCACGGTTTTTTGCTATATAAATGAAAAAGTTTTTAAACACAACTTCATATCTGAAGAATCTCTTGTAGTGCTACGACGGATAGACGACGGACGGTGGTTAAACCCAGCTAGCTTCTCGTATAACTTCCTAAACAAAGGATATAAAGCGATGAGTTTTTGCAAAATCAACTGTCACATACAAAGGATAATTTTATTTTTTTTTTAAATAGATTGCAAAAATATAACCTTTTTTTCATCTGTACAAAGTTACCTTACTTTGAAGCACGAAAAGATACACAATTCAAATAAGAGCGAAGATAAAATTTGTGCACACTGATAGTGTATTTTTTGTTTGAGTGCTGCCTACTATTCGCAGTCCCGTTACACGTGTGCACACAAATTTGTTTTTGCAAGTTTTACAAATCTTGCATAATTTGACATTTTGGTTTTACTATAACTTTGTCTCGAAAACTACTGTATAGATTTCAATCAAATTTCGGAAGTTCTTCCTTAGGCATCTGGCCTCAATATAGGCTGACGAATAACCCGCTAGGTGGCGTCGGAGTCGAGATATTTAGCAAACCCTTATTTATGGTGCGATTTTGTTCATTTTAAGAATATATATTTGTTATTATATATATATATTGCAAAAAGTAAAGTCACTTGAAAATCCGTAATTACTTTCGCGAAAACTGAAGTTGCCAGATAGCGCTGTAATCGTTCGCCATATCTGAGGTACATTTATCATCAACGCTTTCGATATCAAATAAACTTCGAGCATCATAGTTTATTGTAGGAAACCCGAATTCTCTCCCAACTGCAAGACTAAACACAGTTGAACTTAAAAGTTTTTGGTTTATGATGATTTGTAATTTAAAGAACGTTATGGAAGAAATAAGTAAACTAGGTGTTCATCAGTAACATTTCGCAAAGTTTCGCGCAAATTTAAATTGTGGTAGCGATTAGTTGATGTAAAAGTTACGCAGTAGATAGTCTAAATTGACTTTTTACAAAAATCAAATTTGTTTGTTTTTGCAAAATGTTAATATTTCTTGCAACACAAAATTTTGCTAGCAAAGTTTTTGGTGTTATAAGGGTGCACTACGAAGCAACTAGGTGTCTTAAATAAATTTGATTCTTTACTTACTGTATTGAGTAATTTCGATCAGTGGCAACTAATTTCCTTTAGATTAGATTTGATAAAGATCTGAAAAGAAATATTGCTATTATTTTTTTTATCAGAAATAAAACTTTATCTTAAATAAGATTTCTTAATTTATAAAATATTTTGTATACAAATATCTCTCTAAAATGCTAATATTTTGTAGCAAAATAAAAACGGATTCAGAAAGAATTTAAGACCATATTAAAATAAACCCACATAAAGTGGGTGAGGATTTGATCCATGTTAAGTAGGCTACAATTAAAAAGCGGGTTTTTAAATACTTAAACTTTTTAACACTTAACTGTTTTTTTTTAATTACTCTCTTATATTGCGCTTTAGCAAATTCATTCTCTTAGCATCGTATTTTTTTGTTGTACTTACTGATCAGTTATATTTTTGCTCTTGAAGGTGTAGCCTGAGAGGAGAAATGCTGATGCTGGTGTCAGAATTGCCACTCCTCAACGTGTATGCAATTTTTTTTGGAAAATATTTTAGTACCACGCCAAGTCGTGCGATTCATTAACTTATTTTAACGATATTCGCATAGTTAACTCATCTTAACGAAAAAATTAACGATGTTGCTATTCAGCAGCCATTTTTCGCTATCGCTGAATCAGCTGTTGTCGTTAGCTAGTCGATTATCGAAAATTAAACGATAACATATTTGATGTTATTAACTCAATCGAGGAAAGAAAACTTCGTGATTTCAACTTAAATAAAAGATAAATTTAAATTTCGCAGATTTGTTTTCTTGAAATTAAAAACGAACATTAAGTAATGTCGTTTGAATATTTGGCTTATGATTTATCCCGAGATGAAAAAGAAGGAAGCGCTCCAACAGTGGATCGACGTTTACTCCGAGATGTGGACAATCCCTTTCATTTGAATGCAATAGAATTTAAGAAACTGTATCGGTTAACTCCCGATTTGGCTGAAGACCTAATTTTTCAGCTTGACAGGCTTCCTATGACCCAAGTGGAGCGTCAAGCTGCTAAAGAAATTTTTGCTTCCGTGCCATCAAATTATGTAGGAGGCACTATTGGGACCGTCGATTGTACTCATGTTTCAATTTTGCCGTAAAAGAATCATGAGGTGGCTTATGTCAACCTTCATATCAACCATTAAATTACTGTGCAAATTGTAAAAGCAAACTTTTATCAAGAATTCAAATATAAAAACAGAAATATAGTTTTATTTTATTTAAAAAAAAAATCAAATACAAAATTTAAATACCCTGAAGCGCAACACCATTAATAATGTAGCGAATTTTCACAAAAAAAAAATTATGGCAAATTTGCAGGTGATTCCGGATATTCCTTAGAGCCGAGTTGATGACTCATCTACCAAATTACTCAGAGGATAATCCGAAAATCCGCTATAATAGAACATTGCGATAAATAAAAACACTTGTAAATATTTGTAGTTTGAAATAAACTAGTATCTTATTCCCTTTTAATCAAATATAATAAAAACGGTCAAATTTAAATTCGACATCGCGCATTCATTTATTAACTTCCATTCCTTTTTAGGTATTTCGCCCATTTTAGTGAATCGCACAATCGTTACTGCAAACGGCAAATATTGTCGACAAAAATTGCGATTATCGGATCGTTTAAGGTTAGTTAACCGCTCTACAGGTAAGCGTAAGTTTTTACTGGAAAAAATTGCACCACATGTGGCACTTATTATTTGGTTATCAATGAATTAATTTTGCTAGCCCTTTATTTAATTGATGATAAAAATATATTTATTAGGAATACTTTATTTCACGGTCATTTTAATTTCAAAAACACTGCGCAACTCGATAATAACCCAATTACGAATTAGCGAAGTCGATGATGAATTCCGGATTTCTGGTAGACCTGCAATGATATCAACTGGCAATAACACAAAAGTATCCTTGGATGATCTTGACAAGAAATATTCGGGTTATTCCTGCCTTAGAGGCACACACCGATTACATCATTTTCCAATCTTCAAGCGAATTTAATAACTGTTCGAGGGGGGGCTTTATAGAAAAGCCGACAAAAGAACTAGTTTTACTGCATTAACAATCCAAGGCTGCCTCGGTTATTACGGGACGTTATTAAAAAAGTTCTCTGTTCGGACTTCGTAGCAACACTTCCTCTGGAAAACAATCCTATTCCTTAGTAGGCTTAAGCGAAAGACAACACAAATTTGTCTCTATCGTAGTCAATCAATCTGTATGGGCTGTATCAGACGTACATAAATTGTGCCAATACAGAACTTGATGAATAAGAGACCACTAAAAAGCTTGACCCCTATGTTTTACAATTAAATTTTTTCCAATTTTATGTCTTTTATTTCTTTAAGTATGTATGTATATTTGGCTGTGAAAAGATGTCTCTAAAGTTTTAGATTAAATTTTGTATTACACTTCTTACAAATTTGCTATGTGATGTTTTCGTAGTTATGAAAAATAAAATACTTGTAAAATAAAGTGCAACTAGCAAGCCGCGAAGCGATACAGGAGTCGATAAGATTGCCACGCCTATCGGCAATGAACTTCCAGGCTAGCATGTGGATCTCCATGTGAGGATACTGATCTTGCGAATGTGTTGTGAGTGCATGAGTGTGTGTGTGTGTATGAGGAATCAATTTCATATATGTACCTGCAATGTAACAGCTACGTTTTGCAACCGCAAAAAGAGAGGGCAAATATCTGCATACCTAAATACATTATGCGAGTATAACAACAACAGCAATTATAGTGGCCCAACCAACAAGCCAGACCTGTTAAATTTCAAGTACAATTAGTACTCAATACAAATACTTTTTTAAGTACTTATAATGAATACGTACAAGCATAGCTAAAACAACAAAATCAGATAAAATTTAATATTATTAGCACCACTACCACTACACAGAATTGCTTCATCAATTCAAGCTGCTGCTCGTAGCTAAATGCAATCCGACTAAGGCAGTCAGTGTTACTTGAAGTAACAACAACAACAACAGCATGTAACAGCCACAACAACCGCTGCTGAGATTCACCTAAAGCTAAAAGCCGTTTATGTTTAGTGTCATTAAATCACAGTCCGTGTTGCATGCAACGTGCATGTGAACAACAACAATAGCAAAAACCGAAATCATGTAATTGTGCGCACACTCTAATGCGAGTAGCTGTGTAGAAACCCTGCAGGCAAGCTCACTGGTGGTAAACTGAAAAAGCTTCAAGCCAGTTCGGATATCCACTGGTCTATCCTCTAGTTTTATTTTTTTAGTAGCCGTGGTACTTTTGACGCGAACCCAACGCAGCAGCATCAAACAAATTTAATGAACTAGATCAAAATTCGACCTTATATCTAAGCGATAAGAAATCCTTACAGGCAATGTCCGATAGGGTAGAGTTTTCGGCGTACCAACCAGAAAGTTCTGGGGTTGATTTCTTCGGGCAAGAAAATTTAGGGGTTTTCGTACTTTGCAAAAACAATTAATTTACTTTCTTTCTATTTGTTTATAGTTTGTTATGAAATGAATATTTTTAATAAAATTATTTAAACAAATCTATTTCCTTGTAATCGGATAAAATTTCCTCAAGTTGCAAATGCAGCCCTGTCAGCATCTTTCATAAAACATGAGATTTGTTTAGTGCTATTTAAGAACAAAAAATAATTGTGCTGGCAAATTGTTGGTTGATTTAGTTATATATTTAAAAATACTATGTAAACAAAAAAATATTAGGTATTAAATTTAAATTTTGCAATGTATTCTCTGAGGGCTCATTCACTATAGCGTATATGGATGATGAGTATATTTTAAAGAATCGGTTTTACGATAGCCATTTCTTTTTAGTTTTAGAGGGCATAAATGCTGTTGACAAATATTTGAAAAAGTATATTGCGTGTTATCGATGAGCACACTTCTTCATTGAGGCTGATTGTGCATCTCTAGCTGAACATAGCATCAGCTGATTGTCTCTACTGGTTTTCCCCACAGCCTTTGGAGAGATTTTTGGAGACTGTTGATTATTGAATACCGAAATCTTCTCATGTCAAAAAAAAAAATTTCTCTAATTTAAAATCTCAAATTTAGTGACCTGAAATGAGTCTGAGTTACAGCATACTGGCTGCTCTTTTAAAAAACCCCACATCTCCTCATCTCCTCTTCTTCTGGGTCTTTATTTTATCTCTCAGAAATATAGATTAATTATTGTTTGCCAAATCGAAAAACTCAAAATGCCACACCGCTTTTCTAAATATTGTTTGTTGCTCAATTAAACAGCCAAGAACTGGGCTTTACTTTCACTGAAAAAAAAAAAGATCGCTTTAGATGAAGAAATAAACTAAACCATTTTTGATCAAAGAAACAAAAATTCACAAAGTCAAAGTCATGATTATTGTTAATAACAAAATAAATTCACAAAACATCATTATTCCAGTGAGAACAAATAACACTCGAAAAACGAATTTTATTTTTGATCAAAAAAATATAACTCAATAAAAGATTATTTTTCTGGGCGATTAATATAAACCTGAAAGTAATTATTGATTCTAATTTTTTATAGATATCATTTATAAATTCTTAAACCGTACATAGTCATAAATGTTAAAATTTATCAGATTTTGGAAGCTTTTGATTTTTTCATTGGAAATTAAAAACTAGTCATTATTTTCCGTCTCTGGCTTTTAATTTTAAAAAATATGTTTTTTTAATCAATTAAATTTTTTTTTTTTTCAATTTAATTTATAAATAATATATATATGATATGTGATTATTTTTTCTGAGCGATTAACAGGAAGCTTACTAGTTCCAATTTTTTAGAAATATCATTCAAAAATTCTTAAACCGTAACAGAGTCATGCATAGCATTAAAAATATGTATATTCATACACTCATAACTGTTACCAGATTTCAGCTTTTGATTTTTTTGAAATTTTTTCATTTCTATTTAATTTTTTCGCCATTTTTTGTAACTTTATTCAATAAACTTAAGTTCTTAAACTACATTGACATCAAAGAACGGATTTCTTAGCCTGAAAAACAGTAAAAAGTTATATTTTTTCATAAAAAACAAAAATTTACAAAATGGTGCAGCGGCGCCACTTAGCTTAGTTATTACTTATGTACAAATAAAAAATAAATTAATATCCTCGATCCCAAGCACAGTATTGGAATCTATCTTTACAGAATTCTAAAAATTAAAAATAGTTTGCAAATTGTTTTACTAGTTTTATACTGTAACTAAAAAGTCACTAACTTTAGATACGCACAAAAAACAATAGATCTGTAGGCTAAAAATCCATTCAGGATTTTGTTATGGGAGGTGTAAACTTTCATTTACTTTTTTACATTTCTTTACACTGTGTTGATATTCTTTTATATTAACATTTAATTTAAATAACGCGCAGTATCTTACATTTTTTCAATTTAAAAAAAAAAAAAAAATTTCCTTGTCGACGTCGCTATTGTCTTGTGCGAGGAAATCGCTTGTTTTCGCTTTTTTGAGCTTTGCAACTTTCCCATTTCGCAGATAGATGTCGCTGAATTGCCATTATATTTGAACTCCAGTTCATGTACTAGAATATTAGTTGACTAGATTGTGTTTTTCCTGCAGGGATGAAGTGCATCACGAGAGTAATTGGGATGGTGGGATGGAGATATACAGCTCCGTCCATGAATGAAAAGTGGTTTTGTGCCATTCAAAAGATTTCAACACCCACACACACACACAGGCGCACAGTCGCCCCCACACAAACTCCCTTACACAACTGGGTTTGCATGCCAACTCCATCACGTCTGGGTGTGAAATTAGAGCGCGACCGAGTCATGACTCCTTCGTTTAATTTAATCTTTATAGAAATATATTTCACGCCTTTAGCTAAGTGTTAGCAACAACCTGCTATTCACGCGTGAACTATCTCGATGCAATGTGCATAGTTGCGTAGTTTTGATTAAATTGAGATTATAAATAACTATAGCAAAGAAAGAGAGTGTAATTACATCAGTGGTTATATGAAATTGGTTGTGGTATTTTAGTGGGTGTTAAGGGGGATATGGCACTTTATAATAAAGTGGCTTTCACTACATCGACGATTAGACTTTACCACAGGCAATTTGTTTATCTTTTTTCATCATATGCTAAGCTAAATGGGCTACTCTGAGAGAACGTCTACGATTATTGCGATTTACATAGCTGAATTTTTCAATTATATCCTTATAAGAACCCAAGGAATTTTTTTATTATAAATCTTTACCAAAATGCGGCCTTTAAAAACGCTTCGCCTATTTTGATAATTTCATTAATAAAGAATGGGTTGTTAAATAAGAAATTTGATTTGTTCTTGATAACCAACTCCTCCTTTGACTTCAGTCGCTAACATATTGTCTATTGGCACGCAATTTAATCTCTTAGGTTTTAATTTATTTTTAACTAATTTTTAGTTAATTTTTTATAAAAACAAAGTTCAGTCTACAATAAAAAACTGTATAAATTGAAGCGTTATAGTTTGTTCAAATTTTCATAAAATTCAAAAAATTTTCATCAATATTTAAACAATTCAATCGAAATTCTCAAGAAAAAACTTTAATAATTTTGTAGTGTCTCAAAAATCGAGTTAGTTTTTAATTATTTTTTTGCTGACGATGCTGCTCATTTCTGTCGTATAACGAACGTAGGGAGGTTTTTTAAATGGCAGAAAATTAGCAATACTCTCAGTATACAAAAAAGGTCAAAAAATAATGGAAATGCTAAGTAAATTGTTTAATGTAGAACAAATTAATGTAACCAATTCTCATTTTTCTTTTGCAATAAAAAAAAAATTTTAATGTCGTTGAACCGCGATTTTTTTTACTCTTTTTAATTGACATAGATATCAAATTTGCTTCATTCCATATTTGCGTTTTCATGACACAAATTGAGTAGTTTATACACAACATGTGGTAACCTTTTGTGACCAGAATTTTTTTTAACTGAACGGTGAATATTTTTGTTCCGCAGTAGCATATCTGACGTAGAATTTTAGATCCTAAGAAAATTCAGTGAATTTGGCAACTTATAGAGTTAATGGTTTCCCACTGATTATTTGTCCCTTTTAGGTTACAGCGCACGGCGGAGTCTTATGCTCAAAATGGCTGGCCGGTCCACCCCAATATATGCGTAGAGTAATTAGTTCGTGGCCGTGCAAATTTTACTAAAACTACCTCAGAAAACGATAATGGGACCATTGCAAATTTATTCTGACATCAGAAACCGAAGTACACTTCAAAAACCTCTTATCAAAAAACGATTTGTGGGTAGGGTGAATTTTTACCATGATTGGAGGAAAGTGATATTTATAAATGAATCCTCTATCGTTGTTTGGAACTACTGGAAGACACTAAATTTGTTTAGCGGCCTTTTTTGCTAGAAGAAGACAACGTATAGATAACTTTTGATGAACACATCCTGTCGGAAAAATAATTACTTTAAAAACAATTTAAAAAGTACTTTCACCAACTACAAGTATTTTAAATTAGTTATTTTTTCTTGTAAGCAACTAACTGTATTAACATGGCGATGCTCTCGGAGCAAGTAAATTATTTAACTCCGCATTTGATTTCAATTATTTTAAATACATATGTTTGACAAAAATAACAGCTAAATTAGTCTCTTTTATATCGCAATAAAATGTTTTTATTTACAACTATTTGGAATTCCGTTTTTCCCAATTGTTTTAAAACTAGTCTAATTACCAACCACATGTTTGAACTGTTTGCTTCCAATCATTTAAAAACATGTAAATATGGCTACTTTATAGTTACTATAAAATTTTTATATTTCTTTTAAACAAAAATACATTTTAATTTTAATTCAGTATATAAATTAAGAATATTTGCACCACTATTTCGAGCAACAATTCTCGAAAGTATTGCGAGTGTTCAATTTCTTGTTCAATTTCGTTGCTTTACAGGCAAAAAATTTCCAACAATTCTGGTATACGTGAGGTTAGTATCTATATACCTTATGAGCTCAAACACACATTTTATAAATTTTTTCTATTGGTTTTAAGAGGACGATGCATTCGTTTTTTTTTTTTTGTGTATGACTTCATTAACAATTTTGCATTGCTTGACTGATAAATATCTTGTTCAAAAGATTGTACGGATTGGTTAAAAACATGTTGAGTTTTGGTTTTAAGGTTTTTTTTCAGAATTTTTGTGATTTTTTTTTAAATTCTTAACTTGATGCTAAAAAAGAATTAAATTAAAAAAAACTTTATGAAATTGGAAAAAATTCTAAAAAGCAAAATACTTCTAAAATTAAAATTCCAAAAAAAAAAAACAGTTTCATTTCGATCAGCTATAACTCTGCATATTTTAAATCAAATATATACATATATAGAATACATACATATATATACAACTAATTACATTTTTATAAGTATATTCATATAATTTATTGAAAAATCATAATAATATTTTAATAAGCAACAAAATTTCCTTAGCCATCAAAGCATAGCTCTTGAAGTTTATATACTTGTTGTACCCCCCCTAAGCTCTAAGTGCAAATAAAAAACACTGAGAAATGGAAAAGAAGATCTAAATTTGTTGTACTGTGTACGTTATTTAATTCGTGACAGACTAGAGAAATTTTAAAACCTTGCCAAACTGGGTTTATTTAAGCGAATTTCATCAAGAGTTTATTAATACACAGAGCAGAGCGGAAAGACCACCTAAAATGCCCCATAAATCTAAACAAAATATAGTGGATTTCTCTATGATTTTTTCCCAATATGAAACCCTTTTTATTAAGACTGTAAATGTCTTTTAAATAAAATCAAGAAGGAAATCTGTAAAACTAAGATGCAAATTTTTAATGCAATTAAGAAGGTTCCATTGAATTAAACTGAAAACCTTTTCTATAAAATTTAGTGGATAACCTGTAAAAGTGAGATGAAATCCTCTTCAGTAAAATTAAGTAGAGAATCTTGATTTTAATTAGAATCTCATCTTAATTTCAATAAGTCGACGATCTTATTAAATTATTGTCACCTAAACTTTTTTAAGTAGATTATAGATAATTATGATAATTTTAAGTACTTTTATATTATTATAAAAAGCTGTACATATTTCTTTATGAGATATAAGATATGCCAATTAAAATAAGTATAAAAACCAGTGTTGTTAAATTAATCGTTTAGATTTTTGAAATTTTTGACACTTTATTCATTGAAAACTTCTGGTACAATAAATAAGTAAATCAGAAATTTTACATATATTTTGTTTTTGCTTTTGTGGTTTGAGCTGACAAATTAAGCAACACATTTAATTTACATCGCAAGCAAATGAGAACAAAAAGAATTTAAAATAAAATTGAATTTGATATTCGAAGCCGTACGGCAATTAAAAAAAAGTAAAAACAGCTGTTCTAGTAATACCACTATATATAAATTCATATAAATTCACCTTGAACAATATATACATATAATATTAAACCAAAAATAATATAAAGTAGGATATTCGCAAAGTACTACATATGAATGTTAAGACGATAAACGATATGTTCGAATTAAAAAAAGTCTCCGTTACAAATAAAAAGTTTTCCTTATTCTTCTTCTTAATTGGCGCTATAACCGCCTAGGCGATTTTGGCCGATTTCAATATTGCACGCCAGCCGCTCCTCTGCTTTGCTGCCTGGCGCCAGTTAGATATCCCAAGTGTAGTCAAGTCCTTCTCCACCTGGTCTTCCCAACGTAGAGGAGGCCTTTCTCTTCCTCTGCTACCACCAGCGGGTACCGCGTCGAATACTTTCAGGGCTGGAGTATTTTCTTCCATACGTACCACATGACCTAGCCAGCGTAGCCGCTGAATCTTAATTCGCTGAACTATGTCTATGTCGCGGTACAGCTCATACAACTCATCGTTCCATCGTCTGCGGTATTCGCCATCGCAAAGACGTAAAGAACCCAAAATCTTTC
Source organism: Anomoia purmunda (assembly GCA_951828415.1). Taxonomy (NCBI): domain Eukaryota; kingdom Metazoa; phylum Arthropoda; class Insecta; order Diptera; family Tephritidae; genus Anomoia; species Anomoia purmunda. The sequence goes on from OX639994.1 coordinate 127,088,553, forward strand.
GGAGAATCTTTCTCTCGAACACTCCAAGCGCCATCTCATCCGATGTTGATAGGGTCCATGCTTCTGCGCCATACATTAGCACGGGCATGATGAGGGACTTATAGAGCGTGGTCTTCGTTCGTCGAGAGAGGGCTTTACTGTTCATTTGCCTACTCAGCCCAAAGTAGCACTTGTTGGCAAGAGAGATTCTTCGTTGGATTTCAAGGCTGACATTATTGTTGGTGTTGATGCTGGTTCCAAGATAAACAAAGTCCTCTACTTTGTCAAAATTGTAACTGTCAACAGTGATGCGGGAGCCAAGGCGCGAATGCGCTGACTGTTTATTTGATGACAGGAGGTACTTCGTTTTGTCCTCGTTCACCTCCAGACCCATTCGCTTCGCTTCCTTGTCCAGCTTTGAAAAGGCAGAACTAACGGCGCGGTTGTTGAGGCCAATGATATCGATGTCATCGGCATACGCCAGCAGTTGCACACTCTTATAAAAGATGGTACCTGACCGGTTTAATTCTGCAGCTCGAATTATCTTTTCTAGCATAATGTTAAAGAAGTCACACGATAGGGAGTCACCCTGTCTGAAACCTCGTTTGGTATCAAACGGCTCGGAGAGGTCCTTCCCAACTCTGACTGAGCTGGTGGTGTTGCTCAGTGTCATTTTACATAGCCGTATTAGTTTTGCAGGGATACCAAAGTCAGACATCGCGGCATATAGGCAACTTCTTCTCGTGCTGTCGAAAGCTGATTTAAAGTCGACAAATAGATGGTGTGTGTCGATCCTCTTCTCACGGGTCTTTTCCAATATTTGGCGTATCGTGAATATCTGGTCGATGGTAGATTTACCAGGTCTAAAGCCACACTGATAAGGCCCAATCAGTTCGTTGACGGTTGGCTCTAGTCTTTCACACAATACACTCGATAGAACCTTATACGAAATGTTAAGAAGGCTGATCCCGCGGTAGTTGGCGCATATTGCAGGATCACCCTTCTTGTGGATTGGGCAGAGTACACTTAAATTCCAATCGGCGGGCATGCATTCGTCCGACCATATTCTGCAAATAAGCTGGTGCATGCACCTTACCAGCTCCTCGCCACCATACTTGAATAGCTCAGCTGGTAACCCATCAGCTCCAGCGGCTTTGTTGTTCCGTAGCCGCATAATTGCTATTCGAACTTCATCGAGGTCGGGTGAGGGGATGTTAATGCCGTCATCAGCGATTTGGGGTTCGGGATCTTCATCTTCTCCGGCGACGCTTTCGCTGTCACCATTTAGCAGAGTGGAGAAGTGTTCCCTCCACAATCTAAGTGCGCTTTGGACATCAGTCACCAGATCTCCGTTCTTGTTCTTACAGGAATTCCTTATTTTCCTTATTAATAAATACAATAAATACTCTTACTAAAATTAAGAGGATCTCCTATTAACATAAAAAGAAGAAGATTTCTCCTTACAATTGAATATTTTAGCACAATTGAAATATTTAGGAAAATGTCATAAAAATCAATCAATAAGAAGTTATCTCTTTATTTCTAGCCGCTTTCCTTTTCCAAAAATTTTCGAAGTATTTCAAAATGAAATTAAGAAGATTAACTAGCAAAAATTTCATCAATTTTGTCCCCTCTTGCGCTCCTTAGCTTCCAAGTTTTTTTAGACGTCGATCTCTTTAATTATAGGTGAACATTTCAGCTCTGTGTATTAAAAATTGAGCTAGGTTTCTTAGCAACGAACTGCACAGCAAATTCATTCCGGCCGGCCCAAGGAGGAGGAGATCGCAGCCTCCAGAAATTTTGCATACGATGTGGGCTCGAAACAAATTTTGTTGCAATTTTTGTTTTCAACATTTACTATGTACACAAAATACACATGCATGCCTACATATTTGCTTATGAGGTACGTGATGTTATTAAACTCCTATGCTTGCGTCCATATACTATATACCAAATATACGGGAGTGCAGAAAGGCATCCAAGTTTTTGCATCTATGGGTCATAGCTAGCGTCAGCTCACCCATTATTTGCATATTTACACTATCTACTTTTAATAGAAATGCGGCGCATTCTTCTACATTCTGAAACAAACAAAAAAAATTAAATATAGCACAAAGCAACAACAACAATATGTGGTGTACAAGTGAGAGGAGAGGAGAATACGTATACCACCGTTGCATATGTTTGTATAAGCGTATGATTTTTTTTTCTGAGCGTGTAGGAAGCTGTGGCAATGTAATGGAAAAAAGTGAAAACGTGCAGGAAAATGTTGACATGCGGCGGAAAATGCCAACGACAGCAGGCAAGCAACACAGCAACAGCAACAGCAACAGCTTTGTGGCAGTGGCAACACATGTTTTGCCATTACAAGGACATTGCGCGTATTGTTACCGCGCGACTTCTACACATTATTAATATTGTTGTTTCTATGTGTTTGAGTGTGTGTGTGTAATTGTGTTTCATAAAATATTTTCAATATATGCAAGCGATTGTGTGCCTATGACACAATATGTACCATATATAGAGTGCCACCTGTTGTTATGCAAAGCTGCTAACTGCCAGTGTTGCCGAAAATTTTTAGAAAAAAAAGCTTAAGAGGCAAAATAAAAAAAAAACTAAATAATTTTAAATACAAATTTGTTTGAGGCTAAACATATAAACCAGCACTTCAAACTTTTTATTCGTATTAGGATTCCATAAAAATTTTATAGGGTTTTTCGCATATTTATAAGCTTCAAAAATGATTTATTTTTAAGTTACCAGTAGTGCAATTCATTAACTTATTTTAACAATATTTACATGGTTAACTCATCTTAACGAAAATTTGAACGATGTTGCTATTTAGTAGCCATTTTTATTAACGATTTTCGCTATCGCTGGATCCGCTGTTGTCGTTAGTTAGACGATTATCGAAATCTAAACGACAACAATTTGCTGTTCTAAACTCAATAGAGAAAAGAAAAATTAAATAAAAAATAAATTTAAAATTTGGTCATTTGTTTTCTTGAAATTAAAAGAGGAACATTACACAATGCCGTTTGAATATTTGGCATATGATTTATTACGAGCTGGACAATCCCTATCATTTGAAAGCAAAGGAATTTCAGAAGCTGCATAGGTTCACTCCAGACTTGTCAGAAGATCTAATTTCTCAGCTCGACAACTAAATAAGAGGTTTCAGAATAACAGCAATATCGACTGAGAAAGAGGTGGCTCATCTCTAAGTCTGTAAGCAATTTTTAATGCCATCAATGATTCCTTGTTTCGCCTAAAAGTGAGGTTTACTATGTTCCAAGTGGAGCGTCAAGCTAGGGTTTGCTTTAGCGTCGTCACCTTTTGTGGCAAGCACTATTGGAACTGTCGAATGATGACGAGGCTTATTTTAACTCCCACAGCTACCATTACATGAATGTGGAAATGGTAAAACCAAATTATTATCAAGGATTCAAGAATAAAAACGGAAATATAGTATATTTTTCATATATAGATAAATGATTCTATTTAAAATCTTTTAAATATAAAGCCTAAATACCCTGGAGCACAACACCATTAATAATTTTGAAAACGATTAGGAAATTTTGAAAACGAAAACCATGACAAATTTTCAGGTGATTCCGGATATTCTTTGGAGTCGAGTTGATGACTCTTTTACCAAATCACTCAAAAGAGAGTCTGAAATTTTGCTGCAATGGAATATTGCAATATGTAAAAACAATTATAAATATTTGTAGTTTAAAATAAATCACTTTAATCATAATAATAACACGCTCAAATTTACATTCTGCAATACGGATACAATTACTCTTTTCTATTCGTTTTTGTGTTTTTCGCCCATTTTGGCATTTAGTTTGGCCAAGTTAAAAACTTTTTAGTACGTTGAATAAATTCAACGAGACAGCAGTTAAGTGTCGTTAACAATAAGTTGGTGAAACGCACAATCGTTAAAGCAAACGACAAATAGGGTCGATAAAAATTGCGATTGTCGGATCGTTTAAAGTCAGCTAGTTAGTAATTCTTATATTTCTATATCACACATTATATCTTCATCATCAAATAAATTTGAATAAATATATATTTGATGTGTTCATCATTTGATCGAGATCTTTTTCAATGCAAAGTCATGACATCAATTTTCTTTCTTCTTCGAGCCACATCTAATACGTAAAATTGCGTTTGATATTTTAACCGGGGACTGTAACGTTTAGCACTCTTACTAAAAACAAACTAGCTGACCCCGTGCGCTTCGCTGCACCCTTCAAATTGAGTTAACGGGATAATCTTGGGTGTGACGCAACCTATAGACTCAATTAAAAAAAAAATATATTCATATTTTTATAGCTAATACGTGTTTTGAATTTGAATGAAATCGGACCGTAAATACGGCTTTTAGAAATATCGCGACTACAGCGCCACCTGATCTGAATTTGAATCAAATCAGACCATAAATATGGTTTTCATAGATATCATAAATTTATACTTACATATGTATGTGGCGAATACGTATTTTGTATTTGAAATAGGGTTTTTAAAAATATTCGACTAAATATTCGACTCCACCGTCACCGATGTTGTCCTGCCTAAAATTGTTTATTAATTACCCTTTGCATATGCATCCAGAAAACGCATTTCTGTTCCTCTTAAATGTAGAAATTTATTAAGTTTGAATTTTCAAACAGGTGGCAACCCTCTTCAAAATATATATACTATAAACTTTGCCCTAGCAAAACGAACGGTTTGACACCCATATTTTATTATATCATATAACTTTTGTATAATTTTATTAAATTCGGCTTTTCAAATAGGTGACAACCCCTATAAAAGTTAACTATGAACCGTACTGGCGGGACGAACCGTTTGGCACACGTGTTTAAATATTTGACATAACTTGCCAAAATTTTGATTAAATTTGACTTTTGAAACAGATGGCAACGCTCTCCCAACCAAACAAAGCCATGTCAATAACTTTCTTGGATCGGATAAGTTTTAAAACAGGTGAAAACCGTTTACAAAAAAATTTAACGTAATTTATTGGTTGCATTCAATTAAAGTTTAAAAAGGTGGCAACCTACCTACAAGACGTTTTTGGAATCATGGTTCGGCCAGATCTAGTTTTTTTTTTATTTTCTTTTAGCCTAAAAATTTTCATTCTAAAAAGAATGATCTAACTTTTTTAGTTTTTTTTTTTAGATTTGACTTTTTTTAATTTTCGATTTAGAATGAAAATTTTCCGGGTAAAAAAAGTAAAGAAATAAACTAGATCTGGCTGGACAAAAGCTAAAATGGCAATACTGCCAAACACACAATTTTTATTCGCAAACACACACACGTCGACACAGTTGTATGTGTGTTTGTGCGCTGGTATGGCATGTGTTTGCTTATTCATCCAATGCCGCAACGCCTTACCTTGCACCTCTATCCTCTATCCTCTATCCTCATTAAATAAATACTTACTTTTCGTTCTCCTGTGGAATTGCTTTTGAAATCATTTTGGAAAATTGTGCGCGCTTTCTGCTCACAAACTTAACATACATACATACATTTGCGTTCATTTTCATTGTGTATTCGGGGGTTTGTACAATGCACATTGTATGCCGCAAATATGAAGAATTCTGCTGAGGTAAAAATTAATGCTTCAACACTTGGCAGTTGATTTTTTTTTCGCTCACAAGCAAACATTTACTCCTGAGTGTTGGCATTTACATTTGTAGACTAAGTGCACATGTACTCGTACGTACATATTGTATGTATGTGTGTATGTAGTTGTGATTGCCACGAAAGCCACAACATTTTCAAAATGCCACTTGACACGCTCTTTGCTGGTTTCGTGAGATTTCTGCAATCTACGCATTCCTTTAATTGGCTTTATTAAGAGAAATTTGAGAAAAGGGGAAATAACCAAAAATTAAGATTTAATACAAAGAATTGTTTCTAGTAAATATGTAACAGTAAAAATATCCAATATTTTTAGATGTGATATCTAAATTGCGTTATTTTATTTCATACTACTTAGAGCCAGCGTGCTCCGCTACGGCTTAACTTTAATTTCAGTTCAAAATAAAAACAAAGAAATTTACCGCAAAGCAATGCAACAGATGTTACTGTTGTCCTCTTTAGTCGAAGAGACCGAATCCCATGCCGTCATCCTCTTCCGACTCCGATTCCTCCGAAAATAATCAATCTTGATGTTGTTCAAAAACTAAAACCATATTCAAAAGAAAATGATTCTAAGCCATTTCTAAAAAATTTCATTATTCCCTAATCTAATATTTTAATTTCATTTATTTAAGTCTATGGTGTTACAATACATACCTTACAGACTGGATAACAATTCATTGGATTACCAGTAGTCTGTAATTAATCTATTCTTAAATTCTGCACAGTTAGCAAAAACATCTACATTCTTAACTTTACTTAATAAATTAAATGCCTTTAATACCCTGGAGATTGGCTCATTCTGCGTGTATTTCGTTTTACACAGTTCTACAGAAAATAGGTCATGGTGACGTAGAGATTTAATCGGAAAATTTAGTATTATGAGTTGTAATAGATAAGAACAGCCAATGAACTCACTCACCACATCATGTAAGAAAAGCAATCCTAAAATTATATGTACCTCTGCTATGAGAGTATGCAAACTAATCAGTTAAACATAAGCTGGAATTGGAAAATCGAATTTTATTTGACACAAAGCAAATTTTCTAAATTTCTGTTGAACTCGTTCCAATCTATTGGAATGAACAGTGTTGGACGGGTTACATATTAAAGAGGCATATTCCAATCTAGATCTTAGAAAAGCATTCAAGAGAAGCTTTTTAGTATATGGGTTCTTAAATTCAAGAGCATTTCGTTTTATAAAAACTAGTGACGAAAATGCTTCGGGAATAATGTAGTTCAGGTGATCACAAAAAACTGAATGAAAAGTCAAAAACGTAGCCAAAGTCTTTAATTTTATCACAAGATCTGAGAACGAAGTTAGAAAGAGAGTAATAGGATACAAGAAGTGCTCGAATTTTACTATAAGTCATAGTGGAGGATTTTTCGATGTTGACTTCTAATATATTTCGGCTACACCATTTATGGAACTCACTTAGCTTATTTGGAAAAAGGCTAATATCGGAATAATTTTTTATCTTGTAAAATATTTTCAAATCATCTGCATAGAGGCGGTGCCCACAGTGCTGAAAATAGTCGCTGCAGTCGCTTATGAAAATTAAAAAATAATAATAAAATACTGGACCCAAGTAACTTCCTTGAGGAACTCCAGAACTTGCTGTATGTGCGCTCGATTTTTCGCTATCAACAACAATGTAATTAACTCTATTTACTAAGTAAGATTTAAACAAATACAAAAAGGTTGAGTGAAACCCAAATTTATGCAATTTATTCAGTAATAAGCTATAGGAAACCCTATCAAAGGCTTTTGATATATCTATATAGATAATATCCTGGTATAAATTCATGTTGTGATGTGGAAATAAACGGCTTAATTGTAAACGAGATTTTTCTACTGAAAATATTTTCAAATAGTTTGGCAATGTTTGTGAGTTTGGAAATGGGACGATAGTTCGAAACATCACTTTTGTCTTCAGCTTCATGCAAAGATCAAATATATTATATATTATGCACGAGGTTACTGTCCAGTCGCCAGTTAAAACCCCATGAATCTCCATTCAGTATTTTCGGAGATTAGCGAGCAGACAGACAAAAAATAAAAAAAAATAAAAAATAAAAAATTATAAGGATGTGGATCCCTGCCAAATACTGTTATTTTTATTATTAATTAAATTGAGGTAGCTCAGACACGCCATAAAATAAAATCATAAGTTATTTTATAGAAGAAGGCACAAAACGCAAAGTTCAAAGTAGTTTTTTAAAGAAATGTAAGAGTGAATTTATACGAATAGAAATAAACGCGAATATTTCAGCCACATCCAGGCTTATTAGTAGAGATGGCCGTTATTAGAAACTGGAATAATTGAAACGAAAAAAAAATTATTAATTATCCAAATAACATTCAAATAATTCAGTCATTCAAATCATTCCACGATTTGTATAGACCATTGAACGATTAAAACATTCAACTAAAAAGTTAATAACCTCCAAACGAAGTTAATCTGGTTTTTTTGTTAATTTTGGTTTTTTTTTTTTGCTTTTGAGTAGAGTGAATGACAGAGAAACTAAGAAAAACAGTCATAAACGAACGAGTGGAAGGTCAAAAGAAAAAAGGAAAAAAACATGAATTTTCCAATTAAATAGAAAATTGAAATGGCGACGTTAAAACAGGCAGTTCACCGCAGTTTCACAGTTGTTTTCACAAACAGTGGGGGCTAATCAATACGGCACAGAAAAATTAAATCTTGGCCACAGCCATTGCTATGGTAGTAAAATTCAAAACAAGAAAAAAAAGTTTTAATTCGCTGACATTTTTCGTAAAAAATGTGACAAATTGAGTAAAAATGTAAATATTTTATATAATGCAATTCATTAGGTAATTTGTGCATCTAAATCGTGATTGGTATATTGAGTGACCGTTTTCCAGCTTCTTAGTCCGTTAAGTTCCGTGCCCTAGTTAAGTTTTCTCTACACTCGTGTGCGAGCGCAAGTTAGCAAGACCTTTGCTGTTTCCTAACTTTTTTTATAGGATTTCTTTTCAAAGCCCATTGCTCGTTGTGATCATATCCCTACTCTTCTTCACCTCCACCCCTGTGCCATGGCTTCCTTGCCAAAGCGAGTGGGCATTCCAAGAATTTAAATTAATATTAAAAAAAATGAAATATTATAAATAAAAGTTAATGTATATCTTTAATTAGGACCTTAGAGTGTGTATGCCATTAGAATAGATGATAAGTATTTCTGCCCAAGTGAAATATTAGTTGTTTCTTAGTTGGTTGCTAATAACTTGTTTCCCGAACTTCACTGTCGCCGTTTTGGAATGGTTTTCTGCCCAATTCTATGTAAATTGTTGAAAAGTAATCCTGTGATTAGATAGTCATTTATGGTTATGTACTTTTTGTATCACACATTTTTCTGTACGTAATATAATAAAAAAGTACTTACTTTGTTTCAATAACCTTATTTTTGTAATCAAGTGGAAGGCTAAAAGCTCGATTTGCGCCGTTTTGGCTTACGTCTCAACAATTGGGACGTGGGGAGTTTGTGTGAGTTTTGGTGAATGAATTAATATGGCTCCCCTCACAGTATGTAATATTGGCGTTCAAATGATATTTGTTAATTAAAATCAATGTTTGCATAACGAAAGAGTTTCGAATCGGAAGAATGCATCAAATATTTCGTAGGCTACGAAACATATTTGGATTTTATGGAACTTAAATTCTACAACTAGTTACATATTTTGCGTACTTGTTAAACATTTTTTTATAAAAAGGGATTACATTTTCCCCCTTTTCTACTTCCTTCGCAAATGCAACCTTTTGTACGGGAGAGCTAGAAATTAGCTGTCATTATGTATCAAACCTTTAATAATTGAATCATGACTGCTTGGTAGTATTATAAATTAAATAATGTTGTTGCTGATTCGAAAGGTGTTGGTATCGAAGAGAAATTTTAATTTGACAATAACCATATAAATGATAGTTTCAAAGTTATAAAAATTCAACAAATTAAAAAAGTAATTGTCATCAAAATTTCAAACTTCTTAATCCAAATTTTGTAAAATTTTTCGAGTATACAGTGTAGTCCATTCAATTGTAGCAAAGTGTAAGTTTCAAGTGGCTAAAAATTCTTCTTCATTTTTGACCATTTATTTTTGGTTGCATTTCCGCTTTCAAAAATAAGTCTCAAGTTGATACAGTACACACCGATTTTTGTAAGGCGTTAGGCAAAGTATCCCTCCGCATACTCATGCCAAATGATTTCCACTCTACGTTGTCTGGTTTCAGTCATATTTTTCTAATCACATTAATTATGACAGCTCGATAATATTCGAAACTAGTGCGAGTATGTCAAAATTTGTCCGCATTCACTAATCCTAACACTCTCAAAACATAGTGCTCTTGCTCTTGTCAGATCGGATCAGATTGAGACGAATATCCTTGTGTACAATTAAATTAAATTATATTTTTGAATAAGGTGGCAACCCTCTTCAAAATATATCAATAAATTTTCTCTTAGCGAAATAAATGGTGTGCCAATCATAGTTTACTATTTCACATAACTTTTGTATAATTTAATAAACTTTGGAATTTAAAGCAGATGGCAACCTTCTTTGAAATAAAGTTAGCTATAAACCTTAGCTATCTTTTCAGTAAAACGAATCGTTTGATACCCATATTTTAATATTTCATTTAATCTGCATAAATTTAAATAAGTTGGACTGAGTACATTTAAAACAGCTGGCAACCCTCTCCCAAGTATAAGTATGAACATTCGCCTCCCCAAGACGAATCGTTTGACACCCATATTTTAATATTTTGTTTAATTCACGTAGAAGCTAATTAAATTCGGCTTTACAACAGGTGGCAATCCTTTTCAAAATATAGCTCACTATAAACATTGTGCTCGGCAAAGAAAATAGTTTGACAATCGTATTTGAACATTTTTTATATATGTAAGTACTTGCGTATATCCAAATAAAATTTGACGTTGCAAACAGGTGGCATCCATCTCCAAAATATACAAATGTATGGGTTGACATCCATCTTTTAATATTTTATATAATTGTTGTATATTTTAATTAAATTTGACTTTTCAAAGAGGTGGCAACCCTTTCCCAAGCTTAAAATATACCTTATGACCTATTCTCATACCTACCAAATATACATACAAAATTTAATTTCTGAGGAGTTTGACCACAAAAACCCAGATGAGAGATTTTTATATGTATATAAGATGTTTATAGTAGTATTTGTAATATTTTTGTTATATTTGTATCATTTGTTTAAAAAAAACCATCGCGGTTCAAAGAAGCGCAACGATTTTTGGAGCGATTTGCAGCACAACTCCCAACAGCTTCCTCATTATGCACAATACCAACATACCTATGTAAGTGTACCATAAAATAGTTGCCATAAAAACGAAATGATAATGGAAAGCAATTATTATGCATCACCAAATGCCTGGGCAAGTAAATAAATTTACCACATTTAGAGTCAAAGCTACCTGTCAATTAAAGGACTCAGAATTTTTTTTTTTATAACGGCGGTCGCTTCCCGATAGTCGATGGAAAACTTTTGAGAACATTTCTGACAATGGAAGGCTTAAAAAAAAAAACAAAGAAGTCAACCCTTTAAAATTGACAATAAAATATATGGCTGCTACTTTCTAAGACAACAATTCTCCTCTCTGGAATAAAGCGATAAAATTACTTACTAACAACAACAAACAACGCACGCGCTAGCCATTAATCAAACGAAGCAATTCGCCCAACAAGGACATAAGCGTATTTCCGAAATTAAATGAGCGCGAAAGAAAATTCATCCATTTTCGCACACTTACACTCTGAAGAGGGTAAAAAGATATTAAGCGCGACAAAATAGTCTGACACGCTTGGCTGTCATTGAGATGCGACTTAGCCGTCAGCGTTGTCGTAAAATATATAACTAAGTACAATGGTATGTACTATTTTTAATATATGTATGTTACAAAAGTAAAAGTATGAAATAAAAGTGAGAATGAAATGTGTAAAATATAGGAAAAAATCACGCACACTACTTATTCGCGCATTTTACGATTCTTACTAAAAGTGCATGTGAAGGAGAATAAAACGAATTTCACAGTCGACGGACGCGCACAATTTTGATGTTCATTTAATTGCAGGAACTGCTTGAAGTGAACTTCAAAGCCAAGCCATGGAGGTGTTATGGCACTCGACTGGAAGCGTGAATGGATTTTGGTTGCTGTAGCTAACTCCGATTGCTGCATATCAACCCTAGTCTGGGCGAAATATTTCTATTTGTATGCAGCAAATCTTGCTTTCTGCTTAAAGCATTTTGGACCGTGTTGAGTGTCACCTTTCTTTGTTATTAGCAAAAAAAAATTTATTTTGGTGAATAGTCGTAGACTTTAAATCTACTTTAAGAACCTGTATTTGGTGTACAAAATATTTGAAATTAATATGCAAATGAGATGAGATTTCACATCGTAAAATAAAATTTCTTTAGTGGCAATCATTTTTACATCGCGTAGCGAAACTCGCGTCAAAATCGTTTTACTAATTTCTACCACTATTTTAACTAATTTCTTTCTGTCACTATTTTTATTAATGCTACTATTAATTTCTACTCCTACTTTTACTAAATTCTACCACTATTTTTACTAATATCTACCCCTATCTTAACTAATTTCTTTCACTATTTTACTCATTTCTACCACTATTTTTACTAATTTCTACCACTATTTTCGATAATTTCTACCACTATTTTTACAAATTGTACTAATTATTTCTACTACCATTTTTATTAATGCTACTACTAGTTAATATGACCAAATTATTAATTTCTACTACCACAAAGAAGTTTTGCTTCTGTCTCGCGCACTTAGATGCAAGCGTGTTCTTTTTTTGTTTTTTTTTTTTTGCTTTCAGCAGGATTCAAATGACTTAATGATTCCTATTAGCATAACCACTCTCTTGCCTCTCTGCAATATTTGGCTTTATGACTGTACTGCATTTCTTGAAAATCTGTACTGAAAATACTATTGAAGTACTGTATTCAATTTATTTACAATTTTTAAACTTCTGATTTAAATTTCGTCTCACTCTTTATGACGCCGAAGCGAAGAAGGTTTGCGAAGAAGGTTTGCCCAATCGGAAAGGAATAGTGTCCCATCAGGACAACGAGTAGGTTAGTAGCAAAGCGAATTCATACAAGGTGATAGCATCCCATGAGCTTAATGCTTGTTCTTCTTTCCAAACTCGCTGAGTCGTTTTGTTTACACAAACAAAATAGATGAGCAATACTGGGCGAATTCGGGGTTCGACATTTCACTCGCAATGTTGCACTAACAAAATACATGAGCAATACTGGGCGAATTCAGATTTCGACATTTCACACGCAAAATTACACAAACAAATTACACAGCGGATTCGCTTTATTTATCTTGCTATCACCTTCTATAGATCCATCTTGGGTTAGTAGTTTAAATACTTCTTGAGTTTCAAACTCTTCATTTTTTCCTCTACCAGGCAAATATGCTTGAGAGATTCGGAATAAGAACGATTTTAAAAAGATTTGGTTAAACGACTAAGAAAAACTGATTCATAGAGAAGGATTGCATCAAGAAATATCGGTTTATTGTTATATTTTGTTAATGGTTTGAGCCAGAATATACTTGAAAGCATTTGGCTGAGAAAGCTGTTGAAACTTGATAGAGAACAATAGGAATAAAATAGAAAAAGTAGGGCATAATAGAAGGAGCATGTCTTTAGAAATAAAGTAACTGGAGGCGTATAGTGATATTAACTTTTAGTTGTCGAATTCTTCAGGAATTTGGATTTTTCTTTAAACAAATAAAAATGAAGGGCGTTTAACTCCAAAGCATTCATACTCAGTGCGCTACTGGACTCGTTATACAATTTTCAACACGCCTGCGATACCATTCAGGGGAATGACGACTGCCCATAAAAAGGTTATTTCGGGGATTTTAGAGAAAAAATAATGCAATAGATATTTTCAAATTTAGAGGATACACATATGAACTTACATATAATGAATGTATTATGTATCTAGAGATTTTATTCCACTGCTTTTGTCCACTCTCAAATTTCATTAAATAAATCAAAATCAATAGTGTTTACCAAACTAGATGATATTTTGTATGGGATAATTTTAAAGCAGTGGAAAAACTGACTTAAATGAATAAATATTTTTTGCATACCAATTTGGAAGTGTTTAGACTATAAAAAAAAAAGTTTAATAAAAAATATGACGAAACAAGATTTGAACTGAAAGTAACCTCGAAATGTAATGCAATCCATTTGAATCATTTGTTTTAAGATGGCAACAATGTTCCATATACTACTTCGACTTTAAACATTTGCATACAAAAAGACACTTCCATTTTTTTTGAATGGCTTTTTTGCTACTTTTGACAGAGCGGTCTATTATTCGGATATGACATCCACCTTTATAAACAGCACATACATAGTACATCTTTATGTCTACGTTTCCACTTTTGAATCAGCAGCAACAAGTTAAAAAACTTTTCGATAAGCAACTTCATGTTGTTGCCAAAAGCAAGGCCAGTCTGTCGGTTTGACAGACGGCAACAGCAACAACAATTGAGATAGACAAAAAAATTTATTTCGGCATGCCATATTTTTACTATACAAATGTTTACAGAAATATTTACATATAAAAATATTCCTGCTTAGGTGTGCACTTGAAAATCTTGTTGACTCAATATTAACCCCAACACTTGAACATTTCTGTGGGAATAAAAGTTTTAACTTGACAGTTTCATGTTGTAAAGTAAAAGTCAGTCACGCAAATGGTCTTAGTTCCTATCAAAACTATTAAGCATATTTGAAAAAGTTTAGCGTCAATTTTTTAGAGAATGTGAGTTTCACATTTTTATTGGATTTTTTTTTTATACGTACGAGTAGTATTGGTACTGCAGAAGCGTTTAACATTTTGAAAGGCAAGGCTGAGTAGAACAGACAGTGATTGAAACAAGTGATTTTTTTAAATAATATTCGCCTTCTTTTTCTTGTAGCATTTTTTTCCGTAGGATTTTTATAAAAACACAGTTCCATTATATAACAAAAAGCATTTAAATCAAAATTTGAAACTTTTTTTAAAAATTGAAAATTTTAAAATAATTCAAAAAATTTCATATCAATTTAAAAAAATTTTATTTTAATTTAAAATTTAATTTTAATTTTTTGAAAAGTTTTAGGCTATCAGTTCTGTAGCTCATTCAATTTGTAGCCTAAAAAAATGCAAGTTAAATTCCTGTTGATTTTTGAGCATTGTTTTAAATTTTTTTCTAAAAAACTTCTCTTCCATTTAACACAAAATATGCAAAACTGTCAGCGCAAAAAAATATTAAAAATCAATATATATATATTTATATATATAAGTATGTATATGAATACCAAAAATTTTAAGTCCACAAAGCTTATCGTATTTGACCCACAAGGCCAATTGTATAATTCAATCCTAGCGCCTCAATTTTTCTTAACAGAATTTCGCACCCCCATAATACGTTTCGAATTTCCGTTTAAAATCCTTCCATAATATGTAAAAATATTCGTTGAACAAAAATTTCCAAAATAATTTGAAAAATCATCAGGAATCTTGAACCACTTCAGACTGAGCTTGACTTAAGTTAAGTAGAAGTTAAAAATTTCGGAAATTTTGATGAATATTTGTTGTTTTTTATAAAGTTTTTACAAATTTTAAATTTTGATTATAAGCTCAACGAGCTACATTTTTTATAAAAAATTATCAACGAACAAATTTTCCATGAAAAGCATGCCAAATATTATAAAAACATCAATATGCGATCAATTTTTTGAGTCACTGCATATAATTAAACCGATCGTAGCGAATTATGATACGTACATATGTATGTATTTTATTTACGAAAATAATCAATTGATCTGAAATATTGTTGAGAATTCAACGACTTTTCAAAGTTCCAATCATTGAGGATAATTACTGCCAAACACCATTCCGTCGTCCCTAATCAAGTCTAGCCCTTATTAAACTTCGTTTTAAGTCAGCTGGTTGTAATGACATTGATTTTGCAAGACACACAGTGTTACATTGCGGATGCTTCTACTCGTAGTAATTTAATTTAGATTAATTTAAATTTTGTTTACAGTTTTCCACCGATATTATTTTAAATTTAAATACTGTACATTTTCCTTCAATTTACAGTGCCCGTAATAGCCTGAGATCATAAAAGATTTCACAAGTAAAAAACCCCTTTGTGTACTGTAATTTATACACCTAATGTCAGCTACCAAAACCCAAAGATATTAATATACAAATTATATTTCCAAATATAGAAATATCCAATTGTGAAAGCGATTCCATTTCACTCAACTCATATAGTGTAGAATAATAGATGATAAAAATATTATCATCCACACATACAAATATTTATTTATCTACGATTATAATCATAAAAAAGAAATTTTGGTGTTCAAAATCTATGCAATAATCATAAGTATAGAAAAAAAATGCGTATGTCATTATCAACACTTGGTACATTTTTGTCGTTAAACATCGCTACCCAAAAAAAAAACAAGTAAAAGCACATTGACAATCTCTCTGACTGCTTCGATAAAGTAATAAAAATAAAGATACAAAACGACAAAATCATCACCATTTTACGGCGTCATCGCTTTTATGATGATAACAACAATTTTTCCATCAATTTTACTTCGCACATCTCAACTTAAATGCCGTAGCCTGATTTCGTTAGTATTGCACGGTAAGGACATGAAAATTTACCCAAGAGCGGCACTTCACTTCCACGTAGGGCAAGGCAAATAAAAGTTTCATTGTATTTATGTGAGAGTGTGTTGTAGTTGCTTTTATTACTGTATGTATTCGTATTTGGGTCGGTGACAATGCGCTGTTCCTCTATTCTACACAATTCATGCACTTATTTGTATAGCTGCTGTAAACTACTTTTAGGCGTTGTAGCCCACGGCATGTGGTAGAAATATAAATGCAATTAGATTGTGGAACTCTAGGAAATACATTTTGTATGTAGTTCAATGTATATACCGTATATATGTAGGTATACGTGTAAATTTTTGTTTTTCTATTTGTGTTGTTTATTCATTGGCACTTCGGACTAAATGGAGCGTTCAGATCTATTACGACGCACTTGAAATTAATATAAGCCTTCACGTTCTTGACAATCCCAATGTCTCAGAAAAAATTCAAAGCCTATCTTTTAGTTATATAAAATGTATGAAGGTTTTTTTACGCGTTACGTGCATATTAAAAGTAGTGAGCGCCTGTTAAATATTTAAAATAATCAGATTTTTTAAAATAAACGCAGTATTTGTACACAAAATTTAAAGTGAGGCTTGGCTTTTTTTTGTACAAAGACTTAACCGAGTTCTTTAAAATTTCTAATTAGCGCACATTAATAAATTTGGTATTTAATCAACAAAAGTTGCATTCGATTCGCCACTTCTCTGCTCGCGTTCAAACAAATTTGTGTGTACAAGCAACAACAACGATAACTAGCTAGATTCGGTGATCGCGAGTACGGCGACACCGCATTAAAGTGGTCGAACTCGTTACATTCAATGCAGCAGATATTAGACCAGTCTTAAGCTGCGCATAAACGACGATCATGAGCGGCGCGGTCGTGCTTGCAATTTCGGTGCAATTCCGTCGCTTGTGATGCGCGAACATTAAATTGGAAATAAAAACAAAAACATTGTGTTGATACCAATTTATACCTGATGCTGCATCGATTCGCCACTCGCTAACGGATGGCGAAATGAATACGGCTGAAATAAATTGTCAATTTCACTTTCTCAAGTATTAAGCTTAAGATAAATATAGAAATAAATGAGTAAAATTAAAAGCTAAACAATAGCAGAACTACACCAAGCAATGTGCTTTTAATAACCTACATAAAAATAGCAAAGCTACTCTGGGTAAATTAAATAAATCGCAAATAAATAAAATAAAGTAATTGAAATAAAAGAAAAAACTAAAATAATAGAAAATTCAATACAAAAACATAAAATAAATTAAAATAAGATGCACTACTTTTAAAAAATATAATGTTAGATATAATAAAGTAGAATAAAATGAAATAAGAAACAGCATAACAATATTAAATAGAATGAAACAGAATAAAGTAAAAGCAATAAAATAAAATAAAATAAACTAAAATAACAAAAAAAAAATAAGTTTAAAACTAAATGAAATAAAGTAGAATTCAACTAAAAAAAAACAAAGACATCCTAGAATAATATGAAATATAACAATTTAAAGTAAGCTAACACGAAAAAATAAAAATAAAATTAAGTATAATAAAATAAAATAAAACAAAATAAACAATTTTTCTAACTACTTAGCATGACGAACAACTTACAGTATTAAATCTCGACATTTGAAAAAAAAAACCAAACAAAATTCAAATTCAACAATTTGCATACCAAATTAAATTTAAAATTAAAAGCCTGCAACAAGTACCAAAAAATTAAAAAAAAGAACAAAAATCCTAAAGAAAAGCACTCTTACCCTGCTACAACAACAAACAACTCCATATTAAACATCGAAACAACAACAACAGCGGAAATCCATGTAATTTTCAATCAACTTAGAAAGCACAAAACATGTCATATAAAGTATAGAAGAAAGAGGAGGATATCATGATTGATTATTTGTTACCCATATTTGATTAGTTTCTCACGTTGCTTTTTTCGTGCTCAGTTCTTGGACGTATTTCTTTTTTTATTTATCTTATTTACTAGGTGGCATGCCCGTTTAGGAACAAATCAAAGCCAAAAATACCTCCTAAAAACTTTCATTTTGTGCTCATACTGCTTGATTTTACACAGCCATGTTACTCAAGCTTTAATTTTAATAATAAATAAATAAATTTCTTCAACTGAAAGTAGCTTATTTTTATTTGATTTGCAATTTTTAATAGGTGTTGGCTAACGAATTTTATATAACACTGCTCTGCAAAAACTTTGGTTTGAATTCCACATCACTGTATTTTACTAAACCTATTTGCTAAACAAACAGAGTTTGAAATTAATTTTTAATTCACGACAAATTGATATGTTGCGATGGGAAGGAAAGTTAATGAGAAGGAGCAGTTGTAAAGAAATCAACAGTCAATTTATTTCACAAAAGAATAAGTCATTTATAAAACAGCCCATGTTTGGTTAGCCAGTGTTCGATCATTTTGGACAAAATTCAATAAAATACAGTACAAATCTCAAAAAATCTACATAATATTTGCAAAATTTTTAATTCAATCTTTGAAAAACTTGTCGGATATGCAGTTTAGTAGACAATTCAATTTCATAAAGTGCAATTTTAAGTGACTAGAAATTCGAAATTGATTTTTGATAATATCGCTTTGCTGACGGTGTTGCGCATTTTCCTCCATCCAAAAAAAATAAAAAAAAAATTGAGCATTGGTTATATTCGCAAAATAAAATTAAACCTTTAGGTGTCTTAAATGACTTGCATTAAAAATCAGAGGATTAGAAGAGGCGGAACTGTGCTGTATAGTCATGGATTTTATTTATTTCAACTTCTTAAAATTCCAAGAAGTCCGAATATATAAATGTATTTCTTTCATTCAGCGCATATTCTTTTTCTCTTACATTCTTACATATAAGCACTTAAAACCCAAAAAAAAATCATTTCAAAGACCGCTCAAGAAATGAAAAGCTACAACAATTTCTTAAATCAGTTTGCTGCTCTTCAAAAATAAATACGTTCAAGAAAATTTACAGCAACAGCAAAGCATTTTTTAAGCAACAAAACTAATGAAATATATTTCTTTTAATTTTTTTTGAGAGCTGGATACTAAGCTACAGTATATTTAAAAATTTCATTAAGCAGCAATCAGCCGGCTTCCACAGTTTTATATCTTTTTAACAACTTTTTAAATGTGTACTCAAATATTAATTTACATAGATACATAACAAAAAACACGTATACCCAGTACCGAAAGCCATCTTCGGTGTGAATTGTATCAAAGGTGAATTGCTATCACCACATTTTCTAACTGCACGCAAGGGTTGCCCTTCCCCAACAATAAGACCGTGGCTGCGATTTTTAACTTCAATGACTCATAGCCATAGTCGTGAGAGAACTGAACACTTGAAAATTTTTTTTGATTTTCTGCCATTAATAATTAGTTCGCTGTGTGGCAGCTTATTTATAAATTAAATGGGGCGCCTAAAAGTAAGGTTAACACATTTCAGTCGCAAGTTTGGATTTGCATGAAGCGTTTCATCTTAGATTTAGTGCGTAAAAATAAGTTCTAAGAAACCTGTATGCTTGACGTTAAAAGAAAAAGCTGAAATTCTCGGTAATTTACAAAAAGGGTTGAGTGTGACGTTCTTAACGAAGAAATATAATGTTGCTAAATCCAAAATTTGTGGCATTAAAGCAAAAAGACATGTGATTTTAAAATGCGTAACTAGCACATTTTCTGGGCCTGGAAAAATAAACACTGAATACTTCAAAGCTGCCCAAAATGAAATAAGAACTGGCCAGTAAATGCATTAATGCTGAACGAAAAAGCATAAAACCTGCATTCAAAATTAAGGGAAATCGAAGCTGATTTTTACGCTAGCGATGGATGGCTTCAAAATTTCAAAAAATAAAGATACGGCATTCGATTTCTTCAAATATCAGGCTAAAATTTGTCTTCTCAGCGTCAGCTAGTCAGTGAAGAAACCCTAGCGAATTGCTGAAAAAATATTTTAAATTTTGCGGAAAACGATGATGATCCCGAAGATAGTATGCCGTTGGCGGTTTTAAAAGAAAAATGGGAAGCCGAACTTCGCTCCTTGATGAGCAACACAGTCCATCTCCTCCACAGTTTAAATCCTGAGATTTGTTTTTGTCCGCAGAAATGCTCAAAGAAGTTAAGTTATTGCAAATTTGTTTCTTATTACAAATTTTGGAGTGAATGTACGTTACTAATCGTTTGTGAATGAAACAAAGATATTGAGGTAGATAAAGCGGACGACGATATTGAATCAGAGGATGAATCAGACGAAGACTGCGTCTCAGAGACATCAGAGAAAATCCAACCAATTGAAGCAGTTTAAATTTTCAATCAAGCGCTATAGTGGGCTAGTCATGAAGGCGTCGATCAAAACGATGTGAATGTACTGAGACGCCTAAGGGAGAAAGCTGTATTTCAATTATTAGAAAAGCAGAAAGTACAAAAAAGATGACTGATTTTTTTAAATAACAGTTTTCCCAAAATTACATTTCCTATCATATCCTTTAAGTGCAAATTAATATATATACGAAACAACGATAAAATGAGAATTTAAATGTGTAAACATACATACATATATTCACTTATTATTTTTGGGTATTCCAAAACGTGAACATTTCCCAAATATGAACTGTCTTGGTTTTAAATATATCACTTTTGCAAGCGTGCGCTGTATTATAAAATTTAAGTATTGGGAAAAAAAGCTTAAACTTTTTTTAAACTCATTTTAATAAACTATCTGACGACTTCGGAAATTTCTCGCCAGCATTGTACTCTGCGTCATAGATAGCTAAACTTGAAACTCTTTGCTTCGTGAGAGCGCTGTCAAAATGAGGATTTTTTTTTTAGATTTTCCAATAGTGCCACTATGGAAAAAATCTAAGTTTGGGAATTTTAATAAAATGTTTAGGAGATTTTGTAGCCTACGCACTACCGTTGAAATTTAATAACTAAATAAGTAATAAAAAATAAGGTAAGTAGGCGGAATGAATTGTCTTCTTAATTACGAAATTATGAAACCCGCATGATAACATAAAAATATTAAATAAAATTTACCAAAATTTTCATAGGCATTTTGAATGGAATTTTTTATTATAAACAATAATTGTTTGCCTTCATCAAACACGAGTTCAGTCATCCTATTTAATGAGCAATTGAGAGAGTTTCGTATCTAGTTATCTATTTATTTGTATGCAAATTTCCCCATTGATTTCCAGCCAGTGCTAGCAACTCTTAGCTGACTTTTGCCACTGGGTAATTTCTTATGTACGCCTGCACCTTCAGAAATATATCTACAAAAGATGATTTTTTAATTAACATAAAATTATTTTCAAACTTTATTGAAAAAATTTTTCAAACACGCGAACAGCTAGCTACCAACTTACAGTTTGCATTGCTTCAACGCCCTCAACACAAGCATCTACACACACACAGCACACACGCACACACATTTACGTTTGTATTACAACTGTACTTCAAAGTTGAGTTAAATTGAATTGAGTTGAACCTTTGTATATTTGCACAAATGCAAATGCGTCCAAACAAATTGTTAAAATGCCTCGCACACTGTGAGTCAAAAAAAAAAAACGACCTACCAACAACAACATTACTTGTAATAGTGCGAATCGCGAAAGGAGCGAAAGGAAAGAAGGCAACCTGCGTCGACACCTCAAAGTTTGCTGTTGTGTCAGGCTTCCTGCGCCACCCGCTTACATTACCATTGAATGCCAATTTGCCTGTCATAAACAGTCGAAAGAAAACACACCTAAAAAAAAAAAAAGAAAATACCGCGGCAAGCGCACAGATGAAGTGAAGGTGATTGCTTTGGTGAGTGGCGCTGGCAGCCATTTTGTGTTGCCTTTTTTTTCTTTTTACTGTTACCTTTTATTTATCACTCAGCTTTCACGACACGCTATTTTTCTTACTGCTGTTCGCGCCATCAAATTCATCGTTTTTGTTGTCATTTGCGTTCGCACAAAATTCGATAATTCAATTCTGACATCAGTTTGCACTTTGGGCTGTCACGACCGCCGTATCCAGCCGACTGAGTGCCAGTTCAGTTAGGCTATGCGCCCGCACAAAGCTTACTGCAGCTGACTAGCCCGCTGGCTTGCTGGTTGTGTGTTGCCTCTGTGTCGCCGCTCGCTCGATATTCCTTGTCTGTATGTCTGTCTGTCTGTCTGTCTGTCTGTTTGACTGCAGTTTCGCCTGTCGCCAACTGCCATGCCCGCCAGTGCCACCACACTTGGTGAGTTGTTATCAAAACTCTGTGTGTGTATAGCGCACGCGACGTCAATTAACCAGCCGTCATAATCATTGGCCCAAAGGCTGTAGCAACAGTAGGAAGAGCAAAACTAACAACATTGGCTAAGTGTTAATGGGAAGCCGATAAATTGTGTATTTTACCTGCGTGCATATCTACCACGATATACTCGTAGTGGTACACTTTTAGACAAGCACATGGCATGGGCAAAAGTGCGAATAAATTTTGATGGGAAAGTTTTTCAACATCAATCATGTTGGGGAAATTTACTTTACGTTTGGTAATACTATTAACATTCATAGACACTTTTACATTTATATCTAATTAAATATTAATATTCAACAGAATTCATACCCTACTTGATAATCATATTCATATTTAAATTCATAATTTCATATGCAGTGCAATCTGAGTGGAGTGGAGTAATTAATGCAACACCGGTTCATAAAACCCAAATCATTCACTTTATACAGACTGAGTTTGTGTTCGTAAAATTTACATTAATTTGTTATAACTTTTCTTTTCTGTTTTCAGTGAGTGATATTTATACTGCTTTGTATCGAAGGTTCTGCGATGGCCGAAATAAAAGGATAATCTGTAGTATTTTCTTCAGCCCATTGGATGCATTTGTCAAAAACACTTTAATAATCACAGTAGCTGTCAGGTTCTCGACTGAGTGCTTGTTTACGTCAGCAGAGTGTCGATCTTTATCGTTCAAATTGTCTATTGACCTCAGCAGAATTCCATTTCTCAATGCCGTTGTCGGTATGGGTTACGTTAGAAATAAAAAAAGATAGCAAAGTTACAGTATTCTCACATTTTTTGCAAGATGGAAGAGAAAGGAAGGTGACGACAAAAGCACTTTCGTTACTTCTTACTTGCCTCGTTTGATCGAGGATTGACGTCACAAATGGCACTTGATTTTTCTGAGTTTTGAGCGATTTTTACAAAAAATTAAACACGGAATAATAAATGTTCCTTTTCTTCTCGCTATTCCTGTGGTATGAAAATCTGTGACGTGTACGCTGCCGGTGTAGCCATAGTTTGGTTTTCTATCATTATTGATTTCTTTTGGGCTGACGCACAAACCAATTATACATCGCCTTTGCCATACGAGGATATTCGCGTTTTTATGTGTTCTCCTCTTCAAACTCTCGAGTTTCTGGTTGGCAGAAATTACTTCCTTCTTTTGACTAATGCCGGATATTGTCGACTTTGCAGAGCAATATTACTTTGCCAAAATTGTAACATTAAAACCTCTTACAACTTTTGCTCCAATATTTAAATCCATCTTCTTACGCCATTTTGAGTTTATTTTCGCTTAAATAATATTCACCCAAAAATGATAAACACAAAACAATTAAACGTCCGCGCATATTTAGATCCACTTTAAAAACTAAACAAATTTTCAAACACTTACGAGTATACACCTGATTTGCGACTTCGGGGATGACCCTTTTCGTTATTGAATTTGCCGTTAGAGTTTTAATTTGGAAGGAATTCATATTGAGACGTATTCATTCCAAAGAGATTCAGAATTGCTTACTCCATAGAGTAGTCAAATTAAAAGTTTTGATGTTCACTCTACCGGGTTCTTCGCAGCATCGGGGGTTCACTCCAGCCAGACTAAAAGTAATGGTAGAAATGAGTGAATGTAGTGATAGAAACGAGTAAAAACAGCGGTAGAAATTAGTAGTACCGTGAGTAAAAATAATGGCAGAAGCTAGTAAAAATATTGGAAGAAATTAGTAAAAAATAGTGATAGAAATTAGTAGTGGCATTTATAAAAATAGTAGTAGAAAAAAGTAGTAGTAGAAATGATTAAAAACAGTGGTTGAAATTAGTAGCAGCTTTAATAAAAATAGTGGTAGAAAAAATAGTGGTAGTAGTTAATAGTAGCATTTGTAAAATGAGTGATAGAAATAGTAAACTTAGTGGTAATAATTTTTTTTTTATTTATTTATTTGAAAGAGGAACAATTATAAATAATTATTACACTTGTGGAGTAAGCACTGGCTGCCAGGGCCTTCGGCTTATGCTAGATTAACTAAGATATTTAATATGAAAATCAATAAGATAGTGTCGGTGGGATATGAGAAGGGGAGCTGGGTGAGTAAGAGAAAGTTAAATAATTGGGTGAGGTTAATGAACTTAATTTAGGTTTAGAGTTTGTGGATAATTAAACTAGTCATTTTTAAATTTTAAGTTTAGCTTGTGTTATGAACTTACATACTATGTGTACACTAGAAATATCTGTGTTTTTAAGTAAATTAGATAGTTTTGAATTTGAAGGAAAATCAGGTCTATAGTCCTCCAATGCCGTGCAAAAGTCGAGAAGGTGTGTAGTCGTGTAGTCGTCTGAGTTGCAGAAGGGGCATTGTGTTTTGGATGTTCCACTTAATATATAAGCATGAGTGTCTGTAGTGTGCCCGATCCTGAGCCGGGTAAATATTTTTAGGCTTTGGGAAGATATGTCTGCAGGGAACAAAGGTTTGCTCCCAGTAGGATTATATGTCTTGTAGTGGTGCTGGTAGCTATTCCAAGCGCTATTGCTCCTTTTCTGTAGAAATTTTTGTACCAGCCTGCGGATGTCTTTGGTGGTAAAATGATGGCTGAGGTGTAAGGGTTCTTGGGATGCTTCTTTGGCTCTACTGTCAGCTTGTTCGTTACCCTGGATTCCAGCATGACCCGGAACCCACATGATTTTAATGGTGCTTTTATTTAATAGCATTTTATTTCGGATTTCCGTGATTAATGGTTCTTCATTTGAACAGTTCAGGAGAGCATCCAGAGTAGATTTGCTATCGGTGCATATTACGAATTTGCCTCCTTTGTTGGAAGCGTATAGCACTGCTTCAAGCAATGCAGCTGCTTCGGCTGTAAATACCGAGCAGTACGGTGGTAATGCACCGACACCGATGGTGACACCGAGTTGGTTTGTAACTGCAAACGAAGTACTAGTGTCTGTTTTACTTCCATCTGTGTAAATCATCTCCCATTCATTTTTTAGAGGAGCAATAGTTTCAATGAAGTGCTGCACGTATTCGTTGATGAACAGCGTTTCTGGGTTATAGCATGGCGGGAAAGCTGTGATTGGTGCCAATGTCGAGCTTGAAATAATGTTCAGTTCATCCAGTAGTGCAACGCAACGTTGTATGGTGGATGGTTTAAACCTACTGCCTGATTGTTGGAGTGCTGTGGTTACCTGTCTAAGTAACACTTTGTTTCGGCAGTGCAGAATCTTAGGTAAGAGCATCATTGTATTACGTTTGACTCTGTGAGGTATATCCGGTAATCCAGCTTCAGCAAGAACAGCTTTAGTGGGCGATGTCGGGAATGCACGGATACTCCTTCGGGCTGCCTCGTGGTAAGGAGCATTTAGAAGTTTTATATTTGCCTTTGCACAGTGCCCGTAGATACTAAGTCCAAAGTCAATTTTAGATAATAGTAGGGCTTTTGTTATGTTCGTAAGGACATGTGGATGGACATGACAATGCTTCGACGATAAAAATTTTATTATATTAAGTCTTGACAATAAACTTATTCTAATCGCTTTACAGTGTTCCTTATATGTTAGCTTACTGTCGAATATTAAGCCTAAAATCTTTAGTGTGTTAGTGTGTGGGATTAGTACATTGGAAAAGGATAAAGTAGGGAAGCGGCATTTGCGTTTTCTGCATATGTGGAAAGTGGAGCATTTGCTTGCTGATATATTGGCACCAGATTTTTCTGCCCAGTTGCATATGTTGTTTAAAATGTTTGAGAAAGTATACTTGACTTCGCTGAGATCTTTTGATTTGGAAAATACTAAAACATCATCGGCATATATAAAGTGTTCAACAGTCGCGTTCGAAGCAATAATTGCGCTAATTTCGTTGAATGCTATAGTAAACAATGTCACCGAAAGTGGCGAACCTTGCGGAATGCCATTAAAGAGACTGTGTAACTGTGACTTGTAGTTATTAACGCTAACTGAAAACTTGCGGTTGATCAAAAAAGATTTTATGAATTTATATATTTTGTTGCCGATTTTCCAGTGTTTTAGTTGATTGAGTACGACATGGATGCCAATTCTGTCGAATGCTTTCTCAAAGTCTAAATTTAATGCAGAAACGTGGTTACCTAATGCTAATGCCGAGGAAGCAAAATGTTCGAAATATAAGAGAGGTTCGTCGACACCTGTGCCTTTTTGGAAGCCAAATTGGTGAGGGCTAAGGAGACCGTTTACTTTCGCGAACCACATGATTCGAACGGAAACAATTTTCTCAAGGATTTTGGACATACATGGGAGCAGGGAGATAGGTCTAAAGTGGTAATAATTGGAAGTAGCTTTAGTAAAAATAGTGGTTGAAATTAGTAAAGGGATTCTGACGCGACCTTCGTTACGCAAAGAAAGCTTTACTTAAAAATCGCTCATTGTTTTCCTATTAACAATTCTTTAAATGTTCCTATGACAAATATTGGAATATTGAAAACTGTAGTTTAAAAGTGGCAATTGATCTCAAGACAAAAACGCTTTTGGGTCAATTTTATTGTGCAGCTGCAAAAGCAACTGGACAATTAAAGCTACGTACATTTCAAGTATACTTTTATATCGATTTTCTCTTCCTACCGCTCTCTTCGTTAAGCTAAATCCTTTTGCAATGCAAATCTTGTAGACTGTGCCCTAGCACATCTACGATTCGACGGACGTTGCGGATTAGTAACATAAAATATTCTTTAAATCCGCATTGGCGAGTGATGTGTGGTGGGGTGTTCGACAGGCAATTAGCAAATCCAACATAATCAATCATGGCGGTGTTGGTTGTTGAAAATTTCATCGATTTTAATGGCAATTAAGATTGCCAATATTGTCCACCCTGTCAGTTTCACTTCCACCATCAGTTTTATTTACATAACGTCATTATATTATACAATTAAGATACATTTAGTGTCTAAATTGAGACTTTCGAACAAAAATATTGTGCGGAATGACAAACTAAACAATTAAAATCAGTTGCAAAATGCTCACCCTCCCATTTGGTAGAGTGATGGAAATTTGACACTTTTGTCGGGGAAAAATGCAACACTATGAGAAACAACCCAAAAAAAATATGACAAAAGAGCATGCAAATATAATAAATAGCTCTGTCCCTCTGTCTCGGGCCAACATTATTTAGAGAAAAGAAAAATTAGAGATGTAAACAAAGAACTAAAGTAAAATTGTAATATTTCTGGTTTCTCTCAAACGACCTTTGACGCAGCTATTAGGGAAAACATTGAAAAAATTGTCGTTTCGTACTTCGGATCAAGGTCAAACCTGGCCTCAAGCTCTATAAATTATACAGACGATTCATAAATAAATATTAGGCCAAAAATAATAATGACTTTGAGAATTGTTGGCCATTTTTCGCGTATATTTTTCCCCCTATAATGCCAGCAATTCTCAATGGGGTTCAGATCTGGGCAAGAAAGATAGTCAACGCCTAAGTTCATAAGCGGAATAAAAAAATTGTTTTCAAGTTAGTTAGTTTTTAGGGCGGCGAATGTATATTTGACAAGTTACTCATACGCCCCGCCAAACTATTGTATTTTGGTTTCAAAATTGCATCTTTTTCGCTAAATTGGGAATAAAATTTGTTGATATGGTTTTCATTTAATGTCTTTTATTAAACAATGCATGCCCAAAATGCTTGAGGAAATAAAATAATTTAATAGTCAAAAAATACCAGC
Source organism: Anomoia purmunda (assembly GCA_951828415.1). NCBI lineage: Eukaryota > Metazoa > Arthropoda > Insecta > Diptera > Tephritidae > Anomoia > Anomoia purmunda. The sequence continues at coordinate 127,116,922 of OX639994.1, forward strand.
ACAAATTATATTAGATAAGAAATTTAAAATTGAAAAAACTGGCTTAAATGACCTAATCTAGAAAAATTGTTAGCCATTGCTAAATACACAAAACTCAAATTTGTTTTACCTAAGAAAAAGGTAAATTTTTTCCACAGAAATAGGCTATCTACCGTAAATAGAGGGCCATTCAACGAAAACTTTCGTTTTAATTTGAATTTTCTATAGTGCAACCGATAGTGAGACATCACTTGATATCCGAAGCGTCTACATTCGTATAGTTTTTCAACTGTTTTTATGAAAAATTTCAATAACAAAAAAATCGAGAAAGGTTCATACTTTTGCGAGTTACTTTAGTCTATAATTTAAAAATGAAAAAACCTAGAAAAACGTTATACAAATCTATTGTCATCTATTGTCAATAAATAAAAAAAGTCCTCGAAAACAGGTTTATATCCCGAAAACGCTTATTGTGATAAGTAAATGCATTATTGTGTTCTGCGACCCTAAATTAATTTAAAACACAATTTTTTAATAAAGTACTTTTTTTGTGTGAACAAATGTTATTTACTATGTTCGGTTCGATTAAGCTTGCGCCGAACAAGCGATATTCTTTTTATGAAGATGGATAAACATTTCATTCTGATCCAATTATAACCGAGCTGATAGTCGATGAAAACCCGTCCAGGAAAAGAAATTTACCTTGGAAGGAGGAAAAAATGCGAAAAGGTGCGATTGTCTTTTGCCCATGCAAAGGATTTTTATAAAGCAATTAGCGAACAAATTAGCATAAGATTTGTATTAATGCCAACATACTATTTGTTATTATTATATTAAATATTAAAATATTAAATATTGGCTGCTTATGGCTTAAGAGCTCCATCTTATGCAAAAAAAAAGGAATTCAAGTTTAATTAGGTTATTAAAATTTGCTTTTTAAAAATATTGAAAGCTATTTAAAGTGAAGCATAAGTGCCGATAAAGATTTTATATTTAATTTTCTCACATTCGTCAACAATTCGCCTCTCTATTTCAAAATTTCCATTAAACCCAATTAACTTTCTCTTTAATCAGCTTTAAAGTTTATTAAATATGTACCGTCTGAAAAAAAAACATTTTCATTAAAGATTTATATATTTTGGCATTTTCAATTTAAGATTACAAATGCCATTTAAAGAAATTGCCAGCATTGCCTTATAAGTATAATTATAATATTTGTCCTGCTTGTGTGCACAAACGTTGAATGCGTAAAGAGTTTAGATACACAGAAAGTGATCTGAATGAAAATTTTCAAAATTCACAATGTTCTGCTTTGTGGCTGGCGGCTTGATTAAATTTTCCACAATATAAATAATATAGAAATTCGTACATACCCACACAAATATATTATTATTTACTTATTTATATCAGCCATAGCTCACCCAAAATGCGGCTTGAATCGACTGAATTGGTTATTTCTTGTTGTTGTGGTGAAAGTTTTAAGCTACTTAGTCGTATACTTTCAGAAAGGTGTGCGAAAATTGTTTTGCTTGTTATTTTTTGTTTTTTTTTGTTTTTATGCCGTCGCAGCTGCCTTAGTAGGGGAAAAGATTTACTTATCAGTTTGTGTAAATTTTTGCAGTAAAGCAAAAGTTTATTTTTCAGGTAGCATTTTGAATGGCTGTATTTATGTGTGGCTGCTTGGTTTTGGGGTGAGGGATGGTAGCTCTGCCGGCGCATTTCACTCATTCGAACAAAATTTACGCGCCTGTCGCTGAAAAATGAACGGAGACATTGTACATGGTAATAATATTATATTAAATAAAAGCGTTAAAAAGGGGCATATATGTATGTATGTAGATTGGTTTGGCAAAAAGGGGGTGAGCGCGCGGCTGTTACTTTGAAGCTTTGACGCATACAAATACCTGTGGATGCTCGCACAAAGGCCTCTGCATGTATATAGTCATATAAAATCTCCGGCGCAATGGATATAAATTTCCGCACAAAACTTGTAATTTTGCAAAATTAAGAAAAAAATGGTAACTTTTAAAGCGAATTTATTTAGTCGACACATTGGCCAAAACAAAAGCCGTAATGTTTTGCTTAGAAAGACTCAACAGAAAATACTGGAATTTGCAGGCAAATGCTGTGCTCGAAGAGAAGTAAAGTCGTAACTTTAATGCTTCATCATCTGGGATTGTTCTATATTGCAAAAAAAAATACCGCTATACTTTTTAAAAATCAAAAATATTTCGAATGTTGATTAAGTTAGAACTCCACACCAGTTTTTTCATGCGTTGTGACGTTGCTTCAAAGTTATCTAGGCTTTACAGCCGTTAAAATTTAGTAGATTAGGGTAGGTTAATGTGGTAGTTCCCGCAATAGGAACTCACTTAAACATACAAGAGTCCATTGTGATACCACCTGTTAAAAGAACGGTAACGGTAACTAAAATCGGAAAACCAAGAATGATTAACCGGAGAAACGTTGCGTACCCCGAATGAAGTCACGCAAATCACCTATCCCCACCCCAAAAAGCTCTTCTGGAGTGCTAAAGAAGTACGAGCCTAGGTACTTGAACCTCAGTCTCGCAAAGGCAGGGCAGCCGACCAGAAAATGAAGGGATGAATCCACCTCATCCTCCTCCATACAGTTGCGGCAGAAAGGGTCAGATACTATGTTCAGCCTAACCGCATGGATACCCATCGTACAATGACCAGTCAAAACACCTACGAGGGTCGAGAGTTGCCGCTTAGTAAGGGAACCCAGTTGCTTTGAGCCCCCACGATCCACTCTCGGCTAGAGGGTCCTTGCAATTTTGCATGTCGTGACATTTTCCCAGCGCTCGCCGCGACGACAGAGAGCCCATCTGTCCAAGACAAGTCCGTAGGCAGCCAAAGGAGCCCCCACCCTCTCCCTGCATGGAGTAATAACTTTCAGGGTACCCTGTCGAGCGAGCTCATCAGCCATGCAGTTCCCTGCAATGCCGCTATGGCCTGGTGGTTTAGTAACTCCATATGATAATTTTCAGGCACGATATTTCTCCGTCGTGTTTAGATTTTAAAAGAAGGTCTGTTCGATGAATGCCCCAGTTGGATGAGTGGGATTGCACAAGCAAAACTAAACAAAAGCAAGTTAATTTGAAAAATATAAAATTTTCTTCACCGAAGCAAGATGTTATAAATTTTTACATGATATAGATAAATTGCGCCGTTTTTCGTTGGCTAGGGTCTTTGTTCTAAACAACTTTGAGCTCTGTCCTTTCAGTGCATTCATTGGACAGACCTAAAAGTGCATACAAAAGTGTACAGAAAAACTTGCAGTCAAGTTATTTATTGAATTCAAAAATGTGCACCCGATGAGAATAAATCTTCATCTTGAAATAGCTCATTGTATTATAGACCTACATAAAGCATCATCGTCATATTATCAAGAGTTTTTGCTAAGTTTCTGGAAATTTCAATTACAGAATCAATGAAATTGACTTGCTATGTGTATTTTGTTTTTTGCAACCGTACACTTATTTATGTTTTCATTGTTACCTAAATGTTACTACATATGCATTTCAAATCGCAACTTCAGCGCATTTTTCTAATACAATTACCAACTTTATATTCCAGCACCATCTACAGGATCCATTTTTAATAAAAAGTACTTCTCGCCGCACCATATTACATACGTTTCTAATATCATCAAAATTGTATATAAAATAGAGATTTTCACACTATTCTAATATCATCAATGTCAGACCATAAATACGGATTTTCCGAATAAATCTATTCTAGCGCCACGCAACGGATATTTTTAAAGATATTTTTTCATAAAAGAATTTCCCATCGCACTCTCATCACACGTTTTTAATTTTATCAAAACCGGATTATAAATACAGATTTTCTGTACTCGTCTCTAGCGCCACCTAACGCATATATTTTCCATAAACTTATTTTTTATTGCACCATTACCATATCTTTTTACTATCATTGATATCGGACCATAAATACGGATTTCCAGAATTTCCCGACTCATGCGCCACCTAGCGGATTTAAATGTAGCCCACGCCCGTGGCATGGATCTAAGGTATATACTGTTCGAGTCTGATTGAAAGCCGTTTATTGGGTTTTTAGCCAAGTTGTTGCAAAGATAACGGCTACATATTTATATAGTTATAGAAAGAAAAATAATTTCTTTAATAATTTGGTTCTAGCGCCACCTAGCGGATCTATTTTTCGCAAACGTACTTCTCGTTGCACCAAAAACATACATACTTATTCTAATTTCATCAGCATTGGATTAAAAATACTGTTTCAATTAGAGTAGGCTCTATCTCTGTGCCACGAGCCCATGAAATACTCTGTTAAAATTTAGTTTAAATCCGTTCTTGAGGTTTTGACACTAGTGGCACTTGATTATTATTTAGGCAGTTACTCTAAAAATACGCTTGCAGTGTAGAAATAATTGATTTACATCTTTAACCCGTAATGAATCTAATGCAATTAGTTTTCTTGCTTAATACTTGCTCTCGATGAAAATTCAATTCTTTAATCATTCAAAGAATTGCTTGAAAGTCCTGGTGTAAAAATGATGCTAACGTTCGAGCAACTACGTTACGATTTTTCGTATAAAATTGCATTTCTACCACATTGAATTAGATGTATTTTTTACACCTAAATATAAAATTCCACAAAATTGCCAATATCAACAGTTCGCACCATCTTATTTTCCCTCTCATTCGCACGCCCGGAGTTCTGGAGCATGTTTGCGGTAAATTTCTAACGCAAATAGAATAGAATTATTTTCGACTACTTACTGGTCTTATATCTAGCGCGCTGAATGAAATGAATTATCAAAATGCACTACACAACCAGAAGCGAATATAAGGATATCAAAAACGTAAATGCACTGCAAATTGCCCCCTTTCCCTTTCCGCACACAGCGCAAATTTACCTTCCGTTTGTGGGTATTTTCAGCTTTGCACATTTCGTAGCAATGGCAGGTGAAATCAGCTTGAAAAATTTTTTTTTGTCGATAACAAAGTAATGCGTAGATATAGCACAATGCAAGTCATGTGCATAGAGCAAAATGTAGATTTGTATACAAACATTGCAAGTAAAATAACAAAATCATAGAAATAACAGAAATGCAGCAACAATAACCACAACAAATGCTGCTACAAAAGGTGCATAGCACAAATAGATGTTGTTGTTGTTGTGTGCAAAAAGTGCAAAATGGACAAAATGTGGAAAACCAGGCAACCGCCAACCACCAGCCATCAGCCACCTGTGGGTGTTGTTCGTTGTCATTCAGTGCAGTGTGTGTGTGACGGGACTATCAATATGTTTTGCGCCACATTGTGGCAACCAACAGCAACAACAACTATGTTCTACCTATAAACCATGCATGGCTGTGGTTCAATCGAACGTGATTGGGAAAAAATTAATGGGGGATGGGGAAAGTAAAAAAATGGCAAGTAAATGCATTTTCATAAAATTCTTCCTTTCGCTTTGTCACTTCGCTTTGTACACTGCAAGCGAGTATTGAGTCATGATCGAAATGTAGGATAGTGCATTCAAACTTTCACAGACACATACATACATACATATGTGCATATACATTAGGGTGGGTCAATAAAAAATGTTCAAAGCATCATCACGATTCTCGTACTTTGGATCGTAACAAGTGACCATATCTCTAAAATGAATTTAGAGTAAACGGAATTTTTTTGCCAGTTATTTTCAAGAATACTAAAAAGTCGATCTATTTAGTGCATTTCAATTGCAAAAAAAATAGAACTATTGCAAAAAAAAAGAAATATTGAAAATATGTTTCGGCGAATCTATTTTTCACATTAATTTGTATTTTTTTGTGGTTTTTCACCTTTTTTGCGGAAAATTGAAGATATTATTGCAAAAATCGTCAAATCTTTGGCATTTTCATAATTCAGAGTACCTAAAATGTTCAGCGCTAAAAATTATTAAAACTATTATTAAAATTCCTGGAAAAAATTCATTTCTTTGAGTTTTCGACAAATTTATGTACATAAATTACTTGATTGGATTACAGGATGGGAACGTGTGTAGAAGTCCACGCAAGTGGGGAAAGTCTCTGATCGCCATTCACCTGGGCGTGGCCAGAACGATTCTTCTGCATGCGGTTCAAGCAGCTCACAACTTCCGGGTGATTTCATCCAAGTGTCCTCCGGGTAGCTCCCGAACACCCGTTTGGGGGTGAGCTAAAGTGAGATAGCGAACCTAGGGGGGGCACTCCAACGTTTTCGGTTTAAGGGCCCACCAGGGGTTTGCAGTAAGTGCAGTTGCAAGCGGGCGTCTGACTTGGAGCAAGCGGCTCGCTATATAAATGGGCCCTAAATTAAAAAAAAGGGCAACAAATGGAGCCAGTCACTACTTCTTCCTACCAACTGGCGCCAATTGGAAATACCAAGTGACGTCAAGTCCTTTTCTACTTGGCCTTTCCAACGCAGAGGAGGCCGTCCTCTTCCTCTACCACAACCAGCTGGTACCGCGTTGCATACTTTCAGCGCTGGAGCTTTTTCATCAATTCGCACGACCTGTCCCAGCCCATCAACCTATCGTCTGCAGTATTCGCCGCCGGAGAATCTTTCATACATTTCGCTTCTTTATCCAGTTTGGGAAAGGCAGAAGTAATGGCGCGGTTGTTGAGGCCGAGGATATCGATGTCATCAGCATACGCCAGAAGTTGCACGCTCTTATAAAATATGGTGCCTGAATGGTTCAACACTGCAGCTCGAATTAATTTTTCTAATATAAGGTTAAAAAAGACACATGACAGGGTGTCACCCTGTTTGAAACCTCGTCTGGTTTCAAATGGCTCGGAGAGGTCCTTCCCGATTCTGATGGAGCTGGAGGTATTACTCAACGTCATTTTACATAGCCGCATTAGTTTTGTTGGGATACCAAATTCAGACATTGCGGCAAATAAGCAGCTTCTTCTCGTGCTATCGAAAGCGGACTTGAGGTCGACAAAAAAATGGTGTGTATCTATTTTTCTTTCTCGGGTCTTTTCCAAGATTTGGCGTATCGTGAATATTTGGTCGATGGTAGGTTTGCCAGGTCTAAAGCCATAATGATAAGGTACAATCAGGTCGTTCACTATGGGCTTCACGGTGTACTGTAGTCGTTCACACAATACGCTCGACAGAACTTTATATGCTATGGTAAAAAGACTGATCCCGCGGTAGTAGGATCGCTCTTTTTGTTGATTGAGTAGAGTACACTTAAATTCCAATCAGCAGGCATGCGTTCGTCCGATCATATTTTGCAAATGAGCTGGTATATGCACTGAAGACTCCGTCTTCATTGATAGGAGGTACGAGTTCATCATCTTCGATGTTTTCCGCACCACTACCATTAGGCGGCGTGAAGAAGGCCAGGTCGCCGTTTCCAACGTCTATAACAATCAGCTACCGATAGCCAGGATGAAACATACGATCCAGAAGGTGATATAGATTTGGATGAACGACCATCTGTGCATGCCCAAGATCTTTATCCAACCAAACAAGGATCATATACTGACATATACAATGCTTTCAATTTTGCAATGATATGTTACAGATTTGGTATGCCTGGTATGCCTGATTTGGTGCGCCAGCAAATACTGTCATAAGAAATGGAATTCCCCAACGATATGAAATATATTTAAAGAGACCACTCATGGCATTGGTTTGTGTTTCTTCTCCACTTCAATTAACTTCCACTTCGACATTTGTTTGACAATTTAGAAAAATCATAGACAACGGGACCACGAACAATAACCGGATAATTGAGCTAACAAATTGAAACTTCCGCGGACTCGAAATTGATTTACAGGTTTTGTTCCTTGGGCAAAACGATCCATAGTACCAGAATGGCGATGATACTTTCAACTTTTTTTCAGCCCCATACAATTTGGCCCACCCTAATATACATTGGCACACAAACGCTGATATATAGTAGGTAGTGGTAAAATCATATAAAATGTTTATGAAATATTTCATGGTTGCTGAACAGCCTTGGTTGCAATCAAAGCAACACTTAATGCGTACAACCACTAATATCAAGGTATGTATATATATATATATATATATATATATATGTATTTGTTTACTTACTTACACCGATATGTGTGTGCATTTATTTTTATTTTAGCAATTTCTATTCAGTTTATTTTGATGTGATTTTACTTTTCATTGATTGCTTTTATTGTGAGCTACTCGAGTATTGATACCAATAGCAAATATTGAAACTAGTATGATTTTGTTTCAAAAGGCTTTGATCTCAAATAAAAATTTGCTAGTAGCATGAAAATAGAAATTAGGCTTTGACTATTTTAAAGGTAAGTTGGGATGGGTTTCGATAGTTGAAAAGCCAGATTGAATTTATCATCTGGAATAATACCAACGGAAACCAGTTGTTTATGACACATTTGTGATATTCTGAAAAAACAAGTTGAAAGTAGGTGCTTTCGACCTACAAAAACGGCCTAACGTTATTACAAACCAATCGTGGAAATCTCGAAAGCATCCAAATCTTCGCTATGTTTTCATAAGCAACTCTGTGTTCGATAACTGTTTGCCAAAAAAAAACTCGATCACTAGTCAATAGCTTAGAAAAAAGGATAAAAAATATTTTTAATCGGTTACCTAATAGCCTTAGAGTAAAAAAGGTAAATAAATCGAGAAATTTCATCAAAAACCAGTTAGTAAATTGGAATGATATCTAAATGGTCACATTTAATTTGGCAAAAATCCCCTGCAAACAACTTGTTTACATTGTCGGTGTGAACATGGTATAAAGTATTTTATTCAAATCAATTAACATATCAAATACCAATACATAAATCATTTTTTGTCCAAGTTTTGTTTCAGCTTAATTTTTGGAGGCCACACATTGAAAAAATATACTCGTGCTGGTTAAAATAGCGCCTGAGTTTATTATAAACAAAAAACTCGTATAATTCAAAGTACTAGAGGGTTGTGATCGACAACTACTTGTTATAATGTTGTAAATCTAAGAGCCGATCAGACAATCTGAACGTTATTATTGGCCGATCGTATTTGCAAGCACAAATCTGTGTTTGGTTTCAGTTTAGAATGTAGTGATTTTTTTCTTAAATCACGATTATTATAGAATTTGAATTTTAAATTGTTTGTCCTATAAATGGCGCCCATTTTATACCAAATTTCTTAAATTTTCACAGTCCATTTTAGTGCTACCAGCTGGTAACGGGCGTGAAAAACAAATACGCCTGAATTTGTCGTCACTAACGGACGTCAACGACCGATGTCGATTCGGTTATGTGTTTGTTCATCTCGCCCGCACATTGCCGACATTAACCGAGCACAATTCGGCCGATACTAACAAAATGTCTTAAAACTTTATCATTTTTCATCCGATTATGATTCGGTAAAATGCGAAACGTTTATTATAAAATGAACTATCGACAAATGGTGCAAAACTAGTTTAAAAAAAAAACCGGGAAATGTTAAAAGGCTGTTCAAATTGCTATATAACAAATAAATAACCTTAAAACCGGTAAACTTATAGCGAAGATATTAAAAACAGACGTGAAACACGGAAACTCTAAGTCAATTCCACAAACTTCAGTTGGTATCATCGGGATACGCAGAAATAAAACATTCTTTCCTTTATATTTCCCCTCAATGTTCGTTGTCTTAATAAGCCTCGTTCCATTACACAGTCGATTCCAGCGAATTCAAAAAATTCGGTGAGATGTTGATTATCTCTTCATTTACAAACTTTTAACATTAGGCTTTTGTATAAGTGGCAACCTTTCAAACAAATCGTATAGTAAAGCCTTTTCTAAATCAAAGATTTTTTAAATACCCATTCACTACATCAAAGTCATTTATGTCATCAATTTAATATAATTCATTTGTACAAACAGGTGGCAACCCTTTTCGAAAATATTTTCTAAACTAAACTTTCTGAAGCCTCTTTAGCTTTATACCCAAATGTAGTATTTAATTTGTCTTATTAATTTATATGAGTTGAATTTTTGAAACAAGTGGCAACTCTCCTTAGAAATGTTTTCGACATTAAGGTTTCTTAAACCATTATCGTTTTACATCCATATTGAAATAACTATTTTTTTAAATGAATTTAATTAAACTTAATTTTTTCAAACAGCTCACTTTTTTAGCGCATCCAGTTTTCATAAAAGTATTATTTATGGCACCTTTCTAGTACTATGAAAATATGCCCATAAATACGGATTTTCTGAATAATTCACCTCTGTACTCGTAAAAGTATTTATCATCACACCCCCATTATACGTTTCCAAATTTCATCAAAATCGAATCATAAATAGAGATTTTTACGACTCATGCTCCATTTAAGGCATGTACTGTCCAAATTTTATGAAAATTTGTTTACTAAGTTTTAAGTTGTGGATTTTCATACGTACTTTGGGATTATATTTTATTTATATAGATCAACAATTTACGTTAAGGATACTCGTGTTCAAAAAAGTTTTTAAAGCTCAGCTTATTCAAAATTAAATATAAAAAAAAAATATTTAATTTTAAATTGGTTTTACACAATAAATATTTGCTTATGTGTATGTATGTGACTTTTTTACAAATGGAAAGCCAAACATATCGTGTGAACTCAAATTAAATTAACTTCTATACAAAATAGGGCTGGGAGTGCCATCTGGATACTTAAACGAAAAATCCGGGTATTCGAATATCGCGATATTATCATAGCTTCCCGATATCTGGATATCCGGATATCAGGAATCAATGAAATGCAAAATTGGTCAAATAAATAATTTAGGGAACGCAAAGGGTTTCGGTATCAATCGCCGCTCAGGAAAATAAACTGCGGTATCACTTCTTGGGAAGATTAGTATCTTTGTGAGTATAGGTGAATGCAATAATATTGCATGAAAATATTAAAATACCAAGAATTCTACAAGTCGTTATCCTAAACATCATTCACGATTTGCTTTATTCCATTCGATCACTAACGGTATGTGCGCTTATTGATAGTCTTGGAAGAGCACACATCGGAAAATATTTAAAAAAATGTTTGTTGATTTTCGTTTGGATATTCCAAAATACGATTTTTAACCGGAGCCTCATAAATCTAAATCCGTATAATTGCACCAACGAATATTAGTAAATTATCTTCAAAGCGTCAATCATCGGTGGAGGCTGTCAAAGCGCTCATCGATTTCAAAAATCACAATTGTTTGATTTTCACCAAGCATAACCGACCGAAGCCGAGACTACACCCATACACTTGAAACATTGATCAAGTTACATTGTTATCGATAGCGTTTAAAAAACCATCGATGTTTTTTATAGCCAAAAACCATCGATACTATGGATAATACTATCGATATTTTTCCAGCTCTATCTACAGCAACGTCTTCTCAGCGGATTCTTCCAAAACAGTTGTCTGAAAGTTAGCAAGATATTTAAAGACTACATATACTGATTGATGCAAAATTTTAAAGCTACTTAATATAAAAAAATTGTGAACTATTCATGTGGGATATTTTTAAAACTGGCAAATATAGTTGTAAAGCTTGAGCGAGATAGGCTTTAAAATTCCAGAAATATCTAGATAAGCAGCTCGAAAGTCTTAGGTCTGAGAAACGAGTTTACATTTTGAAAAATAGCTTTCGATTATTTTATATGTATGTATATACTTTATAAGGCATATATGTATATAGTTTTATGAACATTTTATAAAAAATCCAAAAACTGCAAAATACTTGTTTGAATTCATTTAGTCAGGACCCCTCCAAACTTATAATTATAGCTAGTTTCACTTAGAAAATTCACTGTTATATTGTTGCAGTTACTAATTTACTTTAGTTGCTAAAATAGCGTTGTGAAATTGGGATCGACAACAACACGATCCTTATAAACTGCCTGACGGTATTTCTGGTTTCACTTTCTAACCGCGTTAAATATTTCTTTTAATTAGCTATTTTCTAAATGCACAGCTGTGATTTTCTAAACAATTTATTACGATGCTATTCGATTTCGCTTCCATTCATTCCAATTACTTTCTATTGCCATTGGCTAAAGCTGCGGCTGTTGTTGCAGCCGTCTGTCCGCCTCAAATCGTATGCAGGCGTTGGTAGATGTGTCCTTTTTTTTTTTGAATGTAAATACTTTATCCATATAAACTTACGGTATGGTACTTTTAATAGCACACACACACATACAAATACATACAAATTTACACAAACATCCTTATAGTCGGCCTTCATCATCATTGCCATTCAATTCAAGTTAAGCGGATTTCAACTTCGCTCAGTTTTCATCCACAACCTTCTCCACCATTTGCTGCATTGCCGACATTGTCGTTTCGCTGTTTTGCTGTTTTGCTGTTCTGTTGTTTATCGATATGCACTGCGCCATATTGTCGCATTGTTGGCATTGATTGGTATTTATAATTTCCGCTGCAATTGCGGGTGTAAGTTTTGTATTTTTGTTTTTCTTGTTTTATTGCAAACATTTTGACGAACTTTCCAGTTGCTTGGTAAATATATTTATTGTCATTTAAAATTCACTGCAGATCGGGAGACAATTGAATCAGTATCACTAGCAGCATTCATTGGTGTAATAACCGCATGGCAAATGTTTGTGTAAGGAAAGCAAGAATGAAAAATTATACTGAAAATTGGGTTGTCTCCAAACCAAATTTGATGACGTTAATTCGCTCCAAAAAGCATGGAAATTATTTTGGTAAAAATGTAAAGCAATTACGTATGTGAAATGTCAATCAAAAATTTGGTATTATTACTGCATTATACCAGATACCGAGTATTCATTTTATGGTAAAAAGCAGGAAATTTGAAGAGTAATTTAAGTTTAATATGTGAAAAAAGCGGCATGACAGTTTTGGCTATTCTTCTTTTGTTTGTTTTATTTTTGTTATGTTTTTTTTTTTATAAAATTCTAGTTCATTATATGAAAACCACTGTATAAATCCACATTTCAAACTTTGTAAAAAAATATGAAAATTCAACAAATTTCTTAATGTTGTCCCACATTCTCTTTCATACAAAAATAAAAACAATTTTCGAACGTTGTACATAGTATGGAAAGTAAAAAAAAAAATTTCACAAATCGCATTAATCTGACGGCAAACACTTTTTTAAGGACAATATATTCGATAAATTTATTTTCTATTTTTTAATTGATAAACAAAAATTAAGATTTGTATGAACCTTTCAAAATAAGGCGAATTTATATAAGGCTCATTCCGAAATCTGCGCTTCAAGCGTCAACGAACTGTCAAAAGCTCTCATGCTCATGAAATTTGTATGGAGCATCCTACAATAATGGAATTTTCAATTTTGACGTAGTGTTAAGTCCTGTAGTTGGGTGCTGAAGACAGAAGTAAAAAGGAAAAAGATAAAATTGAGAAAGAGGAAAAGGCAAATAGAATAAAACACCTAGCAATGAACTTCAAGAGAATGATAAAATAAAACAAAATAAAATACGGTTGTTTGGGTACAACGCCCGCTGTCAATCGTTGACGTTAGAAAACGTAACGCCTGACGCGCCAATTGAGGTCCCATAATAAGGCGTTGTTTGGAGACCGGAAACCGAACGGAGTGAAAAAGTGAGAGTATTTGTATTTTGTTTTCCTCTTCTTCCTTCAGGGAACATTGTTGAACATTGAACATTGTAGTTGAAATTTGGCAGTCGCGCACCAAAACGTAAAACAAAATACATACAGAAGGAGAATCCAATACAGTCCGAAGTTTCGTGAATGAATCTACAAAAAACAAACTATGCCCGAGTTCATCGTAGTACAAACGTAGCATGTTCTCTAAATATATTCGTTCGTAGCTATTCGGACTTAGCGATGGAATTTTCATAAAATCTACGAAAATCGAGTTACGATAGATCCAGCGATAGGGCTGACAATTTTTGTATTCGTTGGATCAGCACCACCTTATATGAGTTCACTTTGGTTCAAATTGAAATGAAACATGCTTTTCCTTAACCGTTCGTTGATCTTAAAATAGATAGGTCCGAAAACAGACCTTGTGGGTAGATTTCTATACAAATTAAGATGTCATATATTTGGTACGAAGATATTTAAAAACACTGAATTGTTTGTATTTTTTCGGGGCCGTTTTGATTATACAATAATATTTGTAACTTTTATTATTTCATGATTTAATGCTATTTGATATTTTTTTTTTGTTTTTGTTTTTGATCCATCTTAATTGCATTTTCATTTTTTCGGTAAAAGTTTAGCAATACTTTGTAAAAATAATCGTTATTCTTGGATATAAAATTTTTCGATTATAATAGACGCAAAAATATTTGTCGACGATAACAATTATAGCAACAACAACACAAAAATATGATTTATGTTTTATGATCGATAAAATAAAATGCACAAAATATCGATCAAAAATTATCGAAAATATAAAAAACAAAGAATAATGACTATACAATAATTTAAAACAAAAAAAAAATCTTCTATTTCCATTCTATTTTTATTACGAAACCAAATTTTAAATTTCGTTTATGCAATTGGCGCACACTGTACATACATGGATACTATTGCAGGCTGGTTTTTAAAAAAAGCAACATATATACGTTTGTTTTTTTGTCCTTGTTTATGTTCTCCTTATAACAACCTTTGCACCATCCACGTCCGTTTTAATAATCTGACACTTCCACTTTTGAATCATTCAATCGATCCGAAAACCATAGTGGACTCTTAGTTTTGAAAGTAATGAGGAGGACGGGGATGACTTTGGATGTGGTACAAAGTCACTGAGTTTCAGATCAATTTAAACTTTTTCTTTTGAATATATTTCATTTTAATTTAAATGTTGTGCCACTGTCATTATTAAGAAGCTAATTGCCTAATTTTCATGACATGTCGCCGGTTAGTTTAAGAGCTATAGTCGTTTGAGTGAAGCTGCTTTTGCTTTTGTTAAAAGAAAAATATTCAAAAGAATTGTGTATATTAATGCAACACTGGTTATTGGTGAAAGAGAACACAATTGAAACGCACCAATGACTACAACAGTATTATCCGGACTATGATCCGTCGATCGGAATCGTTGAACGATGGTTTCATGAATTTCGATGCGGCCGAACAAGCATGCGACGCGATGTGTTCCAGAAAACATCAAAAACACCCTTCGTATCATTCTGAATGATCGTAAAGTGAAATGCTCGAAACCGTGAGAATATCGAAAGGCTCAAGAGGAATTAGTTTGCATGAATATTTGGGTGTTAAAAAGTTGAACGCAAGATGCGTGCCACGTTTGCTCTTTCGCCAAAGCAATTCGCGGGCTCGAACGAGCATCAAAAATATGACGAATTGGGCCACGGATTCGCTAGATCTAGCCCCCAGCGACTATTAGCTGTTTTCGAACCGGAAGAGATGGCTCCAGGTAAAGAAATTTTCATCGAATGACCATCGAATTCCATATCAAATTATTGGAAGACCATTGGGATAAGCATATCGCCCTAAAAGGGGACTATGTTTAGGGAGAAAATTAATTTTGTTAAACAAAATTGTATTTACCTCTTCACCTGACGAACTTATTATTAAGCCTTAAACTCAGTTGTTTAACCAAATATTTCACAAAACAAAAAGTTCTTATTAAGTTGCTAAGCATTTTTTAATCACGCACTTAAATTTTCAGTTACTCTCAAAAAAACCCCCATTTTTCATATTAAATATTACCCTCAACTACGTAAGCGCATATTTTTCATTCCGAAATTAGCATCAATACTACACAAATAATGAATTGTCAGAATAAAATGAATTCGTTGACTCCTGCATAATAAATAAAAAAATCTCTGCTCTTTCGGATGCCAGTTTGGCAAATAAACAAAAATGTGGTCATGACAATAGCTTGTAATTTTTATTGTTCGAGAAAATACAATACAATGTTACGAATGGACAAGACTAGGTGGTGCTCATATTTTTACTCAGAAAATTTGAACTGACGACAAGTAAATAATAAATGAATGAAAAATTGTTATAGTAGAGTGGCGCACAATATTGAGGATGCTGTTTTAAACTTTCAAAGGATAAAATAGGGACTTTTCAAAAAATCTCCATATGGCTATGGTTATATGCAGGTAGTCGAATCAGACATTGTGAAATACCCGCTCAATATCTAAAACAAAAAGTCTTTAGCGGCAAAGCAGGTCGGGTACGCCAGTATAACCTAATTTTGAAACCTTGGACGACGTTAATTGGTTAAAAAAAAAAAACAAAAAGAAATTAAATCATATGACGTACTACTCTCATTTTCCAACATTTTTATTCTTTAATTATTTCTTTATCTGATTAAATTTTTTATACCAGATTTGAAAGATTTGTAAAATATTAATTTAAAAAAATATTACATATTTTAATTTGTTTTAAATTACCGTTATGGGAGAGGTTAGCGCGGCTTTAGTGTGATTTCTATACTTTTCAAAATTGTGCTTTCTTATTAGAAATGCAAAGTGTACGTATTGTGGTAGAATTTTGCAGAGCAGTTTCGTAGGTATACCTACCTATTTGCTCTATGGTGTGCGGTACCGTAGCCATTCCCAGCATTTATGGTTTAATATATTCCATTCTCAAAACAAAAACATTTTCTATTAAATTTAAACAAATTATCTTGTATAGTCAATATTATTTTTTTTGATTTTTGTTTTTTTACCGTTATATGAGAGTTGGGCATGGATGTTTTACGATTTGTACAATTCAAAATTTTCGAAATTTTGCTTATTGACTTGAAATTGGGGCAATTGGGGCACCAAATTTGGTGGCATAGTTTTTGAGACTCGAAAGTGGGCGGTGCCACACTTACTTCTTTGCTTGTGCCATCTCATTCTGGTTATTAAATTTCCGGACGTGCTCTTTAAATTTCACGTTTTCTTGATTTTCAAAAATTACCGTTAAATGATATTGACACATCCATTTTGAAATTTTTTTGATTCGGTGTATTCATATTAAATTGGAGCGAATTATCTTTAATACTGACTAAAATATCGGTTTTTTCTTCATTTTTGAAAATTATTGACCGTTGCTTTTGTTTGATTTTAACAATTTTCGAAATTTGTCTCATTGACTTGCAATGCCATGTGTGTACCACATTTGGTAGACTTTGGAGTAAGCAATTTCGGAGGCATAAAGATATAAAGATAGGACACGCCCTTACCCAATCCTATGTATGAAATTTAAACAAATCATCTGCCGGCCGCCGTAGCCGTGTGTGTAGCGCGTGTGCGCTTCATTCGGTGGGTCCCGGGTTCGAATCCTGGCCGGGGCAAGTACGATCAAAAACTATAGAAAAGTTTTTTCCAATAGCGGTCGCCCCTCGGCAGGCAATGGCAAATCTCCGAGTGAATTTCTGCCATGACAAAAATCTTCTCACCAAAAATATTTCGCCGTTCGGAGTCGGCGTACAACTGTAGGCCCCTCAATTTGTGTTACAGCATCAAGACGCACACCACAAGTTTTAGGAGAAGTTCGGCCAAGATCACTTAAGCGGTTATGGCGCCAATCTGGAGAATTTAAAAGTCTGACGTTAGAAATTTACCATTTTCCATGGAATGTACGTGATACATTTTGAGACACAATTTTATAACTCAAAAATTAAAATATGTACATATGTACATACATAACTTGAAAACTTAAATCACGATAAAAATTTAAGAGTACGAAGCTTTTATTTCCGCATTCGTTTCGTTACATCGTCGTGATAGTAGTCGTCCGAATGGGAGGTAGACTGTTGTGACCCGCAGCAAAGTGCACTCGCTGTAAATATAATATTTTTTTGTATGTATGCATGCACGTAGTTATTTATGACCACGTTTATACGTTTAAGATATGTAAGCAAACGTAAGAGGTGATATTGTGGAAATGTTAGCGGTAAATGTGGCATTGCCATGGAAATATGTCAAGTGTAGTATGGCTCTTACTCAAAGATACAATGTATGTATGTATTTAAGTGCATATGTGTGTGTGTGTGTGTGTGTGTGTGTGTGTATGTATGTGTATAGATAAGAGTATTTATAGACGAGGACATATACAATAAATGATGAAAACAACCATGATGTAAATAATGCAACTTTTTGCGCAGAGACAACAAAAGTATGACAGATCAACTGACGTTATACTCAAGGATATATTTTTAATTTTTCTTTTTCATCATTCTCTTTCCACATAAACTTCTTAGCCGCCTACGATGTGTGCGCTCGTTTTGTCAACTTTGTAATTTCTTGGTATTTAATATAAGTGCGTGTGGCAGGATATTTTTGTGTGTGTGATATCACCAAGCCACATATCAAACCCAAGAGACATACTTAGCTACACAAGATTATGCGAAAATGTATGAGTAGATTTTAAAGCAAGCGAGTCGTCAAAGATTCATCAGTGCATTTGATTTTACACAGACATATACTGACTTAGCCGAGCGTTGAGAACGCTATTTTATTTACAAGTAAATTTATTTAAATATTTTACGTTTTAGTGAATATCCGTTAAAAAAACACTCGTGCACCTAAGTGCGCGAGGCAGAAATAAAACTTCTGTGCCAATTCTACAGAGAGATATACATAAGTTAAAATAATAGTAAAAGTTAGTACAAAAATGTGTAGTGATTAGTAGTAGTAAAATTAGTAAAAATGGTAGTAGAAATTAGTAAACATAATAGCCATAATTAGTAAAAAATAGTAGTAGAAATTAGTAAAAATAGTAGTAGAAATTAATAAAAAATAGTAGTAGCAGTATGTAGTTATAGAGTTAATAGTAGTAGAAGTTGTAGCAGTAGTAGTTGTTGTAGTGGTGAACCAGTCCCGAACTGCGAAAAGCCCTGAAATGGTCCCAAAATATATAGCCCGAAAATATAGTGAGTGTCATGCTATAACTACGTGAATGACTTGCGTGACGCGATGTCCAAAATCACTGCCGCTAAAGAAGTTTTATTTCATAATAAAAAAAAAACTTATTTAAAGAACAAATATTTTGCTACGAATTAAATTTTGTTGTACTCAGTTTAACAAGCAGCCACTAAAATCAAGAAGAACCTTAGCTTAAGCCCCTAGTGCGAATGTCGACTGTCAGTCGATAACGGACTATAAGGCGACTATAAGGCGATTGTCGATTATCGATAATATTGTGAGTGTCGATTTCTCGTTCAATGCGCGACGATCGATCAGCATTACGTTCACTATACGCAAATTTTTGTCAAAATAAGGTCTTAAGAAGTATTGCTAATGATCCTTGGTATGTCACCAATTACTCCATTCACCAAGACCTTAAAATTCCATTTGTCAAAGAAGAAATCGGCAGATTAACTCAGAGCTATCTCCAAAGATTAAGATATCACGATAATGAATTAGCTTCGAATCTACTCAATGATAGCGAAACAGTCAGAAGACTAAAAAGATGTCACGTCTTAGATATACCGACTAGATTTAACACACGGTAACAATGAAATATTGTATTAAGAAATAATTTTAGTTATGCTTGTATAATAGATAGTCTCACTGGAGATTACCTATTCCCGCTATTTTACTTTTAAGTGTTCGAAAATTCGCTTATTGTCCAATAGACAGATTGCAAATAAAAATATTATAAAAAAAAAAAAAAAATAAAGAAAATGCAAAGTTGGAAGTAGAAGCTTGAAAGCGTGTCTACTTTTCGAAACCTTGATTACGTGTATGCTAATTTTATATCAAAAAAATGTAGCGAGAGTTTTAACGATTCTATAGAACCGGATTTTATGAGTACCTTTTTCATTGGATAATTCCAGATTCACTTCTTTGAATCTAGAAATTTACTTGACTTTCAGTCAAGTTTTCAACGCCAACTGCGTCGCAGCCCTAGAATTATCATTAACGTAACTAATATCTCCAATTTTAAAAATTGAAACCCACATTCTGAAATTTAATGAAAAAGTTGTTTCATAACAGTTATTAGATGATAAATATTTTTTGTATCGCCGATAAGAATTCTACGTTTATTTTTTACGTTCATTGATAACTGATATCTTTCACATTGAATAATAACTATTGTTTTTTTTTTATCAATCAAAGTTATTTCCCAAAGTTTTTTTTTGCATCGACCGATAACTTTTATTCAGGATAAATATTTTATCCGTTGCAAATAAGAGTTAATTTTCCAACATTTATTTTTGCGTTTTTTGACAAGAGTTATCTTTACCCTTAACTGCTTTTTTATCCTCTTCAACTTTGCTTTCATTTGCATCATCTTTATAATCTTCTCGTGAGAAACGTTGGTATCGGCAAATTTTCTACGTAAACAGAAACGACATTTGTAACTTTGTCAGAAAAGCGAAGAAGGCAAAAGGGATGCTACAATAAATTATAATTTACCTAGTTTTTTTTTGGTATGCAATTGAAGTCTCTTCAAAAAACGTAGATAACAAATAAGTTGCATCTCTCCCACCGTTCCTCTAACAGAAAATCTTATCTACCCAGAATCAATTAGATTTTTCCTAATTGGTATTATAATCTGATTCGACCCAATTAGTTTCTGGTGTGGTGAAATAAGACAACATTTCGTGCCATCAGCTGGCGCACGAAGAGCTTGAAAAGGGGAGAGTTGGCGAACTTTTGGTGTTGCTGTGGCGTCAGCGTTGGGTATGTGGGTAAGTTCGTATAATTGTTTGCGTTAAACTTAATTGTCAAAGAGAAACTGTCACATAAAGCAGGGTAAGCCTTTTATGTACTCGTAGCAAAGGCTTTATTAAGTCTGCATTCAGATTTAATGAAAGCGACATTGCACTCGGCCATTGATTGCGAAAAGTTGCCTGACTTATTATATTTGTTTTAAGATTTGCATTTGCATCCGTTTACACCAATTCAAACACAAAATGTATGACCCTGATGCGAAAAAAGTTCCTTATTCAAATAAATTTCATTTATGAAAGATGTCTGGTTTGATGTAGACGTACGACTGCAAGCAATACTTTTTTTTGAATAGGAGGATATATTAATTTTCATGCTACATATGTGAAATTTGAACAAAAACCAAGACATTTCAAACTATTGTCAGTCTAAAATCATCTGTTTGACCAAGATGTAATACAATTGCGCCAAGGTCGCAACCATGACCCAGCGTGGCGCACTAATACCACGAAAAAGTGTGAGGTTTCTTGGCCAAGCCGAACCGATCTTTTGTGACCGCACATGTCCGAGACCGAAGCTCGATCGTTCTCTAGTTTTAGCTTACATGGCAGTGACTGCGGGTCATTATTTTTGGTTGCTTTTATATTTAAAGTAGTGGTTTTGCAGGTAAAGAAAAATGCTCAGAATAATATATTTAATTAAGGCTTCAAATTACCGTACATATTTTTCTTGGAAGGGGCTATGGAGGATGTAGCCCGGCCTTTGACAATCGGTATATTGCTCAAAACATTTGAAATTATTACTTCCGAAATAACTTGTCCATCAACTTTGTGCTCAGTATGATATTCAATGAAATTGTATTTGTTACGTATTTCACTATTAACTGTTATTTATGGTTTATATATGAAGAATCGGATACCGAACGACAGTAGCTGTAAATAGCACGCGATGCCTTTGAACCTAATCAGAGTTTAATAATAAGCCCAACGGTTACCCTCTTTCCCGCCCAACCGACACGAGGGGCACAGTCCACATGACGTACGGCTCTTTTTTTTTTGTCCTTTTTTGTTTTTTTTTTTTTATAATTTTTTTTTGTGCCGAGTTGTTAAAAGGAAAAAGTTTGTTAAGCGTCGAGATCCAAAACTGCTCAGCTACAGAAAAAAAAACTTCATCAGCTGAATCAAATATATATTATACCGCCGTTAATCATTTATTGAGAAAGGACAGTACAGCTCTTTTTATGGTGAAAAGTGAGTCCGAAATATCAAAAGTGCTGGAAAGACAGTTGAAATCTTGACATAAACATGGAAAGGTTCATTTAATTCATAATTGGTTTTACACTGTTTTAAGTAAAGTTTAAAGGTTAAAGGTTTAAAGTGTCTCGAAATCCCAGAAGGAACATTAAGTTTAACTTCGGCAATAAGAAATGTGCTTGCGATAGACCCTGTGAGTAGTTTAGTAATGAATATTATGAATAGCATTTCTCTAAGGCTGGAAAGAGTAGGAAGATTTATTAGCTTCAAACGATCAGTATAATGAGGAAGATTAAGCCGAGAATCCCATCTAAACTTACTATAAAATTAACTCCTTGGTTGTTTGAGTTATTAAACTCTGCCTACTATGTTTGGCAAGACTGTTTTGTGAATCACACTGTACTTTTACAGAGAAGCAGACATTATTTGGAAATTTTTTATACATATTTTTGACCTATAAATCTTTCCTCCTTAACCAAATATAGTGTGATTTATCGCTTGGGTTTATTAGTTCCTTGCCTAACATTATCTGAAACGAGGTATCAGATAGGGTGTCTTTCTTTCGTGCGACTTGTTATAAAAGATAATTCGAGCTGCAAAGTTGAACCGTTCAGACACCTTGTTTTATAAGAGCGTGCAACTTCTGGCGTATGCTGATGATATCGATGACATCGGCGCCGTTACTTCTGCCTTTTCCAAACTGGATGAAGAAGCGAAACGTCTGGGTCTGGAAGTGAAGGAGGGCAAAACGATATACCTCCTGTCATCAAATAAACTGTAAGCGCACTCGCTTCTTTGCTTCCGCATCACTGCTGACAGTTACAATTTCGAAAAAGTGGAGGACTTCGTTTATCTTGAAACCAGCATTAACACCAACAACAATATCAGCCTCAAAATCCAATGAAAATGAGCAATAAAACCCATCATATCCGTGCTATTTTATGGCGCAGAAGCATAGACACTGTCAACATCACATAAGATAATTCGATCAAAAATTACCCTTGTAGTCTTCGAGAGAAAGATTTTACGATGGGTTTTGTGCGACGGCGATTACCGCAGACTACTGAACGATGAGTTGTATGAGCTTTATAACAACAGTGACATAGTTCAGCGAATTAAGATTCAGCATCTACGTTGGCTAGACCATGCTCTACGTATGGAAGAAAACGCTCTACACCTGAAATTATTCAATGCGGTACCAGCTGGTGGGGGCAGAGGAAAGACCAAGTGGGGAAGGACTTGGTTTCACTTTGTGTCCGTAACTGGCGCCAGTTAGCAAAGCAGAGAAGCAACTGAAGTCGGCCAAAATCACTTAGGCGGCTATGGCGCTAATTAAGAAGAAAAAGAAGATGAAAATCTTAAAACGGCAACCCTGCTTCGAAAGCTCGACTAATCGGTTATGTCAAGAGATTTAATTTTTCAGATTTATGGTCTACGCATCTTGTAGAAATTTTAGCCGAAGCGTAAAGTTCGAATTTTTTCATTTCAACAAACAGCTATAAATGCATCGCAAAATATGCTATCAACTTTTTTATATGCGCATTTAAAAACAAAGCTAAAAATTGTTGATTATACTAAGTTGATTGGCTCATGAATTGAAATCAGCACTTTAAACAGTTAGCTAAAGTTACTATTCATATGGTGAAATTAGGACGCTTCGACAATTTGATAATTTTTGAGACATACATATTACGCCCACTCCCAAAACACCGCAATTTCACATTTTAAAATGTAAAATATGTAAGCCCCAAGCTTTTCAGTAACGCCAAATATATTTACAAATGCTTTTGAATTGATTTTCACTGAATGGCTGTCTCCTACCCCCCACACTGGTTGGCTACCCGGTCCCCACATTAACTGCTGCTTGATGGCAAATTTGGTTAGTTGGCCCACTTTAAGTGTTCGCCCCATCGCTCATATAAATGGCTAGTTAACTAGTGTACTTTAAGTAAATATGTCTGTTTCTCTATGTATTTGTTGCTCCTTTGAGTCGAGCTTTTGAAAAATCATGCAAATTGATTTATATTGGCAAATAAGTTAGATTGAAAATAAATAAAGACATCACAAAAAAAAAGGGGTGCTAGTGAAAAAAGTGAATCGATAGTGAAATAGAGAGAGCAAAAATTTATTCGCAATGAATGTAAACCATAAAGATGGTGCAATGTGAAAAGGAAGGTACTAGATAGGTGAATAGAACGAACGAGATACTTTCTGCAACCGCTGGCACAGGGCAAAAAACAAATCACTCACTGTACTATGTACGTATGTACAATTGGGGTATTTTTGGTATAATGGAATATTGTAAATAAGTTAAAAAACAAATTAATCAAATGAACTTAAGTTAAGTGGTTTTACGAAAGAGATGCTGCATTGATTGATTACATAATGAAAGAGTTAATGAATGGAAAATGTGTAATTAAATTAATTTAATGGCAATGCCATTATCTGTAAATTAATGTTAATATTAACTTGTGAAATTGATATTTGAAGTTTTTGGCTGTGATAATACTGAAACTTAAAAACAAAATACAAATAGGATAAATAAAGTCAGAAATTTAAAAGTTCAACGATTAAAATTGTTAATTTTGGTTAAAATTAAAAAAATTAAAGTCTTTATATTTTAGTTGCACAAACGTAGGCCATTTAAATTTCGTTCCTCGTTTTATTTTTTAATACTACTACTAATATTATAAATGTGACAGTTTGTGAGTGAGTGAGTGAAACGGCTGCATGGGTATAGGATTAAAGAGACTAGCCAATTAAATAGATAAATTAAATCACACATTGCGACTAGATGGATTTGGATAACATTTGGGGCATACATATATACTCCGTTATTTGGGTTATTATAGAAGCAATTATCTAACGGGAATTGGCAATAGGTGGCACCTATATAAAACATAATGAAAATTATAACAGGTTTAAAGAAATATGGAAATACGGCTCTCAAATGATGGAGGTTTAAGTAAGGTTTATTTCGAAAATATTTTGGAGAAGCGTTGCCAGCTGATTAAATTAAATTCAATTATTAGTTAAATAAAATACTACGGCATTGGGTGCAAAAGAAATAAGAAAACTTAATCATGAAAATGTGTTTAAATGGAGTTGCCACCTGTTTAAAAATATTCATTAAAAATATTTTCCATTTTTTATGCTTTATGAGTTCTGCTACGTTCAGATATAAACAAAAAGCAATCGGTATGCAATTTGACACTTCTGTCTAGAAATAAATTCTACTTGTAAAAAAGACCACAAAAAAATTATAATTTATAATAATTATTGTTAATTACTAAAATCTCTTTGATAATTTTTTTTATTTAGCGGAAAATTTAAATTGCGAAAAAAATAAAAAAATTAAGTCATAATAATTGTTGTTTACGGGTTCAAAATCTATAGCTAGCCATATGTTACAGCGGGAAATGTGGTTCTCAAAGGAAACTTTAAATGAACTAAGATTGACTTAGATGGAATTTATCCAACAGCAAGCATATTTTATATATAAATTTCCACCAGTAAGTAAGAATTGTAAGAGTTGCCTTAAGGCGCGATTTTTTTTCCGGAATTATAAAATGAATTATGTTTCAAAGCTTCCCTAAAATATTTCGGCAAATAACTACCAGGGGCCTAAAATAATCACTATTTTGTTTTTTTTTTTTCGGAAAAAAAAATTTCAAAATTCGTTCAAAACAAACTTCGAATAAAGCCATTTAATCCATATGCCATATGCTATACAAATCCTTTTTTTTTTTAAATTTGACTTTCGATATTTAGTGTTTTTAATTTTTTCGATCAAAAATAGCCGTTGTTCTGCGATCTAAATTTTTCCGATAAATTTCATGAGATTTATTCGATCACATTTTATCGATATTTTGGGATTTTTGTTTTTTTTACCATAAAACATTAAACGTATCGACGTCAAATTGGTTTGATTTAATTATGATCGAAAAAATAAAAATTACAAATTTTTTACCAAATTTGATCGAACAAATGAAAGTTTAAACATAACGATTAAGCCATATATTTTTGTAAAAAAAAATTTTTAAATATCTCAAAAACTGGAAAATTTTATAAATTGTTTTTAAAAAATTTTTTGAAACATTACCTCAGATGATAAAAAAAGTTTAACCTTATAAATATTTAAACAGTTTTTCAACATAACTAATAGCGAGATTTTCGATGCTATATTCAATTCTGGCCAGCTCACGTAATTAGCCGCATAAATTATCTTAATTTATATCGTATTCTTAATTTCTGAGCAGAGTACACTGAATTTAAGTAATTTCGCCTTGTACAATCTGTCAATAAATTAAGAAGAATTGTGGTGATTTATTATAAATCAAGAACAATTCAGTATCGCCTTTGAATTTACCGGCAAAAATCGAAAAACGTATTCTCCCATAAGCATTTGATGTCAAAAATTTGCACTTCGCTCAACTCTTCCTTGATTTTTAACGCTTTTAGAACCTTTAATTCGTGGTCGAAAATTCAATAGATTTAATATCATAATAAAATTCAATTATAAACAAAATATGCAAAATCTTTCAATTTCTACTTGCTTTTGATCAAATGACTAAACAACCCTGTGGCTACCGAGCTGTCAAACCAAATTAGGATTAGCAAGTATGAACGCACTTAATTGAAGAAATTAAGTAATGCAATTAAGTAGCTTATGATATAATGTGAACATAGCTTAAGTTTTAGTATATTTGCTTAAAATAAAGTTTTATAATTCTAATGAAAAAAATGAGTGTATAGTGGCGTGAAATATTGGAAAGATGAGTAATAAATTTCCAGTATGGGTCGATAACAGCAGAGCGATTTTTAGTATATCATTTTTACTAGCTTTTTGCCGATCAATACGCATACTCAATTTTTCGTTCCTTTATTTTGTAGTCATTGTGTACCGAAAAACACTTGGCTATCATCGCATTCGTTAAATAAGTTTATTTGATTTTTTCTTGCTATTGGAAGATAAATAGCATACCAACAATTAAAAAAAAAATCCATCCTTTCTTTGCATTTGAACTTCAAACTGCAAAAATCGACAGTAATGTACTTGTATAAATTTGCTTTAGAATTGTTTTTCATTTTATTTCAATGCCATGCAATCAAATGAGTGATCGAAAGACCTGTATGCTGATTTATTAATGAACAGCCACCCAACAAAAAAGAAGGTCTTCAATTCCAAGTGTTTTTATGTAGTACATTCCAAAGAGTCTGATTCCATACTCCAACATAATAAGTATGACTCTACAAGCATGTCTACATATGTAGTACGTCCATTTAATCGAGTTCGTTTTCATTTTGTAGCACTTTTTCTCCCATTTATCCACGCGTTCAAGGCAACTGACCGCCTAAAGGCGTATATTTCCGGTCAACGCCAGTACTGAGTTGCACATACAATATATATATACATATCTACATATGTACATTCAGTACATGCACACACACTCTTACACAAATCGAATGAAAAACTCTCAGCCATTGACTGAGGAAATATATGAGTTTTTACCATAGCAAGTACAATGTACTATGTCGAATACGAAAGTAAAATCAAGAAAATTCACTGCCAGTGCACTGCATTTTGGTGTAGTTGTAGAAACTTGTGTTAATAGAAAAAGAGAAATATTTCCCACCGCTCTACGTCTACATGAAATAACTGAAAGAAGTCCATTCAAGGCTGGCCGATTACTGGCACTCAACAACCTACTGTCATAAGCCAACAGGCGTTGTGTGTTGTGTTTCATAAAAGTGTTTGATATTTGCAAAATGAAGAATATATGAAAATGGCAAATTTAAGTGTGCATTATTGTCACGAAAATGTTTTTCACAAAACTTACTTGTCTTTCAAAGTCGGCATAGCACTAATTGAGGTAAATGCTCTGACAAACTCAAAACCTTAGGAAAATCTCCATTTAATACCCGATAGAATAGCATCAAACCGTATACATCTCAAGCTAGTAAATATTTTAATCAACATTAAGGCCAAATCTAATAAAGACGTAGGTTACGCTATTACTATAGCCTAAATTACGATCAGATGTGTAACTGTTCCACCCTATACCTCCGTTTTATCAGCAAAAATCGTAGCCATTTTAGAGGATTTCCTGTATCTCTGCCATCACCAGCGGGTACCACGTTGAATACAACTTATCGTTCCATCGTCTGTGGTATTCGCCGTCGCAAAGACGTAAGGGGCATCTCATCCAAAGTAGAAAGTTTCTATGCTTCAGCGCCATATAATAGCACGGGAATGAGGCGAGACTTATATAGATTGATTTAGGTTCATCGAGAGAGGACATTACTACGTGAGGGCTTTGCCTACTCAGCCCTAGCACTTTGTGGTAAGAGAGACTCCCCGTAGGAGGCAATCAACCTTTAAATAGGAAAAAAGGTAAGTTTATTATCTACTCGGATTCACTCTCATCTGTTAACTCAATTCTGAGCCACGACACTTATTGATCAAGTGTAATCCTAAGTCCAAATTTGTTTGGGTATCGGGACATTCCGCCAAAGAACCAGCTCAAACACACTCCTACCAAAATTCTAAAACTGTAGCACTATCTTCAAACTACTTTAATTTTTTTGTAATTAAATTAGCCTAAAACCCCCCAAAATATTTTTCTGTATGGGCCACTTGAGGTATCTAGTTGGTAACTTTTAGCAAAGGCAAAGAAACGAATGGTGTACCTGGTTAGAATCGACGGAGATCGATTAGGCAGTTATAGCATTAATTAATAAGAAGAATTAAACAAATTTGCACATATACACACATAATTAAAAAATAGAAAGAATTTAACTTAAGTAATCTCTCTGACATACCTGCAGAGTAAACTAAAGCTCCTAACAACAATTTCTAGAAAAATGAATATCACTTCAGACCTTAGAAGTCAAAGTTCCCATCTGAAATTTCCCATAGTGGGTAACTACCCACCTGGAAATTCGAGCAGAGAAAAAATTGAGGGCGCATGAATTAATTTTTATTCTTGTTTATGCTGATTGTGATGACTGAATTTTTTGATCGAATCGAACTGCTCAACAAGTGTCTTCAAAAATCGTAGCTCTGCGTAGTTGATTCGTTTAGGAAAATAGAAGCTATTACCTATACTCTAGAGGCTTCCCGTGACTCTAAGTTTCAGTCAATTTTGCTAAATAGTATAAAGTATACTGAAGAATGCGAAATTGAAGAAATAATTTTTCCACATAAAATTTCCAAACGAGTAAATGTCAGCAATGTTAAAAGTCATAAATTTACATTACCTGAAGATTACTTCCGAAGAATATTACTCCTTTATAAGTACATAGATTTGACAATGAATCAGCGAAGATTAATAAACTCAAAGATGCAGTTGATAAGTTAGATCTAGAAATCCTTATGAATGATTTCATTTCTCTGAATTCTAAACGAATGGCTGTATTATCACTGTAGAAATGAAAAAGTTTCCAAATAATTATTTCCATGTATTATTTATGAGCAATAAACTTATTATACGAAGAACAATAAATTCTTTTTCCGAGTCCCGTTGATTTTTTTTATTGGTCGACGACCCCTTTCCTTCACCTGGTATACTCTTACCACTTGCAAAACTACCCACCCGGGATCAGGACATTTCGCCGCCCCTGCTAACAACTATAAATAAACAAATACAATTTTCATATAATATTTATTTCACCCACATAATTGCATAGTACTTCTTAAAATAAATAAAACTTCAAAATTAATAATAGCGTTCCTATTTTCAGAGAGCAGAGAAAGCAAACAAACAATAACAAACGTTTTCATATCGTTTAGTTTCGGCCATCCAAAATAACAGAACACAACCGATTCAAATGACTCGGAAACATTTTGTGAGCAGTAACTTTACTCTGCTAGCGCTGATAGAGAATACAGAAGGAAACAAAGGGAGACAAACGAAACATAAAATTAGTGCTCACAACATAAAACGAAACCATTCGGTGAATGAATATTAGGCTGAGGAATTTTTCGGGATTTTGTGTATCGTGTTTTGTTTGGGTTTTGCTTATGATGATTTTTACAGTAAACGAAACTAAGAAAGTATGCAGAGAAGCAATCAATTTGTTTAGTTTGTACTCATCTACTATTGAAATGTTTCGTGAATTGTTAGAGCCAGGGAGGAGTAAGACAAAAAGAGCACAAACTTTTCGTATTTCTCGTTGAAAAAAGTCATGCACTTTTTGTTAATGGTTTTTTTTTTATATTTTGGAGTTGTGATATAGAATGCCATCTAGAGTCGTACCCTTAAACTTTAAAAAGTCTACAAATTCAAGCTGTCATAGATAGCGTTTTCAGAAAATCGTTTACATTTGGGACGAAGATTAATTCAATCAGTTTTCTAACAGCAGATCTCACTTACAGAAAACGCTGAAAGTGAATGAAATAAGAATAGTGTTATATAGGAACCTTAGAAATTCGAATGAGAATTTTTATATCTGTCATAAGCTCATTAAATAGTTTCGTAAAGATTTTTCTTTTTTCTGTGATGCATTCACAGGTACACATTCAAATCTATGTCTCTCTAAATCTCTCTGTCCTCTTTAAGTTAAAAAATAAAACTGTTGTCTGATCGAAAAAATTATTTAACGCATCACTACTCGAGTTCAAATTGTAGTTACGTGACTCACAACGAAAACCCATTTCAATGTCGAATTTAATTTTAACAGATGAATGCAAAATAGAAATTTCCGTAAGCAAATCGAAAACATGTCTACCCCTTGAAAAGCACAAAAGGAAAAAGACTATGGAGATATCAAAAGGAAACAGAAAATGTCATATAAACGCACACATAACGTTTTGTATGTGAAATGTACATAGCTGACTCCTTTGCCATAAACGACGCGTGCTCACATCCTGTGGTAGACACAAAACTACCTGTGTAGGCAGAGGTGAACTTATGTAATATATATATGTATATATTTATTGTAGTATAAACCGAACAATGTATGAGCATCTAACATCTCAACAGTTGTACGTGCTTTTTGGCGCAACAGGCAAACCTCATTGACTCTTGTGGCTTTTGGTATGAAACTAAACAAATAAATGTGTACATATGTAGGAGTATTTTTAGGCATGTAGCTTTTTGCTTTGCCAACTGTACAGGTTTATTGAGTGTCGAAACGTGTCTTAATTTTCTTTCCATTTTATATGGAAATAATACAGCACTTTCACTTTATTTATCTACGAATTCATTATGTAGATTTCATTTGTACTTCTATGCTTATTTAAATATTGGAAATATAACTCGATATTTAATCAATGAAACATTAAGTATGTAGTAAGTACAGTTCTGTTCGTTTTCTAGTGCTAACTTGACTACCTCACTTACGATTTCGGCAAATGAATTGTAATCGGAACTGAAATATAAAGCAATAATTCTAGTTGACAAATATTTGATAAATGAGTGCCACATAGTTAAACGGTGTTTTTTAGATTAATTTTGAGTCGCTGAATATGAAAATGGGTTCTATTTCTTTTTCCAAACAAGCATTTTCGAGATAGGGGCAAAACCCCTGGTTTCGAGTTCCTATGGCAGCTATTGCCACAAAACCTCAGAATAGGAAATAAAATTGACCTTCTAACACTAATATACCTTGGTGTAGATCGGAATAATAGTTTTTGAGTTATAGGCGTTTAAATGCAAAGTATAAGGCCATTTTCGAATAAATTGGTCAGAAAATGTAAAAGTTATACAAATTAAGTAAAAGCCGCAATTTAAGTTTTTACTTAATTCAGCATTTCAGTTGAAAATCTGCCAAAAGATTTTCATTTCACGGTGCGACAGTCAAAATGGCCTTACTTACTTCATACTTAATTGGCGCTATAACCACTTAAGCGATTTTGGCCGAACTTCTCCAACAATTTGTGGTGTGCGTCAATTTGTAGTGTGCGTCTTGATGTTGTGACACAAATCGAGGGGCCTACAATTTTACGCCGACTTCGAACGGCGAATGTTTGTTTGAGAGAAGTTTTGTTCATGACAGAAATACACTTGGAGATTTGCCATTGCCTGCCGAGAAAAACTTTTCTATAATTGTGGATTTGAACCCGGGGCCTACCGAATGCAGCGCGCACACGCTACACACTCGGTTACGGCGGCCATATTCATAAGCTTCAATTAACCATAGTTGATTATTTTTATGTTCAAGAGAAAGCAAACACCAGCATCTGAAGTGGAAGCACCGCAAATTCAAACAAATGTTAAACTTAATTAACGGCTCTCGTTTATGACTACACTAAGTTGGGAATTTCACCTAATCGCTTAAGTTGAAATGAAAGCCAATTGTGAAGTAGCACAATTGTTATGATTTTGTCTGATTTTAAAAAATATGTTAAATTTCCGATTAACCAAAAAAACTAAAATGAAGCAGAAGGGTTTATTTATTTACTTTCCCATTAGCTTAGTCGCCAGGATTTTTTTCAGATTATAGATGACAGTGGTGATATGTACATACATAGATGTCTGAATGTATGCTAATGTTTTCAACAACTTTGATGTAGCCGTCTGCTAAATATATGGAATTAAAAAGTTTACCTAAAAAATTTTTACAAATTTTCAAAATTTTAATTTTTTTTAAAAGTAGCAACTAACTGATACAAAAGGAATTATTATAAAAAAATCCTGCAAGATTTAATGGCAGCTTGAAGTTGATGCATGAATCATAAATTTGAAAAAAAAAATATGAAAAAGGATAAAATTTGAGATTTTTTCACAATCAGTGTTGGCAAAACTTTTTGAAAAATAAATAAAAAGGCTGAAAAAAGCTAAATCAAAATTTGTTCAAGGCTAAACAAATAAATCAAAAATTCAAACATTTTATTTCTATGACGATTTCATAACAAATTTTATACGGGTTTTTGTATGGGCTTTATAAGCTTCAGAAATGCAATAATTTCATTTTAAGGTACGAGGTAGTTTATTAATATACAAAAAAATTAATTTATATATTTATATATCACGTTTTTATATCTTCATCATCGGAGACATTTGAGTACCCAAATACTACCCAGACCTATTAATAAAAAATAGTGGTAGTAATGGGTAGCAGCATAGTGGAAGGGATTAGTAAAATTAGTGATAGAAATTAGTACTAGCATTAGTAAAACTCGTAGTAGAAATTAGTAAAGCGCTTCTGACGCGACGTTTGTTACGCGATCACTGCCGCCAAAGAAGTTTTACTTCAAAAAGAAAACTATAAAGAGTAGCAAAAGGATTTCCACCAAGCGCGTTTTTATATTTCGTACTTCTCGCTGTAGATAAAAGATTTTTCCACTGATATAATTTTGATTTATTCCATTACATTTCGATGGCGTGTATTTCTTAGGTATCGAATTTAAACGTTTAAAAAAAAAGGTAAAAAAGGAGGAAAAAAGCAAAAATGGCAACACTGAACACCATTGCTTGTTTCGTAGTCGGACAGCAGTCAAAATCCTAGAGAAATCGTAGCATCAAAACAATAAATCTTAGCAAAAGAAATAAATTTACTCAATTTTCGTTAATTTTTTATAATACTTTAATTCGTAATATAAATCAAATTTGCAAACTTTGTATAAAATCTAAAAAAAATGTTGGAAACTTTCATAGAAATTTCAAATTTTTTTAACCGAATCTTCGAAAAAATGTTAGGTACGTTAATTTACACTTAATAATAAGTAAATCTTTAAATTTATTTTTTTTTTATTTTTTTGTTTTTCCAACTTAACGACGTATGTATGTAGATACGAATTTTTATCGAGCCGCTTCCCTACGCCTTATGGGTAAATATTTTAGTTTTCTTAGCAAAAGAGTTACAATATTTTGACTTACATCTCGGAGACTAGCAAACAAAATAACCAAAAAAATAGAAAACATAGGTCAAATATTTTTGGAAAGCGTGTTATTTAATACGCATGCTCTATATGTACATATATTAACTATAGACACTCTTTGCATGCATTTTAAAATTTGACCCACATTTTGACCTATGTATCCGTTATCTCAGAAAATATACGAAGCAAAAACAAAAAGTTGAAAGCATGGGTGAAATTTTGCTTAAAAGCCTTTAATTTGACAATTATTTTATATATGTTGAAAAATATCGAGCCAGCTCCATATTTTGACCTATATTTTGTAAAATATACAAGGCAACCACAGAACAGAAAACACTGGTCAAATATTTTTGAAAAAACTTTAATTTGATATCTATGTTACACACATTTGCAATATTTTTTACATTTTCAAAACAATTTGATGCATTGCAAAAATAGGGTCTGAGCCCATATTTTGGCCAATGGAAACTACTTTCTTCTTAGTGAGGCCTAAAGTATGAATGCAATGTTTTCCTTAAATTTCAAACTGGTAGGTCTTGAGCTGGACGATACCTAATCAGTCAATCAGGACAAAAGCAATTTCCTTCGCTATAAATATTTAATAGGGTAATCAGTTTTCATATCTACGTTCTCAAAATATTCTTTCCTTTGATTATCACTTTCAAATACAGACAATTTACAATTTCATTTATAAAACTGATAGACGTTGTAAAATATTCAAAAGTATTATAGACCTTTACGATAAGACATCATTACCTTAGTCTGCAGTGAGTTTCAGTAACTAAGGCACCGCCATTTCACATACTACAAAATTTCCTTCATTTTTACATCCATTTGTGACAAGTTCTTACCTGAAAAAAAAAAAAAAATAAATTTCATTATTTGAATGCAAACTTTAATGTGTAAGCGAGTTAAATATCTTCAGTAAACATATTTATATTGTTTGTATAACCAAGCCTAAAAATTAGTACATTATATTCCCAGCAAAATTATTTCTTCAAATAAAGTTAGCAAATACAATGGGGACTTTAGCGAAAGAATTTCAATAATAATCTTTCAGACGCATTCAAGTGACTTTCCACCATCTAAATAGTAAAAAATACGCCAACCCTTGCTGATAAAAAATCAAAAACAGCAATTTCCTTTGATGTGTAAATTGAATTTCACCCAGATGCAAATTTTACATAAATGGTAAGGTTGAATGAACTCAGCACAAAGTTATCCGCTGCCTGTAGTACCTCGAACGGCTTTTTCCTAACGAAACTGCTACTCGTATCAATTGCGAACTGTTAAAAAAGAAAAATCGCGGCGTTGGCATTTCTTCCATAAAGTGTGGCTGAAAGAAGAAATAACGAAAGCCAGACACACATCAAAATGATTTAGATTGAAAAAATGTTCGAAATAACCCTATTAAAATGTGGAGATGATTTTGTATTAACATATTGCAGTACATCCTGTGTATAACAGGCGGTGACTGCGTAGAAAGTTTGACACTAAGTTCTTAC
Source organism: Anomoia purmunda (assembly GCA_951828415.1). NCBI lineage: Eukaryota > Metazoa > Arthropoda > Insecta > Diptera > Tephritidae > Anomoia > Anomoia purmunda. The sequence goes on from OX639994.1 coordinate 127,152,091, forward strand.
GTGTGTCGGGCTTCTTTGACCCAAACGCATTTATATATATGTACTGTCTGTGCCCCCTGCGCCTTCAACGCTTGTGTTTTTTATACAACTGTAGTCAAACTTACTTGTTCTAAACTAGCTTAGTACCAGTTTATTGAGCAACCCAACTAGTTCATCCTCTATCTTTTTTCAATCTAAGAAACTAGTGTTTTTGACATGGCGTATACTAATAGTCTTATAAAATATCAATTGCCAGAAAATCAGCCTCTCTATCATGTATTACATATATTAGCTTACAAACGAGTTCGGAATTAGAATTCATATCGAACTCATAGCGAAGAAAATGGATGGTTTTGTTAGCTCCGCAGGGTGTGAATGAAGTGTAACACAGCACACAGGAGACCTAGTGTGCTTAGCCACTCCCACATCAAGCTCGTTGTGAGCGATGATGAATCGCATCCTTCAAGAGGTGACCCTTTTTCTACCTTTCCCCCGAACACTATGAATCTAGACTAGGAGAGTGCCGAGCCTACCCTCCCCGTCTAATCCAGGGTGTAACGGTGGGCTTGCTGCGGCTTGGGGGTCTGCCGTGGTCGACCGTTTTCTTCCCCTTTTCCCAAAAGATCTCGTCTCAGTAGATGTAAAAAAAACCAGATATGGTAAGTGTATGAATAACAAAAACCAAGCCTCGGAACCCTGCACGGGTTGTGCCGCCGTTGGACACGGCGATGTCAGGTCCAAATATTCGGGAACCGCAGCGACGGTGCCGAAAGGGTCTACACAAGGGCAGTGGCTAGGATATTGGCTGAGCCCCTAGTGGGAAAGTCACTTATGGTGTACAAGCTGCGGACGGCCCCTCTCTCCAAATCCACTCCGGGTATACTCAGCCGCCAAAATCGGAGGAGAATCTTGTTTATATGAATACCCTTATTATTTATTTTCTTTGATATTTGAGCTACACGAGCGGCGTTATAATTTAAACCATGTTCACATTATAACACAAATTACTTATTTTTATTTAAATTGCACCGCATAAACCAAGTGCGCTCACACGTGCCATTCTTGATTTAATTTGGCAGCTCTGTATATCCACAGGGTTGCTTAGTTCTTGGATCAATTTGATAGATTGTGTATGTTTTTAATATACTTATTTTAAGTTTATTGTGATAATACAATTTTGTTTTAATCTACGAAGGAAAACTTCTAAATAAAATTTCAAAATACATCGTCTAGTTTGGTTATGGGAAAACAAATTTTTCGATTATTATCGATAAGGTTTAGAGCCGGCACTTACGTATTTGTTCTTAATTATGATTTGTTAGTGGTTCTTGATTTATGTAAAATACCTTATTTCATATTAATTTATTGACAGATAGTTTTAGCTTTTGAAATTACACTATTATTCGGCAGTTGGCGCTGTGATGATGTAACTGTCAAACTATTATAACTACTTCCAATAAATGTCAGTTCATAAACTAGTGTGATTGTTTACTACTCTGTACTGTAGGGTGATATTTACCTCAGGGACAACTTGATGTGCATGAGTGATTGCGAATATGTAGCGGATGTAGGAGAACTCTGTTAGAGCATGAAATATAAGGAAATATTAACATAATCAATACTGGTATGGAAAAGTTATAAGCGTACACTTCATAACGGATTCAATAACTCAATTACTTCAAAAAAGTTTTTAAATCCGAATTACATTAACATAATCGAAGTTTGTTTTTAAATAGGTGATATTCAGCAAAATATATATGTATGGGTACTAAGTGTATATTCACACAAAAAGGGTTAGTTCAGCGTTTCGTCTTGGTCTGCGCTCCCATGCCCCTTGTTTTGTGCCTTCAATAAGTTCATATGCGACTAGCGACATCTATCATTCAATAGTTACAATATAATAAAATACAATTATGTGCCAACATATTCGTTTGACATTTCAAGAAATGACCTAAATGGCGAATAGGAAATAAAATGGCCCTCCGGTATTTTATATATTTATATATTTTTTTAAGAATTTTAAAGAAAGTTTGTACGGCAAATGGTTGTATACCACTCAGAATTGACCGTTTTAAGTTCATCTAGTGGAACAGTTGCGACATGACCAGATTTTCCGAAAAAACAGGCGACCATTTGCTTTGAGGTGCTTCTTGCACGAACATTTTTTGTTGGATTAGGCTCGTCTTGTAACACCCATACAGTAGATTGCTGCTTTGTTTCCGGCTCATATGCATAGATCCAAGATTCGTCACCTGTTACGATGTCATAGACGTGCTTTGATCCACCGCGGCTAAATTTCTTCAAAATTTCTTTACACCAATCGACACGAGTCCTTTTTTGGGCAATTGTCAAATTATGCGGTACGAGTATCCAACGAGAACAAATCTTCTTTACGACCAAATGTTCATACAATATTGAATGTATGCTGGTCCCACTAATGGCCAAGGATGCCTCTATCTTGCGTTATGTCACATGGCAATCTTGTATTATCAATTGACGCACAGCGTCGACTGTTTCGGGAACAACCACCGTTTTTGGACGACCTTCACGAAATTCGTCCTGCAAAGATTGGCGGCCACGTAATGTTCGAATTAAATGTTCACAATATGAATTTTTAAGCTCACTATAAATAAACACAAATAAAACTCGTAAGTGAAAACGTTATATGCAAGTTTATGCCAAAAAATACCAAACTTTAAGATAAAAATATCTAATTACAGCTAATCACATGTAGTGTTGCGAAGGCGCAAAATAAGAAAAGGCAACCCTCGTAGTAGTAGTAGTAATATTCACAATCAAATGTGTTAATTCATTTAGTGAAAATATTTTTAAAAAAACAAGAAAATTATTACGTTTTAGTCTTCATGTTGGAAGTATTTTGTAAAGTAAATTCAGTGAAGAAAATACCACTGTGTTTATAATTCTTGAAAGAAAGAAAGCATGCAATATTTTATTTTATCACAAATCAAGAAACAAATGAAGAACAAATCAGTAACGCGTCTAGATTTTATTGATAAAATCGAAAACATCGTCCCCTATAACCAAACCAAACGATGCAGTTTGAAATATTAGCATTTCACCCAAGTGTTCCTTTCTCCTGATTGCCACTATCTTTTGCCTTTTTCGTCATCGTTGGCTAAAATAGCAATTATTGCAATCAAATTGAATTGTAATAAAATTGTTCACAATCTCTCACATTTAAAGGTCTTTTGCTCTCTGACATTTATTCCTTTGACTAAGCAACCCTGTGGGTTGCGAGCTGCCAAGATAAATTAGGGATGATACGCTTGGACGAACTTGGCGTGTGCAAAGTAATTTGGATGAAAATAAGTCATTTACGTTGCAGTGAGTCCGGGATCTTCGGTCGGTAATGAGGCACTCCGCTTTGAAATACGCAAACTATCGATGATGTAGGACAATAGTGATGGTAAAATACTATCGAAAGTACCATCGATGATTTTCCAACACTAATATATTTAGAGAAGCCATCTGAGCGAGAGTACAGATTGCTGTGTATTTCTCACTCTCACATTTGCCGCTCATTTACCGCTTAAAGCTGCTTCTAACCCAAAGGGTTTTTACCGACGGAATTTTTGATGGAAACTGGTTTTCGGGTTTTAATATTGTGTATACTCGTCTTAATGTGAGCGTGCGTGAAGTTTCCGAATTGTGGAAGGGGCCTAAAGTGGAATAAAGCAGTTACACTCCCACTCCGACATAAGCAGACAGCTACAGGCTGCGACTTGTTTCATTCTCTCCTTGACAGCGCTTAAGACTGGACGTGTGCCTGCGTGGATTTCACGATTCTGCTACAGGCGACATATAGTAATTTTCCTCTCGGACTTCGCAGAATTGAGTAAACTAGGTAAATTTTCTTTCAGTTTTTCATAAGTGCGATAAGTGCAATTTTCGTAGACTCAGAGAAAAACCCTCTTAAATTCAGCTGATTTTCATCTAATAGCCGATAACTATGGCATTTTTTGCTATTTTTCTTTTGACTCAACAGTTAATAAATATGCAATTTTTCACTATGAAAAATCTTTCGCTATTTGCTTCCCGTTACTATTTTAATTTTTATTAGCAAATGCCATAAATTCCAATCACAAAGCACGACTTGTCGATAACGAATGCTTTTTACAATCAATGTTTATCTTTAGTGTCAATTTTGCATACACCATGTCAAAAGAATTCGTTATCAAAAATCATAATATTCTCTGAGCATCCAAAAGTTCAATACCCCCCTTGCGCGCGAGCCTGCAGCCCTCATATACTGCATATACGAGTATTATACAAAGCTTGACCTCAAACAGTCATACGCTAACTCGCCATAATGATTTTCGTTGAAAAAATCATGTGACAATATATAAATAGTTCGTCTAGAAAATTGCAAAAAAAATAAAGGGCATAAACCCACTTTGTAAAATATAAATAAATATCCGCTCAAATGCATACATATGAAATATAAGTACAGTTATAAAGTAAATATTTCACTATTTCACTGTATCTTTAAAAGGTAACAAAGTGCTCACAATCCCCTCACATACCTACAAATACATATGTATATGCAAATGTATATACATAGTTGTGTTCACACAACCAAAGATCTCGTCATTCTCTATGAGCAGCAATATTGCCAGCTAACAGTTTTATCTCTTCCATTTGCTTTTCACTTCCGTTTTATTTTCTTATTTTTATGGCCATTTACCCCTATAGCAATTTTTTTGCACAAATTTTTTTTTTATTTCGACCCTTTATGTACATATATGCAACTAAATATGTATATATTTACATACATACATGCCCCAAATTGCTGAGAAATATTGATCCAGATTAAAACATCAAAGCTTCAGGTGTTTTTACGAAATGGACATGTTAAAAATGCGTAAGATAGACACAACAAAAATATGTAGTTAGTTGCACATCGCAGTTCTGGGAGTGAGAAGCCAATATAACTTCAATCAAAATAGATTTTATTTACCATGGTCCCGCTTCTTTGGAACCTAGTTGCAAAAGTTCACTAGGTAAGATAACGAATTGCATGTGAAGCAACAACACTAACTCGGAAAAAATTTGCAAATTGAGCCAAATCGTTTGAATGATATCCGACCTGAGATGTATGTAGTGTTAGGAAGTGAAAAAACTGTGCAATTGTGAATGAGGCAGAAGAAAATACATGGGAAATTTCTGTTTAACATCTTATTCGTTTTTATTTGCATAGTATTTTTAAATATATAGCTACATAAACCTAAAAATTTGTTTGCATAGCTATTTTCCGTTCTTAAATAGGTCCAAACAAATCGCATCTTTCATCAAATATCCGAACAGGGTTGCTTTTGCAACTCGGGTAGAAAGAAACGGGACCTATATACAATTCTTGAATTAGTTGCATTGATATTTGCTGAGAAAAGTCAGGCAAGTATTGAAGTACTAAGATAGCTGTGCATTATTTATTGGAATTACTCTGCATTGCCTTTTAGATTATAAGTAACTTGCCAAGATCATTTTAAGCAAAAAATGTGTAACTCTTTTATAGTTATAACATTATCCGTAGAATTCAAAAATTTTTTCATTCTTTGATCCCACGTATAAAATCGATTTTATTTGAAAAATTTCCATAATTTTGGTACCTTCAATAATCCGTAATTGTTTCGCAATGCTAGTTATGTTCAATCTTTAATAATTTGAAAACCTCAATAATTCACTAAATTTTACTAGTTCCTTGCTATTAAAAATTATTGGGGCTCCACATTAGTAAAGCAAAACCTACAGGGTAATAATGATCCTTTGAGAAAAGTCGAAAAAAAATATTCGATATAGTCATCCAAAACTTTTGTACCTCTGCTCAGTTCATAGAAGTAGCCTTAATATCGACTTAAAAAACTACTTCTATTTTAATGTTATACCAATTAAATTCCTGCACTTTATTTGCTTTACTTAGTTTTAAAAAGATTTCAGTTTGGTTTTAGAGCCAAAAAAAAATTGGTTTTAATTTCTGAATCTGACAAAATTTATGTGACTTTTAAGTAGCAAGAAGAAGACTAAATAATCGTTTACACCGTCTAATCATGTCATGCCATAACAAAATTTGGATTTTACTAATCCCATACATTCACGTTAATAATGATAATAATAATTGGCGCTTAAACCATATAGCCTGCTGTTTGGCTGAACTTCTAATACAATTTCTGGCGTGTGTCTTGTTGCTGTAACACAAATTGAGGGATCTTAAAATTTACGCCGACTCCGAACGACAAATAATTATAGTGAGAAGTTTTTTCATAGCATTCGCATTAGCTAGGCTAAAAATTAAGCTAATAAGTTTTTCACTTAAGGTCCTTGGACTACTAGCTTATAGAAAAGAATTCGGCAAAAAATATATTTTAATGAACTGCCGCCTCCGTTAAAAAAATTCTGCTAGTATTTATAGATTCAAGAGACTTATATTTGAACACAACAAGTCGCTGGCTATTGGATAGAAGGGGTCGGTTTGAAAAAAAGTGTATCGGCCTCTGTACCCAGATCGTATAGGGGTGGATAATCGGCCCATCCTTCGTACGTTGAGAAAAATTTCGAAATCTCAGACATTTCGACCACTACGTCAGCCGCAAAACAAATGAGTACCTTCCAACCTCTACTCCACCACAAACGGAAGGCGAAGGCGCGGCTTGACAACTTTTTCTTTCTGTTCGCGCACGCAATAAGACTAAGAGTCTAAGAATCGCGCCCATTGAAACGCAACGGCCGAACGTTTTTCGCATCTCTCACAAAAATTATTGACAAGGCGGCTCCAGTATTTAGCTCTTCGTATGGTCCTAACGCAACATCGTAATTAGCCGACGCCTGGCAGTGAAAATTTTACTTTTCAACAACCTCATGGGAGGAAAGTTGACAAAATGTGAGAATCGCTGTGAATCTAATTGTCCGACATGACCGACATGAATCCGGTTTCAACGTCTAACTTTTTCAAAAGTTTTTGTTTTGTACAAATACTAGAAATTTGGGTTGTAGTTCTTACTTTCGATTCCGACAAAATTTTTTCGATTTGAACGTTTTGCCATTGACGAGTCGGAATGAAAAGTAATTCCAAATACATACGTTGTTTGTTAGTTAGTTTGATAAATCAGTATCAAAAAATTTCGACTTAAAAAATACCAAGATAAGCCCAGGGAAAACGATTTCACTTTAGCGCAAACGAAGTATTCATCTGAAAGTGCCATATTGCATGCATCACAAATAATATTCGAACTTAAATTTTTATGTTCATAGAATTTATTATTCGTTTTATATTCGTTCAAGTCTTAGTAAATGCTTCAAAAACATTATAAAAATATATTGGTGCTGTTAAAGTAATGCATTTTCCGGAAATATTTTATTTGAGTCACAGTTTTTGTACAGAACATATTCTAAAGCTATTCGAACTCACTCGAATCAAAAACACCACCACCAAAATGGGTCGAAATCGTATCAATATAATATTTGTAATATATTGTAAACATATAATTTATTATATACATATTTAAGTCGTAAGACTACTAGAAAAAAATAAATAAATTTCTCTTTTACTATATCTTGAATCAGTATTCGGATTATGTTCGGTTATGCTTTGGGTAGCTAAGTGGAATATTCCGTATATTTCCCCTAAGTACAAACTTCGATATCATACCCTAATTTAACATACATAGCTACTTAATTTTGTGAATCAACATTGTGTATGTGTAACCTTTTTGCGGGTATTGACAACAAGCTTGCGAAATGATTAATCGATTCGATTTGATTGTGCTGAAAGTTTCTCCATTAATGCGTAACCAAATTCAAAGCTAACGCACAAGTGTAGCTATACTCCCAAAGGAACAAAAATATCCTAATTCTATGAACAACATAATACAATACAGTGAGTCATAAAAATGGTAATTTGTATTTTTTTATTTCCTGCATATCATGCTTTCTTCATTTGTATTCGAATATAAGTTAAATGCGTAGTTTTTCAGCATGTAAGGATTTTGTAATAGTTAGTTTCATCCATTTATTTCTGTATACAGTCATATTATATTTTATTTACATTATACATCTACATATGTTCTCATTTTGTTTGTGTGCGCTATAACTATTACATTTTCCTTTAGACACTCAATTACTTACTTTGATGGCCCTTTTTCATCAGCTACAAACGATTACTTTACGATAGCATCTTCTTATTTGCTTGAATGAAACTGAATTTATTCAGGCTAAAAATAATCTCCGCCGACAGTGATGCGAATAGCTTGATTGATATTTGGCGTAATATTTCCTTTTTCATGTTTAATTTATTTATATTTCATTGCAGTACATGTATATATAGTTTCCCGTGTGTACATATATAAAATATATTCATACACTTGTGTGCGTACTTGGAAAGAGTTTGTATAAAAAATGCATACTACTTTTAATAGAATTGAAGCAAAGTTTATAAATTAGCCAATACTAGAATGAAGAAGCGTGAAAAAACGCTGAACCAAAGCACACAATAATCAAATGAATACACTCCATCTTTGAATTTCAATTCTACTTTTGTCTAAAGCCAAGGTTTCAAACTGGTATAAAATTTTCTGTGATGTTGAATGGCTGATATCGATAATAACACTACTCGACAAATTTTGATCAACTTTAGTCTCCAAGAATAAAATAGTCCTTTCCTAAAGTGAAATTTTCTCCTGATTCCGAATATGACTTCCATTTTCTTGTGGCAGATCTAGTTTCCGAGATATCGGAAAATTCCCATTTTTGCAGAACACTACTTCATATAGGTACGGCAAAAATTTGCATTTTTCATTTTTTCGTTTTTAACTGTTGAATTATGCATTATACTAATTCCCATAAAAATTTCTTGCCTTCTTCGCCCTCAAGTATCTTCAGTAGTTTGGCCACTATGCCAAAAAACGTTCAAAAAATGTTGAAAAAAAAACGAAATTTTTTACACAATTTCAGATTTAACCACTTTAAAATCGGAAAAATTCTATTGACGAAAAAAAGTTAGCCCTCCTATGTTGTAGGTAATTTAACTACGAAAATTTTAAGCATACCAGTACAACAATCGGACGTGCCATTGAAACTATAGCCCCGTTAACTTGCAAGCGTCTATCCTACAATTTTAGTATTACTCTGATAAAATTGGCGAGACATTTCATTTGGTCACTCTACCTTAGGGTCTAATAAATTTAAAAAGACATCAAGTATTTAATTGTCACTACTGTTTGTTGTAAATTTTGTTTTGCAAATTGTAGTGCAAATTTATACATACTATATCGGTAGATGTGTTTACGAAATGGCTTGTTGCAAAAGAGATTTTAAATGTAAAAATAATCCGGATGATTTTTGCTTTATTTGCGGACATTATATTTTCGGAAACTCAGCTCGGAAAATAACTAATTCTGTCAGAGATGCATACTTTCATTATTTCGGTTTCCGTGTAAAAAATCTCGATAAATCTTGGACACCTAATTTTATTTGCGCCTCCTGTAGATTAACTTTAATGAGATGGGTATCGGGTAAAGGTCATAACATGAAGTTTGGTGTTCCAATGATGTGGACTGAACCCTTTAACCACGACCAGTGCTATTTTTGCGTGATAGACCTTAAAGGTAAAACGAGAAAAAAGAGGAAATTAATAAGTTATCCAAATGTGGCATCAGCTAAAAAACCAAAACTACATGACCATATCTTACCCATACCTAGACCGCCTATAAGTTTTGAAGCCTCAAGCGAAAGTGACTCCGAAGCAGATAATTCAGAAAGTGGACAAGAAGGAGAGATCCCACATCGAGTCTCACAAGCCGAACTTAATGACTTGGTCAGAGATTTGAAATTATCGAAATTTGATAGCGAAGTTCTAGGATCTCGTTTGCAGCAATGGGGCAGCCTGGGCCCTTCGACAAGTACTTCCAAATTTCGAAATAGACACAAGACTTTCTCTTCTTTTTTTACTAAAAGTGAAAATATTTGCTACTGCAATGATGTTCAAGGTTTATTTGAAGCACTAAAATTAGAAAATAAAGTGGATGATTGGCGCTTGTTTATAGACAGTTCAAAGCATAGTTTAAAAGCAGCATTACTCCATAAAGGAAATTCGTTACCGTCAATACCAGTGGCACATTCTGAGAATACTAAAGAAACTTATTTAAGCATATCAAATTTACTTGAGCTCATTCAATATAAACAATTTAATTGGAAAATTTGTGCGGACTTAAAGGTAAGCAGTTTCGGTGGTACAGTTTAAAATAAATAGTATATGAAATACATCCTAGGTTGTAGCTATAGTTCTCGGACTTCAAGGAGGTTTCACTAAATATTGCTGTTTTCTCTGTCTTTGGGACAGCCGTGCTAGAGAAACCCATTATATTCAGGAAAACTGGCCACCAAGAGCTGAGTACGAACCAGGTGCCTTCAATATCGCAAACCCGCCTTTAGTAAATCCCGAACGAGTTATTTTTCCAGCACTTCACATCAAATTAGGATTAATGAAAAATTTTGTAAAGGCTTTAAATAAGGACGCGCCATCCTTCCAGTACCTAACGAAATTTTTCCCTAAAATAACTCAAGCCAAATTAAAAGAAGGTATATTTGTTGGTCCGCAAATTAGAAAGTTGCTGAAAGACGAAAATTTTGCGAATCATTTATCATCAGTAGAAGCAGCGGCTTGGGACAGCTTTAAGCAAGTCGTTAGTGGGTTTCTTGGCAACTACAAAGATCCCAACTATAGAGAGATGGTCAAAGCCTTGTTGAAAAACTACAGTGCTATGAAATGCAACATGTCCCTCAAAATGCATTTTTTGCATTCACATTTGGATAATTTTCCCGCAAACCTAGGTGCTGAAAGTGATGAACAGGGTGAAAGGTTTCACCAAGACCTCATGATTTTTGAAAAGCGTTACCAAGGTTTTTGGAATGAAGAAATGATGGGAGATTATTGCTGGACAATAATACGGGAGACAAACCCAGAAAATTATAAACGGGTAGTTAGAAGTACCCACGTCCCTCACTATTGACCACCACGGTAAAATCGCTCAATTTGACTTTTTTAGATGTAGATATGTATGTATTTAATGTTGTTGTCGTTGTTGTTTTTTACTGAATTGCTGACTTATACTCATATTACTCAATTGAATACAGTTTAACGTGCAAACATATGTCTATAATAAAACGTTATAAAAAAATAAAAACCTAGTTTGAATAAAAATTTTCTCTATAAAAAAATTGTAGGATAGACGCTTGCAAGTTAACGGGGCTATAGTTTCAATGGCACGTCCGATTGTTGTACTGGTATGCTTAAAATTTTCGTAGTTAAATTACCTACAACATAGGAGGGCTAACTTTTTTTCGTCAATAGAATTTTTCCGATTTTAAAGTGGTTAAATCTGAAATTGTGTAAAAAATTTCGTTTTTTTTTCAACATTTTTTGAACGTTTTTTGGCATAGTGGCCAAACTACTGAAGATACTTGAGGGCGAAGAAGGTAAGAAATTTTTATGGGAATTAGTATAATGCATAATTCAACAGTTTAAAACGAAAAAATGAAAAATACAAATTTTTGCCGTACCTATATGAAGTAGTGTTCTGCAAAAATGGGAATTTTCATATTTTCGCCGATATCTCGGAAACTAGATCTGCCACAAGAAAACGAAAGTCATATTCGGAATCAGGAGAAAATTTCACTTTAGGAAAGGCCTATTTTATTCTTGGAGATTTTTTTTGTCGAGTAGTGTAATTTTTTAGCTTACTACCAGATTTTCATAAGGAAAGGAAACAACAGTCAAAGCGATAGGATAGCTGCTATTTCGGAGATTTATCAGATTTCTTTCTAGACTTTGGCAGGAGTTGATCCACGGTCTTCATACCTGCTCTGCACCCTCCTAATTCGACAAAGAAGGGTAACAAAAACTCAAGAAAAACGGTTTTAAAGTTTCCAATTAACGTGCATATGATTCCAACGTAAAAAAATTTGCTTTATTTTAATAAGGTATTGTTAATTGCAGGAAACAAAAATAACTGTTATCTCGAATTGACAAATTGAAAACCTCGCCCGACAAAAATTTTCAAATTTAATGACTCTTATGCAAGAAACATGTTTTTGCTGTCGTCAATGACGTTTTTACTTTTTTTTTTTGTTGAGAACTAGCTCAGGACTGTATGAATCTAGTCTGGAGCATGCCCGGTAAATGTTCGGGACTGGTTTGGACAACTTAGGACACATTTCGAAACTAGTTTGGTACTGCTTTCATAATAGCATGGGCCCAGTTTGAAACTAGTTCGAGATGGGTTGGAAATTAGTTCAGGGTAGGTTTATTACTCGGTCGATAGTTGTTTGAAGCTGGTTTGAAATAAGGGCGGTCTTGAACTAGTTTTGAATCAGCAGACACGAAAATTGATAAAACATATATGTTTAGATATATGTATAATATTTGCGCATATGCTTATAAGCAGAATTATTACTTTCAAACCCAAAAATGTGTATAGTCTTTCCCTCATTCACCATTCTCTGTTTCTTTATGAAATCGGCAACGAAGACTTATAATTACGTGCCGAAAATCATTAAGGAGAATTCACTCAAAACAAATCTCAAATATATCGATCTAATCCTTATGTCATGTACTACGCAAATCTGACACATTTTTATCTAGAAAATTGGTTGATTCAAATCAATGTATAATCGTTATTTTTTTATTTTTATTTTCCCGATCATGAAATATAAATCATTTTAATTTTGTTGTTGTTGTTGTTGTTATTATCATCGCCGACAAATATGATCGAAAAATTTTAAACCCAAGAACAACGATTAAAAGAAAAAACAAACAAAACGAAAGTCAAAAAACATCTGTTAAATATAATCGCAAAAATAAAAAACCCAAGAATAAAGATAAAGATAGATAGATACTCGTATTGGTAAAGAGGTTTGCACTTCGACCTTGCGATCCATTGTACCCTCCTTTCCTTATAGGACCTCGTCTAGCCACAACGCTTTTAGGAAGTCTAAGGTGGTAGGGAGCGTACAACATCCTGCCCTGGTACCTCTGCCGTCTTCTCGAGACGTCTTCACATTCGAAGGGCAGGTGCATCGGTGTTTCCGAGACCAAGCTACAAAAGCGGGTGTATGAATTAGCCCCCACTGAATTAACCCCCACCGGGAAAAATGACTTAAGCCCCACCAATTTCTCAGTGAATCTTTCCCCACCAAAAATGACGGAATCCCCACGAAAAAAAAATGCATTAAACCCCACGAAAATGATTTTATCCCCACCAATGGAAATGAATTAAGCCCCACCAAACGTGGGGGTTCTTACATGACAGAATCCCCACTAAAAAAAAATGAATTAATCCCCACGAAAATGACTTTAGCCCCACTTTCCGCCATTTTTAATTTTGTTGTAAAATTGGTGGGGCTTAAGTCATTTTGCCGGGTGGGGGTTAATTCAGTGGAGGCTAATTCATACACCCTACAAAAGCGATACAACTCGTTCAACCTTACTCCGAGCCTGTGCAGATGGCTCAGCAGTCTGCAATGGCCTGTAAGAAAACCTGTTAGTATAGTCAAGTTGTTTTTTAAACGGTCGATAAACTGTTTACTATTATACCCTCCCAGTACCAATGCTGGTGCCAGCTCGGTTTCAAAGGAGGTTAAGCTATTTGGTCTAAATAACTTGGCTAAGGAGTAGTCCGTTTTCATACCTTTGGTATAAATATTACCTTGACCCTCCTCCACACAGTTGGAATGTAGGACAGTGCCAGAGAGTCCCTCATTATCCTCACCATGTGTGGGATAATCTGTTTGCCGCTCTGTTGCAACAACACCGGCCCAATACCACCCACCCCCGGAATAAAGATTGTTTTAAATCAAAAAAAAAAAATAACGATTGATCGAAATAATAAAAATAAAAATAAAAATTATAACCGTTACGGTCCCTGCTTATAATAACAATTTGGAGCTTACATCAGATAGCCGGTGTTTAAAAGAACTTCAGCTAGAATTTTTGGCGTATTTAGTGCCTTCGATAAGTTAGTATTTGACCAGCGACATCTATCATTTCATAGTTACAATTCAATAAAGTACATTTATATACCACCATCTGTCATATTACATATAATAAGTTCATTAGTTTGGCATTCCACGAAATCATTTCATTAAGCATATGAATTGAGTTATATACGAAAGCTGAGTATTATTTCTGAGTAATTAATTCTTCTCAAGAATTCCTCCCAATAAATTTTTCTTTACTCTCTCATTCTCTACCTTTCACTACGCCACTTTCAGCTGCCCTCAGCGCGAAAGGCGCAATATTGTTTTTTATAACTTTTGGCATTTTTTCCACAATATTTTGCCTTAACACGTGCTAGTTTTGACAAATTTCCTATAAGCAATAACATTCTCCTTACCTTAGAGACTTAAATTCCGCAAACAAATTTATACAGACAAAAGCTAAGTCGCTAGAGCGCTTTACGGTCTCAAAATTGACCCCAAAATCAGCCAATATTTGGCGCCATTTCCGCGACTGAAAATTAAATGATCAAATTCAAAAATGCAACCTTTGATAAATCTCAAGACGCGGGTTTTGAGAAAACATCTACATACTAAATAAAGAACTACCCAATGGAAAAGGTTTAACAAAGAATCAAGTTTTAAAAAAGTGAAATAAAAACAGCGAATCATATCAGTGGCAAGCAAAAGTCAGATTCTGCTTTGACATCGCCAATCTTCCCGTTGATGGAGCTGTCAATGCAAATATTTTACTATCTCAATAAGTAACTTCCTGTGCAATCTTAACGAAGTGCTTTTATGGATATTTCGCTTTTTATTCGCTTAGCATTTGCAAGCAGCTAACTCGAAAGTAATTTACGCACAATTTTTTTTTAAAGCGAATGTATGTATGTATTATATCTGAATATATACGGTTGTATGAACTGCTGAACTGATTAACAAAACAAGCAATTGCACTCCAGTCTTATTGACTATATGTTGTACTTATTTTCCCCCACTGGCGAATCACCGTACTTTACGTGCGTCAAGTGCTCAGCTGCTACCCAGCGTATGATAACTTACTCTTCCTACATCGAACAGAAAGCTTTAACCAACAGCACAATGCTACATTAAAATTATCTCACAAAATGCATGCCAGACGTTCAAGCAAACCAGCAAATAATGTCACTGCTAAAATGGCAGGGACCAAACTCTCAAAACATTGAACATCAAAGATCTCGGTGCTAGGCAAGGAGGTTGCGTATATGTATCTGCTTGCCAATAAAACGCTGTGAAATGCTGTAAAGCGCCTTTAAAATATGAGGTCAGTGTCGGTGTAAATTGTGTATACGAATATTGTCATCTCATACAGACTCGCTTCGCCAAAGTTTGTAGCCCTTGAAGCCATGTCGGGGACTCTGTGTTTATTGTTATGTGAAAGTGAATGTCTATTTGTTTGTTTGCCTGCTCGTCCTCTTTTACTTCCCTTTTGTGTGGCAAATGATGGTGTAGCTGTCATTTATTTATTTTTTTAACTTTATACTTTATATATGTATGTACACAATTGTCTTTAAATATTAAAACTCACGCAAGTGGGGGCGAATGTAATTGCGAGCTCACCTACATTAATATGCGCGCGATAAGCATGCTCGAGAGATATCTGATGATACCACTGTGAAAATGTATAGTGTATGTGCCCTTATAATGGAGTGCGTTTGTTGAATACGAAATTAAATTTTAAATTCATTTAAAATGGAAGGGAGCTTATTTCAAGTAGAAAGTTAATGTAAGAAACTAAACCAAATTATTTTGAAACTATACGTTATTTATATACACATGATTTTTAATTTTTCGCAGTGCGTTAAGTATCTCCTCCAGTATGTGAAAAACGGATACCCTGGAGTTAATTATAATCAAAAAAACGTATAAGAATTAAAGAAAAAATGCTTTTAAGAAACCTTTACTCAATCGGTAGAAAATATCGCAATTTCAAGGAAAAACTAAATTAAAATAATACTAAATTATTGGCAAGCTTTCACTATACAAAAATGTGCTTTGAAAATCTGGTCACCAAGAAGATCAGCATTTAAACCACATTTAACTACTCTGTGCAACTCTGGTTTGCGTAATCTGTTTGTGAAAGCAACTGTCAAACTGCAGTAAAAATAAAATAAACCATGTCAAATTCATATAAGATGGCAGCATGATTTGAATGGTTGGTATATCTTCACCTTGCACGATGAAAACTGAAAATTTCTGGTTCTATTCAAATTTTCGTTTTCTATTTCAGTTCAGTTCTGCATTTACGGCAGTAAACCAGTTTTGAAATAATAGTTTTATTTTGGATCTGAATTATAATTTAGATCTTCAGGTATGTTGAATTAATAATATATGTACATACCTGGGCCGATCCATGCCAAATATGCCAATAGTTGGAAGCGACCACTTTTAATTTTAATGAATTTTGCTCAGAACTATTCTTTTATAAGGCAGTTCGAAAGTGTTGCTCTATTTACAATTGTTTCCATAATCCGCATCTTTCAAGTGATTTTTTTGAATATCTCAAATAGTTTAACTATTTTTCATTCTAAATGTGATGTTTGGAGCTTATCTTAAAAGATCCCGATGTTTTCATATACAAGTTTTCTTGAAACGACATACATTTTTTAATTGTGAGACACAATTTTAAAACTATTGAATATCTCTTAAGATCAGTTAGAGGTATTCGATTTCTGCTAATTCTTCAAATCTAAAAATTGTGAATTTTAAAATTTTTTTTTAAGTGTATTTCTTTTTATAGTCCTAAGCAAATTCTTGAGAATGAGCTTATAACCATTTTAAAACTATAGTACTTTTCCCGATATTCAATGGAGTTTGCAAAAAAAATGGTAAAACCTCAAAAATACATATCTTTGAAAGAAAAAAGCCACTTTTTGAAAATTTCAGGATCTTTTAAGGTCAGTTAGAGGTATTATATAAAAAAAAAATTTATTACAAATTTAATATGTTTGATATTTTTAAATTTATTAAATTTCATTTATTACATTTTTTTCATGTAATATATAAAACTTATATAATTTTCAACGAAATCAGACCAATTTTTATAATATATAAATTTTTTAAATTTAAAAATTTTTAATTTTTTTCAAAGTATATTTCATTTCCTATTCCCAATTATATGATTTTATAATTATAGAACTTTTCGAAATATCCAAAAAATAAACTTGAAAAGAATCCAAAAAAGGGGAGAATTTAAATTCAGCATAACTTTCGAAAAAAATAGCTTTTCAATTATTTCCAACCAGTGGTGGATTTGACACGGATTGACCCATCTACACTTTATTTTTATAGTACACTGAGAATAACTTTATTATTTGGCTGAAGAGAAAAATATAGGTAAGCAACTATTGAACTAATTTTTTTTTGTTTGAAATTGTATAAGCTGATTCACTATGATTTTATGATATAATAGATTATAAATAATTGAACAGCCTTGCAACTGAAAAAAATCTCAATATTTATATATCAGTATAACGCTTTATGTGCCTTCTAGGTGCTCCAAGGGACTTTCTATAATAGGTACTTACTATGGAACTATCTTCAGAGCAGTGTTTTAAAGAGATATAGATCTTTTAACTATAGAATAAATTGATACCGCAGTTCACACGTCCGGAAATCAAATCCTGACATAGCATAGACAGAAGTATGATGAAGAGATGTAGTAACCTCCGAAATAGTAGCTATAACTTCAACCGCCTTGACTGTTGTTACTTTTTCCAAAATAAATTTCTAACTAAAAAACTGGCATTAAGCTCAAAAGTTATTGTTGATGTTATAACTATTATTATTATTATTTGGGATTCAAGGAAAGTAACAATTAACATAGAATAGAAAAAAAATTAAAATAGTAAAGTTGTACGTCCTTATAATTCGGTCCCTCACTCGCTCAAATTGGGCTAAATCTTGTATATAAAAATTAAATATTACAACATGTCAATATACTCGATAAATTATTCGGTAATTGACTGACAGAAACGAAACGCGCTCCAAATTCTTCCCCCGTGTCTGTATTATTATTTGTTATGGATGGCGGCCGTTTTACTAAGCCATATTATCGATTTATTTTTATCTTCAGCTATGAGAAATGTGTAAACGCAGCTTCATGTAAATCGAAATATTTTTATTTTTATTTAGTAAAAGCAGAGAACTTAGAAGTATACTTCTAAGTTCTCTGGTAAAAGCCTGCCGCACGACGAGATCCAATCATTTTGGAGCCACGTAAATATCGCATTACAAAGATATCAAAACTGTTATCTTTTTGTTATGTATACTTTCAGGCTGAAGAGAATGGGTCAACAGTTTGAGCGCTTGGTTTTTATATATGCATAAGGTATTCGTAGCTTGCATTTATTATATGGTCGATCAATGTCCTGCGCGTTCACCTCTCTAAATTTTCTCTTATAGCATCAAAATTAGATTCTGATTTAATTAAGAGGGAACTTCTATGAGCTGAGATACAATTTTGAAAATTTCCTATTCACAGAATTATTATTTTTTTCAATTTAATCAATTAAAAAAGCCGTTTGAAGATAATAGAGTTAGCAGAATAGCTATTGTTAGAAAGTACACAATTTTTTCCTGGTAAAAAAATGCATATCCATCTAATTGCAATAGTTAGGCATTATTTTTAACAAGCTCTCGTCCATGACAACTTCAACCAAACGCCTTATTTTGAAAAAAGACGATATACAAATTTATTCGTATATGTACATTGGTTCAATTATTCAACGATTCTGAAATGCTACGTCTGTATAAGAAGATTTTCAGTATACAGCTATTTGCTTTAGTTAATCTTAATTTTCCTGCAACCATTCCTCACGCCACATAATACCAAATATATTAAAAAAAATAATAATAATTCGTTCATAAAATTCTATCCGCAAAACCACAAAATACTGTGACTCACATAAAATTAACTTTTTAATACCAAACTACATGTACAGCTAATATGTGCCAAAATAGTAATGTAGTATTTAAAACGAAATAAGACATGACCACCAAAACGAATTGAAATGAAGTGAAGCGAACGGCCATCAAAATGTCAATATTTGCTCAGACGTGAAGAAACGAAGGTCCGAGCAATGTACAAAAATGAATAAATTCAAATGAAAACACTAACAATACATATACAAAGATTTAATGTGTAAGCAGACAGGAGCTTGTGGTGGTTGCAGTTGACTGCCTCATTTAGTACAACATGGCGTATGAGTGATATCAATACAATCGTCGAGCCTTAAAGCGAACACTCTACATGCCTTCAATTAACTTTGGGCATAAAATCACTGCTTATCGCCGTTACGGCGCATATGCCATGTCAGCTAATTGTTTCGATTTTATACAACCATAAAAATGCTTTCGATTTTACAGCTATATTTAGGAGCAATGACTTTATACAACGCTAAAGCGAATGCCTAAAGTGAAGAAGTAAATATCTCATGAGCTGAAGAAGCCGACAGAGGGTATTTAATGGTCAATGAAGAATCATGGCCTTAGGATTTTGATTTAACTGACCAGTAACAACAAGTCTTTGTTTTTAAACTCAAAGGGAAGCTGGGACCGATGTAAATTTGAATGACAATTTCAAAATTTAAAGGGATTGTGCAGTGCCATAGGATAATTAAAATTTTTTTATTAAATTAAATTTCTATATTTTTCGTGCAAAATAGAGCGGTGCATATTTTGGCTTAGATTAGAACCGAAAAAGGGTACAAATAAATCTCTAATGAGAAAAATAAGGAAGTTGGAAATTGAAGGATATTTTATTGAAAAATAGGAAGTGAAAAAATAAGAAACTCCAAAAAAATTTAAAACTGCTCTAGGTCTGCACTCATGACTATAATTAGAGGTTAAACAAAATGGCTACACACCCCTTCCAAAAATATAACTACCCTTTTTCTTTTAGTTCAGAAAGTTACAATTCATATTGAGATTTTCGATTTTAAATTCAGAAAATTACAATGCAAATTCAGAATTTCTATTTCAACTTCAGTAAGTTGCAATACTAATTCAGAAATATCAGTTCAAATTCCGAAAGTATCAATTCAAATTCAGAAAGTTACAATTCAAATTAAGAATTTCCATTTCAAATTCAGAAATTTATAATTTAAGTTCAGAAAATTTCATATTCACTGTTTTAGGATTTTATGCTTTATATAAACTGACTCTGCTTGACACGCGGCGTTATTCATCTACGCAAACTATTGCACGAATTTAATATTTCCATACAATAGCATGCAAGGTATAAAAAGTTTTCTAAACTACGTAGTTTTGAAATTTTCTGAATTTAAATTATAAATTTCGGAATTTGGAGTGAAAATTTTTGAAGTCGAATTATAAGTTTCTGAAGTTGAAATGAAAATTTCTGAAATTGAAAAGGAATTTCTGAATATGAGTTGTAATTTTCTGAATTTTTATTGCGACTTTCTTAGCATAAAAAGAAATTTCGAATTAGAATTGCAACTTCCTGAATTTGAAATGAAAGTTTTGAATTATAATTGTAATTTTCCGAATTCAAATAGCATATTCTGAATATGAAATGGAAATTGTGAACTTGGATTGTAGCTGTCTGTATTTGAATTGGAGCTTTCTGAATTTAAAATTGAAACTCGGAATTCGAATTGCAACTTTCTGAACTTGATTTTGAATTTCTGAAATTGGAGTGAAAATTTCTGAAGTCGAATTATACGCTTCTGAATTTGAAATGAAAACTTCTGATTTTGAAATGGACATTCTGAATTTAAGTTACAACTTTCTGAACTAGGAAGTTTTGAATTTTAGATGTAATTTTCTGAATTTGAAATGAAAATTCTGAATTTGAAGTGGAAATTCTAAATTTATAGTGTAACTGTTTGACTTTTAATTGGACCTTTCTGAATTTAAAATTTAAAATTTGAAATCGAATTGCAAGTTTCTGGATTCGAAATGGAAATTTTGAAATTTAATTGTAATTTTCTGAATTAGAAGTGAAAATTCTGAATTAGAAATGAATTAGAAATGAAATGAAAATTTGAAATAGAAGTTCTGAATTTTAATTGTAGTTTTCTGAATTTGAAATAGAAATTCTGAATTTGAAATGGAAATTCTCAACTTGAATTGTAGCTGTCTGAATTTGAATTGCAACTTTCTGAACTTAAATTGTAAAGGTTGTTGAGGCGATAATAACAACAAGCTTAAGTGAAAGTGAAAAAATAAGTTTATCTTAAAATTAAACACCGTAAAGTTTATTTGATAGATGCCCCATTTTGCTTCGGTTTTCAAATGTTAAGTTTCATTATCAATCGTGTTTTTTAAAGAAATAAAAGCGTTTACATAATATATTTTTTTTCTTATGCCTTTCCGCCATCTTCTTTAGTTGTATAGATATTTTTAGGTACAGTAGCCGCTCAACTTGAAGTTCTAATTCACTTGAAGTTCTAATTCTGAACATTTTCTTTTTAATTTTCAACACAAGGGAATTCCCTTTCTGTTTTTATTTCATTCAACAAAGTTGAAATAAAAAGGGGAATCACAAAGTTATGTATTTGATTATTTTTGCATTTTTGTTTTGTCATATTTTTGGTGCATTTTGGTCATTCGTGTGTGAAATTTGATACGCGTCTACATATTTTGGTTGGCTCTATCGAAAAGTGAAAGTAACTTATTAAAAATGTCAAATAAACGTAAAATAAACACTTTATCTTTGGAAACCAAAGTAAAGATATTGGAAAAGCTGGACAAAGGAGTTCAAGGGATCCGCATAGCGCTAGATTTCAATGTGACCAAATTTACCATCAGCTATACCAAGTCAAATAGGTCATCGATATTAATCCGTCTACCAGGAAGCAGCAAATAAATCTATACATAGTGCTGAATATCCGAAAATGGAAAGTCGTCCCTATAAGTGGTTTTTAAACCAACGTGAAAAGAAGTGTACATTGACTGGACCACTATTAAAGGAAAAAGCTAAACAAATTTTTAGTGAAGAATATTCAGATAAAAATGAAAATGCATTCCGAGGAAGCGATTGATGGTTTACTAAGACACGGTGTTTGTATTTTAAAAATTGGTGGTGAAATTCTTTCTAGTAATGTAGCTTCGATCACTCCGTTTATTCACAAAATTCGTGAAAGAGTCGCTGAAATGGGGTTAATGGAGTCTCAAATAGATAATGTGGACGAAAACGGATTATTTTATCATTGCCTACCAGATAAAACGTTTGTCTCTGCTTGTGAAAAAAGTGCCCCTGGATACAAAATCCAAAAAGAACGAATTTCAATTTTACTTGGCTCAAATGCTGATGGCTCACACAAATTAGTTCCCTTAGTTATTGGAAAAGCGAAAAATCCAAGGTGCTTCAAAGGTTTTAATAATCCACTTCATTACGGCTTTTCCAAAAATGCCTGGATGACGTCGCGGATCTTTCATGATTGGTTTCACAAGATATTTATAAATGAAGTATGTATGTAAAAAGAAAAAAAAATGTTGCTTTAATTATTCTTTAATTTTAAAATATTTTTTGTTTAACAGGTCATCCAGTTTTCTAAAAAAAAATAACTTGCCTCCGAAGATCCTCTTGATAACTGCTCCGCTCATGCCCCAATCGAAAAACTTCAAAGCAACGATGGAAACATAGTTGCATATTTCTTTCCAGTAACAGCGGCTGTGCAACCAATGGATCAAAATCCCATAAGGTTAACAAAACTTGTTTACAGAAGTAAGTTACTTGCTCAAATAATTGCTGATGGTGGTAAACTGAATAGTGTATTGAAATCCCATTCCATTCGAAACGCAATATTATTTCTGAAACAAGCTTGGGATGAGATAACGCAAACAGCGATGAGGAATTCTTGGTCCAAGTTGTTTAATTGGGACTCTGACCAATACGACAGCGATGATAATGTGCCATTAGCACAATTGCTCAGAAAGAATAATGACTGCAATGAAGCTCTCCAAACAAATCTAACTCTTTTAGTAGAAATTGACTCAAATAAATGCATCTGTATAGATGGCATCGAGAAATGGAATGAGGATGTGTTTGAAGACGGATCTGAGTATGAACTGAGTAGCGGTGATGAGTATTCTGATAGTTGTCAAGACGTTATTGTTGCTGCCACACCAGTTATTTCAAATACTATAGCCATTGAAGGCGTTAATAATTTAATAAAAT
Organism: Anomoia purmunda; assembly: GCA_951828415.1. Taxonomy (NCBI): domain Eukaryota; kingdom Metazoa; phylum Arthropoda; class Insecta; order Diptera; family Tephritidae; genus Anomoia; species Anomoia purmunda. Next base: position 127,175,258 of record OX639994.1, read on the forward strand.
GGTGCAACAAGAGTGAATTGTTTTCCACTAAGCGCATGGCCAATCTTTTGGCCCTCCGTAACGATATTGTTATATTAGATTTTATGAAACCAAAAAAAAACAAACAAATATTACTGATTATATGTTAAAAAAGATGAATTTTGAACTAGGTTCCCGATCCCCAGTATTTTGAATAAATTTCTGAAATTTGATTTTTTTTTAAATAAAAAAAAATTGATGTTAGGGACTGAACTGTTATGTTGTTAAATAAATAAATAAAAAAAATAAAAAAAAATGTTTTTTATGTAGTTTTTGGAAGTAGCTTAACTCTTACTTTTATTATTTACGCTACTAAAAAAACGTCCAGAAATTAGAACATTTCGGAAGTTAGAACTACCCCAAAAACAAAGTGGTTCTAATTTGCGAGCGTCTACTGTACAAAGAAAAAACTAAGTGAGTTCCCAGATGTTCGTTTTTTTTTTTTACTGTAAACATATTGCGTTCATTTCTTTTCTTCATCGACGTGCAACGTTGTCGAATAAAAAATTTAGAACGGTAAAATGCGCGCTCAGCCATGTGTGGCACCTATGTAAATAAATTTCCAAGTATTTAAAATGTTAAAAGATGAAAGTCTTCACTTCACTCCTGGCACATTTTTGCTTCCACAGCGATGTTTATAATGAATGCCGTAACAGCATAAAATTTTCACTTTTGCCGACCGTGAAAATGCGTCCTCTATTCGAAAATTTACTCAACACGAAATGCTCCATATGAATACAAGTTCTACAAGTTTAAAACGATAATAAAAATGAAAGCATAATAAACGAAATGTATTTAGAAGCGTACGATTCACCTTCGCAATAGCCATGCCATTTATGCCATAAGCAGAGAGATTAAAACAGTTTTTATATTTTTGCTTTTTGTTTGTTATTTCTATTTATGGTTTTAATGTGCAAGAGCATTTTCTCTGGAATGCCAGGGGCGAAATATAAAATTATTTGTTTTTCGTGTATAATGTCCAAATTCCATAATCAACAATGACTTTGAGCCGGCAGCTATTTTACAGTTATTTAGCTATTATTTACCAATGTACTTGCGTTATTACTTTTGATCAATGTGACAGCTAATGAAGTTGTGCAAGTACTTGTTGAGTTCTACATATCTACATACAACTGAAGCTTTTGCTATAGCGATACAAAAAAATAAAAAAAGACTTCATATTTCCCAATCTTGCAGAACTCAACCCAAAACTGCCAACGTAAAAGTGTAGGTGGTATTTTATACTGGCGCTCTGAGTATAATTTCTATCGCTCGACGTTTTTTAATTTTTTCCTCTGTCTGTCGGTCAGTCCACATGTGTACGTTAATTCTAGTAAATATTGAGATATCTCAATGCAACTGGGTACAGACATTGCCATTGATCTAAGGTAGGCTGGGCGAAATCGGAGAGGAATCATATTTTAGTTAAATTTGATATATGTACATGATTTGGTTGAAGAGAGGACCCATTTTAAAGCACAATTTCGAAAATCATAGAAATGCCGCATTTCATGTAATGCTAATTTACAATAGATTTAAAAAACTCGATATTTTATTAAATAATATGATAATTTCGCTCAAATTTCATATTTTAAACAGAAACTGAAAAGAACCGTTGTAATAATTTTTGAGGATCAAAAAATCAATGGCAAGAAATTGTTCAAAATAAAACTCGAATATATCGATCTAATCCTTAAGTCATAAGTCATATGCTATTTTGAAGGTTTTTTGTTTCAAATCATTGAATATTCATTATTTTGAAATTTTTGTTTTTTCGATCAAAAATAACCGTTATTATTGGGTTTTGTTTTTTATGAAAAATATTCGTTATTCTTGGATTCCTATTTTCTCGATTAAGTTTTACCGTTTTATTTTTTTTATTTTTTTTTTTTTTGTTATTTTTTCGATCAAAAATAATCGCTATTCTTGTATTTACAATCTTTCAATCTGATATAAATAAAAAAAAATTTGCCGGCTGTGACAATAATATTTTTTATGATCAAAAAAAAAAATCAGAAATTAAAATAGTGAATTTTTTTTGCCTTTATTTAAATAAAAATAGTAGCTTAAGTTTTCAATATGAAGAATATTATTTTAACTGCTTTTATTAGATACAAAAACTACGTTCAATTAATTGCAGTATATTTTACACGATGGAAGCTTTCGGAAAGTATTCCACATACCAATACGAATTAATTGCTCGCATAGCGAATGGCGTCTAACGGAAAAGCTCAAACAGGCACGAAGCATTTTTTTCTCAGTTGATGCGAATTTCTCTAAATTGTTCTATGTATTTTGATATGGAATGAAACGTAGATGGCAAAAAAATTAATAGAATTAGTGAAAAATTATATAAATTATTATTATATATCAGTAAAAAGGATCATATATGAGATGCTATGTGAAGTTAAATAAACGAAAGTGGTAGGTATGCAACAAAATTTAAAGTAGATAATATTTGATAACGAACACATTTTCAAAAATTCAAATTTCAGTCGCAAATCTGAGTTATGGCTAAGAAGCTATGGTGTGAATATTGGTGCCGAATAAAATTGCACCGGTGTGTGAATTCCTTAAACAGATGCACAGTAATATTTGCAGCAATGCCATACGTCCACACCTTGGATAAATTTAATACAGTTTCTTCGGTCAAAAACATACTGGCTTCAAATAAATAAATAAATAAATAAATCTAGTTCCTTTTCTAGCTTAACCTCTAAAAGTGTAAAATCGTATGCAAGCCTAATCTTCCGAGGGATTTTTCATTTTGGTGTTTTTTTGGAGCTAGATTTAGCTCTTAGCTTTTTTTTAGCTCTCTTTAAAATTAGCTAACACTTTTTAGCACCAAAAATGTTCAGTAGTATTCGGTAATACATATATTCATGTCGGAAGTAGCTTTATTGTACAAGTTTTAAATACAATTTATACTGGCAAAAGTTCCATTCCAATCCAAATACTGTCTTGATTTCTGATATCGAATGATGTGTTAAAACTAATGAACTTAAACGACATTTGCGGCTAGAATAATTATACCTTTTCTTCTTGTGCATATACAATCAAATCATATATTTTTAATGTTTATAAATTGGCAACTTATATAACGTAAGCTGGGAAATTTTATCTTTAGATTGAAATAAAACTGTTAAAAGAAATTTATCTTAGAAATCGCTCCAAATGGTAATTTCTGATTATTGAGAATACAGATTTGCAGATTTAGTAAATTAGTTTTTGATATTAGTTCGTAGTCTAGTTTAGAAACATACTTACATATATCAGTTTTGAATGTATTTTAAAGTTTAGTTTATACACTTAAATTTATCAAATTTGCTTTTCTTTTATTTAAGTTCCAGAAAATGTATAAACAGATTTGATCAAAAAATTCTAAGCTTGAAAAAATTGGCTTTTTATTAAATTTATCTTATAGTATTATTTAGCTCTGTTTCTCTGCAGATTTAGCTCCAAAATAACATTTTTTCTGGCAACACTGGCTCTAGTACTGTTCTTGAATACCTGATATATATAGGTGACATTGTGACTGTTGCTTGATTATCGATATTAAGGTATATTCGCCTAATAGGTAGTTTAATTCTCACAACCAAGATTACGTATTAAAACATAATATTAAAAAGTCGTAATGATCTCCAATAGTAACCCATACATATCATATATCTAGCTCCTTTTTCCAGTTTAAAACTATTAGTATATTAAATGTGTTCATCATCTTAACATTCCTGGCACCAATCGTCTTCCCCTGTTCTTGCTCCAAGGATACAGGTCAGATACAGTTTCCCGTAATCTTTTTTATTATCATTTAGTAAAATAGAAATAATGTTCAATAAAATATAACTCCACATGTTTGGTACTTCCGAGAGTTAAGGTGGGGTTACACGGTCTGTGTGCTAATGTGCAGATTTTGTACCGATTTTATGTGCACACGCCAAATATTTTTGGTTCTGTACCAGATAGCCAGATTTTTTGTACAGATAGGCAGATAAAAAACAACTCTGTATGCCAGACCGTGTAACCGGCTGCCAGATATAAATGTGCGTACAAAAATACTTAATGTACAGATAATTCGATCTGCAACTCGAGTACAGTGGGAAGTGGCAGACCAGGCCAGATGACACTTAAAAAATAATAAAAGTGTTTCAAAAAATAATCACACCACTGTTACTGTAATCGATATGTTTCCCATCCCTACACCATTTTATTTATATATTTCTGCGAGCGTGTTTTGTTGAGATTAATGTTATTTTCATACATAAAATAATAGTAAAACGCATTTTTTTTTAGAGATGTCCGACGACGAACTCTATGAAATTTTAAATTCATTAATTCATTCATTAATGCATTTTCCTAAAAGTAATGTAGGACACCATATTAAACCCCCAGTTAAGTCCTCGCAGAACTCCATACCAATAAAATGAGAATAATGTCTTCATGTACGTCTATATATAAATTATATTTACTTTTCTTCACAACTGTACTACCTGAACTTTTTATTTTAACTCCCGATTGAATTCGGTTGCTGGAAAATGTTGGCCATCAACTGTTCGGTTTCATCTAGGTTGTTTAGTTCAAGGTGAGTACTCTCTCCTCATCTGCAGTTCCACTCACTACATTATTCAGTCTCTCCTAGTTCTTTCCCACGCAAAGGTGGCCTTCCTCTTCCTCTACCGCCAGCAGCTGGTACCGCGTTGATACTTTTACCGCTGGAGAGTTTTCGTTCATTCACACGACATGCCCCAGCCAACGTAGCCGCTGTATTTTAATTCGCTGGACTATGTCTATGTCGCGGTAGAGCTCATACAGCTCATCGTTCCATCGTCTGCGGTATTCGCCGTAGCAAAGGCGTAAAGTTCCAAAAATCTTTCGAATAGTATATTTAGTTTAGAACATGTATTTTGACGAACTTCCGACATATAGAGATCTGTACTATCGAAAACACGTCCTTAAATCAGAAAATGTTTCTAATTCCTTCCATAGAACGAACTAAAATTTACTAATCCTAAATTCTACGAAGCTTGCCGTGTCTGGAGCTTAGCAGTCCCAGGATATAACTGAGAGTATCGATCGATTTTTTTATTTTATTTCTATTCTTATTAGATATTTTCATCAACTATCGAAATTTTTTCCCTACCAATACCATTTTTTGGAATAACTACTCATAACGCTGCTAGAAAATAGCAAAGGTGGGCGAAATTGTATTAGCTCAATAATGTAGATACATTAAATTTACGTGCAAAATTGTACTAGCAAGCATATAAGAAATATTATTGTATTATAATATTTTAAACATACAGTGTTTGTGCTAGAACTCCTCCGAAACGGCTCGATCGATTTTTATGAAATTTCTGTATGTACTTATGTACATATATATTTTGTAGGTATGAGAAATAAAACGAATGCGAAAATAAAAACTTACTCTGCAGTTCTTAGAGTCGAAAGGCTTACTTAACTTTAAATCGAAAATTTTGCATAATAAAAAGTAATTCGAAACGTTATGTAAAAGGATTGGAAAAAATGTGAACCTCGCTGTCAATAAACTGTCAGATGTCCTCTCCTTCCTTCGCGCCAAACCCCAAACCATTTTATTTCTTCCACATGTAAATAATTGTAAATAAATTGCATATTTTAATTTTCGCTGTATTCAGTTTTTCATTTTTTGTTGAACTCTTGCAACCTTCTTTGGTTTTGTTTTTTTTTTGTCTTTCTTGTAAACATAAATTTAATGCCTTTGTAATTTAATTGCAATTAATTTCAACCACTTCTTCACCTTCGCTCGACAGCCGAACATTCGCCAACCAGCCAATAAACTTCCAGTCAGCATTTTTGTAAATTCACTAAAATCAGCCAATTCCAGCGCATCGGGCAATTCGACTACGTCGCTATCCGCGATAAAGCGCTCAGTTGTTGTTAGTGGCGTAGTTGAAGCGTAAATTTTTCCGCTTCCGCCTGCCGCGAGTAATTTGTGTAAACATTTAATAAACTCCGACGGCTGCTGACCCGGTCGCAATGGTTGCTATTTACCCGTGGAACAGCGCCAACGATGCCTTTTTCGCTGTTTCATTGCTCGGCATTTGCCGCAAATTTGTTTGAAAGTAAAAATATATTTTCTATCTGCGCGTGTTGCTTACCTTTGCCTTTATGCTATTTTTCACCTTTTTTTAATTTCAATTTTTTTCGTCTTTGTTTTTGTTTAGCTATAGATTCACGCAAAATGCCAAAATGCCCTTGCCAAGGCACAGCAAATGTAAATCTCAGCATGGTTTGCTTTTTTTTTGTGTGTCGATTTTCATTATAATCACTCAACGATCTTTCTTTGCTTTGTTTTATTTTTCTTATGCTATATTTATCAAGTTTAGTCAATGTTAAAGTTCAAGTGCATTTGAGGGAAGTCACTTCCTACTTCGCAGTATTTTTAAAATATCAAATATTTACTTTATTTGAAATGGAAACCTAAATAGTTTGCTAAGTGGCCAATTATAATTAGTTATCTGTTTCTTATAAATTTTTGTTAGCTTTCATTCTTTTTCTCGGTTTTCATTTTAGCAATAATCAAAACATAAATCATTCTGAATTACTCACTTGTTGTATTCTTTTACATTTGCTTAGCATCTGATGAGCTTTAATTAATTGTTACGTATTCCTGTTTATTACCTTTCGTTAATTCGTTTTTTATGTCCGAGCGCACTTGTAAAGAAAGTTATAACAACTTCGTTCACGTAACGGTTGATTGTAACAGCCTTAAGGATAGGGATAGATAGGTATAGACAGATATTTTTTGTAGGGGTATTTTTTTAGACATGGGTTTTCAAGAAGAAATAAAACGCATATAATTTAACGTTAACGTTATGGCCAAGTATTTTGCTTTATTATAAAAATAAGGATTTGCCATTAATTTCAAGGCGTCCATCGTCTCGGGCTTTTCTGCTTAGACAAGCGACTGGACATGACCTCTCATAAAATAGTCCAGCAGTGTTAAATCGCACGATCTTGGAGGCCACGCCACAGGCCCACGACGCGAGCTAAAGAGCGCATCAAAATTTCCTTCAATTTCAACAATTTGTTTAGCAACGTACCAATTCAACCAAAAGTGAGATTCGTCGCTGAACAAATATTCTTGTGAAAATAGGGATCGGTGACCATCTCGTGTTGGGCCCACTCACCGAATGTGCGACACGCTTGATGGTCGTTCGGCTTCTATTCATGCACGAGTTGAATTTTGTAAGCCCACAAACTAAGACCCTTCGGAAAATCTTCTATAAAGTGGAAGGGCACAGCTTCAATTGTTGTGAGCGATGGCGGATTGACTCGTTCGGGTCTTCTTCGATACTCTGCTCCACATCTGCAATCGCGTCTTCAATGAGTACTCTACGGCATTTCTGAAGATCTGTATTATCCATTAGAGTAAACGTGGAGCGAAACCAATCTATGGATTCCCGAATTACCTACTCTGCTAGGCGAATATATCGACCGAATATTGGACGCAGTGCGCTATGCGTCCCGCGAATCGAACCAATATTTTGAAAATAAATTTGCACGATTTGCAAAAGTGGTTTCGAAGTAAGTGTGTTCATTATGAAACAGCAAATCAAGTAACAGCTGTCAAAAAGACCAATTCTAAGAACAGTATTACCTCACTAAAAACCACACCTCTAAAAAAACCAATCTTTATTTTCCAAAATTTGCATTGACATTTCCAAAACTTTGGCAAACTCGCTACGCTAGTTTCCGTGAGTTCTGTGAATAATTATTGAATAGATGTTTGGATAACCTGGCAATAGCTTTCTCTAGCTCCCTTCTTTAGTCTGTGTTGCTTTATTTTTTAAACAGTAAAAACTTTCACTCGCATTTTATACCCCAAGTAGAGACCTAAGCAAATATGGTAAATATTTGCCTGCAAAATTCCAGAAGGGAATCCTGTTCGAGGTAGTTCGCTAAGAAGGTTATACTATTACCTCAAGGAAAAGACGCTACCTCCCAGGCAAGAACTCACAGACGATATTCCAACATACCCGACACAATCGCTGAATCCGACAGCGTATAGATAGAACATAGACGACATTCAACGAGAGACAATCACTAACATCAACAACGCTCTAACAACTAAGCATTACAGATGACGAGCTCTAACTGTAATGGGTTCTATATATATTCAAAATAAACCCCGACATGTCCGGTAAGTGGAGAGTCTACGCACGATACCAATCACCTATTCAAATGCTTCTTCTACCTATTAATCTAACATCTCTTTTCAGCCCCGTCGAAATAGTGGACCCCCCCAAGATGAGTTTGACGATAACCACCGTGGGTAGGCTGACTGTGGTAATCCTTATCGGGGAATAGTTGTACACCTCTCATGAAGATGAAATGGTAATAACTTTGGTTCGATATTTGGCAGTAAAAGAGAGAAGTAGTATACTAAAATAATGCGGACCACGAGCTGTTTTGATTTAGCCATATCTGTCTGTCTGTTTGAACGAAAACTGTTCGCTCAGTTTTAGAGATATCTAACTGAAACTTGGTAGGTAGATGTTTTTCTAAAATGTATTAATCATTTGTCGAAACCGACCAGATCGGGCATTATATAGCTACTATACAACTGATTGGCGTTATAACGCCTAAATTAAAATAGATAATAATTTGAAATTCGGCACTTATAATTAATTGAAAGTGCTCAACCAAAATCATTAAGTTCAAACCTTTATAACATGTAGCTCCCATGCAACTGATTATTCAGATATAAGGTTTTGCAATATAACTCCTACATTAAAGCAGCTAAGGTCATGGAAATTCATTCACTTATAACTAAAACAAGGTTTACAGTGAAAATCATCAGGAACGAGTTTCCATACCTTATGGCACATTGGGCATTAGAGGAGCAACAAAATGATGTATTTGAAAGCGATAAGATTAGAATTTTTTCTGGTTTAATTCGCAAACCAACAACCGACACAATTCGGCAATATTTCTTTTGACAATGAAGGTTTTTTTTCTATAATTGAATCAAACGGAAATCGTACGGAATGGAGAAATCTCTTCTATTCCTCGAAAATCATGTCAAAGAGATTACTCATCTATTCATCGCTTGGGGTGGTATCCCTTCCCATCAAAATTTCACTTCTATATATATGAAATTCGAAGAATGAATTTTTAATTATTTGAAATTGCTAAAAATATCCCTTCAACTTTAAAAAATATGCGTGACTGGCTTTTGCATTTCCTTTCATACAACACATGGCCAAAATTTATTTAATAGCGATTTGCATGGCTTCTGCTGCGCATAGGATAAGCAATAGATTCATAAAAAATCCCTAGAAAAATATTTACCATCAAAATCATTGATCATATTCAAGCTAATTCACTCTATGCCCGTTTCCGTGAACAGCTCAATGTGCATAGGAAATTTTCCACAGTGCGGTATGGAATGCATATTTATTAAGGCATCAAAAATTCCTAAATTTTTATAAACATAAATTCAACTTTACGTATGTGAAATTTATTGATTTCAATATAAACTCTATTTTCTTTTCACTTAGGTAATTACGACTAAATTATTACACCGAAGCTTATAAATGAAAACAAATAATTTTTTTTTTTTGCTTTGAGATTTGCCAAAGGTATTCCATTAAATACTCTGCTTTAATTTTAGACAATTTAATCGCCAGCTGCTTTGTTTATCACTTAAATTCGGTGGTATTGTACGCATTTCACCTTGAATGGTCCCAAATGTTAATAAATAAATAAATAAATGCAAATAAAAGAATAATATAATTATTTTTACTTGGAATTCACTATTTATAACGTTAAATTACTATCGTGATATTTGATTGCATATTTTCAGCGAATTTTTTCGGCAAGCTGTTCAATGTACTTTTACAATTTTGTAAATAATTCGCACAGCCGAGCACATACGTACAACCTAAATCACGGAAGAACTATGAAATAGCTTGAAATGTAATAAATTAGCATTGTTGGTAGGACGAAATATACTATATTCTTTTTGCGGAAATATGTAAGTGCAATGAATATTTTTATATTTGGTATCAGCAATTATTTTTGTTTATTTTCGTTTGTGGGCCTAGAATGGCGACGTGTGTGGGCCCCTTAAGCAAATGCTGCACGCTTACCATTTGACAGTTAAATTATCCAAATTTTATTACCTGAAATAAATAGATTAAGAAATAAATTAATTTATTTATAGTAAATTCTTTTTTATTCACTAATATTATAAGCATAAAATAGTATCAATAAAATTAAAAATAGCTCCATTTTAATTCAGGAGCTCATTGTACCCAAGAATCAGGGCTTACACGTCAATGTACAATTTTTCTTCAATTAAATTCTTACACTAAAATTACTAATATAAAATAAGTACAGAAAATAATATTTTCATCTCTGACAAAGCCATTTGGAAGTTAATTATCCAATCATTGAGTGAAACAAATAGATATGAGTTTATTTATAATAAATTCATTTATATTCTTTCCTATAGTCTGTATAATATCGGCATTGACCCCACTTTAATTTCAAAACACACAAACGCCAATGTAAAAATTTTTTCCGATACAAATTTCTATTAAACCCGTTCACTAAAACAACATAAAGCAGGTAAAGAAAGGCTTTGCCGAAACTTTGGTACCGTGATCAGGTACAGGCATGATTGACGTATTGTTTGATTAAAATAGAAAGCAAATAAAAATGCCGTTTCGACCTCCATCAAAATAACTTGAATTAAGCTTCACTAGTTATCCTATAAAAGCTTCGATTTTGACATCCACAAGTAAAGTGCTCACATAGCATCTATTCAGTGCTTTCGATCGCAACAAAATTTCTGATCGACTTGGTCGTGACCTCATCCCACTTCTAACTTCAAAATGCTCGATTCGACGAGAAAGAAGGAAAGCAAGAAAAGCAAGAGGTAGTCCCGAAATTTCAACTTCTCAATCTACTTTGGTGGTTTTTCACCACAAAGAGAATAGCAGAAATACATTTTCCAAATTAGAAGATTAATTTTTTCAATCTTCTCCTGAAACATGGAGTGAAAATTCCGATTACCTTGAGGGCAAAACACGAACCAAACGCTTACGCGTGGTGAGCGCCAAAGCAGAGAGAGCTCTAAAACTGTTCGAAGAGCTTAACAAGGCGCTAATAAAAGATGAAGATGAGGAACAATTTCTGCGGCAATTTGTTGAATTAAATCGTAAACTTATACCAACTGACACAACTAAAAAAATTCATATAGAAATAAAGAGTTATGATTAACACTAAATGAATTTTATTTTACATTAGTATATATTTTCTTTCCGTATTAAAATAATAAAAAAATATTCTAGTATAATAAAAAGTTTTTATTTATATATACTTTGGATTTTTGAAAATAAAACAACATAAATAATGCGTTTTATTAATTTAAAAAATGTCGGTTAATTTATATGCCAAGTATTAGGTAAATCACATCATAAATACCAGTGACCGTAATCATTATGAGTTCTATAAAAAAAATTAATATTTAATCAATATCTTAAGATTTTAAACTTTGCAATCACTGCTAACAAAAAGTTTCTGAGTTTTACCTTACTGTTCAAAAAAATAAATTCTGTATGGAATTATACCTTTTTGAACAAACATAAATCTCGTTTATCGACTGTTTTGTTTTCGTTCTAAAATAATGATTATTTTGTGAGCGGTTATTTTTTGATTAAAAATATTAAATTTCTTAAGCTTTATTTTTTTCATCAAAAGAAATATTTTTTTTTTTTGAATAATATTGTTTTTATCGAAAGTAAACTCAGTTCTAGAGCCTTATTTCTCAGAAAAAGAAACTTTTTGTTTGGTTTGTTTTTGGCAGATTGAAAAACTCAAAACACCACACCCGTTTTCTTTTTTTTTTTTTTTTTTTGACACGATTGAAAGCATAACTAGATATATGTATAATTATTTTTTTCTAACCTATTAATAAAACTCTTTAACTCATTGTTAGTTATAATTTACGAAAATTTTTAAATCGTAACGGCTTCATACAAGGCATTAAAAACATCGGTTCTGACACTACTAAAAGTGCTAATCAAGGGAGAGAGTTTTATAAGGTATTCTTTTCAATTATTTTTTAGTTTTAGCATGAGCGAAAATAGTAGTGGGAATAAGTAAAAATAGGAGTAGTATTAATAAAACTAGTCGAAGTAATTAGAAGCGGCATTAGTAAAAAAAAGTAGTAGTAGTTTGTAATATAAATAGTAAAATAGTAGTAGAAATTAGTAAAAAATGGTAGTAGAAATTAGTAAAAAATAGTAGTAGCACTAGTAAAAACAGTAGTAGATATTAGTATAAAAATAGTAGTAGAACTTAGTAATAGCATTAGTAAAATAGTAGTAGAAATAAGTAGCAATAGTAGTAGAATTTAATAAAAATAATAGAAGCAACTAGTAAAAAATAGCTGTAGTAATTAGTAGTAACATTAGTAAAACTAGTAGTAGAAATTAGTATAAATAGTGGTAAAACAAAGTCAAAATAGGAAGAGTAATAAGTAGCACTATTAGTCATAATAGTAGTAGAAATTAGTAGCAATAGTGCCAGCTTTCATAATAAATTTCATAATAAAATCTAGTCTAAAATATATTCGCGAAATTCATCCACCATTAATTCACTTTTTGGCTATTTTTAGCACACAGAACACAGCGAGATGACATAACTACAAACTTGGTTTTTTTTCTTGTGTGAATACCAACCTGGTCTAAAGTATACTCTACTAAATATTCCTAATTTCACGAATAAACGAATACCACACAAATCAGTATCTATTCCTCCCGTCAGAGATCCACTTTTACAATTTGGTTTTCTTAAAAAAAAAATGTCCCCCCACAAACTTACGCTGGTCGACCCAATTAGTACTACAACATTTGCCGCCTCCCCTTTTATGCACAAAACAAAAAAAAACCAAGCTACTAACTACATTTGAATATAAAAAATCCAGCATTTTCGTGTTCAGATTTCGACCCTCTTGCTCTACTTCCAACTTTAACAGCAAAACATGGCAAGTGCAAGAGGATGAGTACAAAAAACTCTTCGACAACTAACGGTTGTACGAAAGTGTAGAACTTTTAATTGAAATTCTAAATTGAAACGAAAATGTTCGGGAAAACACTCAACTTTAACACTTTTCTCGCTTTTCTCATACTTAGTTTCTTTATTGCATTGGTTGGTTATTGTTCGCAAGATAACTAAATGAATGGAAATTTTGATGGTCGTACAGCTGACCAATCGACCAACATCTAAATAAAATGAACGCAATGGGTAAGAGTATCATCTGTTTCTACCGCAAACTTCATGCCTGCCCCCCCCTTCAGCTACCGCTTCGAAGTGTTCCTAGCTGTTCGCTGGTTCGCTGGCTCGCCTGGTGGGCTAACCGGCGCCCACCACCTGCCAACATTTTAGAGGTACTCACGGCAAGTGCTCTTGTTAATGGCCTTGAAGTGGATGTTTTTCTACAAATGTGTGTGTGTGTATATATGTGTGCGTGCACGAATGTAGATGTGTGGGTAGCACGCTTTTGCTATATACCTGTATTTTATTTTACTTTTGGTTTGGAAAGCGTACACGTGGTGTGAATGCGAATGCTGAATGCAGGCTTCTTCACATAATTTATTTTGCTACTGTTTTTGTAAGCATTTTCGTAAGCGCATAATTTCAGTATTCTCACAACTGTTGCTACATTACATACAGCCTTGCGTTGGTAACAAATGTGCGGCATTCATTTGCGGTCACCGTCAGATGTTTCTTAAAACAGCAGATTTTCTACACTCATTCCCCGAATCTTTGTTTCACACTAGTGATGGAAAAGTAAGTACAATGGCATTATTTTCGGTCCTTTTTTTAAGAAGAAAGTGCATTCGGTGCATGGGCTCAATTTTGAGTACATTTAAAGTGTGGCTAAATTATTTTTCAAGAAAATGTTAAAGCCGATTTTATTTTCTCATGTGAATTTCGGTGCAATATATTTGAACATAAAACTATTTGCATTAATAAAAACTAAGGACTGGACTTGTATTACATATCTATAAAGTTTTTACTTTCAATCACAAATTGACACTTTAATCGGCTAGAGTTTTCTAAATAAAAACCATAATGAATTACTTGACTAAGTACAAATGCGCAGCATAAATTAATATAATTTATTTACATTGTTTCTTAATTTTATGTCTAAAAATTTATTAATCTCAAAGTGCAAATCGAAACTTCTTTGCCGACTCTACAAAGAGATATAGAGTCAAATATGGGAACGAGTTTTTTAGGTTTTTTCTTTGTTTTAGCATGAGTGAAAATAGTAGTGGAAATTAATAAAAATAGTTGCAGTATTAATACTCGTAAAAATATTCGACTAATTATAAGTAGCATTAGTAAAAATAATTGCAAAAATTATTAAAAATAGTAGTAGAAAATATTAAAAATAGCAGTAGTACTTGGTAGTAGCATTAGTAAAATAGTAGTGGAATTAGCAAAAATATTAGTGGTACTTAGTAGCAGCATTAGTAAAATAGTAGCAAAATTAGTGAAAACAGTAGTAGTAATTAGTACTATCACAAGTAAAAATAGTAGTAGAACATAGTCAAAATAATAGTCGTAATAAGTAGCTCCATTAATCAAAATGGAAGTAGAAATTAGTAAAAGTGGTAATAGAAATTATTAAAAAGAGTGGTTGCAACTAATCGTAGCATAAGTTAAAATAGTAGTAATAATAAGTAGTAGCTTTAGTAAAAATTGCAACAGTAGTAGTCGTAGTGAAAGTAGTAGTATGGAGATACCTCAATATCTATGTTTGTTTTTTTCTCATACAAGCGCCATGTTGTGACTTTTGTGACGCGATGTTAAAAAATCAAGAGTTGCTTCAAAAAGAAGTTTTACTTCAAAACCCCTTATATGTAAGTGTTTCTTAAATAAACCCTGATATAAATACGTCTCAATTTGTAGATACATTTGTCCACTCTTTTCCACTATTTTTGTCAAATTAGCTAAAATTTTATTTCCCATCCCTTTTTCGCAACCCTTTTAAAGCTGTTGTGCAATTTGAGAGTACTGCTATTTCCGGCACAGCGTTTGGCATAACTTTTAACTTGTGGCTTGTAACTATGTACACTATGCGTCCTTCGTCACCCCCACGCTGGAGCTGCATAAATATTTTTATTGCTGTTGATTTTGCTATTCAAACATTTGCGAATAACCGACAAAAAGTGGGTGTGCACTAGGTTTGTAAACAAGCTTTAAAATGATTAAAATTTTTGGAAATTATTGTTTACTATGTTTAATTGGATTTGCCAGTTTTTTTATTTGTTTCGATAATAATGGCACATTTTTAGTTTAGCCAATTCCGAAAACGGCCATATCCGTACTGAGTATATATCTGCTTTCTCCTGTTTTTTTTTTAACTTTTTAAACCCGCGTACACCAGGGTAATTTTCAAATATAAAAAATTATTAATTTTTTTTATAATTTCACTGTCCCTAATAGCTGTGACTATGGCGACTTCAAGAAAGAAGTTCTTTTAGCAGATAATCTGATACATAAAAATCAACAAAGTGATACTTTTGATAAATTTTCGCTTAGCGATTTTTTAATTGTACAGTTAGTAAATAACATAGCAAAAAGTTGCCTAGATATCAGCAACGTTTCTTTGTAAAATATTTTACTAGCATTAACATTACGAGTTCTTCTTCTGAATAAAAAAATATGCCATTAATTTTCTGTGGAAATTTGCATTATTCGTACACAGATCTTGTCTGAGAATACCCAAAGGCAACATTTTTAAACTCTCAGTAATCCTCCTCCAAACTTATCAAAATAGAGGTAAAAGTGTTGTGCAAAATAATATGAACTTGCTTCAAGGAAATATCCCTTTGCCTTCCTATCGGCCACCAATGTTTTGCGAAGTAAAACTTTTGGAAGCAAAACTTCTTTAGCGGCAATGATTTTTTACATCACGTAACGAAAGTCGCGTCAGAATAACTTTACTAATTTCAACCACTATTTTTACTAATGCTAATACTAAATTCTACCACTATTTCTACTAATTTCTACTACTACTATTTTCACGTATGCCTCTACTAATTTGTACCACTATTTTTATTACTTTTTACCACTATTCTTGTTAATTTCTGCCACTATTTTTACTAGTGCTAATACCAATTTCTACCACTGTTTCTACTAATTTCTACTACCACTATTAATGCTACCGCTAATATCTACCACTAGTTTTACTAATTTTTACCACTATTCTTACTTATTTCTACCACTATTTTCACTTATGCTACAACTAATTTCTACCACTATTTTTACTACTTTCTACCACTATTCTTACTCACTTTTTACCACTATTTCTACTAATTTCTACCACATTTTTTATTAATGCTACTACAAATTTCTACCACTATTTCTGCTTGTTTCTACTACTATTTTTACTAATGCTACTACTAATTTCCACCACTACTTTTACTCATTTCAACCACTATTTTCACTTATGCTACTACTAACTACTACGACTACTTTTATTAATTTCTACTACTTTTTTTTAAGTGTATGCGATAGCACTAACAACTAATTATCTGATTTTGGATATTCATAGAAATTTGTACCCTTTTCCATTAGCAAAAAAAAACAAATTACATTTAGAACAAATTCCATTTCTAACGCCGACTGAATCGCTTCAAATAAATCAACTTCATTACCTGTGCAATTTGTTGAACATTGTTAGCCAAACTATGTTTACCCTGCTACCTTGCCCCTCCTCGCTTTTAATCACCTCAAGATTTTTAATTGCTCTTAAAAATTAATTAAAATTACTTTTCCCTCACGGCGAATGTTAACACGCCAACGATTCGGAATAAAAGCGCTTAAAAGGGGGGGAATACAAAGGATATAGCGAGGAATGCGAGTGTCATGATGGAGACGGAAACGACAACGGAGATTCAGTCGAGGTTCGCGTTATCCTTTAGCATTTCTATCTTATCCTATGCGCCAGAAGACGTCGGTGGTTGTCGCCTTGTTTGTTTGTGTGCTGTGCTTGGTTGGCATGTAGCGGTGCATCGTGCTGCTTTTAGCAAAAAACAAAGATAATTTTTAACCCTTGTGGTTAGTTACAATCATGGTTTGCTTGTCGACTTTTGAGACAGTGCATCTCCAGAGACGTTGAATATTCAGGCACGAGCTCGAAAAATCAAGGATACAGTGAGAATGGAATAGATGCAACTCGCCTTTATTTTCATTGCACTCATATGTATGTGCATTTGAACATAGAAATGTGTGCAGCTTAGTTGTTTCCTTGCAAAATATTTCTACACACTTATGGAGCAGTGTTGTTTGCGGTTGTGGTGCTGTTGTGGTCGCGTACAGTTAACTCGCACTTGTCGGCTGTATGTTTCTCGCTTTTATTTAATTCATTTTTTTTCCGTTTAACCCACACTCGCACACACACACACATGCTTGCGGTTTTAACACTTTTGCTTTAGCAGATTTAAATGTTCAACAACCGCAGTGTCAACATACAAAAAAAAAGACGAAAAATAAATAAATGCAGCGAAATGCTACAACTAGGCAAATAATAAGTCATCCTATCCACTATAGTGAAAACTATCGACTACGTAGAACAATACCAACTGCAATGAACATAGGAATATAGTACAGATAATATTCAAATGTATTTGTATGTATGGGTGTGCGCATTCATACGCTAATAATAACGCAACTACAAAAAAAATTAATATATGCCCTGTAGGAAATAGAGCTGAATCAGAGATCTGCATCGTGTGACATTTGCGAGCTTCGAACCTTACTTGCGCACTTTGCAATTGAGTCTTTCCATTTCAAGCTAAGCGGTCCATTCGGGTTATGATTTTATTTTTCCATGAAACTCAAATATGTTATTCCTTGATACGTATTTTTTATTTTGACCGCAAAAAATTTTGTGAGATATTTTTCGGCGATTTTAAGTTAGCTGTGTAGATCGTATTTTTTCGTCTTTACACTTTTTTGATTTTTTTAATGCACAAAATTTTTCTAAAACCGGTATGATTTTGATAATTCGATTTGAAAAATGTTCACAATTACATATTTGAAAAATGAATAAGGGCACTTTGTCAAATTTTAGTTTTTCGAAAAGTGTATTTTTTATTTTTTATTTTTACTCATCAGAATGACGACACTTTAAAATCTATTTTGGCCAAGCGACTGATATCTAAAACTTTTTGTTTAAAACTACTAATTACTAAAACTACTATTCCAACTACAACTTTTACTACTACTACTAACTACTAAGTACTACTATTACTACTAAATACTACTACTATCTCTACTCTACTTCTAACTTTTACTACTATTTTTACTAATTCCTACTATTTCAATTTTTTACTACAATTTTTACTAATTCCTACTACTAATTTTACTAATGCTACTAGCAATTACTGGTATTATTTTTACTAATATCTATTAAAATTTTCGCTAATAGCAATTTTTATTTTTTCTAATGCTACTACTAAATCCTACTGCTATTTTCTACTAATATTTTTTCTAATGCTACTACTAATTACCTCTACTATTTTTACTAGTTCTCATTACTATTTTTACTAATACTACCACTAACTACTACTACTAATTCTATTACTAATTAATAGTACTATTTATATTAATTTCTATTATTATTTTTACGAGTTACGATTATTATTTTAGCCAACGCTACTACTAAATCCTACTACTTTTTTTTACTATTTTTTGCTACTATTTTTCTAGTGCTACTACTAATTATTACTACTGTTTGTAATAATTTCTAATTCTATTATTATTGATGCTACTACTATTAATTTTCTACTACCGTTTTCACTCATTCTACTCCTATTTTCTTTAGTGTTACTGTAAATTACTGCTACTATTTTTACTAATTTCTACTACTATTTTGGCTAACGCTGCTACTAAATCCTACTACTATTTTCTACTATTTTCTACTACTATTTTTCTAGTGCTACTGCTAATTATTACTACTGTTTTCAATCATTTCTAATATTATTATTGCTGATGCTACTACTAATCAATTACTACTACTATTTTCACTCATTCTACTCCTATTTCCTCTAATTTTACTGTTAATTACTACTACTATTTTACTAATTTCTACTAATATTTTGACTAATGCTACTACTAAGTACTGCTAACTACTATTACTACTACTACTTACTATTACGACTACTACCATTACTACTCCCATATTTTGCACTCTCTCTCTCTCTTTGTAGAATCGGCACGGAAATTTTATTTCTGGCTCGCGCGTTCATGGGCGCGTGTGGTTTTTTCTTTAATTCAATTGTACATATGTATATATCTACGTCCTTACTTTCCAACATGGTTGCTCCATAATGTAACATGCTGTAAACGTAGACATATATTTTGGACAACAATTGTGCGAAAAACAATGGCTGCGAGCAAAAAATGTGGTAGAGATGTTAAAGGAGGATGTGAAACCTTTAAATGCCAAGAATAATCATTATCACTTGTGTCGTCTTACTTCAAGTGCCTTTGTTTTCACCCTTTTGTTTAAGCACCCACATACCTAACATTAGCACACATACACTAACATTCAAATACATACACATACATACGCATTTATTTTACATAAATGTGTATACTATACGAGGCTACTACTTCGAACTAAATGCTTTTGACTTTTGGATTTTGTAAGGTGACCTTTTGCGATCCTTTTACACTTTATACTAAATTCTATGCACTTGTGTACGTAAAGCTTTATTTTTTAAATGTGACGAAGGCTACGCTGTATGGGTTAGTTGGTTTTATTTGTTTGTTTGCTTGTCTGCTCTTCTGTCATTTCTTCGGCTACTTTTTGGTTTCATTCTGCTACTTTTGTCGTTGCTAATATTTAAACGGATCTAATGTGTGTGTGTAAGTGTAGTCTCCTTTAAGCTGCTTACACTTATTGCACTAAAATGGTTAGATATCGCCAATCAAATCAAACCAAAGTAATAGACCTAAGTTTGGTTTTATATAGGAGTTAACATTAGTGTCTGATCTTTGTCTTTCTAGTGCATAACAAAAGATAAAATTTAGCAAGTTTTTCAATCTCAAATAATAGTAGACTATTTAAACGAGAAACTTGGAAAAGTAAGTCCTAAAAAAAAGCTCTGTCTTCTACAAGCCTTTCACAAATGTTCGCTTTCAATTATTATTCATATTCAGAATGTACTACCCCACGGAGGCATGAAATTGCTGTCGTATAAGCTTTGGAAATCTTATTTTTAACGATATGGTTGGTAAAATTTTTAGTCGAAATTTAAGAGATTAAGCCAAAAGCGGTCTTTGTACTTTTTGACCAGGAAAAGTCATTCATACGACCTGTTTACGGTGGTAATTTTTGTTATATGAGTAATATCAAAAATGGAGTTTCGAAAAATATATTCTAATCTTGATCAAATCATATTAAACATTGTCGGATACAGATGGGGGAAAAGGAAAATCATCCGATCGTAAAACTAACTCTAACTCCCGTAAAGCCGATGGGTGTACGATAATGATTTTTGGAGCATTCAACGAAATTTCGAAGCAAGTGGAAAATGCTATCAATAGTGAGAAGAACAACCGTTCTCTTGGAATTGTATGATTTCATTTTCAGGTCTTTTATATGGTTTCTTTGGTTTTTTCTGTGAAACTTTTTATTTACATTTCAGCGCTTTAAAACAACAACAAAATACATGCCAGGGTCGCATCCACTTTACCGCTACTAATTGTATATTATGCCTTGATTGGATCTATTATTCCCAAATGGAAGAGAGAATGCCAAAAATTTGAGGGAAGACTTGGCATAGGAACGTACGAAGTTTGCTATACATATTTTCACTAGAAAATGGCTCTATTCGATAATCGCAGTGAAGATGTGAATTGTTCGATAAAATGCTTTGAATGAAGACCAAACGACGCAACATTTGACACTTGTGTTATTTGTAGAGAACAGCCGCGCACCGATTTTAAGTGCCGAAACGCACCGAGCCGACCGTTGGACAATTTTGGCCGAAGCCGAATATTTTTAAAATCTAAAATAATGAATAATAAACGAGTTTGCAAATATTCTACCAAAAAGCTGCATTCAATGCAGCTCCTCATATAAACATTAGTAAATATGTTTCGAAAAAATAACAATAAAAACTTATATTTTTATGCCAAAAATTTTTAAATTTTTTATTTGAATATATTGAAAACTGTCACAATATCTTGGCAGCAGATTTTCATTGATAAAAGTGCCCAATTTATATGTAGCGATAAATTTCTTTCAGTATAATTGCTGCTTTGACTTTTTTGCAAAGAGAAATATTTTAATAGTATAACTTTATACAATTTAAAAGTAATAAAAATTCTGAAATATTGCCAAAGTTCGGCTTTTTTTTTTGTCCGAATCCAAATCGGAACTGATGCGAACTCAAATGGCCGATCTGGGCCGACGCCGAAGTTCGGTCAATTGTTCTCTAGTTATTATTATAATAAAAATGTTCGCCGATTTCTTTACAATAAAAAAAAAACTTTCCGGCATAATTAATATGTTTATTTCCACATATTCAACAGAGTAGCCCACAAAATAGCGTGGAAAACCTAAAATTTGGAATTTTTGTCCTCCCAACCTCAAGTATTAAAAAATGTAAAAAAAATTTGGTATTATCCACAAAATTTACCTTTTTTAAAAACCTTGGCATTTATCACCAATTGATTATTTGTTGAGGTTATGTCCTTTAAGCGATTCTTTTTTTTCAATGTTAAATTTCTTATCTATTACAAGTTTTAGTGGTAATTCTTAAGTATTAAATTTACTGAAATCCCTAAAAAGTTATTGGAAAGGCATTGTTTCAGTAAAATAAACTAAATGGAAACTATAAAAACAAATATATTGGATTTTTTGGAAAATATGAAATCTATTAGTTACTCATACGCCCCGGCCGACGGCTGTTTATTGGTTTTAAAAGACAGCCTTTTTCACTATTCCTTCAATTCGTGTTGTTATTTATTGGTTATAGAAATAATAAATATTTATATTGTATATTAAAAATAAATTTGCATCAGAATTTCATTTATTAAAAACTATGAAGGCACATATTCGTATCCAATCAAAAAAACAATTATTTCTAACAATTTTATAGGAATTCTATTTATATTCCTGATGATTTATATTCCTTTGACTGTTATCAACAATAATTTGTGTGAGCTCAAGGTCATTTATTTATTTATACAGAAGGCATATAACTTCTACCATTGTTGTTTTTTTACAATATCTCAAATCAGAAATTATTGTTTTTCTAATACTTTCCAAATAAATCAAAAAAACCCCTTACCTTGCGTTAAAAAATTACTGTTGTATAAATAAAAATTAGGCCAAGCAATTTATATAACATTATTTTCTGTCTTTTGAATAAAGCTCGCTTCTGGATCTTCGCCTGCATTAAAAACTCTGTATTACTTTTAATTCGCAGAAAGTGAATTTGTATTTGCTGAAGAATTGAATTGAAAGCTAAAAATAGTATTTATAAAATTTACATTTTTACTTCTATCCGAGTATGTATGTATGTATACTATACTGCGCTCGCACATTGCAATCACTTTAATTATTATTTCGTCAAATATGTTCACTTGTCAACGTGGAGGTCTACTACCAACAATATCAACTCTGATATTTTTTTGCTGCCATTTAATTTGACGTAGCGACGTGAAATTGAATCCGTATATATCTACATGCATACATATTGTGTGTGTGTATTGTGCAACTAGATGAGTGCATCGTATTGCTTGTGAAAATATCGATTTTTGTGCGTAAAATAATAGTGTATAGCAATTTTTTTTTTGTTTTTGTTTTTTGTTTGTTGACTTTTGTTGATCAGCTTACCGAAAAGGAAATATCATTCGACGCATGGTCACTGAAATATTCGCTTCAATTCAGCAACGTAACCAACCACTCATTCACAACAAAAGAATTTGGATAGTGATTTTTCATTTGTCATCCAATAGCTACATACATATGTAATATAACTACATACGTGCAGTATGAGCATACAAATCTAAATTTGGAGTAAGAAATGAAAAAAAAAATCTACGAAACATACTGCAACAAAAGGAAACTGTATTGCCATTTTGAAAGAGGTTGCATTTGTTGTTGCTTTGAGCTTCCCTAAGGTATGGTGAGTGAACGTTGCTTGGGCAAAACTTGAAGCATTTTCTTTTTATATTACAGGTTCACATTTTTCATTTGCATCCTAATATGGAACAACAAATTGCGGACCTGCAAAATGTCATAGAGATATTTATTATTTTTCCTATTGCTGTTTTTTTTTTTGATCGCCCTCAAAATAGGTTGCTTTCCAAATATGTAGTGCACTTATGGCAACGAATATTTCAATCATAAAAATTTTATTTAACGTATGTAATTTTCCTGAAACAGCTTCTGCTCGAACCACAAATTCGGGCAGTTTACGCCATCCATAACAAAAAAGTGATGAGGATAAAATTTTTGCTACGTTATGATTGAGAATCAAGAAAAATTTAGAATAAGTGTAAAAAAATTGGCTAACGTTGAGTCAAGAATGAGTATCGAATTTCACGCAGTTCTATTTCTATGTTGTTGCTATTTTTTATTAATTGCAATCGCTTAAAACGTCAAATTTACTGCGAGGAATCTATCATTCTTGAGTATTGAACATCTCCAAAGCCCAGATGGTTTATCGATGGTAGTTGTACAGTTTTTTATCAGGAATATATTCACAACGATAGTCTAGTAAGTCAATGCATTATTATGGTACAAAATCCATGATTTTAAATATATTTCCAGAACTCGACTCTTTCGACGAATTTGTGATAAAAATAATATTGACCATCTCTTTTGGCTGAATTTATAAATGATAAATTCCCGGTAATTTTTTAACATACAAAGCTTTGGTAATGCACTGACATTTCAAGGTACTATATTATTTTTAAAAATTTCAAGTTTGACTTTTTATTTAAAGAACATTCCGGTAAGAAGGAAAAGGCCATACAAACTCTTGTATTTTTTTTTAATTTAAATCAACTGGTAGCCAATTTTTCTAGTTAAGTGTCAATGCTACTCAAAATAATTTAACCTTCTGCCTCTTCGCATTTTCTTAAGTCAAAAAAGTCGATCGCTACTATTTCCTCTGCCGTTTTTTATGAGGAGAAATTGGCTAGTACCTTGAATAATGTCGACAATTTATTGGCGGTAATATTCAGCTCCAAATTTTGTAACTGATTACAGGAATCTTTCAAATAGCTGTACCTCTTTAGCTCTAGCTTCAATTTAAGCTTTGGGTTGCCTTCCGATGATAACCTTACTGGCATTATTAACCTCAAACCTTTTGCGAAAAAGGATATTTATGGGGTTTCAGTTATTTTAGTGAAAAATGTTCGGTGCTCATTTTACCTTTAAAAAAATCTTTCATTTGTCGTAGATGATTCGAAGCCCTATACCCAAAGGTGGTAGTAGGAATGATGTTTTGAATTGCAGACCCATTTCAAAGCTATAAATTTAGTCTGATTTCGCCGAACCAGCATGGCTTTGGTCTTCAGGTTGACTGTGTCCTAAATGTTTTTTTTTTAATGGATTGAATCCTATTTATATAAAAGAAATTGTGTGGTAACGATTGGCGGCATTTCTTCTGAATCTTTTATGACTCCTCTGGGGTTCTCCAAGAGACTTGCATACCAGGTCCGTTACTATTTTTTTTAACTGAATAATTCGCTAAAGTTTTGCTCGACGATTTAAAAGTATTTTCGAAAGTAAAGAAACCCGACTATGCGTTTAACCCTAAAAACGTCATTAACAGCTTTACTGACATTCTTTTTACATTTATTCTCGTCTTCATTTAAACATCAAAAAATGCCGAAGTCTTATAACGTTTCTATTCTTTGTTAAAAATTCTGCACGAAATTAAAGATCTTGGCGTAATTTTTTCGACTGAATAATTCGCTAAAGTTTTGCTCGACGATTTAAAAGTATTTTCGAAAGTAAAGAAACCCGACTATGCGTTTAACCCTAAAAACGTCATTAACAGCTTTACTGACATTCTTTTTACATTTATTCTCGTCTTCATTTAAACATCAAAAAATGCCGAAGTCTTATAACGTTTCTATTCTTTGTTAAAAATTCTGCACGAAATTAAAGATCTTGGCGTAATTTTTTCGAGTTATTTTTCTTTTAATAGACATATTTTTTATTTAAAAATCCTACTCGATTTTCCTTGATTACATTTTTTTCTAATATTGCGATATTTTATCGCGACTGTATAAAGGTTTCTTCAAAATGAATAAAACTCAAATAAATTTGAGTATGTGTTCTCTGAAAGCAACAGCCATTTCGTTTCCATTTTGCTTTCATTTGTAGCCGTTTTTCTTCAATCCAGGATTTTGTTAAGTTATTTTATACGACATTCGTTCGTTCGTTCCACTTTGGTGTCAAACGATAAAGCCTTAAGAAAGCTATAATTGAGAAATATTCTTCCTAAGTTTTGCCACTTGTTTAAAAAATTTAAACTCAATCAGAAAATTTGTTTGTTATGAAACCACGTTTGGGAATTTGCTTTCGTAAAAAAACATTTTTGAATAAAATTACACCCTATATGCTAAATATTTTAAAACATCTACAGTGCCCGACAAAACTAAAGCACGAAACTCTCCAAACTGTTACCTATCGAAATGATATTTTCAACCAATTATTGTAACCAAATTTTTCTATATTATGTGTTAAAAAAAAGCAAATACAATAAAACTTTATTTTAAACTGAAATATTAATTCAAAAATTAAATAAATTTTAAATATGGTGCTAATGCACAATATCAAAATTACGTACTCTTTCTTTCCATAGTTGGCTATGAGTCATTAATCAGAACCGTTTGAATAGCGAATCTTATTTATTACAAATAAACAAAGCCTTTTCAGTGATATTGTGTATTTTCAGTCACGTTTTATTACATTGTCGGAGTAAGAGTAACAAACACTTGAAAAAAAATGACTCGAAATAAATATAATACGATATTACGTGCAAATATTATCGGTCAATTTAATAAATGTGAATCATTACCAATACTGCTCGAAAACTCAATATACATCACAGTGTAATTTCCCGAACATTAAGTCGTTTTCGGTCTTCCGGCTATTTGGAAACCAAACATGCAGGTAGTAGGCCTCGAAAACCCACTGCTCGTGAAGATAAAGCAATTGCCCGAGCTGTTCAAAAAGATCCTTTTATGTCGGCCACATCAATACAAAATGAGTTATCTTTAGAAATTAGTCTCAGATCCATTCAACGACGAACTGTCGAAGGCAGCAAAGTGTTGCAAACTTCAGAAGTGCGGAAAAACCATTTATTTCAAAAATCACACATCAACTTGACTATTAACAAGTGGCGAACGGTCCTTGTCTCAGATGAATCCAGGTCGACATCAAATATTCTGATTGATTGAAGTTGGTACATAGACCAAAAGGGCAACGCTTGAATCCGCGCTATTCCAAAGGTACTGTAAAACATGGGGGAGACTGCGTAATGAACTGGGGCTACTTTTCAAGAGGAGTGGGCCCAGTTCACAGAGCTAATGGCATAATGGATTTACGGATAATGGATTATGGAGTGATTTATTTCGAACAAAATCGACGTTTTGCAGTGGCCTGCACAATCTTCCGATCTCAACCCCATAGAGAATCTATGGGAGATTTTAGATCGCAAAATCCATCGCGAATGTTGGAACAACAAAGATATCTTATTTACTCTAGTGCAACATGAAAGAAAAAGCATTTCCGCAGACGTTTTATATAACCTAATTGAGTCTATGCCACGAAGATTTGATGCGGTATTGAAAAACAATGGATACGCAACCAAATAAAGGGTGGTTAAATTTTAAGGGCCGATGTTGAATTTGTGTTTTATTCAAAATCAACATCGGCCCTTAAAATTTAACCACCCTCTATTAGATGTAACAATTTTTTTTCTCAATTACATATTAATGTGTTTTAGTTTTGTCGCACCATATTTGAAACTACTTTCATGTTTGTATTAATATTTCGGTTTAATATAACGATTTATTGTATTTGCTTTTTTTAGCACAGCAACAAATGTACGCTCTTGTAAATTATTTAGAAAAATTTGGTTCTAATAATTGTTTGAAAATATCATTTCGATAGGTAGTAGTTTGGGGAGTTTCCTGCTTTAGTTTAGTCGGACACTGTATATATGTATGTGTGTGAATTAAATTTTTTTTTAAATTTAAAACAAAAAGTCTTGATTACAAAAGTTGCTTCATTTGGTGAAATTATTTGTTTCCCTATTTATTTTACTATTACATTCGAATTCATAACGTTAAACCATTCATTAACTACATTATTATTTACTGTAGCATTAAATTAAATCAAGCAAAGGTGTTGTCCTTTTTTTTGATATTATAAGTGGTAGTAGTAATTAATTTCTGTTTTCGCAGAGCACTACTTCTACGGTGTCCGGACAACGTCTCTACAAAGTGTTTTGCTAGAAATTAAAACATTTAAGAAAACCTTAAACAACATTAATATCTCTGCAAATAACTTAAACAATAATTACAAAGCTAACAGCCCTCCATTGATGACCAACCAGACCAAAGTCTTAAGCTTATCCCTTCATTGAATCTTCATACAATTTACTTTTACTGCTTCCGAGTGGGGAAAGCTTTCTTTCAGCATTTCAATTTTTTAAGAGCATATCTACACATTTGCCATATGTATAACTGAAAAAGTGTATATTTTTATTTAAAAAATGTATCAACATTGAAGCTTCGCTCCCCCTTTCTCACACAGCTACTTCTAAGTATTTGCTTTCTTTACATTAACTTCCTGGCCGACGACAACGACAACGCATTGAATGAGAGAGGCTATTTGGTTTTATCCAACTTTCTTTTCCTATTTTTCTTCGCTTCCCTTTGCATATTTGAGTGGACAATAAAGATGTATCGTTTACATGAAAAAAAAAAATTTATACTAAGCCCCAAACGATGAAAATGTCATGCGATATATTTCCAAAAGGAAAGTAATCCCATAAAGGTAGTGAGCAAGTGGAAAGCAAAAGAAAAATGAAGAAATATTTAAAGCAGCATGTAGAGGTGGAAAGTTCTACTTAATAAAAATATTCAGCTAAAGAAAAAAGTGCACACCGCGTAGACTAATTACGCCTTGGCCTGGGATGCTCACGAGCGGCATGCAAAAATAGTTAGGTGCATTGCGAAGCGCCGTCAAGGGGCGCAGCTGCATTTTCCCACTCTCGCACACAACGTAAGGTAATTAGTTGGCCTGTCTGTCGTCAATTATTCTCAGTTTTGCTTGCCAAGTTTTTGGCAACTCTGCGCCACACTGCAGCTCTTGACCCTTCAATTCTTGCCCCATGGCACGCAAATAAATGTTTTTGCTTTTTTCTGGGTTTTGTTTTGGTAAATTAGCAACTTGTAGAATTTTGCGCTGCTGGGCAAATAAAGTAAAACCCAAGTAGAAAAGAAGTAAATTAGTACACACAGAATTTTTGTAAAATGTAGCAAACTAACTAACTGCCGTGTATAAAAATGTAAACTTGTTTTTTATATTTTTTTGCAATTTTTTCTAGGGCACTAAATTGCTTGCTGCTTTTTCTTTGTATTTATCCTGTTAACTGACCTGTTATTGGGTTGCACGTTTTTGATATATTTTTAGGCTGTATTTTTTGCATGCTCCTTTTGCTTTTTCCTTCGCCAATAAACACTCTACATTCTTATGGGAAAACCGGTGAAAAATATTTCACTGCGAATGCGTGCTTGGCACTCTTATCGGTTTGTTTTATTTTCTTAATCACTTTATTACATCGCTTAATTAGAATTACTGCTTTGATTACTGCTGAGCCTTTGTTTCTGCATTAAAGATTACGAGCACTTGACGCTGAACTTTGAAAGTGAATATTTAATGTAGTTTCCTTAAGAATTTTATTTGTCAGATTTTTGTGTTTTACATATTTAGTAAACATAATAATTAATTTACTACGCATCAGGCAGTCGCCTATGCTAATGATATTCATTTCGTTTTACTTAAATATCGCCACGTTCCTCTTATTTCCACTCCCTCACTGTAACTACTCAGAAGTTATTCAGAATATCGAATCGAAAGCTTAACCCATTTCGTGTTCTAGGCCAATAAATAACACATAGCATTGGTGTTATGCTGACTTTTCTAGTTAAAACGTTGTGCTGACCTCATGGAGATAAACTACAAAGCAAAACAAAATTTTTTTTTGGAATTTTCTGAAAGGGAACATCTAACTGATTATTTGTGCTATAGTCCAACAGTCTAATTTTTTTATTTACACTAAAAGGCCAAGGCGGTTACAATGAGTCTTAATACATAAAGTGCATTAATTAGAAGACTTACAGCTTTGCTCTCCAAGGAAAGTTTCCTACTTACGAAAAGCTTAACATTTCATATCAACACTTTGACTCCCCCACAACCTCTCCTTTATCCATTTTCCCCCTATTCTTTCGAATGCATTATTTAGTTATTTTATTTAGCGTTGCTTCTTTTTGAGAAGATTTGGCTAAAATAATGAAAAAATATTGGAAGGAAGGATATGAAATGTTAAGCTTTTTATAAAGCACAAAATTTCGCTAGCCATCAAAGCTGTAACTCTTCGAGTTTTCGCACTTATGGTACAAAGACCCGCTGTGATCCCCTGAACCTTCAGATTAAGTAAAAAAAACAAAAACAGACCATAATTTCTTCACCAAAAATGATATATACGATGTTTCCTTTCAGAAAAATGCCATTGCATTCAAAATATTTAAATCTTTTGTAGTGCGATATTGAAAATGGGAAAATTTGTGTGTGCATATGTTTGTTACCTTTTCACACCAAAAGCGCTAAATGAATTTGCATTAAATGTAGCACATACATAACCTATAATTTGATTTGACATACGGGCTATATATTTTTGAGTTACCGCTGTACAGATTTGAGTAAGATTTAACACATCTATAGTCGGTATATGGTTTACCATAGAAGTGATATTTTAAATGGAGTTGGCACCTATTTGGAAAGTTAAATTTATTCAAAACAATAAATGAAATCAAATTTTGCAAACGAATGTGGTTTCATTTCCAAAATGCTTTGAAAGAATGTTGCCACCTGTTTACAGCCAAATTAAATTAAATTAATAAATTAAGTTTAATTTTACCATAAGAGTGTTAAACTTAATTTCAAGAAAGCTCAGTTTCAAAAAAAACATTTGAATGGGTTGCCACCTGTTTTAAGAAATTAATTAAAATTATAATAATTTAAATAAAATATTGAAATTAATATCAAGCGAAGAAGGTATTTTATGCTTTATGTTGAAAATAATTTTTACCAGGATTGCCAGATTGCTGAAGAAAGTAAATTAAATTAAATTATTATGTTAAAAGAAATATTACGGCATGAAATTCAAAGAAAAGGGGCTTCAGAGAACTTACAAATGAAACCCTGTGTAAAGAGTGTTGCCACCTGTTTAAAGTATTAATTAAATTCAAATTATAAACTTTTTAAAGTATGACAGCATTGCCATGAAACTAAAACGTTTATACGAAAACTATATTTTAAGGAACTTTCAACTTTTAACTGGTAAGGTAGTTACACTGACGTGAAAGGAAAAAAGTTTAACGAAGCTTTATTCGAGAAATAGACTTGAATAGAGTTTCCACCTATTTAGAAATTTTAAATTCAACTAAATTTATGAGAAAAATAATGCTTCAACACTGATTTGAACTGATGGAGATGTAGGAAAATATAGACTCAAAAGAATTTTGAGAGGTTGCCAACTGTTTGAAAATTAAATACAAATGAATTAGTAATGTAATATTTTTTAATATAAGGACTTTTTTAAAGTTTCAAATCAAAATAATTTCGGCTCATTTCCATGAATTAACCAAATGCTTGAGATGATTGATTCTCAGATCGATTCGCTCTGTTAAAAGAATTGGAGCCAACATAATTTATAATTTCCTTGGCATCATCTAGAAAAAGCGATACATATATCATGTGTTTGTTTATTTATTTAAAAAAAAGTGTTCAAAAATATTTTTTTTATTTATGTCAGAATGTCAAAAACTTAACAATTTAACCCATAGTAATTTTTGGGTTAAATATCTGGGTTCAATATTTTACCTTCGAGTAAATGCCTAACTTTCTAATGCGGTACCCGATTTATAAATTTAACCGATAAAGTGTAAGTTGAATAGAAAACCTGGTTTCCTGGAAGTGAGCCTAAGTATTATTTTACGAGTAAACATAGAACTTATGAAATAATTCTCAAATTTAATGAAAAAATATATAATCTCTAAGACAGTGTACAAATTGTCGCTTCAAGCCAGTTAAATGGCATTTTACTGGTTAAATGGCAAAATCACTTCGTAAACAAGTCAAATCACATACAAATTGTTGTTGGAAATTTAACCAGTTCAACCACTTAACACGTTTGAAACCCATTTCGGCAAATTACAGTGTGCATCCCGCTGTATACTTTTTGGCGCTCCATCTCCAAATTACTTACTTCATACTTAATTGGCACTATAACCTCTTAAGCGATTTTAGCCGAACTTCTCCTACAGTTTGTGGTGTGCGTCTTGTTGTTGTAACACAAATTGAGGGACCTACAGTTTAACGCCGAATGTTTTTATGAGAAGTTTTTTCATGCCAGAAATTCACTCGAAGGTTTGCCATTGCCTGCCGAGGGGCGACCGCTATTAGAAAAAACTGGTTCTATAATTTTTGATGTTACTTGCCTCGGCCAGGATTTAAACTCGGGACCCACCGAATGAAACGCGTACACGTTACACACTCAGCTACGGCGGTCGCCTCCAAATATATAAATAAAAATCTCCTGGAACTGACTTAATTTATTCATTTCATATGGATCACTTTATCGCTGTTATCTTAAATTCGAAAACTGCAATTCTCCATTTAATTCGTTAAATATAAAAGACGATAATTTTCATACATCGCATCATATATTTCCGTACACTCCTTGTTGTTGATTTTTTTAAACCCATTTGAACCCATAACAATGCTAAAAAGTGTTGTTGAGGATTTAACTTACGTTTAGTAGTATATAAAAATTTAAACAGATTTACGGATTCTTAAAATGAGCGGAAAATTTCTTAAGCGGAGACTTTTTCCTTACTTACTCCTTACGACTTATTCCTACGACATGGCCACCCCGGCTGAACGATGATGGCCGAAATTAATACGAATGCATGACACTTGGCCGCCTGAGTGAAAGCGATGCTTACGTGTCGTTAGTTACTCTGAGTCATAGACAAAAATAACTTAATACGAAACTCGTTGGATCGTGAGAGCGCTGTCATAATGCATATTTTTTACAACATTTTCCAATAGTGCCACTATCGAAAAAAATTTATTTGAGAATTTTGGAAGCTTTGTAGGAGATTTTACATAAAACTGAGTATTAGGAATGCAAAAGCTTTTATTTTCGCAAAATATGAAATCAACATGATAAAATAATAATTAATATAAACAATAATTTTATGTGAAGTTAAGTACTAACGTACAAAAATCAAATGTCCTTTTCAGTATTTCAATATACAAATATCACGATTTTTAAGCAAACCAACAGTCACACTCTTTTTCTAGCCAACTAGAAAACGCACTGCTTTGCCAATTATTTCGTGTATTTGCCTCTGGTAGTCCGTCTTTTTGCCTATCAGCTGATAATGCAGTGGTAATGTTGCAATCATAAAACACCGAGTTCAGTCTCCCTGTTTTGCGAGTAATTGAGAGAGTTTCGTATCTGGTTGTCTATGTTTGAGCATAATATATTATTTTACTAATTTCGTCTAATTGTTTATTTCGTTACACCATACAGTGTATGTATTTACTTGAATCAAAAATGCTAGTCGCCTACTATTGACCACAGAATTTACCTTCCAGTGGGATAAGTAAGATTATATTTCTTTGTATATTAAATATTTTGGCATACTGACTGTAGTCTTAGTTAAACATTTTCCAACTTGATATTTGTCATTACAGTGAATGGGTCTGATGCGCTCTAAGGGCATTTTTGTCTATATGAATCAAATGACTTCCTGCTAGCTAGAAAACAAAATTAGTAACATTACATGATCCCATGCGGGTACAATACTACGTATATAAAAAATTTTGAACATACACCTATAAATTCGTATATCGCATTTCACAATACTGACTGCAAATTATTACTAGTAGTGGAATATTTATCTTTTATATACGTACAGCTAATTTGCATTGTGGTCGGTCATTGGTGTGGTAAATGGACTTGTACAGTCTAATTCACTTGTCGTAAATATGTAAATACTCTATGTACGAGCACATCTATTATTTATCATTAAAAGCACTCAATTAAAACCATAATACCACTATTGACGACCACAATGCATTATCACCTCCACATTGTTGCTTGACATCTACGTAAGTCATTCTACACAAAAGTAGCAAATATTTATCTATAATATTTGTAGCTAAGTGCATACCTCCTAACTAAATACAAATAACTAAAACTAAGTATCTATTATCGATTTAATTGATGTATTTGGAATATTGTTTTCTCTTATGGCTAAATAATAGGAAGTTAAAACAAGTTGAAATGTGAAAATGTAAATATTTAAATTTTGTGATGCATTCAATAATTGAATTCATTGTACGCATGCTAATCAAACGCACTGTGCAAGCTCTAAGCAAATTTTACTTATTAATGCTGGTATTCTGTAATTCAGTCTCATCCAAAGTCACTAAATTTGATACTTTCAATTAGAGACGTCTTTTGTGACTTGAGAAGATTTTGGTATTCAGTAAGGAAGAGTTCCAAAAAATTTCACCAAAGACTGTGGTGAAAAGTAGTGGAGACAATTAAATGATCAATCACCTATTTAAATTTGTTTGCCAACAGATTTAATTCTCTTTAAAAATTAATACAATATGCACGTTGTAAAATTAATATTGAAATTAGCTGTTAAATATCCTATGGCCGCATTTTATGTGAACTGATTATTTAAAATATGTGTAAAAATTAGAACTACCAGCAATCGATAAATGCAGCTTCTCATTCATATGCAAAGCAGAAACAGATATGTACATAAGAAAGTGTAAACAAATAGATTTTTTGTATCATGTGTATTGAAAATTAATAGTGTTAGCGAAGGTCCAAAGGGCAGATCGCGTGTTACTTCATTTTCACATTGTTGTTCAATACTATCCTCAATTTCTTTGTTTTGTGACCTGCTCAGAATCAGCTGACAAATTAGTGGCCTTATTTTGAAACTAGAGATTTGAGACGGCTTACTGTATTCCGAATAATCTTGCAATCAATCTCAATACCTAAAAGTCTCAATTAGTGCCTAGAGACTGCTTACAGAATATTGACATTACATAATTCAATATGTACCGTGGTGAGTATGTCGCAAGCAAAAAAAATTTGCCACTGATATTTCCAAATTTATTTATAATATTATTGAAGTAAAACTTGCATAGTGGGGTGAGAGTGATTTTTCAACGTCGCGTCATGAATTCGCGCTACGCTTATGTGAGATAAGACAAACATACATACTGAAGAAGCGACATAGCGATATGTAATTTGTAAGTCCATCATTTCAGAACCATTTGAGGACAAATTTTGGGCCATTTCGGGACTATTTTGGGACTAAATACATATTAAACATTATTTGAAGATAATTTCAGGATCGTTTTCAAGACCATTTAGGGAATAGTTTGGAACTTCGACTTTCGTAAACAGTCCAGAAGTAGAGTTCAAGTTTTAAATGACTAAAAATTCGCTATGATATTTTATAATTTTTTCTTCCTCATAACGCAAAGTTAGTTTTTTTAATTGTACTCCTGCTTCTGGGAAAATTATACACCTATATATATATATATCGCTAATTTTTATCAAAATGCAATATTAACAAAAGATTTTCATGATATATTTTTTCGTTAATTTTATGTAAAAATATAGTTCATAATATAATAAAAAGCATATAAACTTTATTAAAAATTAACAAAAGCTCAACAAATTTTCATTAACATTTTTCATTTTATTAGTAGAATGTTGAGAGATTTTTCGGGTATGCAATTTTTTAGCCTATTTAATTTTAGTACAACATAGTGCAATATTGAAGTGGCAATCCTTGAGTTTTTATACATTTTTGAAATCTTGGTCATGGAATTTTTTTTTCATATATGTATTACCTATGGTACAAAATTATTTCAAACCAATAAGATTTTTTATAAAATGAATGCGTTTTATGAAAGAAAGTTCACAAGATTATGGTATGAACTATATTTTTATTTAAAGTTAGCGAAAAAAAAATATCTTGCTAATACGTATTGTACAAAATCAACATTCTACTGATTTCGCTCGCCAATGTAGTTCATTTTTTATCAAAATCCATATAAGAGAAAATTTCAACAAATTAAAAAAAAATTGTCATTATAATTTCAAACTTTTTAATCTGAATTATTACAATTTCAGTATCAAAAACTTTAAGTTTTTAGTGACTAAAAAACGTTCAGTAAAAATCGTGACGAAAAAATCCAAAATAGCAGAGGATGGATTGGACGAAATCCCACCCCCAACAACAACTCAAACAGAAATTTTTCTTTTTGATTCTCTTCGGGTTTTCGCCGTACAAATATTCAATGAATGCCAAATCGTAAATGAAACGATGCCCTTGTCTCTCCAGACTATTTCCGAGGAGTTCCGAAAACTCCAGACGACTAATTTTCCTATACACGACGAGACCAGACAAGGTCGACCAAAATCTTTTACCAATTAAGTCACTGTGGCACTGGTGAATTCGAGTGTTGACGAAGATCCACGATTGCCACAAGAGATGATTGCCGATAACTTGGACTTGAATGCCATCGCTGTATAGCGATCTTGTATTCGCTATGGGAAACACGAAGATATCTACACGATGGGTTCCGCGAATTTGAAATGAGGCTAAAAAGAGGCGCGAGTGCATTTTCCTAATTGTTTTCTAAATAAATTCGAAACTGGGTGGTGTAGCAACTAGTAAAGTTTTTCCTGAGGACGAATCTTAGTTCTATAAGTACGATGCCGAAACCAAAAAGCAGTCCACGGCATGCAGTTCAATAGGAGCAAACCCACCAGTGAAAACAACCCACCAACAATCAGCAACAAAATTAATGACGTCAGTTTACATCATAGATAAAAAAATCGCAGGTGCTATTCCTCTGGTCAAACGGTAACTGCTTACCAATATTTTGTGGAAGAAAGTGAATTTCCAGCGCTCAAATTGCTCAAATGACGAGTAACTTTATTGCGATCTTTGGCATCGAAATACGAGCACCATTTTATTTATTCCACGAATCTATCACCTAGTGATTTCATTTTTATTTCCAAAAACTAAAATGAAGTTAGTTGATGCGGTTAATGATGAACTTGATGAGCTTAAAAAGCTTAAAAAAATTGAAGTCAATGGAGATTATGTAGAGAAAATGAAAAAGAGGAAGATTAAGATTAAATACAAAATATTTTATTTTGTGAATTAAGCGAACTTTTCTTAGTCCCCTCGTATGTACATTTCTGATTTTTCCAAATATAAATCTACATTTTTTCCAGCGACTATTTATAACTGTACTTATCAATAATTTGTTTATGAAATAAAACTCGATTTCCACGAAAATCTTATTAAGATAACAATATGTATGTGTAAATGTAAAGAAGATAAAGTACTCAACAAAGTTTGATACCAAACCAGAATCGATACGAAAATCTAAACAACAGTCTGTATGTATGGAGCTTTATAAGTTTATTTGTGAACAATACAAATCACTGTACAAATCAGTGTCTATTACCCACACAATTCTCACCAAATGCCACATCTGGATTTTCACCCTCCAGCACCAAGCGTATA
Source organism: Anomoia purmunda (assembly GCA_951828415.1). Lineage (NCBI taxonomy): Eukaryota > Metazoa > Arthropoda > Insecta > Diptera > Tephritidae > Anomoia > Anomoia purmunda. The sequence goes on from OX639994.1 coordinate 127,212,254, forward strand.
TTTGAGCTGAAATAGCAATCTATTGAGAGGTTTTTCAATTTTATATCTACATACATATGTACGTATTTATTCCACTTACTTGTTGTTGTGCTTTACACGAGAGCTGTCAGATGGAGTCGAAAATTTTTAAAGGCAACTCGGCAAACTGATTTCTCTTTTATATTCTCCTCTTGCTAGCAGGCATTAAATTTTCATTAAAATTGTACAAATACGAGAATTACTAAGCGCACGTTTGCATGGCTGTGTGTGTGTGTGTGTGTGTGTGTGTGTAAATGAATGTGTGTATATTGAATAGGATATGCACACAAACATAGCAACCTAAACGGAAAGAGGAGAAGGCAACAACTTTGATAGAAAATCACAAAATCAAAAGCTGAAACTGAAACTGTCAGGCGTCACAGTGTAACCACATCATCATTTGTTGAAAAAAAAAACTGAAAAAAAATCAATTCGATTGAAGTGGTATTATTTGGCAAGAGCTTCCAATCATCTGCGAGTTAGAAATGTATGATAGCGCTCGCGATGAGGCCAGAAGAATAGGCAGATAATTTTTTCGAGAGCTCATTAACTAAAATTTCTATTTCTTAAAAGAAAATCGAAGTAAAACGGATTTGAGTCGCTTCCAAAACAAAACATTTAAAATGAAAAAAAATATGCATCTTTCAATAACAACAATATAAAATTCAATAGGTATTATACTCGTATATGTATCAGGGAATACAATTTATGTCCAGTTTTTTATTGGGACCTGGTCATATTTATGATGTGAGAAAACGGTAATGATTGGTATAAAATCACCTTTAGGTGCTGATCAAGCTAAAAAGTGACTGGCGTACCTGAAATGGTTTTAAGATCGGTGAAAATTTTGGAAAGAAAACTCCCTGATACTCATCACTAAAAACAAAAACACGCGTGCAGCTAAATGCGCTAGCTAGAAGTAAAACCTCTGTGCCGACTCTACAAAGAGATATAGAACTAAATATGGAGGGGAGTTTTATAAGGCAATCTTTTTAGTTTTTTTAGGTTTTGCATGAGTGAAAATAGTAGTATAAATTTTAAAAAAATAGTAGTAACATTAATAAAAATAGTAGTATCATTAATAAAAATAGTAGTAGTAATTAGTAGTAACATTGGTAAAAATAATAGTAGAAAATAGTAAAAATAGTATTAGTAATTAATAGTAGCATAAGTAAAAATAGTACTAGAAAATAGTAAAAATGGTAGTAGTAAATAGTAGTAGCATTAATAAAAATAGTAGTAGTAATTAGTAGTAACATTGGTAAAAATAGTAGTAGAAAATAGTAAAAGTAGTATTAGTAATTAATAGTAGCATAAGTAAAAATAGTAGTAAAAATTAGTAAAAATGGATAGTAGTAAATAGTAGTAGCATTAGTAAAAATAGTACCAATAGTAGTCGTAGTGATAGTAGTAGTAATTAGTAGTAGTGATAGAAGAAGTAGTAGTAGTAGTAGTAGTAGTAGTAGTAGTTATAGTGGTGAACCAGTCCCGTACTACTGAAACGTCTTGAAATTGTTCGGAAATATCTAGTCCAAAATAGTGCCGGAACGGTCCAGAACTTGTCCTCGATGTAAAAAATCACTGCCACTAAAGAAGTTTTACTTCAAAAAATTTTAAAGCGATAGTATTTAGGGATTGAATCGCGTCATAAATATTTAGCGACAAAGAAGTACGAAACGCAAGACAAGATAACGAGCAGCCAAAGTCAGTGCAGGCTGTTAAATATTTGGGTTTTTAAAACCCTATGAGCTTGTTTTAATAGAAGTTCTTCTTCAATTTATGATATATCTTGGATTCGTTCGGTAAATGAAAAAGCCTACTGCTTTTATCATTTTCTAACATTGGCTCCGTGAAATTAGATCGCATTAAATAAGACCGAAATAAGAAAAATTAGTCGGCAAACTCCAAATGAAATAAGACCGCGCGGCATAATATCTTCAGCCTTCAGCCGTCAATTTACTGAGCAAATTTAGCCGTTCACTTTTCTTAGAACTTCTATTGCGTCGGCGACCTTAGCCCATTCTTCAAACCCATAACCCTGGGCCACATCGGGTACATATTTTTGCGGAGAACTCGTTTACCTGCCAAGGGCCATCACTGAAAAGATTTTTAGGAATATGATTGGAACTCGCAAGACATTGAAATGAAGCAGATTACCAATGCAACTTTTAATTATCATTATAGATATCATTTTCGGTTCTGTTATCGTTATCCTTATATTTACTGATATTAAACAATAATGTTTTCGTTCTTTATCATAGTCGAAATTGTTGATATAGCTATTGGGTGAATTTCTCTCGATATTATTAAGATCATTTATATAAGAATTCATCACACTCATATTTGTTGAATCTATCGATATCTAATCATTATTACTATCGTTACCGACATTGCAAGTAGTATCGCTTTTGTATCGGTATTATTATTCGATTCATTTTTAATTTTATCTGGTTCGTATTCCTTACCAATTTCAACTCATTTTCCTACACGAGAAACTGCGCGAGTGGAAATTTAAATCGATTTGCAGTTTTTGCTCCATGTAAGGATCTAGGTTGACATAACCAGGTGTTTCATGTTGATTAAGTGAAAGTCATGAAAATTGCCCAGATTTCTTAAGAAAATACTACTAGCCAACACGAGCTACATAGAACAAAACGACAAACAGGACGTAAAATAAGAACAATGATTCGCGAAACCTCGCAATACATATAACAGGAAGATACAGGAACCCACTGCACTACCTAGTCTAACTTTGCAAACCACATGTTCAACTATACGGAGAACATGGAAATATACAAACAGAAAAATTTTGACGAAAGAAAAGCAAACGAACAGATGAACACCAACTCAGGCGTAACAGTTGAGCCTATAAAACTTTTTCACGAAAAACAAACCTATAAATATGAAACAGTAGACATGAGCTAAACAAAACAAAAAATCAAGAATGATAATAATAGGTAGAGAATGAGAGAACAAAGAAAATATTCTAAAAGACGAAAAGGAAAAAGCGAAGAAGAAGCAAGCAAACGGCAGAACGATTATATTCTATAATCTATAGACAAAAAATAACACTGTAGATAGCTCAGCACCGAAACCGGTTTGTCTCCAAGTTTAATAAAGGATGGCGAAAAAAAAACATCTAAATTATGTCAATTTTTCATCCTGACAGAAGAACAGAAAAACAAAAACAAACACTTTCACTTTCAGCGAAACCAAAGATGCCCTTTATGGACATTTTTTCCATTTGGCGTTTTGTGCCTTTATTAAATCCAGCTGTAACCTATAGTTAAACATAAACTACTTTCTTCAATATTTCCTTATATCAATTGGAATAATTAGTATTACCAGTCAAGGCTCCAAACCGGTTTTTGTGCCGCACCGTTGCGAGAATTTTAATTTTAATTTTGCCTAACAAGCTTATTGGTGAAATTGTAAAAAAATGTATTCGTAAAAGATCACCTAAATTAGGTGAAAACTCATTTTTCACGGTTATTGTTTTCTTTCGTAGCAAACAAATGTCTAACTAGGATTTGCAAATAAAAAAAAAACTGTGTTAGTTAAGTTTATTGTCGCTTTATTTTCTAAGATCAATTGGAAATGGTTTAATTGACGATTCCAAAAATTCAACTGCCATTTTTATCACTTTCGAACACTATTAAATTCCCCAACACTACTGTTAAATTCCCCAATACTACTGTTATATGTTCGGCCCAATAATTTCTAAATTTCAGCAATCGTTATACCAGCTTTTTGTTGTGAAAAAATACTAAATAGTTTTAATTTTAAAATCAAACAACTTTTATTAATGGTACTCCATAAATGTATATAAAAATTGGGGTAAAATCCGATGAACGGAGTTCAACTAAATTTTTGACTCGTGACACTGCCAAAGGCTACAGTTTAATCCGTTAGGCGGTGCATAAGTCGGGATATTCAGAAAATCTGTATTTATGGTCCGATAACGATGTTATTAGAAAGGTATGGTGGGAGTGCAACAAAAAATACAAGGTGGCGCTAAAGTAATCCTCCTATCAGAAAATGCTATAAATTTTGCGATTGGCCCCTAATGTCAGTTCTGTTTTGACATTTGTGTAGTAAACACATGCGAAATAACCGTCAATAAACAATGTTACGCTACACTGCTCCAGAACGCGGAATATTGCTGACTATTTATTTGACCAATAATCGGTCGGTGACTTTGGCACAACGTGAATTTCGTCGCAGATTTCCTGGCCGTCCAACGCCTACTGGTGAAACACTGCGACGTTTAGCCGCTCGCCTCGAAGAGACTGGCACAACACGAGATGCTGTCAGGCGTGGCAGACCCCGGAGTAGCCGTTCTGCAGAGAATATTGCTGCTGTAGCCGAGGATGTCATGGAAGCGCCGTCGACATCGACCAGACGACGTGCCACGCAAATGGGTATCAGTCGACGGTCTTTACAGCGAATTTTGGTACAAGATTGGAAGATGTTTCCGTACAAAGTCCAGACGATGCATCAGCTGTTAGCTGCTGACCGCCAATCGCGTCTAACATACGCTCAAGCCATCATTAATCACCACCAAGAGGAAGATGATTTTTAATCAAAAATAATCATGAGTGATGAGGCCCATTTCCATCTTAGCGGGTACGTAAATAAGCAAAATTTACGCTTCTGGGGCACTGAAAATCCGCGTGTAACCCACGAAGAGCCATTACACCCGCTCAAAGTCACTGTATGGTGTGCTGTTTTCGCTGGAGGAGCCATCGGACCTTTTTTCTTCGAAGACGTCGCGGGCCAAACGGTTACTGTGAATGGTGAGCGCTACAGAGCAATCATCAACGAGTTCTTTTTACCGCAACTTGATGAATTGGGATTGGAAAACATGTGGTTCCAACAGGACGGTGCAACCGCACACACTGCACGTGCCACAACCGATATGCTGAAGGATGCATTTCCCGGGCGCCTAATCTCCCGTTTTGGCGATTTGCACTGGCCAGCAAGATCGCCTGATTTGACCGCTCCAGACTTCTTTTTGTGGGGCTTTTTGAAGTCGCGGCTTTATGTCAACAAGCCTCAGACTCTTGCAGCTCTTAAAGAGAATATCCGTCAAGAATGTGAGGACCTGTCGCCGGAAGTTTTGGCCAAAGTGATGGAAAATGCCTTAAAAAGGGCTCAAATGACAATCAACTGTGGTGGCGGCCATTTACATGACATCATATTCTCGACTTGATGTAAAAAAAATCAAAAGACCTAATAAAAATAATCCACAAGAAGAATCAAAGTTTTTCTTTTTTTTTTTAAATTACAGCCAAAAAACATCGGAAGTTTACTTTTGCGCCACCTTGTACCTTGATGAAATGTAAATGCGCTAGGTGGCGCTAGATCAAATTTTTCCGAAACCCTGTATTTATGGCCCGATTTCGACGAAATTAAAAACGTATAATGGGGAGTGCGCGCTTCATTCGGTGAGTCCGGTGAGTCCGGGGTTCGAATCCTGGGCAAGTAAGATAAAAAATTATAGAAAAGTTTTTTCCAATAGCGGTCGCCCCCTGGGCAGGCAATGACAATCCCCCGAGTACATTTATGCCATGAACAAACCATCAATTTCAAGACGCACGCCACAAATTGTAGGAGAAATTCGGCCAAAATAGCTAAAACGGTTATAACGCCAATTAAGTAAGTAAGTAAAAAAACGTATCATTTAAACCGAAACGAATTGAACGAAAGGCTCTAACGAATCGGTTATTAACACCGGTTCAAGTTAACTTAAAGTGCTTCAAATCACTGAACTGAACCGCAATTATTTTTGGGACGCTTTGCCGCGCTGTTTTCAGTGTTTCGATTTGAATGAATTTTGTTTGACTTTAAACAAAAAAATGCCACCTGCAAATTTACTATTTTTTGACCAAGAACTATTATTAAAGCTCGTTGCACTGTCAACTGTGCATTTTGCTGGAATTTTGAACTATTCGAAAAGTATGGAGAATATGTGAGTGCAACAAAGTTGGATGAAGGTCACATGTTGCATGCCATTACATGTTGTGGGTGTAATTACATATGAATGCACAAACATTTCAGATTCATGTACTACCATTCCCATCTATCCACATTTGCATATATCAACCTACCTACCTTCCTACCTACCTACCTACCGACCTACATATAATACGGTGGTGATGTGCAGAAAGCGGGCGGATCAACATGCACATGTACCATGGTGTTTACTTAGGGAGGATAAAGTTGCATGTCGGGTCAGCTGCTGGATTCCTTTATATGTGTGTGTGTGTGTGTGTGTGTGCTGATAGTTTGTACAAATCCAAGTGACCGCAAACCCACACACACCGCACTTTGTAACAACATAAGCGACGGCAGCAGGGTGCATGCAGTGAAAGCACCAAATACAAAAACAATAGTAATAGAGGGTCCAACAACAACAAAAGCGGCAACTTAATTCGAATATCGCCCAATGACAATGTGGCCTCCGAACCGCAACATTTGAGGCTCCATTGACAAGCACTTCTGGCTCACTACTTGCGCTACCAAGTTGACTGACTGCCCTTCAAATTATCTATCTGCCTGCCTGCCTGCCTGCCTGTATGTCTGTCCGTCTGTCTGTGCGTCCGTCTGTCTGTTGGTTGAAGGTGACCCGCCGCCCGTACCCGTACTCTCCTCGGCCGCGCCGCCGGAAGTGCGTTGCAAATGGGGAAAATTGATTTGGCAAACATGATGAGCACGCAAATTTCCGACTCAAATTAATTAAACCAGCAACATGGACGCAAGTAAATCCATGGCTCTGTATGCACTACATACATTTAATACGTGTGTGTGTAGATATTTATGCGCAGCGCTGTACACCAACAGCCATACATCTATGCATAGTTTAATGCATTTTGAATGCAAGTGTTTATGTTTATGCGCCATCGGTTCCATCGATTCAATTAGTGTCGTCCGGCGCAGCTGTAATATGCGATCTACTTATCAGGCATTCCCTACCTATCGCTCGCTAGCCTACAGTATATTCGCACTACTATCTACATACATATATTCTGGCAACAAGTTGTCTATGGCTAACTAATTGCTAAGCTAATGAGCTGGTAACTTTAGTGGTCGGTTCGGTGTCATTCATTCCGTAAAGTACGTGCCTGTAACCTGGTTGCTTCCGATTGGCTGGCCGGGCGGCTGGCTATATATGGACCGCTTTTAATGGCTATTTCATGGTTGATAAATTTTCTGCTGTGCCATTTAATCGCCCGCATAAAATAAAGTTACAATTGCAAAAGGTAATATAATTTTATGAAACAGTAAAGTATGTAGTAGGTTTGTTTAAATGAATGCGTTCGATTGGAAAATTCTAATTTTGAGTGCAATGGAAAATATTAAATGCAAAATACTGAATTGCAGCAAGCGTGGTAAACGGAAAGGGTTAGATAGTTAAATGAAATTATCAAAAACTGCCAACTTTTATGAGATTTTCTCTTGTTTGCCTGATTAAATATTTGTGGGTTGTCCATGTCGCGTCATAAAGTCACATCACGATGTCGTGTCACGACGATTTTCTGGCATAAAACAAACACACATTTATTCTGTTATGTGAAAAAATAGAGACACGACATTTCGACCAGTTTGGGTTATTCTACTTCGGTTTTTTTATGTTTGTCACATTTTTATAAAATTCTAGCTCTTTATATAATAAACACTTAACAGAAACAAAATAGGAAAATTCTAAATAATTTCATAAAATTTTTGATCAAAGTTTTGAGTATACAGTTCTATAGCCCATTCAATTTTAGTTTAATAAAGTGTAAGTCCCAAGTACCTGAAATTTTGTTTTGATTTTTAGAATTAGTTTTTACTGACAGTGTGACGCATTTTCTCGTATACAAAGTAAGTTCGACAATTTTTTTTTGTACGGAAGATAATGTGTGGCACCGTAAGAATGAAAGAAGAAATAAAATATCTACACTTGCGGTCAATGAAAACGCACCAACACTTTGGTAGACTATTTTCAACTATATGTAGTAAAATAGACACTTATATAACGGTAAATTTAAAAAAATTTCTACTAGATCTAGTAAGCGCTCAGAAATAAATTATTTTTTATGAAATTGCGTTGCACACTTTTCAGTTATAGTCGTGTTTTGGTTGTGTATTTGAAAAGTTGTGCAAAATGCCAAATAATCGGAAGAAATTAACGCGTGATCAAAAAACTCGCATATTGGCATTTGATGAAGAAAAGTTATCTACTCCGCAAATAGCAACTAGAACTGGATGTAGCCATTCAACTATTGTTCATCTTTTACAAAAAAAAAAGAGAATAGTGATGAGTTGGAGCTTAAAAAGGGATCAGGTTGTCCTCGAAAGTCAACTGAGAGAACAGACAACATACTGCGGCGGATAAGTTTAAGCGACCGCTTTAAAAGTGCACTTTCTATAAAGGCGAAGATGCAAAAATTTCACCAAGTGCATTGATGTGTCAAACCATACGCCGATGGCTTAGATATGTATGTGGGTTTGTATGGAAGACGCCCAGCCAAAAAGCCACTATTAGCACTAAAAATGAATGCTGCACGAATTTCTTGGGCTAAAAAGTACCAAAATTGGGATCAAAATGATTGGCAACAGATTATGTGGTCTGAAGAAAGCCAATTTATTTTGCTAAGCTCACAAAATTTGCTTTACGTACGCCGTTCAGGTGGTAAGAGGTTCCAGGATAATTGTGTAGTAAAGAAAGTTAAGTTTCCTCAAAGTCAAATGATTTGTGGCTGCTATTCATAGCATATTTTGGGTCCTCTACACCTTGTTGATGAAATAATGAATGCACAAAAATATGCGACAGTGGTTAACAATTTTTTAGTACCCGCAATTGAAGAGCATTATTCTTATACGGATCGCCTAATCTTCCAGGATGACTCAGCTCCATGCCGTCGTGCAAAATGGGTAAGTTTTGATTAGAAACAAGTCTTGTATAAAACATCTATACAATATTTCTATCTTATTCAGCTCGAATTTTTATTTTTAGTTGGCCAATACATTTAACGATCTAGGGATTCAACGCATGGATTGGCCTGAAAACTCGCCAGACTTAAACCCTATTGAGCACTTATGGCACATAATGAAGTGTGAAGTTGCTAAATAGAAGCCAGCAAATAAAAGTCAATTGATAAAGATTTTGCGGCTGGTTTGGTATGGTAGTCAATTGAGGACGTAGTGAATTCCATGGCGACGACTCGTTATTAGAAAAGCCTATTGTGAAGTCTATATTTCTACCGTTAGTGCTGAAAATGATTTAGTCGCTTTAAGTAAACTTCACATTGGTTTATTTTAATTAATCATGAATAACATCGAAAATACATTTTAATTAATTTAGTTAATTAATTGACTATTCAATATGGATAACTAATTTACATTATGTTGCCAAACAAATAAAAACGAACCTAATATTCTAACTTTATAAACAAATTGATCATGTGATCTTATTTCAATTATATTTAGTATTGCGTTTTTATTGACCGCAAGAAAGGAGTGAAATAACTTGTTAGCCATGCCATAACAATCTGGTACTGAAACCTTTTCTTCATATACGAGGGCAATTTGAAAGGTCCGTGGAAAGATTGTGAAAACAAAATTTTTTCGAGCAAATTTCATTTTATTTTTCAACGTAGTCTACTTTTAGCTCGATACACTTAGTCCAACGATGTTCCAACTTTTTAACGCCTTCCAAAAAGTAGGCTGCGTCAAAGTCTCGAAAATAGACCTCAGTTTCCAATTCTACTTCCTCATTTGATAAAAATCCCTTACCACCAAGCCATTTCTTTAAGTTTGAAAACAGATAATAGTCGCAGGGTGCCAAATCTGGAGAATACGGAGAAAGAGGAAGCAATTCGTAGCCTAAATTATTCAGTTTTGCCATTGATTTCATTGAAGTGTAAGCCAGTGCATTGTCTTAATGACAGGGCGGGTAACAGCCATCTTGCGGGTAGCTTCTTCATACCGCATTTTTCTTGCAAGGCGTTGTGCACACGTTCTGTTGAGATCTTCACCATGCCAGCTATCTCGCTCACTTTCGCTCTTCGATCGTTCAAAACGAGAGAGCGTCTTTTGGCCTTCCAGAACGTTCAGCATCATCGCTGCTCGTACGACCACAACGAAAATCTGCGATCCACTTCGCGTTTTGTTTTCTGCAGGCGCTTTCTTGCGTAAAAAATAATATTTGATGATAACACAAAATTCAAAGCCCGTCTATGGGAAAGCGAATGAAAGTTGTTATCTTCTTGTTAGATTGCTAAGTTACAAGTCCGAAAGTCCGTTGATATTTTGGAAAGATAAAATCCTACAATTAAAGAACAAACTACCACGACCAACTAACTTGCTTTTTCTTTTCCACAAATAAACCGAATAATAATCCATTATTCGCTGACAAATTGCTCTTTCGCCACTCTACAGTGCAGGGCCATTAATTTTAAATGACGCTGTTAAACTCTTGGAAGTGAGAAATTATTGAGAATGAATGCATAAAAGTAACTTTTGGGACACTGATTTAAAACGCATGTTTTGCTTCAATATAAATAATGTTTTTTTTATGCTTGACTTATTTAAGGCAATACTTTTGTCGGTGCTTATAAAATACAAGTCCTCCTTCTCCTACATTATACCTAACAAAAAACGAAAAGTTAATGGTGATAACTCGTTAAGTAGATGAACTAGGCAGCACTGAATTATTTCTCTGACATTTGACAGCAAACAAAAAATTTATTTTCAAAGAAACTCAGCTATACTAAAGGCTCCGTTGTGTATACTTATGCAAAACTTGTAATTGACTTAACTTACGTAGAAACTTAGAAACGACTACTCTGACATAGAAGTTTAAAAACGATTTCTATTGTCAAATGAATTTCATTTATACAAAAAAGTTAATTTTTTATATCATATTTTAAGGAATTTTATTCAAAATAGCTGAAAAAATTATATGACTGCACGATTCTCGTATGGTTCTCTTATGTTCTCTCGCACTTAGAAAATTGGCTTAGATATCAAAACTCAACAGATTTCCAAGTAAAGTAATGTTCGACTATGTTTGGCACTTATACATAAAGTTCATTAAACAGAATCGTTAAGTGACACTTCTCAAGTCAAGTCAGACTAAGCTAAGTGTGTATAACGGAGTCTGAAGCCCTGCAAAGATCGGTTAGTATCAAGATATATAGAATACAAGATTGCGCCCATATGAGAAGATTTTTGAGAGTAGTTTTTCTGTGACGTAATACTGGTGTAGGTGGTAATGAGAAATGTCTAAATGGTGAACACGAATGCAGCCCACCAGTCTTGTATAAAGATTGGCTAATGTTCGAGGTGTAATGAAAAAAAAATTAAAGCAAATTATCAGAACACAATGAAAAGGGAAACAAATTATTATGCTTAGATTTTTAGTTGGAAGGACTAGAATCATATTTTAACGTGACTTTTACATTTATATCACTATTATCTTCATCACCAACGAATTTGAAAACATATTTTTCATGGAAATAAGTAAATGAACGTTCGTTATATAGAATACATTTTCTTCAAACGACCGCTATTTAGGGATCTCAATGCATTTAAAAAAAAAACATTCATTATTTAAAACCTTCGTTATACTAGACGATCACTGTACTTTATCAGCAATGGCACAACTGTAACGTCAACACACAGCTGATCCTGTCAAATTCACTGGCGACTAGGTGCAACTTTTGTATTTTCTCAATCGTCGGTTAGTACTACCTAATGTTGTGATCGAAGTCATCCTTTTTTGACAGGGTTAGACCACAGGGAGAGGAGTGTTATTTGGATGAGTAGATTTTTGGAGGAGAAGAGTTTGTTGGTGTCATGCGGGGGCTCTTCACATCTCTTTATTATGTCTATTATGTCGGGATTATTCTGGATAATTAAAAGTTAAAGCTGCTAAAATACGAACGACAACTCATTCACAAGAAAAATAAATCATCGATGATATTTTCGTCGTCTTTTCATCGGCTCTGTTTTAATTCTATTATGGCGTGGAACGTCAGGGAATGCGTACTCTGGTATATCTATCATTCTTGGGTTCTGCCAGCTTAATTTGTTCTTCCCAATAAAAAAAATGTTTCGTTAAGCAAGCAGAGCGAACCCGAGCGAGCAGAGAGAAAAGCCAACTTTTATAGAGATGCCCGCTGAGTCAGAAAAATTTTATGATCTTCTTTGGTTACACTTAAAATTACAACTTTAAATTTAAGAGCATAATAAATTAAAATCTATTTAAGCGCTTCTCGGAAATTCTGAAAATAGTAGATGCTTCTAAAAGTCGGTAAGAAGCAAACAGTTTTAAACTCTACAAAATTTCATATATCATGCAGTACTTTCGGATTTATCGCACAAAATGTATGAAACAAATATATTATTTATTTATTTCAAAATACAATGATTATATGTAGGTGTACATTTGTTTTACTAATAACAAGCATATAAAGGTCAGAATAAATGAACGAATGTTATTTGTAAATTCGAACGAATTTGAATATAAAGTACATACATATCTATGTGCATATGTATTTGCCTTATAATTCTAGCACACATGTTGTACTAAATATTTATAATGATTGGCACTTGAACAAATTTATACGTTTCCACAATTGTGGATTGTTTTCGTGTCAGTATTATTTTGTTTTTATTTTCATAATAAATATTTGAATGAATTTCAAGCGGTGAAAGTAATGAATTTGTAATGCTTTTAAATTGAAGTTGGATAGTGGTCAGCATAAAATCACTTAGTAAATATTTGTAGTATATATTTTCGTGTGCAGTTGTTCAAACGCAATGAATTTTTTTGAATTGAAACCGGAGAGAAAGTGATAATTTGCATGCAGTTTTTTGTTCACCAACACGCCGTTTTTTAAATCAAATGTTTGCAGTTCTTTTACCTAAATCAATTTACGTTTGAATTTTTAATGTAGTCAACGTTTGCAAGCAGATGTACATACATACATGGTGTTGGATTTCGGAGGTAATAGTCATATGCTGTTATCTCTTACAAGTTTTTTTTTTTTAATTCAATTAGATTTTTGTTTAAAAAGTTATTGACAAGAGTTTTTGATTCAAAGATGCCAACATTATTGATATTAGAATTAAGACTTCTAAGCTTATATTCCTCTTTATTTGTAAAATCCTTTGCAGACTGGAATAGAAGTAAAAACTTCTGAGTTCTCTTTTTAACTTTGTGAGAACCTAGTCAGGTGCAGTTGAGAAAGCATTGATTTAATCTAAGATTCGAGGTGAGTTAAATTGCACTAGTTTTTTAAAAAACTGGTGAGCGATTTACCATTATAATATTTTTCTTTTCCTTTGAAATTATGTTTGGGAGCTCGTGCAGATTTAGAAATCATTTTAATTAGACATTATGACTTTGACTTTATGACACATGACTTTAAAATTGGATAGCTGTCATATAAGCAGCACTTAGAAACCTGGAGAATTACATAATTTTCATTTCTTACTCAAATTTCTAAGTTAAAAGAGAGCCGTGAGAGAACCAGGTTGTCATATGATTTTTCTCCTGTTTTGAATAAAATTCTCCCAAGTAAGGAATACAAAATTGATTTTTTGTATAAATGCAATCCATATGGTAGTAGAAATCGTTGCAGTTTCTATGACGTACGAAAGAGTTCCGGAGTTCCGGTATATAGTTCCGGATATATAATTCTGATTGTGCTCATTTGGCACTACAACTATTTGTTGATCTGGGCCGATACTAAGAACCTTCGCCAATCGCCTCTCTCCTATGTGAAATTGCGCCAATTATTCACCCCAAGTCTAGACAGGTTCTTCGGACCTTGCTGTCGTTGTACACCCGTTTCAGAATCAGATTGAAGAAGTCAGAGGAGCTTTGGCAACCTTCCTTTCTTTTCGCAGATTTGGCTCCCCAAACAATAACAAAAGTGTTGTTTGGATACCTTTCGATATATTTTTTATAAGTTGGAATATCGGGCATACTGGTTGTGTAAACGCTGTCATTCTGTGGGTTGTGGCTTGCTTGTAATACGAAAAGCTTCTCAACAAAAATCACAATATCACAATGTGCGTGTCGCCGAAGAAACAAAGCACTTATTTCGCTCCTCATTTGCTTTTCACGTTCCGTTAGACTATGAAGCGAGCGAATTGTGGAGCCTTCTATACCTGTAAGAAATCCATAGGCAAAAAATGGGGGCCTAACCCCCGGATGTGTTGGTAGATCTTTACACCAGTCCTTAGACCAGTTCTACTATGTGGCCTGCATTAGAAATAGATTTTAACCTCAGGATGGCTCGAAACTGGTTAGTAAGGTGGGAGGAGGCGTTTTCTCACGAAACCCTCACCTACAAATTTCCTTTAGGTTACCAGAATGTTTCTAATGTAATCGGTGCTCTACCGGGCACTGTCTAATAAGAAAACATGCTGACAGGCTGGGCGTAACTTTCCGAAGATGCTGGAGGAGCTGCAAGAATGACGAAGAGGAGGAAACGGTCTTGTGTTTTCTGTGTAGGTGTCTTACACTGTGTAAAAGAAGGCTGCGGTATTTGGGATCACCGTTTCTGCATAGCTTTAATGAAATTTCAAACACCGAGGTTAAATGGTTAAGTGAGGGGTAATATTTCGTCGGATGGTATTAATTCTTGTGCTAACGCAATGGGCTTTCTATTTATGGTCTACCTACCTAGACTATGAATCCGCTTTTTCTTATAAGACCTCATCATCAAAATTTTATTGATAATATTACTGATGGTTTTACGGCTCACGCTGAGATTCTTAGCCAATTGCCTTCCTGAGGCTAACCAGGTTTGGAGTTCTCATGCTGCATTTTCGACCAGTTTTCCGTTTTATTTTAACACTATAACTTTCGAGCTACACTACGTTGAACAAAGCTATGGTTAACATCTAGGACTTCACAATTTCACTTGTACTTTCTTATTTTGGCAAATGCAACTTCTTGACTAGCTCCCTTTTTGGTTCCACTGCTCGTAAATTTTTAATAGCAACAGAAATAACTCATAGCAAAAAAATGGCATCGCTTACTTGGTTCAACCCTAGCAAACTTCAAACAAGTGTGGCAGTTATTAGGGTCCACGCTTTATGCTATCTCGCTTGCTAAATGTTACTACAAACAACCGTTATACTTGAAAAACAATACCGACGAACGGCGAATTTTGGCCAAAAATTTCGCCCAGTAAAACACAATTACGGCGACGAAGAAAAGAGTTAAATGTGACAAATCGCAATTCAAATTTTGATTTTCATTTAGTAAAGTGAGGACAATATTTTGTGCTGAAATTTAAATATTTCGATTAAAAACCACTGAGTATATAAATCATATTTTGCCGCTGCCGTCAGCGACGGCTATAGAAATAAGTCTATCGCAACGAATGTTCGCCGGTATTGTGTTAGGTGAAAAACTTGGGTATAAAAAGCACGGCTTCTCTGGCCCATCATTCCACTAACAACCGCGAAGGGGATTTCATCAACTACATTCTCATAGACCACCAAAGGGATACTACTGATTCCAATATCCACTACTGAGTCTTCTAATTCTAATTAGTTCACTATGAATTCTCATCACTTCATTCCTGCACTTTATTGCTATGTATAAGTAGCTAGTAAGTAACTCAAATTGGAAATCAGAAACACTGTAGCTCACTTAAAACCTTCGGGCACACACACACAAATATATTTTGCTAAACTTTTACTTAAAACATTTTTAATGCTTTCATTCTACTAGCAATTTTGTAGTACTTCTAACATTTACTAATCTTTATTTATCCCCAGCATGAAACTGTTGCGACCATCAACTCAATTGCAACGGCAACTCTTCACTGCAGAAAATCCCAACTGACAGCAACTGTTGCCCGCTCATCATATATCTTCCTTTTATTTGCTCACCTTGCACATTTACTGTATATCGCTTCAGTTTATTGCAATTTGTTAGAGTTTGCAATTTTACAAATTCACCCTTGCTTCACTTTAAATGCAGCTGGGCAACTAAATACATACAAACTTACATAGCCATAGCTATAGTGTAGCTCTTTTCCTGTTCCATTTTTGTTTTTTTCGTTTTCCATCTTCCTTGCCTTTGTATTCATGTGAGATAAGTCTTGCATATTGCAAAAACCTAAGCAAGCGTGCAAAGAATTTTTTGCTTTGCTTCTATGTACGAAGTATTAGCATACTAACTGGCCTCTTTTGCTACTCAACACTTCTGCTCCCACCTAACTTTTGTAGCTACATATTGTATATTTCTTCCACTTTGAAATCACCTCACCTTTGGACTCTTCAAGCTACGCTTTTATGGCCACATAATTCCATTAGCTCCGATTTTACTATACCCTCATTTGGTATTATGCACTCGAAAATGTGAAAAAGTGAAAAAGTGTAAAAGTGTAAAAGTGGAGTACACTTTAGAGCTAAATAGATGTGTATTGTTTGTACATATATAACTATATGAAGTTGCAGAAGAATAGAAAGCTCATGTAGAACAAAAAATGCAGGCGAAGGAATACTAAATACTAGGAACGTGTAAATGCTAGCCTGCAAGGCAAAAATTAGGGTATGGAGAGTTATTTGCAAATCTAAAGTAAAGCTGAACTTAATTTTACTATTTAAAATATTTTTTTATTCAATTTATTAAATTATATTGGGCTATTATTATAACCGAGCGCACTGATGCCCAGGGTATTATAACTTTGTTCACCTAACGGTTGTTTGTAGCAGCATAAAATAACCGAGATAGATATGGACATATATATACCAAAATTCATAGAATTAATAGCGAATTTGATTAAGCCATTTCTGTCATCCGTCCGTCCGTCCGTTCGTTCATCAGTCGGATAACTCGACTAAATATTGAGATATATTATATTAAACTTGGCATAGCCCTGGACCCAAGATACTTTAGTATTGCAAATGGACGAAATCGGACAATAACCACACCCACAAAACGTTATTTTGTGAAAATCAAAAGACAGCGATACTTCAGTAAATATTTTAGCTAATATCCTCAAATTCAACACACAGGATTGGGGTTGGGAAAGGAATACGCATGAAACTGGGAAATGGGCGTAGCCCCGCCCAAATTCTAATAAAAACTTATATCTCCGAAACTACTTGATTTGAAGTCAAAAATCAAAATTACGAAAATTGTTGACATCAGATAAAAACCTCGCCCCTTCTCATATAACAGTAATTTTCAAAAAATAAACAGTAATTTTCCAAAAATACAAAAATCGCGATATATAAGTCAGCATTAAAGGCAATTCGTTCAAATTGAATATGAAGGATGGACCTACATTAATAAATGCACCGAATCAAAAAAAAATTAAAATGGGCGTGGCACCGCAGCAAACAAGTATATCTCTGAAAGCATACTACCAAACTGTACGAAATGAAGTACACGTATCGCATTTCAAGTCAGCAATCGAAATTTCAAAAATTTTTAAAATCGGACATAAACTACGCTCACCTCACATGTAACGGTAATTTTCAAAAATCAAAAAAAAAGCAAAATTTAAGCCAGCATTAAAGACAATTCGTACAAATTTAATCTAATACATATTGAATTTCGAGTCAATAACCACGCCCACCGCCCAAAAAAAAAAAAGCACGGTTTATTTGAAATAAAACTTGCGCCGGGTATTAAAAGTGCATAGGAAATAAAAAATAAATATGTCCCCTTGAAATATCCATCATATATTATTTATGCTCTCCTTCATTAACATTTGCACTGCAATTTACACTGTGCAACGCAATTCTGCGTATTTTTTTAAACAAAAATTAAATAAGAGATTACAACTCCCATGAAATTATCAAACGGGGTTTAGCCTATAGATCCAATTTTTTGTTTGCAGTACCTATACAAAGTTTATTATTTGTATGCAGAAAAAATTTAGTAAAATTCGATCATGTAATGTTTTTTTTTCCTTTTGTGAATTCTTCTAGTTGTGGTTTCTTAGAGTACTTGGGGTTAACGATTTATTATTTTATGTTTATTTTTAGCTACAACTTACGCTAGGTGGCGATGTCCAACAGTTTTTGTTATTTTCTTATAGGTTATCACTGAAAAATAGGATTTTTACTGTGTTTAAGTAAAGATGAAAATGAATTTTCGATATCTGTTTTATTATTTTATTATAGAAAATAACATGAGAAAAAATATTAAATATTCAATGAACACCCATAAAAAGTGACAAACATTGTACGGCAGCGCCACCTACCGTAACTTTTAAGTACAAATCAACATAAAAAATGAAAACCTCAACTGCAGCAACAGTAAGATATTATAACTTTAAAGAAGAATTACTGAAAAAAATCTTTACTAAATTTGGTGGCCTAAAAATCACAAACTTTATAGAGGTAAAAATCAAAATGCTTAAAGCCCGGACTATGGCTCATTCTGAATTTTTCAGCAAATTACATTGAAACTAAGTAACTTCGCCTTATAATATTGTCAACAATTTTAATACATCAGGAACGAATCAGTATCGGCTCTAAATTTTATCGATAACAATCCAAAAACGTGTTTTGGATTTGGATTCACTCAACTGTTCCTTGATTTTTACTGCCTCTAAAAGCTTGCTTTCATTATCATAGATTAAAAAAAAAGGGATTAATCACAATAAAATTTAAATATATTAAAAATATACACAATCTCTCACAATTTTTCCTTTGATCAAGGAACTATAATAAATTAGGAATGGCAATCACTTGATTTATGTAACAATAATTTGGAAAGGTAATTTGTAAGTTATTTGAACGCAAATAGGTAATTATAAGTAATGAGTTTGGATTTTTATAGTATAAAAAACCTTTAGTGTTATTGTTATGATAGGTGTAAACTCTCATTGACTTTTGGTTTCATCAAATACGGCAAATCCCCTTATTAACCCTCATTTTGCATCACAGTATTAACAAAGCTGTTATCGAATTTTTCTAGAAACTATTTGTTGTTTTCATATAGAATTCGAGAAGACCCTTAGGAGAAAAAAATGTAATAATAATGCTCTAGAGCAAATTTACCCTCTAGCGACCTTCCAAATTTGTTTTTTGATGGGTTTCCTGAAACAAGGGGCAAAACAATATTTTTAGGTGTGAGCTAATGATTTAAAATGTTATACAATGATTTTTCCCAAATATCAATAAAGTCAAAGGATTTTAATTCCCTTCAAAAAAAGGTAATAACGTAATAAAATGTATATTGTCAAGTTTATAGTGAAAAATATTACATTAAATTTTGATTACTTTGGATCATTTCAACGAAATAAAAATGAAAGGAAATAACGAAACAAGATGTAGGCAATAAACTTTTAATTTATTGTCCTTAATTTTTTGAGTTTTTAATTTTTAATTTGAAAGAAAACCGATTGACATTTTTACATGGAAATTGTTTGTTTGTGTTCCCGTACTTTTTGGTTGTTGCTCTCTTTTTACCATCACTCGGGAGAGTAATTTTTGGTTTTTGAAATTTTGGTATGATATCACTGACATTATTTATGTATAGTCGCGGCCACTTTGTTTTTTGTAACGATTTATTTCCAAGTCATAATTTAAAAGCAATTGGTTTGTGGCTTATTCTCTCCATGCCATTGGTTATTCGACGCAGACATAGCAATTTTAATTCCATTGGGACACATCCGGATTTAAAATCTAGATTTGAGTTTAGTGGTAGGTGTAACTATCCTTATACTTTCTCTTTTGATATTACAATTATCATTCATACTGTATATTAAGTACAATATTTGCCCTCCACGCGGTCACTGGGGAATTAGGGATAATAAAAAGAGAATAGAGGTGCATAAATTAAAAAACGAATGGCAAACAGGGGGATAGTTAGCTGGCTTTTATTTTGTATACATATTTAATATGGGTGTCAGAAAAAAGAGATTTAAAAAGTTTGCAGATTGAAAATATTTTTTAGATGGTTTCCACTTGATTGAAAAGTTGTTTTTAACTAAATTATACACAAACTAAAGAATATATTAAAATATGCGTGAAAAACAAAAAAGGTGTTGAGAAATATTTAACTTGAACTTTTAGAATACTTTAAAAATTAAGTTAAACTAATTAATAAAAAATGGGTAACTATCGAATAGGGTTTGAAAAAGCATTAATTCTTAATTACATTTAGGAGGCTTCACATTTGTTTAAAAATCAAGCTCAACTTTGATTAAGGAAGTAGGTAATTGAAGTCGGTATCACAATACGGAGGTCTGACTAAAAAGCTTTAACTCAGCTTTATTTCGAAAATGTTTTGAAATAAGTTTGCCACCTGCTAAAGGTAAATTAAATGAACGTAATAAGTTAAATGCCATGTTGCAAGAAAAAGTTTAATAAAGCTTTGTTAAAAAAAATATTTTTGTATGTCTTGTATGTGCTCTTCAACAAACAGATTAATTAATAAAATAATGTTTGGTTTCAAAACTAGGTTGCCACCTTTTTAAAAAGGCTAATTAAATCAAATTAATAAGTTAAATGAAATATTGTAATATGGATGAAAAACGAAAAGATTCAAGAAAGCATCATTTAAATGAAATAAGAATGAATTAAAGGAAATAGTCTTAAGCAGACTTCATTATGGAACTATTTTAGAAAGGGGAAAAAATAATTTCATTCAGGTAATAAATTAACCCAGATCTGAAAGCATTGTTGTGAAATGAAAGATGGATGTAAAGAGGTTTAAAATTCTCTTAAATAAAAAATTTTCCACAATCAGTTTATAAGTCAATTATCGCTTTTAAAATTTTAGCGACAAATAATTCTACATTCTATTCCAAAAACGTAGTACCTTATAAGATTTACTTATTTTCTGCGGGATACTAGAATGGCTTTTATTAAAAGAGCTAAAACTAATTGGTTTAAACAAATACTTTTTGTATGCCATAAGCTCGTTTTGAAAATTGAAATGACTGTTTTTCATAAATATGAACAAAAAGTAATTACTGACTTTTACGCCTTTCTCTCTGTAGTTAGATTATTCATACCAAATTTGAAAGAATTTGCTAGATAATTTAGTAAAATGTCGTATTTAGATTTTTCGTAATAGGGAAGATGCTCGTCATTTACATTGTACCTATTTGATCTAAATTGTGTGGTGCCGCGCCTATTCCCAAAATTTTTTTAAGCCACGTATTCCTTTCTTCAACCCTTATCGTCTTCGTAAAATTTGAGCAAATTATCTTTTATAGTTACTGAAATATCGCGTTTTTAAGATTTTTGTAATTTACCGTTATATGAGCAGTGGTCGTTTTTTTGTCCGATATCTATAATTTTCGGAACTAAAACAAAGTTCGTACTAATTTTGTTCGAGTTTGGTCGGGTATTTTCGAAGATATACGTACATATCTCATTCCCATTTGCCAAAAAAGAATTTCACACGTATTCCCTTTTACAACCCAATCTTGCATTTATACGAATTTTATAATAAAATATCGCATTCTTGTGATTGACAAAAAACCGTTATGTGAGCGTTATGTGTTAATCAAGTTTCGTTGAGATATCCCAATATTTATTAGAATTCCCCTATGCACGGATCACACTTCGTGACGACGTCGACACTAGATTGGTATTGCCTAGAGCTGCAAAGACGACGTCGTTTGTTTATCGATAAATTTGTTATATTTAACAATTGTGAACTAGCTCTTTCCATTTCCATTGGTAGTTACAGCCTACAAATCTATTTCTAAAGCACCAATATATAACATTCGAGTATTTCGAACACATCTGGCTTCTTCAATAGTACACGTCAAAAATAGAAGAACTCGTTCCCTTCCAAAATACACGAAAGTATAATGTTTTTTGTTTAAGTTACAAAATCAAACACCTAATATGAACATATTCACTTCTATTTACTTTATTTTATGATCAAACAAATGAAAATAACAATAAGTTATCTTCTAATAGTCAGCAAAAACTGTTGACAGAAACGGTGCCGTCTGAACTCGACGTTGCCGTCAATGCTTCATAGCCAATACCAATGTGTGACAATAATTATCGATAACGACTGTGTGAGTAAATAAATAAATAAATAAATAAATATTTACTGCTAGAGAACTTTGCTTAGAATTAAAACTTACCACCGTTGTTCAATGGAACAAGTTCCTAGTCTATATTTAACTTCTTTGCAAATAAGAAAAAAATAAACTTGAAAAATATCGTTTTCTTCTCTCGGTATCGATTATTGTAATCGTATGTGAATATATTATATTCACATGTATACCTCCATTTAAGTTCATAGAAATACTTACACTCTTAACAGCCAAACCAACGCAAATAGAAAGTAAGAGCTTTGTGGTCAGAAGTTTCTTCATAGCTTAACTTTAGTTCTCCAGAGTTTACGCTCGCCGTAGTGTAAGTACATTTTAATCCTCAGATATCTGCTATGCACAACCATAGCATGTACATATGCACACGATGCCCTAACAGCAGTGCTTAAAATGCACTTCTGGTAAGAAAACTTTTTACTGTTTTCAATTTATAATTGTTGCAAAAAGTTTCAATATATTTCGTATGCACATATTTAGCACATGCTCGTAAGTATTTTTGTTGATTTTATACAGAAACTTATTGATTGAAAATTTAATCTGTATAGTATAAATGAATATTAAGTTTAACAGCTTTTAGTATTCAGCATAGAAATGGCAGATAATTTTTAATACAATGCTCTTAAAATACTCATATATTCCTGTAAGTTGAGGATTCATTTTTAATTTTTGGATTCGAGTACAAAGTTAAGTCATGGGTGCGATTTAATTGGCCTTGTACGAGTAGAAGGCTTTCGAAATTTATTCTTCCTTTATTTGCCATATTTGAAATATGTGTATTTATACCATGTCCAGATCAAAACTTAATCTTGTAATTATCGCTATTATTGTAATTCCCTATCCAAATCTCGTCACCAAGACGATCCGCGTTTAATACTCTATGCAACCCTGGTGTGCGTACTCGGTTTGTGAAAAGAACTGTCAAATTACAATGAAACGCAGACAAACCAAATTCATATAAGGAAGTAGTGTCCTATAACCTGAATGCTTGTTCTATTTTACCCTTGTGCGGTGGAAATGTCGAAATTGCTTTGTTTAAATTCCCATTTTCTATTTACGTTCGAATAAAGAGCGTAGATTACAAGGAAGTTGCATGGCGTCCAATTCAACTCACACAGAAACCATTTGGATCTAATCTAATTCTAATATCAATCAGCAAAAGTCAAATTATGGTGATTTGCAAGAGATTTTCCGTTAGAGGAATGGTGGGATGGAATGCAACTTCTCTGTAGTCTACGTTCTTTGATTCGAATTGAAAGATTTACACGTTCTTCTTCTTTTCCTTGACTTTCCATCCATTCATTTAAGGTTGTCTTTTTAGTTTCTCAGTCAATCTCTCCACTGAATAGCAACAAAAAAAAAATGTTTATAGAGTTCTTGTATCTGTAATGACGCTACCATCTTATATGAATTATAAACCTCAAGCCGCCGTTTAAACTACTATAATTAGTGATTAGAATGAACTTTGATTTGAGATGTTTAACTTTTGGTTTGGACATGGTATTAGATTCATTATACAAAATTGTTTGAATTGAAGAAAAACTTATATCACAAAGGATAAAAATGCGGATGAAAGGCGAAGATGAAGCATTTACTATACTTCGAGAAGACATATTTCGTTGTATGTAGGATTTTATAAATTTTTAAGAAACCTTCGGAAGAAAATTTCGTAATTGGAAGGAAAAATTAAGACATCGAAATAAAGAACATTTTCTAAGGTTCTTTTATTTAGTGTTGCAAATCAGCTTCACATTACTAAAAGTGAAAGCATTGTCAGCGCTATTAGATGAATAGGTTCTCTTCCTGCTCTTCCAAGCCCGGAAGGTGTAATTTCTGCAATGCAACAGGAGCTGAAGGAAGGATTAATTCCAATTCCGGTAGTTATATTAAAGGTCAATATTTGGAAAGCTTGCTTTCGACGAAGTTGGCGACGGTTTAATGTTATGATTTTTCCCACACAACAACAACAACCACAAAACACCTGCAAGTTTTAGACTTTTATATCGTATATTATTTTTGCTTAAGACTTCGGAAAGGCTAAAAGATATGGAAATAAATTGATTTTAAGAAAAAGTACTCTCTCATCAGCACAACACGTATATGTCAAAGACGAATCTCCTGAGTCGGTTTTAGGCAATGCAGTGGGTTTCATGGTTTCAAATTCTTCCCACTTCTAGCTCCAATTTTAAAAGCCTTTGTCAATTTAGAAGACTCAATCAATAATATTAAAGTCGACATAATCACCGAGGCATAGAATGATTCAAGCAACTAGAGCTGCACCAATGACATAAGAGTCGAGTCTTAGGGTAGACTTCCAATCATTCAGATCTCCAAGCTTAATGCGAATACATAGCAGATTGAAACACTATACACTAAAACTATGAAAATCGATTGAGCCAAGCATTAAAGGGGAAATGGAAGAAATGCGGGAAAAGCGAGAAAACACACCAAAAATTATTTTGTTTAAAAGTTTAAGTAATTTTTTTCCTTCTCTTGTAAGTGGGTATGGGCCAGACAATCACCTTTAGATTGTTAATAAAAATAATTGTGTAGCAAAAAATGTGGTATGCCGAATTCCACTAGACAATTCGAATGACAAATATTTGTTGTGTGAAAACAAACTTTATGTCCCATATTCGTGATAGATAATTAATTAACGTCCAACTTTGTCATTTAATTTTTTCCACAGTGGAAATTCAAAATTAGCTACATTTTCATAAAATAAGTAAAAGCCTTTTAAATGCTCGATAAATTTAAATTAAATTTATTAGAACATCTTGTACTTTGAACTACTAATACAATAATAATTTATTATACATTTCTAATGCCACATTGAGGCTCATAAATTACTAAGAAAATTATTTTGTTGTGTTTGAAAAATGTGAACATTTACAAACAGCGCATAAAATATGAAATGCAAATTAACGGCAAATAAATATAAAATCTATGTACAAGTAAATATTTCCAGACGGAGACGAGGGATAGAAAAACACTCAGTATTTCTTTTTTTAAACGGCATATGTAAATATGTAGTATATGTGATTACACGGTGTCGCATAAGTGCGCATTTTATTTTTGAGGGTAGAAAAGGAATGAAATATGGAGTGCAAAGTTCATCTTCAATAAAGACTTTTAAATATTTCACGAAAAAACCTAATTAAAAATACCAATAGGGATTTAAATTATATTTTTATTGCGCGCCTGTATAAAAAAAATACAAAAATAAAAATATATATCCTTTTCATTAATTAATTTAAAAAAAAATTACAAAAAACTTTTTCTGTAAGACCTCCTATAATGTCGTTGCTCAGGACAATCCCGTATTAAGTTCCAACAGTAGTCTGCCATCATGCTATGACCGATTGGAACCGAAGCAAGTTTATTTCCATTGTGTAGCAACACATATTTCAGACTTCTTTTTGAGCTATGTATGTATCTATAAAAAGCCTCCAATGTTCGGGATTATATTTGGGAATGGCCATAGCACTCAAGAGTCTAGAACAATATACAAGATTGTCTTCTTTGGTGAAGTAAGGCAGAAGGAGTTGATTTCTGTTCCTAAAGGCTGTAATAGCAACACCAGGTTGTAGACAAGATTTTTGTTTCAGCCTCGAAGCCAGAAGTTCAGACGACTTTTTTGATTAATTCAAGTCACGAACCAAGTCATTGAGCTCTTCTGTAGAAAATCCCTGTTTCGTACAACTACTTTCTTCAAACTCACTTTCACTGCTATCTGTCGGATTTTCTATAGTCTCTGACATTTCAACATCATCACAGTTTGCCGCAGATGATTCTAAAAATACTGGAATTGGCAAATCATCACTGTGCAATACGGGGGGTTTAGCCGAGTTTACATTAGGATAAACCCAAGTACGTTTTTTATGCCTGTTAAAACCTTTCACATTAAGTGCACAAAAGTAGCAATCATTTAAATGATTAGTTGGCTCAGTCCATAACATCGGAACTCCAAAATGAAGACCTTTACGTCCTCCTTGGCTCCAATATCGTAAAGATTCTACACAAGATTTACAGACGATACTGGGCACCCAATATTTATTCTTTTGTGCAAGGTTTCTCCCAAAATATGCTTCATAGGTATTTTTCACAAACTCTGTGATTGGTTTTCTTTGCGTTTTAACACATATATGAGGAATAATTAAATTAATACAACTGGAACTGGGTCATATAATTATTTTCAATAATTTCTTAAGTTTCGTTTATCTCAAGAACTAGAGCCAATCAAAAAAAAGTAAAAACACACTTCGTAAGCCTGCTACTAATGTTAATAAAAACTATTAACAAAATTATGACCGCAGGTTTTTTTTTAAATTTTTATTACGCAGTGTTATCCAAGTGAATTTTCAAAATGAAAATATTTTATTAAAATTGGGAAACCTCAAACTTAAGAGAAATAGAGTCTAAATTTCTATTATATCACCGCAAATATATTTTAGGAAGTAGTTAAAAGGATGATAATACCAATAGGTGCGATATTTAACGAAAAATTAATAATTTCGTTCTATTACTTTTTTACTTATGACTCAATCTCTTAAAAGAAAATATTTTGTCGTATATTTAATTATATGAAGAAATAAGTCCTCCTTCTTAGAGAGGTGCCACATTTTTTAAATCTTAAATTCAATTAAAGTATACGGTGAAATCAAATATTGCAATGTGGATATCTTGAAAGAAGTTTGCCACCTGTTTAAACGTAAATTAATTAAAATCAATAAGTAAAACAAAATTTTGCAAGTTCAGTGTCAAACCAAATAAATGATTTAAGAAATCTTAATTTCAAAAATATGGTTCTATAGAGTTAGCTGTTTAAAAACTTTGCCTAGTTATTAGTTTCTACCCCGGGAGGGTTTCTTTTGCTTGAGAGAGGGTTGTCGCTTATTTGAAAAATTTAATTAAATTATACAAAGTTATATGAAATGGTAAAATATGGATACCAAACGATTCGTTCCGGTAAGTAGGTTAACAGCCAACTTTGGTAAAGGTTGCCACCTGTTTCAAAAGTAGGATTTTAATAAATTATACACAAGTTATATGAAATAAATATAGCATATCGTTCGCGTCGGCGACGAGAAGGTTCATATCTACATATATTTTGAATAGGGTTACCACCTGCTTTAAAAGCTGAGTTTAATTAAACTATAAATAAATTATATGAAATAGTAAAATATGGGTGTCAAATTGTTCGTTTCATTAGGAAAAAGTTTGTGGGTCTATTTTGAAGAGGGTTGCCACCTTTTTGAAAATTCAAATTTAATTAAATTGCACACATATGCTTATATAAAATATTAAAATATCAGTGTCAAACGGTTTGTCTTGGCGAGGACAAGGTTCATACGTATATTTTATAGTGGCGTGCCACCTGTTTGAAAAGTCCAGCTAAAATAAATTATGCACAAATTATATGTGAGAGAAACCGAAATGGGTGTTCTGAATGCATATGCAAAGGGCAATTAAAAAATAAATATAATCAGGACAACGGCTTTGGCGGTGAAGTGGAGATATTTCTAAAACCCGTATTTACAGTTAAATTTAGTTCAAACCCAAAATACTTATTCACTACATATGTAAGTAAATATAAATTTTTTTTTTTTATTTGGCGCTGGAACCGATATATCTCTAAAAACCGTATTTATAGCCCAATTTGATTGATTCAAATTCAGAACTTGAGTTAGCCACATACATAAATGTAACTATTTTGTTCGAAAATTGCAGCGACAGGTGCCGCAGTAGTCCCTATATTTCTAAAAGCCATCTTTACAGCTCGATCGTAATCATAATTGCATTCCTTTAATTTGAAGAGCATAAAAGTATGTATTATAATTTTTTAAAAATTGTTTAATTTTGTTTTTTATTTTATTTTTATTTATTGCTTAATTATTGCAGTTCACTTGGCAAATATCAAATAGTCCTGATCCTAAAATTTTCCTGTAAAAATGTAAAACAGCTAGATTACTTTCATTTTTTCTGTAAAAATGTCAAATAGTTTTCTTTTCAAATTAAAAATAAAAAGCGAACAAATTTCGCTTAAATATTCCAAAATGAAATATTTTTCGCTATCAACTTGACAATGTACAATTTTTGTTTACTTTTGTGCAACAGCTGATCGCTTAAAGCTTTGCATGATTTTACCAGAAGAAAAAGTTCGGATAAAATCTGGCAGCTTCATTCTCTACACAACACCCCAAAAATCGCTCTTATTTACAGAATTTTCAGGTACAGGAACATTTTTTCTGTAGCTGTAAGTTCGTAGTGTCAAAATCGGTAAGTTTGTGGAATGCAGGAACAGAATAATCAAATAAATATTTTTTTTTATATTACAACCCTTTTTATTAATTATTTCCACGACTTCATACAAGCCACACCACTATGGGACGTATTCTAGAAAAGTTAAAGATGAATTTGTCACAACTCCATTTACCATCCTCAAAAATAAATTACGTAATTTTGGGACACCCCGCATTGCCTTTTATTTTGTATTAATCTTCATGCTGTGCAAACGTATAGACGGCGTTGCAAAAGCGACTAAACGACACGCGGTTGTTGTATTATAGCGCCACATGCAATTTTCTCTATATGTAAATATATAAATACAAAATCCAGTGCACGCGTGGACCTGTCTCTAAGTGATTATGAATTTATGGCATTATGCACTTTGCACAGACTACAAATCTTTTGGTTCGTTTAGAAAAACACAAAATTTGTATATTCAAATGTAATGAACCATTTTAGAAACTAATTTGTTATTTTTCTCCAAAACACGAGCTACCAAATTAAAAAAAAAAACAATGTACATATATAGAATTTATACAACACAATTCGCTATACTATATACTTCGAATTAAATATATATATTTTCTTTCTCGTTTTAGAATTTCGTATGTACATGACGGCATTAGTTCTTTCCGGTCAAGCTGCACAAATATTATGAGGTAAGTGAAATGGGTCTATAAAAATTTTTAGTATACACAGAGTAAAAGCAAGAATGTTCATTGAAAATAAAATTTATACTTACATGGAATGCGCTTTGTTTATTTTACCTTGAAGCGAAAGAGTGCGAAAGAGTGCGAAAGGATGGGTATCAACATCGGCGCATCGCAGAATGCCAACGTGGAAAATTTGAGAAAAAAAAATGTATTTAGAGTAAATTAAAAATTGGCGAAAATAGCTGCGAAACACGTTTTGACTACATTTTACATAGTATATATTATATATCTACACTAAGGGTTTCATATATTCCAAAGATGTATAAAGTGTCGGCCGGATATTTTTATCGGGTGGTCGGGTGCTGAAACAAGAGTTTTTTCACTTAAGAAAGTATATTAATATTTAGAATAAACCACCACAAATTTTGATAAAACCAATTTATAGATTTTCTAACTTTTAGAGTTTGTTTCATGCCCAAAAATGGCTACAAAATCTAAAAAAAATTATTAATTTTCGAATTATTTTTTACTATAACTTCTGAAAAATATCAGCGTAAAAAGATTGAATGTGCCTCTAAAACGATATTCATAAAAGGTTAGGTTTATTTGATATTCTGGGTGGGTTTGGCTAAATTTTGTCCTGATTTATAGGACATTTTAGGTGGCCTTTTCGCCCTGTGTACATACAGGGACCCTAACAATTATAATGTTCATTTAAAAAATCATGATTTAATTATTACTTTCCGATCATATTTGAACGAAATATTTTGATTTTTATTTTTTCGATCAAAAATAATTGTTACAAACAAAAAAATGTCTAAATTAAGTTAAGGTTAGATTTCTATAGCCGATGGCATAAGGATTATGTCGATATATTCGATTTTTGATGTAACGGAATTTTTGCGAATGATTTTTTAATCCGAAAATATTCAACATAACTTATATCAATTTTTTTTGTTGATTGGCAGGAAAATGCACAGAGTCGCGGAAATCTTGACTTAAATATCGCTATAAATTGCGCGAAATATATCTGTCCTGATTTTAGAGATGCTAGTGTCAAGAAACATATTTTAGCATTTTCTTAACTAAATAGATGTAGAACTTCCCTAAATGTCTAGACCAATTTTCAAAAGAGAATTAGCAGTACCAGTATGATAGAATGCGGGATTGCTTTGCCTAGTTGATGTTGAGAATTATCAAATTCGGCAAAACCAAAGTAGCGGTACCCCTGAAGGCATCATCTTTCACATTCAGTACACCGTGTAGTAGTACAACAATCTACGTCACCTTCTGTATTTTTTTCACCATCATTTTTTCCTAAGGGTATACAGGGTTTGAGGCGCATCTTTGTCATGAGCTTCGCAGTAATTCCATAATATCCTGCTCTTAAAGAAATTTTTGTTTTGATACTGGCATGGAAAATTCCATTTCATAAGTGACGTCATGCTTATATTTGTATACTCGTATAATTAGGTTCGGTTGATGGTTGGAACTTCTCACTATGGAAATATATATTTATGTACGTATGTCTATAAATCTGTTTATATTGTTTGAATATTTTGAATAATTTTTATATACCTATGTATGCTTATTACTAATTTACTCTCTAAAAATACTTGCAATTATGTTATTGACACGGTTTTTGCCTTCGAATTCAATACCCATTCATTCAAACCGCAATTAAAATATGGCTAATTATAAACGCAAACAATTTGTGATTAAATTGTAATTATTGCGGGTTTGTTGTTGTAGAAATATTTTTGCATCACATGATTTTTATTTGTTTACTTTATGCATAATTTGGCTTAATTATTGTGTTTTTAAATTCTGTGCTGATGTACTTGAAGCTCCAAAATATTTGTAATGCTATAGAGAACACAAATTTGATGATGCATTTTAAAAATCGCGTGCATATTATTGACGTACGCTACGACATTAATTAGGTAAATTAGTTGGGGGAATATAAGAATATCAAATACCGAGTTACCGTGTTTATACCTGGTATTTGGCATTCGAGGATAATTGTGTAATCTCATATCGAAAGACTTAATTTTCCACATTCGCAAGCTTGATGAATTTAGAATGTAGCTGTCATAGTCCTAGAGCTGTAGGACATGCAAAATCAAAAGTATACATATATAGAAAAAATAATTTTTTGGTAGAAAACCTCGCACCATAAAAAATCCATGGATATACAAAAAACTTTGGATCCCTTAATTTGCAATACGCACATGACAATAAAGAAGTGCTAAAAACACTGATAGAACCAACCGAATGTCATGTGACCAGGCCCGGCGAGAGAGAGGTGGTCGGGGGTGACTCCCCCCGGGCCAGGAGTTCTCGAAAGGGGCTCGTATTTTTCATGAAATTGAGTGAATAGTTAAATTAGAATGCTGAAGATTGGAGGATTTTAAACTGCATGTTACAAAAAATTAATCATGATACTCAACAGACTTCGAAAGAACTGTTTTTTAATTAATCAGATCGATAAATAAATGTTTGAATAAGATGTTTCTGTCTTCTTATTAACTGTCAAGCCCTGCTCTCTAAATATTCGTATATTCCGATACAATCTGAATAAATACTTCTGACCAAAAGTCTATATATATAAACTGATTAATACATTCTATTGATTTCCGAAATCGTATAAAAAAAATTGTTGCACCCAACATCAACTATAAAGCAAATTCAATACAGATGTGATGAACTGATGAGTGCAAAAAAGGTCGTATTTGAAGTAGTAAGTAGAAAGATAGTTGATCAAATTGATGAAATATTCGAAACTTTTATGTAGAAAGGGGGCCCACCTTTTTACCCCTGGGCCCGGATTTCCTCTCGGCGGCCCTGCATGTGACTACAGTGAGAGAGATTAACAATGGCGGGATAGTTGAGCAATGCTGGAACAAGGAATCATACGAACTATTACAGAGGAAGATATCGGAAAAAAAGGGAAACGACTAAGAGATGGAGAAAACTAAAGATAAAAGGGAGATATAATTGTTGTTATAACAGAAAGACTAAGCAGTGAGCGTTTGTTATAATGTAAAGAACTCAAAGTTGTTGAAATTTTGTATCGTAAAGAAGAATGTTTTAATGCTCTTGCTGAAACTGATATTGAATTACTATTCAGTATTATTAGAGCATTTAGATATTTGAAATGCTTGAGATTCAATCACAAGACTGTTTAATGTATTAATAAAAAAGCTTGTAGTAAATGTGGGGAAAATCAAGCCGTGAAAGATTGTATACCAAATATTTGCAAGTGTGTAAATTGTGGTGGATTAATACAAAAAAAAAGCTATAAAAGATTCATTGAAAGTAAAACAAAAACTAGAAAGGAGCAATCAATAGACAACGATCTAAAACAATCAAGATTTAGGCAAAAACATTCTTGTAAAGCGGCATTCTATATGGTTCTAGCTGAATGGAAAGAAGAACTTAATAATAAAGAGTCGATAATAAAGGGTTTATCAATAGGGACGCTACAAAAGTAGACCGATAGTGACAGCAAATGACACCATATTTTTCCCCTCCCTTTTGACATTTCTCTTCAGTGAGGTTTGCCATTTCATCATGGAAAGACATACGATCCAACAATGAGTCGAAATTATTAAAATTTACTACCGAAATTCGGAGTAAATGGCCTCAACTTTAAGAGCGCTAAGTCCAATTTATGGTCGTCGTCATTTCTGGCTGAATGGCTTCGACAATAAGCAAAATATGCGTCATTGGACAGGCAGCAATCCACACGTACTCCATGAGTCAACATTTGACCTCAAAAATATTACGGTTTGGTGCGTTTTATGGGCCGGCGACATCGATACCGCTCAATGATAACCGAATATTTTTGGCCCGAATTGGATGATATGGACTTGGACAATATGTGGTTCCAACAGGACGGCGCCACATGCGCCACAAGCCACATAGCGAATGTCACAATCGATTTATTGAAAACCAAGTTCGGTGAACGTGTTATCTCACGAAATGGCCCAGTCAATTGGCCGCCTCGGTCGTGCGATTTGACGCCGTTAGACTATTTCCTGTGGGGCTACGTCAAGTCTATGGTCCATGCCAACAAGCCAGCGACGATTGATGAACTTCGTACGAATATCGAACGTGAAATTGCAGCAGTATCGAGCGATTTATGCTTGAAAACCGTCGGAAATTGGGTTCAGCGTCAGGACTTCTGCGTCTGGACCAGATAAGAATCTATTACCTATTTAAGAATCGGCTTTACTACCTGCTTGTCGAACCATTTAATAGCACTAGGCGAGAGGTTCCAGCGTTTGCTGATGGCTCCGATACAACAGTATAAGATAATCAGTGCGTTCTTCGATCTTTCTTTACCTAACCTGAAAGTACGAGCTTAGCGCCACCCAACGAAGGTAGATTAATGCTAAGAATCTTGTACTTCCTGGCAAGTGGAACGAGCCTGATTTTTTCCGGATTTATAGTCAATTCGCAGGTCCGAGACTAACTGTTTACACAAGCTCACACAAGGTGCCCAAAAACCTTCCTCTGACAATGAGCGCCAAATCGTCCGCGTATGCAGTAACTCGGCATCCGTCTCGCTGTAGCCTCAATAGCAGGACATTGCCCACAACAACCCAAAGTAGCTGTGAGAGAACCCACCCTTGGACTCCCTATTCACCCCTTTCTGGGAGTGCGACGAGAAATACTTTTACGAAAAAGTGCCCGCTATGTGGCGCTGGAGGCGTGTTATTAAGAAACTCTATATTTGTGATACGATTTTACTGAAATTAGAGACGTTTGCTGGAGATGCAATTAGAAATGCATTTATAGTCAGATTAAGATGATATTGAAAACATACATATGAATATTAGATGTGTTTGCAAAAACAAAATATTGAAAATATGTGTAAAAATTCATTAGATGGCTATGAAGTCTAGATTTCCCGAAAATCCATTTTTATGGTTCGTCTTAGTTCAAATCGAATAAGCTTTGTGTCGTTAAAAACAATGTCCCTTAGGCACAGCCGAGATATACTTGACTCTTAAGTTAGTTACAGCTATTTTTGGCAGATATTCCATCGAAAACGAATCTTTGTTTCTAAATTTATCGAAGCTCTTTTAAAAATATGTATATTGAAAAGTGCTACGTAACGTAGACGAAATTGCGGGTTCTTGCGATAAATCTGGAGGAATTTGACAACAACAAAAAAATAATATGTCTTATAAATCTCTCTCTCACATTCCCTTCTTCTTCGTCGGCTAAAAACTTGTATTACTGATTCGCGGATTTAGGTGAAATTTGATTTTTTTTTTTAAT
Organism: Anomoia purmunda; assembly: GCA_951828415.1. Lineage (NCBI taxonomy): Eukaryota > Metazoa > Arthropoda > Insecta > Diptera > Tephritidae > Anomoia > Anomoia purmunda. Next base: position 127,246,554 of record OX639994.1, read on the forward strand.
TTAATCACTCACTTTATTTTGATATCCTATATCTGCTTAATTTATATACTTCAACTTACAAGTAATGAAAAGCATTTAAAAATATGTACGCAACCTGTGGCCATTTTGTATTAATTATGCCCTTAAGCCATTTAAAATTAAATAAATGATTTCAACCGAATATGTAAATATACGTTAAATAAATATATAACTTTAAAAATGTTTACTTTCACAAAGGTCAAAATGCACAACTGTGCGGGTGTATGACATATGTGTGTGAGTGTGTGTGTCGTATACATATCAATAGCATATTTTTTAATAATTACTGATATTGAAACCACAAACTGTGCGCTGTGTGAGTTGGCAAATTGATTGTTATCTCACACATTTTTGTGAATGAAAATACATTATTTATTAAAGACTACGAACACTGGTTTTAAATAATGTTTGTTCACTTTATATTCGCTTTTTAATGTCAACATTGTTTTCGTTTTTTTTTTTGTAAAATTTCCTTCTGTTTCCCAACAATCTCATCATCTGCTCGCGTGGAGTTTGCATTGTCAATTAATGCAAATTATTTTATATTCAGTTATGCACTTTATATGTATCTTGCATAATGAATAAGTAAATGGTCTATGTTTGTGTGTCAATGTGAATTTTAAATGAGCCAATATTTTACGTATTACTAAATAAGTCACTACTTGTTTAAAGTAGTTATGGGAACATAATTATGAAATGACGACTCGGTATAACTAAAAGCTTAAATCATTTTTTTTTTGATATTTTTAAAAGGGCACTTTTAAATAGAAATTAGGTTCGATCTCTAGTTTCTTTGTTTTTTTTCAATAACTTTTCTGCTTTTTATTATCTGAAGTATATGCAAAATGTGCAAAAAAGATTGGAAGAGTTATCGATAACTTCGTTACTATATTCCCGCATACCGGAACTAAGTACGAAACAGCTGTTTGTCACTAGAGTCATATTGCTTACATTAGTACCTTTTCGCCATCAATTTAACTGAATTTCTTTATACAAAAGTAGCTGGTCCAAATTAAAACAACGGGTTTAGATATGTATGTATTTTCCTTAAATAATATAGAGTAACCCTACAAGTTTACAACTTAACCTAACTTTTATCTAGTATTTTACTCAGTTAATAAGGAGTTTGTTGAAATTTCACCAGCTGGCAGCTGTTTTCTAAACTGCTGAAAACTATATTCCAGTTTAGTTTTTGGAAGGGTTACCTTTATTTTTCATAATCTTTGTGCGTCTGAAGTTTTTCGTAGCTCTCTAGATACGAGGGCAATTTGAAAAATCCGTGCATAATTTATCAGGCGTCTTCACTAAAAAAAAATTGGTGTTATCGTATTAGAGTACCAACCTTCAAATCATTAAATATGAAGTTTCAAGAAGATCTGTTAATTAGTTGTTTTTTTTTGCAGCCTTTCGAAGCAAACAATTTTTGAATTTTGTGATAAATGGAGTGAATTTTGTGTTATCATCAAATATTATTTTTTACGCAAGAAAGCGCCTAAAGAAATAAAAGCGAAGCTTGATAAACATTTCCCGAACTCTTCACCATCAATTCGAATGATTTACATGTGGATCGCAGATTTTCGTTGTGGTCGTACTGAACGTTCTGGAAGGCCAGAAGACGATCTCACTGCAGAAACGATAGAAAAAATCCACGATATTGAACGATCAAAGAGCAAAAGTGAAATGAACATGTGGACAATGCCTTGCACGAAAAATTGGCCATTTGCCAAAATAACCATAAAACGTCATCGCATGAACACTTCAAAGCAATGGCAAAACTACTCATCCTCCTTACTCTCCAGATTTTGCGACTATTATCTGTTTCCAAACTTGAGGAAATGCCTCGGTAGTAAGAGATTTTTATCAAATGAGGAAGTTGAATTGGAAATTGAGGGACTATTTTCGAGACTTTGACGCAGCCTACTTTTTGGAAGGCATCAGAAAGTTGGAACATCGTTGGACTAAGTGTGACTTATGGCTATCATTTATTTTAATTTAATTTACTTGTTTAAACAGATAGCAACCTTCTCGCATGGCACACATATTGCAATATTTAACTTAATAATATAATTTCATTTAAGTTTCCAAACAGGTGGCAATTCTCTCGAACAAATATTTTTTTAAACCTTTTAGTTTGGCATCCATATCGTTAAATTTTTTTAACTTATTAATTTAACCTAATTTGACTTCAAAAAGGTTGCAGCACTCTTTCAACAGATTTTGAAAATGGAGCTTTATTGAACTTTTGCCGGTTGGCAGCCATATTTCAATATTTAATTTCACTCATTAATTTAAATTAAATTTAGAAAATATAAAGCTAGATAATAACAACTTGGGTCAATATAAAGCAGATGCCTTTACACGGGAGTCCAATCATCTACTTCAGATGTCGGATTTCGATAAAAATTTTACAGTATTTGAGGGCATACATGTAGATGGTTTTAGAATACTTCTTTCTCCGGTAAGTATAAGATCTATTCGAAAGCATCGTATTTATGGTTCAATTTGTTGGAAACTTGATACATGGGTAGCTTTTTGGCTAGAGACTGATCTATTTGAAAAAATGTTATTTATGGTTCGATGTGTTTTAAATTGGGTACGTAGGTAGACTTTTGGCCTAGACTAACACATAGAATACTTTTTTCTCTTGAAGAAGTGAACCAGTGACCGATCTATTTGAATAAGTCGTATTTTCGTCGTATGATTCGATTACTGGAAATTATACTCTTTTCCGGTAATTAAAGATTTTGTTTTTAAAATTGTAATTTTAATGGAGTTTGCATCAAAGCATGCACAATTCTTCGCGTCGTTTTGCTCCAAATTTGGCACGCAGATAACCTATTGGCTGGATTAACATATAGGTTACTCTCTTCCGGTAGGTGAACTAGGCACCGATCTATTCAAAAAAATTGTTTTACGTTGCAAAAGGTATTTTAAGGCGTCGCAAATCAAGCGGGCATTGGTTATCTGTCTTTGTTTGCGAATTTTGTTTCTCATTACAAAGGAGAATTTCTTTTGAAACGAATGAAATTTGTTTCTTTCATTCATTTCAGTTGTCATTTCGATTGCAATTTCATTTGTTCGCTGACTGTTCCATTTATCGTATCCATATTGAGCATTGAATTTTTCGAATGCATGTGAAGTACTGAAAGCATAGGTGTTCCAGTCGCGCAGGAGTTACAAATAAGAACTCTGTTTTACTTATAGCATGCGTATATACTTATGTATAAGGTTTTGGTAGAGTTTTATTTCCTAAGGAAATTTTACAATGAGTTTGTTTTAAATATTAGGTTAACATGGTAATCATTTCACTTACGCTTTGTGCGTCCTCCTGCTGCTGGTGCGACCAAGGAACAACCGAAAATTCTTTTAAAATATTTTTACGCAACTTTTCCTGTAACATTTGCGACAGGGTTGCCTAACGCACCTTTAACGTTTACTACACATGGTCGCAATCCAGAGGCAAGAGCATGTATTCACAATGACAATAATAAAGTAAAATATAAACGATCTTTGTTCGTAACAATAGGTATGCCTTATTGTTTTTGTTTTACTGCAGTTTTTTCGTTGAAGTGAAGGAAAAGTGCGCATTTTGATTGAAATTTAATTTTCTTCTTTTTTTTGCACACAAATGCCGTGTTGAATTGAGAATTGATTTTTCATATTTTCAAATGGATTTGCCAAATGGTGAAAAAATAAAATTAAATGCATTTTTTATTTTACAATTTCAACTACAAAAAATTACAGTATGCGTCGCGAAGCACGCCGTGTCAGCTAGAGCTAGTATGAAATATTTATTTTGAAAGACTCGCTCAAGCTCAATATAATTTTATTACAAAGTTTATGGACGAAACTGTGGACATATATAAAGCTTGATAAATATAAAAAAAAAAATGGAAAATGAAGAAAATGCAGCTGGTACAACGCCGAAACTGATTTATCTTCAAACCAAACTTGACAAAGTGTGACGAAAAATCGTTCCAATACATATACATATATCAATAAAAAAAATTGTTATTCAATACAAACAAGACAATAATAACTCGGGCTTTTCAAACTTATTTTAATTTGATGTATGTAAAAAAAAAACAATTACATTTGTTCACTGTTTTTTATAGGTAGATATGTAAAGTATGTTATGCTATATACAAATATTATAAATATGTATTATAAATATATACACATATCTAAATACATATATAAGTCAAAAGTATGCTGCTCACCTTTTCTAATCCCGCACTCAACACATTTATTGCGCAATTGACGTTTATTCTCCACCGTTGTGATGTTTATTCTACTTCGCTATAACCAACGTTGGCATAAGCCCTCTCTTCTTTTTCACATTTATTTGAACCACAGCGATAACACCACTAAATATAGCCACTAGCTGTGTTCTTTTTTGTTGTCTGGCGTTGTTGTGTTTTTCGCGTTTTATTTATTTTATTTATTTTATATATATATATGTGAATTATATGTATAAGAAAACAATAGCGTTTTGCAAGCTTGGAGCACTCCTCTATTCAAGCGCAAAATAACAACACGAAACAGGATGATATTGGTGCGTTTGCCGAATGCCGAATGCTGAATGCCGACTACCGTGTACCGAACGGTGTAAGTTCTAAATGCAAGGCTAAAAACAAAACAAAAAAAACAAAAAAACCAACTGACAATTGAGACCCGCGAACTGTGAACTGAGCGGTGAAGACAAAGCGTCGGCTGCCAATTTATAGAGAAAAAACTCAGCCAAGCAGCAGCGTTATCCTTCAATTATCCTTGTACATTTATGCGCCGCCGGATTAGTTGGCTTACAAATGTGCGCCGTTTATTGTATTTGCCGCTACAATAATGTTAGTTGTTGTATTTGTGGTTTTTGCTGCTTATGCTTTTCATATTGAAATTGCACGATTTGCTATTGTTTATTATTCAATGGTTATAAAAAAACAAAAAACTAGGTTGTATTGTTTTGCAAGTTTTATAGGGGTGTTAAATATTTTACATATTTTTCGTTTATTAAAAATCTTTTCAACTCGTTACACAACGATTGTTCGTTGCTCGTTCAGCTTCAGCGAATATTCTGCATTATAATATTTTCTTTTATTATTCGTACATTTGTGTTTTTTTTTTAATTTGCACTGGTATTTTAAGTTGGTCGCCTGTTTTGAGTTTATTGATAATAATTTTGTATACGTTTGTGTCGGTTGAAAATCATCGTAAATCAGTAGAAGTGCTACACATGAGATCACAAGAAAGAGACAATAAAAGATCAGCACAGAAATTATAAAATTTATGAAACATACATTACACAGAAATATATTTTAAAATCTTTGTATATCTACTATGTAGGTATAACAAAATATATACAGATATATTGTGTGTTTATGTATAAAAAGCCTACTGATTAATCAGCGCAATGAAAAGTTTATTGTTGTTTACAAAATACGCTTTTATTGTTAATTCAGCGCATTCCTCTGTGTATATGAACCTGAAGGTACATACAATATATTAATGGATTTCTCTTGAAAGTGAAATATATTTTTGTTGTATTTAGCATTTCGTTGTATGAAAGTGAAGTATTTCTTCTATAGCGCATACATATGAAAATCCTTAATTAAAAAAAATCAATAACATAAGAAAAAAAGCTTTAAAGTGATAAATTTTTTTGTTCCCATAAGAAAATTATATACTCATTTTCTTTTCATTGTAAGGGTGGTTTCTGCTGATTCAACTCAACATAAAAATTTCAAATACAATGAAATCTCTCAAAACGCAACCAAATTGTCCGGGGGGGTGGTTCCAAATATCGAAAATTATTAACATATTGGCCGTATTTTCCTCCTTATTAAAGAACTGTGCTTCAGTGTTAGCCCTACCATTGTCGCTGATCTTTAACAAATCCCTAATTTTAGTAGAATTCCTACATGTTTGGAAAAGATCGTTCATTTCACCAATTCAAAAGTTTGGGAGCAGGTCCGGTGTCCAAAATTATCGTCCAATCTGTAAAATCTCAAGCAGCCCTAAACTTTTTGAGAAACTAGTTCACGATAAGATTATTTTCGAGATTACTGAGCTTATATCGCCTTATCAGCACGGCTTCATTAAGGGCAGATCTACTTCAAGAAACTTAGGCTAATTTCGTTTTTAAACAAATTGAAATTGGTCAGCAGTGTGACGTTATATTCACTGACTTCTAGAAAGCTTTTGATAAAGTTAGTCATAAAATGCAACTTAAAAAACGGGCATAAAACGGATTACATGCTAGTATACTTAAGTGGTTGGCATTTTATCTTGCTGATAGGACCCAATTAATCCGTATAAATAATCCCTAGTCAGATGTGTTTAAAGTCACCATAGGCATACCACAAGGTATCCATCTAGGACACTTTCTTTTCTTGATTTTTGTCAATGATATTCCTGAAATTTGACATACCACATTCCCAATTATGAAAGAAGGTGCCTTTTATTTGAATTGCCTACATTAGAAACGCGTAGAAAAAAATTCCTCTATTATGTTTATTAGAGAATATCACTTCTTGCTTGAACTAATACTTTTCAATTGTTCTGCTCGGGCTCTCAGATTCAGCGATATAGTCCGCTTACCTTATCTCAAGACTAACTACATGCTAAATAAACCATTTACACGTTGTCTGAGGCAGACTAGCCCAACTAACCAATTTAGATGGTTTTTTTTTTAATTTTCGTGAGAGTTTTAAGTCTAAACTAAATCTAATGATGCATTTTTATTTTTTAAATTGTAACTAGTAGACTTTAATGCAGTTGCATATTTACATTCCTATATATTTTGTAAATGGTGTTTTTTTTTTAGACTGATAGAACTTTAAATTGAAATAAAACACGTAAAAAATGCAGTATGATGCCATATTTTTTTTATTTGACAGATATTTTCATGACATTTAATACTTTAAAACGATTTCTGGCATATGTCCTTCACGACTAGCTTTGGTGAATCGGATGCGATCAATCCAATTTTGAATTTCCATGTTGTGGAAGGGCAAAGCCCAATTTGTTGAGCACGGCGGCGAATAGACAAATTCGGATCTTCTCCAACGCTATCACTTACAGCACCAATGTTTTATTCTGTACGTACAGTTCTTTGTCTTGCTGTTGGTTTTTCATCGAGTAAAGTAAATGTTGTTCGAAATTGATCAACAGTTCGACGAATAAGCTGCTCTGTACTCGATTATGTGGACCATAAAATTCACGAAGTGCTCTATAAGTTTGGCGAACAGAACACTGATTTTTAAAGTAAATTTCCACAATTTGTAAATGTTGTTGCGGCGTCATTCTTTCCATGATGATTTGTCAATGCTTACTGAACAGAAATGTCAAAACGAAATGTCATTTACGAAGCTGTCAAATGACAGCTATCCCAATTGAAAGTTCTATTAGCCTAAAAAAACACCCTATACAAGTAGGTGATAAAGGTGTATTTTATATTCAACATAGTTCTTGTGGTAAACAAAGATATAAATAATTTATTTAAAATAAAATTAGTACAAACAAAAGTAAATTTTAAATTAAAATAAATTGGTACAAATTATATATTAAGTGGTCGAAATTCGTGAAATTGCACAGAAAAAAATCGCTTGGGCGCTTTTTCAATGAGTCCCTTATAAATCGGTAGCCATATGTCGTCCCCAATTTTAGCTATTACTATTATTTTTAACTTTTTTTTAACAAACTAAAATTTTAAATCTTAAATTAAATTTAAATATCTCGATAACCACTGCTCATATTTATTGATTTAAAAATCTTTATGACATATAATTTTTAAGCTATTATAATTTCGTATAGTATTGAGTAGGACTCCTAATAATTTATATAAGAAAACAAATTTTCTTCTTTTGAGCTTATACAAAATTTTCTTCTCCCTCTCAGATAAAAATAAATGAATGAGATATTCAGTTCTTTATTTCATTTTTTTTCAAAACTGCTTACTCCAAACATTTTTCAAAACTTTTTTAAAAATTTTGTAATTTTGATACCAATTTTATTAATTATTATACATTTTGCATAGAATTTTAAACTTCGGTTTATATTTTTTATTATTTTTTTTTTTTGAGCATGAGTTGTTTTTCCATTGAAAATTAGCAGAAATTAAAAAAAAAGAAAAACTGTTAATATGTCTTGCGTTTATAATTTGCAGTGAAGTATGTTATTCTATGTTTTGTTAATGATAGAAAATTTTAGCCACTGTGAAAGCACAACCAAAAGGTGGCTTTTTTAAACTAATTCATTATCTCAACGAAAGCGGTTGCGTTTATTGGGTTGTAGCTTTCCAGTTCTTTTGACAAACCAAAGAACACAGGAGTTGTATGGCGTTTCGTTACCTTGGGCAAGAATTTTCGTCCAATTCTAACACACCGGAAATCAATTGGATCTACTTATAATCAGATTCCAATATCAATCAGCAAAAGTCAAATTAGTTCTGTTATGGTGCAATTGGACGAGATGTTTGGACAAACGAATAAATTTTATTACTCATACGCCATGGTGTGCACGTTTTAATTTGTCGTGACTAATTTCAAATTTTTTTATTTGTTCTTTTTTTTTGCATTTATTTAGCTTATTATTCTTCAAAACAGATGAATATTTACTTATACTTTTCGCAATCAAAACGTAAATATTGCAGAAGCGTAGGTATGTAAAAATTGTTTTTGTGAGCCGATTCGATTGAAAATTGGAATATTCGGGTATTAGTTATGTAAAATAATATCCTTTCAACAATAGAAATCTCTGGTGCCATATATTATATATAAGTTCATAAAGGCGCGGTATCGCAAAGAACAGAAAGAGAAAGAACATAAACTGACTAATTCTGTTGCAGGCTCGTTGCTAACTTTTATAAGAGTTGCCACCTGTTTGAAACGTCAAATTAAATTATACCCAAGAATATAAAGTAGTGAAATATGAGTATCAAACGGCTAGTTCTTCTAAAGAAAATGTTCATAGCTAGCTATATTTTAAAAAAGGTTGCCACCTGCTTGAAAAGTCAAAATTAAATTATACACCAGTTATATGAATTATTAGAATATTTGTGTCAAATGGAACGTCTTGGCTAGGAGAAAGTTCATGTCTATATTTTGTAGAGGGTTGCCACCTGCTTGAAAAGTAAAATTTAATCAAATTGTGCACAATTTATGTGAAATAGTAAAATACGGGTGTTGAACGAATCGTTTTGATAGCTATGTTTAAAAAAAAAAGGTTGCCACCCGCTTGAAATGCCGAATTTAATTAAATTGTACACAAGGTGGTTGTTAAGAATTGAGCTCCGATATTCTAAGTTTTGAGAAAGCGTAGCTACAACGTCTCTAGCGCGACAGTATATCTCAATCTAAATATCGAAATTAATTTTAATAAAAACAAAAAAAAAATTGTGTGCATAAAACGAAAAAATTTTATAAAAAATTGTATACATATTTTTTTTAACGTACCTACTTTTTGTAAACATATGTTTATCAAAAAAAAAAAACGATTTAGATCTCCTGGCCCTTTTTTGAAAGGTATATAAATACAAATCACGCGCCAAAAAGTAGATTATGATTTTTGATTTGCTCTCAAAGGCAAAATTACAATAAAAGCTCTTAAGAAGCTTGCTTCCAAAAAGATAAAAAGAAATAGTGTCTGAATTTCTAAAAGAGCCGTTAGCGAACCGTGTATAATTTGTATGAATGGGCAATCACTATTAGAAATGACATTTGGAATTAGATGTGTCGGAATTCAAAGCTGGGCTCGGGCAGTCATAATGGAAGCGGGCATTAACATTTTAGTATTTCATTCTTGTTTAACAATAACACTGCGGAGCAAAATTTTGCGGTCGGAGATTTTTAAGTCGATCAAGGGTAATGTGGGGGCACTGATTACGAAAATAATATCAGTTTTGTCGAATTGACTCTAGTTTTTCAGATAAAGATTTTTAAATATTTCACGAAAAAGAATAATTAAAAATACCAATATGGATTTAAATTATATTTTTACTGCGCGCCTGTATAAAAATAATACAAAAATAAAAAAAAAATATATTCTTTTCATTAATTCATTTAAAAAAAATTACAAAAAACTTTTGCTGTAGGACCTCCTATGATGTCGTTGCTCAGGACAATCCCGTATTAAGTTCCAGCAATAGTCTGCCATCATGTGGCCGTCCCATCGACCTTGGTATCTTTCTTCCATTATTTTAATTTCCTGGTGGAACCGTTCACCTTGTTCCTCACTGTATTCGCCTAGGTTATCCGGGAATTTGTCCAAATGACTATGTAAATAATGTAATTTAATGCTCATTTTAGCTCCTAGTTTGCGAAAATTGAGAAGCATATCAGCAACTAGTTTTGTATAGTCTGGTGATTTATGATTTCCCAAAAAATTTTTGACTACATTAACAAAGCTTAGCCAGGCTTCAGATTCAATTTGTGGCATATGGTTTAAGAATTCAGTGTCTTTTAGAAGGGTACGAATTTGAGGATCATCGAAGACTCCTGCTTTTAATTTTTCCATACTAAGGACTGGAAACTTTTTGCACACATATTCGAAACAGTCACCTGTCTTATCAAGGGCTTTGATGAACTGTTTCATTAGCCTAAGCTTGATGTGAAGTGGTGGAAGAATGATTTTTTCTCGGCTTATCAGTTGGTCATGAACCACATTTGCTGTTCCTACCTCCATATTTTCTCTCACCGGCCAGTCCTTTTTAATCCAATGTTCATTTCTTGCACGACTGTCCCATAAACATATAAAACAGGGGTATTTAGTATACTCACTTTGTTGGCCCAATAAAAAATTTATATAACAAAACTTATTGAGGAATAATTAAATTAATACAACTGGAACTGGATCATATAATTTTTTTTCATTAATTTCTTAAGTTTCGTTTATCTCAAGAACTAGAGCCAATCCAAAAAAAGTAAAAACTATTAACAAAATCATGACCGCAGGTTTTTTTTAAATTTTTGTTACGCAGTGTAATCATTGCTGCATTACTTTATAATCGCTTGTAAATTCATTAACCCTTTAAAGAAGTTTTGAAAAATTTGAGCTTGGTCAAAGAAAAAAAGAATAAATTACTATATATTTGCATCAATGGCACATTTTAAACGCTAAGGCTTGGGTTTCTAAAACGAGATTTACTAATAATGGCACAAACTTAATGTGTTTATTTAAATAAAAATGTGCATGCAATGATTTGAGTTATTTATACCGCGAAAAAATATATAAAATTATAAATAATCAGTACTCGCACAAAAATAGCTTTGACCAAACCACAATTGCTTGAAGTAGATATGTATGAACTCTGAACTTAATGCATCAATTAGTAATAGGGCAATACACGTAAAAATTGATATTGTACATGGACTTGCAGTCACATCAACAAATATGTATGTGTGTTTTTCGTTATGTGAAAACAGCCACGAGCGACGATTTAGTGAGAGAGAGAGAAGAAATTGTACACGAATTTATTTTGCAGATGTGTGGGTGAGTAGAGTTTTCAACTCGCTCACATTTGAGTATTTTCTAAGTACTCACCACACCTGTATATCCTAAGCCATACGAGTGTGTTAACTACGTCAAATTTACGCTTTACCAGTTGCTATCCTTTAAGAAAGTGCCAAATCAACATACTAACTACTCATTATATATATATAGATCTATGTATGTTGATATATACCTGAATAAGCATGTATGTGTGCTGGTCTACCTCTGTTAGCTTTTCTGATTATTCAAAGCAACATGCTAGCGCCGCAAATAAACCACCCAGCCTGAGTTTGACACAGTGACAGGGACTGGGTTAACGGCTCGAGCATTAGGCGAGTGCACTCGAGCGGCGAGAAGTCGCAAAAGCTGGCCCAACATAGTCTACATTGTATACATAGAGCGGAAGCACACAGGTTGTGGTGAGGACCACATTTGGGCAAAGCAATGTCGCGGTGTGATGGCTGTAATGTTTTATGGGGCAGAGTACAAAGGCGCTACACTTGAAAATTGATTTTTGCGAATATGGAATATTTTCAATGAACTTTTGAATAGTACAATTCACTTCCGATTGATATTTAAAGGACAAACTATTAACTATTAAATTTTTAAATTAAAATTGCAGTGGATGAAATACAGCAGTAAAAGCTGTGGGATTTTTTTTAACTCAAATTTTTGTGGTTAATTTATATAGCGCATATTACAACTATACGTAAGGAACTTTTTGACAAGCTTCGACACTTAATTTATTTCTACTTAATTTTTATTTTTTTTTAATAAAAATATGGTTCATTTTACTATAAAAAACTGTATAAATCTGACCTTTAAGCTTTGCGCAAATTTTAATAAAAATCAAAAGAATATGCATCAAAATTTTAAAATGTCTAAAAAAAACTTAGAAACTTTAGTAGCTTTACATGTAAGCACTTTCGTTTCAGTTTAATCAATTGCAAGCTTGAAGTGGCTCAAAAACCGCGTTGATTTTTTATAATGTTTTTTGCTGATTTTTTTTATATAGAAACAAACGACCAACATCGTTATAAAAAATAAAATTAAAAATTAACGGAAATTTTTAAAATTGAATGATCTGCTAAACTAAATAAAATACTTCTGATTCAAAATTTTTTAAATTTTTACAAAAATTTATTGAATTTTATTGAAATTTCCACAAAGTTTGAAGATTCAATTCATATGGTTTTTGTTGTTGAATGAACAATGTTTTTATAAAAATTTAACAGGTAATAAGGTATGGTTCGATACTTGTCAAAACATATTTATTGTATTTTGAATGAAAAGCATGCTTTTATAACTTTTTTCAAAATTTTTATGCAGCATTTCAATTTTAAATACTTTTCACATAATTTATTAATAAATACTTAAAAAATAAATATTGACATAAATTTTTAAAAAATTAATGTTTTAGTGTGTTTGCAAAAACAAAAACAAAAATTCCCAGATCTTATTCTTTTAAAAAGTTTTTCTCAAGCAATATTTTGAAGCCTATATTTTATATTATTTCTTTTAACCTTAAAACCCTTTAAAAAATAATAAATAATTTAAAATTGAAGGTAATTTTTATACTTTTTTAAAACGAAAATTAACGAAAATTTATGCATATTTGTACGTATGTATATGATAAAAATATTCGTTTGAAATTTGTTTGCATATTTTAGAATAAGGGGTATTTGAGGAAAACTGGAAACCCCAGCTGACGTTTCTCTTACACACATATGTATAGCTTTTACATAATTTAATCGTATGGTACTTTTAAACAGGTGGCAACCCCCTTATAATAAAACTGTATACGTTTTTTCAGCGGAATAAAACTTTTGAAACCAATATTTTAATTTTTTATATAATTTGTATATAATTTAATTAAATTCGACTTTTCAAACAGGTGGCAACCCTCATAAAATCAGCAATGCACCTTCTTGTCAGTGAAACGATCAGACCCATATTTAATATTATCCGTATTGCTATAGCTCATACGTCGTTGTTTTAATTAAATACCCTTTTAATAATTTTTCGATAGGCGGCAACCCTATTCGAAGTTTATTCTGTTTTAAATTTTGTTCATACATTCTTAGTAAAATTCCATTATTGCGCTTCATTTAAATTATTATTTTTTAAATGTATATAGATAACTGGTATCACTATTTTTCTATATATTTTTTTTTTTTTTTTTTTTGATTAGATATGAGGTAATCCTAACAAAATATGGTCATTGTCATATTGGAAACGAAAATATTTTATTTAAAAAGTTTTTTGTAATTTTGTTTCGATTTTTTTTTTTTTTTTTTTTTTAAATTTGTTCATACATTCTCAGTGAAATACTGTTATTATATATTTTTAATAATTTTTTTTTAATTTGACATACATATCTTTCAAGAATATTTTCCTCTATTTCTTTTCTTTACAAAACTTTTGCAGACAGAAAGCAACCAAATAAATTAAAATGCAAAAAACTCCGTTGGGCCGTTCATGAGTTATGAGATAACTAATGGTTCAATTGTAGGTATATACTTAGATTGATCTTTATTTCATGCTAGCGAATAACAATTATTTTTTAACTTAACTTAAGTTGAGTGGTTTAGATTTGACTTTACTTGTTTAATTATTTTTGATCTAATTTTTTCTGACAAAGCGGAAAATTCGAAGCAATTCTTGGCTCGAGAGGTAGAAAAATGTTTGAATACTTCTGAAAAACAAAAAAAAAATTTGCGCTTTTTTATGATGAACATTTTCAAATATTACTTGTAAAGATTGCAGTACCTGCTTATTTGCTGCCTAAATTGAAAAAATCGTATTTCACTCGAAGTTCGAAAATATTTGTTTGTGATGAAACCGCACAACTCTTCTATTTTTCTATTTCAATCAAAAAAAAAAAAAACAAATTTAGAAGACTTTAAATATTTAATGAAAATATTATCTTAATAAAAACTCATAAAAAAATAGCTTAGCATCTTGTTTTGTCAAGAGTGGATATGAACTCCATTTTTCGGAATTTCAGTCCTATTAAGGGCAAAAAACAGTAAACAATGTTCGCCGATAATACTTTAATTAATCTCTTAAGATTTAAAATGCTTTTATATAGAGTTTTAGTTGTCATTTTCAGCATTCAAGTTCAAAATAAAATGGCGCATTCACTTTTCAATTTATGCAACTTTCATGGCTGTTCAGTAATTTTCCATACTTCCCACAAACGTTGGCAACCATATTGACAGCTTTTACTTGTTTTTATTTTTTATAGTTTTTTTCGCACTTGTTCCAATCATTCAGGCTTTTATCCTTGAGTCGAGCAGCTGCCACAGGATGCTTAAATACCCGCACTAACACCTACACTCCCACTCGCTGAAAACACACATCGCTGATTTATTTACATATATACATTAAAAAAACAAAAACAAAAAATACGCTCGCGCACCGCACCGTTCTGCTCATCGCTTTACACTTGGTCGTGTCCATCGTTCGTTTGCTCCGACGCGACGTCTTCGTGTGCACCGGTGGTGGAGAGAGTGAGAGAGAGCGCTTGCACTTAATGTCAATACGCTCGCATTTTTGTTATTATCGCAAAATATTTTCTCCTGCCCGTTACGAGTATTCCGCCATGCAATCGTTCGTTTTTCAACTTTATATTTTTCACATGCTCCAACACTTTTACCCGTACAACACAGTTGTGTGTCTAACTGTCTGTGTGGTTATACTTTTGAGTAAGGGTGTGTGTGTGACCGCACGATTGGGGAAAATGAAATCCTCAAGTGCGTTTTTCACCTTTTCTTCTATGTACATATGTTTTTTTCTACAACAACAGCATTTCAACTGCGAAGTAATATAAGAACCGACGACGATTCACTTCTTCCAGACACACATTTTTCCCTACACACACACACAAACAAGCACTCGTATTTAGACACAGGTACACATTCATTTTCACTTGGCGCATTGTTAATTTATCATATTTATTACAAACATACATACTACATATATTCAAAAGCATATAAATCTTATAATTTCGATAAAAATTTTCACAACTTTATTTCTCCTACACATTAAATAGTAATTAATTATTTTTCAATTTTTTTTTATATGTACATATTTGGGCTTTGAAATTCACACATCACACATTCCGCACATTGCTACCCGTTGCAAATTCAAATTCGAACTAACTAGCTGAGGGCCAAAGTCAACTGCACGAGGCCCCACATTTGTCTGTTTGTATGACTGTCAGTTTTTTGATGCGCTCAATTGGCGCTGTTGCTTTTCATTTGGTGCTGGACTTTTCCAGGGGAGCGTGCGTCCAATGTGGTGAGTTCGTTCGCTGGAGAGTGAGAGTTTTCATACCCTTTTTCCTTCAGCTCATTTGTCCAAGTCATCTCACAGCAGCTGTCTTTTTTTTTTGTTTAATTTTGTTGGTTTGCTGGTTTGTTGAGGAAAAGCTTTTGCTGGTACAAAGCAAATGTCACAGGTGTCCGACAAAACATTGGTGGCAAACAAAAAATAAACGTGTGGCACGAAAGTTAATCGAAAATATTTTAAAAAGAAACTCATTGTAGGTTTTGTAGATAAGAATAATGTGCGCGTTTGTTTGAAAAACAAAAGAAGAATACATTTTCATTCGTTATTCAAGTAGTTTTGAATAACGAATTGATTTTCATTCATTATTTAAATCAACAATAATTTTTGAGCTCAAGAGCAGTTTTTATTAGGATAGTATTGCAATGAATTTGTGGTCCTTAGTGTTGGTTATGACAAATCTACTTTTGTTATTGTTAGAAATTGTTATGGCTGGTAGCGGCAGAATGCGGCAAACTGCCTGATATGAGTTGTTTTGGGATGCGGGAAGAAAAAGGGAAAATCACTAACAGTTCATTTGTCAAACTGTTTATTTGGTCCGCAAGTCGAAGGTTGGGAATTCAAACCCGGATAGAGTCTTGAAAGAAATCTGATAAGGAGTCAGCAATTATAATTTCTACCGCTCTAACTATTGCTCTTTTTTTATCAATACTTTCCTTATAACAACTATCTTTGAGCTAAAAAATGTTGTTGATATAAATAAATTAGGCCGAAAAATTTATAATTTATATATATGTACATATATTCGTAATATATGTAAGTAATTTTGTGTTGCGAATAATGAAAACATTTTGTATTATTCAAAAAGATTTTAATGACGAATGAAAATGTATTTTTCATTTAAAAATAGAAAATTAGTCAATACATACCACTCATGGTTGTCACTAATTCAACACACAAATATTTTATATATTATTAATGAATATTTCAGCGCCAGACTTTCACTCTGGCCAGCGTGAGTAGCCCGTTTGAGAGTTGGTGTAACCAGACCACGTGGAGTCTTGGTTCACAATTCCAAGAGGGCAACTTTAGTGAAGCGTCTCCGTTTTATTAGTACCATGCTTCAAACTTTATGTGAGTTAATTGTATGTATATATATTTTTTATAATTAAAGTACCCCATCACTTCGAAATTTTGCAAATGCAAAGGAAAAAATTGTGATGAATGTTGGTAAAATAATTGAGGTAATTTTTTTATTGTAAAAGAAAAGTATATTAATACATTAAACCTCTAGATACCGATTCAGTTCAAAATCTACTTTACATTAGTTTTCTGTGAAATAAAGCTTTGTTTTTCTGTCGTGTTTTCTGTCGTGGCACCAAAAATAACAGATACCGAAAATAATACTGTGGAACAAAATTTTGCGGTCGGAGATTTTTAAGTCGATTTAGAGTAATTTGGGGACGCTGATTACGAAAATAATATCAGTTTTGTCGAATTGGCTCTAGTTTTTCAGATAAAGACTTTTAAATATTTCACGAAAAAACCTAATTAAAAATACCAATAGGGATTTAAATTATACTTTTACTGCGCGCCTGTATATAAATAATACAAAAATAAAAAAAATATCTTCTTTTCATTAATTAATTTAAAAAAAAATTACAAAAAACTTTTTCTGTTAGACCTTCTATGATGTCGTTGCTCAGGACAATCCCGTATTAAGTTCCAGCAGTAGTCTGCCATCATGTGGTCGTCCCATCGACCTTGGTATCTTTCTTCCATTATTTTTATGTCCTGGTGGAACCGTTCTCCTTGTTCCTCACTGTAATTGCCTACGTTGTCCGGGAATTTATCCAAATGACTATGTTAATAATGCAATTTAATGCTAATTTTAGCTCCTAGTTTGCGAAAATTGAGAAGCATATCAGCAACTAGTTTTGTATAGTCTGGTGATTTATGATTTCCCAAAAAAATTTTTGACTATATTAACAAAGCTTAGCCAGGCTTCAGATTCAATTTGTGACATATGGTTTAAGAATTCAGTGTCTTTTAGAAGGGTACGAATTTGAGGACCATCGAAGACTCCTGCTTTTAATTTTTCCATACTACTGGAAATTTTTTGCACACATATTCGAAACAGTCACCTGTCTTATCAAAGGCTTTGATGAACTGTTTCATTAGCCCAAGCTTGATGGGAAGTGGTGGAAATGATTTTTGCTCGGATTATCAGTTGGTCATGAACCACATTTGCTTTGGTCCTACCTCCATATTTTCTCTCACCGGCCAGTCCTTTTTAATCCAATGTTCATTTCTTGCACGACTGTCCCATAAACATATAAAACAGGGGTATTTAGTATACCCACTTTGTTGGCCCAATAAAAAATCATCTTCATCTTTATTAAGGAATAATTAAATTAATTCAACTGGAACTGAGTGATATAATTTTTTTTTATTAATTTCTTAAGTTTCTTTAATCTCAAGAACTAGAGCCAATCCAAAAAAAGTAAAAGCACAGTTCGTAAGCCTGCTACTAATGTTAATAGAAACTATTAACAAAATCATGACCGCAGGTTTTTTTTAAATTTTTGTTACGCAGTGTAATCGTTATTACGAAAATTATCATAAAAAATGAGAAAATAACGAATAAATTATAATTTTCATTATGAAAATCATAGTGGTTATGGTCTGTGAAAAATAGTTATATAATAAGGAAAAATGAGTACTTCGCCGAGTAGCTTGAAAATAACTCAGATATAATACTAATCAATTGATTTATTCGCTAGTAATTATAATTCGAATTTTAGTTCAAGCCCATTCAGAACTACTCTCGAACGAGTAAGAAACCAATCCCAAACTGATTTCAACTTAGTTGCACAATATTTCGAAACCAGTCCCAAAATAGCCTCGTCCTGTCCCGAAATTATACCAAACCAGTCCCTGACCAGTGCCGAATATGCCCCGAACTATATCCAAAGCAATCCTGAACTAGTCCGTAAATGTACCAGAAGTCCCGAACTAGTCCTTAAATGGTCCAGAACTAATCCACAAATGGTCCTTCATACATGGCGCTAAAGAAGCTTTCCTTCAAAGACACATCAATTATACAGCCGTACTCAAATTGAATTAATGGTCGACGGGGCGTATAAGCAACATGAAAAATTTAACTGTAGTTAGATGGTTTTTGTTAAAAATTATTCCTTTTCAAAAAGATATCCAGCTAGATTTTGATAAAAGTTTTTAATTTGCGGCATAATTCAATTAAATTTTATTTTCTTCGTATTTTAGTAGTCGAGCGTACATGGCGTATGAGTAATGTTATTTCTTAATTATATTGAAACCCTTAAGCAGAGTATACACCTGCCATGCTTTGGATCAACATATCAATGTTGGATAAGCGGTTATATCATGTATAGTATGGTTGTACAACCGATGTGACGGTTGGATCAAAGGTTCACCACCACCATATAGCGACAGAATTAGGGTGGGCATTAACATCCCAAGACCCGACCTCCATGAAGTTCGGATAAGCAATAACGCGGCTACGGAGAAACAAAGCCGCAGGCGCTGAGAGGTAACCAGTGGCAGTGCATGCAATGCCCGCGGATTGGAATTGAAGTGTGCTATATCCAATCCGCAATTATCATTTCATATACGGTTCTATTGAGCGAACTGTGTGAAATGCTGAAGCCAAATTTCAACGAACTGATTGGACTTTATCAGTGTGACTTTAAACCATGCAAATCTACCATCAACCAGATATGCACGATACGCCAAATATAGGAAAAGACCCGAAAGAAGAGGATCGACACACAACAGCACCTTTTCGACTTTAAAGCAGCTTTCAACAGCACGAGAAGAAGTTGCCTATAAGCGGCGATCTCTGAATTTGGTATCCCTCAGTCAGTCAGAATTGAGAAAAAGCTCCCCAAGTCGTTCGATACTGAACGAGGTTTCAGACAAGGTGACTTTTTGTCGTGTAACTTTTTTAACATTATGTTGGAAAAGATAATTCAAGCTGCAGAATTAAACCAGTCAGGCACCATCATTAATATGAGCGCGCAACCACTATTCTGCCCTTTCCAAGCTGGATAAAGAAGCGAAGCGAATGGTTCTGGAAGTGAACGGGAGCAACACGAAGTGCCTCCTGCCATCAAATAAACAGTCAACGCATTAGCGTCTTGGCTCCCGCGTCATTTTTGACAGTTACAATTTTGACAAAGTAGAGGCGTCAACACCGATAATAATGTCAGGCGCGAAATCCTACTGAGAATCTCTTTTGCACACAAGTGCTACTTTGGGCTGAGTAGGCAACTGCGTAGTAAAGTCCTCTCTCGACGAATCAAAATCACGCTCTATAAGTCCATCATTATTCCAGTGCTGTTGATTGTTCAAGAAAAAGATTTTCCGAAAGATTTTCGGACCTTTTCGTCTTCGCGATGTTGAATAACGCAGACGATGAAATAATGAACTGTGTGAGCTATATGACGACATAAGACGCTAGTTCAGGGAATTAACATCCAGTGGGTACGTTGGCTAGGTCATGTAGGGGTAGGCCGATCTAAAGAGGATTAGATCACCGAATCAACGGTCCAAGTCCCAGGTGAAATCCGGGTCATTCCGGTGCGTAGAATTGGCTGCAGTGGGAATCTCCTCGGATTGAAGTACGAAATCCATCCACATATAACACAACCGCTGGATCCGCGAATGTACCGGTGGGTCCTAAGCAACATCAACAAAGAGAGAGTTACCACCACCATCGACTCTCGCCTTATCAATGCCGTAATCGGAGCCCCACCGCCACAAATTGTGGATGAGGAGTCCCAGCTGCCTCCCGAGTCCCGCGCAACTCTGGACCAAGATAGCCAGATACTGTAGTAGACTTAACTCCTAGCTATCCAGAATCAACCCTGGCATACCCAACACATGTCCGGTATGTGGAAATTCTCTGCACGATACCAACCACCTATTCACATTCCCTCTCTAACCCACTCATCTAAGCCCCTTCTCCCCCTGGTCCGACTCCGTGGAAACAGCACACTTCCTGGGTCTCCCCCTAGATGAGTTTGACGACAACGACCAGAGGTGAATCCGTTCTTCACAATGCGTGACTAACCGCCACAACAACAACAACAACAACAACAACAACAACAACAACAACAACAACAACAACAACAACAATTAGGTCATGTAATGTGTATGAAAAAAATGCTACATCCTTTATTCATTTCGGGACCCGCTCGTGGTGGCAGAGGAAGAGAACGGCCTCCTCTACGTTGAAAAGACCAGGCGGCGCTTAGAACAAAGCAGAGGAGCGGCTGACGCGATATGTTGAAATCAGCCTAAATCTTCTGGGTGTTTATAGCGCCGATTAAGAAGATGAATATAATTCCACGAATAGTTTGTAGAACAAAATAATTTTTATTTAGAATTAAATGTTATATCTGTATGTATGCATGTAAGTCTCACAACTGTATCACTACTTATGTATTGCTATTACAATAGGCCTTATTAGTAAACTTACGATATATGTAGGTATTTTTGCTTTATTCAGATTTTTTTTTTTTGTTTTCATCGCTCATTTCAAATACGACATTCATAAATGGATAGCAAATGTTTTTTTTTAGGTCTAGACATTTGTGTTCGTATTGAATGGTATTGATATTTAATATTTTTTGTTTTTGTTTTTGTTTTTTTTTTTACATTGTCATTTACCTCATTATTACAATTACAATTAATGTGCAAAAGTTTAATTTTATGCTTGTAAAAATTCTAGGCTTATTTATTGCTAGTTTCGAATAATCGAGACATCCAGTGGTTCAATTATAACTAAATATATGTATAGGAAATTCGCATAATAAATGATATTGAGAAATTCTAAAGAATATTTTGTAAAAAGTAAACGCAAATAAGTTCGACACAATTAAGTCGTCCTGTCGATCGACGATTTACGCTCGTCTTACGCTCACTTAGTTATTAATATGCGGCACAACCAAAAATATGTAAATATATAATATAATATATATGTATGTATGTATGTATGTATGTATATTCATGTACATAAATAAATAAACTTAATTCAAATAATTATTTTTGTGCTCAAGATAAATAAATAAATAATTCATAAATGCTTTTTAAAAAGCAATTCGTACACTTGATTTGCATAGTAACTTACAACAAAAAAGTTTTCGAATATTGCAGCGCTTAGGATGGTGGCATCAACTCGAACATGGCATACTTCCAGGTCCAAGAACGTGCCAAGTTCTCAAAGCGCGCACGATTGTGTTCATACATGTAGCCCAATTCTGGTTCCATGCAGATCTGTAACGCCAAACCAAATGCAAAAAAAAAAGAAACATTCAGCTTAGAGTTGAGCTATGCAAGGAGATCAAAACACAATACCTCTGTATATGGATCTGTGAGCAAACTTTGTACAGACAATAAGATTTTCGAAACGTTCAACGCTAGCGACCAGTTGTGCTGGAAGATGTCAATACCCACATCTCCGTGACGTGACACATTCGGATGTAGAATTTTCGTTAGAAAGCGTACAGTCGGTGGAATCATCGGATAGCTTAAGTAAATTAAATTGTATTTAAAACAAAAAACAAAAACAAAAAATAGCCTGCTACCACTTACCGTTCCGGAAAGAAGATATAAAGAAAGAACTTGCCACCCTCATATGGACTGCCAGCAGGCCCCAAAATACTCGCTTGCCAATAAGTGTTCTGTTTATCCAACGGTATCGCATCTATGCCTTCCGTTGCATGGCTGTTCAATTGATGTGCATCGTTGCGTAGGAAATTCATACGTATCGCATTCTGACGTCCACGCGGTGGCGACTTCAATGCCATCTGCAGCAGGCAAGTACGACAAAAGCACGAGTTCATCAATGCGCTATACAATTTTAGCCAATTGGGTACATCGACGATGCATTGAAAGAGTGGCCAGCGCTCCTTCAAGTAACGCATCCACATCAATTGTGAAGTGTTCTGCTCCAATATGCTACGCCATTGTTTGCACACTTCACTCGCCTTCCACATGGAAATATCATCCAAATAAGAGAATATGATTACCATAATTTCAACGGGCAACATTAGTATATTATTTGGTGCTGCCATTGGCGCTATAGCTTCGCGTGCGTTGGCTCGCCTCTCGCTAAGCATTTCCAAGAAATCCGGCAAGGAACGTGGCGCCAAAGGGCGTGGTCGATGTATTGGTAGCATTGCCAAATTTCCACGCTCACCATCGCGTTCAAGTGAACGGCGCGGCGGTTCCACCTCTGGTACAACCAATGGTACAACATTGTCCACTTGCATTTCTTGCACTGGCAAAATGGGTACATTTCGCATTTCAGCTTCTACCATGCCGACACCTTCCTCGTCGTCGACATCATCCTCCACCACTTCGTCGACATCGTCATCATCAACGTCGTCCTCATCATCTTCATCGACTTCTTGCTTATCTTTAAAAGGTGGCTCGTCATTTCCAGAATCCTCATCATCTGAAATTGTAGTTTCTAACTCTTCGGCAGCTTGTGTGTTGTACAAAAATGCGTGACAAGTGCCACAGAGCGGCTCATCGAAATTGGGCCCATAGTAGCCATTACAAACCCAGCAAGCAGTACTACACTGTGTTGGAATATAAAGTTTTGAAATTAATTGGATGTTCTTACATATAGAGCATTAGATTACATATATATTATGTTGACTTACCGAAAATGAAAATGTTTCTTCGACAGCTTCCTCCAACTCATCATCCTCATCGTTGTCGCACTCATTCAACTGTTCCAACATTTTTTGTTGCTCCAGTTGTTGTTTTGAGAGGCAAGTCGCCATTTTTCTTTTCTTAAATCGTTTGCAAACTTTTGAAATGTTATTGTTTTTAACTATTGTAGATAAATAATGCAATAGCCGGATTGAAAACAAATTATTTTTGCAGTTTGAGTCAGCTGTTGCTAAGGCAGGCTTGCAATTTTTAGTACTAAGATGATACACTTAAGGGCAAGACACAAGCATATATATTGTAGAGTAAATAGAATTATCGGAATACATTGTGGTGGTTCTTGCGTTAAAGCCGAAACAACATCCGTTGAATAGAAATTCGCCATACATAAAATTTTTCTAATATCAAATTTTGGAACAGTTGCAGAATACGTACGATTCTCAAAATTAAAAGAATGTATATACATCGATAGAGATTTTTGGAGAAAACAACAACTACGAAAGTTATTAAAGATCAAAGTTAAAATAATGCATTTTTTTATTTCAAAATATCTCTTAAACCTATTTATGAAGTTTTACAATATAGATGTAGGTTGCTAGGAAATTTCATTCCTTTTAGTTCAATGATATTGACTGGTATATTTTTTGCTAAAACCCAATTTATATAAAAGTTTTTTTTTTAATGTTTTAAAACTCCCATTTATATTTTTTAAATCACCGAATAAAGTATACATAAAAACTCAATATTTAAATAGTAAATAAAACAAAAAAAAATCGTTTGATATACATTGTGTTATCAATAGTCCTCTCCATACAAAGTATTTCAAAGAAATAATCCTGGGCAATCCAACACAAGCTACACTATCCACAGTAGAACTCCTTTCCGCGTAGGCGGCCTTCAGTCGCGCTTCAAAAAAATAACCCTGGTCGGTTCAACACCGCCTACACCATCAGCAATATTTTCAAATTAATATAGAAATTTACATATAAAATTAAAGCCTGTTTTATCCTTTTTTTTTACACTCTTATAGGGGCGATTTCTAAATGATTTCTAAAGTGGGATTGCTTAAAAAATATATATATATTTTTTTTAATAACAAATTCTTTCACAAACTTTGCTAAATATACAACAAAAATGTATATGAAAGAATTTATATTGTCTATCGAATGACGTTAAACATTCAAACCCATTTGTTAGTTTGTGAGATTATTCGGATTTAAAAATACAGCTTAATTTGCTCTTTGGACCTTCAATACCTCCTGCAGTTATTGTCTCCCCCGAAGATGAAGTATGCCATTTCGATCACCTGAAATATTTCTATCAATCCCTAGATACATTTTTTAAATCTGAGAATTGTACGTATTCTGCAATTATGCCCAAATTTTTAATAACCCTGTCCGCCTCGGCAAATTTTATTCACCTCATATTTGTCAAACTTTTCTTTCCAGAGTAGTAGGTTCTTCTGCTCAACGGAATGGCCCGGGTATGTCTGCTAAAAATTACAAAATTCTTTGCTGGCAATGCGGCTATAAAAATGTGACAAATTTTATTTGACGTACATTATCCACAGTGCTACATCTGTGCAAATTTTAATAAGCCAATAAATATTTAAATACGCACATAATTCTACTATAAAACACCATAATGAAACCAAAAAAGAAGCTGGGTAAGTTTTAAAACTAAATTGATAAATTTTCCAACTAACTGAAAGCCGTTTTCAGGTGTTGGTTTGAGCCGCGAGGAGCGCAGTGTGATGGTCATTGGTGAAATCATACAGGAGCTGCTGAAAGCGCATGAGGACAAAAAAGATGTTAATCTTAATCGTCTTAAGGCGCGAATATCCTCAAAATATGGCTTAGAAAGCTCTCCACGTTTGGTGGACATCATTGCGGCTGTGCCACAAGATGCCAAGAAAATATTGCTGCCCAAACTACGCGCCAAGCCCATACGCACCGCCAGTGGAGTAAGTCCAGAATATATTCTTAAATA
This sequence comes from Anomoia purmunda, assembly GCA_951828415.1. Classification (NCBI taxonomy): domain Eukaryota; kingdom Metazoa; phylum Arthropoda; class Insecta; order Diptera; family Tephritidae; genus Anomoia; species Anomoia purmunda. Next base: position 127,272,057 of record OX639994.1, read on the forward strand.
TTCATTTTTTTTAAACATCCTATCTTTAATTTTAAGATCGCAGTAGTTGCAGTGATGTGCAAGCCTCATCGCTGTCCCCATATCAATATGACCGGCAATATATGTGTCTACTGTCCGGGTGGACCCGACAGCGACTTCGAATATTCCACACAATCATACACAGGTTATGAGCCAACATCTATGCGCGCTATACGCGCACGTTACAATCCATATCTACAAACACGCCACCGAGTCGAACAATTAAAGCAATTGGGGCATTCGGTAGATAAGGTAGAATTTATCGTAATGGGTGGCACATTTATGAGTTTGGATGAGAAATATCGAAATGATTTTATTATGAAATTGCATGATGCACTAAGTGGACACACAAGTCGTGATATCAAGGAAGCCATACGTTATTCAGAAATATCGCACACCAAATGCATTGGTATTACCATTGAAACACGTCCGGATTATTGTCTTAAGCGACATATTACCGATATGCTGAATTACGGTTGCACACGTTTGGAAATTGGCGTACAATCGGTGTATGAGGATGTGGCACGCGATACAAATCGCGGTCACACCGTTAAGGCTGTGTGTGAAAGTTTCCAATTGGGGAAAGATTCCGGCTATAAAATTGTAGCGCATATGATGCCTGATTTGCCGAATGTGGACTTTGAACGCGATCTGGAGCAGTTTATTGTATGTAGAATATTTGGAATTGTATTCGTATTCTTTTTTTTATTTTCATATTTTTAGGAATATTTTGAAAATCCAGCATTCCGCTCGGATGGTTTGAAAATCTATCCAACACTTGTGATACGCGGTACTGGGCTCTATGAATTGTGGAAGACCGGACGCTACAAGTCGTATCCACCATCGATGTTGGTCGATCTAGTGGCAAAAATATTGGCATTAGTGCCACCATGGACGCGTGTCTATCGTGTGCAGCGCGATATACCCATGCCGCTTGTAAGGTAAAATGCTAATAAATGCTAATAGAATTGAAAAGTTGTTGATCCCATACTAAATACACTCGCAGCTCTGGTGTGGAACATGGCAATCTGCGCGAACTCGCGCTCGCCCGCATGAAAGATTGGGGCACGGAATGTCGTGATGTGCGCACACGAGAAGTTGGCATACAAGAAATACACAACAAAGTGCGTCCATATGAAATCGAATTGATACGACGCGATTACTTTGCCAACGGTGGTTGGGAAACATTTCTCTCCTATGAAGATCCAGAGCAAGATATTCTTGTTGGGCTGTTGCGTTTGCGTAAATGTTCGTCGGATACTTACCAAAGCGAATTGACCAAAGTGGGGCAATGTTCGATTGTGCGGGAGCTACATGTTTACGGTTCGGTTGTGCCAGTTAATGCCAGAGACCCGACCAAATTTCAACATCAGGTGAGTTAAAAGCAGGGACTGTAAGGGTTATAATTAAACAAAAAATCATGATTTAAATTTTTATTAGTTATTTAGTTTTTTTTTCGATCAAGTTTTATCGTAACTTTTTCATTTTTGTTTTGTCGATAAAATTTGATTGATATTTTGTGATTTTTATTTTATCGATCAAAAATAATGGTTATATTCTTGAATTTAAAAAGTTTCCATCATTATAAAGACAAAAAACTTTGCTGTCGGTGTTAATAATAGCAACAACATCAATACGATTTATTTTCTTTTTATCGAAAAAATAACAATCACAAAATATCGATTATTTTTTATCGAAAAAATAACGCAAATTATAAGTTATGGATACAATTTCAAAGCTAAAATAAAAATAAACAAACTACCGAAAAATTAAAAATCACAAAATATCGATAAAATTTAATCGAAAAATAAACATCACAAAATAACGATTATTGGAATGATTTAAGTCTTTTAAATAAAAATAACGTCAGATTTTCATAGCATATGGCTTAAGGATTAGATCGAAATTATCGAGTTTTGTTTTGAACGAAAAAATCAAAATAACCATTATTTTCGGTCCCTGGTTAAAAGAGAAAAATTTATTTTAATTTGTCTCCTTACTTTTTTTTTAGGGTTTTGGTATGCTGCTGATGGAAGAGGCCGAGCGCATAGCCCGCGAGGAGCATGGCAGCGTAAAGCTGGCTGTTATTTCTGGAGTGGGCACGCGTGCTTACTATCGCAAGTTGGGTTACGAACTGGACGGTCCGTATATGTCTAAAATGCTATCGAAAGTTTAAAGAAGGTTAACCGTTTGTTGATCCATGGATAGAAATCTAACCAAAATTTAACAATAAAATAAAATATAAGTAATAAAATAAGGTGCAATCGAGCTGAAACTCAATAACTTTGTCAAGCAACTCTTTTTGAAAAAATCCATTGCATTTGAGTGCTAGGTAATAAAAAAAAGGCGATTTGTAAGAAGAACAAAGTGTTTCCCCACTTTATGGGTAAAATTCTGACAAATCCAAAGTCATCCCTGTCCTTATTAATTTCAAAACTAAGAGACCAATAACCTTCTCCGATTTATCCGCAACCAGCTAAACGTTGATAGCATAAAAAAGGATAAAAACAGAGTTTACTTGATGCTTTTGTGAAAAGAAAACCACCCTGGAAGTCGCCATTATCGTAGTGTGCGTCAATTACTTACTTAATTGGCGCTATAACCGCTTAAGCGATGTTGGTCGAACTTCACCTACAATTTCAAAGTTTTATGCCGACTCCGAACGGCAAATGATTTTTGTGAGAAGTTTCTTCTTGGCAGAAATACCCTCGGAGGTTTACCATTGCCTCCCGGCAGCGACCGTTACTAGAAAAAAAACTTTTTCTATATTTATTGTATGTTACTTGCCCCGAGCTGGATTCGAACCCGTGACCCACCGAATTAAGCGCTCACACGCTACACAAACGGATACGGCTACGGCGGCCGCTCAATTGCTTAAAAGACATATGCAATTTGGAATCGTAATAAATAAAATACAATCATTCACTACTTTTACATTCATTTTCATACAAAATAGAAATATATAACTCAATAGGGGTAGAAATCTACGCACAAGTTCGGAAAACATACATATATCGATTTTAAGATTAACGAACGGTTAATACATTTACATTACAAACCTGTTAATAAAGTGTAAATTATTAATCGACAACTATGTAGTTTCAATTTACTTATTTATAGTACAATTTGTTTAATATACATACATACATTTTCATAATTTACAATACTACTTAAAAAAAATATTAATTTTTTTCACTAATTACTTGTAGATCGCTTGGAGAGTTTTAAAGTATACAAGAAATCACATTATGTATAGCCTTTCGTTAAGTCAAAAGAAATATGTATCTGTATTTACAGTTATATTTGGAATAACATTAAAGTCCAGTGTTTCAAAAAATGTGTGCTTTGTTGTTGGTATGTGGAATATTTCATAAATTCCAGAATCACACAATCGGCTCAGCTGAGCCAAATATGACAAACACCACCCAACCAACTAAATTAATGGCAGCGGCAGTGCTGAATACAATTGGCCAACTTTGCGTTAACTCTAGAATATGCCCAGCTAGGTAAACGCCCAGAAAGCCAGGAACTGCGCCCACAGTATTCATTAAACCGAAAACGCTGCCCGAATGTGATGGTGCCAAGTCTTGAGGATTTACAGTGACGGCATTGTTATGAAAGCCCGTACCTCCTGAAATGCAGCAAATAAAGTTTTAGTAATTATACTGTTAGTCACTAAACCCGATGACTCAAACAACTGGTCCAAATGGTAATTTCTTTTTAGAATGTTTTTAACGCTAAGTCGTATTTGTTCATCTAATATAAGATCTAGTGTCACGGTCTTTGTGGTCGAACTTCTCCGAAGGGGGTCGATTGATTTTTATGAAATTTTTTATGTACATTTATTTGGTAGGTGTCAGAAGAGGTCGTAAAGTATATTTTATGCTTGGGAAAGGGTTGTCACCTGTTTGAAAAGTCAAATTTTAAAAAGTTATATGAAATATTCAAAAATGGGGGTCAAACGGTTCGTCTCGGCAAGAAGATGCAAAGCTAACGTTCATGACGGTTGCCACCTGTTTGAAAAGTCGAATCATATTAAATTTTACACAAGTTATATGAAATTGGAAAATTTGGGTGTCTAAACGGTTCCCTTTGTCGAGGAGAAACTTTACACATATCTTATCTTGAGAGTGTTACCACCTGTTTGAAAAATGAATTTTACTGAATTCTACGCAAGTATATAATGTATTAAAATATGAATATCAAATGGATGGTTTCGTTGAGAAACTAGCTATATTTTGAAAATGGTTGCCACCTATTTGAAAACTCGAATTAAATTATTTAAAAGTTTTATGAAATAATAATAGTAAAACAAGTATCAAACACTTCTTTTTATGCGGACAAAATTTATAGGTACATTTTGAACAGAGTTGCCACCTTTTTAAAAATCAAACTTAATTAAAAATATACACAAGGATATAAAATATTAAAATATGAGTGTCAAACTGTTCGTCTCGGCGAGGACAAGGTGCATACCAACATACATATATTTTTGATACGGTTGCCACCCGTTAAATGTAACAGAAACCGAAATACGTTTTCTGACTGCACATGCAAAGGGTAATTAGAAAATAAATATGTCTGCCGGTTTTTTCTAGTTTTTTTATAAAACTTTAGTTTAGTTCGTTCTAGAGCAAAACGCAAATGAACTAAATTTCAAACTTTTTAGTTAAGAGCTTTTCGAAAAATTTTGGGTATGCAATTTTATGCAAGTCTGAAGTGACTTAAAAATTCCGATTGATTTTTTAAATTATTTTGAAGTTTTGGTTTGGAAGCTTTTTTCCATTTAACGCACTTAGTTTGGCAGAAGATATGCAAGCCCGCCAGTACAAAAAAAAAACCACCCGTTGTATGGAAAAGGTTTGTTAGACCAAAAGTTAAAAAAAAATTGTCAAAAATCAACAAGAGTTTTCGGCAACTTGAGACTTGTACATTATTAAACTTCATTTAGTGGGCTTTAAAAATGCATACCTAAAAATTCTGCTTAAAAAGTTGGAAAATTTGTTGAATTTTTATACATTTTGAATAAAGTTGGAAAGTTTTCTAAAAACTCTAACTGAAAAGTTTTGAAAATTTTTATTTATATGTTTTTTGTAATAAAACAAACTAAATTTGTATAGAGAGTTAAGAAAAACGAGTTAGCGTAAATATCGAAAAAAAAATACCATACGACCAGTTCTTTGAGTCACCGTAACTCAATACTCACCAATAATAACAGTCATGCATATGAGCGCCGTATGAAAATCATTTGTGCGCGCCATTATGAATAACGCCAGATTTTGTGATGCAAAACAACAACTTTGTACAATCTTCCTCACTGCCGATGTAGACCACTCGCGTGCCAATAAGCGTCCAGTCATATAACGCGCAAAGAACGTTGTTGGGGGCAAAGCAAGCCACGGAATCATATTGACTACCCAAACTTTGGCATGCGGAAACCCGTCGTGAAAATAGGTTGGAAGCCAGGAGAGCAATACAAAGAAACAATTCATTTCACAGGCATGTGTGAGTACGCACGCCCAGAATGAGAGTTTTCTAAAGTAACGCAGCCATGGCACATTGTCCAGCACTTGTTTGTTGGCACAGAGGCGTGACGGTGCCGATACATTTATAATACGTCCACGCTCACCAGCCATGGTGTAGTAGCGCAACATTAACGCCCAAGCAATGCCCAAAAAACCAATAACACGAAAAACATATGGCCAACCGAAATAATCCAATACAAAGGAACCTAAACTGCCGGTGAGCAGTGTGCCCAGCGCTGAGCCGGCGGTGAGTAGGCCAAAAAAACTTGTGCGTTCATTTGAGCTTAGATTCTGTTGAAAAAATTAATTTTTAATTAATTAAAGATTAAACAACCGTTTTACCACACAAACTCACTTGACTGGTGAGGCTAATCATGCTAGGAAAGTGCACACCCTGGAATGCGCCATTTATAATACGTATTGTTACAATAAAGGGAATGGAATATGTTTTAATCGCTGTTGAACTCCATATGATATTTGGCATAAAAAATGTAATTAGCGACCAGCCAATTGCAGCAAAGAGTATAACACGTTGACCGCCAAAACGATCACTAAAGTAGCCACCCACTACCTGAAAAGAGAAATTTAAGTTATATTTTACATTAAATTTAGTTACTATTTGTATAAACAAAACACCTGTGTTAAAGTATAACCCCAAAAGAAAGAGCTGAGTACAGTTCCAGAGTCAGTTTTACTCCATTTCTGCTCTGACGCAACGGCGGGTATGAGAAGGGGCATAGTTGTGCGTGTGGAATAGAGCATGCAAGTGCCAGTGATGAGTGTGAGAAACCACACACGTTTCTCATGTCTACATAAATTTTGGAACAAGTGTAACGATTAAAATTATATGCATACATACTATGTTTATGAAATTTGCGTCAAACGCCGAGTAATTTACCTGGTCCAAATGCTCTGGTTATCCACCAATTCGCCTCGTAATAGCGAATACTTTAATTTCTCGTCCATATTAATATTTAGTTTATTTGTGATGTTTTTGTGCTTCTGTTTTTTTTGTTTTTGTTTTTTTTTGTTTTGTTTTAATCGTATTTGGTGTTCCACGTAGTAATATTTTACCGCTACACTCCAACCAACCGCAATCACTTGCGTGGCTATGCCATTTTAGAAATCTAATGTATACTCTTTCCTTCGTGAATAACTAGCCAAATGCACTTCACTTTTCTATTCGTTTTTGTGAAATTTCACAAAATTTTCTTGTTACATTAAACACTTAAAATTTAATTACACTAAAAACTCGAGTATTTTGCATTGCGCCGCCAGTGAATTTGAAAGAAATACATTTTTTACCAGCTGATTGGGCAGAGGGCTCACAATGGTTTGTGTAATAATCATTCACAATGGGCTTCAAACTCTTTAGTTTTTTATACCCAACGAAACTAGCATTCAAAGGAATTATAATCATTGTTTACATATTGGTTGTTTTAACCCTTAACGACCCTACACTTTTTTGGGTCATGAATTTGCCTGGCTGAGGTCATGATAACCTCATGAACTAAGGCAATTTTTTTATCAAAAAAGAGGATTATTTAGAAAAACTACAATAATACCATCGATTTATAAAAATAGAAAAAATCAATTAACTTTCAATATAATTTCTGTAAATGTGATCAATTATGGACCGCCGCGGAACTAAAACCTAAATAGTCTTACGGTTTTAGTTGTCGATCAGCAGTCACGGTCTAAATTTTTCGAACCACCTGCTCCAGTTCGATCCCCGAAATCCACGCATCGGAGATTCACTATTCACTTTTGATCTCACACCGACTAAGCTAACATCCTTCTACCTTTTATCCGACCCCGTAGAAGCTGCGCGTTTCTGCTACAACAACAGCAGGCAGGTGGTTAAGTGTTAAATAGTTTATAAGAGATGAAAGTGGAATGATCGAAAGAACGAAATAAATCGATAATATGATCTCAGTTTGTATGTATGATAATACTCATTTCATAAAAAAATGGGATGAAACCAAATTTCTTAAAGAATCTTTTGAAAAATCATGGGTAGGAAAAAGTGATATCAAATCGATGCCGACAATCTGCATGTACGAAATAGGTTATGAACATCTTCCTGACAAATCCTGAGAGGGAGGAGGCCCTGAACACTTTAACTACTGGACTCGAGCGGATCAATTAATACGTCACTTATGACAGCTCTCTAGGTGCTTCTATAACATATCTTATCCGCATATCATAACCTAGAAAGGAAAAATGTAAAACTTAAGAAACTATTTAATACACTTGTGAATTTTTTGTAAAAAGAAAGGTCTACGTATTAGCATAATTGTTCCCGTATTTGGTGAATACCCAATATTCTTGTTTTACAATTTAATTTTGAAAGAGAACAGTGCGAATGGTTTCAATAACTTTGAAAGTGGAAACATGACCGATTTTTTTGTAACTTCCCAGCCAGTCAAATGCGAAGCGGTCCGAATATGGAGTGAAATGGTAAAGAATAAAACATAAAAAATACTTTTGACTAGTATTAGAAATTTTTAGGCGTATTTATACTTTTTAAAAAATCGTAGGCGACATCCCTAAATATATAAGTATATAAGTTTTTTAATTACATATGTATTTATGAACTTTCTGTTTAGATATTCGCAATATTTTTCAAGTTATGAGACATTTCCAAAAATTTCACAGCTCAACGCGTTCTTTTTATTTGTAACTTTTAAACATAGTCATATCTGTAATTTTTAATTTTCATATTAGGTTCCCAAAGCTAAGCCTCTTAATATATGTATGTACATACATATTTATTTGGTTTATACATACAAGGTTGTGAAAACATGCACTTCCGCCTAATAATTGAATGCCATCATGTGAATGCATTTTAAAATTGAAATTCAATACAATTTAATTACCAAAACATTAGCGAACATAATTTTTTGAAGATATTACAATTAATGAGAATTTTATGAGTGGATGGCAGTAATTAAAAACAAAAAAAAATTAAAAAGCTGATTACTTCTCAATAAAAACAACATACCCTATTGAATGGATGAAAACTGCTGTGGAAAATGTTTTCAACCAATGGGCCACGACGATACATATGTACATACAGCTGATGGTCGATGCACCCGGCTGGAAAGGCCACAAGAAGTGAAGTGATATGCTTGTAGCCAATTCAGAACTACAACTGATTTGCATCTATGTTCAGCTATTTTCTATATACATATTTATGTACATACATATTTAAAATGGAAATTTTTAATTCGAATTGCAACATTTTGAATGAAATGAAAATTTTAGAATTTTGAATTTCTGAATTTCTGAATTTGAGTTAGAAATTCTGAATTTGAAATTTAAATTTATGAATTTGAATTGGGAGTTTCGTTTCAATATACATCTACTTTTCACCCTGTCGGAAAAACAGAAGACAAAAAATAAACATTCTAAATTTGGCATGCAACTTTCTGAATTGAAAACAAAAGTTGAGTTGAGTTGAAATATTCTGTATCTGAAAAGTAACTCCTCAATTTGAATTGTAACTTTCTGAATTTAAAATAAAATCTGAATTCTGAATTGTAACTTTCTGAACTACTTAAAACTGAAAAATGTGCAGTAAATAGTTAGATATAGTTGAAAAACTACCGATTCCGAATTCAAATTAAATAAACTAGCTAACCTGGAGCGCTTTGCAACACCCTACAAATTGAAAGAACTTTAATACTTTTTTGAACAACCAAACCTGCTCTGTTTTTTTGTTGGTTAACTTCATTTGGATTCAAATAAGACTTCGAGGCAATTTTGATTAATTTTGTCAAATCACACATCTTTTATAACTCGTACAATGTCTTCAAGGTTTGTTTGCCGCTTTTCTCAAACCTTTTTTCCAATATAGTGTCAGCAGTGGTTCAGATCTAGGCTGCTTGTTACCTGGCCAATATACTCAACGTCTAAGTTCAGCACAGTGCAACAAAATTAAACAAATATTTTGCTTTCATTCTCATAGCGTTTTTTTGAAAGGTTATGGAATATAAGAAGACACGTATTTTACCAAATGTTTGTATAGTTAACAATTTTTTAATTTTATGCCACCTCAAAGTTCACAGTTCTCATTTTATATGAAATTCTGAGTTTTTATGCGAAAAGCAATATCTGAAATCACCCAGAATTAATTTAAATACTTATTAATCTTATTTTGAAATGTTTTTTATAACTTAACCTTAAACTCGATAGCTCGAACCTGAAAATCTGCTAAATAGTTTGGATTTATAAACAAAAATTTAAAAATGTTGATATTTCTATGGATATGCTGTAATTGAGTACTTCTAGAATCCTTTTGCTCTGGAGTTCTTCCTTAGCTTACTAAGTTCAGGTAACTTAATTCCTACATATATATTTTAATGAATTTTGGCCTTGAATCAAATCGGACTGTAAATACAATTTTTAGAAATATCTCGACCCCAGCGCCACCTCTCGGAATCGCCGTATATGCAACATACACCATTGCAAACACATCCTATAAATTTAAGCTTAATGGGTCCAATAGTTTACGAGTCCATTAACTATATGCCAACAGATAGACATGGCCCTTTTATATAGAAGAAGAAGATACATACATTACTTTCTTACTTACTTAATTCAAAAAATTATCGTCAAGTACGAACGTTGCACATACTTTGAATAAAAAAAGATAGAATACAAGAATGCGTCTTCCCGCGGCGAAGTGACAGATCTCGTCATTAGTAAACAAGAATACGGGAGAAAGAAGAATGAGCAACTTCCAATATTTCAGTGAGAAACGTGTTTTAATTGTCTCAAGTGTAAAAAAATGATTTGTGCGCAGAGGTTTAATAAATAAATCTGCAAAATACTAAACAGAAAGTGGCTCTTTGCCCCCGTTTGTGAAAAAGTGTTGTCTAGTTGCAGTTGAGAATTGTCAAAACCAAAGTAGCGGTACCACTGAAGGCGTCACTTTCAATATTCGATGGATTCAGCGATTTCTCAGTTTTTCTCTACAGGGATTTGACTATTGAGATTATTTGTTTTGTTTGGACTTCAAGCATATGCAACATTGCGGCTTAAGCACGCAGCAGAATGAGGGTGTGAAATAAATATCTAGGTATGTACATATGTTCCCCCTCCAATGATCAATGAAGATCACTGAAGAGGATCAGCGCTAAGCTGCAACATACTTTGTAATCTTTGTATAGCCAGAGTAAAGTCTGTGGCAGCAGCAGCATCACCACGATCACTGCCTGCGCTAACCCCACTCTCTGTGCATATTCACCCTAACTGCAGTTTTCACACACACACACATTTGCATGCATCTGTACAATATACATACATACATACATACATACATATCTACAATGTTGTTGCAGCCATTAATCAATAATATTTTCCTGCTTCATAGTTTTTTCAATCTCCTTACACAAATAAGCAATACACAGCCTTAGCACACATCTCGTTCAGCAATGCTCGGGAAGTTCTTAAACAAATCGCTGTTTGCTTACTGAGCGAGTGCTTTGCGCATGCAGCCTCTCCCCACTTTGTGGACTATCTTGAAAATCTATCTTGGCGTCGTCGAATGCGATCGTCTCTTTGCTACAGTTCTGCAAAGTTAAAATTCATTCGCTCGACGAACCTCGTGCTGAAAAGTCATCCGAATTCGAATTAGCGCCGTGGTTGTTGCCGCAGTGTGAACGTGTTGGCAGCTAGATCCTACTTCGAATAAGATCTCCACAAGCTGTCCGCAAGGCGCTCTAAAAATTAGTAACTTGTAGATAGAGGAAGTGTGAGTGTTTAATGCAGATTGTTTGTCATTTGTGCTGTGGAGCTTTGAATTATTAGAAGACACAAAAAAAAAATAGACGGAAAATTAATTACTAGCCTAATTTTAATAAAGTGACGTCATAGCGAAAGGCTTAAAGTTAACGGTTTAAGTGAAGTTAACGGTAGTGTGTATACCAAGTGCTAAGGATATTATTTTACATCGTAAGTAAATAATAAATCGGTATATTTCCTGTGACTTCAATTTAGTTGAAATGCGGTCAGTTTCAATATGCATTATTATTTCATCGTAATCTCGGTTCTATTGTTAAGTTCGTTCGCGATGCAATAACTCAGAGGCAGGCGGTATTATCAAGGCATTTTCACTTATCAGTAATAATGGCAATGGAAGTAAATAAATTTAAATAAATAAAAGCAAAATTTAATAAAAATACAAACATTTAGAATAAGCAGAAATATGAAATTGGTTTTTCCGAAAGATTACATGCATACAGTTACTTACATACATAAATAAGTATGCAGTGATTAGTTTTACAATACTCAAATGTTTTTCAAGGAAATATGTATGAAGTGATTTTTTTATATTTTTTTTATTTTCATAAACATTATTTTCATAATTTCTTTTTAAAAATATAGTTCATTCTATAATAAATTATTTTAACCAAAATTTCAAATTTTATACAAAATTCACGACAATTCAACGGTAAAAATAAATCTAGCCCATCCGTTATATGGAAGAAAAATTGTTAAAAATGAACGGTAATTTTAAGCTATTTGTAACTTGCATTTTGTTATACTGAAATTACATAGGCAACAAAAGTGTTTACTCGAAAAGTTGTTTTTAGAAACTCTGATTGAAAAGTTTAAAATTTCGATGACAATTTTTTGAAATTTGTTGAATTTCCCTGAAATTTTGATTTGTATGATTTACATATATTATATTTCAATTAAAAAATTATGAAAACATTAACATAAAAAATATTGAGAAATTTGTAAAAAAAATACTTACTTTGAATACTTGCTTTAAATTTTCCAAATCATTGAAATGCTTTATAAAGTTCTAATGAAATTGAAACATTAACGATGCTAGCTAAACATTTTCTATTTAATTTAACGAGTGCAGAGTTGATTGATTTAAATATGCAACGATATGTCTTCACTATTTCCATGCAGTTTGATCCTGAAGAGAACATTAGGTACTTACAGATGTCCTTTCCTGATTTCCAGAAGAGATTTTTTTACTTCCTTACTTAGTGATTTTGGCCGAACTTCTCCTACAATTTATGGTGTGCGTCTCGATGTTGTAACACAAATTGGGGGACCTACGGTTTTACGCCGAATCCGAACGGCGAATGTTTTTGTGAGAAGCTTTTTTTTCATGACAGAAATACACTCGGTGGTTTGCTATTGCCTGCCGAGGGGCGACCGCTATTAGAAAATAACTTTTTCTATAATTTTTGGATGTTACTTGCCCCGGCCAGGATTTGAACCCGGGACTCGCCGAATAAAGCGCGCACACGTTACACACTCAGCTACGGCGGGAGATTTCCTCAGTCCTTTTTTTATCTTACACTGCTACCAAGACGGTCCCTAGATTGGTCAGGTCACACGTCCATCGAAGTGAGTACGGCGGTACATTCACACAGGAAGTATTGAATGCATTGTCCATTTGCTTTATTCATAAGGCTGCTGAAAAAAACATCCTCGTGAACTCCAAACTTTGCTGACATTTGGCCAATGACCCACTGGGCCTTTCACAAGTTTTGAGTTCTGCCAGATGCAGGATAAAGATAATACCACTTAATGTCATATGTAATATAAATTGTTTATACGATTTACATTTCCCATGTCTCAAGTTACACCTTTTTTCATATATTTTGTGTTTATAAATCTAACAAAAGTACCGAAGCACCAAATAACGAAGTGCCAAGTTTGACAGCTTGGCAATTTCACCGGCAATAGGCAAAATGTTGATCAGCTGTTTATCACATGAGGAAAACATTTTTGCAGGACTGTCAACTAACGAACTGCTAGAGAAAAGAAAACACCGTGAATCCCCCTATTATATGTATATGCAGAATGTAAGAGAACTTGGGGTTGCACAAAGAAAAAGTTGAATGACTTAAAGTTGACTGTCGAGCAACCTTGTTAAAAGTCGTTAGTTGAAAACCCGTTTACTGTGTTTTTCTATGGTTTGTTGTGGTGGGCCTATGTTTTATTCCTCGTTATGAAACGACACACAACTTAATCAAATTAACCACAACCTATCCCCTGTGCAAGTACTTTGTTTCTGTCAGCTTTGTTCCACATTTGGCAGTGACCTGCCGATTGTTAGTAGTCGACGTTGCGGCCGTTCAAGTCGCAGTGCGGGTTATGCAAAAAGTCAAGGGCTTATTGACACACCCTGGTAATCGAAGTAAAGTTGACTTTAAAGAGAGCTGCAGTTTTGTTTGACACAATTTTTATTTTTGGAACTCGCCAAATAGTTTTATCGTACAGCAAACAAATGGCAACGGATTCTGTAAATTTTAAAGCTAGGGTTTTATGCATGGCGATGAAAAATGAAAATGAAATCATAAACGATGAGGATAAAGGAATATTTCCCCTTTTTTGCTCCTTTTCTGTCAGTTGGAAGATTTACTCATGAATCATTTACGGAGCGGAAAGAAATCAGCGCAAATTTCAAAGCGATAGAAATGTTTCAAGCTTGCCTTCAAATGACAGCATTTCCCAACTTCATGCCTATATTTTAAATTTTCAATGCATTTGATTTCGCTCCCTTTAAGTTTATCAATTAAATCATACATCTTTAGTATGTACTTATATAGTGTATTCCAATCATGTAATCATGTAAAATGCACGTTTTTTTTGCAAAACAAAATAAATTTGTCGCTAGCCGCAAAAAAAACAAAACATTCTCCACCATCGCATGAAATCATAATTTATCAACCTTTTGCCCCATTTAGAAAAGTTTGTACTCATATATGTATACTTAAATATATTCCTATGTACATACATATGTATGTATGTACTTATTTGCATTTAATTTCTAAGCGATAAGCGCTGAGTTAGAAAGAAATGTTTTGAGTTGCTGATACACAAAAGCCGAGCTAATAATTCAAACGAACGGAGCATTTATTTATGTAAACACTTCTGACTTTGTACAAGTATGTAACTTCTAATTAAAGAGAAAAAAAAACAAAGGCAAAACAATTTAATAAATACTTAGATTAAAATTTTGTCCCTGCAAAAGTGCTGATTAAATTGTCTTTGGCGGTTCATTGGTTTTTAATTAATATTTTTATTTTTTTTTATAGTTTATCAGCAGTCTCGCTAGAAAAAATTAAAAAAACAAGAAAAATTGTAATAAAAATAGTAGTAATATTGCGGCGCAAAATTTTGCTGCTTATGCAAATCTAATTTTTCACAATACTCGCCAACTAATCAATTACATCAACAACTATTTACTCATACGTCCAAGAAGACATGCTTCATATGCAGTTGTCCATCCCTATTGATTACATAAACAAATAGGCTGTTCCAGTACTACAGGATTTAATCAGAAGTCCTTCCCGGATACACATTTATAATATACCAGCGTTTACCCGCAGCTTAGCTCGCATGGCATTCGGTTTAACGCTTATAAATTCGAATGTAACAGAAAAGAAAATAAAAGAAATAAATAAATAACTTTTAATTCATTTTCAGTTTTGGTTTTTACTTTTTTACTATCTAAAAAAAATCTACAGTTGATTGCTGAAACTTGTTTGTCATTGACAACTGCGCAATATGACATTCGGGTTTAGTGAAACCAAATTTATTGTTAGAAATAAACAACGGAATCAAGCGATGGTGGCATTTAGAAATCTCATTTTCATTATTAAGTTTTATTAAGCCTACTTTCTTTGAATTACATTGCCCTTTAACCTAATACTTTAAATTAATTTACTTTTTTCAGTAGGTGGCAACCCTCTCCAAGGTATATATTTCCAAAATAAAGCTGCCTTAAAACTTCTTCAAATGAGACCCATAGATCAATATGTGATTTAACTTCCTATAATTTCAATTAATTGTTTAAACAATAAATATGAAATAAAGCTCTCTTAAAACTTTTTGGCACTCATATTGTAAAATTTCATTTATTTTTTTATCTTGTAAAATATCATTTATTTTTTATATTGTAAAATGTCATTTATTTTTTTAAATTTAATTGAAGCTTTTCTTCATATTCATTCCTCTTTCATTTTATACGAATATTGCAATATTTGACTTCATTCATGTTTTAATTGCATGTATGTAAACTTTAAACTGGTGGCAACTCTCTTTACTTAATTGGTTCAATGGCAATACATGGAACAGACTATATATGTGCCATATCTTACCCAAATCCGTCCAATCGTCATATCAGAATATGTAATTTTGCTTCGTTATTTAATTGACTATAACTTTTTTGACAGGTGGCAACTCTCCATAAAATATAGCCTATGTGTTACCGTATATGTTTTTTACGGCCGGACACCCAGACGAGAGAGATTTCTATTGACCCGGTCAAGCTCAACGCCCGATTACCGTTCCTAACCCTATTGGAGTTTTTAGAGTTTGTCATTGGTGATGCCAATGCTAAAAGTTTTGCTTGACTGTCTGAGAATATGCATGGTTTTTGTGCTCAATCACAGTTTATTGTCAGCACCCTACAGGCTTTCTCAATCTCTAGCACACCCGCTTGGAAGATGCTAGCAAAGTCAGGTAACTGGAACGAGTGAGAGAGAACACCCCTGCCTCCACTCCGCAGTCCATTGACGGTGTAGATGGCTATGGTGTTCTTCTCTGTCACGCCCCCACTACTCCCTTTACTGTCTTGTAGCAAACTGTAACTTAAAGTTTTGCCTGGAAGCAATCGATGGAAGCACAGAGTCAATTTGTTCCTTTGTTTCTAAAAGGTTGTCAAGAGCTCCACTATGCCCGTATTGCTTTAACCTCCAGCTCCCGACTCTCAGAGTCTGATTGCAGAGTTCGCCGCAATATCAAATTCGTGATGCGCGACCTAATTGCTCCTGTAACACCTGCACCGCGCGTTGAATACTGCACCGAAAGTTCAAATTGAGGAACCTAAAGTTTTACGCCGACTTCGAACGGCGAATGTTTTCTTTTTTTGTGAGAAGTTTTTGAGAGTTTAAGAAGTTTTTTTTTCATGGCAGAAGTACACTGGGAGGTTTGCAATTGCCGTTGCCGAGGGGCCACGGTATTAGAAAAAACTTTTCTATAATTTTTGGTGTTACTTGCCCCGGCTAAGATTTGAACCCAAGACCTACCGAATGAAGCGCGCACGCGCTGCATACTCGGCGTCGGCGGCCCCTGTGAATATTATTACCGTTTCTAGTAATCCCTAATAAAAATTTGTCAAGTGTATCCGCCCAAAAAGTTAATCTCTCCGATTGGCAGGAAACCTAAAAGTTTGATTATTCATAAGTTTAGCTAAAATACAAAGATGGCAATGTTTATTATGGTTCTTAAAAGATTTCTTTTGCTTATTTACGATAGAAATATTTTTAATAAGAAAAAGGATTGTTTTGCATTTTTGCACAAATCGACAAAAACGATTTTTTAAAGCGAATAAATAGAAAGCTCGAAATTAGATGGGGCGAACATAAAAAGATATTAAATTAAAGCTTTGTTTACCAAATGCCGTAGTGAAAAGGTTGATGTACAAAATAAATCTAAAATTTTTTAATTTAGTATTTGCAATTTTTTTGCAATTGTCGCTGTAACAAAGTCTTCGTACCTTCCGTACCGAAAACCATGCCATTTAAAAAAAAAAAAAAGAACTGGAAATGTCGCCTAAAATGGATTATTGTAATCGTACTCGTAATAATAATTCTTTATGTTTTTTATGTCCTATTTTCTCGTGTACATAAAAAACTGTTTGTTGTATTTTTCCAAAATCTGAAACCACGTTAGCAAATATGCTAGTAACTAAATTTTGTGGTAAAAATTCGCAGCAGAAATAACTTAAGGCTATAAAAAAAAACAACACAAAATTGACCCGATTCCAAAATAACTTCAAAAACAACAATGCAATCACATTTGGCGATGGGAACTGGAACATCATTTGTGTGGTCGTAAAATTCAAAGCAAAACCACAAACATAAAGATGCGTCAAATATTTATTTTTACGCAAATTTGCACTGATCGCACTGGTGCGCATGAAAGATTTATGTATTTAAGTTTTCAGAATAATATTTGTCTGCATTGTTGAATTGTTGAATTGTTGGATTGTTGAATGTAAATGCGGAAAATGCTTACAAACAACAAATGCATTGTACATCACAGATGTCAAATATATAAGAAAGTATGTGATTTTATATATACATACATATGCACACGTATATATTTATTGAGGAATAATACTTATGTCGAAATAATGGCTTTAACTGATTCGAGCAAATTTGAGAAAAAATATTATTGATGATTAAAAGGATTTTAGTCACTATAAATATATTATGTGATGCTATGCACAGTTTGGCTTCCTCATCAGCCTAACAGTGCTTTTAAAGTAATTTTGAATAAGCCTTACCATTCTCTAACCTATTTGAAAACTATAAAATATTAAAAACCCTTTGCAGGCATGGTCCTGCCTATATTTATTTATTAATTACCCTTTGCATATGAAACCAGAAAACTCATTTCAGTTTCTGTCAAATATAACAGGTGGCAACCCTCTAAAAAATATTGGTATGAAGCTTGTTCTCGCCGAGAGTTTGATATTCATATTTTAATATTTAATATCCTTGTGTATAATTTAATTAAATTTAACTTAAAAAAAAGTGACACTATTCAAAATAGACCCATAAATTTTCTCACAAAAGTTAGCTATGCATCTTCTTTCCTAAACGAGTCGCTTGATCACCATATTGTAATATTTCATATAACTTGCGTTTATTTTAATTAAGTTTGACTTTTCAAACCGGTAGCAACCCTCTTCCAAGCATGAATAATATTCTTTACGGCCAATTCTCATGCCTACCAAATATGCATACAAAATTTCGTAAAAATCGGTCCAGCCATTTCCGTAGAGTACGGCCACAAACACAGTGACACAAGATTTCTGTATATATGATTAAAATGTGTCCAAAACACACTTACAGCTTCATGAATAATAATAATAATAATTTGGCGCTTACATCATAGCTCGATGTTTGGCAAAACTTCTCCTACAATTTTTGATGTACGTCTATATATTGTAACACAAGGAACCTACATTTTTACGTTAATTCCGAACGGTAGATGATTTTTGTGAGAAGTTTTTTCATTCCAGAAATACACTCGGAGGATTGCCATTGCCCGCCGAGAGATGATAGAAAAATGTGTTTCTGTAATTTTTGGTGTTACTTGCCGCGGTCGATTTTCGAGCCCAACACGGCTTCACATAGGATAAGAAAAAAGAAGAAAGTAGTATTTAACGGTTTCCAAATGTATGGTTTCTGTCTTAGAATAACGAAATTTCTACAGTTGGAAAATATTTGCTCTCCAAGTTCTGCTATAGAAATACTTTGACTTTAATAAACTTCTTTCCTTGTCTGGCGATTCAACGCCTCACTACTTTAGGTCACAACGCTACTCAGGAATATTTCTGAATGAAATCCATTATTTGAATGATAATAAATCTAGCAACCTAAGGGTCCAAGAGCTTATGCTTCTACCCGATTAAGGCAATGAGGGCCTTGGTAGCCCCACACTTAACATTCGAAAGACCAGTTACACATGTCATCGTACTCCAGATATACAGATATAGTCGGTATTATGTTTCTGCGGCCTGATTTATTATATGTATATGCCGAGGTGTAGTGTTAGGTCGACCCTTCCCAGGAGGTTTACGTCGCCTCTACAAAAGGGAAGCCGAAAAGCTTTGTCAACCTGAGGCCACCCATTGTCCTCAGTTATTCATCTTCTATTGAATGTTCTCAGGGTGGAATCATCCTCTGGGATGTAGAGTTCAGGCCCCAGCAGAACAGCGGATGATGCTTTTCTTGCCAACTCATCTGCGACCACGTCCATTGCAATTCCTCAGATAGCGTTAACAGTATTATTGTGTGTTCCACCGCCATGAGCTTGGAAGAAAAATTTCAACTCGATAGGGCCTTAATGGCCGCATAGCTACCATTCTAAAGACTTATACTGGGACAATTTTTAGAAGCTCAGCCTGAAATACGATAGGTCAAATGCCAATCGCTATAGAGAGTATAGTGCCAGATCAATACACATTTACCTGCACACGTCCCCTCATCTGCTTTTGATCCACATTTGTGTCAATGTACATATATGTACTCCATGATTTGAGCTGCATTAGTCCAAATATTCCAGTTAGTCAATGTAACAATGAATTTTCTCCAAAAAAAGGATTATTTAGGACTTAAGTCGGAGTATCTACACCTTTCCAATTCGTGAATTGGCCCCAAAGTACCTGTAATGTTACTAGTCTCTTGGAGTGTACCATCAGGTAATCGTAATTGCAGCTCAATCGGTGCTGATGTTGCCTGTACGAAGAGGTGATACTTCTAAATGTGCCTCCTTCGCTGTAGTTGGGCAAGTTGTGAAAGGTGCAAACGACTCGACGGCACATCTCAGCTTATCTTTATCAAAAATGGGACCCAATCTGTTGTGGCTTCTTCCTCTTGGGGTCCTTTTTCAGAAGAGCAGGGAGGAACTGAAGTAAATTCCACCACTGAGCGTGGAAAGTGTACTTGGAGCAGTCATTCTAGGGTCTCATTTATATTATTTATGAGGGAGCCATCGGGCTTCATGCAAACGTTATGATTCTGGCAGATACCCTAGGTGCCGGTACTCGTATTCTGTAACTCAGTTGCATATCAAGTAACTAAATTTGAAGCTTTCAATTGAAGAAACTTTTTGTGACTTCAGACGACTTCGGTATTCAGTAACAAAGATGTCTCAAAAAATCTCACCAAAGACTGAGGTGAAAAGCAGCAGATCAGCTGGCCGTATGTTCAGCTACAGATGCACAATCAACCTTTAATGAAAATGTGTCATCGGTAGCACATAATATACTTTTTCAATTCTTTGTCAACGGCATTATTGCTGCATTTTATGTGAACCGATTATTTAAAGTATGCGTAAAAATTAGAATAATCAACAACCAATAAATGCAACATCTCAACCCAAAATGGCATAGCAAGATAGAGAAGGAAATAAATATTAAATGTTACTTTTTACAGACTTAACCGAAATAAAGCGCACGACCAAGGGGCAGATCGAGTGCTACATACTTCATTTTCGTGTTTGTTCAATACTTTCCTCAATTTCTTTCTTTTATGACCTGCTCAGGACCAGCTGACAAATTAGTGACTTTATTTTGAGACTAGTGGCTAGAGACTGCTTACAGAATACTGACAATGGTCTTACGCTTGCGCCTTTCTCTTAATTGGGCCGAATTTGTTTTTTTACAGCCCAGTGTTCGTTTCACCCCTGTGAACTTTTAGCTCTGTTAAACAAGATTTCGCTTAGTATTCAGTTCTATGTTTCAGTAGGTTACATTCCGCTTCGTCCCAGTAACTTAACTATTTTTGGAAGATTAGTCAGCATTTTTTTGCTTAAACTGGTTATTTCGTCTATTTAATTATTTTGGCATCTTTCAAAATACGTCCCCCTAGTAGATTTGTTTTTAGGTTACTTAACTTTTCTAGCATACATACCATATGTACAAGATGTTTGCTCTCCAAGCAAACAATTTGAAAAAAAAATCCATATTTATTGCATAGAATTGTTTATATCTTTTTGTAGCTGCATATCTTTATAAACAAACTTTTGTTGCATTTTTGTAATTGATTGCATATGGAAATTTTCAAAAATGTTATTGAAATATTCAATCAAGTTAAATATTTACAGTATTGTGTGAGAATTTATGCTAGATTTGATTTTTGTAAATAAATTCTGGATAACTAAAATAAACAAAAGTTCCATTCGAAGTTCATTCGATAGAAGGAAATCAGATTAGTGATTACAAGAAGGTGACCCATTCGACGCTAGATGGGTGAATTTGACTCCTATGAGAAATCATTTCGTTAGCTTTCGTTATTAAAAATTGTACCGAATTTTGGGAGAAAATATGAGCAGCTTACAGGGTGTTCTAAAATTGCTACACTTCATCCAAACCTTGAATAACTCCATCCGTCCAAAAAAGTTGAAGATGAACCAAAAATGAGACATAATTAATTGAGAAAAGCTCTTGCTAGTGATGCCGATGTGGATTAAATGAGAGTTGGGAATTTTCAAAGTACTTTTGGAGTAAATGTTGGCGTTTCCACTGCATCTTTTTGAGATAGGCAAGCTGAAAAATTCAAAAATTGGATCGGTAAAAAATTATTCATTGTGCAGTTAACAAGCTTATTTTAATTTAAAAAAACCTCGACCTTCTAAAGTTCTGGTATGCCGCGAAAAGGTAAAAGGCATGTCTTTCCCCTACCCGCCCTTTGTGTGTTGTTAATATCTACAGCAACTTCAACTCTTTTCCTCTATGCATCCGACTTCACTTCACTCCACCGCAGCTCAATTCAATTGAATCCAATTCAATTTGATTGCCAAGGAAATCAAACAATTTTTCAAATATTTAAATGAAGCAGCAAATAGTTGCATCCGATAGCTGTTTGAATTGCTACGGCTGTTGTTGTTGTTTCGAATGCCATTGCGTTTAATAGCTGCACGTTGAATTGTTCTTGATACAGATCGCAAACCAAACCGCAACCACGACCAACCACCATCCAGTCATTAGAGTGCGAATAAACTCACAAATGCCCTCAATTTCTACTAATGCGTGCATTGTTTTTGTTGATTTTGTTTTAGATTTGAAATTCAGGAGACATACAGCAAGTGGCGAACGCGAAGGAGCAGCTGCGCAAGGCATCCAGTTTGAACTGAAAATAGCAAATTTTCCGGTGAACGCACAGACAGACTGCACACAAAACGGCCATGCGTCGTCTTATTGGAGTACTTTTTCTAAGTCTTATTAGTTTGGGATTATTGGACACGACACGAGCTGATATATCGTAAGTAGTTTATGTATAGAAGTACATATGATATAAATCGATTGTTGTGTTATTACAAAATAAAGTTAGGTGTAATGTTAATTGGTACTGTTATTGAACTGGAAGCTTTAGTAATTAACTAGTTCAAAAAATTTTGATTTTTAAAATATTATTTTGTTCAAGTACCTAAAAATTGGAATAAAGTGAATATTCCCATGCTGAGTAGAATGCAGATGCTGCATTCTGACTCGATGGTTTAAATATCATGCTAATTAGTTCCAAGACTATAAGTTCGGTTTCAGAACATATACCCGCAATGGATCTGAATTTCTTCGTTGTGTTTTCTCATTGAAGATCTCGGCCTATGACTAAGATAAAAATTTAGATACCACCTATAGGTAAGAATAAACTCCAGCCGAGAGGCCGTATGCCAGCAATAACGCACCAAATCTTATCTTCCAATGCGTCAATCGTACCGGGCTTATCTGCGTAGACAAGCGACTTTACATAGCCCCACAAAAATAGTCCAGCAGCTCACGACGCGAGATATCATTTCGCATTCACCAAAAGTTTCCTTCAATAAATTTATTGTTTCGTTTGCTATATAGCGCGTAGCGTCGTCTTGTTGGAATCAAAGATCGTCCACATCTACATTGACTGTAACATTATGGCCGACTTGAATATGGACCAATGATTCCAAACAGCGTCTTTTTGAGGATGTAACGGAGTGCCAACAATGGCTTGTGGATTATCAACACTCCAAATGCGACAATTTGTTTATTAACGTACCCATTCAAGCAAAAGTGAGCTTCATCGCTTAACAAAATTTTCTTGTGAAAATCGGGATCGGTGGTCATCTCGCTCTGGGTCCATCTACCGAATGTGCGACCCGCTTGGTGGTCTCTCGGCTTCAACGAGTTGGATTTTGTACGCCCGCAAACCAACATCTTTCCTCAAAATCGTTCATAAAGTGGATGGGCACAGCTCCAATTGTTGCGCGCAATGCCGGAAGGAATCTGTTCCACAGCAGCAATAGCGTCTTTGGTGCGCACTGTATGGCATCTCTGAGGATGCGCATTATCCACTAGAGTAAATGTGGTGTGAAACAAATCCATGGTTATTCGAATTACCGACTCTGCTGGGCGATTATGTCGACCGAATATTGGACATTGAAAACCACACGTCTAAAAAAACACTCTGTAGATAATGAGATGGGCAAGTAGATTCAAAAATCATAGACATTTTTTTTCTAATAGCGGCAGGCAATGCCAACCTCCGAGTGCATTTCTGCCATGAAAAAACGGATACGTTGGCTAGGCTATGTTGTACGTATGAAAGAAAATGCTCGAGCCCTGAAAGTATTCAACGCGGTACCAGCTGGTGGAGTAGGTGGAGAAAGACTTAGCTTCACTTAGTGTCCCTAGCTGGCGCCAGTTAGCAAAGCAGAGGAGCGACCGGCGAGAAATGTTGAAATCGACCAAAATCGCTTAGGCGGTTATAGCGCCCATTAAGAAGAAGAAATTTTAGTTCATCTAATTTGAGATATCTTTTCGGGATCTCAGCCTTCTAGATATAGTATCTAATTATCTCAAATACGAAACCCGCCACAAAGAGGTGGCGCCAGTTCAAACTAAAATAGCAGTTCAAAAACATTCAAGAAACATTGCAAGAAAACTCATTAAAGATACCTATTTATAAATTAAACGTAGTAAAAAACAAGAAAAAAAACAGACACACACACTCGACTGGAAGTTGCTTCAAATACAGCTCATTAATCTGCATGTCAGAATTACTAAAAATAGATGCATTTGCGTTGTTGGACGGACGCCTTATCGCCTAACTTCTAAGTAAAACTTGCACAACTATGCGCCTTTGTACACTCACTCCATCTGAGTGGTTCGTTGAATGTGCAATTGAAGGCAAGTACGCTGCGTGTGTGGCTGCCTGGCACTTAATCATATTGCAACTATGTACGTAGTAGCAGTGCACAATGAAAAGCGAAGATATCTACTATTTATTTTCAGAATGATGCCTACTTATTACTGAATGCTCTCCACTCACTCCCAGCTATGTAGCTCACTGCTGCTGCTGCTGCTGCCGATCTGCATCTCCACACTACAAATAAATTACGCAATGCCATCGTATTGATACTAAATGTTGAACGTTGATCAGCATATACCATCCCCTCCGATCAGCAGTAGAGGAGTGGCAAGCGATGCCAACAAATGCTCTGACCCTGAGCATACCGAACCGCTTCCTGGGTGAATTGCATTCGAGTGCATGCTTGCGCTTCTTATGTAGGGATTAAGGGCATCGCTGCTAGTGAAAGCGACGATGATGGACTTGCGTCGCAGTATTTGCATTTGCCACACAAAACGTAATTATTCGATTCTTATAAACAAAAGCCGTATGCCATATGCTGTGGAAGCAATAAAATTATCCGCCCGCTGGCTCAGTGTTTGCCACTATGAGCGGGGGGTATTCCGAGTAATTGGACGCTAAATACATCAACAGTGAAACACTATAAAATTCTAAAGGCGCTTTTATGTTCTAATAGGCGGCTCTTATTCTTACTTACGAGTATGCTAATTTCGTCGAAGTTATAAAAGTCAAAGGCGTCGTAAATTTAACAACATCTATAGTGTTTTAAATTATTGGTGTGTTATTTCAGTTGTTACCCGATCGCCCATGTGGCGCTTAAAAGTGAAAGTGTTTAGGGATAGTGTTGACCGATTGCCATAAGCGGCGTGCCGCTCACACGTCCTCAGCAGATGTTAATTAATGCGGAAATTTTTTGACATTTTCTTGGAATTCTTTGAAGAACTTTGTATTCTTTTAGATGTTTAGATTAGTGATGCCAAGTTTGGTAATTTGACTGATACCGGGATTTTCGAGATTAAATTATGTAATCTCGGCGTCCCGGGACAGTCCCAAATTTAAAATTCATTTATCGAGGCTGTACACGGCGAATTCTTACAGTTCAATAATATTAGTGGGCTTTCAATTCCTCGCTGACTTTCGAGAGTGGAAAATTATTTGTAAGGCAAGTCGGGCAATTATTTTGAAGGTTTTTTCCTGCCTTTTGAAATACAATTGTTAGATATAAGAATGAGTAGGCCTTAGCGCTGTTTGATTTTTATTTCAAGAATGTCTTTCAAGTCCATAGGTTTTAACAAAGAACGGCAAATAATATAAGTTATAGGCTCCAAGAACTAATATTTTAAATAGTGAAATGAATGGAAGAGGGGATAGCCAGAAAAGCCATTGCTTAGTGGAGGTCTACTGCTCAAAACGCGCCTCGAACACGGGTTCTTGAAAGCACAAGTTTTGTATTTTGTCAGGCAAGCTTTTCTGTACCATATGAAGTTTACATCAGGAATTGTATCTCCGAAATAGGGATCCTCCAGTTTGACTTATTCCCTAAATATTTTCCGAAATTCCTCTTATCACGAACGGGTTTATTGATGTCATTCCGAGGAGGTTGGACCAAAGGGAGCTGGGCAATGTATGCTTCCATATCTCGGGATAATAACGCTTTTCGTTTTATAATTCCCTCACAAAAAAAGGTCGGAATATAACCCCTGGCTGTATGTTTTCTACAGCTATGTATTAATGATCACAGGCTTACTATGTTCGAAAATCAATTCCGTCGCCGCTGACAGATAATTGTACCAATGTACAAACCGTAAGACACACGCCCGCCAGGTGTTCAAGTTTTTGAATGATTGTTAAAAAGGGTCGATCTCCATACAAAAAAAGACGTTAAAATTATCCATAGCTCCAAGAAACACGACTTTAGTTCTAGGCAACTCGGCTGGGTATTTATGGGCTATATTGGACGGGAAATTTAATACAGCTTTAAAGGAGCGTTTGGGCGGAGCTGGGGTATGTTCCGTATACGAATGTACTAGCTGTATACGGTAGTACTTAAACCTATACTGATTCACGGTGAGGTGGTCTGATGGCCGGCATAAAGCAAAAATCCTTGCCTTATGTGAGGCACAAAGAACTGCGCTGCTCTGCATTGCTAAATAGCAGTGCGAAGTGAATACATCACTATATTAGGAAAGATAGGATGCCACCAGCTCTCATAGTATAGGCCATTATTTCAGAAAAAGAATCGTCGGTTAGGGGATTGCCGGAGCTAATGATTCTATTCGATTCTATACGGACGGTTAAAAACTTGAGAAGAAAATTACAAGGCACCCATTGCTAGCAATTATGCAGTACTTAATTCCAGGACCTAAAAGTAATTTTGGAGGGCAGAGAGATGTTCCTTGGTACATTCCATTTTCCTTTCTTTTTTTGCAAGAAGTGGCATAAACTGAAGGCTGTCTAATTTTGCTACCTATAGAAAGGCCACGAAAGGCCCTCTTAATTTGCTACCTATAGAAGGACTTCCAGCAGGGGGTTTGTAGGGCGTACTTTGGAAGGCCTTTTAAAACAGTTCTTCAAAAGATTTCTTTATTCATAAAAAAGCATTCATATAAGAATCATAAATAGAAAACTCCTTAGAAGACACGCTGGCAAACAATTTTTTCAGCACTACTAAAGGGAAGTCACTCTGGAAGACCTCCATAAGTTATCTTCTGACCAATGTACTGCCTTCCAAGCCAAAATTGCGGCAATAAAAGAAGCTGTTGAATGCATACGACCGAAAGAAGATACAAAGACATATACTCAGACAGATAAGCAGCTCTGAAAAGCTTGACTCTATCACAAATATATCTAAGACTGTGGCTGACTGTCGCAGATCTCTCAACGAGACGACAGAGCAGTTCGTTTTGACCTAGAAGGGTTTTGTCATATCGCTCGCTACGCGCAAGGGAAACCTCCCTAAGGAAGTAAGTTTAAGATGCAAACATCTTGGCACAGGCAGTAGCAGAAAATTCATGTGGTCGGAATGGGACACGACAATAAAATTCAGTCGCTCAGAATTCTTTGTAGATCTAAGCGGCCTACCTGGGTTGAAGAGGCGGCATTTGCTTAAATTCGCAAACTCTATGCAATGATTCAAATAGGAGGGAAGAGAGATCCAAGTGGTATCACAACATATCCATTTAAGGGCCTATGTAGGCCGGTAAACACTCTGGCAGCCACTTCAACCTAACCTAATTTCACCATCTTCTGTTTGTAGGTTTACTTCGGGAGAATTTCAATTTCACGAGAAAAATAGGCAAACTTACTAAACAAACAGCTAAAACTCAGTTGAAAAAAGTTTTAATTAGTTAAATATCCTTTTCTATCAAAATCAGTGGATCAAGAGTAGCACTGCCCAAAAGACGTTTAAATATAGCTCATAAATAGTTGAACTTGTCTACCATTTCCGTAATTATTCAGTTGTCTGGTGGCCGCCGTAGCCGAGCGTGTAGCCTGTCACAAATGAGCTTCTTACAGAAATATACCGTTCGAAGTCGACGCAGCCCATAAAACTCTC
The DNA here is from genome assembly GCA_951828415.1 of Anomoia purmunda. NCBI lineage: Eukaryota > Metazoa > Arthropoda > Insecta > Diptera > Tephritidae > Anomoia > Anomoia purmunda. The sequence continues at coordinate 127,299,830 of OX639994.1, forward strand.
CTCCAGTTAATACAAATCAGTCCATCGTATTATTTTACTAGACATACATTACATGTTTTTTACTTCATTCCAATTTCAGACGAGATGATATCCGTGGAACCATGCAGTCCTTAGTTTATTCATACAACCAGTTGGACAACAAATTGGAACGACACGAGCATCGTGAGAGGGCGCTTGGGGAATTATTGAAAAAAGCTTTGCAGACGCTACAGAAAGGACAAAAGAATCTCGAACCGCTTAATGGGATATTTGGGCGTTTAGATGAGCGGGTTAGCCAGATTGAAACCATGTTGATAACGGTAAAACTAACCATAACACAAATGAATACCACTTCAAATCTATAACTCCACTCTAATCCATATAGCAAGAAGAAAAGTACAACGTTCAAACTGAAAAGCTAGGCGAAACACTTGAGCACATCTTCAAGTGGATGCGCGAGAACGATGAGTGCTATAAACGACCACCTGTACCACCCGGTGGTGGCCAGCAGATCGCCCCACCTGCGCCCATCATTCAGGTACCGGCTGTGCCGCCAGAGTTCATCGAAAAACAAGAAACAATCAATCAAAATATGCTCGGGCAAATAGCGAAATTGTCATCGAATGTTGAAAAACTATTGGATACCTCAAAGGATATGATGGAGCAAACAGAGGTAGCATTCAGGAGTGTGCCTTCCACCGCAGAAATGTTAACCAAGATCGAAGATAAATTGGTGAGCTATAGCATCGTAACGCCAGCTCCAGCGCCAGCGCCGGTAGATAACTCTGAATTTGAGAACAAAGTGTTAGTGAAATTCGATGAGCTAGCGACCGGCATTCAAGAGCTGCGTACTCAACCCAAAGTACAGGAGGGACTTTCGAACGCAGACAAAGAGTTTATACATGGACTGACGAACGATACGCTCGCCGCAATCGAAAATGCGAAGGTTAATGCGCAAAATGTTGTGGAAAAAGGTAGGGACAGAAGATAGTAGACAAAGTGATTAGGGTATAGTTGGTAATGTTAACAACAATGTATTATTTCTCCAATAGCGCACGGCGAGACAGCATTACTTATCAAGGAGTCAGAGCTGAATCTTGAGTCTGGTGCAGCTAAAATTTTGGAGGGTGTCAATGTGCATGCTGATGTACTCGAGAAGTTCTACAACGAGATGAACACCAGCTACAGCAAATTAAATGATGGTCTCGAAATTTTCAGCAAATTCAACAATATTCTGATGGCGAACTCTGAATATGTTTTGGATACACAACGCAAAGTAGAATTCGGCACTTTACAGACAGTTCAAAAGATCAACGATATTCTTGACAAACAACGTGAAGAGATTGTCGATTTGTTGAAGACGCGTTTCGACGCCGTCGATGAGAATGTCATCAATAGCCAATTAGAAACTATGCAAAATCTCAGCTCGACAATCGAAAGTGAAATCAGTCATGTCTGGCGGCAAATTTCCATCATGAATGGCGAGATCACCGACAATAAAGACCTACTCAGCCTAATGCAGGGACGTAATGAGGTGTTCGTGAATAGCACTTTCCTCAGTATGGCTTCGATGGGCAATAAGGTGGAGGATATCAAGGGACGCATGCTGGATATGGATACAAATTTGAACTATCTGTTGGGCAAATTATCTTTGATGTCGCAGGAGTTTGGTGCCATTAAGCAAGGACTCGCCGAATCGCTGGAACAGTTGCGTAACACCTTCCACGTGATGCAGGACAAAATACCAGCACCAGGTCCAGGACCGCATAACATAGCTAAGAATGAATATGAGACAGAGGTGAATTTGTTGAATAAACGTCATACCACTGGCACAGAGCAATGAGAATGAGAGGCGAGGGGAAAATACTCGTAAACATAAATTATTTATGCAATAATACATACATATATGGACGATCATCTAGTTTGTAAAAGAAGTTAAAATGCGATATATTTTGTACACATTACTGTAATCATTCATCATCAATCACATCCGTGTTTAAATTCAGTGCTAACAAGAACAAAACAAAACAAAACAAAAACACAACAATGCAGTTTGGCTATTGTCAGCTATTTATAAGATATAACCGTTAGTTTAGGCTTTTCTTTCGTATTAATAAAATAAATAAAAAAAATAAAAAGTATTTAGTTCAAAAGCTATTGATTTGGTTAGCATATAAATCCTTAAAAGAAATTTTTCTGTAAAAAAATCGAAGATAAAATTTTCGTCCAATTTCTTCGCATCTGAAACCAATTGAATCAAATCAGGTTCTAATATCAATCAGTAGCAGTAAAATTAGTTCTGATATGGTGAAATTGGACGCAATTTTCTGTTAGAGGAAAGGTGGGAGTGATGCAAATTCTTTGTAATCTACGTTCCTTGTTTAAATATTTTAAACAGGAAACAGAGAAATCGCGGCTCATCTAATTTCGAAGAAAAAACAATATTTCTAGTTAGAACACTGCTAATGATTCAAACACTTTGGATGCGACCGACAGCCAACTACAAGACTATAGCGTTTTATCTACGTTATCTTCGCTCACATTGTCGGGTATCACGGTGTACTGAATACTGAAGGTGACGCCATTAGAAGTACCGCTACTTTGGTTTTGCCGGGTTTGACAATTCTCAACTTCAACTAGACAAAGCTTTTTTCACAAATTAAGAAAAAGAGACACTTTTTTTAGTATTTTGCGAATTTATTTATTAAATGTCTGCCTATAATTCATACTTTTACACTTTAGAACAATTAGAACACGTTTTTCAATGAAATATTGGAAGTTGTTCAATTTTCTCTCTCCCGTATTCTTGTTTACTAAAGGCGAGATCTGTCATTTCACCGCGGGAAGGCGCAATCTTGTATTCTATCATTCTTGGTGGGGTATTTGATTGTAATGGAAGCGACGATAACAGGCAAAACAAAGTTGCCACTCAATTTTAAGAAGTTAACATTTATTTAATTAAACACATAGTTTCTAATAGTTAGAAAGGCGAAAATGAAACTTTAAAATTTATAATTTTCCGATATTTACAATGAATAATAATTTGCCCGAAGTGGCGGCGCTCTCCATGCCCCTAGAAAAGAAAAAAAGAGTAGTCTTTGTCGCTTGTCAAAGTAGAAGTAGATCTAATCTGGATACAGCTACAATCTTATCTATTTGTCGCGTTTTGCCTTGTCGTCGTTAAAATTATTGGGCGGTAATCATAATTTAAATTGAGTTGGTACTTAAAATTACTTGTAACTTTATGGCATCATTTTTAATGAGTTATCTGTCAAAAAGGCTGCAACTAACTTTAAGTACCAACTTTTCGAACTCATTTTTGACTATGAATAAGCTCCATTATCAAACGATAATATTAATTTTTGAGCTCAAAGCCAGTATAAGGAAAAGTATATTAAAAAAATGATCTATAAAATATGTATAAAAATAATTTGACAACTGTATCCCGCAGTATGTCAATGTATTCAAGCTATAAATTGCCCAAATTGAATATATAAATATCAAAAACCGCAAATAACCATTATTGACCAAATTTTGACTTAAAAAATCAGCGAGAGAAATACTACGTATATAAGGATTAAAGCCACATACTCCTTTTAACAAGGACTACGATATTGATTTTTATTTTTTTTTAGTTTTATTTAAAAAAGTTTAAACGGTATTTTGTGATTTTTATTTTTTCAATCACACTTCATCGATATTTTGTGATTTGTATTAAATTCGATCAAAATTTATCGATATATGGTGACTTTTATTTTTTCGAACTCATTTGACCGATATTTTTAAATTTTTCGATAAAATGTTATCGGTGTTTGATAATTTTTATTTTTTCACATTGTAACGATATTATTAAATTTTTATTTTTTTGAACAAATTTTATCAATATTTCGGAATTTTTATTTTTGCGATCAAAAATAATCGTTATTCTTGAATTTACTTGAATTTACTTTTTTCACATTAAATTTGATTGATATTTTATGATTATTATTTTTCCATTCAAAAATAATCGTTATTCTTGAAATTAAAATTTGTCGATCATAATAAGGCAAGCAAATTTGTCTGCGTTGACAATATATTTTATGATCGAAAACAAATATCACAAAATATCGATCAAATATGATCGGAAAAATTGAGATCCAAGAATGACGATTATTTTTTATCGAAAGTATCGATCAAATATCAAAATAAAAATAACGATTATTTTTGATCCAAAAAATAATAATATATAAAATAACGATTATGCATTGATTTGAAATAAAAAAAAAACTAAAAAAAAAAATAAACGCCAGATTTGTATAGCAAACGGCGGAAGGATTAGATCGATATATTTTAATTTTGAATGATGTGAGGATAATTAGCTAAATGAAAAACATGGGTATTCCAGATTTAATCCCCAGCCCTTTTTTTCATTTATTGGTATTTTAGAAAGTAACACCTACTAGAAACTGTAAGCCCTTGAAATCAAATCGCATGAGATCTTAAGAATTCTAGGAATCAAAACATTTTCGCCTCCTGATTTATCATTAAGAATAGTCGCTTCGATTATATTGGGCACCAATTTATTTTCCCATGCCTGAACCTTTACCAAAGCTAGGAGTATCGATGGATTGCATATTTAGTGACAACTTTAAAGCTGAATGGGCTGTTCATCCTCCATTCAATGAGGAAAAGAAGCCAAAGCTTTTTTAACCATCTCCACCTACAGTTGTAATTTTTCATAGGCCTGTTGTTGTTCTTCAACCAGAAGTAGTTGATTTAATGATAAGAACGTACGCAAGTCTTCAACAAAGAATTGCTACTCTGTCAATAAATATCGATCACTTATATCAAAGGTGCACAACGAATTTGGGCTTTTTGCTTGTATAGGGTGTGGCTCTGTTAATTTTTCCAAATTTTTCCATAGAACACATATAACCAAATACCATTCATCTCCACCAAGCAATCGCGAAGATATGACGAAGTCAAATGTTCTCTTCCCTAGGTCGTGTCACCGCACATTTTTTCAAAAATGGTGTGCAGCTTGATAGGATGCATATAACCAAATATGATTAATTTTCCTGAATAAGACGAAGTTCCACTTTTCCTAAAATTATATATATAGCATATGTTTACCACAGGACCACCTGAATCTACTGTCAAAATTGCATAAAGGTGGGTTATGTAAAGTGCACATATGTGCTGGCAACTTCTTGCATTCAAATTTTTTTGACGCAAAGCAGTAATTCTCAATTTATTTCTCAATATAAAATGCATGCCAAAAATTTGTTTGATGCAATAAGTTCGTTCAACTAGTTGACATCATTGTAGTAAACTTCTTTGAAAAGCTGCTCAATTAGTTAGACGATAAATCACTCGGAAATGATACTGTGAAACGGAAATATTGACGATTGACGCCAACGGCTCTCAAACTGTTGTGGGAAGTCGATAATTTGTCGGTAAGGCAGGCCATTACAGTTTTCAACTCAAAAAATATATTAGTTGTGTTTTCGTTCTCTCCAGTAAAAAAAAATTATGCAATAACAAAGTATCTGAGCATAAGCAAAATTCGCTCACACTGAGAGAGAAAGAGAAAGTGCGAAACTGCAAAAAGTACCATGTTTTCAAGTAGCAGCCGATTTTTGTTTGGCGCGAAGTTCAAAGAATGAATTCATTTACGTCTCACAAGTCTTAATTACAGCCATTGTGGCTGAAGATGCTGGGCTTTCTGCGCAAACATACAAATTCTGGGGCTCCTAAAGATATAGTATGTAAGCAATAAACTTGTACCTTTTCTATTTTTCACCTTCTTTAAAAACCTAAAAATAATTAGAATTTTTAATATTTGTTTTCTATTTGTGTGATCCATTGAATACTTTAAATCAGCTGTTTATCTTCCTGGAAAATTCTTGCTAGAAAAAATTTATCCAGTACGGTGAGAGCAACTAATATCGGCGAAATAAAAGTTAGACAATGAGAGAGCAAAGAAAATATTATAAAAAAGAAGAGGAAGAGCTGTCAAATTGACCAAGGGTTTTAAGTTATCTGGTTTTTTCTATCTTTTGTTTTATGAAAATATAGGGCACGAAATAACATTTCACATGTTTATTGTGTGTTCAAAAATTTCTGGGATCAGCTGTTTTTCTCCCTGGCGAGTTGCTGCAAGAATTTGCAACTTCCCCTCTAAAAAACTGTTATTATTTCAAACTATCTGCTACATGAACGAACTAAATATGTACGCCGCATTTATATACAAAAATTTCGTTTGAAGAAGTTCTGAAATATTACGACTTTTCTCAACTGAAATTTTTTCCTTTGACTTATGAAACCAAATTTTCTTCAACGCCATCAACAAATATTAATACGATTAGAATAAGAGCAAAAAGTGTTTCGCTATAATTTACTTACTCAAAACTAAACCAATTGATTATCAATATAAACCAGGGACCGTTAATAAGTATTATTTTCCAAATTTCAAGTAAAAAAATAATGCGGAAAGAGAAATGTTTGGTGTATAAGGACTAACGTAGCACCCTACTGATACAGGGATTTAACGTCAGCATTGATTTTTATTTAACAAAAAAACAAAAAAAAAAATGTTGATATTTTGGCGTAAAATACGTCTTACCTTACGGTATGGGCACCAATGTCAGGTTTTTATTGTTGTAATCTCTATTTCTTTAATTATAAGGAAACGGCTCGATTAATTTTTTTTTTTTTTTTTTGTAGTCAAATGAAGATGTTAGCTTTCGTTTGACATACATTTCATGTTGGTTGATATCTTCCTAATATTTAAATTTCTCAAATGAAAATTGTATAAACACATGCACACAAATATGTGTGTGGTGTTTGGTTGAGTGTTTGCTGTTGGGCGATTTAAATGTATTGCATAATTTGAGGCGGGCAAGTTAAAGTAGAGTAAAAGAAGAGAAAATGCTGCCAAGCACTGCAAAAAAATAATAAAATTGATTCGCGTATGTTATTTATCATTTATCTTTACTATTGATAACAGCCATTGACTTCGTTTTTGCGAGAAATTTAATTGATAATTTAAAAACATTTTTATCCTATTTTTCCTATCATAAGCTTATGTATATCATCCAAAGTAACTATCAAATAAAGAAATTCATTTGCTTGTATTATTTATCATTTATTGTAACATATGTTTTCTGTCTTATCGGATGGCGTATTCTACGTTAAACTTAATGGCCGTGTCTCTGACACAGCCTGCTTCTTTTTTTTTAGTTTTTTGTTTTTATTTTTATATTTTGCTCAGGAAATAATCGTTATTTCTAGAGTTGTATTAATCGTTCGGAAAATAAAACTCTCAAATTAATTCAAACAAATTTTGTTGCTCTACAAGCAAAAAATAAAACACCCATAAATTAAGTTTTATTTTCCAAGCAAAAAATAACACACAAGAAATAGCGACTTTGTCGTTAGCAATAAATGAAACTCCAATATTAACGCCTATTTTCTGAGCAAAAAATAAAACGAGATAAATAATTTTTTTAAAGTAATTTTTTTTACTAAATATTATAACCTCTGATATTCTGATACAAACACAGTTTTTTTTAAATATTGCATGCGCTCGAATTTCATTCATTTATACTGCATGTATGTATATCAACCTTTTATTCAATTGAATGCATTTTTTTTAAAGAGTAATCAATAACTTTTGCACCTTAATAAAAATGTGATTCAAGTAGATTCGTTACATTAAACTTATCGAAAGAAAAAAAAACATATGTATATTACATTTTCTGTATAATAATTTAAGCGTGTGCAAAATAAAATAAAATTATTGGGTCGCACACGTATTTTTGTTTTTTTTTTCGTTTGTTTTATTCTTATATGTACATATTGAAACTTTTTCATCCCCATCTCATTAGTTAACACCCTTGAACAATTTGCCCATAGTTTTAAAATATCTATTTCCCCCAACGCTGTTCGCATTTTGAATATTTATACAGCACTTTGGCAAAGCTCTCTGCATTTATATAGCGTCCAGTCTCGAATGTATGGAATTCTGTGAATCTCGTCTGCCATGGTAATACGCCGAAAGTACACGTATCTCTATTGAATATAATACTCAATTCCGGGTCTACGAACTTCCATTGCATATGTTGCGCTATTGCATCAGTAATATGTTTTTCTAGTTGCTTACGGTCGTTAAGAATGTTTTGCACATAGGAGGTATTACGTTCTTGAAATAGCTGACGACAGATTTTAGCTAACAAAGGACGGTTGTCCTGATCGGTAAGTTGGTAAATCTGAAACAAACGGATGCAGATTAAATTGTAATCGAATAAATTTTGTTTTTAAATGAATAATCGAATTTTACAGCAACAAATGTGTGTAGGTATGTATGTATGTTGTCAATTTTGCACAGAAATACTGATAAGGTACTCATGTGTTGTTTCAAGACATAGTACAGTATTTGCTACGCGCTGATAAGATGAACTAAATAAGCCGCACAATTTCACTGCTGTTAGTCAATTTTCGATTTTTTATTAACGCGCCTAGGAAACAAATATCACTGACTCACTTTTAAATGTGCATGTGCTTTGTTGTGATAAACATCTCCATAACATATGCTTCCATTACTACAAGTTGTACCATTCCCCGCATGCCCATTACTATTACCATCGTCTTTAATTAGGCTTTTTGAGTTACACTCCCGTAAGCTCCATTCGTAGTAATTTGGTTGCAATTTCTTTAGAAATGCTTCTTGTGTCATTAATACTTTTTCCAAGACAATATGCCCCATACTCTCGTTACGCACATCGTATAAACTGACGCAATCGATGCCGATTGCTTGGGCGTACGACAAAATGCGTGCGACAACAGCTTCATTGATGCCAGCAAAATGATCAGGTCCTATGATCAAATTGAGATGTTTAGGTAATTTTGTTAATTCAGCTTTACAGCTTTGTAGAAATGCGCGGTCGCGGCGGGTTATCGTTGCATTGCTGTGCCATAGGTCATATGACCAAGGTATTATGGCTTGCAAGCGAAATTTTATTAAACAAAAAATTTCATATAGCCTTGCAATTATATAGAGTACAAGCCACATCAGCTTGTACAGCCGGTCGATCATGCCGCCGCACGTTGTTCGTTTACACTGCTATCAATAAGCGGGAGTATTTTGGAATGCAGAAAATTAAATTTTCGTATTTGCGGTATAAGTAAAAGTTTTGGGAAGCGCAGAAACATAACCTGTAAGCGACATTGATAAATAAGGCAAGCATTTTTGTAGGCATCTCTCACCTTCTATTGATGAGTTCGGAATTGATTTTTACTTCAGCTACCAATCATTTTCTTTTACACAATTAAACCATCATATTTATTGTCGTTTTAAGCCATCAGAAGAAAACAAAAATCTACAAAATCGCGTCCGGTCGTTCGCAGATCAGTTGTTTTTGACAGCAGCAACACGTCATTAAATATGGGTGTTACCAGATTAATAGTTAAAATCAAATGTATTCATATATTATACCAGTGCTGTCGTTCTTAAAAAAGCTACAAATCGGAACATATGTTCCGAATAATTTTAAGAAAATATAATTATATATATGGAAATTATAAGAATGATAGAATACAAGATTGCGCTGATTGATCTGAAATTCAGAGAGTAACTTGTCAGTGACGTCACACCAGACTTACCTGTGGAGAGAATTGAGTGGAAACACGTTGGTATACATACATGTTAGAAGGATACAAACTAAAATTGTAAAACACGGTGGAAAGAAAACACATAATTGCAAGTATACATACATACATGGTTTTTGTAAAATTTTCCAAGAGATGGTAAGCGGTACCGCGCGCCCGCCTACTGCTTGATTAAATAAATATGTGTACAATCATTTAACTCATAAGCAAGTTTCATCGAATAATGATTGAAAGGAATTATTTTTTAAAAGGAAACAGCGTTTTGTTAAAGATGAATTCCAAATTCAGGCAATCTAAAATTGAAAATACATATATGCCCTGACTCAAGTAATTAGCGACCATTATATGAAAATTAATAATTTTACATTACTGTCAGAAAATGTCCAAAAAAAAATTGCCATTATTTTGAATGGGGCTGATTCAAAAGCAAAACGCTTTTATCTTGAAAATTTCAATGTGTAAAATTTCAAATTCTAATGCCAAGAGAGACAAGATAATACCCATAGAAAGCAACATGTTAATTATTGCCATGAGCAGTCCGTTTGGTACTTTGTGAGCTGAATTTACATTACGTAACGCAAGAACTATCTTCCCCAAATCATATTTTGTACAAAAAACAATTTTCTTGAGCCAAATTTTCTTACGAATTTTGATATATTTTATACAAATATTTTTTAAAGCTTTTTGTGCTCCGTGACATCTAGAAGAAAAAGGTATATAGATCAAATGTCAAAATTTCCTTGGCAGAGGCCTAGTGTTGCAAAGCACACTAAAAGGAACAGTATTCAGTGCATTTTTGGCTGCGACACCAACGGCATAAAAATTTTAAGAACACTTCTCACTTGTATTCATTTTGCTGCTAGCAACAGGAACAGAACTCAATACATCAGCTATAGAAACAGAATGAAGTACTACGGACTTATTTCTGTGCCTGGTGACAGGATAAATACCCAATATTTTACGAAATCTTCCCCTAATCATATTTTGTACCTGTCCGTTTTGTTGAATAATTATCTATATTTCGTATCTTCCTTTGCTTTGTGCATCCCTGGGTCGCGTTGCGCTTCTTATTTTCAAGAGTTTACGTGATTGTTTTAGAGAGTTTATCAAATTCTAGAATGACATTCAGTATGACGTGTATCAAATTTTATAAGAACTCCTTAATGTACACGGAAAGTATAAACAATTGGAAGGGAATATAGTACACAAATAACTGTTTAATATATTTAGTGATTACTGTAAATTTTTAGCAAATAAGAGTATTATTTAACTACAAAAATAATTTTGACATTTCATACCAAATTATATATCAATTTCGCTTCCCTACATTTTACTACTTATTTTCATTAACGTAGTTGGCAACGCTACTTGGCTTACCAGATAATTGGTTGGCTACTTTGGCGCTGTTTATTATTTTGTTGGGTCTTCCACCACTTCATTCGTTTTTAGAATTTCGATTAAAATTATTTGTGTTCGCGGAAGAGTCGTAGGATTTTTCTCAACAGGAAAATCTTGGGGGAAAAGTGTGTGGTTGTGTGAAAATAGAAAGGTGTGAGAAAAGTTCTAGGAATCGCACAAGGCAGCAGTGCTTCCTTTATATCGCCATGCGTTATATGCTTAGTTTTATTTTATTTAAAATATAAAGTGGTGAATAAGAATGCGAAAAGTGTATGTGAAAATTAATTGAAGAATCGCCTTAAATAAATAATTCGGTATACAAAAGCAACAAAGTAACAGCGGTAGAAAAATAAATACGTTTCTATCACCACGCCTACTCAAAGAGGATGGCTGCAACAGCGGCCGTCTATAGTCGGCTCCACAGCACCAGCGGAAGCATAGGTGGACTCAGTGCGAGCATGGGCAGCATGGCACATTCGCAGCTGGCTCGTTCGCTGGAACGCATCCTCGAGGAGGCGCACCTAAGCGGCGAGTTAATACTAACGAATCGGAAATTGAAAGACTTCCCAAAAACAGGCACCAAATATAATCTTGCGGACACGGTGATGGCAGGTAAGTGCACGCAAAGCTAATTACTACATGGAGTAGACTTTTAAAGGTGTGGTTAGGAATGGAATGTGTTGAGCATGAATGCGACGTCTGTCTGATACAAAATACCTTAAGGAAATTATGATAGAAAAAAGGTTTAAAATATGCATGTGTCTGGTGTGAGTCAACTACGAACAGAGACGTACCAGTAGAATGCAGTGCACAGATGTAGCATGCAGCAGACACTTTGGGTGCGGCCGAGTCAGCCAAGCGATGCAAAAAATGCACATGCCTGCAAATGTGTAGGGTCTGGCTAAATGTACACTTTGAAGAGTTGCAGTTGATTTTTTATTTCAAGAACATAAAATTTCAAATTAAGTAATCCTTCAACAGCCAAACAATTCCAAAGAAAATTTTTAATTTCCTTGTACGATTAACTACTTTGAAAAATCAATAAAAAAGCTTTGCAGCTATCTACAAAACAGCCAGCTGACACGACTTCCGTGTCCCTTACACGTACACGAACATAATAATTACAATGCTTTTCACGTTCGGTGCTCGCCAACCGCCATCCGCCATCCGCTGAAAGCCAGCTGCCTGTGGCACGCCGTGTGCTTCTCCCTCAAGGACAATCGATTTTATTGCATTTTCTCTTTCTTGCCTGAAAATGAAATTAAAAACTATACATACAGAATTTATTATACACTCCTTTTCGTATTTGTTGGCTAGTGTCTGTCTGTTGCGTGCAGGACTGCTAGGAGTTGAATAACATTGGCAGTTGAACGTGGCACTTTGTAGTTTGTAGCATTGGCATTGTGTTGTTGTTGCTGCTGTTGTTATATTGCACTTGATATTTGCTTTGAGTTGCACTTGCGATTACGTTTTGCTTGCGGCTTCGACTCGCCACTGATGGGGTGGTTGGTTGGTCGTTCGCGTATTACTGGGATCATGCAATTCCGGCTGGGATTTCCTTTTTCCTACCAACCCTTGCAATGTCCAAAATGGGCGATGTTTGTGAACTTGTTGGTAATTTTTGCGACTTTCGCTTTTTGCGTAGAATTTTTTAATTAGCCAAATGCTGCGAGTTATTTGTTGCCGGAAAGCGTCCCGGTTAGTTTTTTTTATACGGAAATGCTTGATGTTTTGAAAGAAATATTGCGAATATGAAATTAGAGGCATATGCACCATTCTTAAACGAAACGCATTCAATACTCCAACATTTAGTATGCGCTTAAAAAAATATTAACAACTCCTATAATCATATAACTTAAACAAAAGTATTTGTGAAATTTTGTATGCCGGTAACAAATAATTCGTTCCAAAACATTTATGACATATTGCCAATACCATAACGGCATATGCCTCGCATTAACACCATTTTCGCCTGCCATAATTGTATGCTTATGTTGGAAAAATTCGTCAGTTCAAGTCATATTTGGTCGGGTAATAAACGCTCGCACTCTCGCACGCTCGCTTAAGAATTCCATGATTTTTAAAACTTAACTCGCAACAAGAATAAAGTAGCTACATACAAATGTAGATTTGTGAAGAAAAAGAAACAACTTCATAATTTTTGGTGGTCTAGCCAGAGCTGTGTTACTTTTCGGGCAAATAAATTTTGGCTTCCATTTCTATTTGGTGGTGGGTTTTTGGCCGCTGACAATGCGTTATAAACCGCATACACCGCATGTTTTCGTTTTACGTTTATATCCATTCGTTTACCCCTAAAAAGGTTTTGGTGTATTGGAGGAAGTGCAGGTTTTTTTTTGTCGTATTTGCCCCCCTTGGGTACCATTGTCATATGTCTGATATGGCGTTCACGTTTCTTTACTGCTGTTAAGCTTTTATTTCTTTTTTTCTTTCTTTTTCCAAATACTTCAAATGTTCTCCCCTTTTGTAAAGTAAGCCGTTGATGTGAGGGTTGGCGACTTTGCAATAAGATTCACATTTGGCAACCAATTTGTTTGAATGTAGAGAAGAAATAATACAAGGATTACTGAAATTGATTTTCTTTGAACGCTTTGAATTTTTCTGCTCAATTTAAGGGTACAAAGCCTCTTGGTCATGTGAAGTGAAAAACGATCCTTTCTCCACATTTAGAATTCAATTTGTACTGAGTTATAATCAGTTATATTTATAAGAAAAAATCGAAATATGTATAAAGTTTCAACTAAGTTACAGCACATACTGAAGGCGCCGAAGCATACAAACTAACTGAAACTTTAAACTTTTGTGTAAGTGAAATTCAGTTTCATTACTTTCATAAGGTTTTTCATTCCTTCGATATCTCAAATTCAAATTAATCTGTAGCACAAGGCGAATTCATATAAGTTGTAGTTACTATAGCAGCGGACAAGGCGAATTTATAGAAGGTGATGGCATAAGCGCAGCTGATTTGATTTTTTTTTATTTATTATTTTTCGTGAGATCTTTAGTTCTTAAAATACCGCAGAGTACTGGAATTTTTCATTTATTTTTGTTTCATTTTTAATTTATTTGTGAAAATATGCTTTCCTTATTTTCTCTGCCTACTGGAATACAAAGAACAGCTGAAATAATTTGATTGGAATACAAACGGGAAACAAAAGATATTTGCATTTATTTGTACAAATCTAAAATTTTGAAAAAACAAACTGTAATGTCTATTAGGCGGTAATTAAAAAAAAATTTGGCGATAATTTAATTAATTGCCTTAGTATGGTCACAAATTATTGTATTTTTTTTTTTTAAATTGCAGTTTGAAAATACTTTAGATATGGGGGGATGTAGAGCGAATTTCTTTTTTGCCTGTGAGACGAGAAGGCCTAATGTACATATGCAATAAAGATAGAAAACCAGATTACGATAACGTAGGCAGCGTTTGCTGCTACAGGAATATCGAGACGAAAAGGAAGGTGATAACTGGACTTGGGCATTTTATTTGCACTGCATCTGCTAAAAAACAAAGCTCGGCACTTCACATTTATTATTCTGTGTTTAACTTTTTATAAAAATCGCTAAAAACTCTGAAAAATCAACGTTTTAAGAGTCATTTGTGACGTCAATCCGTCAAACGAGGCAAATACGAAGTAACGGAAGTGCTTTTGTCGTCACCTTCTTTTCTCTGCATCGAGGTATAAATGTATGTACATACATACATACATATAGCAGGAGCAGGGTTGCCACCTGTTTGAAAAGTCGAATTAAATTAAATTCTACACAAGTAATATGAAAATTAAATTATGCGTTTATTGTTTAGCTGAGCAGAAGCGTTATAGCTATATTTTGAAAAGAGTTGCCACTAGTTGGAAAAGTCGAATTTAAACAATGCGTTTCTGGTTACATATGTACATAGGTATGCAAAGATAGGGGTTCTCAAGTCTCGTATAAAAAACTGTAATTTACAGTAAAAACTGAGAATATGGCAACACTGAATGCACCTAAATATTTTATAAATAAATAATTTCATGAAAAAAAAAGTTGACAGTATGAAACGTGAACGCTAAATTAAAACATCCCACTGAATCCTCAATTTTTTTTTTAATTAACAAAATTTATTTTCGCCATTATCTAACTGTATATTCGGTAGAACTGTCTTACGACAACTATCAGAGTCTTAAAAATTCGACGTAGCCACCTCGAGGTGGCCACCTTCACCTTTCTGGTTAGTAAAGGAAATGAAAAAATTGGTGTGCTTTGTTGAACACAGTCAGATTTAAATGTTTAATTTTTGAATATAAAATAATCTAAAATATTTAATACCCAGAAATTTGTATAACATGAACCTCTAGTTGATTTATTCATGTAAAATGTTTTCTTCTGCAACACATACGATAGCTTTACTTTCATAAAAAGAGTCATCAACTCCAAAACTTTTAGTTTCGTTTCCAGAGCCGCCGCAAGTATTCATAGCTTTTTTAAATAATGTCAGGGTAGGAACCTCCCACTTGTGGACATTTTTCGACTACAAATATTTATCTTATATAATACGGTTTTTGTTGTTGTAATTTTTAATTTTTTGGTAAATGCACATTGCACATTTTCTTTAATTGATATTTATTCAATTTCTGTGGCTGTTCAATAAAATACAGTTAATTTTTTAACAAAAACTATGTAAACCCAAATTTCAAACTTTTTACAAAATCTATAATAAATTAACAAATTTTCATTAAAATTTCAAACCTAAATTTTTCTTTTTTTTTAAATATTTGAGTATACAATTCATTAAATTTCAGTACAATAAAGTTTTACTTCGTTAATTTTTGAAATTTGTTTTGTCGGATTTTCTTTGATATAACTAATAAAGAAAATTTATTTTTTATATAGAAGTCACCGGAATACTCAAACAGCTACGGTAATTCTTAGCTGCTTCAAAATTATACTGACATTTGGCAACACAACTGCATACTCAAAAAATTCAAAAGTTTTTTTTTTAAGTCGGAAAGTTTGAAAAATTTTTATTGCATATAGAATATTCGTTCCACAAGAACTATGCCTGCAATTGCATCACATTTAAAGATTTACGAATATGGGAAAGATATACAGTACGGATCTATCTAAGGCGGATAAGTAGCCCTTTAGAGTATTGAACGAAAAAAATTTCCTTTATTTAATTTTAATCAATTTTTACGAAAATATGGATAATTCTATAATAAAAATCATATCAAACAAAGTTTCAAAGTATGCAGTATTTACAAAAAATGTGAAATATTTCAAAAGAATGCCATCAAAATTACTAACTTTTTAGAGCGAATTCTTAGAATTACCTGTATTTTTAGAACTCTATATTTTTAGAATTACTTATATTTTGGAAAATTCGGGCTGCAAAAGTTAGAAATTTTGATGGCATTCTTTTTTCCTAGTTAATTTTTTTAAAACAATTTTCTAGAAAGTTTGAAGCTTCAACTTAAATATTTTTGCTATAGAATTTTATATATTAAAAAAAAAAGTATTAAAATTAAATAAAAAACCAAATTGACAAAAGTTGTCAATGTTTTATGTGTTGCATTCTTCTTTTAATTTGTCTTCAGAAATATAACACTTAATCGTTTTTATTTATGCCTTTAACTTCTTTCGGAAGTGCAATTACTTTATTTCGAAAAAATAAATAAAAATAAAACTCTTCCACTTCTTTCCGCTTGGTGTTATCTGAAAATAATTTGTATTATGTCTGTACACAATTATGCTCAGCATATTTTAAAGCGCTCAGATGCAAACCCCAATGCAATGTAATTTTCTTACGTTTTTTTGGTTTTGCTGTACTTCCCAGCAATACAAATGAGCGTCGACAGTTTGACTGGAAAAAGCGTGATTTGCATGCAAATTATGGGGATCGTCACAGCACAGCCAAGGCACCCAACACAATAACATTCACAACTTATAC
This sequence comes from Anomoia purmunda, assembly GCA_951828415.1. Classification (NCBI taxonomy): domain Eukaryota; kingdom Metazoa; phylum Arthropoda; class Insecta; order Diptera; family Tephritidae; genus Anomoia; species Anomoia purmunda. The sequence continues at coordinate 127,316,805 of OX639994.1, forward strand.
TCCTCTTCTATCACAGCCCTCAACTCAATTCTGCTATTCGAATATTTATGTGTGTGTGTGTTTTTTATACAGACATAAAAGGTTCCACCATTAAATCTACTATACGCGCCTAGAATAAATACCCAGCTAACTACTAAATTGTAGTGGCCCATAAGTGTTTACTACTTTACTTAAAAAACGTCCTTCCCCATTCATACAGCGCTGCCAATGAACATTTTATTGTTTGCCCATAATACGATAGTACCAATATGTAATGGTGTGGACATCAATAAATCGGTGCGTTGTCGCTCATTGTACGAAGTTGTTTAATGGCATATGAGTTCTAGACTGAAATTTTATCTGTATAAAAAAATTATGTACATACAGTGTGTTTCACAAAACTGATTTGCTAATCATAGTAGGCCGAGTATGATAACTCAACATTTGAAGGTATATTTATGCCGGTATTCTGTAACTCAGTCTTATCTCAGGTCACTAAATTTGAGACTTTCAGTGAGCAACAGTCTCCAAAAAAAATTTCACCTAACGCTGTGGTGAAAAGCAGTAGAGACAATCAGCTGATGGTACAATATGTTCAGCTAGGGATGCAGAATCAACCTAAATTAAAATGTGTTCTTTTGATTTTTGGCCTTATTTTTTATGAATCGTCTGTATAATTTATAGAGCTTGTGGCCAGGTTTGTATTAGGAATAATATGAAAAAAAAACAAAAATTTTTCAAAGTGTTAGAAGTGATAGGTGCTACTTCATTTTCATTTCTATGTGTTCGCCGTTAGCACACAATTATTGTATGTACCTTTCAATTCTTTGTCAAGAGCATTATTGCTATTTTTAAATTAAAAAAATAAGAGGCAGATCGAGACCAATTCATTTTCGCGCTCGTTTAATACTTTTCTCTTCTTTTTTTCTGTGTTTTATGACCTGCTCAGGACCAGGTGACAAATTAGTGACTTTATTTTCAGAATAGAGACTTGAGACGGCTTATGAATACCGAATAGTTTCGAGGCCCGAAAATGCCCACAACTGAGGCCGCTAGGTACTTAAAACAGTCAAGTCACTTTGTTAGAAAGTGGAACCATTAATAATAAGAATCTCACAATCAAAAATCGTGGCACTGTAGCGCATATTCAAAAACGATTAGCATGGGCAATGAAAAATTTGGAATGTGAATGGAGCAAAGTGATATTTCGAGATAAATCAGCTTTCGTTGTTTGGAATTACTGGGGTTGATACATTTGTTCGGCGGTCTATTAAACACCCTGCCAAAATTCAAGGTCCTAGATGGATGGTTTTCTGAAAAGGACTCGGTACTTTGACTGTCTTTACACAAAGTTTCGACGCGAAGTTTATGATCAAAATACATGAAAAATGTTTGCTTAAGTCTGCGGTAAAACTTTGTTGACCGAATAGAAATGATTGGATCTCACAATGACCTAAAACACCGGAGTTGACTATGCACATCTCGGGAAAAAGGCATATGACAATCTGCCTACAACAAAATAACTTGCTAGGACGCTACATTTTTTGGAGGGATCTATCTCTCGATTATGCTAGAAAACTAAGCGAAAGTTGTTCAAGAAGTATTATAACCTTCCCAAATTTTTTCTTTAAAATTTTTCAGGCGTATCTATTTTGTGAAACACACTGTATGTGGGCATTTATAAAGAATAATTCGTCATCATTTTGACGTGCACTTCCTGGGGCCCTCTGGCACTGACACTTTTTCCTCCCCTTCAACGCTATGACCATTACCACCATCACCATAGCCATAGCCATCACAATTGTCATTGCCATCTCCCAACTATTCGGTGTCATTATCATCATCTACACGTTCGTGTCTCTTGGCCTTTGCTTTGCTTCGATGGTCGATATTTTTGTACATTGGTTGGCTGCTATAGACAGCGCATCACCACTCTTCTCCGACGCCACTTTACATAGTTTGATAATAAATATTATTTGTTATTTTTATTTGCACTTCGTCTGACTGTCTGATTGACGACTGTTTGCATTTCTGTTTCTGTCCCAAGCGGCGCGTAAGTGCTTCTATTTCCCTAACAAAAAAAAGAGATACAACAAAAATACAAAGCGAAAACTGCTCCAGCTCCAGCGCCGGCGCTGCCTTCTATTGTTGGAGCTTTTCCGCCGCGCAGCATTTCGTTTGTTTTGTTGACCCGGCCAACATCGCCACTGTGTGTGGCTAGCCAGCCAGCCGGTCGGGGTTGACTGCTGTTGGGCCGCTGCGGATTGTTAAATTTTCAAACGCACATACCCGCAAAGCGCATGGAGGAGCATGAAACAATTTTCACCACTGCTTCTTTTTTTCCTGAGTTTAGTGTTTCGTGCTTGTTTTGGGCTTTCCACATACCACTAGCGCTTGTTTTTTTTACTTCGAATTTTCATTTCGGTTTGTTTTTTTTCAACATTCAGCGCAGGTTTTCCAGTCATTCACATCTACATATGTACTCTATGGGTAATTACAAATGTTCGGACAATATTTTTTTCCACTGCGATTTTCTTTTAATTATTTTTCTTGCACATTTTTAAGTGTTTTGGTTTGTTATTACTCCAATTATTTTTAGTATTGTATTTGCTTTTTTTCCTATCATCTTATGCTGCTCATTCATGCTTAGTAAAATTTTTTTCTCTGCCCATTTAATATTCCTCTCATGCCCCGTACAAATCGTGTAGTATGGGACGTGCTGCCGTTCATGGCACGCCTGCTTTGATTGCATAGCTTTACGATCTAATTAAAATACATTTATGATTTCAAAAATTTTACGTTGTAATAGAGAATTTCTCAAGCGGAATTTTCGATGTTTTTTATTACGAAATTCATTTCGTTGAAATGTCTGCGTTATGTGTTTTATCGTTCGGCAAATGTTTCAACTCATTTAAGAATTTTTAGAAGCGGAACTAGCAGAAATCTTGCATGAATGGGTTTCTTTCCAAATGCAGTTTTCGTTCAGAACATTTTATTGTACAAGTAGAGAAACACAAAAAAAAAATCCACATTGGTAATAATTAAAGAACGACCGAACATCGAGTTTTAAAAATTGAACCGAGCTTTGGCCCAAGTAGAACCGCACATTTTGAAGGCATAAAATAATAAATCAATGTATTTTTGTAAACTTCTAGTTAATAAAATTAATAAAATGGTATTAAAAAAATATCACGTAAATAACTTATATTTTTAAAGCTCGAATTTCAGAAATTTTATAATAGGCCCGTTTCTTTGTAACCGACTTGCAAAAGAACGTTAGGTAGGATAACGAATTGCATGTAAAGCAACAACTCTAACTTGGAAAAATATGCGAATTGAGCCAACTCGTTAAAATGGCATCCGACCTGAGTTGTAGTTTTGCGAAGTGAAAAACTGCGGTATTGTGAAAGAACCAGAAGAAAATTCATGGCGGATTTCAGTTTAAGACCTAATTCTTTTTTATTTTAGTATTTTTAAATATATAACTACGTCAACCTAAAATTTGTTTGCACTGAACCAAACGCATCTTTCATGAATGATGCTAACAGGGTTGCATTTACAACTAAAGGAAATTTTATCCAATTTGGAGCGTAAAGTAAAAATAATAGCCTATCGGCATTTCCACCGGTATAAACCTGACCTGCAGCTCTGAACAATTGTCAAATGCTCAACCAAAGTTCTCCTTTTTTTTCGAAGCCGAACCGAAACGAACCGAGCTTTAGTGGACGAGCAAGACCGAAGTCGAAGCCTAAGTTCGGGCGTTCTCTGGTAATGATTTATTTTTGAATTGGTTTTTCGTGAATTGAGTAAGAGTACACTACGCTGTTTTAATGTTGAGTATGAAAATTTAAAGTTTGTCCGTTTCTATCACCTCATACGAAAAATTAGGCAACGAAATTTTTTACAACTTTGTATTATTTCCAAAAAATAATTTAAAAAAATTTGGTTGAAGCTGCGTTCGTTGTCCTGTCTTTAGTGTGCCGAAAGCTTTTGAAAAGATTTCGCTACTAAAACTGTTTTCTCACAGGGATGGTAGCCCGGTACTCGTGGCGTTCAATGCGATCCGGAATTCACGGAAGTCATGCTGATGTTTTTCTAAGCTCAATGCTCTTTAAACTGGGGAAACGAGACTTCCATTAACGCGACTTCCATTGATTGTCCCATTTCCCAGAAAAGCTCAACTTTGTTTCCACATTTAGAGGGGTAATGAGAGTGGCCATCGGAATGTATGGCGTTGAATGCTTTTGAAGTGTTACCGTTGAGATTGTCAAAAAGTCGCGCAAAGAGGAATGAACGAAAAAGAGGACACTACAACTTGTTTACTTTTCTATACTAATAAAGAATAAATTTCAGGTTACATATCGGCAAACATAAATAATGTTTAGATAAAACAAAAACTAAAGCAGGTTAATTTGAGAAAACCATTAAGAATCAAAGCATTCGCTGCTAGAACGTTCTGCTCTTCAATAGCAAGATGGATTTATAGAAGGTGATAGCAAGATAAATAAAACGAATCCGATGTATTTTTTAGTGTAACTTTGCGAGTGAAATGTCAAAACCCGAATTCGCCTAGTTTGCTCATGTATTTTGTTAGTGTAAACAAAACAACCCAGCGAGTATGGAAAGAAGAACAAGCATTCAGTGCATGGGATGCTATCACCTTGTATGAATTCGCCTTGTTCAATAGCTGGATAATCTTATAATCTTTCACATTCGAAATTCGAAATATTTTAAAGCGAATTGATTTAATTGCCTTTAAATTTGAATATCCATTTGATCTTTTTCCTCTTAGTATCTACGAGAACTAATCCTACAAATAAAACTTAATTTGTGAAAAAACTCTACAAATTAAGGTTTATTTTTTGAGCGATAAATAAAACTAAAAAAATAACGCTTGTTTTCTAAGCAAAATATAATACTAACAAAATAACGATTAAACTTGTTTTTTTTTTTTTAATAAAACTCAAAAAATAAAAATCAATGTCGCATTTCTCTTTCTGCATGATTTTTTTGTTGAAATTTGAACAGTAATCGTTATTTGCGGTCTCTGCTTTTTATAAATTTTGGATCGAATGGAATTTGTTTAATAATTTAATTCGAACTGGTTAAAAATAGATCGCAACTGACCACACGACTAAAATATTTGATCTACGTTATTTTCCATCACGTCGTTTTTAGAAAATTTTTGGGTTTGTGCTTTAGAAAAAGAAAAAGTTGAAAAGTTAATAGACAATTTTAGCTATACGAAATTTTGACTTTTTTATACTGAAATTGAAGGCGCTATGAAACTGCATACCTCAAAAACTTCTTAAAACTCTGATAAAATTAAAAAAAAAATGTTTGTCAATTTTTTCAAGTTTGGTAAATTTTTGTCAATTTTTTACAAAGTTTAAAATTTAAATTTTTGTGGTTTATGTTAATGAATGAACAAATTAACATAGAAAATGTTATCACTATTATATTGCAAACAAATAACACTGAACCATTTTGACTATGAGTCACGCTGTAGATTCACTAAATTTGAAAACATGCAATGCAATTCTTTTTCTTTTCCTTCAATTCAAAAATCAACATTTTCTGTGCAGTCACAGTAATCGGATTCCGATGAAAAGGAAGTACATATGTGTGTACATACTCCCCATTTTCAGCGCCAACTATACTTTATAATCACATTTCGCGCTTAGCCAAACGTTTAAAACTACTACATATGTATGTAGGTATATCGATAACGCAAGCGCACATTGCTCACACTCATATCGGATAAATATTTGCGTACACACATAGTATACTTAGATACATACATATGTAAATATTGTAGCGATCATATCCGCCGCTGGTCTTAAACTTGACCATAGAAAATCTGGTTCGTGTCACGAGATTAGTGGACCAACTTTTACACACGTTCCAGAAACACAAAATCACACTAACAAACAAACAAAAAAAGACACACACACACATGAACAAATAAAACAAAATCCATTAAAACAATAACGGCACAACAATAACAACAAGTGGCTATACGATATAAACTCGATCGGGTTGCATAGCTTATTATAAATGTCCGTTGAAAATTTAATTTCAAAAGAAATTCAAAGCACAACAGACGCGCGACAATAAAATATGAGCATACGATATTCATAAATTCACATCTACACATACCTATCTACATACAAACATACACTGCTTGGAGAATGTAAATCATACACTTGTCTTTATATCTATCTTTCTATATCTCGATTTCAATGTTTTGAGCAATGAGCTGCTCGTGCGAACAGCGGACAGCGGACAGCCGGCATTTGAGCGAATGTTTCATCGTATACTTAAAGTATTTGTATACCGAATAAAGTATGATTATAATGACTTGGAAGCGTGTCCGCCCGTCAGCCCGTCTGCCTGAAGCAGCTGGTGTCAATTTACAAAATAAATTAATTTCTTATTACACGTCGAGCCAAAATGAATGCGCTGATGATTGCCACTTTGAAGTAGATCAGATTATTTCGCATGAAAAGTAAACAAATTTAGAAGTGGAATTACAAAAATAAATATTATTTATTCTGCGTTTCTGCTTAGGATAAGGGGATGAGAAAGAAGCATTTAAAATGAGTGAAAACAAAAGTGAATATCATAAATAAATTTCAACGAAGTAGGCAGATAAAAAACTAAAAATAGTTTTCTGAAAATATTCTTTCTTCCATTAGATTGGTAGGCATAAACAATGTTGCTTATTTATAAAATGAATTCGATTACGAATTGAACCGTTAATTGAAATATCTACGTAATGCCTAGTTAATGCTTCTCCAAAACTTTCTATAGGGATGGGACTTTTTGAGTGAAATCTAATTCATATAACAAATAAAATTGTATTCTTAAATTTTCTATTTTTAAATGAAGAATAAATATTCATTTTCCATATAAATAATTTTGAATAGCCACTGAATTTGTGTTCATCATTATTCAATTCCATTTCTATTTCACGACTAATTTGGGACCTTTTTCAGTGCTACTTCGGGATTAGTGCAGAACTGTTTTGGGATCAAGATCATAACGGGACTGTATTGAGACCATTTCAAGACCATTTCGGGATCAGCTAGGTATGGGCTTGGCAGACTTCAGGCACAGTTGAAGACTAGTTCAGGGTTCAAATAATCAAACAATATCAACAAAATGTCAATATCAAGCTGCTGCTTCAAATCCAAAATGGTGTGTTTTAGAAAAATGATTATTTAAGTGCCGGATTAAACAAATTAATAAAAATGTTGTTCCAATTAATACGTGAAGGCCATAGAATCCTGGAGCTATATAAAACGTTGACCCATAAACTGAGTCAGTACTAGCACGGTATGACTACGGGCATGGACTATTTTCAAACTATTGAGTGATTGTTTAAGAGTTATCAGAAATTTTAAACAAACTTCACGGTACTCGCCTCCCAATATTCCCTCTGTTTCGCGTGCTGTGCATTATGTGGCACCGTCTTGTAGAAACCACATGTCATGCAAGCTAAGCTCTTCAATTTTGGGCAAAGAAATGTTTGTTATTATCGCACGGTAGCGCTTGCCATTCACAGTAACGTTGCGATTCGCATAATCTTTGAAGAAATACGTCCCAATGATGCCACCATCCCATAATCCACACCAGCTCTTGCAGTGCGTTGCATTCAACCAGAAATAACCTTCGTCGCAGCATACAATTTTTCGATAAAAAAGTGGATCTTCCGCCAATTTTTCAAGAGCCCATTCACCACAAGTTTGGCGTTGCGGTAGGTCGTTGGGCTTCAATTCTTGCACCAGCTATATTTTGAAAGCCTTCACACCTAAATCCTTCTGTAAAATATTCCATGTAGTATAGTTATTTCAAGACTATTTCGTACCTTTTCCAGGACCATTTCGGGTGTAGTTCAGGACCACTTCGGAACTGTTTTGGGATCATTTTAAAACCATTTCGAGATAAATTTGTGATTTTTTCTCGACCATTTCGGGACATTTTTGAAACTAGCTTTTTCGGAACCATTTCGGTATCATTGCAAGGGTGTTTCAGGATCAGTTCGGACTATTTCACGACCACTTCGAGACATTTTTAAAACAAGTTTTTTCGGGACCATTTCGGGATCATTGCAAGGGTGTTTCAGGATCAGTTCGGAACCAATTTGGGACTATTTCACGACCGCTTCGGAAATATTCCGGTATCATCGTAGAACTATTTCGGAGCCTTTTTCAAGATCAGTTCGGGACTATTTTGGGTCATTACAAGACTGGTTTGTTACAATTTCAAAGCCATTTCAGGATCAGCTCAGGAATAGTTTGAGATGACTTCGAATACAGTTTAATAATAGTTCAGTGTTGCTTTGGATCTATTCCAAGCAGAAACGAAAATTGATACATATGTACATACATAAAATGTCTATTAAATATAGTTTAGTTGACAATATCTCAAATTCTCAATTAAGGGTGATAAATTAGAGAAGTTTAAAAAAAATTATTTATATCAGGTATTCTTTATTATCGTTTCATTTACTTTGAAAGATTATTTGGTCTTTTCTACGTTTCAATTCGGTTTAGAAAGAAAAACGATCCAAAATCCGACTCGTGTTCTTAGCTCCGAATGGGATTGAATCAATGCGGAATGATTTTTCGAATCCTTTTCGTTAGAATCGGATAGAACAATCCCAGATTTTTTTACTGTGCTGACGCAAGAAGTGCGAACATATAGTAATTTTGCTCTTTAAAGAAATTTTGCTTTATGAAACCTTCTTGATTCCTTTGTTTTCGAATTATTTAATGAAAACTACGATTCAAATACAATATACATACAATATTTCCCTTAATTTTACAGCACCAATGAACAAAATTTGTAAATGCTTCTCAATATTTACTAAAACTCGAACGAACATAAAGTAACGAATAAATACCAGGAACATGAAAATTTTGTGTTCGAATATTATTTATGGAACTTTTCGTTGATAACAGCAATTAAAGCAATTTTTTGATACAGATTCATCAAACCAATTGAACACAGACAGATTAGAGTAATAAAGTCTTATGGATTTACCCAATGCTATTAAAACTTGAATAGAAAATATTCAACTGACAAAAACATATTTGGGTTTGATTAGCCATTTATTTTTTATACTGACTAGTCAAAGTTAAAACTTTTGAAACTGAAACAGTGCTTTTGGAATGGAACCCCTGCCCATTGTGGCAAGTAGCGCCGTTTTGTTGCAACCAAATGCCGTCAAGATAATGGACTTTAATTTTAGGCAGCAATGGTCCGTTATTATGACGACATGATGCACGCCATTCACAGTTACGATTCGGCCGGTCGAATTTTTGCAGAAATATGGACCGATAACCAGTCCAAAGACTGAAACGGAGCCGTGCTAAGTCTTTTTTACTTGCTGGAATTTCCAACAATACTGAACAAAAATACCATGAGAGTTTGTAAGTCGCAGCATAAAATCCTTACTGAAAAAACGACATCTAAATGAATCACTCGATACAATAGAGGCCATACGTTTCATATGTTAAGCAAATCATTTTTTTTATCTCTATCGGGGTTTAGTGTTTTTTTTTCTTTTTTGTATACTTCTCCACTTCTACTTTTTGGCTCAACAAAAAAATCACTTCACTATTAAATTGTGCAAGATTTCTACTCTACAAAATAAAGATGCCTTCCATCTGCTCCTGCGTGCTTGTGTTTTGTTTTATAGTGAGGCATGTTTTAGTGTTGTATGTATGTGGATATGTACATATGTACTATATATCCCAAGAACGTTGCCTCCAAATTGCGCCATCCTCCAACAATAAAAGCAAAAAAAAATAAACATTGCACGCTACGAAAATGATTAAAATCAATTGATTCAAATTACTCGAATTCCAAAAAATTACGAAACAGCGGCAAATTATATTGGGGCAGGCATTAAAATGTATGTCTGTATCTGTACATAAACACCTACTTAATTTTTGTAATGAAAAATAGAATTCATATTTTTAAAAATTTTACTATGCATACTCTAAGAAAAGTTAATTTTGCTCATAGCTACACGGCAGTAACAATTCGTAAAAATATATTTAAAACAATGGAACTTGATTTGTTGATACTTTGGAAATACATATTTACGTTCTTTCACCTCCTTGATACTCGTATACCGTCGTTTTTTGTTTGCCCCACCCAATAAAATGTTTTGAGTTAACTCATGACTGTAGGCATTGAATTTGCCGTGGTTTTTTGAGTTTTGGTTTTTCGTGTTGATTTATTAGTTCGATTGAAAATTTGTAAACATAAATATCGCTAAATTTGGCACAAATTCTTAATATTTAATTTCTATGTAAGCATTCAGAGTTTAAAAAATACTTTTAGTGCGAATTATACATCCACTTAGAATTGAGAAACACGACGCTTAATTACTGCAATAACAACAACCGTTTTTGGAATTTTGTTCAAAACTTTTACGATATCCAAAAAAGGTACTAAGAATTTGTAGAAGTAATTTACTAACAGCAACGATGGTGGACATTATCTGCGGTAATTATTTTTTGGTAGGTATTATCCGCTGGACTAATGGATGCCCGATGAGAATCAGCCGCAATCCAATTACTGAGATTTAGTATGAGCTTTCTTAATTTGTGACTGGTGTGGCAAAAATGACATTCCTACTCACTCTACTGCAAAAATCCCCAAGATCGATTTTACATTTGCGAAAATCGCTGTTCCTATCGACCTTTGACATCTTTAAGATTGTGGATGTGAATAATGCAATTTGAGTCAGATAATCTAATAATAAATTGCTGTTAAGCCCGTCGATTATATCCTTATTTCCAATAAAAGGTGAACCACCAAGTGCGCTTTATATTGCACTAAAAATCGAAAATGTTCGCTGAATTAGGGACGGCTAAACAATCCAAAAACTACTTGATGAAGAATTGGTTGCACGTCCAGGGTGGGTCAGTGGCAGAGGTAGTGCTCAATGTTCTTTACTTCCTAAGTATTCGTCCCTGCAGACAGTTCTACTAGTCTGAGAGAGTAGTGGCCAAATTAGAGCTTTTGATCAGCTCTATGTCAGCTTTTGGCCAAACTTGTCTGGTAGTCTGAAGAGGTGGGTTTCAGGGTCCAACTGATATTGATCTGCTCATAAATTGTGTTAGCAGGAGGTTGGAAGTATACCCACGTTTTGAGCAGAATTCACCACAGTTATTTCTTTACCTTTCTTTGTCAACTCTTCGGCCGCACAGTTTTCTCAAATATCTCTTTGCTCAGGGATCCATATAACTGTTACGGAGCTTTGGAGCTTATAGATTTAAAATCAGCGAAAGCTGAGGTTTAGTACGAGTTCACTGGATTGAATTCCACTGCCTATTCTTCCGCTTAGCTTGGAACCATCTGTATAGTTAGCCATCGACTCTGGGTCTATGTCTGTACCACATTATCATTCATTTCTCTTTGGGGTTCTTATTGAGCACTTGTTTTTCAGGCAGATAAGAGGACTAGCATAATCTCCTTTTCGTAGGTTCTTCCGTAGGCGACCTTTGCGTGCCTGAATCTGAAGTCCCTACACGCCTAGACCGCATTTAGCTTAGCACCGCTGTAGCAGGCCAGAAATTTGCCGTAAAGGTCCACCGATGGATTGTTTAAGATTAATTCCGTGACGATCATGGAAGCTCCCCGTTGTACTCGTTTCATTTCGGATGTAGACAAAGTCTTGTATAGAGCCGGCCATCAGACGGTAGCCCCGTAGCAGAGAATGGAGTTTACCGTGGCTCTGTACATCCAGTGTACTATAGGTGGATTTATTAGCCATTGCTTACTTATAACCGTCTTACAGGCGTACAGGGCCGTAATGGTCTTCCTAGAAGTGTCCTCGATGTTTCCAGTCGCGTTTCCTGTTTAGAATAACTCCATGGTACTTGATTTCAGTTGAGAGACTTCGTTCAACCCCGTGGTTTGAGAATGGTTTGAAGACAGAGATTTTATATTCCCTCGTGAGGAGTACCATCTCGTATTTTTTTAGGATTCAAGCTGAGTCCGCATTCCTTAGATCAGGTGCACATCCCACTCACGGGATTTTGCAATAGCTCAAAAAGTCGATCATTAATTATAGCATGACACAATTTTTTTATGTAATCGATAATTATTACTTTTAGACCGAAAATAAAAGTATTTGCTTATGAGGGAGAAATTTATTCAAGTTATCGTTAGTTTTTTTTTTTTGAGTATAGTGAAAAATATTTTTCAAGTCATTGGTCACTATTACTTTGGGATTTATATTATAAAAGTTTTTCCATAACACATATGAATGAGACATATTTTTTGAGTCTTCTGAAGGCTTTTATCTTGAGGTTTATATTATAAAAGTCTTTTTAGAATAATTATGAGTGAAAAAAGTCTTGAACAAGGCTTGAAACACGGAAATATTTCGGGAACATTTAAAATTTTTTCCACAATAATTATGAGTGAGACAAATTTTTTAAGTCTTCTAATGACTTTTATCATGATACTTATATTATAAAAGTCTTTCCATAATAATTATGAGTGAAAAGAAAATTGTTAAGTCTTGAAACACGGAAATATTTCGGGACCATTTACGGATTACTTCGGATTTATTTTGGAAAAAAGGTTGGGATCTTTTGGTACTCCTTCAGTATCATTTGGGAACAACTCTCGAAATGGTTCCGAAAAAGACTTACAAAATTGTTTCTCATACGGGAAGCTTTTGAACTTCTTCGGGTTGCTCTACAGCTCAAATAAAGGATAGTTTCAAGGGCCCAAAGACTGAAACGGAGCCGTGCTAGGTCCGTGGCTCTGTACATCCAGTGTACTATAGGTGGATTTATTAGCCATTGCTTACTTATAACCGTCTTACAGGCGTACAGGGCCGTAATGGTCTTCCTAGAAGTGTCCTCGATGTTTCCAGTCGCGTTTCCTGTTTAGAATAACTCCATGGTACTTGATTTCAGTTGAGAGACTTCGTTCAACCCTGTGGTTTGAGAATGGTTTGAAGACAGAGATTTTATATTCCCTCGTGAGGAGTACCATCTCGTATTTTTTTAGGATTCAAGCTGAGTCCGCATTCCTTAGATCAGGTGCACATCCCACTCACGGGATTTTGCAATAGCTCAAAAAGTCGATCATTAATTATAGCATGACACAATTTTTTTATGTAATCGATAATTATTACTTTTAGACCGAAAATAAAAGTATTTGCTTATGAGGGAGAAATTTATTCAAGTTATCGTTAGTTTTTTTTTTTTGAGTATAGTGAAAAATATTTTTCAAGTCATTGGTCACTATTACTTTGGGATTTATATTATAAAAGTTTTTCCATAACACATATGAATGAGACATATTTTTTGAGTCTTCTGAAGGCTTTTATCTTGAGGTTTATATTATAAAAGTCTTTTTAGAATAATTATGAGTGAAAAAAGTCTTGAACAAGGCTTGAAACACGGAAATATTTCGGGAACATTTAAAATTTTTTCCACAATAATTATGAGTGAGACAAATTTTTTAAGTCTTCTAATGACTTTTATCATGATACTTATATTACAAAAGTCTTTCCATAATAATTATGAGTGAAAAGAAAATTGTTAAGTCTTGAAACACGGAAATATTTCGGGACCATTTTCGGATTACTTCGGATTTATTTTGGAAAAAAGGTTGGGATCTTTTGGTACTCCTTCAGTATCATTTGGGAACAACTCTCGAAATGGTTCCGAAAAAGACTTACAAAATTGTTTCTCATTCATAATTACTATCGACAGACTTATATTTTCAGTCCCAAAATAATAGTTATCGATGACTTAAAAAATATGTATCAAACAACTTTCATAATTCTTATGCAAATTTTTAAAATTCAAATTATTATTCTGGGACTCGGGATAAATCGAACTGATAAACTACTATACTGAGAACTTAACTTATCCAATAAAACTTATACCCGATTTGAAATAGGGAACGACAATTAATTTCTTTCACCGAATAAATGATCAGAGGATCAGTGGTGACATCGATGAATTTCTGAATCAGTGCTTCCTCTACCCACTTAATCCAAACTTTGCCAAAGATATAGCCCGGTCGAATATTCTCCAGGGAACTCTCTGTTTATATAAAAAAAATACCTCTTTTGCCATTTATATTGTATGTTGGTAAAACAAATGTGCGATGATTGCCTGCGACAGTACTGGAATTACCAGTATGTAAATATTTAGATTTCCATTGTATTCGAATATATTTTTTCTCTACTTAATGGCTTTTACCCATACTATCAGCTACATTTTAAATCATACCTTATCTTATACGTCGCTATGATATTTAATGTATAACATGGACATATTGCGTGCTAGCTTCCCCAATCCAAATTTGGAGTCTTGCGAATTGTTGAAAAGGTTTCAAAATGCGGCTAATGGCTGCATTTATTCCTTGTTTTGTTGTTGTTTTTTTTGTGGTTTTTTTTTTGCTACCGGTGACCACCTGTCTGCTGGTGGATTTTGTTGTTGTTTATACTGTGCCAGGTATGAATACCGTCGCAAACGTATGTAAATATTCATACACAGCGAAGTGTGAGAAAATAAATTTAATTTCGACATATCCGGCACGAAAGCGACTAGAACACACTGATAAATAAGGTGATTGTATAAGTGCGAAAGATATGTGAATTTCGAATGCGGGTACATGCGCACATACTATGCACATTTGAAAATATATTATATGCAACTATATACATATCTATATATGTGAAACTCAAATTCATACGTATAGCTTTAATATGCACAGGATAGTCCGATAAAAAGGCGACTACATTTAATTTACAAAACAAATCAAATTGTGCCGTAGCATATTTCTTGGCGCGGGAGCTGTTTGTATGCTGAGTGTAGCTATTATTTTTAAATAAGTTGAAAGCATATGCCTTTGTCATATTTCACCGTACAGTAACGTGTGACACACACCCATGGCAATTAAAATTTATCTTTGCATTGCTACACAGTCAGTGTTGCCAGATGGACGCGGGAGATTCCCCTTCGGTTTTCTAAACCGTTTCAAAATTTCTCTCCGCACTTCTATGCCAACTGCACTCGTCTGGAATTGTTGAAGGCATTTTTTTTTTAAATTTATTTGGATACTTGGATACTTCCACACCCTGAAAAGAATTTTATTGTCACAAGATTTCTTAAAATTTAGTCATTTAACTTGCTGAAATATTTTGCCGAAGTTGGGCTTACGAAAAAATTAAACTCTAATGTTCTATTATATAAACTATAACACTGCGTAACAAAAATTTAAAAAAAACCTGCGGTCATGATTTTGTTAATAGTTTTTACTAACATTAGTAGCAGGCTTACGAACTGTGTTTTTACTTTTTTTTTGGATTGGCTCTAGTTCTTGAGATAAACGAAACTTAAGAGATTAATGAAAGAAAATTATATGACCCAGTTCCAGTTGTATTAATTTAATTATTCCTCAATAAAGATGAAGATGGTGAATTTTTATTGGGCCAACAAAGTGGGTATACTAAATACCCCTGTTTTATATGTTTATGGGACAGTCGTGCAAGAAATGAACATTGGATTAGAAAGGACTGGCCGGTGAGAGAAAATGTGGAGGTAGGAACAGCAAATGTGGTTCAACAAGCTTGGGCTAATGAAACAGTTCATCAAAGCCCTTGATAAGACAGGTGACTGTTTCGAATATGTGTGCAAAAAATTTCCAGTCCTTAGTATGGAAAAATTAAAAGCAGGAGTCTTCGATGGTCCTCAAATTCGTACCCTTCTAAAAGACACTGAATTCTTAAACCATATGTCACAAATCTGGGTAAGCCTGGCTAAGCTTTGTTAATGTAGTCAAAAATTTTTTTGGGCAATCATAAATCACCAGACTATACAAAACTAGTTGCTGATATGCTTCTCAATTTTCGCAAACTAGGAGCTAAAATGAGCATTAAATTACATTATTTACATAGTCATTTGGACAAATTCCCGGATAATCTAGGCGATTACCGTGAGGAACAAGGTGAACGGTTCCACCAGGACATAAAAATAATGGAAGAAAGATACCAAGGTCGATGGGACGACCACATGATGGCAGACTACTGCTGGAATTTTATATGGGATTGTTCTGAGCAACGACATCATAGGAGGTCCTAAAGAAAAAGTTTTTTTGTAATTTTTTTTTTAAATTAATTAATGAAAGAATATATATTTTTTATTTTTGTATTATTTTTATACAGGCGCGCAATAAAAATATAATTTAAATCCATATTGGTATTTTTAATTAGGTTTTTTCGTGAAATATTTAAAGTCTTTATCAGAAAAACTAGAGCCAATTCGACAAAACTGATATTATTTTCGTAATCAGCGCCCCCAAATTGTTCTAAATCGACTTAAAAATCTCCGACCGTTCGTTGACCTTAAAACCGATATGTGATTTCCGACCTTGTGGGTAGATTCCTACCCATATTGCGATTTCATATATTTTGTATGTGGATCAATCGGAGAAATATATTGGTCGTTTAGTCTTGAATGTTTTGAATGCAATGGGGAGGACGAGGATGTATTTGGAGTTGGTAGAATTCTATCCATAAGGTGGGAAATTACATAATTCTTCTTTCAAATCGCTGTGTTTAGTAGATGACACTAAAAGTAAAAGATTTTTTTCAAAGTTGTTTTCGTGACAAGGTCATTGAATTTAAATCCGATGGTCACTATTTGGCTATATTTTATTTTGGGTAAAATTTTACCCAAAGGTCAACGAACGGTTATAATGAAATTTGGGGTTGTGAATTGTTTTCTATTTTGTCTGATTTTTGTATCAACAAAGTCTGAAATGTTCATTTATTTGCTGGTTTTTTTATGCCATAAACTAGACTTTTTATGAAAAATTATTAAAAAACTAAATAAACAAAAAAAAACACTAACTTTTTTACTAACTTTTTTTAGGATTTTTTATCTTACTAATTTTTTTTTATGTAACGATCTAAACATTTATAAAAAGTTATTAAATATAAAGTAAACCAAAAAAATGTTGTCAAACTTGTCAAAATTGTATGCTTCTATTATTTTGTCTACCACTGTATTTAAGATTGTATATTAAATATAATTATTTTAAGTATTTTAAAGTTTTAAAAACTGATTTTAACGTACTTTTAATTTATTGATCTTTACTAAATCCATGTCGATTTAAATTAAAAGTAAAATTACCCTCTTAAAGAATACCGACCAATTTTTTATTTAATTAGTGTCATTTGAGTGCTCGGTGTTTTGAATATAGAAGGTGACGCCGTAAGAGGTACCGCTACTTTGGTTTTGCCGATTTTGACTGCAATTAACAGTTTTTTTCACAAATGGAGCAAAGAGTCATTAAGTTTTTTTTTTAGTATTTTGAAAATTTATTTATTAAATATCTGCTTATAAATCATCTTTTTACACTTTACTTCATTTAAAGTACGTTTCTCATTGAAATATTGGAGGTTATTCATTCTACTTCCTTCTTTTTTGAAATAGCTGTATCTCGTTTTCTGATGTGATTATTAATTAAAAACCAAAATCAACCATATGGTTTCAAAGGTTATACAACAAAACTAATTTCTTACCTCATTGAATTGACGATTTTTGAAATTGCTTTGAATGATTTGATATTTTTCTTCTGGCAACACTCGCTATTGTCCCTACATTCAGATAAATTGTGTCACCTCCTCGTGCCTTCTTCAATGTCTTGCGACTAACAAAGTTAAACGAATCCAGTGTGCTCTCTCCCTCTCCGCCCTAACACTGGTGAATGGCTTTGTGTGCATGGACCGCACCTTGTGTGCTGTGTGTCCGCTATGTCTTGTGTTGTCATTGTTGTTGGTCATGTTGACAGTTATAAAGTACTAGATACCACTGCGCTGAAGGGCATGGCGCAGTAAGCTCCAGTCAGTCACACTGGGACACCTCTACATCTGCAAACGTTGTAGTAAATGTAAGTTCATATTCCATTAAAGGTGAATGGTTGGTTGGATGGGATAAATGAATGAATGAGCGCAAAAGTGAGTTCAGCGCGAGCTAAAAATGTAAATATTGTACAATGTATGGCTGAGTGTGTGTGTGTGTGTGTGTGTTTGTCGAGGAAGTGGTATGGAAATGCAGCGACTACCCGGTTGACAGGACATTATTCTAGTTACCGGCTGTTACCGGTTGCCGCTACCAGCCCGCCAGCGTGTTAATTATGCATTAAATTTCCGTAATAAAGCGAATGCTTGTGGCAAATTTTTCTCTAGCAAGTCAATTTCGTACAATGTAGAAGTAGAAGTGGCCGCAGCAACATACTAAACAAATTTTTGTTTGCATTTTATTTTAAGTTATTTTATTACATATTTAATAAAATTTATTTTTATTATATTTTGCTCAGCAATTTTATACTTGAGTAGAATGTGCGAAAATTTGAATTATTTTTAATTTTTTTTTTTGTAATGCATTTTTTTTGGCAAGCTGCCAATTGGTTTTCCTGCTGTTGCTTTTTTGTTTTTGGTTTTAGTTTGGCCTGTGCTGCCTGTGCGATTTTTTCGTGTATTTTTATGTTTGCTTTGCTTTTCATGCATACTATGTAGTTTATTTGTGGGGGGTTTCTCAGTTTTATATTTCGTTGCAATTTTCTTAGCTTTTATTAGATGTTGGCCAGGGCCGCCAGATAGGCATTTTTGGCATACCTTCGCCTATGTGCTGACATAGTACACTGCAGTAATTCATCAAATTAATAAATTGATTTTGTAGCTTGTAGTTGAAATATGTAAAACTTTTGCAGATATTTCTTTATTACACCTTAAAAGAATTATGCAAATTTTAGACATTGTGGTTAGATAAAATGTAAAACTAATTTTCTTCGCTAATTGTGCACTGAGCGGATTGAGGGAGAGATTTGCATTCGCACAAGATCGTTATAATAATAATAATAATTTAAAGCTTACATTATATAGCGCGTTGTTTAGCCGAACTTCTCCTACAATTTGTGGTTTGCGATTTGATGTTGCCCCACAAATTGAGGGACCTACAGCTTTGCCCCGAATTTGAACGACGGATGATTTTAGTGAGAAGTTTTTTAATGTTTATCAGTTTGCTTTAATATCATTTGGTCGGCTTTCAATGCAATATTTAGAGCAGGAGCATTTCTACTTAATTCATGAACTAACCAACGAAGTTCCTGCATTTTAATTCATCGAAAATTGTGAGAGTTTATAGAGTTCCTCCTCAAGTAATTCTAACACAACTCCATAAATTCATTTCAAAAGCAATTTTATTAAGTAAAGTGGGATATTTTGTAACACCCAGATACTAACGTGGTTTCTGTGTGGAAACGTACCACCTGTTCGTTCCTGAACAATTCTTTTAGTTTTCCAAATATTTTTAAAAAGAAAAAGTAAAAGCTTCAACATAATTGAATCTTGCCCTCTGGTAGTATTAAATTTGCATAAATATCGAAAGTGCATTCATGGGTTCATTTCTTTATTTGGAAATTTATATTTTTAAGGTTCCCTCCTTAATTCATAAAAATCTATGTAGAATAAAATATTGTATCTCCAAAAGTAGTAAATATTTCTTTAGCGTCAATTCATTTGCACCTTTCTTTCTTTAGGTAGTCGATAGTTCATGGCATTTTGTTGAGCTCTTGTTAATCGATTTATCGGTTGATCGATTGACAAAAGTTGTTAAAAAAGATCGACTTCACATAATAGACTAACCGTTATCTTTTCACATTTTCGATTAACCACCTATAAACAGCTGGTCGACTAACCGTCCATTTTAGATTTTTCGACTAGTAGTTTCCTATCAATAATTTTATTTTTATTTTTTGTTTATTGACATAACTCGTTTTACACTACATTGGAGTTTTTATGAATTTATTGTGAGCAACTGTCAATATTCGAATAATTTTGGGTAGTCGAACATCCACGTATAGTCGATTACTGGCAATTCGATTATCAACTACAAAAGATTCGTTCATCTACTAGACGACTAATCGGATTTTCAGAGCTCTATTATTTTAGCTTTACTAAAAGAAATGTGAACTGGATTGCCAATACATGCATGCAATATTATTTGTGTAAATTTGTGGTTTTGCTGGTATATTTTTTTTATCGATATGTATCAGTATTTCGATACATCGCACTGAATAATATCGATATCGGAAAAATCGATACAAAAAATATTTTCGTAATGTGAATCGTTAATATATTTACATATGTGTATGAATTATGACTACTCCACAGATTTTACAGTTGTGCACATGAAAATAGTAGCAAAATATATTGACATTTTTGTGTTCGTTACTTAACTTTAATTTTTTTTACATAAATGTATTTAATTCTCAAAAAACACAATGTTAAACAAATTTTCATCAAAATTTTGAACTTTTTAATTCGGAGTTTTTAAATTTTTTAGAGTAAGCAGTTTTGTAGCACATTTAATTTTAGAATATCAAGCTGCCAGTGGTTAAAAATTCTTGTTGCTTTTCAAAATTTTGTTTTTAGAATATTCCCAAATTTTTCCCAATGTTTGAAGCTTTGGAAGTTGAAAAATCCGGATAATGTTTAGTCCAACTCGATTGCTAAACCTGTTATGCTGATTCGGATAATTTTGTAAGACCGCTAAAACATATCTCTTATTTCGTTCTGTACGTTCATTGTGCATAGTTTTCTTCCCTCAGTTAATTTTATAATTGAACTTCTTAATTTCTTTATGAGGCTATTCTTTTTTATTTATTATTTTTATGTAGATGAAAAATAAATTCCAAATTTGGTGGTCAAATATCAATCTTTTCGACCTCAAAAATCGATTATCGTACTGTAAAATATCACCATTCGGAATAGTCGATATCATATCGAACATCCCTAGGCCTGGCATCCCTGTCTTGAAATCGTCTGGGCTGATAGAGCAGAGCACGGAGAAATGATAAAGCTAAAATTTTGCTCACACAGCCAGTCACGCCAATCATTGTATGCGAAGCTTGTTTCCCTGTATTATTAGGGATGACATTTGTTATCTGCAACTATGGCTCAAAAATTTTCTGACATCTACTAATAATATAATACTTTTTACGCTGAGAAAAAAGAATTAAAATAACCCTTCATAATTTAGTCAAGCTCCTACTGAATCTTTAATCTTTAAATAGATTATTAGAAGCCCAGCATTATATGAAAATGAAGAGAAGGAAACAAACAAACTTTTATTCCAACTTTGACCAAAAACTCGACATCACCTTGCAACTAAAGCATAGCGGCAAAGACTTACACCCCACGCCAAAAAAAAAATGTCCATACCATTATGATGCTATTGTCGAATTAAATTAAATATACATATGTAAATGTTAATATTTTAAGCATTTGCCTATATTTATTAATTTGAAGTAATTTGAACTATTGTTGACGTTTTATTTTGCCACAACGATACAAAAATAAATGAACTCACAAGCTGCTCGCCTTGGAAAATTGCAATGCGAATAACTTTGTGACTAATACCAATAATTCGAACTGCTTCTTACTTGCTCAGATTTTGCTTAAAAAGAGCTACTATTTTACATATTTTCTTCAGAGATTCACTTTTAGTGAACCTCCTCATTTTTATGGCCTTCAAACTTTACCCCCTACAATTTTTAATAGACGATGGTACATTGTTTACAAACCAGCAATCTAAATACTGGAATTACGGTACCCTTCATAAGTAACTTCTTCTTTTCTATGTTTGAAAAATTATACACATGGGTTCAATTGCATGCAAGATAACAAAACACGGACATGAATTCATTCTATGGATGTCACAATTGACCCGCCTGCCTATTAAATTGTAGCGATAGCTTCAACTCTTCGTATCATTCTCGATTAAATCAAAACAGCTACCTTTGTGAATGCATTGCCCCGAGCTGCAGTTCATAAAGATAATATAAGTAAATGATATCTAAAATACTACATAGTTAGTAAAAAAAAGTTGGACATGGGAAATTCGGATGAATGAATTTGTTATCACGCTAACCATCAACTAAAATACAAGCTTGTATATGCTACTCATATATGTACTATGTATATATGTATGAGTATGTACCAGTGCATACAGTCTTGACCATAAATATAAGGTACCCCTTAATTTATTGAATTTTAAGTTTTAAAAAGTGAAGTAGTGGGGCTTTAATAGCAAATTTATACAAATATAGGGATTTAGTTAAAAAACAATTAATATTTGGTTCATTCACGAACCAACCTCCTGGGACATTCGGCTGGACTTACTCCATGCTTACGCATAGATCAAAGCATGCTATAAGATCGTGTTTGATGTTGCGCTGCCGTCCTTTACTTTACGCTTTAAAATAGTCCGCAGTCCAGTCCAGTCTAATAAACTAAAGTTATTGCCTCTAAATTGGAATGAGAGTCTTCATAGAGCGAACGCTGAAAACCGATTCCGATCGGCACTGATCAAGATTTGATACTTACCGCAGAAAAGATGCGAGATTAAAACAAGTAATTGAAAATGTGACTAATTAAAAGTGCGACTAACGCGGCCTTCGTCGGCCACAATAAATATACTGTCGATTTTAAGCCCAACACCGGAACACTTTTAAAAACACAAAATAATTTTCCTTATATATCTGACAACTGCTATCAAGGTATTTAGGGGTGTAAAAAGGAAATAAATTCAAACATTTTCCTAAAAATCCATTTATTTCACACAAACTTAGTAGCTACTACAAAAGGCTTAAAGTTAAGATAAAAAATCAAAAAGTAAAACACTTAACGTAAAATAGTTCGACAAAGTACAAGCATTTCATAAAAATTCAACTCTGGGGTATGCAAATAAATAAATAGCCACTTTTAAAAATACCTACTTTAATAAATGTCCCGAATTAGGGCACAATGAGTTCCTCAGATCAAAACCAGCACAATTTCTCATTGTGAGCTTGAAATAACAACCGAAAATGATGAAATACATGATTGCGCCTTCCGCGGACCGATTTTTATAGCATCCACCCAATCGCTGACGAAATAAAAGCATTTTACCTAAGCAATGCTAAGAAAACTTTTTAATCCTTTTACCGTTTATCCGCTTCTTCTGCGCTTCTTCCTCTTCTTGCTCTTCCTTTTTTAACATTTTTTCTTTGCTCTCTCATTCGCTAGCTTTTATTACCCCAATTTCAGTTGCTCTCAGCGCTCAAGTCCCAATCTCGTTTTGTATTATTCTTGCTGTAAAGAGCACGTCAAAAGCGGCAGCTACTGAGCGTAAGCAAACGGCGATTTGTTTTTCTTGAGAACTTTTATCATAACAGAAACTTATTCGAAGGTTTATCATTGCTTGCCGAGGGACAACTGCTATTAGGAAAAAGCTTTTTTATAATTTGTGATGTTACTTGTCCCCGGCTAGGAGTCGAACCAGAAGACGAAGGATCACGCAATATGGGTGGTATTCCCTACTGATGCCACGCTCACGAACGTCACTCAAGCTTTTCCATATACTTCTAGGAAAGGAAAAAATACGACTTCGAAGATTTTTATTATTTCTTCTTCGAAATTGGAGTACAATTCGTCGAACCACAGAAAATTCGACCAATATTTCGCTGTAAAATGTTGACGCCGAAAAGGATGTTTCAAAAGCGTTTTCCGTTTCTTATCTGTTAGTCACAGCGTCTTTCGGGCTTTGTAACCAGCCAAATCTGCTCCCATCAGTTTTTTTCTAGTAGTTTGAGCACCCAACACTTTTTCCATTTTCTTCGAACAGGACCGAAACGAGGCGATTTTTTACGAGTCTTGAGAAATTAACGAATGAGTTTTCCGTCATCCTATCTATTAGTTAATAGTTTTTTATGCTTTTTCTTTTATTATGGTAGGAGTTTGTTCCGTAAATCGTTTTGAGTGCACAGTGAACTGCGCACCGCGAACATTCCACTAATTAGACAATCTTCCTCATTTATCAATTTTTTGTTGTAATTCAAATTTAAACACATCGCGAAATATTTGTAATAGGCAAAGGCCACTTCGTTACCTTCATTTCGAATTGCTTAAGAATGATATAATACAAGATTGCGCTGATTGATCTGAAATGCGGAGAGTAACTTGGCTGTGACGTCACACCAGATTTACCGGTGGAGAGAAATGAGAGGACACACGCTGGTATAGATGTTAGAAAGAATACACACTAAAATTGTTAAACACGTTGGAAAGAATACGCAAGATTGCGAGTATACATACATACACGGGTTTTGTAAACAAAATCTGTTGTGATGTAGAAATTCTGCCAAAATTTCCAAGAGAGGGTTAGCGGTACCGCAATCGGCGCCACCTTCTGTATTCTTTTCACCATGAAAATTACTTACATTTTAGTGGGTTGCCTAATACTTTTAGCCAAGGCTGTATATTTCTGCAACTTCTCTGGCACATTTTGCACTCATCCAACAACTAACCTCAATTTGAATAATTTTGCAAATAAAATTAATTTTGAAGCAACAAAATATAAACAAATTAAAGCATAAAACCATAACAACAAGACAAAGTTAGCCAGTGTGCTGCCATTAGATTAAAGTGGCATAATTGCAAAAACAAAAACAAAAATATAGCAAACCAGCAAACAGCTAAGCAGCTAAGCAGGCCGGCAAACAGCTCTAGCAACAGTAGCAATAAATTAATTCTGTGACTAGCAGTAGTAGTTATAGTTGTATAAAAACGCCAGCGGCCTTATTTGCTGGCAGGCAGGCGACAGGCCGACCGACAGGCTGACATGCGGGAGAGAGACAGAAAAGTCGAAACGTCAGCAACAACAGCCATCGCCTTTGCTTGTTTTTTTTGTTTTGTCATTTACAGCGGCATGAATTCAATTACTTGATGCCTCCAGTTCGGTGGCAACACGCCATAACAGATATGTTTATTTGAGATCGTTAATGGCAAGCAAGCAAGCACAGGCGTTGGTCGGGAGAATGGCTGCGGTGGCAAGACACCGGTTGGGGCACCACACCGGCGTCGAGCTTGACGTTTGGTTGCATCATATGGTCCCAGCTGCGCGGCTTTAGCTAAGCAAAATGCGACAGCAGCAAATTAGTAAAAGAGTGTAATAAAAAGTTTGCACTCAAAAAATATTCATACCAACGAATGGTAGGCACATACATACATACATACATACATATTTACTTCTGCATGTGAGCCATGCAAGAGGAGCGGTATATGTGGGTATTTATATATCTACTGTATCTAAGCAAGCGCACAAAAAGTGCGTGAATGGATGTAGCAAACATTGCAATGAATTGCTTTGGTGTCGCCGAGTCGAGCAAACTTTATAGCTTTGTGTCTATACATCCGTTGTATCTTAAGTTGCTCACAACGAGTTGAGGGTCATTGCAGATATTTGACATTTTCATTCCGCAAATTCTTTGTAGCCAACCTCGGTAAAGTGTAGAGTAAGGAGGGGACTGTGGAATTTTCATTATTTGATTTCAACCGTAACAAATATCTTCTACCTATCAATTGGATACAGTTTTTACTTTCAAATTAAAATCAAAATAATGTTAGCACATATTATGAAAGAAAGGCTACTTTACTTTTTCGGAAAGTTCGTAAGTAAATTCTGAGTAAAACGGTATTTGAAATGAACAGAGTTAAAATAAAACCAACTATTATTTCCCGATAATCGAATCATTGAGCACTGTGTGTATTGGATCGGTAATTGTGTTTTTGTTTCAATCAAATTTGGTCCAACGATCAATATTGAGTCTGAATGAAAATTAAATTAAAAAAAAAATACCGCTAGAATGGTGTTGAAAAACGTTGACCTCGCATTTTATTTTTGATGTTTGTGAAAAAAATAAATAAGGGCTGTAAGGCGTGTGACCCATTGTCTTAGTGAGGGATGATACGTCGTCGTCGCTGGATTTCCTTTAATTATCCAAAAACTTCTAGCAAACACTCAGAATTGACTGTTTTAAGTTTCTCTAGCGGCACAGTTGCGACCAGATAACCAGATTTTCCGAAAAAAAAACCATCGACAATGGCAAACAACTTTTGTTGGATTAAGCTCGTCTGGGAATACCCATTCTATCAATTGCTGTTTTGCTTCCGACTCGTATGTATAGATCCAAGATTCGGCGCCCTTGACAGGTTAGCTTAAAAAATAATCAAAAAATTATTATATTTTTAACTATTAATCAATTTAGGTTTTTTTTATTACTTTTGATAACTTCTATTTTTTGTTTTAATTTTTAATTTTTTGAACGAAAATAAATAGTACTTCGTCTTTTATTACAATTTAAAAAACGGCAAAAAATTATAACAAATAATATAATAATAAAAGCAAAAAATTAAATAATCTCATTAAATGGAATTTTAAGGCTTTCGATTTTAGCAGTACCAAATTTTTGAAAGAAAATCGGTTAAGGAACGGAGCCTGGGCGTATTTATAATTCCTACAAAAAGAAAAAAGGCTCTCGACAAAACCTGACGATGCTAACGACTATTGAAAGCAATCACAGCTTCTTCATTATTTCTCCTAATCTTCAACTACCATCGTGGAATCACTTAAATAACTTTGAAGTTGACTTGCTCCAAATCAGAACCATCTTCATCATCTGAAATTCAAACAGTTTTATATACAACATAACGTTGCTCAACGAATTAATTTACCCTCGTCTTCGAGAAAAATGAGATCGCTTTGACACAACTTTACTTTTACGATTATCAATCTTAAAACAAAGTCTTCCATTCTGTGTGTATATTAAAACTGTTGCAGTTATCCGTTCAATAACCGTGCCATTAGTCAGTTCGATGTTGATTTTCTGCAGAATCGTGACCCAATTCGATTGGACAGCTGGAGTCAGCACAGCTGCAGTGACAGCAACGTTACCTTTAGAAGTTAAGCCAAAATATGCACGTACTGAACATTTGCCTTAACTGCAAAAATCATCAAAAGTAATCAAAAAACAATTAGATTATCTTTTAAATTTATTTTTTTTAGATCAACAATAATAATTTTTGAGCTTAAGGTCGGTATAAGGAAAGGTATATTTGAAAAAAGACAACAACAGTCAGAGCGGTAAAAATTATAGCTATTTGGGAGATCACCACATTTCCTCATCAGATTTATTTCGTGGCTCCAAAACAACCTATGACTTGCTGGGCAAATACGCAGCAAATGGACCACAGTCGGCTTGTGAATTGCTGTCGCTTTTTACCACTTAATATAAATAATATATGCATTCATTTTTTTTGTTGTTGTTATTTTTCATTATTGTGGTTAATTGCAAATAATCGTGATACGTGTTCTTTATTATTTTATATTATAATTGATTACAAATGTTTTAATTGTACAAACGTACATATTAATTCAATCATTATGATTAGCGAACTCAAGTAATTGTTTTGATTATAATGGTAATCTAAACTTAATAACCCTGCTTTGAACCACCACTACGGCAGAACTTCTTCAAAATTTCTTTACTTCAATCGACACGATTCCTTTTTTTTTTAGACAATTGTCAAATTATACGGTATCCAACGAAAACCAATCTTCTTGAATATTGAATGTATGCTGATCCCACTTATGTCCAAGTATGCCTCTATCTCGCGGTAAATCAAATGACGATGCACAGCATCGATTGTATCTGGCACAACAACCGCGAAATTTTAAAAAGCTATAGCACGACATAAAAATATCAAAGTTATTTCTAGTCAATGAAAACTTTCATTTAATGGGCTCTAAAACTATGTACATATCGAATTTTTTTCTGAAAACTCGAATTGAAAATTGTAAAATCTTATGCAAAATTTATTGAGTTTTTTCCACCATTAGAACAAAGTTTGACTCTTGAATTTAAGCGTTGTTTGTTGTAGAATGAATTGTAATAAAAAATTACAAACAACCAGTATCAGTTCCATCGAATTCTTTAGTTACGATTATATTCTAAATACCTTTACTAGTAACTTTTTTTTTATTCTAGCCTATCCCATCACATATTGAATGTAATCGATATCCTACGTTCTCTTTTCCCACCCAATTCTTTCTACATAAAACTTTTTTATCGTTCTGTGTCCTATCCTATTCTATAATATCCTCCCTTATCCTAAACATCTTATTCTATCATCTTTCTATCCTTATCCTGCCTTAGCATAACCCATAGCCTGCCACATCATACCCTATTAATTTATACCCCAATTTCTTTCTATGCCATTCCCTTATTTCCTTTTCTTTTTTAACCGAATTAAAACTTTTCATGACTTGTATTACCCTATTTTATCCTGCACGGTTGTGCAATCAATTATTTTATTTCTTTCTGCCGTTGTTTCAATAGCGAAGTTTGTTTTTTGTACGAGTAAAGGAAAAATAAATAAAATAAATAAATCGCAATAGGGGCCAGCTTTCGTTCAGCACAGCAAATGTAGAACATCAGATTACATTTTTTCAAATACATATTTATTTTCTTCTGAAGTTAAGAGATTTTATAAAAATATAGGATCCTCCTACATTTAGTAATAAAAAAATTTCAAACCTAGGAATGTATTTTTCGCCAACGAAAAATTTCTCATAAAAAATAAACATCTGCTGTACAGAGTTGGCGTAATTTCTTTCAACTGTATTCAACTTGCTAAAACTTACAAGGCCTTGGTTTTTCTAGGTTGCTCTTGAAATCGCAATCAGCGTAAGTTATTGTTGAGAAAACCTATGAATGCCCAGTATTCTGAATATCAATTTCAAATTGATTTAAATTCAAAGTTAAAATACTCTTACACACATGACGTGCCACAAAGTTGTAGCGACTCTAGAAGTGGAAACAATTTATGCACTACTGATTGTTATATAGATGGTTTAAGTGCTAAATGATTTTGCTGCCTGCCTGTATTTATTTTTTGCACCACTCTTCATGGCAAGCAATGCAATAGCTTTGCACTTTCATGCCCTCAGCTTTTAAGGTTTCAAGTGGACATTAGCCAGAAGCCAGGACAAACTAAATCACACCCACCAAACGTTTAAGAAATAAAAGATTACAAGCAGAGCAACAAAAAAAAAAATTAAAATAAAAGTAAAAAAAGAAAAAGCTAAGAAGAAAAGGTTCGATTTCGCACTTTAGCTGCACTTAAGAAGTGGAGTCGCAAAGATTGTATTTATCGAAAAAAAAGTAAAGCAAAACTGGCGCCGTTCGAGCAGAGTATTGGCCGATGGACATTGAGGTTTTACGTTATACCACAAAGTTGAATAAACTCAGCCATAAAACAAAACAGCTGAATACAGAGCTACAAAAAAAAAAAAAAACAAAAACAACAGTCATGCAGCATAGCACGACATTAAGTTCTTCACCCTCATTTGCACAGCTGGAGCGAGTGTGTGGCATTACGCGGTAGCCGCAGACGTTCAGAACATTTTCACCCAATATACATAAATATAAATGTATCTAGAGAACATAAGAATTCAAGTAAATATACTATCTATATATATCAAAACATCAGCACCACTACAAAATGTGCGGAAAAGCGCTGGGAAAATTGTCAGCAATAATAACATGGTAAAAGCGACAACCAACAGGCGGAAGTTCATGCATTTTCCGTCGCATCCAACATTCAAATATACGAGCACAATGAAAGCAATACCAAAGTAGATGAGTAAAATAGAAAACAACAAACAAAAGAATTTGCTAGCCAGATGATATACTTAAAGATTTACAAGTACATACTATATTTAATGCAGATGGAGCATAGCGACAGTGTGATAAATCACATTTGGTTTGGGGAAAATAATTTGAGGCTTCCAAAGGATATACATAGATGTGCCAACGTAATTGGATCCTTGTGAGCATCCATCCACCCAAACACTTTGTGTGCCTGTTTTTAACTACGAAGAACTCTCCTACATCTCAGCTCTAGTAAATCTGAAAGCTGCTGTGTTGGTTGCAGCAAAAAGTTTCGTCCTGGTAGTATTTGCACATACAGTGGTGCTCATAAGAATAATATCAAAATATATTTGACAATTTTTGATTTCCTTAACAAATTTTTAATTGTGTTTTTATAAAAATATAATTAAAATTTGTAACTTTCTAGAAAACATATTATTATTTGTTTGACTGTTGAGTTTTAAAAAAGTCATCGCAATTTTGATAATCTTTATCAAAGTCTCTTGATAATAATCAAGAGTATTATTTCGGGTCTGATATAAATGGCTTTTCATAATAATTATGAGTCAGAACAATTTTTTTCAATAAACAATAACTTTGACACTTATGTTATAAAACTCGGGATTCATTCTTTACGTCTTTCAAAGACTTTTATTTCGAGATTTATTTTATAAATGTCTATGCCTAATAATTATAACAATTATCAGTAAGAAAACTTTTTTTAAGTCTTCAAAGACGTGCCTATTTCGGGACTAGTTCCAAATCCTTTCTGAACCAGTTAGGGATCACTTCTGAACGAGTTCAGGGTTCAACGAACTTAATTTTTTTATTGTTTTTTTTTTGACGAAAAAGCGTGACTGGGTTAAATTCAAAATATTAGAAAAAAACTTACATTAAAAAGGGTGCATCCCTTCTCAGCCAGAGTAAGTGTTCAGTCCTGAGCTGATCCCAAGCTGGACCCGAAATAGTTCAGAAGTAATCCCGATTTTGGCCCGAAATGATTTTGACCTAGAAACTAGTCCCGAAATGCGCCTCGCTTATAATATACAGAAGTCTTAATATAAAAGTTTTTGAAGACTTAAGAAAACTTATCTCACTCATAATTATTATGAGAAGACTTTTATAATATGAGTCTCTAAATAAAAGTCCATGAAAAATAAGAAGAATGTAGAACGCAAACGACGAGCATTTCTCTTTTATACCAAAAACCATACAAGTCGAAGTGGAACTTTTATACATTTTCTAGAAACTTTGAAACTTCGACTTATAAGGTGTTTGTTTTGAAATTACGTACCTTATATAAAAAAAAACTCGTGTCACGGTGTTTATGATCGAACTCCTCGGAAACGGCTTGATCGATTTTTCTAAAATTTCGTAAGTATATTTGGTAGGTATGAGAATAGGCCGTAAATAATGTTTTTCATGCTTGGGAGGGAGTTGCCACCCATTTGAGAAGTCATATTTAATTAAAAGTTATATGTAATATTAAAATATTTTGAACGAGCGGTTAGTCTAGTAAAGCAGGGTTATAGCTAACTTTTTGTGAAGGTTGCCAACTGTTTAAAAGTAAAATTTAATTAAAAGTTATATGAAATATTAAAATATGAGAGTCAAACGGTTCGCCTCCGCTAAAGGTTCACACCTATATTTTGGAGAGTGTTGCCACCTGTTCCAAAAATCGACTTTAATTAGATTATACATAAGTTCTATGAAACACGAAAATATGGGTGTCAAACCATATTTCGGAGAGTGCTGCCACCTTTTTTAAAACTTAAAATTAATTAAATTACGTACAGGTATATTAAATAGTAAATATGGGTGTCAAACTGTTTGTCTCGGCGAGCACAAGATGCATACCTATATTTTTGATAGGGCTGCCACCTGTTACATATTTGTGACAGGAACCTAAATGCGTTTTCTGGTTAAATATGCAAAGGGTAATTAATAAGTAAATATAGGAAGGACAACGTCTGCCAGGATTTCCTAGTATTTTTCATAACATTTTTGCTATTATTTTTATGAACGCAGGTATTCCAAACGAGTATTACGAGGCACTCAACGCCGCTAAACCGCACTCCTCCAATCCACAGTGCTTATAATGAGGAAATTGGATTTGCAGTTTGCTGCAGCAAATGTGATATGCTGATTTGTTGGAAAATTTACAAGTACCATATAAGCAACTTGGTTTCAAATTAATTTTTGTTTTATTAAATGGCAAATATTTGCAAAAGCTTGAAAAAAAGACAACTCTTCATGTACTTTCTGTCCTCCCATTCATTAGAGCAACAACAACATTCATCTGTGCCTTTATATTAGTAGAATATCTGAACAGCTGGAAAAATGTAGGACACCAGCGCCAATGGTGCACCGGTTCGTTTCGGTTTAGTTCGCGTTTGTCTTGTTTTCTGTTGGCAAATGAAATGATACAACAGGAAGCATTCACCGCACAGCAGGAAATTCTACCGTTTTATTCTTCATCTATGTATGTATGTATGTATGTAGGTTTAGCGTAGTATCATCCACTTTGCGGCAAACTGCTACCATGCTGTGCCATTACTTATTTCATTATTAAAATAATCGCATACTATATACATACATAGTAGGAATGTATGTGTGTGCATCTGCAATTACGTAGGTACATATTTACACTCGTATATCATGTCTTGGATAATGGCGACGCTGCGAGTCAACCTGTCAGCGGGTTTGCAATGCCATTGTAGCGATTAAATTATGGAAGTAAAAATATGCAGGCTTCATTGTGGAATGTAATACATCTTTTAAGGATTTAAAACTTTAAGTTCTCTACAAATTATAGCAATTTAATAAATATGTTGAATTAAAAAATCCATAGGTAATTCATAGCGTAATTCTGAAGCATTCTAACTGAAACTAATAATATCCGCTTATTCTTAGACACTCGCCTGCTTTCATTGTTCTAATGACTGTTGAAATGCGGCTTGCTTAGAATGCTTTGCTTTTCCGGTGAACAAGAAAACATATATGTATATTCTAAATTCTCTGTAACAGCTTAAATATCTTTACTCTCAAATTCTTAATGATAGATAGATCGCTTAAGGCCAAGAAAATGCCACAAACAGGACGCTGTATAGAACCTGGTTGTGCGCTGGGCTTCGAACTCGCCACGTAAAAAAAGAGTCACAGCAATGAGAAGTTTTAACAAGCCTCTGATGAGACCAGCCTATTCTGATGATGGCCACTGAGAACGTTATACAGACTATGATTTGAAGTCATGCACCCGAAATGTCCGGCGCCTTAATTGAGAAAGGGATTCTGCCCGGCTGGATGCGATAAACGGAGCAAGGAATGAAGAGCATCAGACCTTGCGCTGTCTAATACAGCTGGGATGCAAAGGGGCACAAATTCGAAGTCGAACTTGTGGTCGGAGTGAGACTGTCGAGTACTGCCGTTCAATCCAGTAAACAAACGTCTCGCCGCTATCCCCATTAATGCGAGATCGTTTGTCGTTTAGATAGCGCTTTTAGGGTCTTGAGCGTACAATATAAAAATCGTGCTTGGCGATTTTAATGCCAAGGTTGGAAGAGAAGAGAAGGGAAGGGACTTTTGGTCCATCTGTTGGTAAATTCCGCGTAGTGTAGGCGGATGGACTGAGGGTGATCGACTTCACCAACTAAGAGGTGGTTTGTATCTTTTGTAGATGGCTTCGTATTCGAAATGTGCAGACGCGGGCGCGACATCGTTGGTTTTCTTATTGGAAATGATCTTTCTACAAAGGTGAAATGCTTAAATCCTTTTGTCCCGTCAGTTCATTTTAATTTACTATTTTCCTGAAGCCTTCGAGATTGAACCACTTGGTATAAATATGTGGATATCTCTTCTTCATCCACTTAGAAGATCTGGCCTCTTTGACTTATTATGATTTGTTACGAGATTTAGAAAGCATTTGTTTCTGCTGTTATAGGGATTCGCAAGTGTGGTGCAGTGTTCTGCCAAGATTTCATCTGTCAGCCGCTGAATATAAAATCGACTTGCTGAATGCCTTTCAATTCCTGACTGTCTGGAAAGATGCATCCTTTGTTGTTTTCTTCAGCTGAATTTTTATAATATTTTACATATTTACTCGATGCCCGTCCTATTTATGATGCGTAGTTTGGTAATCCAATATGGAAGACCCTTTCGAACCTCCCAGTTTAGATTACTATTCTCTTCATTTAATACACCCCTTTTCCAGTCCTCACTGAATGGAAATTTAACCTCAAAGTTGTTGCTTAAAAAACATGATTCTGAGGTATTTGTAATTCGACCAGATGTGCCTCTCTAAAGTGCCGACAATCTAAGTTACCTTTAACTTCCACTTCCTATTTCAGGAAATATTGAGAGCATCCAGGTTGAACTCAAATCTTACAAGGAATCAGAAATATGATATCTTCGAAATGAATCGTCTTGGTGTCGAAGAGACTTACATATTTACTACAAATAATAATACTTTTCGTCTATTAATACATAACTAAAGGTTTTGGTGGTCTCCAACCGAGTCAAAAAATCGGTGACAAATTTTAAGTTTTCTCACGAGACAGCTCAAGCTTATTGTTGGCAATCGATTGAAGCAAGTGATTGAACTTTAATTAGTGGGTGATATTTGAAGGAGTTTCCTAGTATTAAGTGTTTAATAAAAATCTCGCTTATGATAACTATTATTTGTCTTCAGTTGCTTCTGCTTCAATATACTCGAAGATATTTATTTTTGATATTCCTTTTTTGCCGACAGGGTGAAAAGGGTATGTATATAAGAACGATGTTCCGTCATTCCTTGTCAAGTTTGGTTTGATTCTGTTAAAACGAAAATGACACCTAAGATGGCACAACGCCTAAACCAGTTTGTCCACTCGGTCCAATATGCATCACATTCTAAGATATTAATATTTTGATAAACAGATATCCGCTGGTAGAACAAGTCGCAACTGACAGAGATAACCTTTACACAGGATAGGAACCCGAGAAGCCACTACTAGTTGCAACGAGATTTGGCGTAAATTTTGACAAAGGCTTACCGATTTGTGCAAATTGATTTCGGTTTCCGGTTTTCACATAGTCTAATAAAATTAATTATTAACAATTCCGAAATTACCTAGTCGACCGATAAATATTCGTAGTTATGATCTTAAGCAGTTTGCCGAAGGGTGACATTAAAATCACCCAGAATTTTTATCGAAAAAATCACCAAAGTTTTTGAGTACAAAAGCAATTTATCTTTCAGTAAGTGGTTTGCAAATCTATACATTTTCTTTGAGTGTGAGTGTGAAAGTATATCAAAAGATGGAATTTGAACAACAACCACCACTGCACTGAGTCGTTGGATGAAAAAAATTAATTAATCAAGGTATATACTTAGTCCTGCCATAATATACAAATTAATCTGTAATACATTTTTTAATAAAGCTAATCTCATTTGATAATGCCTGAAATAAGCGATGGTTTAAAAGTTTATTCGATATGGCCACCTTTTGCATTCACACAAGCCCTCAAACGACTCGACTATTGATCAATAGCAGCACACATAGTTTCTATGTACTGGTATTGAAGACGCTGATTGAACCAACGTTTTTTTGAGACTATCCGAATTTCTGTAGGAATGGTGTTTGCTTTGTGTGCTGGAGCAGAAACTTTCTGGAAGATCCAATACTCTCCATCGAAGCGAGAATTGCTTTACTGCTTTACCACACCTGCTAAAACTTCCTGCTGGTGCACTTTTGCTCCATTTACATTTACAGCAGCTGGATGGTGATCACGTGGAACCCTTGGAATAACATTTTTTGCGTCTTTGGAAGTTTGTCGTTTTGCTTATTAAAAACTTTTTCAACAGTGAAAATTTGCGCATCTGTACTGTACGGATACTTTTGCATGACCGTTGACCGCGTGCCACTGAACAAGCCGCTTGGATTTTTTTAGCCTAATTTGCTTCAAGCGGCGCGTTGTCAGAAGACGACCAGTTGACACTCGGTGGGCTTTCATGTGTAGATAGATCATCTCAATAAGTCTTGACAATGATCTGGTCGATATATCGATTTTCCTTGACATTATTTTCTGTTTTCTAAAGGGATTTCGCGAACGGTTTTTACGGCTGAATTGGTTCGAACGACGCGAGGACGACCACTTCTTTTTCCGTCATTAACTGTAGACGTTTTGGGAAATTATCAATAAATATCAATAGTGCGTTAAACAAACATTCTTGAAATATTAAGTTTTTTGAGCAGACACTGCATACAAATTATAATAGAAAATAACGACACTTTTTTTTTTTAGCGAATTTGTCCTGCATGCACTACATCCATTTTAAACTTTGTAACAGAATTTATGGCAAGACTAAGTATAAAAATTGGAATCATCTGGGTTTTAGTGTTAGAAATATAAAGATTTACACAATACCTAAGCAAATCCAGACTGACAAGCAAACTTTCGAAATTATGATGCCTTTGAAGAAGTGAAATTTTAATGCAAAGTTATTTATTATTAACACAAATAATTTGTATTTGGTGGAACCCCACAATTTATTGTAGTTTTCCCCAACAAAGCTAATATTTTTAGATCAACTGTGTTCTGCTTCAATAATTCAAGGCAACTTTAATACCCATTGAAAAAAATTAATTTATATTTTTATGTGACACAAGGGGCAGCTACTTTACGAAAAAAAAAAAAAAAAAAAAAAACGAACACTCATTGATGCAGCACTGCTATGCGTTGTTTTTGTTTTGTCTATTTTCTGCGTATTTTGTTTTCATTTTTTTTTTTTTTTGCTGGCAACGCAATTGAATGAAATGGAAAAATCATTCAAACGTGCTAATACGAGTACGACTACTATGTAATTTTCCCCATGAAAACCAGCCAGGTTTCGTAAACGACTTGCAACATGCGAAATGTAATAGGGAGTGCAGTGTATGTAGCTGTGTGTGTGTGTGTGTGTGTGATAGTGTGATAGTGTGAGTAGTATCAACAGAAATAGGCCATGCAGTTGTCAGCACGTACTATGCTATTTCCCCCCATATTTATTGTACTACAAAATGCATTGCGTTCGACACAGCCAAACGAAATTCAATGTGCGTTCCAGTAGCAGGCAGTTGTGATCAGAGAGACGCTAGAAGGTAGGGGAAAGGTATAGCAAGCAAGCTGACAGGAGGCCGGCAGACAGAGCAGAGCAAGCTGGAGTAGAGCGACGTATGTAGGCACAGCGTTGTTGGCAGAATTTGACTGCGGTAGAGTGCGGAGAAGACGGCGGAGTCGTGAGGGAAGATAGTAAAAATAAACAACTTTGTTGGGATAATAAAACAAACAAATATAAGTAGAAACAATGGATAATGTAATGGAAACATAAAAAAAGAAGAAAGAAAAAAAGAATTAAAAACAAGATAAAGCCATAAAAAAGAAAACAAACAAAAAAGACAAGTTTGCCTGCCCACCAGTCAGCCGGCACTCGACAGCCAGCCGTTGATTAATTTCAAAAAACAAAAAACAAAAAAGAATAAGAGAAAACGCGATCGACTGACAGCCACGCGTTTGCCGCACTGCAATTTCACATGAATCTCACCACGTTGCATGCAAATCCATTTCAATGAGCTTAATTCAGTTCTTCACGCTTTTCAATTGAATTATCAGCTCATCTTTTCGTTTTTTGATGCATCAAACTCTTGGTTTTTGTTTTTATTTCCATCATAATTCCTACTAATTTGTACATATTTTATTTTTTTCTCTCTCTTTTTTCTTCCCACAGATTTATCGCGTAATCGCTTTTGCGAGCTACCCGAGGAGATCACCACATTCTCATTTCTCGAGACACTGTTGGTCTATCACAATACCATACGTAGCATTCCCGAATCGGTGAAGCATCTGACATCGTTGACGTATTTGGATTTACGCAGCAATCAATTGGCAGCGCTGCCGCGTGAGATCTGTTTTCTGCCGTTGCAAGTGTTGCTCGTTTCCAACAACCGGTTGGCATCGTTGCCCGATGAGTTGGGGCGCATGGACCGCCTTACCGATTTGGATGCCTCGTACAATCAGCTGTCAACGCTGCCGGCGCGTATCGGCGAGCTGCGTTCGTTGCGTTCATTTTCTTTGCGCAGCAATCAGTTGATGTATTTACCGCGTGGTGAGTAATAAAAGAAGTTTAGGGGAACTCTTGGTTGCTTTTTGTTTTTGCCGAAGATTACACTAGTGAACAATTCTTTTTGTATACTGTTAAAATTCAGCGAATGTTGTGATCTCTCCCAGCCACACTGAATAGAATTGCAACTTTCTGAATTTGAAATAGAAATTCTGAATTTGAATTGTAATTTTCTGAATTTGAAGTGAAAATTCTGAATTTGAAATCGAAATTCTGAACTTCAATTGTAAGTTTCTGAATTTAAATTGGTGCTTTCTGAATTTAAAATGGAAATTCTGAATTTAAATTGTAACTTTCTGAACTGTAATTGGAAATTCTGAATTTGAGTTGTAAGTTTTTATAAATCAAAAATAACAATTATTTAATAACAGTTATAAAATAACACTTATTTGTGACTTTTATTTGAAAAGTCATAAATAACAGTTATTTATTATTTTTATTTTATAAATCTAGAATAACAATTGTTGAAGAATTTTTTATTTATAAAAGTCACTGACTTTTATTTTTTAAGTCATACTCATGAAATTCAATAACATTTTTTTTTTTAGAAAATAATATGAATAAAAAGAATTTTTCGGTCCTCCAACAACTTATTTTCTGTGAAAAAATAATAATGACTTTTATAAATATGACTTAAAAAATAAAAGTCTGCTATAACAGTTATTTTTGAATTATAAAATAAAAATAATAAAAACTGTTATTTTGAAAAATAACTGTTATTTTGATAAATAACTGTTATTTTAATAAATAACTTTTATTTTGATAAATAACTGTTATTTTTTATTTCTAAAATAAAAATCAAAAATAACTGTTGTTTATGATTTTTAAAATAAGAATAAAAAATAATAGTTATTTTAGATTTCTATAATAAAAATCAAAAATAACTGCTATTTTTTTTTTTAAATTTTTTCATAAAAATTAAAAAAAAAATTTAAAAATTTGGTTTTCGGTGAAATAAGAAATGGATTAGTATATTGCACTTGGTTATAGAACATTTATTTCATAGCGAATTTTTCAATGACAGTTTACAGAAATAACTGTTATTTTCCGTCCCTGGTTTTAGTTGACCTCATCTAGACGTGACAATAAATGAAACCACAGGGGTCATGTGTACCTACAGACATGGGGTCTGAAGTGAAAGTAGATATGGTGGCTCTACCGAACGATCGTTCTCCATTCGTAACTTACTCATCACTTTTAGGACTTGCTTCACCTCCAGAAAGCTGCAACTGCGAATGTCTGATGTTACATTGCAAAAAGGTAGTATTCTAACAGACATTCTGGAAAGAAGTTCTAAGTTGAAAAGGTGTAGAGTCTCCGATTCAAGCACCAAAGAAATCT
The DNA here is from genome assembly GCA_951828415.1 of Anomoia purmunda. NCBI lineage: Eukaryota > Metazoa > Arthropoda > Insecta > Diptera > Tephritidae > Anomoia > Anomoia purmunda. Next base: position 127,355,851 of record OX639994.1, read on the forward strand.
GTTTTGATAGTAAATTCACTCCAGACCGGAATACTTGGACTCAGGCAGATCTAACCCTTGTAACGCAAAATTTAGTCCCAGAAGAAAATTTAGGGAGACCTTTCTAAGGGAAGCCATTCTAGAAGGTCTAACCAAGAAGTGCATCAAACAAATGTTTGCTCGCCAGATGCCTTATAACAGGGGTTTTCCATTTATGATTCAGATAAGCATGAAAGAAGCAGTTTTGGAAAGTGCCACTCCATACAAAAAAGAAAGGAAAAGTGAATGTGGAAAGAAAGGCAGACTTCTCAACTCTCAGGAAGGTCTTTGTAGCTCCTTAAATTATATAATGGGCTGATGCTGATACAACAAAAAACAGCAAGAAATGTTCAGTCATTTCGGAGTGCTTCACGAAATCAAATATCCTTAACTGTTAATTTAATAATGTGGGTTGAATCATCGGGCATATGGGCTTCTTGTAAGGACTTGGAATGATTTATGTAGAAGACGTACAAAGCGAACTCTATTGGCGTTGCTTGATAGAACACATTTTACATTTTTAGGACCTCGCTTATTTTTTTTTAGAAACGAGCTGACTAAGCACAGCATAGTGGCGCTCATTCAATTCATAACAAATAATCGGCCTCGTAAGTTATTTGTTTATAGAGCAGACCATCATATCCAGACTAAAATAAGGGGGTCACTAGCCTGTCGCTGTATTTTTGAATCATTGATACATTTTCACTGGCCGAAATTGAATTCACCCGAGGTGAAATGAATTTTAAAACAAGTTATTTATTTATAAATTTATTATAAATTTAGGCGAAAACCTTTATTAGGTTGATTATGCTAGAAAAGTTAGCTATCTCAACTTTGATTAAAGTAAAAGTTCAAATATTTTCAAATAGTTTTTTTTCGCAAATTTTTATAGTATCTAGAATAATATTTCGCTTTCGTATTTTTTTTTAACACAAATATGTAAATTTTCTTCAAACATTTCCAACAGAATTGACCTGTCTAACGCTCGAGTCGTTGGATGTCAGCAATAATCGCATCGCTAGTCTACCTCTGGAGATACGCCAAATGAGTGCGTTGGTCGAGTTGAATTTGGAAAATAATCCGCTTACATCTCCGCCTGCTAGTGTAAGTGCACAATGGAATATTTAAATAAATAAATAAAATAAATAAGTATGACATTAGCCACACTTTCTACAAATACGCATTTGTTTTTTTTTACACATACTAAATACTTCTAATGACCGCTTTCCACTTCTTCTTCTTCATTGCAGCTCTGCATTCGCGGTCTCGTACATGTCTTTAAATTTCTCGAAACTCAAGCGGCCAAAGATGAGAAGGGCTCACGTGCCGGTGGCAATTATGATGGTTATACTACACTGCGACGCGCGCCACGCCACGCAGCCAATGGCAGTGTACTCGAATCGAATCGTGTGCCCCGGCATCATGGCGTTGAGTCCGGTTATGGTACATGTGATGGCATTGATAAGCGTTGGTCACACGATATGCCAAATGGTAGTTAATGCACACACACACACACACAAACACAAAAACACTCAGACAGACAGACACACTCAACTAGATACAATGGTTTTCATGTATTATCAGACATTCAACTATAACTACTAATCACACAGCTCACTTACCCACTTCCTGTATTCAACTTACAGTTAAATCTAAATTGGATTCGCCAGCTCGTAAAACTCCGACAACACCGCCCCCCTCATTGAGTTCGGAATTGATGGATGCTTCGCTAACATCGAGTTCCAGTACAATTGTTGATGAGTCAATATCGTTGACAAGTAATGGCACGAGTCCAGGTGGTGGTGGTGGTGGTGGTGGCAGTGGAGCAGCAACACCAACAACAGCGGCTGTTGTGAAGCCACTTAGCGCAGTGGAATCGCCAACAAAACGCAAAGTGGATGTTCAAGGCGCGACAGTGCAATCAGCACCTGCCACTCCGCAGCATCAATATCAGTCGACGCAGCAGCAGCAGCAGCAGCAACAACAGCATCAACATTTAAACTATGCGCATTCGAATTCGAGTAATGGCAGTAATAACGGGAGTAATGGCTCATCGCCCGACGACCAAGACGATGCCATGACGGAGCACTATCAGCACATAGCTGGCGTACAAAATGGCAGAAATGATGAGAAGTCCAATAAAAATTTGGGGAATATACAAACCTATCGGTTAGTGTACAAATATTACTTTTTTTTTTAATTTGATTACGAAAGTAGCTAAGCAAAGATTTTCTGTGATATCTCCAAATTAGATTTTTGGGGAGAAAAAAGGAATTTTCAATCGTTTTTTAATTCGCCTCAAAGCTTTAGAGGTCTAGTAGGCGTTTTTCCTTTTTAATTTTAGTTATATATTTGTTTTTTTTTTATAGTAAATATTCTACTTAATTATCCAGTTAATTTAAATTGTTTTGAAATTTGAAACCCAATTCATATCATTTGAAACATTTCGCTTGATACCAGTTTTTTTATAATTATTATTATAATTTTTTTTTTAAATGGAACATAAATAGCTTATAATCTAGATTAACATATAGGGTACATTTTAACGGGAGTTGCCACCTGTTTAAAAGTTTAAATTCACTAAAAACAATTAGTAAAATATTTGATTTACATAAGTGTATTAAACGAAAGAGGTTTAATGGAATTTCAGTTCTAATATTTTTCAAAAGAAGGTTGCCACCTATTTAAAAGTAAACTAAAAATAAATTAATTCATTAAAAGAAATTTCACATGAGTGTAAACTAAATGTTTTAAGAAAGCTTAGTTTTAAATTATTTTGGAAAAGGTTGCCACCTGCTTAAAAAGATTGTTAAAATTATTATAAGTTAAATTAATGATTGATATATGGGTCTCAAACAAAGACAGGTTGAGAAAAACTTATTTTAAAAGATATATTTTAAAGCCCGCGAAAGAAGTTAAAGCCAGATTTAGATAAGATTTGTATCAAGTTTTTTGTAAAGAGAGTTGCCACCTGTTCAAAAGTTGAAATTCAATAAAACGAATTAATAAAATATTTCATTTATGTTCCCTAAACGAAAGAGGTTTAATAAAGGTTACTTTCCGAAATATTTTGAAAAAAAGTTGCCACTTATTTAAAGGCAAACTAAAATAAATTAATACATAAAAATTTTTTTTATAATATGCAATTAAAATTCAATGTAAATTAAGAAAGCTTAATTTCAAAATATTTTTGGAAAGGGCCGCCAGCTGTTAAAAATGTACTAAAATTACAATAAACTAAATCAAATATTGAAATATGGGTTTCAAACAAAGGCAACCCGCCTTAAATCTTATTTTATAGGATATATTTTAAAAAGAGTTGCCGCCTGTGAAACATGCTAGATGAAGATTAAGATAAGATTAGAGTAAAGTTTTTTTGTAAAGAGAGCTGCAACCTGTTCAAAAGTTGAAATTAAATTAAAGATGTAAAATTTGCCACACATATTTTGAGTTATACATATATACTATGGTTGCCATAGAAGCAATATTTTTAGATAGAGTTGCCACCTTGTTGAAATTTTAAATTCAATAAAATCAATTAGTAAAATCAAAACAATTAGTAAAATGTTTGATTTATGTGTGTTGAACAAAAAAAATGTAATGAAGCTTCATGTTCGAAATGCTTGAAAAAAGGTTGCCACCTGTTTAAAGGTGCACTTTATGTAAATGAAATCTTACAATGTGAATATATTTTTAAATATTTTGAGAAAGCTTAATTTCAAATTCGTTTTGGGAAGGGTTGCCATCTGTTTAAAAAAATATTAAAATTACAATATGTTTGATTAAATATTGAAATATGGGCCTCATACAAATGTGGGTTCAAAAAACTTCTATAGGGTATACATAAGTGACAGAGAGTTGGCACTTGCCAAAAAAATTGTAGTCAATTAAACGAATAAGATAACACACATATTTCTATAGGACTACTTGAAAAATTTAGATAAGATTTGGCACACAAATTTTACGTTACATGAGTTGCATAGAACAAATTTCCTTTAAGGGAGTTGCCACTTTTTTAAAATGCTAAATTAAACTAGTGAAACATGTATTTGATTTATGGGTATCAAAAGTGGGGTTGAAACAAACTTTATTTTGAGCATAATTTTGGAGAGGGTTGCCACCTGCTTAATAAAGCAAATGAAATTAAATATAAAATTACGGCATGGGATTCAAAGGAAATAGACGTACGACAGCTTAATCATGAAAATATGGAGTTAAAGAGTGTTGCCACCTGTTTAAAAACATTAATTTAATTAAATGTCTAAGTTTACTCATAGAATATAACAGAATTGCTGTAAAACGAAAGCGTTTATATGAACAAATTTTTGAAGAGGGTTGCCACCTTTTAAATAATGTTGATTCAATTTAATTGATAAGGTTACTGAAATACTGGTGTCAAACGAAAAAGGTTTAAGGTAGCTTTATTCGAGAAATATATTTGGAGAGGGATGCCACCTAATTAAAAAAATTTAAATTCAACTAAATTTATAAGATAAATGAAACATTAGAATATTGGTTGAATTGATAAGAGGCTCAGGGAATTTCAGTCTCGAAAAAATTTCTAGTTTCAGCTTTTCAACACTTAAAGGCGATAGTTAGAATTCTTCATGCCACTATCGTTTGATTACGTAGGATTTTTTTTAACAATAAATTGGGTTGCACTAAACCCAAATGACAGACTGCGCGTACGCCAATGGCAAAAAAGTTTCAGCAACCAACCATAATCAGCAATTATGAAGTAGGGTTAGATTTTTAAATGCAAAATTAAAAACAAAAAATAAAAATCTATTAAAAGTTATTACCGTTGGGGTAATTATTATTTTTATTTCCTTTTCTGTTATATTCGAATTCATGACGTAAATAATAAAAACAAATTATTTTACTATTTTTTTTAATTAAAAATTTAATATACATTTTTTCTCCAGCGAATACAAGGAGGCACTCAAGCAGCAACGCAATTTGGAAGTGTCAAGTGTCTACAAGATAAAAAATAGCCAAAAAATGTTGTACGACATGAGCGAAGCATCGAATGCATTGAATTCCTTGGCTGCGAATATGGCACACCATGAAGATAGTAATGGCGGTGGTGAGGGTGATTGCAACGAAATGATACGAATTGTGAACGGTGCCCATACGGTGCCACAACCGAAATCGATAATGAAAAATGGTGGTGGTGGTGGAGGAGGAATTGGCGTTGGTGGCATCAATGGTGGCCTAAAAATGTTTAATGGCATGGTAAATGGTGTTAATGGTATTGGTGGCGGCGGTGGTGGTGGTGTTGGTGTTGTTGTTGGTGATGTTGGCAGCGATTATTGTGTTGTAATACCAAAGAAACCGGTACAAAAAGTGACACCGTCACGAAACACCGAATTAATGTCGTCGCTGGCGGCGTCAAAGCAAATGCAACCGGTCGCCACTACAACAACAACAATAACAACAACAACTACTGGAGAAGAAGTGGAGAAAATATTGCTATTGCAACACCAGTCGCAGCAGCAACAACAACAACAACTCGTAAATGGTGATTGCATCGGTTATGTGAAACCAAATAGTCCAATGAAAACGCTTAATGGTAATTTGGGTGGTGGTGGTGGTGTTGGTGTTGGTATATTGGCGAATAATAGTAAACTAACTTCAATTGGTGGTCTCAAATCGCCAGTGAGTGCCACCAATAAACTGGGAACGGCGAAAACGCATCGGTAAGCAAAGGAATTTGTATATCCTCATTTGGTATGAGGTACTAATTAGTTTTGATTTTTTTTTTCTCTCTCTATGTTCAGCACTGTCACCTGGAATCACGACATACCTTCGGAGAAACTTAGCTTTACAATGCGGCGCGAATTTGATCGTCAACGCGAGGAGACCGAATTAATGACTCAGCTGCGGAGTGTAAGTGTTGGTTTATTAGTTTAGATGAGGTGCTTAGATTAAAAAAAAAATAAATAAAAAAATTAAATGCTAACAAAAATTATGACCAATAGTTACGAAGTGGAAATTATAGTATGAGCATAGAAGCTAAAAAGATCGCTTTTGAGATAATTTGCACAAAACCTGCATTAAAATCAATATATCAAATAAGTCCTACTCACTGTATTAAAAAAAAATGTTATTTTAAATTACAAAGAACATGCCAAATAGTTCAAGCTTAGGATAAAGCATTGAAATGGCCGTATTTTTCAATTCAATTTATGTAGTTTAATTATATTTCAAGCTTGCTCTAATTTATTAGTTGATTCTTCAACTATTTCAGATTTTTTTATCATCAAAAATCTACCGATTTTTTTAGTTTTATTATTTTTTTTCCAATAATCGTAATCTTTTGCTTCAATTTTTTTGATCGAAAGTAAAACTCATCTAATTAGCATTATTTTATCTCTGGGAAATAAAAATGAATTTTACAAAATTTTTTTTTTTTGAGTTCAAGTCCAGCTTTTTGTTTTATGTATGTAGAATGTATTGGAAAGCATTAGACAGTTTTTCTGATATTTCGGAAATCACCACATCTCCTCAGAACGAGAAAAAAACGAATTTTATATTTGACCAAAAAAAAAATAACTTGGTATATGATTATTTTTTCTATTAAAGTTTAAAAATAATTATGAATTAAAATTTTACAGATAAAAGTAAATTTTTTCAAATATTTTAGATCGAAAAAAATGAGGGTTCTTTTAGTTTTTCTGAAGGGTTAATAAAAGTCTAAAAACAGTTATGAACTAAAATTTTACAGATAAATTTAATTTTTTTAAATTTTTTTAGGCCAAAAAATTAATATAATTATGTTTTATCAAAAAATACAACTCATAAAATAATCAATTTTAATGCAAACTAAAAAAAAAACAATTCACAAAAAAATCATTATTTCAGAGCGAAAAAATAAAACTCGAAAAACGAAAAGAACGAGTTTTATTTTTGAACAAAAAAAGTATAACTGGATACATGATTGTTTTTTCTGAGTGAATAACAAAAGTCGAAAAAGAATTGTTAATTATAATCTTTACAGATACAAAATTTCATACAAGGCATAATAAAATATACAATTACACATACTCAAAACTGTTCTCCGATATTTGCAAGCTATTGAATAGAAAATTTAAAAGTAATCCTTACTTTCGATCTTTAATTTCAGATCATTGAAACACGTCTCAAAATGACGCTACCCGAAGATATAGCATCTGCCTTGACCGATGGTGTTATTCTCTGTCACTTGGCCAATTATGTGCGGCCACGTTCGGTTGCCAGTATTCATGTGCCATCGCCTGGGATCGTAAGTCGCGTGCTTAACGACAATACAGGAATTGTTTAATACATATTAATTTTGTTTTTATTTCATTGCAGTCCAAACTGACTATGGCACGTTGTCGCAGAAATGTTGACAATTTTCTGGAAGCTTGTCGCAGAATCGGCGTAGATGAGGTGAGTGATTTAGAGAAAAATAAAATAACAATCAAAGAAAAAATTAATAATGATACTAACTTTTATTAACCTCTGTGAAATGAAGTAGTTGAATAGCTTTGGGTTATTATAGAAAAAAAACTAGGGCTAACTAGAAATAAGTTTAATGCAGGCAAATTTTGAATAACTTTCTGCTATCGGTACATATTAAAATTCGTAAAATTATTTTTTTACCGTACTAACGGTTTATGTTATGCAATTGAACCGATTAGCGCATTGTTTGAGCTCGGTTTGGCGAAATTCGGGGATACGTTAAGGAAAGGGCTCGGATTTATATTCGGTCAAGTACTGTAACTTCATTAGCAACACTCAAACATTTAGGGGAAATACAGAACAAAAAAAAACCCCTAATATTGAGATTGAAAAGTTTACAAACTCTTGGGTTACAATATCTAACTGGAACAGCCTCAACATCTCGAAGAAAGCTTGGAGAAAATAGAATCACTAGAAAAAATTCTAACCAGATATATTCCAGAAGATAATATAGGGCATTCTTCTTAAGGGAAGCCGTTCTGGAAGGTCTAATCAAGGTCTAATCATCAACTGGTTGATGCATGTATGATTTTTTATGCCGACCTGTTTCAAAAGGGCTTATAAAAACTTTCCTGGAACCCCTACTGTATGGTACATACAACAAACGCCCTTCAGGAAACACTTCTATAGGTAGCGAAAGTAGAAGGCCTTCGGTTTGTGCCTCGCCATACAAAAAAAGAACGGAACAGGGAATGAAGAAGACCTCTAGACTCTCAGGAAGCACTTTTGGATTGTCTTTCAAACCCTGAAATTATCCACTGGGATCTCACTTCACTTTGATCAGAGACTCCGTTAACAATCCCAAGCTACACATAAGACCTGTGTTTTTTGTAACACACTAGGTAGGACAATGAATTTCATGTAAAGCAAAAGAGCTGAGCTAAATCGGTAAAATGATATCCGACCTCAGATGCAGTGTTGTGAACTAAAAAAAAAACTGCGCTATATTGTTAATGATCTCTAAGAAATACATCGGAATTTTTAGTTTAACAAAAAATAAATTTTTTATTTATATAGAATTTTTAAATATAAAAAATTTACCAAAAATTTGGCAGCACAAATATTTTCCATTCTTAAATAGCACCAAAAAAAATCGTCTTTTCATGAAAAATACCAACAGGGTTGCTTTGGCAACGAAGCAAAATTTTATCTAAGTCGGAGCTTTCTTTTGTTACTCGTTCACAAAAAACAGGCATATTTCTCCAGTCTAAATCTTCAAAACTTTTCTAAATAAAATATAGGTGCCTATAAACGACTATGAGTTTTACCTACTCTTCATGTTTCTGATTTCATGTATAAAATTACGGTACTTGTTCATAGCATATTTTTATGAGCTAAATGATTAGAGCAATTTTGGAACACGAAAACTTATCGAGACTAATTTCAGAAGCTCAATATAGATAATAATTTCTTAGCAAGTTCAGGAACTAGTAAATTCCTCGGTTGACAAACAAAATTCTGCGGTTCCTTGGTTTTTTTTTGTTCTTCCGATAGGGCATACGATGATGTGTTTGGGAACGAATTTCCTTTATTCCCTTCAAAATTTGGTTGGAGACAAAAAAGAGTAACCATTTTGAGCATCTGATGCGTATCGGATTTATGGTTTTTGGGTTAATCGATATTGGTAACTCTTTAACTTAGCATTTTTCTATGAACCTGAAATTTCGAAACGTCAAAGATCCATAGATCCGAATTCTCCAAAGAGCAGCATTTTTTATTCTCGTTATTAGCTTAATATTTGTCGGTTCATGTACCGATTTTTGAGGCAGGAAATGAGTATGAGGAGAATTACTTTTTACTCTTTTCGGAAGTACATTTGATATACATTATTCTTAAATATTTAAATCATATTCATGAAAACCAAAAACTATATATAATTCCAAAGCTATTCACACTGTCTTTCACTTAATAAACTAACAACTATTTAAAATTAAAAAAAAAGAAATATTTGCACTATTTACTATAAAATCCCGCACTTTCCCTTACCAAGTCAAAAAAACCAAAAAAAAAAAAAAAAAAAAACCAAATACCCATTGATTTATTAAATTTGTCTAAACGGTCTAAATGCAAACAAAAATCTGTTATTGGTGTTGGTTGCAGGAGTTGATTTGCTCCTGTGCAGATATTGTGCCCCCCTCCGACGCCGACGGATCGAACAACAGTAACAGCAATAACAACAAAAATTCTATAAACAATAACAATACCCAACAAATCCAAAATATTATGCAAATAAATGAGAAGAGAAATGAAAATTCACAAAAGTTGCCTAATCCATCAGCTGTTTTGAAAACTGTATCGGCGCTAATTGCCTTGGATCACAATCCACATCATCAGAATATACGGAATTTGCACCAACAATATGAACTGAAGTTGAAATTGCAAAGGCAGCAGGAGAAATTGAAGCAACAACAACAACAAAATGAAGAATCACAACTGCCGCAACAAAAGCAACAACAGCAACAACAACAACAGCAACACCAACAAACACAATTCGAATATGAACAACTTCGTGATGGCGCTGGCGCCTTCGAGCACGACTATGAGCACCAACTCACTGCAACCTGCACCAAAGAACAGATGCTTGGCCTAAACAATTCCACATTTAATTTGAGTGCAAAGTGTCATTTCGATGTAACTGTGCTAACGAACGGACACCAAAGTGTTAACGCTAGTGGTAGTGGTGATGGCAGTTGTGGTGTTGAGTCGCAGAACGCGAACGATATAGATAGCGACGACATTGACGAAGGTGTCGGCGGTGAGGAGGAAGATCGAGATGAGTTGGACGCTGCCATGAATGGCGATGGACAATACAAACTAAAGCAACAACAGCAGCAGCAACAGCAACAGCAACAACAACAACAACAACAGCGTCATCATGTTACGGATTTTTTTCGTCATGCCAAATTGAAAACTTTTCAAAAGATTAAATTCAATTTACTCTCCTCCTCTGGTGGCAATTCGTGCATTAACTATGGACATGTGAACAACAATCAATGTATGCTGCAAACGATTGTGGAAACGGAAAGTGAAGTAATTGGGGGTGTTGGTGTTGGTGTTGGCGGTGGCGGTGGCGGTGGCGGTTTAGTCGGCAGCAGCGGCGGAGGGGGTGGCGCCTACCAGCTGATCAACGAGAAGCCAACATTTAACGAAGAGCTAAAACTGAAAGTGGAAAGCCGCTCTGTGGACGGAGGAAACAAGTACAAGCTAATCGATTACGCAGCATTACAGAAAAAGGAGCCGAATGTTACGTTGGAAGAGTCATCGCCGATTGTTTCGAAACGTATCGAATTTTTTGAACACTCTTCGGCAGTGAAAGTTACGCCATCGCTGAATAGCAGCAACACAACTGCCAACAATAAGGCAAAGTGCACAACCACAACAACAACAACAACAACAACAACTGTAACAAAACCCAATACCAATAGTATTTTCAGCATTTATCGCCTAGTCGAGGTGAATGATGAGAAATTAGCTGGCAGTAATAGCAACAGCGGCAGTGGCAGCAAGTTAGTGGATGTTGGCGTGGTTGGCGCTGATGTCGCAGCAGCGCGTGAGGCAGGCACTTCTTTTCTGTTGAAACACGATTCGCATGTGCTAACAATCATATTGTCGTGTGTCTTCATTGTAACCTTCTTGCTGTTGGTCTTCTTTCCCTTGCCCGGATAGGAGACGCACGCAGCAAATGGAACTGTTATACGCAACATATTGCTTTATATAAAGTTTAAGTATAGATTTAATGAAATATATAAGATAAGTATGCGCGGTGCGGTGCGTTGGCGCTGTGGTGAATATGGAATAGTTTTTAAGCCACCTTTTTTTATATATTCAACGTTGTTTCGCAATTGGCGGATCATTTTTGTAACTATAATTATAATTCTTTTCTGAGGCTAACTTAAAGAAAGTGCAGCTTAATGTTTCTGAAAATAACAATATTTTTTATATTTAACTCTAACTGCCTATATTGAGATTGATTAAGGAATTAGTTTTAGTGTTTATATTACTTGATTTTATATAAAATTTAATTTTTTTTATTTCACTTATATTTAGTGGGAATAACCATGTAAAATAAGTTTGTTTATTATTTAATCATATTTTTTTTATAATATAAACTCGCTTAGATTACTCGTAATAATAATTTATGTTTTTGTATTATAAATATTTATGTTTTAATAGTGTTAGTTATATACTAGCGCTGGGATACAATCGATAGTACGTTAGTTTTCAAAACGATAGTTTAAAACATCGATAACATCGATAGTATTATCGCCGTAAACCGTGTTAAATAATATAATTGAAAACGGAATACGCAATTGTTTGAAAATAGATAAACAATTAATAATTTCCATTGTAAATTAAAGATCATATATATTTTTGCATATAATATGAATGATTAATAGGGAACTTCCTTTAATGAAAAAAAAAAAAATAAACTCATAATTTATCAGTCCATTTGAATTAGAGAGATTTTTATATATTTTCATGTACTTGAATAGGGGCATAGTTTCTTTAAATTTGCTAAGAACTTTGATTTGGTGTAATATATGAATATTTCAAATTTTAGTTTTACTTTCAATTTTCGCAACGAGAAGATATACATCCCATCGCATAACTATAATCACACTGGTTGATTATTGCTTTTAAATTTGTTTTTAATTATTATGTTTTAATAAAAATATAGTTTATTCCGCAAACAAAACCAGTTAAAACCCAAATACAGTTTTATAGCCCGTTTAATTTGAGTGAAAAAAGAGGAAGTTTTACGTGGTTACAAATTACTGTTGATTTTCAAAATTTTTTTTTCGTTTTTTCCAATACAACAATTTGGGAAGAGCGTCAGTAAAAAAAAATTTTTATCAACGGTAAATTGTATTCACTTGAAACTTGCACCTGATTGCGCTAAAATCTAACGGCTTTAAAAATTGCACACTCAAAACTATTCTGATAATCCAAAAAGTTTGAAATATTTGAGCAAAATTTGCTGAAATTTTTTTACATTTTGCACAAAGTTGGAAACTTGTATTAAAACGGGATTTGCTATGGTGAATGATCTACGTCTTTTATTTAAAAAAGTAATAAAATCAAGTAAAGAAAAATAGATAGGCAAACGTAGTGAATATGGGGTGATTTTATAATTATGCGGTGGGTTATAAAGTGAGGTTCCGCTAGAAACCGACTTCGATAGTTTTAGAAACGTATCGATAGTTACAAGAGCTTTCCACTATCGATAGTAATATCGATTGCATACCAGCTCTACTATATACACAAAATTCAAGGCATATTAAGGGATTTTAACTATGAGTTTTACTTAGCTTTTTTCAACAACTAAAAAAAAAAAAATAACTTGAAATATTCAAATATTTTCTTAAACGAAAAACATGCTTCGCATATTGTAATTTTAGCTAGTTTTCATAAGTACTGAGTTGAGGCTCTGCATATTTTATGAATATTTGTACTTAAATTAGATTTTAGTTATACCTAATAATAATATTTTTGTATTTAAGATTATACGTTAACTAAACGTTTTTTTTAAACCAAAAGCAAGACTTGAAAATATAGTAGGTGGAAAATATTTACAAAGGGTATTGTTTGTAAATTTTTCTATTTTAAATTACGAGAACAGAATACTTCAAAAACATGTGTGAAATTCCGGTATTAATTTCTATATTTGTATATTTTAAATATTTTAATACTACACACACACATACATACATACATACGTGGCAATTCTCATTCCCCCTGTAGAATTATCGCTTAATTTTCCTTTGTATGTATATATATTTTGAAAATACATTTTCATATAAATTTAGTTCTTAAAAATTTCTCATCCCTAAAAAATGTTTGTCTTTTATATACATATATAGGTTTACGTTTTTTATTTACTTGTTAAATATTTAATGATACATTTTTTCTGAAATACCAAGTTTATAAATCGTATTAAGTTTTAAGTTTCTTTAATCACTTGTGAAATATTTTATTGAGCAGAGGCTGCTATCTTTTTGGTTTTTCTTAAATCAAGTACTTAAATCTGCATTTAAAAATGAAAATTATACCAAAATATTTTGATAGACTAAAAAAGGAAAGCTTTTTAAACTAAACGCTAAATGTAATGCAATGCTTCTAAGCGACATTTGCATATTTGCGCATTTGTGGTATGCATTACTTAAAGGACTTGATTTTAAATAAAAAAATTCGAAAATATTTCGATAAAATAGGCTATAAAATGATACGTTCAACGCGAAAATTTTGAATATAATGCGATTAGAAATTAAGGAATTTGTATTTAAAATGTATAAACTTTTGTGAATTGATTTAAAAGGTAATGATTTATTATTTAAAATGGAAAATTGGTTTATTATTTAAAATTAAATTGTATAATTTATTTATATTGCATTTTAACTATTTAATTGTTTTAGAAAAAAAACTTTAACTATTTATGAATATTACATATCACGCCTTTGCTGGAAGCGTCAGAATTCATAAAATTAAAATTAAAAAAAAAAAAACGATTTAAAGTTTTAGATTTGCGTGGTAAAAATAGAGAACGTTAAATTCAAAATTTAACCCGTTAAACCGTTAAATATACCGCTATGCATAATAAAATAAAAGCAAGCGGTATTTTTTGCCTGGTTAACTAATTTTTTTTTTGAATATGACACTTTCAGCAAATGAGAGGTATAAAAGTTTTGAAAGCCAAGAAGCAAAAACTATTTTTTTGTTTTTCAAAATGCGTAATATAATTTCTATATATTAATATATGTCAATGGACTTAAGCTTAGTTATAGGTTGCGAAAGAAAAGATTATATTTTAATTTAAAAAAATGTACAGTGTCGGAAAAAGTATTGGTACAACCCCCTTTTTTTTTGTTTTCATAATGTTTTTCATGCAAAAACATTTTCGTAATAATTTTTTGTCAAAATATGACTCTTTTTATAACAAAATAAGTTCAAATCTCACACTTTGCAAAAAATTCAGCAAATTAAAAAAAAATATGTCATATAAATTCCAAAACTTTTTAATTCGAAAGTTAAGTTACTACAAATTCCGGATAATTTTTGACAATTTATTTTTTTTTTGCTAACGCCGAAACGAAATTAATTTTTATATGGCAGAAAATTAGTCAAAAAAAAAAGATAAAAAATCAATGAAAATTTTTAGAAACTTGAAAAATGCATTTTATTTGACTGTATTAAATGAAATACAAGTTTGCATATACGAAAATTTTCTGAAAATTTTGATTAAAAAGTTTGAAATTTGGATGGTTTTTTGTTTTTTTAATTTGCTGAATTTTTGTAAATTTTGTATTAACTTGGAATTGGTGTTTGATATAGAATGATATCTGTTTTAAAAAAGCGAATGCCAAGTTTTTAGCCTGAAAAATATGGCGAATGATATAAAAAAATTTCGCTACTGTGCAAATCATTTTTTCCGGCACTGTATATATTTTGCTACAAACATCAATTGTATTATAAACAATTCAGACTGCAGTGTATACCGCATAAATTTCTATTTCAGTTATGTGAAGGCACTCTTTTTTTTTTTGTGTTTTGATTTCGAATGGCTGAAGCCGGACGGCTTACAAAACGCCAGGTTATCCCTCCTGTTTTGGTAGGTTTGGTCCAAAAAACGATCACGTTTTATTTTCGTTCATTTTGATTGTTCAATTATTTTGTCTTCTTTGTATTAGTATTCTTACGGCATGAATCCACTGCGCCGGATTATGTCCTCAGGAGCGTTTGGACTGATACGTTGTTCGGTGGAATAATGTATTTCGGCGGTAATTGTGTCATAGATTTTTTACGACTTTGGCGGATATGAGCGAGGTGGGCGGTAAAGACCACTGATTAAACCAAAAATTAGTTATTTATTAAAAGGATGCTTCAATTATTTGTAAAAACTCCGTTAATTGAGTAATCTTATCTGTGTTGAAGTTTTGGAAAATTTGTAAAAAGTTGGCATTATTTATGAAAATGTCGAAATTCTCTCTAATGCTATCGAAAAACCTACAATGGAAAGTTTGATGTACAAAATTATCTTGTTCACCACACCTGCAAAGGCTGTGGTTGCGAGCATTGACTTTGAATAAGTATGCCGCATCGTAAGTGAAACCAGTGAGGACCCTATTTAGGGTTTTTATCTGCCGAGGGGGCAAAACACATTTGTGAAACCATGACTTATTTTGGATGTTAGGCCTGACTTGCGCCAGCAGGTTTGGCATATTGTTGGAAAAATTTAAAAAATTTGTGTGATTATCTTCAAGGATTTTGTTTTTGATTTGCTTTAACGCTTCAGTGATTGTAAGTTTAGTCTCTACTGTTACCTCACTGTGTACCGCTTCCTTTGCGATCCGGTCCGCCCTTTCATTTCCCGGAATCCCAGAGTGACTGGGAGTCCAGATAATGACTAACTGTCAAAATTGCCGGTTGATATCAGCTTATGTATATCTATAATACAACTATTGTTTGATTTTGGTTGGTCAAGGAGCTGGCAGGACGTTAAGCTGTCCGTAAAGATTGCAATCTTCTCATACTTGAGTTCTATGGCAATTTGTAGGGCCTTCTTGATGGCATTGATCTCGCCTAAGGTTGAGGAGGATTTGATCGTTAATTTAAAAGCAAATTCAGTATTGTCAGAGAGATTGTATATGCCACACCCAGTGGTCTCAGTCCCTACTGAGGCATCCGTGAAGAAAATTTTGTGATTGTTGGCTTGGAAGTCAGCTACTAGAAATGTATATGTTGATCTTATACTCTCAAGGGGGATGTTCTCCTTTTTGTCATATAGTGTATTGGTGATTAATCTAAGGTTAGGGGAGTGAGTTACCATATAAACCATGCCAAGGCTGTCAAAAATATGTCGAAACTCATTGTATGTTTTACCATAACTAGAATTTGTAATAGAGAAAGAGGATAAGAGATTTTTGAAGGATTTGTCCAGAGAGATTGTATTAACCAGTTCTTTGGCTGTTAGCCATTTGGCTCTTTCCGCGGGCGGAAGCTCGTTGGCTAGATGATAAATCAAAGGTATTGGTGTTGCTGGGGTAACCCCAAGGCAACTTCGAAGAAAACTATTCTGAAATGTTTGAATTTTTTTGTTTATGGTTTTAGGACAGTTGGCCATGGATGATCTACAGTATTCTAATTTTCCTCTGACCATTGATCTATAGTAGTTTAGTGCAATTTGCGGATGTAGGCCTGCTTTTATCGAGGTAAGACACTTAAAGAGGTTAGCGTTTCTGTAGGAGTTTTTTATCGTATGTCTATAGTGCTCACCCACTGCTAGTGAAGCGCTGATATGGCGCCCCAAAAACTTTAGCGACCTCACTTGTTCCACCCGTGTGCCCTGCAACACCAGGGACAGATTGTTGTTGACTCTGTTGCATAGGTAAAGAAATTTTGTCTTTTCGACATTGAACATGAGATTAAGATTGTTACACAATGAGGAAAAGGATGAGATCTTTTGTTGCAGGTTGGCAGCCGCAGCCTCCAGCTCTCTACTGTGGGACATTATGATAAAATCATCCGCAAATTGAAAAATCATGGTGTTGGAGTCTTCAATGCTATGAAGCCCCTTGGTGTAAATATTAAAAAGACATGGGGAGAGGCAGCTGCCCTGAGGCAAGCCCTCGTTTATGTCTATAGTTTCCTTACCAAGAATTAGTTTTCTGCGAGCAAGAAAGTTGCAGATCCATTCTTTGTATGTATCCTCAATTCCTATTTCTTCCAGTATTTCCGCCAGCTTACAGATGCTAACACAGTTGTATGCATTGCTGATATCGGTTGAACACAAAATTACCTTGTGACCCTGACTTTTTAGGACTGCTGTATGGTGGAGTATGTAGTTAATACATACCGTGGCAGATCTATTTTTCCTATAGGCAAAGGAATGCTTGGGTAGAATGGAGTTCGTTTCCATAAATTCGGAAAGCCTTTCTTTGATTACCAGATTGATACATTTAATAAGGGTTGGAATGAGAGCTATGGGTCTGAAATTTGTAAAAATGTTTAAATCTTTGTCTTTTTTGGGTATAGGTACTATTTTGATTATGCGCCAGTTGTCTGGAATTTAATTGTTTAGAAAGGAATTATTAAGAGCTGTGCGAATGTTGTTGAGTGCTAGCTCGGGAAGTGCTTTAAGCATTTTATATGTAATCTTATCCACCCCACCAGCAGAATTGCCCTTTTTACGGTGAATCGCCCTAAACAGTTCATCAAAAGTAATTGCAAGTTCATTGTTAGTTTCAACATCTATGTTTAATTCCCGCTGATCCGTCTGTGGAGGGATTTGATTTTTAAGAAATTCAAGGAAACCGGCGCCATTCTCGCTAGACCACATGTGTTTATTGGACAGTTTGAAATCGCCACGTAGGGCTTTGACAAACCTCCAAGCTTCCCTCGTGGAGGGGTCTTCGTTTAAAAGATTTATCCTTTCTTGATAATTTGTTTTTTTTGCCTTCTTTACCATGTCTTTCCATTCCTCTTTTAGCTCTAAAAGTCCCTGAAAGTTTGAGGGGGATGGGGTGTCTTTACATTTTTTGTACCCAATTTTGAGGAATCTAAAAGCCTTTCTCAGACTCTCATTCCACCAAGTTTTCGGTTGCCTCCTTCCTTCCGGCACATAGCTGGCAGCTTGGATTTCGCCTTCAATCTTTTGATGTATATCGCCTATATCAGGCTCTAGGTCAATATTTTGGAGGTTATTAAGTAGTTTAGCAAGTGAGACAAACTTAGCAGCAGTAGTGGCAATGGGATTAGCCTCAATTATAATGGGAAAATGATGACTGCCGCCTATTCTGATGGGATCGGTCTTCCAGGAAAGGGGTATATTTAAATTAGTGAAGGATAAGTCAAGAACTGAGCCTTCTTCAGAGAGTAGGTCTCTTTTATATGTAAAGGAACCATCATTTAGGACGGAGAGGTTGTGTTGTTGGATTAGCCTGTGGAGATTGCTGCCCCTGCAGGATTGTACGCGATCACCCCAGTGTGTCACCCTAGCATTGAAATCTCCTAGGAGGAGTACATTTTCAAGATTTTCTAAAAAGTTCAATAATTTGTCAATCTCATTGTTAAAAGGTGTTATCGGAATGTTTGGAGGAAAATATGCAGAACAAATCACTAGATTTGGCCTTAGGTTTTTGGTACGTATAATCAGAACGTCATAGTCTGTATGAAAGGAAACTCTTTGAAATTTTATATGTTTTTTGAGGGCAATAGCAACACCCCCATAACCATCTTCTCTATTTTTTTCAATCATATTATAGTTGATAATGTTTCTGTGTTGTGGCTCGCTTGACGTGAATACTTCACTAAAACATGCCACATCCACTTCATAATGGTTCATATAAAACTCAACACTATTGATATTCGCTTTAAGTGATTGGCAGTTGTACTGTAAAACCTTCATGTGTTGATTTGGGGTTTGTCTAACGTCATTTGTTTAATTTTAGCAACGTCATCACTGATGGCATTGCTATCAAATTTTTGTTTTAATTCTGCTAACTTTTCTAGGGCATCTCCTAGCTGATCATTAATACATTTTTCTTGCAGAAATTTAAACATTTCTGACATTATTTTTTCCAATTCCGTTACTTTATTTTTTAGATATTCTGGGGTGTCCAACACAGAAAGTTGTGGTGGATTATTTTTCCTTCTCGGGGATCTATTTCTGTCTAACGATTTTTTTCCTTCATTCCTAGCTCTGCTGGCCACAGTACTATATTTAACCCTTGTCCTACGCCTATTTATCTCCTCATCCCTGTTTCTCACTTCACTTACTTCTCCACCCAGGACCGGAAATTCGGTGTCCTCTACTGCTAATGCTTCAAATTTGTTGTTTCTATCTGGATATAATGCCTTAATTACCTCCTGTCTCGACAGCTTTTTCACCGCCTTCACATAGTTTATATGGTCCTCCTTCGCCCAGACCCCGCACTTGCTCTTTTCCATGGACGTATGGTCATTATTTCCACAAAGGATACAATTTTGTTGGCAATTTTTTGAGTCGCAGTCATTGCTTCCACATAGGATGCATCTTTTTTTTGCCTTACATGAGAATTGTGTATGGCCCAGTCTCCCACAGTTGGCGCACTGCCTAAGTGGTGGAATATAGTAGTCAACTTGTAGTCTTGTACATATACTCAAATATAATCGATTTAGGGATTTCTTTACCAAGAAACCCGACTTTAACTGTTGTGGTGGGATCTATTTTTCCAATTTCCTGGTTTTTTCGCGTGAAGCGCATTACCAATTTTATTGGAATATTTGTTTTCGAATTGTTTTTTATTTCGTTTTCGGTGTATTCTACAGGGATACCTCTTATCACACCATAGGACTCAAGCGCCGTACGTGGTATGAAGGATCTCAGGCCCTTAGCCTTCACTTTTTCGTTTAATAGAAAGTTGTTTGCTGCCGCAGCATTTAGAAAAGTAATTTTATAAAGAGTTCTGCCAATGGCTAGAATGAGGTCAATGTCTTTTATTCTAAAGCATTTAATTTGTTTAAAGAGAGTAAGGCCATTTGTTATTTTTTCATTTTTTAATTCCTCACATTGGGAAGAGTCAACTAGTACAAAAAAGGGACCACTAAAATTGGCGGGATACATAACCGTGCTTTCTAGGTTATTTGTTTGAACCACATCACCCGCTTTGCGGTTGGTAACGGTTCCGCTATCTACTGTATTTGTATCTGTAACCTGCATACTCTCGCAATTTTTTTCACTTACGGTATTCGATTCGTTAACGCTATCAGACTCATCATCCACACCCATTTTTGGCGCAATTTGATCAGGCCTAACCTCACTTTTTAGATTTTTGGCGCATTTTGTTTTCATATTTTTACTTCCTAATAGGGTTACTATCCTGGCTTCACTTTCCTTCTTAAGTTTCTTGCCTTTAGCAAGAGTAACATTAGAGAGTATGTCGAAACCAACGTCCTCCACCGACGACGTCCTCGATAGCGATATCGACGACGCCATGTCGGCTTTGGCTTTCTTTGCTGCCGTTGGCGGCAGTATAAAAATTTATTTTTTCACCAAATCACAAGGTTAATACAAATTTACACTTCAACAAAAATAAGTACTCACGGTTTTAGGTTTAATTTCCAATGATGTGGCCGGTAGTTAATCCAACAATCCAGAAAAAATAGACTAAGAAGTAACGCCCCAAAAAGAAGCTTAGAAAAAGGGCTGGTTTTCTGTACACGTTTGTGTGTATCAGAAAAAAAAAAGTGTATACGCAGATTGCGTGCCAGCGACACACACACACACTGTATTCACAAACACTATATGTATATTACACTTGTTTGTAAGAAGACAGAAACGCGTCCACACTCGCTCAATGTCACCGCTGGAAAAAAAAAGTGAAGGCACTCTAAAAAATTTAAACAGTTGCCGTACTCGTATCTATTCCAAACTTACTAAATTTAATATACATTTATCTAACATTCCTTCCACCCTTTTTATGTCAACAATGTTTGTGGTTTCAAAATTACTTAACTAAAAGCTTTTTTCTTCTTCTGTACGAACTTTTGTTTCGAACTTTTAAATTTTATTTTGATTTTTCGAGTAATCTGACTTTCCAATACTTTCTGAATCTCATATTTTCAGTTTTTTACTGAAACTTGCCAACCTATATGCTCAACTTGCCATTATTTCAAAAGAATTTCATTAAAAGTACTGAATTAAATTTCTTACATTTGCATTAAAAACGTTTTAAATACCTCTAAAAATTAACTTATATACATTTTTTATATTTATTCACTTTTATAATAGCTTCAGAGTTGTGCTATTGAATTGCACTGAAAATGGAATTAAAATGAAACTTAAATTTTTTAAAATTTATGGTTCTCTTACATACCATTTTGGTGAATGAATCCGCTAATTAATTTAACCACTTGACTGATTTGTTTTTTGTTTTTATTAAATAATTTTTTGAAAAACAAACTACTTTCGCTGTACTACTATTAGTTTTTATAGTAAAATAATGAGCAAATGATATGTATTATTTAATTACAGTAACAACGAACTAATTCCTCTAGCATTACCCTAATCAATTACTCGTAAACCAATTATTACAATGCGGAATCTAATATAATTAAATGCTTTAGTTCCCGCTTACTATGCGAGAGTAGCAATAAGCGAATATTGCTAGTAGCTAGCGAACGCTTTTACAAATTATTAGTAACCTAATTACTATTTGTACGAGTATGTATCTAAATACTTACTATATAGTACATACATATATGAATTATTAAAAAAGTGAAGCATTCGTCAAGTAGAGTTTTCATTTTCTTTACAATTAGAAAGCGAAAAGCGTAAGCGAGTAGATTAAAAGCGCAAAGCAAAGTGTTGAGTAGGCAGATTTGCATTAGTTGAAGCGAGTAGTAGATTAGCGAGTGAGTTATAGCTGATTAGTTAAGAATCGGAAATGCGTAGGTATATTTGTTGATTTCTAATTGAAATTTCTGGAGATGAGATGTGTATTACTTGAAATGTAAGCAGGGACTAAAATGTGGCCAAGTTATATAGTAAACTTAAACTATGAAGAAAAAAAAGAAATATAAAGAATTTATGAAAAAAAAAACAGCCGAAATTAGTGAAGGCCAAAATATACACATACATACATATTTAATTAATGAAATAAAAGTGAAAGACAAGATTTGAAGTATTTGCAGAAATGTAGGACAAACAAAGCTTAGGCTGTCGCAAATCATAACGATTGATTGAAAATATTTTATTCACACCAAATTAAATGTTAATTAATTCTTTTAAATAGTTATTAATAATTCTAACCCAAATTGTGAATAATATAATTTTCTTCTCAACAAACTTCATGGAGAAATTGGAAAACATTTCCTTCTTCAGCTGGCTTCATAGTGGTATTTGCTAAGCAAAAATTTGTAAAGTGTTGCACAATTTTTTATTTGTTCGAGCTTTTTTTGTTAAAATTATTTTCTCTGTTTTAAAACGAGAAAAAAATATGACTTCGAAATTTTTCGAAGTTCGCAAATTATAGCTATTAACTTTTTTCGAAATTCTTTAGATTTTATTCATTAATCTGCTTTTATTTTAAATATTTAAAAATTATGATGTCATTTTAAATTTCTTATATTTTTATAAAGCAATTTCGAAAAAAGTTAATGACGACGATAACTTCTGAATTATTTCGTATTTCGAAAAATCTTCAAACTTATATCTTTTTTTTTAACGTTGTAAACACAAATTCACAAATTTTTGTTCTGATGTAAATGTTCTGCGTAATATTCGACTTCAGTACGAGAGTTTGTATCTAGACAATTTTCTTTTTTCGAACACTCTGCAGAACAACTATAGAACGCTGCTTCTTCGAGGTCGGTTAAGCTCGTGTTTTCAATGACAGCTCACGAAAAGTCCGTTATGGGCAGTACTTCCCTTATGCTTTGATTTTTTGACAATCACGTGAGTGATTTTTCTCTAATGATGTTTGTTTTTGTTAGCACCCGATAAGATGATTTTTCGATAAAATTCGAGTTTAAATAAAAAAAATTCCGTATGCTTAATTAATATTTTTATGCCTCATGAAATATTTTTACTGTGAAATTGAAAGCTTAAATAGCAAAACGGTGACTCAAAGGGGACTGGGCATTTTTTTTTTTTTTTTTAATAATATTTACAATGTGTTTCAGGCTTAGTCTTTTTTGTTTGTTTATTTTTTTTTTTATAAAACTTCAGTTCGTTGTATAACAAAAAGCATAAAAATCAAAATATCAAACTTTGTACAAAATTTAAAAAAAATCAACAAATTTTCGTAAAATTTTCAAGCGTTTAAATTATAATTTTAAGGATACTTTTGGGAATGCAGTAGGCTTGGACATAAATAATAATCTCAAAATATCGATATTTACTTCCGAGTTTCAAAGTGGTATCAAATTTGATATTTTTTTAAAGTCCTTATGAGCCCAGCTCGCGTGAGTCTTTATATTTTTCGAAATATTTCGATATCAATGGTACATCAAATTTGTAGTAAATAAAAGTAATAAAACTGCCATATTTCGTATTTTTTCTGCGTATTTTTTTTTATACCTGAAGCAAGAGTTTTTTAAAAGCTTATTGAAAAGTTTGAAAATTTGATGAAAATTTATTGATTTTTTATAAATTTTTAAGCAAAGTTAAAATTTGTTACTTTGTATTTGTATGGTATATATACATATATGTATATATATATTTTAAATTAAAAAAAATATGCCATAAAAAATATTTCGAAAATTATAAAAAATTCAAAATGTGGTCAATTGCTTCAACTTGCTTGTATGTACATTTATAAATATTGAGAGATAGGCTAAAATTTTTCTTTTCACGCAAAACAAGTTTCATTATTCGAATGGTCAAGAAAGCCTGTTTTTTCAATTTCACAGTAAAAATATTTTATGTGAATGTCGGAATATGCCCTAAAATATTTTTTTCCTTTACAATTTTTTGAACAATAATTCGTAAACAGTGCCTTAGATTGAACTGTAAAAAGGGCGAAAAAAAAATTAAGAGTAACAGGAAGAAGGAAAGAAAGAAAAAAAGAAAGAAAGAGAAAGGCTGAGTTAGAATAAAAAATAGTAGGATATTAATAATTGCGAATAACTTAATAAACTATGTATTGAAGATACAGTTTCAATTTTATAACAGTATAACGAGTTTCACTTCTTCGGGGAAAAATATTTGACAAGCAAAAAAGAAACAAAAAAATCTTACAATCAATCAATCAATCAATCGATATGATTTGACGTCAGAAAAAAATAAAATCTAAATCTATTTTCATACGAACTATTCACTATAATTAGTACCCTCTTTCTTATACTCGAAACATATACTATGTAGGGTACTAACTAAATATCTATGTATAAAACGTAAACGTATACTAATTGTGGAAACAAAAACTATACACTAACATTCCTGAAATCTAATTTGCTTCGAAAGAAAAATTTTGCTAAAAAAAACTATACCTACTAAAAATTAGTATTATTAAACAAAATAACTAATTAGATTATATAAAAAATAATTATGCAAGTATTTAGCTATTGAATTGAATTTCTTAATTGTGAGGCGAAGCAAATTCACAACACACACACACACACGTACACAAAAATGTAGGTGTTGCTGCTGAATTTCTGTGTAAGCGCCGAGTGCAATGTGATGGCGCGTGGAGAGAATAGTGAACGGAACGGGATTTATTTGCTAGAAGCTCACTTTTTCTATACCTAAGTGCATACAAAAACAATTTGCTTTTCTACACACACATACATAAATGCATATATAAATATATTTAAGTACATTAAACTACATGTATACATACATACATACATACATACATACATACATACATACATACATATATATATATATATATATAATATGAACTATTGTAACACCAACCAATTGCATTTATTGTAATAATTCGATTAATTTGAGAAGGTAACAACAACATATTTATTGTATTGATTAAATTAATGAATGAATGAATATATGAATAAATTTTGATACAAATTATATGGCAAATATTATTTTTGGGGTATGACAAAGCTGCTGGCTGGCATTGACTTATATTTGGGCAAGACAAAACCACAATTGTAAAGCCGCTCCTACCCCTATATATAAAAGTCTTAAGCGCTTCAATTACGGTGAATGCTTTTCGTCCGCTTTCTATCTCAAATCCAGCGAACTTTTCTCTGTCGTTTAATTTAGCTCAACGCAAGGCAACGCAAGGCAACGGACACAACCGATTCAAATCACAGTATAACACTGTGATTCAAATCACTCGGAATTATTTTATGAGCAGTAACTTTATACTGTTAGCGCTCGTGATAGCTGCTAACGCAAACAAAACCATTTGAATACTGAAAAATAGGAAAACAAACGAAACATAGCGTTAGCCAAGGCGAATCCATACAAGGTGGTGTTATAAATACAACTATAAAATTCCTATGTATTTTGTGTTTGTTTCTGCGTAAAGGCCCGTTCACATAGGACTTTTGCTTTGCTTTGCTTCAGAGTTTCGCTTTGACAGATAAGTTCAATACATGATGTTATATGAGTCCTGCTAAATACAAAGCGAGAAAAGTAGAGCAAAGCAAAGCGAAGCAAAATTATGGGCAACTCTCAACTTTTGTACGCTTTGGCAATCAGCTGTTATCATTTCCATTTTATTTTTATTTTGGCGTGCGTATACACACTACACACACTCGCGAATTTCACACATTAGTAGCATAACTACTACTACTTCCATCATATCAGTAAAATTCATTTTTTTATTCTATCTTTAAACAAAACAGCTGAAACTGTCAAAGCGTTCTATGTAGCTGACCTTCTACGCCTCACGCTTTATTGTTAAAGTTCGAACTGTCAAGCAAAGCGAGGAAAGTTCTATGTAAACGGCCCATAAGAGTTGTCAAAATTTAAATACATTTTGTTTTTGCTTTTACGGCTTTTGACAGCTCATACGCAAAAGCAAAAAGAAAATAGTACATGTAGGTCACGGTGTACTGAATTCTGAAGGTGACGCCTTTAGAAGTACCGCTACTTTGGTTTTGCCGGGTTTGACAATTCTCAACTTCAACTAGACAAAGCTTTTTTCACAAATTAAGAAAAAGAGACACTTTTTTTTAGTATTTTGCGAATTTATTTTTTAAATGTCTGCCTATAAATTCATACTTTTACACTTTAGAACAATTAGAACACGTTTTTCAATGAAATATTGGAAGTTGTTCAATTTTCTCTCTCCCGTATTCTTGTTTACTAAAGGCGAGATCTGTCATTTCACCGCGGGAAGGCGCAATCTTGTATTCTATCATTCTTGCATGTAGGTGAATAAAAAAATTTGTTTGTTTAATCAAAATATATAAAAATAAAATGTAACATCATCTCATTTCATTGCACCATCGGTTGAGAAATGATTCGTTGTTTTGTGTATCGTGTGTTGTTTTTGGGTTTTGCTTATGATGAGTATTTTTACAATTCGTTTAGATTGTACTCACCTGCTATTGAAATGTTTCGGGTATTGTTAGTGCTCAGGAGCAGCATGACAAACAGAGCACATACTTTTCGTACTTGCGGTAAGTGACACGTTCGGTTGGTTTTCGTTCACTGCTCACAACCTGTAAAGAAGCCGAAAGGTTTTAATGACGTGAAATTAATATCAATAATTTTTAATAAAAATAAAAAAAAAACTTCCTGATTGTAGTAAGTTATGTTATAAAAAAATTAATTGGGCGATTCACAAGGTGTCATAATGTGTCATAAATCACCATAGAGTCATAAAATTTTAGATTTCAAAAGTAGTAGTTATGTTTTTGGATTGCATTGAAACAAATAGTTAAAACTAAGCTATTCTGGTATTTTTTAAATTCAATGACTTCACGACTTATGCCACTTTATGACAAATTGTGAATCACCCAAATGCAATATAGCCGCGCATAAGTAAAATAGGTTACAAAAAATTATACTGCCCTTCGAGAACCAATAGAAAACTTAATGCATTTCTGCGTTAAGAAATATTTTCTCATAAACTCCATCTGCTTTTGGATGTGCAATATATAAGTATATATTATGAAAAGGATGTGCTAAGTTTCGTTGAGTTCGATTAAAGGTTTGCGAAGATATATAACTCATTTGCCATAAAAGCGAGGAATGTATCTTCCAAAAATTTGCTACTATAATTATACGCTCTAACATCACATGCACCAATTAAGCTTTGTAGTTACTAAAATATCACATTTCGCAGTGATACCAATAATCAATTAACAAGGCCATAAGTTCGGTTTTGAAAATTATTTTTTATTTCCTTCAAGGTACAGGGAGTCTGAAAATCATTAAAAATTCAGAATTAATTAACTTTTACTCGATATGACTACCCTTTACCTTGACTATAGCCTTCAGGCGGTCAAAAACCGAATCGTAAACTGCCCGAATGTGCCTTGTTTCATGGACAATGGCTTGCTTAAGCGTCTCGAAGCTGGTGTATTTTTTGTTTTTAACTTCGGACCTTGCTTTCCAAAATGGCCTAGAGAAAATAATCTATTGGATTTGTTTCTGGTCAATTCGAGAGCCCTTCTGTGGTCGTATTGAAGTTCGGGTAGCGGTTACTATCGCCTGGTGGCCAACCGATGACTCAAATTCTCGTATGAATAGTCGGCCAAGTAAATTCTATCATTTTGAGAGTTTACCAATTGCTCAATTTAAAGATTTTGTTCATCAGAAAACGCTATGTTCGGAATTTGACTGCTTTGGGGGTCAAGCGACGCAGCTCCTTCGCTCTCTCAAGTCTAACTTGTTGCTGCTTCGGTGTGAGATAATGGGCCCTTGCGTCGGATGCTCCCGTCAGATATTTTGAGTACTTTAACCATTTGATAGGAATTTATTTCGTTGATATCGCTTAAGGCACTTTTTCAGCTCACGTGAGGTTGCAGTCTTTTGATGACCATGCAATGCTACCAGTATTGTAGCAAGTTATAGTGCCATAAACAAAAAATTTACTTACATTAAGATGTTTGAGCTCGCAAACAATCGCTAGCTGTGATTTCCAGCTAAATATAAAGCAATCACTCTATTACGTTTGAATTTCATCGCATATCACTTTTTTTGCGTTCACTTTTAGCAAAATGCTTTCGCACGCTTGTAAATAATACTCGTACTCCGAACTATCGTTCAGCAAATTTATAGACAGCAACTGATGTCAGTGCGAGAGTACATTGCAATTTTCTATAAAAAATGAACGAAGGTGATACAGGGTTCAAGGGGCTTTAACTGGTGACTCGACAGTAGCCTCGGGGATAACATAAGGTATATGTTATCAAAATATTAAAAGAGAGAAAACAGTTTTTTTGTTTTTAATATTTTAGTATCATTTTTTTTGTAATACAAGTTTGTCTTTAGTACCAAATAGTACAAAATCAATTTCTCGGACATCGAAATGCAAATGTCAAATTCATAGTATGCGCTGTGCTACTCTATTGAAATTTTCGTTGCGCAGCGATTTTTCTGTCGGAACACAATTTTGCTTTCGACGTTGTATCGTTGGATTAAATATGTCTGAAAATGTAAAAAAAATGTATGAGGGTTTATTGCTCATTGGAGAGCATATATTATTTTTAAGCTAGTTTTGATAATTTTATGTAGGTTTAAGGGAGTGAGTACTAAAAATCAATTGCAAAGGCTGGTTTCACTGTTGGGTCAAAATTCTATTTAGTTTCAATATCAGCTAGTTGCAATACAGACTGGAAGTACTAGTCAAACACACAGTCGAATTAAACTTCAATTATCTTAATAGTCGACTTTATTTTCACTATGAAATTCACAACAGTGCTATTCCTCAACGAATGAGCGTCATAATACCAAATGAAAATTCACCACAGTCGAGGATCGAATGCAACTCATAATAAGAGTCATGGACTGCTAACTGAAAAACGGCATAATGGGTTCCTAAAGATCTACTGGACGTATTAATTAACATATTTAAACATTTAATAAATATTCTTTTTTTTAATATTAAATGATTTAAATGTGAAAGTGCTCTCAAAAAACGATCGTTTAGTAAATGTTTTAATTAATTTATAAACAGATACGCAAAAAATTGCCCATACATAATATAAGTATTCCGAAATTTGTTTTATAAAAACACAGCGTAACAAAATCGTGTAAATCCATATTTCATCTTTGTAAAAAAAACTTAAAAGAATTCAAGAAATTTTTTTTCAAAATTGTAAATTTTTTGGAAAAATTTTGAGCATGCAGTTTTGTAGCCATTAAATTTTCGTGCAACACAAAGAAAGTTTCCAGTAGCTAAAAATTTGAGTCGATTTCGGCGAAGTTTGTAATGCTTTTCAATTTCCAGCTTAAGTTTTGTGAAGAAAAAAATTCTCACAAATCTAATCTGAAAACTTACAATTCATTACAAAAAAATGCATGCTGAAAAATACCCAAAAAAAATTTACTATTTTTTATATAGATATTTAATATTTTTATGTTATAAATTTTATAATCTTTATCAAAAACATTGACAATATTCTAAGTACTAATACTATATGGATAATATTTTGAGTGCTATTTTGTTGGATAGGGTGCCGCCTAGGTCTTCCATTATCACACTTTGGTTAATATCTCTCTAAAACTTATTGAGATATCAATCTAAGTTAGAACCTCCGACCACAATCAAATGAGTATTTTATTTAAAAAAGCAAACATTTTTCTTCCTATTCATTTTCAGAATCTCATCTGCTGTGCTGCTGATGTATTGGAAGGTAAGGGAGCGGTGCAAGTGGCCATAACCGTCGGGGAACTCTTCCGCTTACATGCCAACGGTGCCACTGGCAACGGTACAGGAGCCAATGGCGTTTCGACTAAATCGCCAACAAGAGCCACACGCTCGACGACACTATCGCCATCGCCAGTTGTCTAAAGTGCAGCAAAAAAAATTAATTAAGCGGCATTAAGAAGAGGGATTCAAATTTTTAACGAAGAACAACTAAAGTGTAAATGAAGCGCAACTTTCCATGCCAGCTTGTTTTTTTTAACGAAAAAAAAAAAACGACGTCCCCCTCATACGAAGTAAAAAGTGTAGAACAGCTGAAAATTTAAAATTCTAACAGGATACGAAATTTTTAGAAAAAACGATAACGATTAATATGGGTTCCTCGACAAATGAAGTTGTGAATGTGAATTTTTATTTACATCAATTTGTTTTTGGTGTGGTCGTTGAGTGAAACGCGAAATATTTTTAAGTATGCGCTGAATTTTTATAAGCGTAACGACATACCTACACATACATGTGTATGTATGTATGTATGTATGTATGTATATTAATTATATTGTAATTTGAATTGTCGTAGAATTTGTTGAATAATTTAAGTAAGTGACAGACTGTTAAAAATATTATCTAAATTTTATTTAGTTATTTAATGTACATAGGAAAGCGGACATTTTGTTGACACTCACAAAACTTGCAAATACAAAGAAACAAAAACAAAAACAAAAACAAATAAACAAACACATACACACCGAGAAAGTACATGCATTACATTTAAACAAAAACACACACACACACACACATACAAACAAACAAACATACTTATTATTAAGTAGATGATAGAGCGATGATGGTACTCGAAGGAAATGTAAAACAAATACCAAAAAAAAAAAACACAAACACAAACACTGTTGTCACCTTTACATCGATAATGTTAGATAAATTAGTTGCACATTGTTTTCTTTTTTATCGTTTCATAATACTAAATAAGTTTACATGTCCCTGATATTTATAAAGTACATTTGCATTAAATTTTACATACACACAAACACAACACACATACATATATACTGTACAAGTTAAGCTGTGTTAAAAGATTTCACTAGTTTGCAACATAAAAGTCACTAATTTAGTTATACGAATTTATTGTGAATATTTTTTTTCTTCGAAAAAAAGAAATATAAAAAGCAAATTTTTATTTGTTAGTGTATGCTGGCGCGTAATGACGTTCGAAATGCGAAAACCAAATTTTAAATTTTTATATACTACACATACAGTAAGTAGTATTTAATGATATTGTATGAATTATTTGAAAGCAGTAAAAGTTGAAAATAGAAGCTATTTGCTTAGTTATTTGAAAAAAAAAAAAAAAAAAAAAATGTAGCGAGTTGAATTGGTTTTTCAAAAATTTTGCTCATTATCAAAGCTTGCTTTTGGATTGAAACTGATTAACTGGTAATAGCTCAAAAACAAAAAAAAAAAAATACAACGAAAAGAAAAAAATTTCGAACAAAAATTTTATATCGTACAAAAATTGCATTTTTTAACGTTTTTATTATAATCAGAAATTTAACGCAGCCTGAGTAGTTAATGAGAATGATGTGCTGCTGGAAAAGAAATTATTATTTCTTAAACTTTCAATTTGCTATATCTATATATATATTTATATAATTTATGTAAAGCTGCCACAAAACCATTTCATAATAATAATAGCAAAATGCCTTGACATTTTGTCTTTCCTTATTTAAATCAGCAATATTTTTTGAGCTCAAAAAATTTTTTTTTTATTTATATATAAAGTATTGGAAAAAGGCAACCACAGTCAAAGCGATAGAAATGTTGGTGATGTTTCGGACTTAAAATTATTATTATTTTTTTTTAATATCGATAAATCTGTATAAAAACCATGTTAGTCGAAATTTTAAACTTTCCAAACAAAATTAAAAAAATTTAACAAATTTAAAAAAAAAAATTGTCACTCCTAAATTTGGGAAATTTTCGAGTAGGCAGTTTTGTTACCCAGTCGGCAAAAAAAAAAAAAAATCTCCAAAATCAACAAAAATTTCTAGCCACTTGAAACTTACACTTTGTTATGGTAAAATTGATTTTTTTTTTAAATTTGTATACATTTTCTAGAATGATTGAAATTCGGCTTACATGTTTTTTATTGCACTATCCATATTTTCATGAAACAATAATTATATGTAAATAAATTTCTAGAAAATTTATAAAAAATCAACAAATTAAAAAAAAAATCATCAAAACTTCTAACTTTTTATTCCGAATTTTTTCAAAATAGAAGAAGAATGCTAAACATCGTCAGCAAAAACAAAAATTAACGCTGGCTACTTGAAACTTACACTTTGATATAGAAAATGTGAATGTTGAATTAATTTTTTTTTATTTGTTGAATTTGTATACATTTTCTAGAAAGTTTGAAACTTCGACTTACATGGTTTTTGTTATAGAGTTATCTACATATACTTCGATGAAAAAATAATTAAAATTAAATAACTTTCTAGTAAATTTAAAAAAAAAATCAGCATATTAAAAAAACCATCGACACTTCTAAATTTTCAATCCGAATTTTTTCAAAACTTTCGAGTATGCCGTTTTGTAAAACATGAAAAAAAATTAATTTTGTTTGGTGGAAAATGCTGCACCCGTCAGCAAAAAAGTCAAGGAGAATATCTAGCCACTTGAAATTACAAATTTAATTTTGATTTGAATTTTTTTTGCTCAATATGTTGAATTTTCATAAATTTTACAGAAAGTTTAAAACTTGAACTAATAAGATTTTTTTTTTACAGAGTTATCTATATTTTCATAAAAAAATAAGGAAGGACATAATTGTCAACACATTTGGTTATTATTTTTTAAAAACACTACTGTACATTTTTGAGTTTTTTTTTTTTTAAATTAACTAAGCAATTAGTGATTTCTGTGAATACCCCCGGAAACTTTGCATTTGCAATAAGCACAATAGTGTGAGCACAAATTTGTTCATTAGCTTAAGTTTTCACCACGAAATGAACCCACCTCCAAAAAAATCGAACAATCATGATTTCATATATCATATTTTTGCATCACATAAAACCACGTTGGGTCCACGCTGTAAGGCGTTAGGCATGAGCAAATTTTCGCTTATCTACAAATGGCAATCTGTAACATGATTTTGAAATTAATTTTTTTCGCTTTCGGATTTATATATCACTGCTGTAAATGCCAAAAACTTTGCGTATTGCCTTACAGAGTAGGACCGCTTATATCATCATCAACCATTACACCCATCGAAAACTCACATACACCCATTGTTCCACCCTACGGTTTCCACTTTAATCAACTCGATTTTTTTTTATTCACGCTTCATTTTTTTTTAGCCCATTTTTAGCGGCCGCATCTTAGCATTGCCTTCTCTCATCGTTATTGAAGAGGCAATGGCGTACTTTAAGTTACATAAGTATTTAATAAATACTTGGAAACAAAAAAAAAAATAATAATAATAAACACAATACGAAACTAAGAAATTTGAATTAAATAGCAAAGCAGATTATCTCTCATTGAGTAGTAGTATTTATGCGTAGTCTAAGTAATTGTAGCGTTTTTTGCATGCAAAACCAATTGTATTGTGAATGTTAATCAATATAGTCACGTCATTTTACTAGAAAAAAAAAATTATATAAAAACTAAAAGAACAATGTATAAGTAAACAACTGAAAATAAATGCGAATAATACATAAGTACATACATAATATACATATATATATATAAATGTATCGAATATTGCAAACGAATAAATTAAACGTTCAAAAGTGTCAAAATTTAATAAAGCGAAATGTGACAGAATACAAAATATAACTAATTTATTTTAATTCACCGTTTGGAATATAAAAAAAAAAATACTGCGTAGAAGATATTGCAGGAATCCAAAGATGTTATTCGCGTGAAGCGTTTGGAACATATCCTTCAAATTCATATATGTATGTTTGTATATTTTTTTTTAATATCTTAATCGGCACCTGCTCATGTTGTTGTTGTGGTTGTTGTAACAGCATAAAACATTCCCTATACAAATTTTGGTGAATGCTGCTCAAGTGACAGTAATTGGCCGGATATAAATCCGGGTCGTTCCGGTATCGTATAATCGACTGTTGTGGGAACGGTACCTGTTCATCTTCTTAGGGGGTTTCTATCTCACTAGAAAATAGCCAAGCGGTGCGGGCACAAGCACAGTCAGTCAGTGGGGAAAACTAGTCCATTTTCACTGTAGAATATATAAAGGGTGGTTTTTCAAGAAGTAATAAAACGCATTTAGTTTAATGTCATGTCCAAGAACTTAGCTTTATTATAAAGATAGGGATTTGCGATTATGTTTTAAAAATGATTTCGGGCAAGTGACCGCCGCGGCTGGCTCGAAAAAATTCCGGCCGAGAGGCCCAACTGTCGTCCACTTTCTGCAGTGTCAATCGTCTTGGGTTTATCTGCGTAGGTAGGCGACTTTATATAACCCCACAAAAACAAGTCCAGCGATGTTAAATCGCACGATCTTGAAGGCTACGCCACAGGCCCACGACGCGAGTGAAAGCGATCACCAAAAGCTTCCTTCAATAAATTTATTGTTTCGTTTTCTATTTGACACGTAGCGTCGCCTTGTTGGAACCAAAGGTCGTCCATATCAACATGACTGTAACATTATGGCCGACTTGATTTTTAAAGAAATATGGATCAATCATTTCCTCTACCCATGGAGTACAACAAACAGTGACTTTTTGACGATGTAACGGCGTCTCAACAAAGGCTTGTAGATTATCAACACTCCAAATGTGACAATTTTGTTTATTAACGTACCCATTGAACCAAAAGTGAGCTTCATCGCAGAACAAAATTTTCTTGTGAAAATCGCAATCGGCGGCCATCTCATTTTGGGCCCATTCACCGAACGTACAACGCGCTTGATGGTCGTTCGGCTTCAATTTTTGGAAATGGCAAACCAAACTGAGTATAAATCAATTAACAGCTGCCAAAAAGACTAACTCCGAAAAAAGTATTGCCTCATTGATAGCTACACGTCTAAATAAACATCCTTTAATATTGGTCAAGATTTTTATACTTCAGCAAATCGTCAATATGCTTCTGAAAGCTGTAAATTGAAAATGAAGTTCAAGTTCCCAAAAAAAAATACCTGGTTTGGTTGGCCATTTGCTTCTGTGGCCGTAAAATCAGCTCTTTTATCATAGCCGGGACAATGAACGCCCAAGTTTATCGAGATGAACGCATCCAAAAGTATCTTCCGCCATTTATTATCCGTCATGGTAGCATACCACTGTTCTGGCCGGATCTGGCAAGCCTCCATTATGTCACAAGGCCACATTGCAGTGGTACAATGCAAATAACACCGAGTTTGTACCTCGCGACTGCAATGCCACGCCCATTTTTCTCAATTGGTAATTATCCGCTTTGGTCAATTTTCAATACCAACCTAATTTAAGTGGAGGGCAAGCTTTGTTGGGTTATCTTAATATCTACTCGAGTTATCGGGTGTACGGACAGATGGGCATGACTAAATCGATTCCCCTTTTCATTTTAAATATTTCGGTATCTACAAATACGTCTATAGCTATCTCGATTGCTTTAGGCTATTGCCAATACCATTATATGTACAAAGTTATAATACCCTGAACTCTAGTGCGAACGGGTATAAAAATATATCTGGAGAAGAACTTTCTTAGAAATGTAGCTATCGTCGAGACCATCACAACAATATATCGATCTATTTTATATAGAACCAACAAAAGTTATCAGTCGACCCTATTATGGTTGGTGTTGTCGACGTCGTCGTCAATTTTCAGTCAACACCTTTAAAGTGGTGTTGACTAGAGTGCTGAGATGATGTGGACTGTTAATCGATAAATTTGTTAAATTTGACAGTTGTGAACTAGCTCACCTCATTTCCATTGGTGAATTTGTGCAAATTCATGTAAATAAGATAGTAAAAAACATTATGTATTGGTAAAATGAAACTTACAGCTCGAGGAAAGGTCCTTAGACAGATGTAGAATAAATTGAAAGGGACAAATAATTTCAGAGTTAAGTGTTGACCAGGACAGATGGGCTTTGTAATCGTATTTGCATCTAAACATATGCGGAGATGCTCTGTCCGATATTGAAATTGTTTAAATACCATCCCAGACTACACAATTATTTCTGAAGCACCAAACATCTTTGTCTAATCGCCGGACCGAAAGCATTTGCCTTCTTTCATTTTTCCTACCAACTTTCCTCAAAAGTAGCAGGAGTCGTTTCCTTTCAAAGTACTCACATTTATAATTTTTGAAGTTACCATCAATTTTCTTCTTGCCATTAGCAAAAACTGCGTCGACCGAAACAAATACCCAGATGCAGTCGATTTTCGACAGTGGTCGCAAGAGCTGATCGAAAAAATTTGCATTTGGTATTATGGCACAAATTCGATAAAGAATAGCGGTATTGTGAATTTCACTCATTTAGATCATCCACAATAGTATATTTATGTCAGCTGTCATTGAAATTAAGGGCAAGTGGCAAGCAAATTGAGTAAATAAAAATAAAATAAAAATATGACTACTACGGAGTTATAGTTCCACGATTCTTCAGAGGAGGAGGAATTGGCAAGAAGTAGAAAACGATTAAAGGATGCTTCAAACTCTTCAGAAAGGACTTTCACTGCGAAAGTGTAATATTTTAGATAGGGGTTTTTTATAAATTGATAGCTTATATGAATATTTTTTAAAGATTATAAAAAGCTTTCGACTATCTACGGAGGCGTTTGTTTATTCGCTGTTCACAATAGAAGAGCTGCTGCAGCATTAAACCCGAGCCAAATCTATTCCAAACATTTTAAAATTAGCAACTAAGTGGTACGATTTTGTAAGGAATAATATACTTATTTAGTTAACCTTAATCCACTTTGCTGCCGTTCTAGCAGGTGGTCCTAAAGAATTTAGCTCCAAGGAGAATTCTCCCCATTTTTATCCTGCGTGAACCTTTTTTGCAAATCTCGTTTGCAAATTGAGGATATTCTATCATCAATGAAACCAGTGATTGCTTCATACTTACGACCTTAGACCTGCCGAAAATTAACAAAAATAGTTTAATAATTGTGTTTGGTGGTCAAAAAGCAAAAAACAACTGCAAACTAAAAGATTTATATTTTCTGCAATTTTCCCACACTACGATACACTGTCGAAAGCAAAATTCTGTTCGATAGAAAATTCGATGCGCAACGGAAATTTCGACAGAGTTACACAGCTCATAATATGAATTTGACATTCGATTGGCGATTTTCGATAACTAGCGAAGATCGAAGATCGAATTCAGCTCATAGTCGTCTGAACTCGTCGACGTTGACGGCGACGTCTATACTTCATAGCCAATACCAATATGTGCCAATAGTTATCGATAATTACTGTGGGAATACCGATTTTGACAAGCCGTCGTCGTTTCGACCACGTCAACCATAATAGTACCGAATATTTGCTCATCAGAGGGCGCTTTGCGATATTTGGTGTGCATTGAATACCAGATTCGATCTAATTCTATGCCCACAAGAAGTAGTTGGTATATTCACATCATCAGCTCACTCCAACGCTCTTAAATAGCTCGCGTTGAGCTCGGTTGTGGCTGTACCTTTAATTTGATTAAATTAAATTGTTTTTCCTTTTCTTCTATTTAAATAAAACTTATCTTATATCATTCTTTTCAATACCCAGGCCCCTGAAAAAAGCAGACAACTGTAGACTGGCTTTGGTTAAGATAACTCTGCCGGTAAATAAAAAGTGTCAACAAACCGTTGCACCAGTTCCACAAATATCCGATTTTATTGTTGTTATAATATGATTTTCAAGTGATTGTCTAAATTCTTCCTTGTTATTTTTAAACTATAATTTTGTTGGTTTTATTCAATTCAGTTTGTTGCGTATCAAAGCGATTAAGTTCGAATAAAAGTTAAAATTTGAATTTAAATCATAGAAATGCCGCCAAGCGGTGACGGTAATAATTAACGGTATTATATAATTCGCTGCGCTATGGACATTATTGGCTGTCTAGTAGCGATCACTAAAGAGGGCCAGCAGGGCAGCCGGCCAAGCGGAAAGAAGAAAATGAAAAAGCAAACAGCTGGGATCAGGCCAAGAGCAAAGCCAAAGCAATGCCGCAAATAATCAAATGCACATATGTACATATGTAGATATAAATATACGAGTATTTACATATGTACATACATAGTTGAAAAAAGAAAAGAGAAAAAATTGGGCGCTGCTGGCCGTTTTCTTAAGACTGCAGGGGCGTCGTCGGCGGTATCTAAGCGCAAAAGGCGATGCAGCGTACAAGAGGGACGACAACGCAACGCAACGCAACACAACGTAATAAAAAAATACTCATAAATTAGAATTAATTAATAAAAAATTATAAATATGGTAATCATCGTCATCACCATAATTACGGATATCAGCGTTGCGCACAGTCGGTGTCGTTGCCGTTGCCGTAGCCGTTGCCGTTGCCGCTGCCGATTGATTTGGTACTACATGTGGTTATGGGGTTGGAGTTGTTGTTGTTTTTCCGCGCTCATGCCAGAAGTAAATGTACAAACATACGTACACTAACTGGGCGGACACGGCCAAACAACTTCAAATATTGAATGGCTAACGAATGAAGTGAAACGAACAAAAAAAAAATGTTTAATAATAAAAACGTTTAACGGAAATTAGGACAATTAAACTATGAATTATGATAAAATGAGAAATGCAAAAATTGTGCGAAAAATGGAATATTAAAAAATATACATATGTACATATGTATATGTAGTTACGCCGATTTCTAAAACTACAGTTACGCAAGTCAAGCCAAAGCAATGAAAAAATTAATAATAATAATAATAAATTGCAGTGACAGCAAAAATTTGTGCAAAAAAAAAAACAAGGAAAATATTTTTCTAATAAAATATGTCAAGCGAATAATTTAAAGTCTATGCGAATATTGTTGGCCACTAATTTATTGGTCAAGGCAATAAATATTATGAACAACGGTCCAGCGACACGGTGATATTGTTTCTTAGTACCAGCGGTCTTTACTATGATTTGTTTAATATATGTACTTTTATTATGCTGACACGATTTATTAATATGTATTTATACTAATCATAGATATGGCTCTAGACTTACATAAATAAAAATAATTATAATGTGATTTCATAATTTGGTACCAGGAATTCGGATTAGTTATGAAACATTCAGTTTGCTCTTAAAGTGACACAAAATTGAAGTTTATATGTTTGAAAACTTGATTTACATAAGGAATTTTTTTTTGTAATTTCTCGCATTTTGGAGACTCTTACACAACTACCTGCTAAGAGCAGTGTATAACTGCAGAACAGTAAACGTGAACTGAATAGCTGGAAAATCAAGTAAATTAGAGTTCTCTTCGGCCTTAACGAAACCTTTATACCTTACTTTTCGCATATGAAATAAAGTAAAGTATGATAAAAAATTTGTATTTTATGTTATGACTAGCTGATCCTGAGCGTTTCGTTTCACCCTTTAAATTGAGTTAATGGAATGTATTCTATATGATCATATATATTATATCTCGGGTCTAGCGCCATCTATCGACCAAATTTTTAATAAAATATCTTACTTGTGTAGCTAATATGTGCTTTGAAAACATTTACAGCGCCACCTATTGCTGCAACTTTCAAATTTCAAATTTATTTTATTTTATTTATTTGGCTAATAAATGATCTAAATTTGAATCAAATCGGACCATAAATACGGGTTTCTTGGATATCTTAAATTTATATTTACATACGACGAATACGTATTTTGTATTGGAACCAAATTTAACTGTCAATACGTTTTTTCGACTCCACCGCCATAGACGTTGTCCTACCTATTTATATTTATTAATTGTCCTTTGCACAGGTATCCAGAAAACGCATTTTGGGTTCTCTCACGTATAGTTTGTGTAGAATTTAAGTAAATTTGATTTTTCAAACAGGTGGCAACCCTCTCGAATATATATGTAGGTATGCACGAACCGTGTGAAACTCATATTTTATCTGCTTGTGTATAATTTAATTAAATGTGAAGGTGACAACCCTCCTCAGAATATACCTATAAACTAAGTCCTAGCGAAACGAACGGTTTGACATCCATATTTTATTATTTTATATAACATGTGTATAATTTTATTTGATTCGGCTTTTCAGACAGGTAGCAGCCCCTTTAAAAATTAGTTATGAACCCTACTGCTGAGACGAACCGTATGGCACACATATTTAAATAATTCATATAATTTATGTAAATTTTTACTAAATTCGGCCTTTTAAACCTGTGGCAACCCTCTCTAAAATATAGGTATGAACCTTGTCCTAGCCGAAAGGCACCGTTTGAAACACATATTTTAATATTTTATATGCTTGTGTATAATTTAATTAAACAGGACTTTTTAAAAAGTGGCAACCCTGTTCAAAACGTGCCTACATATAAACTAGGTCCTAGCAAAACGAACCGTTTGGCACACATATTTTAATATTTCATATATTTTGCGTATATTTTGATTAAAATTTACTTTTCAAACAGGTGGCAACCTTCTCCCAGTTAAACAAAGCCATGCCCAAAAACCTTTCCGGGGCAGAAATTTATAAAAAAAAAGTGAAAAGTTTCAGCTTTAAAATAGGTGGCAACCATATACAAACAAATTTCAATTTACTTATTGGTTTCATTTAATTCAAGTTTGAACAGGTGGCATCCTACACTCAAGATATTTTGAAAATGAAGCTTTCGTTTTATACCCATATCGCAAAATTTGCTTTCAGTAATTACTTTAATTAATTTAACATTTAAAAAAGGTGGCAACTCCATTCGAAAACTGCTTATGTGGGAAGTCATGCATCGAACTTTTACATCCGTATGTGGCAAATCTTATACAAATCCGTACAGTAGTCATTTAACAATATGTGATTTTACGCCACGTGTTGAACTGTAATTGAATTGAACTGAATAACGAAATGAACGCCTAGAGCGCCACCTGTTGAGAATTTTTCCCCTTTTATTTCTCCCTAAACCTTCGCGGAGTAATTACCAACAAAACCGCAGAAGAAAGTATACATTTTGGTTGAGTTGTACACCTTCATGATCATTGTAAGAGGTTTCGTATATTATCGGAATTGTAGTGTTTACAGAAAAAATCATCAATAACTAATCAATGATTTTGTAATAGGGAAATTCTCAAGCAATGAATGTAGCACAAGACAGATCAATCGCTTTCCGATGAATGCTATAAATCTTAAAGTCTCCAACCAGAACTTATTCTTGATGAATTTCTCAGTAGATAATTTATAAATAAATAGCTTTAAAAATTTTCAGGGTTTAACTGTCTAAGTATAGGAGCCTTACAACAAAACCTCATATCTGAACAATCAGTATTGTGGGAACAAAAAGTTATAATGGCCTCTTTCTATTCATAACAAAGGCCAACAAAAAAAAAGTTCCTGTTGCTGGGACGCGACATATCAAAAGTATAATGGCACTACAGTTGGCACAGGCCCGAA
The DNA here is from genome assembly GCA_951828415.1 of Anomoia purmunda. Lineage (NCBI taxonomy): Eukaryota > Metazoa > Arthropoda > Insecta > Diptera > Tephritidae > Anomoia > Anomoia purmunda. Next base: position 127,397,197 of record OX639994.1, read on the forward strand.
AACCTCATTTCTCAAATAACTGCCCTTCGACCAATCAAACGTGCAATGTTTTCTTCTAATGCAACCATTTTGCGGAACGACAGGTAACCAAATTCCAATGTTACAATATACAAAGACAAATTTTTTTCGCAAAAGGTATAAGGCCATAAATTTACGATATACGTTGTTCACTCAATCGAACTTATCTTTTCAGTGCTTCCTAAGTGTCATCCCTAAATTGACGCGTCAAGCGTCGGCGAATTGTCAAAATTTTTCACAATTTGCATGGAGCATCCCACAATAACAAGCAGCTAGCGCCGAGCAAATGGAATCTTCGATTTTGGCAGCGCGTTACGTCCTGAAGTTGAGTGCTGCAGACAGAAAAGAGAAAGAAAGCATTGAATCTTGCGAGAATGAGCAAACTTTAAAAATTTGCGAGTGCTTGTTTGGGTACAGCGAACGCTACCACTCGATGGCATTAGAAAACGAATCGCATGACGCGCTAATTTAGGGATCATAGTAATTCTCCCTCATTCATACCACATTTTTCTTTATTTTCTTTCTTTACTCTTATTCCTTTTTATTTTGAGAAGACTCAATATTGCGAGCAGTTCTAAGCGGAACTCCAAAATCGTATCTCACATTAACAGATCGCTGCCATAATCAGCGCTGTGTATCAAATACTGAGAATGCGGATTGTTTCGTTTCTCAAATCGAGCTGAATTGACTGGCTGAGATTGGGCGTGTATATTTATTTTCAATTGGATTTGTTGATTTTGAAATTTTTTCGAACTGATTATTATTTTTTTTTTTATTTGTAGAGGACCCCGCTTTGTGGGGCCCGAAGCAGTTGCCCATGTTTACCAGGGAAAATCTGGTTGTGGTTATACCACTTTCAAAAGTTTTTCTAAATAATGTTCTTTGTGAAAGAAAACTTTGTTATTATCGATACCCAATTTGAGTAGTGCCTCATCGCCTACTAATCTCACTTCTACACACTTTCTAAAATCCAACACAAATTTCAATACAATTGAAGAAAAACCAGATATCTACTGATACAAACATTAAGTAAATAAAAAAAGGTGAAGCCAAGTTTGGGTAAAACGGAACTTTAAATACCCGGCGTATGTTTTTATTTCAAATATTTCAAACTTGTGCGTAATAAAATCAGTTGTTATAATACACTTCATTTTGAAAATAGAAATAATTTTTATTCATTTAAAAATAAATAACATGAAATTACGCTTTTAGCGTACGATACCCATTTTCTAAAATTTTGATTATTACGATTTTTTTTCTAATTACTTCTTCGTATCACATTAAAGCGAATTTTCTTAACGAATTAAAAAAAATGGAATTTTTTGATTTTTTATAAATCACCGTTATATGAGTATGTTGCTCCAGTGTCTATAAATTTTGAACTGAATTGAAATGCAAAGTGTGTATTTAAATTTGGTAGCGTTCGATAAGTTAGTTTCGAAGGTATACTTATGTATTTGCTATAAATTGAGTTGCGCCACACACCGTTTTTCCAAATAAAATTTTACTCACAACCCAAGCCTGCATATAAAATTTCAGTTCGAAATTATTGATCAAGTATTTTCGGAGATATACCTATTTGCTTAACAGTGGCCGGTGCCATGCCCATTTTCAAAAAAAAGAAAATAAAATAAAAATAACCGAAGTATTTCTTTCTCCAAGCTAATGATATATGAAATATAATTTTTTTTTTATTTTTCGCAAATTACCGCTTAAAAAGAGGCGGAGGTTCTGTTCGATTCTTATAATTTTTAATTTTGTTCATTAATCTCTTAAGCATAATAATCCCTTTTTTCATCCGATTATCATTCGGTAAGACGCGAAATGTTCGTTATAAAACAGGCTGTCGACGTACAATGCAAAAATAGGGGGTTATTTTATACTTTGTTCCAAAAAATTTCGAAAAGAAAGGCGAATGCTTAAAAGTAACAAAATTTGGATTCCAAATATTTGCTGTGTTCATATAATGGGCAATTTTTACATTAGTTTGATGTATCAAACGTTTTGAAAACTTGTTATCCTGTGTTATTATAGGCGGAGAAACAATTTTTTTTTCTATCTCTGCTCTTCTTCATCTTAGGTGTAAGAATTCCAGAAGTTTCAGACGGCCCATAGTCATTCACAAATCCCCACACACACAGATATTGCGTGATGGCATGGATTAATTTTCTAGTCATAAAATTAGCGCACAGGTATCCGCGCATTGATATTAAGAATGTCGGTTCGTGCTTTTACAACTTCTGTTTGATTTTCACATGCGTGAATACAATAGGCTTGCTCTGCCGCTTTTACCACTTCACTTGCCATGGCTCCTTTACAAACCAGACTCACCAATCAGCAGCTACCTCAAATTAATCGAATTTACCCTCAGGCCCGTTAAATGATTTGTATTTTAATATTTGTATGTTGTTGTTGTTGTTGTTGCTGATATTTAACCGGCTTGTCAGTTATTATGATATTGTTTCCGTTGTTGTTGCTGTTGCTGCTGCTGTTGTGGACCGAAAACTGCTCCTACTCTTACCCTTTTTGGCATACAAATTTGGCTTATCATAGGTGCGTGTTGATAATGATTATTGTAATTATATGGCTACTGCTGAATTTTTATTAACTGTGAGATGGTGATTTCGCTGTTGATATGGGGGAATTCCTTTATTAAAAAGTGATTGGGCTTCTGAAACAAATTTGCTTTAGATACCGTTAAGATAAATTAAGCGAATATTCATTTATTTAATATTTCATAGAAAATGGGTAAAAGGTACAAATTCTTTTCAATAATACCGTGATTTCACCAACCGAATTAAAAGTTTAGTTGCTTATATACTTATTTATATATATATATATATATATATTGCCTTCCATTCGCGATTAAATGCTTTCAGAAAATCATTGATAATTTCATCACTTGGTGCAAAATTACAAGCACGCAATGAAATGATATTCGGTTCTATTATGGTTGGTGACACTAAGACTAAACGTCGACGACTAGTCAAAATCGGTACTCCCATAGTCGTCATCGATAACTATTGACACATATTGGTATTGGCTATGAAATATTGACATTGAAGTCGAATACAGTAAGATGCTGTCTCGGTCATGACAGCTTTTGCTGAGGACAAGAAGAAAAACAAGTGAGTACGTAGATATGAGACGTTTTATTTAGTAATTTAAACTCAAAAAATTGTAATTGCAAGTATTTTGAAGGGAAACGGCTCACGCTACTCCTGGAAAACACTGAAAGGAAAAATAAGAGAAGTTAAATGATTTCGCACCGGCGATTGGACAACGATCTTTGGTGTTTCAGAAATAGCCTTGTAGCCAGAAAAAACATTTAGATAACTACAGTATGGGACGAAACATGTTCCCTTTAGGTTTAATTGCAAAGCCAATCTGCCGTGGTCAACACATAACTCTGAAATTGTGATCACTGTTGATTAGCACTTTTAATTTATTCTACATATATCAGGCTACGAAGCCTCAAGAAGGTCGACCAACATTTTCCACGGATGATGTCATGGTTGCTCTGGTGAAGTCCGAAGTTGGCGAAGATCCACAATTGATACAAGAAATAATTGCTGATGAAGTGGGCTTTAATTTTATGACTGTATCGCGAGTATTAGGTAATAATATGATGGTATGATACACGATTGAATCTATTCGATGGGTTTCACAAATTTAAAATGATGCCCAAAAAGATAATCGAGTATTTTTGCAGAATTTTTCCAAAACAAATTCGAAATGGGCTATCAGCTAAGTCTTTATTGGAGACGAACGAATCTTGGTTCCGGAAAAATGTAATGATGCCAGCCAAACAATAATTGCAAAACGGTGTACCGAATACTGCTTACCAAAAGTTTTTAAAAATGTGTTGGAAAACCGGAAGAAAGAGAATTTGCGGTGATACTTTTCGCATCATAACAACGCTGCAGGCCATTTTTTTTTTAAAACAATGAGTAACTTTATTGCGAACTTTGGCATCAAGGAAATATGACCAGCACAATATTTCCCAGATCTAGCTCCCTGTGATTTTTGGTTATTTCGAAAAATTAAAAGAAATTTGAAGGGAAGACCTTTAACAGATTTTTGATGCCGTTATTGCTGAACTTGTTAGCCAGAAAGCAAGAGATGTGAGATGTGAATCTAAAGGCTTGAAAAATGCATTGAAATCAATAGCGATTATGGCTCCCAACACGAATTCAGAAAACAAAAATTCCGGAACACATTTTCTTAGAAAACATTAAAAAAAAGCAACATTCATAGGACAAAATTCAGCTGTCAAAATAGAGGAAGGAATCAACCATTGGAAAATTAAATGCTTTTTCTACCATCTGATTACCAATTTTGACTTATGAATTTGCGTAAAACTAACAATATAAAAACTGCTAAATTTTCGTAATGAAATTTTATTATTAGATGCAGCATTAGTAAAAATAGTAGTAGAAATTAGTAAAAATAGTAGTGGTACTTATTAGTAGCATTAGTAAAAATATTAATAGAAATTAGTAAAAATAGTAGTAGAAAATACTACTATTAGTAAATTAGAAAATGGTAAAAATAGCAGTAAAAATAATAGTAGAAATTTGAAGTAGCATTTGTAAAAATAGTAGTAGTACTTAGTAGTAGCATTAGTAAAATAGTACTAGGAAGGAGTAAAAATAATAAAAGTAATAGTAGTAGAAATAATTAAAAAAGTGGTAGTAATTAATATTAGCGCTCGTAAAAATAGTAGTAGAAATTAGTAAAAATAGTAGTAGTACTTAATAGTAGCATTAGTAAAAATATTAATCGAAATTAGTAAAAATAGTAGTAGAAAATACTTCTATTAGTAAATTAGAAATTGGTAAAAATAGCAGTAAAAACAATAGTAGAAATTCGAAGTAGCATTTGTAAAAATAGTAGTAGTAATTACTACTACCACAAGTAAAAATAGCAGTAGAAATTGGCAAAAATAGTAGTAGCACTTAGTAGTGGCATTTGTAAAATAGTACTAGGAAGGAGTAAAAATAATAAAAGTAATAGTAGTAGAAATAATTAAAAAAGTGGTAGTAATTAATATTAGCGCTCGTAAAAATAGTAGTAGAAATTAGTAAAAATAATACCAGAACATAGTCAAAACAATAGGAAAAATAGGAAAAATTTATAACAGTGGTATTAATTAGTAGTAGCATTATTAAAAATAGCAGTAGTAGTAATAGTAATTAGTAATAGTAGTAAAGTGGCGTAGTGTTGAATCAGTCCCGAACTATTGAAAGGTCTTCAAATGGTCCCGAAATATCGAGTCCGAAAATATTGCTGAAGGGTATGTAGGTACTCAACTTGAACTTGATAGTACATATGCAATATATTCATAGATGCGGGTACATACAAACATACACATTGATATGTCTCTACCTCAGTATGCATGTTTGGTTTTTCCTCAACATGAGTCATGTCGTTATTTCGTGACGCGATTTTGACGTGACTTTTGTGAGGCGATGTAAAAATCACTGACGCTAAAAATTTTTTACTTCAATATAATAAAAAACGAGCAGTCATTAGCAGAAACGAAACTATGTACAGATATCAATTTTCATCTTGAGGTGAGCCAGATCGCTCGGCGTTTGTTTAATATTCTAAACTCATTCGAAGGAAAATAAACGGCAAAGCGATTAAATTGCAAAGTGCGAAGTAAACTTATTTTTTCCCCCGCTAATTTTAAAAGGCTAAACTCTATCTGAGGTTTATTTATTACTTGTTATTTAAGATTTTTTTTGTACACCATAAGTTAAAGATACTTCGTTAATATTAACTAGAGAACGACAAAACATCGGCTTTGGCTTCGGCCATGTCTGGCCACTAAAGTCCGGTGTGCTTTCGGTGAGGCTTCGGCACAGAAAAAGCCAAAGTTTTGCTGAAAATTTAATTAAAAAATTTAGGTTTTATTTATGTATAACATGTTTCGCCTTTGGAATTTATCAAATTACTCAATAGCGATATGATTTGCAGAAAGAAATTATTGATTAAATAACGAAGTGGTGACTTTTTTAATGAATATCTGCTGCCAAGAAATGGTGAGAGTTTTGATTACTGGTTTAGAGGTCAAAATTTGCCGGAGTTCGGTTCAGTGCCGAATATGAATGTTTGCCTATTCTCTAGCATTAAAGTAGCCACATACAAATCTTGCTTTGCGGCAGCCAATAAATTAATTTTTAATAAATACTTGGCTATCACTTTTTTAAAGGCTTTAATAAACATTACATTTGTTTATTATTATATTTTTAACTTAATGTCGTCTTATCTATACGCATATGGCGAATACTATTTAAAGCCTTATGCTTTTAGTTTTAAAACTACCCAGAAGAAGAGAAAATTCCTTACACTAGTGATGTTCAAATATTTAAAGTAATATTTAAAAGATGCGTTTAAGACTGCGGAGTTTCGCGGTTTCTTTGAAAGTGAAGTGCCAGAAAACGAAAGGCATACTGCAAAAGCTTTGCATACATTTGTATTTATGTGGCACACTGGTGTTTTACATAATTATTTAACTAATTTTCGATTGGAGCGAAAGTGCTGTCGCGCAGTGCAACTAACAATAGCATTTTATATGCAGACTAATGCGCTCAAATGTTTGTTACTTAAATCTTTTGTTATCTCTTCGAGATCGCTATGTAAGTTTGTTGTTGCTGCTATTTATGCAAAGCTTATTTAGTTACAAATAAAAATATTCAATTTATGTTATTAAACCTTTAATAAATTTCAAGTCATAATTTATAATTTGTTTCGCATACACAAATCATAATTTGAATTTCACACAAGCATATTAACAGTTAAATACAAAAAAAAAAATACAAAAACAAAAAAAAACAAACAGCAGCAGCAGCTGTATGAAAGCAAACAATGGTAATTAAGGTAACGAAAAGATTGAAGATTGGGAATAGGCAGACGCAACATAGCGACATTGATATATTTAAACAAATTAATTTATGCATGTGTAGGTGTGTGTGTGTGTGTGTGTGTGTGTGTGTGTGCGCGCGTGTTTTATTAGCTGAGTAAGTAAATAAATGCTTTGGTTTTTGTAACGGCCGCCAGATTTTACCTAACAGCTATGCTACTTTTAGCGAAGACAGATGGTAGGAAATCCCATTTGTGTTAATCAACTGTAATTAAATGCATTAAACTTCTTTGTAAACCATTTTACGCATATTTGTAAAGACTTAAATTTATATAAAATGTATTTGTTGCCTGCAGGAAAATTCATTGGTTTCGAACAAGGGTAGTGCTAGTAAATACGCGAGTGTCACTAGTCAACTTCTCGCTACAATTTGATTAACGAATTTTATATTGTAATTGCATTTTGGTTAACTGAGTTATTATTTTGTTTTAATAGTATTCTAGCAAAATGGCCGTTTTAAAGACTTTGTAAGAAAAAAGTGATCTGCAAGAAGGTACTAATTAAACATTTCATTTAAAAGAACTTTAAACTTTTATTTAGGTGAAGAGAAATCGAAAGCTAAATACTTTGTGTTCAAACTAAATTGTATCAAAGCTCTTAGTACATCGGTATGAGAGAAATATGTAAATAGTCGAGACTCGCTCTAAGACTAAAATAGTGCATTATAACTCCAAAAAAAAAGCAGAAAAATTTCTTCTATTCAGGGACCGTAGCGGCTATAATTAACAAACAAAAAAAATATTATTTAACCGTTATTTTGGAATTTGCATTTTTTTGATAAAAATGAGTTATTGTTAATGACCTTCAATATTTCAATTTTACATGTATTAACTTATTGCGCTTAAGGCCAAATTTAAATAAAACCGAATTCGACAAGGCGTAGTCCAAAGTTCCTGCAGATAACTTCAGATAAAAGTTGAAATATCGACATATTAGATAATACACAGGATAAAATAAAACTGATTTTTTGAAATAAAATAATAGTTATTCTTGAATTTTTATTTCTCCGATCAAGTTTGATGGTTATTTTTAAACTTTTACTTTTTTCGAACAAAAATAATAGTTTTTCTTAAATCTGTATGTCTCCGTTCATGATCATTGATCGATATTGCTTGATTTTTATTTTTTTATCACAAATAATCGCTATTCTTGGATTTAAAATTTGTCGATCATATTTGATCGAATGTCATTAGAAAGATTTCAATGCAAAAATAACGATTATTTTTTTTATAGAAAAAATAAAAATAACCAATATAATGATCAAATTTGATCGAAGAAATATAAATCCATTTTTTGGCAAAATCCCAAAATATCGTTTATGCAATGATTTTGAACGAATAATAAAATTTCGTATAGCATTTGACATAAGTATTATATCGAAATATTCGAGTTTTGTTTTGAACGAATTTTTGCCAATGATTTTTTGATCCGAAAAGATCAAAATAATGATACTTTTTAAGACCCTGATTCCATTTTATAAATATCTTAAATTGATGAGTAAACCTCTCGCGTTATACAAAGGGATCGCAGCAACGAAAGTAAATGATCTGGCAGCATAACAAGCAAACGTTGTTTGAACTACATATTTTAAGTATTTGTTATAAACAGGGCTGCTAGCCGCTCCATAAGTCCATATGGTTCCACTTGGAGGTTCGGGCCATTTAGAAAAAATTTGTACCGGTACAAGAACTAGTTCGAGGGTATACATATTTGACCCGTGATTTGGTTCAGCTGAAATAAAACAAAAATATGATGTACTCTTTAGATATGTATCTAGAAATACAAGCCTTTGTTAATTAATTACACAAAAACTGGTGCCATACTTTTGTCTATTTTTCTTTAATTTGTTTAGAAGTGTTGCATTTTTAGGTAAATTTGTGCCTTAGTGGATTTTGATTGTGAACCGAACTGAACCATTTTTTGGAGTTATTATACCTTTCATGAGAATGAAATGGTATATTAAGTTTGGTCCGATGTTTGTAAGTGCCAGAAGGAGAAGAGATAGACCCATCAAAAAGTATACCTAAATGATCAGGACGATGAGCTGAGTCGATTTAGCCATGCCCGTCTGTCTGTCCGTCTGTCCGTCTGTCCGTCTGTCCGTCTGTTTGAACGCAAACTAGTCCCTCAATTTTAGAGCTATTTTGATGAAATTTGGTGAGCAGGTGTCGTTGTACAAATGATTAAACATTTGTCGGAATCGGCCAGATCGGGTGACTATAACATATGTATAATACAACCGATTATTCAGATATTGAATTTTGCGCCATAACTCCTCCATTTAAGCAGCTAAAGGCTTGAAATTTTGCAGAAATATCAGCCATTATTAGCTACGTATCAGTATTGAAAATCATGAAGATCGGAGAAATATAACATATAGCTCCCATACAACCGATTGTTCAGATATTGCATTTTGCACCATAACTCCTCCATTTAAACAGCTAAAGGCTTGAAATTTTGCATAAATATCAGCCATTATTAGCTACGTATCAGTATTGAAAATCATGAAGATCGGAGAAATATAACATATAGCTCCCATACAACCGATTGTTCAGATATTGCATTTTGCACCATAACTCCTCCATTTAAACAGCTAAAGGCTTGAAATTTTGCACAAACATCAACCATTATTAGCTATATATTAGTATTCGTCAAGATCGGAGTTCACAGTGTAAATCGGCAAGATAAATTCAGGACAAATATTTATTGCGAAAAGTAATAAGCTCAGCGCAATATCACATGAATCATAGCGTTAAACGTTTGGGAACTATTTACGGATCTGATAACTGTTTTCAAAGACCGACATATGTAGGTCTTACATATTAATACTTAATTATTTGTATTTTTTAAATGTTGAATATCAAGCGTCGATACGATATTAAACATATTCATTCCCTTCTTAAAACATAGTTCTTTTTAATTAGATAAGGAAAAGCATTAAATAATTTATAACAATGCCTTTACTAGAATTATTTTTATTGATTTGAAGGAAATTTTCGCTTTTAACTATAGGTAATACGAAATTGTAATACAATAACACGTTTTTTACTATTCTTCCATTCATGAAAGGTATGAAGCCTTCGGCATAGCCGAAGACAGCGCTGTTTTTACTTGTTTTTAGTTCTGGTTGTTCCGTTTGATGCCTGAAAAACAGAGTTTTAACTCAAAAATCGCTTCGGCTCAAAACCGAGTTGCAGAATTGGATATAACAGTCGTGATGTGACACTTGGTTTATTCCAGGTTAAAACATAGCATTAAGTTTGTGTTTCATGTGAATTGGCGCTTCGATAACTTTGGTTGCTAGCAACAATTCAAGGTGTGAAGTAAGTACCAGGCTTTAGATTGAAATAAAGTTAGCGGCTTATTAGTGTCACCACCAAATCTAATTAAAAGTTGCAACATAAGTGAATTTTATATGGCATTTTCCTAACAATAGCGGTTTTTCTTCTCATTGACTTTTTGGATAATTTCATAGGGAAAGTTTTTGTTTGGAAGGCCATACAAATTGGCGAAGACCACACATTTTTTCTTTAGCAATGCTATGGGAGAAGAAAAGTTGAGGTGGAAGTTAAAGCTGATATTTCAGAGACTATCTTACCTCTTTGAGAGACTTTTTTCTAGACTCGATTGGGGATCGACCACGTGCACCTGACAAATGTACTACTACCACTGTATCAGTGTTGCGGTTTTCACTTCGATAGAAGTGTTTCACTTCTTTTCCGAGCCTCACACTTCGACAATTCCTCTTTGGCCTTAACACTTCCATAAAAAGCTGGTTTAGGTTGCGTGTAAATTGGGTTTCTATTGGCCTATACTAATTTTCCACTTACTCACATAAGATACTGTTGTCCTGAATGACCTCGGGACACAGTTTTGTGATCCAACTAAATTGCCGCTCATATAAACTTTGCTATTAAGTAAGATTTTAGCTTTGATACCATAGCTGGTTTTTATACAATAATTCGAATTGGATACGCTCTACTTCGTCAGTGTAGCTTAATTTTTTTCATATACTTGCTGCAGATTTTTAAAACTAAGAAGAAAGTTTTGATGAATTTCTAGAGGTCTTCTCAGGTTTAAGTCTACAAAGCTTATTAGATTGAAGTTTCATCGAACAAGTAATATGGATTTTCTGAAAATCTCGACTATAGAGCCATCTAAGGGATTTTTAAACATATTATTCATATTACTTTTTGTTTTCAAATAAAGCGGTGTTTTTAATTGAATCTAAATCAGACAATAAAAAAATTTCTAATCGCAACTGCTGCAACTTTTTCTAGCATCATCAATATCCATACCATTAAAAAGTATTTTCTCAATAAATCGATTACAGCGCCATCTTGCGGATCCAGCTCTTATAAAATTCGGATATTACCAATATATTGTTAGCAGATGATAAATTGATACAAACTAGTAATCCAAGCGATAAGTGCTCATTTAAATAATACTTTTTTATTTAATTATAATGGGGTTTTTGCATTGATCATATTGTAGTGTCTTATTGCTCTAAAGAATAAAGTAATTTTTTTACGATATTTCATTGTGTTTTTGGGAATATACATATATATATCGCCTTACCATTATACATTTCTTATTGCATTGAAATCGAATTATTAATGGCAATTTTCTTAATAGCTCGCCTTTAGCACCTCCTAGCGGCTCAATGTTTCATAATAACATTTTTTATCGCACCAGCAGCATGCCTTTCCAATATCATCGAAATCTGATCATAAATACGGATGTTTTCAATAATTCGACACTAGCGCCCCCTACCGCATGTATTTTATATAAAAACATTTCTCACCGCACTCCCATTATACAATTCGAATATTATCAAAATTTAATGATAAATACAAATTTTCTGAATATCTCGACTCCAGCGCCACCTAGCGGATTCAAATGTAGCCGAGGACATTTGGTTAAAGTCCATTAATTAATTTATAAATAATGGCTTTACATTCGTAATTTAAGACTCTATTTTATATATATATATATAAGTATAAAGTTATTGGTATTCGAAATACTGCGAAAATTTCAATAATTTACATATGCGGTGCAATTCTTCTGCTCAATTAATTTCCAACGCACCCTCGTATACACCACCTATAAAAGTATTAACCAAATTACCGTTAAACACTTTGAACAAAATTAGTAAGAAAATACCAATAACTAATCATAAATACCCAAATTAATAATTATCCAATGAATGTGCTTACAGAAAAGATCTCTCCCAAATTAGTTATGAAGTGATTTTAATGTAAGCTAATAAATAATTATTCACTGACGATCGGACGAAGGGGCCTAAATACCACTACTCTCTATCGCATTAACAGTCGCAGTCGCAGTCGCAGTCGCAGTGGCAGTCACCTCCAATTAATCAGGAAAATTGAAATAAATCAAAAACGCAAAGTGACTCAGCATAGCGAATTTGCTTTGGCTACGACCGTAACGGCTGCATTGTTGCAGCTACCGAAGCAGAGTAGAGTTAGAGAAGTTCACAGCAGTTGGTTTATTACCGAAATTGAAGAGGTAAATGGGAAAAAATTGAATTAAGAACAAATTAAATATGTAAATGAAGCGAAGTTGCTCAAATGTTTAGTGGTGTCTATTTAATGCGCGCGTATGTGTGTGTGGGTAATTAAATGAAATATACCGCAATTTATTATTCATTTTCAGTTAAATGGGTGTGAGAATATTTAAACAAAAAAAAAAGGTTTTTATTCCTTTATGTGTGCGTCTTTGGTGTTTTGGATAAGTATTTCTGAGAAGATTGGAGGCGTTCCGTTCATTTATTAGCAGTCCTTGTGCTAACTCATTAGAAGCATTAAAATTTTTTGAAGTGGTAGATATGTTTGTTGTTAATTATGACTTATGCAAATTTTTCTTGATATTTTATAAAGTTTTGTTTCATAAACATCTTTCGTTGATTCACAAGGTGGCCTAATGTGACATAAGTCATAGAATCATAAAAATGCAAAATTGCCTCATTTTAATCACTTTTCTTATGCAATTCAAAAACAAAACTTTTGCAGTTAAAAATTGTACGTTTTTATGATTTATGATTACTTGTGGATAACCAAATTGATTTTCGCATTTCATATTTTATAATGAAGTTCAACTGAATTTTAATAGAAGTACATACTATTTACCATTGACAGTAACGATCATAGTTTTATTTTTCGGCAATACGAGAAAAAGTTGTCTATAAGCTGCGATGTCTGAATTTGGTATCCCTGTTAAACTATCCCGGCTATGTAAAGTCACGCTGAGCAACAGAATTGGGAAGAATCTGTCGGAGTTGTTTGATACCAAACGAGGCTTAATAGAGGGTGAATTCCTGCTCTAGTTTACCGAAAATTATAGAACAGCGAAAAAAGTGGATTGATTTATGAGTATGAAATTTTTATTTACTCTTAGTATTTCCAAGATAGAAATAACAAAGCTCCTGTATACGAAAGACAATTACGGATCCACTCCTTCCAATCATTGCCCCTGCAGCGCGAGTTGAATTGAATGAGCTTAGCCGTTTTACTCATTCGAAGCATGAAACCTTTTAAAGTAAGCGTGCAGTTATTTATTTAAATTAAAATTTTATATCTCTGACAAATCTAGCTTCGGGGTGTAAATTGAGATATAGAAAGTAGCCGCAGAGAAAGCATTTAGAAATAAAACTTCTGTGCCGACTCTACAAAGAGATAAAGTTAAATAGTTAAGTAGTAAGTAGCATTAGTAAAAATAGTAGTAGAAATTAGTAAAAAATAGTAGTAGAAATTAGTAAAATTTAGTAGTAGATATTAGTAAAAAATAGTAGTAGTATTAGAAGCAGCATATGTAAAATAGTAGTAGAAATTAGTAAAAATAGTAGTTGAAGTTAATAAAAGCAATAGTAGTAATTAGTAGCATCATTAGTAAAAATTTGTAAAATTTAGAAATTAGTAAAAAAATAGTAGTAGAAATTAGTAAAATTTAGTAGTAAAAAATTAGTAAAAAATAGTAGTAGAAATTAGTAAAAAATAGTAGTAGTATTCGAAGCAACATAAGTAAAATAGTAGTAGAAATTAGTAAAAATAGTAGTTGAAGTTAATAAAAGCAATAGTAGTAATTAGTAGTATCATTAGTAAAAATAGTAGTAAAAATTTGTAAAATTCAGAAATTAGTAAAAAATAGTAGTAGAAATTAGTAAAATTTAGTAGTAGAAATTAGTAAAAAATAGTAGTAGTATTCGAAGCAGCATAAGTAAAATAGTAGTAGAAATTAGTAAAAATAGTAGTTGAAGTTAATAAAAGCAATAGTAGTAATTAGTAGTATCATTAGTAAAAATGGTAGTACAAATTTGTAAAAATAATACTAAAAATTAATAAAAATAATTGTAGGAAATAGTAGTTGCATTAGTAGAATTGGTAGTAAATTAGTTACAAATAATAGTAGTAACTAGAACTAGTACAAGTAAAAACAGTTGTAGAGATTAATAAAAACAGTAGTAGATTGTAGTCAAAATAGTGGTAGGAGTTAGTAAAAATAGAAGTAGTAATTAGTAGCATTAGTAAAAATAGTAATATAAATTATTAAATTGTATTTTGTAGCAACTAGTATTAGCATAAGTTAAAATAGTAGTAGCAGTAGTAGTAGTAGTAGTAGTAGTAATTATTAGTAGTGTCAGTTAGCAGTAATAGTAAAATTTGTAGGAGTAGTAGTAGTACAAGCAATTAGGACTTTCAGTGGGAGTAACTAGTAGAAGTAGTAGAAGTAGCTAGCAGTAGTTGTAGTGGTGAATCAGTCCCGAACCACTGATTGATACGTCACTACCTCAGTATGCTTGTTTGTTTTTTTTCATACAAACGTCATGTCGCGACTTCTTGACGCAATTCTGATGCGACTTGCGTGATGCGATGTAAAAAAGCTCTGCCGTTATAGAAGTTTAACTACAAAAAGCAAAAAAAAGTAATGAATAGAAAGCCATAGTAATGCCCGTTTCTAAATTTATCAAAATCATTGATATATCACGGAATAAGTGAGTAGAAAAATAAAATATGATAGTAAGAATGGCTCATATATGAAATAATCCAAATAAGTGACATTTCTAGTTACTATGTGTCTCGCTTTTGAGATAAAATCCCAAAATTCTGGGCACGTCGCTGGTGGTCTCAGTGACCTCTGTTGTCATAGATCTGAGAAGCTCATTTGGTTAAAGTAACCAGATTAAAAATCATATCATCATATCGGCATTTAATATTCTTGGGAACGCTCCTTTGTAGGAGTAATATGGCCCCATTTGAGCTAATTTATTACGATCTAACGCGACTAGTTTTTCTCACACCACCTATTGCTCGATAATACCTCGACGTGAGTTGGGTATAATGTCTGAACAGTTATCTATTATCTACTATTGTATGATTGCGAATTTATTCTTAATAATTGCTAGTACAAATAAAAATAAAACTAATTATTCAACTCAAGAACTGATCACTTCATTAGTCTTCAATTCTAAGAATTTTTCCTGTATATTTAATAGCGCTTTTTCCCAAAGTCTTTCACTCTGATCACCGCTCGCTATTCACCACTCGTAATTCCGCAATAGTTTTCCGCTTTTTACAGTTTCCCACACCAATCAGCCGCCAAACATAATGAACACGCTACTATTGCGTGTTAATCAGTGCCTGCTCACAATCCTTTTTTCGTTTTAATTGCAACAATTTCATAAAATTGCATTCAATTGGCAGTCAGCGCCGTCCGACGCGACGCCGTGCGATGCCAACAGAAGGCAGCAATAAATGTAATAAATGCGAGCGGCAATAATTTTAGCAACAACAATAAACCAATGCAACCTATGCATATGCACATATGTATGCAGGTATGTGTGTGTATGTTGGTGTTGCACTAAATGCACTCACCTACGACGAATACGAATGAGTTGACACCCCGCTGTGTATTAAATTAACAAAGACACCATGCGGCGTCAAGTGGCACTTGCGTTCATATCACGACCAACAATGGCAAGGATCGCGACAGTGTACAACTGTTTCATTGAAAATAACAACAACAGCAACAACAACAACAACAACAACAACAACAACAATATGTAGTAATAGCATTAATGTAGCGCATAATAAAATAAATCTGAAATGAGCCTTCTTCGAGTAGCATACGAAAATTTTTCGGGTACACATGAAAGGTCCGCCGCCAACCCTCCGTCGTAAACCCCAAAGTAGTTTTTCTATTCAATCGCCGCTGCTGTTGGTTGCCACTTTAGTTGGTTTATAGCTAGTACACAAACACACACACATAAATGCATTGTGGGGCAATGTGGTTGGCTTTGCGTCCGTGGTGCGCGTATTTAAATATTAAATGAACTTAAATATTGTTAAAGGCTTTTATGTCACTCGGCCCATTTACCAAATTTATTTCAAAAATATGCTCATATCAAATACTTCATTGCTGGTGTCTTTTTGTAATGTAACTGCGTGTGTAGGTGAGCTGTGATTTGGAAAATAGGTGTTTGTTGCTTCCTTAGGTTGTGACATGTTTGCTTTTTTGTCTTAGATTACATGCCACTCCTCTAAAATCTATTAAAAATTAATACCATGTCTAATCCGAAACGTAATCTCGTAACTAGCATAACTATCATAATTATCCGGATAGCGAATCCACTAATTTGTGTTTTAAAAATTGTAACTTTGGTGCCGTGAATGCTGAAATTTCCTTGATTGATTGGGATTAGATATTTTCTGGGGTCGAAGTAGCTGAATGTTTCAATGCCTTCAAGACCATAACAAAGGACATTTGCTTGAATTTTATTCCGCTAGTTAAAAGGAGTTGCTACAAAATTCCTTGGTATACCGAAGAGCTAAAAAGACTCAAGAATTTAAGAAATAAATTTTTCAAAAAATTCAAACAGACCAGTTCCGAAATTTATAGGAATGAATACCTGCGTTATTCGAGCGAGTTTAAAGTACTCAGTAAAACTCTCCATAAAAACTTTGTTCGTAAGTTTGAATCAGACATCAAGTCCAATCCAAAGGCTTTTTGGCGCTATGTAAGTTCTATGAAACTATGCTCAAGCATTCCTTCGGAAGTTTTTTATAATGAAGCTACTGCTAACTCTTCTTTGGAGGCGGCGAATCTTTTCGCAGATTTCTTTTGTTCAAACTTTGAACAGGATTCGGGTCAAGCTAATAACTTTATACCAGATGTCAGTACCGACTCCCGAATTAATTTTGGGGCTCTTTCCTTAACGCTCGATGACGTGATTGATGGAATTCTGCA
Organism: Anomoia purmunda; assembly: GCA_951828415.1. Lineage (NCBI taxonomy): Eukaryota > Metazoa > Arthropoda > Insecta > Diptera > Tephritidae > Anomoia > Anomoia purmunda. The sequence continues at coordinate 127,414,406 of OX639994.1, forward strand.
TATTAAATCCTCATCGCAAACGGATGTTGATGGGCTATCCTCCTTTCTATTAAATAATTGTTCTGCACTTGCTTATCCAATTTTATTAATTTTCAATAAATCTCTTAATTGTGGGGTGTTCATTGATGATTGGAAAGTTTCCTCTATATCGCCAATCTTCAAGAGTGGTAACAAAAATAATGTTTCTAATTATCGACCAATCTCTAAACTGTCGACGGTTTCCAAATTGTTTTAGTTTATTGTCAAGCAGAAGTTATATTTCGTGACTAAGCGTTTAATTTCGACTGAACAACATGGCTTTATGTCGGGTAGGTCTACCGTAACAAATCTTTCAGTTTTCTCCGAATTTTGCCTGTCTGCTTTTAATAATCGAGTTCAAGTTGATGCAGTTTATACCGACTTTTCCAAAGCCTTCGATAAGATCAGCCATTCAATTTTAGTTTCAAAATTAGCAAGCCTGGGCTTTCACTCAATTTTTCTTTCTTGGATAAAATCATATCTCTCGTCCCGCAGATGTACCGTCGTGGTAGATAATGCGCCTTCCCGTCCATTCATTGCGTACTCTGGTATTCCCCAGGGGAGCATTTTAGGCCCCCTTCTATTCATTATCTTTATTAATGATATATCTAGCTGTTTTAAGCATTCTCAATTTTTACTGTATGCTGATGACTTGAAAATATTCAGGACTACATATTTCAAGTAATTCAGATTCTCTTAAGATCCAGTCAGATCTTGATAATGTTGCTTTCTGGTGTAGAAAGAACCAATTACATTTAAATATAAAGAAATGTTTTCATGTCTCATTCGCCAAATCTCGCTCCCTTATTGCTACTTCATATGACATCAGTTCCTCTCAGCTATGCACTGTGGGCGAAATTTGCGATCTCGGTGTGGTCTTCGATTCTAAATTCTTATTTCATAGCCACCTAAACTCCACTATTGCCAAGTCATATTCTATGCTTGCTTTCATTCATTAGTTTTTGTTTATGTGGATTTGGTATTTACTTAGAATTTTTATACTTAAAAGCATGGATTTGCAGATACGAATATGAACAGAATATTTGTATGAAATAAAATCTTAAAATTTTTGTTAAATTGTGTTATTTTAGTTTCCACATAAATTTTTTTTAAATTCAACCCAAAAGAAAAAATTATCCATTCAAGTGATAATTTGGTAAGATTTCGTCATACAAAAATGTTACTAGAAATTCCAGCCACTGAGAAGATCTAAATCCTGATCTTCAACCCTCTGTGTACCTTGATTTGTGTAATCTGTTTGTGAAACTAACTGCCGACCTGCTGTGAAATCAAACAAACACAGGTGAATTCATATATTGTACTACATACTACCATGTTTCGAGTCCCACCGAAGTCGATCGGTCTCAGTCCGTTAGCGGCCCAAAGATTTCTTCCCTTCCCACCTTAACATTAAAATCGCCTAATACTAGTTTTATATCGTAACGGGGCAGCGTTCGCACGAGCGCTCAAAGCGTTCATACATATAAACGATCTTTAGTGAAATCGTATTTCACTTCCGTAAGGGCGATGGTGCAAATCAGCGAAAGGTTGAAAAATCTCGCTGTGTTGCCGTTTACGGCGATACGTTCGTCTGCTGGGGTGAACGACAGTATCGGGCGGCGCAATCTCTCTTCCAGCACAGATCCGACCCCGAATTTGAACTCCTTTACATCGCAGCTGTAGTAGACGTTGCAAGGTTCGATTGTCTTCATTCCTTGCCCCGTCCATCGCTCAGCCTTTGCCTTTACGAGGACACTCACCGGCCGGGCAGAGACACCTTCTCAATTGAGGGTCCGGACATTCCAGGTGAATGACCTTAAATCATAGTCCTTTACATCGTTGCCGTGGTCTGCATCAGAATGTAACCCCCCTATTCTCGGAGGCTTTTTGTTGAAATTTTCATCATTATTATGGTAGTTGCGCAGATCTGGGCTTTAAAAATACAATAGCTACTCGTAATTCAATAAAAATTTGGTTAAAAAGATATGCAGCTATTCATGACACACATACTCTGTTGAAATTGCAAACTTATCGGAAAATTAAACATTTAGTACATATATTATAAGTGTAATGAACCTTTTGCCTACACTGACGACGTCGTTGAAAAATGGAATTCACTTAAGGTCAATGAGACAATTCGCAATTCCAGCCATAGGGGCAAAGAAAGGGTAGATTAGAGTACGCTAATGCAGCTAATATGACTCACAAACCTCGAGTCAGGAATCACTCGTAATTCCACAAATTTATAAACAGTGGATATCATGAGCTTTTAGAGTAGTATAACATAACTTTATGAGCTCTAGAATTATAGGATGTGAAAATAATTATTGATAATAAAAAGTAATTTATTTCTTTTACTCCACTTAGCCAAGTTAGTTATGGAGATAATTAGGCTTAGAATGTAAGCGCCAAATTAGTATTATTGTTACTGAGTTTCCCGAAACCTCTGCCAGTTCAAAGCAGTATTGCAATACTTCATTTATTTTATAAATTTAATTGAAATTAAAAAGTTACTTTACCAATTAAATTGAATCAACGGTTTTAGAAGGTGGCAACCCACTTCAAAAATTTATTCGTAACAGAACAATACTATTATATTTCACTAAGCTTAGAAATTGTGTTAAATTGATATTTTTACACACGTCGCAATACTATTTAAACAGATTTTCTTGATTAAGTTGGTTTTATGCCTACTTTCTGTGAACCCCATGCGATGATACTTCCTGTAACTTAATAATTTGATTTAATGTATTCTTTTAAGTAAGGGACAGAAACCTTTGCCTCTTTCCTCAATGGTATTTTTAATATAATGTTCTCTTAAAACTTCTTCGTTTGATACCCATATTTGAATATTTTATTTGACTTGTAAGTTTAATTAATTTTTGAAACAGGTGGCAATCCTTACCAAACATGTTTTCGTATACACTCTTTCTCGTTTCTGTATATTTCAGTAGACAAATAGCATTAAACTAATATTTTTAAATACGAGACACAACACTCGTCAAATATTTATATTTTCATAAATAAGTTTTTTAAGCCTACTTCCTTTGGTTCCCACTACGTGATTGTTTCTTTTACTTAATATATTAATTTAATCTGATGTATATTGAAACGATTTTCCGTCATCCCATGTCAAGTTTGGTTTGAAGTCTAACCGGTTTCGGCGTTATGCCATCTTCAGTGTCATTTTGCGTTCTTCGTTAATTTAATTTACTATTTTACGCAGTTGATCACCCTTTACAAAATTATTTGCAAAATAAAGCATTCTTCAAAATTTTTCGTTTGAGACCCATATTTCAATATTTGGTGTGACTTATTATAATTATAATTAGTTTTTCAAATAGTGTGACAACCCTCTAAAACAGTATTTTTGAAATTAAGTTTTCTTAAATATTTTAGTCATATTGTGGAACGTCATTTATTTTTTTAAGCTAATTTGATTTGCATTCAAATAGGTGGCAACCTACTTTCAAAATATTTGGGAAATGAAGCTCTATTGAGCCTCTTTTAATTGACACCCATATTGAAATATTTGATTTCATTTATTGTTTTAATTGAATTCAAAGATTTATGCAAGTGGCAACTCCCTCTAAAACACCAGCTCTATGGCAACCCATATCACGGACTATATGAGTATGTGCCAAATCTTATCCAGATCTATTCAGTCATTATATAGCAATATGTGATTTTATTTATTTATTTAGTTGTCTGCAACGGCGGCCGCCGTAGGCGAGTGTGTAGCGAGTGCGCACTTCGATGGGTCCCGGATTCAAATCCTGACCGGAGCAAGTAATATCAAAAATGTTATAAAAGTTTTTTCTAGTAGCCCCTCTTTTGTGTTTCTGCTATAAAAAACTTCTCACAAAAATCATTTACCGTTCTGAGTCGGTGCAAAACTGTAGGACACCCAATTTATGTTGCAACATCAAGACGCACACCATAAATTATAGGAGAAATTCGGCCAAACATCAAGCTATGCTGTAAGCGTCAAATTATTATTATTATTATAACTTTTTCAACAAGTGACACCTATCCATAAAATATAGCCTAAGTTTTAGCGTAGGGTCAAGACTATTTGAGTGCTAAATTTCCCAAACATACACATATTTTATCATTTCTTATAATAGTAGGATAATTTTAACGCAGTAGAACTAATTGAGCTCTATAACTTTCATATATCTTCCTATATGTATGTGTGTTTTGTTTCAGAAAAAAGTCACGCTATTTATTTCCAAAAATTAATTCTGCAATTATTCAAAAGCTACCCTTAGAAGCTAAGTCTGCGCTTTCGCCGACCACAACAATGAATGAAAAATGCGTTAATATCGTCAACAAAATGTTAATGAACGCTCTTACATGAAAGCGCGTGTCGAAGTTAATTAATTTTGTGCAGAATTTATTATGTCCACAGTTGGTTTATGCAAATTAAATAAAATTACTTTGATGTAGGCAAAAACTAAATACAATGACTTTAAATGGCACCATCAAGTAGAAAGACGCGTATACAAAAAGCATTTGCAGGCGTTCATTCATTTACATCACCGAAAATACAAAAGACTTTAGACACAAACTTGACTGCCTACTAGCTGAATTGGTTGCGTGTGGCGCAGAGTGGCGGTGGCGCTGGTGTCTGCTAACGCGGCGCCAAACCAACCGCCACTACAGTATTGTTGAAATTTTAATTTCTCTTTCGAGCGATTATTCGAATGCCGACAAAGTATCGATCACCACATGAGCTGGGTAACGGTAGTAGTGGAACAAACAACAAAGCAAAGACATTGTAGCAGACTAATCAAATAAGAAGCTAGCGTGCATTTTCATCTCTTATGCTGCTGACCATGTTACCGTGTAACCGTGTAACGGGCGCGCGACGCATTCCTGGCCTATTAAAATACAAATTAAAAACAATTTGAAAATGATGGCGCAAGTTGGCGTGTTGCTGCAATTAAAACGCTGCTGGTGGAACTTTTTGTTTTAATTGAAAACATATTATGTATAGAATACGAAGAGACGATGCACAAAATTTTAATATAATTGAGAAAGCGATAAATTGTGCTCGAAACAGCAGGTGAGGCGTGGTGGCGCGGTGGCGGGCAGCGTAAAGCAAACAGCATAATTGTTACAACAAACACGCTGTCAGCGTAAAGCAAATGTTGCCCAGCACTGCAATGCGAACCGCTCCCACCGCCGCCACTTCTACCGCATCTTTCATTCTTTACTTTGCACGCCCCATTAAATGATCTTAAATTGTATTTTATTATTATGTGATTAGTTTGCTACACGCGTGCGCCACCCACACACCACCCCTTACCACCCTTCGCGGCCCTACAACTGCTACCTTATTCGCGTTTAACTCATCGTTGTAGTTAAGAGAAGAAGAATAAGATGAAGAAGCGCCAATATCGGGAAGCGCCAGCGGCGCACAAATCCAATTTAAATTTTTGTTTGCACTACCCAGCGCCAAGCTGATGACTGCCTACACAAAAATACAACACACACACACACACACACACACACAACAAACACATGTAGACATTTTGAGTGCATACAAAGTACTCGCTGCTTATGTGGATCCTATTTACCCAGTTACCTTCTTCTTGCGCCGTCGGTGCGCCGTCGGTTTGGTCGTTTTGGTCGTTTTGGTTCCTGCGACCCCATGATGGGATATTGTCGTAAATCACACATTTAAATATTTATGCATTCCTGCTTGTTCGAAAAATTAGTTACGAGCATTTAAGAAGCGCTACAGTTTACTACCAACAACAACAATAGCAACAACTACATCTCACCACGCAGCATGCTACTCAATAAGGTCCATGCATTGGTTATTCGGTGAGTATGGGAGTTTATGAGTTGTGTGCAAACAATGTATGCATAGTTGGAGGTGGAGAAGGTGGAGAAAATCAAAAGAATTTAATTTCCTTTTTATGATATTTTAATTTATTTGTGCGTAAATCATCGTTAAATGAGGACAAGCTAGTAGTGGTGAATATTTCGGAGGCGCTGTCGCTGTGGCAGGCAGTAGAACTGAACTGAGAGTCATTGGGTTAGCAAAAGTCTGCTTGCGTCTGCGAGAGTGCAATAGGTCAGGCGAGATACAAGAAAAATATGTATGTCAATAAAAGAGAAAATACGAAAGTAAATGAGCATACTACCGGGCTTGTGCGCGACAAGAATGATAGAAAACAAGATTGCGCCTTCTACGCTGAGAGCAACTGATAGCACAGTATAACCAGTAGACAACCTGAGGTGAAAGCCTTGCCTGGGGTTGAGCCTTTCAGGGGTGAAATTCAACATATGAAGCCGTACTCACCATACATGGTTGCTCTTTTAAAGAAGAAAAATTAACATAACAAATTGATAAAGAAATTATAATATAATGTATATATTTTCATGTAAGAACTTCTAGAATAATTTCTATAAAGTATTGAGCTCAAATATTTATCGTAAAAGTTTGCTTCTTCACATATTTTTTGGAAAATAAAATTCGTTATCGGATTGTTCGGAGCGCCGCCACTAAGAGAAATGTTTACATACAAATGCAGTACTGCCAGAATTCATGGCTAAATTATAGAGAGGTGAAATCGCATCAATAGCTAATTTTCGTATAATAAGTGCCAAAATCTTATTTCATATATATCAAATCGAAAAATTTTCTAAGGTTTTCAAAAATTCATTGATTACTTATTGATTTGAGCTTTGAAAATATTCGGTTCGGTTCGGCCCTAAAAATTAAACCGAACTAAACCTTATTCAACTGAAACTATTTTAAAATCCAATGAATATTTTTGTCAATGATGCCTCAACAAAAACGATGAACAATTCAAACATTTCGAATTTTCGAAAATGAAAGCAAAATTTTAGTGGCCACAGCAAAAGTCCCCATCGAAGAGAACTATTTCAACCAAGAGCTCTAATCGATCAAGGCTCACAAAGGTCGTTTATTTCGCCAGAAGTACAAAGCAGATTCAAACTTACTACCAAAAATTCAAACTTTGAAATCTCCAAAACTCCAGTAAAATCTGCTCATTAATCCCGATTTCCCCGAAGCGGATGTAAGAATACAAGAACAAGCTATAGTTCTTCTGTAATTATCACACATGGTTTTAAGATATAAAATAAATTGCAAAGATCGAAAAAAGTTCGCACATCTTAGGCGGGTAGACAGCAACTACTTTAGTCTCACCTCTTAGGGCAGCGACTTGTTTCCCAAAATAATGTTAGAAGGCATTAAAAAATTTAAAATACCCATCTGAATGTCCAGATATCAGAATATGTACATATAAGCTTTTACATCTCAAGTTGAACATCACATTTCAAGTAAATACCTTAATTCACAATTGATAAGATTTTGGGATATGAAAGGACTTCGTCCGCATAAGTCGCTACCCTAGAAGACGATCCCTGTAATCTGATATACGATCGGACCTTCCGACCAGCCCTCTCTATCTTAACTAAAATTGGAGTTTCTAACTCGAACTCCTGCGTTTTACTTGAGAGCGGATACCGACTTCTGAATGGATAAAGTAGAGTGTTAATAGGAGCTTTGCGAGTCTCTGCCTTTGGTTGTTAACTATTTGCAATTTATTCTAAAAAAATGTAGTACTTTTCTCTTTTAATTATTACATTTATCGCAATTTATTTTGCACAATGATTGTAACGAGTTGAAAGTAGATAACGATGATTATGATGATAAGCGAAGAAAATAAAAACTTGTAGTCGTTTTTATATCTTTAAGGAATTAAAAATATAAAATGAAGCAGATGAGTTAATGACGATAGCGTCGCTGCAACGGTGAGAATGTTTGGTGAGTTATAAGCTGCATGAAAGGAAATTGATTTTCGACCATGTCCCTAAAAATTGTTTTATTTTGTTTTTTTAATTTGAAAAAAGTTTCATTCGATTTAATAATAGCCGCATCCAGTTTGACATCACTATTATTATTATTATCATTTGTGGTGGGCGTCTTGATGTTGAGACAAAAAATAAGGGATCTACAGCCTTATGCCGACTCCGAACGGAACGGAAGTTTGGCATTGCCCGCCAAGGAGCGACAACTATTAGAAAAAATTGTTTCTACAATTTTGAATGTTACTTGCCCCAGCCAGAAACCCGAACCTGGGGATCACTGATACACTCTCGTCTATGGTGGCCGCTCTATTAGCTATAAATTTGACATTCCAAGTTGCAAAAGTAAAAACAATATATGTATGTGTAAATACTTGAGTTCACACTGCTGCATTTCTATAGTTAGAAATATTAAATAGGTAGGTTAAAAGCAATCGATACACATTATAAAGACAAATGAATACATTAGGTTGGCAACAGATCACTAGCGGTCGTAAGGACATAAGATGACTGCTGCAAAATTTTGATTTTTTTGTTTTATAAATTTCATTAGATTCAAACCTTGTTACGATGTCTTGTGTTTGTGTTTTGTGTTTTGTGTGGAAATTTTGACGATTTCTTCGTGCAGTTTACGATGCTTTAACTAAGATAAAAGAAATAATATCCACTATGCTAAGGTCGGCAACATTTCATCGCCGCTGAAAATGTGAAATCTTCAAAGCTAAAAATTAGATGGAATGGACAGCATGCTGCATTACCTTGATTTATAAAAATAGTTCCACTCAAATTGGTTGGAAACCGGAAACGGTCTTTTTTGCAGAATAGCGGTGCCCCCTTATGAGCCTTTCGAAAGCTTCTAAGCCTTAGAATTTCAGTCATTGATTGCTTCATACCAAAAGAAGGCGCCCAAATATTTTATATTGTATGTATGTGCATATCGTGCAAAAAGGCGCCTACCGACAAAACCTTCCGGGCGCTGGCTAAAAATTTCGTTTAAATCAAAATCATCCACCCAAGACGTTCCAATGAAATAATTGAAAGCTCGATAGTAAACGATATCGGTGAATGTTGGCACATTTTGTATGTCCGAAAATGCGTACAAAAGGTCTGACTGACTTCTGGTTTCAACAAGATGGGCCGCCATGGCAAACAATGCGGTTTTTGCAACAAAAAATCCTAAGATCCTCCAATTTAACTCGCCGGACTGATTTTTGTGGGATTATTTATAGAGTAAGCTTTACGCCAGCAAGCCGAAAATCATTGACGAGCTCAAGACTAATATTCGTGCCGAAATAGCTGCCATACTGACCGAAATCCTCGATGAAAATGATCGAAAAAAGCACAGTTTGCGGTGGTCATTTGACCGATGCTGTTTTTAAAAATAAAAATTGTAAAGGGTTGAACTAAAAAAAAACACTGTTCTTTGAGACCTATTGTTTGTATTAATCAATGTATTTACTCAAATTTCTCATACCGGAGGAACTGAGGCACGCCCTGTATTTTCCAAGAGACGAATAGACTTTAGAGAAATCCTAGTTCAATAAAATCCAAGTGTAACTCACAGGAGGACCAATGAGATGACTAAACAAAAATTATGTTCACTGCGATGGCATGTTCAAAATGTTTTGAAGCAAAATAAACAGTGGACATATCAAAATACCACTAAAAAGTTATTTGAAAAATGGTGTGGCATTTTCAATTTTTCGATATAACAAAATTAAACTTTAAATCTGAGATATGAAGTAACACTCAATAACTAAGTTCTGCTCTCGCTCAAAAAAATATAACTGAAAAATAATGATTTCATTTTTTCGCGGTTAGGGCTATATATATATATATGTATATACTTACCAGAGAACGATAGGGCCAAACCGAACCGAACTTCTGCCGAAGATGAACCGAACATTTTCAAGGTATCATAAAATAATCAATGAATTTTTAAAAATTCTACATTTTTATTATTGTTATTGAAAAAGGCTCATATGTAAGTCTTGCTCACATCCATTTCATAAACATACCTATAATTGTAAAAATAACAATGAAAATTTATATTTTTAATACTCGAAATTTAAAAATTGTATATTCTTATAAATAAAAATCCCTCGTCACGGTGTTTGTGCTCGAACTTCTCCGAAACTCCTGGACCCATTTTCATGAAATTTTTATTCTTGGGAGAGGGTTGCTCCTGTTTGAAAAGTCAAATGTAATTAAAGTATACACCAGTTACATGAAATATTAAAATAAGGCTGTCAAGCGGTTCGTTTAGGTAAGAGGCAAGGTTACCATCTGAGTGAAAAAGCGAACCAAATTAAATTATACCCAAGTTATATTAAATATCAAAATATGGGCGAGAACAAGGTTCGTACACATATTTCGAAGAGGGATACCATCTGTTTGAAACGTGAAATTTTATTAAATTATAGAAAGGTATGTAAAATATTAAAATGTGAATATAAAAAGGCTCGTTTAGCGAGGGAAGATTTATAGCTAGTTTTATTTTGAAGAGAATTGCTAACTGTTTGAAAAGTCGAACTTAAATAAATTACACACAACTTATATGAAATATTGGAATATGGCTGCTAAGCGGTTATTTAAGGCAAGAAGGTTCATAGCTATTTTTATGAGGGTTGCCACCTGCTTGAAAAGTTGAATTTATTAAAATTATATGCAAGTTATATGAAATAATAAAATATGGGTAGCAAACCATTTATTTTGCTAGTAGAAAGTTTATTGGTTTATTTTGAAGATATTTGCCACCTTTTACAAAAGTCAAAATTAAAATTAAATCATACACAAAAATATGAATGAGTGCCAAATTGTTCGCCTCTTCGTGGACAAGGCGCATATTTATATTTTTGAGAGGGTTGCCACCTTTTATACATATGTGACATAAACCGAAATGCGTTTTGTGTAGTATTCCAAAATGTGGCACTTTTTTGTCAGCATATACGAAGAGAGAAAAAATTTTTATATAATTAATATAATTAATATGTTCGCAAAAAGTTCGGCTTTTTTAAACCAAAGCTGAACCGAATGCGAAACGAACATGACCGAGTCGCTCTCTAATACTTATTTTTTGATTTAAAACGAAAAGTTTATTTTACCTTTTATTTTAACCGCCAACTGATGAAGTTACGAGCTTGATATGAAGTCGTATATTCAAAAATAAATTTTTTAGTACAAAACCACAAATATATATTTAACTGAAATCAAAATCATAATAAACCCGCTTGGTAAATTAAATTGCACCGTTTGTGGTCGCGAAGCAATCAGTATTAGTCCATCGTTAAAATTAATCAATTTTTGCATTTTGCTGAAAATCCAATACTTTGTAAGCAAACAACAGTTAACTATAAGCAATCCGATATCATTAGAAGCTCACATTGCAATAAATCTGGGTATGGGCTATGAAAAGGCCATTCAAAAAATAAATTTTGGGTTATTCATGAAACGGTTGGACTCCAAAATTTACATCAGATAAATGGCACAGTTCTTGTTTTTTTACATTTAGTATTATGATTTGAATTATTTTCCTGGCGCCATTTAATACACTCTTATTCACTACTGTTGAGTTGCTGCAATTCAGCTACAATTCTTGTTAAGCTCTTGCATTGAAATGTCGCCTATCAAAATAACAATGGCAATAACAAAAAAAAAACAACAAAATCTGGAAGGAGGAAAACGCTTGTTAAAATAACAGATTTCATTTTATGCGATCCAACAACCTGACTTCCTTGCTGCCTCATTGTCTGCTCGCTGCAATCTCTTGCTCCTCTTTGTTTTTATTTCTTTTTTTTTTTGTTTATCATAATATAAGTAATTTTTAATTTGAAGTCTCCTGACAGCTAGCTGTCATATAAATTTAATTGAATTTACATTTTTATTAATTGCTTTTCCCGGTCCCATCCATGCTACTCAGTTGCTGAGTTGAGACTGAAAAATGCAAAAACAACAACTATTTACCGCTGTAGGAAGAAATCGAATAACGACACGCCCTTACCACCTCGACGTAGAGTAGCAGTCATGGATTCACTAACTAACCGACTGACTAACTGACGCACTACCTTCCGCAGTGAGTAGTTCGAGCGTTGAGTGACTGACCGTTGGCCTGGCGGACTGGTTGACTTGTTCGCCGGTCCGCACCTACTCCCGAAACGCTTGGCATGCCAGTCCGCCCGTTTTTGTTTTTTTTGTTTTTTGTTTTTTTGATGAATGAGTCGAGTTTGGCTGAGTTTTACCCACACAATGAGGAGCTAAATTGGTTACTCAATGGCTAAAGTATTAATGATTATTAACTATGTATGATTTTGTTGCAGTGGTTTGCACATTGCCGCTATGTCTTGAATCTTCTGTTCTTCTGTGGTTTTTTTTTCATTCCAGCAGACCACTGGTCAGCCTCTTGTTATTCCGTTGATTTGTAGCTGACTAATTAGCAACTAAACATAAAATTGTTGCCATTGACCGCTACGACTACAATACAAAGTCAGCTAGTTATTTTATATACTGTAAATTTGTACATATGTATGTATGTTTGCATATTATGGATACCAGCATCCGTTTGTTGTGTTGTTTTTGTTTTTGTTTTGGTCGTCAATGACCGCTTGGTCGGTGGCATTCATCGTTCAGTTCGCAGATTCAGTAGAGATTGATTGCGTCCAGTTAATTAAAATGTGACTTGGCTTGGTATTAATTACAAATACGCCCATCGTTCGTAAATGGGAAAAATTCTGAAATATTTCATATTTCGCTTAAAATTAGCTAAATGGGCGCGTAAGGTAAAAGAATTTTTCTTTTTTATGGATGTGAACCCAGTTAATTGTGGAAAAATATGAAAGAAAATAAATAAAAACTGGTAAAAAAGAAAAGAATAAAGTAAAATGCAAGAGAAAAAAATTAAATGCAATAAAAGAAGAACAGTACAATTAAATAATAAAATGAAATAAACTTAAATTAAATGAGAAGAAATAAAAATAAAAACAAAATAAAAAAAAGAACATCAAGTGGATTAAAAAAAAATATCAAACGAAATCTTACAAAGTAAAAACAAAAGTAAACTTTAGTTAAATAAAATGAAATGGAAAAAATAAATAAAATGAAAAAATTAAGCGTATTGAAACAAAATATAGTAAACCTTCCAAAATAAAATGAAATAAAGTCAAATAAATTTAAATTAAAAAAATTGGTGTATATAAAACAAAATACTATACTATTAAATAAAGTAAATTAAAATAAAATAAAATCCATTAAGAAAAATAATATTTAATTTAGTATGTTAAAATAAAATCAATTCAAATAAAGCAAAATAAAATGAAGTGGAACACACAAAATTAAAAAAAAAACAAATATATATATGTATATATAGAATTAGAAACATATACCTATTAAAACAAAATAAGAACAATATATTAAAACATAATAAAAAATAATGAATTAAATTAAAACAAAGTACAACAAAATAAAATAAGAGCAAATCAAATGAACCTTATAAAATCATGTAAATGAAATAAAATAAAATGACAAAAATTGTTTTTATTAAAATAAAGTAAAATAAAATGAAATGAAAATAATATGTTAAAATAACTTAATAAAAATAAATAAAATAGCATAAAATCAAAATAAAAGAAATTGGAGTAAGGGGTCGTGCACATATTACGTAACGCGCTAAGGGTTGTAGGGGGTGGTTTGCGATTCATGACGAAGTGTGACATGGGATTTCCCTTTGCGTAATAAATAACATATATCAATTAACATTGTATTTTATTCTACGATTAATAATAATAATAAGCCCAACGGTTACCCTCTTTCCCGCCCGACCGACACGAGGGGCACAGCCCGCATGACGTACGGATCTTTTTTGTTTTTATTTTTATAATTTTTTTTTTGTGCCGAGTTGTTAAACGGAAAAAGTTTGTTAAGCGTCGAGATCCAAACCTGCTCAGCTACAGAAAAAAAAAACTTCATCAGCTGAATCAAATATATATTATACCACCGTTAATCATTTATTGAGAGAGGACAGTACAGCTCTTTTTATGATGAAAAGTGAGTCCGAAATATCAAAAGTGCTGGAAAGACAGTTGAAATCTAGACATAAACATCGGAAAGGTTCATTTAATTCATAATTGGTTTTACACTGTTTTAAATAAAGAGGTTTAAAGTGTCTTGAAATACGAGAAGGAACATTAAGTTTAACTTCGGCAATAAGAAATGTGCTTGCGATAGACCCTGTGAGTAGTTTAGTAATGAATATTATGCCTAGCATTTCTCTACGGCTGGAAAGAGTAGGAAGATTTATTAGCTTCAAACGATCAGTATAATGAGGAAGATTAAGCCGAGAATAAAAACAATTTTGCTGAAAGTGTGACATGGGGGGGGGGGGGGGGGGGGTTCTAAAATGATCAAAAATCGCGTGACGCAATATGAAATTAAATGAATTGAAACAAAATCAAGTTGATTTAAATTAAAGAAGAAGAAATCAATGAAAAGTATAGATTAAAACGAAATGAAAAAGTTGCAATATAAATTAGAATAAACAAAATTTATTATAAAAATTACGCTAGACAATTTAAAAGAAAGTAAAATAAGATAAAATAAAATAAAATAAAATAAAATAAAGTAAAATAAATTGAATAATATTTTAAAAAAATTAAAAAAAAAACTTTTAAACAAAATTGAAATAAAACAAGTATTTTATTTTAAAATAAGTAAATAAGAATAAATAAAATAAAGTAAAAAAAAATTGAATAGAATAAAAAAAATCCAAATAAATCAAATTAGAATAAAATAAAGTTAAATAAAATTAAAGAAATAGACAAACATTTTTTTTTTAAATATAATAAAATAAAGCAGAATATGATAAAACTGATCAAAAATCTGAAAATAAGATAACATTCAAATAAAATAATATGAATAGAAATAATGTAGATAAAAAAATGTATGAAAGAATAACAGAAAACAGAACTAAGAAGAATAAGTTAAATAAATTAAAAACAAATCATTTAAACAAAATAAGGTAAAATAAAATGAAATTAAAAAATTGATTAAAATGAAATAAAATGAAATCAAGGAAAAAAATATGGAAGAAAATAAATTAAAAATAAAACATATCAAAATAAAGTGAAATAAACTTAAATGATATTAAAAAAAAGGTTAACACAAAATAAAAAACCATTACTTAAAAAACTTAAAACAAAATAAAGTACAGCAAAATAAAACAAAATAATAAAAATAAAATTAGAATAAATAACATGAAATACATAAAAAATCAATGAAAGAAAATTAAAAAAAATAAAGACAAGTACTTAAAAAGTAAAAGAAATCAAGTAGATGAGAAATTGAAATAAAATAAAATAAGCAACTTGGATTAAATTGAAAAAATAGTACCAAAAGAAAACAGGAAAGGAAAGGAAAAACAGCAAAATTAATAAAATATAATAAAGAAAATCAAGACGATTAAAGTAAAATAAGATAAAATGAAATTTAAATAAAGTAAAAAAAGATGTAAGGAAAATGTAGATATAAGTAAAATAAATCAAAATAAGGTAGATTAAAATAAATTTAAATATAGTAGAATAAAAAAAAAAAAATTAATTAAAAATTCAGTAAAATAAAAATTAACAAAATGAAACGAAGTGAATGACCGTACTAGTCCCGAAACAGTTCCATACTACTCTCGAACGAGTAACGAACCAGTTCTGTTTTAGTTTCCAATCAATTCCGAACTAGTTACAAGCTAGACTCATACTATTACGAAAACGATAACGAAGTTTTTCCAAACCAGTCTCGGACTAGTTCTAAACTTGTGCCGAACTAGTCCCGAACTAGATCCAAAGTAGTCCTCAGCTGTGACTCACTCCAAACTAGTCCTAAAATTATCCTGCACTGGGCCAGAAATAGACCTGAAATGGTGCCGAAATAACTAGTCTCAAAATTGTCCCGATGTGGCCTTGAAGTAGTCGCGAAGTGTTCTTGAAAAGGCCTCTCGGAATAAGTAGTCGTTTAATGGGCCCATGTATTACATATGTATATGTTAAATCCAGCCACATGTATTTATGAACGGCGATATAAAATTTGCTTCATATCACAAAGTATCGTATCGTGATTTCGTGATGCGACTTTGTGACGCGACAATGAAATATCACTCTCATTCCGCTAAAGAAATTTTAATCTAAAAAAAGGGAATCACATAACAAAATAAAATGAAATAATGTTGAAATTAAACGAAAAAGATAATGATTTTAATAGTTCTTGGGTTGATTTTTATATTATATGGACAACTTACTTCTATGAAAACTTTTAAGTTTCACATTCAGTTTCTTTATTTATTTCCTTTTGCTTACATTTTGTCTGTAATCAATTAAGGATAACTATTTTTTAATTTCATGTTTCAAATTTCTTACGCTTATCGCCTTCAAATCCTTTGAATAAATTAAAATCGAGTTTTCATTGTTTTTATTTAAATATACTTTGTGAATATCACAAACACTTTATTAAGCTAAAATTACTTATGTACTTAAATATTACATGTTTCAATAAAATTCAATTTTAAAATACTAAATAAATTTGATCAAACCATTATGCAATGCCTAATATATATACATACATATATATATATTTCATAAACAAGTAAATCAAAACTAGTTTACTGAGCGCACTGGTTTATGTTTTAAACATTTTCTATAATAATAAAATAGTAAAAATAATTTAAAACACTTGATTATATCTGTACTATTCTACAAAGTTACCGACTGAATAACTACAAGTTTTAATTTAACGAATACTAATAAAAATTTAAATTTTATATTAATACATTTGCAATGCAATCTACAATAGTACATACACACACATACATACACACTGGGAATTGCTTAGAATTTGCACTGGTTTAAGTTACACCTACACTCACTGCTCCCCGCTCCACGCTCCTATCCTCAGCCACCTGAATTCCTTTACTCTACATCCACTTAAAATCCAATCGGGAATTTTACCAGCAACAGTTGGAGCTTTAACTAGCTCAGCACATCACCATGGCCATTTTGACGCAGCAGCTCCAACTTCAACTCATGCTCGCGTGCTTTCAGCCGCAATGCAGCAATCGACGAAGTGCGCCGATCTTCTGGCGGTGTGCCAGTACGAGGCACTGCTACCGTTGATGAGGACGACTGATGTTGCGGCGAGTGCGACAGCTGGAGTGGTGAATGCGAATGACTTGTGGGTGCTGATGGCGGTGGCGGCGGCTGTGATACAACCTGATGCATCATGGCCATACTGATCACAGGTGTCGTCGATTGGGTTTGCGGTTGCTGGGCATGGGAGTGTGCCACTGGTGGTGGTTGTGGTTGGTGTGAGAGTTGTGGTGGCGGTGCCATCGATTGCATTGTCATGGCCGATGGTGAAATTGGTGGCGAAGATATGAGGTGATTTGGTGAATGTAGCTCTGGTGATGAAATTAACATTGGCGGCTTGGTGGCGGCGGCGACGGTAAGTTGTGCCGATACAGGGGGTGGACGTGGCACAGCGGTCATATTGGCTAGTAGCGTTTGGAATGATGTGGCCGGCGAGTACATGCTGGCCATGCCGGGCAGAAGGTGTGGTGGTGCTCTGAAAGATGAAGAAGATGAGAGATGAGAGTGTGATATTTATGATAATATATTTTCAAATTTGCTCAAAAAATTTTCAAATACGTAAATTTAAGTAAACTGTTTTGTGAAGTGATATTTTGGAAAAATATTTTTAAAAAACTATTTTAAAAATTTTAATTAGAACAAAAATTTTGCCGGCGGCATTTTTTCACAATTTTATTTTTCATGCAGAAGTTTTCCTAGAGCATTTCTGCACCAAAAAGGAAATTTTGAAAAACAAACTCGCTCTCGTTTTTTCGCGGTCAGAGCTCATATAGTCCATTCTTGGATGGCTTTTCCGTTTTAGTTTTCTTACCTTTGAAATTGATTGTAAAATCCAGATGGCAACATTGGCGCCGCCGACAGATGTGGATAACGAAAAGCGGCCAAATTTGCAGTAGCATCAAATGGTTTGCGCAAATTGAATCCAAGGTGTGTGAATGGATTTGGCGGCAATGTCGGACCGACTACGGCTTGCATGGCGCCCGGCCCACTTGGCAAATACGGATTGTAAGGATGTGATTGCGGACCCACCTTCTCCTGTTTGCGCCACTTGGCGCGACGATTTTGAAACCAAACCTGTAATGGCAACAAGTAGACACTAAATGAAAACTAAGTACTTGCAAAGCCAAAAAAAAAAAAAACAAAAAATATCAAGAAGAAATAACACAAATATAACAATGAAAAATGCGCAATTTTAATTAATGAAATCTAAAGTTGATTTAAAAAATTAAAGTGCAATAGGGAAGCTGAACGCCCACTTCCTGCAGCCAAGCCGCACATCCCAGCACTTTTTTGCCGGTGAGTGGGCGTTGCAACAGCAGCTTTTTGTAACGAGATACGGACTGACCCAACAGGCAAAGGGGGATTTAGTGTCGTGTTGCAATTTGCTCGCAATCGTTTTAATTAATTCAACATCTTTGCCAACATTTATTATTAGAGCGCTCCTGTGCTGAGCGTGCGAGAATGTAGCGTATGCGCCCAGTGGCAGTTTGTCGATATGCAGACCGGCGGTAGCTAAGTAATGCAAACATGTGGGCGTGACGGAGCGTACCAATACACGCCCAATTAATTAGTTTTGAACGAAACAATTCCAGTCATCGATTGCTGGCGGGAGGAGCTGAGACGGTGCGCATTTTTGTGGCGGAGAGATTAAATTTCAGTTTAGCGGGAGGGTGTGTTGTGAAGATGATATTGATTTTGTGTTATAAATTTACACTATTAGCAATTAGTGAACGAATTGAAGTTTCGAATGGTGAGCGCAAAATTCGATTTGACTGCGCTTTATGGGTTTGAGGGAGAAGAAGAGGGGCAATTGATGCTTCAAATTTATCAAAACAACAAATTGGTAATTTTTTGAAACCATTTTCCACTTTACTAAAAAATGCTGGATACAGTTCTGAAAGCAAATCGAGTTAGTCGTTATCGACTTTAGAGCCTCGATCGTGGCCTAAATGTCTACAGCAAAGGAAAAGTTTTTAAAAAGAAAGGTCCTTCAAGCCCGCAAAATTTTCTCGCTATGTCAGTTGGAAAGATCTCAGCTTTGAAACACGCTATAATAAGTACTGCTGGGAGAAAATTGAAGAACCATTTCCATTGTCGAGTCATCCGTGAAGATCGGAATCCCATCGGATTTTAGTGCGCTGTCAGATTCTAAGTCACTTCTGTCGGGGAAGTAAACTTTGAAGTTGTGGCTAAAGTCGAGCTCCGCGATTTGATAGTCACATCTCTCTTGTTCCTTCCCAATTCATTTTAGAGCAGAGGTATAACCCCTTCCTGTTGACCACAGCCTGTTAGATGACCTCAGTCTTAGAACAACTAAAGTAAGGCAGTTATATAATATAGATTTCTTCGAATTCTTCTGAGCTCACAACTATGTATATTTTAAACTTTATTCTTTGAATACCATAGAAAGTTTTCCCAATTTTATTGCTAAATTTTTCTTATGTACAGATAGAAACCAACAAACTTTAAGTTTGGAGACTCACAGTCGATTGCATAGACCTTATTTGCATCTACCATTTGCCCTTCGAAATTTGAAAAGAAAGGCAAAGCAAAATAAAGCCGCACAGCTTTGCTACATTTTTATGGTTTGTTTTATGCTAATTATATGCCTAAGGGTGATTTAAAAAAATAAATAACAGTAACGCTTTAAAAATCGTTCAGAAACGAATATATTTCCTAGGATCGAATTATGTTTTTAAGACAAGTAACGTCGAGGTTTTTTCTAATCTTATAAGGAAATAAAAAAATTGCAAATATTTTTAATACTCTCAGATAAGATAAATATGTGCATATGTTGAAAATTGAAGGGAGTATCCCGGGATTAGTCTCAATCGGATACAATTGGTTTGAAGCGGGTCTTACGAGCAGGATTAAAATTACAAGTTACATTCATACCTGTTCGGATACAAAAGGGCACAGTTGGTGTCTTCATAGCATATACTCGAACCGAAGGGAACCCTTCAGTCAAGGGATGCAAGGTGGCATTAGTCGCATATTTCTTTGCGGCTTATCCAAGACACATCCCGGACTCGTCGCATTTTTTGCAGGGTTGACATGAGTAATACTACTACAAAAGTATTTTCGTATAATGCTTACATAAGTTTGTAATATTTTGAAAGGCAACCGTAAAGTAAATGCTGATAGTATAAGATATGCAAGACGGTCTTATAATCGATAAGATTACCTATCAAAGGAGAACCATTTACTCTACTTCACATTGCCAAAGCTTTCCGGCTAGACTCTTATCTCTGCATATCTACTCAACAGTCTCTCGATTTTAGATTTATCGAACTAAGATTAGGATTACTATAATATTTGCCCTATCTGCTTTTTATCTTGTTCGCTCGGTATCGCTGACTAGAATTTTCAGACATCTCATGAACTAAATTAATAACAGCGCAGGACCGATCCAGTTACAATTGGAGTTTCCCCTATTGGCTAACTCACTGCAGGTAAGAAGCTTCGCAGCTCAATTTAGCTGAAAAATGTTTCAATCTCTGTAAATCTTAGCAGACTTATGAAGCTCAAGTAGATCTCAGGCTTATCAGTAAAGCCTATAAATAGGCTCGTGTCTTTGCACCCAAGTTGCAAACGAACGCTCCAACTCGGATAAAATTTCCTTTAGTTGCAAAAGCAACCCTGTTGGCCTCTTACATGAATGTTGCGATTTGTTTAGTGATATTTAAGAAGGAAAAATAGATGTGCCGGCAATTTTTAGGTTTATGTAGTTATATATTTACAAATACTGTGCAAACAAAAACGAATTAGGTCTTAAATCTAAAGTTCCCATGTACATATTTTCTTAGGGATCATTCACAATAGCGCAGTTTTTTCACTTTCCAACACTACATCTCAGGTCGGATATTAGTTTACCGGGTTGGCTCAACTCGCATATTTTTGCGAGTTAGTGTTGTTGCTTTACATGCAATTTGTTATCCTACCTACCCTTCTTTTGCACCTAGGTTATAAAGAAATGGGCCCTATGTACAGTAGAAACCAGAGAAACGACGATGCCTACATTAAAGCCCAGCGTCAAAGAAATATTTACTACTTTAGGAGAAAATAGATTTCATTTTAAAGAAACTTTTACTCAATCGGAAGAAAATATTGCGATTTGAAAAAGAAATATAACACCAATATAAGAACAATTTTTCTTAAGTTATTATTTTCAATAATTCGACTGCTTTACGAGCTATTCGGAGGTGACCCACGTGAAAAAATTAAGAATACCTCTAGGCATATTCTATGATAATTATATATGGGTCGTCAATTACAAAAAAAAAAAAGAATTTCCTGCAGTTGGGGCAAACATTTGGATAAACTCGAATTTGGGCGCATCGGGGTTTTTCACTATAGGTTTTATAAATTTTATTCGATTTCGCATATAACAAGAATATGACATACAATTTTTTTTAGAACGTTTAACAAAAATATATGTTAATCTCAATTAAAGTAGGATTATATATACAAATGTAGTATATTTTTTTTTTGGTGGCCTTTCGTTATCATTTGCTTAAAATTTGTTTCAACAGATATGCAATATAGAGGTTTTGAAAGTTAAGCAATTGAAAAATTTTAAATTTTGGCATTTATTCGCGCGCAAGAATCAATTTTATTTAATTTTCATGTATTTAATTCTTGCAGATCAGTGCAATAGGGGTTTAGTTTTCTTTTTGTAATTCAACAAGTAAGAAATGAAATTTACGAAGATTCATCAGCTTTTATTTTTAAAGTTGCTTTTGTTTACTTTGTTATTAATGATAACAGGAATTGCATTCTAGACATGTAAAATGTCAATGAAATACAGTTTTGAGGAATTTCTAAAATTAAACAAAGCTACAGTTGAGTCTCATAAACTTTCTGTTAGCTTTTGATTTGAGTAGAGCGGAGTATTCGCACTTTTGGGTAGCAGATTAAGTTGCAGTTTATGGATCAAAGATATTCGGAGATCTCACAAGGAATATCTTCAGCTAAATATTTATACAGTGAAATTCCTCATAACGGGCATTCCTTATAACCGGAAAGCTTCAATTGCCGGACGAATGTCGGGCACACAGACTTTTCATAAATTTTTCCATACAAACATCAGCTTAATAATCGAACACCGTAATAACCGGCAGCGGACACGCGGCTATGTTTGAAACCATTTTGATCGAAAGATTTCTCATAAACAGACAAAATTGAAAAAAAATCTCAAACAAGCTATCTAGTAGTTTTGATAAAAATTATTTTCACGATTCTCTTTTAAACATTCAACATGTTAAATAAAGGACAGTTAAATATAATGCGCATAAAAAATGAAACCGTGCACAACTTTTTGCTTTTAAAGGTTCAATATTTGCGAAACACATGCTTCATTCAGAAATCAACCCATATAATGATACAATTCGTTCCATATAGGAGCTTGGGAGTAATGTTGATCAAAAGCGATATTTTTTATAAATTTATTCATATTTTTTGTGCCACTATTTTAAGCGGATACAAGATGCTACAAAAGTAGACCGATAGTGACAGCAAACGATACCATATTTTTTCCCGCTCATTTGACATTTCCCTTCAGTAAGGTTTGCCAATTCATCATGGAAAGATATACGATCCAACAGCGAGTCGAAATTATTAAAATTTACTACCGAAATTCGGAGTCAATAGCCTGAACTTTAAGAGCGCTACGTCCAATTTGTGGTCGTCGTCATTTCTGGCTGAATGGCTTCGTCAATAAGCAAAATACTCGTATGCGTTATTGGACAGGCAGCAATTCACACGTACTCCATGCATCCCGAAAAAATTACGGTTTGGTGCGATTTATGGGCCGGCGGCGTCATTGGGCCGTACTTCTTCCGTGATGATCAAGACCGGGACGTTACTGTGAATGGGAATCGCTACCGCTCAATGATAACCCAATATTTTTGGCCCGAATTGGATGATATGGACTTGGACGATATGTGGTTCCAACAGGACGGCGTCACATGCGCCACAAGCCACACGCGAATGTCACAATCGATTTATTGAAAACCAAGTTGGCCGCCTAGGTCGTGCGATTTGACGCCGTAAGACTATTTCCTGTGGGGCTACGTCAAGTCTTTGGTCTATGCCAACAAAACAGCGACGATTGATGAACTTCGTACGAATAGCGAACGTGAAATTGCAGCAGTATCGGCCGATTTATGCTTGAAAACCGTCGAAAATTGGGTTCAGCGTCTGGACTTCTGCAAGCGTGCCCGTGGTGCCCATGCAAAAGAAAGCGAGTTTCATAAATAATGGCATCGAATGTACTTTCACAGGAATAAAGAATTTAATGCATATCCCGAACCGTTTTTGTGTTTTTTTTTAAAACCGATATTAACATATTTGGAGACGGAGTGCCAAAAAGTACGCAACAGAATGTTTACAGAGAATTATTGAATTAATTTTCGAACGTGTTAAATGGTTGAACTAGTTAAATTTCCAACAACAAATTGCTCGACTCGACTACGAAACTGATTTTGTACATTTAGCCCATAAAGTGGCATTTAACTAGTTTAAAGCATCAATTTGAACTAACAATTGCCAATTCATTTTAGGTCATTTTGTGTCCTCTTCAAAGCATTTCACAAGGAGTATTTAATAGTGAAGCAAACGAAATAACTGGGCCCACTGTGGTTGGAATTCTGATATACAATAAATAGGCGAGCTGCAGAATACAGCAAACAAAAAATTATATAACACAAACGTTCTTCAAATGACAGCAAAATATTGTAAATGGCAGTAGTTTTATGATTGAAATACAATGACCAAATTCAAGTGATTAAAAAAATTGATGATATCTTAGCTATGACTAACAAAATGAATAAAGAGTACATTTTTTTTAGTCCCAGTTATGAATATCCCAAAATTATGACAGTAATTTTGCCAACATTCAAATGAAATTAAAAAGTATTGCCTTACCCATGTGTTGTTGTTGTTGCCTTACTTAAGAGAGAAAGAGATTTTGTGTAACAAAATACAAATAATTGAACAAAAAATTACAAGTTAGTTTTTTCACAAACTTTAGGCAATTGTCATTAAAATAAAAAATTTAATGTTTCTTAGTAAGTCATTTTCATTCGAAAAACACTAAGGTTATTCTCCCAATCAGAGCTCAATGAATATCCAGTAATGACTACTGCGCTCTGGGCTTTTATGTCAGTTGATCGGCATGAGTTTTCTAGCCATAGAATAAAATAAACAAACTCTACCAAAGTGATGCTTCCCACTAGATCCCATTTAATTTACCTCCTTTCTCTCTCCTCGCTACAACGGAGACTCCACTTATCCTCAGCCGAACAATCTACCAAAACAAAATTTTAGAAAGACCCCTAAGTGCTTACCCAAAATCCAAGGAGTATTTTGAATTAAGAAAGTAAAATAGAATGTGTTGAATTGGGGACCACCATAAAATATTCACATACGTCTGTGAGCAACCATCATAATATTATTCCCTGAATTATTGCACTAAAAGAATTAACAGAAAATGGCATTCAAAATTTGTACGGTACTTAACATTCCGAGAAGTGCAAATAAAAATTTGCCACCATAAATCAGTTGGTAATCCAGCCAAAGCACACAGCTCTCGTTTCACAATCACACTCAACATTTTCACTCACCATTTCCTCGCCTTTTCACTCCATTGGCACAGCGCTTATTGTGAGGTGTCAAATGTGATGCTCGTTGCTTGCTGCGGCGGCGACTGCCAGAGTCCAGCTTGGCTTTTTATTTAATTGACCAACGAGCTCGTCTTTTTAAAACCACTTAAAACGCTAATAACGCGCCCATTTACCACAAATGCCAACAAGAGCCACACACACACACATACATACACGCACATACGCATACATGCTCATAAAGTCACGCATTAATTTTTGCGCATCGCCAACGGCATTTGTCGCTTAATCAGCGCGAATTTACATAGACGACAAGAAGTGGAACTCACATACATACAAACAGACAGACATACAGAGTGCAAAGGCTGTCCGCCACGCGCATGCGCACACGCTCACGCAATAAAACGAGGCAGCCGAGTGACTGAGTGACCGACCGACCACAAACAAACAAACAACAACAAATGAATTAATCCAATACACAGTCACAGTGGCAACTGCATCTACGCACACACGCACGCGCACACACACACACACACACGCACCCATGACTGTAAAGAGCAGACGTTCGCCATTAGGCGTTATTGCTGGTTTGCCCGTCGCCACCCGCCACCCGCCACTCACCATTCACCATTCACCACTCACCACCATCACCACCACCACCCTGCTTGTTGTTTGCTGTAAAGGCGGTGTACGTGTGGAAAGCAGGTTTCCGCCGGCCTGCAATTGGCAGTTGTCGCCGTCGGCTATTGGCGGCGCGTAATTACAACGAGAATTAATGACAAAACCAAAAACAAAAGTGAATTAACAAAACGAAATGGGCGCACTGAATGTGGTACTGTAAATGTATAACATATTGATACTGTACTTTATACTAGAAAATGCAAATTTATGTATGCGTTGGCATTTTTTCAGGAATAGGATAATGGTAATTTAAATATTTTGCTTATTCAGAAGACAACCGGCTGCGTTTTATAAATTTTTTTTTTAAGTAAAATTTCTTTAGAGGCATGCGAGTGATTTTTACATTGTGTAACAAATGTCGCGCCGATATTGAATAACGAAGGTCGCGTTGATATCGCGTCAAGGAGTCGACGACGTGACACTTATAAACAAAAGATAATTTCAGGGCAAGTTGTGGACCATTTCGGCCCTATTTTCAGATTAGATATTTCGGAACTATTTTAGGACCTTTTAGTAGCTAGGAACTGGTTCACCACTAAAACTATTACTGCTAGGTCTACTACCCACTGCCACAACTCCTAATTACTACTATTATCGCTACGTCTACTACTACTAATAACTACCACAACTACAAATTTATACTACTATCACTAAGACTACTACTGCTACTATTTTTTACTAATTTCCACTACTTTTTTTTACTAATGCTACTACTAATTACTACAACTATGTTTCCTAATTTTTGCTACAATTTTTATTAATTCTACTCCTAATTACTACTAATATTTTTACTAATGCTACTATTTCTTGTTTTTACTAATTTCTACTACTATTTTTTCAATTGATATTTTCGAATACTACTACTATTTTTACTAATGCTACTACTAATTACTACTACTATTTTTACAAATTTTTGCTACTATTTTTACTTATCCTTCTACTAATTATTACTAATATTTTTACTAATAATTAATTGTTATTGTTACTATTTTTACTAAATTCTACTACTTTTTGTACTAATACTACTACTAATTACTACTACTATTTTTAATAATGTTACTACTAATTACTACTACTATTTTTACAGATATTTTTATTTTTTTTTTAACAGGTAGTAGCTGTTATTGCTACCATTTTTACAAAGTTCTGCTACTTTTTTTACTAATTCATTGTGTACTTTTTCCAATAACGCCAGTAATATCCGAAAATTTTTCAAATACATACATATGTACAAATGTATATGCTTATAATTATTCAATATAGTTCAAACCATGTAAAATGTAAGCCTTAGACAATTTATGCATTGTTGTTTTGCCGATGGTAGCGATTGATTAAGTAGTTGGAAATTTACGTCAATCGATAGTAACATTTTCGTTTTTAACGAATTACATTCAAATTGCAATCTTACGAAGCAAGAAGTTCGACTGAGAACTTGTGCCAATTGATATAAAAGTTCCACGGGGAAAATAATTCGTAACTTCTAAGACCATTGGATTAATCTTCTGAAATTCTCATATAATTTGTGGTGTGCGTCTTGATGTTGTACGAGTAACACAAATTGAGGAGATGCAGTTTTAATAATAGCACTGGCCTGTGGAACATATTGTCTACTAATTTCACTAATTTTCGCAAACTACAACGCTCGAATAATGGCAAATTGGCTTTATATTTTGACATTTTGATTTCTGTGATGCGAGGTTGTTTCCAAGGCGAGCATAATAATAGCCGTCTAAGTTTTCTTTTAACATATTCGAAAATTTGATAAATACGGTTTTCAAAAGTAAGTAATTTTATTTTCTAAAACATAATAACAAATTATCCCATGTGTTCGCATAATGAATTTCTTTCAAGTGAGCCGTGGAAAATATTGCACAACAGAGAAGCGTAATTTGATAAAAAATCTGATAAATGAAGGTAAAACGTATAAAGAAGTACAAAAGTTCTAAGTTGCTCTGAAAAACTGATATCCAATGCATTAAAGCCCAAAAACTCGAATGAAACACGTGGCCGTAAAAAAATTTCATTGGCGTTCCTTGTGAAACGCATATTAAGGACTAGTCGACCAAATCGACAGCGGCAGCTACGCAAATAAAGGATGAGTTAAACTTGACATGTGGAGTACATACAGTAAGAAAATATTTACGAGATAATAAATGGTTTGCTCGGAGTTCTCGACAAGTTCCGCTTTGAAAAAAAAAAATCATGTTGATAGAAGATTTAAGTTTGCAAACGACCACATGGTCCTTATGGTCCATGGACTGACGAGAGCAAAATTGTTATATATGGTGGAAATGGCTCAAAGAAATATGTTAGATGTCTACAAGAAAAACACTTAAGCATGGCGGGTCTTCTATTATGGTGTGGGCATGCTTTTCCTATTAAGGAGTTGGTCCGATATGGCTAATGGAAAAGGTTATTGATCAATATCTGTATGTGAATTAGTTTGCAAACCAACAAGCTACCTTATGCCGAAGACGAAATGCCACTGAAATGGATCATGCAACAAGACAACGATCCAAAACATATTAGGATTGGTTTCGGGAAAATGGTATTGAAGTAATGGAGTAGCTAGCGCAATCACCAGACCTCAATACTATTGACAACTTGTGGAGTGATCTTAAAAAAGCGGGTTTGGAAAGAAAAACCAACAAATAATAAAAACGTGTGGGAAGTAGTACAAAAAGCATGGAAAGATGTCGCCATTTTGCTGCTTGGGACACCATGAGGGCCAGATGTGTTGCAAATAAATATTAGTGTGGTTAATAAAATTAAATCCGAATTAACTTTAAAATTTTTTGTAATTATCTCTGAATTGGAATACACTGAAATACTGCTATTTTGTTGCTCCACCATTTTATGTAACTTGTTAAGAAAAAAAGTTTTAAACAATAATCAAACAACATCAACTTAACCAGATTAATTTGTGTGCAGAAATTTCGTTTTAGGTTGTGTTAAAAAACGTATTAATATAAATGTTTTGATTTTGTAAGAAAAACATATCTATCAACACCTAACGAAATATAGAGAGCGCACTGCTATTAAAAAGCTCGCAGCTGTCCAGGGTATTTTTTATGAATTGGCACAAGTCGAATTTGCAAAGTTATGGAAATTTTTGTGTTAAAACAAGCTGGAATTATTGAGAGATATTTCAAAGATGACCACCAAACCCATTTATTTATTCGAAACAAGGTACTATTTACGCCTAACAGTGAACTTAAGTTATCAGAAATTGGTGACCGAAAACCCGAGTTATCAGTGAAAATCAACTTTAATTTGTTCGAAAGCTACCTTTTAGTAGATCTTCCTTGGAAGCCAGATGCTAATTAAGTTCTTGCACTTTGCGGTGGTTTATCGGGGCCGAGGAGAAGGTTGTTACTATAGTGAGGCGCATTTCCCAATGCTGAATACAGTATCCTTGTGGTAGGTATGAAGCCGAATAAATTTAATAAATGGAATATAAATACCATGGTTAGACCAGAGCGACTTGGACTTAACCAGACAACTGGACCCTTTCTCTGCGATTGAGGAGACTTGCACTCGAGAATACAGGGCGAGGTACTTCCTGTTACATTTATCAAGTGCGATTTATCCTATGCTTGTCTAACAAATATTCATCACTAAATCGCTTTGCAAATTTCATTATCTTGCATTTTAATATTTTTTCGTACTCAGTGCATGAATAAAAATTAGTAAAATTTTTACTGACACTTGAAAATGTGGCATATTATTCGCTGGAATGCCGTATTCTTCATCCACTTTGTCAAATTTGAGTACCTCATAATAGTAAAAAGTTGCCCGCAAGATATAATAAGTAAAAAAAATAAAGAAGAGGAAAAACATAAAGTGAAAATATTCTCAAACCATATGTGCAGATATTTCTGGCGATACTGAAAGAAGGGCACGAGAAACTGTATTTTGTTTTTAATATTAGGAAATCGATTTTTTTGGAAAAAGTCGACATTTTTATACTTAAAAACCAATTTACAATTACCGTACTTCTAGTTATTAGAAAGGACAACAGATTAACAATTGATTGATATAAAAATCCTACATCGTCGTGAAGTCTACTTAATTTCAATTCAAAATATAAAAAGAAAACAGTTCTAAATACAGCTAACAATTTCATTGGAAGAGTTCTCACAAGATTTATCATAAGAAAAATATTGACATCATCAAAAGAAACTTTAGATCGGAACGAATTTCCTCCGAGCTTAACACAAAATTCACAATCAGTGCGCCAGATCTAACTCAACTAATTTAATAAGAAATCGAAGAATAAAATTTACAAAGCCGTAACCTACATATATTCCTGGTATTTTGGAGAGGATGAAACATTCAAACCTTTATGAGAAGGAAAGTTATCAAACGGCGTTTAAATACAACAATACTTTGCAACAAATTTATAGTAAGATAAAGAAAAACATTCCCAAGCATGAGAAATCTGACATAGTTTATAGGATTCCATGTAATGGCGAAGACGGGTCCCACGTATGCAAAAAGGTTTATGTGGGGTCAACGAAATCTAAACTGAAGACAAGGATTTCCGCTCACAAGTCAAAACTTAAGTTGAGTAACAATTTTTCGGACAATAAGGCGGCATTCTCATTCCACTGTTCAGATTTAAATATTAAATAAATTATCTGTTTTTCAGTCTTGAAGATGAAGTCGAAATATCGATATATTTAAGAATACAACGGATAATTAATAGATATATAATTATTCTTAAAAACCTATATTATAAAAAATTGCCAAGCTATTTATTGTTTATAAGAATTATTTCTTTAATTAAAATTGATGAAGGAATATAGTTCAAAATTCCTAAATTCATTGAATTCTTTAAATTCATAAACAGTTTTTTGGGAAAAATTGACTATATTAATCCACAGACGTTAAATAAGAAGCAATCTCTTAAGTTTTTTGAAAAAAATTGACTATATTAATCCACAGACGTTAAATAAGAAGCAATCTTTTAACTCCAAATCGAAAATATTATACTATACATATAATACTGCAATTCTCGACAATTTTTCTAAACGCCTTCTACTCGCCTGCCTAGTAGTCTTTCATAGATTATATAAAACCAATAAAACATGCCGACCAAATTTGATGACTTTAAAACTTCAAAATGTTAATTATTTAGATTTGAAAAAAAATCTTAAGCAAACTAAATATTTTCTAATAAAAAATTAAAACACATTACCTTAACTTATATAATTAACTCGACTCTGCAAGAAATTCATGGCCAAGATTCGCAATATCACTGAGTATGTATGCCTGTGTGTGTGTGTGTGTGTGTGTGGGAATGCACGCGAATAAGCGAAAATGTATGCATGTCATGTAATGCAATTACAAGTGTACTGTTTACACTCGCCGTGATGTGTTGATGTGATTATTTTTCACAGAATCAATTAAAGCGCTTGGCTGACTTGATTATTCGCTGGCATTGCAGAAACTAACAGGGGCGGCAAATAATTCAAAAAAAAAAAAAAAAATACCGAAGGCTTCTCTATAACAACGGCACACAGTGTGTGTGTTTTTTGTGTTTTAACAATACATATATAGTACATAGATATATATATTGCATTCACATGCACTTTATGCGGTTAATTTGCAATTATCCAGCGGCTTAACTAATTAGCGTTAATTTACGATTAGTTGCGGGCTACAATAAAATTGCCAGCTGAGAGCATATAGTCCGTCATTATCAATGAAAAACATTACAAGCCATACATATATGAATGCTTCTATAATTTACTAGATACAAATAAACAAAGGTAAAATGGAAAATATCTGCTGGTGATGTGTGTCGAAAAAATAATTCAATATCAACAAAGTAAAATAAATAATTATGAAATCTGCAGAGAAGAATAGCAAACAATTAAACAAGCAAAGCCAAGTGATTCTGCGATTTTATACCACTCGCGAACATGGCGTATATGATGTATATTTATTATAATTACAACTATTATATATCTATAATGAGACCTGACTTAAAACACTTGTACATTTAGCTTCTGTTCCGCTGATGCTTAATGCAAACATAAAGTTTTCTACAAAACTTTGTAGAGTTATGAACGGGAGGTTGCCACAGAGCTAGGGCCAAAGTCGCCGGCGATCTATATGGAATGAAATGTAATTGAGGTAGGCCGGAGATCCGAAATCGGGTTTCCAAGCGCTCAGTCATAGTTGTCCATTGCACTTAAGGCCTGGGAAAGATGAAGGGAATATGGGATAGGAGAAAGGTAGTTATCTTCGAAAAATCTACCTGACTCTTTTATGAATCAGAGAAGCTTTCTGAGGGAAAGAAAGTGATACATCTGAACCAAATATACTCCATCTTATCCGAAAACTGGGCAGATGCAGAGCTAATGTCTTGTGCTATCCTCATTCTCTATCCTCATTCTCACGATAAAAAAGACGCGAGCATATCTCTAATCTCCTTGAAATATAGTTTAAGGACTGAACACATGGAGGAGGTAAATATCAAGTCTGTTTCATGGGCAACATGAACCAATGATCAGCTTACATCTGGACAAAACCAACCCTAGGTATAGTCATTAAAAATGCTGAATTAAAACTTTGGTTTCTTGCACCTTAAAAACATCAAAGGAATATAATTAAGATTTGTGCGTCAGTATTAATAATTGTGTGAGATGATATTAAACTTCGCTGCAAAGATATAGGGAATATCTTTTAAACAATTATCCATAGCTCAACTTTGAGCTAATATTGAGCACGCCTTTTATAGGGTAGTCAAACTACGGAGAATTTTCCAACTTTGCTCTGACAGAGATTGAGTTGAAAGTATTATCATTACATATCGCACCTGTAGCAGCAGTAAAATTGTTGATTTGTTATTTCAAATTTTTGTGGCTTATAAATAAATTTCATTACTTTTTTTTGATTTTTCTCTGCTACTGTTACTTCTTCAATGTGTACCGAAGTGTATAAAAAAAGAGTATGAATTACTGACATTCGGCAAACTTGCTTACAATTTTGTTAAACCTTATATAATATATTGATTAGTTCATGTGGGAATATTCGTTATAGTTCCAAACTTAAGTGTGCGACACAGAAGTGTATAAAAACAAATGTTTGTGTCGTAATGTGACTTTGTGACGCGATGTTGAAAAATCACTCTCATGTCGCTTAAAAAGGTTAAGTGTAAACAATTTTTTTTTGATATCTCATAAAATATGTACGTAAAAACTAAAATGAAATACAATGCAAATTTTTATTGGGTCTTATCGTTGCAGTGACCATTTACGGGTTAAGGGAATGCAAACAAGCTTTAGATGTGCCAGCTTTTACCTAATAAGTTTGTAGTCAGTATTTGACGCAGATTGTTTCATACACACTGATATGCACTGTAGTTATTATTAAAAAACAAAAAAGAAAACAAATCAATTCAATCAATATCTTTTACCAGTACAATAGCATATGAATATTTCCTTAAAAGGAGTTACCTTGTCAACAAAGTGCATTTATTTATTTTTCTGAATTATATTTGCTCGAAAGTTATCGCTTGGACGGACACTAAGTAAAATTCCACTCTTTTTTAAATTATCATTTATTAAAGAGGATTCCCTGAGTAGAAAATATTTGCCTTTGAATATTTCATGGTGAAGAAAAACATTTTGACGCTTGGTGTAAGTTAAGAATTTAGTTTAATAGAACAAATGGTTTTATCAATAGAAAAGCTTACCACCGATTAATAACTATATACATCGAGCTTTCGAGAACTATAAAGCTGTGAACCTAATTGCGGCTGCCAACTAGTCTAATTAATTAAAAAAAGTTACAACCTAGCCTTCAGTCCCAATGCTTGTCATCTTTCTGTTTAAGAACCTCATGTTTTCTTATGATATTTTTCAAAATATATTAGTACCTAATAAAACAAAAATCGATTATTTAGATATCTTATTAAAAACTAATCCATTTGAACTAAATTCTGAACATTTGGTTTCATTTTCACCTCCATCCTAGCCGTGCACATTGACGCCCCTCTACATTTTTTCTCAATAAACTTTTAAATCAAGTATTTTGTTGTATGCAATTATTAATGTTATTGTCTGCTTATAATGTTTTTTTGCTAACTTCTTTCTTATACTTGTTGTTATTGTTTTTGATGCAGCTGTCATTATTGCGGTAGTGAGTTTATTAGCGCAGCAAATTCCGCACCAACACGAATATGTGAATATGAAAAGGAACGAGTCGTCGCAGGTTCTTGTAACAGGCTTGCTGAAAAAAAAAAACACAAACTCGAGAAGAACAAACATATTTTCCCCAAATGAGCTACTGGTAATCGAAAGAGATCTGAAATTTTTGCAGAATCTAAAAAAAAAGAGTCGACGGCAAATTTCTTCATATTTAACTTGAAAATGAGTTTTTTAAGATATGCCACTTTTCCAGCGAACGCGCGATATATACGAGTAAATAATCAAAAAAGATAAGTATGCTTGTTGTTGTTGCTGCCGCATTGCATGTGTAGATTGATTGAGTTGGCACTAATGGCGGTGATTATGACTGGCATTAAATTGTAAATTGTGAATGATAGAAAAAAATAGCATAGCTTAGTTGCAAATTTTCAATATCAAGTTTGTGTCTTAAGTCTTTTGTGTTCACTTTGGTGGAATCGGGGTAAGATTTTTCCAAAACAAAAAAAAAACCCCTAAAATAAATAGATTGAAAAGCTAATTTGCCTGACTTGGCAAAGTTAATAGGTTTTCCAAGCGCAAACCACAACTTAATTTAGCAAAATTAATTAGAATTTTTTCACAGTGAATTTCAGTTCAATCTTTAAAATTCAGCATGGCGGACAGACGGGAAAACTGCGGGTTGGCAAATATTTTTGTTTTTTGTTTTTTGTGTTTTTTGCTTTTCATTTATTTTCATTTAACGCTACAAAGCTGTTGTATAAATTAATTGTAATAGCAACGAACAAAAAAAAGAAAAAACAACAAAGTTAATTGAATTTGACATGCTCTATTATTTAGCAATTTGCAATTTGCATTGAATGCATTGAAATGCAACTATCAACACGGGGCCACTGAGTTTACAATTGCCGCAAGCCTCACACCTCCCGCCATCCCAACTCTACCACCGTCATTATTATCATCAAGTCAATTACTGTAATTGAAACCAGATGAACATTTTAATTTGCATTTTTTGTATTTAAATTGTTGCTGTGTTGTTGTTTTGTTGTTTTGCTTGTTGTTGCATTTTGATTGCTACTGCTAACTGAGGCATTTTTTTGTTTAATCAAGTTTCATGCGCATAAAAACAAATTGGCATACAGAGCAACTAAATGTGATAAAAGTAATGATTTTCACATTTGCTGATTATAATTTTTTTTAATCTATTAAATTTTTGCATATAAATTGTATGGAAAGTGTGCAGACGTACGTACTTTATATACATAGCTACATATATATTTAGTTGTAGTGCAATGAGTAGCAATCTTATATGCACATTAAGCCGTATCACTTTAACACATTGAGTGCCAAGGGGTTTTGACGAAAACCTTCCCCGAGTGCCAAGTACATTTTTTGCTATAAACTGGTGTAAAAGTAGAAAATATTCAGTTCTGCGCCAATCCCGGATGATTTTGGGGTTTATTTTGGATTTTATAACGGTTTTTTTTATGTCGCACGTTTCCGTACGACATGGCACTGCACGACGGAATTGCAATCGTAAAAATCGCTGTCGTACGAAAATGTGCGACGCGATTTTTTTGGCTATTTCTTAATTTTTTTTCTTTTTACGCATTTTCCTTTACATTTATTTAAGTCGGTTTGGCAAAAAGTGTTTGCGAGGATCTGATCATTGATTTGAAAGGTTAAGTTCGAACTTTATATGTAGACAACTTTTACACAAGCTATGAATTGGCTCGTTCAATGCTAGATCAAAAAACACATGTTGTCGGTACACTCCGTGCCAACAAGAAAAATTTCCTAAAAGAAGTTATGGTTGCTCCTATAAAGAAAGGCGTAGTAGTGGCTAGAGAAGATCCCAATGGTATAGTTGTTCTGAAGTGGAAAGATAAACGCGACGTCAGAATGCTATCTACGAAACATGCCCCGATAATGGTATCCACAACAGATGGAGCACGTAATCCCTAAGAGCCTTCAACTAGTCGAGGAGCGATACGTAAAAGACGAGCAACAGAAAAGCCATTGGCTGAGGTAGAATATAATAAGGAGAAAGCAGGCATTGATCTTTCCGACCAAATGGCTTCTTACTCAAATACCCTTCGCAAAGGTTTAAAATGGTATCGAAAGCTTTTACTCGGACTTTCCGTGGTAAATGCCTTTACTGTGTATAAAGCAGCTACGAATAAAAACATTAATATACGAACATTCCGTGAACGCGTTGCTAAGGACCTACTAGGTCTCACATCCCCGCAGCCTGTATCGCAATCAAAACATATTATCACAAAAAGAGTAGATGAAAAAAATAAAACCATCCGACGTGCCTGCGTTTTATGCTACGCTGAAGCAAAAAGAAAATTTAGTCGAAAGGAAGCAAGAAAGAATATCAAAAGGACAACTACGTACTGTCCGCAATGTCCCAACACTCCCCAATTGTATATTGATTGCTTTCCAAAAATATACACATCTAAAAAATTAATGCAAATTGAAATTATCGTATCCTAATTTTAATATTTTTCTATATTTTTTATACTTTTTTCCGAAATATCGAATGAATTCAAATAAATTTTCAAAATTAAAAAGAACCTCCGAGTTTTTATCATAAAAACCGCAAAAATTAAGATATTAAATTTAGGGCAAACATTAGGCTACTAGAAAACCATTAAAAAACCCTGTAGTGTCAGGCAGAAACGCACGACAATATCTAAGGCCAGTTTTCGTACGACGTGGCACCCCAGGAAGTTTTTGGTGTCGCACGAAACCGTGTTGCCATGGCACTCAATGTGTTAAATGAAGGGGAAAAAGTTTAGCGTGCGCCAGTTTTATTTGCACACTTAGGTCGAGAAGAAATTTTAGGTGTGCACATTTTTAGAAACGTGGTTTTCAAGAAGAAATAAAACGCATACAATTTAATGTTAGCGCCAAGAATTTAGCTTCATTATAAAGATTGGAGTCTGCCATTGTATTTTGTAAAAGATTTCGGGCAAGTGAACGCCGCAGCTGGCTCGAATAAATTCCAGCCGAGAGGCCCAATTTTCGACCACCTCATGCAGCAATTGGGGCCCAATATTTTCTTCCGAGGCGCCAATCGTGTCGGACTTATCTTCGCAGACAAATGACTTAACATAACCCTACAAAAAATAGTCCAGCGGTGTAAAATCGCACGATCTTGGAGCACACGGCATAGGCGCGCGACTTGAGTTAAAGCGACCACCAAAAGTTTCCTTCAATAAATTTATTGTTTCGTTAGCTGTATGGCATGTAGCGCCATCTTGATGAAACCAAAGGTCATCCACATTAACATCCTCCAATTTAGGCACGAACAGGTCTTCAATAATATTATGGACGGCTTGATTTTTAAAATTTTTACGAAACTAAGTACATACCAAAGGTGAAAAAAGGATCGTACTGGGAAACAAAAAGTGTGGAAATCACAAGTTTTTAAAGTTTGTGTGGCACCACCTATTTCAAAATAATTGAGTATATATAAAACCGAAAACTTCTAGTAAGTTTGGTACACACAGTGCCGCTGAAGCATTCAGCTAGCGAAATAGCGAAATCTGCTCTGTCTTCCCATTTAAAAGAAACCTACAGAAGCTAAACACTTCACTACTAGTTATCGATGTACATTTTTTGAAATAAATTGGTTATTCTTGTATGTTCGCATGTAAATTGAACTCAACATTTTGGTCTACTTTTGGGTTTAATGGAAAAAACTAAAGCATGCATTTTGTATGAGCTGTGAAAATAGCAATTTTTTTCAAAAGAAAGCGTTTTGAGCAGGTTATAAAAAAATTTGGATGTACTTGAAAGGCCATAATCGTACACTCATCTCCTGATCACAAAAAAGTATTCTTTATTTCGAACTGCTTAAAATGCCATAATTTCTCCTTTAAATCGCGATACTTTCTCCCTATTTTAAAGGGGCCTATAAAGTGAATAAAAATCTACATGAAATGAAATCGGGTTTCATTTTTCTTTCTATCGATAGTTGTTTTCCTTCAATCCAAACAAATTTTTGTTTAACTTAAACTGATGACATGCTATAGTAGTTTTCGAAACGAAATTAGTTTCGATGTCTGGTAATTTGTCGCCACGAAAATAAAAAAAATAAAAAGGTACTTCAATTTCCCAACAAAAGTGAGCTTCCGAGAGATTAAATATATTGTATGTTCTATGGAGTGCAAAAAATAGAAAGGTGGTTTGTAAAAAATATTGTGTCTATAACTTAATTCGTGCGGGGGGTTTCCAAAATTTGAACGTTTATTTAAGAAAAACATGTACAATAGTATTATTCAAAGTATTGCACATCTGAAGCTATGGCTTTTGCCTATCTTTCTGACAATTTGTGAATCCCATCCAAAAAGAATTGCGCCGGCTTGGCAGCCAAGAATGAATCAAGCCAATTTTTGATATTCTGCTCTGATGTGAACCGTATTCCAGTGAGGGCGTTCTGCATCGATCGGAACAAATGGTAGTTACAAGGGTCTGGGATATAAGGCGCGTGGGGTAAAACTCCCATCTACTGTTTTCCAAATAGTTATTAACCGGAATAGCAACGTGGGGGCGAGCTTTGTCATGGTGGAAAATTATTGCCTCGTGTCTGGTCGCATATTCCGGGCGTTTTTCGGATACTGCTCTCTTCAAACGGATTAATTGTGTTTGGTAGCGTTCTCTGTTGATGGTTTCACACGGTTTTAGCAGCTCATAATACAGCACACCCTTCTGATCCCACCAAATACAGAGCATTACCTTCGCGTCATGGATATACGGATTAGCGGGTGATTTGGCTGGTTGGCCGAATTTCACATACGATTTTTTGTGCTTGGGGTTGTCGTAATGTATCCATTTTTCTTTACCAGTAACAGTCCGATGCAAAAATGACTTCCTTTTGTGGCGTTCCAGTAGCATTTCGGACAAAAAAAACCGCCTTTCGACATCTCTCGGCTTGAGCTCATGTGGAACCCAATTTCCTTGCTTTTGAATATATCCAGCTGATTTTAAACGCTTTGAAATGGTTGCTTGAGTGACACTCAAAAATTTTGCGAGCTCTTCCTGCGTTTGGCAACAATCTTCATCGAATCACTCAATCAATTCTTCATTTTCAAACTTTTTTGGCTGCCCAGGACGTTCTTCGTCTTCCAAGCCAAAATCACCACCACTTTAAAATCGTGCAAACCACTTTTGGCCCATTTGCTCAGCTAGAGCATGTTCACCATAAACTTCCACCAAAATACGATGACTTTTGGCAGCAGTTTTTTTCATATTAAAGTAAAGAAGAAGAACTCCACGCAAAACACTTTTTCAGGCACAAAGTTCGACATATTTGAGTGAAAAAAAATTATTGTTGTTTACGCTTCAAATAAATAACATATACTGAGAAGACCTACAATGACAGTAGCTTTCCAACGTATGTTCGGAATATATTGGAACGATGGAATACATAAAAGTTGCGACATCTCTTAGCAAACCGCATGAATTAAGTTATATACCCACTACTTTTTTTTTATTTCTAGCTCTTTATTGGCCGAGCCTTGCAACCCAAACTTATAATATCTCAATTGTGTATAAAATAATTAGCTAATAATTTTCTTACCTGTATTCGCGCTTCAGTTAGACCAATTTTCATAGCTAATTCCTCTCTGAAATTAAATAACAAAAAAAAAAGAAAAATAAATCAAACCGTAAAAAGTGTACAATATAATTTGTGATATAAATTTATTAAACTTGTTTCATAGCAAATTAGTGCATGAGCAAATATATTTGTAAAAAATGGAAATATGAGCCAAACAAAAAAAAAAACAAATGCAAATAGTCATTTAATTATTGGTTAGCATACAATTTATATGGTTAATTGAATAATGGACTGTTGAGACCAATTAAACAATAGAAATTTAATTAAAACCTCAACGCAACACGAGACACGGGAAACGATATGGAAAAAAGCTGGTAAAACGAGCTACTAATTGGCAACCATAAAGCAAGCTCAGTTTGTCCAAGTTCAGTGGGAAATGGTGATATTTAGTATGGCAATAGCAAGTCAGAATTCCAATTCAACTAACAATTGCAAACGCTAACAACGCTCGCGCTAATCAATAACATAACAAAAAAAAAAAAAACAGCAAAACGTCAAAGTTGGCTGAATAGTTATGTATCTGTGTGTGTGTGTTAGAGTGTGCGTGAGCTGGAAGAGCAACAAAAAAATAAAATAAAAAATTACCCACAAATGAATCAATTAGTAGAAAATGCAGCGACATAAAAAAAAGCTAAATATACTGAGGCAGAAATACAAAAAAACAACGGAAGGTATTGCAATTCGATTTCGCCACCAATATGTAAATGAATTTGACGCACGTTATTATCTAAGCTTGCTGCCCTGTGATTTGTACATATCAAGATTTATGGAATATAAAATCAGGAGAGTATTTTACATATACCATTGTGAAGTTTTACAAATTGAATTTGTTTGCTTAAATGGCTGATTTATTGGGCGAACAACCTTTTTGCAAATTGCAGAAATGTTTTAAGTGAATCGAAAAGGAAAAGGATTGAAAATTAGAATCATCCGGCTACTATTTTCTTTTTATTACAATAAATTTATATTTGTTTGTTTTTACAATACACCAACCGAAATATTTTTATGAAAGAGGGCACCGTACAGATTACGTTTGCAGTGTAAACCTCTAATGTAGCAAAGCTAAGTTAAATGTTAACAATAAGGTTATAATGCCTTCGAAAAAAAATTCCTTTCGAAAAATTAATAAAACTTTCGTAGAACTCCCTATTGTACTAGAAACAAAACAAAATCAGCAAACTTTCTTATTATTTTCTTTTTGATTAGATTTAAGTAAAATAAGCAAATCCATGCACAAAATCAACCCTGCGTAAATCTGGAAAAATGGAAGGCATCTTGTTGAACAGTCCACTGTCGCAATCATCCCTGAAAATATGCTATTTCATGGACTTTCACTGAAACTCAAGTCCAGTTGCAAGTACAAAGGTCTTAGGTGTCTCTACAACACCCTTCTGTTCTATTGCGATATCGGCGAATTTCAGAAGCTTTATTTTCATGCGTGGAATCATCATCATCGTCTATGTATTTCATGCAACGTGAGAATTACCACAATCCTCATCTATACCTATCTTCATCCACTATGTGACCTACCACAATAGTCACTTATATCGATCCACAACCTCTGTGGGAATTTCCCATTCATCTGAATTTAGTATCTTTCTGAAATTCATTCAAATATTTATCACATTTAACCATTGCTACCAATACTCTTAATATAAAGAAAAATCATTCTTGAGTTCCATCCCCATTGCATTTCCATTTGCTATATTCATCTAAATATGCAGTCAAATATCCAAAATGTTCTTTTTCTTAATTGGCGCTATAACCGCCTAGGTGATTTTGGCCGACCTCAACATAGCGCGCCAGTTGCTTCTCTGTTTTGCTAACTGGCGCCAGCTAGAGATACTAAGTGAAATCAAGTTCTTCTCCACCTATTCCACTAGCTGGTAACGCGTTGAATACCTTCAGGAGCATTTTGATCCTTTCGCACGACATCTCCCAGCCAACGTAGCCGCTGTACTTTATGTCGCGGTAAAGCTCATACAGTTCATTATTCCATGGTCTGGTGTATTCAACGTCGCAAAGACGTAAAGGTCCATAAATCTTACGGAGAATATTTCTCTCGAACACTCCAAGGGCGGCCGTCTCATCCGCTGCTGACAGCGTCCACGCTTCTTTGTCATACAACAGCAAGGGCATGATGAGAGACTTATAGAGTGTAGTTTTGGTTCGTCGAGAGAGTCTTTACTGCGGAGTTGCCTCCTAATCCCAAAATAGCACTCGTTGGAAAAAGAGATTCTACGCTGGATTTCCAGGCTAATATTATTGTAGCTGTTAATGCTGGTTTGCAGATAAACAAAGTCCGCCACTTATTCCAAATGGTAATTGTCAACAGTGATGACAGGAGGTACTTTGTTTCCTCCTCGTTCCCCTGCAGATCCATTCGCATCCGGATTAATTCTGTAGCTCGAATTATCTTTTCCAGCATAATGTTAAAGAAGTCACACGATAGGGAGTCACACTGTCTGAAATCTCGTTTGATATCAAACGGCTTGGAGAGGCCCTTCCCAATTCTGATTGAGCTGGCAGTGTTGCTCAGTGTCATTTTTCATAGCCGTATTGGTTTTGGAGGGATACCAATCGGGGTAGAATGACGGGATGTTATTGCCACAATGTTATGTGTAGTGGTTGAGTTGTTCAAGGCAGGACAAAACTAAAGAATATGTCGTACTAATGCCGTATTGTCACAAAGAGGACATAAAAATGGAGGAGAATAGCAGATGTACGTGTGTAAAAATTCCATTCTTCCGTGTCTTTCTGATTTCTAGAGCTCCATATAAAACTGCGGAGATCAGGCGGATCGCCGCTCACTACATTTCTAAATTTTGTTATTGTTGGGTTCGATTTAAATGACTACATTGCCGCTGATAGGAACCTTTTCGCTGTCTGTGCAAATGATATAATTTTTCTTTGTGTTTCGTTTGTAAATTTTTAGCAAACGCTATATCGAAATCATATCGCCGCTGCGTCGCAAAGACGGTCGAGTGGTTTTGAGTTTTTTTTTTAGCAAAAATTATATATTTTGTGTTAGTAGAATATATTTTTGGCTGTCTTTTCCAACTAGCAGTATTTTGAAAAGTGGTGACTATCAATTGATTGTAGATAGTTTTCGATATATTTC
The DNA here is from genome assembly GCA_951828415.1 of Anomoia purmunda. Classification (NCBI taxonomy): domain Eukaryota; kingdom Metazoa; phylum Arthropoda; class Insecta; order Diptera; family Tephritidae; genus Anomoia; species Anomoia purmunda. The sequence continues at coordinate 127,456,600 of OX639994.1, forward strand.
ACCACAACTCGATGAGTACAATCGATAATGTTGCTTGGGAAGTCAGGTAGATCCGATTCAGCGAGGATAACATTTGTCGATGATATTGAAAAGGTTCTAAACTGCTACGTGTGACATTCTGGTACGTAGAATGCACAAATCAAGTTTATAGATCTCTTGGTGGGATGCCCATCTATTGGAGAACCGTAATCAATTTTTGAAAGAAATAAAGCTCTGGTAACTTTGGCAATCGCGTGTGGGTCTACTAGAGGATGCTTGTTGGATGGGTATTTTAGGATATTAAGAGTTTTTAACAGTTTCGTACATACCTATTTACACTGTGCGTTAAAGTTATACTTAGATTCAAGAATTTAATCTGAAATTTCTAATTCTGATTTACAATCGATATTGTTAGTATCATTATTTGTAAGTGTTAATTCATTATTTTTCTTTTTTGCATATGTGTAGTTTATGTGGTTTGCCCAATGACAAATAAGCACTTGATATTATTGACCATACTGAAATGTCCTTTAAAATTTTAGCAGAGATGTCTTTTGTTTCGTTAACGAAGTATAGTTCTATGCTAGGCTTCGAAGTGAGAAATTCAAAGGATTTCCAGGATGTTTTTACGCTAAAGAATTTGTATTTTTCTACTGTCAGATTAAAGCTCGAATATTGTAGCATCATCTGGGATCGTTTCTATATGGGGTCCTCTTTGAGAATAGAGAAAGTTCAGAGACATTTGACTTGGTTTACCAATAATGCCTTTCGTTGGCTTTGTAGTTTGCCTAAATATAAATCCATATGCTTTTTGTTAGCATTGCCAATATTGGAAATATGAAGAAAAATTTCCTCAATAATGTTTATAAGAGACATAGTGAGGAATCATATCATTTGCCACTTCTTACTGGAGCTAATATTTTTTTAATTGCTCCGCCTCCTTCCCTTAGACTCAGCAATATGTTTCATTTACCTGATTACAGGATGAATTTTAGTTTAACGAACCGCTTACACGTTGTGTAAAGCAGTCTAATAAAGTTTGTAAAAATTTGGACATATTCCCCAACTCACGAGAAACTTTTAAGTCAAAACTGAATATGGTAATACAATTTTCGAATTGTGAGTCATGTATCTCACCTTATTGCATACCAAATATTAAATGTAAGCCTTAGTATTTCGCTATCTGCAATATTTGAGTTGTCGTTTAATTGATGAATAAATAAATAAATAAAGGAAGAGTTCAAAAAAGAAAGCCGGTAAAATAAAATTTAGCTTTCATATTGGTCAAGAAACTATATACGGAGTTTAAAATCTTTGGGTCAGTCGCCCATTTTTGCAGTTGCCATATTATGATATGAACTCCTATTCGATCTACAGTTTTATGGAAATCGAGTGATATTTATAAAGCAGATATGATTGCTATTTGCTACGGATGTTGTAATCGAGTGATTTAGTTGAAGTGCTAGCACTTTTTTATATGCAATTTGGTTCGGGAAAATTAAATTATTTTTCTTGGCGTACCACATAAAACGGTTGCAGATACAAAAGTTTTACTAACAATTTGCCAATCCGTGAGATAGGCGAATTACACCGGTCCACAAATATTAATTTTTTGCGCCAGAGATTTACTTAAAATAAAAATAAAAAAGTGCGATTACAGCGATTTGTCAATTTTTAATTGTCGCGCCCATTTAATGTCGGTTTTTGCGTGCTACCGCTGTCGCAAGAGAGGGGGAGAGATAATGCTTCTTGCATGTTACAGGGGAATAACGTGTTATATTTGCGACGAATTTATTAAAGTAAAAGAGAAAAAATATGATTTAAATAGAAATTTACTTCCATATACCTGTTAAAAATCAAGACAAAAAATGGGCTCCACATGTGTCATGTAACTTCAGCAGACAAATTCTAGACGTTGAGTTTATTGTTTTACTGCTTTTATTGCCTATTATATTTTTTATAACGTGGAACTCTCCAATCCGTACTGGGGTAAAATGGCCTTAACTCTCAATAGAAGAGTGGGAACGTATAAGGGTTAATAAGATGATGAACTATTTTATATTAACATATATTAGGTTATAATATGTGACGTTTTTATGTAGATTGGTACCGAGGTGAAAAAAGGGAATGCAATTTGCAGTGCCTAGAATCTGGAGGGAACCCACTGATCAACACACAGGGGATTATTTTTGCATTGTGCATTGACTCAAATATAGACATTCGAATAAAAAAATTAAGAATTGTCATATTCTACTGGAGTTACTTAGCATTTTGAAGAAAAAAAACCTGGAACAGTTAAAACTTCATGGTCTTCTTGGAAACCAAAGAGCTGAAAATTATGAAGAGCTGTTCACGGATATGATTACGAATTTTCCCATCATCGCAAGTAAAGTAGAATGTCTCCAAAGATGTACATGTTATATTCTCATGTGGATAGATTTAATGATAATATGGGAGCTTATTCGGAAAAATAAGGGGAACGATTTCCTCAAGATATAGGGGCATTTGAGAAGCGTTGAAAGGGCCAGTACACCGAAAGCGTGATGGGGACTATATTTGAGGATTAGAAAGAGAAACTTCTACTGATCATGGCAGGAAAAGTAAAACTATTAATTTTTAAACATTTGGGCTCCATTGTAAAACTTCTATTGTAATAATGAATGATATAATTGATTTTTCACAACTTTTAATAAACCGTCTCTATGCCCATTTTTATGCATTTTTATTTATACGATTAACTAGATTTTTTTCGTTTTTTTTTACACATACAACCAAATTTGGCAAACAATTTTATTCTTATTCTTGTTTCTATTTTTATTATATTATTTATATATAGCAACAAAAACAACGTATGTAAAACCCGCGCACAAAAATTTTGTAGACTAGTGTTATCAAGATTTAGCAGAAACAGGGAATGCTCAATAACTGCGCTAATTTTTGGAAAATTTGCTATATACAATACAAATTTATTTCTAGTAAAAGCTTTACATCTTTAGCAACAGCGGCCCCATATCGCACTTCCCTTTTCCAGCTAACAAAAGACTTAAGCGACGAACCCGACTCAAAAATTAGAAAAATAAAATAAAACCTCTTTTATCATCATCTCAAATCATCGAAATAATAATTTAAGAAGCGAAACATGTTAAAAATCAATTTTATTTAATTTACTATATAAACACCGCACATTTGGCAACTTTTTACAGCGGCGCAAAACATTGTTGCATGCCACACAAAGCCGTGTTGCAAACAACTTGAATAGCGTTGGCAACAGAATACAATTTTTCATGTATGTATGTATGTATGTGTGAGAGTACTCGTCTACAGTAAACGATGCTATTAAAAGGCGATCTTGGGCCACTTGGGTCAGAAGCCAGTTTCGGCGAGCGCAGCAAAATGTACAAGCGTAGCGTAGTAATGTGATAAGAAAAACAACAGAACAATAACAAAAACAAAAACAACAATGGCAGCAACAACTACTATAATGTTGGTTGGTAATGACGATAATTTGCTTAATGGATTTCCATGTTTTCTGTAATTGAATTTATTTTAATTAAATTTTAAAATTGCGTCGACTAGCGTGGCGTTGATGGCGGTGGCGGTGTAGCTTTTTGTGTTATTTTTCTTTCTTTGCCAATCTTTTTTGTACAACCGGCAAATTGACGCATTAACTGTTGTTTCAGCGCCTTAAATCGACACAGCCAGGCGCGTAGCCAAAGGATAATGGATGCAATGCTTCGCTTCACTAGTGCCCCCCGCTCCACATTTTTGTGTGTGGGTTTTACGGCAACGCGATGTGCGTTGTGTTGGGTTGCTGTGTTGCTGTGTTGCCGGCGGTCATAGCCACCGCCGCCGCGTCCAGAGAGTGGCATAAGACATGTAATTTTATGCGCTCGCGCGAACATTAATTGATTATAATTTCGTCAGATCCGGCTGCATGGCAGCAGCGTGTAAGTGGGCGACGCGGAGTGCAACGCGGTGTGTCGAGATTCGACGGCGGTTGATGGATGCAATAATTTGGTGGCGTACAGTTGACGCGGCTGGCAGCAATGAGAAGGAGTTTTCGCAGTGCCGGAAAGTTGAAGTGCAATGTCAGCAAATGGCAGCAGAGCTGCAGTGCAGTGCAAACACAGGCGGCATTTATTTGCACTAATACCCACATGCATTTCGAGTAGATTGCTTGCCGTGCAGATGCGCGATTTTTACTACTTTGCGCGATTTTTTCCACTCGTCACGATCATTAGCAGGTGTTTGCCAGCGTCGTTAATAAATATTTTGACCAACACTGCTGGCCAAACTTGCCACCTCACAATTTCCAGGCACAATTTGTGTGGCAGTCAAGAAATCATTTGCTTAGGTTGTGGAATAAAAGCTGACAGCAGGCAAGTAATAACAGCGGCCGGCCACCTTTCGGCGGCTACTGGCACGCCTTCTCTTTTTTTGTTGTTTTCGGCAAATTTTTGATTTTCACAATCGCGTGAATTTTTTTTACACATACGGAATATTCCCCCCATTTCAAACTCCTGCTTTCCAACCATTTAGGGTTGTTTTTTATTTTGTATTTTAAGCGCTTGCTTTTTTGTCGTCGCCGATCAATTTTTTATTGATTGCACGCAATTTGTCACTGGGTTAGCAAATTAATCACCGCACATGTGGCTGCTGTGCATGGTGCAAATTTACGAAATTCGAATATAATTTGTGTGCAATTTTGTGTTAATCACGTAAATTTGCATTGTAATTACGCTTGTTTGGGTGGGACGGAAAATCATAATTATTATTTGCGATAATGGGCACTTAAAATGAGTTTTTGATTAATGATGAAAAAGTGAAAAAATGAGTTTGGAAAAAATTCAGTGAATTCAAATACTCCAAAAATCAACTAAACTCGTTTGCAAATTATAAACGCATTCCATATTATACTATCTTTTATTTGTTTTTCTTTTATTTATTTTTCGGTAGTTTTTAATTAAAACACAGTTCACTCTTTAACAAAATCCATATAAATCCAAGCTTTAAACTTTGTGCAAAATTTATAATAATTTAAAAAATTAGCATCAAAATTACAAATATTAAAAAAATTTCGAGTACGCAGTTTTGTAGTCCACTTAATTCAAATGCAATAAAATGCAAGTTTCTAGTATCTGGGAATTACCGTTTGATTTTTGAGATATTTTTTCTTGCCAGAGATGTCTCCGTATAAAAATGAATTTTTGTTTAAAACGCGATAATTTTTTTTTTAAATCAACCGCAATTCCCAGTTACCAGAAACTTGCACTTTAGTGCACTAAAATTTAATGGATTACAAAAATGTATACCTGAAAATTTTTTCATGTCACTTTTTGTGTATATTTGTAATTCTTATGAAAACTTGTTAAATTTGCAAAATGTTACATAAAGTTTAAGACTTGGAGTTATATGGGTTTTGTTAGATAATGAACTGCATTTTGATTAAAAATTAGCGAAAATTAAATTAAAGAAAAATAAATTAGAGGAAATTATTAATGTTTAAATTCCAAAAAGTAAAAAATTTAGCAAATTTTATTAAATTTGCATTTTTTATTTATAATTTTTTAGATTTGTTATTGTTGAAAATACAGAACGTAGAAATCCCATGACTGACATTTAGTATTGCAAAGGTAAAACTCAAACTGATATACGGAATGCTGCAGGATTTTGCTGATCATTTCAAAAATTATATTCCAGATCATGAACAATATTTGCTTGACTTGGAAGTACATCCTGGCTTTTTTTTTGCGCACACATACAGTTGCAACACATTCTCTTCCAAACAAAAAAAAATAAGCGAACGTATTTTGTGTGGAAGAAAATGCCGGTTACCTTCAGTACAAAAAATTATCAAAAATCAACGAAAATTTTCAGCTACTTAAGACATACACTTTATTATAATAAAATTTTAAAAGTTATCAAACTATATATTTAGAATTTTTAAAGAAATTCTAATTAAAAAATTTGAAAATTTGATGCAATTTTTTTGAAGTCTCAAATTTTTCTACAGCGGTAGGGCTAGACGTTCATAAGAAAATAATAAATATAAACCAACAAAACAAGAATAGTTAAAACTGGTAAAAATATCGTACGCTAATTTGCTTTACATAACTGTATTTATGTTGGTGGGATTTCCAGCTGCCTATATTTTTACGTAAGTATATATATACATATATTATATAAATATGTATACATATATTTAAAAAAATGTTTTATATGTGGCAGCTCTATTCGAAAACGTGTATTGATATTAAAAACGATTTTCATATCAATTCATTTAAATTAAACAGAAAAAATCTCATAAATTTGGTAAGGTGGCAACTCTTTTATAAACAACTTTCAAAATGCTTTGGATTAAACGTATCCTCAAGGTATCCTGTTACCGCTTAGTTCTTAATAACTTTCTATAAATTTTCAAATAGGTGGCAGTTCCAAACATTTTTCGAGACCACCGGCACTTGGGCGTTGAATTCCTTGGACGCCATTCTAACCTAGTAGTCTTTAGGCTTGATCGGTACAGCTCCTATTTGCAAAACCCTCGAAAATATTTTGATTAGTTAAGCTTGTTAGACACCAGCCAACTTATTCATTAAATTTAATTTCCTTTATTAAACAGTTGACAACCTCCTCCCAAATTATTTTCAAAATAATGTTGTTTGATTGACCCACTTATTGCGCTATTTCATTTATTAAAATAATTATGTATATCGATCTAAAAATGTTTTTGAAATTAAGTTTTCTTAAACCCTTCAGCTTAACACGCATATTGTAACGTTTAATTCAATTCATTAATTTACTTTTGAACAGGTGACAATCTCTTTCAAAACATTTTGGAAATGAAGCTTTATGAAATCTCTTTCATTTGATAGCCATAATGCAATATTTCATTTCACTAATTTTTTTAAATTGAATTTAACCTTTTAAACAGGTGGCAAGCTGATTTAGAAAGCTGCTTCTATTGAAACTTATAACGGACTAATACATATGTAAAAAAAATTGTTCAGTCGTTTTATAGCAGTATGAGTTTTTTCTTATCTACTTATAAATTGATGTCTAAAGTTAAAGTAGACAGACGTTAGGAAATACTACAAGTGCAGATTTATTTAGGAGTAAATACAGTAATATTATGTTAAATTATTATACAACCGACTGTTAATCCGGATAAGTTTAAGTCCAAAAAATTCTAGACACTCGGACAAAGTCCGATTAATGGAAACGGTACTTTCAATTATCCGGTTATTCGAAATATTCGAATATCCGGATATTTCAACGAAAAGCTCCCGCATATCCGGATATCAATATAGTATTTGATATTAGAAATTAATGAAATATAACATAGCTGAAATTATTAAATGGGTTATAGGGAACACAAAAAGGTTTCGGTATTAAATTAAAAGTCGCTATACGAAAATCATTCACGAGTTGCCTTGTTCCATTCGTTCACTAACGGTATGCGAACTTATTGATAGTCGTAGAATACCACACATGGAAAAAATGTTAAAAAAAATTTTGTGTAGCTATTATTATTGTTCAGCAATTCGTTGATTTTTTTTTTTTTTATAGCCGAATATATGAACATTAAACGGCTCTTCGTAAATACGGATATCGGGATAATTGCACCAACGAATATTAACCGGATATCCGTACTATCCGGATTTTATCCGTGGCAACGGTGATCCTCATGGATATCCGAATATGCCATTTGATTGCGACGAGTACGAAAAATATCGAAACAATGAAGGTTTCTGCATGGAGCATTCAAATCAATTATCCCAAGATGGGACGCGTAGTCAATTTTACCTAAGACAATGTCAAGAAGAAAAGAAGTGTACTTCCAATATTTAATGATAGATACTAGACTGATCAATTGGCATCAAGAGTCATAAGATGGAATCGGGTCATACAATTTTAAGGAGTACAAAGCAAAACGTTTGACCCGATGCAATAAATGGTTTGTACGAAAGAAACTCCATCAATGACGACATTCCAAAAAGCTAGAAGAGAACCAAAATTAGTAAATTTAGCAACTAAGATTTTATGAGGAATCGTATCGAAGGCTTCAGAGAAATCTGTGTAAGCTACATCAAATTTGTAGCCACGCCGTAAAGTCGCAAAGCAAAAACTGTGTGATTATTTAATGTAGATCTAGCAACAATTAACCCATTTGGATTAGGACTAACCAATTGTTTAGTTTACTACAACTTTGAATTAAGTGATAATCCAATATGTTAACCCAAACTATAAACTGTTTATGTGTGAATTTTTTTAAGAATACGTTTAGGCTTTTTGGCGTGAAAAGGTAAAAAATCTACTCACTCACCCAAAAACTTTCATATTTGTAATATTAGTAGAATTTAAAAATTAAAAACGTGCCTCTGAATTATAGAAAGAAGGCTGTTTAAGAAATTTAAATTAGCTAGCTGCATAAAAGAATATTAAATATTATTCCAGGTCATAGTTAATGCGGGATAAAATAAAATTAGTGTTCTCAACTAAATTTTAACTCAATGCCTCGAATATCAACACGACTGCCATACAACGAGTCCATATATTTCTACTAAAAGTTTAATGCCTAGCAACTAACTGGTTCTTTATGCTTTTCACCGCAATTAGCTCCATAAATTTCACCTCATTTAGAAGATCTTCTTTTTCTTCTAAATCGCTACACCTACACACTTGCTGCCGTATGCGTAATTCTCAAATTTAATGATTTAGTTGTTTGTGAGTAATAAAATTTTCAGTTTACTGGTCGCTTGATTGCATCGATTCTTTGTTTTTTTTTTGTTCGTTAAACGCTACTTTTTCACTTTTTACTGCACGCTAACGAGTTATAATACCAATGATTTACATAAAAATGCATAAATAGTCAAAAATTCGATTTCAGTTTGTGTTATTCGTTCATTTCATTGCCAATCCAACACCTTTCGCCCCTGCTCACACGGGACGTAGTATGTATGTACGTACGTTAACTGCAGCTAACCTTTCTTGTTCGTTGTTTGTGTTTAATTTTATAGTCGATTTTATTAATTAAAAATACATTGTCGTATACAATGTTTGTTGGTGTTGTGCTCCCCAAACTCTTCCAGCGCTTTTCATTGTTTGGGTTATATTGTTATTTGTTTTTTTGGTTTTTTTTTTTTGGTATGTGGTTTTTTGGTTATGTGTTAAATCGTTTTCATACTTAATTTAGAGAACATAACTTTTTCGAATGCGCGACTCGACATCGATTTCTTAATGAAATGTGTAGGAAGGCATGAAATTGAAATGAAATATTTTAAACTCATTTAAGTTGCTGCTTTGTGCTTGTTCATTTTTTTTTTGGCTTTTTTTTGTTGCCTGCCCAAAATTAAATCAACAGCTGACTATCAACGATGCTAATCGCACGGAGATTATCTTATTAGTTAGTGATGAGATTTTACTGCTTACTGTTGAAGAAATTTGCTCCCAGCTGTAAATTTTTCTTATCCATTTTGTGATTGTTGTCTTTGCGCTTTGCTGCATTTTCTTGGTTGATCGGCTGTTGTTTGGTGATCAAAATTTTTATGTCATTTTAATGTGTTAACATCGTTTGGCCGCTTGTAATTGTAAATTGGGTCGAAACAAGCGTAATATCAAAAAACACCGTAGTGACATTTTTAAGGATTTGTTTATTTTTCAAACACAACTTTTCTCATTTCTCTTTTTTCTCATTGTGTATGATATTCGAAATTCTTGGGGATTCAAGTTTTTAAATTTAGGCGTTTGAGAAATGTATACATTTATTTTATAAAACTTCTCTACATTCGAAATAAAATGCAATTTTACTGAACAGTCAAACTGTTTTTGAACAAAATTTCATATTTATTTCTTTAAGTCTATGGTTACAAAATTCCTTCATAGACTATACCATTTCCAAATTGTCGCTTTCTGAATTACAATATACTATTCTCATTTTCAATTGTCGCTTTCTGAATTTCAATTGGTTATTCTCATTTTCAAGTGACGTTTTCCTTTTTTAAATTGATCAATTTTCGTTCACAATTGGAAGTAGTGTAGATTTAAAGATAATTCTTACATACTATAAACATATAAATAAAGTTTATGGGCAATAAAACTCAGGTCTGTACAAAAACTGAGAGTATACCATTTCCAATTTTCAATGCGAAAGCGCCAATTTCAAAATAAGAATAGTCAATTTCCAAAGTTTATGGAATAGCATGATTCAATAATGAAAGGTTTGATACATAAACAGCTTTGCTCCTCACTCTTCACACGACGTCTCCTTTAGCTAAACTATTGTTACTTCTTTGAAGATTTATGTATGAATCGTATCAAATATTTTCAAAAAGTAGTAAAATTCAAAAACAAAAAATATTGCAGCATTTTAATTCGCTGACATTTTTCCTGAAAAGTGACAAATTGAATAAGAATGCAAACATGTGGATTTATTTGCAATTCATTAGGTAATTGGCATCTAAATCGTGTTTGGTATAATGAGTGACCGTTTCCCTGCATCTTAGCCCGTTAAGCTCCATGTTCTAGTTCATTTTTTATCTCCACCCGTGTGCGAGTGTAAGTTAGCAAGACCTTTGCTATTCCCTATCTTTTTTATAGGATTTCTTTCCAAAGCCATTGCTCGTTGTGATGGCATGCCTCTCTTTTTCACCTCCACCCTTCTGCTACCGCATAACTTGCAAAGTGAGTGGGCATTCCGAATTTTGACAATTCAAATTAGTATTTAAAATAAAAAATTAAATATTTTAAATAAAAGTTAATACATAACTTTCATTAGGATCTTAGAGTGTGTATGCCATTAGAATAGACAAGTGAAACATTAGTGTAAATTTTAGTTGTTTCTTAGTAGGTTTTTGTGTTCCCGAACTTCACTGTCGCCGTTTGGGAGTGGTTTTCTGCCCAATTCTATCACCTACCCTACCCCGTTTGTATGTAAATTGTTGAAACGCAATACTATAATTGTATAGTTATCTATGGTTATGTAGTTGTTTTTGTAATCATGTGAATGGCTAAAAACTCAATTTAAGCCGTTTTGACTTACGTCGCTATTTTTCGGAACCGACCAAAATGTAAATCAAACGTTTTAGAGAAACTTTTTACAAAAAAGGGATTAGATTTTTCCCCTTTTCTACTTCCTTTGCAAATGCGACCTTTTGTGCGGGAGAGTTAGAAATTAGCTGTCATTATGTATCAAACCTTTAGAAATTGAATCACGATGGAATAGAAGGCTACTACCACAGTTTACATCATAAAATCAACATCATCACTCTGACAGTGGGCCGAATTTCAATATTTCAATAAAAAAAAATTATTATGTATTTTATTATTTTTTTTCTTTTCTTATGTTTTCATTTCAAATCTTTTTCCATTATAATCTGAGTTTTCAGTAAGAGAATGTTCAGAGTACCTCCAACAATTAAAATACATTTAATTTTTTATAATACCCAAAATTGATTTTGCTATATTTATAGATACTATTGTAGATCCGCCGGGACTTAAATTCACGCCTTACGGAAACCAAGACAAGCCAAACCAAGGCTACCACCTGCACCTATCTCTTTCTTAAAAAATGTTGCTGCTGAAATTTGGATGGGAAGATGTGGTGATCTCCAAAATAACGACTATAAATTTTGTAGTAAAACTATTTCGGCACATTTTTCAAGACCATTTCGGGACTACGTCCGGACTATTTTGGAACTATTTATTTTAGGATCATTTCGGGTAAATTTGAAGATCATTTCGGGGCTACACCTTTTCCAACTGTATTTCAGAGAAACCCAAATGCATTTCAGAAAACCAAAAATCTATTAAAGAAAAAGTCAAATGTATTTTAGATAATACAAATGTATTTCTGAAAACCCCAAATGTTTTTGAGAAAACCCCAAATTTATTTCAGAAAAATTTTGCGTATTAATTTCAAATCATTTTCCATTATATCTTTAGTTCTTAGTAAGAGATCTGATGTGGAAAAATATCCCAGGTTTCGGAAAAGGGTCTTCAATGGCCTAATTTTTCTTGTTTTGTTCAGTTGAGCTTCTTTATTTGACTTGAAAGCGGAGCAGCTCAAACTCCGTAGCGATATTTTCATGACTCTAAAAAATATTGAAAGACACACATATGAAAAAACGTCGAAGTAATTTTTAAAAATTCTTAAATTAATATATACGACAGTTCCGTGAAATTTCTTTGCTAGATATTGTTGGAAAATCAAAGGAAATGTATTCTGAACCGCACACGAAATACAATAGATAATTTGTCGCACATACAGAATGTTGTTCACGCGAAAAATTCGACCAAATTACAAGAATATAAAACTTATATTCGGCAAAGCAAAGATATGGCTGCTAAAATAAAACCTCTTCTGGAGTAGGAGCCTAGGTACTTGAATCTCAGTCTCGCAAAGGCAGAAATTGAAAAGATGACTCCACCTTATCATCCTCCATACAGCGGCGGCAGAAAGGGTCGGATACTACATATATTCAGCCTAACTGTATGGCTACCCGTCGCACTATGACCAGTCAGAACTTTTAAGAGGATCGAGAGTTGCCGCTTTGTTAGCGACCTCAGTTCCTTTGAGCGCCCACGGTACACTCTCGCCCCGAAGGTCCTTGCGATTCTGCATGTCGTAGTAGTTTCCCAGCGCTCGGTGAGTTTACAGAGAGCCAATCTATCCAACAGCGAAGTCCGTAGGCAGCCGAAGGAGACTACACCCTCTCCTTTCATGGAGTAATGACTTCCAGAGTACCCCGCCGAGCGAGCTCATCAGCCACGCATTCCCCTGCAACGCCGCTATGGCTCGGTAGCCAAATAAATCTAATGTGCAGATACTCCGAGGTGGCTGAGAGAGAAGTTAGGCACTCCTCGACAAGTTTTGATCTCACCATTTGCGATCCTAAGGCCTGACTATCAGAATAAATGTTTCCCCATCTAGAGGGCATTACATTGGTGAAAAGCCAATTGGCAACCTCCTTGCTTGCGGTCACCTTCGCCTGAAACACACTACAATAGTCCGGAAGCCTAAATTTTCGGCTGAGGGAGAGTTCCTCGAAGAAGACACCACTACCACCAGAATAAAAGTCTTCGAAAGACATAAAGAAAAGTATTTCCCGGATAATTGTTATTGAAGAACTTTAATAATTATTGTGAAAAGTTATTTATAATTCTTTTCACAATTTGGATGATTTTTTTTTAAACATAATGGTCAAATAGATAGAGATAAAACAACCGCTATTACTAAGCAAATAGGCGACATTATTTTCCCCTCTATTTCGTTTGTTCCAAATATGTACAGCTTTCCCACTTTTAACACAAACGATACGAAGATTTCACTGTCAGTTTAGTATTTTCCTTGCTTTCCTTGATAGCCTACCAAATAAAGCATTGGGTATAATAAGCCTCCGCTGGTGTCCGCACTTAGTTTTCTTAATTCCCTTATATTAAATTCAATTTCGCTAATTGCTTTTGTCAATACATTTATGTACGTATTTTAATATATCGAGCGCTTGTTGTAAACTGGTTTTAAATTATCGTAATTCCATTAAGCAAATATGAATTCATTAATTTAATGCAGCAAAAATTAGCTCAATTCAATTCAATTATGAAGTGCTTTTAAAATGGACTGAAGTGTTTTTTTCTGTTTGATGAGTCATTGATTAACAAATACTTTTTAAGAACTAATAGCAATGTAGTATTTAATATTTATATTTGCAATCAAAAGATGTAGTATTTAGTAAATTTCAAATGCTTTAATTTGGTTATTAATTTTTTAAAGGAATAAGGAATAAGGAAGAATAAGAGATCCAATTTAACTGTTGAATCTTTTTAAACTGTTTTTATCAATAAAAAATTTCGGGTATATACACAAAGCTGTCAATATTCTTCTTGTTGCTGGTGGAACAGGTCAGTATAAAAGGTGATTTTCCGTAAAAGCCAACTATGTTAAAAAATGTACTAATAATTATACAAAATTTCACTTTTCTGGTAACACTTCAGTTTCCCTAGTAATATCCCAGCTGAGACGGTACTCCGAATAGTAGAGAGATACAATAAAGAAAAATTGTAGCAAGAGGTCTTGTTTCTTCTCGATAACAAGAATTTCGATAAGATATCATAACGATAATTTTGCCATTCGATACCAATATTTTTTATTCGATAGTTTTAAAACGATATTTTTGGAAATAGAGTACTCATATTTATTAGCGTATCGAATTTACAAAGGCTTTTAGAAATTTTAAAATTGAAAATCTGAAAAATGTTTAATAATATGAAAGGTACCAGTAACTTGAAAGATTTTAACAAGTTTCGAAATAATTTGAATTCAATCGGGAGAGCTAAGAATGCCTAGAAATATCTAAAAATATCTTTCAAAAGTAGACCAAAAATTCTTATAACTGCTAACTTTTTTAAATTAAAAAAGAAACAGCTCTAACTTCTTTCGGCTGATGTTTCACCTACAGGTAGATTAGGGTAGTTGCTGCATGTAGAAAGACAAATTTTTCATGAGATTTTCTAAACCTCAACCCTAACGTCGATGTCGAAGATTTCACATATACATTTTGGCCCTGATTGAAAACTTTTAATGCGTGTCGTACCGAAAAGAATGTTCAGATTAATACCCAATATTGATATTACTATACTTATAGATACTACTGTAGATCTGCCGGGACTTGAATTCGCGCCTTACGGAAACCAAGGCAATCCCGCTACCATTTGCGGCAATCTCTTTCTTAAAAAATGCTGCTGCTGAAATTTGGATAGGGAGATGCTGTGATCTCCAAAATAGCAGTTATACATTTTTTAGTAAAACTATTTCGGCAGATTTTTCAAGATAATTTCGGGACTTAACTTTTTCCAACTGTATTTCAGAGAAACCCAAATGTATTTCTGAAAACCAGAAATCTATTTTAGAAAAATTCAAACGTATTTCAGAAAATCACAAATCTATTTCAGAAAAATTTAAATTAATTTCCGAAAAGCTCAAACGTATTTAAAGGAGAAACCAGAATTCTATTTCAGAAAATTTATGAATCAGTCCGGCAGACTCACATTTACATTTTCGTTGTTCTGAAAAACATTTTTGCATTTCCGAAATACATTTGAGTTTTTCTGAAATATATTTGTGGTTTTCTGAAATGCGCTTGCGTTGCTCTGAAATACAGTTGTAAAAGGTGTAGTTCAGCATCTGTTTGGTACCATTTGAACTAGTACAAAACTGGTTTGGACTGAATTTTTAGTCGTTCGGGATTAGTAGCATAATTTCTGCTTCAGACAATGAAACGAACAAATCTCAAATTGCTAAAGAATTTGGTATTGCTCCATTAACCCTTACTGCAAATCTGGAGACATTTTTGAAACTTTCTTTTGATTAATTTATTATGATCGAAAAGCTTCCTTTATTTATTTCGAAATTTTCTTATTCAAATATCGCCAAACCTAAATGTCGTTGAATCGAAAACCTCACTGGTTCGTAAAATATAAAGAATTATCGGGATTCCACTGTCTTACGTTCAAGAGATTACTTTTTGTGGAACACTACACATCACAGTTCTTGAAATCCAATGGGCTAAAAATAATTTCGACCAAGTTGTGCCGATTAGGTGAAAGGAAAACCGGGAGCGTTTTATTTCCCCGAAATAATGTTCCATTTATACTTCTCCGTGACAGGGCTGTTAAATTTTTTTATTATTTGTTCAGCATTTGCTGAGTGTTTACATTTTGGTATGTCAAAAATGCAATATTTTCTATTCACTTCCAAATGTGAGAGCGAACATTGTGCAGCTTATGTTGCTGTTTCTCACAATAGTCTGAGTTTGATGTTGTCACATAACGAGGTGAAAATGTTTTCGAGAAGCAGCTCCGCGTGTTTGATCCTTAATTTGCCCAATTTAAAAAAAAATTCTCAGCTCTTGATACTTTCAACCTCACAGGATCTAGTTTCGTAACTGATGTTTGCTGATCTAAATGCTTACTATTAGCTTCGCCTCTCCAAGCGAATTTTGACGAGCGATGTCGGATAATCGGGCCAAACAACATCGAAGGTAAGAACCTTGAACTGAGTAATACTAGCGATTAGCCAAAGCTGTTTAAAAAATAGTCGACTTCCTATAATCGACTTACTGTTTCCGTTTGACTCCTTCGACTAACCGACCAGTCATAACTAGTCGACTAACCGTTCATTTTCGATTTTTCGATTAGTTGTTTTCTGTGGGAATATTTATGTTTATGACAAAGCTCGTTTTTCACTATTCGAATAATTTCGGTTAGCCGATTTTCAGACTACTCGATGACGATCTGTTAGCCGTAAGTGAACGGTTAGTCGAATAATTGGATTTCGATTATCAACTACAAAAAAATTGCTAATCGACTAGTCGGATAGTCGATTATAAGCGAGAAGAAATCAAGGCTTCCACAATTTTAGTTTGTTATCTAATCATACGACTATTGACTTGCAATAAATATAACGATTGCATGATATTTTGTTGCATTACTCACCTCGTAAAAACATCCGGATAGTGTGTGCGTGAAAATGCCTTCTCCAACTCCTCCAACTGGAAGCTGGTGAAAGTGGTGCGATAGCGGCGCTGCTTTCGTTTCGGTGCATAATCATCTAATTCACCATCGCTATTCGCATCCGAAATGGGACTATTCGTACCGCCACTAGCACCGGTGGTCATAATGCAGGAGGCCGAACGATCAGGCATAGCATCCTGATGTGCTAATTTGGCTTCTTGCGGTAGGTCGTCCAGCTTGAGTTCCTCGGATATGCCCATAATCCAAATGGGCGCAATGGTGAGACCGTTAATGGGCGTGCCGGGCGGGGGATGAAAGTAGTTGAAAATGTTGGGACTGTTACTGGTTTATTACGCGGGCTATTTTGGCTACTTAGGCAATTGAATAGCTAATACTGCTTGTCTGCGCTCGCTCTTTCGCGCTCTCTCTCTCTCTTTCACGTTGCTGTTGATTTAGCGATTGGCATTGATTTATTGCGCTAGACTGTAAATAAAAAGTAAATTAAATATTTTAGTGTATTTTTTAATTGTTTAGCTGGAAATAATTTTACATCTGAATTTCTCATACACCTGCGTTCATCCTTGCCGGGCAACCGGAGGATATTGCGCTAAGAGCGATTGTAAAATAGAACTTATAGAACCATATAAATAAGTTGTATTTCAGTAGAAACGTGTGGACATAACATAGTTACAACTCAATTGAAAATCCATTCGCCTTATTGCTGTCTAAGTGCGCATGTGCGGAGTTATGCACAGACGTCAATATATTTGCTCGCTCACTCGGCGCGTTCCTAAACTATTTCTGTAAATATCTATGTGCATACATATGTACGTCATTTCCAAGCATTGGTTGGCCAACAACTTAATTAGTTCACTAATTCATGACAAGTGAAGAGGCATTAACTAATTTGTACCGAGCCACTTGGTCGACGCACTTCATTTTATTTTACAAGCAAATTCACAGCATCGGTCACGCTTGCCAATTGCCTACGTACTAAGTGCGTTAATACAGACAAATAAAAAAACAACAATGCATACATTTATTTCACGCATACATACAGCTCCACTTGCCTTCGATTGTCGTCGAAGTATGTGTAGAACGTTTCTCGCATGCGCAGCTGCTATCTAAATTTTTGTTTTTTTATACTTTATTGTCGTGCTTGTTTTTTTTTTTTTTTTTTTTTTTTTTGCGCATATATTTTTGCTAGTTGTAGTTGCAGTTGGTTGGTCGAGTCGAGTGATCAATTGCACTACTGGCCCTGCAATGTTTTTTCTCACCCAAATAAGGACATTTTCACCCATTGCTATTTTAAGAGAAAATTAAAGATGCGTGCGGAAAATACCAAAAGCAACAAATGAAATTCCAGCTAAAACGGCTGGAAGGTGGAAAAGGGCAGTTTTTCGCTGTTGCAGCAGCTCGGTCGAAGTTGGTTGAGGTGGTGGAGGTGGTGGAGGTGGTAGAGGTTGTAGCAGGTAGTACATAGTCGATGAACAAACGTAGGCCATGGCCGATTTGGTAGTTGATCATAGCATATATTAAATTAACGCAATTGCTCCAGCGTCTAGAGACTTGCACAGTGGCGCATTTTGAAGGTAGATGTAAAGAAATTTATAATAATAATAATAGACGTGTCCTACTAGTCACTGGAAATTGCGCTTACAGTTAGAGCGCTGATTTGATTTGCTGTCTGCCAAATGAAAGTCATACTCTTGTGGTCGGAAATTTTAATGGAAGTGCATTCTTGAGTAGGAAGCTGTGTTTAAAAAATATTTCAGAAAAATGATCTAACGCCTCTATCCTGTGCACTTAACAAATTTATAATTTTTTGACTATGTATCAAGGTTTTGGTATTCTTTGCAAAATAAAGAGCTAATTTATTTATAAATGATCAAGATGCGAAATGTTTTTGACAAATCGAATTTTTATTAAAAATTGTTATTTATTAAGAATTGTTAAAAACACTGAAACTTTAAGTTTTGTCAAAGGATTGTACAGAATAACCAACATTTTTTTGCTTGCTGGAAATTGTGATAAATTATAAATATTTTCTTAATTTGTAAAGGGAACAGAAAATTGGGGTAATTGGTTTTATTAGTCGAGGTAAAAAAAAACTTGGAAAATAACTCTTACTGGCAGCACCGCAAAAACCATTTCTTATGCAAAACAGTTATCAGATAACAGAAAAAAATATATGTTGGGAAATAACTTTTATTGGCAACAGAAAATATATTTCTCCCACATAACAGTTATCAGGCAAAATAAAAAAATAAACAGTGGTGAATAACCAGAGATTTCGAGTAATAATTAGTTGACAATTTAGTTTTGAATAAGTCATCTTAATTTTGATAAGAATTATAAAGGTCTTTAAAAATAATAATTATGATTGAGAATAAAGTTTTAAATCAACAGTAACTGTTATTTTGAGACTTATACTGTCAGCGAGATAAAATTGTTTTCGTCTTTCTCTTTGTGACTTCTATAAAATATATAATATATAAAAGTCTTTGCATAATAATTTTGAAACAGAAAATTTGCTTTAAGTCTAGAAAGATTCGAGACTAGTTCGCTGCCATTTCGGGATCATTCCTGGACCAGTTGAGGGCTCCACGATTTTTTTTTCGTTTTTGACGCAAGAGCGTTAATGGGCATATTTTCGTTAACAACTCAATTTAATTTAATTTAATTTATTAATTTTCGTTTCGTGCTCAACCAGAGTTAGTGACTAGTCGGGAACTGCTTCAAAGATAGTCCTGAACTAGTCCCAAAATAGTACCGAATTTGTTCAGAAGTGATCCCGAATCGGCCTGGAATGATTTCAAGCTGATCCCGAAATGTTTATAAAAAAGTTCCGCCCTACAAGACTTTAACAATTTCTGCTTACTCATAATAATTGTGAGAAGACTTTTATAATACACATATATCTCAAAATAAAAGACTTTGAAGACACACAAATATGTAGGTCTGTTATAATTATTATCGAAATACTTTTATGATATAAATCTTTGAATAATAGTTAGAGATTATTCGAACAATGTCTGTCTTTCAATAATAATTATTTTTTAGCTTTCATTCTTTTCTCGTATAATGGATATGACTCTGGCAATAACTCTTATTGGTAACGGAAGACAATATTTATTTTCATAACAGTTATCAGACAACGTAAAAAATAAAAATAAACTTTGGGATAAAAAATCTTTTGTCGGCGAAATAAAAAATATTCCTCATCTCATAATTGTTGAGGAACCACTTTTTCGTTATATTTCATAATTCCAGCAACGTTTTCAATTTGTGTCTTCGCGATAACAGTTATTTTTGATCACTGATTTAGAGGTACTTACTGGGCGAGTTAATAAATAACTGAACTAATAATAAATTTCAGATTTGTAGGAAATATTTATTTACTAAAGTATTACGATGTCAAAGCCGATTAAATAGAAATTTTCTGATTAAGTATGGAGTAAAATGCTTGGAACATTATCCACCGTCGTGGCCCTTGTGCTGTTCCTGAGATTTGTGATGAGTTTTTGACAAAGGTCGCATTTATGCTACTTTAGATCTTGACCTTGAGCACAGGAATCGTTTTTGATAGACAAGAGATTAAAAAAAAAGTCAAATTAAGAATTCGCCGTGAAATCACACGATGGTGTTATTAGCGTTCAGCTCAAACCGAAATCGGATTTTCCGATCAGCAGATTGGCGGATGGCACCGTTCAGCTGAAACCACATGACGTCCAAGTCCATCCCGCCAATTGAGTTAACAAGAATTCGATGAATCGATTTTAAGAAAAAACATCGAATCAATGAAATATTAATTCTACCCACAATGCCAAGGAATAATAAAAATATATTTAGAAATTACTCATTACTCATTTTAAGGAATTTAAGCATTGCAAAATTAAAAATTGTGCTAATATTACCCAACAACTCTCTTCATTCACATTTCTCTAATCCTGCATTTACACGTTCAACTTTTGCTTTTCAATTTGCTCACAAGTGCAAGCTGTCAAAATGGCATGACGTGAACGCTGTGGCGTAGGCTGCACGCAAGATGATAGCGAATTATTTTCGAGATGCCATCGCTTGCTTGCTTCTTGCGGTGCAGAATTCGCAAAAATCTAAGACTTAATGACAAATAATACAAAAAATTTCCGCAATAATTGCTGGAATCTGATACCGATCAATCTGGAAGACTTGAGTAAAAATTTTCTTTATGGGCAAATCAACACAAATTGGTAAACAAAAGCTGGAAATCAATATATTGAGTGGGTGCAACTTATTTGCGTAGTACAGTAGGAAAACTTAACAAATAGCCGATAAGCAAAGAAATAGATTGAAGGAAAAAATAATATGTAGTATGTTGTTTCTTCAATGATTACCAAAACAGTATTGGTTTTAAGTGATAAATCTTTTATTTGATGAGCTTCAAGTAAAACTAATAAGTTTATAAAAATTTTAATAAAATATTAATATTTGTGAATATCGAAATATTGTCACATTTTCTTTTGAAGAGGGGTTCATGAAATGATCAAACAAATTGATATTTTTATTATATTTTTTTTTTATGATTTATAAAAAATCAACAATAGTTTGCACGGCTTACTTGGTACAAGTGGTAGCGTGCTAGCTTTGCATGCCGTGAAAATCATTGGTACGAGTCCTATGGTAATCTAGTAAGAAGAAATCTAATGAGTAGACGAGGGGGTCTCTAAAATAGCAGCTATAACTTCTACCGCGTTGACTATTTTTGATTTCTTTTTTCAAATATCTTCCAAATGAAAAATAGCTTTGAACTAACAAAAATTATTGTTGGTATTAAAGTATTTGATGTTAAAAATATCAATTTATTTAAACGATACATCGTGTTCCGATGGTTTACATCGATGTATATCTCAAATTTCTAGAATTGGTTTAAATTAAATAGAGAAAGTCAATTCGGAGGATAGGTGACATAAAATATTTGGAATCTAAGCAAAATAGTTGCCATTTTTTGTTACTTTAAATACTTCATATTGTAGTGGAGAAGTAAAACAATTACAATAAAATTAGTTGGCTGCCTATCAAAACCAACCAATATTTGATTATGTGATTTTTTTAAATTGATTTCTCAGATTGAATGTAAAACAAGTAAGTATTCAGAACGTTTGCCCCACTGTGTCCTTTTGAAGTTCTGAATATGGTTGTCAAATCGCAGTAATAAAATGATGAATATATATTTTTTGTCCATCGCCAGGAGGTACAATACTAGAAAAGGTTTATGTGTTTTATGGCTCCTTATTTTGCTTTTGCTATTGTTTTCAGGCTATTGCATACCTTCCCAACATTTTTCGTCTATACAATTATTGTATATAAATACTCGTAATTAAAAAAGAGATGCCTGTATTTTAAAAAAAAAAAGAAGAGAACTCTATAAATAGCGAAGTTGCAGCTGGTGTTTCGGCAGGAATTTTTTAATGAACGGCATGAAAATGACGGCACAACGCGATAGAAGGTGAATTTCCAATATATTCAGATATTTTTGTAAAAATATAGGAGTATATACCATTTAGCAAAAATTTTTTGGACTTAAAAAAAATTTAAAGAAAAGACTTTTACTTTTCCACCAATTAAAGTGCAGGAACTGTGCCAATTTACAAACACAATATTTGGAGCTTCTGCTCCATGAATCTTGAATCACATAAAGCTTTATGGAAGTGCGCACACTACACCAATTTATTCGCCACCAAATAAATAGTTGGTGGTGCAAAACCGATTTCGTTCAAACCAAAAAGGTGACCCTACAATCTGCGGATAGCTTGGACGCCACGGTACTTTGTCAGTGCACCAACTGCCGATCTAATAGTCGGCCAACAGTGCTGCCACTCACCATAAGTAAATTTCCCTTGTTGCCTAAAATTTGGCAAATCTTTCAGAAATGTAAGAATTTTTTTTAAAGCTTGCAATTATTATTAATAGGCAGCGCTGTTTGTATATATATAAAACTCTATACAATTAAAAACGAATTAGGTCTTAAACTTGAAATTCGACATGTATTTTCTTTGGGCTCATTCACAATAGCGCAGTTTATTCACTTGCCAAGACTACAGCCCAACTTACATCTAGTGTTGTTGCTTTGCACTAACTGTACAATTACCGTGCAAATGACTACCATAGGGCTTGCCAAAAAGAGATATTAGTAGTTCGCTACGCTAGTTATGATTGTTCATATAGTCTTCACATGCGAGAATGAAACAACCGAGCTATTCATATTTAGCATTATTGGCCGTCAGATGATCGAGTGTAGAAAGAGATAATTAAAATTTAGGTTAATTTCCCATATGCAGGAAAGATCTAAAAAAGATATTCATTGGAGTTTTGCAAAAGCCACGTATACTTTATGAAAACTCTGAAGTGCGTGGTACAGTAGGACCGTTTCTTTGTAACCGACTTGCAAATGAAAACTAGGTAGGAAAACGAATTGCATGCGACTTGAGCCAACTCGGTTAAATGATATCCGACCTGAGATGTAGTGTTGGGAAGTGAAAAAACTGCGCTATTGTGAATTAGTCGTAAGGAAAGAAATGGGAAGTAGAGCTATACGCTTGTCTATTCGCTAATATTGATAAGTTAGAGTGAAATGTAAGATCAGATGTAAACATTTGTGGACATCTGTTTTTGCATAGTGGCCCTAAGAAACCGTTATATATTTTGAGAAAAGTGCTGACACATTTTTTCAGCTGTACTTTCAATTGACTGACACTGCTCTTGCAGGGCTAGTCTGCAGTGTGATCGTTATCCACCGACCCGATTATTTACGGGGTGTTTTTTAGACGTTTGGTTTTTAATGCGGCAATACTTTGTTCGAAGTTGGTCTATCTGATAACTGCTACAGTTTGGTTTGCCATTTCATAATAAACAGACTTACTCCGGAACAAGGTTTGCAAATTGTGCAAACTTATTACCAATATAATCGTTTGGTTCGCGCGCTACGTCCAATATTTGGTCGACATAATCGCCCAGCAGAGTCGGTAATTCGAGCAACCATGGATTGGATTCGCACCACGTTTACTCTAGTTGATAATGCGCATCCTCAGAGACGCCGTACAGCGCGTACCGAGGACACTATTGCTGCTGTGGGACGGAGTATCGAAGAAGACCCGAATGAGTCCATCCCCCATCGCCCGCAACCATTGGAGCTGTGCCCATCCACTTTATGGAGAGTTTGCGAAAGGGTCTTGGTTTGCGGGCTTACAAAATGTAACTCGTGGAGGAATTGAAGTTGAGATGGCTACCGATCCCGATTTTCACAAGAAAATTTTGTTCAGCGATGAGCCTCACTTTTGGTTGAATGGGCACTTAAACAAACAAAATTGTCGCATTTGAAGTGTTGATAATTCACAAGCCATTGTAGAGACGTCGTTACATCCTCAAAAAGTCACTGTTTGGTGTGTTCTATGGGCAATTATTGGTCCATATTCTTACAAAAATCGAACCGACCATAATGTAACAGTCAATGGGGAACGTTATGATGAATGACTATTTAGTGCCTAAATTGGAGGATGTTGTTGTGGACGACCTTTGGTTCCAACAAGACGACGCTACACAGTTACAGAAATCATAAATTTATTGAAGGTAACTTTTGGTGAGCGCATTCTCTCGCATCGTGGGCCTGCGGTGTGACCTCCAAGATCGTGTCTACACAGATAAGCCCGAGACGATTGACGCCTCGGAAGAGAATATTCGGCGCATTATTGTTGACATGCGGTCCCAATCGCTGAAAGAAGTGGTCGAAAATTGGCTCTCTCGGTTGGACTTTACTCGAACAAGCCGCGGCGTTCACTTGCCCGAAATCATTTACAAAAGACAATGGCAAACCCTTATCTTGATAATAGAGCTAAATTCTTGGTCATAACATTAAATTATATGTATTTTGTTTCTTCTTAAAAACCACATATCTAAAAAAAAAACACCTTTTAGTTGGCTCAGTGTGCGCACTAACCGGCTATTAAACTAAATAGTTGGCCAACTAAAAAGTCTGCAGTGTACGATGGCTCTTAGAGAGTAAATTCGACGAAAAGTCCAGCGGGACTACGACTAGGCAGACAGACAGACAGCGAAAGCGCAGAGCTTGCAAGGAGCAGACAGTAGGCGTAGTAGGCAACTATTGTGGCATCTGTCGATGTTTTGCTTAATGTTTATGCAATTCCTGGGCATTTATGTACGTACATAGTTTTTGGCGCACTTCTTTATTTTTTGTCTGTCTGCATGTCTCTCAGTCTGTCTGTCTGTCTGTCTGTCTGTCTATCTGCACTGACATAGTGTTGCAGCTGTAAAGGTAATTAACTTGTTGCGATAATTGCCCACCATTTGCACTTTTGGCACAACTATTGCTACTGCTTGTGGTGACAGCCATGCCAAGTGCAGCGAAGTTACAACACGCGCTGGAGCAACAAGCAACAGGCAGCAGACGACAACGGTAGCGCTGTAGCGCTGTGGCGGTGGTGCAGTAAAAGTAGCTTTATGGCCAATGCTGCTTCTACTGCCGCTGACATAGTGCTCCTGTTTACCGACCGCTGTAAATGTAATTGTAGCGACAACTTTTGCTCATTGCGTGTGCAATAAATTTAAATTTAAAAATTCGTATGTTGCGTATCGTCTGCCTCGTGTGCTTATGTAGTACGTACGTACGCACCTACAAAACAAAAAAGAGCGAGGCCGAGCGGCGGAATTTCAAAAATAAAATGCTAAATGCTAAAAAATGAAATAAAATATATTTTGTTTTTGAAATAAAATTTAGCTGCAAATTGAGTGTAAAAACGTTGTGCATTTTTGATTTCCGACGGCGCGCATGCGCACTATGCGTAACCCCAACTTGCAATGAATGCACAGCTGATTTGTTGTTGCTTTTGTGCGTTCCACCAATCACGGTATAATTAAACAGAGAAAAAATGCAAAAATTGTTGCTGCATAAATTTAACAAATTTATACAACAGCACAGCCCACTTAGCGGCGCACTCAGCTGTCGGCGGCGCTCTCCGTCGCTCTGCTGAATTTAGTGCAGTTCTTTTTTTTTTTGCCGCTGCTGGATTTTTGTCTGGTCTGCCGCCAAAGTGTACATGCATATTGTGGCATTGCTGAAACTGGCAAGTAACACGGTAGCTCTGCTCTTAATTACCGTCGGAATGTGCCACCGTTATTGAGTATCACCACTGTCTGCTTTTTTTGGTCGTTGCAATATTTGTATTGCCCCTTGAACTGGAATTCCTCTGTATGTTTGGCTTGCATTTCGCATTTTCCATATATTGTAGAATAGGCCCTACACTTTTTAATTGTTTATATTTTATTTTATTTTATTGTACTGTTTGCTTTTGGTGTTGTTGTTGTTTTTTCTTTACTGTTGCCACATAACAACTCAATCATCGATTTTGGGGTTATATGCAAAGTTCACGGCATGTTTTGTATTTAATTATTTTAATGAATACGCAGATGAAGCTGTTAACTATGGCCGGTGTTGTAAATTGGTAGCAGCGGAAGTATGCAATGCAACCCGGCTAAGGCTAAGGGCTCACATTTTTTTGTTTTGCGGTAGAGGCCCAAACGCTATCCACCTGCCGGACAAGCAATGGTGCGTAGGTGCAAGTGCTTGGCAGTGTTGGGTAAATTTGCACCGCCGCATCCACTTATAGCGTGGAAAGTATTAAAAAAAATCTTCGGCTAAGATGTGGATAAGATATTCAATAAAACTTTAGTTTCATGGTGTTGGATTGAGCACTGCTATTTTCTTCGCAGTTTATCGACGAGCAATTCATGAGACTAAAAGGGGGTTGCTTTTTCTTTTAAACATATAGGACATTTAAAAGCTGTCGTGGCGTAATGTCATGAAATTCTAAAATTTCAAAAAATTAAAGTTGTGTTATTTTAATTAAATTTTCTTGTTCCAACAATAACAACAAAAAGCAATTTTTGGCTAAATCTTAAATATTGGCTTTGACCTTTTTTGGCAGATTGGTTTAAGAAAAACTTGAATAACTCCGCCAAAACTTGACCGATTTAGACCTAGAATGTATAAATAATTAATTTAATCCCCAGTTTTTTTGTCGTTGAAAATAAAGCCAAGCAATTTTTTTTAAATATTTCTAAGCAGCCCTTTCATTGTAATATTTAGTTAATTTTTTTAAATAAGTTTAGAAAACTCCGTTTTTGGAGGTATTTTCAAATCCGCCCTGCTCACAGAAATCATAATATTTTTCCGAAATATTGAGACGGAAGTCTTGAAACGTAATAAACTGTATAATTCCGGAGGGAATCTCCAATTTTTTTGGGGAGACACCCCAATGCACGCATTAACGTATATTTTTTTCGTTGAACTCCAGTTTTTTAAATAAATTTTTGCAGTACGCAAATACATACAATTTTAATCAATTGGACTTTTTGAGGCGCAACAAACTACGCCGAGTACTTACTAGTGTAAAACACACCTGTAATAAAAGGAGTTTTTTTTTAGAGATGCAGGGCTTTGCATTAAAAAAAAATTATGAGATGATATAACTTCTAAGTAAAATTGAATTTATTAGAAAAGTGAATTGGACTTGGTCGAGGCGAAATTTGAAGGCCCAATTTTCAACTATTTTTTCATTTGGAAATTTTGGTTATCGAAATATTCATTGAGACTCTTTGTCTCTTTACTGAATAGAATATTGGGAAGAAATAAAAAAATTTGCAGAAGAAAGTGGCCGCCGTAGCCGAGTGTGCGTGCCCAGCGTTTGAATTCAGGAAAGTTTTTTCTGCCCTTGGCAGGCCGAGTGAATTTTGAGCTCTACCATACCTTACTATTATGTCAAAAAATATAATCAAACAAATTAACCCTTTGTGATGTGATCCATGCATCTTATTTGCTTAAGCTCAATACTATTTGTAGTGAAAGTGTCTGTAAATATGAAAATATTTAAAATTAACTTAACTACAACTAATTTTTAATTGCTATTGCACTTTCGTTTTAATGCACATATTTATAAGGAGAGATGCATAGTTCCTTAAGAAAACTACGCAATAAATGTAGTTGTCTTTTAGTTTTTTATGCACTAAATCTGGATCATTTAATTTTTCATTTTTTACTTTTATTCTCTGACATTTTGATTTTGTTTCTTCTAAATTTACAGCAGAACTGAACTTCTACAATTTAGCGAATTTACTTTCCTTTAAATTCATTTTCTTCATATCCACGAGGAATTCAAATGTGAACGCTCTCACTTTGAGTGTGGGCATCAAAAGCGAATTTCCTCACCACAGACACCTCGGGTACTGCGGTCACTTTAGGCAGGCTTTGAGGAATCGCATTGTAAAGGAACCGCAGACAAATGCTTAAAAATACTCGGCTGCGAAGGGAAACGAATAAATTCACTGGCACTAAAGTGATTTGCTCATACATTTTCTTCGAATGAATTATTACAGCGATTTGCCTTTTGACTTGATAATTTGGAAGCTTAAAAAATGCGCACGTTCAGTAGCATAATTCACAGGCGAACATTATAATGAAAAAATTTATATTACGATTTGTAATGGGTTAAGAATTGATATTTCAGTCGCAATTTAAAAGAGAACTCAAGAAATCACGCCTACCTTTTGGAATATATTTTGGTAACATTAGAATTTATGATTTTTTTTTTGCCGAGCGTCATATTCAATTTCGGCACTCAATGTCAATGTGAATTTGTGACTGTTTACATGCTCACCTCAATTATAATCATTATTTCGTTGAGAGTTGTGTCGACTCGATTAGACCTTGCTCCT
The DNA here is from genome assembly GCA_951828415.1 of Anomoia purmunda. NCBI lineage: Eukaryota > Metazoa > Arthropoda > Insecta > Diptera > Tephritidae > Anomoia > Anomoia purmunda. The sequence goes on from OX639994.1 coordinate 127,484,851, forward strand.
TAAGAAAAGTAAATAGTCAAAACTTGTCATTAAGTGATTGTGCTGTGGGTGTGGGGGCAAAACAATTTCTTATATCAAAATTTATTTCATCTTGGCATTATTCATCTTCAAACAATGGTTTTAAACTGGAAAATAAATCGTCACCTTTTCTTTTTTATGGGCTGAGAGTCACGCTTTGGAATCAGTTTAATATAACAAGGCTTGAGCAGAATATATCGATATTTTAATGGCAATAATCGATATAATATATAGATGTATCACAACAACAAACTAAACTGATTATATCGAGAAAAGTAATCAATTGTATATACCTACACACGTTCCTGCAAACGATCATAGAAATAGCCATCTTACGTTCACTTCAAAAAAGCGAAAAAGCGAAGTGGTTATTTTATACCCAGTGCTCATACAAAATTGACCGCGAATATGACCATTAGTTTCATTTAATTTTCCTACTAATTTAACTGACAGTTATAGGTCAGGCTTCTTGCTGGGTAATTGCACCTTGAGGGGCAAATATCGAAATATCGATATGTTTTCTCTTCATATTTCGATATTGTTTAAAAAATATAAATAGTTCGATATTTTTCCCTCATGTCACAATTAGTCTTCATATACCGATATTGCTATCGAGGACCCAATGAATCTAATCTAGCAGTTTCACAGAAAGGGAGTTTTCCCCAGATTGAGTTTGCTGCTTGTAGTTTAAAACCGGCCATTTGTATACTTGCCATATCCTTCTCTAGAAACATGGCGAAAGTCGTATCATTCATCGGCAATTCGTCAGCATTGCAATTAACTATAATATTTCGGTGTTCAAGCAGCCATAATTTAGATATCTGCGGCATTAGGGAACATTCTGCTGCTTACGATGAGTTTAGAGCTCTCAGGTCCGCTTGATGGTCAAAGAAAGCTTAAATATGTACCTGCACACTTCGACTGAATGGATTTTCTTTGCTTGGAAAATTTATAAGATTCTCCAATATGGCTATGAATTTCATGTATGTCCTGCATATGAAAATCTATAAAATTTTTGAACTGACAATTTCCATTGTTGATTGCGGCATTACTCCATTCTCCATCTGTAATTGTGGAATAAAAAATCGTTTCACAATAACCATCTGTCGTTCACCATCAATTGGGATAGCAGAAAACCCTTTTTCCTATATTTTACGAGAGTTTTGTCCAAGAACTTGTTTTTTTTTAATGGAAATTTATTGTAAGGAATATGTGAGAGAAGATGTGTAGAGAGGAGAATCAAGCAGTGCCGCAAAATATTTACAAAATTTATATAATTGAGCAGATTTTAATATAAAGAGCAACAAAATATTGAAGAATTTTGATCACGAGCCTAATTGAATGAGAATCGAACAGAATATTCAATTAAAATTTCGAAAACTTCCAAACTTCCAAAAAAGTAAGTAAAATTACTTCCATTTCAAAAAAATTCGAATAATGTATGTTGCACACATTCTACACTGATCAATCAATTTGACATTTTGACAGTTTGACAGCTTTCATTAGCGCTGCATTAGATCAGCGCCGCTTGTAGCTTTGCTCAAAAACTTTTGCATCAATTTTGTACTTCATACAATCGCATTATAACCAAAAGAGAAAACAAAATAAAAACAACAATATTTTAATTAATTTCCTTTCATTGCGCTCCATGCACGAAGCGCGTACATACGTGGCACAAGATGCATATCGAGAATTTTAAATTATGCATTTTACCCATTTTGGAAGTTTTTACTGCGCCGAAAATGGGCAGAAATATGCAGCCACCCTCGATTTGGCCATAAAATTATCGAAGCAACATAATTTAAGAAGTCAAATGCAACAACAGAAATTGTCAGGACGAGTACGAGCCAAAAGCAAGCACGCAGCTGCAGCTTAGCAAAAAAAAAAAACAAAAAAAAAACTAAAAACTCCAACTGCAATAGTAAGTAATAACAACAATGCGTTGTATGCTATCAGCCGTAATACGGGCTGTGGCTGTGGCTGCGGCTTCGGCTTCGGCTGTGGCTTTTGCTTTGGCTGCAAGGCACGGACAGAAGCCATCAACACGATTGCATATCGCGGCAATCAGCGTGTAATTCATTAAATCAGAACACGTTAAGGCTAGTACGCCTGTCAATAACAACAGCGAGTGTATCAGCAACATGGCAAGAAACAACAACAATAACAATAGCAGCAACAGCAACAGCGGCAGCAGCACCGCATTAGCAGCAAATGCAATGCTCAAAAAGTGAAGACGACGGAAGCTGCAATGCAGCAGCAGCAGCAACAAGTGCTACAACAACAACAACAACAACAACAACAACAACAACAACAACAAAACAAATAGTAACCTGCCAACTGTCAAGGTAGCGAAAGAGGCAATATATCTTGTTCAGTTTGTGGTATGAATCCCCGTGGCAGGCAACAGTGCAGTTTATGCTGGCCATTGATCGGTCGTCGGACGTTGGTGTGGCGGTGTAGCGGTAGGATAGGTAGGTGGAGGGATGGGGTGTTGCCGTTTGACCATTTGGTGCTGGCGCTGGTGACGACAAGCCTGATCGCATGGATAGCGCGAAGAGATAGCTAGAGGTCGTGTTGCCATGGCGAGAGTTTGAGAGCGTTTGGTTTGCATTCTAGCGTTAGATTTTACGAAATGTTTTTGGAAAAAATTATGAAAAAGAAAACGATGCAACTAATGCAACTACAAACGGATAGAAGATGTCTTTAAAATTTTATTGATCTATTTCAATTTATTTAGTTCACTCACAAGAAGTTGTTTGGTTTGAAAAAATGAATATCAAAAGAAAAAAAATTGAATTAAGCGTCGTTGAAAGCAAAGAAGGTAGATTACAAAGAACTAGTATGGCGTTTTATTTCCTGTGACTAGAAGTTTCGTCCGATTTCACCATAAGTATTTCTTCTGATCACATACAAATTTGTGCATTTTTGTGAGTCGCAACTTCATTGAAAACTATTTACTGCAGACGGATAAATTATTTATACAATTAAAGTGCATGATATCAAGATTTTCACAAACTTTTCAGTTGTACGATGCTTTGAACTACTTACGAAATATTTGGGTGGAAAAATTTCTAAATTTCTAAATTGAGGAAAGCGTTGCTACGATCCCTTTTATATGCAGCGTACAAAGAATGTAGTTTACAAAGAAGTTGCATCGGATTTTGTTTCCTGTGGCAAGAACTCTCGTCGGTGAGAGATCCAGAAACCAATTGGATTAACTCAGATTCTAATATTAATCGGAAAAAGTCAAATTAGTTCTGGTATGGTGAAATTGGACAAGATTTTCTGTTAGAGGAACGGTGGAAGTGATGCAACTTCTTTTTAATCTACGGTCTTTGGGCAGATGCTACACTTCAATTTACTACAAAAAAAATGAAACAAGGTATGCTCAAAATACTTATAACCAAAATAAATGGTCGGTGTTATTGTTTTTTAAAAAGCAAAATAAATTAAATGAACTTAATTTCTAAGGAAAGTTTTAAGAAAGCTTAATTTTAAAAATATTTTTTGAGAAGGTTGCCATCGGTTAAAAAAAATTTATTAAAATTATAAATAAAATCAAATACCGAAGAGAAAGAGGGGCTAAAAAATCTTTATATTGAAAATATGCTTGCAGAGGGTTGCCACTTATTGAAAAAAGAGTAAACTAAATTAAATTTTTAAGTTATGAAAGTTATGAAAGCGGCATGGGATTCAAAGGAAGTGTGTTGCCACCTGTTTAAACAAACTATATAAAATATAACAATATGGGTGTCACACATTTCGTCTCGGCAAGAAGATTCATAGCTAACTTTATGAGGGTTGCCAGGTATTGAAAAGTCGAATTCAATTAAATTATACAATATATAATACATAGTAAAATATAGATGTTAAACCATTTGTTTAGCTAGTTTAGCTAAGAAAAAAGTTAAAGATATATTTTGAACAGGGTTACCACTTTTTTGAAAGTCACTTTCAATTAAAATATACACAAGGGTATAAAATATTAAAATATGCGTGGAAAACTGCTCGTCTAGACGTGGGCGAGGTCATACCTATATTTTGGAGAGGGTTGCCACCTTTTATAAGTAACAGAAACCAAAATGCGTTTGCTGGTTATATTTGCAAAAGGCAGTTAAAAATTATGTATAGGATGGGATTTTCTAGTCAACTAATACAAATTTAACGGCTATTTATAGTCAAATCGGCAAATACCTCATTTTTATATTCATCACCATTTAAAGATGAGGAAACTCTTTTTAATGAGCTTAGTGCGGCATACATCGCATGGTATCCACAATATTTGAACTTAGCAAAAGTTAACCTTCTAATATCTTTTAAATTTTTTTTTACAAATATAGCAAAAATATTTTACTACATTTGTGAACACTGTGGCGTTTCAATACGAGTGTTTTTTTTAGCACGTTCCTTAAGACATCTGTGTGCTAGTTTCCCTTGCGTAAGTGAAATATTTCGTCCGGAAATGAATTCCAAAAATTATTATTTTAATAATCACCAAGTTCGCACAAATGTCAGTTTTTTTCTTTTATTACCATGCAGATTCATTCACGCTCAGCTCGTACTACACGACATACATAAATATTGTATGAACTTCACACGGCCGCCAGTAACCAGCCCAACAACAACAACAACCCTTTCGTGTCTATAGCTGTGAAACTATGTAGACCCTTCGATGTCTCAGCGATGATCTCGCGGATTACATTTCCATTAAGATTGCAACAAGATCCAAAGAACATAAAGTGGTCGAGCACCACAACTAAAAAGGAAGCAGGCGCCCGAATTAACCTGCAGCTAACAAACAACTGTGCGATGAGATGACCCCCGCTCGTTAAGGGGGAAATGAATTTTGCCAGCAAACTGATCGTTCAGTACAACAACAGCAATAATACATTGCCGATGTTCGTTCGCACAGTAGCAGAATTGCGTACAACGTGAACATAACATAAACATAACAACATCCTGCAGCGCAAATATTCACTAACAACAAATACAACAGTACAAGATATCAGCGCGGCAAGAGGACGACGACGGTACGTATGTACAACAGTAGCGCCGGTATTGAGGTAAACATTGCAAATAAAATTAACAGGAAACTGCTAATAAGTTCAGGAACTTTGCGAAATTTAATTTTTTTAAATTGAAAATGAGTTTATTTTCTTAATTGCAACATGTTAGCGGTTTCGAAGTAAAGCCAGTAAGTGAGTGGAGTGAGATGTGTGTGTGTGTGTGTGGTGTGGAGTATACAGTGAGTCACAAAAGAGTTCGCTTGAAAGTAAATATTTTATTTTTCACCCACCACTTTTTTTGGCAGGGATTTTTTTTTGGGGATATTATAAAGACCAACCGCCTGAGCAGCAGCAGAACGATATCGTATTACGTATGTTTATACTTCAAATTAGTGATGAGAAGTATATAATACTTTTGTGTATCGAGTACTTTGGTATCGATTCTTTTATGAAACGGCCACATTAAAAAGTACTCGGGTAATTTTTCGCAATATTTTACTGCGGTGACTAGGGACGCGATATCGGTCACAAAGTACCGCTGTGATACTTGTTCAAAGTATCGCTCGAGAAGTATCGAGTACCGATAAATATCGAATCTCAAATACTCATTACCCAAAATATCGGTACTAAATCAAAATGAAGTTCAGTCAAAAGTTCAGTTTTTTATAAAACATAATCTGCTTGTTTGTTAGAAAGTGTCATATTATTTTACCAACAAGGCACTTGGAACTTGATCAAAGTTGACAGCAGACCATGATGCGGGACTGTATTTTTTAATACTATCTTCATTCCGTCTGATTGTCATATCTTTGAGACTTAACTGCGAAAAAATCTTAGCGACATATTTTTCAATATTTTCTAGATGCTCTTGGGGCATTTCTGTGCCCATTAAATAAAAAATTTTCAAAAAAGTTCTCTTCCGTTTTTAGCGTTTAGCGCTCGTATTGTCTCGTAAATAATTTTCTTCGCAAAGTCGTTATGATATAGCGGCTCAAGAACTCGATTAAAAAAAATATCGTTATCTAAGTAACGAGTAAAAATTATCGCTATCGAATTTCAAAAGTATCGATATGGTATCGTATCGAATCGAAACGCGTGTCCCTAGCAGAGACACTTTTATCTGTTTACCGAGTTCTTTGGAACACTGCAAATAAGTACGGAGTAAAAATATTTATTCTGATCCTGTTATGGAATAGATACTTTGTGTCGATACTGCGAATAAATTTACTGAGTACTGTGTATAATTTCGACACTAAGTACTTTGGAGTATGAGTACCGAGTACTTTTGAGTATGATGTAAGTGCCAATAACTCACTATCGATGCTTTGGGTTGGTCGATTCTTTTGAAAATCGAGTACTTACTAGTTTTAATATCGAATCTGCCCAGCACTACTTTAAATATAAATATTGGAATAGACGTGACAGTCGCTCTTAAAATGAAAGCAAACGTCCAACCTTCGAAAATTGATTTTGGATGGCTAAATATATAATTAAAGAAAATAAATTATAATTTCTAACAAAACTCGATGAAACATATTTGCGATTAAATATCTTAGAGTTTGGAATCTAAATATTTGCTCTGGTGTTAGTGATGAAACCAGGGACAGCAAATAATCGTTATTTCGATATTTTTGGATAAAAAAATCACTTGGAAAACTCTTTCAAAACATGCTATGCTAATCTGACGTTAATTTAATTGGAGAAGATTTTTTGTTTTTAATTATTGCGTGATCATTATTTTGTGATTTAAAATTTTTCGATAAAAAATAATCGATATTCTTGGAGCTACATCTTTATTTTTTGCTAAAATATAATCGTTGGTTTTGGATTTACATTTTTCTGGCATATTTGATCGATATTGTGTGATTTTTATTGTTTTGATCATAAAAAATAAATCGTATTGTTAAATGTATTGCTATAATTAAAATCGACGCCAAATGGGTTTATGTCTATTATGATCGATAAATTTTAAATCCAAGAATAAACATAATTTTCAAAAGAAAAAGTAATCAAAATACAAAAATAATGATCAAATTTGAAAATAAAAATCAGAAAATATCGATTACAAAAAAAAATAAAAAATCGATAAAGTTTTATTGAAAGAAAATCTCAAAATAACAAATAAACTCGGTCGAAAAAATTTGAAACCAATTTTGAATAAAAAATAATGAAATGATTACGGCCGCAAAAACGATAAGATCCAATATACTGATTACGATAAATATATCGATAACGATAACAATAATGAAATCGGGAAGTTTAGCGATAACGAGCAAAATGTTATATCGATATACATTGCGATAACTGAAATTATAATCATTCCTTTAAAGAAGTATATAATTAAAACTTTGCCGATAACTGTTATTTAAAGAGGTATTAAAATTTTGTATATTTGGTGTACATTTTTTAAAACTTGTGCCCTGCGTTAATTTTACTATGTTCCCACTAAACGTAATTCACGCTCTTATTCGTAATTCAATCTTCCAGTTGTCATTCATCTCCAAATACGTGCAAATTTTTGATAGCGAACTATCTTAGCTGACGGGGATTCGCTCTGAATTATCCCATGGCTTTTATAATTTGACCGGAAATTGATGGAAATCTGATTGGCAAAGCAAATCCAAAAATGAAATGAACAATTTAATCTACTCTTCCCCGTCTTCTTCCCTATCCATTTCCCTTTTAATAACAAAACGCAAACAACCAGAAGTAGAGCTGCCAAAGTGAATTACTGAATGCGCCGAAACTGCGGTAATTCGTGAATTATTTGGAGAACAAATTAAGTCACGTTGGAACATGATTTTATATACGCATTTTATAATACTTATATATATATGTACATACAAAATCCAATCATATAATTTTAACTATTCAGTCAGTTCATATTGACATTCAAAATTATAAATTCAATTGAGAAAATTCTTCTACAAACAGCAGGGGCAGAAAAATTTGAGTTTTTTAAATACATATTTATTAACACTCCATTTTAATACAAAATATTTCTATACATAAAATTTTTTCTGCAGGCAGCCATGTACTTACTTTTATGTTCTACAAATTAGCAAAAAAAATTACACTATATCGCTAAAAAAAACATTTCCTCTCATATATTGTATAATATAAAAAAAACTACCCTTTCATCACAAACATTATCTTAAATTGTTTACAGCCGCCTGAAGTTGATTTAATTAAAAGCCATCACAAAATATTTGATGTTGAAAAGGTGATGAAAAATGCAGTCAACGCCTATTTTAATTAAAATTCTCAATGGTCCCATGACATGAATGAAACCAAGCGCACAGTGAAGAAAATAATAACAATTTTTATAATATCGATAAAAGAAAAAAGCAACACAACTTTAAATGGCAGGCTCACACGAAAGCGACTTCAAGTCATAGATAAACGCATAGACTAAATGGGCAGAGCAAAGACGTGTGGACGGACAGATTGCTAAATGTAGTAGTATGAAATGAGTTGAGTTTAGTGTGAATACTGCTATACCTGGTATGTGTGTGGGTGTGTGTGTGAATTACATGAAGAAAAAAATGTCCTCTGCTGTAAGTGGAACATAACCATAAAAAGGCGTACAAATTCACATACTTTTATGTAAGAATTATGTTATATATATATATATCTATATTGCATTAGGGTGTGCCAGATGTTCAAGTATATTACTCGCTCTACTCGTACACCCTGATATATACCTACTATACTACTTATAGATGCATATTCAAAAAATTATTTATTTCTGTGCACTAATGAATACAAATAATAAATAATCGGGAACCCACCTATATAAAGTATGCATAAAATTAAAAATGACGTGCTTTAATTCGGCGCTGCACTGGCCTATGACTTTTTCGAATTGTAAGTGCAACCAACTTACAATGAGGAGATGTAGCATTTGCGTATTTCCCATACTATATACTATGTAGAATACATACGCAGAGCTGACGCCGAATATTTTACATTTTCGGAGGGATTTTTCATTGGCTAACTGTCAAAATTGCCAAATAAATTATAATGTAAGTTCAAAAAGAAGTTTCAGTAAAAATGGAAAAGATTTTAACTATAGAACGACAGAACTTCGGCTTCGGCCATGTTTGGCCAGTGACCAACCAAAGTTCGGGTTCAGGTTTCAAAAAAAACCGAACTTCGGCCAAACATTTGTAAATTTTTATTGGTTTAAAAATTGTATAGTTTTAATTTTAATAAGTTATTTATAGTAATTTTTACCAAACTATGTTTTTATTTTTATGTAATGAACTGGAATGGATGTGATTTAAATTAATGTATGTATCTTTTTAAAAACAATAAAAAATTTAAATTTCTAAAAATTCATTGATTATTCATTATTTTAGATCTTGAAAATGTTCGGGGCAGCTTCCGCCGAAATTGGACAAAATTCTCTTCGGTGTGGTTCGGTGCTAAAAATCGATGTTCGGTCGTTCTCTGAGTTTAACCAAGAAATCGTAAAATTATGTAAATTATAATCTCTGTACCGTTGTAAACAGGTGGCGGAACTTTACAACAAATTACATTTAACGGTTTGTTGAAAGTTATACGGACTTAAAGGATGTAAAAATGCACTTTATTTCTAGAGATAAAAGAAGCCTATTATAGCAAATCCAAAGATATTGCAGAACAATGGCTATGCCTTCTATTACACTGTCATACAGAATCTTTGCAACACAGTGACCTTGGTATTTCCTACAAAAAAAAAAAACAAAATTAATCTAGAAGGTTTTTATTTTTTTTTAGTAATTTGCCGATTAACCAGCGGGAATTCATCTAACTATAACAGCCGATTTAATTTTTTTTATTCACCTAAATGCATTTTGTTTTTGGCGAATTCATATCAGGTGGTGCTCTAAGTACAAAAACAAAAACTAACACTAACAAAATATACGCACAATGACAGAATGATTTACAACAAGCACGACATTTTGACTTAACGTTCAGCAAGCGAATTCAATCATCTGTTTGATCAACTTCACCTTATATGAATTCGCCTTGAGCAAAAACATTCAATCGAATTGTCACGAATAAAAACAAATTTTGCCACCATTTACTTCTATTTTAAACGTAGCCTATGGATTCATATATGGTCACATTTCACAATCTTGGATTTTAGGTTTGGCTCGGTTTTTGTCATTTCTCAATGATTGCTGTTATTTAAATGGCAAAGTTACAGAGGACTTCATTCACTAAAGATAAGAAGATAAGATACCTTTATAAGAAGCCGAAATATTATCATATACAATTTGGGGGTAATGCAGTGAATTCATAGTCTAAATGAAATGCGTCAAAAGTTCCAATCTGTTTAAAAAATTTGAAGTGGCATTTGTGTCATGATTCAATCATATAATAATCAGTAATAAGAGTTTAAAATATTTTTTGGAAAAACTTGTATGTACATTTGATATAAAATATTATTTCCCTGAGAAATTTTCTTCATTATGCAAACATTTATGAGACCAATTAACAAATACAAATTAATAATTAAATTTTTTGAAGTGTAAAGGTTTCCAAAATCTGCATATAGTTTCTTTACCACCACACCACACTGACATTTACATTATCCGAACAAGCGTTAAACTTTTGCAAATTATTTTCACGAACATTAATTTATCGCGATTTGTCATTTTCTATTAAGAATTCCCTCTCTACTTAAAAATAGTATACAAAAATTCACACATAAATTTGCAAAGAAGCAACACGGGTTTTCAACAGCGGATACGTTTTGTAAAGGGTGAGGGTGAAATCGGCTTAATTATATTAATTATTAATTATACATTTGAATAACAAAGCTATCGTAGAGCTCATATGTTCATACGAAATTGAGAGAAAAGAGAACTTTTCAAAAATTTTGTTGCAATGGAAATTTTTTTGTTCACCTACCACAGCTTGATAAATATTAGCTCTGTTCAAGTACTTTTTCTATAAAATCTCCTAAAAATGTAAAACAGTAAAATTACTCTCGGAAGTGAGAGTAAAAAGAGACTAACCACCAAAAACTACGAGCACACAAACCAACATTTTTCCCAAGGTGAATTCTTTTAGGGTGGTGTTGAGAAAGCAGCTGAGTGAATTCACTTGCTGAACTGAATGCCAATACTATGTGTTTGTTGTAATTTTTATCGATTCTCACTATCATTGTGCATACAATTTGTTAGTGTACACGTTTTTGTTTTTGTACGCAAGCGGGCTATAGGGGCTGTAGTCCGCTCGCCGGCCTTTCGCGATTGGTATATTGCTCGAAACATTAGAAATTATTAGTTCTGAAAGAACTTGTTTTTCAACTTTGTGCTCAGAAATATTTACAAATGAGTACAATCGCTCATACTTCTATTCTAGAGAAAAATGAGTGAATGATTTACGCAGTCGCCTTCACAGCACTAGGAAATGGCCGCGAAATTTGATTTTTCACTGGAAAATGGTTTATTTTTTTTTGAAAGAAAAATACCATTTTAATTTTTTTATCATAACTCCCAAAATAATATCGCTAATAGCCACTTTCCCAGAATATAGATCAAACTGTCTATTTATTGAGAAAAAATTTTTAGCGAAAAAAAATATATTGGACGAAAAATCGTTCAATCATCATTTCACCGTGTCGGAAAAACAGAAGATCAAAAAGAAACCAAATAAATACACTTTTTGAAGAAAAAATGGTTTGAAAAAAGTGTACTTTTTGTTTATTGTCATGCAAATAAAAGATCGCGAAATTTTGAAAAAAAATTATTAATGAAAGAATGTATGGTCATTCTTACCAAAGTTATGCGAGTCTCAAAAAAAGTTTCCGCGAACCACAAGCAAAATCGATTTTGACAACGCAAACGATAACTTCGAAAAGTGGAAGAAAACAAATTTTTTCAACCAAAAGAAAATATTCGCGTCTCATTAAATCAACCAAAAAAAAAAATAATAAATATTTAAGTTTTATCAAACTACAAAAATATAACCTGCATGGGCCGGTTGATTTAAAATGGAAAGTGTCAACTGTAATTTATGGTTTATATTTATATATATTTTTTACAGCAGCCCCTTACGATTCGGAATCCTGGATACGCCACAGATTGTATGAGACGGACAAATGAAGTCAGCGCTGGGAGGAAATTATAGTATTTTAATTAATTCGCCCTGCACCAGCTGATTTTTATTTATATAATTGGAAACGAAGCGGCAAAAAGTATGCTTCAGAATGCATACAGAGTTATGCGAAATTAGTTTTCGAACAATGTTTATTATATTCAATGGTTTTCATTTGAGTACATTTCCAAAAGCGAAAAAATCTGCGAGTTATTTAACAAAGCATACATACATACATATATACAAATTTTAAAGCCGTTGAAGCTTCAAAGTTGCATGTGGTTTAATAAATGCGGAGCAAAGCAATAGGCACAACACAATACTTAATCCAAACAATGAGCAGTACATTTGCTTAATTTTGCCACCTCTCCAAATGCACTGAATATGCACGTACTATAAGTAAAATGCGCAGCAATCTTTCACACCAAGCACTTCAACTTCATCTAATTCCAGCACTTGGCGATTCTAACTCACAACACCTGCGAATAGTTTCACCTCGAACGCATGACTTCTAATCCCGCACGATGAGATTCCAAGTTGTAAGCGAATGGGAATAGAAAAATCGCAGCCACTCACAAGTGCAGCTAACCTCTGTTCACATTGCCGCTGGCCACAATGAGCTAATAGGTCGCGCGATAGGCAAATTAGTCATGCAAGTCATCTATGACGCACACCCGGACTGGCGGCAGTCGGCAGTCGGCAGTCGTCAATCAGTCAAGACCGAACTGATCTCGTGCAAACACTTTTGGACTAGCATGTGGTGAGTTGCAAAATTGTAAATTACGTTAATAAAGTGTAAAATAATTGCATGTTTAGTGTTTATTAAATTACGCCATTTTATAGAAAAAGGGGTAATAGTGTGTGTGTGTGCGTGTGTGTGTGTGGTACGCAAGCAAATGTGCGGTGAATGTCAAATGTGCGCGAATGCCAAACCAAATCCATCAAGCGCAGTGCAGTCACGCCATTGCCATGACCATAGAGTTGCAGGCAAAAAAAAAAAAGAAGAAACAAAATTCACAAATGTGCGCACCACATATCCCAATTAGTTCTGACCACCAAGCGCACTCTAGACCAGCATAAACCGCATCGCAGCCAGCAACAGCAGCTAGAGACCAAACATTATAGCCATATCTACAGGTAGAGCTTTTTTTGCCTTAAGGTTTAAGCTGAGCCACAGCACAATTTGTGACTGACTACTACTACATATAAAACTCAAAATTTGCGTGTGTAATTCTTGTTTGTTGAATGTTGTTGATTAAAAAAATAATTATTATTAATTACTGCATAATAGATATTTTAAATTTCGTCGTCTTACAAATAATTGAAGCTCCAACCGTAAGAGTAGTCGTACTTGCGGTTCTACCTCAATCATTTTTCTTACCAACGTGTGGTGTGTTTTGTGCGCCTTTGCGCTGTAAATTATTTCATAAATTGCGTTGCGTGTCTGATTAATTTTCAATTGATTTTTTTTTATTTGCTTGCGGTATTTTGTTTAGCATTTAAAAAGGTATTAATTCTAATTATAATTTATTGTTAAAGAAAACGTGCCAACCATTATTTACTTAATTGAATTACGTTTGCATAAATACATACAGGTGTACTTTTATTAAAGTTAATGGTGATATTTATTCAATTAAATAATCAACTGCTGTGGTTCGAGTCATTTTAAGAATTTACTTTTATTTTAATGCATGAATGCATAAAAAATTAGGAAAACATCACAATAACGTTGGCCAAATCGTGATATATATGTGTGGGCAAAAATCACGGAGATGGAGAATTTCGTTTGGAGAAAAGAATTTTCTGACTAAAATTCCAGCAAATTTACAATACCATCCCTTTTTAGCGATTAATATAAGAGATAGTTAACGACACAGGCAATCATTTTAGGTAAAAATATTATTATATTATTTTTCTCATTCAAAATACCTTAAAAATCATTTCGGGAACGCTTACATACTCCATTAAAGGAAATTTGATTGGCGAAAAAAAAGCACATTAAAGTGGCTTGAATTTGAGTAACAGCTAACTTAAATCGCAAATTTCATTATTTGACCCATTCGTTCCCATTGTGATCGCTTGAGTACAGAAAAAACAGCTTTTTTGAAATGCTGTCAAAAGCTAACGCATGTATTTTTTTTTAATGTAAGCGCTACTTTATAATACTGCTAGATGTCGTAAATGAATACATAATTTTTTTTTGGTTTTTTTATAGTCCCGTTATCCGCTATACATTGGATCTGCGCTCACTTTTGTAATTTTTGTTTTTTTCATAGTTCAGTTTGCAAGAAGTTCTCTATTTGGCAAGATTTACGTAGTTTCAGTAAAAGTTCTGTTTTAAAATATTTAAAATACAGACATTTTTAAAACAAAATAGTGGAAATATGTAAAAAGGTATGGATAAGTGCGTTTTGATAAGTTTGAATTCTACTGGACTCGCATGGGTACAGTGGGCATATTGATGTACATTTTGTGTGTATATTTGACATAGATTTGAAAATGGATGTGCGTACATTTTATGGTAAGAAGTTTCAAAATCTCTCTGCGGCTACCGACTATGTTGAATCAAGCGATCGTGGTCATTTCGATTTTGCTATAATTCCACCGAATGCCCACTGTGACACAGACGAGGAAGAGATTGACGAGGAAAATATATTACGTGATGATTTACCGCGGGATGTTCCGGGCGAGGTGGAATTATTTTTCAGCAGTGACAGTGAGGACGATATTCCACTTGCGAGCTTAAAAAAAAAGGCAAAAGTTGTCAAAAGATGGAAATCTAAGATGGAGAAAAAGAATAGCAAGTTCAGAAATTCCGGAGACGCATTTTTACGAGCAATCTAAATTAGAAGCGAGCTCTCAATTGATAACTAAGTCTCCAAACGAAAATATACGCCTTGCAACATAACAACCATGATTTCAATTTCAATGAGGAGGATCTAAAAATTTTCATCGGAATTTTACTCTACAGCGGTTATCACTCAATGAAAAGAGAACGCATGTATTGGCAACTGGATGAAGATACCAGAACCCTTTTGTAGCCAACAATATGTCTCGCACCAAAAACTGTCCATTGACGAATCTATGGTTAGGTATTTTGGTGGCCATTCGGCAAAACAATTCATAAGAGGAAAGCCGCTTCGTTTTGGGTATAAAAATTGGTCACGAGTAGCTGTGGATATTTATATAAGCTCGACACATATTGCGGAGCTAAAACAGTTGAACAATCAAGAGAAAGGCTGCCATTAGGTTCAAAAGTCGTTCTTGATCTTTTAGAAGAAATTCCGCTTCCCACAGACCACATCGTATTTTTCGATAATTTCTTCACATTATATGACCTTCTCGAAATTTTGAAAGAAAAAGGATTAAAGGCTACTGGGACTGTCCGTGAAAGGCGGACAAAAAAATGCCCCCTAATGGCAAGCAAAGAACTAAAAAAAGACAACGTGGAAAGTTTGATTATATGTAAGTTTATCGTAAAAATTTACTGAAATAGATTTTTTGTAACAAATATTGTAGGTATGCTGATTCAGGAATCCTTTTTCTAAAGTGGAATGACAACAGCGTTGTGACTGTGGGAACGAACTTTGATGGGATACAACCTTTACATACCGTCAAACGATGGTCAAGACGAGAAACCGCAAATTGAATGTCCTTCAGCCAAAGTTGATCGCAGAATACAACTCAGGAATGGGAGGAGTTGACCTCCACGACCAAGCCTTAAATGCTTACCGCATAAAGTTTCGAGGAAAGAAATAGTGGTGACCTCTTTTCACCACAATGATAAGTTCATGTGTAGTAAACGCATGGAAGCTTTACAAAATTGCAAGTAACAGTCAATGCGACTTGTTAGAATACCAACGCGAAATTGTGCTATTTTATTTACGAAATTATAATATTCGATCACTGTCTTCGAAACGATCGACAACAGCATCAATAGCAAATTCATCGTCTAACCATTTTGCTAAAAGAATACCGAATCAGCTGAGGTGCAGGGAGTGTCACCAAAGAATACGCTGGATTTGCGAGGTATGCAACATAGCCCTTTGCGTGGAGAGAGAATGCTTCAAAAACTTTCATACTGTTCACTGGACAACTAGGGAAAGCAGAAATAAATAAAATATTTCAACCTAACTACATACATATGAATGCACATATTTTCGTACAAACGCTACACACATTATCCCATTGTACTCGCTTGGGTACAGCTCAGAATATGCATTATTTGATTTTTTTTTGATTTTTTTTTTGCTTAAGGAGGTTAATTAAATCATTTTAATACATGTTTCATGAACACATTTCAAGAAAAATTGTTTTAAATATGGTTGGGATTAAGTTGTTCGTAGAAAATTCGTCATTTCGTGAACGCAACTATAAATCTTCCAAAAGTTTTACACTAAACGTGTCATGTGGCACTGCTGGCGGATAATTCCAACTGAATAAATAATTGAATGGAAGCGGTAGGTCAGTTTTAATTGCTTATGTTTACAGCGTATAGTCGATATCATTTCGAGAACGCTGTTGGTAAAGGTGCGTAGGTAAAAATCGTATATTATTCTTAACATTAAAAGTAAGTAGTCGCGGAACCTTGTAGCGTAATTTATTGTACTATTTTTTTTACGTTTTAGGAACGTTCCCGAAATGACCTTTTCTTATTCAGAATTCATTAGTTTTCGCGATAGATCCAAAAATGTCTAATTTTGTGCTCTGCCTGGTCTTAAACGAAATTGACGACGACTTAATCCAAATCAAAACAGTAAAATTGAGTTCAAATTTTATAATTCCTACCGCAACTAAATTCTTTACAACCAGTATATTGGACTGATTTTCTGAATTTATTGTTAAATTTGGTACCTACGCCGTTCTTATACCAGTATTCAATTGGCAGGCTTTTAATGGTGAAAGTCTATTTTGAGAGAAGTGGTATTCAGTAAACTGTCTCGTGAATCTAGTCTAAAAAACGAGTCACTAAAATGTCAGAAAATGAGAAATATGGAGCATTTATCTGTTGTTTTTTTTGAAAAAAAAGATTCCGCAACACAACGAGACAAAAGTTATTCACATTTTTGTATGGAAAATATTTCGAATTTCGAAAAATCGTCATATTTATACATTTCTTTATCGTTTTAAAAAATCCATTACCTAAAATGTTGGGCCACTTCACAAATTTAGACTCAATTGCCAAGCAATCGAATTCATTGCCCTGTGCTGATGACCTGACAAAACTCATCAACCTGACAGTTGTCAGGTTTACAGCGCCTAAAACTATATCGCAGAATATAACGTAGTTGTTCCGTACTTAGTAGGGTGTAACAACTACAACGACTGTGGCCTCTACTAGATGGCTTAAAACTGTTTTTGCCGCATAGTTTTAGGCGCTGTAAACCTGACAACTGTCAGGTTGATGAGTTTTGTCAGGTCATCAGCATAAGGGAGTTAGTTGGAAATTATTTATAACATCTGATCAGATATCATGTTTTAAAAATAAAAGGTTGTAGATTTCTACTTTTCGACAACTTTGTAGAGATGCATTTGAGAAAAAGAAATTTGTTAATTCGAATAAAAAATGAATTAAGTATTTAAAGCAGATATAAATAAGTTGCGATTATTCATATTTTCTAAGGCCCGCATTGGGGTGAGCAAATCTGTGCCAAAAGTCATATTATTAGTAATATCTATAAATTAAAAAATAAAGCCACACAGGGTAAGGCAACGAGCGGGAGCGAGACAACTACCCGGTTATCCAACCTTCTAAATACTTATTTTTGAATCATGATCAGATATTATTTGCAGTTTCCAACAATTTTGGCACTGACTAGGGCAGAAGCTTTTGCATCCATTTCTTCTTGGTTTCGTACAATAAATGACTGGTGGAGGGATTTTCTTTTCCTCTCCGAACCTGCCTACTTTTGAGTATAGAAAACTTACGTACTTACAATATGTAGGTCTACGAGAATTGAACACAGCCGTCTTGTTAAGTAAAACTAGAAACAAATTACTACCCGAATGCGCAATTGTACGCTTTATTACTCTAATATGACAAGTAACTTATTTATAATTGTGACAGATATTTGTGTGCACCCCTCTTAACAGCTCCATCTCCTATTCTTAAGCCAAATGAGCGCACCAATCCCATTTTTATGCGTTCAATATTTTCCCAACACTTTGTGCAAACGTTTACTTGTGAACCTGCATATCTAATTAACGCATCGCTTCGAATACTAAAGGAATTGAATTGGAAAAGGAGCCGCGCTGAATACGAGTTTTACCAATGAAACCATAAAAATTGGCAATTAAGCTGAAATTACTTATTTAAGCTAAGCTGAACGATGAGTGTTTTTTATTTCAGTTTTGTTTGTTTTTTTTTTGTTTTTTTTTTTACTAAGCGATTGCTGTGCATTGGGAAACCGAAAAGTACCCACGTATATACAAATTTACGAGTATGTAGTGTGATTGCCAGTGTGAGCGGTGCAAATACTGGTGGGAATGGCAAACTAAACTGGACATATTGATTATGGCTATAAATGCCAGTTGACTTAATGAGAAATCACCCAGAATGGTTTGTGGATAATTTTTTGGTGTTTCTACCAATAACCAATCGTTTAAAGCCATCAGCTGCTATTATTTTATGCGTTCATATTGAGAAAAGCATTTTGGGTAATTGTATATAGAGTTTTAAGTACTAAAAAAAAATTATTTGCTTTGCCCAAATGGCGGATATTACAAATAACACATATAAAATGTGTAATGCAAGGTTTATGAAAATCATAAATTCAAAATGGGGTCATATTTAATAAAACCATGTCCAACGACATTTCACCAGAAATGTATCATTCGAAATAGCACAGAGTATTTCAATTTGATGAAGGAAATCTTCGATGATGAGAGTTTTTTCAGGAATGGTTTTAATTTTTTTGATATCCTTCGATTTAAAATTTCCCCATAATATTTGATTGATCGTTTGTGATTTTTACTTTTTCGATCGCATTATTGTTGTTGGTGCTATTATTCTCGTAGCTGAGAAATTGTTTTGAGTTTATTATGATCCAAAAGTTTAATGGTAGTACTTATTACTATTTTTGCTATTTTCTACTACCATTGCTATTACTGCTATAATTTTTACTTATTTTACTATAATATTTCAAATATTTCTACTACTATTTTTTACTACTTTTTACTAACATTTTTACTAGTGCTACTACTAATTACACTCATAATTTTCTACTACTATTTTTCTCAATGCTACTATTAATTACCACTACCTACTATTTCTATTATTGCTACTACTAATTTCAATTTTTTTTTCTAATTTCTACTACTATTTTTTACTACTTTTTACTAATATTTTTACTAGTGCTACTACTAATTACACTCATAATTTTCTACTACTACTTTTTTTCTCAATGCTACTATTAATTACTACTACTATTTCTATATTTCTATTATTGCTACTACTAATTTCAATTTTTTTTTCTAATTTCTGCTGCTATTTTTAAAAATTTCTACTTTTATTTTCACTCATGCTAAAACTAAAAAATCTAAAAAGGATGTATTATAAAACCCTATGACTAATTATGAATTCGGGCAAAAGTGGACCGGCTTTGGTTTTATAGGGGTCTAATAAGTTAAATGAAGTTAAATGAAATCTGATGTGCATGGGTGTTTTGGGGAGTTTGTCTTCGTCGGTATCACAAACTCGAAGTAATTTGAAGCGGATAAATACAACTTTGCAGTGTTTTCAAACATTGCCTTGATTATGATTTTTGTTTCTGCCCAATAGTGAAATCTAATAGAAAAATCGAGGGATATATTAAGTTCATGCAGGCAATAGTTAGGCAAAAAGCAAAAATGATGAAAATTTAATCTAAGTTTTCCGAGTTCGTGCATATGTGGATTAAAAATAGATAAACAGGAGCTGCTGTCATCATTCCCGGTTCAAAAGATATATTTCGTTCCTCCGTTTTCCGATATTGATAAAAAGCCAACGAACTAAATCGAATGCCCCATAGTGCGATGCTATGAGTTAGCAAATGTAGATATTTTGTCAGGGGTACACACGTCACATCTCCTCACCAGTGCTGATCCCTTTAGTTTGAAACATTGCCACCATTCTGTCGAAAAATGCTAGGATATTCGCTCTTAAGAAGACCAGAACCATCAAATCGAATTTTTCAATAGCACTGATGACGAATGTTGCATCTTGTCTTGTGCCCACAGTTTCAGAAGACGTATCTCGGAGTATTTCTAGACATTTCCGTGACATGTTGTTTTAGGAGAATCCATCTAAGAGTCGATTTTAAGAAGAAGATATATATTCATTCCACCGTTTCAAAGAATGTGACCGCCTTAGTATTGACATGAGCTGCATGAACTCCCAACAAATTGTGCGAATTAATATTACACGAAAATAACGCTGCCATTGGGTACCGATCCAAAATTCTTTGGTGCACTCCAGAATGAGCACCAGCTATTGTAGCTTGATTATCGTAAGCTTGACCTCTGCAGTTACTGTCACCTAACCCATAATTTTCATGCTACTCATGACTTTATTTGTCATTCCTTCTGCATCTTTCGCTTTAAGAATTCCCTTAACCTTCAACATATCCTGTGATTTAAGCCATTACGGCCCTTCTTAAGAGGGCGTGTACTCTCGAAAATATTTATATAGCGTTAGTCGAGCTCGATTCAGCGCTCCTTAGATTTGACCCCTTTCACTCTCACCTAAATCCGCCACTGCTCCTGACCATCTGTTTGCTCAACCTGTGATTTTTGGTAACTTTTGCAACCCTTGAGCCACGACGTCATTGAACCGAATCTTTGTATACACTAAAATCTAAAAATATTTCATGCCTTCCTACAACTAGAGTTGGTGGGAAAGCGCTTTTACTCTGGTCACATAAGGACGATCATCAGTAGTTTCTTTTAACCTGAGTTTAGTTGCTCAAAATCTAGTTTGAACATATTGCTTACGAGCTTTGATCAAACGCGCTCTGTAGAACAATTCACCAACTTTACACGATCCGACAATCGCAATCTTTGTCGACAACAATTGTTGTTTTCGGTAACGATTGTGCAATTCACTAACACATTCTAAACGGCACTTATTAGCTGTCAAACTAAATGCCAAAATGGACGAAAAACACAAAGGGGAATAGAAAAAACCGAATGAATGCGTGCTGCCGAATGTAAATTTGAGTTCGTTTTTTATTATATTTGATTAAAGTGAAGTTTATTTCAAAGTAGAAATATTTATAATTATTTTTGATTTTGCAATTGTATCAAGGTAGAGGAGTCATCAACTAAGCTCCACTTGGCTCATGGGAACTTATGTCCTTTAATCTAAACATTAACACGATGCACTCTACGTCTTAGGCACATGGAAACTGCCCATTGCTCACCTTAGGTTCGTTGATTGTAAACAGCATATCAAAGCAACTACCAATATGAAATAAGAATTTAATGTGGCCTACAAGATTACTTGAGTTACCTACATCCAGGAGCAAACGCCAATCCACTGTTGCATGAGCTTCCTTCCGCCACCCCTCTTGATACTTCACACGTCTGCCGAACATTCAAAAGACTGTCGAATTTACCTTTTTTCAACTGTATGTAAATAAAATCACGAATTTGTCTTTTATCGATTGAGCTAACAACATCAAACTAGTTAACGACAACAGCTGATTCGGCGATAACGAAAATCGTTAAAAAAAATGGGAATAGCAAAATCGTTAAAATATTAAGATGAGTTAAACATGCGAATATCGTTAAACAAATTAGTGAATCGCACTACAAATAACTCAATTTGTTGTTGCTTTCCTATATAAATTTTTCGATATGCGAGCAGAAAGTGACGAGTGAAAAAAAGAAAATTTTAAGACTTTGAGCTCAAAGTGGTTGAAAAGCTAAAACAGCGCTGCACAGTTTTGTGCCTGTCAAGGCGGTCGGTCAATTGCCAATTGACAGTTGTCAATTTCTGCGATGGGCAATTTAAAAAAAAAAACACAAAAAACTTGATTTCGTATTTTGGCGCCAATTATTGCATGTATTTTTGTTTTAATTACTCTCTTCGCCACAAAAAAATTTTTGGCTGCAGTTGCAATACAAGTTTTATAGACACATTCATACAAACATATGTACATAATGTGCATTCCAATTATGTGCTATCTATATATGTCTGTCTGTCTGTATGTATGTGCAATATATGCACGCAAATATGTGCAGCTACTGCCGTTTGTCGCTTTATGTGGCCGCCGTTCGAAAATGTGAAATTTTTTTTGCTTGCGCTAATGTCGTGTTAATTTGCCGCCTGCTGTCGTCTCGCTTTATTGCAGCGTGTGGCTGCTGTTGTATTATTGTGTTACTTTGCTGTTGACAATAATAATTATAAAATAAAATAAAAGAAAAAATAATATGGCGGCGGCAAGTGTTTTGAAGCGAAGCGCTCAGACGTCAAAACGATTTGCGCGATTACGTTTGTGATTCCGATAGCAACTTACTCGGCTGTCAAATGTGCTGAGTCTCTTTACTTTTCCTCCCGCCTGTTTGCGCTATGCTTTTCTTGCCGGCGACTGCCGCGTTCTTGGCTCATTGTTGACTTCATAGTTGCAATATTTGTAATGTTTATATTGTTTTTATTGCTGTTGTTTAATTGTGTGCGCATTGTTGTTGTTGTTGCGCTTTTTTATATATTGTTTTTTTTTTTTTGTTTGATTGCTTTCCTACGACTGTCAGTCGCTGCTGTCGCTCCAATACTCTGATTATTGCATGCAATTTAATCAACGCCACATGAGGGAATGCCATCAATTAAAGGAAAGGTGCGGCTTGGTGTCTACGGTCTATACGGAGCGTACGAAGAAAACCGAAATCGGTGCAGATGAAACGCGAATTTTTGCCCCTGATTGCTACTAAAATGGCGCACTTTAGCTCAATAATGATTTAATTACTGCGAATTTAATTTTATAGTAATTAAAAATTATTTGCCAGATAGCGACGTGCACATAATAATTATGAGTATTTAGTACATTTTCAAATATCAACAATACATATTTGTTATAGCGCCACAGAGAATGATGGTGAATGTTTTCCGTTGAAATTTTTAGCAATTATTTTTTTATGATTTTATAAAGAAAAAAAAGAAGACATTTCGCAAAATATGCAATGGGACATTTTTGTATGCGTTTTGAAACAAAGAATTTAAGGAAACGTTTCGTTTTGGTTGGTGCACGCTGTCTACGCTCCGTATAAGGAAATTTGAATGCAGTTTAATCTGAAGTGATGTTGATAGTTGTTTTAAGGGTTGTTAAGACATCGAACCACTTCGATTGCAAAATAACAGCTTAGCTAACTCCTCACACTTCCAATATTACATCGACTATACAATGTGCACCGTCGTAGTTTTTTCTAGGTTAAAATATTTTCCCTAAAAAATAGGATTACTTCGAATGAAGGAAAGCGTGAACGAATATCGCTCATTTTTAGTGGCTTTTTATTATTTCATTTGCAATTGAATGTATAAGATATCCATACATATATTCATAGCGTAGGGAAATTTCCCGTGGAATACTTTTTTAAGGCATTCTAATTTCCGATAAACTTCCAAATTGCAGACTACTAAGAAACTTGATCAAATTGTTTTTCATTTAGTGTGTCGATGGGTTGATATTCCATATTCAAGTTTACGATGCCAAAATGATATTTGAATAAATTATGAAGTTTTGGCAGATTTTCCGCCCTCTTTTCCAGAAATACGAGGTAAGTATAATATTTTATTATGTATTTAATTTGGTCAAAAAAAAATCGTATTTTAGAGCCGAACAAAAATGAGGTATCAAAAAATAATCATTTAATCATTTAATCATCATGCTTTCCATAGAAAACCAAATTTATACGAGTCACCGGAAAATTTGATCCAGCAGGGGGAAATTGGGGTCACTGTAATTTTAGTTGCATTTTTTAGTACCATTTAGTACCAAAATTGTTTTGTAAGAAACATGTTTCTGAGAAGAAGGGGGAAAAAGGGTATAGTTTTTTCTGCTTTCGATTGAACTTCACACCGACTATCATTCCGAATAACACTTACTCCAGATTTGAGGTATAAAATTATTGTCCCTCCCTAAGAAGCGTTTCTGGATCCGCCCCTGGATGAGGTAACCATCATTGCCAGATAAAAGTTCACCCAAGTAGTTTTTATTAAGGAGGGAGCATCTCAAAGAAATCAATTTTGTGAAAAAATGCAGGGGCCAAAAGTAATCGTTAATTTAATTTCTTCGAATCAAAAAATCATTGAGAAGAATTCGTTTGAAAAAAAAACTCGAATATGTCGATTTAGTCCTTAAGCCAAATGCTATACACATTTGACCTTATTTATATTTAGAAGATTTTTTGTTTAAATCATTGGATAATCCTATTTCATAATATTTTGCCCGTTTTATTTGTTCTATCAAATTTGATAGTTATTTATTATTTCTTTTTTCGATTACGTTTGATGGATATTTTGTGATTTTTATTTTTTCCATCAAAATTATTCTTGTATAAATATAATTACAATTTCTAATCATAGTAAACGCATACAAAATGTATCGACTATGTATGAGAATAATATGCTTTATGATCGAAAAAATATTTCTAAATATCGATCATATGTATTCCAAAAATTTTAAATCCAAGAAAAGCGATTATTTTTAATCGAAAAAATAAAAATCAAATATGATCGGAGAAATATCCTATAATAACGATTATTTTTGATCGAAAAAAATAAATAACATAAAATAACGTTTAAATCATGGGGTTTTAATTAAAATTCTAGCCGTTACGGGCCATTAAAAAAATTAAAATATCTCTTAAAAAATTGTCCTTCCGACCATTTAAATGAAGTTTACTTCAAAAACAAATATGGAACGGCTCCATTCGGCGTATGATATTCAAGGGCCAATCAGGAACCACTGTTTGTGCCTCGTCAATCTCAGTGGTGAACTATGTGAAGGACGTGTTTTTACTACGAGTATTGTTGTTGCAGTAAACCTCGATGCTATGCGAAAAATGATTCTTATGGAACAGCATATGACAAATCGGGAGATAGAGAAATTTTTGCACATTGCCAGAAGTTAAATACAAGCGATTTTGGATGAACATCTGACGATCAGCACGACAATGTTAGTTCTTCGATCACATTTGATAAAAAAATTGGAATTGCTTTTCAACATCTGAAGAGACCGTAGGGGCATTTGGATACAATGTTTCTGAGGTACCTTTCAGAGTGAAATATATATATAAGTATGTTTCGACAAATGGTTTCTTCTAATGCAAAAATCTATTAAAGCCAAATATTTTGATAAGTAAATAAGCATTTTTTAATAAACTATTATGTTTTTTTTTATTTTCCAGAAACATTCAGGGTTCGCCTCTTATCTTAAGTAGACGGCAATTCAGAAGTTATAGCCGGATTTCCAATGGGCAATGAAATGACAAATACATTTCTCTATACGTGTCAATTGATAATTAAATAACAAACGTCAAAATGGATCATTTTTTAATGATACAACTTTTGGTCATTTTTCTTTTAAAATTCTTTAAAAATTTTGTTCTTTAAAAATTTTTTGTTCCGCCGAGTAAGCAGGTATCTCAATTTTGATTACTTACAATATCGGGGCACACACCACAAACTTAAGGAGAAGTTTCACCAAATAAACGGCAAATTATTTTATTACTCTTAAACCATGTACGAATATTTTTTAGAGTAATAAATCGAAACCCCATTGACAGAGAAAACCCGTTTTATTTTTTTTTATTTTTGAAGGCGCAGCTCGTTCTTCTTCAATTAATACTGTGTGTTCGCAAGAATGTAAAATATTTTATTTAAAATAAGTAGCAGCTATAAATACTACCGCTGGTTTTCCAACGTTTTCCTAATCTAAAACTGAGATTAACCTCAAAAATTATTGTTGATACAAATTATAACTTAAGTTTAATAGAAATATTGAAGATGTTAGCTATTTACAGGTCTTTTTTAGTTTTGTTAAACTTTGATTTGGCATAATTATAGTTTGTAATAAATAAACAAAAATTCAAAAACAATGCAAAAAACTTTTCAATAAAATTAAGATGGGAACCTTGGCTTTCATTGGGGCCTCCTCAATTTAAAATTATTGGCACCCAAACTTTTCTACGTACATGCATACGTATCTTAAGAATTTAAAACCAAAATTGGCTATTTTAAAAATAAAAAGTTTTTCTTATTAATAAGTTCAATAGGATTCTAGTAAAAATTATAGGATCTCTTTAGAAATTTTCTTTATATGATTTTTAACACAAAGTAATTTCTTTCTGTTATTTTTAAGATAAAAACGAGGAGATAGCATCTTCCAATTGCATAGCTTTGAATAATATTCCCTTAAAACTAATAAATAAGAAGATATCCAGCCGTTTTCCTGTTAAATAAATTTGGGGAGAAATTCAGCTCTATATTATAAAGATTTTCTAACGGAAATTTCTTCGATTTTGTCCCTTATTTCTCTTTTAGACGACGTCGATCTCTTTAAATATAGGTGGATTTTTAAGCTCTGTGCAATGACATGGCATTTTTTTTTTAGTCAGACTCATCCCTCTTTGGAATTCTTTTGTTTTTTTTAAATCATTTTTTCTACTAATGAAATCGGTTTGACATCTAAATGACTATACTTTTTTAATGTTCTACATATTAACAAACAATTTTCGGAAAACCCCATCCAAGTGGTTGAAAAAAAACGTTTACTTATATAAATTTCGTTTTTGCACTAAAAACTTTTTTCTATGCAGCACACTGCCCCTATCTTCTGCCTCTCACAGCTGTGCGCCCATATTCCAACCCCAGCGCACTGTGACGATGCGACGTAAAGTTGCATGCATTCCCTGCATTCACGCCAATTCAACATTCGTTCATTTCATATCATTCCATCTCAATTTGAAATCATTCCAGGTCACTTAATGTTCCTGCGCCGCTAGACTTCACCGCTTAAGAGCGAGCGCCCGTCTCCTCTGCGGCAGACTCACTCCATTGTCCAGTAATTATGTGATTACCGCCGTAAAAACGAATTGTTATATTGAAGAGCCCCAAATGAAGGACCGTCGTGCCGTGCCGTCTGGTCAGCAATTCGTAATTTATTGTATATATATATATATATTTTATTTGTTTCTTTGATTTGACGATTTGCGTCATTAGTAATTATAATTTTTTTTTTATTATATATTTTAAACACACAAACCTACTTAAGCTCAGAGTAAAAACGTCGAAAGCTTATGAGATTTACGATTGATACGTGTACTGATCGTTTTTGGCATGAGCTCGTCAGATGAACATTAGTCTGGGTCGCGAAATACCGCTATTTTTTGGAAGCTTATTTATTTATATATGTAGACACGATTAAAGCTATTAAATCAAACTAAATCAAGTTTATTTGACAACATTTTGTATATGAAATGATTCAAGGCGAATTCAAACCAGATGGTGTTGAGCGTAAAGCAAAAAAAAAAAAAAAATGCACACTAACAAATTATACGCACAATGACGTGAGAATTGCTCAAAATTACAACACCCAAGTAATTTTTATATTCAGTCCAGCAAGCAAATTCACTCAGTTGCTAGCTCAACAACCAAGGCGGATTCATATACATAAGGTGATGTTCTTCAAGCGGCTGACTGAATTCGCTTGATAAACATCGTGCCAAAATGATGTGTTTGTTATAAACCAACCTGTCATTGTGCATATAATTTGTCGGAGTAAATTTTTGTTTGTGTACGTATAACACCACCTGCTATGAATTTGCCTTGAAATGATTTCAAAGTGTAATATATAATTTGGTAGGAATTTTTGAGTACAAATATTCCTCTAAGTTCATGTTGATATTAAGCATCTTCCCCACCCCAACCAGTGAGCTCAGTTCACTCCATCTATTGTCAACTTAATAAAATTTATTTATCCCCCGTCTAAAGCGGAAATTTGTTTAATACCATAGCCCGTAGTAAGCTTTCAAACGAGAAGGTTATTAATATCGGTTCCACATATTCTTTGCAAAGGATCTGCACCGACCTAATGTACATACCTTACTTTAGGTAAGTAAGTAAAGAAGCCTCTCCTTAGCGTTGTATGAATTCCTTATTTAATTTTGTTCGCAAAATTCGACGCAAAAAAAATTTTGGGGCCAGCGATTTGAGGCATCAGTGCAATTTGTAATGACCAGACGCGCGCGTTTTTGAAATCACAATTTTTTGTGCGTTGCTTTATTAATTTTATTATTTCCTTTCGGAAATTTATTTATTTTTTGTTCACTTATCTCGTGTAGGCAACTTAATTTGAGCGCCAAAGGCAGGCTGTTTGGAATTGTTACAAATTTTGGTTGGGAATGCTTGTAGAATAATTGGCGTGCATATGAAGCCTGTGGTTGACTGTCTGGTTGACTGTCTGTCAATTTGCGATGTATTACGTGTTCGCCGTCACCTTCTTCAATGACCGGATCAACGCCAATGCAGAAGTAGTCGTACGAACGCAGAAATGCAGGTGAAATTTGTAGCAGTTGGAAGTTCGGTGATGCGGTTATACCTTTCACAATTCGCAGTGTTAATTCTAAAGTTTCATTTAATAGAATTTAAACTCTTATGTGTGAGTTATTCTTATCTAATCTAATATGTCTTAAGGAGCCTTAAGATTTAAATAAATAAAAGCTGGGATTTAAATGGAATACAGACGGACAGCCTCAATGTGCATTATTAGACTTAATTCGCATTAACTCATATATTATCTTCATACTAATTTGCATTACCACCTCGCCGTAAATGCTCAAAATTTTAGTACCTATGTATATGTATTTAGACCCAGCACATAATCTCGAAAAGCCGACGATAATAGTATTTTTACACCAACACGTTCGGCAATTCACACGTCCGCTTCGCACACAATAACGCTGCTTTGTGTGCGTGCGTTCGGGTTTGCCTGGGACTGGTCTAATTGCACAAGATTGTAGTCCGTTAAGGTGAAATCTAAATTTGCATTTGTGCTTACTAATGCAAATTAACTTTAATCGTCTGTCACGCTTTTAACACATAAAGAGATAAACTAACCTAATTTAGTCTGCTCGAATCTAATCTTATCCGATTTGATTTAATTACATAACCCACATATTCCTTAATCCAGCGCAATTCTGTAAATTAAATTTGAGGACATTATCTATTATGGTTAACAAAATATCGTTCCTTTATAATTTGGGGCTCAGTAATCTCATGGGCTTTAACTGGTGACTAGACTAGACAGTAACCTCGGGTATATAACATAGGGTATAATTTATCAAAATAAAAATTAAACGGGCAAAAAACAATTTTTCCTAGAATCAATTTTCTTTTGAATACATTCAAGGCGAATTAATAGAAGGTGGGGTGTCAAGTGCCTATATGTAAGTAAAAATCCCATGTATGTATTTTGTTATTGCTTTTTGAATAAGTTTGTCAAAATCATGGCTAATTAAATGAATTCGCTTTTGTCAAAATCAGCTCGGGCGACTTGTAATTGATATTTATTTACCATTTATATAAGTAAACAAAAAGCAAAAAAATTATTGTTTTGCACGCCAGCAAAATGTTATAAAAAGGTTTAAAACTTTAAATACAAAAAAATCGAAATTAATTAAGTTTTCAAAACTACACAAAACGTAATTAATTTTATGGCAACTTGTCAGCTTATGTAAGCAACGTCATTAACACTTTGATTTGACAACAGTTTGTCAAAGAAAATTAAGCCAATCAGAAAACAGATTAATTTGACGTTTGCATACTGCGGCGAAAAAGAGAACAAATCAGCTGTTCCAAGGCATATGCAGTAAAGTGGTGACAATAACAACAGCGAATACATTAACATAACTTATATGCATTTTGTTTTTAGTGGAGCAATTGCCAAAGTCAGTCGAAGGTGAATTTAGTAAGCAAATTGAGAAAATAGAAAACAAACAAACATAGAGTGGCGCGCAAAAGCGGTCGAATGGTGACAATTTTATAATATTAGCAATTTTTTTTCATGCTACATTTTTTTTGCTAATATTCTATATACAAATATAACATTAACCCTGGAAATTAATGTTTCAAAATTAATAAAAAATGTAGCATCAAAATTTTCAAATTTTTTAAAAGATTTTTAGAAATGTTTCGGTTACGCAGTTTTAGAGCTTACTTAATTTTAGTATACAAATTTTGCAAGATCAAAATTTAAAAAAAAGAATATACAAAAAATCAACGTTAGTTTATAGCCACTCCAAACTTCCACTTTATTTTACTAAAATTAAATAGGCTACAGAACCGCATACCCATTAAAGTATAAACATCCTTCTAAATATGAAATTTTGATGTAAATTTATTGAGTTGTTATAAATTGTATATCAAGTTTGAAACATTATTTTAGTTGGTTTTTGTTATAGTATGAACTAAAGTTTTATATAAAATTATTGCTAATATTGTAAAAAGATTTTGCTCACCAGTATAAATCATTTGTTATTTGCAAAATCGAAAGTCTTGTTGTAAACAGATCTTCATATTGGCAATCCCTACATAAAGGCAAGGCGAATTTAAATGAAAAGAAAATATTAAATCAGCTCTTTTTTTTTGACACCACCTTCCTTAAATTCGCTTCAAGCTGTTTTGTTTTTGATTTTGCGGCTTGGGCTGACAAATTATTTTAAACATTTGCATCACAAGCCAATGAGAACAAGTATAATGTAAAAAAAAATAAATCTAACATTCGAAGCAGTAAAGCAGAAAACTATTTAAATCAGCTGGTCTAGTAACACCACCTTATCGATTTGCCTTGATATCACCCCAAGGCGAATTCATATAAGGTGAGCTGAATACTTGGTCTTCTTTCCGGGCGAATTCAGATTTTGGACATTTCCCTCGCCAAATTACACAAACAAAATACGCAACGGATTCCCCTAGCCAGTTTATAATAAAAAAAATTTATTTTTCATGCTTTTTACATAATTTTTATTTTTTTACCAAAAAAAGCCGGCATACGTCGTCTTACCTATATTTATTTTTCTATTTAAAAAAAAAAACACTGTATAATTTAATTAAATCAGACTTTTCAAGCAGGTGGCAACCTTCTAGGTGCTATAAGGTCTCTTTTCAGCGATTCGAGCAGTTTGTCACCCATATTTTCATATTTCATAGAACTTGTTTATAACTCACCTAATTTGACTTTTAAAACTGGTGAGGGTTGCCACAAAGTTAGCTGTGAACCTTCTTGCCAACACAAACCGTTTGAAAACCATAATTTAATATTTTATATAGCTTGCGGGTAGTTTAAAAAAATTCGGATTTTCAAATAGGTGGCAACCCTGTCCAAAACATAGCTAACTGTACAAATTTTATTTAGCAAAACGAACCGGTTGAAATCGAAATTTTAATATTTCATAACTTCATGTAACTAAAATTCAATTAAAGTCGGCTTTTCGAACAGGTGGCAGCCCTATCCAAACCATATGAATGAACTTTCTCCTCGCCGAGACGAACCGTTTGACACGCATTTTTTAATATTTCTTATAACTTGTGAACAGGCTAAATTAATTCGACTTTCGAAACAGGTGGCACCCCTCATAAAAGTTAGCTATGAAAATTTTTTACGAGACGAGCCGCTTGACACACATATTCTAATATTTCCTATAACGTGTGTATAATTTAATTAAATTTGAATTTTAAAACAGATGGTAACCCTCTTCCATGCATAAAATATACTTTAGGATATATTTTCATATCTATTAAATATGCATGCCAAATTTCATAAAAATCGGTCTATCCGTTTCGGAGTAGTTCGACCACAAACACTGTTACACGAGATTCTTATTTTTATGATAAATAATTCCCGTTATATTATGTGCTTGAAGGGTATACGCTTTCTAATTCCCTCTCGCCTCCGATTAGCCTCATAGAGGCTGAGCATCTTTATCAATTCGCTGTGGTGAAACATCTTTCGTTTGTGGCAGTTCACTTTTTCTTCGTTTGTTAAATTTGGGGTTTTGTTCTTCTTTCCTCAGCCAAAATCAACGCGCTAAGCATCGACGATTTCATTACCACTGAATTCAAGTTAGTGTTCCATCCTGCTGTCCATTAACGTTCACGGCATTGAGCGACGCATCATCTCGACTATATAATGGAAAAAAGCAAAGAAACAGAACAATAAGCGAAAGCTCTTCGCCCCAGCATTGAGCAAATGACATCTTGTACCACAGCGTTTAATGGACGCGCGCGCTCTCGCGTTGACATTCCGTTGGCTCGCCGAATATGTCAGAATTGTCCAAATGCCATGTTTAAATGGCAAATTAGTGTGTATGAATCCTTCACTGCAGCCCGCACAACACATCCACAACTGTAGCTTCTCATATTTGACTGTACTCCTTTCCTCCGTTCGCGTTATTTGTGTGACGTTCGATTGTTCGACTAAGTCCTGACTTGATTGGACGGATTGTTGTGATTGTTGCTCAATTAAGCTATGAAAGTACTCGTTGAAACACCACTTGGGCTGCCAGAAAAAGTCAGCAGCTGCAGCAACAACAACTATCAGCCATCCCCATCGTTCGCTTCAACGCAAAAATGTCAGTTGGAACATTAAATGTGCGTGCGCGTAATGTCCGTAAAAGCCTTTGATGCTTTACGCAACTGCAGCACTGCACATTGACAGCATTACTACTTGCATTTGTGGGACTGTCGAGCTGACATGAGTCGGCGGTGTGTTGCACCACTTTTCGCCTGACGAGTGGAGTAGTCCACCTGCCACGAACGATGCGTGCGAGTACTCGTAGTAGGAGCTTTGCCGCAGCAGCAATGCATGAAATGGCAACAGTTAATAACTCATCGTTCATATTTTTATTATGATGTTTTATGTCAGATTTATTATGTTAACAAATTCTTTGCATGCCCAAGTGACAATTTCAATTTGGAGAATATTAAATTGTTGCGCTGACAAAACATTGCGATATGTTTGGGTGAGTGTAATAAGTTTGTATAGTTTTGTATATACCCTGTCGGGAAAAAGCAGACAGTCTGAAAAATTAACCAATTTTAAAGTAGTTGGAAATCAACTGCTTTGAAGCAAATGCAGCGTGCGAATCTTTAGTTCTTCATTTATTTAACTCAGCGTAATAAAAAATAATTTAAAAAAAGTTCTAGTGACGAGAAATTTGGAAGTTAATTAATTTTTTTTAGCTAAGAATCTTTTCAAAAAATTAAAACCGCATATTCCTTAATAAATCAATCGACGAATACAATCAATCCAAAAAATATAATTCATATTTACCTATA
Organism: Anomoia purmunda; assembly: GCA_951828415.1. NCBI lineage: Eukaryota > Metazoa > Arthropoda > Insecta > Diptera > Tephritidae > Anomoia > Anomoia purmunda. The sequence goes on from OX639994.1 coordinate 127,518,277, forward strand.
AACTCATATAAAAAAGATTTTATGTTCATTACAGTATATACATACATATGTATACTTACATATATGTGTATTAACATAATTTGTATATATATATTTTTTTGTAAATGTATATCTGCGATGTTAAGGATTTTCATTGTTAAAATATTGCTAATAATAACTTAAATATGTGTAAAATTTCAAGCCTTTAGCTACTTAAATGGAGGAGTTTTGGTGCAAAATACAATATCCGAACAACCGGTTGTACGGGAGCAATATGTTATATACATATCTCCGATCTTGATGAAACAACAGATGCCTATCGTTATACAAACCTGGAGAATTTATCGCGACTCCAAAAAGCGTTAAAGGGCGTAGCTAAAGCAGAGGTTGAAGCCTTTTTAATACACCCAGATAGTATCAACATGGTTAGGAGCACATTAGAGATGCATTATGGAAGGCCACAGATACTAGTTAGAAGTCAGATAGCCAAAGCAAGAGCCTTTCAGTCGATATCCGGGTCAAGAATCTCAGAAATAGTAAATTTTAGCACAATGGTTTCAAATTTGACAGTGTTTTTGCAAAATGCTTGTGCGACGCCTCATCTATGTAATCCAACCCTTTTAGATGAGCTAGTGAGCAAATTGCCCTTATGCAAAAGAGAAGAATGGGCTCGTTATGTATGCGCAAATGGGATGCAATATCCAAGTGTAATAGAGTTTAGTCAATGGTTGCAAAACATTGAAATGTTTATATCGATCGCCACCGAAACTGAACAGAATAGACCTGAAATAACGCCCAATGTAAAAAGAGATAGAATCTCTAAGCCGGCGTACGCTATAACAACCGAAGATAACAAATCACAGTGTTTTTTGTGCCACGAACACCACGAAGAGTGTATGAAAAAAAAACTACACTAAATTAGCATAAATAAAAATGATGTCTACGTTAGGTTAAGTTTCTTTGAACAATGAACTGAATTCATATTTTATTTAAAACAAAAAAATACAATATATAAATAAATTTTATATATAAAACTATAAAATAAGCTTATTTTTAAAAAGTTGGAAAAAGGCAGGTATAAATAAAAGTAGTTGGAGACAAATAGATTTTAAAATAGTTGGAAACAAAGCAATTTTAAAATAGCTGGAACTAAACACATTCTATTGCAGTTGGAAAAAAAAGTAATTTTGATATTCTTTCAGCCAAATATATTTGAAAGTAGTTGAAATCAAATGCAGAGTCGGATAATTGACTTGCTCCTAGGACATCGCCATGTTAATAAAGTTGGTTGATTACAAGAAAAAAGAACGAATTTAAACTACTTGTAGTTGGAAAAAAAGTACTTTTTAAATTGCTTTTAAAGTACTTTGATTTCCGACAGGGTAAAGATTTATTTGTTGCCCCAATTGGTAGCCACATCTCAAATTGGTGCGAACTAATGAAGTCCGTGGACGTGTTGACATCACGGCATTCACCATATTGGTGGATTTTTTTTAGGAAAATGTATGCACTCTGTAGAGGAAATTATTGACAAATCGGGTTAATTGCTACTATCTATATAAAAATAAGTAGGTATGTATAAAAATATGAGGCGTTTGTAGTGAATCAAAATTTAGAGCTGGTCGTAAGCATTAGGTAACCCATTGTACCTGAAAATTAGTTTATTTTATTTGGGCCCCATTACTCGTTTAACATTTCAAAAAAAATATACCAAATAAAAATGTTTCAATTGAGCTGAAACTCAATGGCTTTGTTCCGAAACTATTTTTGAACAAAATCGATTGCCCACAAGGCAGAATTTTGCCAGATCCAAAGTCATCCTCGTTGTTGTTATTGTAGCGGCTAGTCACGCCCTGTGAAGAACGGATTTACCAGTAGACGTTGCCGTCAAACTCATCTAAGGGGAAGCCCAGGGAACGTTTATTTTCGACGGGGTCGCACCAACGGGAGAGGGGGATTAGATGCGTTGGTTTGACAGGGCATGTGTATCACAGGTGTTTGGTATCATGCGGAGAATCTCCATATGCCGGGCATGTGTTTGGTATGATAGGTATGATTCTGGATAAGTAAGCGTTAAGTCTACTACAATATCCAGATCTTAATTGGGTCACAGTAGCGTGAGACTCGCGAGGCTGCTGGGACTTCTCATCTGTAACTGGTGGTTGTTGAGCTCCTATTATGGCATTGACAAGGCGGGAGTCGATGGTGGCAGTGACTGTCTCTTTGTGGACGTTGCTTAGGATCTACCGGTACGCTGTCGGATCCAACGGTTGGGTTACATGTGGCTGAATCTCGCCCTTTAGCTGGAGGAGGTGTCTTCTGATGTGCCTGGGAGTGGCACGTCGGCAAGCAGATGCCTATTTGGGTGCACACAGCTAGAAACTGCTTGCTGAGCATGAGGCTGTGCTTCTTACCTTGGTGCACATTTACCTGTTGGTGTAGGTGCTCCTCAGGCGACATTAGCAGGCATCCCTTCACTATACGTGGTGCAGCGTTCTGGCAGGCCTCCAGCTTCACCCACTGTGCTCTACTGATCATCTTCGCCCTCGTCATTACTTTCAAAACTAAGATACCATTATCGCTCTCTGATTGATCCACAATCAGCTAAATGTTCTAAAGTGGAAGTGCTAGATAATTAACACCTTTTTGATGGCCCACCGAAAATTAACTGTACTCGACGGGAAAATTTTGGTGACCATCGCTTAGTCAAGACTTGGCGCCATCTGACTGCCATTTATTTCAGCTTCTGCAAAACTCTTGACATGGATCGGGCAACCATATAGATGATTATGTTCTCTCAAAAAAACAAAAACAAAGATATCATGGATTCTAGTTTTCTTGAGAAACTGCTGCGGTTCATTGCGCCCCCCGAAGACTACCACTCTTTCGAGGAAAAGTAAAAAACGTTTGGCTCATAGGATCTGAGGAAAAAATATCGCTTTGCTCCTGCTCCCTTCCGACGATTATACCAACAATTTCAAAAAAAATATTTAGCTGCCTTAATTTCTCGAATTGATCTAAAGCGTGTGTTTTTTTTCATTCTATGCCTTTTACGCCTTTCTCAACCCACACAACTACCCGAGTGCTTTGGACTAATTTCACTTCCGCCGGCGTCACCTATTAATTAACACAATTATAACCAATTTGCCAAGTGCTTCTGAAGATTTCTTTTATGCGCTGCCGTTTTGTTTACCACACACCCAGCTACTTTGCTATTCTGCTATTCCCGCGTGAGCTTCTGCGAAACTCGGTCAGTTAAAAAACAAGAAGAAAAAAAATGTTGAATAACTGCTAAATGCTGTTCAATATAATGCTTTTGATTATTCCAACTAAATTTTGACTTGCGAAACGACAGAGTGGCGTCAGTGTGTTATATATAAGTAAATATGTATGAATGTCTCTTTGTGAGTTGTTTCTTAGGCACCTTTGGCAGGTACGTTGTGGCGTTCGAACAAATATGCGCCGTGTTTTCGCGTATTGTTAAAAAGTGTACAAATTGCTTAATGCCAATGGGCCAATTTTCGAACGTTCCAAATAGAAATGCGAAGCAAAAAAACACACTCATGCTTAGCGTTAGCTGATTAGCATTAAGTGGCAGTAAAATTAACACAACGCCGCTTAAAAATAACAAACAATTTGGGATGTGTAACAAAACAAAGCTTTTTAACATCATGCAGAGAAATTTAGAATATACATATCTACTATACTATACATTTTTTCGAGTCACTGCTGCCAAGTTGTAACAATGCAACACCCACAGGAGGTTGGCTGGCAATATGGGCAGTGGTTAACATTACGATAATAGGGCAAATAGAATAGAAACGTAAACGCCCACTACTTCAGTGCAACAAAGAGCAAAGCTGTGCAGCTCCACTGGGTGTTGGTAGTGGTGGTGGTTAAGACGGCGCAGGCGCCAAGTGATTTTCGTGAGCGAGCAAAGTGCCTATAAGACAAATTTTGGCGAACCCCAAGAGACCAACCGTGCACTTGTAGGCGACTGAAAGTAATTTGTAGCATTCCGATGTGGTTTTTTTTCTTCGTATACAAACTACACTTTTTGTTTGTTGCTTTGTTAATTTGTTGCTCAGTTAGACTAAACTAAATTTTGGTCGTCGGTTCGTTCGGTTGTCTTTGTTTTGTGCCTATGGAATTGCACGTTGTTTACTCACATCTCTCATTCACTGCACTTCCGCTGCGCATCCATCCATCCATCCAACCAGCCATCCATGTATCCGTAGTAGGTGCGTAGGTCTTTTTGGTCATCCGTTGAGCCACACAGCCGTTCGGCCGTCCGTTCGTCCGTCCGTCGCCTGTCTCATTGACATACTCTCATGTTGTTGGACATGTCTCCGTGGTGTCCGGTTGCTTGTTTCGTTTTGCGATAAGCTCCATTAGTGACTGAGTTAATGGGCTTTAGATAAGTTCATATTAAATAGTCGCAACGCTGAGTGGAGCGCAGAAAGCCCAACTAGCCAGTCAGTCAGCCAGCCAGTCAGCGTGTGTAGTATCTGTTTGCGTCAGTAATCCGGTTAAGAATGAATTTTGTAGTATGATCGACCGAATTCCTTGTTTATGGCGGCCTTTGACGCCAATTCCATATAATGTTTGTCGCCACCACCGCCACAAAACAAACTTGATTTAGTTGACTTCAACGACGCATAGCATCATTCCAAAGCAGCGCGTGATGCTAGTTGTCTTCTACTTAGACGACGCATCGTTGGCATCGTTGTCCGTATTGTTAGGTTTAGCTGTTTTGTGTAGAAAAATTGTGGTCATCGTCTAACGACATTTTCCCGCCACCAACCACATCAACTCAAACAAATTAAGTGCTATTATCGCTTGCCAGCCTACAAAATCCTGCGCTTATTAACCTCGGTTATCTAAACATCTCACATTAATTCATCGCCAGATCCAACGCCTGCCAAACGACGGCCACTCATTTCTCGCCTCAACGCGAACGAGTCGTCGTCGCTCAGCTCCATGGGTTCATTAATGAGTGATGCGCGAACGAAGCTGTGTGTTTGAATTCAAGTGTGTATGTGTGTGTGTGTGTGTGTGTGAAATGAACGATGACGCTCGTCGTCGATGCCTGATGTGCGCTGATGTAATTGAGGTGATGTTGCAGCGCCACCGTAAAAAACATGCAACACAACCGGTACATTGCTGACTGTTGAAATCACTTTGGCTGCCTTGATTTTCCACTGTCGCTCGTTGCGTTTGCATAGCCTCGGGTTGTGCCCTAAAATGCCACGGTTGCAATTTCAGCGCATCGCTGTTGGATTCGGCTACTGACCGTTGCAGCTCCGTTAGCGTTCCGTTTTTCATGTTTACCCATCGCTCCTGTCGTTGAGTAGCTACGCAGCAGCAGCAGCAGCAGCATCATTTCTGACATGCCGATAAGGATCAATGTTTAATTTGCTGGTTTTAATATCATGTGGCGAACTGTGGACGTCCGTCCGTCCTGCTCGTCTGTGAGATGTGAGCTGTGAGCTGTGCGCAAACAAATCAGCGATTCACTTGCTGTTTTCTGCACTTGCCTTTTGCAGGCAACGCCAAACAGACTACAGCAAGAAATTCTAAAGTTTTGCTACCTCTCATTGGAATGCTGTGCGCTTTTGAGTGCTTTGCTTTCGCCGTTGATGTGGTTTTTATGATCGCGCGCGTTCCATCATTTCCTCGGGATATTGTTTAATGGTGTTGATGGACACACATGGCTCGCGGATCGGGGCGTCATTGAAGCGAAGTGTAAACTTGTAAAAATTGGTTTACAAAACAAGCGAGCCAAACGCTGGTTGGCATTTGGGATGAGCATAATTGGAAAGATGCAGTCCTCTACCGCTCCTGCCGGCAACCCAACCACCAACGACCAGCCGCCATCAACCGTCAACCATCAACCTAACCGCGAGCTCAGCCGCTTAGGTCACCCGATGCCAGTTGAATGCAGTGCGGCAATCCGCCAAAACAGAAGCACTTTGTATGCACTTTGTTAATGCGCGCAAACGCAAATGAGTGAGCGCCCGCGCATGTGTGTGTGTGTATGTGTGATTACTCTGTGTCATGGCTTGCCGGGCGCACGCGCAGTATTTATGGGTTTACATTAGGCTAAACCTTTTTAGTCACACTTCACTCGTACGCGTGTAAAACAGCCAATGTATTGTAAATAATATCCGATAGTTCGTTCATTTAAATTTGTCTTTGTTTCCTTCTCCATCTCCATCTCTTTCGCTTCTTTTGTTGGTTGACAAGTTTCTTAATCGTTTGCTCGTTTAGTTGTGTAGGTACGATCGATTCTTTGTTGTGGATGTGGAATTAAGTACTCAATCGGAGGCGTAGATTTTTATTTGCTTCACTATTGATTTATTGTGGTGACTTTGTTGATTCATTTGTTGTTTTTATTATTTGTCAATTTGTCATTTGTCGGCGACGACGGCATTTATCAGCGCATACGACCACAAACACACACACACACACACACGCACATTCCGCGAGTGCTCTCACGGAATGCGCTCATGAGTGGTGACATTGGTGACAGTGGTTCATTGTCCATCGATCGGCTGGCTGTGTGATTGCTGTGTGACGGCTGTTGGCGTCATTGAAAGCGATTGAAAATTTTTCATTTGTAGAAATATTTTTATTGATTGCATGGCAATTAGGTGAATGCTTTTAATGGACGCTAATCTCTTTATAACTACTTTACAGTTATATGGATGCACAACAAGTACTTTTCGTGGCTAGATGTTAGGAGGTCAACTACCTATATTGCTGTTATTATTGGAAATGAAAAATCAAATACTCCAAAATAGCATCAAAATTGGAAGAGTGCTTGGTTCTCATGAGGCCAAATATTGATAACAAAATATGACGCGAAATGCCAACATGTTGCCATTTTATAATTTTGAGTCTTAGCTTCGCGAAGGCAGAGCAACTGACTAAAAAGTGCTGAGCTGATTCCACCTCCTCATCCTCCAAAAAGTTTCCACATTAGGAGTTAGTGCCGATATTGAGGCTCACCGTATGGATTCCCCTTGTATCAGTGTCAGTATTCACATAGTCAATGAGTGCTGTGGCTTGGATACCCGTAGAAGCTCTTATGACCACTACCGGCCTACATCTGGCAAAAAGACCTCGCGTCCTTATTATTCTAGTAGCTGCCCAGCGACTACCAGGCTGATCACAAGCCCATTCATTCAGTAACAGCCGACAGTTGGCCAGAGGCTCACGCTAATCTTTTCTGGGATTTCCCTGTGCCTAGGTACCCAGATCGATTTGACGACTAATACTCTGAAGCTATCGAAAGAGAAGTTAAACAGTCCTTAACCACTTTCGATTGCACCTTTATTGAGCCCAGAGCTCTAATTGCCACTTAAAAATCGGAATAACTACAGAGGCGGCCATCTCCACTTGAAAAACGCTACAGCGATCTGCTAGCTAAAATTTTTGTTTCAGATAGAGTTCTCGGCGGTATGCTCTATCAGCAATCTCGGTGTCACATATCGCACTTCCTCCAATCCTTTTTAGCGGGAATCGCGACAACAAAGTATCCCTTGGGAGCCATGGCGGTGGGCACGCAATGGTTCGTTGTGGCCGAGATGAAGTTGAAACTTTGTGGGATCTTCGAATGACCTCTATTCTCCAGCAGATCGCCAACTTGTATCATCAGAAAGCCATCATCTATACTGTTTAATTCCGCGCAGGTTTGTACTTTGACCTATGCTCGTAGATATGGTATATAATTATATGAGTTCGATTTCAATTTTTTTTTTTTGGGAAGGAAGTGAAAACCCATTATAGTACACTCGGCATACATTGGACGGTTCATTTTGTTCATCTCTAAATTATGTTTGAAAAATAAGCCCAAATTATTATTTCGGCAGATTTTTAGAAATGCTTTTTAAGATAGAATCGCAAAGGTCACTAAACGTGATTGACCATTGAGTTTTAGCGATAGCGAAAGTTGAAATGCGGCTGCTGTATGACTAGAAACCAACTTTGCACATCCACCACTTTATCCCATATGTGATCGAGCTCCTCGATTAATTTGTGATGTGTGGTACAACAAATAAAGAGGGCTCCAAATGGCGAACGGTTTTTATGTGCAGCTTTTTCTTCGCTGTGCTGTTCCTACACTCATAAAATTTCAAAAATATGTATAGAGATTTGTGAAGTTTGACCACCCAAGTGTTGTGTTTATATTTGAAGCGTTTTAGGTTTGTTGTTTTCCACACAACACATGCCATAAAGTATAACAAAGAGGCAGTAATAAAAATAATTGACAAGAGTGCAAAGAGAAATATGATTGATACCTGCATACTTGTGACACCATGACGATACGGACATTAGCAGACTTTTTTATATCTACATGGATAATAAAAACTTAACAGGGCGATGAAATTCAGTCATAAATAAACCACCACAAACGGATTGTAATAGGGGTGCAGAAAAGAAACAAACAAATAAATGGTCACATGCTGATATTTTGAAAATATTTCCATATATTTTTCATGACAATTTTTTTCGTTAAGTTTTTACTAAAATAAATATAGTTCGTCCCATAAAAAAAGGCATGTAAATTAGGAATTTATTCTGTATACAAAATTTATAAAAGTTCAATAAATTTTCAACAAAATTTTGGTATGCAGTTTTGCAGCTCATTCAATTTTAGCATAATTTGTTTTGAGACGCTAAATACTGCAATTGATTTTGGAAATTTTTTTTGAAATTTTGATCTCGTAAATTTTTTGAAATTCGAATTTTTAAAATATTAAAAACTAACGAGAATTTATATAAAACTCATTCGTAATATGCATTAATTTGGAAATTTTCATGAAAATTTAGAGAATTTTTATAAATTTAGTACTGAGTTGAAATTCTGATTCAGATGCTTTTTGTTAATATTATAAACTAAAGTTTTATGAAAAACTAGCTTTAGCAAGTGTGCACTGCTACGCTTTAAAAAAAATTAACAACCAAAAATTATTAAAATTTATGCTGTTGAAAGAATTAAATTTTATTCAAAAGAAAATTATACTAAGATATTTCGAAAAAAATTGTTTTTTCTTCGTAGGAAATTTTTATAAAATATATCCTGTTATGCGCGAGGTTACTGTCTAGTCACCAGTTAAAAAAGTTTATGAAAATCCATCCAGTAGTTTCGGAGATTATCAATTACAAACAGACAAATAAAAAAAAATATAAGTTCTAAAAATTCCCTAATTTATTCTATTACATTTCCCGCATCACATTTATTCATTTTTATACATATGTAAGTTCTTACATACGACTTTTTTGCAGTTTTATTAAAGTACTGATTAACGAAAAATACTTAACGGAAAAAACATTGTAAATATTTTTAAAAAATTACCATGTTCACAGTTACTTGACTCACTGTATATCAAAAGCAACAACTTTTGTAGCTTTTGTCTCTTTCAGGTCACTGTAACTTCAGTAACAGTGATAATAGTAACAGTAACATTAACAGCAGCAACAACAACACCAGCGCCAATGATTCTAGCGTCGCTGGGAGTTTTCACCAAGCTCGCATGCTAGGCTGATTATTGTTATTGTAATTTTATTGTAATAATTGTCATTTACAAGTTTGTTTTTGTTTGTTTTTTTGTGTTGCGTCATCAGCTCGTTCCACGACATCCACCATTCGTCTACACTGCGTTATTTCCATACTCTGCGTTGTTGAGAAGCAACAAACACACTTAGAACAACAATAACAGGAAACACATTATGACACTACGCTTCGCCACGCCGTCAGCCCAACTAATAATAACAATTTTTTTTATTATTAACTCACTTGACATAACGTTTAATAGGTGTAGCCGAGTTAAGCCGAACGATAAGGCCCTCCATTAATAATTTATTAGCGCAGCGTATGTGGTGCAGTTGTTGTTGTTAGTGTTACTGTTTTTAATGTAATAAGCGCTCTTATGGTTATTTGTTGCTTTTAGCTGGTTTTGTTATTGTTTTGTTCTACACACGTGAAACGAATTGAACAGCTTGGTGCAAGTGCTAGGTATGGTTATCCCCGAGCGGTTTTTTTGCTGCGCTCCAATTGAATTTTACTAAAAAAATAATTATAATTTTTCGTTTTTTTTTTTTAGCAGGGACTCAGACTTTTATAACCTTTATAAAAAAAGTTGTTTGAAAAAAGTTATTTATTGACTTCCATTTGATTTGAAATAAAATAATCTGGCAATCCTATGATTGGGGGATACTGATTACGAGGAATGGAATTTTATTTCGGTCTTAACAAATATCCGGCCAACTGGTTACTGTTATGACTGGACATAAAAAAAAATGAAAACGCCGATTTTGTCCAAAAAGTCGAATCAATTAAAATAATCCCAAATTTTGGTCGAGGAGGTTCTGTGATCAAAGAAACATAGATACGTTTTTTCTACAACAATTGGGTGATTCAAAAGGTGTCACGATGTGTCGTAAGTCATAAAGTCATAAAATTAAAAAAAGAAATGCAAATTTGCTTAGTTTTAATTATTTTTTTTAATGCAATTCAAAAACATAACTTTTGAAATCCAAAATTCTATGACTTTATGACTTATGACACATTATGACACCTTGTGAATCACCAAAATATTTTACCCCGACCTTTTATTATGTACCATGGAAAAAATAATCGTTCGTTTCGGTGCTTGGTTTTCAGATAAGGCATAGGAAAAGCCGTTCGCAAAAACCGGTGTGGGGTAAACTTTAACAAATCGCCAAGAAAAACTATTTTGAAAAGTCGTTGTTTGTGTTGATATTTGATAGTTAAATTTTAAATATGCCTAACTTTATGCTATTTAAAAATGTTCGGGGTTTTTTCGGAACCGGATAATTTATACTGCCAGTAATTTCTGACTTGACAAAAAAAAAATGGTTACAAAATATCCGGATATCCGAAAACCGAATAATTTCATTTTCAAAATGAGCATCACTACCAAAGGCTAGCTATGCGACCTGTCAACATCAGCCGACCTAAGTTTGGTGAGTCATTTGTGGTTGCAGGTTGCCCTCAGTGTGGCGCACCGTGTGCTAAAATGGCTTTTGTATAGTCAAACAAAGTAATTCGAAATAAAAAATAACACAAAGAAATAAAATAAAATATATTAAAAATAAAATTACATCAAAATTCAAATAAAGTAAAGTTGGTATATTTTATCAGATGTTATATTTGGCAACTAATTTTCATCACGCCTTGTAAAATTTGGTTTGGAGACAAATCGGTTTCGATATCACCTGTGTCATGTGTGTCATTATAATTAATTGGCATTTCATTTGATTGTTATTGCATTCCGTCTACTTCTTTGGTTGTGGAGATATATTCCCGTTTTCTCTTGGTCATATAAGGTGGAGTTGAATGAACAGCTGAGCGATTTCGTCTCACGGCTAGTAATGTCAAAGTGCAGGTACATATTTGATTTGTGCTTTAACGGCTTTGAGAACTGAATCCATTTAAGCAATAACAAAAAGCACATACAAACTTTGATAGCTCAAGCCGTAGAAGCAAAGACAAAATACATGTGAATTTTGTTATTGCACATTCGACACCAGCTGATATCAATTCGCCTTGGCGCTGGCCAATCTGACTTGGTGGCATTTTCAATACATAAATATGTACACGTATTTTTAGAAGGGAAAACCAACAAAAAATAAAATACAACTTACCTTAAATTTGAGATTCCCGAATTGTTACTGTGAGTTGCTCCGATGGGTTACAGTTTTATAAATTTATTTTTAAGTAAGCGGAACTGAAAACAAATTATACGAAATTTTAAGCTTTGATTTATATGGTTTATGTTATGGAATGAACTATAACATTACTTAAAAATTATTTAAAATAAAATAAAAAACTTAACGGTTGTTTTTAACAGTATAAAGTAGTCAAAAGAGAATATGTTTACCAAAATGCTCAGAATTATTAGCGAAATTGATTAAGCCATGTCTGTCTGTCTGTCTGTCTGTCTGTCCGTGCATCGGGTAGCACGAGTAAATATTAAGATATATCAACGACATGGTTTAACTAAATAACTTGCACGACATTCCCCAGCTACATGCACTGGTCTCAGACCAGGGGCCAATTATTGGACGGCATAACTTTCTTTGCGGACGGATCAACCCCGTTCCCGTACGGAGCAGGAATTTGCATAAAGCAAGACCGCAGGTAAATATCCTCTCAGATAGCCAAGCGCCAATGCAGGCACTCTCTTCTACCTCGGCTAGATCTCAACTAGTGGATGAGTGTAGAATGAGTGTTAATGTACCATTTACGGTAATGAAACAGCGTATGAACAGGCGAGGAGTGGCTCTGCATTGATTGTGTCCCACGAGGTGGACAAAGGTGTCTCGCTTAGAGAGTTCAAAAGCAGAATTGCCGAATTTTACTATTCAAAAACTAAACAAAGGTGGAAATGTACAGGATCGTATAGGATTACATGGCAGTTTTGGATGTCCTTTGACCAGAGCCCTTTTTTTGGAATGATCAAAGAAAATACCTTCAAACAGGGCTATGACCCTTAAGAGTGCATGCCGAAAGAATCGGCTTACCCTACAACAGGCTCTGTCGCAGCTTTGAGGACCCGGGTGCAAGCCTAAGAGAGACAGTCGAACACCTACTGGCGAGTGGCAAGCTCTGATGATTATGCTAAATACACTCGGTAAACCATTCGTGCCGAACATTCCAGAGGGCATTCACATCTCTGTATGACATACAGAAATTAATTAAAGCCGTCGGATGGTTTAGTTTGCCCGAGTTTGTGAAATCAAAATGGATAATTTGCTAATTACTTGTCACCTTAGTGGCAATCCACTTAAACTAACTATCTCAACGAAAAGACATACGGCTCCCTGTCTTCGAGCCAGCTCATCGAAATAAAAGTATTTAGCCGCTGTTTAGAGAGAAGTCTGACACTCCCCAACCAGTTTCGACGTGACCATTAAAGATACTAACTTCCACATAAACCTTCCCGTCCGTACAGAAGTTCACCGGCTCTCCCCCCAAACACCACCCTCCTCCCATTCCTCGCTTAGCGGGATATGAGTGAAGAAGGATCCATTAGGAGGCAGAAACGGCAGACAGTGATCCGTTTTTTGAGAGACAAAGTCGAAACCTCCATGCATTTTAGAGAGCCCGTAGAGTAGTTTACAAAAATTTAAAAAAAATGCGATATTTAAGTAACTATTAAAGATAAGTTGTTCCCATTTCATATGTAGGATGGAAGACGAAATGTGCGAAATTGAAATTTTTTGCAAATAGAAGTAATTGCAAATAGAAATTTGTTAGGTGCAAAAATCAATTACATAAATATCCAACTGGAATCAGTAAGGTCTCAAGTTAAACCGCACACTCAGTGTCATTGCCCACTGTAATAATACCTCATTTCATTGATAACAGTTTTTTTTTCGAGTTCGTGGTTTTCATGTTAAAGTGGCGCCTAAAATTTGTAATACGAACATATAGAAACAGACATTCACAAACAAATTAGGTGTGTCAACCGTTATTTACAGTGAAGACATTTTGTAACAATTCGTGGTTGCCGTAGGAATGCCACTCTTTAGCCGATCATTTGAAATTTTTTTCTAATTCGAAAATATACATGTACTTCTCACATTTCGGGGTTTCTACCTACACCGATACATCATTTGTATATTTCGAATTGCCAATCGTGGTTTTGTACTGTGCCGACCAATGGCAAATTTCCCCCGAATGGAAATTTTTTACAGCAATGAGGTGAATATAATTTGCCGACCTCACAGGGCTAGTGAAAAATTTGACAAGCAATTGGAAATTTTTGACAGCAAGCAGAATGAAGAATAGGATCGTGGGGTAGGCTTATCTAAACAGGGTTAGAGCGCCGAAACCTTCTCCAACCCGACAAAGCGTGATGACCGAGTGGAAATTTCATTTGGACCCGAAGAGTTGCGCGAGCTTTTTTAACCACCAAATTTATTATGCTTCCTACGACGGGTAGGACCAAACGGAAGGTAACCAAGAGGTGGCGCAAACAGCCCAACACCAGCGCAACCCTTGCCAAGGCCATTGGTCCTGATGAGCTAACCGTGTGGAAGTGGGAAAATTTGGGCCTCACGGAAGTTGAGTTCCTCACAGGAACCCTCAATTTGTCTATGACCACCCTCATCATTCACGACGGAAGCTTGGGAGGGTGGTCCCACTGCTTTCGCCAGTGACAAAGACACTACCTTACTACACACACCACTTAGGCTCGGCTATGTATCAACATTACTTCCGGAAAGTGCATAGCACTACAACAGCACTCAATGACATAAACACACTGGTGAATCGCGGTCTTAACCAGAACCGCCTCTGCGACAGAACCGTCCTAGTGGCGTTGGACTTGTTAGAGGCTTTTGATACGGTAAGTCAACATACAAGGCGATTGGGAACCAGTAGGACACAGTGGGTGAAGCTGCAGATTTGCCAGGACGCTACACTCCGTATAGTGAGGGGATGCCTACTAATGTCGCCGGAAGAGCACCCACACCAAGAGGTAAATGTGCTCCGGGTTAAGGGGCACAACCTCATGCTCAGTAAGTAGTTCCCTGCTGGGTGCCACCGTTTTGGGCACCCAAATCGGCATCTGCTTGCCGTCGAGTCACTTCCCAGGAACCAGTACTAGGTCCAACAGCACACAACGCAATCGCTGAATCCGGCAACGTTCCGGCAGGTCCTAAGGAACATCCATAAAGAGACCGCCACAGCCACCATCGACTTTCGCCGTGTTAATGCCGTAATAGGAGTCGCAGCTGCTTAGCTTCGCGCAACTCTGGCCTATTTAAGATCTGGAGATTATAGTAGACTTAACTTCTACCTATCCAAAACCAACCGCGACATACCAAACACATGTCCGGCATGTGGAGATTCGCCGCACGATACGAACTCAACTAACCCCCCCTCTCTCTTTGGTTCCACCCCGTCGAAACTGCACGTTTCCTAGACTCCCCCTAGATGAGTTTGAAGACATTGACCTTATGTGAACCCCTAAAATTCGCAACTTATTCATAAAAACCCAATTTGACATGACCTCAACTGCAAAACTAACTCTCTTTCTTTTAATTGCTTAGCTATTTTGGGATTTGAAATATCTTTCAAAATAAAAATGTTGGCACTTTTTAGATCAATAATGACTTTTGCGAAGATAATTTAAATCCGTGCAAAAAATTTGTAATCAATCTGAAATTTACTCAACTCTTTTTAAATTTGCAACTTTGGTGGTCCTTTTGCTACAATTTTACGAGAAAGCATTTACATATTGGTCAGTTTCTGCCAAGAACTTTCTATTCTGAGAAAAAGAAGGTATCATTGTTCAGAGTTATCTGAAGGGTTTGTTTAAAAGAGGAAAAATAAATAACAAATCGTAGCTGCAATGAAAATTTTGGGTTTCATTGAAAAATTAAAAAAACCAAAATCCGAAGGATAGATATACATACAGACATATGTACGATGGCTCTCTATAATATGACTAGAAGTTTTTGATAAAACATCATAACATCTAAAAATTTTAACTGCATTTTTCCCCTTAGAATAAAACGTCATTGACAGAAAATGTTGCAAAAAAAAGAGGTACTAAAATTGAAAATATATATAAAAAGACACGGTATAAATTTCACATTAATTGCAAACTTTTTGCACGGATTCAAACTATCTTTGCGAAAGTCATTATTGATCTAAATAGTGCGAACATGTTTCTTTTGAAATATATGTCAAACTCTGCAATAGCTAAAAAACTAAATAAGTGAAAATATGAATAAGTTGAGAATTTAAAGGCGCTTGGAAATTTTCAAACACATTTTTGGGAACAACACCACCAGATCTACGACCTCTACTAGGTCATTTGTAAAGTGTATTTTTACCATAGTACAGTGTAATTAGTGTGAAATTTTAAATTAAAATTCACCACAAAATTAATTCATTGGTTACGCTTTCGAAATCCCACCAAGTACCAAGCAACTTAGATGGCAGTTAGGGCGAGTTGTATGTTGTACAATGTTAGAAGTAATTCTAAAATAATTCAGAATAGTAAAAATAAGTATTTTGCGTATATTTGCTACATTTTATTATTTTTCGCTCCGCAATTAAACAGCTGCCAAAATTTTGTAGAAATAAAAAGTTGCCACCGATTGGCACAATAGAAATGGAAAATTTCCACACCATAGTAAAAATATAGCTCGCCATAGAACTTAGCTACGATTTGGCATAGGCCGTTAATATATTTACATTAATGATTTTGCAAATATTTCTCTATACCTACAGCTGCTTTCCTGCTCTGTGCAAGAATATTTTCATGATTTCGTTTTGCAGAAAATAAATCATTACACAATTAACATTTAGATAGCATTTCATCGTTTCACTCTACATTTGCATTTCATATCTACATACAAATGTAGCTATGGGTTTTTTTTATAAATTTTTTTTATTCGAACTCTTTCATTCGCCACAATCTTAATTCAATTTGGCCACAATCGTACAACCTTTTTGTACAACAATTTTCTGGTCATTGTACACATTTGTTTAAATGCAACACACATCCATACATACAGATGTACTTACTTGTTTGTGTGTGTGTATGTGTGTGCGTGTGTGTTGTTGACATGCCACCCTAATGGATTCGTTTCTGATACAATTCGGCCACTTCCACAATGTCGCGTCATTTGTAATCAGTAGCAGACTACAGTATGTCGCCTTCGAAGTGCGCACCGCACACCGCACACCGCCACCGCCAATACCACCAGCACCAGCACCAACAAAACAGCAACATCAATAACAACAACTACAACAACTGTGGCAACACATCTGAAATATTCACACAAACTCCATCAGCGATTCTGTGACCAGTTCCCACTCAACGTTGGAACAAAACTGATGCGCGTTTACATTCAAAACAAAACACAAATTACTCATAAAAGTTATGTTAACATAGTGAGTATATCCAATGGCATGTGTGTGTGTGTGTGTGTTCGGATTAGCCAATTCTTTTAGCTACCATGGAGAACCTGCTTCAAGTTTTTCTTCATACTGTTTTTTTTTTTCATTTCTTTTCTTCTTTGGTCCCATTGCTGTGTTGAAAAATCGTTGCTTGCCCTTTGTCATCGTATTGTTGGTCATTTATATTTTTTGTGCTCTTGATAAGGCCCCCAGTCAGTCGTCTTAGCTGTTGTGTGGAGGATCATTGTGTTTTGTGAGTAACTCATGGCCAGCCTTTGCTGCCAAATCTGCACCAGCAAATTTTAACTTCTGACTATGGTAGCTTTAGAATCCGTGCGGGAAATTAATGAAATAATATTCTTTGGTTTACGCTGCAATGCAAATGTATTTCATCTCTTTTTGATTTCGTTTTGTTTTTTTTTTTGTGATTTTTTATTTGCTTTTGATTTCCTTTCACGAATTCTTGCAATTCCTCTGGCAGTATTTTGCCTCTTTATGGATATTTTGGCGCCAACACTTATCAGTGAGTTGTAAATGTTTTAATGATGTTGTTGTTGGTGGTGGTGGTGTTGGTGGTCGTCGTCGCAGTGGTATTGGTGGTGTTGACACAAAGAAGCACAAAACGTTTTGTACAAGGATTTCAATTTACAAAGAAATGGTTGATGACGTAATTATTTCCACAAATTTATTTGCTACGAAGTGCATTGATAATATTTATGATTATAAATCTGAGTGTCGCTTATAATATGTAATCCCTGTTGCAAAATTTTTTTCGGTGATTAACCCAGCTTCTAAATTCTCACTTGCCATGGTTAGAGGTACGCCCGAGGGAGAGTCATATCCTCGCTTCTATGGATCAAAGTAATAGGTAGACTCGTCCAAGAACACGTAGGTATTGGAGAGAAAATATTTAATGATGATATTGCAATAGCAATATCAGGCAACCACATTACAACTCTGACTGATCTGCTTCAATGATCTCTCAACAAACTCTCTCTATGGTGCAACAGACGAGTACTGGGTGTAAATCCTGTAAAGACAGAGCTATTGCTCTTCACTAGGAAACATAAAACACCGGATATCGAACATATAACTGTAAGGAGGGACGACCCTCGTAGTAAAAGAAGAGGTCAAATATCTATTTATCATATAGTATAGGAATCTAAATTGGCTGCAGAGATACTCCTGCAGCAGGTGAATTGGAAAATGATGTGGGATGAAACCTTAAATAATAAACTCTACACAGCATTAGATAGACCAGTACTCTACCACAGCATAGTGGTATGATGGAATGCTCCTTCCACAAGCTAGTAGTGGAAACGGGATGCTGTAGGAGAGTCCAGCCAAGAATATACAAATGTCTCAAAGTTCGAGGGTAGCGTGATAGAGTCATCAACTCTGAATACCTGGGAAGCTCCATTAGCTTTCGTTTTCCGGATCACTCTAGCATTTTTCAAGTGGAACTGATGGGAATTAATATGATAGTGATACGATACCCAAGGTTGATATTTACATTTTCAATGATAGCCAGGTGACAATAAAATCGCTCAAGAAACATTCGACAACCTCCATGGTAGCCATGTAATGCCGCCGTTCTCTTTCAACGAGATGGCTGAGTAATTTCCCCCAAAAGTGCTAAGGGTTCCAGGCCATTGAGACCCACTGTAAGACCGATGAACTTGCATGACTCGGTAAATAAATAAAAAAATAAACTTCTTGCCAATAATATAATTGGAGAAATAAGTATTCCCTTATAGATTTGCAAGTCACTGGCTTCCGATAGCCTTCTTAAATGGATCAATGACAGATGGGAGAACGTGATCAGGTGATTTGTGCTAAACACACGGGCTTACTATTAAAGCTAAACAGACGTAACATCAACATGATTGTATCTGTCGTAACAGGGTATTGTTTGATAGAAAAATAAGCCTATCGATTAGACGTACGATTGCATTATTTCCATCGAAGTTGTCAGTACGAGGAGAAGAGGAAACAATTCTGTACCCCGCTCTACGAGTATTCAGACGTAGATTCACCATTTTCCTTCGATAGCTTGGAATACCCTATTTGTATGGAAGTTAGGCATCATCTAAAATTCCTTCAAAATTAATAATAGCTTTAGGGGAAATTTGGAAATTGCTAGTCCCCATGACGTATCACAACGAGCTTGTAGTCTAAGTGTAGTTGGGTTAGTGCATTTTATATATTTTTTTTGGAAGTGAATACAAATACATTTGTCGCATTTTTTAAAATACTTTGGCCAGTTGTCGTTGTTGCCAATGGCTTGGCATTTTATGGTAAAAATCAAACCCGCTTGAGTGCCAAAATCAGTTACTTTGTTATTGTTATTTTACTCCTCTAAGCTTAATCTGCATTAATGACCAAACATTTTTGATTTCATTTGCGTCTTGACTTTGACAAGACACATCTAACTTTCCTTACTTAATTTTCCAGTTTCCATGTAGTATAGAAGCGATTTCCGTGTTTCGAATCGTTGTCTTCTTGTAAAATCCAATTGATATTTTCCTTTCAATACTCCCCTGAGCCCATTGTGGACGGATTCCCACGAGCTTTTCGCCAAATAGAGGTTTTAAGATTGTACTACTGTAACGGATGTTCGATTCTGTGCCAGATATTTGTAGCCGTTGATACTTCGAACTCCGTTTGCGATAATTCGTCGCTCAATCGCTTCAGGTTAATTCTTGGAGTGCTCTCAAACAGCTTGGTTATCGGTTTATCCGTTTCTGTCAGTGTGATTCTCTTCCTGCCTCTCCCTGGAATATCGGCAACATTTCCGCACTCTTCAAATCGGTTAATTATACTGATATTTTTTGCATATTTTGCGACTTTCGACCCGTGAATACTTTACCCAGACCAGCACTTCAAAACGATTTTTAAAAACTGCACTAATTTTTATTCGATGACATGTTCGCGAAACTTCTTACCCAACTCACAAAACAATCGGGATGTGATACGGATTTTTTTATAGTAGAAATAATTCTATGCTAATTTCATGGTTGGGACATTCATTGGAAAAAATATGAGCCACACTTTATTTTGAAAGGCACTGTAGGTGACGTTTTAAGTTTAATACAATATTTGCGTCAAAAACGTATTTAAATCAAAAGAATTTTCAATATTAGCAGATGACACAGCAGGTATTGCCAAAATTTATCACCAAAAACACCATTGGAGACATTTTATTTCCGATCATAAATAGCACTAAACAAATCGCAACATTCATGAAAGAGACTAACAGGGTTGCTTTTGCAACTAAAGGAAGTTTTACCCGAGTTGGAGCGTTCTTTTGCAACTCGGGTACAAAGAAACGGGCCTATTGTTTCATAGATGAGGGGCTTTTTATGGCTTCAAAATTGATTGAAAATTAAGGCGTTGCCACTTACTGAAAAATTTAATAGATAAGCGGCGTATGATTAGTAAAATATAATGATAAGAACTTCTATTCAAAGCTTATCGAGAACACTTTAGTAGAGCAGGATTAAAATAAATATTAATTTTTAGACACGATGCATCCTTGAATTTGGTTTCCACCTTTTCAAAAACTTAAAATACATATAATTTTTTTTAAGAAAAATAGAGCAATATTAATATCAAACAAGGGATGTTTAACATTAAAACTAAAGCTTATAGAAATTACTTTAACTACGATATAATTTTGTATAAGTAGATTAACCCGATTAGATTAACGAGTGATTTCATGTGATATTTTAACTGAGTGTGGGCGTGTGGGCGCTTCATTCAGTGGGTGCCGGGTTCGAATCCTGACCGGGGCAAGTAGCAGCAAAAATTATAAAAAAAGTTTTTGTATACAAATATTAATATTTTTCGGCCTATTTATTTATATCAAACAATAATTTTTATTAGCTCAAGGCCAGTTTATAATAGTTCGATCCCTGTAAGAAGTCTGATGAGGAGATGTGGTGATCTCCGAAATAGCTATAACTTCTACCATTGTTGTTTTTCTATAATCCTTCTTATTAAAAACTGGTCTTGAGCTCATAAAAATTATTGTTTGAAAAAGTTTTTCTAATAGCGGACGCCCCCCACGGGCAGGCAATGGCAAGCCACCTAGTGTATTTCTGCCATGAAAAAACTTATCATAAAAAACACATTCGTCGTTTGGAGGCATAATAAATGAAATTAAAAACGTATAGTAGGGGTGCGACGAGAAGTAGTGTTATGAAAAATTTTTGCGCTAGATGGCGCTGGAATCGAATTATGCAGAAACCCCGTACTTGTGGTCTGATATTTATTGTACTAAATAAGTAAGGTGCTGATGTAATAAAAGATATTTTTATGAAAAATGGATGCGCTAGAGACGAGTTATTGAAAAAATCTCAGTTTTTGATGAAATTGAAAACGGATAATAGGGATATGATGAGCGGTCGAAAAAATGGATCCGCTAGATGACACCAGAATGGGAAATCGGTATTGATGATATTAGAAAAGTATGCGACAGTTGTGAGACTTAAAACAATGCCCTTTAGTGATAGTCGAAGATAAGGCCCTTAAGTTAATTGCAGCTATATATGGCCATTGAAAATGATGCAAAAAAAATTGCTACTAATTTAGAGTTGACTTCAATGCTACCAAGTACCATAGACCCTACTTATCACAGATTGCAGCGCACTATGACCAAGAAATAACAATGCTAATAATAAAATTGATTCATTCGGTACATTAAAGCAACATTTCTTGTTCTTCAAAAAGTTCCCGGGTAGTATTGATAATCAAATAAAAATAATCAGTTTAATTATTCACCGATTCAGGCATTACTCAACATAAAAATGAAGATTTAATAATCAAACAACTAACGTCAGCAAAATGCGTCAAATTGGCAATCAATAGTACATGGAACGTATGAAATCAACTGAAGCCCTAAATGTACATAGATAATCTATTATTTAATTTAAAGAAAATAAAATAAAGTTAATTAAATAAATAATGCAATCAATATGGACGCAACAATAGATCGTTATCGTACGACACAATACCGTCACACCGCTGATTGTCGTATTTAGCTAACCAATGGACTGCTCCGGCAAGCAGCGGCTTATCAATTTATTGTGCAGTAGAATAACAAATACAATGTTCTTACGAAAAAGCGCAAAAATACATAAAGCATATCAGTTTTGTTAAATTAAATCTTAGCTAAACATTGCGCTTACAATTGCCCTAAAAGCAAACACAAGAAGCAAAACCAAACGAAAAAAATAATAATATAATAAACTATATAACTATTGTTATTTCCATGCTTCAACGAGCAAATTGTTCATAAAATAAAATTTAATAATAATACAAATACTCAAAGTTCAATTAAAAAATATGCCTCTCATTGATTATCTCATACGATAAGTGACATTTAATTTTCCGTTTCCAATTTATTAATAAACAATTGAAAACATCACTTTGACAATGCCTGACAATGCAAACAAACAATAGGTAGTCGTGTTAGTGTAAACACAGCGTGTGTGATTTTATATATCGTATTTGTGCACTCAGGTACAAAAACCCACTAGGAAATTTTCCATACTTTTCCCCAACATAATTGCTACTTCTATTTTGGTTGGTGTGAAGAACTCCAATTGACACTAAGAGCGCAGTTTTAATACCACGTACTCGTTGCCGTTCCACAAATAGTACAAAGAATGAAGAAGAGAAAATAAAAGAGACGAAACCCCTTACATCGCCCTAGATCCAGCCCGTGGAGTTTAAGAACTTAAGCAAAGGTTAGAATCCACGTTACCCACCCCTTTAGGATTTGCCCAGAAATCTCATTCTAGTTCCGCAAAGATCTGAATAGCGCCGCGGTTAGACTGGAAACATCCATCTTAATGAAACTAGAAGATATTTTGTTATTGAAAGAGGGCCGCAGTCTTTTGCATGCACTGCATGATTTTAAGTTCTTGCCTCCCTCTGCCAGTGTTGGAAGATCTGCGCCCTCTGCTAAGACTCAAAAGGCACAAGAGCTTCTACGACCTCTGAGATATCTAGGGCTGAACTGTTCCGAGCCAGTTCATTGGTCTTTTCGTGACCGATGGCCCGGCACCCATATCAGGGGGCACTGGGTCGACGAGCTAAGTTTGCAACGTACTCCGCGCACCAACTCACCAGGCCTTATACCACCATTTCGGAGCTGAGTGCCCGGATCACTGCCTATCTATTTGAACAAATAGCGATACAAAACCCACTTCGCTTTGATGCCAGAAGAGTTCTACAAGCCTCCTATATGACAAAAGCATCTCGCTAAAAACCACTCGTAGAATCCGGAAGAAGCAGATATTCTATTTTAGGGTCCACTGTTTAAATTCTCACAACTACACCACTAACCATTTTCGATTCATCCGCGAGGTCAGATACTGTGAATAAATATCCTTCCACTCCTTTCTAGAGGTGAGCAATGTGATTTTCACTTTTGCTTAGTTATTCTCTACAAAAAAAGGGTGGTTAAATTTTAAGGGCCAATGTTGATTTTGAATAAAACACAAATTATTTTGGAAATTATTGTAATTTCTTTTTTTTTTATGATAATATGGTGTGGTTCAATTATGCATGGAACAAAATATCGGCCACATGTCCGCCGCGACCTTAATGTGCCGAATTATCACATCCTTTAGCTCTTGAATTGTTGCTGGCTTATCGACGTACACCTTTTCTTTCAAATAACCCCAAAGAAAGTCGTCCAACGGTGTCAAATCACATGATCGTGGTGGCCAATTGACATCGCCACCACGTGAGATAACACGGCCATTGAATTTGTCGCGCAACAGGGCCATTGTTTCGTTGGCTGTGTGGCAAGTGGCACCATCCTGTTGGAACCACATATCGTCCACATCCATATGTTCCAATTCGGGCCATAAAAAGTTCGTTATCATCTCACGATAGTGAACACCATTCACAGTAACTGCCTGACCGGCCTCATTTTGGAAAAAATACGGCCCGATGATGCCGCCAGCCCATAAACTGAAATTGAGAAATGCCAAATGAAATGCAGAAAAAAACTTGACGTTTAGGTGTAGGTGTGGTTCACATTCAACAGCGGCCCTTAAAATTTAACCACCCTTTAGCATAGCTGTCTAGGAGTGTTTCGGGCTTATCTTAAACGAAGAATGCTTTAAATGTGCGAATATCGTTGTTTTTTTGTTGTTCAATTTAACCACTATTAAAATTATTCTTAAACTATTCAGAAATGTTTTTGAATAAAAGACTTATTCAATTGCACTCATTGAATTTTCAAAATCTTTTTTCTATTGTTCCTAGTCTAGTATTATGTGAATCAAGGTCAAAAAAACTTGACAATTTTAGCCTTTTTTATCTTTTAATATCTAACTTACTATATATATAAAATTGTTTTTATGGATAATGTTTGTAATGATTTGGCGCATAGAGTACTGAACCTATTTAGTTTTTTTTTTTTTTTTTAAATTTTTATTTGAAGAATATTCACATTAGGGTGTATTATTGCTTACACTAAAAATATCGGTACTGCCTTTTCATCGGAATTATAAAGACACTAAGTAAAATATTTAGCAACTATATCAAGATTTAGGTTAGCTGGACTGAATTTGGGGATTTTTTTTAAATACAAATAGTTTTTTAAACTATGTTTTCCAAAAAAATCACCTTGGATCAGTTTAAATTTAAAAATTCTGCGTACAAATATTTAAAAGTTTGTTCAATGGAATTTTATAATTGCAATTTTTGAGCTGCCCTTGACCTTTTTTGAAAGATTGACTTAAGAAAAACTTGAATAACTCAACCACAACTTGAGCGTTTTAGAACTATTTTGGCGAAAGTCTTAAAACTTAATAATTTCGGTCGAAAAATCCTAATTTTTTTTGTTGGGTGACCTTAATGTGCACTTTATATTTTTATCAGTTGAACCCACGTTTGTTTTATTATTAATAAATGGTTTCAGTCTATAATTGCGTCACATTTAATTTGTTGTACTTTTTGATGCATAACAGAATACGCCGAGTATTCGCTAATTTAAAATAACTTGTTACCAAATTTTGGTTTTTGTATTGCCACTTTTTTGGTGAAAACTTTTTTCCTATAAATATTTACTTCAATAATATTTTCCAACAGGGCGTTGAAATTTTCATTGTTGTTCCGATTTGTTAGCTGACAGGTGAATTGCTGGTTTTTGTTGTACTCTATCACTTAATTAAATGAAATTTTTTCGATCAAATTATACTGATATTCCCGTATTTGATTTGATTATATGTGCTATTAGTGGCACGTTGTACGATTGGGTTTATACTGTTGTACAGATTTGTTAGTGAACACTTTAAACAAATTTGATTAGTTTCAATGGAAAAATAAGTTATGGAGATTAGTAGACGTTATTGATTCAAATGATATCTATTTATTTAATTTAACTGAATGCGAAGTTTTCCACACAACACACTTGATTAGAGTGAATGGGGCATTGTTGGTGGTTGTACGCGCATGCGTATGTGTGTGTGTGTGTGTGTATAAATAGGTGTATGAATTGAAAAAAAAAAAAAATAAATTTAATTTCATAATCTGTAATCAAATAAAAATGTGAATGGTAGATATAATAAGTAAATCTATAGTTTTTCTATAAAAATTCACATTTGTTGGTATGTACATAGGTTTTTCATACATTCATATCAGGCATTTTAATGATGACATTTATGAAAATGGAGGATCGTTTACTCATCGATGAGAACTCATCAAAATTAATAGAACCAAAACTATTACTTAAATGGTAAATTAGGTGCATATTTTATTCGTTTTTTTTTTGTTTAAAGGAACAGTATGACAGCCATTCTCGTCATATTAAGCAATTGACCAAAATATGCCCTATAAACTTCCACGGTAGAATAGCGAACAAAGATCATTAAAAAAATAAGGCAATAAATTTTTTGAGAAATTTAAAAATACCCAAAACCAATGTTTTCTTTCGAAGTATTAAATTGTTTAGTAGAGTTCTTGCTTAAAATCGACTATCCGAATATTCGACTAGTTCATTAGCAACTTTTTTGATAGTTGATAAACGAATACCATGTATTCGATTAACCGTTCACTTTCGACTAATCGCTCACCAACGAGTAGTCTGAAAATCGACTAACCGAAATTATTCGAATAGTGACAGCTACTCAGAGTAAATTCATAAAAACTTTATTATAGTGGAAAACGAGCTTTGTCAATAAGCATAAGCATTCACACACATACATATAAAAACAATTGTCGAAAAAATCGAAAATGAACGGTTAGACGACTAGTTGTTTCGAGTCGGTTAGTCGAAAAAATCGAATCGATTATGTGAAGTCGACTAACAAGAGCTCTACTATTTAGAAACAATTCTTTATAATAACTTAACATATACATGTATACATATATATATATATATATATATTTTGTAATTGTAAAATATATTTAAATTTATTAAGTGAAATTTTAAATTTATAAATTTTTATTTAAATAATATTGAAGCTTTTAAATTTTATTAATAAACTAGGATTAGATACCCTATTATTTAAAATGTAAATTAAATCCACTAATGTAGTATTAGTTATGTTCTTGAAACTTAAAAATTTTGGCGGTATTTTAGTCTATTCAGAGGAACCTGTCCTGTAATTGATAATCCACGATGTACCTCACTTGAATTTGTTTTCAGTTTATATACCGTCGTTATAAGAATATTTTATTAGAATAATAATTTTCTTAAATTTTTATTAAAAATTATCAGATCAAGGTGTAGCTTATATTTAAGTTAGAGATGGGTTACAATAAAATTATTTTATTGAATTTAAATTTGAAATATTTAATGAAATTGGATTTGATAGTAAAATTTTAAAGATAAAAAATTTGATTTTAGCTCTAAAATATGTACACATCGCCCGTCGCTCTTATTATTAAGGTAAGATAAGATATATATATATATATTTATATATATATATAGTTGAAAGGAATATCTTGTAAATCGTAACACCTCTTGGCAATATGATTATTGGATCTAAAAAATCTGGTTCTTTGGTATCATCCGCTGTCTACCTAGATGATAAATTTGAAAGTACGCCTAGGGAAATAAAATTTGCTTGCCAAATTTTTCAAATTTAATTTTGTTCCAAATGAATTTTCCGTGGATGATTCAGCTAATTTTTTACTATCAATTTTTGTAAGACTTGAGCCTCTCTTCAGATGGCATATCTTATAGAATTCCAAGTCACTTGAAGATAGAAATATCATCAATGGAGTATTTCAATGAAAAAAGAGTACAAATATCTATAAAAAATATACAAAAACCAAAGAAAAGAATACTTACTTATTTAAAGCTATTTGAATTATGGATTTTTTTAAATTTGAAGTGTCGAACTTTGTATTTTCGCAGTTGCAGTGCAAATAAAACGCCCAAGTGCAGTTATCACCTTCCTTTTCTTCTCGCTATTCCTTTGGTATGAACATCTGTGACGTGCCAAAAAAAAATTGACAATTCCAACAAAAAATCGTTCACCCTAAATGCGAACCATAGTTCCTTATTCAAAGAAATTTAATTAATGAATAATGCTTAGTATTCGGTTATACCATTGCAAGCTATCTTTTTTTTTTAATATACAGATATTAGTACATATTAGCTTTCGTGATATGTGAAATTTAGACAAAAAGCAATGATCGTAATGATCTCAAAAATTTAAAAATATTTTCAATCCGATATCCTCTGTTTGACCAAGATTTAATGAAATTATGACAAAGTGGCAACGACGACAAAATGCGATAGTGTTAGTCTGCTCATCTACCCTGCAAGACAGCTGGATATCATAAATTACAAAAGTGCTTAGCAAAGTAATCATTTTTGTTCAGGCCATAGGCAAACCATGAGTACTTTGCCCTTGTCTGTTGTGTTATTTGATTCATCTCATTTCTACTAACGGCAACTTCATATTTGCTCTACATAACAACAGAACTCATCATTTTTTTGCGCTGCTCATTGTTGCAGAAATTACAAAAACAAAATTATTTTTTATATGCGCTGGTATTAGAGACTAATAAAAAAATTGTAAGTGTGTTAGAATTTTTGCCTAAACTGCTCAGCAATGTCTTGTCTATGGCTATGCTCTAAAACCATCCAGTCATCTAAAACTTATCTTTAATGAATTGTTATGTTCGGGTATATCTTTAGATGATTTGAAGCTGACAACTTTTCCCCATTTTTGAAAAGCTTCACAGCTCTCGACTTATTCTAAACTGTTCCAAATCATAGTAAAAGATAACGCAAACAACGAAACAACGAAAACCAGTGGTTTTTGGGCCATTCGCCATATTTTGTGAAAACAAGGAGAAATTACATATTTCCTCCCTTCAAAAACTGTCTAACTTTATTACGAACCAATCATGATAATCTCAAAAAAAAATCTAAATTTTCGTTGTGCTTTCATAAGCAACTCTGCGTTCGATAACTTTTTGCCAAAAACAAAGTTCGATTGATGATTATCGTCACTAGTTTAGAAGACGGAAAAAGAGCAATATTATGAAAAATCGGGGTGGAGAAAAACTAAAATATTTATAAAAAAGCGCGAGGCTGATGTAATACAAGATTGCGCCTTCCGCGGTTTGACGGTCATCCACCTATTCGCTGACGAAATAAAAGCAACTTGTTTTTATTTTACACAAACAACAACTTCGCTAACAAAAACTTTCAATGCTTTCTATCGCTCTCCCGCTCCTTCCTTTTCCTTTTCAGCATTCTGTTTTTTTGCTCTCTTATTCTCTAGCTATTATTGCGTCACTATCAGTTGCTCTCCGTGCGGAAGACGTTTTAAATTTTTTTTATTTGAATTTAGCTGGGTTGTCGTTAATTTTGGGAAACATGTTGCTAGGTGTTGTGAAATTTATTGGTGGCTGGTCAAATGTTTAAAACATATTTCCAAACATGATTTCCGTGCTGCAAATATTGCTGATCACAGAGAACAGCCGAAAAAAAATTAGCTGTAAATTAAAAAATGTCACAAACTTATCAGATTTGAGAAGACATCATTTTGTATGCTCTGATGAAAAGTTAACAAATTGAGCAAACGACAAACTGAACGATAAGAATTTTGAAAATACATAGTGGGGAGAGGGGAAGCAGCCGTTGTACAACGCCTTCAATTTAATTACGAAAACAATCAATTATGAATTGTAGAGCATGTGATTATAATTTGGGTGAATACAAAGAAATCAGAAGTATAAGTAGAGTAGAGAACGGGAATGGGCAAAGACGGCAGCAAATAAATCAAAGTAGCTATTTTAGAAGTGAGAAAGTTAAATAGTAAATAAGTGACTGCGAGCTAGTCTTGGTAGCGTCGAAAATATATATCAAGTTTAGGTGTTGACATCTGTGTGTGCGTGTGTGAGTGTGTGTGAGTGTGTGGGTGTGTGTATGGCTGTATGTATTTTAGGAATGTTTGACATTTCTTAATTAATATTTTCATGTTTTCGCTACCTTTTGAAGAATGACAACATCTGTTCTCATAGCTAGCGAAAATAGAAATCGGTTGATTATACTGCAATGCAGATGCTACGATCGCTGCTGTTGTTTGTTGCAGCTAATTAAGATTGTAATTAATTAAAGTTGTTACGCGCACCCACTCGACGATCGTTCGCTCCAAGATTGACAAATCGTAAATGTAGCATTTTTTGGCAATTAAACAAGTCAATTCCGATTAGATTCGATGGGGGCGAGTGCGATAAAAAAAAAACAAAAATGTGTGGTAAAATATCAACAAAAAAAAAAACCCCAAAGTGAAAAGTAGCATAACCAACACACACAGAATGTGGTGGCATACAAAAATGCACAGATATACATATATGGGTGTGTGTGTTTTTTTTTTATACGAGTATAAGTAAACCAGCTTGGCTGTCTGATGCTGCACCAGCGCCACCTTCACCATCGATCGCCGCCACTATTAATTATGTATGCAAACATAAATTAGTTGAATACGACATAATTAAATTGAATTTTTAATGTGATTCAGTTAAAATCGAATTAGCCGCCAGCCAAGCACTTTGAAAACAAAAAAAAAAAACAAAAGAAAAAACAAAATAGTCGAAATTAGAACCCATATATTTGGTAAGAAGGAGAGCAAGTGGCCGGCTCATCATAACAACGGCTTAAAAAAAAACCAAATATCAAAATATACAAACATACAAATATTTGACCAATTTACAATAACAATACCCAAAAGCCATAAATTGACTGAAACAGCGAGTTTTTTTGTATAAAACTTAAATATTGTTTGGCATTTATTTTTACTATTAAATTTATCGTTCATAAATTATGCTGACCCAGGAAGGGCGAACATTTTTAATTCAATATTTACATATTTTGCTTGACTAAGTTTGGTCTTTCATATTTTCATCCTCTCCAATTTTTATTATTTAGTTGTATTTGAATTTTTTACTTTCAATTTAGTTTCATGTAATGCTTATTAAATCACTTTAGCTTTTTTTAAGACGAACAAATTTAATAAATTTGATAAAAGATGCAGATGTGTTCTTGAATTTTTCGAAAGCATCCTAGAGTGGCGGCCAACGTACATACCTCGAGAACTTAAATAACAGAGCATCTGCATTTGCTAGGGACTCTTGTGAAAAATGTCATACTCAACTTATTTTTATAATAAAAACTAGCGAAGCGATTTTTTAAATTAAAAAAGTCAGCTTTCATGAATTTATGCAGGCCGTATTAGGAATTTGTTGAATTTGTGCAAGTTTTGAACAACGTTTGTAATTTTGATTTAAATGGGTTTTGTTATAGGGCGAACTGAAATTATATACAAAATTACCAAAAGCGACTTAGCGTTAAAACATAAAAATTGTAAATATTGCAACAAAAAAAAAAATATCTGTATCAATAGCAAGCATTTTAAGTCCACAGAACATTTTTCATAAGTTTTGCACTACGCAGTATACATGTGTATATTTTCAATATCATTTAAATCGTATTAATTTTCTCATCTGTAGCATAATTTTTTAATTTTATCGCACTATAATTGGGCATTTTCTGAATAACTTGATTCTAGCGCCATCTAGCGAAGCTATTTTTCATATTACTATCGCACCTCTAATATACATTTAGAATTTCGTCAAAATCGGATCATAAATAGAGATTTTTCGACTAACTCGCCTGTAGCGCCATCTAGCGCATATTTTTCACAAAGCGATTTCTTACCGCTCTAGCAACGCTTTTTTTTTATATCATCAAAATCAAACCATAAATACGAATGTTTTGATTAACTCGACTCTGGCGCCACCTTGCGGCTTCACATATTGTATCATAAATACAGTTTCCGAACATCTTGACTTATGCGCCACCTAACGGATCTTATATGATGAAGATTCTGTCTGAGCCATAGGCCTAATGAGTCTATTGTCTAAATTCGGTTATTGGGCATGGTTTCATTCTTTTCCTTTTTGTTTAGAATTTTGTTTTTCGTTTTCGTTTCGAAACAGCGATTTTTGAAAAAAAAAATTATCCTTGTCTTTAAATGTCCATAAATTTGCACAAAATGGAACGATTGGGAAATTTTTTTTTACGTTTTTTGCTATTGAAAAATAAAATTCCATTAAAAAAAAAAGTAATACAAAATGTCGATTTCCACACAAATACGTATGGATCAATTTTGTTGAAATTTTTTTTAACTTTTGCGCCTAGTCCAGTAATGGGGTAACAATGAGATCTATTTTTTTCGTATTTTCAAAATTCATATCTGGATTATATATGTAGGTTGAAAAATGTTAGAAGTGGCATTTTTAGTGAAGCGTTGACAGCGTATATTCTTTCAGACAACATCTGCAAAATTGTCAAAACAAGAATAAAAAAAAATCCCAAAAAAATGTATGGGGTTTAAAAAACAAAGAACGTTTCAAAAATCGTTGTTTCGCAAACGACTGACGAATTTTTTCTTTTTTTTTTTTTTGAATCAACGGGATCTCTTCCAATTGATATATGTATGTGTGTACATATAACATAAAAATCATGAAGAAAATCCGTAGTGTACGGTTTTGCATGGAATGACCCTTATATAAATATTTATATAATACTTCACACAAAATCCCTGTACCCTACATAAAATACTTTGAGAGATATGTTGTATGAAACCTCCACTCGTAATTAGCATGAAAAATTCAGTTCGTTCGGGGGGTGCCACGCCCCTTTATTTATCTTATGACCATCCTTTTTAAGTCTGCAGTAAGTGTGCCACATTTGGTTGTAATCGTCCAAGTGGTTTGGGAAGCAAAAGCGAACATACTATTTTTTTTTATATATTTAAGAAGATTATATATAAGAAGATTAACAGAAAAGGCTCGAACAAGGAGCAAGAGAGCGGGGGTTTTCACTCCTGCGAGTCTGCGGACAGTCCAAGAGTTTATCAGCCAAAATTTCGATGGTCGAAGCAGCTAGTTTTCTAAACATCCTAGTACAATACAATGAAGGCGATAATTGTCAACAATTCGATTTTCTACTGTTGCGCTGAGCATATGTAGCTGTATTCTTAGATGTGAACGAAACAAAATTTAAATCACTGGGCGCGGTTATTATTTACAAAGACTCTTTTGTGATCCACAAAATCAAAATTTAACAAATCATCATTCGGTGCAAATTTTTACCGTTATTACAATACATATTTTGTACGATGACTAATAGGCGCTGTAGACGAACGAAGTTAATTTGCATGAGTAAGCAAAAATACACATTTAGATTTCACCATAACAGACGACAACCTTGTGTGCATTTAGATCAGTGTCAGGCAAAACAGAACGCACGCACACAAAGAAGGAATGTCGGGTTTAATGCAGAACAAGCGTACGTGTGAATTGCCTATTGTGTGTATTCAAAAAATACGACTATTGTCGGTCTCAAGAGTGCTGGTGCAAAATTTCGAAAATTAATGCAACTTAACGCTATTAATGCATATTAAGGCTGTCACCTCTCTTGCCTATAACTAATCGCAAAACATTTTCTTTGCTAAAGTTGTCAAAGCGAAGAGAAATCGATCATGAAAGTTGAATCTTTCCTCAATGGCATTAAATGGTTTTTATTTGATTGTTTTGAGAAGCACCCTTTTTCAGGCAACCACCTGAATGACCCTGTGACGAACTGATCTAATTGGCAACGAAGGAGTTATTGTCGAATTTTTCTTGAGGTTACAGGGTAAGTGTCTTCAATAAAATGGGCATCTTAAAGACTTATGACTGGTTTTCATTGGGCCAATTATTTGACGACGAAATGTGGCAAGAAATGGCATAATGATGACATTTTACTATTTAGTACTTCAAATTGAAATATGCCAAAATTTTGGTGGTTTTCATTGGAATGGCATAATAAATGAAAACTAGGGATCAACTTCTTTTCCTAAGCGTCACACTAATTTTGACAGCAGCATTGCATTTTAAATTGTCAACAGAAATCGGAAAGAAAGTCTCGTTTTTTGGCTAAGTCATGCTATGCAATATAGACGTCGTATAGATATAGATAATTGATACTAAGATAAGATATAAAAGCAAGGACTATATACGACTGAAATTTGGGCTAAAAATCTGAAGAGAACTGAATTAGAACTACGGGTATGTAGGTAAACTAACTCAGAAGTGAATAGACATTTAAAATTACAATACAATTAATTTAAGTATGTAGGAAATTTCGAAAATTTTGGGCAAATGAAGTTGAAAGTAAATGAACGAAATTATGATAGCAGCAATGGGTACAGAGAATTGAGCAGACGGAAATCCTAGAGGTGTATATTGAGATTTTCATTTTGAATTCAAACACAGATTACTCTTATATATATTACTCCTGTTGTTTATTATAGCCACATTAGGATTTTTTTTTTGTTGCTTGCTGAATCGGTTTGGCTTTGTGCTATGCGAATGATTTTCGAACCACGGTCCAAATCATAATTTTGCTGTATGCTTTTTTTCCCCTAATAACTTGCATTATTTAGCTCACTACGCTTAATTTGCAATAACGAAATAAAAACCAATTAATTACCCTACATTATTTAAACATCATAAAACATTCACACCTTGACGGCCGTCTGCTTAAAGTAATAAATTAAAAAAATTTGCTAAGTTCAAGCATTTCGGTTGTGTGACTGTAAATTTAAAGGCCGTTTAGTTGATCAACTCGTTTAATGTATTTTAAATTAAAAGCGATTGGCGAAAATTAACAAGAAATATCAATAAATTTTAACAAGCTTAGTTAGTTGAATGCAAATGCGAGTTGTGGAGTGGCAATAAAGGTGAAATTAAATTGGAACAGGAACAAAGAATAGTAAACATTTTTATAATTTGCAAGTAAGCACTTCACGAGAAATACAGGTAAGAAATTAGCGAAACATATTATTTCACATTTGCATTTTTTCGTCTTTTAACTAATTTGCAAGCGTGGGTTTTAAGCGAATTATAATTGAACGTTTTCGTTTTGCGCCAACTACAATTTAGTGGAGTAGCAATGGCAAGAGGTGCAAAGAAATTCTTTAATGAAATTACAAATAAGTGGTATTTTAAATTTTACACGAAAAAAGTTTCAAATCTTCTGAAGAAGACAAATATCGACAATATACAAACAAGTAAAGAAAGTACTGCTTTCGTATCTGATGAAGCCCCACAACTTCATGAATATAATTAAAATAACTATTTGTTTTAATTTATTACTTCAATTTTAATTCTTCGGAAAATGTCGATAAGTGGCGCCACAGTCGAATTGCTAACAAATTTTATGACTATAAATACAAATTACTCATATTCATATTTTATTAAACACGGAAAGAAAAGAAATTTTAGGGTAAAAAATTCAATTCTTCGTAAAACGTCGACCGCAGTCGAATTCTTATCAAATTCTATAATTATACACCAAAATTACTTATATTCATAATGTAGTAGTGAGTAGTTTGGGTGACAGAAAAATAGAAGCAAAATAGCCCGGTAGGTGGCGAGTAGGTGGCGCTGTAGTCGAATTATTGACAAAAGTTAAACTTAGAGCACATTGTAAATAATTTCACGAGCTGGAATCCATTTCTAAAGCCCTTTTTGAGAGTCGAGGGACCTACCTTTCTACATTCCCATTTTGCTTTCTTTTTTATATGAAGTGTCACAAACTGAAGGCCTTCTGCTTTCGCTACCCATAGTAGAACTTTGAGAAGGGCGTTTGTAGGGCATGCTTTAGAAGGTCTTTTAAAGCAGTAAATCATAAATAGAAACCGCTTTTTTTCAGCACTTCTTCGTTAGGTCTTCTAGAAAGGCTTCCCTAGGCAGGTCTCCACAAATTATCTTCTGCGATGCATTAGATTATTTTTTAGAGACCGAACCTACCTTTATTGTGAGTTAAAGTTATTTTGGCTTATGTAGAATGTAGAATTCTTCGAATGGAAGATAACAAGGAAGTTAACAAACTATCAAAACCATCATGTGTATTTTTAAAAGATCCTATAAGCAAAAAAATATGATGCGAGAAGTGCGCTCCGACATTACCTTTGTTAAGATCGGCCTCGTAGATAATTTCAGAATTTAAAAGGTCTTCCTCAGAGTTGAATTGTCTTCAATTCTACATTCTCTTTTGCTTTCTTTTTTGCATGAAGTGACACATACTGAAGGCCTTCTGCTTTCGCTATCCATAGAAGAACTTCCAGAAGGGTGTCTTTAGGACGTACCACGAAAGGCATCCTTATTTGCTTAACTACAGAAGGGCTTCTAAATAGAAGAGCTCTTGTAAGACGTACTTTAGGAAGCCATTTGAAGATGTTCTTCTAAATCAGCTTCTTATAGAAGGCACGATGGCGCACTTCTTGGTGAAGCCTTCTGAATGTCTCCACCTGAGAAAGCCTCCCTAAATTATCTACTGCGGGCCTTTAGAACCCAATCCACTGATTGTGGAGGTGGGCAAGAGCATTTGATCTATAATTTTGAAAAAGTAGACTGTTCTGTTTGCTTAGCTACACCGATAATATTGCCAGCATTTAAAACGATATATTTCTCTTGCCAATGAGTGGTACTTCTTTAGGATTAGTAGGCGAAAACCCCGTGTGCCCTATTGGATTGTTTTGATGCTATTGACGGCGAGATTTGTAGAGAAGGATTTTTGGAAACATATATGGCAGGCAGACATACATATGTAAATTATATTTTTGATGTTCTTGCTATTATTGTCATCGCCGACAAACCTTTTTTGCGTTTATTATGATCCAAAAGTTTGAATAACGATTATATTTATATTTGATTGAAAAAGTAAAAATCATAGAATAAATCATAATTTTTTAAATAAAAATTATAACCGTTACGATTTCTGAATGACTGCTGCAAGAGCTATATAGAGGTATTGGCATAGCGTCCTAGTTGGTGCAGATAAAGACGAAGGGCTCATTGGCGTTGGAAGGAGCAAAGGAACTTAGCTTCTTAGTTTGGCCAGTTGGCATAAGAAAAGATGGCTTAAGCAGAAAGAGTGCTAATGAAAAAAAAAATCTGAGAAGCTTGTCGAGGGATAACGTTTGAATATTTTCCATTCTCAATATATCTGAACGAAATATGTTCATTCGCTGTCTCACTGTCCGTGCTATGTCTGGCCCCAATGGCGTCGGAGCTGTATGAATTTTGATGGATGGTCCTCAGCGTTGATTTCGGAACGAACTTTGGATGTACGAGAACTTTCCACATGACTGCAAAAACGTGATAACTATTTAAATGCAGATATTTTGCAAAATTGTCAAACAGAATGATGGAATTAACGATATTCTTTGCATCGCCAAGGATTCCTCTAATGCTATTTGGGAATCTCCTAAAAGGAGAAAAATATACGAAAAGAGATCGTTGTGATTAACAACAACTCAAGACCCATATAAGACTCGAAAACATCCTTTTAGATGCGGTACACGAGAAAAAGATCCCGGACCCAACTGTTCTTCGATAATTATTGGAACCTTTTTTTGAAGACTTCGAAGTGGACGTTTTCAAAAAAACTAGTTCAAGAGGTCACCCAGCCTTCCATTCCATCCATGTCCAGAATCTTGTCAAGATTTCGCCGAGTTTTCGGCTAATGAATAAACTGCTGCGAAATGTATGCTGCGGCATCAGCAGAACGCTCGTTTAGCTCTTTGCTTCGCATTACGGTGACACAAAAACGTCTCTTTCACGTCAAGCTTCTTCTTATTCATGAAAAATTGACTGAACAACTTGTGATTCGAGAAATGATGCGGGTGTTCAATTCGAGAACTGAAGGCAGAAAACGTGTCTTCGGTAAAGTGCAAACTTGTAATTGACAACGTATAATACAAAATAAACGTCATATCAATCTTATGTTGCTATGTCTAAACATTTTTTTTAGTGAGTTCACCCACGAAAATGATCGCCACCGACGCGACTGCTGGACTCTATAATTGGCTGCGGAGCAATGGGCTTTGCCAAAGACCTGCATTTAGCCAATTCAACGGCCAGTTCGTTGCCCTCATCACCCACCGGATACAATACAGATGAATACAAGCTTATTCCATTTTTCAGCAGAGTTCAGCGTCAATTTAGTTCCTTGGAAAATTTTTTGAGGAGGTGCGAGCAATGTCCAAGGCCTTAAGTAAAGTTCGGCTGTCACTTCAGGTATAGCAAATACCTCCAATTGGTGAACAGTTGCCATTGTACCTAAGGCAGAAAAGGATCAGAAATCGACATCAAGGTGCCAACCAGCTTCAGATCCATTTTCAAAATAATCACAACCAGCTACCGCACAATCAGCCTACTCAACAGCCTTGATAAATGATCGATAAGTTTTAAAAGAAAAAATATGGGAATTTTTAAAATCCAACGATATTATTGTTGCTTATCTTGGAACCAGCATTAACACCAGCCACAATGTCAGCCTTGAAATCCAATGAAGAATCTCTCTTGCTAACAAGTGTTAGGTACTTTAGGCTGATTGCCTACTCAGTTTTTTGTTGTAATTTTTTATTTGAAGCTGTTTTTACGTGGCGAGTACCAGTAAAGTCCGCTCTCGACGAACGAAAACTACGTTCTATAAGTCCCTCATCATGCCGTGCAATTGAAGGGCGCAAAAGCTGAATGAGACGGCCCTTGGACTGTTCGAGGGAAAGATTTTTGGACCCTTACATCTTTGCGATGGCGAATACCGCAGACAAATTAAGATTCAGCGGCAATGTCGGCTAGGTCATGTTGTAAGTATGGAAGAAAATGCTCCAGACCGGAAAGTATTCAACATGGTGACCGCTGATGGGGCCAGAGGAAGAGGAAGGCTTCCTCTACGTTGGAGATATCAGGTAGAGAAGGACTTGACTTCACTTCGGATCTTTAGCGCCAATTAAGAAGAAGAAGAACATTTTTTTGTAAATTTCAAGCTTCAACTGATGCCTTCAAAAGACTTTGCAATGATAACAAATTTATTTTATTTGATTCAGTCTGGTATAATTGTTATAACTATAATAACCTAAATAAAATTATAAACAATTTTTTAACGATATTTTTGCGTACAAATCGGCGACTCTTTTTCAGATCGGATGTAAGGCCTCTTTATAAGTCCACTTTTATTTATTATTTACTTTTCCCATATAGAAAAACTTGGCAGTTGCAATTATTCTTTTTACACAGATGATGTGAGTACTCACATAAACGCGGTAGGCAATCGGCCATCGAATAACAACGTGCTTTAGATATTTCTTCTACAAATGCAAAATCAAACTTAGCCCTGGAAAATCTTAAGCAATATTCTTCACTATGAGAAGTTACCCCTGTTATCTTCCGATTCTCCAAAATCAATAGCTCTACAGTCGCCTCATCGGAGAATGTTCAATATTTAGGCGTAATAAAGTTAATTTTTAAAAGTCGTATTAAAAACACTATAGCACTTTGAACTGGGCATAAGAATGAGTGGGTAATATCAACAGGAAATCAAAGCTTAGCAATGCTAACAAAATTATAAAAGTCAAAGTAATTTTTCAATCCATGATTTTTTTTTCAATCCATTATTAGTCTGGGGAATCTGTGTGAAAAGATATACAAACAAATTTCAAATGCAGCAAAACAAATTTAAAAAATTATGCTGAATCTACCCTGGCAATACTCCACAGATCGCTTTCATACTGACAACAAAATTGGATGAGTTAACAACCAAATTTGCGAAAGTAATGACAAATTCATTAGACTCAATAATTATTCAGTAAACACCACTTATAAATTCAATAGCTATCATTCAATAATATGCCGTTATTTTTAAAACATATACTGTACAATATAAAATAGAAACGTTTTTAATCAACTATTTTTTCCTTTAAACATCACTTTTTGCATCTCTTCAAAATTAATTGCATAAAATTGTAGGTGCAATGTTACCGTGTTTGGTTCACTGTAGTTGAACTTTTTTTAAATAGCAAGGCCTAACCACGAAAAGAATGCTAGCGATTTTTTATTTTTATTTTTTTTTTTTGCGGAAATTTGCTTACACATTCGCGATGAATTTCAGCATCAAAAAAAAAAATTTAAAAAAAATGGAGCTTATGTTTTTTTTCTAGGTTAGGGCTCCATACTACCAAGCGAAGAAATAACGGTCTTCAACAAGTACCGTTAATTGGTTTTTTCAACTATATGTATGTAAATACGTACTTATTAAGCTCGTCAATAATTTTATTCCATGCTATTACAATTTATTCTTCACATACCTCCTATTCCCACAGCAACATCGAAATCGATAATCAAGTTAACGAAATTAGCCTTTGAAATAAAGTCAGGAAAAACACCGACGGCGGCTGACAAGCTCACTTAGCGCGAATTTAGTTATCTCAGCCGGTTTGATGCAATAATTAGAGTGCACAATTTTTTGTAGTAATTGATATTAATATTTTTTTTTTTCTATTTTCATTTTTATGTCACAATTTAAGTACAAAAACAACTCCACTATTTCCTGGTTTTGTCAACTTCAATACAAAAATTAGTAAAATTCTAATTCATACAACACACACGGTCGAAACATCGCACGCAGATCGCAACTTCATCTATGCAAATTGGCATGTGGTCTAAGCAATCAATCCACAAATATGGATGTTTTGTGACAAATACTTTAAAAACTCTGACGAATTGTCTAAAATGTTTCCAAAAATTAATTTCAAAATCACGCACACCCAAATGAAAGAGCTGTTTGGAGTAAAACGCGACTAACGAACAACACTCTCATTTCTACAGTACCACGCCGCGCTAATGTCGCAAGCGAACTAATTGACGAGCCATCGAAACGAATGAGTGCTCTCGAGCGACAAGTCAGCCCAGGTGAGTCGAGCAAGTTGGTGTGTGAGCCGTGACGTTCAGGTGAATTGGTGTGTGAAAAACAGCAACAAATAACAAAAATTAAAACCGGTTTGTTGCTTTTGCCTTTTTATTCTTATCGTTTATTTTTTTTTCAAAGTCAAGTGGGTTGCACCAAATCTACTCATTCACTATGTAGACTTACCGTTCACTCCAATTGCAGTTGGGCTGCGTTGAAAATGGAATCAATGCCTTGTTCTTTCTTCACGTGATGTGTGTTTCGAAGCGTAAATTGTGCGAGCGCTAGCAAGCGATCGATTCACTGGCGATCGATCGATCGATCACTCACGAACAGCTAACAAACCAACGCGCGCTGGAGAACAGGTGTCCAAAAACGCTCAACCCCATCTACCTATGTAGATATTAACCGGCATGTGCGTCTGTTCAATATTATTGGTTGTTTTGGCGTTGATCTCTCTCTTTCTCTCTCTCTCACACACTCGCACTCTGACTCTCTTCAGGCAACTAATTGTTTTGCTTTGTTGTTGCTCGCAACTGTTGTTTTATTTGTTTGTTTGCTATATTTCTCATCAACTTTTATTCTCTAACTCCGCCTTCGACACACAACTTCAACTTTATGCCGTTATGTGGTGGTCAGGCAATATGGCAGCCACCTCCGATTGGCATGCAGCTATAGGAAAGTCGTTCATACGGCTACAGAAATGGCGGCCGCTGTTGGAGTTGGAGTACGAGTAGTACACAACGAATCTTCGAAAAGTGTCTTGTTTCGTTGGGTTGTGGAGGGGAGGGTATTAGCGTGAGAGCGCGCTGTTGCCGCTATGCAGTTAAAATCAGTGTTACCAGATGGACGACATAGTCGCCATTTAGACGATTTACAGCAATGAATTAGATGATTGGTTGATTTTAAGGGCTAATGGAAAAAGTTACATTAATAATTTACACAATGACACTTTTTTCCTATAAAGGATAGGCTTGAACAAAAAATGTCGATATACCGAAATATCGACTGTTTTTTAGAAATCAAGATGCGTTGATATTTTTAATCTCTAAACAACGATATTCGATATTTATTTTCGAGTATCAAATTCGATATTCTTATACGTTTTATTATTAGTCCAGCTCAAGTAAATCTTCATAATTTTTGAAATATTTTGACGGAAACCCAAAAACATAATAAACTTTATAATTTCGTTCGAACAACCGCAACTTTTTTTTAGTGAGGCGCCCTAATGTACATTTGAACATATTCTTTATCGAATTCAAGTTTTTTTGAAAGAATTATTTCAGTTTACAAATAAATCAAATTGAATACGATGTACAATACTTTTAGAGGCGTGACAAAGTAAGCCAGGATTTTGTCGGTGAAAAGAAAAGTTTAAAGAATTCCAACTTTGTATAATACTTTTCAGTAAAGAATATTTAAAAACAAACTTGGAAATTTCATCTTCAGGTAAACATATCGATTTATGGGAATATCGATATTTTTACTCTGCAGTATATTGTTTATGAATATTGATACGGTATACATATGTACATATTTTTTCTATGTGCCCACCCCTATTCGGAGAACTAAACACTTTCGATTTTCATAATTTGATTGATGGAAAGGAAAATACCTCAGCAGAAGCTTCCTAAACCATTTCAAAGTTTGTCCCACTTGTATTCATATATTAAATGGATTTTTTCAAAAACTAATTTGAGCAAAATTAAATATGGAAATCGTTTAAATACTGACACCCTGAATATAATTTTACTTAATTTAATAGTTTTTAATATTATATGTAAGTAAAAATCCATTTTAGATATTTTACTTTTTAATTATTTTCTTGAACTCGGACTATTTATGGAGAAAAATATGTGTAAATCCACCTGCACAGTTGTAAAAATAGAAACGCAGCGTTTTGACAAATTTTGCCTAATTTTCGTTTGTGTATTGAATAAAGTGAATGCTTAATTTTTATTTTTTATGTTATTATGCTGTATAAAATTATGCTTATTTGAAATATTTTTAAGCTTTAATAAATATATTTAATGTATCTTTAATTTACTTTTTACAAAACGCATGTCAATTTATAATAAAATTACCCTCCTAAAGATTTTTTACCCATTTTTGATTTAATTAGTATCATTTGAATGGCATTCCACTTTAATAGAGCAAATATTCAGATATACATACATAGATTATTTCTTTACATTTTTGAAATAGGTGCTAAATTATTTTATCTCGCTTGGTAATATACATACGTACATTAAATTACAGAAATATGTAA
Source organism: Anomoia purmunda (assembly GCA_951828415.1). Lineage (NCBI taxonomy): Eukaryota > Metazoa > Arthropoda > Insecta > Diptera > Tephritidae > Anomoia > Anomoia purmunda. The sequence continues at coordinate 127,560,757 of OX639994.1, forward strand.
TAAACCATATGGTGTTAAAGAAAATAGATATATAAATTTATAAAATAAACAAATTTCATACTTCATTCAGACAGATACCGCAATCCTTGTCCTATCAAAAAAACTTTATATTTAATCAATAATTTAAGATTTTAAACTTTGTAACCAATAGTACTATTAAATTTCTGGGTTTTCTTTTTCACTCAGAAATAAGAATTATGTATCGACTTATTCTGTTTTGAGCAAAAGTAAACCTTGTTATTCGCGAACCAGTTTTTTGATCTTTTTTATTTTTCGATTAAAAGTAATAATTTTTTTGAGTGTTATTTTATTTTTTTAAATTTGTTTTCTGAGATACATTTTTTTTTTTTGGAAATATAATTTATTTGCAATCTATCAGGTGACAATCAGCAAATAAAAAAAAAATGAAATGACGCTCAATAAATAAATAAAGATACGATTGCGATTATTTTTGTTTAAAAATAAATAACAACAGCAAATTGATTATTACTTTTAATAAATAAGAACAAATCACAAAAATAATTATTTCCGAGCGAAAAATTTTTATTCAAAAAACGAGTTTTTTTTATCAAAAAAATATTGTTCCATGTATGATTATTTGTTCTCAACAATTAATACAAATCTAAAAGTAAATATTAATTATTAATTAGTTATGTGCCCATATAAAAACTACAAACTAAAATTATTAATTATAATTTTTGCAAAATGGCTCATGAAAATATTTGCATATATGTAAATACTCTTAAAATTGTTCTCAAATATTTCAAAGCTTTTGACTTTCGTCATTGAAAATTATAAAAAAATCATTATTTTCGGTATCTGCATTGAAATGACGATTTGGGCATCAACATGACGATTTTTGAAATTGCTTTGGCCTATTTGTGATTTTTTTGTCTGGCAACACTGGTTGACATGCGAGCAGTTTTTTGTTTTTGTTAACCGGCGCACTTATTTACGACATCAATTACCAGTAACGTCTATGCCTTTGCTATCAAAATCGAATTGTTTACATTGTTGGTTTTTCTGCAATGCTGCTGCTGCTGCCGCTGCTGTTGCTGCTGCCGTTCTGCTTGCTGTGGGCTGCCGAGTGTGAGAATGAGTAAGTTTGTGGTGGTTTTTGTTTTATGTTTTTTGTTTTTGTATTCAGTTATTCAGTTAAGCTAAATAAAAAGATGGCGTTTGCCAGACGGTGAGCGCGCATGTCGACCGAAGAGTAGATAGGTAGGTATGTACATATGTATTTGGCGATGTGATAAGTGGAACGAAGGTGAGGTCGTTGTTGGTGTTAACTTTTGATTGTTTTAAATTATTTTGCACGCGAACTTAAAGAAACAAACAACACGTTGTGGTTGTTGTAAATATATAGCAACTGTTAATGCTTTTGTTTTTGTATTGCATTGCGTGCACTACTGTCGCGTCGCTCGAACATTTGGCGCAAAGTAAAGTAGGTAGGTAGATAATTGAATAAACTTTTGCACACAGAGGGCGAAACAATAAATTTGATTAGTGGAAAAGTTGAAGTTCGCACTTAAATTAATGTGCCGCTGAGGATGTCGAATAAAAAAAAAAACTTAACAGCAAATAAAAAAAAAACCGAAAACTTCTAACAACAGAGAATGAAATGTAGCGAAGTGTTGATTACAATTATGTAGCAAATGTGTATGTGTGTATGTACATACATATGTATTGTATGTATGTTTAGGTGTGAACAAAGACACACAACATTAATTTAATTAAGCCAAAGTAAAATGGTCGGCGGGCACTCTTTGCTGGCCTTAAAAATCTTATTTGATGACATTGATATGAAGCTCGTTAGGTTAGTTTTAGAAAATTGCTATGTATATTCAAAACTAATGCATTTAAATAATGTATTTAAATTAAAAACTTTTGATAGCTATTAACTATTGTAATTATTTTTTCTATCAAATTTAAATTAAACTTTATTTATTTAAAACAAAAAAAATACTAAAGCTAAAAACAAAATATGTGCCAACATATCCACTTAAAATTTTGCAGAAGATATTTTTTACTAATACAAATTTTTCACTTCAATTATTCAACTTGTAAAATTCTTACTGAAAATGATTTGGCTTTTGAGTTTTTTATTTGCAAATTATAGTTAAAGGCCAACATGAGTAAAAAAAAAAACTTGAAGAATTACAGCTTTCATGCCGACTGAGAAATTGTGTTTCTTTAAAAAAAACGTTAAACATTTCATATTCCTCCCTAAGCGCGTGTTTCAATACTTTTTCCGATAGCATTATAAATTAATGGCACACTGCCACCAGATTCTAAGTATTTGATGAAACTAAAAAGTAAAGCAAGTTTACAACTTCTATATAAAAATCCCAACAGGATTTTTAGCCTGCAGATCTAAAATTGCTAATTTTTATATTAGAAAAATTTAGTAAAATTTTATCAACTAATAATAATAATTTTTTTGTGAATTCTTCTCGGCAGTTGTGGTATCTTACAGTACTTGAAGTCAAGGATTTTATTTTGGATGTTAATTTTATCTAAAACTTACGCTATCAAACTTATACAAGACAATGTTACAAATATCATTTTTAATTGTTTTTTTTTTGCAGAAAATAGCATAATCATGAGCAAAAATTAGTACGTTAAATGTTCTATGAGAAAAAAAAAATATTTTTGTAAGGACAGTTATTTTTTATGTCAACAATAATATTTGTTGTTGTTTATCTTAAAAAAAAAACTATATATATAAAAATCATGAAAATAGGAATTCAATTTTTTTTTTAAATTTGTATCGCCAATGCTGCCATCTTCATTCTCAGTATGAATTTCCATATATGGATAGCTCGAATGCAATATATATATCATAAAATGGGTTTGCCAAACTAAATAATTTCGAATTTGTTTAAACGTAGCGCTAGTTCTTATGTTTTTAAAATTCCACGATAGAGAGAAATAATGTTAATTTCAACTTCTTGATACAAAAATTTAAGTTTTCCTAAAACTAATGTTAGAAGATGGACATTTTTAGCAAGTAAATAAGGATACTAAGATTTTTTTCTTAGTTTTATCATATTCTTTGGAGGTTGTAAAATTAAGGTTTTTGAATTGCCATCTAATTCAGGGCCGTGATTTACCAAAAACGATTTAGAAAAACGTAAACCGGCCCGTTTTGGGTAGTACATAATCCTTTGTTCCCACAAGTCTCCGGCCAAGTAAGGAAAAATAATCCGAGTTCACACACTTCACACCATATTGCCACCCAATGACTTTTTTTCGCCGAACATCAATAATAAAATACATGAGCAAAAATCTTTGACGTCAGAAGAAGCTGTAACTGGATTTGAAACAAAAGTTTTGAACGAATTCATAAGTGTGCTGATCATCACGGGGAATTCTTTGAAAAACAATCCGATTTTAACCATTTCTTCGTTTAAAATATGTATGCCATTTGTAGATATGTGTGGTCAGTATTTTTCTATTTACGTATGTAAAGAAAACAAGAAAACAAAATTTCTTTGCATAGAGTAAATCAATAAGCAACGAAAATAATAAAATGTTTTTTAAGTCCACCATAAAGAAATCAGTCAACTATTGGCTTTCTTACCTTGATAACTAACTGGCGTTCAGAGCTTTAGGATATCTGATGGCGTGCTCGAAGCAGTCAGAGAAAGTCTTTTGATCGAAAGGCGAATTAGTTTGAAGTAGGTGCCAAGTTGTCGAACCAAATTGGCAAGGTTTCTTGAACAACTTTTCTATTCCTCTGAACTACTTTTCGATATAATAGTCTCATAATAATAAAGTTACACGAAACTTAATAAATACGTACAATAGTTACAAAGTAATTTTGGTTAGAAAGGGGTTTGAGGCGATAATAAACTAGGATTATAAAACATTCGATGTCGCATTGTCCGATGGGAACCCAAATGGTAAAGCTGAGCTGACCACATAAGTTAGGACTTAAATACCCAGAGGCACAGTTCATAAACAATCATTTGTATAATTTCTAGAATGGATATAATTAGTACGTTGCAGTTTCTGATAAGCAGAAAGTTAATATTCAATATTCAGGCGATATTGGACAAACTGACCAAATTTTTTATTAGTTTCTGTTGCTGCCCTAAATTGACATTTCCCGAGAACCGAGAGCTGAATTGTTATAAAGATTTTAATTCCCCGGAGTATGATATGTGGAAATTTAGAAATATGGTCATATTTCATACTCCGACGAATTAAAATAGAGTGTAATCTGTGGTAAAAGGGTAATACTCTCACTTCAGGGTGAACGTCGCAAGCCAAGTTGTAGATATGGGGGAATACCACTTCGGATTGCCACATAATTCGATTAGTATGTACTGTAGTGCGATTCACTAACTTATTTAAACGATAGTCGCATAGTTAACTCATCTTAACGCATTTTTTAACGATGTTGTTATTCAGCCGCCATTTTTTAACGATTTGTTGCTGTTAGCTAGTCGATTATCGAAAACTAAACGACAACAAATTTGCTGTTGTTACTTAAATGGAGGAAAGAGATCGAGAAAGGAAAAATTCGTGATTTCAACTTAAATAAAGGACAAATTTAAAATTCGTTGATTGGTTTTTTTGAAATTAAACAAGGAACATTACACAATGTCGTTTGAATAACTGGCTTATGGTTTATCACGAGGTGACAAAGAAGTGAGCGCTCCAAGAATGGATCGACTTTTACTCCGGGATGTGTTCAATCCCTTTCATTTGAATGCAATAGAATATCAGAAGCTGTATAGGCTAAATCCAGACTTGGCTGAATACCTAATTTTTCAGCTTTACAAGTTTCCTATGATCCAATTGGAGTGTCGAGCTGCTAAAGAAATGTTTGTTTCAGTGTCGCCACCTTTTTTTGGCAGGCACTATTGGGACCGTCGATTGACACATGCAAAAACTTTTATCAACGATTAAAGTATAAAAAAAGAAAAATGGTTTATTTTTCATATATAGGTAAAAGATTATAATTAATAAAAAATATATTATATTTAAATCCTAAATACCCTGCAGCACAACACGATTCATAATGGAGAGAAGATTGAAAATGAAACCAATGGCATATTTGCAGGTGATTCCCGATATTCGTTGGAGTCTGAGTTGATGACTAATCTACGAAATCACTCAGAGGAGAGTCCGAAATTCTGCTACAACGGACATTGCAACATAAAAAACAATTATAAATATTTATAGTTTAAAACAAACTAGTATTTTATTTCACTTTAATCAAATATAATATATATTTATGCTTTTCGCCCATTTTGGCATTTAGTTTGACCAAGATGCCACTCTTTGGTACTTTGAATAAATACAATGAGATAGGTGTTAAGTATCGTTAAGAATAAGTTAGTGAATCGCACAATCGTTAGTGCAAACGACAAATATTGTCGACAAAATTTGCGATTGTCGGATCGTTTAAAGTTAGTGAAGCGCACTACTGATCTATTATAGGACACTTAACTTGCCAACATACATAATCATAAATATATCTACTTATACTGAGTTTCTATTTTCCAAATAATACAGATGGTTATTATTTACCAAAACGAAAATTTTCTTGTACTCTGAAATCGAGCAGATATCAAACGGAGATATTGCAAGTAAATGTGAACAAAATTATGTACATAGAAATTTACTTAATTAGCTTGCAACAACTGTGCCCATACTGATTTGACCATTTAATTAAGAATTTAACAATTTTCCCTCGCCGTTTGGGAAGATTTATGTGGTGGTAAAGAGCGTTGCACATCTATACACACTTAGTATATCTCTGAGTCCAGTTCCAACATTTCTAAGCCAAAATGCATTTGTACTGCTGCGCTTGACTTAGGACATTTGATTTACATACATATAGTATACCATTTGCCATTTTTTAGAGCGTGAAATTTTACGCTAATTGCGTTGTCGCTGATACATCGATTAAATGATTTGCTTTATTTATGTCTCTTGATTAGAATTTAAGTGCTATAAATTTGGTGAGTCGCTATAAATTGCGATTAAATAGAGGACATAAATCTTGGTCAAATGAATTAGGACATATCCAAATTTTTTGCGCGCTTCAGCGATTAGAAACTGGACAAATCGAAGCGTTGGTTGGTTAGATTTTTGATGTGATGAGAAATTTTTGTACCCAATTTGGCATCACTTTAAAAACTATAACGCGGAAGTTACTTGAAGTCAAGTCAATTTCATGAAATGATTTCGTGAAATGATCAAAGCGGATTTTAACTCAATAAATGGTATTTATGCAAACAGGTTCAACTCAAATGCATGATATAATTTCGCATAAACGTAAAAATAATAAAAATAAAAACATAGTTATTGTATTTACCGCCTGGACGTTCCACGAACTTTTGGAGCTCCATGTAGCGTGTAAATTAAATAATATATTGCCATATGGGTATCAAATGTCAGGTGTTTGAGAGATAAGTATTTAATCGAGTCATATTTTGAAAGACGATTTCCGCAATCAACAAAAACATTAAAATTAATTAAATATTTATTATTAAAATGTCGAATCTAAATTTTCACCCAAATGCCTATTTTCACTTACATATGTATATTATTTGTTTTTTATTTTGAAACTGCTCAAAAAGCAAAATATATGTGCTCAATGCAAAATGTATGGCTATTTGGAATAAAGGAAATAAAATAGGAAATATGAAATTTACAAAAACATATCGGCTATATTAAAAAAAAAAATTGGATCCCATTTAATATTTGGTGGGGGTGTGGCAGTTAAAAAAATTATATCTACATCAGAAAATCTGATTTTTCAAACCTACCAATGTTTGCTTCCACATTAATAGTGGCTAGGTGTTGTATTCGGTCCGCAGAAATCTTTCATGAGTAAGAAAAATTGCACTTATATTTATTACTGCGTTTTTTAAGTACTACCAGAGAACTTAGAACTTCTAAGAACTTCTAAGTTCTCTGGTACTACTTAATTTTCTTATAAATTATTTAAAATTCAACTGGCCTGTTCCTCATCACAATTGCCTTCAGCCTGAAAGTATACGTAACAAAATAATAACAGTTTTAATAACTCTGTACTATGTTATTTACGGGGATAAAAAATGGTTGCATCCGATGGCGCAACAACCAGTGATATAAGAGCTATACCTACCTTATGAAATACCAATCTTGATGATTTTTTCCGTAGACTTTGCACTAGTAATAAGCAAATAGCTCACAAATTTAGCAGTCTAAATAAAAAAGTTTTAAGACAAAACCTCATATCTGCACAATTAGTTGCATGGAAACTGTAAAGAGTTGCCAAATGTCAAGTATCTTAGCTGCTTTGGTGTAAGAGTTATAACCCAGAACCCATTATATAAACAAGCAGTGGTATTGAAGCTATACTTCTTTGGAGGCCGATCGTGGCGGTTTCGACAAATGAGTCATACATTATAGAAATGCATCTGCATTTCTGCATATCTCTAAAGCTTAGGGACTAGTTTGTATTCAAACAAACAGACGGACTTACGGACAGACGATCTAAATTGAGTCAGCTCGTTCTTCTACTAATTTTTGTATAATAAACTTTTTTTATGTACATATCTTATAATAATTTTTGATGAGCAAACTTATCGCGAATCTCTGAAATAGGCACGAAATTAGTAACGCCAAATATGAGTGTCTTAAAACAAATTGAAAAAAAATCATCGCTTGAATGCAGCCAGTCGAACAAGGGGTTTTAGGATAAATTAAGTGAAGCTTTGCTTCTTTATTTCCAGTGTGAAGAAAATTATGGTCATAAATTTATTTAAAATTTGTTTTCAATAAGGCTCGTTTGACATTAATACTTTATTTTTCTTTCACTTACGATTCAAATCTTCTATTCTGCAACACCAAAATGTTCAATTTAAACAAAAAAGGTTATAGCTTTTGAGATTACCTTGTGGTATTTCAAGATTTCCAGCTTGCTGTGCAAAATTCGTAGACACCAATTTTTTTAGAAAGCAATAGTTTGTAAAAAGTTTGACAATTTGTATTCCAAAACAACAAACTGCAAGTTTTATCTAAGGTACTTTTAATCAAGCATATCTCACTAAGTGCCATTTATTTTTTTTCATATACATGTATCTCCAAATATTTTACTTCAATCACTAAATGTAAAAGATTTATCATTTTTCTGTTACTAACTACCCTCTGCATTCATATTGGCGAGTAGGTAATCGACACAGGATATTGCCTCCTTCAAACACACTCGCGATCGAATTTCATATTCTTATTAAATTTAAAGCCGATAATCCTAATTTTATAAACCAATAGCTGGCGGGCATTTTTGGGTCATAAATTTGCAAACCCGATAAAAAAAAAATAAACAAACAAACCTAAAGAAAGTAGGCACACAAAATGCCAATAAATAAATAAATTTGAATCGAATGCCTGAAACGTTTTGATAATCAACGCCATGCCAAAGAGGCAGAGGAGGAGCAGTGCTCAGTGCTGCAGATCTGCACTTGAATTGTGCAGCGTGAAGCAGATGCAAGGAAACGCGCGAGTGCAAAGATACAAATCCAATTTAAATTCCGAAAACTCGAACAGAATGCCATACGTGAGTACCCGGCAGAGAAACTCAGTAGCCCTAAAGTAGTTTACTATCAGATTGTTTAGCCGTTTGACTGCTTCGTCGTCTATCTTTTTATTTATTTATTTATTTATTTATTTATTAATCAACAACAAACCAAGTGCTTAATGACTATGTGATATGAATATGGATATAAATTTTATATTATAATAAAGTCAAAATAATAATTGATAATTGATAAGAGAGACTCTAAGACAAGAGTTTTAAGAGCACACTTTTAAAAGTAAATTTTGAAAAAGAAAAATCAACATCTAAGACAGAAGAATAAGCATTGAATTGAGAAAGTGCCCTCCGTAAAGGGGCATTCATCCCATAGAGAGTTTTAGCAACACCCACAAAAAACAATTCATTGCAGCGCAGAATACGTGCCGGAACATTGAAACAAATTTTCATTAGAAGGTACGGGCAATCGATGCCACCTGCAATGATATCAAAAACAAAGCACAGCGATAAAAGAGTATGCCTGGACTCCAACGACATTAAATTAATCAATAAACAGCGAGAACGATAAGATGGGATAGGATCCTCAAATCTCAACGAACGCAGAGCAATGCGTAAAAAAGACTTTTGAACAGACTCTATTCTATTAACATAGATAGCATGAAAGGGGCGCCAGATAAATGCTGCATAATCCAATCTCGACCGCACCAGAGTTGAGTACAACAGTTTGAGTGTGTACGGATCTGAAAAAGAAGAGCAATTACGACGAATAAAGGCCAACATAGCAAATGATTTAGGAACAATGAAATTTATGTGAGCCGTAAAATTGAGCTTGGAATCAAAATATACTCCCAAGTCTTTAAATTCACTGATTGAGTTAAGCTGAACATTTAAGATGGAATAGGAAGTAGGAATATTGTTTACTAGTTTTGAATAGGTGGTGTAGTGACATTTACTAGCATTTAGTGACAAATTATTTCGCACACACCAGCGATATAAATTTTCAAGCTCAGACTGGAGAATTAACGAATCTTCCAGACACTTAATTTCATGATAAATTTTCAGATCATCTGCATAAATGAGGAAATTACAATTATTAAAACAGGTGGAGACATCATTTATGAAAAGGACAAACAATAACGGTCCTAAGATACTACCTTGAGGAACACCAGAAGAAGCAACAAAAAAATAAGACGAGACATTATCAACTCGAACAGCACAACGTCTATTATTCAAATAAGAAGTAATCCACTTCAAAAGCTCAGAATGAAAACCAAAACCTGCAAGTTTAGTTATCAGTATGCGATGAGATACTCTATCAAAAGCCTTGGAGAAATCTGTATAAATTGCATCGACTTGGAATCCCTTTTGAAAGGTTTCGAAACAATCCTCCGTAAAAGTTGCTAAATTTGTTAACGTAGATCTACCCGGAATGAAACCATGCTGATTAGCGCATAACAAATGTTTAACAGCATAGTATATTTTATCCTTAACTATGCACTCAAACAGTTTAGAGACAGAAGTAAGTTTGGAGATAGGTCTATAATTTTTAATATCGTTTTTGCTTCCACATTTAAGGATAGGAGTGATAAACGTAAGTTTCCAGTCATCTAGAAAAATACCGATGTAAGAAACTAGTATTTTTATTTTTAACAGGTGGATAGCCAGGTGGATATTTTTCTATGTGAATTAATTTCTTCATATTTCATTTTCACAGCGACAGTTCTTTTGACACAAAAATAGTTTTATATCTTTGCGGAGCGAAATGATTCCCTACATGATCGATCAACGTTGTGAAAGTTTGGTGCAGGTTTTGGAGCGGTTATCTATTGGTCCATTGGCCTATTGGTCCGACTTGAAATGGTCACCTCGAAGCAGCAATTCCGCCATTTGTTTCCCGTTTGTCTTGATTTTGATAACTGTTTTTCAACAATCCAGATATGTTTTTGTTTTTGAATGTGTGATATTTATTATTTTGCTCTTTTGTTTGCCGACGGGTGAAAAGCAGATATCAAGGCGAATTTATAGAAGGTGATGGCATAAGAGCAGCTGATTTGATTTTTTTTATTCACCTACATGTATTTTGTTTTTGCTTTGCGTATGAGCTTTCAAAAGCCGTAAAAGCAAAAACAAAATGTATTTAAATTTTGACAACTCTTACGCAGAACCAAAAACAAAATACATAGGAATTTTGTAGTTGTATTTATAACACCACCTTGTATGGATTCGCCTTGGCAGATATTTAGATTGGAATAATTTTGCGTCATATCTCGTCAAGTTTGGTTTGGAGTTTTTTCACAACATTTATTAGATGGGAAATATTTTTTCCGTGCGTTGCCGGAGTAGTATTTTTCCGTTGTCGAAAATTGTTTTTTTTTCCAAAGTTTATTTTTTACCTCAACTGATAACAGTTATTGCCCAACGTTTATTTTCACATTGTCTGATAAGACTCATTTTAACTTTTTACCCTTCTCTGTAACTGTATATTTTTCTTTATCTTTATCTTAATCTTTATCTTTATCTTTATCTTTATCTTTATCTTTATCTTTATCTTTATCTTTATCTTTATCTTTATCTTTGTCTTTATCTTTGTCTTTATCTTTATCTTTATCTTTTTCTTTATATTTATCTTTTTCTTTATCTTTATCTTTATCTTTATCTTTATCTTTATCTTTATCTTTATCTTTATCTTTATCTTTATCTTTATCTTTATCTTTATCTTTATCTTTATCTTTATCTTTATCTTTATCTTTATCTTTATCTTTATCTTTATCTTTATCTTTATCTTTATCTTTATCTTTATCTTTATCTTTATCTTTATCTTTGTCTTTATCTTTATCTTTATCTTTATCTTTGTCTTTATCTTTATCTTTATCTTTATCTTTATCTTTATCTTTATCTTTATCTTTATCTTTATCTTTATCTTTATCTTTATCTTTATCTTTATCTTTATCTTTATCTTTAACTTTATCTTTATCTTTATCTTTATCTTTATCTTTATCTTTATCTTTATCTTTATCTTTATCTTTATCTTTATCTTTATCTTTATCTTTATCTTTATCTTTATCTTTATCTTTATCTTTATCTTTATCTTTATCTTTATCTTTATCTTTATCTTTATCTTTATCTTTATCTGTATCTTTATCTTTATCTTTATCTTTATCTTTATCTTTATCTTTATCTTTATCTTTATCTTTATCTTTATCTTTATCTTTATCTTTATCTTTATCTTTATCTTTATCTTTATCTTTATCTTTATCTTTATCTTTATCTTTATCTTTATCTTTATCTTTATCTTTATCTTTATCAAATTAATAAAAGCTTAAATAAAGTGAACCGTGATATAAAAATACAAGGTAGTTCCATTTGAACTTTTTTTTTAGCTGACACAGTCATTTTTGAACTTTTTAAATTTTTACTTATTACAAGCGGCGTTGCCGAATTGTAAGTAATAAATATGTACTACGATTTTCCGATGGGAATTTCTGCTATTTTTAACGGCTCCTAGTCGTTTCAGATGCATCGACAAATAATGTTAGAGAAACATTTGAGTATACGTTAGAGTTCTAATACAGTTATCTGAGGTTTCTCCAATTATTAGAAAATTAAAATACACCAAAAGTACAGTTCATTGCTTATAACTGACATTAATTTAAAATATGCATTAGAAATTAATTTTTTCTCGATACTGAAAACTAATTCCTTTTTGGAGAGAATTCTTAAGTTATCGACATATCGAAAGACATATTTTATTTATAACTCGTTCGTTGCGACGCACTGCCCTTTAACGAAAAATTCTTTTGCTTTTGCCAATAGTTGTATCCGTTCGGCAAAATGCTTTACCAAATAAGTGGTGGAAAGATTTTCTTCACGAACGTCACAAGCTTTTAACACCACAATCTTGGCACAAATGTACATATTTTTTACAAATTTTTGAATACGCATCTGATTTTCTTTTTTTTTATTAGTTTGGATAAAAAAAAAAACTTATTTCGTAAAATATTGCAATATGGGTATCAAACGAAAGAGGCTTAATAAAGCTCCATTTCCCGAATGTTTCAAAGGAAGGTTGCCACTTGTTTAAGTGTAGATTGCATAACTTTAAAAAAATAAATGACGTTTTATAATAAAAGCTTTAAGAAAACTTAATTTCAAAAATAATTTTGGAGAGGGTTGCCAGCTTTTTAAAAAGTTACTCAAAATTATAATATAAATATGTTCCTCAAAGAAAAAAGTTTTAAGAAAACTCTCGTTTGAAATTACGTTTGGAGAAGGTTGCCACCTACTAAAGAGAGTGACTTGAATAAAATTATTAAGTTAATGGAAATATCACGCAATGAGAGTAAAATAATGTAGGTTTAGAAAAACTTAGTTATGAAAATATATTTAAGGAGTGTCGCCACGTGTTTAAAAACATGAATTTAATTTATCAATTGAGTTAAATTAACAGATATTTTTCTATATGAGTGTCAAACTAAAAAAAAAAACATGTCAAAAATCTTTTTCGAGAAGGTTTAAAAAATTAAAAATATATTAAGTTAAATCAAATATTGAAATATACATAGCTCCTATACGACAAAATTTTTAGAAAGCTTTATTTTGAAAGTACATTCGAGAGGGTAGCCTCCTACATCAGAAAGTAAATAAAATTAGATTATTCAGTTAAAGGAAATATACGAAATGGGAAACTAAATAATGAAAATGAGACTTCTAAATAAATGTCACCGCCGTTTGATTACGTTGGGCATTTTTAACAACAAATTAGGTTTCACTAAACCCGAATGTCATGGCATACTGCGCAGTTGCCAATGAGAACAACTAACTGTAATCGGAATAGATTTTGGTTTAGATAATAAAAAAGGATCTAAACTAAAAATGAATTGGTGAAATTATTTATATCTTTTTCCGTTACATTCGAATCCATAACGTTAAGCCGAAGGTCATGCGAGCGAAACCGTGGGTAAAAGCTAGTATTTCTTATGAGTCAAATCATTTCCGTTTTTATATCATTTGATGCCATATTTCCCATTAAATAACTGGAGGAAAGTTTTTGCGATATAAATTAAAGCTTTTATGTCCCTGAAATTTTCATAAATACTAAACAATTTGGATTTAGTGCGCGTTTGAATTTTGTGGTATATTCAGTCAGCTAGCTGTCAGTAATGTTGGTTTTGTAGGATAGTTTTGTGTTGGTTCTGTATTATGATGCCTGTTGTGTTTTTTCCGAATTGGTGTTCGTTGATCTTTCGTTGGATTGTTTGCTCTTTCGAATATACCAATAATATACCGAAAAAGTTCGATTTTTGTTATTTTCCATTTAAATTTTTTAAATAGAAATCACTTATATGGATCACACTGTAATTTTAAATTATTGTGAATTACCACTACCTCCGTTGAATATCAGTTCATAAACTGGAATATTTGTAGGCCAGTTTGTCGTTTCACTACCGGGTAGTGGATCACATCATACACACGTGCGATGGCATTTTGCGCATGCGGAGGAGGAGCGGCGGCATACTATGAGTATGTAAATACTTGCGTTAATTTACATATATGCATGTGTGTAAAACGGCGAGTGTGTGCGCTTTTGAATCCACACGCTGACGACACGACTCCCCTCGGTGCGTTCACTGATTAAATGAAAAATCGATAGCCATTCATCAGCGGTAAGCGCCAATCGCCAAAGGATGCACAGCTGTTGTTAGTGCACTCTTCGTTCCATTCGCGCCAGGTATTGCCCAGCCGGCCGGCACTTCATTTACGCTTCATTTCAATTAAATCTCAATTTAACGAATGACACTATTTGAGTAACAATAATTGGAATGACCAACAAAATATTCAATTTAGTAAAACGAAATGGTCGAGGAAGTGCTGATCAAAGGCAACAGAAACCAGGCACCAACCAATACAGTGGATTGTAAATAGAAATCGAACGAGCTGACTCTTTGCGGACGTCGATTGAATGTTCGAATTCATGCGCGTTGCCTGGTGTGTTCGAAATTCGCCAGTCAATATTTGAATTTCGATGGTTGTTTATCGGCTGGCTCTACGGTTGTAATGCTTGAATGATGGCGGCGAGAGGAGGCAATGAAGCGCAGTGCACCGGAAGCTACGCTAACCTTCACAGGGCGTCAACGACGGCAGCAACAAATAACAAGTGGTGGTGAATTACAGACAAAATTGCACTTACCTAGATATGTATGTACATACATATATTACAAACTTACATAATTGCTTACACCTACAACTGTCTGTCGCTCTGTTGACTGCTTTGCGCCCTAATAAATGGGGTGCTAATGTGCACTTTGAAATAAACAAATACAGTTTATCTTCAAGTGAATGGAAAATTGTTAACGCTTACCTTTTCTATACCCACCACCACTACCAACTAGATATGGATGTGCACCATCGTTCCTTACACCCTTGTTAAGGTGAGCCAATTTCACGCTTCATCAAGGCGCAAAAGCATAGGAGAATAAAAAAAAGTTGAGAATTTTGAAATTTGTTAAAACTAGGGTTGTGGCAATTTTAAGTTTTGATCTTCAGTGCTAGCAAACGGTGCACTTTTGAATAAAGTTTCACAAAATAGACAAAAAACATTCGCTTCCAAAGTTATTTTACTATTTTGATACGAGTAAAAAGTTTTTCAAGTGAGTTAAAAAATTATTGGAAAAATGTCATATGATTTGCAATAATAACAAATCTTTAAACAATGTGTTCATAACAGTAATTAAAAAATTATTATTAGAATATTATCTTCGCGGCCGATGAAGCCGAGTGTTTATCGGCGGATGTGGGTTTATATGGAACCCACTATAAACTGAAGACTGCACGAATTTCTTGGGGTAAAATGTACCAAAATTGGGATCAAAATGATTGGCAACAGATTATGTGGTCTGACGAAAGCTAATTTATAATTTGCTAAGTTCACAAAATTTGCTTTACGTGCGCCGTTCAGGTGGTGAGAGGTTCCAGGATAATTGTGTAGTAAAGAAAGTTAAGTTTCTGCAAAGTCAAATGATTTGGGGCTGCTTTTCATAGCATATTTTGGGGCCTCTACACCTTTTTGATGAAAGAATGAATGCAGAAAAATATGCGACAGTGGTTAACAATTTTTTAGTACCCGCAATGGAAGAGCATTATTCTTATACGGATCGCCTAATCTTCCAGGAAGACTCAGCGCCATGCCATCGTGCAAAATGGGTAAGTTTTGATTGGAAATAAATCTTGTATAAAAAATCTATACAATATTTTTTGTATATGATCCTATTCTGCTCGAATTTTAATTTTTTGTTGGCCAATACATTTAACGATCTAGGGATTCAACGCATGGATTGGCCTGAAAACTCGCCAGATTTAAACCCTATTGAGCATTTATGGCACATAATGACGTGTGAAGTTGCTAAACAGAAGCCAACAAATAAAAGTCAATTGATAAAGATTTTAGAGCTGGTTTGTTATGGTCCCGTTATAAGGAAATCAATTGAGGTCCTAGTGAATTCCATGCCTTCATGAATTAAGCCAGTTATTGAGGCTAAAGGAGGAACGACTCGTTATTAGGACAGCCTATTGTGAAGTCTATATTTCTACCGTTAGTGGTGAAAATAATTTAGTCGCTTTAAGTTAACGTCACATTGTTTTCTTTCAATTAATCATGAATATCGTCGAATGTACATTTTTGTTAATTTTTTTAAATTAATTGACTATTCCTTATAAAAACCATTTTCGAGGAAAATTTTTGGGGATAGCTAATTTACATTATGTTGTCAAACAAATAAAAATTACCCTAGTATTCTAACTTTATAATCAAATTGCTCATGTGGTCTTATTTCATTTATATTTGGTATGGCGTAGGCGCCAAATTATTATTATTATTCTTCTTTTGCTTTTCCAATAGCTCAGAAAGTTGATGTCCCAACTAATGATTTTCTATCATCCATTGTTAATTTAAAAAACGCATTCATTACACTAAACTATTCAGCAAAGAATGTACCCGACGAAACGGCATTATTTTAGGATAACCACATATCGCTGAAAATGAAAGCGAGCAAAAATATTTTTTTCAAAGGAGCGTTTGTGAAATTAAATTTCACAGCTCTATGGTAGTAATTGGAAAAAAATTTATGAGAGAAAAGATAAAAGTAATTTTTAATATAAGTACATTTTGAAAATATATTTTGGCGTATGAAGTTTACGGTCTTCTGTATATTAAGCTTTTAATCTCAGTACATAGTATAAGTAACGGGTGTTTTTTAGACTGATGGAACTTTCGATAGGGATAGCTGTCACTTGACAGCTGGTAAATGGCATTTCGTTTTGACATTTCTGTTCAGTAAGCATTGACAAATCATCATAGAAAGAATTTACTTTAAAAATCAGTGTTCCGTTCGCCAAACTTATAGAGCACTTCGTGGATTTTATGGTCCACATATTCGAGCATCAGAGCAGGTTATTCGTCGAACTGTTGATGGAGGCATCATCATTCTTTAAAAATGAGGCCGGAGTGAATCTTACTGTCAATGGTGATCGTTGCAGATCAATGATTACCGATTACTTGTTTCCAAATTTGCATAACATCGACCTCCAAGAATTTTAGTTCCAACAAGACGTGGTCACGACTCATACTGCCACTCGAACTATCGATTTGTTGTAGGAGCAATTTGGCGATGCACCAATGCTAGTCGTGGCGGGCATATGCCAGAAATCGTTTTTAAATATTAAATCATTCCGCTATGACGCACAGTGATCTAAATGGCCGACCTAGCGGAATTTAATTTATATCTTCAAGAAAAAGAGCGCTACATTTAGTTGGATTCAATTTTCCTCTTATCGTCGATAATCAATATTTTTCCATTATTATCTTAAAGTATTGTACACATATTTGATAGTTAAATAAAATAATATGTATTTGGCAGTTTTGTTATTTTTAATTATTACTAGAAAATCCCGGCGGGGTAACAAAGTCTCCGCCAAAAGTGTAGTGAAAACTGTACATATGTAGAACCAAAAAAAAAAAGTGTACAGTTATTATTAAATTAATTATGCTTTAAAATTTCGGCCAAAATATATCGAAAAATATGAAGATTTACATGAGCTGCACTCATAGAGGCCTTAAAAATGTTGAATTCAATACTCTGAAGTAATTATCGAATGTTTCGAAAATAAAAATATCGCCGTATTTCTACATTATTTTCTAATAATGTAAAATTTTTTCTTTCAAAAAGTTAATAAGACATTCGGTTGCTTCAATTGAGCACCTCATGGAAGTAATAGAGGAATTTTAAGTTTGGTGTACAAGGCGCTATACGTAACAATAATCTCTTTGGCCAATAAACAATTAATGTAAAGAAAAAGTAAATATAAAAATTAATGTTGAATAAAAAATATTAAAAATTAAATTTTAATAGTAAAAAAATTAAAACTAAACAAGTAAAGAAGAGTCTATGCTGTAGCGAAATATAATTTTAAATAACTGTCGCTATTGTTTTAATATTGTGCCATCAATAACTTCCATTATTACATGATTACCAAGTTTCGTATAAAATTCGAGCGAACTACATATATCTACAATATTTACTAAAATTTCGCTTTTCTTTAATTATGTAAAATACTGTTATATAAGACGTGGGTGTGGTTTTTGTAAGGTTTCTAAAATTTTCGAAAAAGTGTTTATTGAGATGAAATTCAAAGTTTGTAGCAACGAGGATACAGCTTTATTTCATTTCGATACAATCTCATTTCTATGAGGAAATTTTAGGCTCCTCTTTACATTCAAATATTAAACAAAAGTGGCTAAATTTTATAACGTTTTTTTTTGTTTGTATTTTATATGTTAATATATTTTTAGAAATATTTGGGAAAGATTTTCTCAACAATTTTGAAATCTCATATATATAATTAGCTACATTTTACGTAACATTGCAAAAATGTATATTTTTCATTATTAAATATAAATAAAGATATAATAATTTTAAATGCAACTTATTTGAACCTCATAATTTTATTTATAATTTGACGTCCGCCATAGCCGCGTGTGTAGCGTGTGTGTTCAAATCCGGCTCGGGGAAAGTAACATCTAAAAATTATAGAATGAATTTCTTCCATGAAAAAAACTTCTCACAAAAACATTCGCCGTTCGGATTCGGCGTAAAATTATAGGCCACTTAATTTGTGTTACAACATCAAGACGCACACCACAAATTGTAGGAGAAGTTCGGCCAAAATCGCTCAAGCGGTTATAGCGCCAATTAAGTAAGTAAGCAATGATTAAAAACCTAGCATGCTGGTTTGTCTCTAGGGAACCCTGAAATTCGGAGGGCGTTTATAGGCTTTTTTTTATTTCGGAATCGTGAAATGAAAATGGTTGTTTTCGGTTGTTGATCCGACCCATCGAAGAAAAACCACTAGGTTAAGATAATGACCACGAGGGGTGGCTAATGTTAAATGTTTAAATCAGTAGTATTACATACATAATTTATCTAGATGTATACCTACCAGCCAAAGCGTTTTCTCTGTTCTTTTCGGACGTGGATTTTCCGTTATAGCTTTGCACGAAGATTCAATTTTATATCAATAAGTGTAAAAAGATAAATATTTGAATAAAACAATATCATTTAAAGTTAAAAATGCAGCTTTGATGAATTTAAAAACAAAATTTTGTCAA
Organism: Anomoia purmunda; assembly: GCA_951828415.1. Lineage (NCBI taxonomy): Eukaryota > Metazoa > Arthropoda > Insecta > Diptera > Tephritidae > Anomoia > Anomoia purmunda. The sequence goes on from OX639994.1 coordinate 127,579,953, forward strand.
CATTTTTTTCTTAATTAAATAATAATGTTCGAAGTATGTTACGTAATAAAAAAAATTTGTGCCAAATTAATTATGCTCCCGATATACAGGGTTACTCAAATAGCAAACATTTTAACTGCATAAAACTTAATAGATTCTAGATATGTCAAACTATAGATATGGATGGTTTCAAAAATGTCGACCGCAGTGCCATCTAATGGATTTATTTTCGTTAAATGCAGTTCCCAAGGCAATACACATTTGGAAACAGATTTTTTTTTTTATAAATTGTCCATTACATTTGACTCTCGCTCTTCGATGATTATCGAATGCAACCCTGTCGAAATTTTTGCTCCGCATAGATTTTTTGCTCTGTAGGAAAATTTCTCGAAATGTTATAATTTTGTGATTTTTCTTTGTGATCGAACCATATTTTTATAAAATTTTTTTTTTAAGTTTGTGCTTCAGGTGGTGCCTATGCTGGTCCACTCATGAAACCAAAGTCTATTTAGTTTCAATAGCAGTTGGTGGATATACAAAAAAACGGATTATAAATAAAGATTTTCTGAATATCTCGAAACATGCGCCACCTAGCGAATTGAAATTTAGGCTATGTCTACCTTTACTTCACATCCGTTTATTAGTTTTTGAGCCACGTTTTAATAAAGATAACAGCTAAATTTTTTTGATATAATAAACAACATTCAAAAAGGAAAATTTATCAGGATTGATGAAAAACAACTATCAAGAAAAGGAAAGGGGGAATTAAATGGCGTTTAAGAAATATATACGACTTTTGCAGAAAATAGATTTCGTGTTATGTATGTAGGGTTTTATTTTTTTTAATGAACCTCTACACGATCGGGAAAAAGTATCGCAAATTTTTGAAAAAAAATTATTTCAAAAGAATGGAAATGTGTTTTAGGTTCTTTTGTTTTTTCAGTGGGTACGCTTTGGCTTATAAATATATGTATCAAACTAATAAGAAATAAAAGTCACGGTTGAGCTTTAAGTCGAAGATTGCAGTTTTTAGCTTTCGATTGTAGTGGACTAGTCGTAAAAACAGATAACTTGTAGGAAATGAGAAGGAGCAAATCTGAAATGAATGCGGCTGCATGGGTCTAAAAAAGAAGAAGAAGGATAAGTAATGAATCGAAGCAAAAATGAAAGAAAGAATAAAAATTAGTAAACCAAAAAAAAAATAGTTTCTCGATCACACGGGGCAACTTGAGACTTCAGAGGAGTTTTACAACAAGTGTAGAAAAGAGATGTGTGGAAATGGAAAGGGGGAAAAAGTTTTTTTTCGCCAGTTTTTGTGTCGGTAGCCATCAGCGCCGTCGGGGTGCACACATTTTATATACACGTAAATAAGCATTACAAAGGTATCAAATCTGTTAAAATTTTATGTGCATACTCTCAGGCTGAAGGTAATGGAATTAACAGTTTGAGAGATATGTATCGAGGAGCAGGACGTTTAGTTTATATATGATAGATATGGCGTTGTAAGATTTTTCAATCAAATAAAAAATATTACATAGGGACTCAAGTAGGAGCGATTTAAAAAATGAAAAAAAAAACATAAAAATGCCAAACTTTCAAAATCTGTCTGTCCATTCTCTGAAGATATACACGCTATTCAACATATTAATACAATATATAATTCTAAAGAAAGCACAAGCACACTAGAAATTCGTTTAGTGTTAAAAAAAAAACTCATAAAAATAAGCCCAACCGAAATTGTTTCAATGAACTTTAGAATTGCAATTAGCTTCCAATAATGAAAACACAAACAAATACATTCATAATAAATATATCTACACATATAAGCCCATATGTACGAATGTGTGTACGTGGTCCTGTCAGTCAATCGGTCATTGCGCGCGCAAGGTGCACATGTGCGCCATGCCATGAGTATATCCGCACCTCTATCCAACTGACGGACGGACGGACGGACGAACCGATTGTGCAATGAAGCCATACGTCAACAAAATTGCCCTTTGCATTGGCGCACTGGCACAAGTTAATTTTGCAGCACCTCACTCAAAGAGCAACAAACACCACACACACACACAAACGCACACACACATGTGCTGTTGAATATATGTATACAAATACATATATACATATGTACATACATACATATTTATTAATTCCTATCTATCTATGTGGCGCATGCGCGCGCGTCCTTTTGTAATAATTACCGACATTATCGCTTCACAATTGAATTTCCGGTACGGAAATGGACAGATGTCGCGGAAATTGTTACAAAGTGCACACATTTAATTGCGCAATTACGAACAAATAAACAAAGACTAAAAAACGATTAACCATTTTCACCATTCACTTTTAATTTTTAAGCGAAATTTTATTTTCTATTTTAAAGTTCAAGTGAATGATGAAAGTTGTTTGTATTGTTTTATGGGGTTTGAGTAAATGGCTTCTCTGCATTTTATTGCATACAAATTTTTTTTTTTCTTAGAACAAGAAGGGACTAAAACTATCGCAGTGTTAAATAATTTAAGTATATTTTTGAAGAGAGGGAATAGGCATTTAGTAGCACTGAGCGGGAAGATGTTGAATGCAGCCATAGCTGCCTTTTTTTGCTTCTTCAGGTCCAAGATAGATAATCATTTGTTGCGAATTTTGTTCATTGTAAAAATCGCTATCTATACATAGGCGCGGCTAAAGGGGTGAATCCACCAGGCTTTTAAGGATACCCGCAATTAAAAAAAAATTAAAATTTTCATCCGTGTCAATACCCACATTTTGATCGATTTTTGTACCCTTGTACATAACATAAAAAAAAACATTTTTAAAAATAGTCGACTTCACATTATCGACTAACCGTTTCCGTTTGACTTACCACCCATAAACAATTAGTCGCCTATCCGTTTATTTTCGATTTTTCGACCAGTTCTTTTCTTTCAATAATGTTCTAGAGACACCACACTGGCGCCTTTGCTCGTTTTCTACTAAAATGAAGTTTTGAAGTAAATGCTACTACTAGTTTCTTCTACTATTTTTTTTATTAATTTCTACCACTAATTTTACGAATTTCTTCTGCTGGTTTTACTAATTTCTATTATTATTTCTACTAATTTCTACCACTATGTTCACTACTGTCTAATACTATTTTTACTAATTTCTACCACTATTTTTACTAATTTCTACCACTATTTTTACTAATTTCCTTAATTATTTTTCCACTATTTTTACTAATTTCTACAACTTTTTTACTAACTTTTTTACTTTCTACCACTATGCTTACTAATTTGTACCACTATTTCTACTATTGCTACAACTAATTGCTACAACTAATTACTACCACTATTTTTACTAATAATTTCTACCACTACTTCCACTAATTTCTTCCATTATTTTTACTAATTTCTACTACTATTTTCACTAATTTCTACCACTATGTTTACTAATTTGTACCAATACTTCTACTTTCTCTAATTGCTACTACTAATTACTACCACTATTCTTTCAGATTTCTACCACTATTTTTAATAATTTTACTAATAGTTTCTACCACTATTTTTTACTAATGCTACTACTAATTACCACGACTAATTTCATTAATTTTTATTACCACAAAAAAACTTTACTTCTTGCGCGCGCACTTACATAGATACACGCATGATTTTTTTTATACATTTTTTTGAGAGTAGCTGTCACTATATGAATAATTCAGTTAGTCGATTTTCTGACTGCTCGATGATGAGCGATTAGTCAAATGCTCCATTATCAACTATGAAAAAATTTGCAAATCGACTAGTAGAATAGTCGGATAGCCGACTTTAAATAAGAGCTCACTGTTACTTCCTTATCTGAATTGTTCACATGTTTTTAAATTTATAAATTAGTTTCCAATACTGGACCAAAGTCAACTAGGGGAACTTGTGTCTTACCACAGAAGGCAAAGCGGGGTACTTAGGAGATTTCAGTACATTGAGTTGCTGCGTCTCTTCGCAATGTGATGGGAATTTTTTTGAAAGGCTCATTCTTTTCCTCCCGGAGCTGCAAAGGAAAAGCAACAACACACACTGGGGAAACTGTACGAAATGAGCCAACTCGGTAAAATCGTATCGTACCGGATGTGCGGTTTGCCGAAAAAATATATGCTATATATTTGCATTTGAAAATTTTAATTTAATACCAAATCAGTTTTGTTTTTATATCTACATATATTAAAATAATAACCAAACCAATCGAAAGTTCGCCAGCAAAAAGGAAAAGTTAATTTTTGCTGATCAGCAATGCTCTTTTGAAATTCGGTTACAAAACAAAAAAAACCGATACACATTCAATGCTATGTATATTATGCAATAATTCAAAATTGCGTTTTTCCACTCCTCGTACTGAAGGAAACCCCATTTGCTGTTTCAATAGAAAATGTGACACGGTCAGATTTATATGTGGCTATAAATTGCTTTGCTCCCATTTTAGATTATCTGCGGAAAAATTTTTTCAATACCGCGGTGACAAAGGCAGTTTGAAACCATCTCATTTAGAGTATTTATAATTTCAATAGATTAACAAATTTTTCTAGATTTTCTAGAAAAAATGTTTTTTTTTTTTAAATTGCTTACATTTTTCCCGCGGTTAGGGCTAGTTTTCATTCAAATGCGCTTTGCTGAATTGTTCAAAAATTAAAGAGATCGACGTCTAAAAAAGCTTGGAGGCCAAGGAGATGGGGAAGGGACAATATTGAAGAAATTTTCGTTAGAAAATCTTTTAAATTTTATTTTGAATTTCTTCTCAAATTCATTCTTCTCATTCATTAAAAAAAAACCCATTCTATATGTTTTCTGTGAATAAACGACTTTTTATTATTTTTAGTTTAATATTACGAATATTGTTCTTTGGATTTTTTTAATTTTCAAAAGGAAAGTTTTTGATTTATTGCTTGAGAAGTTTTCAATGAATAAAGTTGTAATTGTTTAATAATAAATACACAATTTTCTGTGAGACATCAATCGTATCTGGTTGGAAGTGAAACGCAGACTTATACTGCTATCGAATTTAACTACTTAAATTTAAATTTATTATAATTTTAAGTAGGACTTGTTAAACTAAATAAAAAACTAAATAAAAAACTAAATTAAAAACGGCATTATATTTATTTTCAGAAAAAAAATTTAGCTGACAATAACTTTAAATTGATGAGATCTTTGGCTTATTAAAATTAAGAGGAGATCCCAATGAAACCCAAGGTTCCCTTCTTAATTATATAGGTTTTCAGCTTAATTTTACAGGTACTATATTTTATCAAAGAGGTTTTCATTTTAATTATATGGGTTACCTTCGTAATTACATTGAAAAGTTTGCATCTTAGTTTTACATATTATCTTCTTGATTTCACTTAAAAGACATATCCAGTCGTAATAAGAAGTTCTACTTATTGAAAAAAAAAACATATAGCAATCCTATAAATTTCCTTTTGATTTACAGGGCATTTTAGGTGGTATTTTCGCTCCATGAGAAACAAGAACTAAAACGTAGTAAATTTGAAAAATGGATTATACCATAATTACCCTGTATTGTTAAAATTTTAAGCTGAGCTCCATTAAGCTCTAAGTTCGCTCTATTATTTTTCGATTCATAGTATAGAAAAAGTAACGGCGTTGTAAATTTCTACCTAAGGTTTCGTCAGACTTGGGTAGAATTGCTATTTGTGTGAACGAAAGTTATGAGAAAAAAATTCGCATGCCGGTAGATGAAACTTCACCATATTTTAGATGAAGGGATTTTTCAAGACGCACACTACACATTCCCACTTCAGTAGAAGTTCGGCCCAACATCGAGTTCTATGGTGTAAGCGCCAAATTATTATTATTAAAAGTAACCCGATTTGTAGTTATGCAAAATAAAATAGAGTAAACATACCACGGAGGCGATGAAGGCGGTATCCTAAAGGATCATGATCACCTTGCAAGAAGTTTTCCAAAGTTTTTCTAACCGTACCATCAGCACACTTTTCTAACATCATCAATATAGGAGCATGAAAAGGGATTTTTTGAATCCCTCGATTCGAGCGGCATCTAGCGGAGTTTATTTGTAAAAGTATTTCTCGTCGCAAATAGAAATTTACAGAAAGTATTTATTTTACATCAGCAGCACACCTTCCCAATATTATCAAATTCGATTTTTTGACTAACCCGATTTAAGCGACATCTAGCGAAATAAAGTATTTTTCTGAAATTTCTTTAAAATCCATTCGTACTCTTTAAGTTATGGCTTTTCAAACATAGATACCTGTATAAGATTACAAAAATCATTTAAAACTCTTACAGTCATCGCTTTGGTGATTAAATTATTTTGTTAGTTGTTGGATTAGATAAAACCGTCGTTAAACATTCTCCTAGAAGAGTCGAAATCGCTTCGAGAAATAGTTTTTTTAATTATCCACCAAATGCTATCTTAACAGGGATTATGTTAATTAATTAATAGCAGATATATTAAAAAAAAATACATTCTCGGTAAAAGGATCAGTGTATGCATTATTTCTATCTTTTCTCTTAGTTGTCAAAATGCATAGTTTATTTAGATCAGGCATCATTCTAGTTTTATTGTGCTTCCATCAAAATCCGATTCCTTAAGTAAAGTAACCGTGAGTAAAAAAAATATCCCATACACTTAGCATCTCGTGACTGGAACAACCTGCCAACTAAAGGGAGACTGGATTGCTTTACACTTTTTTTGATCATATTGGTTAGCGCCCAAGAATGATAGAATACATGATTGCGCTGATTGATCTGAAATTCGGAGAGTAACTTGGCTGTGACGTCATACCAGATTTACCGGTGGCGAGAAATGAGAGAAAACACCTTGGTATGAATGTTAGAAAGAATACACACTAAAATTGTTAAACACATTGGAAAGAATACGCATGATTGTGAGTATACATACAATACACGATTTTTTGTAAACAAAATCTGTTGTGACGTAGAAATTCTGTCAAAGTTTGCAAGAGAGGGTTAGTGGTGCCACCATCACCATGGTTAGCGCCATTTAAAAGTCGCTCACCTCATCGTCACTATTGTATTTGATATTGTGGCATCCTTTTTTCTAAAAAAGCTATACAAGATGTGCGAGATACTTCAATATGTTGTGCTAAGTAATCTGATGCCCGAAGTAAAACAAATATGCCCTGTTTTATGTTGGTGATTATCATTCATTTTCCCAACCTCATAAACGGCCAAATTTCGAGTTATTATTTAAAGCTTTTTTATTGAGCATTAATTGATTCTCATTTTTGTATACGTCGCTCATATTTAATTGTACATTAATAATTCATACAAAGAATTACAATAATTTGACCAATTACGCTACATCTGTTAACTGATAATTTGCGGCAGTTGGGTCATAATAATTTGACCATTCGGAAATTGCTGTGTGACAAATAGGAGTTACTTGTCCTAATGCGATTGACAAGCATACATACTAAAAAAAACCCAAAAACAAACGCCAAAACTAGTTACAAACTACAGCAAATAAAAGGAGCCAATTAAATTTGTACCTTCTAATTTGAGTTTGTAATTTATGTAGTGTAAATGTTAGTACCCAGCGCGCGGGGAGACAAACAGTAAATACTACTAGCTATTCGGCTACTGATATTCGTATCAGTAATCTGACTGTTAAATTACCTGCAATTAGTTAAGGTTACTACAAATGCGCGATGAAATGTTTGAGATTAAAGAAAATTTCTATTTTGTGCGTGCGCATTTGGGTAGTGAGTAAATAATATTATAGAGAAAAAAATGGAAGCCAAATACAATTTATGGTGTGTATTGTGAGGGACTGCCACAAGGTGTCACACGCATTTACCCATACAGCAAGTTGATGTGCTGAGCTGGTGAGCGGAGTGAGGGACTTAATGCGCCCAAACGGCGCGCGTAATTGCAAACAAAAGCAAAGCAAAATGGAAAATGATAAAAAACAACTAGAACTAACAGTTAACGGAAAACAATAGCAAGAATAGCAGAGCAGCGAGCAATGCTTACTCGCCCACACTTAAGGCTGGTTGCACACGGCGGCGTTTTTTCGCTGTTGCAGCTGATGTGCGGCTATTTGACTTTCGAAAATGTTAGATGGATTATTTTTAAATGACTAACTTTTTCCGATGACACTACTTTATACAAATATGCCATTCATGAGTGGAGCCTCGGTAAAACGTGCTTGTCATACTATTTTTGGGGTGGTGAACACGAAAATGAGTTTTATTTATTTTTCCAACGAGGCGTGAATTTTACATAAAACTACGCAAAATTTTGATATTGAAAGCATTTACATTTGTAGAAATTTTCTCACTGCTAGAGGAATACTAAATATTTAAATGCTCCCACTCTTTCGACTAAATCAGTAAATTAATGAAAAAAGGGAAGAGGCTATCCTATTGTAATGTGTTGCCCCTTCTTATAGAGAGTGTTTTTTTAAACTTGTGGTTTTCAATGAGGTTATACTTTTTTCGGAGTTTCTTTTTTTGACAGCTGTTACTTGATTTATATTCAGTTTGGTTTTACTCCGGAACAACGTTTGTAAATCGTGCAAATTTATTACCAAAATAATGGTAATGGCGCAACATCCAATATGCGGTCGACATAATCGCCCAGCAGAATCGGGAAATCGAGCAACCATGGGTCGGTTTCGCACCTCGTTTAATCTAGTGGATAATGCGCATTCTCAGAGACGCCGTACAGTGAGCACCGAAGACGCTATGGGTGCTGTGCCGCAGAGTATCGAAGAAGACCCGAATGAGTCCATCCGCTATCGCACGCAAAAATTTTAGCTGTGACCATCCACTTTATGGAAGATTTTGCGGTAGTACCTTGGTTTGTGGGTGTTACAAAATCCAACTCGTGCAAGAATTGAAGCCGAACGACCATCAAACGCGTCGCACGTTCGGTGAATAGGCCTAAAATGAGATGACCACCGATTTCGATGTTCACAAGAAAATTGTGTTCAGCGATGAATCTCGCTTTTGGTTGAATGGGTACGTTAATAAACAAAATTGTTGCATTTGGATTATGGGGAACGCTATAGAGCCATGATTAATGACTTTTCCGTGCCTGAATTTGAGGATGTTGATGTAGACGACCTTTGGTTCCAACAAGATGGTACTACATAACATACAGCCAAAGAAACAATAAATTTATTGAAGGAAACTTTTGGTGAGCGCATTATCTCACGTGGCGGGACTGTAGGGTGGCCTCCAAGATCGTGCGATTTAACACCGCTGAACTTTTTTTGTGGGGTCATGTGAAGATGATTGTGAGAATATTTGGTGCGTTATTGTTGACCTCACTTGATGCAAAAAGTGGTCGAAAATTGTGCCTCTCGGCTGGAATTTTATCGAGTCAGACGCGGCGGTTATTTGTCCGAAATCATTTTTAAAACATAATGACGAACTCCTAATTTATGATAAAGCAACATTTTTGGCAATAGGTTTAAATTATATGCGTTTTATTTCTTTTTCAAAACCACATGAAAATGTTTATAGTATCAAACCAGGTGACGAAATTTGGATCAAAATAAAGCAATAAACTACTCTTTGGATTTTGCAAAATGGGCCAAATCTCACAAAAATGATTGGATCACGGCGCAGTTCGAAAAAAGTGATCACTTTCTTTTGCCGTAAAGCTGGGACAGTTTCTCTTGAGGATCTAGGAACAGTCAGTGCTGAATGGTATATAACAATTTACTGATCGGAAGTCATCGACGAAATCAGAAAAAATAACAGGAAACGTCGCATCATTCTTCACCACGGCAATGCCAGCTCTCACACAGTACATAGTTCCACTGTACTGTTGATTATTTGAAGGAGAAAAAAGTCGCAATAATGACTCATTGTCCAATATTTTCTTAAATAATATTTATATAAACTTTTTCCTGCTCCCGTTAGTTAAGGATAAAATCCGTGGAGAGCGTTTTTGAAGATCTGTAGAGGCCGTCGATGTTTCCTAATGCATAAATGTTTCCACAAGTGGTCTATTCGAATGCAAAATTGTATAAATATTACAGGGAAATATTTTGAAAATAAAAATAATTTGCTTTTTATTAAAAAACTTATATTTTTGTTTGTTTTTTGCTTTAGGAAACTTTCAGGATAAGCGAAAGATTTATTTCGATTTCCCTAAGAAAAGTTTTCGTAAGCTTTTATTCAATGAAAGCTGGCCGTATTATGTGAAAAAAATAAATAATAATAGAATATAAAACCTTTTTTTACAAAACATAAAATATTTGGGAATATCATCAAATGCGCTGCTCCTGCGCTGCTGGATTTGTTTAACAGTTCCGGCAAAAGAAAGACATAAGTTGAGTCCACTTTCATGGATTTATAAAAATGGCAAGTTAAGAAAACTCTTTAAATATTCCTATAGATGAGCAGCTAATAATTTTTTTGTCTCGTAATCTTTCATGGGCAACTGTACGCTAGTAGAGAAATCAATTTGGCTAAGGATTCATGAAAATTCGAACGTAAGACTTTGGTTACTATGGTTGCATTTGAGAGGGTCAGAAAAGTAAGAATTCGTTGCCATCAGTTCTTATCATCAATTTTATTAAAAGCCTTATAGAGTACCAAAATAGTGAAAATGGGAGAAAACAGATATTGTTCAGTTACTAATCTTCGAATATCCCTGAATCCTTAATGAGGCTCTTAAGTGTTCTACAAGTGTCTCGGCTACCGATCCATCTTAAAATTCTCGATCAAAGCAGGGACCGAGAATAATAATTAGTTTTAATACAAAAAAATTAAAGCCTTCCAAATACTGGAGAATACTTTTGAGAATATACATACGGCGTTATGCCAGTTATGTTTTCAACTTTATTTGAATAATTTTTTTTATAAATGTATAGCTCATTCTATAGTAAATAAAAGCTTACAGCTCTTATCGAAATTCACGGAAATTCAATAAATTAAAAAAAAATCGTGATTAAATTTTCAAAGGAATTTTTAGTAACTTTAAAGGGCAACAGTTTTATAGCCCGTTAAATTTTTTTCATGTGTTATATCGAAAGAAATGCGCAACACCGTCGGCAAAAAAAAATATCAAAAAACTAACTCGAATTTTCAGTCACTTTAAACTTACATTTTACACTTTCACACTTAATCATAGTAAAATTGAATGCTTTATAAAACTGCGAATTCATAAGGCTTCGAAAAATTAAATAAAATAGGTATATAATTGAATTAAAAAAATTATAGTTAATAAATAGTTTTAGATTTTTATTAATCGCTCAGCAAATATAATCACACATCGATTTGTATTCTTTTAACAAAAATAAATTCCGTTTCATGAGTTCTCGAGTTCTATTTTTTGCCCCCCAAACAATGATATTTTTTCAATTATTTTATTATTATTATTTTTTTTTTTAAATAACTACTTTGCGAGTTTAATTTTTTTGCTCAAAAATAATAGGAATTTTTTAGTTTTACGTTTTTAACAATAAAGGTATGCGTTATTTTTCTGAGTTTTATTTTTTTCATCGAAAGTAAAACTCAGTTCTTGCGCTTTATTTTATCTTCCAGAAAAAAAAATTTTTGAGTTAATATCTTTTTGTAACCCATCAATCAAGGTGGTGTTATAAGTACCACTGCAAAATTCGCATGTATTTTGTTTTTACCTTTGCGTAAGAGTTGCCAAAATTTATATAAATTATGTTTTTCCTTTTACGGCTTTTGAAAGCTCATACACAGAAGCAAAAACAAAATACATGTAGGGAGAAAAAAATCAAATCGACAGCTGTAGTAACTGCACTTTATATGAATTTGCCTTGCCATCAACCTCAAAACAAAATTCCACCACACCGACGCATTACCGCACTCGTGTGCAACTGACCTAAGAGTGCGAGTATCGCTAACCTCATCGGGTAACATTGACGAATTCGTGTCGTACAACAATTAGTAATGTGATACGATTTTCAGTTACTCGCAATTGTTGACAATTTTGGGCCGGCCGTATAGAGGTAAATTGGCCTAAACGGAAGAATGTTATTAACTGGTTTACGCAACAAATCGAGATGGCGATAGCGATAAGACGCTCTCAAAAATACCACAAAAAAAAATAAAAAAACATGTCGAACCAAAAAAAAAAGGAACAGCGAGAAAGTCAACTGAAAATTTCTGACAATTAAAACGAAAGACGAAAAACGTACAAACACTTTGTATAATAAAAAAAAATTATGATTTTCGTTGGCATTGTACAATAATTGCTTGATTTTTTATTAAACACTAAGACTAAATGTAAACACAAAAAAAGTATGCTCCTTTGTCTGTTAACGAATGGAAGTCAGCGGCAGAGCGAAGAAAAGCACGCATTCGCCGTTACACGCTCTGGGAAAGTAAATAAAAATTTTCCGTATAAAAATTTTGTAAGAGCTGAGCAAGACGGCAATTATTCAAAGTCTCAAGCAGCCGCGTAGTAATTACAAATACAAATGTAATACAATTAGTGCCACAATCAGCCGCATGTGGGTGCACAGGGTGCTCGAAACGAACACATTGGCATGAGCTAATTACAGGTTAATTTCCTTCTATCAAAGTCAGTTTATCAGAATTAGTATTAATAGATGTAAATCAAATGGAAAAAATAAATACATGCAAAATTCAATTAGGGCGTAATGTATAGGTACAAAAAAAATATATTTAGTTTTGCTTAGCCCTCATATTAAAGAAGATGTGAAAATAGAGGGTGGCATGTTTTGATTTAGGTAAAGAGATACACAAAACACAGAGCACCAGCACTAAAAGGGACCTTGTTTCATTAGTATTTTCTGAAAGTGCACCTTCCAAGTGTAAAACGCCAAATTTGGTTTGTAGCAAGTAGCTCGAATTTATGGCCTACAAAAGTTTTCATACCACGGCCTAAGTTGTTTTAAAAAATGTGGAAAAGTGGTTAAAATATATGTCTGAGTAAAGAGAATTAAAACGTAAGCGAGGTTAAGACGTATTCAGTAAAATTTTATGGGAAATATTTTCGTTGAATATTTTTACCTATTAACTTTCACCTTAAAGTGGCGTTTTGACCTAGTTCGGGAACCCTCTCTAAAATTAAACTTGGGAAGTCGAAAAAGGATTTAAATTTTAAGTTGTAAAAATAGTTTATAATAGCTAAATACAGACAAATTTTAGTTTTAAAGTATAAAGTATAAATTGGGAAAATGCCAATTTTTTTTTTTTTTGCGACTTTCGAGGAATATAAAATAAATTTGTTTGCTTTTTTTTCACTCAGTTAATGCAAAATTTAACCAAAATCTTAAATATGTAATAGCGTTCTAATGTATTGTACAGAGTGATCTTATTTACTTAGTAAGAAGTTTTGAAATACATATTTATCAAAAAAAAGTCGAATGAAAAATTAGAAACTTTAAAAAACTAAAAACAAAAATCAATTTTCAATAGTTTTTGGTCAATTAGCGTACATCATCGTCAAGTAATTTAGCTAAAGAATGTGTTTGGTTCAACTAGCCGCATTTTTATATAAGTGTTACCTCAAATTTACATATAACGGAAATAAGCTTATATTTTACTTCCCATTTTCCTAATACTGGGCTATAGACCGTAATGGTGAAACGCTAGATTCTTAATACGTGATATACATATATTTCATGCTCAAAGATGCCAAAATATTCTCAAGAATCTTTGAGATTATCTATTTAAGCAGTAAAAACATCCCAAATTACATTCTACAAACCATCAAAATTATACAATGTCCCAAAACAAATTCTTTTGGACAAAATAAATAAGAAGTACACTAAAGGGCCGTTTACATAGAACTTTCCTCGCTTCGCTTGACAGTTCGAACATTAACAACAAGGCGTAGACGGTCAGCTACATACATAGAACGCTTTGACAGTTTTTGCGTTAGTACATAGTTTGGTATGAGTTGCGATTTGTGTTTGTTCAGAGTGTTTTGTTTAAAGATAGAATAAAAAAAAAATGATTTTTACTGATATGATGGCAGTAGTAGTAGTTATGCTACTAATGTTTGAAATTCGCGAGTGTCTGTGGTGTGTATACGCACGCCAAAATGAAAATAAAATGGAAATGACAACAGCTGATTGCAAAAGCGTACAAAAGTTGAGAGTTGCCCATGATTTTGCTTCGCTTTGCTTTGCTCTACTTTTCTCGCCTTGTATTTAGCAGGACTCATATATGACATCATGTATTGAACTTATCTGTCAAAGCGAAACTCTGAAGTAAAGCAAAGCAAAAGTCTTATGTGAACGGCCCTTAAATCCTCCGCTGGATCCTCTCCAGTATTATCTATTGAAGAAGAAGGTTTAATAGTTAAATGGATGCATCATTTGGCAGAGGGTAGGGCTTCCTGTCACGAAATATCTGCTCATAAGTTGCGTTGCAAATCTAGTAAAATAACTGAATCGGCCCAATCATATGTCGTACCAGGTAGGAAATGGTACGAAGGATTTTTGAAAATAAATCTAGCACGCGTTTCACAATACTTCACAGTATCTTGCGCAACAGTCAAATAATCTCGGTTTAAATACTTCAAAACCAACTTCTAGCAAAAACCCTAATTAAATAAAAATTTTACATGTTGATGAAATTTAAAAAAAAATTTAAAACAACTATTTTGACAAGCGAAACAGCTGACAAACGAACCTTTTAAAAACACTTTTTATTGGTCAGAATCCTCTCCAAACGAATGAAAGAAAAAATATACTAAAACGAAATTAACAGCAAACAGTAGCTGTAGCCTCGGAGTGTATTGCATACCAAGGTCGCTTGGAGGATGAAAAAAAAACAAAGACTGGAAGACTGGCCTTAAGAAAGCAAAATAAGGAAAGCTACACTTCGACAGAAAAAACAGCATCCTTCACAAACGAGATTTTTAGGCAAGGAGATTATATGATTATTCAATATGAAGGAGAAAAATTTCCGGAGTAAGTACTGAAGATTTGTAATGGCAATCCAGTTAAGTTCCGGATAAAAACAATGACTATGAATGGACCCAACTGGCGTTGGCCAGATAAAGAAGATATTCTGGATTTTGAAACTGATGCAATAATAATAAAAAAATAATCCACCGCAGCTTGTAAATAAAAGAGGATTGTTCTAAATAAATAAAAAATTAACAAAATTTTTAAGTAAAAACATTATCCTCATGTTTCGATTATTTAATTTCTTTTTTATACTAAAATTGTCAAATTAATATCCTTTATGGTTTTGAACGGAAATACAAACACTTTAGCACAGAATTCGAATCTGAGCAGATTTTTAGCACGAAATGGGGGCAATTTATATTTTTTGCAAAATTTATAAAATATTAAAAAGTCTATATAAATTCAATTACGAGTATTTGTAAAATGTATTTGATTAATAAAAGGTCTGTTAACGTATACAATATAATTTTGAAGATCGTCTTTATAATAATTGAATACAGTGCAAATTTTATTAAAGGTATGCCTTAATATGCCGTAAATAGGAGTATTTACCTTATACTTTTATTTCTCTTTTCTGTGAGCTTTCAAGTTCCTTGTAATTTTTGGAACGTTTTAATTCTCTAACGACATTCTAATTTGTTTCTTGATGTAAACGTCAAAACGACACTTTAATGCGTTTTTTGTATATAATTAAGATATATAAACTATTATTTTTACTCAGACATATATTTTTTATAAATTAGTCCTACTTTTTGCAAATAATATAGGCCGAGACATCAAAACTTTAGTAGCAAATTTAAGTCGCCATAAAATTATCGCATAGTGTAATACGTAAGTTAATCTCAAGAATGATATAGAGTGCAATATTGTGCCTTCCGCCAATCGCTAATCCTCTCTTAGCTGATTCTCTCTTAGCTGATTAGACAGCATCCAAGAATGATAGAATTCAAGATTGCGCTGATTGCGCTGAAATTCGAGAAAGTAACTTTGCAGTGACGCCACACCGGCTTTATCGTTGGAGAGCGCTGAGAGGAAAGATAACACACGATTGAGAGAATACATATGTATGTACATACACGATTTTTTGAAAACAAAATATGTGGGCGTCCACGTGAAAAGGGCCCGCTTTGTCGCATCTAATTTCCGAGATATATAGATTTTTCGATACATGGATCGAATATCGTAATTTTTTATTATGGTTTATTATGAAACTATATACATACATTTACGCGTCGAATGACACCAAATTTAACTTCCTAGGTATAATAGAAGTAATTAATTTTATTTTTTGGAAAAAAAGAAAAGGGCGCGCAAGGGACAACTTTCAACTTCAAATTGATTTTTCTCTATTAGTCATTTTTCGGATATTCACCTTCAAAGTTCTATATTTTCCTCAATTCTCGTTGAAATCCTATACAAATTTTTGCGGTACCACAATCTGCGCCACCTTCTGTATTCTTTTCAACATGGACTTTTTCTCTCTCATTCTCTAATTTTTATGGCATCGCGTTTAGTCGCTCTCAATGTGATTAAAGAAATCTTGTATTCTGTCGATCTTGGGTTCACCTCTTGCTGTACTCAGTCTTTAACTTTGGGTATTTGTATATTCAATGTCTTGGGATTAAAATCGAACCCTTATCGCGATATATATTTTTTTTTTAATTTCGTTTTGCTGCATAAATATTCCTAGAGCATCCAGATGCAGTTCTGCCCAAAAAGAAAATTTTGAAAGGAAATTCCAGTAAACTTTTTTCGTGGTTAGGGCTCGATTTGTGTACCATTCCACTAGTGACTGGATTTACAATATGCTGATTGAGAGTAATATTGTTTGATTCCTTGGGCAAGAAAGCTGTGAAAAGTTGTTCCTGTCATTTCAATATATAAGTGATTCGTCTTAGTAGATGATCTTCTAATCATACAACACTCTGTATACCTCCTCTCTTTCCTTTATTCATCTTTCAAACAACGTTGTCCCTAAACCACGAACTAAATAGCTTGAGTGTCGGGCTATTAACCCTTCGCAATATATTGACTGTCGATTTCGTTCGCAATGTAGAAATAAACAAAAAAAATTTTTGTCAAAATCCAGTTACTTCACACAAATTTAGCAGCTACTACGCAAATTTTAAAATAAAGTAAAAAACAAAAGGTGAAACTTACAACGTAAAATAGTTTTAAAAAAAAGTACCACCATTTCGTAAAAATTCAGCGCTGCGGTATATAAATAAAGCTTCTTTTAAATGAATAATAAAATTAAAAACGAAATTAGTTTGGAAATGTAAGACTAAAAAAAAATGTTGAGTACATGATATTTGTATCATGGTTGATTATCAAGTAATCTTAACAAATTCAAAAAATGGACTGTATCAAAAAGTCATGGTTTTGTTTTTTGCTATATAAAAATGTGTAAAATTGGATATACATATGTATTTTGGCTTTCGGCTTTACTTGCTGGGTGAAACCATAAAACGGTCTTACTTAACTGGTAAATAAAGAGTCCCCAGTTTCGTACTCCCTCCGAACGAAGCTGGAAAAGGTTCTATGGAACAAATAATATAATCAAAAATAGGATGATGGTAACAGAGAAAGTTTCGCGGAATGAAACGCACATTACTGAAAAAGTAGTTGTTCTGCCGAAAGTTTGGCTAAAAGGAATGTGTGACTATAGCTAAGAAAGAATAATGACAGGATTTTATTTTTGCTGTTGTTTTACGAAATCTCTTATATCCAAATTGCAATACCATGGGTTAAACTGGGGACGAGAGAAGGAAAAATAGCTGAGGATGGATAAAACGAAATTCCACCATCAACGCAAACCGAAATTCGCTCTGTGGTCCACCATCTCTACAGACTATTTAAAAGTGGTTCCGAAAATTCTAAACGGAGTATGGGGTATTTTACTGTAGCCGACGAGCCACTAGCAGCTCGACCATAATCTTTCACTGATGCCTTAACTGTGACTCTGGTGAAGTTCAAAGTTGACGAAGAGCCACGATTGATACAATAAATGACTGCTGATGAATTGGGCTTGAATGATCCCTAAAAAGAGGAACCTCTGACTGAATTTTTCTTAAATATACTACAAATAGGCAGGCTAATGACTGTAGTGACAAATTTTGTTACTGCTGATAAATTTTGATTCTATCAGTACGATACGGAAATCAAACAGCAGTACATAGTATGGAGACCAACAGGAGAAAAAAAACAGCCGTAAAAGCAAAACAACAAAAATCAGCATCGAAAGTAATTTTGTCAATTTACTTCCCCGATCAAAAACCATAGCAGCTATTCCCCTAGAAAAGGGTCAAACGGTAACTCCAAAATGATATACTGAAGACTGCTTACCAAAAGTTTTAAAAAATTGATTGGAAAACCGGAAGAAAAGGATTTGCGGCGCTACTTTTTACATCACAACAATGCGCCAGCTCAAAAAAGTTAAAACAACTAGTAAATTCATTGCCATCTGTGGTACCTTGTGATTTTTGGTTATTTCTAAAAATTTAATAATAAAAATTTGAGAAGTGGATATATAGACTTAAGGAATACATTTAAATCAATTGCGATTATGTAAAGAAATTAAAAAAGGCGAAAATTAAGATTAAATATGAAAAAATTTGGTTTTACAATTTTTTTTTATCACTTAACCGGACTTTCATAATATCAAAAATATATTGACAATTCTTAATAATTTTGTATTTCCCTTTTAATTTTTATTATTTTTTACAATATATAAAATATAATTGATTCTATTAAAAAAGCCATGTAGGTGAAAGTTTTAAACGCTCTAGAAAATTTGTACTAATTCACCAATTAAACAAAAACATGTACTCAAAAATGTTTCAGGAAAAAATTGATGAAACTTTAAGGTTTAGTGAATTTTTAAGTATGCAGTTTTGGAGCCCATAAAATTTTACTGTAATAAAATGCGCGCTTTAAGTGGCTAAACATTTTTTGCTAAAGTTTTTGCGCCTTTTCATCCATATAACGCATGAACAAAATTTACTTCAAGGACTACAAATATTTCACTATTTATGACTTGCCTCATAAATAAACACACCATTCGCACATTCATAGCACCTGTTCATTTCCTCTATCTCTCACAAATTTTTGTTCTAATAAAATTCACAAAAAAAAAAAAAAACGAAATTCATACTGTAGGTTATCTAAAATCTTCATTTTTAATTTCCAACTCACTGCTTTGCATTCTTGGGCTGAATAATTAAACCATAAATAAATAAAAACTTCATAACGAGAATGGGTAATAAAATTTCTATTAGTCAATAGTGTTATAAATTGTTATTCTAATTTGTTGCAATCAACAAATGAAACGTTTAATTTACTCATCAAAAAGGAAGACAGGAAAAACTATAAAACTAAAAAAAAAAAATAAATATGAGCATGTGTCTCTGTTTGTCTGTTTGTCTGTTGTCTGTTTGTATGTATGGGGAAGTGCATTAGTGAACCCAAGCGACGTAATTGTGGAGGATAAGGAGTGTAGGGAAACAGGCATTCTATATCCATGTATGTATGTGTGTATAAATAATGTATGTGTGTGTGTGTGTGTTTGCTTCTACTTTTCAAGTGGCCATTCAACAACTATGGGTTGTGGCTTTCGCTTTGCCTACAGATATGATACATGAACACGATAGGGATAACGCATGTCGAAAGGCAATTAACAACAACAAACAAAATGCCGACCTCTAATTAATAAATTAAGAACAAACTAGCGCCACACAGGATATAAAATGTGCATGTGTGTGTGTGTGTATACAACCAAAACTGTTGGGCAGGCAAATGGGGATAAGCCGACAGGTAAAATCTTGATGCGAATGTACGAAGTGTTGCTCATGCGGAGGAAGACCAGCAAAGTGTGTGAGAGGAGGAAGAGAGAACGCAAGGTGCCGCCGCCGCCGCCACCGCCACAATTGACCAGCCGTTGTGGTGTTTTGTCTTTTTGAATCGAGCGCGTAATTGCTACGCTGCCATCAATGGAGCGACACACAACAAGCGAACAACAAAAAGAAGTTTTCAATTTAATATAAAATTCGCGTGCGCCGGCTGATCTAAGAGCACACACACACACACACAGGCAATTTACAAAAAAAAAAAAACACAAAAACTCCTGTTCGAGGATAATCAAATGTTGTGCTACAAATTGGAGCAACAACGCTCTAAATCCAGCAGCTTCCGAAAGCAGAGCAGGCATTGCCAAATGTCATGTCAATGCCAAGCGCAGAGCAGAGATAGCGAAGAGCGAAGGAAGCGCCAGCTAAGATATTTATAACAAAAAAAAAAAACATAACACAATTTTCTACTGCTCTTCCTCCTTGCTTCCGCCGTCTATGTGTTTTTTTTTTTTTTTGATAGCTCTGTGTTCCATTGAGAGCTATATACGTTCCTTAAATTATTTTTTTTATCGCTCTGTGCCAGCCACCGTAGCCTCAATTTTATTGTTGTAATTGTTATTGCCGCTATTGCTGTCGAAATTTCCGACGGTCAGTTTTGATGTCAGCTGTGTGAGGTCCAGCGGTAAGTACTACTCGTACATTGCGCATTGCCGTCGGTCTCTTGCAAGGCCGACTAATTCGAGCTGTCATCATTTGGTATTTAAACAAACAAAACAAAAGGCTAACAAGTGTGTGTTTGTATGGGTGTATACCCGCCTTCCTAGGAGATAAATTAAGTATGAAGCCACCTAAATATCCTCTAATAAAATTTTGTATTACTCGCTACACGCAAGGTACTCACACATACACACGGAGATGGAAATGCATTAGTTGTAACTTTATGCACATCTGTTGTGCGTTTCATTAATTATTTAGTTATGCAATTAGTAGGCAGATTGATTTAATTTGATGAGAGTTTTTCTGAGCGTATGCCCTGCGCGTCGTAGTCGTCCTTACATATACGATGTGGCGATTGGGCGGCACGGAATTCCGTCCACTCCGACTACCTCAGTAGTGTTCTTTAAATTAATGAGAAGCTATGTTTTTGCTTTAGATTTAGATGCAAAAATGGCAGAATTGATCAGGTACACGGCAAGAAGCTGCCAATGGGAAGAACAGATGATGATGCGACGCCCTACGGACTGCATCAGGACTGTAACGAGCATAGAGCTTTGCGCTCAAATCACCTCCCGAGGAAATACTTGACGTTAGTACCGGGGTGATTGGTACTTAGATAGTAGGAGATTAAATTCGTTTTCAAACCCCACGCAACGGTTTTTTGCGATTTTTAGGTTGTTTAGCTTTCGATGCTTCCTCCTCGTTAAAAAAACTCATATACGTTGTGTGTCTACATTAGATATCTGTTCAATGAATTCAAAAGGCTATACATATATAAGTTTCGCCTCAAGTTGAAGTTCATGAATAAACCTTTATTTTTGTTAAATGAAACCATCACAATAGCCTTCGTCTACATGTTTATCCTAGCAATTAGCGACTTAGTTTTCAGGATATGGGCTTGAGCGCCGCCATGTAAAATATATCGTCACATAACGAGTACAGGCAAAGTATTAAAGCCTATGATTTGAGAGCATGCACCTGGAATATCCGAACCCTTAATTGGGAAGTTGCCGCTGCCCGGCTGATTGATGTCCTCGTGAAAGCAAAGACTAACACCACCGCCATCCAATAAATGCAGTGAATGGGGTAAGGTAAGAAAGCCATTGGACCTAACGAAGCCTAGTATAGCAGCCAATTAAAGGAACGCAAGTTCGGTGCTGGTTTTGTGATGGAAGAGAGACTTCATCGCCAAGTGGTGAATTTCATTTCGGTGGACGAGCGCCTCGCTACGATTCACATCAAAGCAAGTTTCTTCAACATCTCGCTGATTTGTGCCCATGCCTCGATAGAAAAGAAAGACGATGTGATCAAAGATCACTTCTATGAGCACCTAGAATGCACTTGCGAGCGTTCCCTTGCCACGATATCAAAATCATCCTTGACAACTTCAACGCCAGGGTGGGTAAAGAAGGGATATTTGATCATACTGTCGAAAAGTTCAGTACCCCCTCGAGACCTTGTAGGCTATAGCATATATAGTACAATAAAATACACCAAGCCACGTGGCTCTCCCCAGAACGTTAAACGCAAACCAAATCGATCATATTGCATTGAAAAGAATGCATGTTTCCAGTGTGTTAGACGTACGCACACTCTTAGGGCCGAACGTCGACTCAGAACATTATTTTGTCGCAACGAATGTACTAAATACTTATTCATAGGAAAAGGTGCAAACGCAACAGTCATCCACTAACTTCGCTACTCGACTCTCACACCTGCTCACACAGTCAAATTGCTGATGACAGCATTAACATCCTGTCACTCGACTTGGATGAAGTTCGAATAGCAATAGGCTGATGGGTTGCCTGAGGAATCGGACGAATGAAGGCCGCCGAGTGGAATTTTAGTGAACTCTGCCCAATTCACAAGAAGCGGGACCCTGCAACATGCGCCAACTGCCGCGAGATCAGCCTCCTTAACATTTCGGATAAGGTTCTATCGAGCGTATTGTGTGAAAGACTGAAGCCAATCGTCAAAGTACTGATTGGACCTTAACAGCGTGGCTTTAGACCTGCAAAATCTACCACCGGCCAGTTATTCACGATACGCCAAATATTGGGAAATACCCATGAGGGGTGGACCGACACACACCATCTCTTTGTTGACCTTACATCAGCTTTTGACAACACGAGAAAAAGCTGCCTATTTGCCGCGATGTGTGATTTTGGTATCCCTGCAAAACTAATACGGCTATGGGAAGGACCTCTCCGAGCCGTCAGATAAATAAGCGAGGCGAATGGGTCTTGAGGTGAATGAGGGCAAAAGGATGTACATTCGGTCATCTAATAAAAAGTCAGCGTATTCGTTTCTAGACCTCAACATCTAGGAATACGATATAAGTTCAAAATTATCGATATGGTACCCATTTTGCGTATCGCTCGAAAGAATCGAATTAAAAAGACTCGATATACAAAATATCGACACGAAATTAATTACTAATAATGAAATTACTAAATTCGCTAGGTACGATAATGGGATTCAAGTAGTGGATTCCTAAACATTTTTAAGAGTATCGAGTAACAAATATCGGTATCGGATGTCACAAGTATCGATATGAATTTGTGACCTGCCGACAACACTGTTGACAATTACAATTTCAAGAAAGTGGAGACACGAAAATAGCCTCGAAACCTTCCGGACAGTCTGTCTTGCCAACAAGTGCTACTTTGGGCTGAATAGGCAAATGATCAGTAAAGTCCTCTCTCGACGAACCAAAAGCACTCTATATAAGTCTACCACCATGCCTCTGTATTATATAGCGCTGAATTAAGGGCACTGTTAGCATCGGAGAGATGGCAATTGGAATGTTCGAGAAAAAGATTCTGCAAAAGATTTTTGGACCCTTACGTCTTTGCGACGGCGAATACCGCAGACGACGCAACGATGAGCTGTATGAGCTGCATAATTAGAATAAGAAGTATAATCAATTAAAATGTTCCAAAATATTGTATTACTACTTTTTTCCGAAACTAAAAAAGATGCAGTTAAAATTTGAATTATCGAAATCTTATTGCGCTCGTACGTCTGCTCATATACATCTACACACATCTACATAAATATATGCCGCAAAATTATCCAAAATGCCAAATCAATATTTGCGCTCTTTGTGTGCCATCAATAAATTCCAATTATATGAAAATTTAAATCGTGATAACCATTAAGGTGTTTTAAACCAACCAACAAGTTGACACGCTTTGTATATTTACCATTGTTCACTTTTGTTGTTGGTATTTTATTATTGCTCTGCTATGTAAATACTTGAAGTGTTGGTGTATTGGGTCTGGTTAGCGTTGATCGGCTATGGCAGCTGCTTAATGAACCAACGTGGCGCCTCCTCGCAATGGACTCAAATTCGTACACACATTCATATACAATATTGGACATGTTGCAGACGAGGCATCATCAACAGCAGCAATTGATTTACATGATTTACAAAAAAAAATAAAGGAATAAAATATTGTATATTTATGTAGGTATATTAACCCTTTCGGTTGAAGTAAGCAGAAACCATCACAAATAATTTCTCACGTTTCCAGCCATGATAAATGAACCCAGATTTTTAAATTTATTTCGCAAAAGTAGTATGATCTGTTTTGCAAAAGTTTATATTATCTGCTCCGCAGCATTGGGCAGAAGTTTTTATCTGCAACTATACTACGTTTTCTTGGCACACCGTTTTATATGATATATACAAATGGATAATATTAATTTCATTATGACCGAGATTGAAGTCAGCCAAGAGTTTTTGACATATATATATAGAAGAAGTAGTATTTTCAAACGTCTAGAAACAGCAAAACCTGATGTCCCTAGCTTTCGACCCCTAAATTGTACTGGCAAATTTTTTCGAGCATATCATAAAAACCCGTCTAGAGAAATTCGCAGACAGCAAACTGTCCAACAACCAGAGGATCAAGGAGGGGTGATGTGAATCATAAGCTCTCCACCTCAAGACAATCTCACACGCAGCCTGTGAGCTTGGTGATCCCTGTTATCGCTAACGAGCCTCTGTCGACGGGGTTGTGCACCCACCGGCGGTATAGCGTTGATTATAGTGATTCGGATATGGGCAGGGGATGAACATCCCTCGTTATCTATTATAGCTGTATCGGTGCTGCCGCCCAAGTTAAAAGTTATATTTGAACGCAATTCTGGCTGGGGATCAGTCTAGCACTGCGGAGGGCGTTGAGTCCCAGGGTGAGACTCTGGGGCTCCCGCCCTCCGTAGTGCGGTGAACAGGCAATCTCTTTTAAACCTAACTGCTGGAAGAGCTTGGCTATCCAAGCTCGAATGTGGAATGGCAAAACAACGTGGTTTTTTACCCATAGTAAGACAGAGGTGTTAGATAGGCCTCGAGCCTTACCAAGGTTGTTGGTACCGAGCGGCTCGGAATCGCGTCCATGCCGACTAATAAATCAATGAAGAACTTTTTTTTTTTGTTTGAGACGCAAAAGTGGCAGAATTGCCGAGGTACAAGGCAAGAAGTTGCCAATAAGAAGAACAGATAAATATAAAACTTCATACGGACTGCCTCAGGAAATTAACTTGCGAACGAACGTAGATGGTAGTGTTAAGCCACTTCCCGGCAAAGTACTTAACGGTAGTACCGGGGGGATAGATACTTACACGGTAAAAGGTTTAGCTCAGGTTCATGTCCACACTGACGATTTTTGGGGGGTTTGGCTTTGCTGTTCCTCGTTAAAAAGAAACCAGAGATACATAATATTTATTGTTACGTCTTTCAAAAGGTTTTATGTTTATTATTATTTTTGGCCTTATATGTTTGAAACGACTGTAATTTATTGAGCTTGAGGCCAGGTTTTTTTTTTAAATTGTTATACAGAACTCTTTCGGGACCTAAAGTAGTACCGAACTAGTCCAGATGTGATTCCGAACTGGGCCCGAAATTATTTCAGAGTAGTTCCTAATCAGTCCCGTACTAATCTCGAAATGGTCCAAAAGTTCTGTCCCTCAGAACTTAAAAAACTTCTTCTTTGAAAAGACTTTTATAATTTAAGTCTTTGAATAATACTTATAATTACGCGAAAATTTGTATCGTACTATAATAATTATTAAATAATTTTTGCTATTTTTAAGAACTGCATTTCCTGTAGACATTCTGCAACGACTTTCCAATAATACCTCAAACATTTTGATTGAACCTCTGGATAAAAGCTTGCGAAGTTCTGAAATTGTAGCTATCAATTGGTGTAAAAGGACAAGGGCTGATGTTCCAAACTGCAAATGATGGAAATATTAAATCAGTTTTAACTTTAATATTTTTTATGAGCTCCATGTCTTTTATTTACTGGTATTATTATTTCAATAATTTCCAAATAAATAAATGACCCTTAGCTCATGAAAGTAATTAGTGTTGATTAAATTAAATGGACCGAAAAATTAATATGTAACATAATAGATATAATTTTTTTTTTGAACAAATACTTCGTCGTACAAGAAAACCTCGCCTTTATTAGCTTAGCGACTGGCTGATTAAAAAAAAGTTTCCACCAACGTAAGGCAAATCACGAAAATGCAAACACTAATGCAGCAATTGCTGATCGACAACGAGTGACTGGCAACACCAGCATTGTCAATATTACACCGTATTAAGGGCAACACCAACAACAACAAAAACAACAAACATCTATAATAATAATATACAATAATAATAATACGAGTAATAATAATGATAATAAGATGACGAGCCACAATGGTGAAAACAATAAAAGTCCAGAGCTGTACACAACGCAACAATTGGCGCTAATCCAACCAAAACTGAACGAACGTCAAAAAAAAAAAAATGATTCCCGATTCTCAAGAAAGTGCAGGCGTTCAAACCAACCAACGACTCGTCCGTTCATTCATTCATTTATTCGCTCATTCAAACTACTAATAATTTAAGCAAAAGTTATTTAGTTTTGTTTGTTTGCCATATTTGCTGCCTGCCCAGCAACAACAAAAGCCACAACAACAACCTAAATGGCAACAACAAGACTTGTTGTACTCGTTGCAAGTGATTTGTGCGATTAACTAGTTTGAGTATCTACCTAGCTTTAGCATCAGTGCAACTTGTGTAAATCGAATTATTGGCAGTTTATGGTCGGATAATGTGTGGCAGCAGATAAGTGGATGTTATTGGTGGTGAGGCCGTGTCTGGCAGCAGGCAGCAGACAGCAGGTAAGAGGCCACAAACTACCACCAACAACACGCGGTCAACCAACAAGCCAATCGAACCAATATTCTGGTAATCATAATTCGATGTGGCTTTTTACCAAATCAACTGCATTGCCCATCCTCTCTCCCACTCTCCCCCCTTCCAACCCAATCAATTTGCACAATGGAGCGGAGGCCAGGCACGAACGTTCTGGCGCATCCGCAATGGCGGGTGGATGGTCGGTCGGTCAAATAGCATGCACACACACACACATACAAAACATGGATATCTAGATTTATTCTGGTGTTGATATTTCGTTAGGCTACGTCTGACTGTTGGCTGTTGGTAATCGAAGTGGTTCAAAGTTATCGCGTTAATAAAACCAAGAATCGAAATCATTTTTCAATTACAAGTAATATGAGAGTATATGTCAATGTATGTGTGATTCTGCGTGTGTATGTGTGTGTGTGTGTGTGTGTGTGTGCTTCCCTTCCATCGCCGTACGTAGCGAATGATTATTGCAATTGTTAAATTGGTTTGCTATGCGGATTTGCAACGAAAGAGTTCTCTTTTTTTTATCCGACTACAAAGTGCGAATATTCGCAATTTAGGCATTTCACCATTTGCTATGAGTTGGATATTAATAATTTCGATTTTTTGTTTTGATACATAAATATACTACATAAGTATTTAGGGTGTTGTACGTGTTAGATTAGACTGTCGGCATAGGGTAATAAGATTAAGTCCATTAATTTTGAGCGTTCGTATTTTTAAATTGGAATTAGTGCAATTTGTTTGGTCTCACCATGATACCTTAGGAAAATGTGCAGAACGAGGGAGAGAGAAAGGTGGATGAAAGCAGAAAAAATTAAACAAAATAAGATTAAATAATAAAAGATATTGAAAAATAAGATATGAACAAAAATATACTTAAATTAGATGAAATTAAAAATGACATTGGAAAAATACTATATAAAACCATATGGTGTAGAATAAAATAAATATTTACAAAATAATGAAAAAAAATATAAATATAAATTCAGAAATAAGTATATATGTACATATACAGGGTTTTTCTATAGGAACGCACAAAAGTTTTTTTTAAATAAAACAAAAACGGTTTGGGATGTGAATTAAATTCTTTATTCCTGTGAAAGTACATTCGATGCCATTATGTATGTAACTCGATTCGACGGTTTTCAAGCCTACTGCCGATACTGCTGCAAATTCACGTTCGATATTCGTACGAAGCTCACAATCGTCGCTGGCTTGTTGGCATAGGCCATAGACTTGACGTGGCCCCACAGGAAAAAGTCTAACGGCGTCAAATCTCACGACCGAGGCGGCCAATTGACTGAGCCATTTCGTGAGATAACACGTTCACCAAACTTGGTTTTCAATAAATCGATTGTGGCATTCGCTGTGCGGCTTGGAAGAAGTACGGCCCAATGACGCCGCCGGCCCATAAATCTCACCAACCTGTAATTTTTTCGGGATGCAATGTTGACTCATGGAGTACGTGTGGATTGCTGCCTGTCCAATAACGCATATTTCGCTTATTGACGAAGCCATTCAGCCAGAAATGATGACGACCATAAATTGGACGTAGCGCTCTTAAAGTTGAGGTCATTGACTCCGAATTTCGGTAGTAAATTTTAATAATTTCGACTCGTTGTTGGATCGTATGTCTTTCCATGATGAAATGGCAAACCTTACTGAAGAGAAATGTCAAATGAGCGGGAAAAAACATGGCGTCGTTTGCTGCCACTAACGGTCTACTTTTGTAGCGTCCCTATTGAAAAACCCGTTATATATCAAATCTAATATATAAACGCCATGTTCCTCGCCAAATATCACTCAAACTGTTAATTCCATTGCCTTCAGCCTGAAAGTATGCATTGAAAATGCTAACAGTTTTGATATCACTGTAATGTATTATTTGCGTGGATCACGTCGTGCGACGGACTATATTACGACTAGTCTTGTATATAAATGTGAATGTCTGTTTGATCTACCGAACCACAGTATGGAAATACGAACATTTTTTCATAGTTACTAATTTCTACCCAAGGAAGGTTGTAGAGGCATAGTTTGAAGGTTGTTGAAATTTTCATACTCCAGATATGGAGACTATGTATATGCAATTGAGAGTACTGAGATTATGTACCGATAACATACGAGTATATCTCATCTACATATATATAAGTATCTATAAATTATTTGGTGTTCGTTTGTCTCGCTCTAACACCTGGCTAGCTCCAAAGCAATAAAGCTAGAAAGCTATTTGAAAAATTTAAGTATGGTAAATTAATAAGAACAATTAGTTATTACAATCCGCGTCCACATCCTAGCCACCAAAATGTTCCACGATTTCAGTGGCCACACAATGGTCTGAGTTGGCCTCCCTGTTTGGGGGAACGTTCTGTTTAGACTTCTCAGAACCTTGCTTTGCAGGTGCATCTGAAAACCTCGAGGTAATTGTCGATAGGCTCTTGCTACCATGAGAGCGCAATGAGGTTCCGCTTTCATCTTCCCACCCTCCGAGAATGAGACCGTTTTCGGGCTGTTGGTTGGTTTCGACGTTCCTCTATCACACCAGTTTCTAACCTTACCCCTCGGCATCGACCAAACTTCGGGAAGCGGGTTCGCTCCTCCTCCGCTACGAGCAACCCCTCTCTAGAAGAGTCAATAATGGGTGTCGGGTCCGGGTCTCCTTTACCGCTCGAAGCTGAGATCTTTTTGGTCCCAATTTAAAGTTTAATTTAAGTCTTGTATTGGAATTCATCTTGTTTGTTGTACGACCACCTGCTCGACGAAGCGAGCTCTGTGTCAAAACAAATTATTGGGAAATTCCATCACGATAGCGCTCCTTGATGCGGAAAGGCCAGCGTTACTCTCTAAGGTGTTGCGGAGTCAGGATGGTGCCGTTATAACACAGCCAATGTTTTAATTCCTCTGGCTACAAACCGTCCAGTAGGCACAGTACCGCATAACACCCTGGAGTAGGTTGCTAGAATTTGGTTGTCGTTCAAAAACAGCCCGAACCAGTGGAAATAATTTTCGCGATCAAGTATTTTTATAAAGTCTGCTTAGCGATTCGACTAAGTATCACGGTAATATCAGAGAACTTATACTCATACTTCTAAGTTCTCTGGTAATATTTCGTAAGCGCGAAGCATTAAACATTTTTCTAACACCCTGTAAATAGAAACATTGTTTTTAAAAATCATTTAAATAATCGCTTTAGTTTCAATTGCTTACAATTGATGAAATTACTACATGAATTTGGAAAATTCTTATTTTAACTATTTTTAATTATAGCGTACATTTTGCGATACAAATTTTAATTACTTGAAATAACAGACAAAAGAAGTGCTCGATTAAACCGCAATCGTAAAATCGAATTTTACGCTTCAGCAGTTCGGTTATGGTTGCGACTGCTAATTTTTGGTTATACCAAAATGAAAATTTTAATTGCATTTACTCGCGTTTTTCATTAAAATAAAAAAAAATATATATGAAATTATTAAATAAATCATACAAATAGTTTACGGTTCAGTGATTACATTTTTTACACAATTATTTTTGGGTACATTTTATAAAGTGTTTTTTGTTCATTGAAGGCATGTCGTAATAGAAATTTGTGGATTTAATCTAATCAGAAAAAAATTTAACTTTTTTGTATGCTGCAAACAACTATACGCTCTCAAATTATGTTCCCCTCTAACCCAAGACTCAAAGGCCGTCCTAATTATTAGAGCTGCCACATTCTTAAATTAATGCTTCAATAAAAATACACTATTATAATAAAAATGTTTTAGTTTAATAAAAATACACAATGGATATTTGCAGCTGAAACTTCGTCCTTTTTTCCCCGAAATTATACCTTTCACGGTTGTCGTTGCTTATTCTGTATAATTGAATTTATTACATTAAATGAGAAGGGTAAAAATCGTCGACTCATGTACAAAATTTTTTTTTTCGAAAAAACGGAAAAATGCATTTTTTTTATTTTTTATTTTATCACATCAGAAAGAAGATATTATTAGCCAACACTTTTTTGTTTAAGATATACCATTTTTTTAAATAGTGTTAAAGTTTGTAATTCGATTTTTGTTTTAAAATGGGTATGCAGTTTTGCAGCTCATCAAATTTTAACACAATAATGTGAAAGTCTGAAGTAGCAGAATATTCCAATTGATTTTTAACAATTTTTTGAAAATTTGCTTTTTTCATTTAAGGCATACAGTTTATATGGCAGAAGATTTGCAAGACTATCAGCTAAAAAAAGATTTCAAATCAATGGGAATATGTGAAAAATTGAAAATTAAAAAGAAAGAATGGTATATCTTTAACAAAAAGTTTTTGCTAACAGCTGCTTTGATAAAAAACATTTTAAAGTAATTTTTTTCTGATGTAAAAAAATTTGAAAAAAAGAACTTTTTTCGGAAAATAAAATTTGAAAAAATTGCCTTTTTTTATTTTTCCAAAAAAAAAAACAATGTTGGACATGAGTTGGCAATTTTCCCCAATTGCATTTTAATGTTCGATTAATTACGAATATTTTACAAGTTGAATTATCAAAATCGGTCAGTTTTTAGAGATATAAAAAATTCAATGACGATAAAATACAATTTTCGCAGCGAAACTTAAGTAACCGAAAAATATCGCAAATAATTTTTTTTGCCCAAAGGTAAAATACATGTCGGATTATTTTGACCAAGAAACAACATATGCGGTTTTAATGGAAAGGCTCATAATTCAAAAACTAAGGGCGCCATTTTGAATTGCAAAAACTACAACTCATACAAAAATATTCAACAAAAGAAAATGCATTTTGGCAAATATGAAATTCAAATATACTGTAAGATTCGATTTTAAAAAATACAATAAATACTCAGGTTTTAGCAAAAGAGGTGAATTTACACTGAAGCTATTTCAACAGTATTTTCATCGGTTTGCAGCACTGCCGTAAATAACGGTAATCCAGCTTGGTCTGACAATAACGATTCGTATGTAGCCAGATGCAGTAGCAATGTGAAAAACTATTTTTCCGTACACGAATGTCTACATTCGGAAAATAAATAAAAAAAATTTCTGGTAATCTAAATGGTAAAATAGGAGCCGAAAAATTTATAAAATCTCTAGCTAATTTCAGGACGCATATTTTTTACACAGATCCTTCGCAATTGTAGTACTAATATTATGCAAATTGTCTATCAAAACTACCCATTTGGTTGTAGTTGCTAAAATATTTCATACGCCAACTATGATTTCGGTGTTTTGCCTACTCTTCTTTTTCTTCAAACATTTTAGCCAATTAGAATTCAATATCAGGTTACGTCATTGGTTGAAAACAAAATTTGGGCAGTACGATGTTGTGTTACTCCCACCGTTCTCTCGTCCAATTCACCGTGATTGTTATTAGAATCTGATTAGATCCAATTGGTTTCTGTGTGTGGTGAATTAGATGAGAGTTCCTGCCACAGGAAACGAAGCGCTATGCAACTTCTTTGTAATCTACTTTCTTTGTTGTAACCTTGTATTCTATGAATCTTGGATCTACCATATTCCAAAAGGTGCAATTGAATTGCTCTTTTAATTAGTCGGAACAAAATTTCCACTATTTCAAAAGACACAATGTTACTAGACCAGCTAAATTAATTTTTTTTTTATTTACCTTATGGGTTCAAATGTCAAGTTGAAACCTTATTTTACATTTTTCAGTGCTGTCATTGGTTACTGAATATAAATTTGTGAAATAGCAAAAAATAATTTAAGAAAATCAAAAGCGAAATGCATACTTATTGTAGATTTTTGTGTTGTACTACTGCTACCGTGGGTTTAGTTAAAAGAAATAATGATTTAAAAATATATTGCTGCGCTATTTTACCAAGAATGATATAACACCGGTATGCGCCTTCCCGTGGAAAAGTGTCAGAACTCGCCATTTGTAAACAAGTACATGGAATAAAGAAGAATGTATAACTTCCAATATTTCACTAAGCGACTTATTTTAGTTTATGTAAAAAAAGGATTTATAGGCACAGATTTAATAAATAATTCTGCGAAATACTAAAACAAAAGTGTATCTTTTCAACCATATGTAAAAAAAAGCTTCGTCTAGTGGCAATTGAGAATTGTCAAAGTCGACAGTACACGGTGCTATTTTATTAGTAGCACTATCCTTCCTGCTTCGACTTCTTTCAGCGTTTGCAAGAGATACAGATTTTTTGGGAGTATTCGGTATCCTCATGATCCGCACCAATACCACATTTTCCAATTTTGGCCAGTGTATCATGTACTGTCAACTTTGTTTGGGGGGGGGGGAAATGCCAAAATAATTCAAATAAAATGATAAAACGATTTATCGAAAAGGGCACAAATTTTACAAAATTAACACATGCAAATTCAGTGAGGTGCGCCAACTATCTAAACTGAACGCTTTCTAATGCCTGGTTTTCATT
This sequence comes from Anomoia purmunda, assembly GCA_951828415.1. Classification (NCBI taxonomy): domain Eukaryota; kingdom Metazoa; phylum Arthropoda; class Insecta; order Diptera; family Tephritidae; genus Anomoia; species Anomoia purmunda. The sequence goes on from OX639994.1 coordinate 127,613,030, forward strand.
AGGCAAAGTTTTTACGATGAAATATTGCAATTGGCGTCAAATCGGAATATATGAAAATTTTGCTTGTTTTTATTGAAATGGCACGACTTGTCATAAAAAATATCCTAAAAGAAACTGGGAAAAGGGACAAACAGCTGCTGCTTCATAAGAAATTGTGACTAAGACTTATTTTTCATTTAGTACCGATGTTTTGGAAATCGAGTATTTTTACTACCTTGACACTTTCGCTCCGTTATCGCGTCCCTAGATTTTATACCACAACCCTCGCTTTCCGAACTTCATCTCTTTAGTAGCCAAAGGTGGATGTTGAATAAAATGCTGTAATTAAAATGTATTTAATTTTCAATACGCACTTGCATTTATTTTAAACATTGTAATATAAGCTTTGTCCAGCTTCCAGTTTTACCTCAAACTTTTAATTTGTATTGAGCAGAGGCAACATGTTCAAATTTTTCTATAGTAGCCCTGTGTTTTGTAACCGAGTAGCCGGGAGCTCAGATCAAATTTCATTTTCCTTGCAAAACCAACCAATTTACGATTTGTTGCTTCTATTTAAGATCGAAAATATGTGTGCTGTATTTACATATGTATTAAAAAATTCTGTATTAATAAAAAACGGGTTTGGTGTTTGGAACTGAAACTTCCCATATACATTCCTTAGGCTCATTCATAGATACATGATATCGGACCGAAAGTACCGATATGGAATGCATTCAAAGAATCGCTCTAAAAGAATCGGATACTCATAAATATCGAATTAAAAAAACTCGATACCAAAAATATTGATATTAAATTAAAAATGAAGATCAGCAACAACTTCTTATAAGACATTAACAGTTTGTCCGTTAGAAAAGCTTTTACATAAGTACCAATTAGGTCAAATTAGAAGGATCAGAATTTTAAAAAGTTTTACCCTTTCCATTTATTTTTTATTTGATTATTTTTGGCGCTTTTGTACCTTAATATGGCACTTCAAACCTTGGCAAAGTTGGTAGTACACGACACACCTCTCCTACAATTGCAAAGCGATTAACTTATAGTGTGACCCTGAGGCTGGTGTTCTTTCTGGCTATTTGTATTCAGCCAGATTACCATATTCAAATATTCTGCTGTAAACATTTTTTTCGCAAATTCGATACGATACTGGGGGTTAAGTACTCAATTCGTAAAAATATCATTATAAAGGCATCGAGTATCGAAATATCGGTATTAATTGCCAGAAGTATCGATGTGTTATCGTATTGGGTCGAAATTAGTGTCTCTACTCATTCACAATATCTCAGTTTGTATACTCCTCAAGTTCAGAGCTAGCGTAGTTACATTGTATGAGTGTTTCAATGGCAGTTGGCATCTGAATCCCGGATTGGATTTATAGCTTCCTTATTGATTGCGAAATGCTAATTCCACTCACATATGTACATATATATTTTAGATCAACAGTGCAGATATATGCATGGGGATATATATTTCTTCTAAATGGATGTTGAGTTCAGGTAACAGCAGCTCTTCGAGACACCGCATCCCCGAATCTTTTGTGACCATTTTCACAGCTTTAAGAGCGAATATTTAACTGTTTCGACAATTTTGACGACCTCTAGATCTGGGATTTCTTACTGATACGTACAAATTGGCATTTGAGAAAATTCCAACAGAGATTTTTCACATGCGTTCTTTGACTCCAAGTCCAGGTTTTGAGAGCGTATTTAAGATTTCGAGTATTAACCGAATATATCCATAAAATATGCCACATATACTCGTATAACATTTCAAGTTACACGACTTTTCCAATTTTGTTACGTAGTACTCAAATTACGTTTAGTTATACAGAAAAAATAATTTCTTTGTATTTATAAAATAAACCACTCTATCGACCATTCTTTACATTTAAATAACTCGAAATTGCAACTGTCTAACGAACCTTTCTAATACTCATTTCAATTATATATTTATGCATAAAAGGGCCCGTCCATAGGAAGAACTATAAACCAGAAGAATAATTAAGTTTCTATTTGTAAGCTTAATTTGTCTTAAACTGTTGCCAAAGCACACTTCTCATTTTTAATAGATGGTTATTAGCAAACGTTTATGCTTCATCAAAATAGCGGAGCAGATAAAAAACAGATGGGATACAAATATACTTTACACGGATTCATATGGACAGTGAGCCAAGAAAGTGATGGTACTGTGCGATTTTTTTTTTATAATATTCACATTTTTTTCATGCTTAATCTTTTTCCTTAACTTAAATATTATATAAATAAAGTTCACCTTATAACAACAACTATATATAAATTTCAACAACTTTTTATAAAAATTTGGAATTTTGTAATCTGAATTTTTAGAAAATTTCCAGTTATGCAGCATTATGACTTTTAAACTGAACTTTATCTTACCAATATTATAGGAGCCATTAAAATGTATACTTGTTAAAAGAATTTGAATTTTGAAGCCAATTTATTGACGTTTTCAAAATTTTGTACGAAGCTACTAGGTATCTGGATTTATATAATTTTTGTTACATTATGAACAATTTAGTTTTTTTAGAAAACGATGATGAAAAAAGTGTCATGAAAACATTCCTTAACCTTCTTTATATGTATATGTATGTATATAAAAAAACTCGATAGATTTTGATGAATTTTGCATGTAGGGGGTTGCCACCTGATGAAGAAGTCAAATGTAATTAAATTATACTCAAGTTATATGAAATATTAAAATATGTACGTCAAACCGATCGTTTTGCTAGGAAAATTAGTTACCTAGATTTAGAAGAGCGTTGCCACCTGTTTGAAAAGTCGAATTAAATTAAGCTATGAACACAAGTCGTGTGAGATATTAAAATAAGAGTGCCAAAGGGTTCGTCTCGGCAAGAAGACCCATCTTATGAGGTTAATTTTATGAGGGTTGCCACTTGTTTGAAAAGTTCAAATAATTTAAATTATGCACAAGCTATAAAAAATATTAAAATATGTGTGGCAAACGGGTCATCTCGGCGAGGAGAAGAGTCATATATATAAATATTATATACATGTATGTTTTTAAGTGGGTTGCCACCTATTTAAAAAGTCGAATTAAATTTAATTATGCGCAAGACATATGAGATAGCAATATATGGATGTCAAACCGGTCGCTTCACTAGGAAAAATAGGTATATTTAAATGAGTGTTGCCACCTGTTGGGAAAGTAAAATTTAATTAAATTACACACAAGTTATATGAAGTAGTAAAATATTGGCGGCAAACGGTCCGTCTCGGCTAGGAGCCCATATATAAGGTCCATCTTATGAGGTTAATTTTATGAGGGTTGCCACCTGTTTGAAAAGTCGAATTAAATTAGGCTATACACGAGTTGTATGAGATATTAAAATAGGGTTACCAAACGGTCCGTCTCCACGAGGATAAGGATTATAGCTAGACATATTTTGATAAGAGTTGCCACCTATTTCAAAGGACAAATTTTAATAAATTATAATTATACAAAATATCAAAAATTCGCTGTGCGTCTGTTGGTATGCAATTTATAGACTCGAAAGCTACTGAATCGATTGAGCTTTAATTTATAGAATGTGCAAAGGTGTCTATTGTGCAAAAAAAAATTTCGATAGGAGTCGCTGGTGTCGAGATATTTCTAAAAACCGCATTTATAGTTCAATTTGATTCAAATTCATAACATATATTAGTAACATAAACACAAATAATTTAGTCGAAAGTTGGACCAACAGGTGGCGCTGTAGGCGGGTTATTTCTAAAATCTTTATTTTAAACAAATATAAACATTTTATTTAAATAATTAACCGATAGGTGGTGATGGAGGCGCTGGGGCAGCTGGCAGTATAAAAAAAAACACAGTACCATCATTTTCTTAACACACTGTATGTATGTAATTTAAACAAACATTTGGCAGTCTGTAGCAATCTCTTTGTAGCAGTTCATGTTGCAGTCATTTATAAAATATCACTTTGCCAATTATAATAAATTTCAATCTATTGGCGCTGCATAACAGCACAACTCAACACAACACACGCTCGCACACACATACATACATATTTATAAACAAATAATTACCAATTTGGCCTCAATTTATGGCTATGCTTTGTATTTATGTACATTTTGTATTTTGCTTTGTACAGAAGCTAGTACCTGTTTTTTGTTTCTTTTTTGTTTAGCCACAAATACTTAGCGCTAGTACGAGTAGTAGCCATCATTGGCGCAAGCGCTGTAACTATTTCGCGTAGTAGAGTTCGGTTCCTGGGAATGAGGAGAATGGAGTTTTAGACTTTTGCTGAAAATTAATTACGTTTTGTAATTAGTTAAAAAATAGCAGCTTTTTATTCTTTTCAATTCCATGCCGTGGCAGTTGAGTCAAGCAACAATGGCGGCATAAAACGATATTCGACTGAGTCGTGTTAAGTCGAAGCCGCATACGAAGAAAGATTAATTACAATGTAATGAATGTAAATTTAATACACACTGGAAAGCAGGCTGCGCATAGGCAAAAAAAAAGCGTGAAAGGGAAGGAACGAGAGCGGTTTAAAAAAAAAAAGAGCGTGGTCCACTGCGAGGGGTCCAGGAAGGGTGGTGCCAGTGACGCTAACCACTTTAGCTATGTATGTATGTAGCTAGGTACCTGCACTGCAACAACTCAACAACCACACAACTCACACGCAGTTGACTGCAATGCGGAACAGTTGAAGTAAGTGGTGGGAGGGAGACAACTACCACGAAGCGACGAAAGGAGATGCCCAGCGACAGTGTGTGATATGCGTGACATGCAACGTTGATGGACTTATGGCCCTAAGTACTCGATTCCACGCTTTGGTGCAGCTTTGAACAGAAGTTTGTACTTTTGCTCGTATCCTTCACGCTGCGAGGGTAATAAATTTCATTAACCGGCAAAAAAAACTGGCTTCTGCACAACGCATGGTAGTAAAATATTTACATAAATACATAGGCATTTACTTACATACATAAATACACACACAAATTAGTTGAAGACCAGCACACATTTGATTTCTTTCGGTTAAGAATTTAAAACTAAAAATATTTGATTTCAAATCTATTCAAAGCAAAAGCTCATATCCGGATCAAAGACAATTTTCTTAATTTTTTTCTTTAAATTGCAATATTTTCTGCGGATTGAGGAAATGCTGCTTCAAAATGTTAATCAGATAGAAGGATCGTGCGGAGGAATATCATCAATAGACTGAGTTTTAAGATTTAGTTCAGCGTGCCCTTGCGGGTAGCTAAACTGTATTATAAATTTGGTTAGAATAACAAAGGAGTGAGCACTACTTTACATCTGAATATAACAACAAAAATAGTTGTGAAAAATTAAGGTTTCGCTTTTCTTTTTGATCTCTTGTTTTTCCGACAGGGTGAAAAGTTGAGGTATATTGGCTTGTCAAGTTTGGTTTGGAGGCAAACCGCTTTCGACGTTCTGCCATCTTTAGTGTCATTTTTCGTTCTGACCAGAATCAAATTTGGCAAGGGATCACAAAAGATCGTTCCAATAATCATCATGGTTTAATTTATGTATTTCTTTAAAGAGTTTCATGTATTTCATGTGGCATTGAGGGTAACGAGGAGGCCGATCGATTAGCTAGAGGTGCGGCGGAAAAAACACCCATAGGACCCGAGCCCTTCCTGCTGATAGGTCAACATACCATAAGGGAAGTGCTCAGGATAGAGGAAAATACTTTAAAGGAAAGACATTGGGACCAGATAACAGGATTACGCCAAGTGAAATGTCTATTGGGAGGGTATAATAGTAAATTATCTAAATAATTTATCAACCTCTCAAAAAACCACTTGAGGATACTTACAGGTTTTCTTACATTTCATTGCCGACTGCGAAGCCATCTGCACAGGCTCGGAATATGATCGAACGAGTTGTGTTGCTTCTGTGACACGGCCCCGGATACCCCGATGCACTTGCTCCTTGAACGTGTCGCCGTCTCGAGAAGACGGTAGAGGTATCTGGGCTCACACATCCCCGATCAGGAACTTGTACGCTCGCTACCACCAACCATCATCTTAGACTTCCTAAGAGCGTTGTGGTTAGATGAGGTACTATAAAGAACGGAGGGCTCAATGGATCGCAAGGTCAAAGTGCAAACCTCAACACCAATACCTATCTATCATCTATGTATTTCATGTAATGTCCTGGCTTAGAGTTCAGTACCTTGTTCGTAGTTCGGCTGCGGTGCTAGAATCTTTCATTTAGTTTTCTTTGACAAGATTTGCACAAGAACCTCAGCTGAACTAGACTAAAGGACTACGTTAATTTTTACAAATAAACATAAACGATCGCCAGCATAGAGCAGAAAATCGTCTATAAATAACATAAAGAATAACGGACATCCCCTAAGGATCCGCAGAAGACGCAATAAAATGCTCAGAAGATGGAATCAAATCAAAGCAAGCTACCTTGGGAACTAAAACCAAATGAGATAATTTATCAAAAGCCTTGGAGAAATCTTTATAAACACAAACATCTTCAAAATCATCCAAGAAGGAATTAATACAGTACTCACCAAAGGAAATTAAGCGAAATTAGGCTTTTGGATATAAAATTAATTTTTTCTATAACAATAGTCTAAACAAAGTTTTGCCACTGAAAATAACTTTGATAATGGCCGATAGCGTTATTACCGCTTTTAAGGTGTAATGAAAATCAAATTCCAGCCGTCGATAAAAGCTCCGGGAGCTAGGGTCAGCATTCCTGACAAACCATCCGATTTGTCAGATAGTTTCAGTTTGGAAAAACTATTAGCAACATCATCCATAGATAAATTTAAGGATGCAAAACTAAAAAAAAAATATCTCTGGGGTTCTTTACTTTTTCTTATGTCGAGATTGTACCAAGGTTGCTAAAAGATCATTTTATTATCTCACTAAACCAAAACCATATTCTACCACACCATTGCAGCCGAATGAGAAGCCATATACAGGTTACTCTCGAATCTAGCATGGTTCTGTGTTGTTGTTGTAACACCATAAAACATTCCCCTTACAATTTTGGGGAATGCTGCTAAAGTGACAGTCCTTGGTCGGTTCCGGCATCGTAGAACCGACAGTCGTGGGAACGCTAGGATGTCACTAAATTAGTCTGCTTTAGAATGTACCGCGAGCATAGCATGAGACTGGCTTCTGGAATATATTTGGTGAAGGTCGAAGAAATAAAATCTTAATAGTTTCTTCATTAGGTCGGCAACATAACAAGACTAAGATAGGAGGATGAGTTTTCCAAACGACGATTTCTGTCACAAATACCTTTCCGAATACTTCGTAGACTTTGCGAGAATTGACTAGGCATGAGCAAAAAATATCAATAAATCGAAATACTGGTATTTTTTTACGAACGATATTTTTAATCTCAAAAATCCATATTCGATATTTACTTATACTTCCGAATATCAAATTCAATATTTTTTTTTAAGTTAAATATTTTAAGTTAAAAATAGAATCGACAACTTTCGGTTCTTTCCGAAGCAGACTCAAAGGTAGTGTTGGACACAGAGAACACCCTTCGGTTAACACAGGTCAAGTTTATTAGTTGACTGCACAAATTTCAATATACTGCTGCAATTTTTCTAAGATTTTGCCAAGTCATCTCAAATGCGATTGATATAAAAGAGTATAGGTTCAGCGCCAATAAGGGCGCTGATCTTCAGTAGATAATTATTTTTACATCAAGCCATTCGCTGGTTGTTAACTGGGTATAGCTATTTGATTCGCTATAAATGTTGGTGACGTCTTTGGCGGTCTTTCGACCACACGGCCGCAATCACAGGAGAAACGCATCCATAGCCGCAATCAGCGACAACCGAATACCAAAGACTAGTGAGTTGTTGCCCGCTTTCACCTCATTACAGACGTTCGGCAGAGGAGTCGACGTGAATCTGTTATAGCAATCGGTATGATCTCATCGTCGCGATCAGCAAATCAACTTGATGAGCAAAGATGAATTACTACAATGAATTTAATAAACTGGGCAATTTGTTGATGTACCAAGCAACCCAGCTGATGGGCATCGGCAGCTGTACCCCCAAAAGGTGTGGATGGATAGATGGCTGACTAGCTGAGCGAAAGAGTTAAAGTACGCTAGGCTACTGTGATGATGATACAAACAAAGTCACATTTAAGGTTTCCCCAACTCTAGCTAGCTGCTTGAGTGGCTTGCCTTATCTACCGAACTGTATTCGAAACTACTTTGCACTTCTCAACCATTGGAAGCTAAATTTAATTTGTGAACAGGTTTATCAAAAATTCATAAACGGACAGACAGGCGCGCACACCTCCGACAGCACAACTACGTATGTATGTATGTACGACCACTTTACATTTATGTTGCACGCTTCACGTTTGCTACACAGATCTTGCACTCGTTTAGTGGCGATGAAAAATTGCCTCATCACATGGAGTTTAAATTAAAAGTAGCCTACAAAAAAAAAAAAAAAAAACGAAAAACAAAAAGAGGAAACACTCTGATCTACTACTTTTCAGTCACTACGCGTGATGAATGTATTCGGAGTGGTGGTGGTGGCGGGCCTGACGTGCACTTTTGCGCATGCGCTCACAAGCCTCACAAGCCTCACATGTGTTCGTGTGTGTGTGCGTGTGTCTGCTCACTGCACTTAAGCTTCGTTAGTAATTTGTTGTGGTTTGTTTTTTTTTGTTCAGTGATTTAATTAATTTGTAAATGAAAATGCGCGAATCATGTTTAGAGATTGACTGAAAAGGAACACCCACAACGAATTAACACAAACAGGAAAAATTGCTAATTAATCAAATGCGTGAATGATAAGAGAGCTTATCTATTAAATAAGGCAGATGATGGTCATAGTGAGTGTGGAGAAATCCATCAAGAATGCCATGCACTTCTTGTTATATATAAATTCATATACAAATACACTTGCGGTCAATAAAAACGCACCACCAAATATAATTGCAATAAGACCATATGAGTATTTTTTTTACAAATCTAGAATATTAGGGTAGTTTTTATTTGTTTGGCAACATAATGTAAATTAGTTATCCACAAAAATTTTTCTCGAAAAAGATTTTTATAAGGAATAGCTAATTATTTAAAAAAAAAATTAACTTCGATGATATTTATGATTAATTAAAAGAAAACAATGTGAAGTTAACTTAAAGCAACTAAATCATTTCCACCACCAACTAACGATAGAAATATAGACTTCACAATAGGCTTTCCTAATAACGAGTTGTTCCTCCTTTAGCCTCAATAACTGGCTTAATTCATGAAGGCATGGAATTCACTAGGACCTCAATTGATTGCCTTATAACGGGGCCATACCAATCCAGGTCTAAAATATTTATCATTTGACTTTTATTTTATGTGCCATAAATGCTCAATAGGGTTTAAATCTGGCGAGTTTCCAGGTCAATCCAAGCGTAGAACCTTAGATCGTTAAATACATTGGCCAACTAAAAATTAAAATTCGAGCTGAATAGAATCATATACAAAAATATTGTATAGATGTTTTAAACAAGATTTGTCTCTAATCAAAACTTAACCATTTTGCAATCCGTATAAGAATAATGCTCTTCAATTGCGGGTACTAAAAAATTGTGAACCACTGTCGCATATTTTTGTGCATTCATTATTTCATCAACAAGGTGTAGAGGCCCCAAAATATGCTATGAAAAGCAGCTTCAAATCATTTGAATTTGCAGAAACTTAACTTTCTTTACTACACAATTATCCTGGAACCTCTCACCACCTGAACGGCGCACGTAAAGCAAATTTTGTGAGCTTAGCAAATTAAATTAGCTTTCGTCAGACCACATAATCTGTTGCCAATCATTTTGATCCCAATTTTGGTACTTTTTAGCTCTAGAAATTTGTGCAGCCTTCATTTTTTGTGTTAATAGTGGCTTTTTGGCAGGGCGTCTTCCATATCAACCCACATCTCTAAGCCGTCGGCGTATGGTTTCGACACTTAAATCCACTTGGTGAAAATTTTGCATCTCCGCCCTTATAGAAAGTGCACTTTTAAAGCAGTCGCTTAAACTTATCCGCCGCAGTATGTTGTCTGTTGTCTCAGTTGACTTTCGAGGACGACATGATCTCTTTTTACGCTCCAACACATCACTATTCTCTTTTTTTTTTGTAAAAGATGAACAGTAGTTGAATGGCTACAATGAATTCTAGTTGATATTTGCCAAGATGATAACTTTTCTTCATCTAATGCCAATATGCGAATTTTTTGATCACGCGTTAATTTCTTCCAATTATTTGGCATTTTGCAGAACTTTTCAAATACACAACCATAACACGACTATAACTGAACAGTGTGCAACCCAATTTCATAAAAGATAATTTATTTCTCAGTGCTTACTAGATCTAGTAGAAATTTTTTTAAATTTACAGTTCAATAGCTGAAGATGTTCTACCAAAGTGGTGGTGCGTTTTTATTGACCGCAAGTGTATCTAGTTAAAAGCAAGTTGAGGAAGAATTGATTTTAATTATAATCTTACAAATTTAATAAAAGATTACAAAAGCAACGATATAACGAATACAGCAACAGTGCTTTTGACCGCTCACTTATTTAGCTTGAACTTGGAAACACTTGAACAGTAAACAAATTTGTATCTCCAAAGATCAAACCATTATTTGCAATTACTTAGCAAAATTGTAATTGCAATGGGAAGTGAAGAACGACGTGACACTTTCATTTAAAATTAAAACTACACATGACCTTAGCTTACTGATCTAAGATATTTAATATATGCAAACATTAGACATCGATCCCGATATATGGCGTTAGAAAAGTTGAAAATTTGCACCGCGGTTTTAAACACTTACCTTGTGAGGATTTTAAAAATGGAACAAATTTGTTTGCCACTCTGTAAAACTGCTAAATTTTTTTCCCATGTAATTTCTCTTTTTCATCTTCCTACTTGCCGCTTTCGTCAAAAAGCTGTGCTAAATAATTCAGCCTCTCTGAAATTTAAGAAAGCCATTGCTCCTTTCTATTGATTGTCGCGGTAAATTAGTTTCAATAAAAAATATTTTAATTCAATTGTATTTTATTTTCTATCCCGCTCAACGGAAAACCGGCACAGCGCTCTAAAATCAGCTCATCAAAAAACAATGAAAATTAAAATTATATGTATAATTTTTAATGGAGCTTAATTTTGTCATAATGTGTCTTGAATACACGGTGTTATTTTTAGATTATATGTCATGCATAAAACCCCAAAATTAATTATACAAATTATATAAGTAGAACAATTACCAATTAAGCTGTTTTTAAGGGGTGCCAAAAAAAAGTCCCCACATTTGAGATGCTCATAAGGTAAGTGTTCAAACTTAATTGAGTTGAAAATGAGAACCTTTTTTGTATGTTATATCTATTAATAAAATATAAAAAATAATAACAGTAGTTAGGTAAGCTGCGCAATACCTGGGTTTCCCCCTTAAAAGTCGGAAAACTAAATGGCATCCCAATGTCCTAAAGGTCCATTGCGACCAATATAAGAATCGAACGCAATTTTTGAAAAATTACGTTTTGCCTAAGCCCATAAGTTAGAATAGGTTGTGTGGCAGTCCCTAGTGGGACACACTGAGGCTCATGGCTTATTGTGCTACCACATTGGGGCTGTTAAGTAACCCCTGCTCCCCTAAAACCAGTTCGTACTCTTAAGGAACCTATTATGGCCCCTAAGTTCATCTATCCTTTTTTATATCAGTCGCTCAAGTTTTTAGCTGAATTAGTATTTGAAGAAAGAATTTCGTGGAAAACAGGACGAATGACGATAATTATAAAAAATGATCACTTGACTGGTACGCATCGTATTTTTACAATCCATGTGATGCTCCGGTTTTGCAATTGTTTCCCCTTAAATTCTTGGGGAATGCTGCTGAAGTTGTAGTCCTAGTTAAAAATAAAAAAAAAACTCCATGCCGTTTCCGTAGCGTGAACGCATAAATCCTTGTGGTTAACTACAGCCTGTTAGATCGCCTTAAGCAACGTGGTTTCCAGCAAACACGTCTAAGGGATGGCCCAAGAAGCACGCTGTTTCGTCGGGGTCAGACCGAACAAAGGGCTGTCTGTGTTGATTTTGTATAGCTTTGCGTTGAATCTACTACAATATCCAAATGCTAGTTGGCCCACGAAAATACCACACTTACCAGAAGCTAGAATGCCTCGATTGCAAACGCGGTTTGTGTGATTCGCAGGGACAAGAGTTAGAAAAGGTATGGATTGCCTCTTCATGAATGCTGTCTGTAAGTTTAGAGAGATATCTTCTGAAGTGTTGGGGTGGCGGGAAGCAGGTATCCATTTACATATGTGCCCTAGGAAGTAAGACCCAACAAGGAATGCCTTACACTTTTATAGTAGCTCATGCAGATAAAACTTTGTGAGTGAACCTTTATAGTTTTCAAATATGGTTAGTTATGAGCTCCAAAATATTTTGAATGTTTGCGCGCTCTTACCAAAAAAGTAGTTAATCTGTTAAAAATTGTAGTTTTTTTAGACATGTGGTTTTCAATAAGAAATACAACGCATATAATTTAATGTTATGGCCAAGAATTTAGCTTTTTTATAAATATATAAATTTGCGATTATATTTTAAAATTGACTTCAGGCAAGGGACTGCCGCTGCTGGCTCAAATGAATTCCAGCCAAGAGGCCCAATTTTCGACCACTAAAATAACGCGCCGAATATTCTTCTCCAAGGCATCAATCGTCTCGGGCGACTTCACATAACCCCACAAAAAATAGCCCAGCGGTGTTAAATCGCACGATCTTGGGGGCCATGCCACAGTCCCACGAAGCGAGATAATGCGATAGGCTTGTAGCTCCCAGAATAGCTCTCTGGTGTGAAAATTGGTAATTTGTGGTACGCAATGTTTCGCCGGTTAACCTTTCTTGATTCCGATGTTCGCTACGGTTCTAATAACAGGTGGTATCACAATGGTCGTTTTTCCTATGTCTAAGTGAGTTCCTCCTGCGGGGACTGCCACATTAACCTAACCTGTTGTCGGAAATTTCGATGCTTGTATTAAAAACTATTCCAATATTGAGGCAGAAGATAACTTGATTGTGGAATTTCAACGGATTTTCCATTCTTATATTTAATGAGAATTCCACCATTGGTATTTTGAAAACGGAAATCTAGAACATTTAATATACATATGTACAAAGGTCGGAGAGGAAAACATGTTAGGGAAAGAATTTAAAAAAATCGTTGGAAAAGAAGCTGAATAATACACATCGTGATTTTTTTTAAGTTTGGAACTATTGTTTTTGTTTTTTGTAATACTTAAAGGTAACAAAATTGCTTTTCATTCAGAATTTGCAGGTCGAGCGGACAAACAAGCTGACAGTCTTATGGCAATTGTTATTACACTGCACCTTCCCTTTTCTAAGTTTCGATCCAAAACTGTGTTATCAAAAAATGACACATCTGATCAAGTTTTAAGTTTGCAGTAGAATAAATGTACATTTTCAATAATAAATATACACAAAAGGTATGTAATTACGAAATACACGCCGATTGAGCTATCGAAAATAGATAAATGATTTACACATACTAACATACAATAGGTGTATGTATGTATGTAGTATGTACATGCTTTATGTAAATAAACAGCACGCGTTGAGGCTTCATACCTACATACATACATACTCTACACTTTTCGAAATAAGAATATTTAATGAATAAGAAATGAAAACTATGGTATTTGTTAACTACGATGAATACGACGATATGTACTAAGCATAGTAGATGAATGAGATTGTTCGCTCTTTTTGATGTTCGCTATGCAGCACAACAGTAGTACAAGATATCTTAATTAAAACTTAAACAGGTTAAAGAGAAGCGATAAGACATATTTTTTGTTTTGCTTCTTTTATTTAGTTTTTCATTTTGTGTTCAAAGTTGACGAGGGTAGGTCAATAGGTCCCTGAAAGTAAGAACAGCAATAGCGCGATTCACTAATTTTAAACGATCCGACAATCGCAATTTTAGTCGACAATATTTGTCGTTCGCATTAACGACTGTTCGATCCACTAGCTTATTCTTAACGATACTTAATAGCTGTCGCGCTGTATTTATTCAAAGTAGTAAAAAGTGGCATCTTGGTCAAACTAAATGCCAAAATGGATGAAAAACACAAAAAGGATTAAAAATAAACAAATGAATAGGTGTGCCGAATATGAATTTGAGCGCGTTTTTATTATATTTAATTAAATTTAAACAAAATACTAGTTTATTTAAAATTAAAAAATATTTATAATTGCTTTTATATATCGTAATGTTCCATTGTAGCAAAATTTTGGATGCTCCTCTGAGTGATTTGGTAGATTAGTCATCAACTCGACTCCAACTAATAACTATTTGGAATCACTTGCAAATATGCCATGGGTTTCGTTTGCAAAATTCACTCCATCGTAAATCGCGTTGTGCTCTCCTTTTTTTAATTGGGATCATTTATCTAAATAATAAAACTAATAAAAGTTTGCTTTCACCAATTGCCTATTAATTGAATGGTAGATAAATATGGAGGTTGACATAAGCCTCATCGTGATTCTTTGGCGCCAAAATTGATTCATGAGAACAATCGACGGCCCCAATAGTGCCTTCCACAAAAGGTGACAATGCTGAAGCAAACATTTCTTTAGCCGACTGATGCTCCATTTGAGTCGTAGGAAACCTGTCATGCTGAGAAATTAGGTATTCAGCCAAGTCTGGAGTTAACCGATACGGCTTCAGAAATTGTGTTGGATTCAAATGAGAGGGATTGTCTACATCCCGGAATAAACGTCGATCCACTGTTGAAGCGCATACTTCTTCGTCACCTCGTTATAAATCATATGCCAAATATTCAAAGGACCTTATTTAATGTTCCTTGTTTAATTACAAGAAACCCAATCAACGAATTTTAAATTTTTCTTTTATTTAAATTGACATCAGGAATCTTTCCTTTCTCGATTTCCTTCCTCTATTGAGTTAACAACAACAAATTTGTTGTCGTTTAGTTTTCGATAATCGAGTAGCTAACAGCAACAGCTGATTCGGTGATAGCGAAAATCGTTAAAAAATGGCTGTTGAATAGCAATATCGTTAAAATTTTCGTTAAGATGAGTTAACCATGCGACTAACGTTAAAATAAGTTAGTGAATTACACTAAAGATGACGTTCCCAACTCAAAAATCAAACAAAACACTGTGATTGTAAAGAAGCTTCCTTCTTAAAGAAAAAATCTTAATTTTGTAAATGTTCTATAAAGTAGCTGTTATTTAAATTAAAATCAGTTCGACGAATTTGGCAAATATTGATAATTATCTAAAATATCATTATCATTTAGAAACCAATAGAGTTGCCTACTCTATTAAGTTGATAACAACACACAAGTGAAATGAATATAACTCAAAATAAGACGATGAGGATCTTTAGAAAATCTTTCTAATTATTCTAAGATTTTCGTTTGTAATATCTTCTTCATTTTCGGATGTGACTTTTCTATGAACCCTCAGCATACACAATTTTGTAAAATTATACGTAAATTTTGGTAATGGAAATTTTATCAATAATTTAATTTAATTCCAGTTTAATTATTTAACATTTAAATGATTCTTCGTCATAGTTGAACGAATTCAAATCTTCACTCATTTTAATTTTAAAATTTTGTATAACAGTATGGCTCATTTTATAACGGTAATCATACAAACTAAAAGTTTCAATTCTTGCACCAATTTCACAAAACAACACAACAAATTACAAAAAATGTTTAGAAATACTTAATTAGAATTTTTAGAAAAATTTTGGGAATGTGTAATCTTGTGGCCAATTCAGTTGCAATACTATAATAAGTGGAGGTGCAAGTTTCAACCCACTAAAATTCGCGTACATTATTGACAATTTTTGGGTATTTTCCTCCATATAACGAGTGCTGAAACTTATTTTGTATGAAAGAAAATGCGCAACATCGTCTGTAAAAAAATTATAAAAATCAACATGAATTTTTAGTTACATGGAACATTTTTCTAAAATTTCTAATAAAAAATTAAAAAAAAAATTAATGCACACTTTATAATTCATAATTTAAGTCATAATTTAAATCGAAGTTGCAGGAATGGGCGAGTGTTTTGTTGCCGGTGTTCATCTGTAAGTGGCACATTTCAAAAAGAGAGTCGCAGGGTTGCATTCTCTACAATTTTTTTTATGCAACGCATAGGCAGCGTACCCAGAGGAATTGGTAAATATTAAAGAATAACCAAATTCCAATTTTTTTCAGCCGAACCGAACAATTTCAACGTCGAATAATTTATAATAAAATTCTAGCTTTTTAGTACTGCTATTAAAAAGGGCTGATATTTAAAAGAATACACGATTGTTAAACGAAACAAAACGGAAGTAATTGACTTCAGAAGGTATCCGATACTTCTCACTACTTCACTAATAAAATCCACAACAACAAATATTAGAAATATTATTTACATAAATCGTTCGAATAATAAAATGTCATTACATAGCCACACTTTTTCTGCATGCCGACTGCGGCCATGTATTTGAAGGTACTAAAAAAGGGGGAAAATTAGTACTCTTTTTACTACTTTTCGGGTACTAATTCCAGTTCTTTGAAGATTTATTCAAATATTGCATTCTAAATAAAAAAAAAATTGTTATTCCACGACATTTCCTAGCTTTCGAGGCAAATGGAGCAGGCCATTCCATTGGCCTCCTCACCGCCTTCTTCAACGCTGCCAGTGTGTGATTTAACTCGATGTGTATTGGATTTTGGCGAGCGTTTACTAAAGCGCTTACGCTTCTTTGGTGGTGAGAGGGAAACCAAAAAGTCTCATTTTAAGCGCCAACTTCGTTTTCACTGGCTGCTCTTAGTGCTGTATAAACGGTGATCAGTGATCGAAGTCTTGTTCTCCTATGACTGGGATTGTTGAAATTTATGCTGGAGTCATCGCTGGATGTTTAACCGCACACGGCGAGCAACATAACTGTGATCTTCTTGCAACAAATTTTTTCGCTATACTTTGGCGGAATTTTTCCCATTTGTGGATAAGTTTTGTGAACGAAAATTTGAAGCGAAATATAAAACTATCAGTACGATGACTTTCAATAAATTTGAAACGAAAAGTGAAAGAAAAATAAAAGCAAAAAAACAATTATACCTACACAAATAGTATTCTTGACAAAACTATTAATATGTCTGCTCCATTTTTTTCTGTTTTGCCGGAATTTTCGAAATCACAACCAACTGGAACCGGCAGATTTTTATGCAATTTTGTGCGTATGTCGCAAAAGGCAATTGCAATATCTTAAATATAAAAAGGCCCTGTGTATCTGAAGGGTATGTAATTTTTAGACTCGAAAAGTACTGAACCGATTGGGCATAAATTTATAGTATGTGTCTGTAAATGTATGTATTGTGCAATCAAGAATTCTGATAGATGGCGCCGGTGTCCAGATTTTTCTATACACCGTATTTACACTCCGATTAAATTCAAATTCATACCCAGCCCTATTCTGCATTTCGACTCGAATCTGCGTTTCGATGAGATTCGATCAATCTTCGAAATTTACAATTTTATGTATTCTACATTGCGATCGTAGTTACGTTTTTGTAAGTTGAAATTTTGTTGGCGGAGGACGGTTGGATTTTTATTTCCGTGTACTTTTAAAATATAACTTTCCCAAAAATGTGAGTAAAACTTGTTGTTGATAGTTGTAAAAGTCATCAACATGATTTTTTTTTTTAAGTTTTTTGGGCTTTATTGATGTTTTTTGATGTTTGCAGGTCAAAAACAACAATGCCCGAGCAGTATGAAAAATTGGCTGATATAATGGCCAACAAAAGGGATATTGCGCAGGGCTTTCAAAAGCGACCGAAGGAGGAAGTGATGAAGTTTTGGGAGGGAATTGCAAATGCCCTAAATGCACTTGGTCCACATCAAAAGACGCCAGTACATGGAGAAAGGTAAAGTGCAACTGAAAATTATTTTTTTTATATACTTCTAAGTTTTGTTACAGGTGTGGATTGACTGGAAGTGCTATATAAAACGCAAGCTATCGGGAAATAAAAAGGAACTGATGAGCACAGGTGGAGGTCAATGTCATTTGCAACGTATATGTAACCCCACTTGAGGAGAAGGTTATAGCTTTGACGGGTTGGAAACCTGTACAAGTGGCGTAAGAGGTGCACGGGATTATGGCGATAGTGAGCAGGCACAAGACGTTGCCCAAACCTTCGAAATGGACATTTCCGCATGTTCGGAGGATCGAAATGATATTCCTTCATCCAGCAGAATTAGCAGCCAGTGCAGAGAAATAAGAACTGACAAGGAGAGGGCTCTTCCTTACTAAAAGAACAATGTTTCAATTTCACACATTCCAAGGCAAACAGCTGATTTCGAAAAGGCTGCCGCTCTTCCTCTTTTTCTTTCGATTCCGTCGTAACTCGGAATACCTAATTCCAATCGATGCGGATCGGAATGCGGGAACGTAATAGAAATGCAGAATAGGGCTGAACATGTAACATTGAAAATTGGGCCAACAGGTTGCGCCGAAGTCGCGATATCTCTAAAACCTTTATTTACAGCTCGCTTTATTTCAAACTCCACAGAACATGTATTAATGATTTTAAAAATTAACCGATAGGTGGCGCTGGATTCCAAATATCTCTAAACCCGATATTCACAGTTCAATTTGATTCAATTTCAGAATACGTACATAGTATTTGCAGGGTGTTCGGAAGTGCACCGGGACATCTTCATTTCCATTTTTGAAATCCTCACAAGGTAAGCGTTCAAGCCCGAAGGGCACGTTTTCAGTTTTATTTATGTTACGTTCTAATGCACATATTGTGCAGTAGAAATTTTTGACTACTTGTTCCGAGCATTTCATTAAAAATTCAATGGCCTGTAGGCCAATTTAACAAAATTTCATGGGATATATTTTTTGCTTTTTCAACAAATATCCAGGATGTATTCAGCACAAGAACAACCAATGCAGTGAATGCTGGGATTTGACTGCCTATTCTCCTGTTGCACATCTCCAAAATCTCAACAAAAAAAGGTGTAGTCAAATAAAAAGCAAATGAAAAATTTGAGTGTACTTAAGACCCGCGCGGCTTTTATGTTAAGCCGATTTCTCTACAAGTGGACAAGGAATACATAATTTTATTTTTGAACAACATTGCTAGGATAGGATAGCTATCATTACTGACAATCGGCATTGCTATAGTTATCGAAATTTTTGTCTATATCGTAGGTGCAACAGTTTTCCCACGCATTTATGACGTCTGCTGTATGTAACTCTTTCACAACCGTTACATTGTCGCTCGATTTGAAAAAAATAAAGTAACGGTAAAATTACAGTTGTTAAAGGCTTAACGGCCAATTCTCTGTTAATACCACTGTTAAAACCAGCACATCAAAAACCAATAATTTACCATCTCCCATTTAAAATTCCCACAAATCTTCAGTAACATTAACAAAAGACAATAAACTCAACTTCCAGTACTATTTACTGAATACAATAATTGGGCGTCGACTACAGAGGAGAAGAATGCAAGATGCGCTAAAAACTGGGTAATGAAAAATAAACCTGCAAAACAAATTGGTTTTCATTTATGTTCATTTTCCACGTGTGAGAGCCAAGCTAAGAAACGGTAGCCGCCAAAAGGGTGCACCAAAATGTACCCGTTATGTAGAGAAAGCAAAAAGTAACAACCAATCGTAGGTTCGCCGCAACAGAAAGAACCTCCGCGCGGCAGTAAGTACCCCCGCCGCAAAGGCTACCTACTTAAATGTAGAAACGCGATTTATTAAATTTTTTACGGCAATTCAGTTTGAAACGAGCGCTTACTTTGGCTTCATATCGAAGTGACGCTGAAAAGGAAATCAGTATGGAGGAATATGGAAAAAAAATATTTTTTTAATTTACGTATAAACTTAAAAACTAATTAAAGTTCACAAAGAAGTCTATACTTGTTAAGTCTGTATTTTTATTAAAGCTATGAATAGTCGGGCATGTCATTTGGCACAGTGCCATCCAAATCAAAGCATCGACAGGTGCAGGAGCTCACCGGGCATTCAGAGTTTTGTCTGCGCAATAAATTTGGATACAATAATGGTATAAAAAAAAAACATTGATGTCACTTACTTGAACCACTGCATCATGTGTTCGGTATGGCCACCATGTCGACATGTCTGACACCAGGAGAACCACTTCGAAAACGGTTTCGATTGCCAGCCCAGACTTTCATGAGTCGCATCGCTAGGCAGAGCTATATTGAGGGTAGTGCCCATGTGTAGCAAGCAAAGAGAGCAACGTGGAAGTGGTTTGCGGCAGCTGGGACAGGAGGAGAGCTGCGTGATGTTTAAAATAAAAATAGGGCAATTAAAATTAAAGCAAGAACTTTTTATGCATTTTTCGCATACCTTATTTATATTTGAAGAAGCACTGCGCATGCGCACATCCTCCTGCAAAGCATTCGATACCGATTTGCCGCAAAAATTGCATGACAGAAAAACGCTGCGCGTAGTGCGTGTGCCGGTGCGTAAATTTTCAATTTTTATATCCAATTCAGCGCGTTTCTCCCACAGGCCCCACGAGTTTAGCACATCCAGATAACTGTATAGAAATTATAATATTATCATCAATCATTATAATTAAAATTCACCAACACCACCTGCTAATCCAATATTGTATGCGATTATCGGCGAAATGTTCACGATGGAAATAGTTGATCGCTATCAGCGCCACCGTTTGCACATCGGAAGTCAAATCCAAGTACGCTTGCAGTATATTGATGCCATCCAGCGACTCGCCAGTCAGCAGCAAGCCATTTAAGTCACCACTTTCAATCGATTTCTGTATCAGTTGTTTAACATAATCGGCAAGTTTGCTCTCCGATAGATATTTGCAGGCGAAGGCAACCCGATCGGCAAGCGAAATGCCATCTTCGGTCTGCAAGAATAAAATCATATTTGTAAATTTAGTGCTACGACTTTATTTTTGAAGTAAAACTTCTATAGTGACAGTGATTTTTTACCTCGCGTAACGAAAGTAGCGTCAGAATCGCTTTACTAAGTTCTACCACTATATATGCAAATGCTAATTTCTACCACTATTTTTACTAATTTCTACCATTATATTTTATTAATTTTGGCCACTATTTTTACTTATTTCTACCACTATTTTTAGTTATTACTACCATTATTTTTATTAA
Organism: Anomoia purmunda; assembly: GCA_951828415.1. Classification (NCBI taxonomy): domain Eukaryota; kingdom Metazoa; phylum Arthropoda; class Insecta; order Diptera; family Tephritidae; genus Anomoia; species Anomoia purmunda. Next base: position 127,634,256 of record OX639994.1, read on the forward strand.
TGCTACTACTAATTATTACCACTATTTTTACTTATTTCTACCACTATTTTTAGTTATTCCTACCATTATTTTTATGAATGCTACTACTAATTACTACCACTATTTTTACTAATTTTTACCAATATTTTCACTACTTTCTACCATTATTTTTTACTAATTTTTACCACTACTTTTTTTAATGCTACTAGTAATTATTACCACTATTTTTACTTGTTTCTACCACTATTTCTATGGATGCCACTACTAATTTCTACCACTATTTTTTCGAATTTCGACCACTATTTTCACTACTTTCAATCACTATTTTTTACTAATGCTACTACTAATTATTACCACTATTTTTACCAATTTCTACCCCTATTTTCATTACTTTCCACCACTAGTTTTACTAATTTTTACCACTATTTGTAATAATTGTACTAATAATTTCTACCACTATTTTTGCTAATGTTACTGCCAATTTCTACCCTACTTTTACTTATTTTACTAATAATTTCTGCCACTATTTGCACTATTTGCACTACTTTCTGCCACTATTGTTTATTAATGCTACTTCTAATTTCAACCGCCATTTTTGCTAATTTCTACTACTATTTTTACTGATTCCTGTCAATATTTTTACTAATGCTACGACTACTTTTATTTATTTCTACTCCCACAAAAAGTGTTACTTTTGGCTCGTGTACTTAGGTGCACGGGTGTTGTTTTTTTCTTTCTATTTTATGCAACTCACCAGCACCGCATCGAAGTTGTCATTCTCGGTAGTGAGAAATGAGAAAATCGCACGCAAATGTGCATCCTGTATTTGTTTATTTGCATTCGAGCGTTGATTGCGCCATGTCGAGTTGCAACGGTCTGCATTGAAGCTGGATAGGGCGATGGCGGCAATACGAAACATACTCGCATCGTGTGGATCCTTGGAATTGCGTGAAATATCTGCAGCTTTCGAGAGTATATCGCAAGCAAAGACGATTTTCAAATGAAAAACGCAAATCATGGCAGCGCGACTGAACTCCTGTGAAGTGAGTACAAAGTAAAATTATTAATATCAACAATTTCAAATTAATTACACCAGATAGTATTCCAATATTTCATTAATGACCTATGCCTTGTAAAAAAAAGTGCTAACTTTTTGGTCGCGGAGCATGAAAATGAGTTTCATTTATTTTTTTTTTTCATTTTTGACATATAGACAAAGAACTTTTGTTTGCAGTTGTTGTCAAACAAAACACCAGAATAGCAATTAAAACTAACCCTCTATGAGTACAGTTCTGATCATAAAAATTAAAAAAAAAAAAAAAAAATTTCGAGCTTTTTCGAAATTTTTTTTATTTTTATTTAATATTTTTCGTTGTAAAAAAATATTTAAAAGTGTTTCAGTGAAAAACAATTGTTTTACTAAAATATGAACCGCTGGTGCGCCGAAATCAGTTAGTTAATATAAAAGTTATTACAAATTTAAAAAAATGGAAAACTAAAATTTACTTTTTCAGTGGAAGATCTAGATTTTGAGATAAGGGCAGGTGCAGGATTTTCATGAGTTTGCCCCGACATAGGTAGAACTTTCTCTAAACTTTTTTCAACACTAATCTATGAATCGAAATTTTAAAAACTAGTCTGAATTATACAGAAAAATATAGAACTTTTTTAACACAAAACGTTTTATTCATTATGTCCACATTTTTGAAACAAAATTGTATTTTATTAAATTATTTTTAATTTTTTTTTTAGATATTTTATCAACAAAAAATAATAGAAATGAATAATTTTCGAAAAAGATCGAAAATCCCCTTAATTTTTTAATTTAAGCTCTTGCAATTCAAAAGGTACACTTTCCATTTTCACATGAGTTGCATTAAAGAAAAGAACGCGTACGTTTCTTTACAAAGGTTTTAAATTTTATTGCTATAATTACAAAAAGGCCAGGCTAGACCGGGTTTTTGCCTATACCGCGGAAGCGCTTCTTTGAAAAAAAAAGAAAAGTTTTAAACGTTTCTTTGAAAAAACCAAAATAAATTTTTGAAAAGATAGAAAATGTCCTTAATTTTAGAATTTAAAAACCCGTAATAAAAAAATGCACTTTCGATTTACACAAGAGGTATATTAAGGCAAGGAGCCTGAATGCAAGAACTGCAAAAATAACCTAGAAGCGAGGGGTTTGACTATATCTCGAGAATGCTACTTTGAAAAAATAAATGAACCTTTCGAATTTTTGAATTCGTATTTAGCGACCCATAGTTAGTCTAAAATTACTTCTTTCGTGTAAATTAGTGTTATTTACTTTAATTAAAAAATTTACCTTATTATCACACAGACCATTTACGAAACGCTCCAAGTCCTGCTCGAACACCCAACCGCAGAGTTTAAGCGCAACATCACGCTGTTCGCTTCTGTGAAAAAAACATCGATTTTAGACAAGGCTAGTGTGCTAGTGTTACAATAAAAAAATGTTCACCTATAACAGACTAAATTATTTGAGTTTATAAAATCCGGCCATTGCAGCACACGCGACTCTATGCGCGATGAGGCCATCAACGCCTCCGATGTGTGTCCTAAGTTGATGCCCAAAACGGTTTTCAAACCAGACAAACGGTCCTCTCTATACAAATTACCCAATGTATGCCAAACACTCTTCAAATACGGCGACAATGGCAAACCATCGATATGCATATCGGTTTTCAGGCCATAATCGCTCAGCGCACGTTGATAAGTCTCCTCGACCAACTCTTCTTTCGATAAACTTTGATCAATTATCTCAAAATTAAGCGCCGAATTCGGCGTGGATGTGGAAATAATGGAAGAGCTGCTTTGGCTGCTATTCTGACGCATTGGTGACGTGGCAATAGTTAGTGGACGTTGTGGCAATAGTGGCAACTTTTTGTGATTGCTATATGTGGTGAGTAGCGAGAGCGGTAAACGAATTTCCAAAATGTTGCCTGTTACAGAAAGAAGCAAAGTGTAAAAAAAAGTGGAGTACTATTGGTGAAATTGTATTTGAACCTTGCTCCGACAGTAGCAAAGCACGCTCATAGTCTGTATTGTGCCAGGAAAGGAAGGTGAGTGTGGGTGGCTTATTTGTGGCGTAGTATTTAGCTTGGAATGGCTGCAATTGCCTTTTTACATGGTAGACCTCACGACTGCTCTCCGCATCTACGCTGCGTATATCGTAGAGAGTGATGAAGGGGGATTCGCGTTGTAGCGATGTAAGTAGGCTGGTGCTGTAAGTAAATTGAGTTGAGGGGATTTTTTTTTACTAAATTTACTAAAGAAAATCAATAATGCTTGACATACCGCGTTGGACACCAACTGAGTTGTAAATGATTTTTGCCAGATTGTATGGTCTTTAATGGATGATCGAGCACACGTAAATCCCATATCATAATCACCGAATCCAAATAGGAGCATAGATAATTGCCATTCGGCGCCACGGCGAGCCCGTGAACCATTTTCGTTTGTATGGATTGGCAGGTGGTGTTGCCCTCTGCGGGAAATAAATAAATATACATATATTTAAATATTAATTAATGTGCGAAATAAAGTTGTTTCGAACTTACGTTTCAAATCGAAAAGCTTTATTTGCTTCTGGCTTACGCCAGCAATCAACATACGATGATTTTTATCCCAACACATTGACTGTGCCGATTCAGAATGTCCAAAGAAACTTACTGCAAGTAGAAAAGGTAAATCAATATCATTGTTGTTATGATAAATACAACAAAACTTACCTGCATCTTTCGGCACACCACGTTCAATATCCCAAATTGCAATGCACGAATCCGAGCGATGACGATCATGTCCTATGGCTAAGACGTTGTGATCCAACTCATTCCATGCTAGGCAGAGGCACATGCGTTGTTGTCGTGGTGCTACAATGAATTTAATATAAAAATAATTTGCATTAATAGCTTCTCGATTTCAAAGTTTTTTACTCACTGAACTCCCAGCTATTGTCGACAGTTTCATGAAAATCACAGATTCCAACTTTGCCATCGCCCAATCCGACAGCGATAATCGGCCGGTTTTTGTGATAGGAGGGCTGTACACAGCGCGCATATTGGTAGCGTGACTCGGTGGCCAAAAAATGCGCGGAAATATTCGGCAATGCACCTATGAAGTGATCAAAGTAGATTCATTAAATTTAAAATAGTGTTTTCTAAATAATTCCAAATGCAACCAGCGTAGTCGCTAACCAACAGCTGCTTGTCTTCTCCGCCGAATTTCTACTTACTACGCCGATTATCATCGTGCTGCGTGCGCTCGTAGAGTTTTATTTCCTGACCCCAGGTAACAAATTTATCCGGAAATTGTGGAAACCAACTTAATCCGTGAATTGTGCCGCTCATCATTGTTTCTTTTTAGATGCGCGTCTCGATTTTTTAGTTGTTTACAAATTTACTTCTTATCAGCGCCGTATCAGCTGGGAGGTTACCATAGCGCTAGTAAAACGAATGTTTAAGGTTGCCGTATTGCATGAAGTTTCAGAAAATAAATGAACGAAGTTGTTAAAGAATTAAACAAAAAATTAGATGTGAAGTTAACCAAAACATTAGTTAAATGTTCTGTATTTGTTCTAGCAAATTATTTTAAATCTAACAAGCGTGGAATCCTATCTTCGAGATGCGTGCGGATTCAATATGCCAACACAGCATGTCTCGGCACTTCGAAAACTATCTTTAAACACTCTTACCTATCAACCGCCAGGTGTCACTACAAGCGGCTGACGCCAAATCATAACGGAAATGGTTAAGTATTTTTAGTTTATCTCAACTCGTGCCACGCTTTCCATTGGTTTTGTCGAAAATGTGTAGTTTCCTGTTAAAAAGTGTTTCAAATTTAGATTTTTGTGTATCTTCTGCGCCAATGCCGACTTTGTTACTGGCGTGTAAAAGTGTCTTAATTGGGATAAATTAGTCCAAATGGCTTCTGTCCATTTTTTCACGGACATATAGGATACAGAGGGTGAAGTTTCCGACCTGTCAGAATGCTGCACTATGAACTGTGACGGGATGCTTTCCGATGACGCTGGAGTATCATCTACACCAAGAGGTAAATGTGCTACGAGTTAGAGAGAACAACATCATACTCTGCAAGCAGTTCGTTGGTGGGTGTCACCCTTTGGAACACCCAAAATTGGCATCTGCTTGCCGACGAGCCACTCCCAAGGCACATCAGAAGGCACCTCCGGGAACTAAAGGACGAGTTCTAGCTGCACATGACCCAACCGCTGGATTCGACAGCATACCGGTGGACCGGTACACAGTCACTACCACCATAGCCTTGTAAATTCCGTAATAGGGGCCCGACCACCACCAATTACAGATGAGAAGTCCCAGCAGCCTCGCGATTCGCACGCTACACGGGCCCAGTTAAGATCTGCATATTATAGTAAACTTAGAATCAACCCCGGCATACCAAACACATGCCCGGTATGTGGAGATTCTCCGCACAATACTAAATACCTATTTACAACGCCCCTCTCCCGCTAGTCCGACCTCGTCGAAATTGCACGTTACCTAGACCTCCCCGTAGATGAGTTTGATCACAACGACCAAACGTGAATCTGTTCATTACAGGGCGTAACTAGCCGCTACAACAACAACATCCAGAACTCCAAATATCGCTATACTCCACTTTGTATATCTAGTTTATCTCTCTGTTTCGAGCTGACAGTTTGCACAACGTGTTAATATTTATTTATCACCTAGCACACCATGTCATTCACTCGGAGCTATCACTAATTCGTATTCGGAATTTTCGTGAAATCTACGAAAACTTTGAATGTATTCAGACTCAGCGATATCATTTGCGTAAAATCTCCGAAAATCGAGTTACGATGGATTCAGCGATATGATTGACTATCTCAATTTACGAGGGGACTACCATAAGTCCGCTTAACTGAGTAGAAAAAAAGCAAAAAATAATCGCTGTTGATTTTAATGCATTTCTTGAGCCTATAGATCCACTTCTCAAGACAATCTTCAAAATCTTGCTTTTTAAGCTTATCAAGTTCAGCTTAAATCTTAATAACTGGGATTTGTTTTAATACAAACAATTAATGTGCATTTAAAATACAAAATACTTAATCTGGATATAGTGCATAGTCTGAATTCTGTGAACTGTCGTTGCATTAATTAGTTCACTCGACCTAGATTACACTAATTTTTTGAGTTTCTAGAGTCGAGAAGTAAGTATGTATGTCTAATCTAAACTTCCGTTTATAATAAGAGTGTGAAATTTCCATTTCATTTACGTTAAAAAATGTTATACATATCTTTGACCTACAACAAGGTTGACATGTATTGCGTTGTTATGCTCTAAATTGTCACTTACACTCGCTAATAAGTCGGCAGTTAGCAGTACATTGTAACTGCGTTAAAAATCGTGCCAACAAAATATTTGTACTAAATAGAAAAGTCGGAAGAATCATCTAGTCGTTGTATTAAAAGTGGCATCTCTATTTACATATTGTTTATTGAGTTTACTTTTTTAATTAGTGCAGCTAAATCATTGTGTAAATGAGATAAAATTTATAAACAACTCCAATTGCTCTAACCAAGCGCTAAATGGGATTTGTGTTTGGTATTACTTTGAAATTACTGACTAACAATAGGCTTTGAATTTTTGAATTTATAGAGTAATAAAAACCATAAACTCTTGATTTCTAACACATTACATTTGTGACATTAGTTATCTTATTTCATTCCATTGTTGATAAACAAAGTGTCTATAGCATCTACAGTGGCGAAAATATAAATAGCACATATAATCTAACTTTAATGCATATTAAAATTAATATTTCTTCCTTTCCAAAACCAAAATGCTTAACATCAAAATGCCCAATTATTGTTTATTACATTTGGTAAAAAAAGGGTTACTGCATTGCTTATTGAAAAGGTATGCTATAAAAAGTAAACTTGCATTCTATTTGAAAGGGCACATTAAATAGCACAGTTCACGTATTTTAAGTTTCTTTTTTTTTTGTTGAAATATTCAAACGAAAAAATGCATATTAGTGAAAAACATAAATCAATACTTCGTTGAAAAGCCTTTGTTTCGTATAATATGGGCATTCCATTGATGATACTAAGGCCTTACATCGCTCCTTGGGTATCGCTGACCAAGCCGCTACACTTCGCTGAAAGTTTAACCACATTCTTAACTGTAAATCGATTATTTGTGCGACCAACGTCATTCCGCAAGCTCTCAATCGGGTTGAGATTAGGAGATTTTTGATCGAAATCCACTGTTTTACTGACTTTGCGGTATGCTTCAGATCAGTGTCCTACTGTAATTCCAATTTTGTCTTCGGCGTAAGGCATAATTACTCTGGAAAGGATATTCTTGTACTATTTGAACTACCGGGCTTACACCATACCAGACAACCTTGATGTTGCCGCCGGTATGCCTTATAGAGTTTATGGTGTCTCCTGGGTTCCATTCCTGATTGGGCCCGCGACGCATTGTGCTAATTATGTCACAAATGAATAAAATATGCTACTATTACTTAAAATACATGGCACATTTATCTTGAGTAATCTCTTTTCATGGAAATTAATGAGAAGTTAAATTGCAAGTGTACAACAAACAAAATTTAATAAAAAGTAGATTATTTGACATGAAACTGTACTATTTATTCCATCGCGACTATATATCATATTGATGGCCCCGTTTTAATGTAACCGAGTTGCTCCAACGCTCCAACTCGGATAAAATTCCCTTTAGTTGCAAAAGCAACCTTGTTAGCCATCGTTCATGTGGGTTGCGATTTGTTTAGTGCTATTTATGAAAGGAAAATAGTTGTGCCGGGAATTTTTAGGTTTATGTAGTTATATATTTACAAATACTATTCAAATAAAAACGAATTAGGGTTTAAATCTAAATTTCCCATGTATTTTCTTAGGGCTAATTCCCAATAGCGCGGTTTTTTCACTTCACAACACAACATCTCAGGTCGGATATCATTTTACCGAGTTGGCTCAACTCGCAAATATTTTTCCGTGTTAGTGTTGTTGCTTTACATGCATTTCGTTATCCTACCTAGGGGTCTTTTGCAACTAGTTTACAAAGAAACGAACTCGATATCAGAACGAAATGGCCCAGAGTGGTATTCAGAGCTGCATTTTTTTTAAAGTATTAGCAATTTTGACAGAAAGTCAGTATAATTTTTCAGCGGAAGGAAATGAATTGTTTTATGCTTAAACGACATTGGAAATAAATTGGAAAATGTGTTTCCAAAGCCAGGAGTTGGGATTAGACGAGGTACTGTAAAGAACAGAGGGCACAATGGGTCTTTAACCCTTCGGAGGTGTGGTGGGGTATGTCATACCCCAGCACATGTATTTCCTTAAATATATATATGTTTTTGTTTAAGGAATACGTTATCGCTCCCAATAGCTTTCATTAACATTCAAATACAGGAGATCTGCCACGTTTTACATACCCCAGATATTTCTGTTCCATGGGACAGCCTTTCAAAGTGGGCTGGGGTATCATATTCGATCGCCATAACTTTTTATGTAATTAATGCATTACAGTGAATTTTCTTTCCTTTAAATAAATGTTATTTTTACTTTTGAAATGTAAAAACAGTTTTGAAATTGTTTAAATACAAAAAAAATTATGTTTCAGAAAACTGGAACCTCACTTTTTGGAATAATTTATATTGTCTTTTTTTTATGGCTATAATATTGAATACGAAGGAAAAATTGTTATGTTTTCAAATTAACACTTTTTAAAAATTAGTTAAAGAATAATAAATCACCACAAAATATTGCTATTATTGGAATTTGGTATTTATTTGAAATTGATAGGCATGGGGTATGTCATACCCCACCACACCACTCAAGGAACTTTTAGTCACCACACCAACGAAGGGTTAAGGTCGAAGTGCAAACCTCTAATATATATATATCTATCTAAAGCCAATGTCCAAACTTTAGTGCTTTTAGTTTTCGCCAAAAATGAAGAGCTCTCAATTCAGATCTTAAATTCTGTTCGCATTACAACGTAAATTACTTATTTTCGTCTAAATTTATACGCATTAACCAAGTGCGTTTGTACGTGCCATTTTTAATTTATCTTGACAGCTCTGTGGCTACAGTCACAGGGTTGCTTAGTTCGTTGATAAAAGCAAACATTTTTGCAAGAATTATAGAATACAAGATTGCGCCTTCCCGCGGTGAAATGGCAGATCTCGCCTTTAGTAAACAAGAATACGGGAGAGAGAAAATTGAACAACTTCCAATATTTCATTGAAAAACGTGTTCTAATTGTTCTAAAGTGTAAAAGTATGAATTTATAGGTAGACATTTAATAAATAAATTCGCAAAATACTAAAAAAAAGTGTCCCTTTTTCTTAATTTGTGAAAAAAGCTTTGTCTAGTTGAAGTTGAGAATTGTCAAACCCGGCAAAACCAAAGTAGCGGTACTTCTAAAGGCGTCACCTTCAGTATTCAGTACACCGTGACATTTTTGGGATAATGTGTACATTAACAACAAGGTTTAGGAAAACTGGGTTTAGAGCATGAGTTGTTGCGAAACTAGCCGAGGTAGGAATGTTTGAAAAAAGAAGTGATTTTTGATATTTTTTTTTTAATTTAAAAAATCAAGCTCTATATGGACCACCCTTTACAGATGTATTTATTTATATATTGTATTGTATATATGTATATGTAAATATTATGCGTTGATTCAATAATTGGGAAACCCAAAAAAGACGTTTTATAATTTCCTCCTACTTTTTATCTAACTGCAAATATTTTCACTTGACTTCCACTGATAAGAAACAGAAAAAGCTTGTGAAGTTATATGTCATGAAGTTTAAAAAATTGGAAAAAAATAGATTCCATTTGTATCCCATTATGTGCCTTTGGAGAATCAACAATTTGTACAAACATTTTGAAATTTTTTAGCAGTACGGGTGTTTGCCTATTTAATATTACAAAAGGATTAACAAAGGATTTTAAAAAAATTGTCCAAACCTATAGATATTTCGCAAAGAAATGGGGATTTAAAAAAAAAGAAAAATTATTTTTTTCGAAAATCGGTATCTTGAAAACAGCTGCGCAAAAAAAAAAAAGATTAAAAAGATAAGGGAAGTCTCTCTAAATCTATAATATAAAAAATTATGAAAAAGATCAGAGATCCAAATCCAAATGGTGTCGGATTTGGCGCAGAAAACCCCAGAATACCTGATGTACCGTTTATTGCCGATGGAACTAAGATTTTCCCAAAAATTGTTCCAAATACTTTTTTGTATTTTACATATGTAAATTACTAATGTATACAATTGAGCTCAAAACTTGGTAGATTTTGCTTTCAATATAAGCGGAATCTGCACTCATTAATAGTAAAGGAATTAATTTAAATTTGATAATTGTGCCAAATGACAGAAAAGAAAGAAACCAAAGTGCAGACATGGATTCACACTATCGCGAGAAACAAATACAGCGCTTTTCTGAAAATATATTCCCGGGGTATCTACCATTGCTTAAAATGAGAAAGGGAGAAAAATCCCCTCGGGAGTTTCTACTCAGAAACGGCTTGATAGCGTTCCATCTTCCCAGAGCGTTATAAAATAATTATTCCAGTTACAATTGTTTGAACCAAAAATTAACTAGTTAATGGCTTATGTATGTAAGTATTTAAATACATGGCAATTTAATAAAATAAAAAACAAACTACCGGCTAGACTTCCTATTAAAAATGCCACGATTTGTGAATGAATTAACGAAAATGCTAATTCCCTCAAGTTTTTTGCTATTTTGCTACCTATTTTTACACAGTACTGGCACATAGTTTTAATGAATCAATAATGACTAAAAATATTTACTAGCTACTTAATTACTATTGCCACGAATAGAGTAATTAGGCAAAACTGCAACTTATTTATTAGGTAAAGGGTGTGCCTTTTAGAGATTACATTTTCGATAATGATTAAAAGGAAACATTGACAAAAGCTAATATAAATTCCCCTCAGTTTGGTTTGCCACCGTTTGGGCCGTCGGATTGCAAATTGCGACAATTTTTTTTTTAAATTATTTTCAACGGAAGTCAATCCACTGCTGAATCACAATATTCTGTTCAGTGAATTTAAGAGTGCAATGGGATATGGTAGATCTTCTGGATAGGTAGTTACAGTTGCGCGTCTATACTCAATCTCAACTTTTACGTTTCCGTTCGTGCACTCTGGACAGTTTGAGCTATCCATGTGCAGAGTCTTGGGTCACGGTTGAAAGAAAGGGAACTTTAGTGGGGTCACCCCTGATTACTCGGTTTAAGGGTCCACTGAAGTCTGCAGAGCCGGTACATCAATAGGTGAGGCTACAAGAGCTGGCGGCTCGCTTTATAAATGCTTCTTTACAGAAAATCGTGGGGTATCTGACTGTGTTCTGGATTTGTGACCCTCCACGTAAAAAACGCGCCAATGAAAAATTCCAATATGCTTCGGATGAGAACCCCTTTTTTGATGACGACGACAGGTAATGTATTAAGGACTCTGATTTGAGAGCATTCACCTGGAATGTCCGAAACCTTAATGCTCACTACGAGAATTTCCCATCAACCGGAATTCCATAGTATTGGGAGACCATTTCCCTTTCACCATGTACCGTCGCTGAAAAAGTCACGGGCTTTCAGCGAACCTGAAAAAAGGACTGGTACGATGAGGAATGCTGCGCCGCTACGGAAAATACAGAGCCACGCTGCGATCAGGCACAATGCGAGCTGTGTGTGAATGCTACCGCGGTTGAAAAAGAACAGAGCCGATTCCTGTATCCCAAATCGATAATGACGTCGATCTCTTCACTCGACCTCCATGAGGTTCAAAACTAAAACGGCTATGTAAAATGCCACTGAGCAACTACACCTGCTCCGTCAGAGTTGGAAAGAACCTCTCCACGCTATATGATACCGAACGAGGTTTCAGAGAAGGGAGAGTCATGCTGTGCATTCTTTAATTTTATGTTAGAAAAGATAATTTGAGCGGCGGAATTAAATAGATCAAGCACCATCTTTTATAAGAGGGTGGTATAGCTGCCGTATGCTGATCGACCACAACAACTGTGCCGTTAGTTCTGTATTTCCCAAACTGGATAAGGAAGCGAATCGAATGGGTCTGAAGGTGAAATTGTTGCTTTGCAAAATTTAAGGACTTTGTTTATCTAGGAACCAGCATCAACATCGATAATAATGCCAGAAGGGAAATCCAAGTTCTCTTGTTCTCTTGTCGATGAACCAAAACCACGCTCTATAAGTATCTCATCATGTCCGTGCTATTGTATGGCGCAGAAGCACGGAGGCTGTCAGCGTCGGATGCGATGGCCCTTGGAATGTTCGAATGAAAGACCCTCCGAAAGATTTTTGGAGCTTCACATCTATGCGACGGTGAATGCTGCAGACGATTGAACAATTGATAGATCAGCGAATTAAAATACAGCGGTTTCCTCTATCTATGCGAGTGGAAGAAAAAGCTGACGCATTTACATTGGAAAGACCAGGTGGAAAAGAACTACGCTACACGAAAAAGAAACGACTGACGTGATGTGTTGGAAACGGCCGAAATAGCCTAGCGGATTAAATTGGGTAGGCTTGGGCAAAATATATCGATATATAGGAATATCGATATTTTTTATATACAAATACGGATATCTTTTTTAAATAAAATAATGTGAAATAATAATAAACGACGATAATTTTAATCTCGAAGTATCGATATTTATTTCCGAGTATCAAATTTCGCCATTTGTTTAAGGTCTTTATGAGCCCCGCTTTTTATTTTGATGGAAGTCTTGAAATATAATAAATTGTGTAATATAATAAATTGTGTAATTCCGAGGGAAAACAGAAACTTTTTTGGTGACTATCAAATGCTTTTATAATACTTTAAGAAATTGCGCCTTGAGGCAAAAATATGGATACATCGGAATATCGATACTTTTTGCTCTGCATACACCGATATTGTTTAAAAATATCGATACCATGTATATCGATATATTTTTTTTATTTGCCAATTAGCCTACGTCATAGAAGATGGGCAGGAGCACTAAAGTTAATTTTAAGTTTGAAATTATATTGGTTCTTTTATTTAAATTTAAAATTCTAGACCTCTAAAAGAACACCCTTTATACTTATGTATGTACTTATATAGTTTGTTAATTGATTTCTCCATTATAACACCTGTAGAAAAATGAAAGGTTTGTAATATATGCAGGTTTGCTTGCAGCCATTTTTTTTTTTGAAATTTATTTCATTCATATAATACTTTTTATTATGTTTGAATATTTTGATACATTTATGTATTGTATGTATTGTGTGTTTGTATGTGTGTGTGTGTATTTACAATAAAAATTAGCTATTGTTAAATTGAAATTACAATTAAGTGAATATTTGCACAATGTTCGCACAAATATTCCAATACTCTCTGGCTACAGCGACGACTGACAATAACAACTGTCCGTCCATTATAGCTGTACAAATTTTTAGAAACTAAGCGCACACTTTCCAGCGTCCATTCATATTCACATAAAAAGCTATGTGCGGCTATCTAATAAGTAAGCAAGTGCTTATTTGTCCCAATTATTATATATTTTTATTTTCGTACATATCACATGGACCCACTTGCAATGCACCTTCCTTCCATTCATCGTCAGCATCATCAGCATCATGCTCTTGTTCTTCTTCTTTTTCTTCTATGCTCTAATAATGCAAATCTAAATGGGTCTCGCCGCCAAGTATCCCATTTGTGGATTTCGCTTGCTCTTTCAACAACAAATTTCCATTGTGTAATGATTCTTGTGTAATAAATTCGCCCAACTTTTCATCATCATCACAAAGGATTAGTTTGGCAGTGGTTTGAATGAGTCGCTGTTTGTCTGCACCGAGTCGGTGTACGATCAGCAGTGGCCCGCTACCCGCCTCAGATTGACACAGATCGTCTGGTAGTTTTGAAATGCCTTGCGCCGCAGTGAAATCTAAACCGGTGATCTTGTAGCAATCCATAACAACAGGTAGACTAAAGTTGACACGTTCGCAGGCTTTGAGTACTTTGCCGCGCAAATGATTGATGGCGGGAAAATAGATGACACCAGTGGGAGTGACGCGTATGAATTGCATTTCATTCACCTAGCAGATTTAGGGGATGATTAGAAAAAAATATAAACAATTTTGCTTTCTGCTCACCTCTTCCACTTGCACTGAGATCACGGGGTGCGCCCAAAGAAACAGTAAATGCAATACCGTGACTATAATGCTGACCAGCAGTCCGACTTCAACGCCGCGCAGTATGCAGACAGTAAAACAGAGTAGCCAAATGCAAAAATCCCGCTTGGCTTCATGCCACAACCGCCAAGGTAGCCGCATGTCCAACAGCGTTACAATGGAGCACATCAATATGGCGGCGAGCGTTGATTCGGGTATGTAGTTGAAGTAGGGGCTGAGAAAGCCCAGCGCTAGCAATACAATAGCGCCTGTGGAGATAGTTGATATTGGGTTGAGTTTATAAAAATACATTTGAAGATGTCCAGTGAGTGAAAAAATTACCTAGGTACAAATTGGCCATTGGAGTTCTGAGGCCACAAGCGTTGCTGATGGCGTAACGTGAGAAGGCGCCTGAAACTGGCATGGATTGCACGCAGGAACCAGCGATATTGCATAGACCCACAGTAATCAATTCCTTGTTAGCATCAACCATGCACTTGGGAGCTGTGTGGAATGGGAGAAAAAAATGATGATAATGATTTCAAAGGAACACTCTGCTTATGGCCAACAATTAATGTTTTTTTAGGTTGGATTTTTTATTTAAAAAAAGGTGGGGAAAATACCCTACGAACTGAATTATTTTTTGTAAGCACTAGAGTTGTTGGCAGGCGGCTTGCTGGGATTTCAAAGCAAAACTAAGTTTGAAATAAAAATTATTCTTGTAAGCAAAAGAAACGAATGAATTTGTGGTTATGAAGTTTGTGGAAATATGAAAGCTCACTATCTGTACGAAATACCAGATGGGAAAGCCAAAAGAAGTTCCTAGTAGGATTCTTTTTTATCTTCTGTTTTTCCCACATGGTGAAAAGTTGATGTACATCTGTGGGAACAGAACGAAAAGTATGAATTGGTCCTCAGCTGTGCCTGAAGTTTTCCCTAAATAGTTCCGAAATTGTCCTGAATCAGTTCCGAAATGGTACTGAACTGATCCCGAACTATTACCGAAAAAACTAGTTCCAAAAATGTTTTGAAGTGACCCTGAACTACTCCCGAACTAGACTTGAAGTGGTCACAAAATAACTAGTACCGAAATTGCCAGAACAATTCCCGATTCTGAAATGCGCCCAAAATAGTCAGCACTAGTCCCGAAATTCTCCTCAAAGGGTACCGAAGTAGCTAGTCCAAAATTGTCAGATAGCGGTCCTGGATTACTTCCGAGCTAGTCCCGACACAAATTGGATCTGCCATTTTGAACTTTTAAATTTGATTGTAGATTCATAATCAGCGACCCCAAAAACCTTTACGTACCAAGTTTCATGAAAACCTATCAGCTTCCTTTATTTTATGCTAACCATTTTGAGTTTTTGAAATTTAGTTTTAGATACGTAATCAGCGAGTCAAAAAACCTGTTAATACCATGTTTAACGCAAATAAATTATCCGCCATTTTGAATTTCGGAATTTTGATTTTAGGTACGTAACCGACAACCCCAAAAAACAATAAAAGTAGTAAAAGTTTAACGATTGTCGTAGCCTAGGCGTTATTAATTTTGACCAAAATCCCGAGGTGCTGAACCAGCTTCAATTTTTTTTTCTCATAGATGGATCCAAATTAATAAAAGGATTGGGAGATGATGTATGTGTACCCGTTTGGTATGCCAATGAAGAACTAGTAATGGTAAAAAAAAGTAATAAATAAGCGGAAATTTTGATTTATGCGTTATTGTGTGAATAAAATGTGTTATCGATTATTTTTACAAGTTTTCGGTTAACCGTTAGATTGATTGAAAGGACGTGATCAGTTTATTTTAATCAGCAATCAAAATAAAATAATCGATTTTATTCGATTCATTGAATCATCGTGTCATCACTATGAACGAGATATTTTTTTTTTATTTTTAGTGTATTTGTATTTGTAATCTTTTCCGGTACTTACTCAATTTACCAATGGATATATTCGTCAGTATTCCAATGATCGGTATAACAATAATGCCAACATTCAATTCAGCTAACATTTCAATAAATGAGTATGTCTTTTCGGGCGTTTCCACTGAAAAATCTGGAATTGTAAAATTTGGTAGACCGGAGAGTGCATTTTTGCTCAGTGTAAAGGGTACCGACTGATTTTGATCGAGCCAAATATATGAAATGGTGCCGGTAACCAAAACGATGAGTGTGTTGCGTGAGAAGGATAAATATCGTAAAATTGTCTTCAACGCTGTACTCAGTTTCGGATGTTCGGCTAATTTTTCGAGTTGCTGCAAAAACAAAAAAATGAGGAAATTTATTGTTAAATAAATTCAGATTCATTTATTTGATTTCATTCAACTTACGGCAAGTCCAATTAGAAATAAAACAGCAAACACACCCATTCCAAGATCACCAAAATTCGTTTCTGGCAGTCGTGATGCAAGCGTAGTAATAGACGTAATAAAACCGGATACGAGATACTTTACGCCCAACATTACCTTTATCTGAGATTCGATGACAAGAATCGCTGTGGCGGAGGAGAACGCCTTGATTATTGGCACCGAGAGGAATTCGAATATAACGCCTGTAAAAGATTGGAATATTAATTAAGATTTAATGTGACTATACAAATAATAAAATTATGTTTAATTCATATATTCATATTTTTATTGCTATATTTATGTAGGTAAAATAGGATACTTAAAATTAAAAGTTCCAACATCAAGTAAAGACACTTGACAGAATATAGTGTTCAGAGTGATCGCCAAAAGTATTCTTCGTGAGGTAAAGTTTGTTTTGTCACTGCTTCTACGACGAAGAATAAAATAAGTATGAGTCCTAGTTATCAATATTCCTCCCGAAAAACAATTAAACAAATAAAGAGGCTCGAAATTCGCGACAAATTTTGAACCGGCCTAGTATACGTAATTTTCTTCTAGTGTATGAAATAGAGCACTTTCCATTTTATAAGAGACCAGCATAAGCTTCTGAAATGGCACACTCGGAACTAACTGCTGATATTAAAAATAATCTACTTAAATTAAAATGTAATTAGAAATATTTTTTCATAAACACCTTAACGAAAGTGTGCACTTATTTAGTCCATATTAGGCCTGTTTCTTTGTAACCGACTAGCGATAGAATCCTTCAACTCGGGTCGAATTTCCTTTAGTTGAAAAATCAACCCTGCTAGTATCGTTCATGAAACCAGAGCTGTTAAATAATGACCATTTTACCGAGTTGACTTAATTCGTCTATTTTACCGAATTTGTTTTCTTTTGCTAAAAGGTTACAAAAAACCAGGGCTATTATCTTATATATAAAAATTTTATGTTACAGCGTTTGTGGTTGAACATCTCAGATTTTTATGAAATTTTGTATGTATGCATATTCGGTTGGTATGAGAATAGGTTATAAAGTATATTTTATACTCGAGCTACATGAAATATAAAAATATCAAACGGTTCGTATCGGCGACAAGAAGGTTCATAACTAACTTTTTGAGGTCTGTCACCTCTTTGAAAAGTCGAATTTAATTAAATTATGAATAGTTAAGTTATATTAAAATATGGGTGCCACACTGATCGATTCACTGAGAAGAAGGTTTATAGCATATAGAGGGTTGTCACCTGGTTGAAAAGTTGAATTTAATAAAAATACACACAAGTTATATTAAATGGTGAAATGTGGGTGTCACTATTTGTTTCGTTAGTGTATAGGTTCATATATTTTTAAGTATTAAAATATGAGTGGGAAACTGTTCGTCACGGCGATTACACGGTTTATATCAACGTAAATATTACTGAGAAGGTTGCCACCTGTTACATGTGACAGAAATCCAAAGGCGTTTTTTGACTATATATGCAAAGGAAAACTCAATAAATAAACATGGACAGGACGAGGTCTGCCGGGGTTTTTTTTAGTAATAATAATAAAAAATAACTAGCACAAAATTTTTAAAGACTGCGGCAAAATATATCTGCTGTCACATAGTTTGATATTATGTGTTTATTTGGTGGCATATTATTATTTTATCCTTTTAAAGAGCGAAAAAACGACTTCCATGTAGAGTTCCTGTTTAATATTTTTCACATAGTCTCAATTGGATTGAGATCTGGAAGCTGTGAAACACAAATGCAATTTTTCGACAAACCGCTATTATAATGATTAATATGTAGTTTCCTAATTCACATTTAAACTTCATTCACATGATGCAATGCCTACAAATGACATAGATTACAAATAAGTGGCATCACGCCCACCGTTCCTCTAACAAAAAGTCGCGGCCGATTTCACCATACCAGAACTAATTTGACGTTTGCTGATTGATATTAGCATCTGTTTAGATTCAACGGGTTTCTGGTGTGGTGAAATCGGAAATAGGGAACAAAACGCCATGCAGTAGATTACCAAGAAGTGACGTTTGGTTTCCTGTGGCAAGAATTTCCGTCCAATTTCACCACACCAGAAATCAATTCAATCTCATCAGATTCTAATATCAATCGGCAAAAGTCAAATCAGCTCTGGTATGGTGAAATTCGATGAGATTTTCAGTTACAGAAACAGTGGGAGTGACGCAACTTCTTTGTAATCTACGTTCTTCGGCCACACTTCGTCCGAACAGAGATTTCCTAATGTGACCAAAAAATAATTGTATTTTGTATGTATATACTTTCTCTAACTAAATTCAACAAATTCTGAAATTGGTTTAGACGATTACAGTGCCTATTAAGAAGAAATAACCGAGTAGGTAGCCAAAGTACCTTGGGTTCAAATCTGATAGAAAAAATCGCTTGCCTCTCTGCGGGCAATACCCAAACCACCGACTAATTCTGACAATGAAAATCTTATCACGAAAATCCTCTTTCATCCGGAATCAGCGTAAAATTATACGACACTCAATTTGTGGCATAACATCGAAACGCATATCACAAATTGTACATATTATTAGTATTCATTCGTTCATTCATTTACTTATTATGAGAAAAATAAAATGCCCCTTTATTTGTAAACAAAAAAAAAAAAAACGTTCAATTAAGGTGATTATTATTATTTTGCTTATTTTAGCAAAAAACACGTGCAACTTTGGTCATTAACCTAGTAATTATTTAATATTTATATGAGAATGCATATAAGTGAAAAACCAGTGGCAATTTTATATTTCATACAAAGTCAATGAACAATCGCAATATAAACTCCGACCGGTTTTTCATTAACTCGCCGAGTTCGTCATTTAAAAAGGCGTTGTCTGTCTTTTGTTAGCAGTAATTAAAAAAAAAATAATTAATTGCACCAATTCTAACGAGCAACATTTTGTATTATACAAAACTAAAAAAATTTATCACATTATAACTATCAGGTTGCACCCAGCCACATTGCACTAATAGGGCGATCTAGTTACACCCATAGACCTACTAAGTAAAGAGCCGCTGAAATATTGTAGGTACAATTTTAGTGTGCTATTACAATCGCATTGTTGCTGCCGCTTCCGCTCAACGCCAAAGACATTTGCGGCATTGAAACTCGACTCACTTAAATCTAATTCATAAATTCTCGCAAGTATCTTCTTGAAATCAAATTCGAGTGCTGCCTTCTAAGAGCTGCGCATATATTTTTGATGACGCTGGGATCCGTTGGCAACGTTGCAATTCTGACAATTGTACGACGCGCGTCACGCGTCACGCCGACCTTCAACTGCCCTCGCCCACATAGCCACAGATTGTACGGAAAGCGCGCCTGTTTGTTTTTGTGCAGCCGGTTTTGATGTTCCGCGTACATTTCGCAAATTTCTCCACCCTCTCAGGGGATTTGATGCAGGTGCATCTAATTACAATATGCATTTCAAAATACTGGTTTTACCTAGCTAAGAAATATATACAAATTGTTTACCTTTGAGTGATTTTTTTTTGGCTTTACATATTTACATACAGATATCGGTATGCAAAAAAAAAAAAAGAAGCAAACATGATGTTTATCAAATTCGATAATGATTAGTAGATCATTGGCATTGGTTGATGACAATGAACGGCATAACAGACATCACTTGCTGAGCGTGGCTCACACCTCATAGTTAGAGCTGCCCCACAGCTATTGGCACAGGTGTTTAGCATCTAATGGTATTTTGCTATTCACGTGGAAATAGCGCCATATGTGAATAGCAAAATACTTCCGTTTTCATAGCTATTGTACGATATGCAAATATTATATGAAAAAGTAACAAAAATGCTATGATTACATTATGATTGCTCTTAGCTAGCCGATGCGCGTTTGATTGTGTTCAAAATATATTGAAACTGAGTACTTTTTAATCACAACAGAAAATGTAGGTCTGCACATAAATACCTGTATTACTTACATATATACATACTGTGACTCAAAAAACTGATCACAATATTTGAGTGATCGAAAATAATCGCTATTTTGATTTTTTGGGATCAAAAAATTTTTGGCTAAAATTCGTTCAAAACAAATCTTATGCCCTTATTTCCATTTAGAATATTTTTTTGATTTTTATTTTTTCGATAAAATTAATCGTTTTTCTTGGAATTGGAAGTCATAAAACATATTATCGACATTAAAACTTGACCTTATTTCCATTTAGAATATTTTTTATTTGAAATCATTGCAGAATTGCCATTTTGTGGTTTTTATTTTTTCGATAAAAAATAATCGTTTTTCTTGGAATTGGAAGTCATAAAACATATTATTGACATTAAAACTTGCCCTTATTTTCATTTAGAATTTTTTTTTTATCTCAAATCATTGCATAATCGTTATTTTTGCGACTTTTAATATTTCGCTAAAAAAAAGTAATCTTTTTTTTGGATTTAAAGTTTTACGATAATACATGGTCGATATTTTTATTCGATCATAAAACGTATTATTGTCATCGCCGACAATTTTGTTGGCATTTATTATGTTCGAAAAATTGTAAATACAAGAATAACGATCAAACTTGATCGAAAAATTAAAATCCAATAATAACGATTATTTTTAATAAAAATAAAAAAAATATAAAAAAAAAAATACTAAATCATGTTTTTTTATAAAAAAAATTGTAACCCTTAATTTCCTTGCAATATTTGTATGGTTTTTAACGCTAAGTAATTTTTGTTCATAAACAACTAATTTTCCTAAAATTTTTAAAAATTTTAATAGAAAATTTTGGGATGTACTGTTTTGAAGCCTATTTAATTTCAACAAAATAATGTGCAATTCTCAAGTTGCTGAGAATTCTTGCTGATATTTGACAATTTTTTTAAATTTTTGATAAATTTTATATAAATTCTCTTTATTCTTATGTATGGCATATACTCTGTCATACAAACTAAATGTGTTAAACGCAAAAAAGTTTCCAAAACCAAAATTTAAAAAAGATTTAAAAAACAACCGAAATTTTTAGCTTTCTAAAAATTTTGATTAGAGGTATTGAAAATTTATATGCTTTTTGTTATAGTGCGAGCTAAAGCTGTATACAAAAAAAAAAAATTAAAAAAAGATGGTAAAAAATCACCAATCATCAGGTTTTTGAGTCATCGTATATGCAAAATACGCTTTGCTAAAAAACGTTGAAATTTATTTACTAATAAAAAATTTGTAACGTTTTTTTATATATTTGTGTGGAGGCTTACCCTTTAAATTTTACTTTTATTCGACTTTTCATGATCTAAATTAACGTACTATTTATGCGACCATCGAAAGATTTTGGTACACTTGGGTTGTTGTAATTCAGTTTGGAAAAAAATTCGTATAGTTAGGCGAGTTTCTGTGTTGCTTTTATCGGTTGAGCATTTAACTATTTCGGAAAAATTAATTTGACAGCTTCAGTTTATAAGCAACGAAATATCGTTATTTATTTAGAAAAATATTAATAGACTTATTATAAAAATTTGTAGTTGTATTCTGACCACAGTTGCAAATTGGTCCTAAATTTAGGGCCACTACTAACGAAAAAGATTTTGTGGGAGTATCTGTGAAAGCAGAAATACATTTGAAGGCTAATGTTGGTCGCAAACAGGTAACTCTACTTCCGTTTTTATATTAGGGCAGTAGGAGTTTGTATTGAAATATCTAAATACAATACTTTAATTTGCTGTTAAATTTTGCGATTGCCTGCATTCCATTGACGTCTTTCTCAAGTACTTTTGTGGAACTCAGGTAGACTTCAATATCAAGGTCGATTTGAATAATAGTCATTATCCCAGTGGCTTGTCTTTTGGTGAAAGTTTCATTGAGATTTAGGCAAAATGTGGAATCCAGTTCGGTAATTTCACGCCGATACATCAATATTCCATTTTATACAGATAAACTTTATCAGCTATACTCCAGTAAGCGCTGTACATCTCCAGCAACAACGAAGACGCACCGATCACTCAGTCCTAGCCCTAACGAGCTAGGAGCCGATTCCCCCAGAAGGGGCAAGCCACCACCTCAACTCTCTCCTCCTGGAAAGACGAGT
This sequence comes from Anomoia purmunda, assembly GCA_951828415.1. Lineage (NCBI taxonomy): Eukaryota > Metazoa > Arthropoda > Insecta > Diptera > Tephritidae > Anomoia > Anomoia purmunda. The sequence continues at coordinate 127,656,879 of OX639994.1, forward strand.
GCTTTTGATCACAAAAGGAAAGCCGGGGTTGCCTGGCCGGCCGTCAAGTAGTATCTGAGATATCTGCAGCATAGTAAGCCTCCTGAAATGGCACGTCATATTGCTGGACTGAGGACGAGCACGTTTTGGATATCAAAATTTGCACAATTTTACGCTACATGCAGATTAGGTTTTAGAATTGCGATTTGTAAAACTGGGTTGAAAAAAATTGAGAAAAAGGTCAACATATGAAGGGACAAACTTAGAAAAAACTTCAGCACCATGTAACTCAAAATCTTAACGCAGTGGAATGGCACCCAATATTTTCAGAATCAGTGGACACAAATCTATATAAAAATATATGTAGGTATAATCCGGCTGTTTTAGGCAGGCAATAAAAGTTGCTGGCAGATTTTCAACTGAAAAAGTCAATGTAGCAAAGATTTAAATTTACGGCTTTTAGTTAATTTGCAATAACTTTTGGGGTTTCTCTCCGATTTAGCCGTTCTTCTACTCCACAATTTTGCTATGAAATTCTCTTGAAAAATTATTTTTTTTAATAAAGTTTATTCACTGAAAATAATGAATACAAATCTCGAAAATGTATTTGTTTGTATTTAAACGTCTGCAACCCAAATGATACTATTCCCATTTACAAACAAACCATGTCCATAGACGGTAAGTTTTATCTGGAGTTCTGTGGCAATAACTGCAAAATGAGCTCGAAAACAGGGGTTTGCCTTTGTCTTGAAAAAGCTTGTTCGGCGAACCAAAATTAGACTTAAACCATTTTTTCTTGTAAACTAGTAATATTTAGGTAGTTGTGGATCAATCGGTAAAATATATTGGTATCTTAGTTTTGAAAGCAATGAGGAGGACGAGAATGACTTTGAATTTGGTAGAATTTTACACATAAGGCACTTAAAAGTAGTAGATTTTATTCAAAAATAGTTCCGTGACAAAACCATTGAGTTTGTTGGGTTTGTTTTATTTTAACGAACAGTTGAATAAAGCAAAAAAAATTTTATGCATTTTAGTCTTAACTAAGAAAATATCTGCTTGATTATGCAAACTTAAAAAAAAATCTCTCTCTAATTTTCTTAGATTTTCTTAATAACAAGAAAATATTTTTCAACTTCAAAAATCCAGTTTTTCTTGTTTTTGCTTCGATATTAGTAAAAAAAAACTTCTCTCCGTGAAGTTGTTGCATTTAAAACGCTATTAGAATAATTTTACACGTGCCGCTGCATATGATAAAATTTTTTTGAAATAATTTATTTACACAGCGTTTGTAAATTAGTGCACCAAAGCATGAAAATTCGACACTGTGCGGCGGCTGGTGTTGTTTTTTTTGTATTGTGTTTACATAATTGCGCAAACAGACGGGCAGGGGTATGTACATATGTAGAAAAAAAAGAGTTGTTGTTTAGGTACAAAACTTGAAGTCAATTACTTTATACTCGTAATTAACAACGCATACATTGTAATTATAATGCAGTTATAAAATCATTCTTTTAATATATGCACTAAACACTTTTTCAACTAAGTTTCGCGCACCTGCACTTTGAAAACTCCTAAACATATTGTACATTTATTACCACTTGTGACGAAATAAAAAAAAAACCTCTTATCACTTTAACAAAAGTAGTCTGCTACAGTGTAATCGAAATGATATCGCATTCAATCTTGATATTCACCACAATCACTTCGCACCCTTTGAGGAGGAGCTTAACGCTAATGCCACTCTACTTATAGTATCCACTTACCCACGCGAAGCGTTCCCATTATCAACTCAACGATGCCGGTAAGGAAGGTGAGGAGGATGGCGAATTCAATTGGCTTGCCCACAGTGAACTGCAAACTGACCAGAGCCACCAAACTGGTGGGTCCAATAATCACTTTGTTAATCGAACCGAATATCAAATATACAAAGGAACCCAGGAATGCCGAGCAGAGGCCATAACGCGCAGGCAAACCGGCGAGTAGAGCGCAGGCAATGCTTTCCGGGATTATGGTGAGACCCAGTGTGATACCAGCAATTAAATCGCTCATTGCCCACTCGGTGTTATAGTCGCCAATCCAGTTGAGTATTTCCAGCCGATTTCGTAGCGTCTTCGCCACTTTGCCAACAGCGGTGTGTGGCGTTGAGCTGCGGCGCAGCGCTTCGCTTGTGAAAGGCTTCGCCGAGTCCATGATAATCTGTGTAGCGTCTTGAGGCAACATTTGCGCCTTTGCCGTAATATTGGACTTATCGAAGGTTGTCATTTTGGGTTTTTGTTTATTTTTTGTTTTAATTGGTTGCTTTTGATTTTTTATCTAATACTACGGATTCTTTGGCAACTTAATAGCGCTTTACAATTTTTCACTTATTATACACTAAACAATTTTTTGCACTTTTCGAGCACTTGAATCACACATGCATTTTTACATATACATACAAACATAGATTCATATGAATAATTTGAAATAATTTGTGGAAATCTGTATATGTTGTTTTTTGATTTTTTTGCACATTAACCGCTTTAGCTGATTCGCACCGTTCCGTTCTAAACACGCGTCGTTTCACATTTGAACTTTGAGGTGATGTGCGCGTCTCAACGTTTTTGCGGGCCGTCTGACCTGTTCCCGCTCGATTTCACTTGGCAGATGAGCCAGCCGATCGTGTCGTCGAATATCGTACATGCTCTTATACTGGCTTGCCGCGTCTTATTACGAGTGCATTGTGTGTGTGTGTGTGTGTGTTTTTTTTTAATGTCGGGTTTTAGAATTTTGTCGTATTTGCTCTAAATATAATCGCTTGTTAATGGGGACCTGAAACACTGTGGCCGCTGGTTGTTGTATCCACTGCACAGTGGCACTTTTATGCAATCTAGATGTGCGAACTGTTTGTTTTAGAAAAAAATCAAACTTTTGCATGCACTTTGTATATCAGATGATCACTGTGACTAACGGTAATTACAATAGACTTAAAAGAATCTTATTTTTCGCATTGTAATCCGCCGTCAAAGTGTATTTTGTAATTGTTGAACTAAGGATTAATAAGTGAAAATTAAAATAATTTTAAATAATTTTAAATATTTTGCCACTGCCCGAAATAGTGTCGATACCGAAGAGTCGCACTACTTTTAAAAATCACCGTCCCTGTGGTTTACCTTTTTTTTATTTCATAAAAACTAAAGGTATATCGTTCACAACATTATTTAATCTGAAACACATAATCTCGGCATTGCATTGGGGAGGTGGGTGTATCCATCGTCCAAATTCACTTAACTTTTGAATTCGTATCGTAATATTCCCTTTTCAGCGTATTACTAATTGCGCCCGCCTAGATTGCGTAAAAGCGCCACTGTGCGCCGTCCCATTTGTTTTAGCTCATTTGGAAGTGTGAATAGCATTGTTCGATACCGAGCCTTATATGGATGGAGACACGCGATATCGTCGATTGCAATGTTACCGACGCTGAGTAAACAATAACCGAAAACACTGCATGATCTATCGACAGAGTGATTATTCGAAATGGTTGACTGGCATAACGTTTGATAAGAAATAATATATCATATAATATCAAGAGAAGTTTATATTTTAGCACAATCGTTGAAGGGACAGTTTCAGACAAAATTACGGATCAGTGGCCATTACTTTTGTAATTACATTTATATTTGTTAACTCACATTCAACTTGATCATTGAGTTTCTCGTAATAGTCGAAGGAATACCTCTATGACTAAAGGTCACATGCAGAACGCCAATGTATCTTTTTAATTCAGAGGTAAGTGCTCTTAAGGGGTTAAACTAATGAATTAATTAGTTAAGACGTCGACTATATATCATTTATTGACTTTTTTGATTTGCCAAAAATTAGCAATATAAGCGTCCCTACTTCATATAACTTCACAAAATTAGTCCAGCGCTGTTAAATCGCACGATTTTGGAGGTCATGCCATAGGCCCGTCTTGTTTGAACCAAAGGTCGTTCACATCAACATCCTCCAATTCAGGCACGAAAAAGGATTATCAACCCTCCAAATGCGACATTTTGTTTTTTAACGTACCCACTCAACCAAATGTGAGATTCATTGCAGAACAAAGTTTTCTTGTGGACATCGGAATCGGTGGACATCTCGTTTTGGGTCCATTCACCGAACGAGTTCAATTTTGTAAGCCCGCAAACCAAGATCCTTCCGCAAAATCTTCCATAATGTGGATGGGCACAGTCCAATTCTCATTCGGGTCTTCTTCGGTACTCTGCGCCCCAGCAGCAATAGCGCCTTCGGTGCACACTGTACGGCGTCTCTGCTGGTCGATTATGTCGGCAGAATATTGGACGCAGCGCGTGATGCGTCGCGCAAACCGAACTATTATTTTAGTAATAAATTTGCACGATTTAAAAACGATGTTCCGGAGTAAGTCTAATCATAATAAAATGGCAAATCAAACTGAGTATAAATCAAAAAACAGCTGGCAGAGAGACCAACTCTGAAAAAAGTTTAGCTCATTGAAAACTACACGTCTAAAAAAACATTCGCTCAAGTCTCGGCCGGAGTACGTAAAATCAAAAAATTTGGCAGCCAATAACAAACATTGAACGCTATGAATGATAAATATTTCCGAAATCTTTGACCTAAAGTCACTGGATTGTAAATAGAATGTAATCCTTCCCTTAGTGAGGGTTTTCTAGGCCATGCGGGTTGGTCTGAAACACGATTTGCCCACAGCGATGGTTAGCACATATCGAGCCCTAAGCGCATAAAAAAAGGTAGATGATTTTGTTTTCTTCAAAATTTCTGTTTAATGCAGAAATTCATCTAGATGGTATGGATGTATTCCTGCATAAAAGAAGAAAATTTCGAAAAATATTCGCTGACAGTTTTTTTAGCGATTAGGGCCACATATGTTCTTTTCTCTTCTTGTCGTAAGATGTCGACACCATTTCGACCAATCTTTTCAATTGAACATCGAGCGCGCTTTCTATCGAAATAACCTTCTTAATGCAATTGACCATTCTTCACCTTTCCTACTCTTTTATCTTTCCGATAGTGTATGGTTGAGAATTTTTATTGAGAAAAGTTCCGTCAGATATTTGTAGTTGTCGCTCACTTGAGGTCGCTGCTGTCGCTATAAAAGAATGGCTAGAACGGAGAACAGAGAACGGAACGCAAATTAGCCCCCACCCAACAAATAATTACTTATTGGTATAAAAGAATTAGCGTAGTTTTCTTTTGATACGAGAGATACGCGCCAGATACTCATAATATTTCAAAGAAATAGCCATTGTAAAAGGGGCTTATTATTAACATTTGGGTTTTCTTTGATTTGTATAGTATGTATATTAGTCTCAGTGCATTTTATATCTTTATCGAAGTTTTGAATGGTTCTAGGAGCTGATGTTGTTTTTCACATTGTGGGCTCGCCGATATGTAGAACGTTTTATGACATCTACTTTTATATATTTTTAGTATCGCTTCTCCGTTTTTAATACCCAAAATCGTTCACTTTGTAACTTCATATTGCTTTTTTAATATAGTATATGTACACCAGTGATTATAAATCAATTTTTAAAAATTGTGTCAAATCTCAGAAATATATGTACCAACAAATTGTTTAAACTACGAACCGTAATTATTGTGAGCTTCATCAAAATTTTAGGATTCTTAATATTACAAACAATAATAAAAATAATCTTCTGAGCTTTAATATTTTGTTCAGTAATAAAAATGATTCAAAAAACAAACTTTAAAAATTGTAAAAAAAAAAAATTTTCGAGGGATATTTTTTTTTGCTCCGAAATATTATTTGGTGAATTGTTATTTTTTGATTAAAAATAACTACTATTTTGTGAGTTTTATTTTTTACCCAAAAATTATCATACTTTTTTGAGCTTAATTCTCTTTTATCAAAAATTATCATACTTTTTTTAGTTATATTTTTTTTATCGAAAGTAAAACTCAGTTCTTGGGCATTATTTTAACTCACAGAAATAATAAATCTTTCTTTTAAATTATGGTTTTTTTTCTGAAGGAGTAATAAAAAAATTATTAATTATTATTTGTACAGATATCGCAAATTTTTTTTTAAAACGCAAGTGATTCATACAGGGTATGAGTGAATGTATATATTATATATAGGTATATATTTATATATATCCATAACTTTTCTCCGATATTTGGAAGTTGTTAATACTTCTGGGGTTTCTTACAAGCCGTACGTCTATGCCGCGTTTTCCTTTCTCCAAGCCAAACGTGTACATAACAAATTTGAGTAACTTTCTTTTGCAGTTACTAAAATATGGAACTTGTTTATTCTCACAAAATAACGTTATTTAGGCGTGGTAGCCAACCTATCTTGGGTCAAGGGCAATATGTGCAACAAATTTCGTTGGAATGTCAACATTGACTGGAGTTATCGGGTGAACGGATGTACGGACATACAGGCAAACAGGGCTTAATCAATTTCTCCTCTCACTCTGAACATATTGGTAAATATATATGAGTGTAGCTTTAGGCTTTAGGATGTTTTAGGCTGTTACAAAAAACCGTCATGTGTACCACACCATAATATCCTGGGCGCTATTGCATTCGGGTATAAATATACACAGCTCTGCACTCTACGCACCAAAAATAGCGATGTGGTGTCACTTCAAATTTACCCAAACAAAAAAAGAAAAAACAAAATTGTGACAACTTTATCCTCACGGGTGGGTATATACTTTACATAGGTACATACATATTTACAACACCGTTGCTAACTTCAAATTTGGTATGGAAATAATCAATCATCCAAAGCTCAAGCATTACCAGAGCTCTTTCTGTGGTATCAAATTTTATTTTACATTGGGTTAAAGTCAAAATTTAGTATAGGTAAAATATGTGTAGAAAGTTTTGTTTTTAGCAAAAACCAAATAAGCTTTCAATCATTATACTTGCATTGTTTAAGTTTTTTTGTTTTGCTGTTAAATATTTAAGTAATCATTATTGATGACATTGGAATATTCAAAGGTAAATATTAGTATATTTTAGAGAGTCGTCCAAGGCAAATAATTAGATGTTTCAATAAATAATTAATTTCTTTATTTACATTTAATTATTGTATTGTAAAATCACTTATTATTTGCTCGTTAATATTAAATAGAAGTTATATGAATTGAGATATATTAATGTACATATTTTAATAGCATTATGAATAGGTTGGAGCTGAAAAAAAGGAATGCGCATTAGGAAGGCCCTTCATTGTATGGACAATTTTGAAAATACAGTTTTTCTAATGCGCCGCTACTTAAGCTGTTCGATACGAACCGGCTTTGCAACCAGTGCGGGAATTATTTTTGTGAAATGCCTATCAAATAATCACTGGTATAATATTATTCTAAAATCTATTACAAATATACGATAAAAGCGAAATTTGAATGCTTTGGATTTAACTGACATGCCGATTTAATAGGTAAATTACGTAGAGTAAAAAAATAAATATTGACCGCTTACTTTGCAGTCAACAAACTTGAGCCATTCTTGCGCCAAGATTTAGTTTCGCGATAGTGAGTTTACGCTATTAATCTATCGACTTCGCTGTTCGACCAGCGGCAGGTAGCCATACCTTGCCTTATCGTTTTTCAATATCAAAAAATAGTCAATTGGCAAACGTAAGATAACTTGTCGCTGAAAGCAGAGACGTTCTAACTATTTATTCTGCTATCAAATGAAAGTTGAACGAAAATGAAATAACAAATATAGATAAGTTATAAATGTATAGTAAAAGTAAAATGGGTAGTAAATTGAAAGCACTTTCAATATATATTGTACATAAGTTGTGTTAATTAAGTATCAACTTGAAATTTTCCAGATATTATTTTAAACGAACATTTCAAATCATCTACCGTTTGGAGTCGATGGAAAATTGTAGGAGAAACTCGGTCAAATATCGAACTATATGATGTAAGCGCCAGCGCTCTTCGCTACACTCTACAAAAACAGGTTCTGAAATTCCATCAAATTAAACTGCGAATATGAGTTTAAGCGATATTTCGTATCAAGCGCCATCCATCGGTAAATTTTCTCAATATAACATTTATATTTATGCGACTAATACATGTCAAAATCAGACAGCCGATAAAGGTTTTAGAGATAACCCGGCTCCAGCGCCACCTATCGGCGCAAGTTTGAACGAAAATATTTATATTTATGTGGCTAAGATATTTAATCAAATTTCACTGTAAATATGGTCTTTAGAAGTATCTCGACACCAGCGACACCTAACGGATTTTTTTTTTTTACGCAATAGACAACTTTGCAAACACATCCTATAAATTTGAGCTAGATTGGTTCAAAAGTTTCTGAATTTATGAACTACACGCAAACAGACCGAGAAAATATAGAAAAAACGCTGTCCTAGGACAACCTTCTCATAAATATAGCTAAGAATCTTGAGCTAGCCAAGCGAACCATTTGAAATTCATATTAGTTTTATGTACTTGTGTATAGTGTGTTGTATTAACTTTTTTCTATTGTAATGAACTCATATTTTTAATTTCATATAACTTGTGCACAATTAATTAACTTTGATTTTTTAAGTAGGTGGCAACCCCCTCCAAAATAGAGCTAGCAATAAACGCTCTACTCAGCATAATATATGTAATTTAATGTATTTCAAGCAGGTGGCAACCTTCATATTAGTCAGCTATGAACTTTTGACACCCATAATTGTACTTGTGTATAATTTAATTAAATTTGAATTTTCAAACAGTGGGCAACCCTCTCCCAAATAGAGGTATGACACTAATATTACTATATTTTATAAATTTGTGTATAATTTAATTTAATTCGATTTTTTCGAAATTGGCGGCATCCCTCATTAAAGTTAGCTATGAACCTTCTTGCCGCACCGAACCGCTTGATATTCATATTTTAGTTGTTCATATAATTTTCGTATATTTTATTAAATTTGACTTTCCAAACAGGTGGTAACTCTCTCCCAAGTATAAAATATATTTCATGACTTACTCTTACACCGTGATTTGAGATTTCTATATATACAGATATAGATCAAATCCTATATTCTGATTAGTTTTTATGAGGCACAGCTTCACTGTACAGGATTATTTTCTAGATGACAAAGTAGAAGAAATCAGGTGAACACATAAATAGATATATATGTATACTAATATAAGTAAGTACCAAAAATCAATTATTGTAATGATTCTTTATTGGCCATGTATTTTAGTGCATAGGCTGCACTCTTCAGTGAAGCACCTTGTGATAGACGATATTTTTAGTTTTATTACTATGTGCAAGAACAAATAACGCAGCTGGTCTTCCGACCCTTGAACATGCCGCATATAATTGACCATGGGAAAAACATGGATTTTCTATATTTCGACCACAAACTTTCAAGGATTGGCCTTGTGATTTGTCAATGGTCATGGCGAATGCAAGACGGATCGGAAATTGAAGTCGTTTAAACTCAAACGGCATGTCGGTTGGGATCATCGGGATCCTCGGAATGAGAACTTCCTCACCTTCAAATTTTCCTTTGAGTATCGTCGCGTAAATCACATTGTTCATCAATTTACTTACCACCAAACGCGTTCCGTTGCACAGTTTTGGTAGGTTTATGTTTCGAAGCATGATTATTACGGAGCCAACCTTTAGTCGTAAATTATGCTAGTATGCAAGCAGTAATCAGTGCTGCAATCATATCGAAACGCTGCTCGATTCAAATCAGTACGTGATAAATTTCTCCTTGAGCGTCGAAAATTATCAAGATGTTGATCTCTTAGGTTTGCTCGATGATTTCTCATAGCCAACCGAGCCTTTGCACGGACTGCCTCGCTTTGCTCTTGTGATTGAGAAGCACGAAGTCGAGCCATACTAAAGCGGCGCTCTTCACGTGCAATTTCTTGTACTTCTTCAGTCCTTTCATTCGCAACGTTTTGCATCCTAGTTGCATTACGGCTTTTTCGGGGAAGATTTGATCGTCTTGGACGCGGCATTTTAATGATAATAATATCGGCACAATATTTATAGACACTCGAAACAAACACAAAAACCGGTAAACTTCAAAATTTCTAACTGTCAATTTTTCACCCAACAAAATTCGTAAAAGTAAACAAAATACATGTTAATATTGACAATTCACACCAATTACATGGATATTGCCCTTCTCCGCTAGATGTCACTACAATTTACATCGATATTACCTTTCGCCGCCAGAGTACATTTAAATTTTAGTTTTCATACAAAAAAGCAAAAGCAAAATATATGAAGGGCGAAGAAAAAAAATCAAATTTACCGTTTTTTTTGTCGTCCCACGGTAACGGGATAAAAAATATCCTATAACCTGCCCCTGGCTCTAAGCTGCCTCCCCACCAATTTTCAGCCAAATCGGTTCAGCCGTTCTTGAGTTATAAGTGGTGTAACTAACACGACTTTCTTTTATATATATAGCTGTAGATGCATATAAACCATTGTATATATGTAGAATTAAATAGGCCGCCGTAGCCTAGTGTGTAGCGTATGCACACTCCTTTCGGTAGGTCCCGTGTTCAAATCCTAGACGGGACAAGTAACATCAAAAATTACAGAAAAAGTTTTTTTTAATAGCGGTCGCCCCGCAAACCTCCGAGCGAATTTCTATCATGAAAAGACTTCATAAAAAAATCATCCGCCATTAGGGGTCGGCGTAAATCTCAATTTGTGTTGCAACATCAAGACGCACATCACAATTTGTAGCAGAAAATCGGCCAAACATCAAGCCATGATGTAAGCGCCAAATTATTATATTATTTTTATTAAATATAAAGATTGTAAACATTTTCGAAAACAAGATACAAATACAAATTATTCAGCCTATAATAAAATCTTAACGAAGAAGAAACAAATTTTGCTTGCGAATGTTAGCACGAACGGGGATTTGATGTGAATGATGATCGCTGTGTAATTTTGAAGAATACCAATAGATAGAGAGATTAATGTCGCTTGGAGCAACATGTAAACAAAAACTAGTATTTTCCACATTTTTGACTGATTCCATAAGCCTTCGTAAGTAAATTTAATTCTATTATAATAATTATAGCGAAATTCTCAAGAGCTCACTCTCAGACAAATACTTTAAAATTATTGAATCCCACATTGTTTGTGCAACGCAACAGTGTTTTACGAACTGATAAACTAAGTGTATTTTAACCGACGTTCGCAGTAGACTTTTGAATTGACAAGAAAAATAGTCCATTAAAAAAAATGCCATAAGTACACTTTGCATTTGCTCGATTGTTCAGTAACCATTTTTAAATAAACACTATCTATAAATCAGCGAGTGAAAATAACAATAACTCTTAAAAACTCGACATTTTGCAAAACCGTTTGAAATACCAGAAAACATACAACTATTTGTTGTACCGCCTATCAATTGACTGAATCGAATTTTGATTGATCGATATAAATAAGTAATGAGCTCTATCCGTTAATTGTTTTCTTATATTAATGACTGGGGCTGTATCAGGTATGTCGATAGTCATCAAACGATATCGCGTTGACGGTTGTCTTGCTTCACATAAACGAAAAATGATCGATCGCTTTTGCGATATCGTATTCTCTCGTCTTAGAAACTCATTCACGAAAAAGTTTGAAACGTTAAGTACACATGACGTTTTGAAATTTGTTATTGCTCGATAGCAAATAGTGCAGCTAAGTCTAGGGGCATATTGAGGGTAATAGTTAAGTTTACTTGCAGAATCTTCGGGCATAGCCCAATTGGAAGGAGGAGTAAATTTAGCACTGAATAGATGGCTCCATGTCTCGATTAGAAGAAAAGTCTAGCATACAATATTTGTTATATAATATTGGGTTCCTGATCATAAGGGCCATCATCGACATTGGCTCTTAAAGTGCAGGAAATTTAGTGAGAACGAGACAAAGGAAACTTTGGAACATCTCCTATGCTCATGTCGTACAGCGCTTGTGAGCCTCTCAATTCGAAAACTTGGACGGCATCTTAACTAATTGGTACTTTAACTCTTAAAGGTACGAGCCCCATTTGGTATTATTACGGGCCAGAAGGGTTATGAGTAGCTTTTTACCAGCCAAATTAACCTAACCTAGGAGAAATTGAATGCACGTTTCTTAGTGCGGCAGTAAGTCAATTAGAAATTCAAGTTGCTCAAGTAGGGAAAAGTATAAGCATGTTTTTTTTTCTCCAAAATTAATCTTAGATATAACAAATAATGAAGAGTCTAAGTTCGGGTGCAAAGAAACTTTAAATATTCGACGCAAGTTTTATTTCAAATAAACCGCGCTTGTTGTATGAAATAAAACCAGTGAATCTAAAAATTTTTATTTCGAAAAACTAAATGACTTTTTTTATGCAATTAAAAACTATAATAAAGTGGTATGCTTCAAATTGTAGGTATGTGCTTACCTACAGTTATATACTTAAGAAAGTATTGTTCTATTCGCTACATTAAAATATTTATTTTAAACCTCTTTTTATTTTTTTTTATTTGTATGAAAAGTCTTTGAATACACAAATTCTTACAGACTAAATTAAGCTAATGTACAATTGTACATATTTACTCTTTATTATATGATGTAGTTGCCATACTACACTTGTAAAATATAAATACTTTTAATTATACCTTTCTTCCAATGTATAGGTAGGTAGATATATGTAAAATGTACTAACGCTATTCTTAAAATTAAAATAGGGGAATTTAGTCTCAAAGACAGAAATGCAAATACTATCGTGGTAACTGTGAACTGTTTCATTCGTAAGTAATTACGTTATCCACATTGCCATCCCAATTTGAAAACACCCAGTCAATTTGCGTCACTGCAGGTGTACTCGTGGTAGAATATTCTAGACCTGATCTAAAACTGCTTTGCTTAAGAAACTTTTCTATTCTATTCTCAGCAACCTTTAGGCATATGCAGATTAAAATCCCCAAAAATTATGCCTATGACTATATCCATGTGGGCTGCATTATAACAAAAAACCGTTAAGTGAATAAAGTTATAAAACCCTGGGCACCACAGCGTTCGGGTGCGAAAACTATAGAAGAGTCTAAATTCGACATTTAAGATTCCATGCATTTCATTCTCAAGCCCAATCTTATCTATCAAATTTGAGCAAATTACCTTGTATAATTAAAAAATAACATATTTTTTTGATTTATGTTTTTACCGTTATATGATAGGAGGTAGTTTTTCTTATTGCCTGAAATGCTATAAGTGTATCAAATTTGGTAGATTTAGATCAGGTATTTTCGGAGATAACTATAGTTTTTCTCATTTTCCAAAAAAAAAAATCACACGTATTCCTTTCCGAAATCAAATTCTATGTATCAGATTTGAGATTTGAGCAGACAGACAGACATCGCTTTATCAAGTTCGCTATTAATTCTAAGAATTTTCGTATATATACATTTTACTAAATTTATAAATTTTTTTTTTGCAGAAAATTTGTACAACCGCTGAGTCGGGCAAGGAGAATGAGTCGTGCCGGTCCGCAGATTTCTTAGCAGCCGTCTCGTTTCCAACCTCTTTTTGGTCCATTTCCATAGCACACTTTATTAATTCTCGGATCATATGTATCACTTTAATTTCGCTTTGATTTTAACATTTCAAAATATTTATAAAAATAGCTGTAACCAGTTTGTTAACTGCTTACCAGCAGGTAAGAATGTTTGTGAATTTTGTCGCGATATCAAGAATTCAGAATAACGACATTTTGAATTTGTGACTAAAGTGGTCTATTGTAAACGTGGTGAATATTGTAGCGTTATCAGAATAGCCCGGTTAAAGTCAAAATTGAACGACCTGAGAATTTCAGTTCAAGAAAAACTTGAGCCGTCCCCGCAACATATATTAAATCCTAAGATCAAACTTACCGCCCTATGCAGCTGCACTAACAAAACTCACCAACCTGTCAGCACTTGTCAGGTTTATTGCGCCTAAGACTATGTGGTAAAAGTAGTTTTCAGTCCTCTAATGATACCACAGCCATTTTAGTGGTAATGCCCCACTGAGAAAGTCACACTGGTGTTATATTCTGTGTTATATTTTAATGGCGTAGTAAACCTGACAACTGCCAGTTGGGTGAGATTTATCGTTGGGTGAAATTTATCGCTGTGTGAGATTTATCAGGTTAGCAATAGAAATGTGGGAAACAAATTCAACTATACAATGGTAAATCTTATCAGAAATTTGTGACTTGGAACAAAAGTTGACAGAAACAATTTAGTGAATGAAATAATTGAATTTAGTGTTAAGTTACAAATGTTATGTCTACTTACATATTATATATATTTAGGTAAGTTTATGGTTACTAACAAGATGAGCTTATTATCGAAAATTCCACTACAACTGTACTTCATTTGGTAGCGTGAAACCAGAATACCAACCAGTGGTAAATCAACTGGTGGTTATTCAACAGGTTTGATGAGTTTAAGTTAATATTATGAACACAGAAACTCTACGTTGTATTTTTATCCTTCAAACAGCTAGCTTACTTAAATCCAATTTTAACCGTAAAAATCTATATTTCATTGGACTAATTGGAAAGGGTCGCAGCGAGGTTGACAGGTAAGTGAATTATGTTGTCACAATTTAGCACCACACATTAGGCACCTACTTAGCTTCAAACTCACCACTCAAACTTGGGGTGACATTATCACCCAATTACTTAGTTGGTAAATGAAAGTGTGTAGTAATAATGACATCAGGAAACATGCACACACACACACACATACACACACATACACATACATACTCGCATACATACTCATCTACATATATGTAAGTGCATGTGTACTGAGTGTCTCCTGCTACTGATTGCTACAACTTGATTACCATCGATGTGGATTGGATGGAGAAAGAAAAGAGTGGATGGTAATCAATAAGATGTGCTGACATTGGAGTTGCTAATAATGCGTTTGAATGGCAGATGAGATAATTAGCAACGAGGGCGCTTGGAAAACGATGAAAGCTGAAGATGACATTATGGTTGGTCTGATACAGAGATAGTTGGCTGCTTAGCACCTTGGCAAGGCGATGCACTTGTATTATTTGGTAGAATGTACAACTATGCGTGGAGCTTAAGTGAAATCTTATGAAAACGCATCGTTTTGACATGGAAGGCGAAAAGCATAATTAGAATTACAATATCTACAACAACAAACGTTTGTGCAACAAAATCAGGCGTAGTAAGCAAAAGCGATAACAATGAGGATGGACGCTACCGAAGAAAATTGAGTGACGTAAGTAAGCAACTATTTATGTAGATGAATGTGCACTAGGCATATAAATCTAAACATATACATATGTTATAAATATAATACCTGAGCAAATGTTTAATGTTACAGCTGTTGCCAATCTACCGACTTTATCGTTATGGTATTTCATTGTTGCTGTTTTGCCTTGATTTTGATGCTCATTCAGTTAGGTTGTCAATGGATATACAGTTTTGCCCCGCTTAATTGTACTTTAAAAATTGCGTAATTTTTTGAGTCAATCAAGTGGGGAATCTATTAGTCGGGGAAAATTAAAGGTATATTTTTTCGATAACACATATTTTTAACCAATTTCGCGAGGAATGCAATTAACCGGGGGACAATTAAGCGATGAATACTTTACTATGCTGAGAGCTGGATTATGTGGAAGTTAACATAAAATATATACAAGCATTTGAACGACCACATGTCTATTGGGATAAACACGGCTTTACTGTGCTGGTCACGAGTTTAGAACAGTCCCATATGAATGAATGACTATGAAAGTAAAAATTTCCCTCCTTTTTTATTTTCTTGATACATCATTAAATTTAATTAGAGTTTTCGGAAATCTGCCTCATGCTTTAAAAAATAGAGACAATTTAATCAATGTATTCAATTCCTAATGAACTTCATAAGTTAGTTTTTTTTTTTTTAATATTCTTTGCCCTGACTGGATTTATGAGTTGTGGTGATATCCGAAATAGCAGCTAAAACTTCTACCGCGTTGGGTTTTCCAATAGCTTCCAAATAAAATATGGGCGTAAGCTAAAAAAAATGTATTTATAAAATATTTTTGAAATAAAATTTATTTAGCGGCATGGAGCGGGATTTTTGGTACTCATTACTAAAACTAGTACTATAACTACAACTTCTACTACTACTACTACTACTACTACTATTTTCAATAATACTTCTACTAATAACTATTACTATTTTTACCAATTTCTACTACTATTTTTACTAATGCCACTATTAATTACTACCACTTATTTAACTCATTTCAACACTACTATTTTTACAAATCCTACTACTAATTACTACTCCTATTTTTCATAATTTTTATTACTAATTTTACTAATACAACTAATAATTAGTGCTATTATTTCATTATTTCTCACTATTATTTCTACTAATACTACTGATAATTACTACTACTATTTTTACTAAATTCTACTAATATTTTTATTCATGTTTACTACTATTTTTAATAATGCTACTACTAGCGTCTATTTCTTATACTAATTTCTACTACTATTCTTTCTAATTTCTACCACTAGTTTTACTAATGCTATTAACTACAATTTTTACTAATTTCTATTACTATTTTTACTAACTTCTACTAGTGTTTTTACTAATTTTATTACTAAGTACCACAGACTACAATTACTACTACTTACTATGAGCGACTACTAGCGCTACTATTTCCATATTTAACTCTCTATATCTTTACGAAGTCGGCAAAGAAGTTATACTCTGGCTCGCGCTTTTAGGTGCCCAGTGATTTTTTGTATATATATATTTAGTGTAAATATTGCAGGTAGTTTTGGACCGATGTAAAACTAATCACAAATTAAGGATATAGTGGAAACAACGCATAACAAAAAGGTGGCGGCGTTCAACGGAAAAATGATATTTAATTTGGTTTTAGAAAGAGAAATTTAAGAAAATTGTCTTTTCACATTCCTTCAGGTAAACTACATTGAAAAGTCTAACGAATTATTCTGTGATTTTATCTTTACGATCTTTTTCTGTGCTCTAGCTTTCAGTACTAGATGGCTGACGTCAGCGTTCACAGTTGTCATAGGCAAGACAAATCGTTTCCACTTTCTTTCCATGAACAGCAACTCAACTATGTAGACTTCATGTTGTCCAACTCCATCATTACTAAGTAAAATTTTCTAATTCCTAGGCTTTTGAATAAATTTAGATGTGTGAATTTGTATTTGGATGCATCATATAACTATTTAAATATTTTTCGAAAAACCACTCTGTCAAAATGAAACGCTCATTTTAGTTTTAAATAATTTTCTTAAAAGCATTATCAACAAAATTTTACCTTAAATGAGTTTTCACAAGAGTGAATGGTTCTTTAGAGAGAGAGATTCTGCGAAAGATTTTTGGACCTTCACGTCTTTGCAACGACGAATATCGGAGGAAGAAAATGTTTAATTTCTGGCGCCAATTAACAAGAATTTTTTAAGGTGTAACACAAAATCAAAACTAGATTGATCTATTGTATAGATAGAAATTTCAAGCAAATGAATATTTGCTTATAAACAAGAAACGTAGGTACAAAGTAATTCATAAAATTTACAGCCTTGGATTTGTCGTGATTGTTCGAGAAGCAATTTTTCGCGAGGATCGGTTTCTCGCGAGCTTCTCGCGCATCAAGAATTTCGGAAGACTCGCGAGCTAAATATTGAAGCAATAAAATGATCTCGTTTCGAATTACTCCAGAATGTGGGAGCTAAAATCGAAGGCTCTAATAAAAATTGAATATCAAATATAGAATTTAACTGGTTTTACGTAGTGTCGAAGAAAAGCATATTCTGAAATCTTCACAAGCTAAGTGTTCAAACCCAAGGGGGACATTATCAACTCGTTTTTTTATGATATGGTCTAAGGTACATACTTATATTAATCTTATTATTTTTCTCCAGCTACGACAAGGCGTTAGCGGGCACCTCTAGGAATTAAAATAAGGGTTTCCAGCTGCCAATTAACATGCAATAAGACTTGTTGTCATTAGTCTGCAAATCAACCGACTACTTTCTGGTATATCGCGCGGCTCCTCTAATTGTCTATGAAAAATTTACACAATGTTTGCTAGGCGCCTTTCGCTTGATGGTGTTCGGATTTAATGGAGAGAGTCTTTCCTTTAAAGGTTTAGCTACCCGGCCGACCTTTCCACTCTATGCCTGTCGGGAAAAGGCAAAAGTTAGAAAATGATAACCTTCATTTCACTTTGCTCCGACGGGAATTCTTATGAATTGCGGTGTAAGTAAAAGAAAAAAGGAAGTGAGCAGAGCATGCACTTATTTTAACGTATAAGTAATTGCGTTGAAAGTTGGAAGAGAAAAGGTTGTATAATTAGTGAGGTAATGACTTTTGAATGCAAAATAGGGAACAAATTTTTATTACAGCCGGTTACATAATTATAACCCAACCGCATAGTGATAACTTTTGGCAGCTTTTTGTTTTTTATTTTATTTTTTTTTCTTGATTAATTTTATATAAAAATAAATACGGAAATCGCTTAAATTCAAGCTTCAAACCTTGTGCGAAATTTAAAAAAAGCTAACATATTTTACTTAAGCTTTTAATCAAAAATCGGATGTGTAACTTTTATAGCTCCTTCAATACAAATGTAGAAACGAAATTTCGAACATTTGTTATAGCGAATAAATTATATTAAAAATTAATGGACTATAACACCAGTTTGTAACCTGTTCTTTTTTAAATTCTTACCAAAAATTTTAAAATTTTGAGTAGGGAAATTTGTGAAACTCCTTTCATTTTCGCACAAAAGCAACCCTTCCCGAAATGTGGTGGTTTTATATTTATGAAATATATGTACAACTAAGCCTTTTTATATATGACACTCTTCGTTTTCTTTTTGAGTACTTTTGACGAGGGTTAAAAATATATTTTTGTATTTTATCACCCAACAACGTTGCGGATTAATAATCGCGTAAATGTTTAACATTCATTTGTCATTAATGACATAAATAATATGTTAGATAGATTTTGCGATCAAAGTTGAGTTTTAAACTTTTCTTTTTTTTTAGAATAATTAGATAATTATAAATAGCCGAAAATTGTGACGACCGCTAGGCCTATCAATGCCCATACCCACGCACAACAGGACAGTGTTAATTTCATTGAGTTCTGGGACTTCAAAAACCTATATAATATATATTAAAGTATCACAAATGAAGCGGCCGCTACACCATTAGGTTAGGTTGAGATGGCGGCGAACGAGTTCGATATCGGCACCTCATTTGAGGTTGTCACTGAACCCTCTCGGCTCCCTCGTTTGCACCTATGTTGCTGGTTGCAGGCTCCGTGCATTGCTTAACCAGCTTCGATTTGGTTGTGAAAGATGTCAGAGCCAAAATGGCCAATCGGCTGCCTGAGACGATGACTATAAGCTCATCTTGAAAATTACCAAGCCAGTTACACTCTAAGGCGCGACAACTCTCAGCAATAGAAAAAACACAAAATTTGGGACATACCTGTTAAAACATTTATAGTCAATTAAATAAATAAAGACGATTTGGCACGTACATATGTACATATGTAGTCTGTTATATAGATTATCATAATTTGTTTTTTTATAGGGAGTTGCCATTTGATTAAAAGGTTCAACTTAATTAAAACAATGATCGAAATGAATACAAATTTTAGAAATGCGAAAATTCAAAAGTTTTTTTGGAGAGGGTTGCCACCTGTTTAGAAAATTAAAAAAAATTTGAATAAATTACATCAAACCCAACTAATATTATATGCAAGGCTCAATAAAGCTTAATTTTTCAAATGTTATGAAAGAAGGTTGCCACCTGCTTAAATGAGAATTAAGTTACATTAAAAAAATTAATGGCTCTTTAGAATATGAGTACCAAACTACAAATTTTAAGAATGCGCAACATCAAAAAGAATTTTGCAGAAGGTTGCCACCTGTTTAACAAATTTATCAAAATTACTATAATTAAAATGACATGCAACTAATATTATAAGCTAGGTTCAACAAAGCTGCATTTCCCAAATGTTTTGGAAGAAGGTTACCTACTGTTTAAATGCAAATTAAGTTCCGTAAAAAAATAAGCAATATTATACAATATGAGCGCCAAACTAAAAATTTTAATTTAAAAAAAAAATGCTTTTGGATAGGGTTGCCACCTGTTTAAAAAACGAATCCAAGTTATAATAAATTAAATCAAATCTAACAAATGTTATATGCAAGGCTCAATAAAGGTTCATTTCACAAATGTGATGAAAGAAGGTTGCCACCTGTTTAAATGCAAATTTAGTAAAATAAAAAAAATTAATGACTCTTTAGAATATGAGTGCCAAACTACAAATTTTAGGAATGCGTAAATTCAAAAATAATTTTGACGAGGGTTGCCAACAGTTTACAAAATTAATCAAACCAATAATAAGTTAAATCAAATATTGAACGGTGGATATCAAACGAAAGAAATTGAAAAAAGCTTTATTTTGATGATACTTTTGGAGAGAGTTGTCGCCTGATTAAAAAAGGAAATTAAATATAATTATTAAGTCGGTACATATATTAATAATATTTATTAAAAACTAGTATTGAGCTCATAAAAAAAAATCATGAAAATGTGCGTTTCCAACAATAAATTAGTTTTTATTAAACCCGAATGACATAGTGCGTAGTTGCCAAATTTCATCAACCAATTGTTATCGGAAATTATGAAGTAGGGGTAGGCTTTGATTTTAGATAATAGAAAGATAAAAAAGAAAGAAAAAAACTAATTAAAAGTTATTAATTTTATTGCCTTTTCTGTTATATTTGAATTCATAACGTTAAGCCGAATGTCACGCGGGAGAAGCCGCAGATTAAAGCTAGTACTAAATATAAGAGCAGAGTTATGGTACGATTTCTTAAAATGGGAAAAGTTTTATTTTGCAGTATGTCACTAAACCTTCACATATATATGTATTGTATAAGTACATAAAATACAATTACAAATACATACACATATTAAGAAATGTACTTACTCGCAACATAAATCCTTAAAATGGATTTCAAAAGTTTTAGCAATTCAGCGGCTTTCAACCGCAGCTCCTTTTCCTCAAATTCAATGGCTGATCTTAAATATTAAATGCCAAAAATTCGAAAGTTAAAAGAATTCTTGAGGAACGGTTTCCTGGCATTCACGCTGTGATATATATCTATTTTCTGCAAGCACACACACACACACACACACATCTGCATTTAAACTATATTTCCATATGTGTGCGGATTAGTTGCCAACGCGAAAACTGAAAGTAAGTTGTCAATAAAAATTCGAATAAAATAGAAACCAACATAAATGACAAATTCCTACACACACCAATGAACACAACTCACACACTTATGCAATCGCATAAAATGACATAAAATAGCTACGCAAATGGAGTCACATAGTCACATAGTCAACCGACATAGAAGCCAGACGACGACGACAGTCATTTTGATACGCAGACGCGCACACACACAGCAGGACTTCACAGGACACATGTAGTGTGTGATGGCAGAAAGCAATAAATATCCTTTTTCGCGTAGAGAAGACTTCATAAAATAATTTACAATAAAACCAACAACAAGCGAAATAGTATTGCATATACTTGCACAAAAATATGCACAAAAAATAACAAACAAAAAAAAAACAAACCAAAAATCTGGCAGCGAAGTTCTTTGAGTGAGTAAAAAAATGTAAAAAAACAACAACAACAAATAACACCAGTTGCAGCAACAAATTGGCTACAATAGCAATCGCATGCCACAAAAATAAAAACCAAACCAAAACTAACGCATTCGGTGTACTCCCTTTTCGCAAGGCTGCCTAGTTTTACACTCTCGCCTTCGCCTTCGCCTTCTTCCTTCTTGGCCCAGTCTCTTTAATGTTTTTGTTTTTAGTTCATTCTCCCTTTTTTTTTTGCGCTCCCAGAATATTCATTTGGTCGTTATCACATATTTCTTGGGAGTTTCGTGTACGTGTTTTTCTCTTTCATTTTTTCCCTTGCTTCCTTCCACATCTGCTTCTTCGGCGGCTGTCTAATTCAACTTCTGCAAAATATTAGTAAATGCGAATTCTGTTACCACGCCATGAAATTCGCTGATTTATGCATAAACGATAAAATTGTAAAAGGGAACAAAGTGCCTGGAGGATTGAACACGCTGGGACGAGAAACGCAGTAGTGCGGTCGGTACATGTAACGGAATGCGCGGCGTGCATCCTATTTGCAAGGAGGCAAATGGAAATGCGCTCTGTCAGCATAACTCAAAGATGTGCACAGTGGGTTTAGGTCGCGAAAAGTGTGGCTATTCATTGATCCACAATCTGCCTCCAAACTATGCATTTTACTTAATATATTTTGGCAATAATAATAATAATAATAGTAAACCTGATAGATCTGCAGTTACTCCAATTGATGTCGCTAATTTGTTCGTAAATGCGAAAGCGTCAATTGAAAATGAGAATAGTCTGTTGGAAATGAGAAAGTGTCATTTGAAAATTAGAACAGTCGATTGGAAATGAGAAAGCGTTATTTAAGTATAAGAATAGTCAATTGCAAATCAGAAATCGTCAAATGAAAATGAGAAAGTGTCAATTGAAAATAAGAATAGTCAATTTGAAATCAGAAAGCGTCAAAAGAAAAAGGAAAAAGTGTCAATTGAAAATAAGAATAGTAAATTTGAAATCAGAAAGCGTCAAAAGAAAATCAGAAAGTATCAATTGAAAATGAGAAAGCGCCATTTGAAAATAAGAATAGTTAATTACAAATCAGAATTCGTCAAATAAAAATGAGTAAGTGTTCATCGAAAATGAGAACAGCCAATTGGAAATCAGAAAACGTCAAATGAGAATGAGAATTCGTCGATACTAGTGACCTTTATTTTATTCACGAGCTTTTCTAAATACTGAAATCGCTGATTATTTCGCATTTTAATTTAACGCTTTCTCATTTACAATTGACTATTCTAATATTCATTTGACGCTCTCGCAATTTAAAATTACTATTATAATAGGGCATTCTTATTTCCAATTGCCGCTTTATGAATTCATTTGATTCTCTCTCATTTACAATTGGAATTGGTGTATATTCAAATGTCGATCTTAACTTTTTTATGACGCAAATACCCAACTGGCTTTGACTACTGGTGATTTTATAGATGCTTGGAAATTGTAACTCGTATTTTCCAAAAGCGTTAATAAAAATGAGAAATATTAATTACACAACTTCTAAAATAGAAAAAAAAAACAAAAATTAATCCAAATTTGAGGGCAGTTTCCGACCATTACGGCAAGTTTTTTCGCATAACCTCAAAAAAAAGGGCAAAAGAAAAAAAAATAAATCCTTAGATAGGCAAATTTGTAGCCAAAAACCCAGTGTTTGCGATGCCTTAACTAACAAAGCGACTTAAGCTATCATAACCTAAAAAATCTAACCAAACATTACCTAGTCTAAGCTAAATTAGCCTAACCTGACCCAATCTGACACATTTCACAGCGGCTCTCAATCTGTTTTTTTTTTAAATTGGTTTATATCGTATTTTTATGACAGACGGTGCTTTGTTATAGTAGATAATTTTTTGTGTTATACCTTCGTGGTGACTTCGAGTGTTCAATTTGTACTCTTGGCAACTAATATCACGCCTCTCCCTTAAATATAGCAAATATTTCCATGTTATTTTTACTTACGAAGTACACTCTCTATGTTATCAATGAAATTAAGGACCTCGGTGTTTTTTTAGACACCAAATTTATAATATCTAAATCATACTCTATGCTGAAGAGAAATAGTGTTGAGTTTTCTGTTCACTGTACTCGTACCCTAAAACTTCTGTACGCATCTTTAGTGCGTCCCCAACTGGAATACGGTGCCTTTATTTTGCGTTCATTCCATGAGCTTAGGATAACGAGAATTGAGCGGCTTCAGAAGGTTTTCCAGAAATATCCTCTGCGCTACTTCTATTTCTCTGACTCGATTCCTTCCGATGATGCTCGGTACTATTTAATTAATCGTAAATCTTTTGGTTTTGACAAGAAATCGTTCGTTAATTGTCGTTTTCTTTTGGAATGTATAAATTTTAATACTCCGCATCGAGCACTACGGTTTCTTAAATAGCACCATTACTGACCCTCAACTCAGGTGCTACGATTATCTGGCTACGTTCAGTGTGTGTGGTCCTTACTCTGCTTTCTTATTTCTTATTTGACTCTACAACCGTTTATCGTACTGGGCCGATATGCAAAGTTGCGCCAGTTATTTACACCAAGTGTGGACAGATTTTCCTGTGAGTGCTGAGTCGACGCATACTTACAAGATTTAATTCAATGAATAAGATGACGAGAGCTCGTATTAGCGGCTTCTTCCTGAAACATTCATACTATTTGAAGTTGTCGTGTCAACTTTTTGATGTAAGTATGCTGAATTAATTCCTTCACTTATTGGATGACTTCTTTGGAAGAACAAAGTGTTGGGTAGTTAGAGTGTTGATCTGATATTTTTTAGTCGCTGAAAGACCCATGTTTAGAATTCCTGTTTCGTTTTATTTACCGTATTTCGCAGTTTACTTAAAAAAATATATAACTATAAGCCCTTCGCCTCCTCTTGCCGATGTGGTGATCTCCGAAATAGTAGCTATTACTTCTACCACATTGAAAAATCGTTGTTTTCTCATATTATTCCCTAATAAAAACCTGGCCTCAAGTTCAATAAACTACAGTCGATTCAAACATATAGGGTCTAGAATAATAATTATAAGATTTTCAATGATTTTTTGCACTCCTTAAACTTAATCCAATAAATAAAGAACTACAGAAAGAGTTAGATACTAGAAGCAAAGTTTTGTACCAATTTAAAATCAGAGCTAAATTTAGCACCAAAAGCATCGAGATGGCAATATTGGTTTTGACTGACTCTCGTAGATTGATATCAACAATCGAGTAAATGGTAAAGGCAATACAGATGACAGCCTTAATGTGCATTAGTATCCCTGATTTGCATTAACACAAGAATTATCCGCATACCAATGCGCATTAGCTCGCCGTAATTACAGGAAATTTTAGTTCGCGGCCGACAATAGTCGTATTTTTCCCACCGATCTCATCGGCAATGCACAAGTAAACTTTTTTTCGCATTCAACACAACTCAGAAGCGTTGTTGTGTGCGTGCTTCTGACTCAGCCTGGCACTGGTCTAAACGCACAAGGTTGTCGTCTGTCATGAGTGAAACCAAAATGTGCATTTGTGTTTACTAATGCAAAGTAACTTTTCGTCTGTAGCTCATTTTAGGCGAGGTCAGTCATCATCAGTTTACAGTTTTGAATTAAGCTACTCGAAAAATCATATATTAAAACTCGTATAATATTTAGACTCGTACTCGTCCAATTATGCCCACTGTACAAATTCGCATTGCTAAGGAAAACCGCAACCAACTGCAGAAAGCAAAGCCAAGTAAACGAAATTGACTTGAACGAATGGCGGCAGCGTTGAATTGAAAGTTGTAATACAAATGTGATACGAATTGCGTTTACTTTTATGTCCTTGCATTTGTGTGTGTATGCGCGTGTATGTGTGTGCGCATGTGCTTAGACAGATAGAAAACAAGTTCGACGATATACACGAATACGCCTTTTTGCGTCTGTGTGTTGTTTTTTTGTGTGTGCGTTTTTATTTATTGTAAGCAAATATTGAACTTTGAGTTTATTTTGATGGTTTGCCAAAAGAAAATTGCTGAAAGGCTGCACTTTTGTAGAAAACTACACAAACGTATGCGTCACTATAATTTCTGTGCTAACACACACACACACACACACAAACATAAAACATTTACATACATTTGTATGCAAATTTGGATTCGGGTGCTTCTTTTTGATGAACGGCGGTGAAGCGGAAGTGTAATTCCTTGAGCGATTTCACCAGCTCGTAAAATCAAAGTGCAAGATGCAGTAGTTGAAATTCGTTGAAGTGTTGGTTGATTCGTTTTTGTATGTATGTGTATAGCGTACATATATGTATACAAACATACATGCGAATTTATTTTCAGATGTACAGTTTTATGATTCACTAATGTTAGAAATGCAAACTAGGAATTAAACTAAGAAATTAGAAGTTTCTCAGGCAAGAT
Organism: Anomoia purmunda; assembly: GCA_951828415.1. Lineage (NCBI taxonomy): Eukaryota > Metazoa > Arthropoda > Insecta > Diptera > Tephritidae > Anomoia > Anomoia purmunda. The sequence goes on from OX639994.1 coordinate 127,682,978, forward strand.
GATATGGACCTGGGTTATTTCTACGTTCAATTTTGGAGGAAGTGGGAGTAGATACAACCAAAACAAACAAACTATTGTGTCGCTAGGGTAGAAGGTTACGAGATTAGAGAAACTGTTGAGAACTGTAGCGTTTCCTACAAAAAGGGGATTTAGCTATCGATATCGATAAAAAGGTTAGGTATCTGATCCTATTCTAATGGCGAATTATAACACGGTGCTAAAAATTTTAGTATAATAAAGTATAAGATTTTAACGGTTACAAATTACCTTTGATTTTGAAAATTTTTTACTGGCGGCGGTTTATTCCTAAAAAAATATCAGAGCATGCATTATGTGCACAAATTTTCGCAGGACAAGATATACAATTGAGTTTGTTTTAAGTAAAGCAATAAGAATTGGTTTAATACGAGTATAGGGTGTAATTTTCGCCATAAATATTTTTTTCGGATTTTTCTCTAGTTCTTTGGTCCACAGAGTCAATGGTATTCAATTAACTTAGGGTTTCGAAAAACAATAGAAATACATAACTTTCGTCTTTTCAATGAATATAAGATTATCAGAATCCGTTAAGAAATAATACTAATGTCGAAATTATTTTTTAGATCTGTTCTCTCTACTACGTAACATAAAAAGTACATGCAAACTTTGTGTTTTTTGTAGCACACTGTAATTGGTTGCAGATGTGGATTTTAAACAAATAATTGTACTTTTGACACTTTTATTATTTTGAATATATTTCTAATATAATGTTTAATTCGAGAAACATTAGAGTGCTACATAGAATTGTAATCCAATGTTTCACTAACGTTTGAGGCAAATTCTGTCGCCACTGCACTGTGCTGTTTGGCCGTTTGGATTAGTTAAATTTTTTTCACATATCTATTTCCCTAGCTTATATTCTTGTGTAGTATATAGCATACTTTTGAAAAGAGTTGGTTTAAAATTAAAAATTTAATTTCAGAGATGTGAAACGAATTGGAGCAGTTTCACAAAACTGCTTTAAAATTGTTGCTACCTGTTTAAAGACTTCAACATATTTAAATCTATACTAAAGGGTGGTTAAATTTTAAGGGCCGATGTGGATTTTGAATAAAACACAAATTATTTTGGAAATTATTGTAATTTCTTTTAATGATGATAACATGTATGGAATAAAATATCGGCCAAATGTCCGCCGCGCCCTTTGCGGCACACCTCCATCCGATGGTCCAAATTTTCGATGACGCTGAGGCATAATTGAGGTTCTATGCCGTTAATGCGCCGAATTATCTCATCCTTTAGCTTTTGAATTGTTGCTGGCTTATCGACGTACACCTTTTCTTTCAAATAACCCCAAAGAAAGTAGTCCAACGGTGTCAAATCACGATCTTGGTGGCCAATTGACATCGCCACCACGTGAGATAACACGGCCATTGAATTTGTCGCGCAAAAGAGCCATTGTTTCGTTGGCTGTGTGGCAAGTGGCACCATCCTGTTGGAACCACATATCGTCCACATCCATATGTTCCAATTCGGGCCATAAAAAGTTCGTTATCATCTCACGACAGCGAACACCATTCACAGTAACTGCCTGACCGGCCTCATTTTGGAAAAATTACGGCCCGATGATGCCGCCAGCCCATAACCCGCACCAAACAGTCACTCTTTGTGGGTGCATTGGTTTTTTGTCGACAATCACTCTTCTTCGCCCAAATGCGGCAATTCTGCTTATTGACGAATCCACTGAGGTGAAAATATGCCTCATCACTGAAGATGATTTTCTTCGAAAATGCACGATATGCATTTTGATTTGAACGCCCATTTTCATAATAAGCCTGAATAACTTTAACACGTTGCTCGATTGTGTATCTTTCCATGTTCAATTTGAGTTAGTCTGAAATTGAGAAATGTCAAATGAAATACAGAAAAAAACTTGACATTCAACAGCGGCCCTTAAAATTTAACCACCCTTTATTATATAAAATTGATTATATAGAGAATGTTTGTCACGCTTTACCACTCAAAGTGCTGAACCGATTTTAATAATTTTTTTTTTTAAATGAACCAAACACAAGAGAGTGTCATAGTTTTATTTTTAATTTGTTGAAGAAAATGTGCAGTAGGATGCATCACTTCACATACAAAAATAAAAAAATTAAATCGGTACTGTTTTTCCATCGGAAATACAAAATTCATTAAATTTTATAAAATCAACCAAAATATTTCGCAACGACATTAAAGGAACTTTTCAAGTTTTTTAGGTTTTTTTTTAATTTTTTCAATAAGAGTATGAAACATATGAAATTTGTTTATGCCGGCTTTGACCTTTTTTGGAATAGAGTTTAATATAACTCAATGAAAACTTGACCGATTTAGGCCAATGATAAATGAAATTCCTCATGACCGGACGCTCACCGTTGTTTTTGAATTAAAATGGTTTGAAATATAGCCGCGTGTTCGAGGCCAGTTATTAGAGTGTCCAGTTATTAAGAAAATGATATTTGAATGAAAAAATTTGTGAAAAGTCTGTGTACACGAAATTTGTCTGGTTATTGAAGCTGCCCGTTTATAAAGACTGGCCGTTATGAGGGATTTGATGGTATATCAAAGGTATTAGAAAATATATTTTCAAATAAATCCATTTCTGTAAATTTTTTTATTTCTTGTTGCAAATTTCATTACTATGATTACCTTAAAAATTTTTTGAATTGTTTTATGCAGCCATTTTACGTAAAAACTACTCGATTTAAAATAGAAAAAAATCGATTTATAAATCAGCCCAGCTTACGTAAACCCTAATATTTTTCGGAAATATTTTGGCAGAAGTCTTTAAGCACAACTAATTGTATAATTTAGGAAGAAAACCCGGAACTTTTTTTAAGTTGAACCAAAGCTTTTTTTAAATAAATTGTTTCAGTACGCCAATACATAAAATTTAATGTGTTGAACAGAATTTGTTAGTAAATTAATAAATTAAATGAGATATTACAATATTGCTGCGCAAAATTTTACTTCGAAGTATTATCGAACAAAAAGTATCGATACCTCAAAAAAATCATCGGATCAAAAGTATCGATAGCTACACGTACAGTCATTTTTGGCTATAATGGCATTCCGCATGAACTTTCTTGTTGTATTTATTCTTGAACAAAAAAAAAAAACGCTCATCCCATTCTTCTCATGGGTTCAACATTGGACAGGATTCTGTGTTCGATAAATGATAACTATGAACACACTACGTCGCCTTAATGTCTACGTTTTTTCTTTGACCGCCGGCGAGTTGTTTGTGGTGTTGCCAGATGTCGAAGTCATCCTCGGCCACTTCTTCAAACTAAATGCATATTTCTATTTTACATCTTTTTTCAACCGACTTGATGGAAAGTTGACATTTTAAATTATCTGAACTGAACTACGTGGAATATTTTAGTTTTTTCTCAGGCGATTTTTTTAATAAACTTTTTGCACGCTCTCCGTTTTTTTTTTGTTTCTTTTCTTTTACATTGCGTTGAAATGTCTGCACTGAACATTCGTCCACTTCACATTTCCACTCGACCATTTGGGTCGTGTATATTTTGGTTACACCGATATTGGTGAAGCAATTGGATCGTGTACTTTGCATTCATAGACTTTGGCGCCTTCTCGCGATTTTCGCTGGAAGTAGCCATAAATTTCTAGGTGATTCATATAAAATGATCTTGATTCTCTAATATCAGGGTAGGAAAAAATTCAGAAGCCAAATTTGCTTTAGTATTGGGTTTTGATTTGAGTATTTTTTTTAAATACCTGCTCAGTGCTAGGTTGAAACGTATCGACACTAAAATCGTGTAGCTAGGAATTTTTATTTACTTGTATAGTTTTGTTCCCATTTCTCGCTTTTCTTCGCTATAAATTCTTTTATTGTTGACAAATTTTTCCAAAAAAAAAAAAAACAAATCGCACCTTATAAGAAATTCTCTCACGAAAATAAAAAGTACATATACAGTACATTATTGAACATTTTTAATTATTTTAATTATTGAATTTTTTTGCAATTGAAGTGCACTAAATAGATTTATTTTTGAAAATAACTGTCAAAAAAATTCTGCGGACTCGAAATTCATTTAAGAGTTATGGTTCCTTGTGCAAAATTACATGGCACGATCCATAGTATCAGAATCACGATGATGCTTTGAATTTTTTTTTTTCAGCGCCATACAATTTGACCTACCGTAATACACATACATACTACGTATGCATTTTATTAAACGGACGTTAGCAGAAATATTTACCAATGTAGACATCGACGCATATTTCTAAATTTCGATTTAAAAAAAAACTTAAATATTTTTGCTGTTCTGTAGAATAAAAGTGGCATGGCTGGATTACTATGAATTCTTCGAATATAGTGCGATATGAAGGGTAATTGCTCGTAGTATTTGTGCTTCAATACTATGTGTGTCATTTCGCCTATGTGTGTTTTTTATTTGAAAAAAATTCACTATAATTTCGATTTATATTGCAATTTGAAATTACTGTAGAATGAGTGAGATGAATATTCGAACTAACTCTAAGAAAAATCTACTTTAAGTAATGACCGATAACCGCAAAATAAAACGTCAGGATATTTACTTCAACATTTTCTTTTTAATGCACAAATCAATCTCGGTGGTATAGGAACATTTTTCGCGGCTTGGAAATGGAAAAAGCAATTTGGGATCATAGTGTTTTGATGAAAATTGTTACTGGACCTGCCGCAAATGATCGCCCCAAAAGTCGCAGGGCAGTAAATATTTTAAATTTTATATATTACATGACAAATCTAAAATATCGAGAGACAATTTCTGTGTTATGAAGTCTCGCAGAGAAATTTAATAAAATTAAATAATATCCCTCATTATTTCAAAAAATAGTATCTTCAAAATCGAGCCAATTAAATGGCACCACCCAACCGTTGCGAGTACAAAGTGAATTACTAGGCTGTACACTTACCAAGGCAATGCCTGCCGCATTGTGTTGCAATTTGCAAGTCGAATTTCGTTAAGAAAAGTTTCCATTTACATTTCTTTTCACACATTTGGATTTAATGTAATCGAAATTTTTCATTTACATAATTAAGTGAAGGAGCCAGCGTGTTGCACTCAAGTAAGTGGCCCAATTCGCTAGACTGACCTACTTTGGCTGCATTCTGCTCGATTAACATTCACCAACACAACTGGCCTTAACAGATCTACTCAACACTACCCAGTGAAACACAGCGCACGAGGCTTTCGCGAGAGAATCTTGCTCGGGTGAAGTTGACAACGAAAAGTTTTCAAATTATAGACTAGTTGATAAAATCGAAATTAAGTCAACTCGTCAGTAGTTTCTGAAATAAAATCATTTTTGCTCCGCATGGAGTAAGTGCTATTCTCGTTTCGAATAATTGTATACAATTTAACTGCAAAAATTTAAAAGATATTTGTTTCGAGTAGAATATTCAACACACAACTTTGAGTCCATAATTACCAAGCTCGAATGGTCTTGCGGTAAAGTCAAATCAAACAGTTACGAACCTGTTATGTATGTCTTCCACATCTGTTTTGTATCCAGGTGTAATAATCAGGGACCGTTCGGGTAAAATTTTTACTGAAACAAAATCATGATTTAATCGTTATTTTGTGACTTTTTCTTCTACGATTCCATTTTATCGATATTTTGTGATTGCTATTTTTTTTTTGATAAGGTTTAATCGTAATATTTAAATTTGTGTTTTTGGATCGATATTTTGTAATTTTTATTTTTTCGATCAAAAATAATCGTTATTCTTGGGTTTTTATTTTTCCGATCACATCTGATCGATATTTTTTAATGTTTTTTTTTCTATGAAAAAAAAGTTATTATAGGATTTAAAATTTTTCAAACGAACGAAAAAAAGCTTAGAAGCAATGTCAACAATAGCAAAAAAAAAAAAATTAGGATTATGTTAAAAGAAATTCACAAATTATCGATAAAATATGATAGGAAAAATTTAAATCTAAGAATAACGACTATTTTTGATCGAAAAAATGAAGACCACAAAATAACTGTAATGCAATGATTTAAAACATTTTCTAAAAGAAAATAAGGCCTTATTTGTATAGCATATGGCATTAGGATTAAATCGATATATTCAAGTTTTGTTTTCAACAATTTTTTTCGAATGATTTTTCGATTCGAAAAAAGTAAAGTAACGATTATTTTTGGTCGCTGGTACAATTGCAGGTAACCTTTAGAGAAGAACATGCTAAAGAGCCCTGCAAAAGAAAAAATAGCTAAAGAAATGTAAATACAAATAATAAAATAGAAATTAATTGAAGTGATGCTATAGGAACTATAAATACTAATTACAAGAATGCAAATGCAACAACTAAATCTAAGCAAACCTGGTGGACAACGAGACCAAGCGCCACCTATCGGTTAAATTTTCAAATAAAATATTTATATATTTATATCTGGCTAGGATATGCTTAGAAATTAATTTTTATAATTAAATTAAATTTGAATTTTTCAACCAGGTGGCAACCCTCTCAAAAATTTTCCTTTTATCGGTTAACTTTTCAAATAAAATATTTATACATTTATATCTGGCTAAAATATGCTTAGGAATTTAATAAATTTTATAATAAAAATAACTTTGAATTTTTCAAACAGGTGGCAACCCTCCCAAAAATTTTCCTGCAAACTTTCTCTTACCGAAACGAACGGTTTAATACACATATTTTAGTATTTCATATAACTTGTGTACAATTTAATTAAAATCCATTTTTCAAGCAGGTGGCAACCCTTTTCAAAATATAGCTAGCTAAACAACTTCTTCTCAGCCAAATAAACCCGTTGACACCGTTATTTTAATATTTCATAGAACTTCGGCATAATTTAATTCAAACAGGTGGCACCCCTCATAAAATTTAGCTGTACACTTTCTTGCCGGGACGAACCGCTGGACACCCAAATTTTAATATTTCATACAACTTGCATATATTTTAATTAAATTTGACTTTTCAAACAGGTGGCAACCATCTCTCAAGCATAAAATATACTTTGCGACCTATTGTCTTGCCTACCAAATATAAATATGTACATACAAAATATTGACAAATTAATTTTTTGTAGGAGTTAAGTTTCACATCTGTATATTATGGTATTTTTCGGAAATTCTAAAAAAAATGTGATAAATTCCTCCTGACATCAATTACATAATAACCGATGTCTATGAAGCCCGTTGCGAGCATTTGGTTTGCTGGGTAGATGCGCACTCGTAATTCTACATATGTTTAATTATAAAAGGCCTGTTGAATGAAAATTTCCTATTCTTATTTTTACTTTTTCATTCTTTTATATTTCTCGGCGTTTACAAGTTGCACGCACGTGTGTCCTTTATTGAAAGTAAGGATAATTAATTGCATTTATTTTTTACATCGCGCATTTATGGTCAGCATGCGCTCTGTTGCTGCATTTTAAATTCTTTTTTGTTCACTTACATTTCGAACACTTCAGACTTTCGTTCTCATTACTTTCGTTCTACTATAGTTTTGTTAATTACATACATATGTACAATATATCTCAGCTACTTTGCGCCAATTTGGTGTTGCCATATCTTCTTGCTTAACGTCGATTTAATTTATGTTATATGTGTTAACAAGTTGAAATGGGAACTGACTTACTTACATAAATCGAACTGGTTTAATTGATCAGAGTGCGAATTTTGTTTTCACTTTTAACACCACAGTGTCAAAATTTTTTATATAGTGTTGCACCTTATTATTTCTTGATGATAAACTTGCCAAACTGTAGAAAAATATCAGTTCTCACAGCTTTAGCTGTAGCTGGGAAAAGCGTAAGTAACAGGGTAAGTAAGTAAGTAGTCCGAGGTCAGATACTACTTCAAAATTTAGGAGTTTACTAATATTAGGTTTTATAAAAATAAATCCATTATTTTTCCATTAAATTAAAGGTTTTATTTGTCATATTTAGAATGATCCAATTTAAGTCAAATATGCGCCGTTTTGTTCGATAACTTGTTGGCATTTTTAAGCTATTGATAAACAACTGGGACAGTCGATTTTCTCAAGCTTCTCTTGAGACGAATTTTTCACCCGCAAAATCATGCACAATAGACAGGAACAGGAATAATCACGAACCAAGCTCCCGGAGCTTCTGGCGAGTAACTATCGATATGTGTGGTCTGGCCTGGCCAAAGCTGGCCGTTATCCAGCTCATTTTAATGGATCCAAACGGATTTTTGTGCAATGTTTAGCTCTGGTGCAATTAAACCAGTACTTAATTACATGATATGGTCGGACTCGACGATTTTCATAATTTTATCGATATTTTTGACAATTGGCCTTCCAAAGCGTGGTGCATTTTGTATATCAAAATTAACGGAACGGAGTCAGGACAATAAACACTATTCACATATTCAGTCGCCTGGCTTGCATTTTCGCCTTTATCGAAGAAAAACTCTAAAATGTGACATATTTTCTATTGGCTGGTCTCCATCTTTGACGTGTGGCTCAAAAACGTACTGGGTCAAGCAATCACAAAACTGCCTGAGAAGGTTGTAAGTATGAAATCTTATCATACTAGCGCCATATGTCGCATTTATACAACGGGATATACAGATTACTAGAACCATCTATTGGAAAAATAATGAATTTCATTCTATTACACCTAGTATTTCTTAACTACACATCTCATCAATTCAATTTTTTTACATAAATTTGTTTAATATCATACAATTATTTGTTTTCAGTAAGATTATAGAATTGTAAATGCATTTACTTTAACATCGTTGAATTAAAAAAATATTAAACCTGAACGCTCTGTACTCGTAAACTTTGAACTTTGAACTTCACTATTGCAACATAGTTCGCAAAATGCATCCGACGTTGCGGGGTGATGCAATCCATGCTTTGAGAGGAAGACAGACTTGCTTGCCGACCGCTTAAGAGATAACTTGCTCCTTTTAAATACATCTTAAGCCATAGGGAAAATAGGGTATCTGAAGCCCAATTGAACCCTTATTTAATCACAATTATATATATTTAATAAATTGTAGCGTAATTAAATTTTAAAATTTAACTAAATGTCTAATTATTGTGCACCACGGCACAATTCGCTGCAATAGTGAACAGTTACAGTTATTTACGTCCCGAATATCGACAGTCACTAATCAAATAAAAATAGTTTTGCTAATGCGCCATCACTTTTCCTTCCAGTTGAATATTGCTCTTCTTCCTGGGGACTGAAATCTAGTTTCGTTAGCCGCATTTTTGAAATTATGTAGTAGTCTGAAAGCATTCCAAGTCTGATATAGTCGATATCTTTGAGAGGGCTAATTAACTTCTCAACCTTATGTTCTTTTGCTAGCTGGTAAATTAAACTTCACACTAGATGATGCATTTTTACAGTTTGGGAAGACTCAGCTATTTTCTCTTTTTATTCTTTGTAAACATTCACAAAATTTTTTAATAATGTTATTTTTTTATTTTACTAAACCTTACCAATTTCCACAAATTTGCATTTAAAAGAAAAAAATATATGTAAATGAATTTTACGAAATGTCCCAAATTTATTGGAGGCTGCTTGCACTTCTTCAAAAATTGCCCAAGAAACTAAATTAGAACTGAACTCTCTGGAAATGTGGAATAAGATTGAATTCATGTGGATGCCGGGACACAGCGGTGTTCCAGCTAACGAATTGACTGACGATCTGGCTAATTGCGGATCTTTGGCAGATGGCATTGGGCTACAGCCAATTATAGGGCCAATCATGGCAGAGGCGATTGGGTGGATCAGGAATGCCGTGAAAAAGAAGTACGAGAACTGTTGGTGGTGCACTGCCGACACCTGCAAAACAACCAGGCGCTTCCTGAAAATACCAGACGGGATGGTGGCGAAATTTCTTTTTAAACAGACAAGTGCACGTACATCTTAATAGCAGCATCTTAAAGAGTTCCCCAAATATTTTGGTAGAAGTTTGCATATTTGGAGTTGCCTATTTTGACAATGCCACTGCAGTATCGAGTTAATTTGGTGTGTTGAAGTGAAAATGCTCAAATTCCAATGCAAACAGCACAAATCATTTCCAAGTGAGGCAATACAAATAAAAAATAAAAAAAAATTGAAAATAAAATCTCAATAAAAAGCTGCGAAAATCGAAGCTGCGAAGAATGGCACCTTTGTAAGTATTTCGTAGATAAAGAAAATCGGAAAGCAAAACTGCAATCAGCGTCACCAATGTGTCGAATGCTTGATGGCTTTACTGGCGCAAAAAGCAGTCACGTGAAGAGTTGCATGCTATGCGAAATAAGAGGAAAAAAAATTACCAAAAACTGAGCAGAGCAAAAGTGACGATGGAAGAATCAGCAAAATTGCGAGCTTAAGAGTTTTGGCCGGCATTGCCTAAACGGGAGGAACAAGGAAGGCGTGATGATGCTAAACAATTTCGTTCGATTGCAAGGGCTCTGCTCTTCGATTCGAAATGAACATTTTCATTTCGATTTGTTCATACTACAAAAATTTATTTATTTTGTTATCGCCACATATGGAAGACGACGCTTACAACTAACTCTGGGCTGGCATTGACGCTGCTGCTGCTAATGCTGGTGGAATTTCAACCATTTTGGAAGGATACGAGAATTGGTGTCCATGCGATAGCAGTTGACAAAGAAAGCTAACTAATATTGAACACTGATTTTACTGATTTGTGTGCTGTCGCTGTTATTGGCAAACCATTCTTGCCATTTCTCTACGAAAGTCTGCGGACACATGCCACCCCCCTCCCCCTTCCCAACACACACCAACTTCCCGCAAAGGTATTGTGCAAATACTGCCTCGCCAAGCTGACATCTTTCAATGCCAAACCTTTTCCTGTTCACTTTCTCCATCAGTTTGCTATTTGTTTTTTTGTGGTTTTTTCTTTGTCTGCCAGTCTTTTGTCTGCTGATGACTTTATGCGATTTGCTGATGTCATTTGTTATTGCATCCTTTCACTCCACTGCATGGCATGCCACTGTTGTAAACTCTTTGACTGCCATTGCGTTTTTGTTATTGTGGCGGGTCCTGGCGCAGGTGTTTAGTGCGATCATTGCCATTGTTACAATCTTCTCATTTCACTGCACCAGCGTGGCTCTCTCGCCTCGTAGTTATATATTTTGGCAGCCATTGAGGTAAAGTGCCTTATCGGTAGCCAAAATATTTCGACACCCCCCCCGCCCACAATCCCTACACATACAACCAACCTGTGTGGCTGGTGGCGTCTGCAGCCCGTTGTGACATTTGCAGTATTTGTGCATTCCATTTTCATTTCGTCGTTTATGCGATAAATTCCTTTTCGTGCATTTATCGGTGCTGTGCGAAATTCGAAATGCGAAATGCGATGTGTATAGGAGATTGTGCGATTGTCAATATTTTGAGTGCCAATGGCAGTAGTCTGCTGCTGGTGCGTTGCAGTTACGTTTCGAAAATAGTAGCTATTGTTGTTTTCGTGTTTATCATCGTTGGTGGTGTTCTTGTTGTTGTTGCTTTCGTTAAAGCTAGCTAGCATTTCGCATCCGTTGCAAAATTCAATGCTGGCAATGGTGTTTCATATTTCCGCAACACTGAACTTAGCATACCTGGCGGGCAGAAATTTCAAGTTGATTTGGGTTGTCGGTGTTTTATGAAGTTTGGTCATCAACTCGAAGAGGTCAAAGAAGGGCATAAAAGATATGACGAGGCCGAGATGACAACTATTTCATTAGCGACGTGTTAACTTAGCACCATTTTGCAATTTGAAATATGCCTTACTTTTACTTACTTAATTGGCGCTATAACCGCTGAAGCGATTTTGGCCGAATTTCTCCTGCAATTTGTGTTGTGCGTCTTGATGTTGTAACATAAATTTAGGTACCTGCAGTTTTACACTGACTCCGAACGGCGAATGTTTGTTTTTGTTTTTTGTGAGAAGTCTTTTTTTTCATGGCAGAAATGCAGTCGGAGGTTCGCCATTGCCTGCGAAGGGGCAAGCCGCTATTAAAAAAACTTGTTCTGTAATTTTTGATGTTACTAGTCCCGGCTAAGATTTCTACCCGGGACCCGCCGAATGAAGCGCACCCTATACACTCGGCTATGGCGGCCGCTGTTAGGTTAAGACCATTTGGTCCAATTTTTTTTTGTTTTCTTTGTAACTTTGGAACGGTGATATGTATATACTGTCTACATTTTTCAGCTCAGGTGGTCTTTCTATAAAACAATATTATGTGCGAAAATTTAATTCTCTGACTTAAAACTGGACTAAGATAAATTGAAAATTACGAATCTTAGGTTAAGGGACCATTTGGTCCATAGTATATTTTCTTTGATTTTCTTTACATTAATTTTCCAAAAATAAGTATTTATTAGTTTGTTCGATATTTTTTGGCACTACATGATGAGCAAAAAAATGTTTTTCGGTTGGGTTTGCAAATAAACGCACTGCAAATGGAGCATTTTACATCGGACTTAGACTTGCAGCAACTACAAATTCCTCGCTTTCGAGCTCCTGAACTAGAAGCATTTTTAGAGCAGGCCACTGGTGCTGGGTTTTACCAGAGTTGAGTAAATAATAAAATAATAATATTTAGCAAGTATTGAACCAAACTAAATATAAAGACTAAGATTAAATTGTTATTTTGTGTGAAAACTGCAGTATGGACCAAATGGTCCTCTAACCTAAGATTCGTAAGGTTTTTTTAACCTAACAGCAGGGTTAAATAGTTGGTATGTGTGGTATAGCAGCTCCACAGTTATCCTATAAACGACACAGGATATGATTGTTCGATCAGGAATATTCGGTCGGCATTTTCAGTAAAGACTGCCAATGCGCACTTAGCCAACCACATTTTATTTATTTATTTATTTATTTATTTAGTATTAATATTCAAGAAAGTAATTACATTTCATACAGATTACAAAGATATTATATATAGAAAGTACAAACTAAGTAATTTATAAATTTAGTAAAGATTTGAAAGAAACATAAATAAATAAAAAGCACAAGCTAAGTAATTAATTCATTGAGTAAGTTGAATTCCTTTAGAGTCCTGTATATAGGAGCATTAGATGCGTAATTAGTTCTAAACATCTCTATAGAGAAAAAGGCATGATTCCTTAAGCATCTTTGTGGCACTGCGAAATCGATGCGCCCTAGCAAATATGGACAGTCTATCACACCACGTACTAATTTGTAAACGAAGGTAAGAGAGAGAAAAGTCAATCTACAATTCAACGACCTTAGATTAATAAGTAGACATCTACTTCTATAGGATGGAATAGGGTGGACGAAACGCAGAGAATGGAGAGCATAACTAAGAAATTTTTTTTGAATTCGTTCAACTTTATTGATTTGGCAGGCATAATAAGGTCTCCAAATTAAAGCAGCATAGTCCAACTTAGAGCGTACCAGGGAGGTGTAGAGCAACTTTAGTGTATACGGATCAGAAAAATCTGAACTGAAACGCCTAATAAAAGCCAGCATATTTGAAATGAAAACCTATAGTCAAATACCACACCCAGATCCAAAATTTCAGTAGGTTTACCCAACTGAGAACCACCAATATGGTAGGATGTTGCGATAGGAGAGCGTGATTTTGAAAATGTAACATGATGGCACTTGCTGATGTTTAATTTAAGCTTATTCTTGTTACACCAAGTGGCAACATTATCCAGATCCCTTTGAAGGTAAAGAGAGTCTGAGAAACAAGATACGGTAGAGTAAATCTTCAGATCATCAGCATACAAAAGAAACTGAGCAAACATAAAACAGCTGGATATGTCATTTATGAAAATTACAAAAAAAAGAAGCGATGCTTTGCGCAATCGGATTATGTGCTCGCGAATGTCTGCAAAGAAGTTCAGATAGGACCAGAATACATATCACACCGGATAGGCGGGCTGTTTTAAAAGCTTTTGCACATAAAACAATGTCAATGGTTGTGGGCCCCTGAAAAACTCTTTTGAAACAATTGAAAATTGCTTTGAAGGGTTCCAGGGCATGAAAGGTTTGATGATAATGTAAGTGCTGATGGCCCCGCAAAGCTAGGGACCGAACGACGGCGGAATTTATTTATTCGGCAGCACGCATTCATTTGTTTTTTTTCCATTCCATTTTGTGTTTTTAGTATCTTGAACAAATACTACGAAACAGCTGTTAAGTGTCGTTAAAAAGAAGCTGGTGAATTGAGCAATCGTTACTGCAAACGACAAATGTTGTCGAGAAAAATTGCGATTGTCGGATTGTTTAAAGTTGGTGAATCGCAACACAGCTGATCGCCTGTATGTTCGCAAAGGAAATGTGTCCTCGCCTACGAACAAGTGGAAACAAATGGACTTATGACTTCGTAACACTAAATTACCATTATAAATAGTTACATAAATAGCTGAATTTGCGAAAACTTCTGCGTCGCTGTCCTCCCCGTATACTCCAACATCGACTATTAAAAAACGCGAGTGTGCATCGACAATCGCCAAGAGCACTATTGAAAAGTAACTTTAGTAGTTATAATACATACTTCCTGAATTTGCTGCGCACTTGAGCTTAATGTGCTTTCCGTCGATAATTCCTAAATGAATTTGGAAAATTCCACTTTTTAAAATAAACTTTTCACGCCCTTTCAAACTGTTCGATGTTTGGTATCTTTTGAAGCGATATCTAAATGGCCTTGCAAACCTCTTTGACTATAGAAGCAACAGATGACTTCGATATCAGGAATGAAAAAGCAAATTTGATTGCATACAGCTACCCGAAAAAAAATTAATTTATAATTTTAATGAAAAAAAAATCCAAAAGGGAAATCGGGCGCTTCATAAGACCAATGAGCAAAATACACTGGGGAGCGGCAGTTTTTCAAAAGCTTGCTTTTTCTTAAAGATACACTGATCCAAAGAGAAACAGCTGGAAATTTGTCGACGCTGTTGGATGATACAACTACCGCAACTGAAGCGGACTAACTTCCGCTGAAATGCGATCTTCCGCTAAGCCTTCGTCTGTTCGTACAAAGAGAAAAAGGATTCATTAAGATGTACATAAATGACGTGGAGGGTAGGCTTTTAGATATTGAAACCAAAAAGTTGGCTTTCCTCGAAGCAACAGAAGATGAAAATTCACTTTTTTTGAGATCACTTTAGCCATTTATGAAAAACATTAGATCCGATTCGACAGCTTCGAGTATGTAGTAAATTTCAAAACATATTATTACAAGAAATGGAAGCGGCTCAAAGCCAACGTATTCACCTATTTTTTCTGACATATCGGCATCCCATTCACCTGCTTTCAGGGTTTATAAACAACCGATTCCAAATTCATTTCACGCATTATTAGTCTAGAGCCAACATCTGAATGGACAATTCGAAAATGAAAATAAACCAATACAAAACTAAAAAATTAATCTATTATTACTTAAAAAGTTTCATGTAACTGTTTGTCTGAAATATGCATGAAAATTAAATAAATTTTTAAAAAACGAAAATATTTGTGTTTTTTTAACTACTTCAAAGTAAGAAGGAGCCTCTCTTCAACGGATATAGGTCTCTGAAAGTTTTTTGTACTATGGTAATAAATATCATGAATGTTTGCTAATCTGTAGTCAAATGTTTTTATCTGTATTCTTTTATATTCGTAAAATTTAATTTCATTTACTCGCAATTGTGGATATAGATGATGGAATTCGCCAAAAATCATTCTGTCTTTATATATCACAAATGTTTTTATCTGCTACGTTTCTTTTAACAATTTCTCAATATTCTTAATTTTAACAAACTGTTTTTTAATAAAAAAAAATGTACTTGATTCCAACCGAATAATCAGTTTCCCGTATTCCACGCACGATTTTACGGGCCGTTCGTTGCCCGCACACAGTGCCAAATCGTGCCCGTGTCAAAGGCGTAATGGAAGATATGGCGTGGGTAAAGTAACCAGGTGGTACATAAATTGTGAAGTAATTTCAAACAATACTAATAATTAGTTCGGACATTCCATTAAACTGCAAAAATTATAGCCTACCTAACACCAATAGCTAGGTTTTTTTTGTTTGCTTCATAAATAAATATTACCAAAATCGAAGTTCTGAAGTTACTAAATTTTATGTTTATTACAAATCCAAAATTTATCCACCGTAAGTACTTGATTTGTTCGCCTTCAATTAATATAGTTCTTAAAACGAAAACTCCTAAATCTACTTAGTAGGACGACTAGAAATGAAAGAAAAACAATTTCTTTTATTGAGAGAGAAAACAAAAATGGATTCCTCAAATACAATAATTCTTCAACTTATACGGTAGGTATGTAGGTACTTAGATGCCTTGTTGGTTTTTTTTTGCAACGCATTTCGTATACACACCACCCAAGCAAACGGAAGTTCTTCAGTACCAGCATGAGTGCAAAGTAGTTGAAATAGTTATGGGCGACAGAGAGAAGGCCGAGTGCCACCAGACCAGTAGCATAAACAATTGAGGTTGATATGTGTCGAGTAAAGAGCATGAGTGATAGATAACGGTAAAGTGTGTTTACTTTTCTCAGTGATAACTTAAATGGAACTGACCGTCAGCTGGTGCACGAAAGAGCCAAAAAAAAATGTGCACAAAAAAAAATCCACTTATGTACATTTGTAGATATGGTAGAATCTGTGTTCATATCTACACCATATGCTTTGGCTGTACGATTTGGCCTAAACGACTATGCGTAGCTACTACTATTGTACTTTAATGGCACAAAAACAAAAACCAAAATTTTCTGAAGTGCTTGATATATTTTATTAGCTTTGAAGTTATCAGACTCTCCATTCTCCATACCTTTATGCAAGTTATTGAAGCTTATGCATAAAATAAAGTTTCAGTTCAGGCCAATTTGGTAAGTAAACGGTTGAGGTCAAGCTGCTGCTATTAGCAAAATATCGCCAATATATTCATTGCCGTTCATATGATATGTGCGTGTGCGTGTATGTGCATTTGGTGGGGTCAATAATTTTTTTTCTCATTTCAGTGGAAGTTGGATTGGGCCGAGAAGTAGTTCTGAGAATGATTTTTGTATGAAATGTTTCAAAATAGTGGCTGCTCCATTTATAAATTTATGGATTTTTGAAGTAAAAATCGCTTTACTAATTTCTACCACTACTTTTTACAAACTTCTCCCACTACTTTTACTAATTTCAACTACATTTTTACCAATTTCTACCACTATTTTTTTACAAATTTCTCCCACTACTTTTACTAATTTCTTCCACAATTTTTATTAATTTCTTCGACTACTTTTACTAATTTGTACCACTATTTTTATTATTGCTATTACAAATTACTTCCACATTTTTACAAATTTCTACCACTATTTTTTTTACAAATTTCTCCCACTACTTTTAATAATTTCTTCCACAATTTTTATTAATTTCTTCAACTATTTTTTACTAATTGCTATCACTATTTTTATTATTGCTTCTACTAATTTCCACCACTATTTTTACTTAATTCTACCACTATTTTTACTAATGCTATTACAAATTACTACCAGATTTTTAATAATTTCTGCCACTATTTTTTACAAATTTCTTCCACAATTTTTATTAATTTCTTCGACTATTTTTACTAATTTTTACCACTATTTTTATTATTGCTACTACTAATTTCCACCACTATTTTTACTAAATTCTACCACTATTTTTACTTATGCTATTACAAATTACTTCCACATTTTTACAAATTTCTACCACTATTTTTTTTACAAATTTCTCCCACTACTTTTAATAATTTCTTCCACAATTTTTATTTATTTCTTCAACTATTTTTTACTAATTGCTATCACTATTTTTATTATTGCTTCTACTAATTTCCACCACTATTTTTACTTAATTCTACCACTATTTTTACTAATGCTATTACAAATTACTACCAGATTTTTAATAATTTCTGCCACTATTTTTTACAAATTTCTTCCACAATTTTTATTAATTTCTTCGACTATTTTTACTAATTTCTACTACTATTTTTATTATTGCTACTACTAATTTCCACCACTATTTTAACTAAATTCTACCACTATTTTTACTAATGCTATTACAAATCACTTCCACATTTTTACAAATTTCTACCACTATTTTCTACAAATTTCTCCCACTACTTATACTAATTTCTTCCACCATTTTTATTAATTTCTTCGACTACTTTTACTAATTTCTATCACTATTTTTATTACTGCTACTACTAATTTCCACCACTATTTTTACTAAATTCTACCACTATTTTTACTAATGCTATTACAAATTACTTCCACATTTTTACAAATTTCTGCCACTATTTTTTTACAAATTTCTCCCACTACTTTTACTAATTTCTTCCACTATTTTTATTAATTTCTTCGACTATTTTTTCTAATTTCTATTATTATTTTTATTATTGCTACTACTAATTTCCACCACTATTTTTACTAAATTCTATTACTATTTTTACTAATGCTATTACAAATTACTACCAGATTTTTACAAATTTCTACCACTATTTTTTACAAATTTCTCCCACTACTTTTAATAATTTCTTCCACAATTTTTATTAATTTCTTCAACTATTTTTTACTAATTGCTATCACTATTTTTATTATTGCTACTACTAATTTCCACCACTATTTTTACTTAATTCTACCACTATTTTTACTAATGCTATTACAAATTACTACCAGATTTTTAATAATTTCTGCCACTATTTTTTACAAATTTCTTCCACAATTTTTATTAATTTCTTCGACTATTTTTACTAATTTTTACCACTATTTTTATTATTGCTACTACTAATTTCCACCACTATTTTTACTAAATTCTACCACTATTTTTACTAATGCTATTACAAATTACTACCAGATTTTTAATAATTTCTGCCACTATTTTTTACAAATTTCTTCCACAATTTTTATTAATTTCTTCGACTATTTTTACTAATTTTTACCACTATTTTTATTATTGCTACTACTAATTTCCACCACTATTTTTACTAAATTCTACCACTATTTTTACTAATGCTATTACAAATTACTACCAGATTTTTACTAATTTCTACCACTCTTTTTAACAAATTCCTCCCACTACTTTTAATAATTTCTTCCATTATATTTATTATTTTCTTCGACTATTTTCACTAATTTCTGCCAATATTTTTATTATTGCTACTACTAATTTCCACCACTATTTTTACTAAATTCTACCACTATTTGTATTAACGCTAGTTTTAATTCCTACCGCTATTTTTACTGATTTTTGCCGCTATTTATATTAGTTTCTTCCACTACTATTGTTAATTTCTCCACCATTTTTACTTATTTCTACCACTATTTTTACTAATACTACTACAAATTACTATCATATTTTTACTGATTTCTTCCACTATTTTAACTAATTCATTTTTCATCAGCTCATTTTTCTAGTATCACTGATCCGAATGTGTCAAACAAATTCGCTTTTGAATAACAACATTTTAGTGTAAAGTTTTAGTGAAAGCTGTTTTAAAATTTGCCATTCGTGTAAACCGTGGTATATGTTGGAGGTAAGGCACATTTACAAGTTATGGTCTATTTGGAGCGGCGACAAAATACTAGAGGCCCAGAATAATAATTATTTGAAGGTTGAGTTTGAAAAAAAAACAATGAAAATTGATAAGAATTATAGAAAAGTCTTTTGACAATTATTATGAGATCTTACTCATTTTTTAAGCCATCGATAACTATTATTTTGGGACAGAAATTATAAAAGTCTTTTGATAATAAATATGACCGAAATAAATTTGTTTAAGCCGATTACTATTAGTTCGAGACTTATATTATGAAAATGTTTTCGTGGTAGCGAGATAGATTTTTTAAGTTATCGATAACTTTTATTGTGGAACTTATATCATAAAATTGATTCCATAACAATTATAAGAGACATTTTTTAGTTTTGAAATACGGAGCTACTTTGGGCGCAATTTCGAGACTAGTTCAGGATCATTTATTTCGGAACTGATCCCCAAAAAATACCGCAGAAGTTGCAAAGCGATCCCGAAAATTTCGCGACATTTTACCAGCAATAACTTTTTTCTGATAGAAGAAGTCTACGTACTAACTAGTTCAGGACGATTCTAGTTCCCAATCAGTTCCAACCAACTCTCGAACGATTAACAAACCATTCCTGAACTACATAGCTCCAAACCAATCCCAATCTAGTTTCAACCTAGTCCTATACGAAAATAGTCCCAGATTTAAAGCAATACTGACGTTGACACAACATCTAAACCGAATCAAAAGCAAACCCAAATCAATACCAAACTTGTGCTGAACAATTCTAGAATCAGTTTCGAACTAGATCCAAAACAGTCCTGAACTAGTTCTCCACGATGTCCGAAGTTATCCCAAACAAGTCACGAGCTGGTCCCGAACTAGTCCTGAACCACAAACCGAAAATATTCGGGCCATTTATGATAGTGTCACAAAATTGTGATTTATCTGGCGTTATATAACATTAATCACTATCGTTTCTAACTGACTTAATACAATTTCTTGTTTAAATATCACGGTATCCAGGTAGGTATGTGAATAATGCCAATATATAATATAATATCTATTCCATTGTACAAGTTAGTAACTGACCTTTTCTACAAAAATATTTTCTTAAATAACTTCGGCCGATATTCACTTTCGATGCTTTTCCCTTTCTCACAGTCTTTAACCTTAAAATCTCTATCATAAATCATTCTCTCAGTGATATATCATAAAAGGGCGGCATATTATTGCTATGTAGTAAATAATGGAAACCAAAAGATGAAATGTAATGTGGGCCAGTTATTTTCGTTTTCTGTCCTGAACTATCCCGAATTACTCTCGAAATGGAACAAAATTCTCTTGAAATGATTCGGAAATGATTATTCCAAATTTGTTCCGAAATTGGTCTGAAATAGTCCCGAAATGGTCTCGAATAACTCTCGAAAAGGTCTAGGAAAAAGTACTCTCGAAATGGACCCAAAGTAACCAGTCTCAAAATTGTTCCGAAACGGTCGCAAGCGATATGTATGTTTGTTTTTGCTCACAAAATCGTCGGGTCACAACTTTGTGATACAACTTTGTGACGTGACCTCGTGACGCGAGATTGAAAAGTCACTCTTATGCCGCTAAGAGAACTTTACTTAAAAAAATAAACGAAAACCAGTTATCGGCGCATCTTAATGAACGTCACCTAACAACGCCAATATCTATGTATTTATGTAAGTACAAAATATATGTACATATATACTCGTATGTATATAATTTATTATTGATTATGTTGCATCTGCTGTTCGAGCCACTTTAAGTGCCCTTTTTTCATTCGCCCTCAACCTATGACATAGTTACAATCATAAATATGAACATAGCGAATTAAGAGGGTATTATTTAACACACACCTAGATATGTTCGTAAATAGATAAGAAAATTCGATAAAGACAATATTGTTCCATAGCAACGAATATCTTACGAAAAGATTGAAATAATTTTGTAGAGGCAACGGTGTGTGTTGAATGAAAGGTAATATAAGTATAGTAAAACCCAGCTGAGGAGAAGTCTGCCTGTTTTGTAACAATATTTTACTGAATTTTATATTATTGCAGAATATTAAATATATCGATATTCTTTCATTAAGTTTTTAACAATAAGGCAAAAGTTGGTAGAAATTTTATTGATCGAAAAAATCTGCAAGTGATTTTGTATTGCTTTGTACAGAATTGAGAGGAACGTTAATTTTCCTTCTTTGTGAAAATTTGGCTCAAAAACCGATGAATGGATTTTAACTAAAATGAAAAATGTATTTTTTAAACCCCTGGCACGGTCATAGACTATATTTTAATTCGATAGGTGACGCATGCGTCGCGATACTCGTAATCAGAAAATCTGTATTTCTGATTTCAATGAAATAGAGGTTCGACGAGAAATATGAAAAATAAATCCGCAAGATGGCGCTAAAGTCGAGTTATTAAAATAACCCATATTTGTAGTTCGATGTTGATGATATTAGAAAGGTATCCTGTTGGTGCGCTAAGTAAGTCTAGGTTAGGTTGATGTGGCAGTCCCCGCAGGGGAACTCCTTTAGGCATGTTATCTGAGTTCTTGCTGTTAGAACGGTAACGTACACCGCAACCAATAGATAGTTAACTGGATAAACGCTGCTTGCCCAAAATGAAGTCACGCATACTGTTAATCTCCACTCCATAGAGCTCCTCTGTGGTGTTAATGAAGTAAGAGGCTAGCTAGGCGGCCTGTGGAGTCCACAGCCTCTCCCTGCTTGGAGTGAAGACTTCCAGGATGACCTGCCGCGTAAGTTCAATAGCCATGCAGTTGCCTGCAATGCCGCCAATCCAAGCCAATCCAATATCAAAGTATTCAGGGGCGGCTGAGAGAGAAGTCAGAGACCTAAGACCTTAATAGTAGCCTGACTGTTAGAATAGATGTTTGCCCCTTTAAAGGGCATTACATTAGTGAGTTGCCAATCTGCTGCCTCCTTGATTGCGGCCACCTCCTCTTGAACCACACAACAGTAGTCCGGAAGTCTAAATTTTTGGTTGAGGGAGAGCTCATCGCAGAAGACACCCTCTTCAACTTTTCCGTCCAGCCTCGATCCGTCCGTAAAGAAGTTCACAGGTCCCTCGCCCTAAATGGAACCCTCCTTAAAATCCTCTCTTAGCGGAATATGAGTGAAGAAGGACCGGTCTGGTCGAAACTGGTAAGAATTTCAGAATGCCCATAGGCCAAGTTGAAGCTGTATCCATTGCTCTTTAACCGGATAGCACCAAGGGCAGCTGTAACCTTGCTGGCAATTTCCACAGGCATTACGTTTTGCATAAAGCTAAGCGCGAGAGTGACTGTCGTTCGAAGCGCTCCACTGATCCCAATGAGCGGGGTCCATTGCATCCTCACCAGGTGCTTAACTTTACGATTTTGGTGCGCTAAGAAAAACTTCTATGAAAAGTGGATACGCTAGGTGCAGAGTTAGAGGCATGTTATTTGGAAAACTGCATTTGCAGTTGACTCTTAAGTTATCTAGAGCTATTTTGGTCATAAATTCCTTTGAAAATTATAGGGAAAATGCTGTGATTTTAAATCCTCCGAAGTTATGTTAGTCTCTAAATATTTTGCAAGTGTATGGCAAAGTAGTAAGCTACTCAAACGAAGTTACGGCTATCAACTAGCTATCAATAAAACTGTATTGAAAATATCAAAAAAAAAATGTTAGTACCATTTTCTTTAATAAACAATATACATAAAATATTTCGATATGTTATATATATACATATATAACCGGCAATTACTGTACATCACTAGCTTATGTAACTTACTATTTTTTAGCTTTCGTGAGCTTTACTTATTTGGCTGAAACAGAAGCAGAAATGCTCTTTCTGTTTCTCAATACACCATATATTGTTAATTGCACAAGTTTTTAGGTTATTCGCGAATTTGTCAGTTTTTAATTACTATGCAGTTGAAAAATCTTCAAATATGAATTTACAAAGCGCTTCACCATTTCATCATTTCATTTACACTTGTGCACGTACTACATGGTGGTAGCGGCCAACCCAAAACGAAATCTTGTCGAACTTAATGGAAAAGTTTAATACTCTCACTATCTAGTACTAATTGCATATGAGAATGCTTTCTCAAAAATATTAAACATTTCGTGTTATAGTTATAGATGCTCTGAATCTCTCCCGTAGTCAACGGTACTAGCTTTAAGCCTGCAATCCGCTTATTTTTGCCAGCTAAGTAAGTCACATTCTTCGCCTTATTTTCTCCATGTTGACATTTCGGTCGGCCTATTTTATGCCTTCATTATGCTCTGCCCTGACAATGGATGGCCCGTCAGAGTGTGGAGCATCTTTTATATCGAAATTTCCAGGAACAGGATAGAGCAAACCAAAGTACTGTGCCGATTCTGTAAAGAGATAGCGAGTCAAATATGAGAGTAGTAGTGGTAGTTAGTAGTAAGTAGTAGTAGTAATATTTTTGTTGGTAGTGGTAGTAGTAGTAATAACTAGCATCATTAGTAGAAATAGTAGTAGTAATTAATAGTATCATTTTTAAAAATAGTATTACGAATTAGTAGTAATATTATTAAAAATATCAATGGTAGTTAGTAGTTGGATTGGTAAAAATAGTAGTGGAAATTAGTAAAAAAAATTGAAGTAGTAATTAGTGGCAGTATTAGTAAAAACAGTAATAGAAATAAATAAAAAATAGTGGAATAAATTAGTAGTATAAGTAAAAAAATTAGTAGAAGTTAGTAAAAAAAAAATAGTAGTATTTGTCTGGCTGGTTTTTTTCCGTCTGGCGTTAAATCTTATTGCGATACTGCTACCATTGTTTTATACCTTGCACTTAGTTTTTTCTACTGGTGGTTTTGAAAATGATGCACTGATCATTGCTCTAGAAAAATTGCCAAGATCCTGAACTTCCAAATGAGGATGAAAATTATGCGCCCCCAGTCTAAAATTTATGTAAATCTTAGATTTGACCTTCTAACTGTATCACTTTCTGTCTGCATAATTCTGTACTTGTGCACTATTTTTTTTTTTAAATTTTATTTCAGATTATTTTCGAAAATTATTAAATTATCGAAAAAATTAATTTTTGGACCTTCGCTCGTGGATGTGAAGCATACAAAAAACTTCGATATTATACTCAGATTATTATCATCAGGCTATACTAAATTTGTTATTAGTTATTACTTAATGCAGGGAGAGGGTGGGGGCACCTTTGGCTGCCTACGGACTTCTCTCGGACAGATGGGCTCTCTGTCGACTCAGCGAGTGCTGGAAAACTGTCACGACATGCAGAATTGCAATGCCCCTCAGGCCGAGAGTGGATCGTGGGCGCTCAAAGGAACTGAGTTCGTTAACTAAGCGGTAACTCTCAACTCTAGTAGGTGTTTTGACTGGTCATTGTCCGATGGATATCCATGCGGTTAGGCTGAATATATGTAGTCTCTCTGACCCTTTCTGCCGCAGCTGTATGGAGTATGATGAGGTGGATTCATCTTTTCGTTTTCTGCTCAGCTGCCCTGCTTTTGCGAGGCTGAGGTTCATGTACATAGGCTCGTACTTTTTTAGGAGCTTTCTGGGGTGGAAATTGGTAATTTGCGTGACTTCATTCGGGGTACGCAAAGTTTCTCCTGTCTTTTTTTTTGGATTCATTCAATATTTGCAAATATAATCGACCTAAGAATATTTGCATGATTTTTTCAAATATGACATTGAAAAATGTCCACATATAATACTAAACGAAAACCGAAGTTAAGACTGGAAAAATCGAAGCAATGCCAAAATATTTGGGGTTAAATTCATTTGATTTGATGAAAATAAAAATTTCAAAATATGACTAGATTTTATAATACAACGACTGAGCCAATTTTGGCAATATGGATGACATTTGTTATAAATAAAACCCAAAACTTAAGTATAACTTAAAAAAAAATCATAATTTCCAAACAATGAATTTAATTTAAGGCAAAAAAAATAAAGGAAAAAGAAACTGGCGCAATATGAAATTTTTGAAGTCGAAATTTTTTTATTATGTAATTAAAATAAAACAAAATTTTCCAAAAACACTGTTTCATATTTGCTTTTAGAGGGACCTTTTACCGAAAACCACAAAAAAATTATCATTTTCAAAAAAAAAAAAAAAAAAACAATTAATATACAATTGCGCGAAACCGAGATTTCAGACAAATATACAAAAAATCCCTACGACAAAAGAGCCCAAAATCCGTCAGAAAGAAAAAAAAACGTATACCATCGATTTTAATGTAGAAACTATAAAAAAATTGCATGCAAAATAAACGCTATATTTTTCCACTCTTAAATAGCATTGAACAAATCGCATATTTTTTGAAAGATGCTAGCAGGGTCGCTTTTGCAACCAAAGCAAACTTTATCTGAGTAAAATGAGTCTATTACAAGTAATTAGATTAATATTTTCTTTGCCAAATGTACTTTTATTTTCTGTTTTATTTTACGTAATAATAAATATAAACAAACATATATTGTGCATTTCATAATCCGCATTTTTATTTCTTTTTATATTATAGTTATTTTATTGTTTTAGATATTGCAAAAAAGGAGTTTATATGCAAAAATATCACTATATTAAAACCCCGTGATTAGATACAGTTATATGAGTCCGAAAATTAAATGAAAAATTTTTGTCTGGCTGGCTTTTTCCGTCTGAATCAGCGACAAACTACCCAACAGATTTCTGCCTTGAAAAAACATTCCAGCCAACCATACAGGAATGTGTGAATCTTTAAAGAATTTTCAAAAAAATTTTGTAATGTGGCTAACACTACACTGTTGCTAAGCCAAAATAATTTTGATTGTTATTATCATATCACGAATAAGTTTTGAATTAAAAGTTTACCCAAAAAGTTTGTGATTTTTGAAGTTCTTCAAAGCAAACATGTACTGCCCGATTTCTTCCATATTTTCTCATACGCA
This sequence comes from Anomoia purmunda, assembly GCA_951828415.1. Classification (NCBI taxonomy): domain Eukaryota; kingdom Metazoa; phylum Arthropoda; class Insecta; order Diptera; family Tephritidae; genus Anomoia; species Anomoia purmunda. Next base: position 127,709,435 of record OX639994.1, read on the forward strand.
TTTTCCCGACTTTTCGTACGCTAAATACTACAAACAACATACAAATATTGTGCTAAATACCTTCGTGCTTCGAATTTTATTTAAAATAATATTTGCACAACTATTTTCTAGTTATAAGTGAACAAATTTTACATAAATAACTTGTTTAGCGGATAAAATATTAAGTTTATATTTGAATTAAATTTCCGGCGGGTATTTGTATATGTAGATATGTAGCTGAGCGAAATCTTGATAACTCCTCGAGAGAGAGATCAAAGATGTGAGAATGATTACTGCGTATGAAATGGCTTTAAATGTAGCTAAGATGCTCATAAAAACGTAGACGCAGATATCTAAATGTATTGTGTGAATTACATTCGAGTGTATGCAGACATACAGACAGACAGACATTGCGCGCAGTTATAAAATTTCATTCAAGTTTCTCATTCACACGCACCTACATACATATATCCTTCTAAGTATGTGTGTGCTTGTGTGCAACTCAATTAAAAACTTTTCTTACTGTTGAATGTGTTGCGGAAAAAATCGGTATGTGATTATACTTACATCAATATATGTACATAGTACATAGATGTGTGAATAAAGTTACTATATTGTTTGCATTAGGTTGATGCCAAAAAACAAAAATAATCATAATGTTTTAATGTTTCTAGATAAAAGTTAAAGTGAATTGAAAAAAATTAGTTTCACAAAAATATGCCTTCCTTTATTGGTACACACAGGTTCTACTAGGCGTATGAGTGACTTTTTAAAATTAGAACTCACGCATGTATGAAGAAATAATTTTTTTTTTAAATTTCAATGTTTTAAAATTAACTTATTAAATATCAAATAACTAGCTGACCCGGCGGGCTTCGCTCTGCCCTACAAATATACATATGTTTTGAAACTAAATGAAATTGAACTGTGAATATGGGTTTTAGAGATATGTCGGGCCCAGCGCCACCTATAGGTTAATTTTCAAAATAAAATATTGGTTTTTGTGCAGCAAATAGATTTTATGAAATCGGACTATAAATGAAGGGGTAAACAGATATTCCGGCTCGGCTAAAGTATTTTGAATTTGAATCAAATCGGACTGCAAATACGGGTTTTAGAAATATCTCAACATCAGCGCCATCTATCGGAATTATTGCTTGCACAATAGGCACATTTGCATATGCATCCTATAAATTTGAGCTCAGTCGCTTCAGTGGTGTAGTTTTCGAGTCTATAAACGACATACCAACTTTTGATATAAAAAATATGGGGAGTCCCGGCATACGTTCTCCTGCCTATATTTATTTATTAATGTCACTTGTAATCACAAATCGCAGTTTGGATTCTCTCGCATATAACTGCTGTATAATTCAATTAAGTTTGACTTTTCAAACAAGTGGCAACCCTTTTCCAAATGTACCTATATACTTTTTCCTAGCGAAACAAACGATTGGACACCCATATTTTAATATTTCATATAACTTGTGTATAATTTATTTAAATCTAAATTTTCAAGCAGGTGGCAACTCTCCCCAAAATATAGGTATGAAACTTCCTCTCGTCGAGACGAACGGTTTTGCATGCACCTTTGTTTTAATATCTCATATAATTTGTGAATAATTCAATTAACTTCGACTTTTCAAACAGGTGGCAAACCTCATAGAAGTTAGTTATGAATTTTTCTGTTCAGTAGAATCGCTTGACGTCCATATTTTACTATTCCATATAACTTGTATATATTTTGATTAAATTTGAGTTTTCAAACTGGTGGCAACTCTTTCGCGTTCGAAAATGAAAAAAGTTTAAATATGTACAATTTCGATTTCATATATTAAAAATAAGACAATTTTTAATTTTTGAAAATATAAAAAACAATTTAGAATGTACTACACCCATCGAAATTTTATACGAAACTCATGCCTTGAAATAGTTTAGACCGTTCGGTTTAAAATCAATAAATAAACTACAGGGTACCAAACAAAAATCCATCAGTGTGTCCCAAAATCCAAAATCCAATTAGCTTGTAAATTAGTTATGTAAATAAAAATTCACCGACAAAAAATCAGATTGATTGAAAATACTTTTCTTTCTGGACACTTGGCGTGAATTCCACCATACCAGCATATGAAAGTCAAGCAAAGAACGTTGATTATAAAGTAGTAGAAAGGCGTTTAATTTCTTGTGGCAAGAAAAGATTGGCTTATTTGACAAGTAGCAAAAGTAAATTTTTTTTTTGGTATGGTGAAAGAACGGTGGGAGAGATGCAATTTCTTTGGTTTTTATATTCATTGAACCAAACGTTCTGCTACTCACCACACATCACTCAAACTGTTCCTTTCCATACATTCAGCCTGAAAGTATGAATGATTAAAATATGACAGTTTTAATATCTTTGTAATGCGTTATTTACGTGAATACAAAATGGTTGGATAACATCGTTATTTTTTGCTCAAAACCCAAACTTCGATACTCAGTTAGTCTATAAAACTTGAAATATGATGAGGTTTGGTAGTATTCAAAATAGCCTACTAACGAGTTACTTACCTTTTACGATTTGGGCTTTTGTGGGTTTCCTCATTTTTTCCGTAGAAAAAATAAACTAACCAAGATTTTGTATAAATAATACAGTTTTAACAAAGGCGCTATATTTTCTAAAATTTCATAATGAATACAATTGTGTATTATTTTTTAATGTATATAATTCAATCTATGTAAATTGATGATTACTTTTATAAATCTTTTATAACATTTTAGTAACATAACTCTTTTTGATTTGAAGTGCCCTAATGTAAACTTATTTATTACCATGGTGTGCTGCACATAAATATTTCAAACAAAATAGCAAAGCGAAATTAGTTTTCGAACTAAATGAGAGCTAAGCTGTTTACAGTTACTTACAGTGTTGCATTTGTATGTATGTATTACGACTTTTTTCAATTTGCTTACTTTAGTTATGGCTTTATACATATTATGATAAAATGGATGGAAGAGCTGATATAAATTTAAAGAGAAGATAATTTATATATTTCCATCGAAAAAAAGTAGTTTTATTTTTTTTAAACAAAATAATTTGGCTTTATTTCAATAATATCTATAATCCCACTAATATTATAAATGTGAAAGTTGGTGTGGGTAAGTAAGTTGTTACTTTTTCAGGCACAAATGGCCCAAAGGAATTGTGTGGAACTTAGCAAGCAAATAACTTATATCCTACATCAGCATATAGACTGTATTATTTTAAAGTTGCCACCTTTTAAAAAACCTAAAACTCAATTAAATAAATAAGTTAAATCACATATTGCTATATGACAACTGAACGGATCTGGATAGGATTCGGCTCATATGTACAGGAATGTGTACCCGGTAAATTAATTCTTTAAAGGATGTTACCACTTATTCAAAACGCTACATTCAATTAAAACAATGAATGAAAACAAATATTGTAGCATGGGTAACAAGCGGAAGAGGTTTAAAAAAGCTTCATTTCCCAAATGTTTTGAAAGAATGTTGAATATAAAAAATTAAAAACATTTTAAAATATGAGTGCCAAATTAATATTATAAAGAAAGCTAAATTTTTAAAATTCTTTTGGGCAGGGTTGCCACCTGTTTAACAAAGTTAACTAAAATTGCAATAAGTTAAATCACATAGTGAAATATTAGTCTTATGCGAAGTAGTTTTAATAAAGTTTTATTTTAAAAATATTTTACAGAGGGTTGCCACCAGCTTAAAAGGGAAAATAAATTAAATTATTAAGGTTAAGACGTGGTTTGACCGATTTTATTTTTTAACTTGTGGCGCACATTCTGATTTTATGTTTTATATTTAAATCCGACACTGTGAAAGCGGGTTACCTCAAAATGATTTTTTTTCAACTTGTCACGTGCACCACAGAGTGTTGAATTGTTTAACATGCAATATGGCGTACATGAAGCTTCAGAAAAGTAATTGGAAAACGGTTGCAGGTCAGCAAGGAGTTTCCACATACTTGTAAAAATATGGAGGTTGATCTTAGCAGGAGCTTTCCAAATTATTCAGTGTTACCGATTCGATTTTTTTCTGCCTTCAGTAGGGACACGAATTTCGATACAATACGATACCTTTTCGATGCTCCTGGCATTTGATAAAGGTATTTTTTACTCGATACTTTTAAAACGATATTTTTAGGAATCGAACATCTTATCGATTTTACGAAAAAATTATTTATATAAAAATATTTGGATATGGTAATCAGTTCGTCACGCTCTAAGCTAATACCTTTCCAATTTTAGGAGAGGTGTGTCGTTTACTGCCCACTTTGCTCTAGTTTGAAGTGCCACATTGAAACATAAAAGGCCAAATTAAGTGGAAAGGTTAAACTTTTTTTTCAAAGTAGGAAATTCTAATTCGACGTGGTAAGGTAACGTCCTAATTGGTACTTAGGGAAAAACTTTTCTAAAGAACACACAGGTAACGTTTTGTAAGAAAATGTAACTGATCTTCATTTTTAATTTAGTATCGATATTTTGGGTATCGAGTATTTTTAATTCGATATTTAAGGATACCAGATTCTTTTAGAGCGATACTTGAAATTAGTGCCATATCGATATTTTTGGCCCAATATCGTGTTCCTAGGCCTCAGATTAGTTAAAGAAGCTCTATACAGAATATTTTTGAAAATTTTAATCATGGGAATGTCCACGAAAGGCCTCAAAAACTTAATTTGTGAGGGATTTTCAATACCTAGTGCTTAATTTATTTTATTAAAGAGTTCGCAGATTTTCAACAACAGGTTTGTACAGTTGGTAAGGCTAACTAACTGCTGGTTGCAAGATTATCGCCCTTTGAATAATTAACTAGCATAAGTCGACAATATGTGCTGGGAAACTCCTAGAGTAAAAACCACATTGTTTCGCCATCTGGAGTTGCAAAGAGAAATCGGCAGCATCTTTCTGTTGAATTATTTTCTTCTTAGCTGCTGTTTCTTCTTCCTCTCGTTAGTTCTGCATGAGTGCTAAATTTTTTTTTTCCAAAACACATACCAACGAACTATTCGATTTCAGCCGCAGTTTCCTTACTTCTACATCCACACATATGTACATACATATTTAGCTTCCTCCTTCAAACAACTCCAGTTATCTTTCATGCCACATTCACGCTTTTCGGATGCTACCCGTATTCTTGTCTTCACTCTCATTGCTTCATTTTCAGCTGCCTATATTTACCTCTAGATTTTGCGTATTTTCATGATGCAACCGAAAATATTGCTGCATACTTTTCTTCTTTTGCTCTTGACTCAAATGAAAAGATGACTTTATGCAGCTGAGCAGAAATAGAATAATGCCGCGGTCCCTCCCCCCCTCCACTATGGCATTACCTGCCAATGTGCTTCCGATACGCTTCCGCCGCTAAATGTCTAGTGGTAAACGTAGTGAGTGCACTTCCGCACCCCCATCTCCGAACTGAACGCGCTTCAAGTGCAACCGAAAATGCAATGAACACTCGATTGTTACTTCGCGTTGCCCATGGAGTGTGCTAAGTGCAATTTGGATGAGTGTGTGGAATGGAAGGATGGAGAGTGAATGGGTGAAAGTAAAGTGTGTGTGTGTGTGTGTGTGTGTGTGTGGGTGTGTGTGTGTGAATGAATGAGTGACTTTTCAAGAGCGCTAACCCAAGATAAATACATACTCAGGTGCTATAAATGATGGCTTCCATCCATCCATCCATCCATTCATTCATCTATGTACACAAAAAGCGGAAATCTGCTTTCTGCATTGGCGCGTAAGGCACGTAAATGTATCTATCCGTCGCGTTCAAGTATCTTAACCTATGCACATCAGGACCAACTGCATACGGAGTTCTATGAATACAAAGATGTATGTGTGTATGTATGTATGTACTTATACAACGTACATATGACATTTAGTGCTATGAACCCAATAGCGAAAATTTGCTATTAGGTACAATAATTATTAGTAAGTAAAAAAGTCCTAATATTTGTTACAAGAAAAAACTCCTGCACCTAAAACCGCGAGCCAGAAGTGAAGCTTCTTTCGTAAGTAGTTAGTTGTAAGTAGTAGTAATAGTTATAGTAGTTGTGTTGGTAATAATAATTAGTAGTACTTAGTAGAAGGTTTACAAAAATAGTAGTAGTAATTAGTATAGCATGAGTAAAAATAGTAGTAAAAAAAAAGTAGTAGCATTAGTAAAAATAGTAGTAGTAGCGGTGGTTTCAGTTCAATGAGACCAAGCTTGCAATACCCGACGCAATTTTTCAAATTAATATAAATAGCAATTGTTGTATGTAGTAAAACCAGTTAATATAATATTTTTCTTTTTTATAATTATTTACTATTTACTGTTTATTTAAATATAAACAAAAATAATTCTTTTATGCATATAATGCAAAATAGTTTGTAGTAAATTTTAACGAATTTGTTACATGATATGAAGATGGTACAACACCGAATGACGAAAAGTCCTTTTCATTCTGAATAGAAACTGGCGGAAAATTTGTTCCCTTCTCTCATCGCTTTCTCAAGAAAAGCCAACAATTCATATAAAAATATACACAAGAAATGGAAAAGAAATTTTCTACTATCAAAACTGTTTAAATCAGTTTGCAACTCTCAAGAAATAAATGGGTGTATATTGATTTTGTAAAGAAAATTTACAGCAATGGCAAAGTACTTTGTACTAGTTTGATTCAATCCCCAGAAAAAAGTGGATTTTTCCGTATAGTAACCATATTCTACAAATGTAAGACGCCAAAAACCTTAGGATTATTAGCGAGATTATCTTAGTCTAATAGGATTACGGAAATTGGACACGGAACACTTTTCGTCCGCTCCACGTACTATTTGGTTGATGTTGACACTTATTGTTGTGTGGGGTCCCCTATTTTTGACAATTATTATAAAAAACATAAAACAATTGATGCAGCTTTAAACCCCAACGAATATTAAACAAAAAATTTCAAAACTTACCATTTGCTGCAAAATTTCAATAGATGAATGAGAACAAACAGCTGACACAGGGTCGCATTAGTCATGCTGCACTCCATTGCTAGAAGATGGTAATTAGCTTAGATGCGAGGCACATTTCCCAGCTATTTCTTACAATTTGCTTATGTGCGCTTTTTGTTGGTGTGCCATCGGTGCAATTCATGTACAAAGCAAAAGCTTTTCAATACCTAGACCCCACGCACATGTCTGGTACCGTTAGATGTCTCGTACCGATGCTTAACGTATATTTTGGCATACGAAGCGCCTCGGCAGCGTCAAAGTTCGGACGATGAAAATTATATTTTATTAAATTATCTTCTCCAACGAAGGAGAAATGAAGAAAAAAAAGTTTCATCCATTAATAAAAAATAATACGAGTAGACTTTTACCTATTGCTGTAAAGATTTAATGATTTCTTCCAACATTTTTTAAGCAAACGCTTATTAAACGCGATGAAAACAAACTGAATAAGCTTCGTACATCGTACATGACGTCAAGCGACCGACACCGCTGTACGACAGCCATCCTATCCAGAATCAAAATTTTGGAAAAAATATTTTAGTAAGTATTTGAGCGTGCGACTCGTGTTCGGGTATCCATTTAAATATTGAGAACGCTAAAGATACGAGCCATGTGCGAAGGGTCTTTCTCAATCTCCTAATAATAAGAATATTACCAAAATATTCAAGCATTATAATATCTGCTGAATCTGAATATGTAATAGCTAAATATAAATTTTTCGAGATCTGACAAAGGGGTAAGTTACTTAATTGCCATTATTTCTAAACATAACTTACCGATTTCATATTTTTTTTTTTGTGTAAAGCTAATACAATTTCCTACAATTTATGTGAACAACATTTTCTACTCCGATCATTAATTTGAATTTTTCCCAGATATTAACATAAGAAACATAATATGTTTACTTCCATTTGATTTGCAACATTTAAAATCTTCTGGTTTTATCAAACGCAATTCACATTGATTTTAAAAATAAAGTCAATGCTATCTGGAACGTGTAGGAACTAGAGCTAGTTAATCGACTAGTTGACCGGTTATCAAAAGCTATTTAAAAAAATAGTCGACTTCACATAATCGACCAACCGTCCTTTCGACTTTTTCGACTAACTGACCCTAACTAATTAGTCGACTAACCATTCATTTTCGATTTTTCGCCAAGTGTTTATCTTTCAATAAATATTTGCTTTTCATATGTGTTTGAATATTTGCGCTTATTGACAAACATTGACATTTTCCACTAGAATGAAGTTTTTATGAATTTATTATTTTGAGTAACTGTCACTAATTGAATAATTTCGGTTAGTCGATTTTCAAACTACTCGTTGGTTAGAGATTAATTGAAAGTGAACGGTTTCTTGATGGTTGCTAATCGTCGATGGTCGATTTTAAACAAGAGAGCTCAGTCGAGCGATGCGGAAGCATGGGAATTGGATGACGATTGTAACATTTATAGAGTCGGATAACTCTTATCGGTGACTTGATTGCCGTCAACTTTTACCGCCAGCAACAGGTTGGAAAACCCGGAACGTAGTTATTTACTAGTAAAATATTATTTTTGTTTTCAAAGAATAAAATTAATAGCCTTAAAAATCATTGATTAATCTGAAAAAATTAAAAAAAAAAACACGCCTGCACCTTATTGCGCGAGCCAGAAGTAAAACTACTGTGGCGACTCTGCAAAGAGTTAAATAGGAGAGAAATTTTTATAGACATCCTTATAAGTTCTTTTAGTTTTTGGATTAGTGAAAATAGTTGTCGAAATTAGTAAAAGTAGTAATGGAATTTAGTATAATTAGCACGTTCCCACGACAGTCGGTTCTACAATACTGGAGCGACCCGGCTAAGAACTGTCACTTCAGCATCATTCGCCATAAGTTTATGGGGAATGTTTTATGCTATTACAGCAACAACAACAAGTAAAAACAGTAATAGTAATTTGTAGTAGCATAAGTAACAATAGTAGCAGTAATCGGAAAGAAAACAGTAGTAATTAGTAGTGGCATAAATTTACATAAATAACAGTAGAATTTAGTAAAAATAGTAGTAGTACTTAGTTGAAGCATTCGTAAAATATTGGTAGAAATTAATCAAAATAGTAGTAGAAATTAGTAAAAATAGTAGTAGTACTTAGTTGAAGCATTCGTAAAATATTGGTAGAAATTAATCAAAATAGTAGTAGAAATTAGTAAAAATAGTAGTAGTACTTAGTTGAAGCATTCGTAAAATATTGGTAGAAATTAATCAAAATAGTAGTAGAAATTAGTAAAAATAGTAAAAGTAATTAATAGTAGAAATAGTAAAAATAGTAGTAGAAATTATTAAAAATAGTAGCAGAACATAGTGAAAATAGAAGTAGAAATTTGTAAGAGTAGCAGTAGTAATTAATAGTAGTATCAATAAAAATGCTAGTAGAAGTTAGTAATAGTAGTAGGAATTTCAAAAAAGAGTATTTAGTAGTAACTTATAGCAGCATAAGTTAAAATGGTAGGAGTAAAATTGGTAGCTGGAGTACAGCCTACTAAAATGACGTTTCTTATAGAATGCAACTTTACGCCAAAATTTTAAAGTTTTAATGATGGAATTTTTATAAGGTTATTCCAAGCTTAGCCACAAAAGTTAGTTCTATGAATTTCAAAATCTCAATAAACTAGAAAGTTTGCCTACCGGGTACACCTATCCCGGTATGTATGTAGTTACCGTGCCACATCTTAGATGCGTTTGTGTAAAATGTTCATTTGTATTTGCTCAACACAAGAGGCATATTCTTATTCCATTAAATATCGAAAAGGAAGCGAGCGATATTTGTGAAATTTTCTAAAAAGTTTTCCTATTAATGCCAAGCGGAATACATTAGAAGGAAAAGTCATCGATTCGCAGACTTTTTGTTTTTTGATGCTTTTCATATTTCATGAAATTCGGCTGTACATTTTGCCGGATTATATGTGGAGAGAAAAGGGATTTAAGCGCTAAGAGTGCATCTTTAAGATTACCACCCTTTTATGTAAATGTTAACAACTTTTCACAATTATATACAACTTTAATGTTATGTAACAGCGCTCATAGCATAAGTAAGTTTTGAAAAAAAAAAACAAACACAAAGGAAAGATCAAAAATTACCAAAACAAGTACAGAAAACTTTTTTTTTATGCTGTGCGAAGAAATTCATGGTAATATTTATCAATTGCCTGTAACGCATTAGAAGGAAATATGGCTTTAGTTTTACGAAGAGTGAAATTGTAAATTTTGGCTATTTAAATATGTGAATGTATGTATGTAGTAAATGTTTCTGTGTATGTTATAGCTTCAAAGGTCGTTTATCACTCGCAGATACTCATGTGATTAAAAGTTCAAATATAAGTCTATAAAAAGTCATATCATTTTTAAATTTAATCAGAATTCAAGATTGCTGAAGATTTACCTCGGCTCATTTACAACTTTTCGCATTTTTATGCCGTTCACTGTCCCCCCGTATCCTCTTTAAATCCACTAATACTGATCCACGCGTAATGTTTGTTTTTTTAACGTTTACGTTCACTTCATATTGTGTTTTTGTTTTTTTTGTTGTTTTTTTTATTATTATTCTTGTCGACTTGTTAATCGCTCCTTTATTCTAAATTGACCTCGTAAAAGTACTTAAAAAGTTTCTTGTTTGAGCAAGCGCCTTAAAAACTAATTCAAAGCTTACTTAGGCGCACACACACACACGCACACACACATGCACGAATATTTGCACGTTTATGTACAGTGGGTCAAGAATGAATTACAATATGCCAACTTTTTTTATGGTAAATTTTTTGTTGTTAATTTTCGAGTATAAAATCTAAGTATTTAAATCAAAGTTTTCAAAACTTTAGAAAATCCACTCAATTTACATCCAAGTTTGAAGAGTTTTTGAAAAATATTTTGGTGTAAAAAATCTCCTAGTTGGACGCTCATAAATCTTTAAAACAACAACAAAAATATACGAAACCAAGCCGAATATATATAAGCAGGTGCTACGGTTTATTAAAACCAATTTAATTTTATTTATTCGAATCAGCATGAGAATTATGAAATTGAAACATTTAGTTTACATTTCGGTAGGTTTGGTTGTCATGAGAACTGATTTTTTATACTTTCTGATAGAAGTAGTCAATTGACTTTGACAATCGGTACGGAAATGCTCAAAACAAAATACAAGTAAATTTTAATTTTGTTCTAAGAATATCACCCTGTATGAAACCCTTTGTAGTTGTTTTGCGATACCTCTTTCTAAATCTCAAATTGGAGACGAGAAAACGCTAAGTAGCTGACTATGTATCATAAGAAATTCCTCCCAGAACAAGGAGAAATTTTTTTTTATTCGAGGGATGATAAAAATTTTCTGCACCACAAGATAGTAAATAATTGGTTAAATAATCGAAATTGGCTTGGCAACTGTACTAAAACTAAGAAAAACATTTCTTTGTTTAAACCTCTGAATGAAAAATGTCTGAAAAAAATGTGTAAAGAACCAGGCAAATAATTTTTTAGATTTATTAAATTTAAGTAAAGTCTTTACTAATTCAGATCTGTTCTTATTTATTTTAGTTCTATTCTATTCTAAAGCTTGACTTTAACCAAAACAAAAGCTTCTTGGTTATGCAAAGTTACAAAAATATATATTTTCTTAAATTTTCTTAATAATAAGAAATGAGAGATAAGTTCTCTCGTAAAACAAAGCCACTACAAATATGCAATGAATATCGAATTGAATTTGGAGAGTATTTCGAAGTAGTTCTTTAGATTCCAGCTTTACTTTACGAAACTTTGCTTTGGAGCACGAACCCCGAATATGTCGACCAAAATCGTCCACTGATGACGCAACTGTGGCTCTGGTGAAGTCCAAAGTTGTAGCTGGAGTGAATTTTATGTAATTTTTCCAAAATAAATTCGAAAATTGTCGATTTAGGAACTTTAGTAAAATCACTAAGTACTATTGAACCCGAAAAAACCCACCCGAAAAATTTAAGCAACAAAAATCAGTAACAAAAGTAACGATGCCAGTTTAATTCTTCAGATTAAAAATCGAGCTGCTATTCCACTGGAAGAGGATCAAACGGTAACTGCTCACACTGGTAAAACAATAAGCAACTTTAGTTGCATTCGAATCGCCACATCTTTGCGGCAAAAGCAACAACAGCGATAGCTTGCTAGATTTAGCGAGTTCGGTGTCACCTCATTAAACTGGTCGAACAAGTTCCATTCAATGTTACAGATAGTATACCAGTTTTAAACTGCACACAGACGACGAGCAATTGCTTGGGCTTTTGGTGCATATTCGTCGTGAGCGAGCATTCCATTGGAAATAAAAACAACAACTTTTTGTTGATGCTGATTTATACCAAATGCTTTATCGATTCACCACTCGCTTACGGATGGCGAAAGGAATACGGCTTTTATTGCGTTCTCTGGCTTAGAAAAAATATGGCCAGCAATAAATTCCGTAAATCTGGCTCCTTGTGATTTTTGGTTATTTCCATAAATTAAAAGACACCAGGGGGAAATGATCGTTCATCGCAAGGCGCAGAAATTTGCTGTGGTTAATGCTGAACTTGATGAGATAGACTTTAAAGACTGTTTAAAAAAGTAGTCTATAGGCTTAAGAATTACCTGGGAATCAAAGGAGCATACCTAGAGGAGTTAAAAAAGACAGTGATTAAAAAGAAATTCGAAAATATATTTTTTTTCTAGCCAATTGAGCGGAGTTCTGTTAGTCCCCTCGTAATATAAATATGTGTAGATTTGAAATAGCCAAAAATTTATTTTGAATTTTGTAAATTTTGGTTTTCGACTTGCTGATGGTGTTGCCATATTATATAAATAAAAATTAATCGTGGTTTGCTCGGTTGCTTAATACTTGAAAACGACTGGACCAAGATGAATACTTCCTTCTGGGAGTATGTTGGTAATTACTCCACGAAGTTTAGGGCAAGAGAAAAGTCGAAAAATTCTCAACAGGTGGCGCTCTAAGCACACATTTCATTATTCAGTTCAATTCAATTACAGTTCAACGCGTGGCGTAAAATCACATATTGCTAAATGACGACTAGACAGATTTTAATAAGATTTGCCTCCCATAGAAGCTGTTTTTAAATGGAGTTGCCACCTTCTTAAAATGTTAAATTAATTTAAGTAATTACTGAAATCGAATACTGCAATACATATGGGTGTCAAAAGAAAGCCGCATTCTCAAAACATCTTGAAAGTAGGTTGCCACCTGTTTAAACTTGAATTAATAGGTTAAATTAATTTTTTTTGTATAGGTTGCCACCTGTTTTAAAATTGAAACTCGTCATATTTTTTTAGTTCCGCCCCCGGGAAGGGTTTAGGCATGGCTTTGTTTAGTTGGGAGAGGGTTGCCACTTATTCAAATCTAATCAACATATACGTAAGTTATGTGAAACAAAAAATAACATTGCTAATTTTATAGGGGTTGCCATCTGTTTTAAAAGTCGAATTTGATAAAATTATCCAAAAGTTAAATAATTTAATAAAATATGGGTGTCAAACCATTCGTTTCGCTGGGACTTATTTTATAGGTATGTTTTGAAGAGGTTTGCCACTTTTTAATAAGTCAAATTTAATTAAATTACTCACCAGTATATAAAATATTTTAGTACATATATTTAGTATATGCCTATAATTTAGAGAGTGTTGGCATCAGTTTGAAAAGTCGAAGTTAATTAAGTTCTACCCAAATTATATATGGGTCATTCGATGCAAAATTTGCATTCAAAAATTTTTTTTGGAAAGACATATTTTTTTCACGTTCTATATTGAAAAATAATAGACCAGTATTTTTTTTTGTTTTAATATGATACTTAAAATTTTCGAGAAATGAATTTTCGAATTTTTGGTACATGGTACACGGGATTGCTAGGGGAGCATGCAAGTCTGATAAGGAGATGTGGTGATCTCCGAAATAGCAGCCATCACTTCTACCCCTTTGAAAAATTGTTATTTCTCATACTATTTCTAATACAAACCTGGCCACAAGCTCTACAAATTATACAGACAATTCATAAAAAATAAAGCCAAAAATAAAAAAAAAATATTTTATTTTAAAATTGAGTCGATAGGCGGCGCAATACCCAAGATATAATATATGTACATAAACATATAAAATCATTATCCGATTACCTAAATTCGAAGGGTGTAGCGAAGCGCACCGAGTCAGCTAGTCATTCCACATAAATTTTATATCATAAAGCAATTTTTAAGCCAAATTGTCATATATTTAATGCTTGAGATCAAGGTCAGTAGTGTGTACACTTTAAAAAAAAAATAAGATTTCCAATACTTTTCAAATAAAAAAGTGATATTGAGCTTAAAAGAATTATTGTTGGTACCAAAAAGAAAAAATCACTGTACATTTTCACAAATGAGCCACTGTTAATAAGTATAAAATGAAATAACTCAGAAAATGAAACCATTTACACCCGAGTCATGCCGAAAGAGGATGTCAAGAACTCTCGAGTACTCAACGGTTGAAGTCATGTGTCACTCATGCCGCAAATGCCGCACACAGACACATCTAGCTACTAAATTTGCAGCATACTAACACAACCACACATACACTCTTAAAAGCACAGACCAGACGCGCATTTTTCACGTCTACATAGAAAGTAAAAATGCAGACGAAGAAAAGTGTGTGTTTTATAAAGCTCTATTCATAGCTGCGCCTTTCTTTCATTGGCAAGAGTGGCTATAAGTGTAATTAAAAGTTTGGAAAAAGGATTAAATGAATACAAATTCGTTGCTATGGTGGCTATTGCTGAGCTAATCAAAAAAAACAAATTATATTTAGTATATATGTATACTAAATACAACTACAATACATTAACTAAGTACTAGAAGATTAACTGGTTTGCAAATAGAAAATTAATTAAACCAAGCTCTTTTGTATTGAGAAATATTGCGCACATGTAAAATTAAAGATATATGACATATAATGAATGTTGTTTGAGATTTTAAATCAAATTAATTGAACTTAATGAAAATATCGTCTTTAGTCGAATTGGAAGTTCAATAGCAGACAAACTCAAAGTGAGATGACTTTACGACTCTTCTTTAGACCAATTAATAATAATAAAGTTCATTGCTATTTAAAACTAAATAAAGATAGTACAAAATAATATACAGACATCCGTATTATTTGCTCGCAGTTAATCAAAAGTGCGTTTATTTTAGACATAAAACACTTTATTAGAATAAATAAAGCATTTTCGGCTTAAGTCAGGTTTTACGAAAATTACTTCACATTAATGATACGTGTAGTTTCTAATCCAATTGACTTTTAAAAGTTTAGCAAAATGGAAAACTACGAAGAGGATTGTTTACACTTTTTGTATTTATTTTATTAAAAACCAACAATAATTTTTATGAGTTCTAGACCAAAAAATTAATATCTGTTTGGTTAAAAATTTTACATTTTCAATTAAGTGAATTAAGCTATTAAAGAAAAAATTCGATACATTTTACTGTTACTTGGTTGCATCTTTTTCTTTCAGTTCGGGGTTTAAATAAAAATTTCGATGATAGAAATTTAATAATCTTTGATATATTATTTTTGATATATCAAAAAAAGTGGTGGTGAAGGGAATCGCCCATTTTTTTGCAACACTCTCTATTTTTTTGCAATAAATAAAACACAGTACAGTGTTTGCTAACTGAGGTTTACTTGGTATATGAAAAACTCTACCATTTTTTCCACTAAAATAAATAGGAGAACACAAGCAGGGAATTTAACAAACAACTGAATATTTCAAAATGTTACTCATACGCCCTGCGGCCCATCAGAACAACTGCCACCTGTGCCGTCCTAGTTTAAAAAGTGGGTATTTGGATTTTTCTTCGAAAATGAGTTATTAATAGTTTTCAGCTAGCAAATATCCAGCATACTTACGTACATACGGCTCAAAAAGTACAACCTATTAAATTTCATGGTATTTAGCTACTGCTACAATTAAAAAAAAACAACACTGGTTAAACTGCAAAAAATATTCACACAAAGGTGCGGATTCCCCACTGGAATTATAAAATGTGGTATGTTTTAAGATTGCCGCTCAAATATTTTGGAAAAATATTACGATTCACGTTGGTTGAATTAGAAAATAGCTACAAAACTAAATTTTTTTTGTAAATAAAAAGAGTTTTCTCAAATAGATTTCGAATACAAAATTACCGCAGATATTAAAGCAATTAAATCTTTAAAGGAATATTTAAAAGTTTAGTCAACGAATTCAAAATATTTTGATTGAAGGTTGAGAAAATATCTTTCTTATGATGTATTATAACTTCAAATCGGTCAAGTTTTAACTGAGTTATTCAAGTTTTTCTTAAACCACTTTTCAAAAAAAGTCAAAGACAAAATCAAATAAACAATATTAGAGAGGGAAAATTAATACAACTGCTCAAAATATGCAAAGGGCAATTCCACATAAAACTATCACGACACAATAACAATAGGGAAAAAGGCTTTAGAGGTGCACCCGAGGTGCGGCCCAACCAAAAAGTTACGAACCCCCTCGCAATACCTCCCGAGCAGCCGTGGGTGATTTTAATCCGCCAAATGGCTGGGATCAGGGTGCGGGATGCTAGAAGGACGGCACAAGGACAACATATAGCGGGACGCTCTAAAGCACTAAACCACGTCCAGCGGGGCACCACTAGAAAATACTTAGCGGTTGGGTCGGGGCTTGCCCCGATCACGGTGTTCTCCACAGGTATGACCTCCGATTCCGGGACCTCAACTTCCACCACTTTTTAAATGAAATGACTCGTGTGGAGCCACTGCTACTTCCGCAACTATTTAAAAAAAAAATGATTAAAAATCGCAAATGCCAAATTCGAAAAAGGTCGCCTGCTTAAAAAAGGTGTTTCCACTTTCACAGCTAGACCGAATCTCCTCCGGCACACGCTTGCCAACGTTTCACCAACGCCACCAATGCCACACACAAACAACAACCGTGGAATTTTCCACTGCCATCGGACAATAAAAATTTCGCAAGAGCGGGAATTGGCTACACCTCCTTTCAGCTCTCATCGCAAATTATTATGTTCTCCTTATTCTTACCGTTGCGGCCCTGTTTTGGCTGGTCCCCCTCCCATTGAAGACTTCTTCGCTGGCTGGCAATTCACACCGATTACCAACCTTGCCAACGCTTGGGCATTTTTTGGGATTTTGTGGGCATTACCAAAATGCCGAATTTTGTCGCTGAATCTCGCTGTCCTTGTTGAAGAGGAAGGAGAAAAAGGGTAAACAGAAGAAGAAAATAAATGAAATATTTTTTTCGCGAACAATCCACGATACAATATTTTAAGAAAATATTTTCATTTATAAAAAACAACCTCAAAGATGGAAGTAATTTCAATTCGGTTCAATGAACCATACTCCGAAGAATGGGGAACTGTAAAATTGTGAAAAATTCAATCTGGTAATTAGTTAATCAGTGAATTTAAATATTTTTTTTCTTGCTTTCGGACTTTAACTTTCAGAAAAAATGTTTAAATTAATTTGTGTGGATTTAATGCCCAACAGTTTTTTTTTCGAAAACTATAGTTTATTCTGCACTAAAATGATATAAATCCAAGTTGAGCAAAATTAAAAAAAAAAATTAATTAATTTTCAATCATTAGTATAATAATGTAATATAATAAAATAATATAATTTTAGAAAAATGACGGTGTTAAAAATTAACCTCAATCTAGCATGATAAAAATCGGCACAGATTGTGGTAAGTATTTTCGCCGATAGTGGGATCGTAGCTGAACAGCAAATACTAAACTGGCTGAGTTAATTCATGT
Organism: Anomoia purmunda; assembly: GCA_951828415.1. Classification (NCBI taxonomy): domain Eukaryota; kingdom Metazoa; phylum Arthropoda; class Insecta; order Diptera; family Tephritidae; genus Anomoia; species Anomoia purmunda. The sequence goes on from OX639994.1 coordinate 127,727,245, forward strand.
AATTCTACAATACAAGAAAAATATTTTTTTTGTATGCAAACTACAAAGTTGTCTGCCATTGTTGGTTCTAATTATATAACACACTTTATATTTAAAACTACGTTAAAATGGCATCCATATCTAACGTTAATCAATCAAATGCAGTTGATTGGCAGGCATCATAGATTTTTAGCTGTTCGGCAAATTTGCTCAACGCGGATTATGACAGCGTGAAATGGAAAATTTGCACTTCCTTAATCCGACAATTAGACACGGTAAGCGAATTAAATTAAGCAACAGCACAAACTATAGATAACCGAACGCCGTGTAAACACACATGGAAAAGTAAATAGAGTTCAATATATGTACATACACCGACATATTTTTGTGTGAATATCTCAATAATATACCCAGCAGATAATTTAGGGAGGCCTTCCTAAGCGAAGCCATTCTAGCGGATCTAACCAATAAGTGCTGAGAAAAATGTTTGCCGGCATGCCTTCTAACTGGAGGGCTTCTATTTATGATTCGGATATCTAGGCTTTTTATGAATAAACTAGCTTTTATCCGCTCGCACGACATTCGGCTTCAAAAGGAAATAAATAATTTCACCAAATGTAAGAGATTTTAATTAATTTTTAGTTTAGGTTTTTATTTTTTAACAAAATCTACCGCTACTTCATATTCTCCGCATACGGTTAGTGACTGAAACTTTTTTCAACTGCTCAAAATGCAACTGTGCAAAATGACATGCCATTCGGGTTTAGAGAAACCTAATTTGATGTTCGAAATTCCGAAGAAATCTCATTTTCATGATTAATTTCATAACACTACTTCCTCTGAATCCCATGCCGTATATATAACTCAACATCCTTATTTCATTTTATTTTTGAAGAAGGTGGCAATCCCCTCCAAGGTATTTTCAAAATAAAGCTTCTTAAAACTTGTTCGCATGTAACTCATATTGCAATATTTGATGCAACTTGCTATAATTCTAGTTAATATTTTATAGCTTCTCCAAAAAGATTTTTGAAAATTAGTTTTCACATAGTTTTTTTTTTCGTTTGGCACTCATACTGAAAAATATCTGTTAATTTAACTAAATTGGAGGGATGGCAATCTGGTTGCAAAACGTTTTGGAAATGAAGCTTTATTAAACTCTTTACGTTTAATACTCATATTGCAATATTTGACTTCATCCACTTATTTAAATGAATGTATACTTCTAAATAGATGGCAACCCCTAAAAGAATTGGTTCCATTATAATAGATACAACGGACTATATATGTATCTGTCTACTCGAAATTTTCCTAAACTTCTGTCAGTTCAAACCAGTGATGTAACGTTTCATTTATCTTATAAATTTAGTCGAATTTAAATTTTTCTACTCTACTTTTATATTTCTCTAAATGAACTTCCTTAAACGATTTTGGCTTGACACCAGTATGTTAAGATTTCTGAAATCTTACCAATTAAATTGAATAAACGGTCTTTATGGGGTTACTGGGAGCATAAAATTCATATTTATAAACTTCTGGCAACACTCCTTGTATATATTTTCTTAATTAAGTTTTTTTAAAGCCTACATTCTTTGAATAACATTACGTGATACTTCTGTTAACTTAATAATGTAATTTAGTTTTCTTTTTCCAAATGTATTTTCAAAATAAAGCTTCCTTAAAACGTTAAAAACGTGCTTTAGACCCATTTCACTATATTTATTTTAACTTATTATAATTTTAAGTAATACTTCTAAACAGGTGGCAATCCACTCAAAAATTAGTTTTTAAAATTTGTAATTTGACACTCATATGTTGTTTATTTTTTTAATTTAACTTAATTTGCATATAAACAGGTGGCAACCTTCTTCAAAAGTATTTGAGAAATTAAGCCGTATTGAGCTTTGTATATAGTATTAAATGGATTTGATTTAACTTATTATAATTTTGATTTTTTTTTGAACATGTGGCAACTCTTGGAAAAATAATTTTTGAATTCAAGTTTTCCTTAAATTTTAAATTTTGCACATATATTGTAAAACGTCATCAGTTTTTTTAAATTAACTTAATTTGTATTTAAACATGTGGCAACCTTCTTTCAATGCATTTTGGAAATAAAGGATTATTAAGTCTCTTTCGTTTGATACCCTTATGGTAATATTTTATTTCATTCATGGCTTTAATTGAATGTAACTTTTTAAATAGGTGGCAACTCTCTATAAAAGATCGATTTTATGGTAACTTATATAACAGACTATTTGTATCTATATGTGCCATAACTTATCCAGATCTATCTAGTCGTTATATAGCGTGTGCTAAATTTTGTACAATTCCTTCCAGCCGTTTTGGCCTGAGAATTTAATGACATACACACTTACACATACTAACTCACAAACACGCATACTTTCACATTTATATTATAAGTAGGATTAATCTTTGCTAATATTTACTACAACAACTTTTTAATAGTGTCGATGAATTTACGTGTTTAAATATTAATATCAAAACTTAAGAAGTATTTTGATTAATGCATTAAAAGCCCTATACAGAATAAAGCATTCCTGCTAAATCTATTTTTTAATTTTTATTTTATTCCAAATAAAAGGGAAAGAAGTTTTTTTTTACAAAATCATTAGTCTAAAACTTGCGTTCTAAATTTCCCTTGCAAACTCCATATTTACCTTCGCATTGCCAAATCGAGCACAGCGCTTTAATAGGAAGAAATTGGATATAGTTAGGGAACATAGTAATTTAATAATCAAATCAAATTTTGCAAATGAATAGAAATTTAAACATGCAAGACCTATGTATATTGGAGGACCTCTCAGAAAGCCCTTTTGAACTGGCTTCGAACTTCTGAATTCATCTACGGCGTACACTCGCCTATCGTATGCCCTTCGCTCTGCAGTTGCTTTTTCGCCTCTGATTATTAGCGAATTTATATCATGGTCATTATGCATTAATTAATTGCTTATTCAGCCACGCACGCACACATATGCGCCCACACACTCACACTCACACGCAATGCCATTAAAGCAATTAATGGGCGCTAAATACAAAATTATGTTTTAAATCTAAAATTTTAGTTGTGAATGGTAGAATTTTAGTCGCAATGTCATTTGTTTAACATCTAATTTACAAATGTTTTTGCGCAACTGTACAAATGTACCAACTAGTTACTAACTTACATATAAGTATGTGTGTATGTATGTGTGCGCCATGTATGTGTGCACCATTTACAAAATATAATCTCTGTATATTTGCAGGTCCTACCTAGCTACATTGATTCTTCGCCGTTTTGTGCACCTGTTGTCGTCGATCGGCAATCAAATGTTTGATTATAGTAATTTCTTTAATTAATTGAAATATTATAATTGATATAATGACATTGTATGTATGTGAGTGAGTGCTTATGAATCTGGCCCGCAAACGATTTGTTCTATTCAATTGGAAATTTATTAGTTGACCCAACACCCATTTATAGTTTATGTTGATTTTAATTGCGTATGGCAAAAATTTGCATTACTAATTAACCGGTCAATCAGAGAAAATTAAATTGTGGTTCACATGACTTTCACATTCCGTTGATATTTTAATCGTACTATCAGATTTGTCCTCTATGTAGGGCGAATTCATTTTTTTATTAGGTATATTTTATTTTGTCTAAATATTTTCACCTCGAAGCCAGAATACACTACCTTAATTTAGGGCTCACTCTTAATTTATGAGCGAAGTGAGACGAAATGAAGTATCCGTGAAGAAATCCGTGAAGAAGTCCGTCAAAAAATAAAATGAAATCAGATATTTTATCATAAATGAAGAACTCAATTTATAAGCAAGTTGGACCATCCAATTGGAATTACTAGCATTTCATTTAAGATATTCAGCCTAATTCTGAGTTCCGTCTGAAGAAAAATTCGGTCATCATTTTTTCATCCACCCAAATTGAAAAAAACCAGCTGCCTTCAAAACTTCTTCACATTCTCTCTATTCTCCCTCACAACTCCCCTGGCAATGCACGGGGCTTCTTCTGCATCCAACGTAAAAGGATAACTACTTAAAAGGATAACACTCTGGTTCCTATTTAGTATTTTAGTCCAAGTATAAATTCTAAATCAGTTGGTTTTTATTGTAATTTTATAAGTGGACCCATAACTTACATATTGCATCTGTTAGTTTGCTTCTCAAAATCGCAAAAATGGAGATAATTTCAAATCGATTCAGCTCAGATAAATCTTAAAATATTTCGGTTGATGACCTAAAATATAATGGATTTTATAATTCCGTTATTGTTTGTAATGTGGAGTTATGCACCCTAATGTACATATTCTTTTAATTTTTCTTTTTAAATACGTATGCCATCATATTGTTTTTTGAAAATGCTTCTTTGAATAATTATCAAAATTGGTTCAGTACCTTGAGAGCCAAATCGTTACTAACATTCTCCATATATAGATATATGTATATGTAAGTAAAGGGTCTTGCAATAGGGACGCTACAAAAGTAGACCGATAGTGACAGCAAACGGCGCCATATTTTTCCACGCTCTTTTGACATTTCTCTTCAGTAAGGTTTGCCATTTCATCCAACAACGAGTCGAAATTATTAAAATTTACTACCGAAATTCGGAGTCAATGGCCTCAACTTTAAGAGCGCTACGTCCAATTTATGGTCGTCGTCATTTCTGGCTAAATGGCTTCGTCAATAAGCAAAATATGCGTTACTGGACAGACAGCAATCCACACGTACTCCATCAGTCAACATTGCATCCCGAAAAAATTACGGTTTGGTACGGTTTCATTGGGCTGGCGGCGTCATTGTGCAGTACTTCTTCCGTGATGATCAAGACCGGCACGTTACACGTTGAATGGGAATCGCTACCGCTCAATGATAACCGAATATTTTTGGCTCGAATTGGATGATGTGAACTTGGACAATATGTGGTCCAACAGGACGGCACCACAAGCCACACAGCGAATGTCACAATCGATTTATTGAAAACCACCAAGTTTGGTGAACGCGTGGTCTCACGAAATGGCTCAGTCCATTGGCCGCCTCGGTCGTTCGATTTGACGCCGTTAGACTATTTCCTGATTTCCTGTGGGGCTACGTCAAGTCTACGGTCTATGCCAACTAGCCAGCGACGATTGATGAACTTCGTACGAATATCGAAGTCGTGAAATTGCTGCAGTATCGGCCGATTTATGCTTGAAAACCGTCCAAAAATTGGGTTCAGCGTCTGGACTTCTGCAAGCGTGCCGGTGGTGCCTATGCAAAAGAAATCGAGTTCCATACATAATGGCATCGAATGTACTTTCACAGGAATAAAGAATTTAATTCATATCCCAAACCGTTTTTGTTTTACTTAAAACTTTTGCAGCGTTCCTATTGCAAGACCCGATAGTAGTAGTAAAAGTAGTAATAATAGTAGCTGTAGTGTTGAATCAGTCCCGAACTATTGAAAGGTCTTGAATTGTTCTCGAAATATATACATAGTCCGAAAATAGTGCCGAAACGGTCCAGGACTTGTATGTGGGTATTGATGGGCATACCTAGAACAAATATAGTATATACATAGATGCGGGTATATACAAACATACACATTGATATGTCTCTACCTCAGTATGCATGTTTGGGTTTTCCTCAACATGAGTCATGTCGTTACTCCGTGACGCGATTTTGACGTGACTTTTGTGACGCGATGTAAAAATCATTATTTAAAAAAAACTTTTGTAGCGTTCCTATTGCAAGACCCGATATATAAAAATGCCGTTTTATTTGTTACAGTTTGACTCAAAAACCGATGAACGGATTTCACGAATGGTGCTGGTGCAATACAAAAACTTTTATGAAAAATAAACACGAGTTAGGTGACGCTAAAAGCGAGTTATTTATAAAATCTGTATTTATGATCAAATTTTAATGAAATTAAAACAAGTTTGAATGCGATATGACGAGAACTAGTTTTGTGAAAAATGGAATCGTGTTGGGTGGCGCTAGAATCAAATTATTCACAAAATCCATATTTATGATCCGATATTAGTGATATTAGAAAATTAAGCTGCAAGTGCGATTAGAAATGAGTTTATATTTTGATTTAGATAACATTGGACACTTATATAAGTATGTACACCGTAAACTTTCACTGGAAAATTCATATTTACGTTTAAATCCAATAAGATATAAGCAGTGAAAAACAATGCACCTTAGTTAAAGTCGAGGTAAATTGATGGCGGTAGTTTTAGTTGTCAGAAATTTGATAGTTTTTTTTTTTTTTGGTTTTTACAGAAAGTATGGACTATAAAACCTGCTCTTCCAAAATGTCACAATTTCTTGACAGCAGATATTTCATTAAGAAAAATATCCAATTTGTTATTTAATTAACAACTTTTTTTCAGTATTATGACAGCAAATCATATCGTCGATTGATTGGTTTGACTATACGACTGTATACAGTTTTTAAATTAATAAATATTGAGTATAATCATTCCCTTTGCATCCAAATTGACATGGAAAGAATTCTCGATCGAAAAATATCATGGGATCATTGATACCTGCGATAAGCTGCTTTATTCCCGAAGTAAAACTGTTGCGGCGAAAAATTTGTGAAACAAAATTGTTTGCTTGAGGTTTTTCTATTCTTTATGAAATAATTTAAAATGAAAAATTCGATGCAATCACTTTTAGCGTTCGATACCGACAAATTTTTCGATCAACACTAGTTCAGTGATTATACCCATTGATCAAATGTTCGGCAAGAGTTCGGAGTTTGTTTTTTTTTTTGACCGCAGCCAAACCGAACATGGCCGAAAACGAAGTTCATCGTTCTTTAATAAACGGTATGATCTTCCATTTTCTCGTATCGTTTTCGCTAACTAAAATAACATTATTTAAAGCCGATAAGGAGTTGCCTTCGTTTCCATGACCCTAGTAGAAACAACAATAAATACCGAATTAATTGCGGTTGGCATTTTTATATAACTAACTACATACATATGTGTATATCTTTCATTACGCATCTGACTCTATTTCCATTCAATTGCTGCTATGTTTGCACCTAACGTTCGGCTAATTAGCACACGCGTGCATTTACATATGTAAAATATAAAGAAAAACTCATATGTTCAGATACGTACTGGTTATGTCATCTCATTGCAATTACGCACACAATGGCCATTATTGAATGTGCAAAGCGATTTTACAACAAACGTATTGACCAACAGCATAATCAGATGCGAGCGCCAATGCAAAGGTAAATCTGAATTGGGTGGAAAAGCGAAAATTTGAATGGAATATGGAAAATAGAACGAATCGTAATAGCCAAATAGACCAAATGTACATAACATAACAAAACATACATAGATATTATCATTTTACAAATGTTCATTTAGAACAAATAAAATCTAATTAAATTGACGCAATCAGTAGTTTGCAAAAAAAAATCAAATTACACCAAATGGTGCGAAACAGTGAACAGAGCTTATACTATTTATATAATAATAATAATTTGACGCTTACTTTATACGAGTATAACCCCATGCTTGGCCGAACTTCTATTAGAATTTTTGGTTTGCGTCTTGGTGTTGTACCACAAATTGAGCGACCTACAGATTTACAACGACTCCGAAAGGCAATACATCCGAGATCCGAACCCGGGACACTCCGGATAAGGCACGTACATTCACACACTCGGCTACGGTGACCGCCTCAAAAAATGCCGCACACAATTTTTTTTTTAAATTGGATTAACCCTTCGGAGTTCGCGCTTTTAAAAGTTAAACCAGGGAGCTCGTGGCGGCAATGTAGCCGTAGTGTAAAAAAATCTTTAAAATTTAAAAATAATCCTGCATTAAATTTTTCATCCGATTTTTTAAGAATTCTAGCTTTCAGCAAATAAAGTTTACACAAAGCATAATTGAAAAATTCAAGTACATTGAAAAAAACATTTCATCATTAACATCGTTATCAAAAATTCACTTTTTCGATTCACATAAAAAAAATCGAATTCCACTTGATTTTTTTTGTTCTCTGGAGCGTACGACGCTGTAATTCAGCCGCAAAACGAGATACCTACATTCAAACAGCAGTAGCAACTGAGAGATGTAACGGCTAACTACATATGAACGATGCTACATCTTAAAATTTACAAATTAACTAAGTGGAAGTGGCCGGCTACAACGATTATTATTTGAAAATCACAAACTAAAAGTTTTGCGGTCAATTTGGCCGCGGCGCGCCATCCGAAGGGATAATCGAGTGGGTTTGTAGAAAATATCTCAATAGTGTTTTAAAGAGTTAAATATAATAACCCTATATATTTGTTAATAAATATGGCCCTTTATGTTCCTATTTTAATGATAAAAAAACTTACCATATAATGCTAAAATTAAGGCTAATCGAATTTCCCGACATTTGAAATATCTTCAGATCTTCCTCAGCAAAAAACTTATGATTTATTCGTGAAATAGTAATTCGAATGTTATTTTTTTTTATTTTTACAACGAGTATAATCGAACAATATGCAAACAATTTTCATTTTGTTCTAACGAAAGATCCTCATTGGTGCTTGAGTGTGTAGAAAAACTCAACTCTCTAGCAACCCACAATCACAGCCAGCTCCTCTGGGTCCCTGGTCACAAAGGCATTGAGGAAAACGAGGAGGCCGATCGATTGGCTAGAGGTGCGGCGGAAAAAACACCCATAGGGCCCGAGACCTTCCTGCCGGTAGGTCGACATACCATAAGGGAGATGCGCAGGGCAGAGGAAAATACGTTAAAGGAAAGACACTGGCACCAGATGGTAGGGTTACGCCAGGCGAAATGCCTATTGGGAGGGTATAACAGTAAGCGATCAAAACAGTTTATTAACCTCTCAAAACCCCACTTGAGGATACTTACAGGTTTTCTTACAGGTCACTGCAGACTGCGTAGCCATCTACACAGGCTCGGAATATGGTCGAATGAGTCTTGTCGCTTCTGTGACTCGGCCCCGGAGACCCCGATGCACCTGCTCTTTGACTGTGAAGCCGTTTCAAGAAAACGGAAGAGATATCTGGGCTCATATACCCCCGATCAGCAACTTGCACGCTCGCTATCACCAACCATCACCCTAGACTTCCTAAGAGCGGTGGGGGTAGATGAGGTACTATAAAGAACGGAGGGCACAATGGATCGAGAGGTCGAAGTGCAAACCTCAACAATAATATCTATCTATCTATCTAACGAAAGTACTCAGTACTGAGTTTTTTTAATGAAGAAAAATAACGGGTTTCATTTCAAATCTTAAACTATGTAGTTTTAATTAAAATTGGCACCTGTTTAAAAATTATATTCAATTTAATTTACTTATTTTATCAAATGGTTCATAAAAATATAGTTATCAATTAAAATAGTTTTGAAAATTATATGTAAAAATGTTGCCACCTGTTTAAAAACTAAAATTCAGCTACCATTAAGCGAACTGGTAATGGAAATATGTAAAAAATAAGTGTCGTACGAAACAGGTTTTTGAAAGTAGTAATTTGAATATATTGTTGTTGCCACCTTTTCAAATAAATTACACACAAATTAAATTAGTTATTATAATATGGTTATCAAACGAAATTCAATTCGTTAGTTTGAACATTTAGAATATTTTTGGGGTGCTAGAAGATGGTGTTTGGCCATTCCGCTCCACTGTGCTAGTCCGAATCGCATATAATGCATAAGTCGCTGACCTTAAACTTGAAAATAGTATCAGGCGTACAGATATCCACCTGCTCATAGTAATAAGCCTACTTAAGTATACACATGCAGACATATGTTCTTACATACATTTACTTCGCTTTAGTTACATATAGACACATGTTACTGTAATACATTTTCCGTTCTTTTTTTTTTGCCCTACCGCTTAACTTATGTTGTTTGTTTAATATTCCAATTCTGTTGCTCACTTACCTAAGCTCATACCTAAGTTAATATACACATGTACATATGTATATCACTTTATTTAGGTCACTTAGCATACATACAACATCACTTAGCTTTGTCGATTTTAACTCAAAATCATACGATGTCAACATAACTGATGCATTCCAATTAGTCGTTACATACATACATATATTTTATAAAGAATCGTTAGCTATATAAGGTTGAAGCGCAGGGAAACTGTAGCTTACTGTTTAAAAATAAATAAAGCAAGGTGCATTTCGGAGCGAAAGGAGCGTTTGCATTTTTTCTTTTGCAAAAACAGATGGTTTCCATTATATTCAATTCAAATTACGAGTATTTGATAATAATTCCATTTCATTTCATTTATTGATCAAAAATTATTAGTACAATAAGATTTAAGATGATCTTTTATAGTACAACAGTTTTAAAGTAAAAGTAATGTAACAAAAGTTATTAAAACTAAGTTTAACATATAAAACAATCAGTATCCGTATATGACTAGATTTCAAGCACATTTGTGCTTACGTGCTATAGATAATCATATTAAATGTATAGATATATTAACGAAAATATTCATAAAGAACATTGTTAAAGTTGCCTTTGTTTAAACTACTGCGAACAGAGGCTGGAATAGAATTCCAAATACGAATAGCATTGACAAAGAATAGCCTTGCAGAAGTTAGGTAATTACATTTAGGCACTATAAGGTCAGTTATCTATGCAGACTTTGGGAATTCTAGTTTACTATACATATATATATAACTAGGTTTTTTATTCCGCAAAAGACGAAATAAGAAAATACAATCTCTGGCTTTCAGATAGTCAGAAATTTCACACCCCAAAAGTCGCGATCTCTAGCCAAAAATATGGCAAAATCTCACTAGTCTAAACACATACCGTGTTACTTGTTTGTTAACTATGTCCATATAGAATACTGCAGCGTACGGTGTTTTTTATTGAACCACGGGCACGACGGGAAAATTATTGGAAGGGTACGAGTCGGAACATAGGTCCTAAAAAGTCTTAAAATTATCTCATTCAAGAAATTCAGTTTATCATGCGCAGAGCTTAGTCTCCAACAGTCTGTCCAGTTAATGCAGGACGAATCATTCAACAAGTCATTCGAATTTGAAAAGCGATAGTCAGGATAGAAAATTAAATCATGGTCAGATATAAACGAAATTTGGTAAAATTTTAATACAATATACGGATTAGAGACAATGAAATAATCAAGGAGACTCGGACAACAATTATTTCCATATCTTGTCGGTACAGACACATTCACCAAAGACAAACCAGCACAGCATAACAAAATTACATTAAAATCGCCACATACAATAATATCATCGTAGTCAGCAGCCACGGAGGACAACATAGTAAAATATTGATCGAAATTGTCCCATTTGTGGATTTTGGTCGCATAGTTGGACACTTCGACTAACAAAAACTCGGTAGTACTACCAAGAGCATGAGAAACCAAACGAGCTTTTAAATAGTTTTTGCAATATATAGCGACCCCGCCACCCTTCTTAGCAATTCTGTCAGTCCGAAGCAGTTTGTAGCCATTTCTGAACCAAGTATCAGATACACAAATAACATCTACACAAGTGCATTCAAACGTACTCCTGACTACATCCAACTTTTCATTGTTAAGACTAGGAGCATTGAAATGCACAACATTAAAGCCTTTTTGCTTTATCAATCGGATTAAGTTTGAAAATATTTTGTTTTTAAATTATATGTAAAAGGCTTGCCTCCCATAAAAAAATCAAATTCAACTTAAATAAAGGAAATTAAACAATTCAAATATGTAGCAGAATTGCGGGGTCAAACGACAGAGCTTTGCCCAGCTTGATTTAGAAAACGGTTTCTAAGAAGGTTGCCACCTGCTTAAAGGTAAATTAAGTTAATTTAAAAAGTTAAACAAAATTTTGCAATATGAGTGTCAAAATATAGGTTGCAAAGCGTATAATTGCACAAGTATTTTTCAAAACGGGTGCTACTTGCTTAAAAAAGTAAACTTATCAGGATTATTAAGTTAAATGAAATATCACAGCGTGGGATTAAAATGAAATGAGTTTAAGGTGGATTATTAACGAAACTATTTTTAAAGAAAGTTGCAGCCTTTTTGAAAGGACTAATTAAATTTAATGAATAAAGGAATTGAAGGGCTATATTAATTAAAACTAAATTATTTAAGGGTTTCTAAACTTCTTAGAGTTGTCAGTGGTTTCATATCATAAGTTGGAACCAAATAAGGGATGCCAGGCATAATGATGAGTGACCTGAATTTGAAAAGACAAGTATGCACCAAATTTGATTGGGTTTGATACAGAAAGTACGGAGATAACCCCCTTTGCTCTTTGTAGCGTCTGTTTCCAAAATTGACTAACCCGCGAATTCCTCACTGCAACCCAATTCCTTATACCAAAGTTGTGTAAATTATATTTTATAGCGGGTTTTTGTTAATTGCCGCCATATGAGAGGTGAGCGTGGTTTTTGTCCCATTTCCACAAATTTCGAAATTTTGCTTACTGAGCTGATATGTAAATTTTCTTTCCAAACACAATCATGAATATTAAGTTAGATCAAGTTATCAATAATAGTTATTGAAAATTTGCTTTTTTCATTTCTGTAAATTACCCTCATATGGGAAGTAGGCGTGGCTATTGGTCGAATTCTAGTAGTTTCGAAATTATGCTTGTTGGGAATTCGTCGCTCTCGTTCTTTGAAAATGCAATAATTCAATATTTATTATTTTTTGTATTATGTTTACTTTAAAAATGTTCCCGATTCGCCACTTTTCTGCTCGCGATGTCTGAGATCTGCTCGCATTCGCATCGAACAAATTTGTGAGTACAAGCAACAACAACAATCTAGGTAGCTAGATTCGGCGCTCACGAGTACGCTTATATTTCATTAAACTGGTCGAACTCGTTAGATTCCCTTCTGTAGATGTTAGACCAGTTTTAAGCTTCGAATAAGCGACGATCATGTGCACGGACGTGCTTGCACTGTTGGTACATATTCGTCGTTTTGTGAGGCGCGAAAATTTCTTTGGAAACAAAAACAAAAACTGTGTTGATGCTAATTTCTACCAAATGCTAATTTCTACCAGATGCCTCAGCGATTCGCCGCTCGCTTTAGGATGGCGAAACGAATACGACTAATATTATGTATGTATGTATGTATATCTATTTTCTTGTGACGTAATTTACCCTAACCTACACTTGACTTTGTTTGCTGATAAATTAGCTATGTTGACTTAATGCTCTTTTGAGAAACATGTTTAAAATAAAAAACGACACCTATTTAATGGCAAGTAAAAATCTAGCGCATATTTGTTGTCAAAACCAAACAAAGTCCCTGCACATTAGCTCTCGCAAATGTGTGTGCGTGTGTGCGTGTGTGTCTGTGTGTATTTTGTGACATATATTTAAGTCTCATTAGTTTTAAATGCTTTCAAGCAGGGCAGCATGGCGTTACGACAAGCAGGTGGGCGGTACAAAAAGTTTTACAAGCACGCAGTTGTTGCTTTTTAATTTTTATTATAGCCGCTGTACTAGGATGCATTCACTTAGTTACTTGCTGTGATGCTCTACACTTGCTGTGCAAACGAGTTTTGCCATTTTTTGGTGTTGTTGTTGTTGTTGTTTTTGCAGCATTGTTGTTGTTGGCATGAAATGCGGGCACCCCACGCACAGTTTGACCACAAAAGCATTTTTAATAGGCAACCATTTACCACAAGCATGACAAGGCGGACATAGCCATCAACAATTTACCCATCTCTCATTCACGCCCACCCTTAACCCTCTGCTGCTTCGCGGTCTTATACTCTTATACCTTCGCTTCCCGGCCAGCGCTGTTGCTCTTGTGACACACTTAGCCGAATGCACTTTGCAATGCAAACATATTTTAAGTATGCTTGTTGTTTTGTATTTGTATTTGTATTTGTATTTGTATTTGCACCCATTGTCCTTGCAACAATTTCGCTGAAATTTGTCACGTTAAAAGGACACATCAAGGCTGTCGTCACAACATGTGAAACTGAGCGTGTACGCCTGACCTGCTCGTCGGCAGTGGCGCATGAATGGCAAATGCGAAGGCAGTCGAAACGCGCACGAAACGCAAGAAGTCGGTCAGTCGGAAGCCAGGGGGACGCAGTAGTAGTATCAGATTTTATGGGCTAAAAAAGTGTTTCGGTTGTCACAATTGTTTTTGTTGCAATGATGATACCAGTCGTGGCGATGCTGAGGAAGCAACATGCAATGGCGAGTGATTGCCACATGGTGCAAGCGACGATAGGAGGAGAAGGGGGGAGGGCTTCTACGACATAGAGAGACGTGGATCTAATTTTTGTTGACGTTTATTGTTAGAAGAAGTAACAATAAAATTGCCCGAAAATAATGAATGCCAAGTATGAAAGTTTATGTGGAGCCAGGCGAACACACGGGTGTAATGTTATTAACATATTGTCATTTAAAGTAAGCAGCTATAATCATCCACAGCTGTTGGAAATAAGAAACTATAACAAATTTTGTGGAAAATAATCTTCAAACTCTCTTTTAACTAACGAAAGTTTAATATTCCAATGACATGGAATGACAAGTTGTTAAAAGTTACATTTTTTTTTTCATTAGCTATTTTTGGTTTTATAATTCAAGAGAAACAAGAAATTCATATAAAAATACGAATACATTGGGTTACGGACTATCTAAGCTGATTTCCGTTCGTTATTTCTATTAAATAGTTTTTTCTTTTTGCCGATGCTGTTTCAGCTCCATTCCTCACATCACATATTGAGAAATATCGGGAGTGAGTTAAAAGTTTGTTGGTTATTTCGTTCTCGTCGTTCGAGTACTGTTCTCTTTAAAGTCCATTCAGTTGAGTCAGTTAATATTAGTAGCAAAAGTGACTTTTTTTTTTTTTTAATAAGCCCAACAGTTACCCTCTTTCTCGCCCAACCGACACGAGGGGCACAGTCCGCATGACCTACGGATCTTTTTTTTTTAATAATTTTTTTTTTGTGCAGAGTTGTTAAAAGGAAAAGGTTTGTTAAGCGTCGAGATCCAAAACTGCTCAGCTACAGAAAAAAAACTTCATCAGCTGAATCAGATACATATTATACCGCCGTTAATCATTTATTGAGAGAGGACAGTACAGCTCTTTTTATGGTGAAAAGTGAGTCCGAAATATCAAAAGTGCTGGAAAGACAGTTGAAATCGTGACATAAACATCGGAAAGGTTCATTTAATTCATAATTGGTTTTACACTGTTTTAAATAAAGAGGTTTAAAGTGTCTTGAAATCCGAGAAGGAACATTAAGTTTAACTTCGGCAATAAGAAATGTGCTTGCGATAGACCCTGTGAGTAGTTTAGTAATGAATATTATGCCTAGCATTTCTCTACAGCTGGATAGAGTAGGAAGATTTATTAGCTTCAAACGATCAGTATAATGAGGAAGATTAAGCCGAGAATCCCATCTAAAGTCTCTTAGGGCAAAAAGTAAGAACTGTTTCTGAATTGATTCCAGCCGATCAAGGTGAACTTGATAACGTGGGTTCCAAACTATCGAACCGTATTCTAGCATAGGTCTTACTAAAGTTGTAAAAAGAGCCTTTGTTACATATGGGTCCTTGAATTCTTTTGACCATCGTTTTATAAAGGCAAATATCCCTCTAGCCTTATTAGCTATAGCATTAACATGACTATTGAAATTAAGTTTGGAATCCATTGTAACTTCCAAGTCAACAAAGTCAAACACTTGATCCAGAGTATAGTTATTTATTGTGTAAGAAGCTGGCTGAATAGTTCTTCGTGAAAAACACATAAATTTACATTTTTTAAGGTTAAGTGGCATATAATTTATGTTGCACCAATCAACTAAGCTGTTAAGATCTATTTGTAATAAATTTCTTTCTTCAATCGAAGCGTATGATTTAAAAAGTTTTACATCATCAGCATACATTAGTATATTCGAATATCTTATTGCAGTAGTAATATCATTTATGATTAACAAAAACAGAATCGGGCCTAGATGGCTGCCTTGGGGAACTCCCGAAGTAACATTAATGACATTGGAAAAAGCATTTTTGAATATAACGATTTGAGATCTATCATGTAGATAAGAAGAAATCCAGCGGAGGAGAGAGGGTAGAAAGCCCAGCAGATCCTGGGAATATTACGCCTTAAGAAAGTTCAGTCCAACTTAGCTAAACTGGTTGTAAAATTTCCGTCGGATTGACCATCCCAACTAGACATGTGTACGTACCTGGTAGCATACATACTGTCCGATTGATTTCGAATTATTGGTTGATTCGCAATTAGAACTTCATTGGTTGGATGCCGGTAATTGTGAATACTAAAAATAGATTTGATTTTGGAGAAAAGTTGAGAATTATCTTTTTCATCATCAGAATGACGAGCTGACTCAGTTTAGCCTTATTGGGCCGTCTGTTTGTTTGAACGCAAACTAGTCCCTCAGTTTTCAAGATACGAGACTAAAATTTGAGCATTAAATTGGCCCGCATTTGGCTTACTCGGAATAGAAAGTATTCAATGGAGTTTATTAAAATCGGGTGATTCTAACTTATAGCACCCATACAACTAATTGTGCAGATAGATATTCCTCTAGCTAAAACTTTTATGAGTCATACAAAGTCTACTGAGAAAGTCACCAAGATCGGTTCTATAAAAGGTATATGTAGTTCCCATACGATTGATTGTTCAGGTATAAGGTATTACTTTAAAACTAATTAATTTCATTGTATTTGCTGATATGAAAGAAGTAAATAGCATTTAATAATTAAAAGTGAAGTCATAAATTAAAGTATTTTTTTGTATGTTCATGTAGGGTATGAAGGCTTTGGCATGGAAGAAAACAGCACTTTCTTTACATGTTAAGCAAATTTACTCATCAAACGAAATTTTAGAGTTCTCAACAAAAGCGTTGGATCGGTATTGAGACTTTTCGTTGGCTTGCCAAATTTTTTGGTTACTTTTTTTATTATCAAGCACTGCGGGACTTAGCAAAAATAAAATAGTACTGAACGTGTTCCGGCGCGGCTTGACATTCTTTGGTTATGATGTCGGCAGGACGAGTTGTTCTATCTGAATACGATTTCCATTCAGCTAGTCACTCATTCTAAGATAATGAGAACGTGATGAACCCTGAACTAAAATGATGCATGAGCAAAACCCTTTCGATATATTTATACTAATTCTTCACATTTTATCTGTCACCACATCAACGAAAAACTTATCTTAAAGCTAAGCACTTAAAATACCTGAGACTTAGAGCAAATTATAGGTAGAAACGTGTAGGCATTTAAGGGGGCTCTAATGGAGATTTCTGCGGAGTCTACGTGAGAGTTTTTAAATGAAACTTTTCTTCCTTGTATGCAGTCTCTCATAGATATATTGAGTTTTGCGCACATACATTAGTGAAGATTAGCTGAATTGCATGAATAAAATTCCAATAACAAATAATATAAGTTTCTTTGGATTCCATTTACTTTCTCGCCAGTTTCATTTTTTATTCTGTGATCAATTTTTTTCTAAAAGGTATTAACAATTTGTTAAATATTTATTCCTGCTTTTAGTAATTTGTTTCCTTTTCATGATTGGATTTTGTGTAGTTCATGATTGGATTTTGTGTAGTTCAAATATGGTGATATTACGAGAAGAGTATTTTGTTTTTGTGCTTCGCGTGCCGATTGGCAAAGTCAATTGACTATTTCTATCCAAGGCGAATTCATATAAGGTGGTGTTGAATAAGTAGCTGAGTGAATTCGCTTGTTGGACTGAATGTCAAAGTTATGTGTTTTTGTTGTAATTTTCACTGCGAGCGTACAATTTGTAAGTTAAAATTTTAGTTGCTGTGCGCTCAACACCACCTGGTATGAGTTCACCATGATTTCTATCAAAATGTATGAAAAATCAGTTACCATGACAACGAAAACAACCAGAATTTATTTTAAAGTTAGGAACTGGCTTATCACCATTTTTTTAATTGGTTATTGACCAAAGTAGCAAGTAACTTTAAGCTCTACTTTATCTAGACTCTCTCAATGCCGATATTCATGCCCGATACAAAAAAAAAAAACACGGAAAAAACTCATATTTGTCATATCTCAATCTTCCAATATTAATCAGAACTTTACTTACTACCCGTTGACAATAAAAGCGTTTTCTCAATGTTTGGTTAGCGTACATCTGCCATTTAAAATCTGATTATTTGGCATGCCATAAATAGTCTAAACAAAAATTCAGCTTATCTTCATTATATTTTCACAGTGCAGTTTTTGAGAATATTCACAATTAGCAAACGTAGTTGTCATTCCAAGCTATCAGATGGATAGCTATAATTTGATTAGAGATAACATTAAGAACTTTGATAGAATAATACTAGAGTCGGTATTCTGTTATTCAGTCTCATCTTAAGTCAATAAAGTTGAGGTCATAACTTATGTCGGTATTCTGTAAGTATACTTTAGTCACTAATTGAGAGTTGTATGTACTTAGATCGATTTTTAGACTATTCGGTATTCAGCTAGTCGACTCAGGTCTCTAGTCTCAAAAAATGAAGTCAATGTTTTTGTCAGTTGGTATAGTATATACAAAATGTGTAAATGAAAAAAGAAATCTGGCATAAATACAAATATTGTGCTTGGGCTGGGCTAAATGGCTGTGTGCTCTGACACTTCTTTACAAATTTGTAATGCAAATTAGGGAATTAGTCATACAAAATTTTTGGTAAACATTTTAACTGATAGTCCTAAACGTAACTTGCAACTAGATATAGCTGTATATATACTATATACATATATACAAGTATAAATACTTACAATATTACAGTATACTTATATTTGCATACTCACAAATACATATACAAATATATATCTGTATATATGTCCCAGACACCTCAAAAGTGTCGGTGCGTGAAATAAACATTTGGCGCGTTCAGGCAAAACTTAAAAAGTACGTTTTAAAATGGAATTTATTAATAACAAATTTAATTTATGTAATCTACATAAAATGTTGCAAAAATACAAACAATAGTTATTTTATATATTTTATCATACAAACAGGGTGAAGACAGGGAAAACACTCAAATAATTCGCGAACAACAAACATTTTTTACGAGTACAACTAGAGATTTTCAAAAGCTGTAAGCCAGTGGAGTAATTTTTTTTTAAGCAATCACTGATTTTGCTACTTACTCGGTTGCAGTCCAAATTGATTGCTCTTATTTTGATTGAAAAATTGCAATTGAAAAGGTTTTGAGTGCAAAATTTTTTTTGCAATCTCAAGAAATATAAAAGAAGTTTAGCGCCCTGCTAGTTACCACGTATCTACCAAAATAGTTTCCATTCTCTTTAGCCTGAAGATATGACAACAGTTTTGATCATTTTGTAGGCTGGATCCAATGTTGCCAGGTAATTTTTTGTTAAAAATCTGCAAAGTAAAATCCACAAAACTTCAAGAAAAGTTCACTAAAACCAGGAAAAATTGTTCTCAAATGGAGTTGACTGTTTTGAAAATTTAGAATTGTATGTAATTGTAGACTGAAACAATTTGTTTAAAAACAAAGTTGTTTTTCTTATTTGAAATAAAAACCATTTCAGATGATAAAACATTGAATGCTAAAAAGATCTGCTTAAAAATGTCTAAAAATTTGGTTTGTGGAAAAGACTTAAAAAAGGAGGATAAGGAAATATCTTCCCAATTATAAATATAAATCGGTCAAGTTTTAGCTGAATTATTAAAGTTTTTCTTAAACCAATCTTCCAAAAAAGGCAAAGACAAGATCAAAAATTTCTTTATTGTAATTCCGGTGAACAAATTTTTAAATGTTTTTATTCAATACTTTTAAGCATAAGCAGTTTTATGATCTGAATTTATGTTTTTTAAAAAATAAAAATACAACTTTTTTGTATTCTTTATAAATAAAAGAACATAATTAAAAAAATTGGTTTTAAATATGTTGCTCAATATCTTAATATATATTGAGGCTTTCCATTTTAAAACAACCGGTCGGTCCATTCGGGCCATAATTTTCTTTTTTCAAGAAGCTCGAATATGTTGTTTTTTTTCAAAATGTTCAGACACGTATTTTTTCTTTTGACCGAAAAAAATTGTTTTTGATATTTTTCGACGATTGTAATTTCGCTGCAAAAATAGTATTTTTTCGTTTTAAAAAATTTTTTTTCTTTTTTTTAAGTGTAGCAATTATTTATAACTGTTTCTCTTTATAATAATAATAATAATAAATATTTTTTCAAATGCACATACATAAATTCTGTCAAAAGTGAATGGTTTTGATATTTGCCAACTCAGGTTCAAATTTTTTCCCCCGGAAAAATTAAAGAAGGCATTTTTTTAAGTTTTATTTCTCGAAATGTGCGTTTTTCAATTTTTCACATCGGAGAGTAGACATTTTGGCCAAGCGGCTGTTAGCCCAAAACTTTTTGTTTACGATACTTCATTTTTTTTTTTTGAATAATGCTAAAATTATTAAAAATTTCGGTTGGTTTCTGACAATTTGGTCTTACGGACATTTTTACAGATGTATACATTTCTATCAATCTCACCCCTCAATGGGTAATACCATGTTCACAAATAACACGCGATTGTAGCCGGTTAATGCGTATCACCTTGTGCGATAAAAACATCAGATTGCCCAATGAAGATTGAAAAACTTTCAATTTGCACGCAATCTATAAAAAAAACGTCAGGTGCTTTCAGATTCTTAGCGTTACTCATTAATTCGTTTTAACGATCCAGGAGCCATCTTTTAACGATATTCGCTTTCGCGGGATCAGCTGTTGTCGTTGCGAGTCGATTATCGAAACTAAACGACAACAAATATGAAGCTGTTAAAGCGCTTAAATTTTTACTAGGCAGCGCACATTCGTTTGTTTTGTTTTCTATTCCTCTTTGTGCCTTTTAGTTTGACAGAGGTGCCACTCTTTATCACTTTGAATAAATACAAAGCAACAGCTAATATACGTCGTTAAGAATGCGTTAGTGAATCGCACAATCGTGACTGCAAACGATAAATGTTGTCGAGAAAAATTGCGATTGTCGGATCGTTTAAATTTTGTGAATCGCGCTGCTGATCTGTTTTTGCTATCTTGCTGAATAATGATGATCACAAAATTATTTGTTATTCAAAATTATTTTTATGATGATCACAAAGTTTGCTATTCAAAAATATTTGCATGGTGAAGGACAACTATTCGCCACTCAAATTTTTTTGAATAATGAATGCAAATTTATTCTTCATCAAAAAATAGAAAAATTGTGACTGTATTGTTATATTTTATTTCAATAATAATACGGTCAAAAACGCTCGGCGCTGCTTCGGGTTAACAGGTATCAATGATGTGAAAATCTAACTGATACTTTAGAGAGAAAGATTCTGTGGAAGATTTATAGAAATCGACTAGTTAGGTTAGGTTAATGTGGTAGTTCCCGAAATAGGAGCTCACTTAGACATAGAAGAGTCCATTGTGATACCACCTGTTAAATGAACGGTAACTAAAATCGGAAGACTAAGAAATCGACTAGTACTTGACAGAGAAATATGACATCGTATAATTATGCTATTATCGTTTTGCCAAATTTATTTATAATTAATTCTATTAGAATTGTACACCAATTTTTCCTAATAAACAATAAACAAATAAATGAAATACTTGCCTGCAATTTAGGCTCTACTTCGTAGCACACCCTGTATATATAGTTATATAAATATTGGTAGGATTGAATTAATTCTATATATATTGTATGAAAATAGATAAGATATTCACATTCAATTTCATTTCCATCACAATACGCAACTGAATTATGGCATTTTTAGGTATACAATTATTAGTGCAATCTTTCTCAGGAAAATATAGTATTTTGATATTTTATCAAACCTAATGAAACTCCTCACATTGTAGACTTACACAACCATCAAGAGTTTAGATGACAGACGACTAAAATAAAAACAAAAAATAGGAGAATGTTGACAACACTTACACGTCTTGCATATTACTTATATATTGCCAGCGCCTGCAAATTTATTATATTATTTACATTTTATTCAAATGATGATATGCTTGTCACGTTATTTTCTTAAATGCAAATAATGCTAAGTAATAAAAAAGAAAGAAACCCAGTTTGTCTTGTAAGTATGTAGACAGGCAGGCAGGCAGGCATAGCCGTACTATTTGTACAGATTGTTGATATTTGCAAATAAGCATAAATATGGTGCGTTCTATCTGCCTTGGGGGTATTCGAAATTACGCTTTTAATTTTGCAAAGTTTTCTTTCCTTTGAGGGATATGCTGAAAGTATATTGAAAGCTTGCAATATTTATTTATTTGAAATAATCGCAAATCCGTTCTACAAATGCATTAATGCAAATGAGTGAATTTCTATTAGCTAAATACCCGCGGGCGCACTACTATTGAGGGTTGTGTGTAAAATTGTACGTGCTCTGCGAAAAATTCCCCAACTAGTCTCTAAGAAGAGTATACAAGGAGTAAGGCGCACTTGCGGAAAATCCAGAGTTAAATTCCTAAGTAAAGGGATAAGCAACTCAGGGTTAGATTTTTAATTTCATAACCCGGACATCAAGGGGGATTCATATACAAAAGCAAAAACTAACACTAATAAATAACACTGCGTAACAAAAATTAAAAAAAAACCCGCGGTCATGATTTTGTTAATAGTTTTTATTAACATTAGTAGCAGGCTTACGAACTGTGTTTTTACTTTTTTTGGATTGGCTCTAGTTCTTGAGATAAACGAAACTTAAGAAATTAATGAACAAAAATTATATGACTCAGTTCCAGTTGTCTTAATTTAATTATTCCTCAATAAGTTTTGTTATATAAATTTTTAAAACAAGTAGTTCGTTGGTTTAAATATTTTATTTCCCTTGCAAGAGAGCAAGGGCAGCCGGTTAAGTCGGTTGAGTTAATACAACTAAACATTAATTCGACGACTTCGCCTGAATATCCGAATCATTCTTCCACCACTTCACATTAAGCTTGGGCTAATGAGACAGTTCATCAAAGCCCTTGATAAGACAGGTGACTGTTTCGAATATGTGTGCAAAAAATGTCCAGTCCTTAGTAGGGATAAATTAAAAGCAGGAGTCTTCGATGATCCTCAAATTCGTACCCTTCTAAGAGACACTGAATTCTTAAACCATATGTCACAAATTGAATATGAAGCCTGGCTAAGCTTTGTTAATGTAGTCAACAATTTTTTGGGAAATCATAAACCACCAGGCTATACAAAACTAGTTGCTGATATGCTTCTCAATTTTAGCAAACGCGCATTAAATTACATTATTAACATAGTCATTTGGACAAATTCCCGGACAACCTAGGCGATTACAGTGAGGAACAAGGTGAACGGTTCCACCAGGGCATAAAAATAATGGAAGAAAGATACCAAGGGCGATGGGACGTCCACATGATGGAAGACTACTGCTGGAACTTAATACGGGAAAAGTTTTTTGTAATTTTTTTAAAATGAATTAATGAAAATAATATATACTTTTTTGTTTTTGTATTATTTTTATACAGGCGCGCAATAAAAATATAATTTAAATCCTTATTGGTATTTTTAATTAGGTTTTTTCGTGAAATATTTAAAAGTCCTTATCTGAAAAACTAAAGCCAATTCGACAAAACTGATATTATTTTCGTAATCAGCGCCCACAAATTACCCTAAATCGACTTAAAAATCTCCGACCGCAAAATTTTGTTCCGCAGTGTTATACACACAATGACTCTAACAAACACATCATTTTGACATTACATTCATTAAGCGAATTCGATCAGCTGCTTGAACGACCCCACCCTACATCGATTCCCGTTTTGACAGACATTGTCTTGCAGTAAATAAAGTCCAGCCACCCAGGACAAAGTTTTCGTTTACTGAATGTCATGAAAAAAGGATAAATACAAAATCAAATAGAAGAACAAGACATGAGCAGCTTCAATAACTCCACCAAGGTGAATTCCTATAAAGTGGTGTTGAGAAAGCAGCTGAGTGAATTCGCTTGGTGAACGCAATGTCAAAACAATGTGTTTGTTGTAATTCTTACCAATTCTCACTATCATTGTCCGTACAATTTGTTAGTGTACATTTTTGTTGTTGTACGCTCAACACCACCCGGTTTGAATTCGTCTTAAGCTTCAACTTATATGAATTCGCCTTAGCATTTTCTTTGAACTTTATGAATTTTTTGAAATTTTAAATCAAAATAAATTTTGAAGATTCTTGTACAACAATAAAATGCTTGGTATGCTTGGCCTCTTATATAACGGATGTGATGACTTCGCTTTGCCGCAGCTCTGTTAAAAGAATTTGAGGATTCCTTATCATACCTTTTACTTCAAACAAAATTTGACCACATTTTTTTTTTATATTTATAACAGAATGCCACAAACAATTTAACCCACAATAATTGCTCGGTTAGATATTTATTTTTTTTTTAACTCGAACTTTAATGAATAACCACCTTCAAGCAAATTTATCAATTTAACCGGTAAGCCCTGAATAAAATAGATAACCTACTTTCTTGCAAGTAGGCCTAAGTTTGTTACTTGAAAATAAATTTAAAAAGGAAACTACGAGTATAGAAATGGAGTAAAATATGTTTTATGCATTTTGAATGTTACGTGCTTTTAAAAATTAGAAATAAAAATCACTAGTATCTTTCTGCTCTTGCTGGGCTATTAAATGCGACTAGTTATGATATGAAAAGGTACTAACTATTAGTCTCTTCCTACGTCATGGTAGAACAAAAGCGGCCAGTCCATTTCATATAAAGAGATCGCAAATTGTATTAGACGCATGTTTCTTGGCGACTGATTACGGAGTCATCCTAGACCAGTGGTTCTTAACCTTTTTGGCTCACGACCCAAAGAACGAATATATTTGAAGTACGCGAAATTTGCAGCAAAATAATTAGTGACTACACTGGTGTTGTATTTTTGAGCAAAGATCATGTATGTATAAGTGGAGTTATGTTTATTGAAAGTGCACACCGCATGTCATGCTGAGGATCCAACCTACTCCTGTACTTATTCTTCATAACAGCAAGGCATGAAAATCCTGCTTCACATAAATAAGTAGTTGGGAATGTTAGCAGGGTTTTTTTCAGCTTCATTGCTCAGAACAGGCTTCCCAGATAATTGTGCCCAAAATTTTGTGAGACTCGTTCTGGCAAATCTCTCTTTTAAAACTACCTTACATTTCGAGCAATTATTCTTGTAATCCAGCTGAATCGTTTTCAACGCCCATTATATCTACTTCAAATAGATTTCTTACCCAACTGTATTTCACGATATGGACATTCCATTTCGTTTTCAAGTTTTGTCAAATGTTCTAAAAAAATAGGCATGGTCACCACGAAAATACGGTTGCCATTAAGATTAAGATCTTCCAAAAATAAGTTTAATGTTGGAAACGCTGGCAATTGACTTTGGCAATTTTATTTTTCCAAAGTTTTATTTTGTTTTTAAAAACAGTAATTTTTTCATAAATGTCCACTACAGTGCGATTTTGACCTTGCATTTCTGTGTTCAACTGATTCAAGTGGTGGAAAATATCACCTAAATATGCCAATTTAGCCATCCATTTGTTGTCACTGAAGTGATCAGCATATTCGTGTCGTTTATCTTTTTAAAAAATATATCTATTTCTGTTTTAAGAGGAAGAACTCTAGCTAGAATCTTTCCGCGGGATAGCCAGCGGATATCCGAATGGTATAATAAATTCTGGTGATCTGAACCCATTTCTTCGCACATCAGTCGAAATATCCGAGAGTTCATAGCGCGTGCCTTTATGAAATTTATAATTTGTATTACGTCCTTTAACACCTGATGTAGATCTGGCTGCATATCACGTGTAGCCAAGTTTCCTCGATGTAAAAAGCAGTGTATTAAAACAACGTCTGGATTTCGTTCCTTGACTTTGGCATAAAACCCGATGCGACTTCCTATCATTGCCGGTGCTCCATCTGTACAGACTGCGAGTCAATTGTCTCACAGTAATTGGTGTTCCACAAAGAACTTGTCTAGGTTAATGTGCTGTATTTGTAGCTTTTTTGGACCGCAAACCATCCTTTCGAATTGCTTTCAACGCTTCCTTCCACAGGGCGGTTAACAACTAAACCCTCGTAATTCTCAATTAAGTGTTGAAATCGCTGCTCTTCAGGGATGAATTTTCGTTGTTCATAATTCAACATTTATGAATAAAATTTCAAATATAGCGCTCGGTAATTGAAATTAACTTAAAATATTAAAAAAAAAATAGCAAACTTTTCTCATGCTTTGTGTACACTTACTGCTACTTTTCTAATAAAACTTCTCTCACAGCGCCCACATTTCCTGCTACTTCCCAGCTACGTATCTGACAGCTACTAATTTTTGTTGTTGCTGCGCGTATTTGTTGCGCTCTAAAAATTCGCCACTTGACAGGTGATAATCTATGCATGTGTTGTCGTCGAGGGTGCTTTGAATATATTAAAAATCAAGGAACAAAAAAAAGGAAGAAAAATAAGTTGTAGAGAAAGTTGAAAAGTGGCAAGTCGCAGCGAACCAAACACCAACTGTTAGAATGTCGCGTGGTGCGGCAAGTGAGTGAAAAGTAAGTGACAGACAGGCAGTAGCGGTACGATGTGAAAGCTTTGCCACTAAATGCTTTAAGCGCGCTAAGGACCTTTTCGGATTATCCTGCTCGTTGATACTTAAATGCTTGCGGACTGTACGAACGGTATAGGTGGTATCCGTGTGAGGGGCGGTGGTGGCGGTGGCGGTGAATTTTGTGTGTGTTTGTGGGCTTCGCCTTGACGATTTACTTAGTTTGTTTTATGACGCTTGGGTGACTTGCACAGGGATGCATGCAATAAGTTTCTCAAGTTATTACGCAACTTAGACTTACTCGTAGTATCTAAGCAGAGATGTTGCAGATCATTTGCAGCTGAGCTGATTGCAAGTGATGATATCATAATGCAAAAATTCCACGCAAAGAAATATGAATAATGAAACGTGAACAATTTTTCTTTAATACAGCGAGCGAATGCAAAAATTGTGTTAAATTACAAGCTTCAGTGATTAACTGTGTGAAAATCTAAATCGAGGTGAGAATTTGGTTAATAAATTATAGGATAAAAAATGATGGCAGAACGAGTATTATTAATGATATTAAATAGCTCCCTTTACGTGATGCATGGAATTCTGTAGGACAATAAAATAAAAAAAAAGTGCTTTGAAGTTGGAATTAGAAAATAATATCCTGGAAAACTACTGTTTTTAAATCAAGCCTTTCTCTAGTGTCAAGTTATACTGACCCCTATGTTAAACTGGAGACTGAATGCGGAACACCGGGTTAAAAAGGCAAACAGTGATCTCTACTCTTTCAAAAAAATTAATTTCGAAAAGCATGCAAAATTCTCAGACATGTTTAAAAAAGTTGAGTTTTTTTGTATTTGGTTTCGTTTTCTGCGGTTACATATCACTATAATTTTTTTTTTACGTCTACATAACTTTTTATGGAGGTAATATTGCACTAAGCAAATAAAATTGTGCAAATAAATGTCTCACTCATCTGTTCAGTATATATGTAAATACTACGTTCTCACACCCCTCCCCACACATATCCGCCCGGCTATTCATAAATACTAAATATGTAGATATGTAGATATAAAATATCAACTGAACAAATATTGGCAAGCAATGAGCAATGAAACCACAAACAATTCAAAGTTTGCGCTCATTAAAAAAAAAAAGAAAACAGAAAAAGAATATGGCAAAAGTAATTATTTGTTTAACTGTGTATTCATATTACACCAACAAATAATAACGTTCAATTTAAGCGCGCACGCTTTGTGGTGATGATTGTTAATTGGAAGTAAATTATGTTTTGTATGTATTTAATGTACCTGTGTGTGTGTGTGCGTGTGTGTGAGTCGAGTGCGTCGTGCGTGTGATTTCAGCCATTTCAATCAACTTGAAACTTTAAAACACGGATGTTGAAAGTTTTGCTGACTTTTGCGCGCGTGCTATTATGAGTTAAATAACTGCTATAATTAATAATTTAACGGTAATTGTTTTCACGTTTCCACTTACATTTAATATGTACCTACTTGTGTTTTTGAAATTGCCGCAATTGTTTTAAACGATTTTTTATCCTGCGTTACTATTGTGTGTCCTTTCCTTTTTAATACACTTATTATGCTCTCTTAGTTGATCAAAGAAAATATTTTCCCTGCCCTGTAATTAGTAAAGCTTATTGTAATGGAATAGTCTCATTAAGGCAGTGATTTGCTTTCACTTGGAAAATTTTTGTATTCTAAATATACAGGACTGGATTAAGCGGACGTCGAGCTCATTAGACAGTGCAATTTTTTTTCTAACTTTCTGAAATAAATTTGGCCTATCACAATGCGAATGTACTTACTAATTACTAACTAGGCTATTTTTTCACTACGCCACTAAACATCCTGAGATATACCATTGGAGTACAATAAAGCAAATGAAGGGAACATCCTTTATTTAAAACCAATGAAAGGAAATGAAATTTCGGTTCGTTAGTGTTTTTCAAAACGAAAAGAGTTTTGTAAAGTTCATTTGTTTAAAATATGCCTTCTGACTCAAAAGGCATTACCCCCTAAAATGGACGAATTACAACCACTACTAAAAAACTTTCAATAAAAGTAAATCGGCAATAAAATTCCTTGCTACTACAGACGCTCTCAGGAACAAGTGCTTCGTACGTCGGCGGTTGGGCCACACAAATCTCATACATGCACACCTATTCAAAAACGAGCCTCAGCCATTATGTAAATCCCTTTGAAATCATTGCTAATCCTATCGAACAAAATGTAAATCTCATATTCAACTTTCTAAAAACAATTTTATTTGAAATATGAAAAAAATTTTTTTTAACGGTAGCCGAACCTGGCAGCTAGTGCTCTATTAACTTATTAATTGTAATTTTAATTCTAATTAATAAAATAATAATAATAATAAAAATTTTTTTTTAGTTTATAAAAGTGGTCGATATATACAACAGATTTAAAATTCATTGTTTCAAAAATGACTTGCCATTAAAAAACTACCAAAGTTATTGTATTTAATGACAGTGGAAAAAAAAAATTCTGCGCCTAATGATATTTTTTTTTTGCGCCGGCTTGTACTAACTTTTCTAACTTTTGAAGATACCAAATCACTTAAAACATCTTGAAAGTTCTCCTTCTTCAAAGCACCGTTCTCATTCACCATTACCGCCAATGAATTTAAATGGTTCTCAGACAGTAATGAGGTAAGGCAGTTTTACATGGTAAAAATAATACAGAAGGTGGTGCAGATTGTGGTACCGCTAACACTCTTGAAAATTTTGACAGAATCAGCTACGTCACAACAGATTTTGTTTACAAAAACCCTGTATTCTCACAATCATGTGAATTCTTTCCAACGTGTTTAAAAATTTTAGTGTGCATTCTTTCTAACATTCATACCAACGTGTTTGCTCTGGTGTGACGCGTCACATCCAAATTAGGTTGACGGCAGAGTACACGCTATAAGCGGAGCAAAGCAGTAAAGCTACATATATCGTGCTATAAATAGCATCATGTATTTTCTTATGTGTTTACTTGATGCATGTCAGAGTGTAAGCGAAGAGCAAAGCGTATTCATGCTATAAATGAAGCATGAAGCTACAAAGTATGTTGTGAACTGCTTTATAGCATGAATTTGCTTGAATTTTTGATATTCTTCTTGTTTTCTGTCATTTTAACAGCTGTTTCGCTCTTAAATTATTATGTGTTTATGGAAATATATTAAGCAAACTAGCATACACTCTGACATGTGATAGCTTTGATTATAGCAAGAAATATTATCGCTTCAATCTTCGCTCCGCTTATAGCGTGTACTCTGCCGTCAACCTTACTCTCCGTATTTCATATCGATTAGCGTAATCTTATATTCTATCTTCCTTGAGTTTTATACTAGTTTCAATTTCGAAACGTTGCGTTCACTCATGGCTTTTGATATAATCAGAATTCTATACGTTTGGAATGTTATTATTGTATTCGGTAAAGTTGATATTATCAAAAAAAAAAAATAAATTATACGATTTCTCGAAAGATACAATTTAATCTTTCTCCGCATGCATTAATTGAATTACACAGTACTTCAACTGCACAATTTCGTCCATTTACTAAGGCTCAATGTCCTCTGAACTATGTTCGAAAAACTTTGGGCAAGCCACTTTAATATAATCGTCGGACTTCGTCAAGTAATTTGTTAGAAATCCAAGAGATAATCAATTCCGCGGATAAGCCGCTAGTGACCACGATAATTCTGTGCACAGCATGTCTAGTATGGATAATTAAGTGGAATTTGGTCTGAGGATGCCAGTGTCCACATTCAATTTTCACTCGTTGAAACATTTTGAAATTTTCCATACCAATTACATTAGGCAAAAAAAGCATTCCTAAATCGATTGAGATCTCAGTAATATATTTAAAAAAAACTTGGTGAATAACTGTTGCAAACAAAATTTTAAAAAATAATAAAATATGAAAATGACAACAAAAAAAAATAATTTTTAAGTGTTAAAAAAATTAGCAGAATCAGTTTTACAAATCCAAACAATTTCTAAAATGTTCATAGTTACATCTACATAACTTACAAAATATTTTGAATTTCGAAAAACCGCCAAACTTCTATTTTTTCGTTTTCTTCTGAACCAGAAGAAATAAATTTCCCAAAAAAAAAAAGGCTTAACCTTTCACTCGATCTTGGCGCTATTCTTGTCTATGAAAGATACTGCTAGCCTTCGGACGAGTTCTGAAAACCTAAACTAATTAAATGTGGTGGTTTTCCCTTGAAGTTTCCTCCCTTATTGACATTTATAATTTTCATAAATTGCTCAAGTCGCATTGCCACCTCAAAAAATTATTGCTTTGAAAATTTTCATATTTTTTAAGGGAATTTTTTATCGCAAGATAAATATACTTACGCCCTATTAGGGTTGTTAATAGACGCTTATTTATTTTAATTATAATAAAAGGTCCTCCAAAAAAATCTATCATTTTCTGAAATAATTTTCGCACATAAAATAAATTTTCGCACATAAAATAAATAAGACTTCTGCAGGTATGGCGTTTCGCTCCAATTAAGCATATTGATTAAAAAAAAAATAAAAAAATGGTCATAATGAACAAAGGACAATTTTAGTAATACATCTGCTGTTATTCTGCACATGGTCACCCATTTTTCTCGAATCGCCGAGAGTCACAAAAAATGCATGCCAGTATTTTCGTAATTCCTTCTAGAATTTTGGAGTTCCTAAATATGCAGCTTACCTTACTACATACATAATTGACGACGATAAAAAAATTGATAAAGGTAGAAATTTTATTTATCAATATTAGTTAAACAAGTTTCCAATAAAAATGACTCGTTAATATTTCATGAATAATAATCGGAGAGGAGCGGCTGGCGTGCAATATTGAAATCGGCCAAAATCGCCTAGGCGGTTATAGCGCCAATTAAGAAGAAGAAGAATAATCGTTTGAGTTTTCGAAATGTAGTGTTTAGTTTATATACCAACTTACGAGGGGCATTTAAAATTCGGTCTCACTCTTCTTTACTTATTGCAAAATAATTTTTTTTTAATAATTTTTTTGTTTACTTATGTAAAATAATATGGTTGCTTCATTTCAAAAGGAAATGCCAAAAGCACAGCTTACGTCAATTGGGAGCAACGGCGGCTAAGAAGAAGAAGTGAACCTACCTTTACATGTGTTTGTATTACATTTTTCAATATTTTACAAAAGCAATTAAAATTCAATCTTGATTTTAGCACAATAAGCATCAGTTTGACTCTGTGTTAAGCATTCAACATTCATAAATTTTATATATATATATTTTTTGATAATAACAAAAGTATGTATATATTTTTGAATAATCGAGGGGAGTAACAACTTAACTTTTTATGTCTTTAAAACAATCGCCATTGATTTCAATGCATTTCCAGCTGTTATTTATCAAGTTCAGTTTCGATGATCTCCGCGTTGCTGTTAAAGATTTTTCTCCTCAAATTTCTTTTAATTTTTGGAAATAACCAAAAATCGCAGGGTGCTAGATCCAGGGAATAACATGGACTGCTGTTTGATTTCCGGATCGTACTTATAGAACCCAGACTGCTGCACTGCCATTTTCGAATTTATTTATGGAAAATAAAGAAAAGTGCACTCGGACCTCTGTTTGAGTCCCATTTAAAATTCGTCGATGCCAACGAGCAGATTTTTCGTGTATCAAAGATTTAAACTTAACATTTGCGATAAAGCCATGACATTCAAGTCCAACTCATCAGAAGTCATCTCTTGTGGCAGTCGCTGATCTTCCTCAACTTTGGACCTCATCAGAGCCACAGCGACGTCAAGAGTGAACGATTTTGGTGAAAGATTTTGGACCGCGTCTCCTCCTCTGAAAGGAAATATGCTAAAATAATCTAATAGTTTTCCATATGGAATTGGACAATCATTAAATATTTGCAGTGACTTTATTTTTTACAGCAAAGCCAGAAGAGAATTTCAAGGCGAATTTCTATTTACGTTAATTGTGGAAATGTGCGTCTGAAACCCAATTTGGCAATTATTGAACTATGACTAATACAAGGATATGAGAATAACTGTATCTGACCAAGTAAATAGTTTGAATTTCCGCAAAGTGAAAGAAGATGGGTGTTTTGTTTAAACTAAACAAATATGAGATTTTGACCATCTCGTCCATGCACTCGTTGCCACTTCGAAGCTCTGTTGTTAGTCCAAATTTTAATGCAAACAAAAAAATTTTATGATATGCGTAAAATCAATTTGTATGTTGCTACCCGACAGTCCGCAAACCGTTCACATTATTCTGTAGCAGCATTGAGACACTCCTTGAAGTTAACTATCCACTTAGAGTGAGGAAGTTTGGCACGTGGTAATTTAAAAGTTTGATGAAGGTACAGAAAAAATTTAATATGTTTTCTTCTAGATCGAGCGGTTTATTCAGATTTCAAAAATACATTTAATTTTACTTTCTCTCTTCGATTTCAGATTCAATGTGAATGTTAAAATGTGTGTTAAATATGGCTACAAAAAATAAAAATTCAATTTTTCTTGCCCCGCGAATTTGTAAATATTACATTTCCCGCCGAACTTTTTGTAACACAAGGCTCTTTTTACTACTTTTAATTTGTATTTTCTCGATTACCGTTAATGATGACGATTTTCATATTCATATCGCATTTTTATCGCTGATCTTGTTACTTCGACTGCAGTTTGTACATTTTGTCCGCTGTCACAATGTTTAATTGCATTGTAATGAGTTTAATAAAGCGGGGGATAATCAGTGTTGGAAACCGCGAAACTCCCCACGGTCATGTCATATTATGACAGTACAACAACAATAACACCAACGACCAATATATTTGCAAAAGCATTGTCAGAATTCGATAACTACTGAGTGGCTATTTTTTATTTTTTTTTTTTTTATTTGCCTCGCCTTTTTTTCAGTGCTCATACACACACATACATACCTGTGCACACATACATTTCTATATATGCATTTATTATTCACTCTTAAATTGAGGATTTCCTCTCTGTCTCACCGGTCAGAACCCTACTAAGGCGCTAAGTGGCGTCGACAAAGTGAGTTGAGGATGCGCCGGCTGGATGCGTTGCTGGAAAATCTGCCTTTTAATTTAGTGATTTTAAAATACGTTTTCAATTAAAATTTAAATTGTATGGGAATGAGCGTGCAGTCTCATATAAATAATCATATAGACGTGGAAAAATCCATAAGACGTAAAGGGTGGTTCGAAAAAGGTTGAAAATTAATTTAGGTACAAAAAGTTATATAACGTCAAGTAAAGGGAACCCCATTATTTTTGCGTTAAAGTGAAGGTTTTATTTAGCATAGTTAGAATGACACAATTTAGGTCAAGTCTGCACCGTTTTGTGCGATAACTTGTTGCGATTTTTAAAATAATTTCATAATACCACTCTCATAGAAACCCTCGTCCCTCTTGCCAAAAAACTGGGCAAGTCGATTTTCACAAGCGTCTATTGAGGCGAATTTTTCGCCTGCAAAATCAATCGCTATAAACAGGAGCAGGATGTAATCACGTGGAGCCAAGTCCGGATTATAAGATGGGTACATAACAACCAGCTTCTGGCGAGTCGCTATCGGTGTGAGTGGCCTGAGTGGCCCAATCCTGGGCGATTGTTCCTTTCAGATGGTCCAATCGTTGACAGTACACGCCGAATTAAGAGTTTGGCCATAGGGGAGCAGCTCATAGAAGATGATTTCCTGCCAATCTCAACAAACATGTAGCAAAATTTTCCTGACCGTCAATCCTGGTTTGGCCACCATTTGCGTCGGGTCACTGCGATTGGAGCACGACAGGTTTCACTTGATGTTGTCGTAAGTGCCCCACTTTTGATCACCAGTAACCCTATGCTTTAGAAATGGATCGATTTGTTGCGATTCAGCAGCGATTCGCAGATGGAAATTCGGTCAATGAGGTTTTTTTGGGTTAACTCCTGTGACATCCACATATTGAAGTTCTTTTTATATCCGGCCTTAGCCGACACAACCTTTTCTAGGGGATCACCGTATGGCAGTCGACTTAAGAGAATTCTACCTATAAGAACAAACTGGACAAGGTATAGAGGACTGCCTCAATGTTAATCATAGGAGTACTACCATCTACCATCAGCAAGACCATAGACAATTCTACTATATCTTCTAACAACCAATAATTACGCAACGCTGCAACGCAATAAGACTGAATGCAACTACCACGTGGAGAGACCTTAGGTTCGGGCACTCGAAAATTTTAAACAGTTTTCCAGCAGTACATCAGCTGAATGCTATGCTTTGAAAACAAATTTTCTACAAAAATTCTAGACGGAAGCGAATGGATAGATCGCTCTGACTTAGATTCAGGTTCCACCGCCATTATTACGGATGGGTAAAAACTACACAACGGGGTTGGTAGCGAAATCCACTCCAAAGATTACTCAATAAATATTAGCCTGCGGCTTTCTGACTACTGTAGCTTTTTCCTGCAAGAACTAGCAACTATAAGACAAGTCGCCCTCCAGTATCTCTACAATCTATTACTATTTACTCCACCAGCGAAGCAGTGATCAGATCACTACAGTCCGGCAGCACCTTCTTTAAGGTAAGGGACGAATGTAGAAAGACTCTATGTGAAAGTTCCCATTATCGTGGTTTCGGTATCAGGTACTAGCGCACAGCGACATGACTGGCAACAGCGCGAATGACGAGTTCACAAGGTTAACACTGCGCGTGTTGTTAGCGTCCCCTATCTTCTTGTATGCACGAACTCAAATTATGTTTCATTGAACTGGCAATGGGCAACGGAACCCACTTGCTTAGTTACTATACAGATCTGGTAAAAAAAGATGAATGAAACGAGATCCAAAACTTTAAACAAATTGGCCGCGCCGTCATCAGTGCAGTGTTCGACATTATCATTGGGCAATGCTCAATGGGAGCGCTCGGTGTACAAATGAGATAAACCGCAAACGATTTCTGTGGTAGACGACATGGACGAGGGGAAGATAGAGAGTGTACAACACTACCTTTGCCACTGTCACACCCTGTCAAAAAAAAAAAAAATATAACGCTTTCTCCAAACACTTCTTTCAGTGTCTGGCTGATCTAGATTTTGCGGCTGTCCCCAACCTGAAACATTTCGTCCAGGAAACACGATGGTTCTATTGTAGGGGGAAGTAAGGGACGAACTGAGAGACCCACAGTACCATAACCATAACCGTATCTTTACCTACGAAGGTAAGAATCCCACAAAAAACCCCTTTGATTTTGGCGACCCTGTATATTAACCCTTCCCCAGCAACTTAAGTTAAAATAAATTATCGCAAGCCAATTTTTACCTCCGCAATCATAATTGTTAAAAGTTCAAAAGTCTTCACACATTTATGCAATTCCACTTTCTCTATTTGCAATGTCGGCTCATCATTCTTAGCGCTCTCCGTGCCATTAAATTTCTCTAGGGAGCTTACCAACACATGTTGCGTAAAGGATTTCTCTTAAAATTATATTTGTGTGTGTGTGTACTTTCATAGTAGTAGTAGTAGTAGTAGTAGTAGTAGTAGTAGTGGTGTGGCAGTGATTGTGTTTCGCCGCATGGTTTTCAATTAAAAATTACGATTATTCGGCATAAAAACCGGCAGTTGCATAAATTTATTATACCGACGCGCCACACTGACAGCTATTACTGTTAAAGGTTTAAGTTTCCGTATAGATGGAGGGAGAGTGAAGTTTGTATTGGAGTTGTGCCGTTCGTTGCTGTCAACGGCGACTAACTAGTAGCATGGCAGTGAAGAAAAATTTTATGTAGAGCTGCAAGTTGCCTGCAACTGCAACTGCAACTGCAACAACTGCAACTTTATTGAGCATGGAAAAAATATATGGGAAAAACATTGTGTTTCAATTATGAATTTCACCTGTGCGTTGGAGAAAAATAGCGCACAGTGGCTAGTGCTCGCTTGCGGTAAGTAGAGAAAGTTTCTACTGAAATTATATTTAAATAAAAAAATTGAAACAATGATGATGTGCTATATTGATTTTTGGCGCTGAGGCAAGGGTTTTCGCCACTTCTCTTATATCTAATAATTTCAAAATCTTATGCAGCTTGCTAGCTCTGCATTACATTTGGCTATACGCTCTTATTAACTTAAAATCCCTGGCACCTAAAATATATGTTTTGTCTTTATCTTTAGCGTTTGATATTATTCGCGGAGTTGTGGATTACTGTACACTATTTGGATGAATTCATTTTAATACTCTCGTTGGGCATTTCGTAATATTGATTTTTTTTAATATCGCCTTCATAAGAATTATTTATTCAATAAATTCACTTATCACTAGCGCTATCATAGAACTCAATATAACCTCTAAATCTTGTGAGTTGGATTTTGCTTCCTCCTTCTTTATTATGCCCCCAGTATCTGTTAGATCTGTAGTAGGAGAGAGACTTCGCCGTTGTTACCGGGGGAACCTTAGCTAATGGACTGAATATAATCAACTTTGGCAGGACCCAAAACATGATTGTCTCTAACACAAGGTTCCCATGCAGAAAAATTCACCAGGCTGCGAGGTTGTCTTCAATTCGAAAAACGCCAAATCAAATCGATCATATTGCGGTAGGCGAAAGGCAAGCTTCCAGTGTATTAAACGCACGCTCACTCCGGGGACCGAACATCGACTCGGCGCTAACGACTCTAAACAGCATAGAGCGTCCATGTAAGTACCAACAGAAAGCTCGACGGAGCACATTTCTCTCTCACTACGTACCGCCGCTGAAGAAGTCATTGGCTTTCAGCGACCTCGAAAGAACGACTAGTGCGAATGAAGAATGCCGCATAGCTACGAAAAGAAAAAAAAAACCGATCGAGTGCAAAGCGAGTTGTGTGGGATCGGTAGTTGAGAAGGAAAGAGAGATGTTTTATTAGCAGAAAGAAGAGAGAGAAACGCTGAAAATAATATAATATAAGATTGCGCCTGCTGCGGATCGCTACTACTCTCTTGCTCTTGTCGATTTGCCATCATCCAGCCATTCGCTGAGGAAATAAAGGCATTTCGCTTTTATTTTACACAAATAATGCTAAGACAACTTACAGTAGTTCTGTCGTTTGCCCCTTATTCTGAGCTTCTCTCTCTTCTTTTTTAGAATTCAGTCTTTGCTCTCTCATTTTCTAGCTTTTATTACGTCACTATCAGTTACACTCTGCGTGGAAGACGCAATCTTGTTTTCTATTTGTCGTGAATGCTAAGAACTTGAGATGCTTGCCAACAGGAGATGCATCCGACTTTAAGAACCAGAACGGTGAAATGATCACGGATCCCCAAAGCCCATCTAAATTGTGGAGAGTACCTTTTTCAGTAAATGCTGACAGCGAAAGCATCGCCGAATGAAGTCAAGTTTTAACCAGCTTTAAGACCTCATCCGAATAGAATTGTACCTTGACAAGCCTAACGTCTACCAGATATGCCAAATCTTTTAAAATATTGATGGAAATAGCATCGGTACCTGCATATATGCCGCGATGTTTGCATTTAGTATCCCTGTAAAACTGAAATGGCAAGCTCCGCCAGAATAAGGAAGTATCTTTTCGAATCTTTCGATACCAAATGAGGTTTCAGACAAAGTGACTTCTTTAACACTTTATTGAAAAAATGAAAATCGAGCGGCAGAAATACACCGGTCAGGTTCGGAAATTTTGTTTGTATGGAAGAAAAAAAAAAGATTAAAACTGAATGGATATTTTTAGCTACACTGTATTTTGCTAAAAATTAAATGAGTCATAAAACTGTATACATAGAATTTTTAACTTATAGACTTTTTACTAAAATAACAAACATAAACCAAACAAATGAGAATAGCCAAAACTGGTCGAAATGTCATGTCCCTTAATTTATCATATTTATTTTATCACAATATTTATATCCTAAAAGCGGCCTTATTATCGTTTTTAAATATTTCGAAGTAATTAGAACATTTTCGAAAACATTCTGGTACATATATTTTCGCGTCCCAATCAGTTATGGTGGTTAGGTAAGGTTAGATTGGATGTCCTTAATGGGCACCTATTTCCACATTTTGTGTGTACTATCAACCTTTCCATGGAACGCAAGCCAAAAATTCCAGTCCTTCAAATAAAGCAGCACTTTTTTCGCCAATTATTGGTAGTTTAAGTTATTAGCGGATCTATTAAGGGGGTCTATAAGCTGGTGGGGGTTTGGCACTCCAAATGTTTTACACTACAGTCCCACTGTCCTTTCCACTACAACTAAGTACCTACGTTGATGTGTTTTGGCGTTGGCGACCTGTTCATTGCCGCTGCTATTATTATTAATATTTTTGTGGGCGTGACAGCTGTGCTGCCCATTTTTATTATACCCACATTCACGTTCCTACATTAACACACACACACACACACACACACACACACATACATACATCGAATGCAACATATTCAATTTGCCGCAGGTTGCCCTGTAGCTGTGCATTTCCTTCTTTTTTTTATACCTTTCATGAGAATGAAATGGTATATTAAGTTTGGTCCGATGTTTGTAAGTGCCAGAAGGAGAAGAGATAGACCCATCAAAAAGTATACCTAAATGATCAGGACGATGAGCTGAGTCGATTTAGCCATGTCCGTCTGTCTGTCCGTCTGTCCGTCTGTCCGTCTGTTTGAACGCAAACTAGTCCCTCAATTTTAGAGCTATTTTGATGAAATTTGGTGAGCAGGTGTCGTTGTACAAATGATTAAACATTTGTCGGAATCGGCCAGATCGGGTGACTATAACATATAATACAACCGATTATTCAGATATTGAATTTTGCGCCATAACTCCTCCATTTAAACAGCTAAAGGCTTGAAATTTTGCAGAAATATCAGCCATTATTAGCTACGTATCAGTACTGAAAATCATGAAGATCGGAGAAATATAACATATAGCTCCCATACAACCGATTGTTCAGATATTGCATTTTGCACCCTAACTCCTCCATTTAAACAGCTAAAGGCTTGAAATTTTGCACAAACATCAACCATTATTAGCTATATATTAGTATTCATCAAGATCGGAGTTCACAGTGTAAATCGGCAAGATAAATTCAGGACAAATATTTATTGCGAAAAGTAATAAGCTCAGCGCAATATCACATGAATCATAGCGTTAAACGTTTGGGAACTATTTACGGATCTGATAACTGTTTTCAAAGACCGACATATGTAGGTCTTACATATTAATACTTAATTATTTGTATTTTTTAAATGTTAAATATCAAGCGTCGATACGATATTAAAAATATTCAAAAACCATTCCCTTCTTAAAACATAGTTCTTTTTAATTACAAAAGGAAAAGCATTAAATAATTTATAACAATGCCTTTACTAGAATTGTTTTTATTGATTTGAAGGAAATTTTCGCTTTTAACTATAGGTAATACGAAATTGTAATACAATAACACGTTTTTTACTATTCTTCCATTCATGAAAGGTATGAAGCCTTCGGCATAGCCGAAGACAGCGCTGTTTTTACTTGTTTTTCTTCTATTTTCCCTACTGCCCCATGCGATACAGCTGCTGGATGGATATTCGATAGACATTTGGTGCATGCTTTCCCATGAGCTGTTGCCAATGGCAATATTTTTATTATACATTGTACGTATGTACGTACATTTCTTGCATCACGCGAATGCTATCAATGCACTTTTTGTCGCGCTTCAATAATGTTGCAATGATGCGAAACGAGGAAACAATGCAGGCAGGCACGCACTGTGGACTTTTTCAATGTTGATGTTCATGTGGAAAATATTTGATAACCAAATGAAAGAACAAAAAAAAAAAATGAACGAAGCAAAAAGGATAAATTTAAAAAGTAATTTCATAAAATTACTACTATAGAGAATTTTTTTTAAATATTTACTCATCAGTGAGTTATTCGCTATTTTTGTATCTGAAACTTTTGGACACGGGGGTGCGGGGTACAACTAAACGTTTTGAGGATAACTAAAAAATTTCTAGATATTTAGAACACGTTATTTATAGTTGTTTACAGCATCACTTCTTTCTGCTAAACTTTCATTGAAATTAATGATCATTTGGTTAAAATAGGATTGCTTTAACTTTTTTCCAGTCCCATTATGTTTCTCGGTGTGTCTCAATATCTTTGTCCCATCTGATTTTGGAGAAACCAACAGAAAAGTCTTACTTTACCTCTAAATGCTTTTTGTTTGACTTCGCTCATTCGTTTAAATGAATTTGAAATTTTAAGGAGGTTGCCACCTCGATTTAAAAATTTGCTTTTAATGTAACTAATATTACGGACTATATATGTATGACGTCATAAGCACTATGTGGTTTAACTTATTTGTTTCACAGACTTTAATGTTTCTCTTTTAGAAAAACCTTTGAACATATACCTTATGTTCTAACCCTATTTATAAGCTATATACGTGAAAAGCTTTACATAAATCCATTGAGCCTTTTTGGCGTGAAAAGGTATCAAACATACACACAACATTCATATTTATAATATTAGTAGGATATAATCTAAGAAAATTTTCAGATATGTGGCAACTCTTTTATGATTGTGTTTAATTTTCAACCAGTTAGCAACCCCACAACATTTTTTTAAACGAAATTTTGGGTAAACTGCAGTATTGTAATGCTTCATTTACTTGATAGATTTAATTGAATTCAATTTTCATAAACAGGTGGCGAATATATTTTTGGAAAATAACTTCCTTAAAGTTTTCACGTATAACACCAATATTTGTAGAAGAATTTCCGTTACTTTACCAATTAATTTGACCAACAGTCTTTAAAAGCGGGCAACACTCTCCAAAAATTTTTTCGAATAAACGCTTTCATTTCAGAATAATATTGTTTCAGTAAGCTTAGAAATTAAATTAAATTAATGTTTTTAAATATGTGGCAACACTTTTTAAATATATTTTAATGACTAAGTTTTTTTAAGCCCATCCCATTCTGTAACACTTCCTTCAATTTAATTATTTACTTTAATATACTATTTTAAGCAGGTGGCATCCCTTTGTAAAAGAAAGCTTACGAGAGCTCCTTCCTTGGAGGCTCATAGTATTTCAATATTTGATTGAACTTAGTATAATTTTAATGAACTTTCCGAAATACTTTTAATTTGACACTCATATTATAAAATGCCATCTATTTTTGGATTGCACTTAATTTGTGTATAAACAGGTGGCAACCTTCTTTCAAAACATTTGGGAAATGGAGCTTAATTAAGCCTCTTTCATTTGATGCGACTGCAATATTTGAATTCAATTATTGTTTTAATTGAATGTGACATTTTAATCAGGTGGCAACTCCCTCTAAAGAAATAATTCAGTGATGTTCCCAACTAGATGTTGCTTATAAAATAATCGACCATAACATTCCTTTTTTTAAGCTCGATAAATGCGGTGTCTACGGCACATTATTGAATTTCTTCAATCGTTTTCTAATCGGGAGAAAGTTATTAGTGAGAATAGGTACGGCGTGTTCTAACATTGAAGTTAATGCTACATCAGCTATTCACCAAGTACCGCTGAAGGCCCTTTAATATTTTTACTTTTTTAACGACCTATAGTCGCATATTTTATCGTCGACTTGCTTAATGTTTGCAGACTCTGTTAAATTATTTCTTAACATTAACTGTCCGCTGGATTGTAAAAAAAACTCCAACGAGAATAATCTAAGCCTCAATATCAGTAAATGTATATGAAATAGAGGCTTACGCCGAGTGCTTTCGCTCTGGCGGCGGCGACGAGCCGGCTTTCTTTAGGTTTTATTTTACTACAACCGAATGATCAACAGAAAATATGAAAATTACATGT
Organism: Anomoia purmunda; assembly: GCA_951828415.1. Classification (NCBI taxonomy): domain Eukaryota; kingdom Metazoa; phylum Arthropoda; class Insecta; order Diptera; family Tephritidae; genus Anomoia; species Anomoia purmunda. Next base: position 127,769,637 of record OX639994.1, read on the forward strand.
GCACCAAAACCAAGATCAGCTGACAAAACTGTAGATGGGACAGTGGTAATTTTTAATCGATTATTTAGTGATTTCATTTCAAACGATATTCATAATTTGCTTTTTATCATGGAAATAATTCTAGATTGTACCAAACGTTATGGTACGCCGAACCACGCCGCCGCCGCGCCATTTTCTTGTTAACTCGGCGGCGGCGCGTTTGAACTGGTAAAAATCGGCGGCGGCGGCGTAAATGTCTAATATGAAACCCGTTGCACATTTGACAGTCTTTTCAAGTATTCTTTAAACGGTATTGTTTTTTTGCGTAGAACTGAAATTAAGTATTTTGGAATTATTTTTGACACTAAACTTACATTTTCAAAACACATCGACTTGGTTTCGCATTAAGTCCACTCGAAGGTGGGATAGATAATGGAGAATACTACAAATTTTTGGGACCCTATGACTCTTACAGCATTTTATTTAGTATCGGTTCGGAGTAATGTTAAATATGGGGATATAATATGGTACCCTTATTATGCAAAGTACTCTGACCAAATAGAGAGAGTACAGAGAAAATTCACCACATTTGATGTGTAAAAATTTTTTAACTATCCGAATATTCCACAATACGCTTTAAGAAGGAAGTTTCTTGGCCTCCAATCGTTAGCGTAGAGGAGGTCGTATTGCCGCTGATTTTTGCGTATTAAGTAATTTTATCTCCGGCAGCATGGTCTGGCCAAATCAAATATTAGTCTTAAATACCCCAAATTGTTCGTGGAAAGTGCGCATAAGGTGCTATAAACGATGCTGTGCTCCAATCACTGTCTTTATTCTTTTAACTTAAGTTCCTTCGAACTGTTTAGTTATTCAAAATTTAATCATTGTCGTTGAGAATTCGTGTTGCAAAGACTGAAATAAATAAATAAAAAATATATATACATTTTAATTATTTATTTGATTTACTATAACTTTTTTAACTCTCTTTAAAATATAGCCAATGCACAGTATAATTTATTTGTGTGCTAAAATTCATACAATCCGATCCACTTTCGAATTTATAATATTCAGTAGCATTAATGAACGTCTATCTTTTCGTGCTTGAAGAAACGAAGTACCAAAAATTAAAAATAAGATGAGTTTCATGAAAAGCTAATCATTCTAATTCAATAAAAATAATCAACATAATTCGTCAACAAAACTGGGAATGTAGTTTATCAAGATTATAAAATTATTTTGTTTTTCTTCCTAAAATAATACTGTGCTACAGTGAGAATACACCTTACAAGTGATCTACTAGAGATGTCGTCGATCTGGTCGAGTTGTTCACAAAAATGTGTTTGAAAACTTCCGAACACCCTCAAATTCTCAACTTATTCATAAAAAACAAATTTGGCATGACCCCGTCTAGAAAACAAACTGTTTTACTTTTAATTTTTAGTTATTTTAGGTTTTGATATATCTTTCAATAGAAAAATGTTGGCACTTTTTAGATCAATCATGACTTTTTAGATTCATAATGAATTTGCAACCAATCTGAAATTTACACAATTTTTTTTTTGAATGTCCAGCTTTGATGGCTCTTTTTTTTTACAGTTTTACAAGAAAGCATTTACATTTAAGACATTTTATGTCAATAACGTTCTATTCTGAGAAAAACTCATTAGGATAAGAATTCAAAAAGTAGAAGTACACTGCCATTCCCCCAAATAGGTTATCTGAGTTTTGAAGAACAACCAGTGCTCCCATTAAAAATGGTACTCATCAAGTTCTTTACCGCTCTTGCCGGTGATTGCGAGGTTTTGGAATATACCCGCCAAATCCTAATGCGAACTACATGAGCACTCGGAGATGTTCTTTCATAAATTACTTTTAGTTTGCTTATTAAAAACTGTTTTTTTTTGCACAGAAAAAAAGTTTTCATCTTAATATAACTATATTATAGGGCATTGTTTGCCAACCCTTCCTTAAAATTCTTTTGCCCTCTCCTCTCTTTTTATTTTGCGGAACGTCTGTTCTATAGGTATCTGCAAAGCACAAAACGTAGATTACAAAGAAGCTTCATAGCCTTTCGTTTCCTGTAGCAAAAGCTCTCGTTCGATTTCACCAGACCCGAAACCTATTGGATCCAATTAGATTCGAACATCAACTAGCAAAAGTCAAATTAGCTCTGGTATGGTGAAATCGAACGAGGCTTTCTCTTAGCGGAATGGTGCGAATGATGAAACTTCTTTGTAACCTACGTTGCTCTAGCAGGAAGTCTTATCAAATTTCGCCATACCAGAGCCACTTTGTGCTTTCCTGATTGAAATTAGAATACGTTTAGATCCAATTGGTTTCTAGTGTGGTGAAATTGGAGGAAAATTCTTGCCACCCGAAATGAAATGGCGTGCAACTTCTTTGTAATCTACTTTTTTTGAACAAACTATTGCCGACGGGGGAAGTGAAAAGGCTTATAATATATGTAATGCTTGAAGATAAGTAGGCTCACTATTTTTCGTCACGAAGTTCACTTTGTTTCGTTCACTCTTTAATATTTGATAGCTAGAAGAGTTATTGCAAATGAAATATCTTTCATGGCACAACTTTGTTCGTTTTCTAGCGAAATAAGCGCCTTCAGCAGAAATAAAAAAAAATATAGCAAAAAAAAAAAACGAAAATTCATTTAACTTTCTGAAGACCTCTCCCGCCTATTCCGCAAAGAAATGTGGGGGGATAAAACACTTCTTTACTTTGACTTGCAGCAAAATATTGAATTCAAACGTGTGTGACGCTTATCTGGCGCCCTTAAAAGAAGTCAAGTTGGCAGAAATATAAAGTTGAAAAAATACGAGTTAGAAAAGTAAGAAAAGCGTAGAAGAATGAAATGCGACATCTCGGCTCAGAATGCAGGTACACCAACATACATACCTACCGCTGTATTGCACTAAAGGCGTGAACAAAAAATTCGTGTGTGGCAGTGAATGCCATCCCTGCCCCTCAAATTCGATACCGAAGTGCGCGCTATTGGCCAAAGAGTGCAAACAAAAAATTATTAAAATGAAATTTATTGAAGGAGTTCGACTTCGGCTCCAATTCGATTTCCATGCCATGTACATGCATATTTTGTGGATCTACATGGAGGCATTTAAAATTGCTATCAATGCGCTTTGGCTTTGCAACGTTACTTCGGCGCTACTTCCGTTTTGTCAATGACAAACGGAAATGGGATAATCGAAACTCAGGAATGGAGTAGGGTACTAAGTTAGAATGTGTTAATGGCTGTAATCGCTTGGGCAGTAAAAGAAAAATATGCATATGCGAATTTGTGTGTGCTGGCCGAAAATAGTCATGCCAATGGGAAGCGCTTAGCCTATGTCTACTCTACAGGGAAGTCTAGCACTATGCTCGAATTAACATTTTTTTTTGGAAGATTTCATAGCCTTGCCCATCGGTGATATTAGAAGAAGTGCAGGACAAGAATAAGCTGATTCAAAACTCAGTTTTCCAATAGAAGTTTGCAGTTTGAAAAAATGCTTGAGCTTTTACATTAAGCCAAAGTTTTTACTGATAAGTATCCGAAAGAGAGGGCAGCGAGCCGAAGATCTTAATTGCCGGTTTGTATGGTTTTACGAATAAATTGTGGTTTCCTTGAAAGCTTTAAGCTTATGCGTTGCGACTTCTGAGCTAACTGCTACCTTTGGGATTACTCCCAGCGCAACAAAAGAGCCGCATTCACATTTTTTCCACAATTCAAAGTTTTAAGCTTCATAACTCGACAATGCTTAAAATATTTGTATAAACTTTGAAGAAAATTTGTTGGCTAATGTAATTTTAATAAATGGGCACAAAAATTTAAGTAAAATATCAACACATTTTTGGTTTGGTTTGAAAAATACGGCACCTATGTTTAGTTCATTTTATTTAAATAATGTTTTATTTTTTTTTAATACTTTGTTTAATCACACTCAGTACTCAGTACTCTTTCGGGCAATGAATCATGTAAATCATTTAAATATTATCTGATATAGTGCCACGATGCCTAACTCTTTCTTCGGTTTGTATTCTAACGGTAAACACTTAACCGAAAAATAATAATAAACGGTTGAATGGCTAAAAAGTTCATGATAGAACTTACAGTTCGTGCCCGATGACAAGGCGCTGAATCGTTCTCAAAAATTTGATATGGTTGCTTATCTGTTAAGGACTCCAAACTGGGTACAGAGCTTTCGACTGCAATAGATTCGTAATTTTTGCTATACCCTCTATTATTATTGTTCTGAATTTTTTGAAACGCATCCTCATACCATCATATTGGGGGCAATTTTTAACAGTAGGAAGTATCCAATTTTCGGCGAATCGTTCACCTTGCCTATGGCGAACCATCAGAGCCATCAGAGCCTATAAAGTTGAATTTGTACTCATTAGAAAATGTGGCAAGTCTCCATTCAGATTATATTTTACTTTTGACTCAGATAAGTCGCTGTTCTTTAATTTTTCCTGTTAAAAGTGGATTTTTCGCAGACTTCCTAGCCGACATATCTTTCTCGTTTAACCCAGTCTACTCCCGGATTTGTGTATCTTTTTCTCCTGATTCACAAAAATCAAATTTCCGCAAAAGACTTGACGCGTTTTTTTTTGTTGTGATGGGACTTTAATCTGGAAAAATAAACTTAAGGATCCTAGTGTGTTCAGATAGACTGAGCCTTGGTTTAAAAATTTAAGAAATGGAAAAAAATGATCAGTTGTGAACAAATCAACAGATCTCGTCTCTGATAAAGAGGAGTATGTATTCCTATAAACTTTTTTTCCAGATACATAACTATTATAAAAGAAAGGAGTAAAAGTTAATCAATAATAATTATACCTATATTTAGTGAGGTACAAATTTTTCGAGTAATCTATAATTTTTCAAAGACTTATACTATAACAGTATTTTCTAATAATTATCGGAGAGATAAATATTTTTAAGTCTTCAAAGCCTTTTATTTTGAGACTAATAAGTATATTATAAAAGTCTTCTCGTATTAATTATGAATGAGAAACGCTTTTTCAAGTCTTGAATCATTTCGGGATCACTTCTGAAAAAGTACGGTACTATTGCAAGACCAGCTAGGGCTCAGATCATAACTGGTCATCAACTCTAGTTCTAATATCTGGAAAAGTGATTTTAACCCAATCACGAATTGACTCCAAAAATATATAAATAAACCAAGTTCGGGGAGTTTTGACCAAGTGCAGAAGTGATACCGAAATTGTCTCAAAATGATTTCTAACTAGACCCGAATCGGTCTCGAATTGATCCGTTAATGATCCCAAAATAGTTTCCAGACTTTTATCATTTAAGTATCATAATAAATGTCTTTGAAAGACGTAAGCAAATTTATCTCGCTGATAATTAGTATGGGAAAAATTTTGTAATATAAGTCTCAAAAAAATAGTTATCAATAACTTAAAATTATCATCAAAATATATTTATAATGCTTATCAAAATAAGGAAGACTTTTTTAATTAATTTTTTATTATTCTGGAACTCTGTTTTTCTTCAGTTGCATTAGTTTGCCTCGAATCGAATTTCCTATACGCACATTTGCAGTATGTGTGTGATGCTGTTAAAATATGTGCAAATTTACAAGAACAACGTCGAGCTTTCATTCCAAACCATTAAAGTCAATAAATCGTGTAGAGATTTGAAATGAAAAATGCAAACTCTGTAACGGAAAAGGGTAATAAAATTGCGAGTTTACCATTGCAAAGAGATAGAAAAACTTTGAAAAAAATGCAAGGACAGATAAAAAATCTCAAAGTGACCGAAAAATATGAAGTACCACAAGTTGGCATTAAGAGTGCAAAAAAATAGAGCTATAAAAAGTACATAAAGTAGAAAAATAGGCTGCAAGTCATTAAAGTGTTTAGGCCTCAATCCTGTAAGGAATGTTTGTAGTACTGAAGACTGAACCGCAGCTGATAGGTGAAAGTTTAAGTGTATTTGTATGATAAAGGACACAAACTTACAGTTAGTTATGCAAGGCAATTCCGAGCTAAGAAAAGTAGGTGTGTATAGTTTATTGAGTGATATTTTGTTCTTGGCTTTGCTAATTCCCGCTTCGCATCGCTTTGCTTCAATGAAATATGTAATATGTAGGCAGTTGGACTTTTTGGATAAAGGACGTCCAGTAAAATGTGAAGCAGAGTATTCGATTTAAGGTTTCTTACGCAAACACTGCCATACGACGGGATCCAACCATTTTTTATTCACGTAAATAACACATTACAAAGATATCAAAAGTGTTTTAATTTTTGTATGCATACTTTTAGGCTGAAAGCAATGGAATTAAGAGTTTTTGAGCGCTATGCGACAAGCAGAACGTGTGGCTTTTATATGTTAGATGTAAATGAAACATTAGGATTTGCTGATGCGAATATAACACCTGTAGTTTTTGCTTAATTTAATTTGGTCAAGACCTAAAAGTAACTTTGGTACTGCACAAAAGAGAGTTTGAGGATGCATTAGCGTAAATTCGTTTAGCTCAAACAGCGCATATAGAAAATACACTAAGTGGAATGTTCATTAGAAGAGTAGTGGAATTATTATTATCATTGTTGTGGATTAGGTATGGCGACACTGAGACCTATTGTGCCCCCTATCGTAGATTATAAAGTCTCCTTTAATCCAGTACTCGAGATAAAATTTAGTATTGGCCCTAAGTCTTTGGAATTCATACTGCCTTCCTTTATTAGGTATTCATCCAGATTCTTATCTACATTTAAGTCAGGTAATTCAGCCTGCAAGTTCTGTAAGAATTTCCGTAATAATTATTATGTTATCCTTTGCTAACGAATTTTTTGATATCTCTAGTGCGTTTTAGTTTGTAGGAACTTAAAAGCGCTTTGGAGTACTCTTGACCTGGTAGATTTTCGAGAATAGTACCCTACGGGCTTCCTCCTCTACCAAAGTAGATACTGCCACCTTTTCTGTACAAAAGAAGAAATATGAGCCTTTAAAGGGAGTTGAAGTTTGTCAGACCAAGTGTGTTCAGTTTATTAAGGTATGCCATCACCAGTTTAGAAGTTACTGGGCAAGTTTTGAAATATTAAGGAAATATTCCGTTTCCGGTAGTTGCGCGTGATATTAAAGTACGCACGTCTTTCTATAGCATATATTTCTGCCTGAAAGATAGATATTCACATTCCCATAGCTTCAGCGTAGACATCTTAACTTAACCCTGATACCTTCTTCAGTTAATGCACCACCCGTGTACCAGGTTCATTTGATATGCTTCTGATCTACTTACTCAATCCGTTTTGTTACAGAGTTCTGGTTTGAATCATTTTGTAAAGCTAAAAGCTGGTTGCATAGTATCTCTCGGTATTGCAGTTTCAGGGTGTTGTTTCGCAAGATTCTCAATCAGCGCGCGCGATTCGTATACCGTCCTGCCCCATTGTTGGTACCAGTTCACTTGTAGATAGTCCTCTTCGTTTGTGTGAATGTGAAGAGGTGTTAGCTCTAACAGAACCTCCATGGCTGCTGTCAAACAAATTATCATATGTAGTTTATGTTATGTAGTCGTGAGGCCAGTCTCAGTAGCTTGCTAAGCACTTTAATAGCTCCCTGTTGAGTAATTTTATCTACCCAGATGGTGACGCCGTATGTGATAATTGACGATAGCCGCATAGAGCCATTTCATCATTTCTGGTGTGCAGCTCCAGTTCTTGCCTGCCATGGATCGGCCAGTAATAAATGCCCTTACAGTTTTCTTACCCACTTCCTCTAAATTTGATTCCCGGTGTAGTTTTTGGTCTAGTATCGAGCCTTGAATTTGAATTCCTTTTTGGTATCCAATGTCTGTTCCACCCACTCTAATAGGCTCAAAATCTTCAAGTTTACATACATTTCCTTGGAAAAGTTAAAATGGTTGTTTTTACTGCATGAACATTCAATCCTACCTTGGAAGTACAGCAAAAATCATGATATTAAAAATTCGGTAATAACTCTGAAATAAAGCCAAAATCAGTTAAATTTTCTTTCTAGTGAATATGAATTTTTGGTGGTTAAAAGTTACTGTTTGTACGATACTCCCAAAAGATGTATTATTGTATGTTCCCTGAGTGGATCTCTCGACAAATCAATATCATTCCACACTTGAAGTTTCTTTCTACTATTTCTGGTAAAAAGTTTAATTAATTTGCAGAGATATTATTACTTGTTACCAATATTGCCAGATTCACCGTTTTCACTGTAAATTACACTTTTCTAGACAAGCGTACGGTTGACTTAAATCACCTCATAATACAAAATACAGTTTTTCCGAAATTTTTTATTTAAAGCAAGAGTTAACTTCTGCCACTGATACTGAGATATGGAGTAAATTTCTGAGACAAAAATGAGCGATGGAAGTGCCACGTTCCTTCTTTTGAAACAAATGCATTCAGCTGTTCTCTGACTTCCAGTCCCTACAGCAAATGTGGAGAGAATATTTTCCCAAATCAATTTGAATAAAACGAAAATAAGAAATAAATTAGAAGTTTCACCAACTTCTAGTATTTTAGGAATATAATTTACTTTAAACAAAATCTTCAGATTGTACTAAATTTTAAAAACTTAACAAAGCAGTATAGAAAAAAAAAATCCGGAAACTGAATTTTATTAAAAAAAAAAATGTAATTTAAATATATTTAAATACATAGGTATATATATCTGTGGCAATTTACCAAAACATCTTAAGTCGACTTAAGTCAAAATCGAGTTAAGGTCATATTCTAGTTCTCCTACTCATAATCCATATTTGTGTCCAACCCGATTTCAAAAATTCCAATTTTAAAGAAAGTTATCGCCTTTTGTATTTTTCTTATCTTTATTTTTGAAAATATTACATACATTAAAACATTTGATTTTTCTTAACTTTCCGTTTTTCAAAATATCTTATGTACAAACCAACGAATAAAACATACTTCTTACTAAACATTTTTTCAAAATCTGCCTATAATGTCTTAAGGAATAGTTTTACTTTTTCCTTGATTAAAAATAACTCATTAAATTTCAACACAATAGATTTGAGAGAAAATCGCCAATATCTCACAACTCAATTTTAAGACTTAAGATGTTATGGCAAAACGCCACATTGTTTTTGTTTTTTTTGTTAACTATAACTGAAACTCGTCCTTATTTAATTATCATTATTTTTTTGGCCTTATATTTATGAATCGAGTGTATCTTATAGAGCTTGAGCCAGGTGAAGTCTAGAAAGAAAAGAAGTCTGATGAGAAGATGTGGTGATCTCCGAAATAGCAGCTATCACTTGTACAACTTTGAAAAAAAAAATTATTGTTTTCTTATATTATTCCCTAACACAAACCTTGAGACCAGAACTATAAATTACAGTATAACTGAAACTGTTTATGTTATTTTATTTAAATAAATTAGTTTTTGTTATTTATGTGTAAAAAAATTAAAAATAAATCTTAATTTTCTAATGAAATCCCTTCGTTTTGTACGTTAAAGTTTTTTGAAGAAAAAAAGAAAAAAATCTAGCAACCCTGCTTTTTACCGTCGTTTTATTAATTTTTGGGCAGCTCTCTATTTTGGAAATATATTATAAAGTATATTATATCATGCAATGGTGTCGAAACTAGTTGCAATTGCAAATGAGAAAAGGTTAAATTAAAATGCGAAAACGTCAATTGAAAATAAGAATAGTCAATTAAAATTCAGACAGCAACAATTGAAAATAAGAATTGTTAAATGTAACTAAAATTAGTCATTTTAAATTGCAAAGGCGTCAAATGAATATGAGAATAGTCAACTGTAAATGGAAAGGCGTCAAATCAAAATGCGAAAATATCAAATGAAAATGAGAAATAATAAGCGATTATTTCCACAGGCATCCGTTAATACCACCTTTAATGCGGATCCAATTATCCACAAACGAATAAATTAACGTACGAATTTTTATTCTGATTATTTGAAAAATATCTAATAAAAATGAGTTTCAATTCCAAATTTTACTATTCACATTTTCAATTGACGCTATCTCATTTCCAACTGATTATCTTCTTTTTCAATTGACCCTGTCTTATTTGAAGTTGACTATGCTCATTTTTAATTAACTTTTCTAATTTTCAATTGACCATTTCGCATTTACAAGTGGAAATGGCGTAGATAAAGAAAAAAAAACTTTGGCGTCCTATAAAATAACTAAATTTAAACCGGCTCACTGAAAAACAGCGCTGTAGTTTAAACTCAATTTATCTTTAAGCCGAGTTGAAGTAATGTGAGCTTAAAATGAGTTGGAACTAGCACTGAAAAAATGTGCCTTACACATAACAACTAGAACCATCCCATTAATTTAGTGGAAGTGAAAAAGAAAAAAAAATTTAATATATTAAATCCACTTCCTCATAATTTGCCCTCTCAAACTGCGCATTAGCGATGACAGCAATTACTAAGTAATGTCACGTTTGCGTTGTTCCAAATATGCTAGAGCTTTCCCATCCTGTACAATAAAAACTAAATAAATGGAAACAGCCTAGAAAGCAATAAAAATTACATTTAAAACCAACATGCACTTTTAATAAGCGCTCGGGCTTTTAATTTATCACATTTTTACGTTTTTTTTACAAATTTTTATCATCTTCATAATTTGTTTTGTCCATTTTAAATAAATGCTCTTGACTTATTCTGCAATTTGTAATTGCTGCATTGGATTTAAATTTTTGTTTTTTACTATTTTTTATTTGCATTTTCCGTTACTTATTGCTTGAGGGCCAACGGGCAGTTGAGTTGAGTTCGTCTGCAGCAATTCCGCATAATCGGTATAATCATAAAATTTATGTCTACTGAAATTACCGAATTAAGGATGAGTTAATAGTGCGAGAGCAATAAAGAGGCTTTAGAGCAGCAACAACACCACAAAAGTGACAGGATTTCCATGATTGCCAGCCACAAAAAATGGACTCTCTCCTCCATACGCCCAGGCATTGGGGGTGAGATGGCACACTTCCTTGCATTTATTTATTTCATTTATCTGCATGTGGATGTAGATGTGGATGTGAATGAGTCTGTCTGTCTGTCTGTCTGTGTGTACGAGTACTTTAAAAAATATCTCAAAACATTGGCAAGTCGTGCGTGTGTCCTTAATGGCCGAGTAACTAACTAAATGCACGACTACTTTACAGCATTTTGTAGGTGTACATGTGTGAATTTATGTGTTTGTGTGTGTGCTTGTGTTTGTGTGTGTAAGTACGTCCATTACGACGTCTGAAGCAACATTTAAAGGCAAATTATACTGGCAATGTTCGACAAGTGTGATTTAAATGGACTTGAGTGCGACACTTGAACGACAACTAAATTGCTGCATTTATTGAGTGTCATAAAATGTCCGAGACATGAAGGGAGCGGAAAATTGAAAATGGAGGCGTCAGACCTGTGTGTCACGTATCGCCTATAAACTGGACAACGTACGCCATTGTCGCCTATAAACTGGACAACGTACGCCATTGTTGACTTTTATGAGCGTCCGGCTAAGTTTTGTTGAATGTCGGAAAGTTCTTTGTGGCATAAAATATGTGTGGAGTCGCCGCCGCTGTCACCACGTTCCTTTACAATTGTTTTGCAGTGTTTTGCAGTGCTGTCGTAGCGGCGGGCGGATGCTGAATCAGCGTACTTTTTCCCTTGTGCATCGTAATCTAAAATCAAAATCAAAGACAATGGAAAACCATCTGAGTTGATTGCTGCTGACTTTTATTGCAGTTTTTGCAGAAAAAATTTGTGCATATGAATTTCTTACCTACCCTTGGCCCTCTTCTTTTGCGTTTGACGGATGTTTCGCCTCTACTTTCGTGGCAAATTGAAATTGTTATAAGTGAATTTATGAACGCAACTGTGCATTTTATTATTGCTGAGCATACAATGCCATAAATTTATAGACACATTATACGCGGCGACGCAGTCTGTCGCAAAAATTTTGCTGTAATCAGAAATTTAATAAAAGCGTTCGATAAAGCGCATATAATAAATAATAAAGTCCTTTCCGGAGATGAAGAAAATATAACTTTTATTAAAAACGGATTTGTAGTTTAAGAGATTGCCTACCTAGTTGCCAAATTTTCCACATTCAGCAAAATTGTTTTTTTTTCCTTCGGTGCCTGTAAATCAAGCAATTTATTGCCATTTTCAATTGTAACGAAATGCTGTTTAATTCCAGATATAAACAAAAAATAACAGTTTATTTTTTTCCTAAAAGTTCTTAGATCTACCTTCCTTTTTTCGTAAAGTCTATGTATGCTTCGTCACTTTTTCCAAATTTAGTGGAAGATACAAAAAATGTCCGAAAACTTCCTCTCGGAAATTAGTGCTGGCTATTTGTTAAATATTTATTTAGCTGTGTTTAAAGTTTTTGAAGTAAAACTTCTTTAGTGTCAGTAATTTTTTACATCGCGTCACGCAAGTCGCGTCACAATTGCATCACGACGTCATGACATGCCGCTTGTATGAGAAAAACAAATGCATCTATTATATTTCGGAACCATTTGTAGACCTTTCTGCCGTTCGAGCCTTTTTCACCACTACAACTATTACTAACGCTACTATTTTTACTAACACTATTTATTACTATTACTATTTTTTCTAATTTCTACTACTACTTTGGCTAATGTTACTACTTATTACTACTACTATTTTGACTATGTTCTACTACAATTTTGACTAATTTCTACTACGAGTTTTACTTGTGCTAGTATTTTAGTATTTGTGCTACTAATTACTACTAATATTTTTTACCAACCTTACAACTATTTTTACTTATGCTACCATAAATCACTACTACTATTTTTACCTATTTCTACTACTAACTACGTTTTGAATTATGCCACTATTAACTACTAGGTACTTCTATTTTAACCTATTTCTACTGCCTTTTTCAGTAATTTCTACTACTATTTTCATTAATGGTGCTACTTATTGGTATTACTATTTTGACTATGTTCTATTACTACTTTAACCAATTTCTATTACCATTTTTACTTGTGCTAGTACTTATTACTACTTCTACTATTAGATATTTTATTGTACCTATTCCAAGGGGTGTGCAACAACAAGAAGCGAAAGTATTTAAGCACAAAAGCAATGCCAAAAATGTAAGTGTTAACAATTATATATAAACCAAAAAAAATTGGTGACACTATATTATACTATTATTGTTTCAAAAGAATGAGTAAAATGATTTTTTTTGAAATATATCCACTCCAGCGCCAGCTACGGAGCTTTAGTCATGCATATGATGAATAGGAAAATTCAAATAATTTGAACTTATTAGCATTCAATTTTCCTAGAGATCTGTGTAGGAAAAGTATTTTAAGTTTTTTTGTGGATTGACTACTAAAGTTTTATAGTAAATAATTTTTAGATATGGTTTGGTTAACACAAATGAAAACAAAATAATAATTTATATTCATGCTTACAATAAATGTATTATAGTAAAGACCACAACAAACGCTTGGAACCATATGCTATATTCACTCCCACCCTTCGCTTTGGTTTGGCCAAATGCCACCTACTAGCTGCCACTGCTGCCAAACATCTTCCTGCTTTTTGTACTGTCTTTGCAGTCAGTCTGCGGGTTATAATAATAATTGTCTAACTGTCAAGGTCTCGTAATTTGGTTTGTAGTAAATGTAAATCATTGTACGTTCACTCCAGTCAGATTTCCTTCCATTGCTCATCTTTGCTTAGTCAGCGGTCATTGACATTGAAATGGCCCCTTGTTGATATGCCCTGGTGTCACAATAAACATGTTAATGATTTGGAAAATGTGTGTGCTTATGTTTTCGGTACTTCGGTTATGAATGAGTTTAATCATTTTCAGTTGTCCAAAGCGGAACAGCAAATTAATCTTGTTTTGTTAAGTGAGCAAAGAAAATCGATTACAAAAAGTGCCCGCAGGATGTCTAGAGGTTACTTTTTGAGTTACATATTGACGTTGTGTTGGGGCATATTTGTAGATTTATTTTTTCATTTACATATATGTAAAAATTTATTGAGAAATTTACTTATTTAGCCATTGACACTCCCTTTAAATTATTTTAATTACTCAAATAGTATTTTCGAAATAGAGTTACCATGGTTTGGTGCTTTGGTGGCAAATTAATAACTCCAAGGAGCACTGAAAGGACAGTTTTAATACCGCATATGTGCCGTTGCATCAGAGACAGAACAAAAAACGAAGAGGAGAAGAGAAAATTGAAGAAACTCTTTGCATTGGCTTAGATCCAGCCCGTGAAGTTTAAAAGCCTAAGTAAATCAATTGAATCCACGTAACACAACTCTTTCTGGTTTCCAAAATAGAATTTGCCCAAAAATCTCATTCTAGGTCTGCAAAGGCTTGAACAGCTGCAGAGGAAATATTTTACAGCTCCTTCTGTTGCATCTGTGGGAATTAACGTTGTGCCCCAATCGAATTCGAGGAGCATGAGTACTCAGTGCCCTGTGAAAATAGCAGCTAGCCCGTCTGATTACTTTTGTTGATAGAAGAAATCCTTTTGCCATTGAAAGAGAGCAAAACCTGCTCGATTTCAAGTTATTCCACTAAACGTTAGTCTTGTTCAGCTAGTGTTGGAAGATCCTTCCAATGGTGGGACTAAGAGGCACAAGAATATGTCTAGGGCTGAGCAGAGTAGGGTCAGCTCATCGATCTTTCCGTTTGAGGGTCTGCCCCTTTTTTGACCCATCCGTGCGAAGAGCTCTGCGAATAAGATATTCTTACGCTCCCTTCTAGAAGGCAACAAGGTGCTGAAGTTTCTATATAATAGAATTTCTAGGAGCCTGATAGACTAAAATGTTCAAATAGTGGAATAAAATGAATCTCTTAATTGGGGGTACAATCGTTTCGCTGATTTTGGTCGATATCAGCTAGAAACTAAATTGAGTCAAGTCCTTTTCCACCTGTACTTTCCAAGAAACACGAGATCTACTTAAACTTAGACAGATCCTTTATCTTTATTGACTGAGAATCTTTCTCTCCAACACTACAAGAGCCCTCTCATTCTATATTGACAGCGTCCATGCCACTACGCCATAAAAAAAAAATGCGCACGCATGATGAGAAACTTATGGAGCGTGGTTTTTGATTCGTCGAGAGAGGGCTTTACTACTCAACTGCCTACATAGCCCAAAGTAGCACTTGTTGGCAAGAGAGATTCTTCGTTCGTTTGCTGGTTCCAAGAAAACCAAAGCCCTCTATTTTTTTCAGAATTGTAACGATGAACAGTGATGTGGAGCTAATGCACGAATGCGCTGACTGTTTGTTTGATGACAGGAGGTACTTCGTTTTGACCTAGTTCACCTCCAGACACAGTCGAGTCGGTTCTTTTTCCAGCTTAGAAAAAGTGGATCGAACGACGTAGCTTTTGAGGCCGATGATGTCAACGTTATCGGCATATGCCAGCATTTGCACATCCCTATAAAAGATAGTGCCTGATCAGGTTGAGTCTGCATCTCAAATTATTGTCTCCAACGTAGTCATCGTAGGATTTAAAATCTATAGAAAGCTTCTAAGCTTGAATCGTTAGACAGTCAGATTAGAGCTATGGAGTCTGGAAGGCGGTTAATGGTTGTCTGACTTATATTTTGAGATGTTCGGGGTATTTCTTCGTTAAATTAATCTGGATACCTAAGCACAGTTGTATCCCGGGGAATAGTGAAGCAGATGAGTTAGCTGGGCAAGGTTCAATTGAAATGAACTTCTTAAGGAAGGAGCTTTTCAAAGTTCCTCTAGCAATGTATGGGCTGATTCTGAGACTCAGACTTAAGTATCTGAGATCGCACCGTCGAACATATTGGGAGTAGAAATTAACCAGCTCCGTAGCTTCATTGCGGAGTAAAACTAAGAATTTGAAGTTTTTGAATGTACTGTGATTTTAAATACAGTGGATCCTGGAGTGTCTATTATGGCTCTTAGGAGCATCCACCTTAACCTAAGTTAGTGCTTGAGACCTGCAGTGTTGGTTAATTTTCATTTGCCTACAATTTTATTCTAGTTTCCCACAACGATTGCGGGGAAGGTTCTTCTCCCTCTATATGAAAGTAGAAATTCTGAATCTGAATAAATTTAAGATTCGCGCCACATGCCACCGGACATATCTTTGTGTACTCGCCTTTAGTTGTTCTTGCAAAAGTTGTTTGTGGATAAATCAAATCATTCAATTTAAAGATTACCAAACTCGGCGTTTGCATAAACCTATATCTTTTTAGGAACTTAATATAGGCCGGTCAAATCACAATGACAATTAAAGAAGTGCCCCTAATATGAAAAAACGACTATGTTGATCATTGCAGGAGCGATTGAATTCTACCTTAATTAAAGAAATAACATCGGTTAAGAAAATAAATTAAGGGTGTTTTTTCGAGACATTATTTTCAACAAGAAATAAAACGCATATTATTTAAAGTTATGGCCAAGAATTTAGCTTTATTATAAAGATAAGGGTTTGCCATTATATTTTGAAAGTGATTTCGAGCAAGTGACCACCGCGGCTGGCGACAGGTCCAATTTTCGACCACTTTTTGCAGCAATTGGTGTGGTATGTCAGCAATAATGCGCCAGATATTCTCTTCCAGGGCGTCAATCATCACAGGCTTGTCCAGGCAGACAAGCGACTGCACAAAATAGTCCAGCGGTGTTAAATCGCACGATCTTGGAGTTCACGCCACAGGCCCATGACGTGAGATAATGCGCTCACCAAAAGTTTTCCTTAATAAATTTATTGATTTGTTGGCTGTATGGTATGTAGCGCCGTCTTGTTGAAACCAAAGGTCGTCCACATCAACATCCTCCAATTCGGGCGTCGCGCGAATCGAGCCATTATTTTAGTAACAAATTTGCACGATTTTAAAACTTTGATCCAGAGCAAGTCTGTTGATTATGAAAGGGCAAACCAAGCTGAGTATAAATCAAGTAACAGGTGTCAAAAAGGCCAACTCAGAAAAAAGGATTATTTCATTGAAAAGAAGACGTTTAAAAAACACTCTTTGCATGTAGGCAGTTATGGAGCCATTTTAGCAAAATGTATTACACAACACTCAAGGGATTTTCTTATAATGAAATTATACAATCTTTGTTATTCAGTTAACTTGATTTAACGAGTTTTACGAACTATCTAACTTGTTTTATTGATATAAAAATTGTCACCTTTCTATTTTAAAGTAGCCTAGTTCGATCCTTTTCGTTATAGCAGGCTAAAACCACACAACTCAAACAAATGTATTTACAACTTTTCAAAATTATTATAAAAAAAAACAAATATTATTTAATAACATACGTTCGTTCTAAATGTGAAATGTGCGGACAGCTATTCTCTGTATATTATTATCGTCCTGCTATTGCGTGTCCATTGCTCATTTTTCAATTGTGAATCATTCACACTGGTATTCTCGCACTGAATTCGATGTGTGCCCCCAATGAATATGTCAGGTTGGTCAACGCCACGAATATAACTCCCCTGACATGGCTAACAAATGCACTTGGGGGGCGTACACACTGACCACTTGTACACAGCGTGTTCCATGTTCCGCCTGCATGTTTTGCATGTTTTCACTAATAAAGTTGACATTAATTGAGCGCATGACAAATTGATGGCGAAATGTGCGACCCGAATATTGTTTGAATTCTATTAATAACCTCGTTGTAGATTTTCTAGAGTAGATTGAGAGATTTGTTGGTCAACAGTCAATTTTTCATATACTTAGTACAAATCTGTTATTAAAGCAATTAATCAGTTCGCTATTGTTGTTTTTCATATCGGTTACTGCGGTTCATTTAAAACACATAATTTTTGCTAAATATTTTGCAACGGACATCCACATCCGGCAGCTTGTTCCGCTTCCGGATAATTTATCGCACTTTTATGATACGGCTATACGACGGCTATGCATCGATGGTGAAGCGGTGTTGTTATTTTGTGCATGTAATTTTCGCACTGAACAACGCACACACCTTCTCACATTTTAATTGCCGCTGCTACTGAGGGCAGCAAAGTTTAAGCAGCTAGTTGGCCGAGCGAAGGAATAACGTAATGTAAACATGAAACGTTAATCGCTCGCTAGCTGTACGTCATGGCATGACTTGCGTTCGCATTTATCGAGGCGTGAGAGTGTGAGAGAGAGAGGAAGTACTAATTTACTGTCACCTACTACGACAATATTTTATGTACATACGTACTCCTCGTATATCCTTCGAGGAGTGTCGCACTATACGCCGTTCCGTTATAAATATAATTATCTGCAATTATCGCTTGGCCAACCGCGGCGTTAAGGTTTCATTAAGCTTATCTGCCAACTTCCGACAACCAGCAGACGAATGAAGGAGACAGGTGTATGGAGAATCGAACGAACGAACGAACGAATGGAGGGACGAAAGGATGAACGAACTAAGGCAGCTGTTTTAATAGTGTGCGTTGTTAGTCGCCTTGCACCTCCAGCACCTACTGTGCATGTAAAATGTGCATGACGGAGTACTCCTTGCTTTTCTCCTTTGCGCAGTTGGTGTAATATAAATTTATTGGCTAGTCATACTAGCAGAAATAAAATGAAATAGTGAAGGGAAGGCAGGCTTGCGGTTTATTGTTAATAATAACTGAAATAAACAACGAATATGAAGGCCGTAATAAAAAATTCTGGAACTCGGGCTCTGACGGAAGTTGTGAGTATAAATTCATCTATAGAAAATTTAAAAATAATTCCCGCACAACTAACTACTGCACGAGTTTCGCAGAAACAACGAAACTCCCGAGCAATGTCCTAGTGTATTTCACAAAATAAAGTCAGCTCTATAACAAAACAGGGATATTGTTTGATGTGCAATAAGCATTCGATAAAGGCTGTAAAATCAAGGAAATATTAAACTACTTCGTTTCTCGTTTTATTATGCAAGTCATATTTAAGCATTCGATAGGTGTTTTACTGCAAGCCGTTTTGCATTATTGTCATTGGTTTTTTAATGAATAAACGGCTTCATCTTTTACTAGATACCTTTATTATAGTAACTCAAACAAACTATATTTGTATAAAACGGATATTAATTCCAATACAGTAAAAAAGTTGATATGAAATCTGAGCATGTTCCATAGCACATATCTACCTCCATCTTGCTCTAAAACTTCCTCCATTTAGGACTCAGCTTCTTGATACAAATTAGAATAATCACTACAGATGATCACATTGTTTATTGTATGGTCGGACGAATGCATGCCCGCCAATTGGAATTTAAGTGTGCTCTGTCCAATTCACAAGAAGTTATCCAGCAATATACTCGAACTACCGCGGGATTAGCCTGCTTATATTTCGTATAAGGTTGTATAGAGCGCATTGTATGAAAGATTGAACACAACCGTCAACGAACTGGTTGGACCTTATCAGTGTGGCCTTGCACTTGGTAAATCTGCCGTTGCCCAGCTATTCACGATACGCCAAATATTAAGAAAGACGCGTGAGAGGAGGATCGACACACACCATCTATTTGTCGACTTTAAATCAGCTTTCGAAAGCACCAGAAGAAGTTGGCTATAAGCCGCGATGCCTGGATTTGGTATCCCAATAAAACTCTTACGGCTATGTTAAATGATGTTGAGCAACACCGCCAGCTCAGTGAGTCCGTGCCGTTTGATATCAAATAAGATTTCATATCGTGCGACTTCTTTAACCTTACGTTGGAAAAGATAATTCAAGCTGCAGAATTGAACCGGTCGGGCAAGATCTTTTATAAGAGTGTGCATCTACTGGCGTAAGGTGATGATATCGACATCATCGGGCTCAAAAACCGCGCCGCTAATTCCGCCTTAAACGTATGGGCCTGGAAGTGAACGAGGGCAAAACGAAATAATTCCTGTCATCAAGTAAACAGTCAACGCGTTCGCATCTTGGCTGCCGCGTTACTGTTGACAGATAAAATTTTTACAAAGTAGAGGACTTTGTCTACCATGGAATCAGCATTAACACCATCAAAAATGTCACCTTCTTGAGCTGTATATGACGTTATAGACATAGTACTGCTAATTGAAATATATCGGCTACGTTGGCTGGGATATGTCGTGCGAATATACGAAAATGCTTCAGACCAAAAAGTGTTCAACGCTATACCCAATCCTAGAAATAGCATTACTTCAGGTGCCCACAATCACGAGGCTAAAAAGAAAAAAAAAAAACAATATGTTGAATGTATAATCGGGTTTGCAGATAATGTATATATAATATTAATATTACTTATGTATAATATAATTAATATAATAATACAATTATATTGTGTACTTTAGTTATGTTTATACTATTAACATTAAGACAGGCTTGCTGGAAGTGGTTTTTTGGCCTCCAAAGGCATACATATTTTTTTGTGTGGTTGTTTGTTTGCCTTCAGCTCAAACAAGAAATATTAAGGCAGACTATAAATTTAACTCGAAAAAAAGTTGAAAAATCAAATCAAATATCAATCGCCCTAAATAAATCGAATTTCTTTACTTTATTCATGAAAATAATTTAGTCGTTTTCGCAGGGGCGCACAGAGGTTTTATGGGGCCCGGGGCAGAACACTATGGGGCCCCTACGAAAAATTTTTTATCTTTAAATAATTTTTTATTATATCATCTATTACAAAAACCATAAATACATATTTCAATTTCGTTAGTTTAGTAATATATTTTTGGTCATTTTGTCTTAATGATTTAATTAAATTTTACTTATTTGGTTCAATGAGATAAAAAACATTACGCGTTTTGGTACTTGTGTCACAAATTTACTGCACGCGTTTTCTGGCTTTCATTGCACTAAATTCCTTAATCACATTCTCGAAACTGATTGAACTGGCTTTCTCATGCTCAATACTAATGATCATCAAGTGGTTCAATCTGTCCTGGCCCATAGTGGATCGCAATTTATTTTTTATATACGATAATCTACTGAAAGCTCTTTCTCCGGATGCGACAGATGGTGGCAAAACGAGCAGTAGTCTAAGAGAAATACATATTTGAGGCAAAATATTTTCGTATCCGCATGAACATATAAGATTAAGAAGCTCTAAGGCAGATGTAGAGTCCCATTTCATTTATTTTCTAATTTTCTGCAACAAACAAATCTCTTCCTGCATATCACTTTCAACGAAGTCATCCGGGTATGCATTCTTCAGCTCACGCGCAGCAGCGATGGAGGCGTCTTTGAGATGAGAAGTCACTTCATTATCGTCTGCACTGTTGTCGACGTCACTATGAGAACTTAGTGGTTCGAGAATTGGTGTAAACAGCTTCGACATTTCCGATATTCTTGCGTGCAGATTGCGTACCTCGCTTGATAAAAGATCTATTGGCGGCAAGAAAACTTGAACCTTAAATCGCTCTTCAGCGCTGTCGAATACGTGCTCTGCGCTTGAGCTTTCATCATCACGTCGTTTCTTCCTTCGAATACGTGCTTGACTTTCTTTTAGCTCAGATGTTAGACCCAAATTGGATGCGACAATCTTAGCTTCACTCAGAAGAGCCGGCCATGAATCTCTCAAGCGATGTATTTCAGTCAAAAGTTGATCAACACTGCGAGCTGCTACGTCCATTGTCAGTAATAATAATAATGAATACTTACGTTGTTGAAGAGTCTTTTTCGCACTAAACAGCTGATTTCTGTTTACATTATTTTGTTCACCACAGTATGGTGAAAAGCGATTCGCACTGAAGCTTTAAGTTTTATCAATATTTGCACAGAATAACAAAAAGCTTTTGGCTTGATAAAAATCTTGATAAATAAACAATATTTTGAAAATTTGTCAAGTGCACAGAATCGGTCTGTAAGCATATTCATAATGTCACATCTGAATGAATACGGCGCAACTAACTAATTTTCAAAACGTTGTATTTCCGTCAACTTTGAAATTACGTATCTATGTATTTTCTATTGATTATCAAAATCAGCAATAAAAAAATCTATGAAAACTTTCAATTTATATTATTCATTTATATTATTAATTTACATTCCAAAATTTTTTTGTCTCAATCTCAAATTCTGCGAGGCCCTTTTATCATCTGTTTTTTCCTTATGTAAATAGGTCTTCAAGGGGGCCCCCTTATACGCGGGGCCCGGGGCAAAAAAACAATTTTTCGGAGTGCCGAAATGATTTGCGAATTGTTAATAAAATCCAGGTATTTTTGAACAAAAACAGAAACAAGAAATCCGATGAGCCAAACTATTTGTCAAGTGAAGTAATAAAGTGATCTTCTAAATGAAAGTAATGGAGACAAATGCAATTTCTGTCACTTCAATGTTGTAGGTATGAACCAAGACCTTCAGTAAGCAGGTTCGATGAAATGGACGGGGTTTAGGTTGATTCTCATGGTCGTGGTTTCACGTTAATTACTAAAAACGCTAAGATGTTACATATGCGTCGAAAGTTTTTAAAGGAACATCTCTATTAGCGTAATTGCATCCTTTCAGTTCTAAAAATAGTACTTTCAAAAATGAGGACAGAACCTAATCTTCCTATGATTCCTCTTTTCTGGGTTTCACTTCCTTCTTTTCTGGGTTTCACTTCCTTCCTTCATCGAGCGTTAGTCAAGCCGACCAGTCGTGTTGTGCAGTGCTCTAAATGCAATGAGTTTTTTCATCTCAAATGTGTTGGCATTCAACAGGCTGATCTTGACTATTTGTTGAGCACAGATAAGCCTTTCTTTTGTAAGGTGTGTGTGGCTGTGCGCCGTTGTTCTATTCGTTCTCCTCCACCACTCGCGGCTGTGGATATAAGTACCGTGGACCAAAATAAAAACACTCAAGAGCATGTAATTGAACAGCAGCATAAGTCATTTTCTGTAGCCGATGAATTTGCCGAAATTAAAGCGGTTAATTCTCGCCTTTTATCTGCTATCAGTGCTCTTCACGAAGATAATAAGTGTTTATTGAAAAAATCCGATATTTTTCAAGCGGAGATTCTTGAATTGCATACCAGACTAAATGCTAAAGATGATACATTGTCGCTCCTGCTCTCAGAAATCAGAGGTTTGCGTGGTGTTGTTATTGGCTGCCTTACACAAAAATCTAATACGAAAATTAACGAAAGCAAACATGTAAAATCGTCATCTTCAAGCTCTTTGTCTGCTGGTATTAGTGTTTCGCCCACTCATAAATCGTATAGTGACGCTGTTATGGGCGCTGGGAGAGCTAAACTGCCATTACGCTCTGCTACGGTGGCGCTTACAACAACGTCGTTGTCCTCCCACGTTACTGCTACTACCTCTAATGTATTCACTGCGCTGCCAACTCAGATGACTGCTGCTATTACCGATACTAAATTACCTACTTTGCTGCCCGCTCAAATTTGCTCATCAATATTGCCTCTCCAAGATTCGGCTACTACCAGCAACGTAGTGACTGCGCAGCCAACTCAGGTGACTGCTGCTATTACGGATGCTCAATTATCTTCTTTGCTGCCCGTTCAAATTCGCTCATCATTGTTGCCTTTGCACGATTCGGCTACTACCACTAACTTAGCGAGTGCGACGACTACTCCGATGATTGCTGCTACTCCGTGTGCTCAGTTATCTGCTTTGCTGCCTGCTCAAAATTCTAATTCTAATTCGTTTGCTGTTGCTGAGTCGCCTGCATCAATTGTTGTAAATCCGAACGAATGGACTACTGCGCGTCATAAAAAAGGGCATAAATTTAAGAAAATAGTTTTTGGATGTAATGATAGTGCCGAGTTGGATGTTGTTAAAAAAAAGAAGTGGTTACATATATCCTCTTTCAAACCATCTGTAACTGAGGATAATGTAATATCCTATGTTTCTCGACATTCGGGCATTCAAAGTAATCAATTTGCGTGCTATAAACTGATTAAGAAAGATGTTTCTGTAGACAATTTTCGTAGTATAAATTTTAAATTAGGCGTTTCGCCATCATTTTATTCGAAGGTGTTAAATCCAATTATTTGGCCAGCTGATATTAAAGTTCGTCCTTTTCGTTTTTTTCAAAAGGAGGTAATTGCGGAAGAAATCAAGTAGTAACAAACTGTCTTAATAAATCTCTTAACATTTATTTTCAAAATATGTCCGGAATGCGGACCAAAGCCAAAGATATTTTTCTAGCAACTTCTCGCGCAGAATATGACATTTACGTGTTTGTTGAAACGTGGCTAAATAAGGATTTTTTCGATACAGAATTTTTCGATTCAAATCAGTTTGTTGTATATCGCAAAGATAGGGATGCTCTAAAAACTGGCCATCTCAAGGGTGGTGGTGTTCTGATCGCCGTGAAAAGCAGTTTACGATCTTCAGTACAACAGCTATCAAACAATGACACCCTTTTAGATCAGTTGTGCGTCTGCATTAGCAGTTTCCGTAATATATTTATATTTGTATCATATATTCCTCCGAATAGTTCTGACAGTGTATATTGTGAACATGCAGAAAATATTGTAAGTCTTTGTGAAAAAAATCATGATTGCAACTTTTGCGTACTTGGTGATTTCAATCTGAGCAATCTGGTTTGGTCTGACATACAACATAATGGTGTCTTAACACCGACTAACGTAAATAGATCTCATGAAATTTACTTTTTAGATAGCCTTCTTGGTCTTAATCTTATCCAAATTAATACTTTATTTAATAAGTTGAATAAAATCTTGGATCTTGCATTCGTTGATGATAATATAATATTTAATTTCTTTGAATGCCCATTTCCAATAAGTAAATTAGATAAACATCATGTGCCTTTTATCATAATGTTTGAGTTTTATAGTGTTGTTGCAAATTCTAATGAAAATGCCATTTCTTTTAACTTTCGTAATGCTAACTATGATAGGTTAAATGCTGCCTTAATGGAAATAAATTGGGACTCCGTTCTTAATACTAGTGATGTAGCTGATTGTTTTGAGAAATTTTTGAACATAACTCACGATGTTTTTTCGAGAACCCTTTCAATTCTTGCACCTCCTATTCATAAATTGCCATGGTATAACAAAAATCTAAAAAAGTTAAAAAATCAAAGAAACAAGTTTTATAAATTGTATAAATCAGAACGCAGTAATTTAAATTTTAAAGAAAAATACATTTTTTATATGAATCAGTTCAATGTTCTTGATAAGTTTTTATACAATCAATACATTTGTAGATTTGAAACCGAACTTAAAGACAATCCAAAAGCTTTTTGGAAATACGTTCGTTCCAAAAAGGGTTTTACTAATATTCCAACTTGCATGAGCTTGAATGGGCTGTCTTCGCAAACTTTATCTCAGTCTGTAAATTTGTTTGCAGAATTTTTTAAGTCAAATTTTGTAGCTAACGATGACCTTGTTTGTACGCCCGTCTGTAATGCCTCTACCCATTCATTGGATTTCGGGTATTTGTCAGTCTCTGAATTAGATGTTCAGAATGGTATAACGGCTATAAAAACTTCTTTGAAATCTGATTACGACGGTTTCTGCTCTTACTTTCTGAAGCAATGTAAATTTTCGATCAGTAAGCCTCTATGTTTGATCATCAATCTATCGCTTTCTACTGGTGTGTTCATTGATCGATGGAAGTTCGCCTCGATTACTCCAATTTTTAAATCAGGTAGTAGGAATGATATAAGCAATTATAGACCAATATCTAAACTAACAGTATGCTCAAAGCTTTTTGAACAAGTGGTTAAAGAAAAAATTACCTTTGCTACCAAATCTATTTTAGAGCCGCGCCAGCATGGATTTGTCAGAGGGCGTTCTACTGTCAGTAATTTAGCTGTTTTCTCGCAGTACTGTATCACAGCATTCAAAAGTGGTTCTCAAATAGATACCATCTATACAGACTTCTCGAAAGCATTTGATCGAGTATCCCACGCAATTTTATTGCATAAACTCGAATGTATTGGTTTCCACTCTGTTTTCTTGGCCTGGCTAAAATCTTATCTTTCAAACCGATTGTTATTTGTTGAAATAGAAAATTGCAAGTCGTTTTCTTTTGTGGCGACCTCGGGTGTTCCACAAGGTAGCATTCTTGGTCCAATTCTATTTATTCTTTTCATTAATGACATTGGTTCTTGCTTTAAAAACTCAAATTTTCTACTTTATGCTGATGATTTGAAGTTTTTTCGTAGTATTACTTGCGATAATGATTCTCATCTCCTGCAGCATGACCTAAACAATCTGGTCGAGTGGAGTCGCAGAAATAAACTTTCTTTGAATACTAGCAAATGTTTCCATATGTCATTTTCTAAATCTCCGGAGTTTCGGAAATCGTGCTATATTATCTCAAATCACCAACTTATTTCAGTTAATGATTTTGTTGACCTTGGAGTTGTGTTCGATAACCGTTTTACTTTCCGAAATCACATATGTTATGTCCTTCCAAAGGTTTATAGAAATCTAGCTTTTTTACGCCGTTACTCCAAGGATTTTAAAGATCCGTATACTAGGAGACTTCTTTACAATACCTTAGTTCGCTCGAAACTCGAGTATGCTGCTGTTATTTGGAATCCGATTTATGATTGCCATGCTGCTAGGATTGAAAGGGTTCAGCGTAAGTTCATTCGCTTTGCACTCCAATCGATCAGATTTGAAGAGCCGTTGCCCTCATACAATGCCCGATGTTTGTTAATAAGCTTAACATCACTTCAGAGCAGAAGAACAATTCAGTCTTTAATGTTTGTTTATGATGTAATTAATGGTTTCATTGACTGTGCCGAACTTCTAGGGATGGTTAGTTTTAATATACCTAGTAAAGCTCTTCGTTTTCAAAAATTGTTCTATCTCCAAGTGGTCAAAGTTAATTATTTTTCTCATGGACCAATTTTTAGAGCGCTTTTAGAGTTTAACAAAATCTCAAAAAAAGTTAATATTGATTTTTCGTCACCAAGATCTGTCTTTAAATCAGTCATAGACGATCTGTATTGGTAGTTTTTTATTTTTTATTTTTCGCATACATTTGGTTTTTAGTTTTAAGTTAATTTTGTATATTTAGTTTTAATTTGATTGTACCGCTAGTCTGTAAGATATATCATGTCATAGACCGAATAAATTGAAATTGAAATTGAAGTAGATACATTTTTTGTTGATTACGGGAGCGAATAGAAGATTTACACATTCATTGATCTAGCACGTCTTTTAGTTGAAAGACGTCAGCGGTAAATAAATTGTAGCTCTGTAGAAGAAGTTATAGACTCTTAATTTACATGCAACATTAAGTTCCCTTTCCTTTAAAGAATCGGTAGCGAAATGATAACCATAACTTCTTACATACTTAATTCCTTTTCTAACTTTTTTTTAAACACGCATTAACCAGGGCTAACATTTTTAAATTTTCAATGAAAAAGTTTAAAAGATTCCAAATATCGTAAAACCATTTTTACTTTGTATACATATATGTATACATTTTTTTTTGCGCGATATTTGTTTAAATTAAAATTAATTAGGTTTTTATTAGGTTATTAAATTTTTATTAATTGCAAAGCAAAATTTCGTTTGCTTTTTGAGTGCTATTTTTTCTCTATGAGGTATAATTTTTGTGTGTCTTTTGGGTTTTTCAACAAAAATAATAACTGTAATTTATTAAACTTGAGGTCAGGTTTTTATTTAGGGAATAATATGAGAAAACAACGACTTTTCAAAGTTGTAGAAGTGATAGCTGCTATTTCGGTGATCACCACATCTACTCATCTGACTTCTTTCTCACTAGACTTTACCAGGCTTTGAACCAAGCTCAATAAATTAAAGTCATTTAAAACATATAAGGCCAAAAATAATAAAAATAAAAACTGTTTTATGAGTTTTAATTTTGTGATAACAAATAATCATAATTTGTAGAGCTCTATTTATTTTATCAAAAGTTTGTCACCCCTTACTCATCCACAAACTTGATCTGCTGGGCTTTCCACCCTCTCTCCTCCGCTGGATTTCTTCTTATCTACATGATAGATCTCAAATCGTTATATTCAAAAATGCTTTTTCCAATGTCATTAATGTTACTTCGGGAGTTCCCCAAGGCAGCCATCTAGGCCCAATTCTGTTTTTGTTATTCATAAATGATATTACTACTGCAATAAGATATTCGAATATACTAATGTATGCCGATGATGTAAAACTTTTTAAATCATACGCTTCGATTGAAGAAAGAAATTTATTACAAATAGATATTAACAGCTTAGTTGATTGGTGCAACATAAATTATATGCCACTTAACCTTAAAAAATGTAAATTTATGAGTTTTTCACGAAGAACTATTCAGCCAGCTTCTTACATAATAAATAACTATACTCTGGATCAAGTGTTTGACTTTGTTGACTTGGGAGTTACAATGGATTCCAAACTTAATTTTAATAGTCATGTTAATTCTATAGCTAATAAGGCTAGAGGGATATTTGCCTTAATAAAACGATGGTCAAAAGAATTCAAGGACCCATATGTAACAAAGGCTCTTTTTACAACTTTAGTAAGACCTATGCTAGAATACGGTTCGATAGTTTGGAACCCACGTTATCAAGTTCACATTGATCGGCTGGAATCAATTCAAAAACAGTTCTTACTTTTTGCCCTAAGAGACTTTAGATGGGATTCTCGGCTTAATCTTCCTCATTATACTGATCGTTTGAAGCTAATAAATCTTCCTACTCTATCCAGCTGTAGAGAAATGCAAGGCATAATATTCATTACTAAACTACTCACAGGGTCTATCGCAAGCACATTTCTTATTGCCATAAAAAGAGTTGTACTGTCCTTTCTCAATAAATGATTAACGGCGGAATAATATATATTTGATTCAGCTGATTAAGTTTTTTTCTGTAGCTGAGCAGTTTTGGATCTCGATGCTTAACAAACTTTTTCCTTTTAACAACTCGGCACAAAAAAAAATTAATTATAAAAAAAAAAAAAAATAGATCCGTACGTCATGCGGACTGTGCCCCTCGTGTCGGTTGGGCGGGAAAGAGGGTAACCGTTGGGCTTATTATTATTATTAAAACTAATCTTTTTGTTTTTTTTTTGAGAGTAGAGTGTGTCGACCAAGGCGTATCAAGAAATTTACCAACAAGCCGTGACAAGATAAGTGATGTGACGTTTCGAGTTTTTCGAAAAAAATGGAACTCTAAAACTAATTTTTATTTAAATCCACAGAACTGAGTTTTGGTTTCGATGTGAAAATATAACTAAACAAAGATGATTACTTTTTAAGAAGAACGTAAAGCTAAAAAAAAATTGAAAATGTTTGATAAAAAAATAAAACTCAGAAAATGTTATTATTCATACTTAATAAAAAGATATTAAATAACAAAATAGTCTTTGTTTCAAAGCAAAAAATTACACCCGAAAAACGGGTTTTATTTTTTTTTTTTGAAAAAAATTTTAACTCGGTGCATATCTTTTATTTATGAAGTAAAAATAAAACTGCGAAATGCAGTATCATTACTGATTATAAAGTTTAAAATCTTAAATTATTGATTAAATATAAATTATTTTGCTATAGCCTTGGTTTAAATAACTGATGTTTTGTGAGCTTTATATTCAAATATTGAATATATCTACTAGCACTGCTCCTATATGATTGATTTAAAATTACGACGTATAATTTTCTGTAGTATTTCGTAGAAAAAAAAATATGTTTTTATAAGAAGAAAATTTTACTTTTTTGAAAGATTAAATAAAATTTTTGATTATGAGGAACCTGATATTTACAAAATCTTTGACCCTTGAGAATCCACTGATTTTGAAGTGCGCTTTGCCTCAGTTGATAAACCTCTTCAAATAAATTACTTTATAATTGATCACTTTTTATAAAGACTCTTTTCACGTTCACCGATAAAAACTTTAATCATAGAATCTCCAAAGACTGCATCACTTAAATGATTTGAAGTTTCTCTAATATGCTGAGATCTAGCCTTAAAAAAATTATGACTTGTTTAAATGTAAAGCTGCAAATAAACAAAGTAAACATTGAAACAAATTGTTAGACTGTTTCGCTAGCTAATGTGATGGAAAACTTTATATTGCCAATTTAGTGAAAGCATAGTTTTTAATATTTTGCATACGTACATATTCTATTTGTCTGCCAAAAAGAAGAATGAAGCTTTAATTGAAAGCTGTGGAATTTCACATTGAAACACTGAATATATCTCGAGAACTACTACACAAACAAATAAATCTGCAAATGACATTCCATTTATGTGCAAAACAAATACAAATGGTATGTAAGTGCCAGGCAAGCGTACTTTGTCGAATTTACAATGCAAATTAACGTTAAGCAAGCGGTTTCGATTAGATGATTAGTTTGGAAAATGTGAAACTTTATTACTTTGCATCTCATCACAATGCATTTGAGCGTTGCAACGTTCGAAAATTTGTGAGGCGTGAAATTCACATAAATTACCCAACCTCTTATCCCAATTTATAAGTGTTGCCTAACAATTCGAAGAAAACTGGAATTAATTTTATTAATAGCATTGTTTTTGTTAATCTCCATTTTGTGAATATCCTGACGCCTTTTTTGTTATTTCGGATTAGGTTTTGCATAGTTAGGATTAAGTATTATAGTATAAATTGCAATCAAAATATGAAATCTGTACCATGAAGGCTGCCATATTTATGTAGGCATTGCTTGGGCTCAGTTTTCATACAAATGTGCGTTGCGCATACGCCACGGTTAACCACAAAAACCTTTAAAATTCGGATGTTTACTTCGGATATTCAAATCCATGGGAATAAGAGAGTACATTTCTTTTGCTTGTTTAATGAGGTTATATTTAAAAAAACAACAGCAATAGGAAATTTCCTTTCCTTAAGGTGTTTTAATACTACTATTATCTATACTTTTTATATAAAATTGATTGGTTTGGCTCTCAAACCATTACACCGAGTTAAATTTTTTTGTTTTCAAATGATACAATTGCGAAAAACAACAAAGCACTTATGTATATACTTTTCTATTTTTTTTTTTTTTTTGAAGAGCGTGTATTAGCCCCCATACAAAAAGAAAATAAGCGGTACTTTTTTGCATCGAAATTGTAAAATTCCTTTTATTTTCAGATATGAACCAAAATATTTAGCAATAGCATTGCAATTTAGGCCATTAGAATCGCTTTGAATTTATCTTCATTTGGTTTTTTTTATAAATAAATTTTTAAATATTTTGATGCCGAAGTTTCAAGCTTAAACTATTTTATGATCTTAGCTTAGTAAGTATTATTAAGTATTTATAGTTTTTTAAACGCTTTAAAATAGTTCTTTAAATATTTCAAAATAGTTTTTAGTTATTAATGATCATAGGTTAGTTTTTATAATTTTAATTTTTTTTTAAATAGTTACATAACCTAAGATCATAAAATAATTTAAGCTTAAACCTTCTGCATAAAAATATTTCAAACATTTTTCAACAGAATCAAAATAAATATTACATTTTTGGATGCGGTTATTGACTTCTCTAGAATAATTGGCTTAAGAAATACTTGAATATCTCATCCTCTTTAGTTTTTTGAAAATTCATTTTTTTTCTAACATCTTATTAGTATAATTTTGTGAAATAAATTGTTTTTTTTTTTTGAATTTTTAAGCGGTGGGTTATTTGATTATTTTTATTTACAAAAAGCTCCATTTTTGGAAAAAATTTCAAATCTTAAAATTTTTCGAATATTTGAAAGGAATTCCGTTGGAAAAACCGCAAATTTTTTTTTTATGAGACCACCCAATATACATTTGGTTATATTTTAAGTTCAACCCACTTTTTTTTTAATAAAAATTTTCAGATTCAGATTTTTTAAAGCGTAACAGGAGGAATTTTAAAAGACAATTTAACTTAGTGACCGAAAATAATTGTTACTGCGATTTTTTTGAACTAAAAAATCATGGTAGGAATTCGTCCAAAACAAAATTCGAACATATTGATCAGAATATATCTGACCTCATTCAAGAAAAACTTCTTTAGCGGCACGAAAGTCGCGTCGGAATTGCTTTACTAATTTCTACCACTATTTTTATTAATGGTACTTCTAATTTTTACCACTATTTCTATTTATTTCTTCTACAATTTTTACTAGTTTCTACCACTATTTTTACAAATTTCTACCACTATTTTTAATTGTGCTTCTACTTATCCTACAACTAATTACTACATTAATTACTACTTCTTTAAAAAAGTCTTGCTTCTGCACCCGCATTTTTTATTTTTGTTTTGTAAATTTTTTGTTTTAAATCATTGCATAATTGTTATTTTGTGATTTTTATTTTTTTTGATATAAATAACCGTTATTCTTCTATTTAAAATTTTTCGATCATCATATACATAACCAAATTTACGGTGGTGACAAAAATATATTTTATGATCGAAAAAACGAAAATCACAATAAAACTTAATCGAAAAAGTACAAATCCAAGAAAATCGATTATTTTGAATCGAAAATAAAAATCCAAGAAAACCGATTATTTTGAATCGATAATAAAAATCATAAAACAACAAACAAGCTTGATAGAAAAACTAAAAATCCAAGAATAACGATTAACGAATCGCAAAATATCGGTAAAATCTTTTTTTTTTTTTTACAAAAGTTATAACTGTTACAGTCCCTGATTTAATTTATTACTAAATTGTACCTTCAATCCTAAAGAAATTAGTTTTGACACTTATACGTTCCTATTTAAATTTAAAAGCGGATACAGATCCTTCAACTAATTGCAAAAGGTTTTTTCAAAAATAACAATAACAAAATTTGGCATCAAATATGTCGATTTTGAACCAGCTCCCCCGATAAAATGTTTGCATGTGAAAGCAAATCATTGCAATATGAATTTGAATTCTCAACAATTATAAAACAATCAAGCCGAGAATGCATTATACGAGTATGCAATACCAAAAACAAAATAACATAAATAACATAAACAGTGCATACGAATGCATAGCTAATTAGTACATATGTAAAATATTTCACAAATTAGCTAGAGTTTCCGCCGTTGTATTTTTTTCGTGTCAACGCTCAACCACTCAACTATTCAAAACTATTGTCGTGCAACATTCAACTCAACTCACAGAACTAATGACTGACTGGCTGACTGGCTGTCTAACTGACTGACTGCCTGGCTGACTGCCTGGCTGAATGGCTAAGTGGCAACTAACAACTGGAGGCACGAAACAGAGCACGAAAAATATTTTAAAACTGACACGTGATACGCGAAGAACGGTTCATGGAAATACATACAATATTAGTCAAATCTGTAAATGAAAAAGGCAATCCATTCTATTAAGTGCCGTTTTTGCTTTAAAATACAAAAACAAAAAAATGAAAATATAAAAAAAAAAACAAAAAATAAAGCCGAAACACGAAAGTGGCATGTGAAGCAAACACAAAAAAATTGATTTCATTAAAATATCATGTGTGGCAGTTGAACAATTGTAAATCACAGTTATGCAACAACATTTAATTTACACATTTGTAATTCTACCGTTACTTACACTTGTAAATGTACACTTAGTTATAATATATTTTTTTATTTTTCTATCACGAACAGCCCGTTTTAACAAAACCACAATTGCCCATTCCTTCACGCCGCTATTACATAAATTATTTATTACATTGTCCTCACTGAGGCGTTCCACTGTAATGAATTTTCGTTGACATTTCATTTAAAATGTCCCTCCTGTGCACTAACCGTCAAACATGAACACAAACACACACCAACACACACACACACACACACATGCTATTTTAGGTAACACTTTGTTCGGTGCTAAACACGCAAATCACGTGGGTCCTAACAATAAAAAGTTGAAATGGAGAAAAACACATTAGAATCCATTACAAAAGAAACCAGTACAAACTCGTCGCACACAAGTGCCACTCTCACTCGTTGACTATGACGAATTAGACGGGAAGCGCGTAATTAAACAAAATGACAGAATTATTGCGGTCACTCTACGGTGGGATGTGGGAGTATTGGGGGTGTGTGGGTGTGTGTGTGTGTGTGTGAGTGGGAGTGGGTGTAAGTTAGGAGTAATTACCGCCATGTTAGCTGAGGTGTGTAATTTTAGTAGTTTTTGTATTTTTAAAGTGAGGACAGGGTTGTGATGTGGTTGAAGAATAAATCGTGATAAAAATGGGTAGAAAAGGCAGCAATCAGTATATCTCTGATTTCTAATTGATTTACAGTGCATAAAAATTAATTAATAGAAAAATATAATAAAAATAAAATATAAAAGTATACAAACATATAATATTAAATTAAATATATATTATATTAAATAATAACAATAAATATAATTTTTTATACTATTGCCTATTTTAAATAATAAAATAAAACAATAAATCCATATATTAAATAATATCATATGTGTATTTTCTCCCCATAGCAAATAAAAAATTTAATGCAGATACCTCTTAAAAAAATAATAAATAACATCTCCATTCAATAAAAAAATTATTATAGATAAAATTATTATAGAGAAATTAATACAACCTCTATATTTTTAATTTAAAAAACAATAATTTATACAATAAATCATTTGAAAATTATTCAATTTTATTTAATAAATAAAATTAAGTATATCCACAGAAAGTATATATGTATTTAAATGAGCCCCTCGCATTTTTAAATTAAATTTTTAACACCTAGAAAAAAATTTTTTTAAATTTAAATTTTTGTTAAGTATTAAGAGTAGTGACTACTTTAAATAGTAAAATAAAACAATAAATTTATATAAAAAATAATATCACATGTGTATTTTCTCCCCATAGAACATAAAAAATTTAATATTCAAATACTTCTTGAAACAATATTAAATAACATCTACATTCAATGAAAAACTTACTATAGATAAAATTATTATAAATAAATTAAAACAACTCCTACATTTTTAATTAAAAAAAATGTATTATTTAATAAATTATTTAAAAATTATTCGATTTTATTTAGTAAATAAAATTATTTATACACATAAAGTATAGATTTAAATGGCCCCTTCGTCGCTTTATAATTTAATTTTTAATATTAAAAAAAAAAATGGTTTAAAATTTTAATTGTAAATTATTACTTAACAATAACTTATATTTTATAATAAGAATTCTAGCGCTACTTATTTATTTTTTCATTAAATAAAAGTAATTAATAATTACAATTTTGAATTTATTTTAATAAAACTTTAATTTAATGAATAAAAATGATTATTAAGTCAAAATTAATATATATAAATTTTTTAATAATTTTTTTTTCTTTATTTAAAGATTGGTGTTAGAATTAAAAATATTATCGAAATATAATCTAAAAAGAGATTTTTTAATTAAATTAAAATTTTTTTTATTTTTTTTATTTTTTTTTGAAAAAACAGTTTACAAAAAAAAGTATAAATTAAGTATAAATTAATAATTAATATTGATAACAATAATTTTCAATAATTGATATTTTATTATAAGTTAATTAAATTAAATAAAAAATAAAAATGAACTTAATTTATAATTATCTCTAGAACTTTCCACTAATTATTTATAATTTATAGAGATACCAAGTTGTAATTTCACAAAACCGATGCGTCAAACATAGTAGACAGAATATGAGAACTCAACATTCAAGCAGTAAATTTTAAAGTACATTCCAATTCCAATTACGCAGGGAGAGGTTTGACTAAAATTGCCTCAAAAACCAAAGATCGAGCCATTACAAATTTTTTCAAACAAAATCCTACCTTTAACCAAAGCCAAGCTAAAAAAAGTTTGCGTCAAAAAATATAGACGTTGCCATTTGTATATTGTATACAATCGGAGGGAGATTCAAAGAATCTGACATCAGAACCATTTCAAAAACCTCTTTTTGCTGAAGCGCATATTCAAAAACGATTGGCATTAGCAAGAGATAACTCAGATCGTGATCGGAGCAAAGTGATACCAATCATTGAATCCCTTAAGAAGACAATTACCAAAAAAAAAAAAGAGAGTCGACTATGCAAGCTGTGGGAAGCAGAAAAAGTCGAACAACAGCTTAATTGGCCTTCACAAAGTTCGGAAGCAAGCGCAATTGAAAATGTGTGGGCTCTAATGAAAGCGAAGATTCGGGGGGGACAAATGTCTACCAGAAACTTACTTGCTAGAACGCTAAAGAAAATTTGGCAAGGCTGTCTTTGGATTATGCTAGAAAACTAAGCGAATAATTTTCAACACCATTTCAAGCTATTTAATATCGACAACAATAATAACAAACGCGCGCTTAGTTTTCAAATATATCAAAAAAATAACGTGTTATAACTCTCACATACTTTTTCTTGAAAATTTTGCAGGTGTATTTGTTTTATAAAATACGCATAGCATTAAAACAAAAAAATCTCAACTTAACTGGGTAGCCACTTCTTCTATGGCGGCGATTACAGAAAATATGCGAAATACCCTTTGAAATATCTGGGAATGTCCTTTTGAAGTGAAGGGAACTCAAATACTAGTTTTTATTTCTTAGAAATAAAACATCGCTTTCGATCGAAAAAATATAACTCTAAAAATTATGTTTACATTTGATGAAGAAAGGGTAACTGAACAAATATTAATTATTGTAAGTGTAAAACTCATAAAATATTTGTTGGAAAAGCAAAACGAACTGAAAACTGCAAGCTTTTGAGATTAAATGACATATCCTTTGTAATGTTAGGAATTCTTGGAATCAGAAAATTTTCGCTTTCTGATTTACCATTCAGAAAGGACGCTTCGATGATATTGGACATGGTCAGCACTTTGGTCAAGCCTGAGTCGATACTTTTGCCATTCTGATACTGACCTTTTTTACACGATAGTTCTAAAGCGATATTTTCTTGATTTGAGTATGAATGTTGTTGAGGTATATAATTTGTAAAAGAAAATTGCAGAAAATTACATGAAGCACCCCACGACGGCCACACCGCAAGCTAATATATTTCCGATTTTAGTTGCCGGTGCAGTCAATTTTACTAAGGTATGGTTTGCTATATTGGGAACAAAAAAAGTGAAAAAATGAGTGAGTAATGCTGTACTGCACCAAAGATATGGTGAGCTAACAAAAGTTGTGACACATTTTTTTTTTTTGATTTCAGTATTGATATTTTGAGTATCGAGTGCTTTTGATTCGATATTTATGGGTACTCGATTATTTTAGAGCAATACTTGGAATGAGTACTATATCGATACTTTCATTCCGATCTCGTGTCTGTCCTCCCGATCAGTTATACTAAAGGCATGTGACATTTTTTTCGAAAAAGCGTGGCACTTCTCATTTTTTGTTCAAAATGATCTATAGGTCACTCATTCCCCAATATCAGTAATGTGCCCCAAATAGTTCCGTAGTCATAGTAAAGATGAAGTCGAGCAAAAATATGTTTACATAATTTTTATGGAATATCTGCCAAAACTAGATGCAATTAACGTAAAGCGCTACGTCACCTCGAATTTGTCTAAGGGGAAATCTCGACCACAGAGCCATATAATGGATTTTTATAACTATTTCCGAAACTTTTTGAAAATCTAGAATACGTATAGTTTTCAATTTTATCTAAGTAGGATAATCGTCCAAGCACCAAAATATAAATAGGGATTTTCTGAATATCCCTACTCATGCACCACCTAGCGGATTAATTTTTCATTGAAATATATCTCGTCGCACTACCATTATACGTCTCTAATTTGTTAAGAATCGGATAATAAATAATAAATAAATCCAGATTTTTTTAATAACTCGCCTCAAGCGCCACCTAACGCGTTTATTTTTCATAAACATATTATTTATTGCACCATCGCCATACTTTGCTAATATCATCAATATCAGAGTATTAGTACGTATTTTCTGAATATCTCGACTCATGCGCCACCTAACGGATTAAACTGCTAAATTTTTATACATGTGTATAGTTAGATTATGAGTCGACAATATATTTTAAATATTAATGTATACTATTTGACAGAAAAGCTCTCCGAGGGATGTAGTCGTTGACGCCCTCAGTTAGTTTAGACTCTAGAACAACACATAGAAATCGCAAGATTTAGGTTGATGTTTAATTGGTTTTTCCATTTGAAACTGCTGCAAATTTGAGAAATGTTGTTAAAAGAAAAATGTGTCTGAATATACAATTATTTATTGGCAGCTACTCTTTAATTTATAGGACCAACCATAGCAGGGACGGTGTCAGATACATCAGGAATGTCATGAATAAGACGCCTGAGAATCATTGGTGCATTACCGCGACCTGCAAAATAATCAAGTGCTTCCGGAAGAGACCGGGCAGAGAAGTGTCCGAAGCCCTTCTTCGACAGAGAAGGAAGGAGTTACCACCCCTGGTTGGGTTGAGTATCTGATTTGTTTTTCCTCGCTGCAATGGAGCAAATTTGTGTCGGATATATTGAGCATTTTCAAGTTCCTCGACAAGCTTCCCAGATTAATTAAGGAGTATGAAAGATTTGACGAGAAGAAATGAAGCCTCCTGACCACATTTTTCTCTATCCTTTTCCGCTATTTCTTAATCTTTTCACCCTTCCCAGGCGGTAAACCCGATGGGCAACTTTGCCTAAGTGCTTGGAAAACAGATTTCGAACTTTCGGCCTATCTAAATTCCATTCCATTCTATCGGTAGATATGTGAGATATTTACTTGGAGTTTTAGTTTGTAATTGTCTACACTATATGCTGTTAATCGTTGTAGATGAACTTGAGAAGTTTATATATTTACGACTAAGACAAAGTAGTCAACACATTATTTAAAATTGAATTTAAGTAAGAGATAGTTGTACAAATTGCCGACACCATTTTCGAAAATGAACGAAGCCATTTAATATACATAAATAAGTTAAATTCAATGCACAAACATTTCCACTCCTTACCCTTCCAGTTTGGTACAAAACCGCCCATTTGCTGCTACATTTCGATCGACTACCACCACTATATTTGTGCACTACTCGCACGTTCTTGAGCTGTTTCGAAGCGTCGATGCTGTGCTCGCTACATTCAGATATGCAATAATTTGCCTTTGTTTATTGTGCACTTCCATTTCCTCTTCCGCCGACGCCGGCTGTTGAACGACGCCACATGTGCGCAAAATGTTTGCTTTTATTGGCACTGTAGCTGCACACTTCCGGTCTGGCGCAGCTGTTTTAAATAAAACAGAGATAAATACTCGCATTTATTGGATACTGTTACGCAATATGCAACTGGTGTGGAAATAGGACTCGGGTAAAAAACACTACGCACAAATTAAACTTCTTACGGTAGTGAACAATTCTATAATATTGAAATTAATATGAGACTGATATAAGAATGAAACTAAATATTTTCGTGTTTTATTTTTAGTTTTTCATAGCATTTGGAAGTGAATAAAAATTTGAACATCGGCTAAGGAAATGGCGTAAAGAAGAACAAGATCTAAAGCACTTAATCAAATTGTTATAAAAAACAATTTTTAAATTGTCAAAGATGTTTGGCATTTCCTGCCAAGGAGTGCAATCCGTATCCCTTCCCATATTTGTATCTGCGCCAATTTGTTATTACACTGGCCAACACAATTTCTGTATCCGAATAATTTTTGATGGACTTTGTACGGATTATCAGAAAAAAACTGGTTGTATTGTTCAATTGAAGGCGTAGAAAATCGGATTTTCAGAATTTTTTAAAACATGAAATGAAGAAAACAATTTAGATCTTAAAGCGATTTGATGTCAGTTTCACTACTAGCGGAAATAATGCCTTAAATTAATCTACTTTCCCCGCTATAAATTTACATTAGGATGGGTCAAATTGTATGGCGCTGAAAAAAGTTGAAAGCATCATCGTGATTCTGGTACTATGGATCGTGTCAAGTTTGTTTGCCCATACTCGAAATTCATTTTAGAATTATGGTTCCTTGGGCAAAAATACTACTACTACAAAAATACGATCTATAGTACCAGAATCGCGATGATGCTTTCAACATTTTTAATTGGTGGATCACCGAATTTTCTTTTGCAGTTTCATAGTACTCGTACTTGGAGTGCGGAATGACGTGTTGGCCAATTTTGCTATATATTCCTTATTTATTTTTTTAAACTCATTTATATAAAATTTTAGAAAACACGTCATATATTAGTTTTAAAATACCAAATAGGAAATTTAAAAAAAAAGTGTTTAAATATTTATGTTACACACATATTTTATTGTTCGGAATTCATGCTAGGGAAATTAAGGATTTTCCATAAAATGTGAATTTGGTGAAATTTCGAAAGAGGTATTTCCTGTAATTTCCGAACTAAAAATTTATTAATTGCAAAATACTTAAGCATTACAAACAACAACAATTAGTGGAGAAAAGCTTTAATTTTTTTAGATTAATGAGTATACAGTATTCGTCGCTTATTTGATTGCATTACAAACAACAACAATCCCAATGTTTGTTAGATTTTTTATTATACTTGCATATTTAATCGTAAATATCGAGCTTTGAATAAAATACTGAAAGAATTTGGACTTACTAAAATTTAGTTTTACTTTGAATTTTTAAATGATATTAAACCTTTGGTCGTCAAAATCGGACGCATATTTATATTTTATTTCTTTACTGCCATTATTTGGCAAGCTTTAAATATTTCGGAAAATTCTATTTTGTAATTTTTATGGTCTTCATTGGACCGATGGAACGATTATTGATTTACGATTATATAAAGAAATAACTAATATACCGCTTTCACATTTTTGAAAAATACAGATTCAATTAACTTATGGCGAAATGAAAGTACATATCGGAATTTAAAAATAAAAAAATCATCAGAGGTATTATTTCTAAAAACTCCGTGCATATTCTCATCAATATTGGTTGCAGTATTTCTAACAGAATTGAAAAATGTATTATGTTTTAAGACTTTCACCTTAAGATGTAAGGAATTTTATAATTCCAAAATTCAGTTCGGTTTGGTTCGACCCTAATTATTGTTTCATAAAGCCAGTGACTTACCTCGAGAGAGAGGCCCCCTGTTCTGTCAATAGCACCTCGGTCACAGTATACAGCAACCAATGCCTTTTGCACTCTTTCCTCAATATTTGTTCCCCAAGCGAGCTTCCTGTCTAGAATCAGTCCCAAGTACCTGCCCCGGTCAGAGAGCACAAGTGGAACACCGCCGATTGAGGGAGGTCAGCTATCAGACACTCTATACCTTCTAGTAAATAAGACGAGCTTGGTCTTGCTAAGATTAATAGCAAACCCACATCCTGTAAACTAATTTACGTTTATGTTTAGGAAACCCTGCATGATGTCAAAATGGGTGTCCTAAAACTTTCCCCTGACAAGAACTACAACATCGTCAGCATAGGCAACACTCGAGCAGTCTCTCCTTTTCAACTCTTTCAGGACGCCGTTGATAACAACGACCCAAAGGAGTGATGAGGGAACCACCTGCGGAGTGCTCTACTCAGCCTTCGTTGATTGGATGTGCCGCCCTAATCTGCTTAGACAGTTCTGTCACAGATCAGGTGATAGATAAGCCATATAAGACCCGTCTCGACCTTAGGCTCACCCAGGAATCTGACTGTTGACTCTGGCTGGACGTTATTAAAGACACCCTCTATACCCAGAAAGGCACCAACTGTGAAGTGTTAATATTCAAGAGATTCTGCTATGACGTTAACAACCGTGTGCAGGGCTGTTTCCACAGACCTGTTCTTCGAGTATGCATGGTGAGCATGCTACAATCGCTCACGAGTAATCTTATCTCTTATATGAAGATCAATCAGCTTTTCCAGGGCTTGCAACAGAAAAGTCCTTTGGGGACATATGAAAGCTCTTGCCCGTCTTGGGAATAAACGTAACCCTCACTTACCTCCAAAGTCTCTGAATATAGCCATTACTTACGCAGCTTTCATAAATAGGCGCCAACCAATGACAAGACACGCGCACAGGAAACGAGGAGAAGACAAACGACTCCTCACTCTATTCGCTCCTTCGTAACCGCACCCCTAAACCTAGAGAGCTCGTAGCAGCCTTCCACGTTCCCGCAGAAGCTTCTCTACGAATTCCGCTTAGCTTTCCTTATATCGGATTTATAAATTCCCAACCCGATCATATACAATTCCCAGTCCTGAGGGTTTTCTACTCTTCCACGCTCGGTTGAAAAGACGTCTACTCGAAACCCTAAGCTCCGACAGTGCTAACGTCCATTAGGGT
This sequence comes from Anomoia purmunda, assembly GCA_951828415.1. NCBI lineage: Eukaryota > Metazoa > Arthropoda > Insecta > Diptera > Tephritidae > Anomoia > Anomoia purmunda. Next base: position 127,811,687 of record OX639994.1, read on the forward strand.
AGTTTCGATTTGCCTGAAGGCTTCCTCAGTGGGCACGCGATATCGATCGCTTTATAACAAGCTAAGGTGAACTTCTCCACTAAGCTGTCGATCGAACTCCGCGAAAGGAGTAGATTCGCCTGAGGTTCCTCCGGAAGTAACTCCTGCAATTTCCTATATAAATCGCCATCTGTGTTCCTCAGATTCCTGTAGGGAAGATATTGAGCACGAGTACCGTCCAGGGTGAATTGAATATACCTATCATCAGAAAAGGAGTGAACATTTAGAACCCTCCAGTTCGAGATTCGGGGTATCCACAACCCATCCAAGATTTGAGACCTAATTACAAACATAGCTCTCTGGGGTAGAAATTAGTAATTTACGGGACTTCATTCTGGGTACGCAGCGTTTCTTCAGTTAAACATTCTTGGTTGCGATGTACGTTACCACAGCGGGGAATTACTCTAACCTAGGTTCGACCCTAAAACTATTATGGTTACTTTATTTGATTTCATTTCAATTACTTTGCTATTTTCTCTTCCATTTCTTCTTATTGCGACGGATCTATTATTAATCGTAAAATAGCGTAACTATGTATGTATGTAAAATTAATATTTAATAGTTCTCTAATTGTCTTTTCCGCTACATGCCATTTTACTACATATGCTACCTAAAAGCGAGCTGAATATATTAGGTAGAAACAAGTAGCACAAATTGTTTTTAATGTTAATGTCAATACTCCTCGCACGTTGCAACTCTTAGCCGCCAAACCCAGCTAGTTGCCAAAGGAAGGGCAACTTAACTTGTGGCAGGCAACTGAGTAGAAAGTAAAAACCTTACAAATAATTTATATTCACCTCATTTTTGTATCCCCTATAACAGTGGCAAATCCCGACATGGCAAGCGAGCATGTTTTACTTACCAAAAGCAAGCGACACTCTTGTACTTTCCAATTACTAGCTTGTGGAAATTTTGCTACATCACCCCCCTCAAACGCTCTTTGGCCCCGCACCCGGCTCCTTCAATTGCTCCATGGTGACTTTGCCGTTCATTTGACCATTCAATGTTCGAGTGTTATTGTCATTACCATCAATATTTTATGAACCATTAAAAAGTTTGTAAAATTTGCGAGAGACGTAGTTTGAGAAAGTGGAGAAAAAGTCACACATACATACACACACACAGGAAACACCATTTGCAACTGAAACGCATGGAAACGACGTTTTGGCTAATAGCCAAAGCTGCACAGAGTTCGAAAGGTACAAAATAGTAACATGCCGCCGGTAAGAAATAAAAGGGTTTGCTTGATAGTAAATGATAAAATCTCTGTGCCTGCATGTTGACCGACCGAATAAGGCAAGTTGTGGCATAAAAAGATTTCACAGTTACCTAAAATCCTCATTTGCTTTTATTCAAACGGATAGATATTGCTAATTCGCTGTAATTAAGCGATTTGTAATTTCGTATTGATATATTCGGGGTCGCTGGTAATGAGGCGAACATGCCAAATTATTCTAGGAAATTATGACTAATTAAAATATCAATATGGCATACCCTTTTCATTAGAAAGTAAGGCATTCAAATGACATTTTGGTCGTAACGCTAATAAATCTACTGAATCTACACAAAAACGAAAATAAATGCGTTCTTTTGGCATGAGTCTTTATCTTTTAGATATTCATATAAAAGTAACATAGGCTTTAGAAAACTTCTATGGACATATCAGCGTCGTCTTAAGGTTTGTTGGGGCCCAAAGTAAAAATGATTTGAGGAGCCCTAAAACCAAACAAAATATTTTGAAAGTGCTCTTCATTGTTTTATTACTTACTTAATTAACTTCAGTTGGATTTTTAGCTACAATTTTAATTTCATTGCAAAACACAATCGTTGCTATGTGAAAATTTTGATGTTTTAATTGGTAAGCAAACTAGAGGAGCTTTTTATCAGCTATTATCGTCACATTTGATTTATAAACTCACTCATAATTTTCGTTTTAGGCTTCCATATTACTGGCAGCGGCAGTGACCTCTGAAAATTATACATTTAAATCAAAATTGCTTTACTTATAATTTTTTTTTTTAACTGAATCACAATGTAGTAAAATTATGTCGTATGTAGCGTTCACGGTAGCTTATGAAACCAAACTTTTTCCAAAACTATCTTAACTGTTTGTTGAATTTTAAATCGTTATCTGTTTTCCAATATTGTGCGTAGATTTCTAACCATATTGCGATATTTTGTATTTAAAAGCAGTGAGTCGTTTTTATTTTCTTTAACACAAAATTAAACCTAATTTAAGTACATTTTAAATGCATGTCTACTTTTGCTGGCTTTTTACAAAAGCAACATATAAGCTCTAGGGCTGGTTTGCTATAAAAGCAACATATAAGTTTTTTTTTTGTCTTTTTTTTGGTCTTCTTGTAACAACCTTAACATCGTTCTTTTTGATTACATTGGTTAATTAATTTTTAATTAATTTTTTCAAATTAGCGTTTTCGAGATATAGGCAAAACCCCTGTTTTCAAGGTCTTATTGAAGTTGTTGCTAAAAACACCATAATAGCAAATAAACCTAACCCTTTAAAGGTTCATTCCATCTCTTTATGCTGATATATCTTATGTGTAAATCGGAATAGAAATTTTTTAGTTACTGGAATCTGAAAGCAACAAATAAGGAAATTTCGAGCTCTCTCGAAAAAATTTATTCACTTCTTTTAGTAGAAAAACCTGTTTGAAAAAAATTATTAGAAATAATACCTGTAAAGAAAATTTCCTTCCAACCAGAATGTTCCTTTCAGGTAATGCCACATTTGATATGGATTTGATTCTGGTTCTGAAAATGGTACCCAAATTTTTCCATCACGTCTAGGCTTTGAGATACAGGGTTTTGAAGATTTTGCATAGGTTGACTTTTTCTCAACACTGGTTTACGTATCGCAGATTAAAAACTAATCTGAGTTTAGCATAAAATCTTGCAAATTTTTACATCCAAAAAATTTACATTCTTATAGATTTTCAAAAATTAGCGTCAGTTATATGCCAAAAATTGGGTAAAAAAGCAACAAAATGTACAGAACTCAGGCTATACTTTTACGTTGTTCTTCGAAAAAAGTGTACTATTTGACCTTCTTTTTTAGCTTTTTTGGTTCATAAGCGAAAAAGTATAAAATTTTCCCAATTTTTTAAACAAGATACCACTCTTTTGTCAAGTTTAGAATGTGCAGCTTGTTGTGGATCAATCCGAGAAAGATATTGGTTAACAATGACTTGAAGAACTTGCCTCACTCAATAATAATTATCAAAAGGCTTTTATGAATTTTATGAAAATAAAGATGACTTTTTTTTTAAACGCAAACGACTTTCATTAATATTTTCTGAAAGTACATCTGTCGAAGAGCAAACCTCCAGTTGGGTTTGTAAAAATCAGCTGCAATTTTTTTTTACTAAAGCTGTCAAGTCTCGGATCAAAGTGTTTTCCAAAAAAATGGAAAAAATGTTTAAAATATTTGACTGAGTGAAATTAAAGTTTACATTTAGAATAAATATATATATATATATATATATACGGAATGGAAAATATTTCTTTACCTCCCACCTAAGAATCCCTCTTTTCGCCTCAATTCAATAAACCCCGCAAATAACAAATTTTTGAAGCCAACCTTCCTTGCATACCAGACAGAATTAAAGAGTGCTCTAATCGGCTCCAGAGTAAACTGCTGTTCACGTCGAACACAAATCTTATAAAAGACTTCAACAATGCAGCCTCCAAAAAAAGGCAACCTAAGCTTATATCAGTCGTATCGAAATGCATCGATCTTTGCAAGAAGCTTGAGCTGCCACTGCCACTTTTTCATCAAAGCACTTCAGCTTCCGAGAGAGAGTACAGCGAAAGAGACTTACCGAGCCATTTTTAACGCTGAAAAATCTAAGTTTTCAAATCTTGGATGGAACTTCCTCTTTACGGATGGCTCAAAAACACCCGACACAACGGCTTTTGCGGTCACTAAAGAAAACGGGGATATAATAAAGCATGGCATACTAAACCCAATTTGCTCAGCCTTTACTGCTGTGCTAGCCGCATTAACGGAAGCTTTCACCTATGCTAGCCAATCCGAGGGAAAAACTATCATATGTACAGACAGTAAATCCTGCCTGGAAGCCATCGAGTCGCCATTAGATACACAAAAAGAAATTATTTATATTTGGAACAGGATAATACGACCTCCAAGGAAACTCAAAATCATGTGGGTTCCAGGTCATGTTGGCATCGCGGCCAATGAGTCTGCTGATGATGCAGCAAAAAGTGTCGTAAAAACGCCATCATATATACATAATTACTTTACCAAGCAAGATGTACTACGCGAAATTAACAAACGGCAACGTGACACACTACTACAGGAATGGCAACTCTAGTACAATCATCATTATGCAAACATAAACCTGTACAGGTCGCTGATATAAATAGGACTATTACACTGCATGTTAAACTACATATTAAATTTTTATTGTTTTTTTTGTTCTTGTCTATTCCGATATCTTCCCAGAGCTGGATTTAGAAACAACGTTCTGGCTTCCTGACCACAGCATTTCTTTAAACGAGATGACCCAGCATTATGGAATACGACTCATGGCGGTACCTGAACACGGAGATATTTAGGGCAATTGCAAAGCCGACGAGTTGGCAAGGAATCGTACGATCGACCCCATTCTGCAGGTGAAGGACAGAGTAGGTATGCCAATGACTACTTGTAAACTACACGCTAGGAACAACGCCATGCAACCGAAAACGAGCTCTGGAGATACCTTCACTTCAATGCAACAGCTAGGCTCACGTGGCCCTCTTATACCAAAAGGCGCTCGTCCAAAATTCTGAGGCTATTTGGAAAAACTTTCACAATGGCGCACACACTCTGAGAATGGGAAATAGCGCGTTAGACGCCTACCACAGCTGCAAATGCGAAGAAGAGTCATGGCCCGGTACTTAGCAGAAAACGAATGCACACGCTCGAAAAATAATTTCTGCAAAATCTTGCGGAGATAGCGGATATCAAATTATGAGCAATTTCAAAGTTCATTGCGCTAACGAAGTGGTTCGATCGTAGAAACGGAACTTGCATATGACATCGCAATGGGCTCACTCTTGGCGTAACTGCAGGAGGCGTGTCCAGCTCTGTCCTTTTCAACCTAACCTAACCCTCCGTTAGGGTATACAAAACAAAACATGACACATAAGATGGCACAACGCGGAAACTGGTTAATCGCAAGACTAAATTTGACAATGGATGACAAAAATTCATTTCCAAACACATCTACATATAAAACATCACTTTGCGACTATTTATTTTTAAGCACAACGGAAGTTAACTAATTTCACGCCAACAGGTGCAAAAAATATCAAATCTATTCGCATGCGAACAATAGACTTACATTTAGGTATATAACTATGTATTTACTTGCTCATCTATTAGTCACAAGTGGGCAATTAGCTATCTATGAAATGAAAACCTTTATATCCGAAGCTCGTTACTGACGGCGCACGCCTCATGCTGTGTAACTGTGAGCTGCATACAAAACTTTATTTTCGAACTCGATCCGAAGTCCCGATACGCACACCAACTATCAATTTTGCGCGGCTACCTTTTCGAGCGCTTGCCATTAGGGCGCATCAAATGCCATAAAATTCGCTGCCAAGCAATCGGCGCCCTGTTGCCAACTGACACTTGCTCGGTGTTTGTGTGTGCGTGCGCGCTAATGTCCTGCGACAAGCTGCGACAATGGCGTCAAATTCTAACCAATACCAATAAGCCAAACTATGCGATGCGATGCGATGCGGCGCGCCGCTGTAAGTGAGTGCGATTTTATGGCATTTTAAATGGTTGACTATGTTTTTGAAATGCGCATTTTGAATGGCGTGAGGATATGCCAACAAAGTGGCGCGAGTTGTAGAAGTGGAAATATTTCGCCGGATAGGTGGTATCACTGGAAGTTTGAGTGAGGCGTCAACACAATTTTGATCGTTTGATGGCGCAACATGCCATTGTCTTTCGTCGCTGTTTGTGCATTGAATAATAATTTTTTTTTTTGGGGATTTGCGTTGCCTGTTTTCAGTCGCATAATTTCCTCTGGTCCTAAATATCTACATACGTTTGGATATGTGCGGGGAAAATCACATTTGCTTGTCGTTTGAAAGAAATTTGAGTCACACACTTTCAATCACACATGTGCGCTCCCATGTGTGCTGTCTGCGTTGAGGCGCATATTGCAGGAATTTCTCGGCTTCTTTGCCCGCCATTGGGGTATAGTACGAAATCCCTTTGTGGAATTTTAATGGGCTTCTGTGCGTTTATCTTTGAACTTTTTGCCGTCGCTGGCTGAGCTGATGCCTTGAGGCGGCGTCTGAATCTACTCAATCGGTGACAGCTGCTTAAAATTGCTGACATGTGATTGAAGTTTGAACAGAGAGAGAGAGAGGGAGAGAGAGAGAGAGGGAACAGCTAAAGGCGAGGCACATAGGCATAGACACTGCCAAAAATTTCTCTTGCGATTGACGTGTTTCTCCCGCCATTGCGAATTAAATTTAATTAGTTAGTATGAGTACTTCCGTTGCACGTCAATACTCTATAAAGAATTTAATTATGCGAATTTCGTTATTGTAAAATGAATATGTTGTGTACGTGCTCTCGTAAGACATTTCATCGCAGCTGAAGGCAAGAGAGCGCGTGTTAGTAAACGTAAAAAATAAAAACGAAGGAAATTGAAAGTGATTTAAAAATAGTGTTATGTTGAGAGAAGATGCTTTAAAGTGACAAAAAATTATCTGAAATTTAAAAAAATTTAATAAATTAGGCTAAGTTAGATGAGCTGTTCTTGGCGTGATCATTCAGACCCCATAAGAGTTTATCGGAGACAAAACTTCCACAATCGCATTTACACTTATAGCATTAGCTTTTATTCGCCGCTTCAATCGCTCGACATTCAGTTTATTCCAGGTTGGCGATTGTAGCTTGGATAACCGTAGAAGCCCTCGTGGCCTCCTCAGATCTATTTTTAAACAAATTGACGCTGCGTCCCTTCACATTCTAGTATATACCTAGTACTTACCAAGCTGATCGCGGGCCCATTCACTCCTTGCTTAAGGAGTCTGTTTCAAGTGTCATACGCTTTACATTTCCCTGCTATATTACCGAGTGCTTAAATTAATTTGAGGAAGAAATATTCCAAAGCTTTTGAAAGAGAAGACAGGCAATCCATAACCGCTTTCGCTCGCACCGTTTTTGAACCAAAAATCCTAATTAACGCTTGACAATCAGATATCGTCCTATTAAGCAGCCACCCGACCTTTTTTATGGCGGCTAACTTCGCTGCAGTGATCTGGTAGCTTACCTATAAGATCCGACTACTGATTACTGTAGTCCTACCCACGGACCCTACCAGATAAAAACTCCATGAAGAAATATCTGTTATACCACGGGCGAGAGGCTCCCGAATTTATCGATGGCCCACTCACAATCGTACAAGACAATCATTGCCTTCCTCGGGTTTTACTCAATATTTTTCTTCTTGGAAATATTCCTATCCAGCATTTAACTCAGATACTTAATCCTATGCATGATTGGAGCCTTGTACTTCCTGATAAATGAAAGCTATTCAGGGTTTACAGTCAGTCTACAGCTCCGATACCAGCTATCCACCACAGTTAGATAACTTTACCCAAAAATTTCCCCGCCTGCGGATAAATACCTTGCAGCCTTCCCGCTCCAACATCAACATCAGGTCATTGACCACAACAACTCAAAGTAGAGGTGAGAGAGCCCACCTCTGAAAATACCCTTATTCACCTTTCTCTGTCTGAAGGCGCTACCTCATAGCGCAATGAGAGTTATGTCCATATGCGGGCGGTGGATGAAGGACTAAAATTAGAGGAATTTCCCTCATCACATTAATCAGAGACATAACTATTACATTTTAGTTAGACAGACATTATTCAAAGACTTATATATGTAAGTACTAAAAAGGTCTTTTCATAAAAGTTATCATTATTATATTTTGAAGTCTTCAAAGATTTTTATTTTGCTTGTTCTATTATAAAAGTCTTCGAATAAAAATTATTAGCCAGATGCACATTTTTAAGTCTTAAAAAACTTTTATTTTAAGATTTATAATGGAAATACCTTCTCATAATTGTTATAAGAAGGAACAAATGTTTTAAGTCTTCATGGACGAGACTTTGTTAGGACCAATTCGGGATTAGTTCGGGACTAATTCGAGACTACTTGGAAATAATTTCGGGACCAGTTCAGGATCACTTCTGCACTAGTTCGGTACTATTTTGGGCACGTCTTTCAAAACTTAAAAACATGTGGCCATGCCCATAATTGTAAAGGCATTTTTAATATAAATCTCAAAATAAAAGTCTTTAAAAGACGTAACAAAATTTATTTCGCTGATTATTAATATGGAAGGATTTTAATAATATAAGTCTCAGAGTAATAGTTATTCTTGATTTAAAAAAAAAAATTCGCACTAATAACTAATATGAAAAGCCATTTACAATATAAGTTTCAAAATAATGAATATTATATAATAACAATAACTTAAAAAATTGGTTATGAAAATATTTGTATAATTCTTATCAAAATTAAGATAACTTTTTTAAAACTCAACGGCCAAACAATTATTAATTATTCTGGATCTCTGCATTAAATAAATCTTCACATATAATATAAGTAATCAATAAGGGACTCACCTCCAGCGTTGGTGTCCGTGCTTCTCCAGATTTTATGGTGGAATTTGACATCGGTCCAATAATCATGCAGGGTCTCCTGCGCTTCGCTTCTGTTAACGCCTTTTGCATCAACGGGTGCGGGTGTTTCCACTTCATGGGCCATGTAAGCAGAGATACGCCAGAATTTTGTAGCTTTGCGCTCCAGGCTCAAGTGGCAACTCTCGCTCTATTATTTCTCGAATACAGCTCCATTAAACTTTTTTCGTTTGACACCGACTGTCGTACTCTGATGGAATCGTCCAAAATCGTCAATTAAGATGAAGCGTCTTACGAGTATAAAAGCCTTGGCACACTACAAAGTAAATTACTTATTTTCGTCCAAATTACTTCGTATTAACCAAGTGCGTCCACACTTGTCATTCCAAATTTATCGTGACAGTTCTGTAGCTACAGGGTTGCTTGGTTCTTTGATCAAAAGCAAAAATGTGAGAGATTGCGTACATTTGTGATATATTTAAATTTTATCGTAATAATATCTCTTTTTTAAATCTACGATTATGAAGAAAGCTTCTTAGGTAGGTAAATCAAGGAAAAGTTGAGTGAAATCTAGTATTTCAAAATGTGTCGTCCACTTTGCTTATGAGAGCAGACTCTGATTTGTTTGTTATTTGATTCTTGATTTATGATCAAATTCCAAATTTAATCTTAATTTATTGAGAGATTTTACAAGGTGAAATTACTTAGTTTTATTGTAATTTGTTCATAAATTGAGAATGCGAAATAAATTAGGATAGTGTATCCGAGCTTTAAGTAATTGTGAAAACAGAGAATATACTGATAATATAAGCAAAACAATCAGAGATTTTATTGAGTGAGGCGCTGATACTCTCCATTTATTTCCTCATCATTCCTTAATTTCTTTTCGTAACCCCTGTCCAAAGTGACAACTATCAAAGTATCAAAAGATAGGTGCAGACTAGCAGTGGCGGATCAGCAGGGGGACAAGGCGCTCGAAGTCTGATATATTACTTGTATATCGTAAAAATGATGTATTTGAGATAAATCGAATTCAAAAATTTGCTTTGGAATCATTCAGAAATAAGCCATATAAAAATGTCACTAAAATGCAAATTGTAATTTTAGTTGCATTTTTTAGTGCCATTTAGTACCAAAGTTATTTTGTAAGAAACATGTTTCTGGGAAGTAGGGGGAAAAAGGGTATTGTGCACTTTTCCTGCTTTGGATTGAACTTCACACCGACTATCGTTCCGAATAACACTTACTCCAGATTTGAGGTATAAAATTATTTTCCCCCCCTAAGAAGCGTTTCTGGATCCGCCCCTGAGACTAGGAACACTGCTGTATTGTGATAGAAATCTAAATGTATTTCCTATTTATTTCATTTCTTTTTCTATTGCGCAGCCAACGAAATTCATTCCCTACTTCATTCTGTGCTAAAAATACCTCTACCCCCAGCAGCAGCAGATAAATAAGCAGCAAATAATTCGGAAAATATGTATGGCTATATATAAGTAACACTAATTATTTGTGAAGTTAACAAAACTGATAATGCGAATCGGTGGAAAGAAAAGTAGATAATGACATGGTGTCTGGTATTTGCTCCTTCTGCTAATTGGCCATTTGGTTTGGTTGAGGTATTTGATGCCTGCGGCTGCATCTTGAATATAACAAAGGATAATTACATAGTTGTAAAGTTGTTGGAGAAATATTTAGGCGTACATTAATTGATGTAGACTTAATTTACTTTTTTGTTGTTGTTAAATGCAGGCAATTAGAAATTATGGGAATCAATAATTATTGAAATAGTTGTATGTTGAGATAGACATTAGCAATATTTTACAACTTTATTGTTGTTTAGGTTGATTTAGGTTTAAGTCAATGCAAATGGGAATACAAGCATACATTTAATAGAATGCGCATAAATATGTATGAAGATATGTTAAATTCATTCAGAGTGCTATGAAGCTACAAACGTTATGCTGCGTACATACAGTGTGTCATAAAACAGATTTGCCAAGCATAGTAGACAGAGGATGAGAACTCAACCAAGAAAGTAGTAAATTTTAAAGTACATTAAACTTTGAATTGCGCAGTGCATTGAGCACTTCATTTTTGTGTTGCGTTTCGAAGAAGCTCTCTGAAAATTTCCACAAATGAGTCCACCTAGTACCCAAGAAACTAAAGTTACTTTGTTAGAAAATGGAACCATCAATTCAAGTTGGAGGAACAATAATGATTGAGTCCTTTACGAAGACAAGAAAGACTGGAGTCGGAAAGCAGAAAGAAGCTTGATTGATCTTCACAAACGCTATTGAAAATGTGTGGATTCTAATCAAAGCGAAGATTCGATGTGTAAAATGTCTACAACACAACTAGCTAACTTAGAGTGATCTGTCCCCAGATTATGCTACAAAGCTAAGTGAAAGTTGTTCAAGACAATGTCAAGCAATTCTAGAATGCAGTGGAGAGATGATAACAAAATATATTGCATTAACACTAGTTATTGAAGTATTTAACAAAAAATAAAGTGTAATAACTTTCATACAATTTTCTTGAATATTTTGCAGACAAATCTACGCACAGTAATTTATGGAATATTTACAATGTTTTTAAAACATATATGTTTTTTGCCTAATTTATTTAAATCGACATTATTAATTTTTGAGCTCAAGGCCAGTATCAGGAAGTTATTTGGTAGAAAGACAACAACAGTAAGGAGCAACAGAAATTTTAGTTATTTCGAAGATCACCACATCTCCTCGTCGGTTTTTTTTTCAAGACTCCACCGGTCTCTGAACCCACGACCAACGACTTGCTGGGCAAATACAAAGCCAATGGACCACAGTCGGCTTGTGAGCTGTTGTTGCTTTTTACCACTTTCTTTATATCCTATATATATATCCAGTTTTTCAAGTACAATTTTTTTCGTAATTTTTTTCTAAAGATACTTCTTGGTAAGATAAAAAATTTAAAACTCGAAGATTATATGTCTTATATGTAATTCTGTAAATAAATTTAAAAACTTCCACTTTATTTTATATAAGTTTTTATATTTTAACCGAATTTAAACCTCGTCCAGTTTTAGTATCAGGTGCAAGTTTGAAGTGCACTAAATATTTTTACATGGAAGAAAATGTGAAAGATTCGCAAGAGTCTCTTTAAAGATCATAATAAGTTTTTTTTTTTTGAAGATCTTAATACATAATTGATAAACTTGGTTGTGTTAGAAATATAAAAGTATTTCGATAATGGAAGAGTAACAGAAGTTAATATGTTCGCTTGAATCAACGGCTGTGGATTTGCCTGACCAGCATGAAGTGCCAAGTTCATACCCGGGCAAAGTCTAGAAGGAAATCTGATGAGAAGAAGTAGCTATCTCCGAAAGAGCGAAAGAGCAGCTTTAATTTCTACCTCTTTTACTGTTTTTGCCTTTTTCCAATACTTTTCAAATAAAAAACTGGTCTTAAGCTCAAAAATTATTATTGACAAAAATCTTGATGATTTCGAAAGAAAATGGGTTTCGCTTTTATAAAAAAATTTTTAAACGTGCTGTAGTTAAATCGAACTACATTCTTTGGGGGGATTTCAATGTGATCGCAATTCAGTGCTTTTATACTTTACGAAGAGGGTAAAGCGGAAATCACCCGAGAAAGTTCGCGCTTACAAATGACCTTGGACTTTTAAAATCGTATGCAATGCATGTGAGCCATTTTTAGAATTTTTGTCTGGCTGTTTGTAAGTTTCAGTTCACTGATCTCTGAAATCACTGAATGGAATTTCATTGGAATTCAACTGAGGAATACGAGTAGACAGTAATCTTGGCCAAAACATATGGTATATTTTTTCCAACATATTAAATGGGTGAAAAACAATTTTTCATAGAAATGCTTTAGAATGATTTTCTTTTGAAACCAAATTTAGTGTTTATTTTCGTTTTTGTCTTTTTTTTTAATTTTCTACTGTAACTAAAATTAATCTTAGTTGACTCTTGAATTCGTTTATGGCATTTACTTATGTTAAAGGGTAAGTTTTTGACAAAAAACTACAAAAAATTAAAGCGTAATAAAAATCTTATTATCCTAAACATATACATTTTATGGGAGTGGGGACTTTTTCTAATTCAAAACATCATGCAACTTGAATAGGATATTGAAATCATAACTTCTTCTCTGTGTGTAAATCTAGCCACATTAGGTTTTATGCATTAAATTTTAATGAAGTGGTTTATAATTGGCGAAAGCGTTATAGTTTGGAGTTAGAAATATTCTCATTGACGCCTACAAGTTTTGACTTATCTTTATATGTAAATGTGTATGTATGTATATTAGCATAAATTTATAGGAAGTATATATAAATAAACATATCCGAATATTTCCCATTTACAACCACACTTAGTGGTCCGTTTGCGTTTTTGCCAGCGAATTGCATTTTTACTCGCTTGATTTATAAATCACTTTGTGATTGTTCGAAAATTTTTGTTCAACGCCAACGTTAGTGCACACATTTTACTCTCATTTGTGCAATCAACTGTTTACATATCCACAATTTGCACACATAATACATATGTAGATATTTATTTATACTATGCATTTATTTTCGAGTGCATTTTTGCTACAGCGCTAACGATTTGCAATCACTGTGGTGTGTTGCATTTGTTGCAACGTCACGTGCAGGCAACCAAAGTAGATTCTATTCCTCATTCACTTACATAAATATTTCTTCCACTAAATGTGAACTGTAAATAATAAATGAGTAAATGCACGCCAAATTCACTACGATTGAATACGTTTACTATTATTTTTTTCCCCGGCCTTCTCTGTTTATGAGTACGTAGTATATTTTAGCTTCACATATGTATATAAAATTTCGATGGAGTGGAAGGGAGTCGAGGTAGGCCGGAAAACTGAAATAACTTTCTAAGAACTCAGGCGAAGTTACCCATTGCATTTAATCTATATTGCTTGTGGAAAGCTTATATGTAAGAAACATTCTAAAATAATTGTTTTATGTAACCAACTAGAACCTTGAATTAAATTTAAATTTGCCCTGAATTTAGTTTAATCACAAAAAGGTTAATAAATAATTATCTATTGTAGATTTTAAATATTTTCTAAGACTAAAAATGTTTTTACAAAAACATCGCCCAACATACGTATGTACTGGTAGAAAAATAAAAGAAACGGGACATTATTATTTTACTTTTAGTATTTTTTCCATAGGAATATAGTTTATGACAAAAAACAGCATAAATAAGTTATTATTATTCATTCATTATTTATTAGGGCAAATTAGTACAATAAGATATTAAAATCTTTTACAGTACAACAAATTTCAGAGTCACAATAACAAGACATAACAGATCTTAAAGTAAGCTAATAACACTACTCGACAAAAAAATCTCCAAGAATAAAATAGGCCTTTCCTAAAGTGAAATTTTCTCCTGATTCCGAATATGACTTTCATTTTCTTGTGGCAGATCTAGTTTCCGAGATATCGGCGAAAATATGAAAATTCCCATTTTTGCAGAACACTACTTCATATAGGTACGGCAAAAATTTGTATTTTTCATTTTTTCGTTTTAAACTGTTGAATTATGCATTATACTAATTCCCATAAAAATGTCTTGCCTTCACCTCCCTCAAGTATCTTCAGTAGTTTGGCCACTATGCCAAAAAACGTTCAAAAAATGTTGAAAAAAAAACGAAATTTTTTACACAATTTCAGATTTAACCACTTTAAAATCGGAAAAATTCTATTGACGAAAAAAAGTTAGCCCTCCTATGTTGTAGGTAATTTAACTACGAAAATTTTAAGCATACCAGCACAATAATCGGACGTGCCATTGAAACTATAGCCCCGTTAACTTGCAAGCGTCTATCCTACAATTTTAGTATTACTCTGATAAAATTGGCGAGACATTTCATTTGGTCACTCTACCTTAGGGTCTAATAAATTTAAAAAGACATCAAGTATTTAATTGTCACTACTGTTTGTTGTAAATTTTGTTTTGCAAATTGTAGTGCAAATTTATACATACTATATCGGTAGATGTGTTTACGAAATGGCTTGTTGCAAAAGAGATTTTAAATGTAAAAATAATCCGGATGATTTTTGCTTTATTTGCGGACATTATATTTTCGGAAACTCAGCTCGGAAAATAACTAATTCTGTCAGAGATGCATACTTTCATTATTTCGGTTTCCGTGTAAAAAATCTCGATAAATCTTGGACACCTAATTTTATTTGCGCCTCCTGTAGATTAACTTTAATGAGATGGGTATCGGGTAAAGGTCATAACATGAAGTTTGGTGTTCCAATGATGTGGACTGAACCCTTTAACCACGACCAGTGCTATTTTTGCGTGATAGACCTTAAAGGTAAAACGAGAAAAAAGAGGAAATTAATAAGTTATCCAAATGTGGCATCAGCTAAAAAACCAAAACTACATGACCATACCTTACCCATACCTAGACCGCCTATAAGTTTTGAAGCCTCAAGCGAAAGTGACTCCGAAGCAGATAATTCAGAAAGTGGACAAGAAGGAGAGATCCCACATCGAGTCTCACAAGCCGAACTTAATGAATTGGTCAGAGATTTGAAATTATCGAAATTTGATAGCGAAGTTCTAGGATCTCGTTTGCAGCAATGGGGCAGCCTGGGCCCTTCGACAAGTACTTCCAAATTTCGAAATAGACACAAGACTTTCTCTACTTTTTTTACTAAAAGTGAAAATATTTGCTACTGCAATGATGTTCAAGGTTTATTTGAAGCACTAAAATTAGAAAATAAAGTGGATGATTGGCGCTTGTTTATAGACAGTTCAAAGCATAGTTTAAAAGCAGCATTACTCCATAAAGGAAATTCGTTACCGTCAATACCAGTGGCACATTCTGAGAATACTAAAGAAACTTATTTAAGCATATCAAATTTACTTGAGCTCATTCAATATAAACAATTTAATTGGAAAATTTGTGCGGACTTAAAGGTAAGCAGTTTCGGTGGTACAGTTTAAAATAAATAGTATATGAAATACATCCTAGGTTGTAGCTATAGTTCTCGGACTTCAAGGAGGTTTCACCAAATATTGCTGTTTTCTCTGTCTTTGGGACAGCCGTGCTAGAGAAACCCATTATATTCAGGAAAACTGGCCACCAAGAGCTGAGTACGAACCAGGTGCCTTCAATATCGCAAACCCGCCTTTAGTAAATCCCGAACGAGTTATTTTGCCAGCACTTCACATCAAATTAGGATTAATGAAAAATTTTGTAAAGGCTTTAAATAAGGACGCGCCATCCTTCCAGTACCTAACGAAATTTTTCCCTAAAATAACTCAAGCCAAATTAAAAGAAGGTATATTTGTTGGTCCGCAAATTAGAAAGTTGCTGAAAGACGAAAATTTTGCGAATCATTTATCATCAGTAGAAGCAGCGGCTTGGGACAGCTTTAAGCAAGTCGTTAGTGGGTTTCTTGGCAACAACAAAGATCCCAACTATAGAGAGATGGCCAAAGCCTTGTTGAAAAACTACAGTGCTATGAAATGCAACATGTCCCTCAAAATGCATTTTTTGCATTCACATTTGGATAATTTTCCCGCAAACCTAGGTGCTGAAAGTGATGAACAGGGTGAAAGGTTTCACCAAGACCTCATGATTTTTGAAAAGCGTTACCAAGGTTTTTGGAATGAAGAAATGATGGGAGATTATTGCTGGACAATAATACGGGATACAAACCCAGAAAATTATAAACGGGTAGTTAGAAGTACCCACGTCCCTCACTATTGACCACCACGGTAAAATCGCTCAATTTGACTTTTTTAGATGTAGATATGTATGTATTTAATGTTGTTGTCGTTGTTGTTTTTTACTGAATTGCTGATTTATACTCATATTACTCAATTGAATACAGTTTAACGTGCAAACATATGTCTATAATAACACGTTATAAAAAAATAAAAACCTAGTTTGAATAAAAATTTTCTCTATAAAAAAATTGTAGGATAGACGCTTGCAAGTTAACGGGGCTATAGTTTCAATGGCACGTCCGATTGTTGTGCTGGTATGTTTAAAATTTTCGTAGTTAAATTACCTACAACATAGGAGGGCTAACTTTTTTTCGTCAATAGAATTTTTCCGATTTTAAAGTGGTTCAATCTGAAATTGTGTAAAAAATTTCGTTTTTTTTTCAACATTTTTTGAACGTTTTTTGGCATAGTGGCCAAACTACTGAAGATACTTGAGGGAGGTGAAGGCAAGACATTTTTATGGGAATTAGTATAATGCATAATTCAACAGTTAAAAACGAAAAAATGAAAAATGCAAATTTTTGCCGTACCTATATGAAGTAGTGTTCTGCAAAAATGGGAATTTTCATATTTTCGCCGATATCTCGGAAACTAGATCTGCCACAAGAAAACGGAAGTCATATTCGGAATCAGGAGAAAATTTCACTTTAGAAAAGGACTATTTTATTCTTGGAGACTAAAGTTGATCAAAATTTGTCGAGCAGTGTAATCAGTACATATGTATGTATATAAATAAGCAATAAAACTTATAAATTAAATGACAGGTGTGTACTAGTCACCTATGCAATATCGAGTTAACAATGTTTTAACAAAGAAATTAGTTACAAAAATATGAATAAATTGGGACTATAATGGAATGGATGTCATCTGCATAAGCATGTAGATTTGCAGTTCGGCAAACGTGGAAAACATCATTTAAAAATAAACTGAAAAGCAACGGGCCAAGAATAGAGCCTTGGGGAACACCAGCAGTCACCGCTTTCAGTTTTGAAACGTCAGCACCAATTCGCACAGGTTGAAATCGGCCTGATAACTATATAGCTTTTCATAAGACCAAGCGCACTGTGCCCAAATCCAAAGTAACATTGCAGCTTGCTACATAAAAGTGCATGACTAACAGAATCGAAGGCCTTAGAGAAATCTAGTAGACAGAGTAATGTCAAGTGGTTTTTATCAAAGGGCGTTCGAAAGTCATCTAATATTTTTAATATGGCAGTGGCGCAACTGTGATTTTTCCTGAATCCTGATTGCAGAGGGGAAAGAAGATTTTTATTATAGACATGCGACGAGATCTTCTCCGCCATTAGGGTCTCGAAAACTTTGGAGAGAGCCGACAAAATACAAATGGGACGAAAATCATTAATACAAGTAGCAGAACTCTTTTTCGCAACAGGCAGTCCTATAGCAACTTTCCACATGTGCGGAAAGAATGACGTAGTTACACCATGATTTATGATGTGGGTAAGAGTTCCAAGGATATGCGGCAACACAAACTTTATAAACTTTATTGGCAGTCCATCTTCTCCTTCAGCGTTTGAACTTATCCTAAGAACACATCTTCCCACATTATATTCTGTCACTGTGGAGAACTCAAACGGTATGCCGTTAAAACGTAAATCACTACACGGAACAAAAGACGGTAACTCTGCATTTGACGTACAACTTTCAAGGAAAGCATCATTAACCAAGTCCGGAGGTAAGGTACAACGCATGTCCTCCTTCCTTCGTACCTTTAGATTATAAATATTGCGCCACAAGACTTTAACTGGAAGATTCGCATTTAATTTTACACCAAAAAAAGCCTATTTTTCATATCTGATAATACGTGTTGCTCTACTTCTAGCGGTCTTGAAAGCTTCCCAGTATTCCAAGGTAGGCTTTTTCTTCCATCTAGAGTGGAGTCTATACCGATGCTTAATAGCTAGTTGGACCCTTCTATTGTACCACGGACAAGAAGAATATCTTTCCGGAACGACACGAACAGGCATATATTTGTCAAAGCAAATTTCAAAATACCAACAAGAAAGTCAAGTTTGAAATCAACAGATTCAAGTCAGAGAAAAGCTCACTTGAATTGAGATATCGGTAGTCTCTGTAGGAAAGAAGCCTTGCTTCATTAGAACGGTCAATATCAATATCCAAACAGCAAAAAATTAGGTCATGGTCCGATACGAAGGATATTTGGTTAAATTTTAGAACACTTCAAAGTTGGCACAGAAATGATAAAAATTCCACAAATTCCCATAACGGTTTACTTAAAATTTTCAGACAAATTTTAAGGATAAATTTTAATAGAATGAAAGCCAGATTTCATTTGCTTAAGACCCTTGGAAAGTACAAATATTAGAAACTGCATATTTATAACTAGTCGTTTAAATTCCTAACAAAAAGTGTGTTGTTGTTGCGAAAATTTGTACTGTTTTCTCATTTCTGTATCAACGCAAATAATTTAAATGTTGATTTATTGCTGTTTTTATATAAACAGTTAAATGGTTGTAAAAAAAGTATTTAAATTAAAGAACTGAAAGAGGATATAATAAAACTAGCGAAAATTTCACGCTTCAATTTTTTTTTTTTGTAAAAGTAGATCTGACCCAGTACTAACCTGCAAAATTGTCAAAAAGCAAAATTACTCTTCAGAGTGAGCGTAAACCGACAGTAATAACGAAAAATTCGGAAACAGTAAAATAAAAAATTTTACTCTATAAACGTCAAACAGTTTTCTATCAAATTAAAAAAAAAAAAGCGAAAAAATGGAAGGCAATAAATTAAAACCCAATTGGTCACCAGCAACATTAAATCGCAGACCATTTCTATTTTTATTTCGTTCAAATGCTAATATTTTTTGCTATTAATTTGTCAAGGTACTTTTGTGCAACCGCTGCTCGTTTGACACTTTTCATGATTTTACCAGAAGAAAAAGTTCGGGTGAAATCTTGCAGCTTCATTATCTGCATAAGTCTCCAAAAATCGCTCTCATTTGCAGTATTTTGAGTACGCGAACATTTTCTTATAACTTCCTGTAAACTTCGTGTACACCTAAACTAAAAAAAAAGCCCTTTAAATCTAATTCTTTCTTATGAATAAGGTTAAAGGTTTAACAAATTTAAAAATTTAGCACTACTTTTGGACTACCATTTAAATTACACTAATTACAAAAAAAAACAAAAAAAAAAACAAAAACAAAATATGTCGGGTAGTATGTGGATGTACTTCGAGAAGATCGATGTATTTTTTATGTCAGCGCCGGAATGACAAGCCTGTTATTGTTTCCGGTAACAAAAAGTAAAAGGCATCCATCTTCCATTACTTAGAGTCGTAAACTTCATTCGTGCCAAGGAAGTTAAATATCTGAGTGTAGGCCTTATTAGAAAAATGGCTCACGTTGAACTGATGGTAAACCGAGCATTACAACTTTTCGGACAGTAACAGAGAAAATTTTGTGGAACGCGGGCTAAGTCAATGGTTTCTGCAATAAACACTTTGCAGAAGTTCGTGTTTGTAGGCATTACGGGCTTTGTAAAAGCCCTTGTAAGATACCCTTTGTTTTTGTGCCCCCGAGAGTTTCTTTTGATAGATATTATTCTGTAATATTTCCTACAAAAAGAAAAAATGGGGAGAACCATGCAATCACTTGGGAAGCTCGGAGAAAACCTTCTACACTGACTGTTCCAAGACATGGAACATGGGAAATGGAACTGCCGCTGGTTGGGACCTGCGGATCGTTTTTAAATGTTAAGTTATGAATAAGCTAACCGATGGTCTTTGGAGTATACAATTGGGCCGCAACTAATTCTAGAGCCCAACATAACAGATACTGTTGTGTATATTAGGAATAACACGATTAGGACACTAGAAAAACCTTGGTGCCCTGCCGACGCCTGCAAAACGCCGCTTCAAGTGTTGACAGCGAGCGTTATACTCAAATAACAGCGTCAAATTCATGACATTTTCTCATTCTCTTGAAGTTCGTTGCTTTGTGTTTTATTTTATTTGTCTTTTCCTCTTTCTCATTTGTATCCTCTTTATTTTTCACTTTCATTATTTGGCCATGCAGGCAAAAAGAGCAAACCAATAAATGCGAACATTTTAGTGTCGTCGCTGTCAGTCCAATCATTACCGAGCACGTTTACGTTTTCCTTTAATATAGGTGTATCTTAAAATAGTGCTCATGACAGGAGATGGGAAGAATAATTGAAAATTTGAGAACTCTTCCTTCGTAATTCTCGAAAGGGGGTAGCGAATAAAAACTGGAATCATGTTGATAACATTTTCCATTGGTGCTCTTCCATATCTGCGCCTTATTTGTTTATTTTTTGGATTCTCATTCCTCAGTGTACACTTTTTGCTATCACTATATTTATAGTATCAGACGGCTGAGCATTACAAATGTACAGAAAAAATGCAAAATATAACTTGACAAAATATTCACTCTAATCATATGATAATTGAGTTAAGTTACATTTATTTTAAATTTTGTTCGAAAATTGTATTTCCTCTGCATAATGATTTATTTCTTGATTTCTTGGTATTTTCAAAGGAATCACAACAACAAATTTATTTTACGAAGTCAAATACTTATGTTTTTTTCAGAGGTATTAGAATTAATAACAATTAAATAATTATTTGGAACTAATCAATAACCTATTTATTTTTTTTTTTTTGACAGAACTACAGAAATATTAAATTTACTTCTCAAACTACACAACTAAATCATCGACTTTACTAGAGCAATCAAGGAACCAGTGAAACGAAGAATCTGCAAAATAGGAAACAAAATTAAAAGCTTTAAATTATGTTTCTTAAAATCGCAATCTATTTGAAAAAAAGTTAGGCATATTTAAAGTTTTATGCATTTATGTAGAAAAAGTAATTCGATTAACTGCCACAAAATAAATTTACCGAAGTTAGAGTGGGCATTGATGGGGCAAAAAATGGCACTTTCACCACCAAGCCTCGCTGGGCACGCGCAATAATTAAGAGCACCATTTTTTGAACTTTGACGCTATGATTGTACCATTCACTGCTGTAAACTGTGGTAGCAATTTCCGAGCTCTAAATAAGAAACAGCTTTATTAAAATACACATAGAAATGCCGTTCTCACACAACTCACACTCTCGATAACTGCAGTTCCGCCAAAACAGTAAAGAAACAATTCGGAAGAAACGGCCATTGTATGAACTACGTAGAGGAAAATGCCATAATTGGAGAACTTTAAAAGTAGAAAAGAGCAAAATATATTAAATGCTACATATATTGCAGATAAATTTAAAACACACCAATAACATATCCACCACACATGTACCAATTATAACACCCGAAGTCACAAAGTGTGCCAATGTCATGTTTGCCATGATCGCTGAAAAATCGTCAATTAAACTGATAATCTCATTGTGACGCGTTATGATCGCCTCCAAACCATCCACGATCTCACATTCCAGTTTGCAAACTTTACTCATTTCTTGGCCATCGTCGGTCAGTAGATCAGTGAGATCATATTGCAGTGCTTTCAAAAGTGTCGTAAAATACATGCAGAAACATAAAAATAGACCATCAGCTCCAGCAAAGCCCGCCACCGTTGAATAGCCATGCCAGTGAGATAACGTGAAGGTGATGGGAAACACAGGCATCGACAGCAGCGAATGTGGGAAACTGCGAAAGAAAAAAACTAATCAAAATTAAATTGACCTCGCCATACTCGAGGCAAAAGTGGCGCACATCATTTTGAATGGCGTCTCATACGGAATATCCGCGCCACGGGTGTAGCTTAAATAATTTACGATGGCCGCTCGAAGGGTATATAAAGTGCTCGTTGTCATACCGAAAAATAACACCGACAATGAGAGTCGCGTTGCAATTGTAAAATAACTACGTTTGCTAGCCATCTTTTTTTCGCTATTCTGCTCGGCAGTCAACTCAGCCAGACGCTTTGTAAGACGTACGATCTCCTTGCGATGCCACCAGATGAAACAAACTTTGAATATGGACATAATGCTCGAGGCGACCGGACAGAGTGCATCCAAAGCGCGTACTGCATCGGTGGATAGAAATTGTAAGCCATACGCAAATTCAGCATACGAACCATATATCAAATTGAGCAAATTGAATAAGGCAAAAATTTGCATTAGCGTAGATTTCCCATCCTCCGGATAGTAGCCAATGAGATTCAATGCAAATTTTGGTATCAGAAAAAAATGTTTCTCCGTTGGATAGGATTGAAATAAGAACTTCGGTAACATATTCAACGGTTGGTTATTTCACGACAAATGCAAATTGTTACAACTTACGTGAAGTACTTATAGGCAGATTTGAAAGTGAAGCACCAGAGTAAGTAGAAGTAGTAGGCGTGAGAAAAGGCAATGATTTTAAATCACTCAAAACTGACAGTGGGATAATAATAATTCAACTTACTGGTGACATTTAATATGCGGTTAGGATTCGATCACGAAAACTGAACTACAACACTGAGAATATAATTTGTTACTAAGTTGAATTCGAATCTAAACTATGTATTTCATTCTTAGGTACAGTGCCGTCCTTATCAAAAAATGTGCTGTGTTTAATCAAAAGTTTACTTTCACAAAATGTGTGTATATCTAACTCTTTCCAAATATGTTCGGCTATTCGAGTACTTTGTTATTTTCTTCAAATTCACCGACATATTGTAGGAGAATACATATTTTGCGAATTACATATTACAAACAATCCGTGCATCCATCATTATTATTAATACCCCCAAATACAGCGTAAAACTCCCCTTTTTCGCAGATCTCGTAGTCTTTTTGACCATAACTTTAATATTTACATATGTGGCAATCTTCAGTACTTATATTTTCTAAAAAAGAGGATTTACATACGATATATACTTTGTAAAAAATTAAGGAACTATTACCGCAAACTTATGTAAGGAAAATTTTAAATGTTTACTGATTTTTTTTATTTTAATTGATGCTTGACTTTTGTCCCATATTTTGAGCGTATACTTAGCGGCCATCTTAGCCCAGTGCTTAGGTTGGTCATAGGGTCGAATCTTGCGCGTAGCAATTGACATCAAAATTTGTTAGTTGGTCAAAATTATAGAAAATTTATTTTTTAATAACGGTCGCCCCTCAGCAGGCAGTGATAAAGCTCCGGGTGTAATTCTGCCATGAAAAAACTTCTCACAAAAATCATTTGCCGTTCGGAGTCGTCGCAAAACTGTAGGTCCCTGAATTTATGGCACAATTTGAGGAATTTTGGCCAAACCTCAGACTATAGTGGAAGCGACAAATTTTCATTATTGGTATTTGGTATTCTGAGTGTAAGTTCAGTGCTTTATAACTCAACTTAAGTTACGCGACTTTTTTCATTTTGTTATGTCGTGAATTTCAAGTGATTAAAATTCAGTTTGTATCAATAAGATTGCATCTTCTGTACAATTTCTTGAATTTGTGGTGTTATAATTTTGCGCAAAGCTAAATGAATATTATCACTTAATTTTAACCGATAAAAGCAAGATGTTTGATATTTATTTTAACGCCGCTAGTGTTATTTGTTTTCAGTGTAGTATAAAAGCATTTCCATTTAATCATTTAATCTACATATATAAATTATTCTGTAAATTTTGTGTTCGTGTTGCGCAGGTAGAAAGGATTTGGCTAACACTTAGTAATTTTACAGGAAATGATTAAACGGTTATAGAAGTGAATTAAATGCACCGTATTATTAAGTGTAAAGTAGAGTATGAGAAAACGATTTCCAGTATTGAAAATTAAGTAATTAGTACTTTTAGATAATATAAAAATGAAATGTTGATATTAGGTATTATACGAGTATATATGAAAAAATATCCAAATTTTAAATTAAAATAAAATATACACAATCAAAAAGGTCTCAATCGAGCTGAAACTCAATGATTCTGTTAAGTTACTATTTCTGAACAAAATTTATTACTTTCGAGTGCTACGTAACAAACAAAGTAATTGTAAAGAGAATTATGTGTTTTGCCACATTATGTTTAGAATTTTCCCAAATCCAAAGTCATCCTCATTACTTGCAAAACTAAGAGACCCATATCTTTCTCCGATTGATCCACAACCTCATAAACGTTCTAGAGGAAAAATGCCAGATACTCCAAAATGACGTGGACGATGCAAATATAGCCCTGCACGTTTAGCGTGCGTTAATTGAACGTAAAAGTTGATATCGCAATAAATAATATACAAACGATTTACTGCTTTTAAAATTATTCAAAGGAAATGTATGGAATTTCAATATGTGTAGAAATCTACCCACAAGGTCGAAAAGCACATAAAAATTTTAAGCTCAACGAACGATATTTCAAGCTATAATTTTTGGCGTTTGAATATTTTCTGAAAAGTCTCATTAAAGTTTTGGTAGTAATTTAGTTTTGTAGAATTCTCTGTCGAAGAGCCGAACTTACATTCGCCTGAAGTACAGATAAATTATTATAATTAGTTCAGTTCTAAAAATCCAAGCAACAATTAAACTACGCAGACATAACAAGTACAGTGTCGATAGGAAATAAATAATATTCCAATTTTTCAAAGGCGCAAATACGGAAACCAGCCGTCACAACCACGAACAATAAATATTTCACATAATATAATTTGAAAATGAGCCTAGCATGTGTACCTTCTGATTGATCGAGATGTATTATGGTACGAGTAGTCAAACCAGCATATGGCCGGGGAAGTGAACCTGGAAGTTGTGGCTATTGTCATTGAGTTCCGCGGCCTGATAATCACGTCTTTTTTGTTCCGCCCCACCATAGGTTAGAATAGGCCTTACGACTGCTGTATGTACTACATGTTCAATGAATAATGAGCGGTCACATACGCCAGCCTTTCCTATTAGTACTCTTCCAGGGGTAGAGCCCATTGAAGCTGGAACTCCACACTAGTCTTTTCAGGTCTTGAGGCATACGGCGCTTATGCTTCAAAAGTTAAATTAGTGCAATTGTGTGGAAACAACACCTCCATAACTATAGTCCGAAATGTCAAGAACGCCTTAAAGTAGATAAATTTGTAACTTTTCCAAGGGGTTCCAGACTATACTGACAAACAGCTGTTTCGAACATAGTTCGAACTTAATTCGGATACACGTGAATACGGCAAGGAAGCAATCGATAACTCTTCCAACGATTTATGCAAATTTTGCACATAATTTAGACAATAAAATAAACGGAAACTTTTGGTAGCATGTTGATTTGTTCTTGAAGTAGGTCGGCAATATATTAAACTAATTAAAAATGTTTAAAATAAGTAGACTTACTTTAATTTTCTTATCGATAAACTACTATGCTAAAATTCTTCCCTACACTTTTTTGTACACATTTAGGGCTGTTCGATGAATGCACTAAAATTTTATTGCAGTGTAGAACGACATCAAACAAAGTTCAAAGCTCTTTAGTGTAGGAGCACTAACGAAGGAAAAAACGGTGCAGCTATCTATATCTTTCCAAAATGAGTCAAATTTTCAATTTGGTGAAGAAAGTTGCATATTTTTACAATTTTCTTACTTTTGCTTAGTTTGTTCTTGTTAACTGCCGCACGTCTAACTAGTGCATTCATCGAACAGACCTTTTGTACATAGAATGTAAACAATGCGAGAGGTGCCAAATTCTAACACTTCAAACGCCTGCAAAACCTGAAAAAATTCGAAAACCCGCCAGGCAATGAAAGGACTGGTGTTTGGTTTCAGTTTGAGTGCCTTTCTTCTCTGCTGTTCAACGTCTCTTTTTTAAGATATTCTAGAGTTGATAATGATCCCCAGTAATTTGGCCCCCTTCTACAGTTTAAGACATTTGCCACTAATTGATGGGGTTCTAAATCTTTATATTTTACAACGTTTTGGGATAAGAACTAGTTCGATTCTGTCCACTTGGTCATGTCGATAAGGCAGTACTTCGATGAACGTCGAGATGAATGCCCCCATACCTAGGATACCTACATAGATCATCTGCATACGCAAAGATTTTAAATGATTTTTGTTTGCAACGAAGAAGGAATTCGTTTAACATAAGATTCCACAATAGATGGGGCAAAACCGCATCGATTAGAACCACGTATGGTCAGCTTCCTTACTTCGGTGGTTCCTAGGTACCGGTTGATGTGTCTCATTTTCAACATATTGCTCATCCGTCTTGAGGTTTTATTTGAGAAAAAAAAAACGTCGGTAATTTAACCAGTTAATAAAAGTTTAAAAGATAAGAAAAATATAGATATTTGACTGGTTAAATCCGTAGAACCAAACACATTATTTTTTGTGCAATATCATTAACATTTCATTCACAGCAAGTTAAAAAAAAAGTTTAACGCGTATCGTGTAAATTAACTCAAACCACCGACTTTACTAAGGCGACCGCGGAACCAGAAAAACATAGAAACTGGAAGAATAGGAAACGTACGCGTAAATGCTAGAGTATTTGGAGCTTTTTATAAACCAAAGAAATTATTAAAATTTTGTTGCTCGATGCGAAAGATATTCAAACAGATGAAACATATTTTGAAGACCGACATAATGCTCCAGGCCACGGGCAGAGTGCATCCAAAGCGCGTTTTCTATCGATGAATGGAAAACCTAGGTCATACGAAAATTCGGCATAACAACCATAGATGAGTAAGAGAAACTTGAATAAGGCTCATGTTTATGTAAGTGTGGACTTTCCGTGCTCCGGATAGAAGCCAATTGCACGACTGACTAAAGTTGGTATAAGAAGTTCGGCAACATTTTTAACGGTTGGCTCTTTCACTACAAATGCTGAGCGCTACTTAGAGTATGAGGTATTTATAAAATTAGTTCACATTCACAAACAGGCAAAGCAGAACCAGCAGTGCCGGAATTACTTAATAGGAAATGATTATAAATTACTTAACACTTGTTCGCGAGTAATAATAGTGTTACTAACTCACGCGTAGAACACTATTATTATTATAAGTGTGTTTAGGTTCGGCCACGAAAACTCTTAATAACAAAAATACACTGAGAATATTGGCTGTTTCTAAAAATTATGAAGGCAGTTTATATAAGCCACCTACTAGACAAGACCGTGTCGTTTAAAATTGTTGGAGTCTAAGGGTTGAATTTTCAGTGCGAGTTTAACTCCATTTGCATTTAAACTAAGATTGGCTGTTTAAACTTAGTTAAACTTAGTTTAAACTACCAATCTGGCCTCGATAGCTGATTGTTAAACTCAGTTTAAATCTGACAGAGCTACGATTGGGAATTCACACGTTTACGAAAGCGACTGTCACTGACAAACAGCTCAGTAGTTTAAACTATATTTGAATCTAAACCGAGCTTAAGTAATCTGAGTTTAAACTGAGTTTAAACTAGCACATTAAAAAAAATAAATTAAAAATATTTGTATTGAAGAAAAACAGCTATCAAAATACAGAAAAATGGGAATGAACTGGCGCTAAAGGAATATTTATTATTTTTGGAGAAAACAAATTTAATTTTATGTAGGTTTTTTATTTGATTTGAAGAAACCTTTACTCTATTAGGAGAAAATATAGCAATCTGAAGAAAAAATTACGGGTACCTTGCAAAAAATATCTGACCATATCGAAAATAAGTTATCGATTGTTCACATTCCTGAAAACGATGAGAAAAACCAAGATGTCCCCAAAACAAAGAAATTTTGAGTTCAATGTTGGCTCGGAAGCACAACGAACAAAGACTGAATGTGTCACAAGAAAATAAACAATTGTGTGATGTCAATTATGTCATTTTCATAAATGCAAAAAAAGGAGCTAGAGAAGTGGTAATTTTATACCCGTACAAAACTAACCGACAAACTGACCATTTGTTTGAGCTTATTATCCCACCAACATAACCGATAGTATGGGTCAAGCTTATTGCTGGGTAGGAAAACGAAAGTCAATCGTTTTAAAATTTTTTGTGAGATATGTCTCCTCTGCTAAGATTTGCTGTGCAATATTGAGGACACAATATTCAAAAGGATACTGCCTCCATGAAATCATCTTCACAGACAGATATCGCTGGTTTATCTCCCATTCTTTTAAAAAACTGGCAGACTCTCGTTAAGCCTTTAATGCTAATTTTCAATTTATCGCTTTCTTCGATAGTATTTATTACTGATTGGAAAAATACAAATATTACTCCAATCGTAAAAAGGGGCATTAAAAAAGACGTTAAGAACTATAGACCTATTGCTAAATGGCCCTTACTTACTCACTTAATTTGCGCTATAACCGCTTAAATGATTTTGGCCGAACTTCTCCTACAATTTGTGGTGTGCGTCTTGATGCTAAATTGTCAACCATTGCTAAACGGTTTGAAGACATTTTTATCCCCAAATAAGCACGGTTTCATCAAAGCGAGATCCATTGTGCCTAATCTGGCAATTTTTTTACTAAAAACTGACTTTGCTAAGGCGTTCAACAGAGTTTCTCTCAGAAGTCTGCTCAACAAACTATCCTTTTTAGGCTTCAACTCCATTTTCCTAGCATGGATGAAGTCTTATTTGAGGGGCAGGAAATGTTCTGTTGTCTACTCGTTCGTTTCGTGCCAGTTTAGGTTTTCCCAAAGGAAGCAACCTTGCTTAGCTGTTTATCATTTTTATTAATCATATTAGCTCTTGCTTTCTACACTCAAAATTTCCCCTGTGCGAGGATGACTTGAAGGATTAGGTCATAGATAATTATTCTTATTGCATTTTTTTCCAAAAAGCCGAGTACTGTTAATACTAATTATACTATTATGGGGTTTCAGTTGAAGTTGCCATTGCTAAAGATTTGAGAGTATATTTTGGTTCAGGATTTTCGTTCGCAACCCATATTAATTTTATAGTGTCAAATTCCTACTCCATACTAAGATTTGTACATCGAAACAGTTCAAATTTCTTGGATCCATATACACATAATAAATTGTTTATTGATTCAGTTAGTTCTTGTTTGGAATGTGCTGCAATTATCTGGCGGCGTGTCCAGGGGTTATATATAAAAAGGGTAGAACGAATTCAAAAGATTTTTAACAGATTTGGAATCCGATCTTTAAATTTCACTCAGCCGTCGCCTCATTATAACTCCCATTGTTTACTTCCAACTTTAGAAATACTTGAAAATACTTGGTCCTTTATCCTTTCTGGGAATTTTGAACTGTTTGCCATTGTAAGTAAGATTTCTCTCCATATCTCTACTAGCAACTTACGCCATCCCTACATATTCCATTTGTATATTCTTAAATCTAATTATGCCACAATGCTCCTATCCTAAATCAAATTAATCGAGTTATTGATATTGACATCTCACTTTCGGGAGGGATATTAAACAATAACCTCCGTTATTACTTCAATAGTAACTCTTATTTTGTTCTAGGCAATCAGTAAGGAACTAAGTATTCACTGATGATGATGATAATAATAAATAAAAATTAACAAAATTTGTAAAATAAAATGAAATGAAATAATGGAATGTGGAGGATGTCAATTTTTAAAATTTGATGCCTTCCAATTCGGCTTGGTAAACTAATGACATAATTGGTAATTGTTCGAAAACTTTCTGACGTTTTATAAGAAATTGTAACTCCCAACTTCAGTTTTAATTTTATATCGATATTTTTGATGCCGAATCTTTTCACAATGTTTGAGAGATCAATATACATTTGTTCTTTCATCACTCGATTCTGGATTCAAACTCTAAGAGTATTTCTTTTATTTTACTTCCATATTGATCGAAATCACTGAACTAGTGCTGAAAAATATCCTTAACGATCCAACCATTGTTTTCTTTTCGTATTTCATCTTCTACTCAAAAAATCAATATTCTCAAACATAAAAAAAACCGTTGATTTAATGTTCCACTATTCAAGCCCTACGTTATGGCGTCAATACCAATTGATTTAATCATTTGTTGCACATTGTAGCTCTTTGTTTTACAAATTTTTTATTGCCATTTTTATTCCACACATACACTAGCAAAAAATTACTATCAAGTGTGCTTCTATGAAATTACATTTCGTCATTGTCTTTTTATGTGATATAACAATTTATGAAATGGCGCATTGATTTTCACCCGCCTACATTTTATGTGTGTAGTTATATAACTACATTTATATATATCCAGTACATTCATGTGGACATTCCTTCTACGACACGCGCTCACTTTGTAGTACTCAGCGATAATTTACTTTGGAAATAACCAACTGGCTAGGATCCAATGTAGCAAACTTACACATATTCACACATACACACATACATACATACCTACATACATATGTATGTATTTATGTCGACAGAAGAACACGCCTCCGTAATATTGAATTTCAATCAAGGCCAACAATACTCGCACTAAAAGTCACTCAATTGCGAATACCGATTGCCTGCCGCATAACAACTAGTATTTTTTTATATATGTATGTACATTAGACTGGGCCACGAAAAAGATCCAATAATTTGAAAGCGTACGTTGAGAGAAATTTAGGAGCATATAAAATTATCGTCCTTTGCGTGCATTAGTAAAAATAGTGGTAGAAACTCTTAGTACCATTAGTAAAAATAGTAGTAAAAATTAGTTAAATAGTGGAAGAAATTAGTAGTGGAATTAATAAAAATAATGGTAGAAAGTAGTAAAACCAGTGGAAGAAATTAGTAAAAATAGTGGTAGAAAATAGTAAAAATAGTTGAAGAAATTAATAAAAATAGTAGCAGAAATTAATGACAATGGTGGTTGGATTTAATAAATTCTGACCCGACATTCGTTACGCGATGTAAAAAATCACTGCCACTAAAGAAGTTTTACTTCATAAATGGATACTGGCATACATTGCTACTCAGGATAGTAATTGCTTCGATTCATACTAATTTTGTACCGTGCTTTTCGAGATCTCGTTGTTGCGAACCCCGGATTAGTCTCGCGAGTTAAAAATTCATTAAATTCAAAAAACTCTGTTGCTACTACCTTTCTCTAAAGTTGTTGGAGACAATACTAATAAAGAAACCCAGATTTTGACAAGAAATGAATGTGCGCTTTATTATTTCTGCAAGAAACTACTATTATTTTGTTTTATTAATGTACCTCAAGCTAATTTTATTGACTATTGCCAAACGTTACACATTGTTCCTTTATGTTATTATTTTGTACTGGTCAGAGTCAAATTAATTTCTTTTATTTACATTTTTTCTTCTCTTGTTCTTTTATTGTCTACTGTTCACCATGAGTTATCAAATGCTTCACTACTATTTCACGGTCAAGATGTATTGCCGAATTTTTCTTCAGGCTTTTTTTGAAAGCCGTGGACGAAGTTTTACGAAAGACATTATAGGTAATTTGAACAAGTAATGAATGTATTTTTGGCTTTAAATAAATTCACATATGTTTTCATCAAGTAGAATTTATATACTGCGCATTAAACTAAAAAGAAAACAAAACCGCTCAAAATAATCATATTTGTTAAAAAATAATAACCTACAGTGGATCACAACCGAAATTGGACAACCCTACAAATTAAAATTTTGAAAATTTTCACAAAGTGTCTCTCGCAAAATCACGTTTATTATTTTTATTTCAAAACTAGCTTCCTTGCTTAACAAACACAATTAAATCTAGAACTCCAAACTTTCTTTAGAACATAAAAAAATGTACAAAGTTTTGAATTAATTTATATAAGAAATTTGAACGTCGCATTAGATTTTTTACATTAAATAAATGAGCACAAACCAAAAACCAGTTTAAAATTTACCGGTAATTTGTAGCAACTTCGATTTTACTATTATACTAAAATTTAATGGGCTAAAAAACATACCAGAAACATTTCTAAAAAAATCTTATATAAAATTTCAAAAATCTCGGGATCTCTTGCCAATAAAAAAGACTTCAGTCCCAGGAGTACCATTCCTCTTTGTTGCCGTTGAAAAAACAAAATTTGTTTTGAAAATGAAGAACTCCAGGACATTTGTAACAAATAATTTTGTTTTCCTTTTCTAATATTTTGATGAAATATACTCTATGTTATGTCCGGGATTATTGTACAGTCTGGTGACTAGAGTTAGAGTGCCATGAAAATCCATGCAGTAGTGTCAAGCAGGCAAACATGCAGACAAAAATTCTGAAAATTTGAAAAATGCATTATATAACACTTTCGGCGACGTCTTCGGTAATTTTTTTTAAAGAAAGTTGCAAGGCGAATTTATACCATTTGATGTTGAGCTTACAACGACAAAAACAAGGCGAATACATACATATAAGGTGAAGTTGATGAAGCAGCTGTTTGAATTCGCTTGGTGAACGTTAAGTCAAAATGCTGTGTTTGTTGTAAATCATTCTGTCATTGTGCGTATATTTTGTTAGTGTAAATTTTTGGTTTTGTACTTATAACATCACCTGATATGAACTCGCCTTGGCCAAAAATATACACTAACAAATTGTACTCACAATGACAGTGAGAATCGGTAAGAATTACAACAAACACAAAGTTTTGGCATTGCGTCCACCAAGCGAATTCACTCAGCTACTTTCGCTACACCACCTTATATGAGTTCCCCTGGAAAATTTTCAACGTTTTCAAAGAAAGAAATGCAACGCCTACTAAAACTTTTAATTTTACGAAGAGTAAAGTTTTTTTAGAGAGGGTAAAAATTAAGTTGTTTAAACTTAGTAGGCTAAGGAATCACGCCGGAGTAAAATTATCCAAGTAGGATATATAAAATTATGTTTCCATCGCTATATCATATACAACATTGAAATCGAGTAATAAATGAAACAGTTTTGTTTTTAAGCTGTTAAAATCCCCTCTAAATAAACTTTCCAAATTTTTTCAACCCTGTCTAATGTACGTATGAATCCTTGTATACTTATGTATTTATGTATTATGCATGTAGGTGTGTATATTTCTTTTATTTGCTCAGATAAATGAAAGTGCCATCGATCTCTGGCATTGACTGCTACTAAAGGTTTATACTTAAGTAGTGTATTATGGCGGGTCAGTTGGTGAAAAGTAGATTATTAGAATATGGGAATTTTTCCAGAAACAGCGCTGCAAATCACTTTTTGTCACTCTGAAAGAAAAAATCGGGATTTTCCAATATAGCTTAAAATGATGGTCAACATTCGGTATAGAACTTCGCCTGAACTCCAAAGATATGTGCCAATGCTTAACATATATTATTAAAGATTGAAAGATTAAAATATTATTCCTGTATTCTGCCCTCTTCTCCGCTAAAGCACGAACTTCTAAATAGCTTTACATTTCGACGTGAGAAATTTTGAATTAATTTTACTATGATTCCCTTCCAGGTCCAACACAAAGAGCCCTACAATTTCTCATCTAATGCACTTCGCCTACAATCAGCAGTGATCAAACTAAAGAGCAACAACAATCTCCTCATATTAGTTTAGGGATTCACACTCCAAAATCTTAAAACTGTAATACTCGTACATTTTTGGAATTAATTTACTTTTTTCGAAATTTTTTTTTTAAACAATACATAAATATTTATAGAATTATCTATATTTTTAAACTCGAATATCGATATTCGATAATTACTTCATATGTGTAGAAATATTTTGACGGATGTCTTAAAACATAATAAATTTTATAATTCCATGGAAAAATCACCTGAGACACCTGAGTTTATACTTGTATCTGGCTTTCAAGTTGAACCCGTTAGTCGGTTAGATTATTTTCTATAAAGAATTGTAATTATTATTTAATTGTGCCTTTCAAATATAGGGATTACGTAATGATTACGATTACAAATAATCAAAAAATAACCAGCATTACTCTAGATTACTAAAAAGATTAAAAAAGAATCAAAATAAATAATTGATTCTATTCAGGATTCTATTTGATTACTTTTGATTATTTTTGATTATTTTCAATCCAAAATACCAAACAACTTTTTAATTTTTTTTTAAATTTTGAAGACATTTTTTTAGTAAATTTTTTAAACTTGTTTTTTGTTTAACTATATATGGATATATATATACATATGTATATGTATATATAATATTATTATATATGATGATATTATTGCTATTATTTATAAAAACTTATCCATTCAATATAACAAAGAAAAATGAACAATTGGTTTTTGGAGAAACTGGCTTCTCAAGTGATGATGATGATCAACGGTAAGATTGCTTGAATACTTTTGGACTTTTTTATTAAATTCTTTCATCTTTATACAGACACAGATAACGAAGTAGGAACAAATGCCACTCCTGAGCCAAGTGATTCTGATCTTCGGGCTTTTTTGACCCATCACTTCTTCTGTTACTTGAATGACAATTCAAGAACAGGCGACACTTGGGAAACACATAGCAGTCTAAAAGAAGTTTTTGTTGCTTTTAACACCCCCCTGACATCCTCAGCTCCAGTAGAGAGGCTATTTTCCTTTGCGGGGATAGTGAAAAGTCCAAGGCGCCAGTCCATGTCGGACTTATCATTTGAGAAATTGGTTTTATTGAAAGCAAATTCTAAATCGAGTTAGTGTTTATTTTTGTTGTTGTTTTGCTATAAATGAATTTTGTTAATTTTTTGTTATTATATTTTTTTAGTTTGTCTTTAATATATTTATTTGTTAAAAATAAAATGATCAAAAAAATGACTTAAAAATGAAAAAAAGCAAAAAGAGGAAAGTTGTTTGGTGTTTTGGAATGAAAATAATCAAAAAAAAAAAATCCGTGAAAATAATCAATTATTTATTTTGATTCTTTTTGATTCTTTTTGATTCTTTTTAATTCTTTTTAGTAATCTAGAGTAATCCTGATTATTTTTTGATTTTTCGTAATCGTAATCATTACGTTATCTGGTCGTAATGTAATAAATTATTTCACTCTCACATACAAAGTAATCAGATTACTAATGATTACGATTAGTAATCAAAACTAAACAGGTTTGGTTTCAGTACACAAATACATCAAATTTACTATATTGAACTTTTGGAGCCGTATTTGCTAGCAATAAATCAAAAAAATAAAACTTCAAAATATGCGTTACTTTTTTACCATCGAAAATTTTTACAACACCTTAGGTAATTGCGACGTGAGATAAACATATCGATGTATTTCGATAGACATATTTACTCTGTACATACTCTGTATATATCGATATGGTTTAGAACTACCGATACGATATATATCGATATATTTGATTCATTTGCCTATCCCTAAAATGCCATTTTATTTTAATAAAAGTTTTTTGTTAAAATACAAAAATGAGTTTTGTGCGTGTGTCGTTTTTGTTATACCCATTTCAAAATAAGGTGCTTTTAAAAGGGCAATAGTATCGGTTGGCCAAACTGTTTTGGGACGCTTTATTGATCGAAATCTTAGGCGAAAGCAGATACACATTCCACATATTGTTTCCCCGATAACTTCTACGAAGCTGCGACCAATTATCGTGCTTTTAAGATTCGATTCGCGCCTGTGATGCGTTTTTGTCACCCACCCCGGCCTACTGGTTCCCCTGATAACTCTATTTTTCGGACTAATGCGATTGAAATTGTGGACCTTTATTCCCGAACGCTCTGGTGCCCTGGATATTATAGCTTTGTTGCCATAAGCAGACGATATAGGTAGAGACATATATACATACATATATAACAAAATGCTTAGAATCCGAAGATATGTCGGCTGAGCCTCTAGGTCTATCTGACCCCTGCGCTCGTTAACTCAAGTAAATATTGAAATATCTCAAGGAAGTTTGGTATACACATTGCCCTGGATCCGAATATTTGGTAGTGCAAATGGGCAAAATCGGACAATAACCACGTCCATATAACTGTGTTTTACGAATATTAAAATTTTACTATGAAAAGTAGTTTGCTCAAATTTGATGCACAGTAAAAAAATACTTGGGTAAAAAAATACTTTTCTAAACAAAAATGTAGTAACTACGCTCAAAAATGGTGTAAAGAATTTAATTAGATATGTGTGTGGCACTGACCACCACTTCCTTATTGGTATATCTTTGAAACTATGTACTCTATCAAACTCTAAGAAATTTAGTGCGCACTTTGCATTTCCCAATTTCAAAAATTATAGAGATCAGCCAAAAGCCACTCCCGCCACTCATTTAACACGCAAATCCAGTTAATTTGAAATAAAATTATGAGCCGGGTATTTCAATCTCCGACCTAGTCCCCTTTTTCGTTGTCATGTATATTGTTTTTATTTTTTTTTTTCGGTAAAATTTTTTTATATCTACGGAAAAAACGTGGGACGTACGTCGAGTTGGATGAATGAGGTTAATCGGAGGGATATACGTAGATTAAAACAAGCGTATTTGAACTTTGATGAATTCGCAATAGATAAATGACAGTAGAAAACATTCGAAGACCTTTTCGATTTTATCAATAGCGGAGGAGAAAAAATATACCTTTTACTGAAATTTTGAAAAATTGCCTGTACAAGTAAAACTAATGATCGAATAAAAGCTAAAGAAGAAAAGGTTTGAAAACAATAATTTTCTTCTAGTCTTCTTTAGGGTCCTTCTCAACTCTAGTCAATAGATGTAGATTAATTTCCATTACGGTTTTCGAAGATGGTTCGAAAATAAATATTTTTGTCAATCTCGCTGTGAGAGTTCACTTTTTTGCTAAGATTGAAATTTTCAAATGTTTCAAAATTGACGTTCAAATTCAAATATATGGGGTATTCAAAATTCCCTTGTACTTAAACTAGACTTTAGATTTAAACGTTAAGCGATAAGCACATACCAATTTTGCAGTCCATATATAGTTTTAAATAGTTCCAAAGGTAGGAAAATTTTTTTAAATTTTGCTCTTTCATCAGGTAAGTGTTAATGTTTATAATTTTAATCCCAGCGCTGTTCGAGATGAACTAGTAAATAAGACAAAATTCATATAGAGATTTTAACAATTTTAGTCCAATTGATTTTTATTCCTACAGGGATATGTAAAAATCTGTATGTATGCATGTAAGTCTTCTATTTGTGCAGCTACGGCAGCGCACCTACATACTTCTGATGTCCTCTTTCAGTAACATATAACACTCCTGGTATTCTCATTTTCGGTAAGGTCAGAGCATTAAATTGAATTATGCTCAGCACTTTGGCATTTCGTTACCCATGCTACTCGAGCGGCAGTTGGAGTCGCGTTCAGAGCATCTTAGCAGAACTGCAATTGAATTTGGCTCGTCTGACAATTTGGTCGAAATTTCGTTGAGGTGCAAAATGATTTCATTACATGATTATCCACTACCAATGCGAAATACTTGAGATATGGCAGATGTAATAGTGGCAGTAGTTGAAGTATGTGGAAATTTTGTTAGATATATGGCAAACGAAGTTACGAAATAACTTATTCATTTTGATTTGAAGCTACGTTTTGTTGCGCTGTCTGAGCCTTTGACCATTGAAATAGCAAACAAAAAAATGTGATAAATTGAGAGCAAATATACTTTTTTAATGGAAATAGTTGAAGTTTAAGAAATGTCTCTCGACATTTTTTGACTAACTGTGAAAAGTGCTATGGCACCTAGATTTGCAATTCCCATACAAAACTCCATCAGCTGAAATTGCAAGTAAAATACAATTTGAACTGCAATTTACTTTTTGCGATTGTTAGATAAGAAAGAAGAAGAGAAAAAAAACATAAACGTTGCGAAAATTTTAACTATCAAAAGTGGTATTTCTGAGTTGATCTTTCAAAAGAAAACATAAAACGAACCTATCAAGTTCCGGCGTGAGCACACGAAGAATTTTTTTTACTTGAAGTTGGATAAAAATTCTCTTAACCACAAAATAGTAAATAATTGAGGAAATAATCGAAATCGGCTTGGCATATACTACATTTAAGAACGCGATTGTACTAAAATTAAGAA
Organism: Anomoia purmunda; assembly: GCA_951828415.1. Lineage (NCBI taxonomy): Eukaryota > Metazoa > Arthropoda > Insecta > Diptera > Tephritidae > Anomoia > Anomoia purmunda. The sequence goes on from OX639994.1 coordinate 127,850,022, forward strand.
ACACATTTAATTTTTATAAACAACAACAAAACCTATGAGGAAAAAATTTGCGAAAAAATGTGCAAATATTAAATAAAATATCTTCTTAGATTTACCAAGATACTTACTAATTTAAATTTATTCTTGTTTATTTTACTTCTGTTCTAGCCTTAACCCAGACAAAAACTCCTCAGAAAAATATTTCCAAGTTCAAAAACAAGCTTCGTTTCTCTTGTTTTTGCTTTGAGTTTATTAAAAAATTCTCTACGTGCATTGGCCAGAACTCAAGGAGCAAACTCTAATAGATTCGAGGTAGGAAAGAACTTAGACAACTAAGTGCGAACGAACTCACAATTAAAATTGAGTGCCAAAATTGCCCAATTGTGTGCTCGTCGAAACAGCCTATAAGTTCGCATTTTTTTAGGAAACCCCTGACAGTAAGTGCAGTTATTGGAAAAACTTAATCTCGAGGGTCCTAATGGATTTAAGCTGGTTTGAAAGCACAAGAAGAACAAGAATAAGCAAATTATACAGTATCCAACAAGATACGACCTAAAACTCATGGAATATTGAATATGTGATGGTCTCAGCATTACCCGAAGATGCCTCTATCTCACGATATGTCACATAAGGATCTTTCGTTACCAAGTGATGCCCACCATGTATTGTTTCTGACGCAACATCCGTTTCTGACCGGCCTACACGAAATTCGCCTTGCAAGGATCGACGGTCACGTTAGAACTCATTGTACCAGCGTTTCACAGTGGCTAAGTATAGTACTTCAATGCTAAAACTCGAAATAAGCAGTCATGTCTCGATAATTCACGTCAAAAATTGTAATAAAAAAAAACACGAGAATTTTCACGAGTTAATTCAACCTTTTGGGCGAGATGAATGAAGGAATGAACTCACTGAAAACAGAACAAATAATAATAGGAAGTCAGAACATTGTGAGTTTATGTTCAAAAATACAAAAGTTCTGATAAAAATATTGAATTACAGATTACCACTCGTGCGGTTGCGAATGCGTCAATATGGAAAAGAATTTAGTGGATTTTGCAAAACAACATTATGTAAATTTTTTCGCACACAAAACGTTGAAAACACTTCCACTTGTTTATAATATAGTTTATTTCCCAGGCAAAATAATTTCGAAAATCAGTGAGAAAAAGGTATATAAACTCCAAAAATATAAAAAAAAAACTTAAATTATTAGAAAATTAAAAAAATAATTAAATGAATTGTTGTGATTTTTTCAATTGTAATTGGTCAAGAACAAGAAGGACAATACTTTTTTTATCGCCAACTCAATGGTGCTGATCTTTTGCTTTAAATAATATAGGGTATATTTTTAAATTTTTTGACTCATTTTACGGGGATAAATATGAAAATGAGCTTCATTTACTATTCCAAAGCAGCGTTTTCGAGATATGGGAACAAATACCTCTTTCTAGGTCCCTTTGTAGTAATTGTCAAAAAAACTGCAGAATAGCAAATAACAGTAAACTTCTGTGACTATCAAGCAAATTCAGTTTATTTACTCCAAATATTTTTTGTGTAAATCGATATAGTACTTTTTTAATTTACAGGAGTTGAAATGCAAAATATAAGCACGCATATTGTTAGCTTATATTTATTCTTTTTAGTTAATAATATTGCCAAAAAAACACATTTGAAAAACTTGTAAATGGAAAACAATTTGGTTATAAAAATGTGGAAATTTAGGGAACCTCCATCGGATAGAAATTATTACAATTTAAATAAAAGCGGTGAATTTTACTATTTGCTACATTCAGTTTTTCAGTTAAACAAAATCTTTCAAAGGTTAAAGAATGTGAATTTTACTTACGTATACTTTTTCATATTTGGATTTGAATTTTGGTCCGCTAAATCTGAAAATTGTACGAAATTTGTTCTTTTATATCTGCACCATTTCCAATTGTAAATGAGAAGAGGTTAAATTAAAATGCGAAAACGTCAATTGGAAATAAGAATAGTCAATTGTAATTCAGAAAGCAGCGATGAAAAATTAGAATAGTCAAAAGTAAATGAGTTTAGTCAGTTTGTTGTAAATTTATTTATTTATTTATTCAAATGAATATGAGAATAGTTATTTGTAAATGAAAAAGCGTCAAATTCAAATGCGATAATGTCAGATGAAAATGAGAAAGTGTCAAATGAAATCCCTAAATAATCGGCGACTTCAATATTTAGAAAAGCTAGTGAATGAAGTTGAGATCGCTATTGTTGGAGGAAAATCGGTGAGAGCATTTCAATAGAAATCATCTTTTCATGCCGAGGCAATCCCCCACAAATTTTGTTGCAGTTATTATTTAAAGTATACATATGAATCTAATAAAAATAAGAGTCTCATTTCCATTTGACTCATTTTCATTTACATTTCATGCTTTCTGACTTACAACTGACTACTCTAATTTTCAATTATTGCTTTCCGACTATTCTTATTTTCAATTGACACTTTCTCATTTCAAACTGATTATTTTTATTTTTAATTGACATTTCACATCATTTACAATTGGAAATGGTGTAGTGTAATTTATTCTTTAAAAAAAAAATATTATTCTACTTCAAATGTCTGATAGTGGTGGGGTATTCAGAGAAAACATATTCATATTCAGACGATTAGTTGATAGTAATATTGCAAATACATACATACATACATACCTTTTTTCGGTATAAAATAGGACATGTGAATATTTCGAAACTGCTAATTCTGATGCGAAATTAAAATCTACAAATCTCTTACGTTTACGGATCTTAATTGATCCACATCTTTGCCTGCGAAATTACCACCCTCGACTACCTTTTACTTTGCATTGTCCACAGCACTCAATTAACGCAGAAAATTAACACTCGAAATCATTAATAAATGCAATTTGCCGTCAAAGTTGTACTCAGCGACCTTCCGTCCTCACACGCCCACACACACACTCATAGACACTCTTCTGCTTACTTGGCATACAACAATGTAGCACACGTTTCAAAATACTTACAAGACACATGTACTCGTACACCTTCGAAATCTGATTCATCACAACACTCAGCCACTTGCTTTGAACTTCAATTTCATTGAATTATCAACCCATTCATTCATTCGCTGTGACTCGAGTCAATTTAGCTCAACTTGGCTCAATTGATTGCAACAGGCCTTGCACATGTGCATCGTGGCATTTGCATTGTTGTGTCAGTTCGCACTTGGTTGTTGCCGATGTTGTTGTTGTTGTTACAGCACGTGCTGCGTGCTTCCGTCCTTCCGAGCGCTCTCTCTTCCTACCCTACTACTTCCCCTAAAATTTGCGCCGTCCATTTGAAGGCTATGCGACTACTGCTACTGCGGCTGTAGCTGGTTGGTCGGTCGGTCGGCCGGTCGGCTGTTGCACTTCCGTATCACGCACACATGCACGCATTTGGAATGTTGCAGTGGCTGTTTGTTAAGTGAACTTCCGTCCGTCAGGTTGAGTGCAAATTTATATTCAATTTAATGTAGAGCATTAATTACTCGATATAGAGATGATGGACCGAGGTACTATTTAGTTGTGGGGCAAGCCGGTGTATTATAATTTATAAAATTACAGACTAAATTCGCATACGGCATGTCGGTAGCAGAAGGGTTAAATAAAGTAATTTAGTATTGTATTCTGAAAGGTTCTTCCGAAGATATGAATACATGTTGATGTTTGTGTGTGGGTGATTGGAGTATGAGTATTTTTTTAATTTGCAAAACTTTCTGGACCCGTATTTCGTTTTATACAAAATAATTGGTATAAAAAAGTTCTTCGTTCATTTGATTTTCTTACTACTTGCAGAAAATCCAGAATTAAATTTATGACTAAAGAGATAAGTAACTCTTAGTTGCATTTTTAATTTCATAACCCAGACTTTGCCTTGCAGCGAATTAAATCCTGCAATCAGAGGCGGTGCATATTCCTTGTTTGACATTTTCTTTGAACTTTATAAATTTTGTGAAATTTCATATCAAAATAATTTTTGCAAATTCTTCTCCAACAACGAAATGATTGATATGCTTGATCTCTATTGTCGCGGAAGTGATCGCTTCGCTTTGACAAAGTTCAGTTAACCGAATTATAGCCAAAATATTGTAAAATTTTCTAATCATTGTTGGAAAAAAGTGGCTCGTCTTTTTTTTTTTTGCTTTGTTTATTTAAACAAATTGTGTTCAACAATTTACTTAGGTAGCTTTTCTGTTTTTCTCAGTAATTAACCTTAAAAGCTCTAATATAGCACAGTCTCTCAGAGATATATCACAGATGGACAATAATAGATAATAAATTAAATTAAAAATAAAAACATTGAATTTAATGTAGGCCGGCTAACTTCGGTCTCTGATTTATAATGGATTCCCGTTAATTCGTTAGAACGAATTTTTAAAATATTAAAATATTTTTCTACTTTTACTATTTTAGTTTAGTTACATATATTAATTGTTCGACCTAATTTATATAAATCAAGAATAATTTTTGAGCTCAAGGCCAGTTTTCATAAGAAAGTTGTTAGGTCGAAAAATAAACATGTAAATAAATATATGTAGTGGATGAACACACCAACCAAAACAAATTCCTACAATAACAATAATAGATAAGAACAAAAACATATTCGCTGCAATAGCAGCAGTCTTTTTTATGCTTGATTTGTATTGGGATATAATGGAAATGGAAAAACTCAACAGCAGTTCCCATGCTTGCTGTGAATTACTGGCTGCATATTTGCCTAGCAAGTCGGAAGTTGTGAAGTTTGTGGTGGAGTCTTGAAAAAAAAAACTGATGAGGAGATGTGGTGCTCACCGAAATATCAGCTGTAATTTCTAACGCTCTAACCGTTGTTCTCTTTTTCCCAATATTTTACTTTAATTAAAACAGGCTTTGAGCTCAAATATTATTGTTGTTTTATTTTAGTTTTGATTTACATATCTACAGCTTATAACTTTTGGCTGTAAGAAAATATGCCGTTTCCATAGTAATAAAACATAATTAGACACTATCGAAAAGAAAGCCATTTCTAACTCATCACAAAATTAATTTTTCTAACTACTACAATTATTGCTATTCCGATCGCTGTGGTTTGCCTCTCGTATGTTTACATGTTCATGTGTCTTTGTTTGTCTTACAGCATTGTCGCTATTTATTTTTATGACACGTGCTAACATCCATCCATACATACATATGCACATACATACATACACACTGAAACAGACGCGGCAATATGTATGCATTTCGGATGACAGGGCGTATGAGTAACGCACATGCAGCGGCAAATTTCTCGACCAGCCAACAAGCAAACAACCAGCTATGTATGTACGTAGTACGTATGTGTGTAGGTATCTGCCTCGTATCGCTGAATGAAGAGAATCGTAGTGTATTACAAGTAATCGATCTGAATGCGATTTCGTTGATTTCATTTCTACTCGGATTACCGCTCATACTCCTATAGGAATGTCACGGGGGGGGTTAAAGGTGGCGACAGATAATAATGGCACTACTCAAGCGCTACCTGTACAAATACACTATATACATATATGTAATGTGAGTTTACACAACACTTTTACTATTATCTCTTAACTGATGTGAATGTTTTTCGTGTTGTTTTTTCGTGTTTTTGTTATTGGTATTAAAGTGGCATAACTTTTTTCAGTACTCGTATGTGAGATTTTATACATTGCGAGAATATGATACAAATTGATTGCAACGAACTCAGCAGACAATGCTTAATTATGAAGCGCATATATGTATATACATATGTACATACAGTCATGTGAAAAATAATAGGTGTACAATTAATACGTACCAATTTTGGTCAGTCTTCGTTTATTTATTTTAGGTTCTTTTTTTGGCTTTTTTTTTATAAAAGTCCAGCTGATTATATTGCATCAACTTTTCAAGCTTTGTACTAAAAATAGAAAATTAGAAAAATAAAAAAAAATTTATAAAATTTTTAAATTTTTTCTAAATTTCAAGTATATGGTTTTATAACCCATTAAATTCTGATATAACAATGAGCATATTCTAATTAGTTTAATGTTTGCTTTGTCTTGTGATACTATTTTTTACCGACGGTGTTACTCAATTTGTCCCATACAAAAAAACAAAAAATTCGAAGAAACTTTTTAGAAACGCACATTTATTGTAGGTATTATAAAACTGCGAGCCTAGAATTTTTATAAGAGTTATAATTGAAAAATTTCTAAGGTTGTGTATTTTTTTAAATTTTTCTATGCTTTCTACAAAATTTGAAATATGAATTTCTACGTTCTTTGTTATATAATGAGCTTGACTTTTATTTAAAAAAAACTAGAAAAATTCGGCAAAATTGTCCTGTCTGTATCTGCTTACGTATTAATTGCCCTTTGTATATATTACCAATTCGGTTTCCATCGCATATAACGGGTGGCAACCCTCTAAAAAATATAAGTATGTATCTTATTTCATTCATATTTTATATCATTGCATAATTAAATGAATTTGATTTTTGAAAAAGGTGGCAACTCTCTTGAGAATATACCTATAAACTTTCTCCTGGCTAAACGAACTGTTTCACACCTACATATATTGTGCATTTTCGTATAGATATGCCTCGTGCATAGTTGAATAAACTTCAAGTTTTCAGTGAGATGGCAACCCTCTTCCAATATAACTAGGTATATACTTTATTTTCAGCGTAACGAACCGTTCGATACTCATTATTTGATATTTTATATAGTTTGTGTTTAATTTCATTGAGTTCTACTTTTACAAGAAGTGGCAACCCTCTTCAAAATATATCAAGCTACAAACCTTCTCAGCGAAACGAACCACTTGACATCGAAATTTTTCTGTTTGATAGAACTTTTGCGTAATTCAATTAAATTTGTCATTGCATACATGTGGCAACCCTCTCAAAAATATTAGTATGAATCTTCTCCTCGCGTAGACGAGTCATTTGACACCCATATTGTAATATTCCATATAACGTGTATACTCTAATCAAATTGGCATTTTCAAACAGGTGGCAACTTTCATTAAAGTTAGCTATGAAACTTAGAGATGAACCGCTTCACAGCCATATTTTAGGATTTCATACAACTATACACAATGCACTGGAGGCAAAACAATATATATACCTGCAATAAAAACAAGAATTATAAAATATATTTTAAATAAACTTGACTTTTCAAACCGGTGGCAACGCTCGTAAAAAATAGCTATTAACCTTCTTTCTGAGACGAACCATTTCACACATTTTGTTAATATTTCATATAACTTGTGTGTATTTTAATTAAACTGAACTTTTCAAACAGGTGGCAACCCTCATGAAAGTTGTGAACCTTCTTGCCGAGGCGAACCGGTTGATAACCATATTTTAAATCTGACATTTATATATTTCAATTAAATTTCAATTTTTAAACAGCTGGCAACATTTTTCCAGGAATAAAATATTATTTGCGTCCTATTCTCATGCCTATTAAATATACATACAAAATTTAATAAAAATCGGTCCATCCGTTTCTGAGGAGTTCGACCACAAACACCGTGACATAAGATTAAACAAAAAAAAAAAACAAAATTTAAAGCGAACAAAAGATGAATAGAGAAATGTGGTCCAAATGTCGTGTCCCTATTATTTTTTACATAACTGTAAGAAAAACCTGCACTAGCCTGGAATTTAATTCACATTTATATAAACATAACACACACACACACACACACACACACACACACACACACACACACACATATCCACTTAAAGTAGTTAATGGAAAATTTACGCAATTCGAGGCGATAAATACTCGCTCGCTTGATCTGGATACTTTCGCCTATCCAATGAACCGAATATCACTTGCATACAAATGTGAGAAATGTTGCTGCTGCTGTTGTTGCTGCTGCTCTGCGCTTGTGGTTTGTGGATGGCTGCATGCGCGGAAAATCGAATCCTCACTCAATCACTCTACTTAATGCAGTAAATTATTGGTTGACGATGTTTCTGAGATTTTAAGTGATTTCCCGGAAATCTTTGCAATCAGTATTCATTGGAAATGCGTTTGAGGCAACAAAGCGCTTTATGGTTGTACGCAAAAATAATGAGGTGTCGATGCGGTAGCTCTCACATTATTTATTGCATTTCAAGGTTCAAAAAAAAAGAAGCTGAATAAGAATAATGTGAATATAATGTACTGTAGGTTTAAAATACAAATACGAAAAATTAACTGATTGTTGGTAGAGAGTAATTTCATGTGGAATAGCCGGAGCAACAAATATAGTACCATCAAAAGTAGTTTTTTTCAGTTAATTTTTTTTTTTTAATAATCACCTTTTCGCTATGGAATCAGAGCTGTTTTAGGGTGCAGTAATCTTCACGATTTCCCGCTAAAATAAAATACTCTTTCGTTCTGTATTGTATGTAAACATTCTCAAATTCTCTCCACTATCGTAGCATAGTTGCCTACTATATCAATACGAGTTCGGGCGAGGGGACGGCAAACCAAGTCAGTCAAAGATGACCCACGCTAAATGCAAGTACTTTTTGTATTGAGGCCCGGATACCCGTACCCCAAATTAATCTTTTAAGGTCAATGCCGTCGCTTTGAGAATGCTAATTTCATGTGCAAAAATGTCCCGTGTTTTACACAACAAGGGATGTTCTTTCAGCGATCTAACCGTGATTAGGCCAGTTAGTCTTATAAGTCGTCTGATACCACTGGATCAACTACTAGCAACAAGGTTTCTTCGCACCATTCTGGCTAGAACATTGAGCTCTGCCCTGTTCCAGAAACCAATTTCTGCTGCGTTTTCCAGAGGTGAATTCATCCGAACTCCACTTCCGTGAGGTATTATTGGTGCGACGAATGGAGCCACGTTAAGAGCTGCTAAGAGCACTGCTTACAGCTTAAGAGTCATAAAAAATTGACTGATTTATACTCAGTTTGGTTTACCATTTCATAATGAACAGATTTACTCCAGAACGATGTTCGCAAATCGTGGAAATTTATTACCAGTAAATGGTTTCGTTCGCGCGCTGGTTCGGTCGACATAAGCGCCAAGCAGAGTTGGTAATTCGAACAACCATGGATCGGGTTCGCTCCACGTTTACTCTAATGGATAACGCGTATCCTCAGAGACGCCGTACAGTGCGAACCGCGGACGCTATTGCTGCTGTGGAGCAGAGTATCGAAGAAGATCCGAACGAGCCCATCCGCCATCGCGCGCAACAATTGGGGCATTGTCCATGGAAGATTTTGCGTAAGGGTCTTGGTTTGCAGGCTTAAAAAATCAAAATCGTGCAAGAATTGAAGCCGAACGACCGTCAAGCGGTTTGTATGTTCCGTGAATGGGCCCAAAACGAGATGGCCACTGATTCCGATTTTCACAAGAGAACTATGTTCAGCGTTGAAACAACTAGCTAGATCTGAATAAGATTTGCCATATGCTTAGTCTGCTATATGGGATGCCATAGAATTGATTTTTAAAGGGAGTTTCCACCTACTAAATTCCAGTAAAGCAATTAATGTAATCAAATATTGCAAAATGGGTATCAAATGAAAGAGGATTGATAAAGCTTAATTTTTCAAATATTTTGAAAGACGGTTGCCACATGCAAACTAATTTGAATCAGAAAAAATAAATGTAATTTTACAAGACGAGTCACAGACTTTTTGAAATTAAGTTTTCTTAAAATACTTTTGAAGACACCAATATAAAAAATTAATTACAATTATATATCAAATCAATTATTAAAATTGGTAATTTTACGAAGGAGTTTTAAGAAAGCTTTATTTTGAAAATACCTTGGGGTGAGTTGCCACCAGCTTAAAAATGTACATAAAATAAGATTGCTAAATTAAAGGAAATAATCCGACATGCGATTCGAGGGAAGTAGGCTTAAGAAAATTTAATTAAATTAAATGATACTTCTAAATGTCAAAATCGTTTCTAAATAAACTAAAACTCAAAATTAATTTTTATTTCGAAATGATAACTCTCAAAAACTGATTTTTACTTTCGATAAAAAAAATATGTATGTAGCTCAAAAAAAAAAATCATTACTTTTGATGAAAAAAAATATAACTCATAAAAAATTATTATTTGTAGGCAAAGAAAAGTAATTCGAAAAGTAGGCATTATTCTCGACCTCTAAAAAAAAAAGAATAACTTGATACGGGATTTTATTTTCCAAATAAAAAAAAATGAAACTGCAAAATTTATTATATTAATTGATTGCAAAATTCGAAATTTTTAAATATTGATTAAATATCATTTTTTGTGATGCAACTTATGTTTGTAAAGGGTGGTTAAATTTTAAGGGCCGATATTGAATGTGAACCACACCTAAACGTCAAGCTTTTTTCTGCATTTCATTTGACATTTCTCAATTTCAGACTAACTCAATTTGAATATGGAAAGATACACACTCGAGCAATGTGTTAAAGTTATTCAGGCTTATTATGAAAATGGGCGTTCAAATCAAAATGTATATCGCCTCACCTCACCTCACCCCAGTGGATTCGTCAATAAGCAGAATTGCCGCATTTGGGCGAATGATAATCCAAGAGTGATTGCCGAAAAACCAATGCACCCACAAAGAGTGATTGTTTGGTGCGGTTTATGGGCTGGCGGCATCATCGGGCCGTATTTTTTCCAAAATGAGGCCGGTCAGGCAGTTACTGTGAATGGTGTTCGCTATCGTGAGATGATAACGAACTTTTTTTGGCCCGAATTGGAACATATGGATGTGGACGATATGTGGTTCCAACAGGATGGTGCCACTTGCCACACAGCCAACGAAACAATGGCTCTTTTGCGCGACAAATTCAATGGCCGTGTTATCTCACGTGGTGGCGATGTCAATTGGGCACCAAGATCATGTGATTTGACGCCGTTGGATTACTTTCTTTGGAGTCACTTGAAAGAAAAGGTGTACGTCGATAAGCCAGCAACAATTCAAGAGCTAAAGAATGAGATAATTTGGCACATTAATGACATAGAATCTCAATTATGCCGAGGTCGCGGCGGACAGTTGGCCGATATTTTATTCCATACATAATTGAACTACACCATATTATCATAATTAAAAGAAATTATAATAATTTCCAAAATAATTTGTGCTTTATTCAAAATCAACATCGGCCCTTAAAATTTAACCACCCTTTATATTGGCAACGGTCCCTAACTTTTAGTGTTTCCACTTTTATACTTCTAGATTCCCTCAACCGCTAGAGGCCGTCATTGTCGTCACGTATGCCTCGATAATGTAATTGATGTTCTGTGTTCGTAAGCAAACAGTTATGTCTCCTACATTACTGATTTCTTTACTGCCAGTAACTGGTATGAAAAAAATGTGTTCCATGTAAAGTTGCACTACGAAGGTGCTCATCTGTTTTAAATTTTTGGCTTGGTACTTTTGTAAAGTATCTGCTATTTTTTGCGAAGGCGATAGTTTACAATGTTTAATACTCATTTTTTTCAAACAACTTTAGTAACTTTTCTATGGCCGATGAGTTCCTTAAAATATTTTTTTGATTTGCTCATTTGAATAAAAGTTTTCGTGCAACAGTGATGAAAAATAGGGATGCCCAAAATTTCACGAACGAAATGTAGTTCGTAATTAATAAAATTTAGCTTTTTCGAAACCTAAAAGGACAGGTTTGATTTTTTTTACTTTTGACCGTTTTTTACCTATAGATATATAATAATAAAAAGCTATTTACATGTCCGAAAATTTCATTTTGTTTGACATTTTATTTTTGTATAATCTTTGATTTTTTTTAAGAATTATTCCACAATTAAGTAACAAGGTGACAAACACCCCAATTTCCCTCTCTTTGCACCTGCATCCGTAATATAAAATGCAATATGAAATAATTTTAATCAGTACTCATGTTTTCAGTCGTTTCACTATTCATTCCTCACAACTACACCAATTAAGAAATTAAAAGCGATTCGAAAACAAAATGCCGCAGCCATAACTAGCGCTCATAAATAATGAGAAATGAAAGAAAAGTAGCAAATGTGAAAAAGCTAATTTTCATAAACAAACACATATGCATAAAGAGTAATATAAATATTTCCATAAAATGTACATGCAAAAATGATGGCGTGTCACAAAAATTCATAACTTCCCTGCAGTGAAAATAAATTCTACTCAATATAAATTTTAGTTTCCGAACTGGTATTTATGTATCAGCTCGACTGTGATTGTACTCAGCGCCATCTGTTTGCAAAATTCGTAAGTTTCAAAACCAAAAAGAATGCGCAAATAAATGCACTGCTCGGTAATGGCGAACGTCGTACCGTAAGAATACGGGACGGACCCTTGTAGTAAATGAGGAAGCCAAACATCCAAGCCTTATATTGGACAGGAAACTAAATTGGAGGCCCTATAATGCAGATAGACCGCGCAAAGCAACCGTAACACTGTACTCCTGGTGGTACGTCAATTGGAAAAAGGTAGGGGCCTCTACGCCGCGCTAGTGAGGCCAATTCTCTACTACGGCATAGTGGTCTGGTGGAATGCTCTTGACAGAGAGGTAAATTACAAAATGCGGGATAAAGTCCCAAGGCTTGTATCCTTACTCATAACGGATGCTATGCGAACAACAGCATCCAACGCTTTGCACGCTCTACTGAATTTACTTTCGGTAAGCCAAACAGCTCGCAATCGGTGCCGCAATTTAGCACTTTAAACAAGGATACTTACGGAGTTCTCAGAGCTTCCTAGGGATGTGGATTTATACATTGCCATCTTCTAGTCTCAGCACAGCATTCACGACCCTTTCAGCCTCAAAGGAAGAGTGGAAACGGGATGCTGTAAAAAAGGGCGAGTCGATTCATGTACACACAGATGGCTCAAAGTTCGATGATAGGGTTTGTGCAGTTGTATACTCTGAATACCTGAGAATTTCCATTAGCTTCCGTCTTCCAAACAAACCATCGATTTTTTCAGCTGGAACTGATGGCAGCTGACAAGGCCACGAAACTGACTAAGTGTTATATGACATCCAAGCTTGATATATACATTTTCACTGAAAGCAAGGTGGCAATAAAATCACTCAAAAAATAGTGCACAACGTCCATGGTACGAGATGGCGAATGCATTTAACCCAAAAGTCGTATGGGTTCCAGGCCATTGCGACATAGAAGGGAATTGTAAGGTCAATTAACTCGCGCAATTCGACAATAAACTTGCTGCAGAGGATATAATTTACAGGTATACCGTTACACACCTGCAAGCTATTTGCTTCCAACAGGCTTCTTAAAGTGGGTAATGATAGATGGCGAAACGAGAAAAGGACCAGTACCGCGCACTTTCCAGACGGATATTTTCCATTTTAGTTAGACAATTTTTCGCCAGTTTGAAATACCTTAGATGTGTGGAAATTGGTGATCTTCTAAAATTTTTGCAAAAATCTAAATGGCTTTAGGGGGAATTGGAAATTGTTGATCCACATGCGATATCACAACGGACGCTGATCCTAAATCTGTCTCTGACGACAGCCGCCATAACCTAACCTAAGCATGGTTTTCGGAGAACCTTCTGCATGACTGATTTAGAGTGAAAATTTGCCAACTTTTTATTGTCGCACCATCGCCTAGAACTGGTAAATTTTACCACAGACCTGCTACCCCATATCGCTCTGCTGTGTGAGCGTCAGCCACGTCTCTAGCGTGTCACGTGTTGCGTGTGCGTTTTCGACGTGATTCAAGTGCAGTCGCAGTCGGAGGTAGAATGCTTTATGAATTAATTGGCGGGATTGCTTTTGAAAATTTTTCCGCCGTCACTTGCCGGTGAATGTTGTTTGTGCAGCTGTCGTTATTATGTTTGCCATAGAAGTGCTCGTTCGGAAAACATAACCACACATGCGTCTACGTAAGTCACACACACCCACACACACAAGTGTAGTGTATTAACAGGAATACATTTTGCATCAGTTTCTCTTTGTGCAGCCGCTTGTACGAGTAGTTAGTGCCAACAATCAGTCGCATAATTATGCAACTTCTCGCAAACAAGGAAAATAATTGCGAATTCGTGAAATCGCTGACGGCATACAGGTGAGGTGAACTTATGTAAATTTTTAGCAGCATTTACATATATATGAATTGATATGCATGTGTATGCGAATATTTCTTGAATGCTCCAAAATTTTAATTTTTTTCACATCCATCAAGGCTCATTTTACTTGTATTTCCCTGATTACCTGCGTTTACGGCCGTTACGCCAATTCAAATCATAAAACTCACGAATACAAATCAGCATTCACATACACGAACACGCGACTATTGAAAAGCCAAGCTCACATTGATATTCATAACATACATATGTATGTATGTACTTTGTGGTAGTTTTGACAAATCCTATGATATGCGGATATATCGAAGTGATGAAAGGAATTATTGGATAGCGCTGATGTTGGTATGTCGTGAATTGCCAATGTGCCTGAGTTTGATTTCATAGTTTCTTGCATAACCCGGCAATTATTAGTTTATTATAATTAAACACAACATAACGAAATAATGAAAATAATTACTTGTAATTAAAAATATATTGTCAAGAATATTTGATATCACATAATTATGATGAATTTACAATATATGCAACGTTGTGACCAGCAAAATGTCTGCTCCTGAATATACAGAAATAAAGTGACAGGAAAGTGCAGTGTATCCAAGGCGAATTCATATAAGGTGGTTTTATAAGTACAACTACAAAATTGCCATGTATTTTGTTTTTGCTTTTACGTAAGAGTTGTCAAAATTCACATACATTTTGTTTTTGCTTTTACGGCTTTTGGAAGCTCATACGCAAAAACAAATACAAAATACATGTAGCAACTCTAACTCTTTTCGGATAGTCAGGCCGCTATAGTTAAGGCCTTAAGATCGTTAATGGTGAGATCGAAAGTTGTCAGGGAGTGCCTGACTTCTCTCATGCAGGGAGAGGGTGGGAGCTCTTTTGACTGCCTACGGACTTCTCATGGGCAGATGGGCTCTCTGTCGTCTCAGCGAGCGCTGGGAAACTGTCACGAAATGCAGAATTGCAAAGACCCTCTGGTCGAGAGTGGATCGTGGGCGCTCAAAGGAGCTGGGGTCGCATACTAAGCGGCGTAAGTGTTTTGACTGGGCAATGTCCGTTGGGTATTCGTGCGATTAGGCTGAAGATAGTATCTGACCCTTTCTGCCGCAGCTGTATGGAGGATGATGAGGTGGATTCATCTCATCATTTTCTGCTCAGTTACCCTGCCTTTGCGAGACTGAGGTTCAAGTACCTAGGCTCGTACTTCTTTAGGACTCCAGAGTAGCTCTCTGGGGTGGGGATGGGTAATTTGCGTGACTTCATTCGGGGTACGCAACGTTTATAATGTTAGTCCTTCCTGATTTTTCCGATTCATGTTACCGTTCATAAAATAAGTGGTATCACAATGGACTATGTCTAAGTGAGTTCCCACTGCGGGAACTACCACAGTAACCTAACCTACGCAAAAGCAAAAACAAAATACATAGGAATTTTGTAGTTGTATTTATAACACCACCTAATATGTATACGCCTTGCATATTGGTGGAAAAAAATCAAATCTGTTGCTATGGTAACTACACCTTATATGAATTCGCCTGCACTGTACCAGTATCCAAGCGAAACTCGAGGAGGGATTTTTTTGTGAAGTTTTTTATTACTTTTTTATATGAATATAGTTTATTATGCAACACGAAAATCACAAAAATGTCATAGAATTTTCAAAAAGTTTCAATTTCGGACATCAGTCACCAGGTCGCCATTCAGGCTCTTAAATCGCCCCGATCTTAAAACCTTCCGTAAGTTGCCGTACCATCTGATACAAATTTGAATCATTTTTCTTGTCGGCTAGCATCTCAAGCTCTTCGTACTCAAGTATGTATATCGGCTTCCCTCTTCATTGTGTTCCTATGTTCGCGAATTCCGGCTTGTTGCGAAGTGATCTTAGTGAGCAGATATGAGAGTTGAGTAGTGAAGTTAGTAGCTGTCTTTTTCGATTTAACCGTCGTCGATCTTTCCTTGTGTATTTAGATGCGAGACAAGACAATGATCCGATTCGATATTCGGTCCTCGGAATATACATACGTACGTCTTATACGAGTACACTGGAAACATGCCTTCCGTCTAATGCAATATGATCTATTTGGTTTCGCATTTTTCGATCTGGAGACATCCACGTAGCTGGGTAGATCTCCCTGTGCTGAAATCTGATGAAAGATCGCTTTCTAACCCAACTTGGCATTAAAGTCGCCAATCACGGTTTTGAAAGCATAGAATTTATCTTTGATCACATCGTCTTTCCCTTCCGTCAGCGAGCTGTAAAAGAATTTGCTCGCCGCCGCATTACTGGTGAACAGACGCTGCAGATCCTGGTGGGTTCTTAAACCGAGAATACCGGAGCGACCCCAACAGGTTCAACTTCTGACTTTAGCCCACTCTCAAAGGGATTTTTGGAAGCTAAATTGGAGGCACTTGGGTGAAATTACCCGGAAGTTGTGAGCTGCTTGAATCGCATGCAGAATCACAGACTTTTCTCATTTGCGTGGAATTGTACATCCTGCAATGAATGAAATAAAATCTGCTGAAAATCAGAAATAAGCTAGTTTGAAAAAACGTAATTATTATTTATTACCTTGTCTCCACGGCAGCGAAATTAATTAACAGGCAATTATAAATAATTTCCGTTTTCTATGAGGGGGGGTATTTTGGGGTTTTTTTATTAAAAAAATTTAAATCGTTACGAAATTAGGATTTTATGCAATTTTATTCATTTTAAAAAATTAATGGATGTTAGGCTCAATTAATAATTTTACGCTTGCCCCCTTCCACGAAGCTATATTTCGTTAGAAATTTTTATATTTTTCCTTCCTTGTATCGCCTGCTTTGAGCTTTAGTTTTTTTTTTTGTTTTGATGTGACAGCTAGTGAAGGCGAAACGTCGATGGTTTCCATACAATTTTAATTGGTTACAGAGTTGCATATGACAAACTTAATAGAATTTGAGCCGATGTCGAGTTAGTCGAAGAGCAGTGTCAAAATGATATCTTCGGCTATCTTTTGAGTAATGATGAAAAATATTGGTATTAATTTTTAATACAAAGCATTATCATTGATAAATTTTCAAATTATATGAAATCATCCATTTTGTAATTAATGCCCAATATGTGATTGAAATATACCCTTTCCTACAAATATCCGATGGGGCAACGCTTTGCCAAATGTTTACATATGGGGAAATGTCAATAATCTGCTTTATAATAAAAAAAATCGAAATAGAACTACCTTCTTTCTTTTATCAAGATTCAAAGCTAAATACGAATCATTCGAAAACAACCTGATTTCGCTGTCATGAAGACAAAGTATAAATCAGTCCGAAATTCATAAAATATATTTCTGAGCTACATTTTGGGGTCCAATAGCAATGAAAAATTATCAAAAATCACCGGTAATTTCTAGTTAGTTGAAATTTTCACTTTATTATACTGAAATTTAATTTTTAATTTTAAAGTTACCAAAAATTCGGATTGGAAATTTGATGACGGTTTTGTGAAAGGTGTTGAATTTTTGTGAGTTTCGTAAAGAATTTAAAACTTTTATTGATATGGTTTATATATTAAAATCAGCTTTACTTTTATAAAAAATGATGAAATATAAAGCATTTAACGTGAGTGGCAGACAATACATTGAAATTTAGTGCTTTGGATATGACGAGCACGTAAGATATTTATATAAATTTTTGAGATTACTTTGCCAGATTTTCTTAGATAAAAACCGAACCCTTATTAGTTTGATATTATCCATAACTTTTCAAAGAGATTTATTTTCAGAGTTTAGTTGAGCTCATAACTTGAATTTCTTGAAATCAATATTGTCTATTGTATTTACTTTTCCAACAATAAAATTACTCGATTCCAGCACAGTGCTACATTTATTGTAAAGAAAAACAGGGTATGGTCATATAAGCAGCCTGCGTGATTGAATTATCAATTTGATTCCGTATTATGCTGTGTAAAGTAATTCCAAATTTTGACAATTTATTTTTGTTTTGTTTTTAACTAATTCTTTTTTTTTTGGTTATGAAAATATTCACACACCCAAATATTTTTTATTGTTATGCTAATTAAAAAATTTTGAAATATTTAGGAAAATTTGATGAAGTTCCTTTAATTTGCTTAAAGTGCAAAACTTGGTGTAAGTTCTAGTTTTTGTTGTAGAAAGAACGATATTTTTATACACAATTCATTAAATTTTAATAAAAAATAAATAAAGTGTTAAAACATGTGAATTCTTCGCTGTTGTATTGAAAAGTTCTCTTCTTTAGTTCTATCGCAAAATCGCAAAGGGCGGAATTTTCATCTAACATAATAAATATAGCCAGGTAAAGTCTAAAAAGAAAAGAAGTCTGATGTGGAGATGTGGTGATTTCCAAAATAGCAGCTATCGCTTCTAGCACTTTGAAATATTGTTGTTTTCTCATATTATTCCTAATACAAACCTTTTCTCAAGCTCTATAAATTATACAGACGATTCATAAATATAAAGCCAAAAATAAAAATATAATATACTTAAATTAAGCTCAGTTATCAAAGAATATCTGACATTTTCCTGTAAAACCTCTAAATACAGAATTAAAATTGGCATCTCTTCAATCAAATGCAAATCGAAAATTTGCAGTAAAGCGAACGAGTCGCTAAATTAGCATCTCATTCCCTCCTATGCGCTGAATTTCCGGTATTTTTTCGCAATATCAGCAAATATACTGCGTCACCGAAATTAAGCAGCTTAGCATTTAAATATTTAAACCGAACACAGCATTGCTGTATATTTGTTGTTTACTCATTTGTTTTGCTAATAATGACTTAACGTATTTTTGGTTTCATTTTTTTCCAACAGACTTTGAGATTGCGCCTTTCTGTGTTGCCATCGCATTTGATAAACGCAAAATACCGTAAAAATAAGCGACTTGGTGTCGCGAATCCAAAGGCGTCAACTGCAACGTTAACGTCGGCGTCGACATCGACATCGACGTCAAACGCTTACAGCTAGTCAGAATGGTAGCGACGATGGCACGCTTTGTCGCAATGCTGCTTGACAAAGATGTTGAACGTGGATTTGTTTTTTTTTCTATACTACTTTCACTTTCTGCCTCCTCCTCCTCCTTCTGCTACTTTGCAGTATTATCTGAAGCTTTTTCACCCCTGGCAATTTCTCTGCTTGTGACAATGAACCTAATGGGCGTGTGCCAGTTGCGCGGACAACAACAATAACCCACATTTATATTGTACAAATATCTACATATATACTTCATGGAAAGTGTTCTGATTTAAAATGCTTTACGCCTAAAAGCGCACTACATTTGCCTCCATACACACACACACATACACACCCATGTTTCCATATTAAGGCGGTAGACAAGGTCTACTAAGTTGAGTTCAAAGCTCTGTGAGAAGCCTATCAAATGCGCTGGAGGTATTTTATGTTTTGTATTTTATGTATTGTTTGAATTAGTCATTAGTTTGATGTAAATGCCATTTGAAATTCACTTGCGTATGTTTGTATGTTTGTTGGTGGTGCTTAATTCTTTAAAAATACAAATAAAAATGCCAGATCCTTCGCAATTGTTTTGCGAGACTTCTATCGAAATTTCGGAATGATCGGCTAAAATTTAGATGGGAAAACGCAAAATAGCTGAGGATGGATCAGACGAAATATCGCCGCAAATCCAAACTTGAAATTCGCTTTGTGCTTCTCTTCTGTTTTCGGCGTAAACTAAAGCCACTATAAATATTCAGAGAACGTCAGATTCCATTTGAAACGACTGTATTATTTTTTAGGACAATTTTCAATTGGTTCCGAGGATTTCGGATCGTCCACTGATGACGTCCTGAGCCTAAAGTTGACGAAGATCCACGATTGGCACAAGATATGATTTCTGATGAATTGAGCTTAAATGCCATGGGATGCACAGAAAGTCTGGTCACACGACTTTTAAATGGATCCCAAAAAGAGGCTCAAGTGCATTTTTCTCCATTTTCTATAAATAAATTCGAAAATGTGCAGTTTAGTAAAGTCATTAACTGTGACAAATCTGAGTTCTAAAAGTGCGATTCGAAAACTAACGAGCAGTCCATAGTATGAAGCCCAATAAGAGCAAACCCACCCGTAAAAGCTTAGCAACAAAAATGGCCAACACTACTAATGATGCCAGTTTACTTCACCCGATGAAAAATCGTAGCTGCTATGCCTCTGGAGAAGGGTTAAAAGGTAACAGAAAAATGATATACCGGAGACGGCTTACTAAAAGTTTGAAATCTTTTTTTTTTTTTGGAAAACCGGTAGAAAGATAAATTATGGTGCTATTTTTTGCATCATGGCAAACAGCCAAATTTTTAAATAACAAGTAACTTTATTGCTAGCCCTTACAGCAAAGATCTACCACCCGGATCTAGCTCCTTGTGAATAGAAGAAATTTGATAATCTTAAAAAGCAAGCTATTGAAAACTGTCTTGAGAAATAGATTTATAGGCTTAAGAAATGCACTAAAAAATAACGTGCCCCTACTCTACAAAGAGATATAAAAATAAACATGCGATAGAGTTGTATAAGACATGATTTTTAACTTTTTTAGTTTTACCATAAGTGAACAGTAGTGGAAATAAGTAAAACTAGTACTACTAATTGGTAGTAGCATTTATTAAAATAGTAGTAGAAATAAGTTAAAACAGTAGTAGATTTTAGTAAAAATAATACTAGTAATTACTAGTAGCATTAACCAAAATAGTAGTAGAAAAATGTAGAAATATCAGGAGTAATTAGTAGTGGCATAAGTAAAAATAGTACCAAATTTTGTAAAAATAGTAGAAGTAATTAGTGCATGCACAAGTAAAAATAGTAGTGGAAATTAATAAAAATAGCAGCAGAACATAGTAAAAATAGTAGTAGAATTTATCCTCAAATGGTCCTAGCGCCGTAATGGTAATGGTTCTAAGCTGGTGGTAATTTTTAAAAACAGCATCACAGAAAATAAACAACTTAGAATTAAGATCATTATGTTTTTGGATGCTCGAAAACTTTTAAAATTAAATATGTTTCGATGAATAAAAAGAGCATTAAGCCAACTCGACCTTAGGCACCTTTCTTACGGCAAAGAGCAAAACTGTACTTAAAAGCCTGACCTTGACTTCAATTCCATGCTCTGAATTTGTTGCCATGCACTGAAAGAACCACAAGACACTAAGAAAATTGTTTCTTGATTTGATGAAATTTTTTCTTCAAATTACAATATTTTCTTTCGATTAAGTAAAATTTTTTCCAAATGCATAATCCTGCATAAAATTAAAGCTCTAGTTCTATTCATTCCTTTTTTTTTTCATTGACAGCGGGTTTTCTTTAATTCAAATACATTTTTTTAGTGTGAATTTCGCTGTAAAAAAAAGTTCTAGTCTATTTCCAGAAGCAGTAAAGTAATTCATCAAAAAGCCAAATTATAAAGCGGAGAAGTCAGTGCAAATTGTAAACAGCGTATTACATATTTATTTATGTTCTCATATGTGCAATGTACTTACATAAAATATCACTTATAGAACATAGAAAAAAGCTAGCCAAGTTTGTTGCTTTGATTTGTGTACTTCGCTGATTTTTATCAAATAAATAGATACTTTATACGGAGCAGCAATTATTTATTTTTTTCTTTTGCTTGGCTCGTACTTTCATACACATACATACAAATCTGCACACACATGCACAAAAATATTTTTGATTTTATCTATGCCTGAATTCAATTCATTAGCTTTTAAAATTTTCCTTCACTCTAAATTATTCAGCGGGGACAAATATAAAATAGTTAACAGATTTGATTACATAGAAAATTCAATGAAAATTCTGTTTATACGATAATAACTAAATGATGGACGATTCAGAAAAATAATATTTCTGTTTACTTAATTTAATCGGTAAATTTTCAAGTTCGGCAAAAACTTTCTCTAAAAATATTTCAAGCTATTGTAATCTAACTTTTCAAGCTGCTACTTAATGAACTGGGTTATGATAAATATAATGCGACAATTAATTACTTAGTAGTTTTTTCTTTTGCTTTTGCCTTTTTTTTGCTTTAAAATATTTATATAAAGTTATTTTCTCCAAAAGCAGTGAATATTTTTTTAGCACCAATTCATTCGCATTCCTTTTTCTTTTGATAGCTGTTTTCCTTCAAGCCAAAATTTTTTTTAAAGTTTTTTTCGGACACATTTGAGGAGCATGCAACTCGTTTTCTGTCCTCGTAAAAACCTTAGTCAAGGCTAAATATAATCACATCGCGCTGAAGTAAATTAATCCTAATTGCTTTATTATTTTCACAAATTTTGGCATTTCAAAGATATGGACGGCTAAATACGTCACATCCAATTTCCCAAACCCCCGTAATGAAATAAAGTGTTACAAAAGAATTTATAATTTTTTACTAAAACTAAAAAATCCTGAAAAATATGACCAGTTGTGTATGAGCATAGCATTTCAAGTATATTTTGAAAACATAGCATTAAAAACCACTCAGCGATCATCAAATGTGTCAAGAGTGTAAAGCAAAGAAAATAAGTATGGACATAAATCGTTTTTGTTTTATTATTAACGCCAATCGGCTTTATCTATACAATAAAAGATTAACAAGGAAGTAACCGAAAACATCAAGTTGGATATCCTATTATAGGGATCACTAATGACGTAATTTTTAATTGAACTATGTCCCACTAATGTTATAAATTTAGTAAAAAAATTTATAAAAACTCCACAAATTTTTGTGAAAGTTTTAAAAGTTTTTTTGCAGTTTTGTAACTTATTCAGTTTCGCTATAAAAAGTTTCCGAGGCCGAAAATAAAAAATATGTAAAAAATTAACTGTAGTTTCTAGCCGCTGCAACTGGCACTTCTTATTATTTTTAAATTAGATAGGCTATAAAACTTTGTAACACAAGAAATTTGAAACCCAAAATTTTTAAAAAGTTTGACTAAAGTTTGTCGAGTTTTTGCTAATCGTGTAAAAAATTTGAAACATTAATTTACACGGCTTTTATGGTTATAGTATGAACTAAAGTAATATATAAAATTAACGAAAAAAAACTTATCATGAAGAACCTTGATAATATTGTAGAAAAATTGGTAAATTTATTATTTACAAAATCGAAACTTAAGCCATTCAAATAAGAGAAAAAATCCGTGATTACGTTTGTGTTGGGTTTCTGGCCGTTCCGACGTTCGAAGGAAGTAACAAATTTACAAAACTTATGTTTACAAAACAACCTTTTATCATTGCAAGATAGGAACGTGACTACCAAAGATTAGTCTGTTGTCGATGAATACGTCGAGATCTCTCATAGTATATACGTTTTCCAATAAATTATTACCCACTGTTCTATTGTCTGCTCGTACAAATTTAGGCTGATATGTGAATTGAGAATAAATCGAGATATGAAGATGCTGACATTTAAATACACCCAATTACAATATCAATCAATTCTAGTATTTAATAATAATTCATTTCGCCTGAATAATACAGTATTCTAAAAAGAAAAGTTTTTAAATTGAAATATTTAACTATTATGTAGAGGTCGAGAATTACAAATAAGCGACGTTATACCTCTTAGTATCTGCGATACACAAATTTTCTATCGAAGTTATTTATTTACAGGTTAGGTATTTGGAGATCAACAATTTTTTATCTCTCGATTTCTAATTATAATTTCCGAATGAAAGTACTATCTGCGAAAATAGCAAATAGCTTAATTAAACTCACATACGTATGTATGCATGTAAATATTTTATGAGTATATTAATTATTTGGCACACCGGCTGAACTGAACTTCGAAATTTCTCCGAGAAAATTTCGCAAATATTTTTAGTTGAGCCAACTTTATCTCTGAAAAAGTAAGCTGCTAATTTTTTCGCATTTTTGTTTAATATTTATTTATAAGCCAAATTACAAATATGTTTAAAATATTTTGTAATTAAAATCCAAAAAAAAGCTAGTACGTTTTCGCTTGATTTGGTAAATTTTTTTTTAATATTTGGCGCAATCTCGAAAATTGCATTTATCATCCCTGCCGTTGCTTCCTCGATATTTACAGGAACTATTTGATGCACGGACGGTCATACAGACAGACATGGCTTAACATACTCCTCTTTTTACTCTGAACGCTTTGGTATAAATATTTATATATGTACATTGTCTATATCTATTACAAACTTATGTTATATGAACAAAGTAATATTATCTGTACGCTCGGGTATAAATCAATTATTCAATCGAAATCTCGGTTTTTGTAGCAAAGAAGTTGCTTTGCCAGATTTAACCGCCCTATTGCCAAGGCAATAACAATATTAATTGCATGACAATTGTCAGAACTACCGCGCCTAAAATTATGCAACAAAAATGGACCCAAATTCTCGATTCATGGCAACTGGCATAATATCCTACTAAGTACGTGACATTGAAGTAAACTATGTTTATTTTCTGCGTCATAGTTTTTGGCGCAATAGTCTTACAATTATCATCTAATGAATTTTGTCATTTTTGCGAGAATAGGGCTGAGTTAATTTTATACTTCAAATAACCTGGAAACCCACCAAATTCGTATAATATATTGGTTAAGCCAATTAAGCCAAACTAATTAATAATTCAAAAATAGTAATTTTCAAATCTCTCCACAATGCAACCTTAAGTCATTTTTTAATTCCTAATCTATCTAAAGTTAATTGATATTAACAAATCTCTTTTGGCAATTAATGAATATCTAGCATTTTACTATTTTTTTTTTATAAACTTCTAGTTCAACTACATCTACCCACATTGGAATCAAGCGTAAAAAGCTGAAATTAAAATAATATGTATTTGGAGAATATTTTCAGCAGAGTGCTCCAAAGCAAAATTTGCGTTTATGTAGTTCATGGGAGTTCTAAATTAAATCCTTAGCAGTTCAGTTATCCTCTCTAATTCACCGAATTACTTTTGTTTTGGTTTAATATAAATCTAGTTGTGGTACACTTAAAGTCTAAAATTTGCCATGTTTTCACTACGTACAACACATGGACATTTGCGAATAAGCTGAGTTGTAAATTTAATACTTTTTGTTCATTTTAAAACTTTTTAAATCCACCGTTAAACGCTTTTCAATTTCATGTCATATGTATGTATGTATTTTTTTTTTTTTCGGCGGCATTTTTATTTAAAATATTTTTAGTCCAACTACAAAGTACTTCAAATCAATCGATGTGTGATAAATAGCCATAAAATTAATAGTGTCAGTTATCGAAAAGTATTATGTAAAAAAACGCCAATGGCTAGAATGTTTTTTTTATGTTACTTCTACACGTGGAAAATGTTTAATTTGTGTGGGAAAAATCCCATTCGGAAACGAGAGCCATTGAGGTGAATATTTTTTTTTTTTCAAGGAAATACTAATACAGAAAGTAAAGTGAAATTACTTGGTATGTATTTTTTGCATTTTTATATATTTTTACAATTTTTTTGCAAATCTCTACCGGAACAATATTTACAGCCATTATTAACAAACAAAGGAAACAAGTTTTCTTTTTTGTAAAAATCCTACAATTTTGAAATTTGTTTTTTAAATATTTTTTAAAAAGCTGTATGACTTTGTATGGCAAAGGATTAAAAATGACAATTTGGCTCAGGCTTTTGTTCCAGATTATCCGAACCCTTTAAACTCTTCAACCCAGGCATCCTATTCTTTCTTCACAACGGCGGAGTCGAGGCCACATAACTAAAGTATCAAAAAAATTTGAAAACCAAAAAAAAAGCAAAAAAAAACTTGACAACAAATGAAAAGTTAGTAAAAAAAATGAAAACGAAAATAGAGTTGAGAAACAAAATGGAAAAGAACTGAGTTGAAAAATCTTCAGTGGTTGTCCTACAATTGATACTCAAAAATAGAGTTCGCAAAGGTACCGCTACACTAGAACACCCCCTGAACTCAGAAACTGGAGCTATAAAGGCTGTTATGGCGAATTTTGTATAACTACACAAATATTTATTAGATTTTGAAACAAATAGGCTAAATAAATTTTGCTAAACATTTCTGAATACTAATATTTACAATTGATTATCATTTACCTCGCTTGCACGGAAATTTCCCTAGTGACGTTTAATTAATGAAATTGTTTTTGACTAAAAAATAATAATTATTTATGCTCTGATTTTGGTATCGAAAATTCGATATCTGTAACCAATCTACTTTTACAGACAACAATTCAGAAATGTCTGCATGTATATTTACATTTTTTAGTCACTCATATTTTAGCTATTTAATTTAGATTCCAACGCGCATCACATAAAATTCCATTTGTGTTGAATCATTGCATCAAGTTGCATAAAATACAGACGCAGACGAAATAAAGAAAAGAAAAAAAAAACAGAGAAATTTGATTCGAAATTTTAATAAAACTGTCTGTCAGCTAAGCGGCTGAAATGAATAAATTTTTTCCAACCCCCCCCACGCCAAAATATGACAGGAAAGTCGATATTCAAATATTAATAAAACATTGTAGCAGCAAATAAATTAAATAGCTTTCAATAATAAAATAAAATTGCCAGAAATATATCGCATTTAAAAATATAAAAAAGTGAAATGGATATGGTTGAATAAAATTGAAAAGTAAAGTTGGTATTTTAAGCAATTACGCTAATTCGCGTGTCTTAAAAATATTTATACGTACATATGTAGATGTATAAACAGAAATTATTGATTGTTAAACGCTAAGCTACTGCTACTGCTTTTCATGTTTAAATAAAAGCCTGTGAAATCTATTCAATATTTAGACATGCAAATGTATGGGAATTATATATTATATATAATAGAAGCATGTGTATCGAATGTAGATTCTCCAATGATACATATGTTTTCAAAACATGAATATATTTAGGTCTTTCAGAACAGAATCTAAGTGTTTGTTAGAATTGATTAATTCTGAGGAAAAAATTTGTTTATTTCTTTGCCGTAATTTTTACTTCAAATTGCCATATTTTCTTCTGATTGATTTAAAAGTTTTTTCAAAACGAATAAAAAGATACCCAAAATAAAATAGTAAATATTTCATCAGCGCCAATTCATTCCCCTTTCCCTTTCTTTTGCTAGCTATACGCGATACGACATTCGCATGGTTAAGTCATCTTAACGAAAATTTTAACGAATTTCGCTATCGCCAAATTAGCTCTTGTCGTTAGCTAGTCTCTTATCGAAAACTAAACAACAACAAACTAGATGTTATTAACTAAATCGAGAAAATAAAAATTAGTGATTTTAACTTAAATAAAAGACATATTTAAAATTCGGTGATGTATTTTGTTGCCTCTAAAAAAAAACATTAGATAATGTCTTTTGAATATTTGGAATATGATTTATCACGAGGTGACGAAGCAGTATGCACTCGAACTGTGGATCCACGTTTATCCCGAAATGTGGGCAATCCCTTTCATTTGAATGCAAAAGAATTTTAGAAGCTGTATCGGTTAGCTCCAGACTTGGCTGAATATCTAATTTTTCAGTCTGACAGGTTTCGTATGAGCCAGTCGGCTAAAGAAATGTTTGCTTCAGCGTCGCCTCCTGTTGCGGAAGACACTATTGGGACCGTCGATGGATTCTCGTATCAATTTTGGCGCCAAAGAATCATGGAATAAATAAATACCCTGGATCGCAACACGGTGCATAATGGAGGGAATTTTGAAAACGAAAACCATGGCATGGCATATTTGCAGGTGCCTCCGAATATTCCTTGGAGTCAAGTTGATGACTTTTCTCCCAAATAACTCAAAGGAGAGCCCGAAACTCAGCTACAATGGAATATTGCAATATATAAAAACAATTATAAATAGCATCTTATTTCGTTTTGCTCAAATATAAAAAAAACACGCTCGAATTTATATTCGACAGTACGCATTCATTTATTTTCTTTTCCATTCCTTTATGTGTTTTTCGCCCATTTTGGCATTTAGTTTTACCAAAATGCTACTCTTTAGTACTTTGAATAAATACAATGACACATTAAGTGTGTCGTTAAGAATAAGTTAGTGAATCGTACAATCGTTATGGCAAACGACAAATTTTGTCGACAAAAATTGCGATTGTCGGATCGTTTAAAGTTAGTAAATCGGACTATAGATGTTTTTTTTTGTATGAGTATAAATTTTCTTTTTTGTGGCTTAGATAAAATGAGACATGAACGTTATTTTCGTGAAAATTATATACCCAAGGATTTAATTTTTATCATATATTACATTTTATTAAATTGCTTGATTTAGGTGTTGCCTTAAAGAGTACTCATACGAGTTGGCGGTAGTTCGATCCTCGGAAGAAGTCTGAGCCAGTGCAATTTGGAAACATAAAATTGTATTACGAGTAGTATGTATGAATGTACAATGTACTTAAAAAAAAAATTACATTCATACAACACAGAAAAAAGCTAGCCAAGTTTATTGCTTTGATTTTTGTACTTCGCTGATTTTCATCAAATAAATGCTTCATACGGAGCAGCAATTATTTATTTTTTTTTGCTTGGCTCGTACTATCATACATACATTCATACCTGCACACACATACACAAAAATATTTTACATTTTATCTACATATGTCTGAATTCAATTCATTAGCTTTTATATTTTTTCTTCACTCTAAATAATTCAGCGGGGACAAGTATAAAAAAGTTAAGAGATTTTATTACATAAAAAATTCAATGAAAATGTGTTTTAAATTCTGTTTATACGATAATGACTAAATGATAGGCGATTTTGATTCAGAAAGAGAATATTTTTGTTTACTTTATTTAATCAGTAAATTTTGGAATAGTAATAATAAGTTGGCGCTTGTTGTGTGGTCAAACTTTTCTGTGGAGTATTTGAGGTCGATCGCCAGAAGAAGTCTGATGCGAAGATGTGGTGAAATAGCTAGAACTTCTACCATAGTTGTTTTTTTTTTTTAAATAAATTTTCCTATTAGAAATGGCTTTGAGTTCATATACATTATTGTTGATTTAATTTTTGTTAAAGAATTTCAAGATTTAAAAAGAAATAATCTAAGCGTAGAATATTAATTCAAATATATGATAGGTCGGACCATAAGGAAATGAATTCGGTTTCAAATCAGCAATGTGCTTTTTTTTTTAAGTCAATAAGATAAGCAAACTCTTTCAATCGGGGCGGCCAAAAGCGGCTGTAAAAATTTTTTGAAATGTGCTATAACTCCTAAGAGCCAATCTTGAAAATTTACTAGTCTAGGGGGGGTAAAAATTAATATACTATATCTATGTGTATATTTTGGGTAATCACTAGCTTCGTATTTGCGCAGTAAGTCGGAGCTTGTGAGTTTATACCCTGGTAGAGTCTTGAGAGAAATCTGATCTCCGAAATAGCAGCTATAAGTTTCACCGCTCTGACTGTTCACTTTTTTCTAATACTTTACTTATTAAAACTGGCCTTGAGCTCACAATTAATGTTGATTTAAATAAATTGGGTCAATCCTAACAAATTTTAACAATCCTTGCAGGAAGTGAAGGTAACTTAAAACTAACTTTAATCTGTTAACGGCAATACTACTGCTGATTATTAATTGTATATTTTCGTTGAGAAAAGCTAATTACTTTTATATGGCAATGACCGAAAAAAAGTCAGCCCTGGTTAGCTCTGCATTAGTTGACAGCTAACTACTGTCTAACTATTATTTGGCACACATTAGCCTACCTTTTTGCTAAAGGTAAACCAATTATTTATTAACTATTTTTATGCTAATTAACAGTTAATCAAAAACTATCACATCTAACTAATCTTGTACTGATTTTTTTTTAATGTCAAAACGATGCAAAATGTTAAAATGTATGTTAAGAAGCTGGAAAAATACACAAATGCAATGTTGTGGAAACATTCCCTTGGTAATAGGTATTTTCCAAATTAAATAAATTTAAAAAAGTAAATTTTTTCATTTATTTTTATTATAATGTTACTTAAACCATTTTAATATATATTGTATAATGGATCTTTTTATTAAAATTTATGTCAAAATTTTCGTTTTCTAGTAGACAACTGGTGGTGGTAATGAGATTCAAAATTAATTTTATTTAATATGATTTTTTTTATATTTTTTTTTACTATTTGATAATAACAATCATAATAATTTAATTTTTAATTTAGTCGAATTGCGCATCTTAAATTATTTGAAAAAATTAAAACTTTTCAATTACCTGGCCATATCAATTTCCGTCATATCATCGGTGATTTTGATATTTCGAATTTCGATATAAATTCTGTTGGACTGAGTATTTTTACAACATATATTATTAACCTGGTTACGAGAAACTTCTCATGGTCGAGTGTGAATTAATAACTGAAATAAGTTTATAGAAATACTCCCGCTGCTTGTTCTTTGGTTTTACAATAAACAGTGAAATAATAATAATAGTAATAATTACCTGCACAGAGCGAAAATACCACCTAAATACCCTATAAAACAGAACAAAATATAGTGGGTTTCACTACAATTTTTTTTCCAAGAGAAGTGCTCTTATTGCGACTGGGTATGTCTTTTCAATAAAATCAACAAGATAATCTGTAAAACTAAGATGACAACTTTCCAATGCAATTCAGAAGGAGACGCTTTGAATTAAGATGAAAGGATTTTCAAAAAAATCTGGTAGATGATATCTAGAAGATAAAAATTAAGATGAAGACCTCTTCAATAAAACTAAGAATGGAATCTTGATTTTCATAATAATCTTCTCTTAATTTTAATAAGCCGTAGATCTTTTGAATTTAAAATTATTGGCACCAAAACTTTTTTAAGTAGATTATAAATAATTATTACAATTTTAATTACTTATGTTTGAATTATTATAAAACGTTTTACATTTTTGTTTATGCGATATGAGAACAATTAAAATAAGTATTTATTATAACTAATGTTGCCAAATTTCTTGAACATTAAAACAAGTTTAAACAGATAAAGATATCTATATATATTTGAAAACATTTATTCATAAATCGTATTTTATTTCTGAAATCATATTTATCTCTATTCATTGAAAACATTTGGAACTATAAATCAGAAATTATCATTTTAAAAATATAAAATCAAAAGAACAATATTCATAATATTCAACTAAAAACAATATAAAGACGTTAGATTTTAAATTAGATATTGAAAGGACTCTTTTGAAATTCAACAAGTTTTCCTTGTTAATAAATTCAATAATCTTCTAGTAAAGATTAGAGGATCTCCTTATTAATTTCCTTTATACGATTTTTAACAAAAACACGAGAAGTTTTCCTCTTATAATTGAATATTTTTGAACAAAATTCTATAAAAATTAATAACCAGGAAGTTTTCGCCTTCGTTCCAGCCATTTTCTTTTTCAATAAAATTAAGAAGAAATTCAAACCAATTATAGGAAGATTTTCTACCGAAAATTTTTTCGATTTTATATCCTCTCGCAGTCCTTGGCCATCAGGCTTTTGTATACATCGATCTCTTTAATGTTAGGAGAACTTTTTTTCTCTTTGTGGATGATTCCTGGAAATGTATGCTTTGTGCCCAGATATTATGCGTTGCATAAACATAAGAGATTTGCTTTGGATCTATTTTTATATTACAAATAAAGTTTACGCAAATGCTCCAATAACAATGCAATTGATGTTATCAAAACTATCACTCTCGAAATAGAGTTAAATTAAATTTTCATCAAAATAATAACCCCATGTAAAAAACGTCTTAGTGGAAATTTAGCAGATATGGTATTCTATTATTATCTTCAAAGTTTGAACTTTGCATTAAAGTCAAAAACCACAACCTTTCACAAAATAACTGCGCCTTTTTATTCTGAAGTAAAATTTCTTTATACCCAGTAGTAAAACTATAGGGGAAAGATAAATTGCTAATCACAATTGGCACTTTATTTGAGAAGTAGGGATTTTGAATATCAGCCAAGTCGATCCGTAAATCCGATGTTTCATGGTCCCAGTATCGCAACGGGGCATGTCTTTGTATTTGAAACATTTTAAATAACTCATGACCAAAGCTAAGCCTAGCGACCTAATTGTTTATGGAATTAATTCCCTATAGATAATTTACATTTTTAATTAGCAACTAATTTATATTTCATATTACCTCATTAGAGAAGTTAATGGAAAAACCACTTGCAAACCTTCCCCCGAACAGACACACAGCAATTTCTACATTGCAAACACTACCGGAAAACGCCAGCATAAACTTTAGAGTTTTAAAGCAAAACAAATTTTTTAATTTCAACTATTTTTCCCTCGTCCTACCATATTTATTATCCTTCCACGCATTTATAAATTAATTCCATATTAAAGTGGTTAGGCAGAATGTTGCTGACATTTGCGGCAACGACATCAAGAAAATACAAAATAAATATACAATTCATTTTACCAGAGCATAAAAAAAACTTATAATAAATAACATAATTCACAAAGCTCATGGAACAAAAAATAGAACAAATATCGCATATACAAATATTTATGAACGAATATGTATGTAGATTAGACTGCATCACTCGCCATGCAAAAAAAAAACATCGGCACTGCTTTTGCATCGGAATTATACAACTTTTTATATTTTAAGATATCATCCAAAATATTTCGGAAAAAATTAAGATCGACGTGAGGTCAGACAGATTTGAAATTAAGTCCAAAAATGGAGTTTCTTTTAACTTCATTTAATCAACTCAGACCATTAAACGTTTTCAGTTTAAAATGTCTGCATAGAATAATAATCAGATTTTGGATACTCTTTCTGAGCTCTTTTGGAGTATTGGTTTAAGAAAAACTTTAATGACTCAACCAAAAATTGACTGATTTAGACTTAATAGATATCAGGTATTTTCCCACACTATTTATTTCTTAGTTTTTGGAAAAATGTATATTAGGAACCAGGGACTGTAACGTAATTTTTATAAAGCTTGACCGCGATTTTTATATTTTTATTTTCTCGGTCACATTTAATGATTTTTGTGATTTTTATTTTTTCGAACATAACTAATCGTTCGTTTCGGACTTTTTTCGATCAAGTTTGATCGTTATTTTTTAATTTTTTTTGTTTGATCACGTTCAATCGCTATTTTTTAATTGTTATTCTTTCGAAAAAAATAATGGCTATTGCTGGATTTTTAGTTTACCCCTAATATTTGATCGATATCTCGCGATATTTTTTCGATCATAAAGCTTATAATTGTCATCGCTGTCAAATTTGTTTGCGATTATTATGATCGAAAAGTTGTAAGTACAAGACTAACGACTATGATATGAAATATAATCGGAAAAAAGAATAGCGATTAAATTTCATCGAAAAAATAAAAGGTGAATAATAGCGATAAAACTTGATAAAAAAATAAAAATTCCAGAGTACCGATTATTTTTGTTCGAAAAAACAAAAACTATATCGATAAAATATGATCAAACAACTATAATCAAAAAATAACGATTATGCAATAACTTAAAACAAAAAAATCGTTTGAATCAAAATAAGGTGAGATTTGCATTATGGCATAAGGTTTAGATCGATATATTGCAGTTTTCTTTTGAACGAATTCTCCCCTATGATTTTGTTTCAAATAACGATTATATCCAGTCACTGTTAGGAACCCGGAAAATAAAAAAACAAAAAAATTGAAATAGATTAGGAACTGAAAGTGTTTCAGTCTATTGTGTCAATAATTTGGGAATGACAATAAAAGTGTACACTATAATCCCAATTATCAAAATAAAAATCACGCAAAATCGATCAAATATGATCGGAAATAATTAAGTCCCGGAATACAACGATTGTTTTCGATCAACAGAATAAAAATTATAAAATATCTAACAAAGTTTATCGAAAAAATAAAAATTACAAAAAACAACGATTATGCGATGATTTAAACTAGAAAATCTTCAAAATAAAAAAAAAACATCAGAATTGTATAGTATATGGCATAAGGCGTAGATCGATATATTCTAGTTTTGTTTTGAACGAATTCTTCCCAATGATTTCTTTTTATGTAAAAAAGCGAACCAATGATTATTTTCGGTCCCTGTTAGAAACCCGGAAAATCAAATAAAAATCAAGGTGGATTAGAAATTGAAAAATTTATAATTTATTGTGCCACTAATTTGAGAATGGCAGGAAAAGTGTACATTGTATTGTTAGTTATCAAGTCCATCAGGATGTGATCGCGAAACAAAATCGACCTTTTAAGCTTAAAATAGATTATCAACTCGCTTTGTTTTTTTGAACATTTTTTTTTTAAAGAAACCATTTTTATTTATAAAAAGCTCAATTTTTGTATCACTCCTGCACACAAATCTTAATATTTTTTGAAAAAATTTAATAATTAATTTTATAATTCCGGTGCATATTAATGTAGATAGATATAACAAGGTACATAGATATAAGTACAGTAGTAAGTTCCACATAGATTGTATGGTTGATGAAAAAATTTAACACAATGTTCAATATTATTACGCATACTTGAAATTTATGTGGTTAAACATTAACGAGTTACACAAGAAAAAGCAAACATATTACAAAAAAAAATACGCAGAGCATACTTAACATAAATGCATAGTAGTTGTTGTTATTGTTGTTGCTGATGTTGCCATATTTGCTCTTGTCGCTGTATAGGACACAAAGCGCAGCAGCTGCGCGATTTATTGATACTTCGGTCAAGCTGACTGCCAACACTTAAAACATTTTCATATTCCAAACTCACATACACACACACACATGAACACACATGCACATAACACACATGCACAGAATACAGAACACAGAACACAGCTGAGTCAACATGCACTTAAAGTTCTTAGCACGGTGAGTGTCCTGTGCGAACTTTTGCGATATAAATTGCATTTTTTAATTCGATTTGGTATTGCAGGGGATAATTCGAAAAACACACCCACAATCATATACCACTTATATATATATATATATATACATAAATATTTGTTTATATGTATTTAGTATACATACATAGTTGCGTGTAAATATGCAATATTGTTTCGAATAAAACTTATAATAAAAGCAAACTTCATAGGGTGGCTAATATTAGTGGAAATTTGTGCTCCCACAGATTTTGCAAAATTTCTTTTTTTAAGCTAATTCTCAAAACCACATATTTATTAAAAGAGGGAAATTTTAAATTGATGCATTTTTTATTTGAAAGTCCATGTGAACCAGGAACTCATACATTAGAAATAAGAGCGTAAAAACAATAAAATTTTGAAAGTAATAACTCAGAACTTCCAAATAAAAACTGGCCTTGTGCACAAAAAATTATTTTGTATAAGAAGAAAAAGTTTACAAAACTATACGAAAACAAAATCTGTAGAAATATTTGCGCTACTCCATAAAACAAACATAGGTGGTAGTCTATGTAAATAATTAAATTAATATTTTATAAAAAATTTTTATTACTATAGCTTTTAAAAAGCGTGTATACCTAAAAACGCCGACACCTTCCCCTAATTAAGGAGTAGCTCTTTATTTTTGAGTAAACTATGTTGACTAATATCGCCTTGTAAGTAAATCTGTCAATAAGTTAAGAATACATTAATTAGGTAATTTCTCATAAATCAAAAGCTAAATTAAGAACAAGTCAGTGTCACCTCTAAATTTTATCGATAACTAGAAAAAAATTTGAGATATTGTCTGCCTAAATATATAATAATTTATTTATTATTTTTTTCTATTTAATCAGGCAACGCGTTTCAGTGCATCTCATGTATAGCTTATGTATAATTTAATTACATTTGACTTTTTAAACAGGTGGCATAGACTGGTGTATACTTTAATAAAACTTGACTTCTTTAACAGGTGGCAACCCTCTACAAAATATACCTGCCAACTTTCTGCTAGCGATACAAACAGTTTGGCTACCATATTTTAATATTTTTTTTAAATAACTAATGTAACATTTAACTTAACCGGACGTTTAAAGCAGGTGGCAACCCTCATAAAAGTTAGCTATGCTCGTTCTGGCCGAGACAAGCCGCTTGTCACCCATATTTTACCATTTTATATAACTGCTGTATAATATAGTCGAACCTGACTTTTGAAACAGGTGGCAACTCTCTTCAAAATATGGCTAGCTATAAAGCTTCTCTTCAGCGAAACTAAATGTTTGATATTCATATTTGAATACTTTATATACTTTTGCATAATTTAATAAGATTTTACATTCCAAACAGTTGGCAACCCTTTTCAGAATGTAGTTACCTATAAATCTTCTCTTCAGCGAAATACATATGTATATGTATGAATCTTCTTCTAATTTGTGTATATAACTAACTTGTTTCGATGTCTCTTTTAAAACAGGTGGCAACCCTCTCCAAAGCATGAAATACATTCTCTATTCTCAGTCAGGTGTCTGACCAAAGCAACAAACAAGTTTTTAATTCTATCAATTCAATTTTACGAGATTCCGGGGTCAATACAACTCTGAAACACACGGAATTCCAGAACTCCCTAATACATACACGCATACCATACGTCCGCACGTATTACGAGTATCAAGCTACATTATAAGTATTTAATTTTCCTTGTTTTATTGTCGAGTGTTTTGTGGTCTCATAAAGTTTGTATGTTTGGAATAATGTACATGAAAATACACACACACACACACACATGAGGTGAAATGATAAAAATCGCTATCTGATGGCTACAGTATTCATTTTTGTATGCGTTGATTTAAATATTTGATAGACACATAAGCGGATTTATATTTATTTATTTTTTTTTTTTCACTTAACAACAACGCTCAAGTGCTTAGTGTTTTAATTAGCAGTTCGTTTTGCAAATATATCGACCGATTTGCATTTGCATTTACTTACAACAACCAATTTTGTTTAACAGTAAGCGCAAACGCTTACGAAATTTATTTTCGTTTATCAGAGCGTTTATGTAATAACAAAAGATAAGAATTTGTGCACCTATAAAATTTAAATATTAATTATGCGACTGTATGCGCGTTTATAACTCATACGCACTGTTGTCCTCTATACTCTTGATGCACTTGCACCACATATTTATTAGGTCGGCTCTTCAAAAATGAAATGAACGATTTTTCAGTCCCAAGACTCAAACAACTAAAAAAATGTTGTTTTCATCTTGTATCAAAATCGATACTACTATAGTCGAAGACATCACATATAAAGTGCGACCACCGTGTGAAGACTCAAAAAAAATAAAATGAATTTGTTTTCATCTAATACCCAAAATCGCCTTTGCTGCATCCAATCCAAATTTGTTTGGCGAATTGAGCAACTAGAAAACAAATAAAAAAACAGTGTCGAGAAAATCCGATCGAATGGCAACCTTTTTACAATATTAGCAAGGTTTTTTATTACACATTTTTTCGCTTAATCAAAAACTCATGAAAACTGAATTAATTTCCATCAAAGTTTTAAAAGAGTTTTTAAAAATTTTCGAGTAAACAATTTTATAACTTATTTACATTTAGTTTGAAAGCGTGTAATATTAAAATTAGAAAAAATTATGAAAAATCAACAGTAGTTTCTACCCGCTTCAAATTTCCAATTTATTGTAGCAAAACATACCTCTAAAATTATAAAAATGTTGATGAAAATTTGTTGAGCTTTTATAAATTGTTTGTAAATTTTACAAGATTTTCATTATAGTATGAGCTTTATATACTTATAATTAAAGATAGAAATTTATCATAAAAATCTTGCTAATATTGTAAGAAGGCCACCGTTCGATTAGTTTTGCTCGTCAGTGTTAACAATTTGTTATTACAAATAAGAAAGAAAGTTGTTTGCTTACAATATTCATTCAATGCAAACAACCAAATCAGCTGTTCTTTTGTCTACCCTTCTATAAATTCGCATTGATAACGATAATGTATATTAAATGAAAAAAAAAATTTTAAAGATTTTTCGAAATTGAAAATATTTAGGAAATTTGCCGTTTATATTAAATAACACGCTTAAATTTTTGTAAGTTTTCCATTGCATTTCAATTCATTTCGAATCGAACGTACATCATTATTAGGCGAAAAAAATTGATAACAAAAATTGATTGTTACCAATTTTTATAAGAAAAATTAAAAAAAAAAAGATAAGAAACCATCATCATTTTTAACTTTTTAAATCACGAGAAAATAAGTCAAATCCAAGCAAAATCGAAAAAAATTAATAGGTATAACTTTCGAAATATTTTGAATTTCGAAACCGACAAACCTAAGCATTTTTAATCGTCGTGCACGAAGAAAAATTAATTCCACTAAAAAAGCTCGATCTTCCAAAAACCGACAAAAACGCCATTCCCAAAGTTTCGGTGCAATAAATTTCTTACACATACAGTTTTTTCAAATTTGATATTTTGAGTTTTACTCAAAAAACAGTTTAAAGCTTAAGCTATGTAGGATTGAAAAAAAACAATATTGCCGACAACAATAATTTTTGAACTCAAGGCCAACAATTTGCATGACCGCTTGGATCACTGGCTGCGAACTTGCTTGGAGAGTCGGAGATTGTGAACTCGAAGCCGGGCGGAGTGTAGAAAGAAATCCACTGAGTGAATGTGGTGATCTCCGACATAGCAAATAAAATTTCTATTGCTTGGAATGTTGTTGCCCTTTTTCCGAGACTTGGCAAACTGGCCTTGAGCTCAAAAATTGTTTTTGGTATAAATAAATTTGGCCAAAAAAAGAATACATGTAAATATTGATGACTAAAAAAAAATTAGCTCGCTCGTATTTATTATGAAAATTAATTAATAAATATTTATGTAATGCTATTTTTTTTTTGATCACACATTCTCTTCCAAACGAAACAAATTGACGAACGTACTTTCTATGGAAGGAATTGTGAGACACATCCAATAAAGGAAGTTATTTAAAATGAACGAAACGTGGACCATGCACTTTATGGTACTAGAATTTAATGGGCTGTGGAATATCATAATTAGAATTTTCATTAAAATTCGATTTAAAAATTTTGAAAAGTTTATGAAATTTTGTTGATTTCTCCTTTTTTTTGCACAAAGTTTGATTTGTGTTTGCTTTATGATGAGCTAGATTTTGCAAAAAACAAAGCATACATAAAACAAACAAAGGAGGTATAGCTAAAGTTGGTGAAGTTGCCGTGTTAATATTTTTTCACATAACCGTATGTTACGGCTATGTTATGCCAAGGTTAAGGAAGATTTTATGAAGTAAAACTTCTTTAACGGCAATGAATTTTTACATCGCGTCACGCAAGTCACGCCAGAAGCGCATCACGAAGTCACGACATGACGCTTGTATAAGAAACTACTAATTACTACTCCTTGTAATTACTATTACTATCACTACGACATCTATCGCTACTATTCTTACTAATGCTACCACTTATTACTACTATTCTTTCTAATAACTTCTAACACTATTTTTACTAATGGAACTACTAACTAGTACTTTTCTTTACTAATTTCTAGTACTATAGATACTACTTATTACTACTACTATTTTAAATTTTTTCTACTACTATTTTTACTAACTTCTACTACTGTTTTTACTAATGCTACTACCAATTGCTTGTACTATTTTTTACTACTATTTTTGTTAATTCTACTACTAATTAATTACTTATATTTTTTTACTAGTTCCTACTTCTAATTTTACTCATTTCTACTACTATTTCTTACCAATGTCACTACTAATTAAAACTTCTATTTTTGTTAATGCCACTACTATTTTTTACTTATTTCTACTACTATTTTCACTAATTTCTACTACTATTTTTACTAATTTCTGCTACTATTTTGTACTATGTACTAGTTTTACAAATTTCCACTACTATTTTTGCAAAGGATACTACTTATTACTACTATTACTAATTCTTCTTGTTCATTGTACTACTATTTTTACTTTTGCTACTACTAATTACTACTACTATTTTAACTAATTTCTACTACTATTTTTACTATTTCTACTACTAATTACACCAACTATTTTTTACTATTTTTGTTAATGCTACTACTAATAAATTATCACTATTTTTTCACTAATTTCTACTACCATTTTCACCAAATCAACTACTAATTACTACTACTATTTTTTGTTAATGTTACTACTATTTTCTATAATTTATACTACTAATTCCTTTCATCCTAAAATTAAAAACTAAATAGGATGTCTTATAAAACTATTCGCTATATTTGTCTCTATATCTCTTTATAGAGTCGGCAAATAAGTTTTACTTCTGGCTCGCGCGCTTAGGTGCATGTGTGATTTTTTTAATGGCCATAGTGCTTTGTATATTGTTTGATAGTTTTCAAATAAGTTAGTATTTTTTTAAGTAATTATTTGTTGCAAAATGAATATACACTTTAAATCCTCCTTTGCACAGTGGAAATATTGACTATCGTCTTACCGACCCTTCCAATGAATAGTTGCTCAAGTAGCGCCCAAAAATATTATTCACTTTATTTATAACAAATAAATATTTTCCCCTTTGAAAATACCATTTGGAATTGTTGACTAATGGAAAATGTATGAAAATATGTAAATAACTTTGGTTTTTATTTTTAATATATTGCCTCAATAATTTAATCAACTGCAGATTACTTTTAGCATTCAATACTTCGCTACTTCCATCGTTGAGCCTTGGATGTAGATTCATTACATTACGATTTAAAAGTATGCACAGAAAATGTAGATGAATGTGTTTTTCTTTTTTTTTTCTTTTTTGCCAAAATCTATAATGCATGCATGTACTACAAATATTTTCTTCTTTTGATTAAATTTGTGAAAAAAATCGATAAAAAAAAAATACCCGAATAAATAGTGCAAACGATCCAAGTGCAATGCTGAGCAAACAGAGCTCTCACATTCATTCATTCATTCAATCGCCGTCCCCCCTCTCTCTATTTATTCTCGCACTTCCCCTTGGCATTTCAAGCGCAGAGTAACTGAATGGTTTGAGCAATTATCGAAATTAAGTTAATATTTGAAATTGCATGAGATTTTGCATCATATGTGTGTGGGTGTGGGTGTGTGGGTGTGTGGGTGTGTGGGTATGTGTGTTTGTCAGGTGAATAAAAATATTCCACGCTCTGAATAGGTTAATTGAAAATCGCTTTGTTTTGTTATTTGTACGCGCGCAAAACACAATTTCGCTATCGCTATTGAAATATTTATTTTCCATTTAAATTAAACAATAATAATAATAATGTCTAATTGGAGCAGCATTGAAAAGTGGCAAGGCGGCGGTTTGAGGGTGTGAAGATTGCAAATGCAAATGATAAAAGGAATTTGTTTGATAAGCGAATTGTTGGTTTAACTAGCCGCGGGTCAAGCGAATGTGTGCTTGCATTTGTAGATATACATATGTGTATATACACACATACATATACACATTCACACATTAAAAAAAAAAAATATTTTCGCATGCCATACCAAACTAAACTCCATTTTCATTATGTGGCCTGGCATTGAAAAGTTAACAAAGCGAATTTCAGCTATCGCTTAACATTTTTGATTAGCTTCAAGCTAAATGCCAACAAAGGCGGACATTTCGCATTGGAAAATATTTAATAAGTATATATGTATGTATATATATAGATATATGGACGGACGCCTGTTCGCGCACATAGCTGTTCAAACAAATATTGACTTTTTGCCCGGCGATAAAATAATATCGCTGTTATTCTCTTATTTGTTTAGTCCATTGACATAATCATAACGACACACAGGCAAAAACACTACCACTATCACGCATATTTTGATATGCGATCAGCCGCATCAACCGCATCACACAGCTCAAACCCTGCAGGAAAGGCCGCTGGTTCCAAAAGGTTGGGTTTCAAAAAAAAAAAGATGAAGGAAGTTCGTTGATAATTGTAAAAATTTCGCTGTAAGTTGTTGTATGGTGCTTTAATTTTTTGAAGATTTGATCTGGTAGGGAGCTCCAGATATTTAAGCAGAACAACCGAAATGTAATTATAAAGTTACAAAGCTTTGGAGAATCACCGAAACAGTGCGCGGTTGCGTATGTTATTTTGGGAGTAGATCGTCGTATCCAGAACTATTGCTGAGCAAGAAAATGTATAGTATTTTGGAACCTCCCCTGTGGAAGTCACATTTGCGAATGCCAGTCTTTTAACATTGGAAAAAAGAAAACGTTTGGTACAGATAACTTTGAAAATTAAATAAATTTATTACCTTGCAATCTAGAGATTACCCCCTAGGTTAGGTTAGGATAAAGTAGCGGCAACCATGGAATTCCGTGAATACACGCTTCGCTGCCATTGTTTTACCGCTGGCGGGGGTCATTACGTTTTTTCTTCCTTCCCTTAGAAGGCGAACCACCGAGTGCGTCTTACGTAGCACAGAAGATCGAGAATGCTTGCCTAGCTCAGGTCGACCAAACAGTTTAGAAAATACCATTTTAGGAAATGGTTTCGAGTCTTAGACAGAGCGGAATAGTGGCAGAGATAGTGTTCGATGCTTTGCACTTCCTCTTCGCCCATGCAGCTTCGGTAGAAATCGTTAGTTATGTATCCCAATCGCTTCCCGTGTGTGCCTATAAGGCCATGTCCGGTTAGTACCCCAACCATTAATCTGATTCGTCGGTCCAGGCGAATCAGCGCTGTGGATCGCTTTACGTCAACCTTTGGCCAAACTGCCGCGCAATTGCCGGGTATGTCACTGTGCCCAGGGACCCATGTCACAGTCATGGAATGCTAGACGCGAGCAGATTGAGAGATTTTCTGCATTTTATGGCAACTTTGTGAAAATAAAGAGATTTAATAGCCGCTTGACTGTATGAGTATATAGTGACAGGTCTGTCTGTAGGAGTGGACATTGTCAGTGGTTCGTTAAGCGAAAGCTGAGGTCCAGCGCTAATTCGTTCGAGTGAGTCTCGCTACCCACCCTTTCGTTGAGTTTGGAACCATCTGTACAGAGAGCCGTCGACTCTGGGTCTAGGTCTATGACCGTCTTCCCATTCTTCATTCAGGACTTCCACTGAGGGATTGCGTTAAGCCTGGCGGTACTACAAACAATCAAGAAATTTACCACTTAGATCCAACGGTGGAAGATTTAAAATTACTTCTAGAGATTTAGTAGGAGTAGAGAGTAGCGGTACCATGACCAGCATGGAAGTTTGGCTTTTGAAGAGAATAGGGCTTATCACTGTCGTGTACATCCAATGTATTCATTTTTCATTGCCCATTTTTTTCCTATAGTGGCTTGCAAGCAAAGAAGGCGGTGATGGCCTTCCTGGAGCGGTCTTCGATGTTCCGCTTCCATTCGAGCTTCGTGTCTAGAATTACTCCAAGGTTCTTGACCTCGGTGGAGAGGGTGAGTTCAACCCCGTTTAATGAGGGCAGATTGAAAGGAGGAATTTTATATTTCCTCTTGAAGTGTACCATTTTCAAGGTAAATGCTAAGCCCGCTTTCTTTCGACCAGATGTTTACTTGGCTGAGGGCATATTGTAGTAGCTCACTCAGAGCCTGCAGATGTTTACCTGTTGTTACGATTGCTATGTCATCGGCGCACGCTACGACTTGGCTGTCAGTGCCCTTTAGGTGCCACAACAGGGCGTCAACGGTTGGATTCCATAGTAGAGTGAAGAGAACGCCACCTTGGGGGGTACCTCTGGTCACAACTTTAGTAATGGACCCATCCCCGAACTCGGAAAGAATAGTTCTCTTTTTGAGAAAGAGCTCAACAAGGTCCACCACCCCCTGCTGCACCCCCACTCTAAGGAGGGGCCAGCCCACCGAATCGGGATGAACATTGTTAAAGGCTCTCCGTATATCGAGAAAAACTCCCAGGGTGTATAGCTTGAAGGCCAGTCCTTTTCCAATCGTTGACACGACATCATGGAGCGCAGTCCCAGCTGATTTGCGTTTGGAATATGCATGCTGGTTGGGAGGTTCCGCCGAATATATTCATCTAAGAGCCTCTATAGAGTTTTAAGAAGA
This sequence comes from Anomoia purmunda, assembly GCA_951828415.1. Taxonomy (NCBI): domain Eukaryota; kingdom Metazoa; phylum Arthropoda; class Insecta; order Diptera; family Tephritidae; genus Anomoia; species Anomoia purmunda. Next base: position 127,893,994 of record OX639994.1, read on the forward strand.
ATCGAAGTAAGGCTTATGGGTCTAAAATCCTTCGGTTTCACATGAGCAGTCTTGCCTCCTTTTGGTAGGAAGGCCATCCTCACCCTTGCCCACTCATGTGGGACATAAGTTAGGGTAAGACAAGCTGTAAAAATCTGTGAGAGCAGTGGGCAGATTATGTCCTCAGCTGCTGCCCCGGATATTTACAGGGTTGGAAAGATATTATAGCCCATTCCACCCTGGCGTAACTTACGATATCCCTTACAGAGTTTCCCAGGGAAGAGAAAGTATTATGGTCTGTCGGAGTGTTAGAGACGTTCATCCGATGGCACCCCGGGAAATGGGTGACATGAGTATCTCCAGCATTTCAGTAGAAGATGATGTCCAGACACCGTAAAACAAAATTATCTAGATTTAAGGAAAACAGCTATCAAAAGAAAGGAAAATGGCAACGAAATGACGCTTAAGAAATATCTTTTATTTTTCGAGGAGACAGCTTTCACTTTGTTTTTGTTAAGAAAATTAACTTTTAAAAACAATGGAACTATCTAATAGGTACTAATTTGGTTAAAACTTGGTTAAAATTAAAGCTGCGACGATGTACTTTTTTTAATTTATTTTTATGGCCATATAGAATATTAGCTTATGTCGACTTAAGTGAGAAAGGATTTATTGTATTTCGTGCAGTGTATCCACAAAGCGCATGAATAAATTAAATGCATGATTAAATATAAAAAAAATCACCTTAGTTTTCGACGGAATCATAATAATGAAAATTCGTACGCTGTTTTTGACTTTTTTGTAAAATTGGTTTAGGAAAATCTCGAATAACTCAGCGAAATTTTAGCCAATGGAAATTTATAGTACACATTATACATCATTGTAAAGGTAGTTTCATTTTATTTCTTCTCTTTCACTTATCTCATTATTATGATTCCGTTGAATATGTTCGTTTGGCTCGTTTTATTGTACCCGACTTGCAAAAGAACGCTCTAACTCGGACAAAATTTCCTCTAGTTGCAAAAGCAACCCTGTTAGCCTCTTTAATGGAAGTGGCGATTTATTTAGTGCTACCTAAGAACGAAAAATAGTAGTGCCGGCCATTTTTGGGTTTATCTACAATAGTTATATATTTACAAATACTGTGCATACAAAATTCTTTATTTTCTTAAGGCTAATTCACAATAGCGCAGTTTTTTCACTTCCCAACACTACATCTTAGGTAGGATATCATTTTACCGAGTTGTCTTAACTCGCATATTTTTTAGAGTTAGTGCTGTTGCTTTACATGCATTTTGTTATCCTACCTAGTGTTCATTTGCAATTAGGTTACAAAAAACAGGTCCACGGTTTTATCACAATAAGTGGTTGTTTTTTTTAATACACTAAACAAAAAACAATTCCAATTTGTAAATCCCCTATTTTTTTTTAGACATTTCCAAATCGATCCAGCTTACGTAAATCTTAATATTTTTGTGGAGTCATCAAAATAAAATATAAATAAAATATGTCTGTTTTTCTAAGTTGAACCCCATTTTTTTAATAAATTATTTTAGTATGTAATGAAGTACATCGGGTATATGCTAGTAATACATATATATAGTATGTAGAGGTTCATAACTTGAGTAAATAAAGGGTTAACATGTGACGAACCCGGAAATCTCTTTCACTAGTACAGTTTTTCCTGCAGAGTTGTTATTTTTTCAACGAATTTTTATGACGCTTTGTTTATATATATATAAATATATATGTATATTTGCATTTGCTCGTCACTGGCATGCTGACAAAATGGGAAATTTAATTAATTATGCACATTGACATTGTCAAATAAGCCAATTTAAAATTTAATATCTCAGCTAATTGCATGACTGGCAAATTTGAAAATATTCATAGAATCTAAGGAGTGATGGTGACAATGGTCTTCACTTATATATTTATGTAGTAGATATGAGCATATATCTGCTTATATAATTGCTAAGCAAATGCACGGCATACGGCATAATGTTTTTTAGACTCGCTGTGAACCCTGTAGGGTAAATAATGGAGTTTGGCCATTCACGCCAACCGATAAAAAACAAACGTGTGTGATAAAACAGAAGAAAAATTAAAGTAATTCTAACTTTTTTTACTGAAATCTCTGTAACTAAACCTTCATTTCAGAGCACTTTGGATAGGGCCTTCCGAAAATTCAGTGGTATTCAAAATATTAAGCATCTTTCGACTCTGCGAAATGTGTAGCGTTTTAGTGAAAGTGCTGTGGTTGCGCTAGTGGTTGTGCCACAGTTAGCCATTAATAAAAAAAAAGCTTAACTATTTATTTACGTTTTAGCTGAACAAACAGTGAACTGACCCAAAAATTGATTAAAACATAAGGAGGTGCAGCGAATCACCCGGAAAACTCACCCGGAAGTTCAGTTCGGCTTTGACCAGAAAAAACCGAACTTTGGCCGAAGACTTGCTCATTTTTATTAATTACTATATTTCTTTATCATACATTTTATAAAGTTTAAGTTTTAATATGAGTATCAAAGCAACATATTGACATAATAGCGATACGATTTGCAGTAACTACACTGAAAGAAATAATTCATTAATAAAGCGCTGAACACATTTCTTAATGAACATCGGGCAAGAAATTGTAATATTTCCATTAAAGCCCACATTTTCTGTTGAAAACAATTAATTCCATCGAATGTATTTAGTAAGTAATTATTCAGTGCTGGTGTCCTGCAAGGTGGAAATGCCGATTAAATTTCGAGCATTAAAAATAAAGGCTTGTTATTGTTTTTTTTACAAAAGAAAAGTATGTTTATATTTTGACCTGAAATACGAGCAATTTTTTTGTTTTATAATAATAATAAAATTTAAATTTAAAAAAAATCCTCGATTTATTACACTTTGGAAATGTTCGTTTCCGCCTCGGTCAAAATTGATTGAAGTTCGGGTCGGTTTGGTTCGGCTCTAAAAATCGATGTTTGCTCATTCTCTAGTTACTTTTGACAATATTGACAATATTTTCGATACCAAATTTGTTTCGTCTATTTTTTAAAAAAATATCGTTTATGTAAATAAAGCATACAAATTTAAGCTCTGCACAAATTTTACGATAACACTACTCGACAAATTTTGATCAACTTTAGTCTCCAAGAATAAAATAGTCCTTTCCTAAAGTGAAATTTTCTCCTGATTCCGAATATGACTTCCATTTTCTTGTGGCAGATCTAGTTTCCGAGATATCGGCGAAAATATGAAAATTCCCATTTTTGCAGAACACTACTTCATATAGGTACGGCAAAAATTTGCATTTTTCATTTTTTCGTATTTAACTGTTGAATTATGCATTATACTAATTCCCATAAAAATTTCTTGCCTTCTTCGCCCTCAAGTATCTTCAGTAGTTTGGCCACTATGCCAAAAAACGTTCAAAAAATGTTGAAAAAAAAACGAAATTTTTTACACAATTTCAGATTTAACCACTTTAAAATCGGAAAAATTCTATTGACGAAAAAAAGTTAGCCCTCCTATGTTGTAGGTAATTCAACTACGAAAATTTTAAGCATACCAGTACAACAATCGGACGTGCCATTGAAACTATAGCCCCGTTAACTTGCAAGCGTCTATCCTACAATTTTAGTATTACTCTGATAAAATTGGCGAGACATTTCATTTGGTCACTCTACCTTAGGGTCTAATAAATTTAAAAAGACATCAAGTATTTAATTGTCACTACTGTTTGTTGTAAATTTTGTTTTGCAAATTGTAGTGCAAATTTATACATACTATATCGGTAGATGTGTTTACGAAATGGCTTGTTGCAAAAGAGATTTTAAATGTAAAAATAATCCGGATGATTTTTGCTTTATTTGCGGACATTATATTTTCGGAAACTCAGCTCGGAAAATAACTAATTCTGTCAGAGATGCATACTTTCATTATTTCGGTTTCCGTGTAAAAAATCTCGATAAATCTTGGACACCTAATTTTATTTGCGCCTCCTGTAGATTAACTTTAATGAGATGGGTATCGGGTAAAGGTCATAACATGAAGTTTGGTGTTCCAATGATGTGGACTGAACCCTTTAACCACGACCAGTGCTATTTTTGCGTGATAGACCTTAAAGGTAAAACGAGAAAAAAGAGGAAATTAATAAGTTATCCAAATGTGGCATCAGCTAAAAAACCAAAACTACATGACCATACCTTACCCATACCTAGACCGCCTATAAGTTTTGAAGCCTCAAGCGAAAGTGACTCCGAAGCAGATAATTCAGAAAGTGGACAAGAAGGAGAGATCCCACATCGAGTCTCACAAGCCGAACTTAATGACTTGGTCAGAGATTTGAAATTATCGAAATTTGATAGCGAAGTTCTAGGATCTCGTTTGCAGCAATGGGGCAGCCTGGGCCCTTCGACAAGTACTTCCAAATTTCGAAATAGACACAAGACTTTCTCTTCTTTTTTTACTAAAAGTGAAAATATTTGCTACTGCAATGATGTTCAAGGTTTATTTGAAGCACTAAAATTAGAAAATAAAGTGGATGATTGGCGCTTGTTTATAGACAGTTCAAAGCATAGTTTAAAAGCAGCATTACTCCATAAAGGAAATTCGTTACCGTCAATACCAGTGGCACATTCTGAGAATACTAAAGAAACTTATTTAAGCATATCAAATTTACTTGAGCTCATTCAATATAAACAATTTAATTGGAAAATTTGTGCGGACTTAAAGGTAAGCAGTTTCGGTGGTACAGTTTAAAATAAATAGTATATGAAATACATCCTAGGTTGTAGCTATAGTTCTCGGACTTCAAGGAGGTTTCACTAAATATTGCTGTTTTCTCTGTCTTTGGGACAGCCGTGCTAGAGAAACCCATTATATTCAGGAAAACTGGCCACCAAGAGCTGAGTACGAACCAGGTGCCTTCAATATCGCAAACCCGCCTTTAGTAAATCCCGAACGAGTTATTTTGCCAGCACTTCACATCAAATTAGGATTAATGAAAAATTTTGTAAAGGCTTTAAATAAGGACCATCCTTCCAGTACCTAACGAAATTTTTCCCTAAAATAACTCAAGCCAAATTAAAAGAAGGTATATTTGTTGGTCCGCAAATTAGAAAGTTGCTGAAAGACGAAAATTTTGCGAATCATTTATCATCAGTAGAAGCAGCGGCTTGGGACAGCTTTAAGCAAGTCGTTAGTGGGTTTCTTGGCAACAACAAAGATCCCAACTATAGAGAGATGGTCAAAGCCTTGTTGAAAAACTACAGTGCTATGAAATGCAACATGTCCCTCAAAATGCATTTTTTGCATTCACATTTGGATAATTTTCCCGCAAACCTAGGTGCTGAAAGTGATGAACAGGGTGAAAGGTTTCACCAAGACCTCATGATTTTTGAAAAGCGTTACCAAGGTTTTTGGAATGAAGAAATGATGGGAGATTATTGCTGGACAATAATACGGGAGACAAACCCAGAAAATTATAAACGGGTAGTTAGAAGTACCCACGTCCCTCACTATTGACCACCACGGTAAAATCGCTCAATTTGACTTTTTTAGATGTAGATATGTATGTATTTAATGTTGTTGTCGTTGTTGTTTTTTACTGAATTGCTGATTTATACTCATATTACTCAATTGAATACAGTTTAACGTGCAAACATATGTCTATAATAAAACGTTATAAAAAAATAAAAACCTAGTTTGAATAAAAATTTTCTCTATAAAAAAATTGTAGGATAGACGCTTGCAAGTTAACGGGGCTATAGTTTCAATGGCACGTCCGATTGTTGTGCTGGTATGTTTAAAATTTTCGTAGTTAAATTACCTACAACATAGGAGGGCTAACTTTTTTTCGTCAATAGAATTTTTCCGATTTTAAAGTGGTTAAATCTGAAATTGTGTAAAAAATTTCGTTTTTTTTTCAACATTTTTTGAACGTTTTTTGGCATAGTGGCCAAACTACTGAAGATACTTGAGGGAGGTGAAGGCAAGACATTTTTATGGGAATTAGTATAATGCATAATTCAACAGTTTAAAACGAAAAAATGAAAAATACAAATTTTTGCCGTACCTATATGAAGTAGTGTTCTGCAAAAATGGGAATTTTCATATTTTCGCCGATATCTCGGAAACTAGATCTGCCACAAGAAAATGAAAGTCATATTCGGAATCAGGAGAAAATTTCACTTTAGGAAAGGCCTATTTTATTCTTGGAGATTTTTTTTGTCGAGTAGTGTAATTTAACAAAGTTGTAAAAAATTTGCTTTGACAATTTTCAATTGCAAATCAGCATACAATTCTAGACTACTGCGCTAAAAATGTCCATTGATTTTTTTTATATTTTTTATAATATTTTACCGACAGTCTTGCCAATGTAAAGCAAGCATGAAAGATATTTTATATGTAAGAAAATGCACAAAAATAAAATTGGCATGTACCCTGCTTTGTTTACAAAAATCGGATATTGAATACAAAAAAGTGGTAATTAATTGAATGACTACAAGTCCGTATGGAGTTCAATCCATATGATTTTTAAGATACTATTACGATTCTTTATAAGGCTTGAAATTTTAACTATGTTAGTTTCATTCAGACTTAATAAAATCCAAGATAATTCAGTTCCTCTCTCATGAATATAATCTTTTAAGAAGGGCAGTTTTTCGTAACGAATTTTTCTTATAGGTAAAGAACGCACTACGAAAACAGTTTTATTGTATTTTATAGAATTGGATCAGAAATAGTTAACTTTTTGAACATTTCTTCCCTGTTAAAATTTAATTTTTTTTTAATTTTGCATAAAAAACTTTTTTTCATAACAAATAGGTTGACCATATATGTATGTACTTGTTTTCTCCTAGTTTACGAAAATGATTTTTTTTTTCTGGGTGCAAAATTTGTTTTGGTTATAAAGCAGTTTGGCGCTTTGTACGATTTGCCTAATATTTATATAGTATAAAACATATATAAACTATAAAAAATATATAAACAAATTTTATTTTTAATAATTAATTTACCCACTAATTTTTTATTGTTCACAATTCATGCTAGGAATATCATGGATTTTCCTAAAAAAAATATTTTCATAAAATTTGAAATTTTCTTAAAATATATCGAAATTTTGAGAGAGATGTTTTTTGTATGTTTTATCTCAGATAAAAAATACCAGGTTTGTGCGCCGAGTAAAACAATGCACTGCTACGAGCTATGTATATGGACACTTTTAACTTTTTAAATAAAAAAAAATGCGTTAACTCTGGGCATTGTTTTAATGACTTTAATATAACAGCTAAATTGAATTTTTTCGCGTCTTAACATGGAAAACTTTATTGTGATGAACTGGGGTATAGTGAAAAGATTTTTATGACGTGAAAGTTTACGTAGACCAGATAGCTTCAAGCATTTTTCGATTTACGAAAAAAATGGCTTGACACAATAGTACATAATTTTTGTTCCATTGGCGGCCACAAAAATTAGAAAATGGAATTGTCTGAACGACAATCGTGCTCCTAATTTTGGCGACCAAATATTTAATATTATGTAAAACATGAAAATATAACAAAATTTGTATTCAGTTTGAGTCCGTTTAGTATTTCATTCAAAGCTCTATCATTTATTTTACACAGAGAGATACAGTATTCCCCGCTTAATTGCAGTTCAAAATTCCACAATTACAAGTTCCGTTAACTGGGGAATTATTTACTCAGCGAAAATTTTTTCGATAACACATATTTTCAACCAATTATTGAGGATACCAATCGACAATAATGCGGATTCCCCGATTGGATACGAAATAAGCTGACAAAAATTATAGATTTTCTTTATTAATTAATGCTGATTGTAATGCTCAACTATTTGACCATAAATAATTTTGAAACATGCCAGCAGTTGAAATAAAATTTGCTGCTAAGCTTGGAAAAAGTATGAAGGATTTCTTTTAACACGGAGCTCAAACTATAAACATTTTTATTTTAAAAATTAAAAAAAAAAACATCTCTCTCAAAATTTCGCAATCACTTGTTCACTTTTTTATTTATTCGTTTGGAAATTGTTTTATTAAAGAAAAATGGTTTTTTATTTTTTCTGTAAGATAAATAATTGTCGAGATAAAAATTCTTTAAAGAAGGAAAAAGAAATTTTCAACCTATTCAATCAATTAATCAGCGAATACTGTATACGAAATAAACAAACAAAAATTATAACTTATTTTTAATAGTTGTTGTTGTTTGTGATCCTTAAGTGTTTTGTAGTAAATCATTTTTTTTAACATGCCAGCAGTTCAAAGAAAATATGTTGCTAAACTTGAGAAAAGTTGAACTTGGAGCACCAACTTTAAACATTTTTATTTCAGAAATTAAAAGACAATACCTCTTTCAAAATTTCGATTTATTTTTTTTGATTTTTTATTTAATAATTTGAAAATTGTGTTAATAACAAAAGATGCTTTTTTATCATATTTTTATAATAAAAAATACTGGATATTTTTAAAAATTTTTTCATAATGATTTTTTCTCGTAAGAATAATAAAATTCTGTATAAAAGTAATTTCTTTAATTTGTAAAAATGTCAATCTATTCAATCAATTAGGCGAGGAATACTGTATATGAAATAAATAAACAATTTTTTTATTATTAATTGTTGTCGTTTTTAGTGATTAAATGTTTCGTAATAAATTTTTTTTTTAAATTCCAATAGTAGAAAGAAAATTTCTCTTCACGCTAGTGAATAGTTGGAGGAAATTTTGTTTAAGTCGGCCACAACTATATATTTTAAAATTAAAAAAATGAACGCCTCCTTCAAAATTTCGCATTCACTTTTATTTTATTTTTTTAAATTTAGAATTAGGGTGTTGAAAAAATTTTATTTTTTGTAAATGTTTTCTAAACTTTTACTCAATAACTTTTTCTTGTAAGATTAATAGTTTTCGTGATAAAAATTTAAATGCAACTTCTTTAATTTGTTAAATTTTTAACGAAAGTTAAAACATTTTTTATTAATTGATGTTGCAATAAATATTTTTTTTTTAAACGTGACAACAGTTGAGATAAAATTTGTTCAAAACTTTACCATAATTTAATAAAAGTTAAAGTGTTATTAAATATATTTTTTTTTTTTGGAAAACTCCATGTTCCTAGCATGAATTATGAACAATAAAAGTTAGTGTGAAAATAATTTGTTAAAGAAAAGTATTTTTCAACAATAGGCCCGTTTCTCTGTAACCCATTCGTAAAAGAACATTAGGTAGGATAACGAATTGCACGTAAAGCAACAGCACTAACTCTAAAAAATATGCGGGTTGAGCCAACTCGGTAAAATGATATCCGACCTGAGATGTAGTGTTGGGAAGTGAAAAATCCGCGCTATATTAGTATTTTAGCTTGACATCTAATCAACTTTAATTTGCATACCACAACTAATTTCCGTTCTTAAAAAGCATTAAACAAATGACATATTTCTTGAAAGATGTTAACAGGGTTGCCCTTGCGCCTAAAACAAATTTCATCCTAGCTGTGGCGGTCTTTTGCAATTCGGGTACAAAGAAACGGGTCCAATATTCACATTTGAGATTTTTCGTCAAATTTTATATAAAATACTTTTTCTTATAATATTAATAGTTTTCGAGATAAAATTTCTTTAAACAGAACATTTCCTTAATTTAGAAAAATTGTCGATTAATAAAAAAAAACGTTACCAAGATTAGCATCATACGTACAGGGAGACTACAGAGTCTAACAAAACCTGTGATCCACCATTTCCCTTTCCTATGTAACTGCTCTAACGTACCTCGTAATATGGGGCTAGAAATTCAATAGCAAATAATTTAAGGGATCTTTATTTACACTCGTAGTAATTAATTCTTCCCCGCATCCTTAACAGCTGCGTAATTAATTCCTTATTAAATAAAATGACCAAAAACATCTACATCCTCTATTATTCAATATCCGCATCTTCATATACAAACCATACTCGTACTACGGAGAAAAAAATGCAAATAAGTAAACATTTGTTCAGGGTAGAAATTTTTCAACTGACAAGCATAACACAATTTTGAGCTAACAAGCGTAACAAAACGCGTCTGTTTCGTGCTCATCATGCAACATTTAAATTCAGCACATCACTTTGCTACCACTTGTGCAATTAATCGCATTGACCTAGAATAGCAGCCACCCAAAATTTAATACGAATATTAAAATGCCGCTTGCTTTATTTTTTTTTTGCATTTCCAAAAACGTGATGTTGCCCAAAAAACAGGAATTGAATTAAATTTGAGAAACAAGTTTATTCCCTTTATTATCTAGAACTGTACGTGTATATAGTATCTATATACTTTCACGCCATTCCAGGGCGTTTGGATAATGGGACATGATGGTACGCACCACATTCACCGACAGCAATTATGAAAAAATGAAAATAAAAATAAAAAATTTGTAGCTACCACTCTAGTAGCCACAAAGCCGTTGAGTGCGTAACAATTAATAATTATTCATATTTCCAAACACAAAATTTAATTAAAAACATTTTTTTTTTACTTCAGCACAAAAACCAGCCCGAGACTGGGACAACAAAACAAGCTGGGTGTAGGTAAACATAAAACTCCGATTTGGCAGCGGGCAGACAGGCTGAGAGAAAACAAAAAGTTAGAACACGTGAACCACCACATAGGCTGTGAAAGTGGTGAAAGTGGTGAGTGGTGAATAATGTTGGCGGCGATAATTACAGCTAGCTGATGGTGGCGGCGGGGATGCCCTAGGGCAGTCAACCAAGCCAGCCTTTTTAATGGCTGAATGGCCTTGGTGTTTGTGGTAGCCGCCTGAAGGTAACTGCGCTGGTGGGTGGTTGGTTGATTTAGTTGCTTTGCTGTATTTTCTGTTTTTTTTTTCGCTGCTGTTGTTGTTGCTGTTGTAACCGCTTTTTGCATTAAATTGCCTCTAATAAAATTAAAATGAAATGAAGCGAAATGAAAGAGTAATAAACTTGTGTGATGATGCTCACGATTTTACGCGTATGTTTGTGTTATGTTACATATATATTTTTTTTTTTATATTACATATTTCACTTTGTGTTTTTATGAAATGATTTCACATGAAATGTTGGTTTAAAGCAACGCAAAAAATATTGCGTGTGCAACCACTCGTTAGTTAAATGAATCCCAATATTTTTGCAGTGTTTTTGTGACTGCTTTGCAGCCCTTACAAATTTTATTTCCTCTACATATTTGCAAAGTGGCGTATAGCAAACAAACAACAGGTGTCGCTATTTTTAAAGAATAAAAACCAGCATAATTTTGAATGTTGATGCGGGAGGATAAATGAAATGCAAGGTGAGTAGCAAGAGCGTTCACTTGTTGATTAAAAAAAAGGCTGAACTACACTAAAACTGCGACACTTAGAAAATGCAACAGGAAAAAAACCAGAAGGCTTTGAAATCAAATTTGTTTTAATTATAATACTTTACGCTTCAAACATAATTAAATTGTTAAAATATTAGTTAATATTTGCTCCATATGCAAGTGAACGAACTGTTCGTCGCATGCGCGCCATCATCCACTTTGTTTTCGATTCTCTACTATCTTCTACCAGATCGCTTGTCTTCTTTAAGATCCTTTCACGATTCACTAATTTTCCTCAATAAAACGCAGCTCTGGGCAAATTCGTTGACTGCAGTCGCGAGATAGAAATCGATGTTATTTCCATTGAACCACTGCCATGTGTCCTTGGTATAGTAGCAGCTTCCCAGATCCGGCCAGAACAGTGGTCTGCTACTGGGATTGTTAGTAAATGGCAGAAGACGCTTTTTGAGGCATTCATCTCGATAAATTTTGGGCGTTCATCGTCCCGGCTGTAATAAAAAGGCTGCTTTTATGGGCGCAGAAACAAAAGACTTGCAAGACCATTTATTAATTTTTGATTCATACAGCTTTCGTCTCCAGGATTTTGCTGAAATATTATGCTTTGCTTCTCGATTTGGCGCTGTTTGAAGCTTCTCAATGAAGTTTGTCGCACTACTTTTTGTACAAAATACCGCAAAATACAGATTTTGTAGCAGTAAGCGACGAAGCGTTCGGATTTTGCAAAACCGCCCTGAGCACTTTCCGAGTGGAGCAATTTAACACTTTCAGAAATCTTTACTCGTGCAAAATAATTTGCCTTGCTTTAGCAGCGGTTGCCATTTTTAACTGAACTATAAATCAAATCAAAATGGAATTTCTCATGCGTGAAACAAAAAATATCATTGTCCACTCTATTTGAATTTCAAAATATTTAAATATTTTTGGTTAAGTTATAAGTTTTCCTAAGTGTTGCAATCGAGGTGTGTTCAACCTTTATAATTAGTTTTTCGAAAGAAGCAGAAATAACTGTAAGTTGTATATGACGACAGTAATTCCGTACGAAAAGAACATTTCTACAAAAATTGCAACAAAAAAATGTAAAAGTACTCAATTTCCTTGTATCTGACATTTCTATTTTTTCTGTCATGAGAAAACTTCTTACAAAAAAGCATTCGACGGTCGGAATCGGCGTTAAACTGTAGGTCCCTCAATTCGTGTTACAACAACAAGAAGCACACCACGTATTGTATTTAGGAGAGATTCGGCCAAAATCGCTTAAGGGGTTATATACACTTATTCTCTGAAAATAATCAGTTTTTTGATGAATTTTTTTTTGCAAAGACGGTATCTTTTTTTAATAATCAAACACTGCGGACACATTTATGTGTGTCTAAGGATGTTTAATTGATTTTTTGAGTTAAAAATGTGCTCATTTGCTGGCACTACAGCTGTTGCGTTAAAACACTTTTTCTTTACAGGCTTCGCGGTGAGCATGATAAGTAGCCAATGGATCATCTGCCATCAAAAACAAAAACAAGAGATAGGAATAGTGAGAAAAACAAGCAATTTTCATACAGTGAGCGTGGCTGAGTGGTTGCGTGCTCGCCTGGCGACTCCATGTACCATGGTTCAAAGCCAGGTAAAGTCTAGAAAGAAAAGAAGTCTGATGAGGAGATGTGGTGATCTCCGAAATAGCAGCTATCACTTCTATCACTTTGAAAAAAAAAAAAAATTTTGTTTTCTCATATTATTCCCTAATACAAACCTGGCCTCAAGCTCTATAAATTATAAAAAAAACAGTTTCTTTTAGTTTATATCCAAATGCCGTACTTGAACGAAGGATTCAGCGAAATAAATATTTTTACACAAATGGTGATGATTTAAATGAAAAGTTCGATTTTTGAAGGTCTAAAAATGCAGTTTTTCATTCCAAAAAAAACTTTTGTTTTAAATAAAAATTCCGTCGTTCAAGTATGAGATATTTCAGTTTCCAAGTGGCATGCAAAAAATTAGATTGATAGGTCATATGGTTCTTGAGAAACCTTGCTCACCGCAACGGGACTTTTAGAAAAACATCATTTTGAGATAATTGCGTTTAAAGTTTTGAACAAGGTGGTGTTATAAATACAACTACAAAATTCCTATGTATTTTGTTTTTGTTTCTGCGTAATAGTTGTCAAAATTTAAATACATTTTGTTTTTGCTTTTACGGCTTTTGAAAGCTCATACGCAAAAGCAAAAACAAAATACATGTAGATAAATAAAAAAAAAATCAAATCTGCTGCTCTTATGCCATCACCTTCTATAAATTCGCCTTGGTTTTGGATATATATTTGGGATATTCGGAAAGAGCTCACTGTTGACAGCTGTAACTGTGGCTCTAGTGCTCAGATCTTTATGAAATTTGGATAAAATAAACTTGAAAGGACATACTTCAAGAAAATGCATTAAAAAAATTTTCGATTTTTCCGACCAGCACAAGTGTATATAACCCCTTAAGCGGTTATAGGCGCCAATTAACTAAGTAAGTATGAATAGTTAAAATTTTAAAAAGCGAGTTTGCAAATTGTAATAGTGTTTGTTTGTGTAGTATTTTAGCAAGGGTACCCAGAGAAATACCATATTTTGAGATGCATGGAATCCAGTACTTTTTTAACCCTGCGCCCAGCGATCGCTGAAGCCAGAATCTTTTCTTAGAGAATGACAGCGGTTTCGAATCATATCGATATCAGTTAGGAATAATTAACTTGCAAATTTTGAGTCGTAACGATTCTAGTATTAATTAAATCAGTGCATTTGACTGCACGTAAAAACCGCGTTCCTTTTTTAAAACATTCTGTAAAAAAAATGTGCCCTTTTAACTATGTATATCATCTACTGCATATCGAATATATGATAGAAAATGAATGAAAAATTAACTTATGGGCGACTAAGAAGCATGGAGGAATCTAAGTAACGGTATATCGTATGTCTGCTTTTCTTATCATGCGGAAAATGCGACGCCTGAAGCACCGTTGCGGTGATAATTTTTTTTTCCTGCCAAGACGTAGTAACGTCAGTTTCTAATAACTTCTCACAAAAATCAATTGCCGTTTGGAGTCGGTGTAAAACTGTAGCTTCCTCAATTGTGGTATAAGTTCAAATATCAAGCTGTAATGTAAGCGCCAAATCATTATTATTATTGTTATGTCAATATCAACCAGTTGTGCTACTTTCGCTGCAAGTAGTGTTATTTTTCTTTTTTATTCAGTTAGCGCCTACTGTTTCGTATTTATAGGATGTTGCTCTCAGCAAGTAGTAAGTGGGTCCTCTGTATTCGATCTGGTTGGTAGGATTTTTCTTAACCTATTTATTGTTTTAAATGCTCTGCGAATGTTGTATTTTTTGAAACAAGTTTCTTAATTTCTATGTCGCCATTCCTGTATGTGTTCTACCCGTCGTTCTCTTTGTCCACCAGATGCTTTTTCTATCTATTATTTTCAGCTATATTATAAATAGTGTACAGCTCTCTCTCTCTCTCTCTCTGCTTCTTGTGTGAGAGGAGTTCGTCTATCTAGTCTATCTACTAATTGCCTTAGTGTTGTTTTTTTGTGCTGCTGTAGATGGGTCGACGCGTTGGGTATTATTTATCTGTCGCTGTTGGTTTTCTATAAATTTCATAATTAACCTTTCCTAGGACTTTACTTATTATGACTATCAGATCTAGAGAGTTTGTTCTTCTTTCGTTTTCTCTTTCCATCATACATTTTATGTTTTTATGTTGTGTGTTCAGGTAATCAAGAATTTTTTCTTCGCTTTTTTTTTTTGTTAATCTACGCAGTTAATGTCATCAACGTGTTCGACGTAGAGCGTCTTACAAAATTTTGGTTTTAGTTTCTCAATATATTGCCCTTGTAGGATTTGCAGAAACCTCTCCATGAGGATGCCCGAGATTGGGTTTCCCCTCCCCAGTCCGTTTGCTTGCCTATATATTTTATTGTTAAATTTAAAGTAGTTTTGGCATAATGTTGTGTTTAGTATATTATTGATCTGTGCAAACTTAATTTTACTTTTTGTGTTTTCCACTTGTGTTTTGTGCACATTGCCAACTGTCTCTGGTAAAGATATGGGCGGATATAAGTCTTTTATGACAAGCGACAATTTTGGCTCTCTTTCGTGAATTTTACAGACTTCAGTTTGTCAATCAGTTTCGTTCTAGAGTACTCGTATCTTAGAGAATCGATGGGTCTCATTGGAACATCCGGCTCGTGTATATCTGGTAGCGCTATCAGTGGTGGAGCTGCCGGGTTTTCATTTCACTTAACGTGTGTCCAATGTACCAGTTTATTTCTGTTACAATTATTTTTACATGCGTTTTGTTTCTTGTGGCAAGAAATATTGTTTTACTTCACCACAATAGACATCACTTAGATCTAATCAGTTTCTTTGTAGTATCAATGATTAAAAGTAAAATTTGTTCTGGTATAGGGAAATAAGGCATGCAACTTTTTCGTTCTCCACGTTCTTTGCAAGAATATCTGCTAACCTAAATACTGCACTTACAATAAATGATTAAACAATTTTAAGTGAATATGAAAATTCCTAATTTTATATATGTATGTATATACTACATACTTATGAAATTTTGCTCATTATCCCAAAACTAGCAATTCATAAGCATTTTCTTCATAAAGCTACCAAAACTGCAAACTAAACTTTAGCGAACTAAATTGTTTCATAAGTGCGTCAAATTTATGTGGTGCACTCTGTGAGCATGGAATAAGTACATATTGTATGTACATATGTAGATCGATATTTATATATAATACATATCTACATAAGTGTGTAATATTTACTCTTGAAATCTGTGCACTCGAAAGTTTAATATTGGAAGATTCACCGAACAACCAAACCGAATCAAATGAATTTCATACGCACGTGCTGAGAGCAAATATAATATAACTGAAGGATGAGCTTTGCATATACATACATATACATATATATTGAATATATATATACACACACACCGCCACATGCATACGCACTTAGACAGTACGATGGCTACAAAAGGGAAATTTTCATTATTTATGCGCTTCAATGTGCGGTAATTAGAAACGGAAGCAACTTGCTGACTGCACACTTACTATACTCATAGTGTTGTTGTTGTTGCTGTTGTTGCTGCAGCTGTTGTTGTGGGCACCACTGGGTTAGCCAAGCGTCAGTCAGCTATTCATCTTGCAAGAGAGCTAAGCGTAAGCATTAAAGTCAAGTCAAGAAGAGGGTTGCATGCACTTTGCACTGTTACCGTTACAGTTACAATTCCTGTGTTGCAATCCAGCATTGAACTAAACGAAACAAAAGCTTGCGAGCTGGCGAGATGCTGCCGTTGCACAGATGACAAGCAGCGCGACCAATGTTGGCAATGGCAATGATGGCCATGACCGCAGTTCAACTGAAATCTGACGAACGGGTGGGTTAATTTACAAAAACAATAAATGAATGCGTACTAAGGAGGAGGAGGAGTAGGAGGAGTGGTTGGTTGAGTGGTAGCGTGAATGGCAGACTGACTCATTGACAGTTCGATTGTTGAGTGTTGAGCAGCATGACTGGGCCGCATTAACTAGCCACATAGCGTGGGGTGTGTTGCGCATAAATTTTCGAAATTAACAGAAACCAGAGAAAAGGACCAGAATAATACCTACTCACAATTTAATATAATTTTAGCAAATGCATATGTGAGTGCGTGTTAAAGTGCGGGTGTGTTTGTATGTTTTGTTGGGTAGGGGAAATTTGAAGAAGGCGTGTGCGGATACAAACACAAACATAGAAACATAGGCAAACGAAGAAAGATTGGAATACTAGTTAAGCGAATATCATATTGGATTTTATTAATTTTGTATGCAAAATTTGTAAAGCAGTAAACCGTTTATATTTTTTTTTATTAATATATAATAATTTGGCGCTTTACGCCATATAGCTTGATGTTTGGCCGAACTTCTCCTATAGTCTTGTTGTAACAGGAATTGAGAGACCTACAATTTTATGCCGACTCGGAACGGGAAGAAGAAATGTCGATAATGTTCGCAAATATTGGAATTGACCAGCGGCAATTTCGCGTCTTGCAGCTGTAGCACTTTACGAAATCATATGGGTAGAATTCTACCCATAAGGTGGGAAAACACAGATCGCCTTGTTTATTAAAAAGCACTCGCACAAGAAGCTTTTTCACATAAAAACCTATCTCTGAATAAAAGAAAAAATGTTCCTTTCTTTGCACTTCCTTAAAATCCCTCACACAAGTAACTGCTCCTTCAAAATGAAATGAAAACCTATCATATCTTGGTACTACACTAAATCTGTAGAAAAGTCGTATCTGTACATTGCAAATTAGAATTTTTAGGGGCTCTAACTGGTGACTCTATACATTAACCTTTATTTTATCAAAAAACTAGATGACCCGGCGCTCTCCGCAACACACTACAAATAACTATATGTTCTAAATAATACTTCCATCCCAGCACGACCTATGGACTCAATTTTCAAATAAAATATTTATATTTCTGGAGCTAATACAAGTGTTGAATGTGATTCAA
This sequence comes from Anomoia purmunda, assembly GCA_951828415.1. Taxonomy (NCBI): domain Eukaryota; kingdom Metazoa; phylum Arthropoda; class Insecta; order Diptera; family Tephritidae; genus Anomoia; species Anomoia purmunda. The sequence continues at coordinate 127,911,871 of OX639994.1, forward strand.
ATCGGACTGTAAATATAATTTTGGGAAAATATTTAGGAGCGCCGGCATACAACAACGGTGTCGTTCTATACATGTTTTGAGAACATTAGAAGCCGGGGACGGATAGTTAAAGTTTATAAGAGATCCTTTTTAGCTTTTTTAGTTTTAGCACGAGTAAAAAAACAGCAGTAGAAATTAGTATAAAAAAAAGTAGTATCATTGATAAAAATAGTAGTAGTAATTAGTAGTAGCTTTGGCAAAAATAGTAGTAAAAACTAGTAAAAAATGGTAGTAGAAATTAGTACAAATAGTAGTAGTAATTAGTACTAGCACAAATAAAAATAGTAGTAGAAACAAGTAAAAAATAGTTGTAGAAAATATTCATAATAGTAGTAGTAATAAGTCGTATCTTTCATTTAAAAGTAGATAAATTAGCAAAAGTAAATTAGCGAAACTAGTAGTAGAAATTAGCAGAACGAATAGGAGCAACTAATGGTAGCATAGGTTAAGATAGTAGTAGTAATAAGTAGTAGCATTTGCAAAAATAGTAACAAAAGTATTCCTAGAGATAGTAGTAGTAATTAGTAGTTGTAGCAGCAGTGATAGTACATAGTAGTAATTTGTTCTTGTAGTGGTAGTAATTAGTAGTAGTAGTAGTAGTAATAGTAGAGAAATCGTCCCAAAATATCTATCCCAAGTAGTGCCGAATCGGTCCAGAACTTGTCCTCAAATGAATCTGAAATAGTGCCAAAATGGTCCCATGCTACTTATGTATGTATGTATTTAGGTACTGATGAACATACATAATACATATATATATATATGTATGTATTTATACATAGATGTTGTACATGTATACATACATACATACAGATTGATAACAGCTTTTTCAATAGGGACGCTACAAAAGTAGACCGATAGTGTCATCAAACGACGTGATATTTTTTCCCGCTCTTTTGACATTTCTCTTCAGTAAGGTTTGCCATTTCATCATGGAAAGATATACGATCCAACAAAGAGTCGAAATTATTAAAATTTACTACCAAAATTCGGAGTCAATGGCCTCAACTTTAAGAGCGGTACGTCCAATTTATGGTCGTCGTCATTTCTGGCTGAATGGTTTCGTCAATAAGCAAAATATGCGTTATACTGCAGACAGCCAGCAATCCACACGTACTCCATGAGTCAACATTGCGTCCCGAAAAAATTACGGTTTGGTACGGTTTCATTGGGCTGGCGGCGTCATTGGGCCGTACTTCTTCCGTGATGATCAAGACCGGCACGTTACACGTTGAATGGGAATCGCTACCGCTCAATGATAACCGAATTGGATGATATGGACTTGAACAATATGTAGTCCAACAGGATGGCACCAAAAGCCACACAGCGAATGTCACAACCGATTTATTGAAAACCAAGTTTGGTGAACGTGTTAACTCACGAAATGGCTCAATCAATTGGCCGCCTCGGTCGTGCGATTTGACGCCGTTAAACTATTTCCTGATTTTCTGTGGGGCTACGTCAAATCTATGGTCTATGCCAACAAGCCAGCGATGATTGATGTACTTCGTACGAATATCGAACGTGAAATTGCAGCAGTATCGGCCGATTTATGAACCGTCGAAAATTGGGTTCAGCGTCTGGACTTCTGCAAGCGTGCCCGTGGTGCCTATGCAAAAGAAATCGAGTTCATACATAATGGCATCGAATGTACTTACACAGGAATAAAGAATTTAACTCATATCCCAAACCGTTTTTGTTTTATTTAAAAAAACTTTTGTAGCGTTCCTTTTGAAAAACCCGTTATATCGCTACCCCAGTAAGTATGTTGGTTTTTTCTTTCAGCACGCAATTCTGACGGGACTTTCGTGACGCGATTCTAACGCGATGTAAAAAATCAATGCCGCGAAAAAAAGTTTACTTCAAAAAATGAAAACTAGTCGTACCAGGTTTATTTTAAATCAAATTTTAAACCTCAAAAACAACTAAAAATTGTCGTAAGCATAGTTGAAGGATAAAAAATTGTACTTATTTGATAAATATATTATATTTAACAAACAAAATTAAAAAGCAAAATAAGATTATAACGTCGCAAGGTTTGATAAATATAATAATAGTTTGGCGCATATTCTTGTTTGGCCGAACTTCTCCTACGAAATTAAGGAGCGTACACTTTTACGCCGACTCCGAACGGCAAATGAATTTTGCGAATTTTTTCACTCTCATTGCCTGCAGAATGGCGACCGCTAATCGAGAAAAGCTTTTCTATAATTCTTGATGTTACTTGGCCCGGCCAGGATTTGAGCCCTGGACCAACCGAATGAAGAGCGCACACTCTAAACCTTCGTCCACGCCGGGCGTGACCGCAAGGTTTGATTTATTTAGAAAATATTAAAACAATTAAAATTTTGTTTCATAGACTATAGTCTAATTATTACAACGACTATACTAATATCAATTGTTTTTTTTATCCCGTTCATCTCTTAAAGAATTTATGTGGTGATCCGAGGATACAAGTAACATATAAATCACTAATCACATCTTTATTTGTTGACTATCGTGAATATTTCCTGGGATGCGTAGCTCCTTTTGTGCACCGAAGTATGCAAATTACGCCAACTGTATTAATCCACATACAGCTCAGCAGCCTCATTGCAATAAGCCTCGAATTTCACAACATCAATCAATGAGCCAGCTACTATTCGAGTTTATTATCTATAACATCGTTGAATCAAATTTACATTGACTCTAGTAATTTAGCTTCATCATTCAGTAATAGTGGGTTAGTGTTGCCGTCATTTGTGATGGCCATTCCTTCTTTAACAATGTCTACTTTTAATCCCAATCGCTTCATGAATTCAGCTTGAATTTTACCTTTTTCTCTTCTCTTTGTTTTTGAGTTGTGTTCCTCGATAAACACTCTATTTTTTGCATCGTTTATTATATGCTATATATATGTAAAGTTTGCATTCCATGAATTTTATACAGACTTCTAATACATCTTAAATTAGGTGAAAAAAGTATACCTGTAGCCATTATCTTACATTTAATTCTTATACCCCTTTAGTGCTACACATTCCCATATTTCCTTTCTCTGAGAGTAATTTGAATTAAATAAAAAATTATATGGCATTTTTTGTACTCATTAGAATTCTGTTGCAGTAGTATTATTTTTCTCGAGTAGAAAATGCTACCTCGTTTTTGTTGAAAACGCTATGATTTTGAAAGGCTTTCCAAATCTCTCTCTAAGTGATGGTTTGCTGGGATTCTGCTTGGCGAGAGTGTATCGCTTGTTAGCAATAGAGTGTGGGAACATGTGCGATTTTTCCTTGTCCATAAACTCTGTTTGCCAAAAAGGGGGTGCTGTTGACGATTGAGGTGAGTGGAAGATTATGAGTGTTCGAAGCGAAATGTAAGGAACGAGTAGGTAGTAACTGTGCTAAGAGACTAATTTTAGAGGATGATAGACATAAGTTAAAGTTTAGCCAGGGATTTGTGGCATCAGCTAAGGGAATTGCAAACAAATATATGCGGGATTTTAAGTTCAAGTTTTAAAGTATTTTTAAGGCAAAGAGTTTATTTCTATGTCTCTTTGCATTCCTCTTTTATTTTGTTATAAATCCAGTCCAAAGAAATCTGAAAAACATTCATTGAACACCTACATACACCTGATATTAAAATTCCGGCATAAACAAAAAAAAAAGAAGGAAGGGTTGAATATCTAGTGATTATAACCTACGCTCTTTTTAAGTTGCAGTGGGCTCTATTTGGGGTTTAACCATTAGGGGTCCGCTCAAATTGTATGGAATTCAAAGACTGCAGGCTTTCTTCACTACTAAACGCACTTGTAAAATCGTTTGTATTTGACTTTTGCCAATGTGCTGAGTTTCCTTTATCTTCGAATGAAACCGTTCCAAGCTTTGTTTCTTCAACTACACTAGAAACATCCAATAATTCAACAGGCAAATAAAAAAAATTAATAGCTTTACTTAAATGCAACTTTATTTCAATTTTATTCAATTCGAAATAGATGGATAAGTAATTTCGGGAATGCTTCGAAAATCCATTAATGGAAATTCAATTGGCCAACAAATACGTTAAATTATTTTGGATTAGAGCAGGGAACGAAAATAATCGTTATTTTGATTTTTTCGGGCAAAAAAGTCATTGGGAAGTATTATTTCAAATCAAAACTCGAATATAACGATCTAATATCTATATCATATGCTATGCAAATTTGAGCACATTTGTTTGCTTTGAACTATGGCTAATTTCGTGATTTTCATGTTTTCGAACACATTAAATCGATATTTTGTGGTTTTTATTATTTCGATAAAATTTAATAGATATTTGGTGATTTTTACTTTTTCGCACATAAAATTTAAATTGGAGTATTGGTGTCATTGCGTTTATTATTATCGAAAAATTTTAAATACAAGAGCAACGATTATTTTTTATCGAAAAAATAAAAATCTGAAAATAACGATTATGCAATGATTTAATGCAAGAAGTGTGCTAAAAAAAAAAATAAGGTCAGATTTGTATAACATATGGCGTTAAGATTGGATCAATCGATCGACCAACGTTTTTATGATCCGCAAAAATCCGCAAAAAATAAAAGATTAAAGATTATTTTCGGTCCGGTTATTTTTTATTAAAAAAGTGAAAACCACAAAATCTCGATCAAATTTGTTTTAAAAAAATGAAAAACATCGAGCAAACGTGATCGAAAAAAAATTTTTTTTTGTATCGATAAAGCGTGATCGGAAAAATAAAAAACAAACTATCGATGAAATGTGATTGATAAAATAAAAAGCAAAACATAACAATTAAAACGAGATTTTTTTTATAAAAAATATAACCTGAATCCGTCACATTGCTTACACATAGTTGACTTTTAAAGTTAATGCATTAGACTGAATTAATCCAATTCATAACAATGAAAAATCTACTTAATAATAAAGTTCTGTTAACATCTAACATTTCATAGCCGGATGATATGAAAAGTGCGCATATTGTATACAACATTTCTCAACAATTCACTTTGGGCTGAGTTTTCATAGTATGCACTTAGTACATATTATAAATTGGAGAATAACTCGCTCCATACCCTATTTCTTGCAATCGTTCCACTCATTTTCCGATTTGCTTTGCACATAAATAAATATTGAACAATTGTTTTTTTTTTGATTTCCTATGCTCACAGTTCTCTAGAGGGTATTTTCATTAATATATTCGCATTTTTTTAAATCTATGTTTGTATCTAAGTGTCTATTGTGTGTACCGCATGTCATGTCAATCAAACTCACAGCTTGATCAGAAAAATAAATAGAAGAATGAGTTGTGGTTTGACAAGCGCATCTAAAGCGGAATGACGTTTGGCGTATTAAACAGCTACCCCCGCTGCAGGATATAAACCACTTCGGCATTAAACAGGAAGCATGATTCCCCTTCTATTTCGTTTCGTTACTTGTTGTGTCAGCAGACTGGAATTTATTATTGGCTTTTAGCTGTATAGCAAATTGATTTAATTCTGCTAATACGAGTAAGCTTGATGCTGGTTGTGCTGATGAATGGAAGAAAAATGGTGATGTATTGGTTGGTTGGATTTTGTGCTACTCGAGAAAATTTCTAGATAACTTTCTGGGTTTATACTAATAGGTAACGATGATTCTGGTAATTTCAAAAAATATCTCCAAACTTATAGCAGCATACACATACCAAAAATTTCAACCTTATTCCAACAGATTAACCACAGTGTGCTGGTACATTGACAAAACTCACCAGCATGACAGTTGTCATGTTTACTGCGCCTAAAACTAGGCTGCAAAAGTCAGTTTCAGCCCTCTAATGATGACAACAGTCATTGTAGTTGTTATGCCCTACTGAAAACGTGACAACGACGATATATTCTGCGTCATAGTTTTAGGCGCAGTAAATATGACAACTGTCATGTTGGTGAGTTTTGTTATTGTATCAACATCGGGCTGTGAATCATGTAATCAGACAATAAAGGTCAGCCAGTCAGTTAAAGAGGAAAGCATCTTTGGTGATGACGTTTGCTTGTAGAAGAAACTTTCTGGCCCGGCGATTTGAGGTCATGTTGAACAGAAAATGTGTTCAATAACTACATACCATGATCTCAAATTAAATTGCTAGTTTGAAAATTTACGGCAAACATAAACTAGCAAATACATATTTGGCGCCCATCATACTTGATGTCACATCGCATAGTTTTGTTTTAGCATCTGCTCAATCCCACTCACGACTTTACTAACCCACTGCTTGGCATTTTTATTGCACTTTTCCAACAATTTATCCAACAGTGCTGTGTCAGTACAGCTCTTGGCTGTTTATTTGCGAATTCAGTGGGAAGCAAAGTTTTAGTGATTCGCGCCGCATATCCATCCGAGCGCTGAGTTGCAACAACATAGCTAAGCATTTCATGCGAACGCTTGACCCAAGGACACGCAAGGATGTCATCTAACTCTAAGTATACTTAAACTATGTAAGTTGTGCTCTACATTTATTTACCACTGCATGGCTGTGCGTCTATATAAGAAAATTATAAATGCACAGTATGTATGTAGTACAAAATGATTCGCAGTTTCCCACGCTGTTTTGCTATGGGTTGCGTCGCGCATAATTGCAACTATAGATTCATCTAGACGTATTTGTATTTGTGTATTTGTGTATGTACTTATGCATGTATGTATGTATGTGTGTATGTGTTTGTGCAAATAATGCTGTCGGATGCATTGAAGCGGAAAAGCGCAGCTTCATAGAATCACATAATTATGCAACAAATAAGTAGGCAAACTAAAGTGTCCTTCATGCGAAATCTCTGGCGAGTAGCGCGAATGTCAGTTATTGCAACAATGTTGCAAGTTCTTCAAGCACGATGGGGCACTAAAAGTAAAAGTTCACTAAAGTACATAGCGTTTGGCATTTGAAGAAGGAGATAATTCTTTTAAAATTGTTATCCACCACAGCTGCTGCTGCTTCATTGAAGTTATCAACAAACGCAGAGAAGTTGAGCAGAGGCAACATAATTATCAAATTACGGGAAGAGCTTTATGGTTTATGGCACGTTTACTAAAACAAAAAAAAAAAAACAGAAGTATCGCGATTCCTATTAATACAACTATTCGAATACTGAACACTTCAACTTTTGAAACAGATAAAAGCCATTGGCCAAAACAAAATTTAGTTACGCCTTAGGGATTTATAAAAGGCAAACGATAGTGCTGGTTTTGAGTTTAACGAAAATCAGTTGAATACTCTAAGATACATTGGAAACCAATTATGTTCTTCCGCTCAGGAAATCAAATAAATAAAACCTTCGTATTCAAAAATCTTGTGAAGCAAATATTTTCGGAATAATTCCACGCCATATTGTAAGTACTTATTGGCATAATTCATTGAAATAAGAGAAATCGTTTTCAAAACAATGACGGACGTTGTAGCTTGGTTTGAGTTGGCCTGAGAAAAAGAATTGTTAATAAAAATAATAGTAAATGCCAATGTAGCCACTTTCTTTGTTACAACTTGGCTCAAACACCGATTAATGGATTTCAACAACAGTAGGTTCCTTGGATCCGAGTGAAGGACATAGGCCATATTTTTATCCATTATTAGGGGGCGCATGAGTCGGGATATTCGAAAAATTTGCACTTATGATTATAGTTTGATAAAATTAGAAAAATATCATAGGGGTGCGACGAAAAAAAATAAATCCTCTACTATCTTTAGTCGAGATTTCTCGAAAATCCATATTTACGGTTCTACTCAGTTCAAACCCAATAAAGAGTTTAAAGCAATTCCTCTTAGTCATAGTCCTCATAAAGTTGACTCTTAAATTAGCTACAGCTATTTTTGACAGATATTCCATTGATAATTGTGTCAAAAAGTTGCCAATAACTTTAAGGCCGACTTCATCTTTATTGTGACTGCTTTTCAAATTTATCGAAGTTGCATTTTTAGCTAGCTGTCTATGTTCGAAAAATAACCAATTTCCAAAAAAAAAAAAAAATATTTTTGAAATTAAAACATTTTAAAACGAACTGAAAACCTTAAAATAACTAACTGATTTTTGAATTCATATTATATTCGTATTTATAACGGTAAATATGCCGATAACGATTACAATTACTGTTACGAAAACGATGACTGCGTCGATAACAGTGACAATAAGATACCGTTGTCGCTAATAAAAGCATAATAGATTATAACAATGGGAATAATTTGTGTAGTAAATTAGCGCCGGAAATTTTCTACGTAATAAACGGGCATATTTATTTACTGAATGAGAAAATTTAAATTCTGCTATTTCTGTGTATCAGGTGTTCGTCGTGCCATTGAGTTTCCTGTTCATGGTAGTTCATAATACTTCTTAATCTTTCATACCATTTGTGTGCCTAATTATTGAAGCTATATCTTCATCGCCTGAGGAATCGTCGAGCTGAACTTATTTCGAGGTTGGAGAGGAATTCGAGGTTTACTTCGAATAGCCAAAGCAATGTCGTCATCAGTAAATTGGATTTTTCGCCGTTTTTCTAGACTGCTTCATTTTCTTCTCAGTTAGGCATCTGTTACATAATTCCTAATATAATTTCTTTTTCAACCTTCTCCTTACTTTCCGGTTTTTATGTTCGCCGAAGCTTTGTTCTTTGAGTTTCTGAAATTAATTTTTTTAAGTTCTTCGCAGTTATAAATTTTTGAGACTGTGAACTTAAAAACAATATCCCGTAGCCACAGTTCAAATGAAGTCGACTCTTAAGTTAGTAACAGTTTTTTTTAAAATAAATTTCAATTGGATATATGTTAGTTGTAAATCATTTATCGTTTATCTCGACTCAAGCGCTACTACAAAAGTATTTTTTATCGCACTTGCAGCATACCTTTCTAATATCACGAAAATCGAACCACTTATATGAACTTTCAGAATAACTCGACTCTCATCACACCTACAGTAAGCACGCTTTATATACGGCCGAAGATTTACGCGATGAACCAAAGGGCATGCGCGTCAAAAGTATAAAAAATAGCTGCATCTCTTGAGCTTGAGGTTAGACAGTAGACTTCCGTACGAAAGAGAAATGCAACTAGCGCCCCTAGTTTGAAATCGGACAAATTTTCGTCCATGGATTATCTTAAAAAAAAGAAAAAGTTACAGCAACTTTAAATTTAATTATATAAAACTGCAAACCTACATGTTTCTAAAACTTTGTACGTAAAGTTCTATAAAAAACCAAATCAAAGGACCCTGCTAACTTTTAGTGCACTTCAATCTAATTACACCGCAGCTAGTTGTGATTGATATTTGAATTATTTCCAATAAATCCAATTTATGCACGACTTTAAGTTTCTTAAATAGAAGTTAGCTACAATTTATCTTAAAAATACTCGTAGCTAAAAGTTAGTTGTTTGCCAAAAAAACAAAAAGTAAAAATGCCACTGCATCTAAGTATGCTTTGATTTTGGGGAAGTTTTGCATTACATTGTAGTTAACTTATAGTTAAATCATAAAAGTTAACTACTAGCGTGTTTTTTCGTGGTCGACTACCGAATTACTTATAGGGTATTGAATTTTGGGTATATACTAAGCACCTCTCAAAGAAAGCTTTCAAAGTAGAGGAGGTAATTGCAAACTATGGCAATGATAATGAAAATTAGTCGTCATTTTGTCTCTTCATTTCGAATGGTTGGCATTTATTTCCATATTCTCATAACGCAATTTTTACACAATCAAATCAAGGTACATACATAGTACATATATGGCGGCAAGAACGACAACAATAAAAAAAAGAGGACTTTCAAGTATAAACCACATATTTCAAAACCTGTTGGAATTTAATTTTTCAAAATAACATTTTAGCCTTAAGTTTGCCATTCGCTGGGCTGAAAATTTTGAAATATTATGCCTTGTACAAACCCGCTGAAGCTTTGGAAACTAGAACTTTCTCTTTATCTTATTATGAAAACTTATGAATAAAGTATTAAGTATTATCATAGAAGAAATTATACATTGTGTGCTTAAAATAAAAGTAGAAATAAAAAAAATGGCTTTATTATTTAATTGATTTTACACTGACGGACAACAGAGTGCAGCGATGACTGCTTCGCGACTTAGAGAGACATCCCAGTGGCACCCTGAAAGCCAAAGGCACTCTTGTATTTTGAAAAAGTTCTGCTCTATTCCGAGCAGCACGGACCGGTGTGCTTGGACATCGGTTTCTGAAAGTAACTTTATTACACGAACTCCAAGCAGGGAGGAGTGGAAACTTGAGTTTCATACTCCACCTGATAGCATTGTCATCTATACAGATGGCTCGAAACTCGATAATAAGGTAGGAGGGGGCGTTTTCTCAGGAAACCCGCAAATTTCCTTTAGGTTACCAGATCACTGCAGCGTCTTCCAGGCTGAGATCTCAGCTATCATGGAAGCGGTGAAGAAGATAGAGACCGGGATTATAGAAAGAGATATCTTCATTTTTAATGACAGCCAGGCGGCAATCAGAGCTCTGAATTCTTTCACGTTTAACCCGAACATCGCGCTGGACTGCCGCCGATCTCTATAGGAGATGGCTAAGCAGAACAGACTGTACCTCATTTGGGTCCCTGGTCACCGGGACATAGAGGGAAACTGCATGGCAGATGAACTTGCAAGACAAGGTACGACCAAGCAGATTCTTCAGGATAAAGGACGCATTGGTGTGCCGTTTGCCACTTGCAAACTGCTACTCAGAGATTTTACATATAAACAAGCTGACAAAAGATGTAGGCAAAATACGACCTGTCGAACCTCAAGGCAGACGTGGCCTAAATGGGATCGGAAACGATCGAGCAGCGTTCTCTCTCTAAGAAGGGAAAACATTTCGAACATGATCGGGGCTCTAACAGGGCACTGTCTGATAGGTATACATGCAGATAGGTGGGGAGTGCCCTTCCGAAGATGCTGTAGGAGCTGCACGAATGACGAGGCAGAGGAAACGATCTTGCATTTACTGTGTCCTGCACTGTGTAAAAGCAGAATGCGATATCTGGAATCACCGTTTGTGGATGACCTTAGTAAGGTTTCAAGCACCGAGGTAAATTGTCTGTTGAGGTTTATCAATGAGGCAAACTGGTTTGGTAAGGGGTAATTTCTTCTTGGATGGTACACAATTTTTTGTTGTGGTAACACAATGGGCCTAATACTGGCCTAAGTGAGCCGCCGCAGGCGGCTACCACTCCAACCTAACCTAACCTACACTGGTAATAATTGCATTAGATTGTCGTTAAAGTAGTTTAGTGCCAGGCAGAGCACAAAGTGACAAATTTCTGAATTTATCGCGATATCTAAAGAATAATGCACTTGAAATGATAGTTTCGAAAGCGTTTTTAAAACTTTAAGAATTAACACAAGCTAAATTGTAAATACAGTTTAGTTCATTTGATAAAATTTAAATTTGATTTTGTCTTAATGGGCGAAAATAATATTAAAATGAAATAAAATACAATATTTTAGTTATTATTATAAGCCACTCGAAAAGTTAATCAATTTCAAATGTCAAATGTCATTTTATTGTGTAATAATAAATAAATAAAAGTTTCAATTTACATATGAATATCAGTTATTTTTAATTAGTTTTTAGTTTTCAGTTTGAATTATACAATTATCTGCATTCCTGAAAGTTGTATACTTTTGCCAAAAAAGCAGTGAGTGGCGTTCCCGAAATTCCGGCATTCTCCGTCGTGTACTAATTGACTATATTATTATATATAATTTTACCAAAACAATTCATTTTTGTGTATCGAAATCGACGATTGCATTAAGTAAACAATTTACTTTTTAAATATTTCGATATTGTCAGAGACACACCTCGGCGGGGAGCCTGACTGCTTTATAAATACCTCGGCCATTGATTATACAGCGCATGCATTTCAAATTGAATACTTGGCTATTATCTCGTTATTTTTGATTTTAACAACGCCCTCTTCCGACATGACATATAAAAGTAAGCAGACACAGATAATACTGAATTTTTTTTAAATATATTCATTTCGAGAACGTCCGATATAGTCCGGGAACGTTCCCGAAATGTCGATACCGCCTTTATTTTCGTTAATATTTTGTAATATGATAATTAAGCTGAATATTTTTGAGAATTTGTTGTAGCGGTCGTGGCAACTTATCTTGATATTAAAAATAATATATGATGATAACTTAAACACTCTTTTGAAAAACGTTCTCGAAATAAGACTGCACTTACGCTTTTATGAAATTTTTTTTATCAGTAAAACAAATGCACTGGCATATTTAGTAAAAATACTCGTTGATGATTTATGGTGGCGTTCACGAAATGACAAATTCTTCATCGGACGACTACAATTTTTAATAATTGTCTTTAATGGATTATGGAAGCGTTTCCGGAATTATTCAGGTATTTTCAATGGAATAAAGCTAATATAAGAATAAATTTAGCTAAAGTGATTAAATGTGTCGTCATCAATCGATTGTACTAATCGGAAAAAGAGATAATATTGTAAATTTGTTACAAAAATCAACAGACTCATTTTCGTGAATTTATCAAATCTTTTTCTATAGCGGAAGAGGCATTTTCCGCCTCATATCATGTCAGAAAATATTTATTATAATATAGACTTATCACATTTCTGCCTTATTTGATGCAGTTCTTGTTTTAAAAATACCACTAACCGAATACATAACTCAATTTAAGGCAACTCACCTGAGTCGACATCAGAATATTTGTCAAACGTAGTACCAGTTTAGCGGCAAGTAGCTAAAATCAAAACCGTCGGTATGAGTGCCACCAGCCACTTAAGATGGGGAAAATCAAATAAAACGGCTTCAGCCGCATTTAAACTCATAAATATTTATGTATGTAGGTGTATGGTTTCAAAGCCACTCAAGACTATTTCTATTTATAGCTGGCACATTTGTTATAAATATCGCGTACAAGATTTACAATAACCACTTAATCTAATCTCATCATAACTGCGCTGCATTGAAACCAACCGTTTCATTGTTGTACGAGTTTGCACTCCTAACCAACCATCTGCTCGACTTATGTAACTTATCCACTGTGTTTAGTCATAAATTTAGTAAGTGACTAAGCGCTTTACACGAGCTGATATCTTTTGTAACACCGTGCTGCTATTGTGAAGAAAGAAAAAAATACACACAATCAATTTATTTTTGTAATGTTATCCTTACATATATACCTTTTTTATTTGTAAGATTTCATATCGATGCGGCAGATAGCAACGGAAGAGAACATGGAAACATACAAACCGCCAGATATCCTCCATATGTGAGAGAATTTGTTGTACTCGTAATATGACCACATAGTCATCGAATTCAACAGCGACATCTATGATTTTTCTCACATTCTCTTCTTTTTTTTTTTTTGAACTACTCAACAACACCATCTGCCCGCCATTGTCGTTGTTCATCAACTATCTCATTGTCATCTGCAGCACACCTTCTGTCATCAAGAATGTCAACATAGTTGCAGCGCATAAGAAGAAGAACGACATCTATGTAACTATATCATTCTCTGCGCGATGCTAACAACAACATTTATTATTTGCACCACAGTAGGCTGTCATGGCGGCGAGTGTATCTTTGTGTTGTGCTTTGTGTGTTTTGTACCGCCTTCTTTTCTATACAAATCGATCTCTGCTACTTCTGTACTACCCACATACCAGTATTGCTGTTGTTGTTGTCAACTATCTGAAGAAAAAATTTATGCTCGCCTAGTAGTTTGCTCATTACTGGTCTGACATCAGCATAGCCAAGGTGTGACTAATATTCAAGTTGTTAACGAATTGCTTTTGGCTGCATAGCGCGCGCCTCTGACATTTATTAGCTACGAGTAAAGTGAGAAAAATTCTCGTACAGCAAATTGAAATATAAAAACAAATTACTTCGCATTAATTTAGAGGGTTCACGAGGGGTCTAAGCAAAAGTATGCTTAGTTGACCAGAAAAATAATACAAATGTTCTCATATTTATTCTTAATATTCGTCTTTATCTTCTCTATATAATCAATATAACCGTCTTCAAAATTTTCCTTTTTCAGCTTATCAAGTTTAGAATTAATCACATCAATTTTCTTCGCGTTGCTGTTAATGAACTTTCCTCTCAAATTTATTTTAATTTTTGAAAATATCCATAAATCATTGGGTGCCAGAACAGGGGTCGTATTTCTTTGATGACAAAGATCGTAATAAAGTGAATACTTATTTTATCAGAGTGAGTAAAAAGTAGCGCCGCAAATCATGTTCTTCCGGTTTCAGTTTTTTAAAAACTTTCGGTGAGTAGTTTCTGGTATATTCCTTTCAAGTTACCTATTGTGTTTTTACTGACACGAAAAACCCTCTTACAAAAAAAACATTCGCCGTCCGGGGTCGGTGTAAGTCTGTTGGTCGCTCCTTTTGTGTTACAACAACAAGACGCACAGCACTAGTTGTAGTTCAGCCAAACATCAAGCTATGTTAAACCATGGTATTAATGTTAAAATTTTAGTTGCATAGCATTTACTAGAGGGTGGGCTCTTGTTGGGCTCCTACACCATTGACTGCTGTTTGGTTACCGGATGATATTTATAGAACCAAGTTGCTAAATGGCCATTTTCGAATATTTCTTTAGGAAAAAGTAAGCAAATAGAACTCTATCCTCTTTTTGGACCTAACTTAAAATTCGTGGAACTCATCAACCAAATTCCATGACATGCAACATTCGTGAACCTCACCACTGATGTTATCAGTGACCGATTTTGGTCAACATTCTCGGTGTTCATGCTTTACAGAAAAAAAATCACATCTGGAGTCTTCGAAACCACTTGAAAATCATCTATGAAGTGGGAGGAGTATTTTCATATGCAACTTGACATTCATTTATCAATTTGTCGTTGTGGGTGGCATTGGGTCTGATCCATTCTCAGCTATTTTTCATTTTCTCGCGCCTATATACATACATATCTTTATACTATATGCAAATAACGTATGTGAATTGCAAAGAAGTTGCAGGGCGTTTCGTTTTCTGTGACAAGAACTGTCGTCCGATTCACCACGCACAGAAACCAATTGGATCTAATCAGATTCTAATATCAATCTGCAAAAGTCAAATTTGTTCTGTTATGGTGCAATCAGATGAGACTTCCTGTTAGAGGAACGGCGGGAGTGATGCAACTTCCTTGTATTCTACGATCTCTGCTATTGTATAGATTCATTTTATAATCATTTATTTCTACGTGGCCAATATATGCGCAAACACTTACACACTAGGAAAACCCACCTGGTCTATTTTGTATCGAAAGGGTCGCTCTCTATGTGACCGATGGCTCTTCGGAGTATGATCTAAATTGATTCATAAATTTGATTTATAGGAATATCTCGACTCCTCAATCAATAGCCATGCGCTAATGATATATTAATTTATCGACATTTTTATCGATGGATAAATATGGCGCTATATTTAATCTCGAAATAGTATTAAATCTGCATCGGATTCGATATTTTGTTAAGGTCTATATTAGCCCAGCTCTTGTAAAGATAAATAATAAAACTGTCAAAAACATATTTAGTTTTCCCACTATCGAATATTTTTACAACACTTTAGGCAACGACGCCTCGGTATCGATATTCTTTACTCTGCGTGTACCGATTTTGTTTGAAAATATCGATACGATATACATATATTTTTTTCACCGATCGTTTTTAAATAATATTTTAAAAGAAAATTTTAATTGAAAGACTGACTAGTTTATGCAGCAATTTTATTTAATCTCATTTTCCTTAATTGGCGCTATTATTTCATAAGCCGTACCAACATAACACGCTAGTCCAATCCGTCCTTTGCCTTGCTAACTGGCGACGCCAAATGACTCCAAGTTCTTCACCATTTATCATCACATCCGGGATTTTGGTTCGTCGAGAGAAGATTTTACTACCCAATTGCCTACACAACCAAAGTTGCACTTTCTTGTAAGAGAGAATCTTCGATAGTTTTCTAAACTGGCATTACTGTTGGTGTTTAAGCTGGTTCCAAGATAAACGAACCCCCTTACTTTTTCATAACTGTGACTGTCAATAACTACGTCGGAGTTAAGACTCATATCCCAAATGACTAGAATAGAGGTTCTTTCCAATTCCAACCGAGGTGGTGATGTTACTCAACCTCATGTTTTAAACCCCTACTACTTTTGCAAGGATACCGTGGCAAATAGTCAACTATTTCTCGCGCTATTGAAAGCTGATACAAAGTTGACAAACTCGTGGTGTGTGTGCCAATTCTCCTCTCTCGGCGCTTTTCCAAGATTTACAGTAGACTTGCCTGGCCTTAAGTCCCACAGATAAGGTCCAATCAGTTTTCTTCCATACAATACTCCAAGACCTTGTACGAAATATTAAGAAGTTGGCGCATTTTGTAGGATAATACTTCTTGTAAATTGCGTAGATCACCACACTTCGTTCGACCATATTCCGCAAATTCAAACTAAATGTCGTCACCATGCTTGATTATCTCAGCTATTGTTGCTATTCGAACTACATCGAGGTCAAGTGACTGCATGCCAGCTATCTGGAGTTCGGGATCTTTATTTTCTGCGAAGACGCTTTTGCTATCACCAATCGTACCAGACGTGCATTGATTTCTTTTGGACCCCCTAGGCGTAATAGTTATGATATCCAACTACTTTGAAAAAATTGAATTTTCAAAATTTTTCGCAGTGTTTCGTTGCTCCCACTTTTATGAGTTCGTGCGTACATCAAATATGTAGGTAACATTGTCACTTTAGTATGACAATAACATACTCGTAAATATAATCAACATTAGCTGTCGTGACTTTTATACGCCTCCTTTCAGCCGCTTGGAACGGGTTGTATGGCTACATGGCTACCAGGGCACACACACATTCATAAATATTTACCTTTAGTGTATTTTGTATGCATTTAACTTTGTATGAACATCTGAATTTCTGTAGTCACAAAGAAGGGTCTAAATCGACTTAAGGAGAAAGTGAGTTGTATATAATGCCCTATTTTACTAACAAATCTCCGCATGTCTTTTAAAAAGTTGTATAAGAAAATGTATTTAGTAAAATTTATATTATGTGTTGATGGTTTATGGCTAACTCTTCCAATTCTTTTTTACCGACTTACTCTTAGCTGAATAGAAATTTGATTAAATTTTTGACATTTATATTGTGCGCGTAGGTGGCATTGATTTTGTAATATATTTGTCGCCGATTTTTTAGCATAGTTCATATTTTTCATAAACTGAACCAAGGCGTATTCAATAAGCAGGCGGCAATACCAACAGCGGAATAATTTAGAAAACTTACATGTATTTTGTTTTTGGTTTTTGGTGTGTCAATTGTTAATGTCAGTTCTAAGGCGAATTTTTTGGGCGAATTGAGAAAAATTAAAATAAACAAAGATACAGTGGCAAGCAAAAGCGGTCGTATGATGACCTTTTTACAAAATCAGCAAAGTTTTTCATGATAAATTTTTTTCCCTTCATTTCATTTACAAATAACACAAAAACGCTGCAAATTAATGTTTCAAATATAATACCAAATTTATGAAAGCTCAAGAAATTTTCATTGGAATTTTAAAAACAAATTTTGGTAGAGTCTTTAGAAATCTTTCGAGTATGTAATTTTATAGCTCATTTAGTTTTGGTATAAAAACTTTTAAAGTCCAAAATTAAAAATGTTTTAAAAATTCAACCGTAGCGTCTAGCTACTTTAAGCTTGAATTTTGATACTAACTAAATGTGTCATAAAATTGTAGATACAAAAAATTTCTAAACAACCTTATAAAAATTTAAAACTTTTTATGAAAATTTGTTGAGTTTCCTTAAATTCTTTAATAAGATTGTAATTTACATGGGTTTTGTTATAGTATGAACTATAGTTTTATATAACATAAAGTAACGAAAAAAATCTATCATGCAAAACCTTATTAATATTGTAAAAAAAAAATTACCATCCGAGTGGGTTTTCTCGCCAATGTAAACAATTTCTTATTAAAAAATTGAGAGATGTATTGTAAATAAATATTAATTTTGACAATCCCTACACAAAAACCGAAGTGAATTCAAATTTGACAACTCCGTCTATAAATTCGCCCCGAACTAAAATTTGTATTTCGTTTAAATTCAAAATGTGTTCAAAATGTTTCTTTGTATTTGAGCGAAATTTCAGCGTTACATGATATTTGAAATCTACAAATAAATTTTGAACACCAGTTTAAAGCACAAAATGACTGAACTTAATTTTAACAATCGGCCATTTCCAAGCAAAAAAAAATAACTCAAGAAAAAAAAGATTATTTTCTGAGCAATTATAAAGTTCAACAAAACGAGAATAAAAAGTAATTTTTTAATAAAAGTTATAGTATCATTTCGCTCAAGAATAAACTTTCACAGTAGGAGATTTAGTTTCGATTCAATGCACATACTGACGGTTCTGACTTTCGATGCTTCCTTCTCGTAAAAAAAATTGATATGTCGCTACCTTTGTATGTTTGTTTGTTTTTTTCTTATATAACTATCATGTGATGACTTCGTGGCGCGATATCGACGCGACCTTCAAGACGTAGTGTAAAAAATCACTCTCATGCCACTAAAGAAGTTTTACTTCAAGAATTATTAATCATGATTGATAGAAAAAAAAATCAAAAAATAGCATCTAGTTATTGATATATTTTAACTTATAATGATTACCATTCCTGGATTTTGCCTAAATTCACAATTTTCGACTTAGCCCGTTTTGTTTGTGTGCATAGATTTATATGTAGAAGTCTATGTACAAGAGCGCCATATTGCAACAGTTTGTTGTCCCATTTTTCACTTTCACGTCACTATGGTGTTCCATTTTGTTGCAGTGATTCAAATAAAAACGTATTTATTGTATGCAACTTTGCACTGCTTTTAAAGCCAATCAAACTTGCCACACAATGGTCTGTTAAACTGAAGCTACAGTTGCAAAAAAAAAAAAACAAATAAAACAAATAATAATTTAACTAAAAAGTTGCAAATAACTAAGGCGTAGCGTGACATGTGGACCTGAGCGGTTGAAAGTGAAAAAATCGCAAGCGCATATAAAACAGTTTAAATCAATTGCATGCACATAAATTTCATATATCGCCCCGTCCGCTGCTCTCCACCCGCCCACATTGTGCAAACTCTTTTCATAGTTCGAATGAGCAGTAGACGCTGGCGGTTAGGCGACCTTTTTCATCAATTTGTCTGTGTAGTGAGCGGCGATACGCCTACAAGTATGCAACACATATGTTTTCTTTTTTCTGTTTTTGTTGTTATGCCTATGTGTGCGCTGCGTCTGTGTATGCGTGTGCAAAGTAAAAGTTAATTTATCGCATCAACAGCTTCTCGGCACGGGAGGCGTGTGGGTGAATTGGCGTCGCTTGCAGCGTGTTGGGTGAAGCGCTCCGCACCACCCCAGTTGTCAAGGCTTGAATGGAAGAGGAAGGATGATTGCCTCTGGATGGCCATTCACTATTCGCACGCCAACTGAAACTATTAAGCGATTTTGTGATAAATTATGCAACATATTGTGTAGCATTGGCGTGCGCATCTCCAACGTTTTACCGCTGCGTTGACGTTGGACCGCAGGCAATCGTCGTTTAGTGCCAATGTGCAAACAAAATTCATACGTGAGCATTTTAAATGTATATATATAGTATGTATAGTTTAAGCATTGATGTGGGCCTGTTGACTTTGGCTCGGTGGCCTTATGGCCACACACACACACACAAACACCCTACCAACAATTTCCCCTTGGTTTCGTTATCGTTCAATGCTGCGCTTTTGTTTGCCTTTTTGCTAGTCGTCAGCAAAGCGACGTCATCTTCGCTCCAAATCGGCTACCCCTTTCAATACTCTCTATTTACAACAATTCGCTAAGCCTTCTGCAAACAAATACCAACATCCGCATATATTGCTAGCGGTATTCGAGAAAAAATATAGACTCTACGTAGCCACAGGAAGTTTACACAAACACGAAAAAAAAGAAGAAGACCAGCAGATAAATTGCAAAAAAAAAAAATAGAATAGCCAACCTTTCAACAGCAATAACAACTTTTCCACATTGTCAGTTGGCTTGAATTGACCACTCAGCAACAGCAGAAGCCGCTCGCACTCTTGCCAACCAACGTTGAGAACTCGTTCAGGCGTAGTAGCTTTCTAGGCGCATTGACCAACAGCAACAACAACAACAGTGCGATCGCCTTCGTCGTCGTAGTTGTAATCTGTGTGGACTTTTATTGATTTCAATGAAAGCATTTATTTGTTTGCGTTCTTTTGCAGCAAGAAAAGAGTTACATACAATAAATTGGTATATTGGTATGGGCTTTCATGTGAGTGCGTATGTGTGTGTGTGTGTGTATGTGTGTGGGTAGGAGGCAATATTTTTCGCATTGCAGTCATTAAGCCAATGCCATGCCAATAAATTACTTTTCGCTCACAAAAGCTGATGATTCTGGAATTGTGCTGCCTTTGTTGTTGTTGTTCCACTTCGGCTTTCTGTTCTTGTGATTGGTAGAGTTGGCTGTTATTTTTGACTGCAACTCTTGGCATGCCATTTCAACCTTTTAGCACAAGCACATACATTGTACTAAATATATATGTATGTATGAATGGAAATTAGACAATAATGCGAAAACAATTAGGTTGTTTGTTATACAAAAAGTTTACTTTTTCTTGTATGAGATCGTTCCAAATATTCAGGCGCTGCTCAAACAATAAATATTAACCATTCTGTGTGTTAAATGCTGATTATTCTTAATAAATCTAAGCTCAAAACTACTTCTGAAGTAAGCACATTCATTTTAAATTAATTTCCAAAATTAAAGGAAACAATTTTCAGAATAAAAAATAAACTATTTATATCGCATTTTCATATAAAATTAAACAATTTTCAAATTTAACGAAACTATTTTCAAATTTAACGAAACTATTTTCATATTAAACGAAACAATTTTCATATTAAACGAAACTACTTATATAGCATTTTCATTTTAAATTATACAATTTTCAAATTAAAGAATCACTTTTAAATTGACCGAAACTATTTTCGAATCGAACAAAACAGTTTTTAAATTAAACGATACTTCTTACAAATATATGCAGAATTTCCGTTTTATATATAAATCATTTTCAAATTAAATGAAACTACTTATATAGCATTTTCATCTTAAATTAAACCTTTTCAAATTAAACAAAACTATTTTCAAGTTGAACGAAACAATTTTCAAATTAAACGAAACTACTTATATAGCATTTTTATTTTATACTAAACCTTTTCAAATTTGACGATACTATTTTCAAATTCAACAAAACAATTTTCAAATAAAACGAAACTACTTATTTATGTAGGATTTTCATTTTCAATTATACAATTTTCAAATTAAACGAAACTATTTTCCAGTTGAACGAAACAATTTTCTATTTAAACGAAACTACTTCTATAGCTTTTTCATCTTAAATTAATCCCTTTTCAAATTAAATGAAACTTGTTTCTAAATGAACGAAACAATTTTAAAATTCAGCGAAACGGTTTTCAAACCGAACGAAACAATTTTTAAATTAAATTAAACAAATTTCAAATTGAACGAAACAATTTTCAAATTAATCAAAACTATTTTAAAACTAATGAACTATTTTCAAATAAATGTACAATTTTCAAATTAATACCTTTTTTTGGAGTCGGTTGCCACCTGTTTGAAAAGGCAAATTCTATTAAATAATACTGAAGTATATAAAATATTCTAAAAAGAGTATCAAACGGTTCGTTTCGCTACGGAGAAGCTTTGAATCTACCTGTATTTTAAAGAGCCTTGTCACCTGCTTGAAAAGTTGAGTTTAATTAAATTATCCACACATTATATGAAATAGTAAAACAAGGATGTCAAACAGTTCGTCTCTGAAAGGAGACAGTTTGTAGTTACATTTTTAATTGGGTTGCCACCTTTTTTGAATAATAAAGGACGAATGTAACTTCTTCGAAGTGCCTTGCTTGAGCTCTTCTATTATTTAATTTCTCTATCGTAAACGCTGGATCAAACTCGGTAATTCGAGGGCAATTCTTGTTCTCTTAAATTGAGAATGCAAAAACCGAAATTTATTGGATGCAACAGATTTTGCCTTAGACAGTTTGATTATAGTTTTTGGAACTGCTATTTATTTTAGATATTTCCATCTAAGATGAGAATGGCTTGAAAATAAATTGTTTAACAAGCACTTAGCATTGTTAATAAAAAATTTGAAAACAAAACATCTTCACTAAACTCCAATGCCCCTTATTTTTCATTTATTTTATGGGGCTCGCTGCCCATCTTTTATATTTTCTTACTTGGCGTCCAAGCTATACCAGCGATCACAAATCTACATTTAAACTGTTCATAGACTTTTACTTAGCAATGTGTAGACTCTATGCAATAGAGAGCTAAGTATTAAATTTATTTGAGTGAAAACTAGTCTACGATTTTTAGCTATAAAAAAATAGTCCAATGCCAATACTTCATATTTTGAAACAAACCAAAATAAAGTCTATTATTTATTAGAACACACTGCCTAAGCCATGGCAACAATAAAACAAAAAGCCACAATTCCGACTCAATTAATGGATATCGGATTGCCTGTCGGCCTGCCTGCTCGCACAGAAATTTGTAAATCTCCTGTCAGCATTAATATAGTTGGCAAAATTCTAAAATCTCTTTTCAAATGAAAATTAGGAAATGGAATTTCAATGTCATCAGGAAGTTTTCAGCAGCAATGCAACCAGATTAGCATACAACATTTCTAACTGTAAAGTTTTTAATCTAAACACACCTGGTCGTATTTGTTTTTGTTTTTGTTTTTGTTTTTTGTGCAAGCCAAGCTCGTTCAGTCACTTGGCACAGCGCGCGATAGCAAATTTTCAACATAATCTAAAAAAAATATGTATATTTGAGTGTGTGACATTTTGCATTGGAGTGCGAAGTGCGCGGAGTAAACCTTCGATAGCCAACTATGAGTTGAGCTGCAAAGCTGTGAATGTACTATTGAAATTAACAGGCATTGCTCGCCTAGAAAGCATCGCAAAAGAAACTCAAAGGATGCGAGGTTTGGAAAGTCAAACGTAGAGAGAGACAAACCATGGCTAACGCATTGCAAACGCTATGGCCCGGACGACATAGCATGAATTGGTGGTGTTGAATTAAAGTGAAATGAGAGGACTACATTTAGTGCATAGCATTTGGAAGTTGGTTGTGGGGCAACTAGCTGGTAATGGTTTTGTCGCTGAGGCATAGCTTAGGGCCAATTCACTTGCCATTTGCTTGCATTGCCATGCAATGCTTGCTTTTCATTTGCTCAACTGTTTGGTTATTCGGCTGGCAACATTTGTTTTCAAGTGCCACCACATTGTGTACCTAAACGTTGCAAGTGTTGTTGTTGCAAGTATCTACAAATAACAGACAAGGTTGAATTCAAATGCTACACACGATTGTATCTATCAATTGGACTGACTATTGATATGAGTAATTCAGTGTGTGTGTGTGGGTGTGTGTGGCGGTGTGTGTGCGAAAGTTTGTTTGAATAGCAGCCCTGTCGGAAAATGAATTAATTTACAATAAATATAGAACTACAAATGGCTTTGTTTTTACTTGTAAACAGCTAACTTTATTAAAATGGCGATGTCCTAAGAGCAAGCCAGCTACCTGACTCGGCAATTGATGCGTCGACGCGAATAACGTTGTAACCCACAATTTTTTCAAAACCTGTTTTTTTGCAGATTCCCGTTAGAATTACTCTCTTCTATTAGTTAATTTAGCAGTCAGTGGAACAACGTTATACGTACAAGTGAAAATGTTTGAACAAAAAAGGCGTCGTAAGTTATTTCTAAATGCAATAGAGGCAAAAAAAAGAGCAATTAATTTGGAAAATTGGAAGGATTTAAATAATAAAAAGTTGCGAAATAGTGGAAAAGAATATTTTAATAGAAAAAATAAAAAAATACATTCCAAAAAAGCTCCTTAAGAGGTAGAGTGGGGAAAAGTTATATGTGCAAAATATGTTGTATTATTAATTTATTTATTTTATATAGCTTTGTGACTGCCATTGTAATTTTTTTTTTTGTAGAAATATCAGTGTCGAACAAATTAAAAAAGCATTTTGATAATTTTTATTCCAAAATTTATAATGAACAAACGGCACTTTTATCGTCGCTCGTTCAATTGTTTGAGCCGGAGAGAAGTACTGTCAAAGGGCGCATTTCACGACGAATGATCACCGTACATTATTTTTTGTTGTGCCAAAACGGTGAAAGAAAGAGTGTGTGCAAAAGAATGATTTGTCACACATATCAGGTAAATATTTTATAAATAACTTTAATTCTTTTTTCTTCTTCTAATACTTCATAATATTTTCAACACTAGATAACGCAACGCAGAATGCAAATTTGACTGAAAAACTAAAGAATGGAAAAGATATTGATGATCAGCGTGGCAAGCATGAGAATCGTCCTCACAAAATAATAGACGATGAGAAAAAAAGCGCTAATGAACACATAGTAAGCTTTCGTAGCCAAGAAAGTCACTACGGTCGTTCAACGTCGAAAAGTAATTGCTTGAATCCTGATTTGAGCATTAAGAAAATGTATGGTTTATACAAAAACAAATACCCAGATAGTACTTTGCTATCTTATAACACATATAGACATATTTTTAATACAGATCATAAATTGCGCTTTGGGTTTCCAAGAAGTGATACCTGCAAAGTTTGTGATCGATTATTTTATTGAAATGGTAGCAGCTGGGGATCCTGAAAATTTTGACCAAATTAAAGAATCCGCAAGAGTTCATCAAAAAAAAGCGGAAAAAGCATATTCGCATTTGTGTGGATATGCAACAAGTAATTTTTACGCCAAATTTGACTCACTCTGATGTTTTTTATCAGCGTCAATACTCCAACTATAACTTTGCGGTTCATAATCTTCTACAGAATATAGTGGGTATGCGTGTATACATGGCACGAAACCGTGGCAAAAAGAGGAGCTAACGAGATAGCTTCATGCATATTGAAATATGTATATAACAACTCACTACAATATTCTTTAACAAGGGGAAATAAGTAGACTAATAATATGGTCCGACAGATGTGTAGGTCAGAATAATAATTGGACGATGATTGCATTGTGTCATAGTGTATTAAATAAATACTTTTCTGAAGTTAACCAAAAATTTTTAAACTCTGGACACAGTTTCCTTCCATGCGATCGCGATTTTACGCTCATCGAGAAACAAACAAAAACAAAAACATCACAACCCTATACTCCGGAAGATGTACATATGTCGTTTAATTACATCAGCAAGAACATTAAATCCATTTAATGTATATCAAATGCTACCAAACGATATCAAAAATTTTGATACCTTAAAAACTTATTTGAACAAAGATATTAAGTGCAAAATAACGCATGCACAGTGGATCCAAATAGTTAATGATGACCCGAATATATTGAGATTGAGAAGAAGAAACCTGGACATGCTTTAATTTGAAATCAAAAAAGAAAAACAAAAAAACATGGCAAACTATTCGCTTCTGGTACTTAGAGATACACCGATAACATTAAGTGCAGAAAAAATAAAAGATCTTCTTGCAAGGGCGTCTCATTTGCCAGAAGAATACGCCGCTTTTTATAAAGATATTTGTACTTAGATTCTCAAATATGTTAATCAAATTTGTTATTCTTATTATTGAATAACTAAAATTTCGTTTCATATGAATTTATTATTGTTTTATGATTTTTGAAAAATTATAATTTCGTTTTGTTGAAAACTTTAATAATGAATTTTTATTTATTACATTGCCACGCTGAGGTTTATAATAACAACTGCTTACATATTAATAATCAAATAACGTTGCAATCGTTACTCGCATCATTGCTTTGCTTAGTGGAAAAACGTGTTATCAAACATTCATTTGTGTATACATATATAACGTCAGAGTTGGGAAGGACCTCTCCGAGCCGTTTGATACCAAACGAGGTTTCAGACAGGGTGACTCCCTATCGTGTGACTTCTTTAACATTATGCTAGAAAAGATAATTCGAGCTGCAGAATTAAACCGGTCAGGTACCATCTTTTATAAGAGTGTGCAACTGCTGGCGTATGCCGATGACATCGATATCATTGGCCTCAACAACCGCGCCGTTAGTTCTGCCTTTTCAAAGCTGGACAAGGAAGCGAAGCGAATGGGTCTGGAGGTGAACGAGGACAAAACGAAGTACCTCCTGTCATCAAATAAACAGTCAGCGCATTCGCGCCTTGGCTCCCGCATCACTGTTGACAGTTACAATTTTGACAAAGTAGAGGACTTTGCTTATCTTGGAACCAGCATCAACACCAACAATAATGTCAGCCTTGAAATCCAACGAAGAGAGATTCTCTTGCCAACAAGTGCTACTTTGGGCTGAGTAGGCAAATGAACAGTAAAGCCCTCTCTCGACGAACGAAAGCCACGCTCTATAAGTCCCTCATCATGCCCGTGCTAATGTATGGCGCAGAAGCATGGACCCTATCAACATCGGATGAGATGGCGCTTGGAGTGTTCGAGAGAAAGATTCTCCGAAAGATTTTTGGTTCTTTACGTCTTTGCGATGGCGAATACCGCAGACGATGGAACGATGAGTTGTATGAGCTGTACCGCGACATAGACATAGTTCAGCGAATTAAGATTCAGCGGCAATGCTGGCTAGGTCATGTGGTACGTATGGAAGAAAATGCTCCAGCCCTGAAAGTATTCGACGCGGTACCCGCTGGTGGTAGCAGAGGAAGAGGAAGGCCTCCTCTACGTTGGAAAGGCCAGGTGGAGAAGGACTTGACTACACTTGGGATATCTAACTGGCGCCAGGCAGCAAAGCAGAGGAGCGGCTGGCGTGCAATATTGAAATCGGCCAAAATCGCCTAGGCGGTTATAGCGCCAATTAAGAAGAAGAAGATATAACGTTTTTCCACTGAAGAAATACTGAAATAGTTTATATTCATATTATTAGATACATTTATAATATTTTTTTTTAAATTACAATATTTTATATGAAGTCCTTTAACTATAAATACAAAAACAAAACTTCAAAATTCAATTTGCAAGTTTTTAAACGTTTTTTTTTCACTTCCTGAACAATTTGAAATTTGTGGATTACAACGTTATTCGCATCGACACTTCAATTGTTTTCAACTACTTTTAAATATTTTTGACAGAATGAAATTGAAAAGATTAAGTTTATTTTTCGAGCTGCAACAAAATGTTTTTATATCTGATATTTGAAACTCCGTTTTCTTTAAACTGTTTTAAAACTAATCTAATTACCAACTACTTTTAAAACTATCCATTTCCAATTGTTTAAAAATATGTACAGTATACTTCAAAGTAACTATACAATTTTTTTTTTTCGTTTACACAAAATAACACTTTATTTTCAATTCAGCATACAACTTAAAAATAAATACACAGGTAAAAAATTTAAAACAAAAACTATGTATAGGGGATTCAGGTTGGGTTAGGTGGGGGTTAGGTAGGGGTTAGATATGTACCTTCTGAGCACAAAAACACATTTTTTTTTTGATTTTTTTGTTTGGGCACGGTTTTGAGATGACGCTAATTTTATGGGATTTTTTAGATATCACTCCATTAACGATTTTGTTTTGCGTAAGAGTTAAATGCGATCAACGACATAAAATTTTTTTAAATTTTGTTTTTAAAGTTTTTTTCCAGAATTTTTGCGATGTTTTTTAAATCCTTAGTTTAATGTTAAAAAAAATAATTCAAATAAAAAATGTACTAAAATTTAGGCAAGATTCTGAAAAACAACAGCCAACACACGTGCACCCGATTCTGCAAAGACATAGAGAGTTCAATATTGGAGAGAGTTTTATAAGAATTCTGTTTTAGTCTTGGCATTAGTAAAAATACTACCAGAGATTGGTAAGAATAGTAATAGCTTTAGTAAAACTAGTAGCGGAAGTTAGTAAAATAGTTGTAGTAATTAGTAGGGGAAATTAGTAAAAGCAGAAGTAATAACTAATAGTAAAAATTAGTTAAAATAGTAGTAGTAATTAGTAGTAACATTAGAAAAAAAAGTAGTACAAATCAATAAAAATAGTAGTAGAAACAAATAAAAATAGTAGTAGGAATTAGTAGTAGAAACTGGTAAAAAATAAAAATAGTAATTAGTAGAAATAAGTAAAAATAGTAATAGGAATTAGTAGTAGAAGTTAGTAAAAAATATTAGTAGTAATTGGTAGTAGCAATAGTAAAAATGGTAGTAGTAATTAGTAGAAGGAGCCAGTAAAATGTTATAATCCGTAGTAGCATTAGTAAAAATAGTTGTATCAGTAATAAAAATAGTAGTAGTAGTTAGAAGTAGCATTAGTAAAAATAGTAGTAGAAATTAGTTAAAATTATAGCAGTAATGAGTAGGTACATTAGTAAAGATAGAAGTAGAAATTATTAAAAAAGTAGTAGTGATTAGCAGTAGTAGTAGAAATTAATAAAATATGTGGTAAAAATTATTAAAAATAGTAGCAAAAATTAGTAGTAGCATTAATAAAAATAGTGGTAGAAAATAGTAACAATAGTGGTAGAAATTAGTAAAGCGATTCTGACGCGGCTTTCGTTATGCGATGTAAAAAATCAGTGCCCTCCAAAGGAGTTTTATTTCAATATTTAATAAAACTAATTACACTTTAATAAAGATATACATTGTACGTACATATAATTTATTGAAAATATATTTTACTACAGAAAAATTAAAAGAAAACCCATATTTGCATACATATATGTAGTTTACTTGTTGCTTGTTAGGTACCATAATTAATTTAACATGCATTTGTTTCAAACCAGTTAACTTCGAATTACCTTTTTTGTAAATTGGTAAACTTATACAGGCTCTCTGCTTTTTTTCCAACAGGGTTGTATGCGCTTGGCTTTTTGCTGTATGCGTTGTGTGATGTTGTTTGTCTTTTGCGTACAACACGATGTCAGAGTTACATTTACGCAATGTAAAACAACATACAATATACATACAACAACAACAACACCTACACCTACACCTACTACACGCGTGTTATGTAAAAACAAAAAAACAAAAAAAACAAATGCCTGCCAGCACAAGGAATACATAATCGAATTCGACAAAAAAAAACAACAACAAAAAAATATATAACAACAAGTTTCAAAATAGTTTAATACCGTGCTTGTTGTTAGTCGTTAGATTAGTGACGATGTTGGTGGTAAGTTGGTAGTTGATGTGAATGAGCAGAAGTGCAAGATCAGCAAGCAAGATTTGCAAAGTAAAGAGAATCTAAAACATTTGCACTAAATCTGCATATTTTCACAACTTGTGTTTGAACTTCAGCAGCAATGTGATGTGAAATTTAAAGCGTTTTCTTTTCTAGAAATTTTGCGAAAATGTTGCATTTTTTTTTGTGAGAAAATAACAAACAAAAAATCCACCCTATCAATTTCACTTGCATCACTAATTTTTCATTCATCGGGCGCAATACAATTAGACAAACAACTTGCATTTAGTGCAAACAAAACTATTGTGAGAACAAAAAGGAAATCCTCAATTAAAATCAGCTAGCGCGAAGAAAATGCCGCACTTTTCTTGGGGCAGAGTGCTACATTTTAAGAAAAGAACTAATAATATAGAGAAAATGCTGAGAAAAGAACACAAAAATTTTACAACCCTGTGGCTCGGTGCATAATAAATGCAGCATTATTGCGAGAAATGAAAACGCCATTACTTTTTTATTTTAATTCTACTGGGTTTCTTTCATTTCGAATTACTTATTGAAATTTATCTCTGTGTTGAAAAGTCTAACAAAAATACTTATATATTTTTTTCAATTCTTTATTATTCTAAATTCCGAAAAAAAATTTAGTGGAGGTGGCCCAAAATATATTTTTCCTTATTGATTTGATCATAAAGTTTTAAAAGAGTATTTTTTCGGTGTGTGAGAATTGTAAATTGAAAATTATTTCATTAAAACTTTATTTATTGACAATATTAAAATTATTTATATTTTACCTAGCCACACTGTGCAACTAGTGGATTCTATTCACAGCATAGTAGAATCATTCATTCGAGAGCTCGCTGTATGAACTCTCAGTGAATGGGCCCCACTGATTCGTAGTGTCAGAACAAACCCTTTTGAATAAAATATAAATAAATATTTCGTTCAGTCAGATTTCTGAAATTTGAAACAATTTTCGGGCCGTCTTCCATCAAAAGAGGTAAATTAGATATTAATGGTGATTTCGTTTCTACCAAAAAATGCTTTTCATTCTTCTTTTTTCGTGTTCGATTCTAAAACAAATTTAAACAGGTGAAAAAAATCTGTTTTCGTTTCATAAAATGCTACACTCAAATAAGTCAAAAAATGCGGATTTTCCGCATTGCAAATAGTGTCAGAGGTGATGGTTACCTTAAAAACCATCTGATAGCTTAAAACAACTGCATTATGAAATGCATGTGCTAGACAAGGATAGATATTTGTTACGTTTGCAATCAAATACGGGAATTTAAAAAAAAAACTTACATTATTCATGTTAATCCATCTCTTAAGAGAAGGCCCCTTTTTCGTCTATACAGCAAAGAGTTGAAAGCTCTGTATTGAAAATAGTATTTCGCGAAGTTTTTAAAATGAATATTTTAGCCTTAAGTATTGCAAAAATTTTCCTGTAGTGCGGTTCATTAACTTTAAACGATCCGACAATCGCAATTTTTGTCGACAATATTTGTATTTGCAGTACTTACGACAACTACCCAAGGCAAGTTCGTATAAGGTGCAGCTGAATTAACAGCTGAGCGATCTCGACACACGGCCAGAAATGCCAAATTACATATATTTTGTGTTTGCTTTTAGAGCTTTGAGAGCTCAGCAGTTATAAAAGGGAAAAACATTTATCATATAAACTTTCACAGCTCAAACTATAGAAGTAAAAACGAGCTATGTATGTGTGAATTTTGTTGTTGGGCATTTCGCACCACTTTATAAAAGGTCAAACAAAAATTCGCTTCAATTTAATATGTAGGATGGTAATGCATCAAAAAAATTTCGAAATAGGCGTGACATCGCCCACTTAAGAGTAAATAAATATACTTATCTTCGAGAGTATGCCACCAAAGCCTAACAAATTCGATACCACATCACATTTGAAGTTAGTAAGCAAAATTCTTAAAATTATACAAATCGGCATATGTGCACCTCTCATATCAAGGTCTTTTCAAAAATCAAAAAAAAAACCGGTATTTAGGTAACTGTTAAAAAAATTTGCTCATATTTAGTAGTGAGATTGCATAAGCAAATTAACGGAATAAAAACATTTTGGTAATGGGCATGGCATTGCCCACTTTCGAGCAAATAGATATATCTCAAAAATTTTGCCATCAAATTTCACCAAATTTAACGCACACATTGCATTTCAAGTCAATAATCAATATTTCGAAAATTGAAAAAAATCGTACAAAAACCACCTCTCATATAACTGTAAACTACAAAATTCGAAAAAATCCTATATTTATTTAAATCAATAAACGTCTTTTAGGGAGGCCTTCTGGGGTGCTAAAGAAGTGGGACCTCGGTACCTCAAACTTTGTCTCACGGAAGCAGGACAGATGAGAAGCAAATGAAGAGATGAATCCACCTCGTCATCCTCTATATAGTTGCGAAAAAGGGGTCAGATATTATATTCAGCCTAACCGGATGAATACCCATCGGGCAATGTCTAGTCAGAGCTCCTACGAGGATCGAGAGTTGCTGCTTTGTTAGCGACCTCAGCTAATTCGAACGCCCACGGTCCATCCTCGCCCATAGGGTCTTTGTAATTCTGGATGTCCCCCAGCGCTGGTTGAGTCGACAGAGATCCTATCTATCCAACAGAGAAGTCTGTAGGCAGCCGAAAGAGCCCCCATCCTCTCCCTGCATGGTGTGATAAATTCCAAGGTACCCCGCCGACCGAGCTCATCAACCATGCAGTTTCCTGCAATACCGTTATGGCCCGGCACCCAAATCAGTCCAATGTCATGGTATTCAAAAGGCGTATGCACGAGAAGTCATTCACTCCCCGACAAGTTTTGACCTGCCCATAAAGGATACTAAGGGCTTAATAGCGGCCTGACTATGCGCACAAATATTTGCCCGTCTAGAGGGTATCGCATTTGTGAGTAGCCAATTGGCTGCCTCCTCGATTTCGGCCGCCTCCGCCTGAAACACAGTATACTAGTCCGGAAGCCAAACCTTCGGGCAGAGGGAGAGCTCCTCCCATAAGACGTTGAGAAGGGTGTCCAAAAACTTTCCCCTGACAATGAGTGCCACATCGTCGGCATAGGCAATAACCGAGTAGCCTCTCCTATCCAACTCCTTCAGGACGCCGTCGACAACAAGGGCCCAAAGGAGTGCTCCTACTCACGCTTCGTTGTAGCGCCTTGCCCCACTCTACCACGACACTTCTGTCACATAGCAGGTGGTAGATGAACCTTATAATACCCGGTTCGACCCTAAGCTCACACAGGGATCTGATTATTGCCTCTGGCTGGATGTTACTAAAGGCCCCCTCTATACCCAGAAAGGCACCAGTGTGTGCGAAGTGTTTTTGTTCAAGGGACTCTTCTATGACGTTAACAACCGTGTGTAGATCTGTTTCCACATAACTTCAAGTATGCGCGCTGAACACACGAGGAATCCCATTTCTTATAAGAAGATCAATCAGCCTCTCCAGGGGTTTCAATAGAAAAGAAGATGGGCTTATTGGTTTGAAGTCTCTAGAGAACACATGAGAGCTCTTGCCCGCCTTGGGAATGAACGTAGCCCTAAGATCTTTATATAAGACGAATTCAAATTTTCTCTTCCATAAGGGCGCGACTCCATACACTTTGCCAAATTTATATATATCCTATGGCGCGCCCGGAGACCATATGCACCTAATGTAAAAATTTCATTAAGAACGTTTGAATGCTTTGGACATCTATAAAAGAGTGATTATTTTTTTTTATGCATACGGTTAACTTTTTTGATAGCATACAACATGTAACGCTTATTTCAAATAAAAACTTGCGCTGGATGGCTCGAAAAAAGATTGATAACAATGTTCACATTTTCTAACAAATTTTCTTGTGCCTTTTATTTCTCACATGCAACTATAGAAAACTTATGAGGGTTTTTTGAAGTTTTTGCTTTAAAATTTATAATTAATTTAACTTCAAGAAAAGAGCACAAAAACAAAATAACTTACAAAAGCGATAAGCGATTGAAGTCCTAGGATAAGGACATATTGTATGTACATATGTGAAAGAAACTTACTTAAAATGTCTGCTTTCGAACTACACTAAGAAAACCAATTGAAAAATGTTTTTGTTAAAGGACAACAAAAACTTAAATTTGCCTTGATGATATGAGAAGCAGAGGCGTATTCAGGCACAAATTTTTGGGAGGGGTTCAAAATATTTATGTGCCTTTTAAATAATATGACTTGTATATTTATTAAACAGGCGTTTGGAAGTTGTTTCGAATATCAGTAAATAATTTTGCTCGTCTTTCTTTCGGTATCTTTGCACAAGGAGTGTGAGTGTGTGTGAAGTGTGAATTGGAGTAGAAATAAAAAAAAATTTTTTTTTAATGTTTTTTATCAAAAAAAAGTTGACACGCATTTTTTTATTTCGCACAAAAATTGTTTTTGGTGGACTATGATTTTTTTAGATTTTTGATGCACTGCCTTTTTATCAATAACAGTGCCGTTTTACAGCTCCAATAATCGAGAATTGTGCATCGTAGAAAAAAATTACTTATAATTAAAGTTAGTTTTTTTTATTCTACTTTGCAAGGCTATAGCATAAAAATTTATATAATAAATAAAAATTAATAATAAAAATTAATAATAAAAATAAATTATTAAAAACTTATGTATTTAATAAATAAAAATTTTATTTAATAAATGTTTTACTACGAAAAGTTTTGATACTCTATAAGTTATAATAACAAATTGATTTTTCTCAAATTTCGGCAATATTGGTTTTTCTTTTTCTTCATCTCTATGAATTCTCTAAAGTCTTCCGAAAAACATATTAAAAGGTTATGATGGAATCAGAAGTAGATGTTGAGTTATAGAATTTTAAAGAATTCATGCATGGCCCGCACGCTCAGTCCCAGGTCGTGCGCCGACCAATAAGCATCAATTCATTTCACTATTAACTTTCGCCATACGTGACAATTTATTTTTAATAAAAAGCATTAAAAAAATATCTCATTGAAATTTGCAACATATCATATGACCACATTTCTTCTGACGCAAAAATGTTCTTCTTTCCTTTCGAAATGAGGCGTAATTAATTTTTTGGCTGTTTCCCTTGCTGTGCGAAAGATTTTAAAGGTTGGATCTGGTGATTGGTTTTCACAAACTCCACGGAAATGCAGGCATAGATAAATTCAGTGATGGATAGTCCCGGCGATGTTAAATCTTATATTAATTTTATTAAAGTTTGTAGGTATATAGATTTGGTAGGTATGAGGATAGCTCGTACAGAATATTTTATTCTTAGGAGAGGGTTGCCACCTATACGAAAATCCAAAATTAATTAAATTATTTACATAAGTTCTATGAAATATTAAAATATGGATATCAAGCAGTTCGATGGTTCATTGTTAAGTTTTATGAGGGTTGCCACCTGTTTTAGAAACAAAATTTAATTGAATTACAAACATAGCAAGTTATACGAAATATTAAAATATTTCTGCTAAATGGTTCATCATAGTCAAGTTTCATGAGGGTTGCCACCTCTTTAAAAAATCAAATTTAATTAAATTTTATACAGATACCAAAATATGGGAATCAAACGGTTCGTCTTAGCGAGGAGAAGGTTCGTAAATAAATTTTGGATTGGGATGCCACCTGGTACATTTATATGTATTTATTGTGCTTCCAGAATCCTATTTGGTGAAAGCTTTGGAAACGTGTATTTCTATAATGATACTTGCTAAAAAAAATTGAAGCCTCAAAAATGACTGTATTCATTAAAAATTATGAAGTGTGATTAGCCTTTTCGTAAAAGATTGTAAGTATTCAGGTACTAGGATACCAAGACCCAATAAACATACAAGAAACTTCCTTAAGGAAATATCATAATTTATATTTTATTACTAACAATATGGCAATGCCGTTTGTAATACGAAATTATGAAACTTCAACAAACCGCTGTGTCCGTCAAACAAATTAATGCGAAACTACCTTTTTTCTTTATTTCTTTCTTTCTTATATCTGCATCACGTTTCGTATTTTTGCCATCAAGTTCTTCCAATGCTGAGCAGATGTATAAAATGAAGTATTGTGAAAGAGTTTGGGCGAATTTAATTGCTTCACCCAACGAGTTGTTTCACAATACTTTAGCCGACGAATTTACTTTGCTGGGGGCAGTTGAAACCCCAAAATTCGCCCCAAGATCCGTGCCTTTTGAGAATTAAACGTAAAAGGGCATTGCAATTCTTGAGTATGTCCATTTAAATATGTTAGACACATTCACATAAAAGCTCGATTGTGAGTGTGGTCAGCATATCGAACATTCTATGCAAATTTTGCAGTTAAACTAACTCGTGCAGAAATGCAAAGCACAAGCACAAGAAAACTTACATAGCAGGTATGTACTTACATATACTATATGTACTTATGAAGATGATGTAAAATACCTACAGATATGGAAATACAAATAAATATATTTATTAAGCCATATAGGGGCATTTCCGCGAAAAGTTCAGTTCTTGATAAAGAAAGTGCAATAAAAACCAAAAAACTTCTTTATTTTTAAATAGCATTCTAAATACTTACCTTATTCCTTAAAACTTTGAGTAAGGTTCAACTGATCATATCGAAAATAAACGAAAAATTTTGAACCACGAAAAAATGGAAAATGGAACAAGACCCGTGGAAATAATATTTATACCGCGATATTCAGTATTTCCATCCCATTTCAAGTATCTAAATTTGAGACTCTCAAGTAGAGATCTTTTATGTGACTTGAGAAAATTTCGGCGTTCAGTAAGCGATAATCTCAAAATATATCACCACAGACTGTGGTGAAAAGCAGTAGAAACAATCAGCTGATGGTATGTTCCGCTAGAGACGCACAAACAATGAAAATGCATTGATCGATTGCACACAATACACTTTTTCAATTCTTTGTCAGCAGAATTATTGCTCTTTAAAAATTAAAAGAATAGGGTTATTATAAATTTAACATTGAAATTACCAGGCAAACATTTTTTATTACTGCATTTCATGCAAATCGATGATTTAAAATAAGTTAAAAAATCAAAACTATCAACAAGCGATAAATATAGCTACTCTTCTATATATTCACATGCGATCGAAATGACAGAAGAAGTTTAATAATTTTTATGTTTATTTTCTTGAAAATACAATTGTAATTTTTTGCAGAATTAAGCAAAGCATGGCCCAGATTGAGCGCATATTTTCCCCCAATTTCTTTGTTTTGCGACCTGTGACTTTATTTGGAGAGACTGGATACTTGAAACCACTCACCAAATACCGCATAGTCTCAAAAGCGATATCACCACAGAAACCTCTTAATTAGTGATGAGAGACTGCTTATAGAATACCGGTATTAGTGTGCGTTGCTAGAATTCAAAATAATTTTAGCTATTTTAGGTATCAGCCCTGCTCAAAATTCTTTGACTACATTCTACAATTATTGATATATTTAAATATTTTGCATATATACTTAACTTACTTCATTATTTTTTGTATTATTTTTTTTAATGAAAATTATAACCATTACGGTCTCTGGCTTTTTTCGTTTAACCCTTCGGAGGTGTGGTGGGGTATGTCATACCCCAGCACATGTATTTCCTTAAATATATATATGTTTTTGTTTAAGGAATACGTTATCGCTCCCAATAGCTTTCATTAACATTCAAATACAGGAGATCTGCCACGTTTTACATACCCCAGATATTTCTGTTCCATGGGACAGCCTTTCAAAGTGGGCTGGGGTATCATATTCGATCGCCATAACTTTTTTATGTAATTAATGCATTACAGTGAATTTTCTTTCCTTTAAATAAATGTTATTTTTACTTTTGAAATGTAAAAACAGTTTTGAAATTGTTTAAATACAAAAAAAATTATGTTTCAGAAAACTGGAACCTCACTTTTTGGAATAATTTATATTGTCTTTTTTTTATGGCTATAATATTGAATACGAAGGAAAAATTGTTATGTTTTCAAATTAACACTTTTTAAAAATTAGTTAAAGAATAATAAATCACCACAAAATATTGCTATTATTGGAATTTGGTATTTATTTGAAATTGATAGGCATGGGGTATGTCATACCCCACCACACCACTCAAGGAACTTTTAGTCACCACACCAACGAAGGGTTAACGGAGATTGTCAGCTTTAATAACCATTTGCCCCACTACTTCCAATTTTAATGTCGTCCGGCACGGAATGTAGCGTCATCTCTTTCTACATAAATAAAATTTCCTCTTAACTGATTTAAATAGTAGCCATTTTAACAAAATGATATATGCTTTGCGTTTTTTCTATTTTAAACTGCCGCAATATGAAAAAAAAATCAGCGTCGATGCGTACGACGGTGGCGTCCGGTACGTTGGAGGTGCCCCCGATATGCAAATCTACATTTGCAGTTATTTGTGTGTGGTGCACAGACGCGCCTCTAAGCAATGATGTGACCTCACGTGCCAAGTATAGGTGTTTATGTAAAATAAATGCTACCTACACACGCACACACATACACACACAAATGTGTATGTATTTAAATATGCATTACTGTACATAAAGTTCGAGACTTTAGCAAATCCCTTGAGGCTCTTATTCGCAGCTATTTAAGGTGTGCGCGCGTGCGTGTGTGTTTAGCCTGGCGGCGGTTGTAGTGGTGATGGTGGTGGACGACACAAAACAGCATAGCATAAATCTTCGCCTAAGGTGACAACGCCTCAGAGTACAAAGGATTGGTGGACGGGAGGAAGGGCGGGACAGCATTTTGCTGTATGTTCACAGTTGCAGGATAATAAATTGCAAGTGTCCTGAAATAAATATTCTCTACACAAAACGATAGGCTGCAGAAAGGACACAAAACACAAAACACGTGCGATGGCGACTATGAACGACAGTTACTGCTGCGCCTGCTGCTACTTCTTCTTCTATATATTTACTGCTGATAAGAATCTTCAACAATTTCGCACATGACCAAGGCATTAGATTATAAAGCTGGTATAAAATAAACGATGACATATAGGCAAATGTAACTGAGCACACACAAACACATACAAACATGCGCCTATTGCAAGCAAAAAGTTAGATTAGATATAGCAGCAACGGCAAGGTGAAATTTCAAACTACATTGTCCGTGCGCAGCTCAGCACAGGTTGTATGCGAAAAAGAGTTCGTAAATTTAAACGACCATTTATCTACATAAACGTATTTATACCTTTCACACATGTCTGCGTCTATAATTTTTCACAATATTCTCCAAGGCGGTAGTTGGTCGCCTGCTTAGCGCGGGGCCTCGTAACCCTTCGCTATCCTCGAACCGCTGCCACATGCCACACATCTGATCTGGTCGTTTAATGTCTTAGTTTAGTTTGGATTTACCTACCAGCCAGTTTTTAATCGTAATATTGTTGCTTTGGTTGTCGGAAATAGCTGTCGAAAAACACAAATACAAAATGTTATGTATTCAACTAAGCAAATGGGTCGCTGCAGTCAGGCAATAATGTTAAACTGATAACGAATTAAAATTAGTTAGGGAATTTACGTGCGAGTATGTATAATGTGAAAATGTTGTGATAATACAGAGCAAACTACTGCATTTTTTGTGTAAAATTTTGCAAATACCATCGACCAAAATAAAACATAATAAGTTCTTAAATTATTTACCGTATGGTGTATCTACTGGAGAAATGTTTTTGAAGCAAAACCTCACTGCGGCTAATTTTTTACATCGCATAACGAAAGTCGCGTCAGAATCGTATAATAAAAGTCACGCCAGTGTCGCTTTACTAAATTCTACCACTATATTTATTAATTTCAACCACTCTTTTTTTTAATGCTACTACTATTTTTACTCATTCCTACCACCACTTTTCCTCATTTCTACCAATATTTTTACTAATGCTACTACTCATTTCTGCTACTAATTTTGATAATTTTTGCTACTATTTTTCTAATTTCTACCACTATTTTAACTAATTTCTCCCACTATTTTTACTAATTTCTACCGCTATTTTTATTAATGCTACCACTCATTCTACCTCTTTTTTTAATAGTTGCTACCACTATTTTTACTAATTTCTTCCACTATTTTTACTAGTGGTACTACTAATTTCTACCACTATTTTTACTAATTTCTACCGTTATTTTTATTAATGCTACCACTCATTCTACCTCTATTTTTGCTAATTTCTACCACTATTTTTACTAATTTCTCCCACTACCTTAACTAATTTCTACCGCTAATTTTACTAATTTCTTCCACCATTTTCACTAATAGTACTACTAATTTCTACCAATATGTTTACTAATTTATATCACTAGTTTTATTAATTCTACCCCTAATTTCCTCCACAATTTTTTTAAATTTCGATCACTATTTTAACTATTAACTATCGCTATTTTTACTAATTACTACTACTATTTTTACTCGTTTCTGCCACTATTTGTTCAAATTTCTATTTTCCCTACTTTCTACCACTATTTCTCCTACTTGATTTCTAAGGAGCTCACATAACAAGGAGCGCCTACAATGCTTCTTAAAGTCAGAGATGGGTATCCGTGCTTGGCTTCAGGATTACCTGGTAGAGTCGTTAGATCGCGGGCCTAACAGCCAGTAATTTTTTTTTTTTTTTAATATGAGCTGTGTCTGTTTCTCTTTTATGTGAGCCTTGCTTTAGATTCTCTTATTCTTATTGCAATCCGATTAAACAGCAATGGCTACAACTTCAACTCGGGTACCACGGTCACTCTAAAATTCTTGCCAGCTTCGTCTTTACCTCTCAAGAAACAGATCGTTGCCTGCCGTCTCTGGCTCCAAATGGATCCCTTTTCACTCACATCCCACTACGAAGGAATAGGAGGGGGCACGGAGAGGGTAGGAGCTCCTCTGGCCGTCTATGAACTTCTATTAAACAAATAGGCTCTCTGTCAACTCAACGAGCGCAGGGTAAATACCGCGACATGCAGAATTGCCGGTGGCGGGTCGTATGTGTTCGAAAGAGCTCCGGTCGCTAATGAAGCGACAACTCTCGATCCTCTTACGAGATCTGAATGGTTCAGCTGGTCTGCCTAAGTGGGGTTGTGGATTAAGTACCTAAGCTCTCTCTTCATTAATACCGCAGAAGACCTCTCAGTGGTGTCAATCAGCTGTTTTCGGTCTTTGGTTTTAGCAGGATGGGGCAACATGCAACACAGCCCATTCCCCAATTGATGTTTTACATGTCGAGTTCGGCAATTCTGTTATCAGCCGACTACGCGATATCAATTGGACTAGGAGCTAGTTTTTGACGCCGCTTGATTTTTGTTTCGAATGCTGTCGTGTAGGACCAACGTTCTGGGTTTGCACAATACGCAACTTCTAAATCAGCCGAAGCAGCTATATGAATGAAATCGTGTTCTTTTTTTAATGGAATTAATGTATTCTTTTAATTCTTAAAGCAACCCGTCTTTACTTAACTTGTAGAACATATTTCGTGCTTTCCGAGTAGAGGAAATCTCATATTTTTTCAGTTTTATTTAGCAGCTAGCGAGTTCCTAGTGCCAATGCCAGTGAATAAAAGTACCATTAGGCGGGTAAAAATAACATTACGGTTCCAGGGTTAACATCCTGCTGGTGCAAATGCGCATATTTTATGTAAGTATTTATTTATTAAGTACAAGAAAATAATCCATTCTCCGCCCACATACACATACAAATAAAATAAATACCTTGCAACTTCAAATATGAGTACAGCTCATCGGCCACCCACAGTGTTTTGAACTCCTTCGAAAATTTGTCGTCGACAATAAATTAAGTCGATTTATTGCGACGATAAGCGAGTTTCAATGTGTCGAGTTGCGGCGCAGTTAGGTTAGTCCCCCGAGAGAAAGAAATTGTGTGCTGTGTAAATACTTATGGTAACCGCCCCGTCACCTGCCCCACTCTTAGGTTGATTGCAGCTTTGACACAAAGCTATGCGTAATTTATTTGCTCAACAGTCGAACTGTGAATTGTCGCAATTCCAGTAATTTCGAGTGTTTTGCTATCGGAATCGGCCAAGGTGGCGAAGGGGAGGCGGGTTGACAAACAACAAGTCCATTTCAATGTGCCATACAAACACGAATGTATTGGTGTATGTTAGTTCAGTCAGTTGATTGGTGGATATTTTGTGTAATTTGACATGGCAGGTGACACATGAATGTAAGAAAAC
Source organism: Anomoia purmunda (assembly GCA_951828415.1). Lineage (NCBI taxonomy): Eukaryota > Metazoa > Arthropoda > Insecta > Diptera > Tephritidae > Anomoia > Anomoia purmunda. The sequence goes on from OX639994.1 coordinate 127,953,361, forward strand.
CAGAGATTGTAATCGTTGTAGGTAATATTAAAAAAAATTAACACTTAATTAAGGTGTTGCAATTTAATTGTTAAAATAATTAATTTGGAGTTTTCTTATTTTGATTTATGGATCTAGAGTCATATTTAATTTCTTAAAGTTATGTTTTTCCCGTCAGAGATGAAAATCACAAGGTAGTTTCAAATTTTGTTCTCAAATGTCTTTCGGACTCAGCTTTTTGATGGAAAAATATAATTTTTATTTTTTTGACTAAAAATAAATTTCTTTCAAGTTTTTTGTTTGTTAGTATTAGTATTTTTTTCACAAAAAAAATTTTGTTATAAATTTTTTCCAAAAAAAAACTTTATAAATGAAGAAAAAAAATTTTTTTAATAAAATTTTGTTCAAAAAACATTTTTTTAAATTAAATTTTGTTCAAGAAATTATTTTTTTTAATAAAATTTTGTTTCAAAATTATTTTTCGTTTTTGTGGTTATGGTTCGAGGAAACTGACAATTTGGTATATCTTTATAAATGTATTCTGATTTCTGGGTATGTTCTTTGCTATTAAATTTTTCAAAATTATAATTAGTATTTTCCGTCGCTATGGAAACCAAATGCCAGTTGATAGGCCCTTCTTACGCTCTGTTCTAAATTTTTCTTTCAGAAAGCCGGTCGTAAATGAAACTCAATTACGTTTTTTAATTTTGAAAATATAGATTATGTTTTCCGGGAAGCTTGAAACTTATCTTTTCCACGAAAGATAACGGCCAATAACACTTTGGTGTATAAATCTGCTCCTTCCGCCAAATGGAAGTGAGCAAAATCATGAATGGGAAATAGAAGAAATACTTAGAATCAACTATTCCTTCCTGAGCTTATAAGCACATGGTACATATGACGCTTAATTTTGCCCAACTTTCGTTTTTAAGACAACAGGTTGTCTCCAAAGACTTCAACCAGGACTAGATTTTCAATAAGACATTTTTACGATTTTGGCAGAGAGCCAACTTCAATCTTGAACGAGAACAGCCAAAATGTGGACAAATTTCGATTGAAAGATATGCTCCTCTTGGATTACTTTTTACCCCTTGTTTTAGATCAGTGAGTTGCAAATCGAGACTCCTAATATCTTCTTGTTAGCCCTGCATTGTAACCCTTGGATGTTCCACAGAAACGCTATGGATCATGCAGACGTCGTTGGGCTCCAAGTTTTGCAAGACCGTCAGCCCTATCGTTACCTCGAACCTCTCAATCCGCCGGACCCCTAAATTACATAACTTTGTTGCAAGTGGCGAATTGGTTCAGAAGAGTTTTACAGTCACCCCGATGTCGTTAAATATGCCTCCAAAGCTTTTAGACTAGCCTGAGCGTCCGACATAATATGTTGTCTGGTCCCATTTGTCCTTCTGCGAAGATTATTCCGTTTGAAAGATGATTGGGAAGTGCCCATTAGCAGGTTTCACTGAAACTTCGGTCCCAATAATTCAGCTCCAGTACTCCCATCCTCCGGCTTTGATTCATCTTTCGGAGATATGTATATGATATTATCGCTCCGTAGCAGTCTCTTTCAGGAATTATGAACCTGTAGCGATTATTTAAGGGTAGCTTTGCTAACATGATATCTGAGCCTTTGATTACGGGATAAATACCTATATGACCCCGAAAATTGCAACTCTTAATGCTATGGGTATAGGGTAAGTGCAAAGCTCCCAAACAGTTAAGTTTTTTATCCAGAGTTACCCCTAGATATTTCAACTTCTGTGGGAAGTTAACTGCGGTTCCCGCCAATGTGGGTTTGGTCAAACTAATCTTCCCTCGTTTGATGAAGGGGTAGTAAACACTTAAGAAAATTGTCATTGCACATCTAGAGATGATGTTTAGCTCAGAATTGTCATAACAATAAAGCCGATTGGGTTCTAATTTTCACATGTACTGTTTTTTTATCCCTTTTATGAAAATTAAATGTTATTATAACTTTGGTTCTAAGTTTGTAAGTATAAGAAAAAGATGAGATACCCAAGCATACCAAAATGATCAGAGTCACGAGCATACTCGATTTAGCCATGTCCGTTCGTCTTTCTGGCCGTGTGTCTATGTGAACGCTAGAACTAGAAATATCTGACTGAAATCGATTTATTTCTGTAAGTATAATGTATTTATTAATTATTTGTCGCAACCGTCCAGTTTGGATCTTATATAGCTGATATCCAACTATTAGTGCGGAAATCAAGTTTTCTATTATAACTCCCACACTAAGCCAGCTAAGAACATGAAATTTGGTACTTCTATCCCTTATTATAGATATTTACTTATCAATTATAAAAGGTCTACTGGGAAAATCACACAAGAATAGGTTTTAGTTGGAAATTTAAACTAGCGTTCCTTAGCATTTTGCTAGAAAATTTTCCTACTCCAAAGCAACAAACTAAGATTGATTAGTTCTTGACGGGCAGATTTTTGAAGAGCGACAACATACGAAATCTATCAAAATGACCTTGACGGTATATTTTTTAGTTCCAGCGACTAATGTTATTACAAATCCAACATATCTTTATATTTTAAATTTATGTATATAAAAATAAGATTTATTTTACCATACTTTACTTTATTTTATCGTATTCTAATTTAAATACGAAGAATAAATTATATTTCGGAAGGGCCGAAGGCAGGACTTCTTCACTTGTTTTTAGGTTTTTAGGCTAAGTTTTGGTACACGTTGTGCTCACATTTTGTAAAACCCAGGAGCACTTAGAAATTGATTTTAGGTCACCCATGGAACTTTCTGTTAAATGTACTGCGATTTTCTACTTTTAACCTCTCATCTTTATAGCACAATATGGAACAAAAAAATTGTCATTAATCTTTTGCTAATTTTTTCTTACCTCTCATCCTTTATAATTGTACCAAAAAGCTTGGTTCTTTTCGTCCAACCACAAACTACTAACCAATATTGAATAAAAAGTCGACTGGAAGTTACTGTGGTGGACGTTTTTGAAAGAAAAATAATCGAATATAAGCTAAGCGTAGATCAAATTGTTGCAAATGAGATTATAAAAACTTTGCCATTTGGCGTCATATTCAAGTGATATTAATGTTAAAATAAAAACCACACATTTTCATTTAGTGTTACATCTAAGGTCATTTCACAATGTCCATCAAATTTTTACGAATCCTTAATCTTCAAGCTTCACCTGCTTTAACCGTTTGACCAGCATTGCTTCTCGTTTACCACCATGGTATAGAATAAGTGCACATTTGTGCCAATAACAACTAAAAACAACAAAACTATTTGCCACGGTGCCAATGCCGCATCCGTTCTGAACATTCGCCAATGTTTGTAGATATTCTCGTTCTATTTTCCACGACCTAAGCCATTGCGCCTCCTTTACAATTCAATAGGTTTCAGTTTTGTGGTGGCAATTTGTTGCCAAACCTCGTTTTTTTGTTGTTATACAACTTTCTATTGTTTCCTTGGCTTCTATGGCCAAACAAATATTACACAATTGCGCTGCGTTGGATGGATGACTCGCTGAAACTGGATGGAATGGTTGGTGGGTTAATGCAAACGTTGTTGCAACAGCTGCTACACTGGCCGCATTGTTGTTGGTACTCAATATTCTCAATGTTGACTCTGCTAGCGATTATTGTTGCTGCTGGTGAATTTGCTGGTGTAAAACTGATTAGTGTATAAAGTTGCAAAGCGCAATCCACCATTTGCTTGCTTGCTTTCGCTTCCTGGCTCCCCACAATATCCTTCGTCTCAAAGCCATTCTCTATGCTACAAATACAAATACGAATTTCGTTGTGTATTTCCGATTTCCTTTGCTTTCACTTCAGTTCGCTGATTCTATTTATCTTTTAAAAAAATTGAATGATTGCATTTTGTAATACCATCAACCTACATTAATACCGAAATACAATAAATTATGATTTTCGCAGTTGGAGAGTAAAATCAAAAAGAAAAAAGAAAACAAAGAAAATAAAAATTGAAATATTCGCAAAATGAAATCAGTTGAATTGAGTTGTGAGTTGCATTTTCTAAATGAGATTTTTTCGTAAGCTTAAATTCAGCGCACCTCCTCCACAACACCACTTATATCTATGTACATCCCTTTGTAGATTTGTTAAATTCTTTCGGTTTACCATCCTTTTGATTTGTTTCTTTTTATTTCGCCTTCTCTCTCCCTATTTATCTTATTTGGTAGTAATATGTTGTTGTTTTCATCCTTCGAAACCACATACACTATTTATTCATGTTACACTGGTTCCTTCTTTATTTTTTTTTTGTGGTTAGATCATTCACTTAAGTCATTTTTGTATGCCATTCTGATTGATTGACAAATGCGCTCAGAGAGGGTGGTGGTGCGGTTTTCCTTTCGTGTCAATTCGGGCCACTGCGGTGCGATTCATTTCACACACAAACACAAACATCTATAAATGAATGTATGTATGTACGTATTCATAAATAAGTTAATGTAATATACATACTTATTTAGATCATGTGCGATTTCCAAATTTGGTGTCCGATTCCATAAGCATCAAATGAAGTGAAGGAGAATGAGAGAAATTTAATAGCGGTAATGGGATTCGGTGATGGGTGAATAATTTTTTTTTGGAAATTAGGCAGTGTCCAGCCGATGATGACATTATTGGAAAGAAATAATAACCTTATAAAATATGTGAAGGAGACAAAAAAAAGACAGCCAAAAAATAGAAGTTGGTGATTACATTTAGTTTTTGAAACATTTAGGCTTGTTATTAAATATATGGTATAAAAAATACTGTAATCCAAAAACCACCGTCAAATATTTAAAACTGATTTTGAAACCTTAAACGGCGTTTATTGATTTTTATTTCTTATTTATTTCTCTCACTAATTAAATTCATTGTACCAAATTTGAAGGAATTCGCGACATGATTTGGTAAAATAATATATATTTTGGTTTGTTGTAGTTTACCGTTATATGAGAGATGAGCTTGGTTTTAGTCCGATTGCTATAGTTTTCGAAATTGTGATTTCTAACTTAAAATGCAAAGTGTACGTAATTTGGTTGGATTTAACAAAAAAGTTGCCGAAAAATACCTATTTGTTCTTAGGTGTGCGATCCTATGACAATTCCCAACATTTATGACTCCATTTTTTTCATGCACAAACCCAATCTTGCCCATCAAATTTGAGCGAATTACCTTATATAGATATTTAATAAATATTTTTTTTTTAGATTTTTTTTTAGATTTTTGTTTTTTACCGTTACGTGAGAAGTAGGCATGGTTTTTATACAATTTTTACAATTTTCGAAATTTAGTTTTTAAGGTATAACTGGTTGTTTGAAAGTGGGCGGTCACACGCCTTATTATTTTTACTATTTTTATTCCATTTATTTTCTTGTGCCACTTCATTCTACATTAAAAATGTAAGCAAATTCTCTCTAATAGTTACTTAAAAATACTGTTATAAGAGAGGTAGGCGTAGTTGTTGGGTCGATTTGTAAAGTTTTTGGAATTTTCCTTGCGTTCATCAAATGTGATGCGTCTACCAAATGTAGTAGACTTTGGTAGTATGGTTTCGGAGATAGACTTTTTAAATCTAAAGTGGACGATACCACGCCCATTTCTAATTTTTTTTTTGATTCGGTGTATTTGTTAGTATAGCCCCCTCATTCATGTTAATGATAAGCGAATTCTCTTTAATACTGCCTAAAATATCGGGTGTTTTAATTTTTGAAAATAACTGCTATATGCGAGGTGGGTGTGGTTTTTGTCCGATTTTAACAATTTACGAAATTTTGCTTATTGACTTAAAGTTCAAGTTCAGTAGTTTTGGAGATAAAAGTTTTTCTTATCAAGTAGTCGGTGTTACGCCTATTTTCCAAAAAAAATGTCCTTCCCGAAACCCAATCCAATTTGAGCAAATTATCTGCAAAAGTTACTGAAACATAGCGGTCTTTTAATTTGCACAAAACACCGTTCTGTGGGCGTGGTTTCGCCCATTTGCAATACCAAATTACCTTAGGTCCAGGGCAATGTGTATACCGATTTTCTTTAAGATAGCTCAATATTTACCCGAGTTATCCCACTGACGCACGGACGGACAGACAGGCATGGCTTAATCAAATTCTCTAATAATTCTTAGAATTTTCGTAAACAAAGTTACAAAACCCTGGGCACCACCTGTCTAGCTCGGGTATACAATTAGTTGAAAGATATGTCTGATCGAAATGAACACGTAAGACATATACAGTACAACTTCACGGAAAATATTTTCATCGAACTTTTTAATCCATAGCGCCGTTGTGACTCTTATTTCAAGAAGTTACTAAAAATCCAAATTTTGAAACTCGTCATAATCCTCTAGAAAATTATTAGATATTCAGAAAAGTTTTACTAGGTGTCTTCTCAAATACTTCAAAAAAAAGAAGCGATATACTATTGCTGGCAGAATGTCTGAAAAACAAAATCAAATGGTGACAGGAAATAAAGGAGTACAGAATTATGGCATTGCATTGAAATCAACCATAAGGTGTTATCTCATTTCGAAGACGAGCTGATTGGACTTACTAAAATACCGCTTTCCAATATCTGAACTATGTAAAAAGTTTCTCGTAGTTATTGTCTTATTAATTCCCAAATTAAGATTTCAGTCTTCAAACCTAATTTTAATAATTTGTATCAAAAGATAGGACATTTCACCCACCCTTGCGCAGAAACTCCACAAAATGTTGATACTCCTAAATGTTAAGCAAAATTATCTCCCGCACAATGAAACCCACGCACTTTACTACAATAAGTAGCCGGCTATATGTATGCAGCTTTATCTGAATTATATTTACAACACAAAAACTCATCCACAAGAATAAAAAACACAACGAACTGTGCGAGCAATAACCATAACTGGCAACAATGTAACCATTGAGTGTGTCAATCAATGTCAATAAAACAATTGCTGTCATTTACAGCAGTCGAACGTGGAGCGAGCAAACCCGTAGGGGGGGAGTAGGGGGACGAGTAGCTAAATCAGCTCAATGAAGAAGATATTGAAAAGGACGCAATATACCCAGATGCAAAAGTGACTAAATGAAAGAAGAATGAGTGAAGAAAAAGTTAAGGTACGGTCAGCTGTGACAACGAAAACATTTTTTAATTCTTGTTTGTCGGAAATGAAACATGTATTGTCTGTTTGCAATTACCGGAAAGCAAATCAATTGTAAAAGTCATTATGCAAAAGTCACATTTTTTGCTGCTTCTGAAAATGCCGTCAAATAAAAATAACATGTTTAAAAAAGAGTTAAAATATGTTTTTCCCTTGCACTCAAATTAGAGGCTTACACCGAGTGCTTTCGGTCCGGCGGCGGCGTAAAGCACTAATAGAACCAGCGGCGGCGGCGAACCGACTTTCTTTGCAACAAATTTATGAAATTTTTCTAAATACATTAGTTAGAATTACAAACAAAATAAATACTACATGAAATTGGAGAACATTTTTTTATTGAAAAAAGATGTTTCAAACATAGTAATAAAAAAGTCGTAGTACAATTGGCGTAAATGCCTATTTAATAAAGTAAAACCAAACAAAACTTCACAGTTCAATTCATAGTTATATATCGACGAGATCATGTTATTATAGTATTAATAGCCAAATATTCAAAAAAATTATGTTCAATCTTCATAATTTGCTTTTTATCACGGAAATAATTTTAGTAGAACTATTTGGACATATCCTATAGACGATGTAAATAACTCCAATGCAATGTGTTTAATATATGAATTTTATCGTATTCAATCAATTCAAATTAGTAATTTCGTAAATGACCGTAGTAAGATTATTTATCCTATTTTTAATATTAATGGGTTGAAGTTCAACCCTTTCAGGAGTTTGGTGCGATTTTTTCGTAATAAATAATCAATAATAAATAATAAATAATAAATAATAAATAATAAATAATAAATAATAAATAATAAATAATAAATAATAATTAATAAATAATAAATAATAAATAATAAATAATAAATAATAAATAATAAATAATAAATAATAAATAATAAATAATAAATAATAAATAATAAATAATAAATAATAAATAATAAATAATAAATAATAAATAATAAATAATAAATAATAAATAATAAATAATAAATAATAAATAATAAATAATAAATAATAAATAATAAATAATAAATAATAAATAATAAATAATAAATAATAAATAATAAATAATAAATAATAAATAATAAATAATAAATAATAAATAATAAATAATAAATAATAAATAATAAATAATAAATAATAAATAATAAATAATAAATAATAAATAATAAATAATAAATAATAAATAATAAATAATAAATAATAAATAATAAATAATAAATAATAAATAATAAATAATAAATAATAAATAATAAATAATAATATATAATAAATAATAAATAATAAATAATAAATAATAAATAATAAATAATAAATAATAAATAATAAATAATAAATAATAAATAATAAATAATAATATATAATAAATAATAAATAATAAATAATAAATAATAAATAATAAATAATAAATAATAAATAATAAATAATAAATAATAAATAATAAATAATAAATAATAAATAATAAATAATAATATATAATAAATAATAACTGAATTTAGGTTTGGGAATCATTTTTAATCACCATAATATTCACATATATTTAAAACTAAAATTTTCCAAATATGTTTATCTTAAAAACGTATGCAGCTCAATTACCTTGGTATAAAAGATTACAAAATTAAAAAAAAAATTGTAGAACAAATTTCATAAACTTTAGAAAAATTCGAATAACTTACGGCATGAGCTGTATTATGAGAAATAAAATATCGAATTCAACCGTCTGAATTTTTAATTGTGTTTAAAAACTATTATCTCGGATTTGAAAATAACATAAATTACGATTAAGCTTTGTAAATTCGTCTTGTGAAATCTGTCAATAAATTAAGATTAAATGAGGTATGTTTTTTTTTTAATCAAGAACCAAACCACGAAAAAATAAGTCTCAGCAATAAATTGTATAGATGATAATCGAAAAATGTATTCTCCCATAACCAAACTGGACGATGCATTTGGAAATATTAGCATTTCACTCAGTTGTTCCTTGGTTTTTGCTGCCTCTAGAAACTTTCTTTCTTTCGTTAAAAAAAAAAAAACAATACAAAATTATTTTAAAAATGTGCATAATTTCTCACATTTTTTCTTTTGATCAAAGACCTTAGCAACCCTATGTCTACAGAGATGTCAAGATAAATTAGAAAAGGCAAGTGTGCGCACACTTGGAACTTCATTAACTCTAAAAGCTTCTCCTCTGTAATACCGATTATAATGTTTCCGTTTCACGTGAATTGAGCTGTCACAATCCATATAAAATGTTTTGCTGTAAAATCTGCGCTCCACATCTCCCATAAAATTGCGTGAAAAGTGACAGTTCATGCAATTCATTAACTGTTTTTATATTATTTATTTACATTTGCTTTTGTGCGGCATCTTTTAGGTGCTTCGATAATTTTGGTAGCTAGCAACATTTCACGGCAAACCAAATGCATGTCCCTGAGGAGATTTCACGGCTGTAAAGTTAACACTAGCCTTTAATTTTAACTGAGGAAAATATCTTCGATAGAATACGAGACTGGAAAACTTATAAGCCCGTAGTTGCTGATAAAATATCAATCTTTTTCTAAAATAATGTTTGTTTTATCTGTTAAACTTGGTTGTTTTTTTTTTGGTTTGCTTTTTGGACGAGTGGAAGATTGCATTTATTACGGCTGCATACAAATTTGATATTTCTGATTACCGCCGATTTCCAAGCTCACAAACAGTGCGAAACTATTTCAAAATATTATTAATTTTTAGTATTAAATTCTCGTTTTCCATTAAGCCGTTTATTTCGATATCGCATTATGGCTTCTAATACCAGGCCGCTGAACAATTACTAATCTTACAGTCTTTTCAAATTTCATCGTTGGTTGATGTGTTTACTATTTACACAGATAAGCCTTTCACATAGCTTATTGTTAAATAAATCTTACTTACTAAGTAGAAATAATTAAATTTTTTGTTAAAAATCCCGTCCATATATTTACATCATATTCGGAGCTTCCTGGAGGAACTATCTTGGGTGCATTATTATTTTTTTTATTGTAGTTTTCATAAATTACTACAGTGATTATTTTAAGCACCGTGAAAAACTTCTCAATGCAAATGCTTTAAAAATATTTTATAAGATAAAAAATCTTGAAATTAACATTTTCCAAATTACGCCACATAAGTGAGCACCTGAACTAAATACATCATTTCCAAAATATTTTCGTCGCTAGCTGTTGTAAAAAAAATAAAAAAAAACATCTCTATAAGGCTTATGTAAGATTGAGATTGGAATGTACCTCTTTAATATGAAGCTCTCCATATAATTTTTCTTCTAATACGTTAAAAAGCGTTCAAAAGAAATGATAAAGTTAGATTTGCAAGATGGAATAAGATTCGATAAGTTTGCTTAGTCTCCATAGGAGAATGAAAATATCATGCTTGATTTCCTTACATGATCTGCTGAGTGTAATCACTGATTGTCTTTGTCTATTACGCCACACCTCAACAAACTGAATGGACCGATGAAATCTCTGTCCGCATGACCAAATTTCTGTAAAGCTGTGTAAAAAAAATTGTGTTTAGAATGAAACAAACTCAAGGTTATTAAAGGAATTTAATTTATTAAGTTAAGTTCACTGAAATTTTGCAGCTTCATAATTAATATTGGAGATTCGACGCGAACCTACTTTTGTTGATATCCCTAGTGCGTTTATGTAAGAAATCTACAAGTGGCTGATTATAGCGTCGTAAGATCGATTTGAATCAAACACTTTTGCCACCAAATCAGAGAAAAGTGAGAATACTAATCGAAAATATTTTATTTTATTTGGTAACAGAAATCCATTGAATCTACTTATAGTATTCCTACTGAAATTGAATGGGCCATATCAATGTTGTCGATCAATTCGACGTATACAACCCTACATGGTTTCAGGAGTTATTTTGGGAAATATGTCCTTCCGCTGAATGCTAATTTTAGAAATAATAACTTACTGTCAATAGCCACTTTTCTTGCTTAGAAAGACAGCTCCTTTAATTAATTTTATTTCGGCAAATATGACGAAAGCATCTTCATTGTCACGTCTGAATGCACCTTAAAACTATCGATTCCTGTTAAAGTGTCGCACAATTCTTGTTAACCGAACGATGATTGTTACTTACCACTTTGCTGCTACCTTCCATCAATCGCTGCATTGTTGCTCCTTTTTGTGACTCTAACTTTCTTTGAGTGGAAACTCATTGCCTATTCATTCAGGTGGTAAGAAGCCGAGATGCACGCCCACTAGATGATAGTGATGGTAATGACGTAGCTGCTCACCTCTCGTTTTCAATCCTCACTACAGCATCTTTTGCAGTTTGATTTGTTGTCAATCAATCAGAGGCAACAAAAACAGCAGCAGCAGCAGCAGTGGCAACAGCAACACGTCATTCATTCCGAGGGATGAGCGGACACACTGTGTACGCAAGTGGGTTAAGTCAGTTGGGTTGACAAAACAACTCCAACTGCCAATGCCTCGGGGGGGGGAATCTACTACTTCGGAACCAGTTATATATCTCTTGCATTCTGAGCCGAAACTAGTTCGCGTAATTTTTCCCGCTTCATAGTTTTTTCGAATTCGAAAAAAAAGTAATAGTTGTTATTTTTGAAACAAGCTTATAATGGGCTTGTTTTAGTGTACCCGACTTGCAAAAGAAGGCTAAAACTCGGATAAAATTTCCTTCAGCTGCGAAAGCAACCCTGTTGGAATCTTTCTTGAATGCTGCGATTTGCACTAAGTTTAGGAATGGAAAATAGTTGTGCAAACAAATTTTAGGTTGATGTACAATATTTGTATAGTTAAAAATACTATGCAAATTAAAACGTATTAAGTCTTAAATCTAAAATTCCCTTGTATTTTCTTAGAGTTAATTCACAGTAGCGCGGTTTTTCACTTTCCAACACTACAACTCAGGTCGGATATTTGTTTGTCGGGTTGGCTCAACTCGCATATTTTTCCGAGTTTGTGTTGTTGCTTTACATGCAATTTGTTATCCTACCTAGTGTTCTTTTGCAACTAGGTTACAAAGAAACGGGCCCAATGTAAGCTAACATTTTACTATTAATTTAAGTTTAGATTTTTCAAACTGGTTACGAAGAAACGTCGTTCCTTTAAACAATTGCGAAATAAATATGTAAATAAGTAATTAAAATAAAATATCTAAACCGCGAAAATCGGCGGCGTTTTATGATTTGATGTTATTCTTAAAAATAATATTGCTAATTTTGTGCAAATTTACTCAGTTTCCTTTAAAAAATATTTTACCTTTTCAGCTATTGTAGTTTAGCCAAGTTAAGCGCCGGCTTTTGGAAAAAGTAATATATCTGAATTGGCGGATATCTCTTTTAGCTTAACATTTAACTGATTATTATTATTTTTTAATTCATTTAATGGCAGAGTAAGTTTTTGCCAAAAAAAAAAAGAAATGGCGGATTTCAGAATAAACCACTTTGAAAAATATGTAAGTTGATTGTTATTTTTTCTACAAAGTGCCGCTATAGTACCATTAGCGTCGCTTTAAAGTCGTCGTAGAAAAGTTGCCGCTACTATAAATTTCATTTTAAAGTTTCCGGTGTCACTTCTTATTTCCATCTGGAATTCCAGCCTCGCTCGGGATAGCAACAATAAATAAAACGAGCAGAACCGATGTCGTGATGCTGTAGCTACTTACTGGCAGTGTTGTCGTTGTACAACTAAAGTGGTGATTTTACCCAAACTATTAGCCTGGACTTTTGAAAAATTTTCTTTTTTTTACACTTTTCTAAAATTATGTGCGACTTTTGCCCCTTTTTCGGAGATTATTTTCGAAAATGCCAACAAACTTTTCCTCTTTTAAATGCGAAAGAAAGCATCACTTAAAAAACTTATGGAGGAAATACAACCCTTTTCATCGTAGCGACTCGATTTCTGTGTTTGTTTGCAACCCTGTTTTGTCCCCAGGTGAATTCAGATAAAGCGGAGTTGGATGGATAGCTGAGCGATCTCGACTCACCGCTAGAAATACAAAGTTAAGGCGCGGTGTCGGAAAAATTTGGGAACCGTTTTTTTCTGTTGCTGTTTTTCGAGTTCGAAACGGAAATGAAATCGATATTAATATTGTTTTGTTTGTTTCATCCAATAAAATACTTGCAAATTTGATTTCTCTCAACTGAACTTGGTATGGTTGGAGTTAGGGATAATGAGAAAACAACGGCATCTCCGTGTACCATGGTTCAAAGCCAGGTAAAGTCTAGAAAGAAAGAAATCTGATGAGGAGATGTGGTGATCTCCGAAATAGCAGCTTTCACTTCTACCACTTTGAAAAATTGTTGTTTCTCATATTATTCCCTAATACAAACCTGGCCTCAAGCTCTATAAATTATACAGACGATTCATAAATATAAGGCCAAAAATTGCCGTTTATTTAAAGATTTTTTTTTTCGAGATGTTACAAAAAATAGGTACAGTTATAACTAGAACTTCAATTTTATTATTTTTTTATGATAGAAAAGCAAACAAAACATACGGTGACCCTTTGTTTCGTTAATTACCACTTTTTGCGACTTGCTTAAAATCTCCAACGGCAACAGTGGTTAGTGGCTTTAGTTAAAAGGTAAACTTATGTTCAAACATTTATGGTCTTCGAGCTCAAATTTATTTTAAAAAAATATATGAAAGTATTTGCGCTAATTTGTTGATAAAATCTGCTGATTTAAATAGCGATCTTTTTTTACATTTTAAGCTTTTATTTTTTTTTAAGCTAGCCAAAAGACGCCATTAGTTTTTCGAAGTCACACTACCGCATTCTTCTGCATTAATACGGCATGCTAGATGGTGCAATTTACCTCATGGTGAATTTTAAAGGTGCCACACACTCTATAGTAGCCTCTGACAGTAAAGTTTCGCCTCCGCAGTGAACGAAAACCTTCTTTTGATTAACAAATATTAGATACTCTCACCTTCCACGACTTGAAAGCGGAAATGAAGTAGGCGAAAAAGTCACGGAAACTGTCAAGCCTACTTAAAAGTATGTACCTGCAATTGTGAAGTTGTATTTCTGTAACATGAGTTAGTCACCGTTATCATCATTTGTCACTGTCAAGTCACTTACAAGGTTTTTTAAATGGTAACAAAGGCGTCCGCACTACTAGTTATGTTACGTAAAAGCCACATAATTTTAAAGTAACCAATATTGGTGAAATTTACCCCACAGAGACTTCAAATTTGTCAAATAGAGTTAGTTATACCCCGAAGTAGTATATTTTGTGGTAACTAAGTAATAATTATTTGTTAAAGGTTCCCGTCTTTGTTACTGCTACTTTGGTGCTGGTTGGGATGTGCCTTATTTTAATCTTACAACGATCCCCCTTTACAAAATCATTTTTGTAACTTCTTTCGAGTAAATTTTTCTATTTTGCCCTCTTTCCAACGTTTAACAAAGTATGTAGCTCCTTATCTAACGAAATGTCTCTAGTCCTATAGTTCTCATTTATTTCACTAGTTCTCTATATTTCTACCGGTATGTATTTTGTGTGTGGAATAATTTTTGTGTAGGTGTAATGTGTTGTAGACTTTTCTGGTGTGTAAGCGAGTAGTTATTGTAATTGCTGGTTGTTGTTGCGAAACTGTTATTGTCGCTTGTTGTGAGAAACGCACACACTTGCACTGCACGCAATCTCTTAAGTTTGTAATCTCTTAGTTTCTCACTATACATATCTACATACATGCATACATATTTCGTAATAGTCCTTCACCCAGGATAACATTGCGATCGTATATTCCGGTAAATGTGTATGTGTGTGTGTGTGTGTGTGTGTATGTATAAATGTGTATTGGTATTCGCTTACTTTTTGTTAACGGCTTTGAGTATTCTGTTTTTCTTTCATATTTTTATATGCTGTCATCGAATACTACTACACATAAGTAAACACTAACACACACATAGCACACACAACAGACTACATTGTGGTTTTATTGCAATTTTACTTAAGTCATTCGACATGAATTATGCAGCATTGATGTTTTTTCAACACACAGCCACCTACAGATTGATATTGATATGAACGAGTTGCTGGAATGAACTTTATTTTCCAATAACAACAACTACTTACCTGTAAGCAAACACTTGATTTTCATTTCATGTGGAAATACAAAATGGCAATATTATTATAAGATTAATAATTAAAGAAAAAGTTTCACAACAAAAAAGATAATGTATATTAATAAAAATCTATTGGTTCTACAAGTTGAAAAGTTAAAACGAGGCCATTAACATAAAAGTAATAAACATCGGAGATTCGTAGTAAAAGCAAAGTATCACATTGGGAAAAACAGAGTTGTACGAAAATAAGTTACCCTCTTTGTAGACGGCATTTGGCATAATTGCGACAAAATATAATTAGAATTTGTGTAAAGAAACCATGGATAGCATCAATCTCCGTACTGGTTTCTATCCGTGTCTAAAATGTAATTAATAATGACAGCGGTCCTTGAATTGACAACAACTGCAAATACGATTATATAAAAGACAATATTATATAAAAGACGAGTCTCCTGCTCCTGACCACATACCCCTCAAACTGTTAATTCCATTGTTTTGAGCCTGAAAGTATGCATGGAAAAATGATATTTGAGAATAACAGTTTTGATGGCTTTGTAAACCGATATTTAAGAGGACAAAAAAATGAATTAATCCCATCTAGCAACTGGCATTATTACTTGCTAGTAATGTAATAAAATCTAAAGGTCAGATGAAATAGCGAAAATTTAAAGCCATTATTTATAATATTGGCCTGTACGTCAACCTTTCTACTGCGTTATTAGGGAGGTTTAGTGCCCAGGGTATTATTACTTTGCTAACATAGCGGTTGTACAATACTAAAATATTCAGCAGAAAAAGAAAACCCAATTAATTCATACCTGCCTGTCCATCTGTGCGTGCACCTTCAAAATGGAGTATACATTGATCAAAGGGAGGTCGATATTGAAAATGGCGATGTTTCAGTAACCAAAAAATAAAATTCTCCCAAAGTTGATATCCAGGATTGGATTGCATAATTTCCAAATATAACTGTAGTTTACAACAATTAAAATATTCCGTACTTTACTAAATCATCAAACAAAGAAAACTTCTTGGAAAATGAACGTTAGGAGTCTACTAATATATTTTGGTTTTAATTTCCTTAAATAAAAGTTTGAGCTTCTAAACAGAATAATATTATATTAACTTGCTTGTGAACTTCGGCAACTACTAAACCGATTAACCTCGATTGACTCTGCATACGACAAACAAAAAATCCGATAGGTGGCACTGAAGTCAAGATATTTCTTAGAAGCGTTTTTACAGTCCGATCTTATTCAAATTCATAATACGAATTAAACACATAAATATAAATATTTTATATAAAAATTGGACCAATAGGTGATGCTGGGGCCTGAATGTTCTTAAAATCTGTACATACTGTCAGATTTTATTCAAAATCAAAACATGTATTTGTAGGGTTTAGCGGAGTGCGCAGGGTCAACTAGTTCGAAATAAAAATATACACAGGGCACGGGCTTTTTAAATATAGTAATAAAATTGTCATAACTAACACCAACAACCACACACATTAATTGTTATAGCGGTAAACTACCATTCTTAAATTGTATTGGGATGTAAGAAGAACAAGAGAAAAATCAACAGCACTTCACACGCCCGATTAAGTTCGGAAGCTGTGTATTCGCCCAGCAAGTCGCTGGTTGCTAATTCATACCCGGGCAGAGTTTAGAAAGAGATATAAATCAATTAGGCAGAAAAATTCGTAAATGTATTTAAAAAAATTTTGTCACCGGAATCATAATAATTAGATTTGTGAAAAACTTTGGTTCATGAATGGAATTTTTTTCAAAAACAGAGTGAGAAAATATCTTTACAATAATATTTTATAAGTCTAAATCGGTGAAGTTTTGACTGAGTTATTCAAGTTTTTCTTCAACCAATCTTTATCATCTGATGTGATTTCTTTAAAAAATATTTTAAAATACTATTTATATTTATCAAATCACCAAAATATGGAGAGATTTTCGATTTGGGCGATCTTACCTAACTCTTAATACCTTTGCAAAATAGTTTGGTTGATTTCATACAATGTAATAAATTTTATAATTACGATGGAAAAACATCCCATTTTTTGTACATATTTAAAAAAAAAATAAACAAATATGCTCGAAGCGCAAACATTTCGTTCAGTAAAACCCAACTACGGCGACAACGAAATTAGCTGCTAATGGCTTTTCCTAATGTAAAATTCTAAAAATAACTAAATTTCACCAGCAACTAATTAAGAATTTTTCAATTTCGATTTAAAACCATGTATATTGAACACATGGCCACAATGGATTATATTTTGCTACTGTCGCACTTGGACGTCAATATTCGGCACAGCTGGGATCATCTGAAGTAGCAACCCTCCCCATTCTTGTGTCATTCACTGAGCGAATTTCTATGTATGACAGTTAATTATGGCCACTTATGGCATTTAATATCAGCCGCCGCCATATTTAATTTAGGAGACTTCTCACTTGTGTTCATTCACAATGGTCGGGCGAGTCTCGTTGTTCGCTTTGGTTGTGCGCATTTTCATATATGACAGTGTCTTCTATTTTTGACAGCGAACATTCGCGATGAAAAGTTCTCCGTTCGCCGGTATTGTAGCAATATCGATGCCAATTAATTGTTTTTCGCAAATGCTGAAAATTAAAAAAAATAAAATTAAAATCGATTACACACTTTGAGAGCCAAATCGTTACAAACATTTTCTATTTATTTTTAAATTTTATAATTTAATTATCAATTTTATATATATATAGTATATGTACAATTTTAATGAACATAATTTCTAAAGCATCAAAAACCATTAAGAGTTATTTATTGTCGGGTATTTTTATTCTTAGTTGTACAAATTCTAACGCTAGCTCACTTCTTCGCTTCTTCCCTTCTTGCCGCAGAATCAACAAAGTTGCTTCGCCAAATCCCAGCTAAACCTTTCAATTTGATAATCATACCTCAGTAACTCAGGAAATTACTCAGCTTTCGCATACTTCCGTAAAAGTTCAATATGGAATGGCTTCCTTTCTAAAAACTTTTCACTAGAAACTCAATCAAGCGCGAATACAAAACCAATTGCGTAGTTACTACAAATACTCCCAATAACAACAGGACTCTAACAACCAGTGATGATAACTAAACGATTTCCACTCTTCACAACCCACTTACACAACGAGCAACAACAACAATTGTGTACAACATTTGAAGAGTTGCAGCAAAAGTTAGTGAAATAATGTCGTCGATTGGCGTTTTCCCATTGGCATTAGGCAACAGGCAGCAAGCAGGCAGCTGGCAGCAGGCAATCGTGCTGATATCAAACCAGCCGCAACGCAACCGGCCACACTGAGCTGGGTAGTTAATAGGGAATCACTGCGGCAACGAGTTTTGCAATCGCACAGATAATCATCACTCAATATTGACAACTTCTTATTGCCACTTCCGTTGTGGAGGGGTGCGTCGTTTTGAGTAGAATAAGAGAATGAGAGATCACCGCACGATGGAAACCGGAGACGCGGAGTTGCGGAGTTGCGGATGGCAAAGCAACGCGACGACGTTGCGTAAGGAAATGAAAGCAGACGTTTTTACCATGCAACATATCCCAACTAAATATATGGGGGGTTGCTCGGGTGCTACGCTTTTGCTAGCAGCTATGGGTTCGGCTTTCGCTGAGGCTTTCACTGGCTGCTGTCTTGCCACGCGCCATCTATAATTCACCATCATCACCGTTGATGCTAATGGTGGCACGTGACCGTCGTGCACATACCCTCAGTACTCGTCATCCGGTAGCGATCGGCGCTGCGAGTGCGCTTGGTGCTTGGTGCTTGGTGCTTGGTGAGTGATGAGTGGTGAGTCGCAAATGGTGAGTGGTTTCTGATGACGACGATTTGTGGACGGAGGCGTAGTTTGGCTAACGAAGTGAAGAATATCTGCAATTTAATTGACATTGAAGTGAAAGCCAACTGCAACCGAACTTATGCCCAGCATTGCGCTCCTACTTATTTATGCCTTTTCCATTTCCTTTCGTCGCCACCCTTACACTTGCCGCCCTTAGTATTGCTTTGTTTTATTTTGCTTGCTTGATTGCATCTTTTGATTTTTATTTGCCCGTTAATTCTATTGTTTATTGGCCGCGCGCTTGATTTTTTCGTAAGTCATCGCAGCTACTGTTACAAATGCAAATGTCAAATTGAAGACTCGAAGATTTTTTTTGCTTACTGTGCGTCAACTATAAGACTTGGAAGCGGCTGCCAATGTGTCGCACGGCGTTTGAGGGCTGTTTTCGTAGAAAAACAAGATGTTGTGTTTCTCTTTAACATGAAATAAATACATACATACAATATTATAATCACTTATATTTCTATATACATACATACATATGTATTGTTATTTCCTTGGCTATCAGGTTTCGTACATGCTATCGGAAATGAAATATTTAACTATCGATATGCCTCTAGGAAATTGAGTAATGATACTATTTAGAAGTAAATAAGTAAATAAATGCTACCAGCGTAAAAAAAAATTAAATTTTAAAGCAGTATTTATTTTTGCCATACAAAATGAAATACACTAAAATAAAAACGCTACGAAGATAAAATAAATTGTACTTTTCTAGAAAAATTAATGGATTAAGATACATATAGAAATATAATGATATGAAGCGTTAGAACTATAAAAAAATATCCCGCCATTTTCACTGTAGGAGATTTCATTTAATATTGCCCTCATTCTGTTTGCAGAAAAACTCGCCAATAACCAATGAATCGCTATACTATATGTTAAAGTCTCCAACCAGAACCTATACTTGATGATTTTCTCAGTAGACCGGGTTAGATTTGATAAGTGAATGGCCTACATAATTTGACGGTTATACTATCTAAATGTAGGAGTTATAATTGAAAAGCTCATGACAGAATAAACAGTTGTGTGGAAGCTGTAAGTTATATTTATCCGATCTTGATGATTTTTGTTGTGATCTTTTGATTAATTATAAATGAGAGAAGTGAACAATCAATTGTAAGGGAGCTATAAGTTATAGTCAGATCTCGATGACTTTTGTTGTGAAAGTTAAAGGATTGCCAAATTTTCTGATATCTGAATAACTATAAGTTATAGTAGTCCGATCTCAGTAATTTTCATTACACACTTTTTATTAATAATACGGGAAAGGATTGCCAGATTTCATGTTCCTAGCTGCTTTGGTGTAGGAGTTATAATTGAAAACCAGATATCTCAATAATCAGTTGTATAGTAGTTATATTAGCTGTATAATGTCCGATCAGGTCGGTTCCTACAAATGATTTAAACATAATGGAAATATATCTGCCTTCCAAGTTTCAATTTCATATGGCTAAACCTGAGGGACTAGTTTGCGTTCAAACAGACAGGCGAACATGGCTAAATCGAATCAGCTCGAGATCCTGATTTTTTTAATATACTCGGGTATGGGTCTATCTCCTCTTCTTCTTATACTTACAAACATCGGACCAAAGTTATAATACCATGTCATCTTCATGAAAGGCAAAAATATGGTAGCATTTCTTATCGGTTCTCGTGAAAACAGAGAGAATGTGTGACCAAAATTTATTTTTGAAAATATAATGGAAACCTCGGTCTATTGAATACAGAAGGTGACGACTTCAGAGATACCGCTACTTTAGTCTTGCCAAGTTTGACAATTCTCACCTGCAACTAAATAGACAAAGCTTTTTTCACAAATCGAGGGAAAGAGGCGGTTTTCCTTTGAATTTTGCAGATTTGTATATTAAATTTCTGCCTATAAGTCATCTTTTTACATCTTAGAATAATTAAAATGCGTTTCTCATTCTTCTGCCTTTCGTATTCCAGTTTACTAATGACAAAGATTACGGTAGATTACAAAGAAGTTGCATCCCGTCCTACCGTTCCTCTAACAGAAAGTCACGTCCAATTTCACCACACCTGAACTAATTTGACTTTTGCTGATTGATATTAGAAACTTATTAGATCCAATTGGTTTCTGTGCGTGGTGAATCGGACGAGAGTTCTTGCCGCAGAAAACGAAATGCTGTGCATCTTCTTTGTAATCAAAGTACTTTGCTAATGGCGAGATCTAACGACGGTAAAATGCTCGCATTTCCTAGAGGTATGCTACATCTTTTCTTTGTGTGAATATGAAGTATATATAGATGTATATATATATGTATATGTGTGGCTGAATTAATTTTCTTTCTTTTTTTCAATATTCTGTCACAACGGCACACTGTAAATATTTGCTCATTATTAGTGAAAGTGGTGAAATATCTGCAAAGCGTGTTTTATGGGCTTGGAGATTTATGATTACGCCTTCGGGATTTCGCGTGTCAAAAATTCGACGTATTGTTTGCATACGAAATTGTGTGAAGATTTTTTTCCATGAAATTTAATACGCATTATTAAAGGTTAATTTTAAAACTTAAAAAGAAATGCAAAAATTGCTTTGACAAATTTGGATTATCTATAATACAAAGTATTTACAAATATGTGCCTTGGAAAGAATTTCCGTTATCTCATATCTGAAATCAAGAAACGTATTACACAGATTTTGGTTAATTTAGGACCAAAAACAAAGATCAGACTAATTACCCTCTCGGCTTTGTTGTTGTTTTTTTCATGAAATAATTAAGACTTGTAGAGCTCATTTAACGGTTGTGTGCATTTATTATAAACGCATCGAGCATAGCAAATTAAAAACTTTCTTTGGAAACTGTTCCTCCTCGCCCCTCTGGATAAATAAAATAAAATTATTTAACAAACTTTAAAGGCCTCACAATGGCCTAACTTAAGCCCAGTCGAAAATCGGCAACGTTTTCATAATATTTTAGTGCCGATTGGGCAAATATTCCGGCGCTTAGCTGCTCAACTCGAACAGACTGGAACGAAACACGAGACCGCGCAGGGCGTGGCCGCCACCGGACCGTTCGCTCGGCGGAAAATATCGCGGCTGTGCCTGCCGAACGCAAAAACATCAGCAAGACGACGAACGGTACAGGGCCATGATAAACAACCCGCTGGAGGCGCCCACACAGCACCGGCCACAATGGATATTGTGAAGTAAACGTTTACTGGTCGCGTAAACTCCGGTTTTGGCAATTTAGCGTAGTCAGCAAGATTGCCTATTTAACCCTCTCATGGCCGATGTTGCATATACGCAACATTGTATTTATGAGCCTCTAACTACCGTTATTTTAAATTTTTTGTTTTGAACCTTTCGCAGAAATATAGCTGCATGTGTTGAGTGAGCTTACTTCTAATTGTTCGGTAGTCAGCTGCACACGCGTTCAGTTAGTAGCTATTCTCCCGAGAACGTAGTTGACAAATTGCAAAAAAATGTGGGTTTAAAAAAGTGTTAAAAAAACAATAAAATAATAACTTCATCCTAAAACCAAGTTCAACAACTAAATAAAGAAAGGTAAGTGAGTATTTAAAAAAAACCCCGCATGAAAATATTATTTAGTTTGCCTGTAATAATTTTGTAAATGTCGTGTTGCGTATATGCAACATTGGTCTATTGTGGTAATTTTCGAAAAATAAAACTTTTTTGTATGCACATTCTAACATGCGCCCAAAAGGTCTGACTCAAGCTGAGATTGAAAATTTTGCCAACTTTGATTGCGATGATTCGGCTGAAGAAACTTTGTGGGGTTTCAAAATGTTTACGAGAGCTGGTGTATCTAGGATTATATATGATTTTAATCTGTACATTGGAGAAGGGACGTGCAAGGCTTATGGCTTGGGAATTTCATCAGATATCGTGCTATTTTTATCATCCAATTTGCCAGTAAACCAAAGTTTCCAACTGTTTCTTGCCAATTGGTTTTCGTCAATAAGCTTGATGATTGCTCTGAAAGAAAAAGGCATATTGGCCGTTGGTACAATTAGAAGCAACCGATTGAAAAATTGTGCTATAATCAGTGAGAAAGACCTTCAAAAACCAGGACGAGGATCAAGCGATTTCAAATATGAAGCAACGCACAACTTGATTGCTTGTCGTTGGTATGATAATAAGAGCGTACAATTAGAGTCAAATTATTCCAGGTTGTTATACCGCAGAGACATAACGCATACAGATGGCGAATTGAAGCATATGTCGCTCATAAATTTCCAATTGGATGTTGCTTCCGAGCTTTTGAACGCAAGTCAAACTACAGTTGTCACCAAAAAGAGAGGTCGTCCATCGTCACTCCCTTTGACAATGAACTCATCCCCATCATCACCAGCTCCATCACCACCAGCTCCATCATCACCAGCTCCTTCTACGGGCTCTGAATCAAACCCCTATAAAAGAGCTTATGTTGCAGATCCAGCAAAATCACTACGACTTGATGGTTATAGTCATTGGCCGGAATGGGGAACAAGAGGAAGATGTAGAGTATGCGCACTGGG
Source organism: Anomoia purmunda (assembly GCA_951828415.1). Lineage (NCBI taxonomy): Eukaryota > Metazoa > Arthropoda > Insecta > Diptera > Tephritidae > Anomoia > Anomoia purmunda. The sequence continues at coordinate 127,976,960 of OX639994.1, forward strand.
TTTCCAGGCTGTAAATGCAGCAAATGTAATGTGCACTTGTGCTCCAATCCCCAAAAAAATTGTTTAGTGTCCTATCATACATAAATATAAATACCATTGCCCAATGTTGCATATACGCAACATCCTGTAGCTCTTGAACCAGGACACCTAGGACATTGAAATTTTTGTCAGTTGATATTGAGGTCAACTCTAGCTTATATGTAGCTTATATGTATACTCAAAAAATTTAGCCACGCCCATTTTAATTCGGGCATGAGAGGGTTAACTATCGCAGTCCGGTGCTCCGGAAAAGTCGACAGGAAAGGAAACTGTTACGATCGGAAATCGCGCGAAAAGTCATGGAAAATGCGATAAAACGGCACATATGTCTATCAACACTGGCGACCGCCACTTGGCCGAAAAATCTGTAAAGATCCAAATAAAGATATTCATCACAAAAAATAATTTTTTTTCTGTAGTCAAAATGTATTGGATCAATAATTTTGCGCTAACTTCGGGTTAAACACTATTTTCTTTTTAAATTCACACTAAATTACATAATATTGTTAGCATATCAATTTTAGAAAAATAAAATAAGTAAATTTAAAAATGTATTGTGCAAAATGAATGTTTTACCATATAAGGACCTAACTCAATCGTAAAATGTTCTTTAAAAGCGCGGTTTTCAGAGTAGCTCATTGAGTTTTTGCAACACTGCCATTGGTTTAGTTTGATTTGCGCTTCCTATTACTAATCTGCTGCCGGAGTGGGAGGCTCTGAAATGTTTTAGCAAAAATAGGCAACAGTATGTTAGACATGTGTTATCTAATCGATATTCTCTCTAGCATGGTTGCCACTTTGGTAAGTATTTACCAAAATGATAATTAGTTACCAAATGTTTAAATTTTTTCTTATGGTAACTTGGCAGCTTTAAAATCCATTTTTACTAACTTTTCAGATAAAAGATTTAATTTCATTATGTTGTGTAAGATAAAAATTTAGTAAGTATCAGGAAGTATATTTTGAAGATAGAAAGTAGAAAGACTTAAAGTAAAAGAAGCAAATCTTAATTAGTGTATTGGATGACTAAGGCAGTTGGGGAATATGCGGCTCGATTTCAGTAGAAGTGATGTAAAATTTTTTGCCAATTAACTATTAGTACAGAAAAATGTCAGTACATGTCGCAAGGTCAGGAAATAATGATATTTCAAAAAAGTCACAATGGTTAATATTATAACTTTTTCTCTGCGACCCAAAAATAACTGTAAAATTTTATTTTAAATTAAAATTAATTTAATTTAATTGATTATCCACTTTAATTTAATTAATTGTTGCTGTACGATTTCAGACTAAAAATAATTCTAATTATTTTTCCATTATGGCAACATATTTTTCCACATATACATATGTACATAAATTAATTTAAAATATTTAAAAAAAAAAGATTAAAAGTTAATTTAATTCAAAATATTTAAAAAAAGATTAAAAGTAGATTTCAGTAAAGGAAATGATTGGGTAGGTATATCTGACACATATAAAATAAACCAATGTATGATAACCTGGTGATCGGTGGGTTCATTAACTGAAGAAGGAACCGGGGCAGGAGTATATGGTCCGGGGTTAAGATACTCGGAATCCATGGAAGGATAATATCTATCTTTCAGGCAGAAATATATGCTTTAGAAAGATGCGCGTACTTCAATATCACCCGCAATTACCGGAACCGGAATACTACCATAATGAGCTACAGCCAAGCATCAAATATCGCCAGGTAACTTCTAAACAGGTAATGGAGTGCCTTAAAAAACTGAACACATTTGGTCTAACCAATCATGTGTGGCTTATCTGGGTTGCGGGTCATACTGGTATTGAAGGTAACAAAATTGCGGACAAATTAACAAAAAAGAGAGCTTCAATTTCTTTAATAGACCCAGAGGGCTTCTGCGGTATAGGAAAGAGGGCAATGTCCACTTTGACCAAAACAGAAGAGATAGCCCGCAGGTAACTATACTGGGGAAATCTACCAAGTCCGGGCCACTTAAAATCGCTCTGAGATTCCTACGAACTAAAACGCTTTAGAGATTGCATCAGCTTATCAAAGAATAACATAAGAGTTATCATGGGACTTCTTACAGGCTGAACTATCACCTGACTAAACTGGGAATTTCCGCCGATGAATGCTGTGGATTCTGCACTAATGCATAAAAGCAAAAGGAATCTGATAACGGACGGTAGTATGCATTCCACAGGTTTAGGGTCAATATTAAATTTTAACACTGATGCTGGATTAAAAAATGGTTTTTAATCTACGAATGGGGGCTCAATAGATCTCAAGGTCGCAGTGCTCTATCCCCAACAATAATAATAATAATAATAGTGTTATACTACTGTACTTTGTCGCCTTCTCTTTGATAGCGGTTTTGGGAAATTATCAGTTTTAAGGCAAGCATGATAGAATACAAGATTGCGTCTTCTCACGGCGAAGTGACGGATCTCAAATTTAGTAAACAAAGAATATGGGACTAAGAATAATGATTAATTTCCAATATTTCAGTGAAAAAAATGTTTCAGTTTCGCTAAAGTGTAAAAATATCATTTATAGGCAGCTATTCAATAAATGAATCTAGAAAATACTAAAAAAATGTGACTCTTTGCCGCTTATTTGTGAAAAAAGCTTGGCCCACTTGTAGTTGAGAACTGTCAAAAACTGGCACAACTAAAGTAGCGGTGCCACGGAATGCGTCACCTTCGGTATTTACTCCACCGTGAGCTTAAGGCATATTTTGCCTTTAATCAGTTTTATAATAACAACGCCAAATAGTAAATATATGTTGTCATATATTACATCCGTGCTATTTTTGTTTTGCAGCTAATCAATAAAATTATCTAATATTTTATTTACTAGATTGACTAAAATCGTTTTCGACTCCTCAAAAAAATAATCGCTGCTCTTGGATTTTTATTTTTTCGAACAAGCATGATAATTTTTTTTAGATTTTTATTTTTTCGATCAAAAATAATCGTTAATCTTGGATTTAAAAATTTCCGATCGTATTTGGTAAGGAGTCGACCGAATTCGCGATTATAAGCATTTTTTTCGATAGTATTTTATCGATCAAAAAAATCGTTATTCTTAAATTTATAATTTTTCGAGTATAATAAATTTTTTGGTGTAACAGAAGTCTCAAAATATCGATTAAAAACGATTATTTTTGATCGAAGAAATATCGATAAAGTACTATCGGAAAAATAAAAATCCGTATTATCGGGAATTTAGTCGACTCCTCGAATATACTCTTTGTTCGAGTTATGAATTTCAGGGGTTAGTGATATATATTTTGTGTACACTTTTAATTGCATAAAAAGCAGGAACTTAAAATAATCGTTATTTTGATTTTTTTTTAACAAAAAGTTCGTTCAAAATAATCAATTTAATCCTTATGCTATATAAATGTGATTTAATTTTTAGTTAGGAGATTTTTTGTTTTAAATCAGTCTGATTTCATTATTTCTGGGTTTACATTTTTCCGAACAAGATTGATCGTTATTTTGTGATTTTTATTTTTTTTTTGTCAAGTTTGATCGTTTTTTGTGAATTTTTTTATCAACAAAAAAATGTGTTATTCTTATATTTACAATTTTCCGATCATAATAAATTTGTCATCGATGGCAATAATCTTTTTCATAACCGAAAAAAATCACAAAATATCGATCAAATATGATCAGAAAGTTGTAAGCCAAATATATTATTTTCGATCGAAAAAATATCGATCAAATATCATCGGAAAAATAAAATTTCAAAATAATCCAAAACCATTATTTTTTTAACGAAGAAGTAAAAATCACAAAACAAAGATAGAATCATGATTTCTTTTAAAGAAAATTGTAACCGCTACGGTCTCTCTGATAAAAAGGGTTCGCAAGTTAATTCATTGTGAAAAAAACGCATAAGTATTTCTGTACATGGAAGCGTAAGTGCCGATAAAAAATCATTGTTTTTCTGAATACATGATTCGCCTTTTTCTGTGTTTCTGAGTTTTTTTTTGTTTTTGTGTTTTTTGATCTTTGTTGTGTATGATATAATTTCTGAACTCACTTAATTCAAGCCTTTACGTACGGCGTCTTAACGCTTATCAGTTACAAGCAACAAGAGCGGACAACTCAACATATCGGCAAATGTACATTTGTATAAATATACCCAGCTAGCAAAATAAACGTAAAAGTGTTCGAAAATGGAAGAAATTTCGATAGAAAATAAACGTTTCGATTCAATATGTGGTGATAATATAGATCGGGGAAAATAATTGAAACAAAGTTTTGATTTTGCGGGCCATCGTCATCGCAATAGCCGATAAATTAGATTATAGGCATTGAATCAAGAGTTTCTAAGTTCCAATCTGATTCGATTTTGATTTGATAATTCGCGATAATAAGCATTTTTTTCGAAGAAAGTACTTCATTAAAGCAGTGCATTTGTTTTAGTAACTTTGTGCCGCTGCACATGAAAATGAGAAAATGAGTTTCATTTATTTTTCACAAGAAACGTTTTCGGCTATAGACAAAAACTTTGTTTTCAAGGTCCTTTTAAAGCTCTTGACATCAACAAGTCCGGAATAACATACAACACTTTCCTTCTATGGCTACTGTTTTAAAGGTACATTCCACTTTTTTACGCTGATATATTTTTTGTGTAAATCGGAATGGTACTGGTTGAGATACAGGTTTTTATATGCGAAAAATTCGGAAACTATCGAGCAATTTCGAAAATTGTTAATTTTTACTTATTCGTTTTTTTTTTGGGTTGATAAACTTTGTAACTAATTTTTCTTTTACATACCGAAGTGAAACAAAATTTAATTGTGAAAATGCTGAGCGTAAGAAAATATTAAAATTATTACCAGTTCAATAAAAGCGGCCATTCAAAATTTTTCTACATTCTTTTCAGTTCAAAATCTCCAAATATTTTTCAATTCACGGTGCAATAGCCAGAAAGCACATTTGACTTATTTTCACATTTTATATAGATTTCGGTGCTCTGATTATGCCAAATTTTTCCATCACTTGAGACTAGGATGCTGAATGATTTTCATAAGTTTGTCTCGCCATGAGCTGACTTTTTTTTTTAATTTTTCAACGGTACCCATAGAAAGTTAGTTTTATTTGGAATTTTTTTTTTTTGGCAATAACTGCGAAAGGACCTAGAAAACAACTTCTTTGAGAAAGTAAAGGGGACTTACTTTCATGTTCATCAAACCAAAATTTTTCTAAAATGAATTTTTTAGCCAAAATATATTAAAAAATTTTAATTACTATGAACTGACTAAATATTTTTTTTTAATTTCAAACAGAATATTATACATTTATTTATTTTAAAAACACACTCAGCCTCTCACCGGCCGTGATACGAACCGGCGTTCATATGTCTTCTATTTGGACTTGAAAATTCCAATACTTCAAAAACCTACCAAACAGGGAACAGAAAGGGCAATATTCCTCAAAAATCTATTTTCTTGCCAACTGGGCGTTTACAAAGTCTGAGTACAATGTGTGTGTGTGCACTTTGAGTCTCCCGCCTATCCAGTGGCATTACATTGCAAACATTGCCGCCTATCAGTAGTGCTCGTTGCGGATGCTGCGTGAAAACAACTGAATTTTTATTTTTACTAACTACAAAAATTATTGGAATTTCGTTTAAAATTAGTGGAGAAATTAAAAATAAGCACCAGAAAATGTATAAATCTTTGCTCATCCGAAACTTAACCTATGTGCATTTATTAATTTTGTGTTGTCTGCTGCTGCTCCTCCAATGGATCCCCAAATCGAATGGTTCGTATGTATCACGTCGTTTTCAAGAACGTTCACGAGTACCATGCGAGGATCCCGAACCGTTGGAAAATGGTATTTCTGTATCGAAACGTCGCAATATGATATTGCAACATTATTGCAATTATGGATTCAAATTAATTGGTGATAGGCGGACGCAATGTAACCGGGGTAAATGGAATGGCGATCGACCCGTTTGTGCAAGTGAGTACTAGGGGAGGAAGGGGGGCAAGAGTTAAAGGTAGAGCGTTTTCCACGATTTACTACTGTCATTGAGGAACGTCGTGTTTAATTCCACGGGTGGGGTTGGTCCGCTTTTCATGCGTAGCAAATAAAGTTCTTCAATTTTGTACTCGAATATTTTTACACGTGTTTAATAAATTTGTGTAAATGATTCTAAGTGTAAAAATATAGTTGTATTAATTAACTTTTGTTTTTTTTTTCAGAAACTGGCTGCACAATTCCCTCGGAAAATCCCGAACATAGCCGAATACAGTATATAGATCAGTATCATATCGGTGTTTATTGTTCGGAAGGCTACGATTTGTTCGGCAATCGTTATGCTTATTGTAATGGCTCGGATTGGGATCGTCCGTTGGGCGGTTGTCGAGGTAAGTAAATTTATTGCATTTTATAACTACTTGCTTTACTAAGCTACTGCAAAAGTTGTATTGAGCTACGGAGATATGGCTTAATTTTTCGAGAAGCCTAGTAGAGCAGCGCATTTTTCTGTAATATTTTTTTAAAGCGAATTTACATTACACATAAGGGAGGGATTACTAAAAGTATTGGCACACCTAATTAACGTTTTAATGAATGTTTGGAGTTTGCCGACGCTGATGCCTTCGCATGTGGGTTAGATTTTCAAATCATACAAGAATTAGGATAATGAGCCGAAAAATATTTGAAAAGTTGGAGTCCTGAGCTACTGCTCATTAGAGCGTATCATATTATACAAAAAAATTGAAAATGTATCCCTTGGATGTGACCTCTTACCTTGTGAGGAATTCAAAAATGGGGAACGCAATTTTTGGGGCACCCTGTAATAACAATTAAATATGCCGTATCACAATGTATGAGTTAAAAAGCAGTTGAAAATATGACCCAAAGGCTAAATTGTGTTTTTACTTATAATTTATCTTTTTGATCTTCAATTTTTATTATAAACCAAACTCTGTATTCAAGATACACTATTACAAAAAAAAAGCTATGTGCACGAAGAATTATACATATAATTTTAATCAGATCAATATTTATTTATGTTATAGAAATGTGTTTGTAGTAAATAATATTCGATAATAAAAAATCGAAAATCAAATAGATCAATTATAGGAAAAAACTAAATTAACGCATGGGTCACATTTTCAACTGTTTTTTAACTCATACCTCGTGATACGGTATACTTAGCTGTTTTTTTGTTTTATTTTGGAAAAAGGCTTATTTCAAAAATAATGTTTTTAAGTATGCAAAAACAACAACCATTAAAAGGCTAATTTTTCACTCACCAATCTTTTTGTTCTTAATTTTTTTTACCGAAAATATTCTAATATATTTTCAAACAAAATTAAGGGCCTATAAAAAAAATTTGTATGCGAGCAAAAACCATCCTTTATATTAAGGTGAACACAGGCAATCCTACTTCCAACAGCATTTAATAAAACAACACATTTTTATCATTTCACAGTCATACTTTTTTTTCTCACTGGAACTTTTGCCCAAACCGAGTGTTTTAAGTAAACACCTAATTGTTTGTTCCTAGGAAATAAATTCAAAAATAAAAAGCCGGCATTTATTAAAAAAACTATGCAACATATGGATTTAGTAAGCAAGTGTTGCCACATATAATTTTTTATAAATGGGAAACTACCGTGACTTATGCTTGATTTTCATTAATACAAATTTTGATATATTTCGATTTCGCGCCAATGCAGACTTATCAAATGACAGCATGTGAGCATTTCGTGTCTTATTTTGCCATCAAATATTTGGCCTAAAGAAAACCAAGCTTGGGATAATGAGATATGGACGAGATATGAAAATGTTTACAATATGACAAAATTCATTCCAAAAATTCGTACAACTTGTCGTTTCGTTAAAATCTATACATAGAATCCGTAAAACCATTTTGACACGTGAAAATCTGTAAAGTGCATAAAAATCCGTACTCCAGCAGAGCTGTTCATAGTTGCCCGAAACATTAGAAATTATTCAGTCCGAAAGAAGTTGCTCTTCAACTTTGTGCTCAAATCAAACGCTCCGCGCAGGTCATATTTTTGTATATTGATAAAACCTAAATATGTTGGTTTTCGGTTGGTTTAATGGAACACGAATTTCTTCTTTTGCAAAAATTTGTCCGAAGTTATTGTTTTTGCTGTCAAAATCGATTGTTCTTGTGGCTCAGGGTCAACTCTAATTAATGGTTTATATTTATATGCATTTTCTAAATCTGGACGGTACTAAAGATTCTCCTCAACGTTACTTTACATAGCCGTGCCAGTTTCGCTTGGACCCCAAATTCAGACATGGCGCCGTAAAGGCAGCTTCTTGTCGTGCTGTCAAAAACGGCTTTAAAATCGACGAAAAGATCGTGTCTGTCGATTTGTCTATCAAGCGTTTCTCTCGGAATTTGATGGGTTGTGAATATCTGATCCGTGGTGAATTTTCCAGCTCTGAAGCTACACAAATGGTTCATATATGGTTTCAGTCATTTGCACATATCATCCGACGGATAGGTGATGTTGAGAAGGCTTCTCCTGCGATTATTGTCGCAAACAACGTGATCGCCCTTCTTAAGGATTAGACAATGCCAACCGAGGTTCCACCTTTCAGATCCAAATTTTGAGTAAAAACCGGTACATGGACCCTACCAGCTCTTTGCCGCCAGCTTGGAATAGCTTGGCCGGCAAATCGTTGGCTCTGACAGCTTTTTTGTTTTAAATCGCACGATTGCTCTTTCATTTCACTTCATGTTGGTCTAGTAGAAGGACGTGAATATCGTCCCTAAACATTGGACTGATCTCGTCTATAAATACACCAACTGTGTTGCCATTCAGAAGTGTTGACATCTCCTATAATATATAACATAAATCTTTCTATAAGGTTTTAAAATGGAGGTCACGCTATAATCGTTACATATGTATATATAAAATCTGAACGACTACGTATTGGATTGCTTTGATTAGACCTATTGACTATTTCTAATTCTGAATAGATTTTGATGGGGCTTTCATTGATATAAATAGAGAAAGATACGGACTATTAGCAGCTTGCTTTTAATTCTGAATGTTTAATGTGCCTCTACTAAAATTCGAATATAATAATAGCATATTTTGTTAAACTTTCAAAACTTACAAAAAAGAGAAGTTTCATTATCTACCTATAAATAGCACCATAGACTTAGTGTACGGGTATTAACGCCAAGATACCCTTCATAACTTTGTTCTTAGATTACCTAAGCCTGACATAATGCCCCAATGTATAAAAAAAACGGTCATTATCGTTGGAATAAAAATGTGTTTCTTAATATTCGAATATTCGCTGGGCACAAAATGACACAAATTTTAAAGACACAGTTGGGCATTTAGTAAATATTTACTAATGACTGTTTTGTTTCCCTAACGCATTGATTAAACGCAGGAAATGCTTGTTCTGTCAGCGAGAATATGAAGCGGATAAAAATCGCCCGTCGACGCAGTTTAACAGCATTAGTTGTGGATAAAAAAAAAACGAGAGAAAATCGCCCTCTTTTTATTCAAATCTTTTTTCAATGCAGCCAAAGCACCAAAGTAGATTTATGCCCGATATTTAATAACTTGCAGCACAATTTTTCTTCGCTCCATATTTAGTAATCCTTATTTCCACTCTTCCAGAACATTCCAGCGCAGTGAGTCACGAATGCGACTTCGAATCTAATGATGCTTGTGGTTGGGTAATGGAAGTATCGGAAAGTTTCAAATGGCGACGCGCTATGGCCACCAATGTATTCACCTCATTCCATACCGGACCGCGACATGATCACACAACAATGACAGCTAGTGGCGGACATTATATGCTGATGGAAAGTTTCGGTGCTACCTCAACACCAGCTGCACTCACATCGCCAATTTATGGAAGAGATATGAGCCTCAAGACGGCATGTTGTTTTCAATTCTACTTTTTCATGTATGGTGCGGGTGTGGGCAATTTAAATGTCTACGTGAAGCCGGTGACGAAAATGTTAGCAACAGTTATTGCAGATAAAGAGAAGTGTGTAGCTCAATGTGTGAGTTTTTTTTTGGGATTTTTTGCTTAATTATCGCATTTTTCCACTCTGCAGCTATGTAAAATTCACAAAATCGGGTAATCAGAATAATAGCTGGAATGAGGCGCATTTCAATATCGATGAAATGGAGGATGATTTTCAAATAGTTTTTGTAGCAGATGGTGCCAAGAATCACTTAAGTGATATTGCTATAGACGATGTTAAAATCATGACAGGCGCTGATTGTAAGGCTTTGGACAGCCACGATGAGGAGCCAGATGACTCGGCGGAGTACGAGCCCACAACAACGGGTAAGATGCTTTTGATGATTGGTTTGTATAAATAGACTGTACTACGTTTCATATAATCTCGCAGAGGAATCGCTCTACGACACTTTATCATGTGTGGCACGTTGCGGCGAAGAGGCTAATATCGGCATAATGCGCGATGCAAACCGATTGATTGGTCTGTGCAGTTGCCATGACAGTTGTATTGCGGACAACGACTGCTGTCCCGACTATGTCAAAGTGTGCCTAGGTGAGTTAAAAATTTTTGTGTTAGTAAAAATTATGGTCATAGAGTATTTACAATTCCAAACTCTTCATAGATCCGATCAATGAAGATCAGTCTTCCACAATATACACGCCGACGTCCACAACAACAAGCACAACTTCAACGACTCTAATACCGGCTGCCACGAGGAGAATCACGACTCCGACTTCAAGCAAAACAAACAGTACAACAACAATGACAACAACCCGCCAGCCAACGACAGCAAAACGTACAACAACTATAACTACCACAACAACAACAACGACGACGACGACGACGACGACGACGGCGACAACAACCCGTAAGCCACCTACAACAACCACCTCAACCTCAACCTCTACAACAACTACTCGCAAGCCAACTACAACTAAAAGCACAACTACAACAACCACAACTCGTCAACCTACTTTGGCTACGACTAAACGCACAACAAGAAAAACAACAACAACCACAAAACGTGCTACACCAACTAGCACAAAACGGATACCCACAAAACCAACAACAACTACTTTACCAAAAACAACTACAAGTACTTTTCCAAAAACAACAACACCAACAAAACGATCAACTGCTTCAACCAAAAGTATGACCACAATGATTTACACCCAGCCCGTATTGGAGATAACCACTGGTCAAGCTATTGACCGCAAGACGATCGTAGACGACAAAATGGAAATGCCGCGTAAAGAAGGTGAGTACTTCTTTGTTAAACTGAAGACTATTAAATAAATTGTACACTTATTGTTCCTCCTCTCAGTGAGATGCTATTTGCCTCGGTTCGATTCTGATCAATACACTGTGCTATTGCTGAAATTTCAAGTTCAATATTTGTGACCTTTAAAATTTTGAGCGACATTTTTCTTTCAATTTATGGTAGGGCGTTCGATTCAAACGCCTGCAGATACCATTTGCTTTATACCAACGTAATTTAAGATAAGCTGGAACGAATACCCTTGAAGTCAAGCTAGGCTTTGCAATTTAAAATTATTTACCTATAAGACACTTGGTAATTTGGAAATCAATGTGTAACTAGTTTGAATAATGGTTGGTTAAAATACTTCCAAAAAAAAATTGTAATATATGTACATATGTTTGTATATTTAACCAAAAAGCTTCTCATTAAGTAAGCTCACCTTGTAAAATGTGTCAAAAAATTAAAGAGAAATGAGGTAGTTTGTAGAGCTTTTGTTGATCGACTAATCGACTAATGGGTTAATCGTTTTTTAAAAAGTTGTGGGCTTCTTCTAAACGACTAACCGTTTCCATTCGACTTTTTCGACTAACCGCCCATAAACCTTTTTCAGTTTTTGTTCAGAAAGTTGCAATTAAAATTCAGAAATTTTAAATTAAAATTCAGAATTTCAATTTCAAATTCAGAATTCTCATTTCAAATTCAGAATTTCATTTCAATTTGAGAAAATTGCAATTCAATTTCAGAATTTTCAATTAAAGTTCAGAAAGTTACTATTCAAATGCAGAAATTCATTTTAAATTCAGAAAGCCCCAATTCAAATTCAGAAAGTTAGAATTAAATTTCGGATTTTTAATTTAAAGAGAAAAGTCTGAATTCGAAATGGAAATTCTGAACTTTAATAGTAAGTTTCTGAATTTAAATTGGAGTTTTCTGAATTTAAAATGAAAATTGTGAATTTTAATTGTAACTTTCTAAACATTAATTGGAAATTCTGAATTTGAGTTGTAATTTTCTGAATTTAAGTTGGAAATTCTGAACTTAAATTGCAATTTTCTGAGCTTCAATTTCAATTTTCTGAATTTGAAATGGAAATTCTGAACTGAAACTGAAAAATGTGTAGTCGGCTACCCGTTCGTTTTCGATTTTTTGACTAGTTGTTTTCTTTCGAAACCATTTTTTGTTTTGTGTGTGTTTGAATGTTTGAAAATTTTACGGAAATTTTTTCAAAAATACTGAGATTTTGTGAATCTGTTTTTTAGGTATTTTACCTCTAATATCACAAAATGTAACCTATTAGCTTTTCTACAATATTAGGTAAATTCCTTTACTTAGTCAATTTGTAATCTTTAAAATGAAGGAATTGTCAAAAATCACCTTAGCGGTTAATGAACGACAATTACCATCTCAAACGGCCTTTACTCTGCTGATTTTTTAAGACATCAATTTATGAATGCATACCTACTTATTTTCCGTTTCAAAGTTATAATCTGAACCATAACACAGTTTTTAAGAACCAAACCAAACATATTCCCCCCACTTACTTTTCAACAACTTCAAAACTCTTACAGCAAACCAAACACGAACAAATATCGGAAAAGCAAAACATACTTGGGAATGGCAACCTAAGCCCGAAACTAACCCACGTGGATCTATAGTTCTATTCCTCATATTCGGTCTACTCCTCAGCGGCATCACCGCAGCCGCCATTTATCGACGAAGAGGTCCACTAAAGGCAATTTGGCTGGGGAAAATATTACAAAAAGAACCGAACAACGGCGGCGCAGAGGACAGCAACTCGATAATTGCGAATTTCCAACCCGAAGAGACAACGCAAAATGGCAGTAACTTGGCGGGTGGCAGCACCGCGGGGAATCGGTTGAAATTTTCATTACCCAGCCTGAAGAGAATTAAGCCGGAAAAACGAGGATCCTCCGATGAGCAATCATTGTTTGCTGAAAATGAGAATGACGATATACCGCTGCTCTAAGTGAGCGAACGCGAAAGGGTACAGTGAAACGGCGGTTAAACGAATTTATTTATTAACCATATTTTATATATATATTTTTCGCTTGGAAAACAATTTTTCAAATATTGTAAGTATTTGTTTGTTCTGCATTAAGAATATTAAAGAAAAAATACAATAATAATTTGGTCTATTCCAAAAATTATAAATCAAATTAAGTGAATTTTTCTTTGTGTACTATTTTATTTAATATTTACTAGATTACGAAACAAAGGTAGTTTACAGACTATCAAGGCAATAAAAATTTAATCCTTAAGACTATTAATTGACAAATAACGGGTGATTTATTTAGAGTTAATTTTTTTAAATTGAAAAAATAACCAAACAGGAATTTTTATTAAACAATCTTTATTAAGTAGCATTAATTTATTTTATTTTTTTTTAATTATTTCTTTCAAATCAATTTCCGATGACGATTTCGAGTGAAATTGATTTAACTACGCAAGTTAGATTCTTCAGTCATTGCCGGCTTTCGATTTTACGTTGCGCGATATCGTGAAGCGTGAAATTAACTGTTCATCGAAAAGTTCTCGCAACAAACCCAATAATGATAGAAAACGAGATTGCGCCTTCCCTACAGAGAGCAACTGAAAGTGACGTAATAATAGCTAGAGAAGGAGAGAGCAACGAAATGAAGAGGTATAAAATAGGGGCAACAACAAAGAAAAAGCGGTCAACGATTGAAAAGTTTTCTTAGCATTGTTTGTGTTAAATGCTTATATTTCGTTAGTGAAGGGGTGGATGGTGTCTAATCGACAAGGAGAGGACTAGCGGTCTGCGGAATGTGCAATCTTGTATTCTACCATTCTTACAATAAAGCCATAGTGTGGCAAGTAGCGCCATTTTATTCCATTTTTTTATCGCTATCTGGAAGTGATAATGGGCGCCATTCACATTTATGTTCTGGCCTGCCTAATTTTTGAAGAACAATGGAGCGATTATTTCACCGGCTCTGGATGTAATGGCAACTCTTGAACTTTACAGGATTCTTTTTCTGTCCAAATACGGAAACTGGCGTTATGGGCATACCCATTAAAATGAAAATAAGTCTCATCACTGAACGAAATTTTAGTCAAAATCAGTGGATCTTCTTTACGCTTCTCAAGTGCTCAAAGTCTGAAACAGGATGGGGTTCTGTTTTTTCACGTTCATGTATCAAACAATACTGAACAAAATACTATTACAAATTACTGGCATTTGCCATTTTCTTTTACTTGGTTTGTACTATTGCGTTCAAATAAAATGGAAAAATGGAAAATGTCCCAATGTCGCAGCCCTGCTACGATGTTACAAAATGCAGACGGAGAACGTAAGTTTTTCGAGTGTGACAAAATATAGAAAGCGTCGTTTTTAAGTTTTGTATAGGAAACAACAACACACGGAAACGCTATAGAGCCATGGATAATGACTTTTTCGTACCTGGATTGAAGGATGTAGATGTGGACGACCTTTGGTTCCAATAAGGCGACGCTACATGCCATAGAGTTTACCAAATAATAAATTTATTGAAGGAAACTTTTGGCGAGCGCATTATCTCGCTTCGTGGGTCTGTGACGTGCCTCTAAGATCGTGCGTTTTAACACCGCTGGACTAATTTTTGGTTGGGTTATGTGAAGTCGCTTATCTGAGCAGATAAGCCCGAGACGACAGACGTCTTGGAAGAGAATATACGGCACGTTATACAGCCCCAATGGCCGCAAAAGTAGTCGAAAATTTGCACTCTCAGCTGGAATTTTTTCGAACCAGCCGCGGCGGTCACTTGCCCGAAATTATTTTTTAAACATGATGGCAATAGTCGTTATAATAAAGCTAAATTCTTGGCCATAACACTAAATGCATATATTTTATTAACTAAAAAAAAACACTATCTAGTAAAGTAAGTAGCCCCTTTACTTTTAGAAATATCTAACAAAACAATTAACAGGTAAATTCCTTAGGTCCAACGAAGAATTCGGAGCACATTTGTATATGAAGAGTTATTTATAACAACTTGCTATATGTGCCCTTTTCAGCAAATAACGTGCAAAGACTTTAATTTTTTTTAAATTATTTGCTTCCACTAAAACTAGATTTTCATAATTATAATCTCTCATTACCAAAGATATAATATAAGCTCTGAAGGAGCATATGACGGAATCGGGCTGTAAAATTTAAGGAGCGCCTTCCGAATAATCTTTTAGCACCCCATGCGGTTGAAGGAAGTATTAGGATCGATCAAATAAGTTTATTCGAATCCCAGCCAGTTCAATCGTTTCAGGTATCTCTATGATTAGAAGAAGAGGGAAATTTCGCTTTTCTGAAAGTAACTGTGGTACCTAAATTGTCGCGTCATCTAACGCCAACGAGTGGCAGTACCCGCCATGTCCAAATAAATTTTCGACGTTTTCTCATTCTCCCGAGGTGCATTGCTTATTTATTTGCCTTTCCTCTTTCTCATTGTTGTCTTCTTTATTTTTCACTCATGCCTTTCGCACCCAAGCTCAGGATGTAACGTACTGTCAAAAATTGAAAATTTCATTTACTTGGCGCTACCGCCGCGTTACTGTGGGATACAAATTGCAAATTTTTGACAGCTCGTTGATGTTTGACGTCCCAACCTAGAGATGGGTCTAAGAATTAAAGGCACCCAGCGAAGTCTCACGCAATCGTGACATCTAGTATATGATAAATACAAATCCGATATATCAATTTTTTATTACCACGAAGCAAAATTATGATATAATAATTCTTTACCATTATTTCAATATGTGGTGGAATTAGTTTTTAAGTAACTAATATAAAACTAGTGTTAAAAAACATTAGTTGTTTTATTCGAATATAATTTTTTTAAACATGGGCTTGTCGAGCGGTGTAGTCAATATAAATTGTTTAGTTACATAAATTACACAGTAAAAGCCATTCGAAAAGACCTTCCTGATAGTCGGGAGCTTCTTTTCTACATTCTCTAGTCGTTTCTTTTTTCTTTTTGAATAGGGTGGCATAAACCGAAGGCCTTCTGCTTTTGCGACCCATAGAAGGGATGCCAGAAGGACGATTGTAGGACGTATCTCCAAAGGCATTCTCATTTAGCCAACTACAGAAGGGCTTATGAAGTAGGACGTAATTTAGAAGGTTTTTTAAATAGTTCTTCTAAAACTGCCCCTTTATTCTTAAAAACCAATCGACTTTTTGCAGCATTTCTTGGTTAAGCCCTTTGAAATGGATTCACTTAAAAAGGTATCTCAAAGTTATCTACTACGTATGATTGTGAGATAAATACTTACTTACTTAATTGGCGCTATCACCGCTTAAACAATTTTGGCCGAATTTCTCCAAACGGCAAATAATTTTTGTGTGAGAAGATTTTTCATGGTAGAAATACATTCGGAGGTTTGCATTTCCTGTCGGAGGGCGAGCGCTATTAGAAAAAGCTTTTCTATATTTTCTGATTCGAATCCGGGAGCCACCGAATGAACCACGCTACTCACTCGGATACGGCGGAGATGCGATTATATAAATAAAGATAGGTTATTTTACCGAATGAATTATTATTTTAAATACTTAAGCTAAAAAGTAACTTCACTGCCAAAGTGGATAATTTTTCATAAAAGAACTTTACATATTTATGCCACTTATCGTAGAAAACGCTGTAAAAGCAATAACTCATTTCTCAACTTAAGCTACTCTTCCATGGGACCACAGATATACAGAAATATTTGCTTAATTATTTCCTTCGGAAGAATGTTACATATTGAATAATCCAATCATTTTTATTGCTATTAAAAAAATAATTTCATTTCATCTATCCGCTTTAAGTATTGCCTAAACGTCCTATGTATAACATCCTGCATACACTCATACACTTACATACTACACACATACATCTGCATGTCCTTCAACACAATGAATGCGATTTTAGCTCACTCATTCGATTTCTCAACCCTCATTTGGAAGTTGAAAAATCTTCCCAGCGCACATAAGAATTTTGAATGCAAAAAAAAAAGTCAAACAAACCAGAGCAAACCCTCATTGTGAAATTCTTGAAATACCAAAAAATACAATGGAAAGCGTAAATAATCGAATGATTACGTCGTCCATACGCTAAATGAGGAACAAAGTTTCAGTTTCCACCCTCCACTGAGAATTTCACAGTCACAATGCTCGAGCTATTAGCATAAACTGGTGGTTGACTAAACAACAAGGACATTTGGGTGGGCGCCTCAGACATTGGCAGGTCTTTTTCTGTTTCGCCGCAATCAAGTCGAGTGTCGCACGTGCAAGAATGCCACTAAATGTTCGAACATTCGATTCACATCCCTTTGGTGCATGCTGTGACATTTCACGTTCATAGCCCTTGGGCAGTGGGATAACCCTTGGCGTTTCTCGTTTATAACGGTTTATTGGGTTGAGCCGATTGACTGGTTTTAACTTGGGATTATCGGTTGTGATTTAATGGTTGGGTATTCGAAATTTTTTACACATAATATTAGGGATTTCGCAATAGTAAAATTTCGTCGCCAGAATTCGTAGGTATGTGTGTATGTAAATATGTATATATATTTATGTACATAGGTATGCGTTTATAAATAATTCACTTATAGGATGTATCATTCAATAACCGTTGACAGGTAGTTTTTGATCGAATATACAGTTAGTTCAAAAATTGCAACAAGTCCTTTCTCATTATCCAAAAACTCCGTTCAATTGAAGGCAAAGTACTTAAGTTTTGAGTTAACATTGTTAGCCGAGTGTAACTTTCCTCGAGTATCCAAAAATTATATGTATACTATACATTTTGATGAAACTTAGCAAATTTCTGTAAGAAGTTTGATACTTTAGTAAGTTCGGTTTTTGTTACACAACATAGTTATTTTTATAAAAAAATCATTTTGAAAAACAAAAACATTAAAAAAAATAGTCTTAAATGGGTAACCATATGGTTTTGTCACAGGGTATGCCTAGTTAAAGTTTAAATTTAAACTTTGATCAACAATATTTAGTATATTTTTCCAATAAATGGCAATTTTACTTATTTACATTTAACGCAGTTGTACCAATTTGTTCAGCGCCAATTTCAATTAAACAGTTAGAAAATATTTCAAGATTACCGATAGTGCACAAAAGAAAGTCGATAGTTTTAAGAAATGAAAAGTATCAATACTATCATTCGATGTTCTCGTGCTCGGCTCCCGGCGAGGGTAAGTAATATCAAAAATTATAGGAAACCCTTTTTTCCAAAACTACGACGCCTGCCATATGCTCCTAGCTTTTACCCGCTGCTTCGCTCGCATGGCATTTGGCCAAACATTATGAATTCGAATTGTAACATAAAATTAATTAAGTAATTTCTTTAACTTTAAAAAAGGTACGGCAACTTACGGAAGGTTTTAAGATCGAGGCAACTTCCTAATGAAGCTGGCATAGCAATAACGTGGCTATGGAAGAACATTGCTGCTGGAGCTGATGGGCTACCAGGTGAGCTATTCAAGCTTGGTGGCATACACCATCTCGTTTCCAGAATATGGCCGGACGAATGCATGCCTGCTGATTGGAATTTAAGTGTACTCTGCCCAATCTACAAGGTTCTATCGAGCGTATCGTGTCAAGGACTAAAGCCAACCATCAACGAACTGATTGAACCTTATCAGTGTAGCTTTAAATCTGTTAAGTCTCGCAATCATTATACGCCAATTATTGAGAAGTGGATCGCCACGCACCATATTTTTGTCAAATTTTTCAAATCCGCTTTCGATAGCATGAGAAGAAGCTGCCTAAAACTAATACGGTTACGTTAAATGACGTTGAACAACAACTTCAGCTCCGTCAGAATCGATAAAGACCTCTGCGAGCCGTTTGGAACCAAACGAGGTCTCAGACTGGGTGACTATCTTTCGTGCGACTTCTTTAACATTATGTTAGAAAAGAACTTCATATAATAAGGCAACATATTTTACTGGCGTGAGGCGATGATATCGACACCATCGTCCTCCACAGTCGCTCCGTTTGTTCTGCCTTTAACAAGCTGGATAAAGCAGCGAAGCGAATGGGTCTGGTGGTGAACGAGGGCGAAACGAAGTACCTCCTGTCATCCAATAAACAGTCAGCGCAGTCACGTCTCGGCTCCCGTGTCACTGTTGAAATTTAAATTTTGACAAAGTAGAAGACTTTATTATCTTGGAACCAACATTAACACCAACAACAATGCCATCCTCGAAATCCAGCGTAGAATCTCTCTTACCAACAAGTGCTATTTTGGGCTAAGTAAGCAAATGAGCAGTAAAGCCCTCTCTCGACGAACCAAAACCACACTCTATAAGTTCCCTCAGGATGCCCGTGCTATGTTATGGCGCTGAAGCATGGGCAGCATCGGGCAAGAGCGCCCTTGGAGTGTTCGAGAGAAAGATTCTCCGAAAGATTTATGGACCTCTACGTCTTTGCGACGGTGAATACCGCAACGATGGAACCATGAATTGTATGAACTGTGAAATAATTCAGCGAACTAAAATACAGCGACTAGGTTTGTTGGGATATGTCGTGCGAATAGACGAAAATGCTCCAGCCCTGAAAGTATTCAACGCGATAGCAGCTGGTGGTGGTAGAGGAAGATGAAGACCTCCTCCGCGTTGAAAAGACAAGATGGAGAAGAGCTTGGTTTAAGTGGTGTCTCCAGCTAGCGCTAGCGAAGCAAATTCTTTCGTTTAATGCCCATATTGCAACATTTGACTTCATTCTTTGTTTAAATGAATTTAATCTTTTAAATAGGCGACATCGTCTTAAAAAAATGGTTCCTTGTAATAAAAATAACGGACTGAATATGTATATACCGAATCATTTTTCTACTACCTTTTTCACAACTCTTTTGAAAATAAGCCCAATATGTTAACCCAAGTTATGAGTTACATAAGAGCCGAATTTTATACAAATCCGTCGAACATACTCACACGTTTACTCGAGTACAAACTTTCACATTTATAATATCAATAGGATTTATATTAATTTTGGAAACGTAACAACTCTTTTATGAGCAGCTTTCGAAAAAGTTTGCGTAAATATATGTATGTTATGTAATTTGAAAATATTTTTATTTGTATTTAATTTTCAAAAAGTAGAAAAAAATTTAAAAAATTCGGAGGCTAAGATTTCCTAAACCTCGTCAGTTCAAACGAGTAATGTAACGCTTCACTTATGTATCTTTAAAATAGCTTTAAATTCATTTCTTTAAACACGTGGGATCACTTTTTAAATATATTTTCAACATAAAGTTTTGTTAAACCTACTTCCTTTGAACCCATTACATGGTACTTGCTTTCATTTAATTTACTCTTTGAAGCAGGTGGCAGCGCTCCCCAAAAGTGTTTTTGAAATAAAGTATTCTGAAAACTCTTTCGTTTGACTTTTCTATATTTTATTTAACTTTAGCAAGTGGCAACCCATTCCAAAATATTTTCAAAATTAAGTTTTTCTAAAATACATTACTTTGAGATCCATATTTAAATATATTACTTAACTTATTATAATTTTAATTAATTTTTTAACAGGTGGCAACCCTCTCCAAAGGTATTTTTGAAATTAAATTCTGTTAAAACTTTTAGTCTGGTCCTCATATTGTAACATGTCATACATTTTTTTTAATTTAACTAAATTTGCATTTAAGCAGGTGGCAACCTTCTGGCAGAAAATCATTTGGGAAACGAAGCTTTATTAAGGCGATTTGATACCCGTATTTCTATATTTGATTTCATTCAATGCTTTAATTTAATTTAACCTTTTACGCAGGTGGCAACTCCCATTACATATCGATTTTTAGTTAGCGTTTATTGTCACTGGAAGAACTTATTTTTTGTATTCGTTTTAAATTACCGTTATGTGAGAAGTGGGCATGATTCTTGTCCAACTTTTGACAATTTTAACAATAAAATTTTAACAATTTTACCGGCTCGAGTTATCCGATGCACCGATGGTCGAGCAGACAGGCATGGCTTATTTGTTTATATAATTCCGATCAATTACGTAAGTTGTGCTCTCGAACACATAAAAATTAACATTAGGCACGTGGTCTACAATCGTAGACCACCTCCTTTTAAACTCGTGCAACTCTTTAAATTTATTTTTAAGAATCCTTATTAAATAAATAATTCCACAGTAGACAAAGGCAAGGTATACATTTCGGATACATAATCGAGTCGGAATTCGAAAATGCAAAATTTTCCTGCTTTAAGGGTAATTCAAGTAAATCGACTCAAAATACAGCCGCACTACTCTAATGCCGATCCACGCGATGAAAAGCACAGTTTTGTTATCAATGAAATCCGTTTTTGGGAATTCAGCTTAGACTAATCGAATTGGTTAGATCTTTACCAGCTCTGAGGCATTTTTTTTTAATAATTCCTGCATACCTGAAATCGTAACAAACTAGAATTCTTTCCTAAGATTTCGCTTATCTATTTCATTGCGCTGCAAAACTTTTTAATTTTTTTGTTTCTATCGGTTTTGTCAGTTATCTTTTCACCTCCTACCCCAGCGCGCTCATGAAATCTGGTGTTGGCTTGTGGGCCCCACGCTGGCTTGGTGTTCATGACACTTGGCCTCTTTCCTCCATTCGCAACCTAAGCGACTTCGCATGTATCGAAATAACTTTGACAGCTGATTTGTCACCCTTTTTGGACGTGGCAAACGCCGTTGCTTAATCCGTCTGTCTGCCTAGCATCCTGTCTGCATGTTGGGTTGTTATTTGTTTTCCAAAAGCTTTTCTTGTTCTTTCCGCTATATTTGGAGTACATATTACATTGTTTCATGTTTTTGAGTGTCCAAAACAAAAACAAAAAAGCAAAAAAGCAAAACGCGATTCTCTTTACTTTGTCTTCACAGCTCAAACGTTCGATCATTCTCATGCGCCATTTCATCAGAAATAAAATTTTAATTAAAAAACATCCCTGCAATCTACATAATGTACATTAACATAGATGTCACGGGCGAGCGTGAGCGTGAGGGTGAGGCTTAGATAGCTGCTGCGAGAGAAAGGACTATTTGTTTAGTCATAAAAATTCGTAGATTTTCGCAGACAATCAATTTTAAGTTTCATTTATTGGGTTTGGGTGTACATTTGAAATGAAGAAAAAGTTCGTGAGGAAATATTTGGTAAATTTGCTTGCAACGTGCTAAACGGCGGCAACATTGATTTGGGGTTGAAAGAGATTTTAATTAAGAATATTCGAAAACTTTTTCAAGACCCATTATTTATGCTTTACTTTTTTTTTTTTAATTTGCAATAGTAAGCTTAATAGCGAATCTTTTAGTTAAGATTTAAATTCTAATTACTTTCTACAAAAGACTTAGAAAAGCAAAGTATCTCTAAATAACCAGGGATACTACTCCCTAAAGTAATGCGATAGTAAAACTGCAGTACTTCTTCTATTTCAAAATGTTCTACACTTATTTTAATTAGAAAATATTTTATTTAAGAAACGCTTCCTCAACTAAATCCAATTTAATGTTCCACATCGGCTTTATTTAGTCAGTTCGCATGGTGACACCAGATAGGTATGAATTTAATTGCTCTGTTTGGTTTTGGTTTAAGATGTATATTTATTTTTGTCTTAGTTTTTTACTAAGTAGTGGTAAAATTGTTATTTGCACTAGTGAATGGCCTCCAATATATACATATTTTCTAAAAAAAAGTTGTCGCATAATCTTGACTTTAACAAAGATTGTTAATTTTATATTTCAAAGTGGAAGGAGGATTGTAACTTTTCATTATAAGTCGGGGTAATTTTTCAAATGTTTTATGAAAATAAATTAGTGATTGCCAACTAAACCAAAGTTTTTGACTCAGACTTAATATTTCGCATAAAATCGAGAGCAAATACATAGTGAATTTCTGACTATATTTTCATATTTTATCGGACCTTTAGACTTTTCTACACCAAATCGAAATCCTTTTATATGTCATTCGTTAAAAAATTTAAAGTAACTTTTTTGGTGATATTTTAACGAAGTCTTAGACATATTTCTTTCCAAAATTCTATGGAATTTTTGCCGACTTTGGAAAGTAATCGGTTGTGAGTTTGAAAATTCGTTAAAAAGTCAAAGCAAGTTAAGTTGCTAATAAAACGTCAACATTTTCACATACGACCGCACTGGTGGTGCCCAGAGTTTTATAACTTTGTTCACATAACGGTTCTTTGTAATATCATAGACCCAAGTTACTTTTGTATTGCAAATATTTCAGAAGATATTTCGATAACCCATACAGATAACTTGTTCAAATTTGATACATAGGATTTAGTTGGGAAAATGAATACGTGTGAGATTTGTTTTGGAAAATGGGCGTGGTCCGCCAACTTGATAAGAATATCTTTATATATCCGAAACTACCTCCTCAAAGCCTACCAAAATTTGGTACATATTTCATTTAAATGTTTAAAATCAGACTCATTTATTGTTAATTCACATAAATAAAAAATTCGATAATGTATTAACTATTAAAGACAATTTGCTCAAATTTCATCTGTAAGAATGGATCGGACGACGAAAGCTACGAAATTAGATTTTATTGAAATTAGAGCAAATAGGTACATACATATATCTCCAAAATTACGTTATTAAACCATAGAAAATTTAGTATACAACGGCAAAATACATGAATCAAAAAAATCCGACATTTACTAATTGTACAAGGCAATTCGCTCAAATCTGACAAGATTGTGTTTGAAAATACAACGCATGGAGTCAAATATGTTGGGAATGGTCACGGTATCGCCCATCTTAGGACAAATGTGCATATCTCCGAAATTTCTTTGTGAAGCCCAACAAAATTACGTACACATTTCAATTTCGAAAATGATAGAAATCAGACCAAACTCACGCCCACCTCACATATAACGGCAATTTACAACCAATCAAATTAGTCAATATTTTACTAAATCATGTCGCAAATATTTTCAAGGTTGGTACGAACAATTTAAATAGCGAGATAAATACTTACGAAATCAAGATTTTGGAAAATGACTGTGGGCGTTAAAAACATAATAATTTATTTTTTTACTTAAATAAATAAACACCGTTTAAGATTTAAAATGATATTTAAAGTTCGTTTGCACACGAACTTAAACTCTTCATTTCTTGTTTAAAAAAGTTTTAGCTGCAAAAAACCTTTAATAATACAGATAAAAATACTAATTAACTCTGCGGTAATCCAGTTTTATATTATTTCATATTTTAATATTTTCAACTTCCATTTGATAAAAATAGTTTCGGAAAAACTAATAGGGGATGACATGTTGGCTATTTTTTGTTTGTTTTATATTTATTATTTATAAAACTATTGTTATCTGTTTATTTTATAAAAGTATAACTTATTTTCTGACATAAACCAAAATTTCAAACTGTGTGCAAAAATTAGGGAGATTCTGCAAAGTGCTATCTACATTTCAAACTATAATTTCTGGGAAAAAATGTTAGTACCCAGTTTTATAACCCTCTAAATTTTATTAAAATCAAGTGCAAGAGCGAAATTTTTGAAGAACCCGCATTTTTTTCCAAACAATGAATGTACCAAGCATTTTTCTTATGGAACGAAACACAACAAAAAGAAAAATGATTCAAAAACAGCAGTTTTTTCAGGAACTTTGCACTTGCACTTTTTTATGCAACCATTTAATAGTCTATAAAATTGCGTAAGAAAATTCTTTCTAGAATTTGTCAGTACGTACCATAAAGTACTTTGAAATTTAGATATAGCATTGCAGAATTTTTCTGGTTTTTCCACAAAGTTTGAATACGTTCATTTCGAAGAATAATGTACGTAGAACCGAATACTAAATAGTCACCGATATATTTTTTTTGGAATAATCGAGTATTCTTCCTCGAAACTTTTAATGCTCGTACTCATGTCGAGTTCATGGCGATATTGGGCGAACACTAGCCAAAACTTTACAATTCCAATCATAACCTACTTCGCACTTAAGCTCTCGATCTGTATAATTACTTAATTTACCATAGACAGCAAATGTCCACTCGCTAATTCTGTTCACATATATCGCATTAACGGTGACTCAAACAATTGACAACCTGGTCGTATTTTTTACAATATTTTCAACGACTTTCGTGTTAAATCTTTTTGTTATGATTTTATAAAACTTTAGTTGTTTGTTAAACAAAAAGCATATAAGTCAAAATTTCAAATTTTGTACAAAATTTTAAAAAAATCAAAAAATTTTCCTAAGATTTTCAAACTTTTTCAATCATTTAATTTAGCACAAAAAATATGCCTGTTTGCACTGATTATAAATTCCGGTTGATTTTTTTAAAATATTCTTAACATTTCCGTCTTAGGCCCTTTTCCTCTATATTTTAGGTGCATTTTATATAAGTTCCTATTGGTTTTTAATATTTTTTTTGTGCTGGCAATCTGGCACATCGTGTGTTTTGAAAAATTGTCACAAATCAACAAGAGTTTCTATCCTTTTGAGACTCAAGTGCACATTATTGTGATAGAATTAAATGAGGTACAATACTACATACTCAAAAGTTTTTTTGAAATTCTGATGACAAAAATTTGGCGAATAAAGTTTAAAATTTTGATTTTTATGTATTTTTTTTATAGAAAAAACTATATTTTTATAAAAAATGTGTCATGAAAACTAAAGCAAATATTGTTAAAAAAAATCACCATGTGACCAATTGTTTTAGTAACTGTACATTTTATTGTGTTCCACCTACCTATTGGATGGTACAAAATCAGCATTCACCCCCCATGTAACCCAAACCATTAAGTTTAACAAGAAACAAACTAAATCGCAATTAATTAGCGTCAATTCCATGCTTTCGTGCAAATTGTCTTTGTAGCTGTGCAATTACGAGCAGCATGTGAGTGAAACCTCAAAAAATGTCCCGTTACAATTATAATAAATACATATATTAGCATTAAGCATAAACTAGGCGGGAAAGTTAAAGTTGCGCTGCTGGCTGTTTTCCTATAGGCGCTTGAATGGACGAACGGACACTGGCGGATATACCCAATAAACATTTAGGTTTGCGCCACATCAGAGCCCAAATTGAAAACTAACTTACTTCTCAAATCTCCGACGTGGTTTTTCAACTGCACGTCAACTTGAGAATCATAGCTTCTATAATGGGTCTCAAATGTGTGATTGTAATACAGAAAATAAAATCAAATATATCTAAAGCGCCAAAGTATGTAGATAACAAAGAAATTGCCTCACTATCGTCGTTTCTCAAACAAAAAATGTTGTCCAATTTCACAATACCAAAACTAATTTGACTTTTGCTAATTGGGGCCTAGCAAAGTTCCTCGCAATGTAAATTAATGCCCATTATGAGGTGAATATAATTTTCCAACTTCATAGGGCTAATGAAAAATTTGAGGAGCAATTGGAAATTTTTGACAACAAGCAGAATGAAGAAGAAGACCGACATGAATTATAGAGACGGAAATCTAGCGTCACGGGAAAAGAGTTAAAAAAGATATATAAGTATTACTTGTAGGTATGTAATTAGTTAGAAAATTAATATTAAATTTAAACCCAACTACTTTAACACATAGAGTTTGTACGTATTTTGTGTCAGTCAAATTATTTTTGGAAGGAAGACAACATTTTTTTTTTTTATATAAAGCTTATGCAATACATTTTACACAATCCTTTGGGTTATGAGCACGCTGCTAAATTAAATTTGGACAGAAATAACATATAGTATTATCTATATATTTTTTATATTTTGATTCCTCCCTATAATACATCTGACATTGCATAGTCTGTGAGGTGATTTTACATATTTTTCGAGTAGTTTCTAATGATGGTAGTGATCTCTTTCGAAGCTCTGGGGATTCGCAAAGTTCTATTGGCGTTGGGATCTGTGCTAACTGCTCGAACATCGCATTGGACTATTTTGTCAATCTCTCCTAATGCTGAGAAGTAAAGATATTTATGGCTCAGTTCGTAGTACGCCATTTCTCATTCTCATGTGTGGTTTTGCTGAAAATATTCCAAGCTCTCGCAAAAACACTCGTAGTATCGTTTTTTTTTGTGTTTTTTGCCAGCCAATTTGGATCCATATCTCTTGCAGAAAATGTGCACGTTAAAAAACTTAAGTGTCGATCATGTTTCAAAATACAGTTAGCAGCCATCGATTCGTTTACCATTTATAGCTGTAAAAAGACAACATTTTTCAACTGGTTCCAAGCCTCCTAAATGAAAAATAGTGTTTGAATTGAATGAACCGTAGCTGTTTGTTGTTTTATAATACTGACTAATTTCCGGTAATTTGTTTGCATCCGATTGAACCGCATTCTAAGTTCACAAATTTACATGTTCACCTTTATGTTTTTCTGTTGTACCGCCACTTAGTTTTCCTAAGTGCTGTTGAATTCTACAAACATTCAAGTCAATTGTATTTTTCAAAATTATCGCTCTGACTTAGCGTGACTATTCCACTGAAATGTAGAATAGCAAAATATGTATATGGAACTGTCTTATGTGTGTAAAGTCACACATGAGGGTAAGCAACGAAAGTCTTAAATTATTTCGCAAACGAATAACTTTTTGCATTTTGATTAAATAGGAACTGTCAAGAAGTTTTAAGAACTTCGTTTAATAAATAGGTTGAAATATTTATTGACTTTTTTTTGTGTGCTTTTTCACACAAGGAGCAAATAGATGATGGTTAGGTCAATGGTTACGGTTTCAACTATTACCAAGCAACTTACTTGACAGTTTTGGCAGAGTTGTTTGTTGTGAAATTATTGTTTAAATTACTTAATGCTTTTAATTTGATAATAATTGAAATGTGTAAATGTGTTTTCTGCATATTTATTTGCTGGTTTTTACTATTACGAAGTGTCAAAACTTTTCTTCAGTAAAAAAATTTCCGATTGGCACAGCAGGTTTCCTCACCATAGTAAAAAGGAATCTCACCATAGAACTTTGCTACCGTTTGGCACAGGCCCTTGATATTAGGATCTAATTAGATCCAATTGGTTTTGTGGTGTGGTGAAACTGAACGAGAATTCTAACCAAAGGAAATTAGACACCATGCAACTTAACTTTGTAATCTACGTTCTTTGGAAACGATATTAATAAAATAAATGAGTGAAACCCAAATAAGGTCCAACACGCACTCTTGAGTACTCCGTGATGTCCATGGCCTCAAAAACAAGTTTTCGGGTGTTCAGTTGAAATCCGATAGTAAATCTATCTCTTGATTCATTTCACGTTTTATTTTTTTGTGCATCTGATATTTTTACTTTAGTACTTACGATTTCGCTTCACTTCAATTTCACCTTCAAAATAGTTTACAGTTTGCCAATGCCTACCACTTGTTTATTTTGTTACTGCACTCTAGCAGCTGTTCGCATTGGCGATGCCATCGTGGATAAAATTTTTATATACAACTTCAACTCAACTTGCTATCGAATGTAGGATATCAACTTGAGAACTCTAATTTTTTCAAAGCTTACACCCAAAGTGGGGAATGAACCAGCAACAACTTGAGCAGCATAAAGTTTGGAGAAATATTTTTTCAATGTTTGTTGGGTAGTTATTGAGGATGTATGTATGTGCATGTGAATGTTTGAGGGAGTGTGATTTTGTGTGCGAAAGCCTTCAGTGGCAGCATTCCGATGAGCATCGCTTTAGCCACGAGCCAATGATTGCCCTTCGCTAGATGACTGCTGGACTTCGGGTTTTTAATGCTTAGCCAGGCCAGCTTGTGGCTACCATTGTTGTTGTTGGTTGTAGCTAATGGATTGACTGCTGTCGGTGACGACGGGTTGGCGCCAAATGTCGCGCTATCATCCTTGTAATCGTCGCCAACGGCGTTGCTAATAGTTGGTGTTTAATCTGTGGTAATGTAGGAAAATCGCTTAATTTGTTGGGGTTAACTGAATTCGCCACAATCGTTTGAGGGGCTAGAGGCGTTCGCATTCAAATAGAGGCCTAGGCGTGCACATTTTCACTTCCTGTTGCAGCATAGCTGTACTGCATTTACATCAATAATCTATGTAATTGTACTGAGTAGGTATGTTGGTTTGTCTGCACCGAAACGATTGCTGAGAAAATAAAATATTCAAATATTTTTTAGAATCTCTGTGGCTAATTTAATAGGATGTGCATAAAACTACCATCTCATTGGACTTTGCAAAACTAATAGAAAATCAATAATATTTGTGAAAATATTAAGGCTCCGTTATACAAACTTAGCTTCACTTGACTTGACTTAATTAAAAAAGTGTCACATAAAGATTCTGTTGTATTTAATTTTGTGTAAAAGGGATTAGCCAACACGTAATCGAACATTATTTTACTTTGAAGTCTGTTGAATTTTGAATTCTGAGTCAAGTTTCAAGGTACAAAGAAAACCGCGAGAGAATCAGGCTGCCATATAAGTTTTTCCACATTTTGAATAAAATTCCTCAAGTTTTACAAAATTCGCTTTCTTGTATGGATACTCGTACAATTAGATTTGTCAATAGAGATCGTTTATAAGTCTCTATGGCAAAGTTATCGTTTCTATGTTTCTATGTAAGTCAAGTCAAATGGAAGTTTTGATTAAGTATCCACAACGAAGCCTTTACTGTTATAATAAATGAGATTACAGTTAGAGTAGCCGCTGTCAATACAGATAATTTCCATTTATTTCATTTCACTCACCCACTGGACGGAAAAGGCTTACTAAAATTAAAAGTTTGCAAAGCGAAGCGGACAAAGCTACTTTGCACCTTTTCAATTCTTTGAGAATGAATAGAATAACTTGAATTCCAAATTATTGAGGCACATTTCACTTTGACCTATCTAGAGAATTACAGAGTTAATTCCTTGAACGGTGTTCTTTTTTAGATATGTGGTTTTCAAGAAGCAATAAATCGCATAAAATTTAACGTTATGACCAAGAATTTAGCTTTATTTTAAATATAAGGGTTTGACATTATGTTTTAAAAGTGGTTTCGGGCAAGTGAAAGTCGCGACGGCCTTGAATAAATTCCAGCCGAGGGGCGAGATTTTCGACAACTTTTTGCGGCCATTGGAGCCGTATGTCTCCAATAACTAAATAAATATTCTCTTCCAAGGCTTCAATCGTCTCGGGCTTATCTGCGTAGACAAGCGACCGCACATAACCTCACAATAAATAGTCCAGCGGTGTTAATTCACACGATCTTACAGGTTACGCAACAGGACCACGAAGCGGTATAATGCGCTCACCAAAAATTTCTTTCAATAAATTTATTGTTTCGTTGGTTGTATGGCATGTAGTGGCGTCTTGTTGGAAGCAAAGGTCGTCCATATTAATTTCCTTCAATTTAGACACGAACAGGTCTTTAATAATAGCTCTATAGCGTTCCCCATTTACTGTAACATTATGGCCGGCTTGGTTTTTGTAGAAATATGGACCAATGAGCCCCGCTGCCCTTAGGGCACACCAAATAGTTACCTTTTGAGGATATAATGGCGTCTGAAAAATGGCTTCTAGATTATCAATACTCCAAATGCTACAATTTTGTTTAATAACGTTCCCAATCAATCAAAAGTCAGCTTCATTCGAACCTACCGAATATTGGACTTGGCGCGACGCATCGCCCGAACTGAACAATTATTTTGGTAATAAATTTGCACGATTTGCAAACGTTGTTCGGGAGTATGTCTGTTCATTATAAAATCACAAGCTAAACTGATTATAAATCAAGTAACAACTGTCTAAAAGGCCAACTCGGAAAAAAGTATTGTCTCATCGAAAGCCACATGTCTTTAGTGGTAATTAGAAGTAGTACTAGTTGGTAGTTGTAGTAGTAGTAGTAGTGGCTGTAGTGGTGAACCGGTCCCGAACTACTGAAATGTCTTGAAATGGTTCCGAAATATCTAGTCCGAAAATAGTGCCGAAACGGTCGATAAGTTGCCCTGAAATGGTCCAAAACGAATGGTGAAATGGTCCCAAGCAACATATGTACTATGTACTTTATATATGTATGTACTGAAGGACGTACATAGTACATACATACACATTGATATGTGGCTACCTCATTTTGTATGTTTGTTTTTTTCATATAAGCGTCATATCACGAATTTCGTGACGTGATTCTGACGTGACTTTCGTGACGCAATTCTGCCGTGATGTGAAAATCACTGCCGCTAAAGAAGTTTTACTTCAATAATATTTTGATTACTTAAAGTCGCGATTAATATAAAGTAAGCTCAGGTGGGTCAAGAAATTACATTGATTTTCTTATTAACGTGATCGGAATACGTTGAATACGTTGGAGATGGAAAAATGGTTTATTTTATTCTAGATGTGTAAGTACTAATTAAATACTCGTAGAAGACAAATTAGAGTAACAAAATTCACTATTACTGAATCAAACATTTTATGAAAAAACAAGGTAGAAGTGATTATCCTTATTTGTTGTTATTGTTATAATTGACTAACTGTGCTTTCTAGCCTCTGCACACACTCTACCATTTGTTGAATACTAATATGTACGTTACGGGCTTTCAAAACGTTACAAAATCGAATCGTCGAATTGGCGGAAATCGCCGTTTCGTGCATTTTGAGTGCAAGTTTGATTGAAATATTTAGTTGAAAATCATCACCGCAGTGCAGTTATTTGCATACAAGTCACACTACAATATTGCAACAGGTACGGGCTGCCAAAGTATGCAAGTCGACTGACTGTTGTTGATTGGCAAGTGGCACATGCAACAAACTCAGTCAACGCATAACTGTATACCGCTATAAGTGAATGTGTGTGCAAAAATGTGCCATGTTGCTACTCTTATTATTAGCAAAATGACGCTGAGCTGAGCTATACATATAAATATCGAGTATATTTATATATCCTTAGTATTGGGTAGGCGGCATCCTGAGTACGAGTACGAATGCGAGTGTAGAATGAGTATGAAAATGGCGTGTGTGCTGAGATGGTAACCATATCGATCAACATTCAACAGTCAACAGGCGACACTTGAGTCTATGTGGCTGATTGCCGCAGTCGAAGTGGATGCCAAGAACGAGCGAGTACCAACTAACCAAGCAGCCATCAATATGCATGGGAGCTATCAATAAAGAGGTACTCGAATGAGCAACGATAATTTATGTAGTTAGTTGAATTGCCGCACCAGCGAGTCCGCTGTCTTCATCATCGATCTCATTGCAACAGATGTACCCATTGCAGTCAAATGAAGTACAATGGGTCCGCAGACTGAAAAAAAATGAATACATATTTTTACACGGCCGCCGTAGTTGATTGTGTAGCATGTGCGTATTTCATTCGGTGGGTCCCAGGTTCGAATCTTGGGCGGGGGTAAGTAACATCCAAAAATTATAAGAAAGTTTTTTCTAATAGCGGTTGCCAGTCGGCAAGCAATGGCAAACCTCCGAGTGTATTTCTGCGATGAAAAAAAACTTCTCACAAAAAGCATTCGCCGTTCGGTGGCGACGTAGAACTATAGGTCCCTCAATTTGTGTTCCAACAACAAGACGCACACCACAAATTGTAGGAGAAGTTCGGCCAAAATCGCTTAAGCGGTAATAGCGCCAATTAAATAAGTAAGTAAGTAAGTAAAATAATGGTTTCGTTTTGTGTTGTGAGCACTAATTTTGTGCTTCGTTTGTTTCCCTATCGTTCTGTATTCAATTGTTTTGGTTTGGGTTAGCTATCACGAGCAAAATCAAAGTAAAGTTACTGTTCAAAAAATGTTGCTGATTGATTTGAATCGGTAATGTATCGTTACCATGCATGGGCGCAACTAAACGATTAGGAAAAGTTTGCTTTTGTTTGTTTGCGTTCCCTGAACACATCTGATTTCGAATTTGGTGATTATTTTTCGGATTCTTTCGTGAAACTTGGCTGTAGAGTTATCTCAAGGTAGATTCAACATCATTCTAAGTAATTTATTCTGACATATATGGACAATTTAATTTCGTGAAATTTTACCTGGCTTCGAAACTTATTCCAGTATTTTGCGCGCAATTTGCAGTTTTATTTAGTTAAAATATTGCAACTACTTTTGCTACTTTCCAATCACCCGGAAGGTATTGCACTTTTATTTATGAATTGACAATTAATGACAAATACTGGATTGTGTGCTTAGACAACCGTTGAAGTATTATATTTAGATATTTTCAACATTGGAAAGACCAGAGTATTTTTTATAAAGGTGTATTTTACTAGTCCTGTGACCTTACTCGCAAGACGGGGCATTTATGATCATTGAATCAAACGCTACAATTTTGTTCGACATTTTTGCATCATGGTCTCTGATACCAACTTCTTCGGATACTTTTTTTGATTTTTACAACGGTTATCGCTACATTATCGGTTTTTGTTTTTTTCCAAAGGTTACATTAAATGGTCGATCTTGATATTTTACTCATTTAATTACACTGCGGAACAAAATTTTGCGGTCGGAGTTTTTTAAATCGATTTTGGATAATTTGAGGGCGCTGACTACAAAAAAATATCAGTTTTGTCAAATTGGCTCTAGCTTTTCAGATAAAGACTTTTAAATATTTCACGAAAAAGCCTAATTAAAAATACCAATATTGATTTAAATTATATTTTTATAGCGCGCCTGTATAAAAATAATACAAAAACAAAAAAAAATGTATACTTTTCATTAATTAATTTTAAAAAAATTACAAACAACTTTTTCTGTAGGACCTCCTATGATGTCGTTGCGCAGGACAATCCTGTATTAAGTTCCAGCAGTAGTCTGCCATCATGTGGTCGTCCCATCGACCTTGGTATCTTTCTTCCATTATTTTTATGTCCTGTTGGAACCGTTCACCTTGTTCCTCACTGTAATCGCCTAGGTTGTCCGGGAATTTGTCCAAATGACTATGTAAATTATGTAATTTAATTCTCATTTTAGCTCCTAGTTTGCGAAAATTGAGAAGCACAACAGCAACTAGTTCTGTATAGTCTGGTAATTTATGATTTCCCAAAAAATTTTTGACTACATTAACAAAGCTTAGCCAGGCTTCAGATTCAATTTGTGACATATGGTTTAAGTATTCAGTGTCTTTTAGAAGGGTACGAATTTGAGGGCCATCGAAGACTCCTGCTTTTAATTTTTCCATACTAAGTACTGGAAATTTTTTGCACACATATTCGAAACAGTCACCTGTCTTATCAAGGGCTTTGATGAACTGTTTCATTAGCCCAAGCTTGATGTGAAGTGGTGGAAGAATGATTTTTTCTGGGCTTATCAGTTGATCGAAGTCGTCGAATTAATGTTTAGTTGTATTAACTCACCCGACTTAATCGGCTGCCCTTGCTCTCTTGCAAGGGAAATAAAATATTTAAACAAACAAACTACTTGTTTTAATAATTTATATAACAAAACTTATTGAGGAATAATTAAATTAATACAACTGGAAACTGGGTCATATAATTTTTTTTTCATTAATTTCTTAAGTTTTGTTTATCTCAAGAACTAGAGCCAATCTAAAAAGAGTAAAACCACAGTTTTTAAGCCTTCTACTAATGTTAATAAAAACTATTAGCAAAATCATGACCGCAGGTTTTTTTTTTAATTTTTGTGCCGCAGTGTTATCTCTTTATAAATATTATTCCATTTGATTGTGAATAAAAAATAACAATGCTGAGAAACGCTATGAATTTATGAACCTTTTCCCCGACAGCATAGAGCTTCGCAATCCAATATACAATCCATAATTAGTCTCCAATAGTCTCTGAGAAATGTGAAATTGTGCCTTCTGAAAATTTCGTACAATGAAATCGAAGTTTTGCTACAGACCATTAATTAATTTTTAACTAATTGTTGGTTTTAGATTTTTCTTTAATTTTGTTTAATCAAAAATTTGTCGATTATATTAAAGGCGTAATGTTTTAAATGTTCAATTTTTTCTTATATTTATTAGCTATGTTAATATTAATATATAAAAAGCCTTATCCTTTTTCCTTATATGTACATATATAATTAATGCACATAGAAATATTTATTGTTTAATTACTTGAATTGTACTTTTCGAAGATATACAATAAGTAAATATGTTCAATTTTCAATTTCAAATTAATAGTTGACTTTATTTGAAAAAGAATTGCTTGCCCTTATTCTATGAATTTAGGGCAAGCAATGGCCGTAACTGACACATGCACGGCATAATTTTTGGCTCTAGTTTTCGACAAAGAGTTCGTTCAAAACAAAGCTCGCGCATACCGTTACAATCCTTTTGAAACATGCTATGCAAATCTGCCCTAATTTTTATTATTTTAGATTTTTCATTTTGTTGTTTTCTGATTTTTATTTTTTCAATTAAGCTTGATCGGTATTTTATTTTTCGCGCTCAAAACAGCCCTTATCCTTGGATTTATATTGTCCCATAAATTTTGATCGATATTTCGTGATTCTTATTTTTTTGAGCATATCACATAAATCCCACTATTCTTGTTGTTGTTGCTATTATTGTCATGGCCGAAATTTTTTTTTTTTGCGTTTATTATGATCGATAAAATCTACAGTTTCCCAAATAGCACTATTTGTATAAAACTTTATTTGTCGAACACAGGTCTACCTAACAAAACACTGTGCAGATTTCCACTTTCAACAGTTTTCTTGAAATGTGGGCATAAATAAGCTTAACTCAAATGTATTACAGTTTGATATTATATTTGCACTTCGATAGTCATATTCCCATATTCCTACTACACTGCGACGCCAATGAAGCCATCAAAATTCTAGTCAATGCTAAAATTCAAACGATAGCACTCCAACTGGATGCTCAAATATCAAATCGCATTTAGCTGCCAACTCGTTCTCTAATTTTTTCTTTTCTTTCACTACTCCCACGCAACTGCCCTCAGCTCCCAGCAGATCGGCATGCCTTCCCTTGCATGGCTTAAATTTCCATTTGGCCACCATGGTTTGGCTGCCTCTCCTTACTCCCATAACATAGTAACATAGTGCCTGCTGCTTGCTGCCTGTTGCCTGTTGCCTGTCTGTCTGTCGCCATTTCCGCTTTCCACTTTCCACTTTTCCCCTCTTTACCTGTTCACTTATGCTGCCTAAAAGGTAAATGCAGTTATTCGATGTTTGCCAACTTTAGTGCACCGCTTCGCTCAAATTATTGGCTTTAAAGTGGCAACACTGATTTACTCATTCACATGTCAAGTTCTGACAGCTGCTACTCGTAACTGCCTGCCTGCCTGAATGCCTGTCCCTCCATCATCCCACTTCCGTTACCTCCCGCGCTCTTTTGGTTGCATTGCTTCCGTTCGAAAGTTAAGGGGGAGAATAATGAAGCTCTGCATATTTTTCTACATTTCAATATGTGCGTGTGTGTGTGCGTGTGTGTGTGTATGTGTGCATATAGCAAGTACTTCCTTTTCATATGCATTTCCATATTTTTATGTGTGCCATGTATGCATGTAACTAGATGTGTGTGTGTGTGTGTTGTGCAAGTGGCAGTGGTGCGGTTGACTGCTCAGCCGCGCAAAAGTAATTGAGCTCCGTAATTGCAAAAACAGCTCACACGGCAGCTAATAAACTTAGAGTTTGACTTGGAAATTATATTGTCGAATGTTGAAAGTTAGTTCTCCTCAAAGTGATATGTTAATTTTTGAACTTAAAGTGCAAATCGGTGTAAAGTGTTTGGTTTGCTCACAAGTTATTGCTATTCAATTTAATCGGAAATATTTTTAATTTTCTTCAAAGATGTATGACTTTACAAACTACTTACATAAATTCAAAATTTAATTGTTTTGATAAAAAATAAAATTAGGATTTTCATTTGTTCAAATTACTATAGCATTTATTGTTATTTTTTTTTTTTTATAAAACCCTTGAAAGAATTTCCACAAAATTTGGAAATAGCACGAGCATATGATATACACAGTTGCATCTGTAAGGTGGCACACGAGATTTGTGATAAGATTTAATATGAAATTACTATACGCTGCTGGCACTATGGGAGATTCCTTTACAGCAAAATTGCTGCGCAAGGTGGCGCTAGAGGCGATTTAAAAAAAAACACTATTTTAACTCTGAATTTAATGAAATTAGAAAGGAGTATTGTGTGTGCGCCGTCAAATAATAATAAAATGTAATAGTTTGGCGCTTACGTCATATAGCTTAATGTTGAGCCGCACTTTTGCTATAACTTGTGATGTGTGTCCTGATGTTGTAATACAAATTGAGCTACCTATAGCTTTTGGCTAACTCCGAACGGCAGATGATTTTTGTGAGATGAATTTTACGGACTGCGCTGCACTCGGTGTTCGAATCTTGGGCACGGCAACTAAAATCAAAAATTATAGAAAAATATTTTCTAATATGGCAAGCCTCCAAGTGCATTTCTGCCATTAAAAAATTTCTTACAAAAATTATTTGCCGCTCGGAGTTCCTAAATTTGTTTTACAACAACTATTTGTGTTACGACAACAAGACGCGCACCACAATTTATAGGAGAAGTTCGGCCAAACATTAAGCTATGATATGAATTATTGATATTAAACCTGCTATCCTACCCATCCGGTTACGGCGGCGAGCTTTTATAAAAAATGTTTCCGCTAGGTGGCGCTAGACTCGACTTCTTCTGATCTTGGTGTTATTTGAAAAGTATGCTGGAGGTACCATTAAAAGGGCTTATACTCCGATATGCGTTACGGAAATAGCTCTTCGCAAAAATTTATAAAAGATGGAAACGTTTTTGCAGCAAATTTTTGTTTTTGAAAACTAAAAATATTTAAAACAGATTGCGAACGTTGACACAAAATCGCTTTGGCTTTTTAATCTTCCTTAGTTTGGAAAGTCATGTCCTTCGTGTTATTAATTTCCATGATGGCATAAATAATCTACATAACCCTAGAGCAGGAAGCACCAATACATCTGTACACTACTCATAAATGTAAACGTTCATAAATTTTATGACTATTTTTTTAACAATTAAAATGAATGAAGAAGAAGACAATTTTATCTGCCTTTGTCGTTTGACAAATCATGCGCCCCTTCTGAATGGAAAAAATCAACGCTGTTTCTTACCAGTTTACTGTGCGATGAACTACACTTACTTTCAATTAGATCAATAGCGGAGGGCATTGCCAGCTGTAAATTTTCATTTTCGCAGTCGTAAACTTTACGAATGATTACTGTTCAAGGGTTAATAAAAAATCTGATAAAATTGTTCGAAAACAAGATGATTAAAAATACTTGGAACTAAGCGGAATTATAAATTTCCAATAAATATATTAAAAAAACTTATTATATCAAGATTTCAATAATTTATAAAGTTTTGAAGAACCCCACCAACTAAATATTGACCCATATTGTGTCTCGAAATACTAAATCTGGCATAATTAAGTATAAAATTCATTCCCTCCTAAACCGTCACATCTATTATTATAAATATATTATTTATATACAACTTCTTTAGCAGCGCTTAATTTTTGCATCGCGTCACGTCAAAGTCGCGTCACGGAAGCGTCGTAAGAATCGCGTCACAAAGTCACGGCATGACGCTTATATGAAAAAAAGTTCCATTCCGACGCTAGTTCAGGACCATTTGAGATTAAGTTCTGGACCGCGCCGGCACTATATGCGCACTAGGTATTTCGGAACCATTTCAGGTATTTTCAGTAGTTCACGACTGGTTCACCACTACAACTACTTCTAATACTGCTTTTACCACTACGAAAAGTAAATAGCTCTACACTTCCTAAATACTAATTACTACTACCAATAACAATTACAATATTTACTAGTTTCTACCACAGTTTTTACTGATTTCTACTACTTTTTTTTCTAATGCTACTACTAATTATTACTTTTATTTTTATTAATTTCTACTACTATTTTTACTAATGCTATTACTAATTACTACTGCTATTTTTACTACTACTATTTTTGCTAATACTAATACTGTTTTTAAAAATTTCTACTACTATTTTTAGCAGCGCTACTACTAATTCCTACTACTAGTTTACTAATTTCTACTATTATTTTTACTAATGCTACCACAAATTACTACCCATATTCTTACTAAATTCTGCTACTATTTCTACTAATACTACTGCTAGTTACTACTACTTTTATTTAATTATTTCTATTACTATTATTGCTAATTTAAAAATAGTAGTTACGCATTCTACTACTAATCGCTATTACAATTTTATTAATGTTTCTACTATTTTTACTAAATTCGATTACTAGTTTCGCTCATTCGAAAAGTAAAAAAAAAAACTAAAAAAGATGTCTTATAAAATACTCTCTCATATTTAAAGCTATATCTCTTTGTAGTATCGGCACAGACGTTTTACTTGTGGCTCGCGGACTTAGGTGCACGCGTGTTTTTTTTTTAATTTTTGAGTTCTGTTAAAAGTAGCTGTTATTTGCATTGACAAAGGGCAGAATTTTTACGAAAAGGTTTTTACTTTTTCAAACTATTTTATGTTGTATGTTTTACCTTTGGATTTTTTCACTTTACTAATTAGTTTTTGTAAAATAAATGGATTTCCTTTCGAAAGTTTCGCATCTATTTCTTTCCCACATTTCTTGATACCGTGCTAGTATTTACCAGATTTAGAAAGAATACAATTTTGAGTGTTTTAAAAATGTGCCAAGTGGGCACATTGCGCGCGACGAAGGGTTAAGGAGTCGCTTAGGTGCTTAGAGAATATTCAAAATTGCGAGCTGGAATGAAATGTTCTGGCTGATACCAAATAAAGAAATATTTACCATTTGTTTTACACTTTACTTCATCTTAGTACGGAAAAATACCATCGACCGAAGTAGCAAGTGAGATAACCTACATTTAATAAAGGAAAACGGAAGAAATATTATCAAAGGGAAATAATAAATGCGCGTTACACTTGGACACAAGGCGACTGACAACTTAACAGAATTCACAGAGCTCAGCGGACGTGGGGAGAGAGGCAAGGATAGGACCGCCGTAGTTGAATTCATTTGTTGGCACTGGTGATACCGCAATCAAGCTTTATATTTATATGTCTGATATTTATGATATTGATATTCATACAAATGTACGCTGGTGGAGGATATATTCATATAGTATGTATGTGTGCGTCCACATGTTGAGAATATGAATTTATTGTACATATGTATGTATGTAAATATGTGTGATGCTCTTATTTACTCGTCATCATATTTGTATTTATTTAATCAACTCGCATTGATGCTTTTTCCAGCCCAATTTTCGCTCTTTTCCTTTCCTGAAAACAGCACCGTACGGTGGCAACACACAGCAACACTGCAATCAAACATAAATAGTATAACCTAGCGAGGAGAGAACCTTCATATGGGACGCCGAAACGTTGTTAACGAAATTTTTCATACAGCTATACACAGATTGTCTGTTTGCCTCTGGTTACCACTGTCGTTGTTTGCGTGGTTGGTTGGCTGGTTGGTCCACCACTGCCTGTTTATTTTCTGTCCTGTTTGGGTTTCATAGCGGTGTTGACTTGTCATATTTTCGCTTTTCGGCACTAATGAATGTTGAAGTGACGTATACGTTGTTGTTGCATGCAACGTCGGCATAATTGGACATTTTCCGACTGCAAGACTTATATGTTCTACTAATATATATATGTTATATATATATATGACATTTATATTGATATCATCTACATACATACGTCGTTTTTCTCGCAGCTCCAATAGATCACAGCGCTTGGATAATTAAGTCTGTTCATATGAATTTATATCTAGTATATGGATTTCATAATTATATATTCAGTCAGACTTTTTCAGACATGAATGCAAAAATGCCTCCCCTCATACTGAATCTTTTGCGCAAAATATAATAGTTAGCAAAATAAATAATGGACTTTCCATTTACTTATGTGCCCTCCTCGATATTTACTTTGTTTTAAGTTGAAAGCAAAATAAGTCTATACCGTATGGTTTTCGAAAAAAAAATTTCAATAAAGCAGTGACAAAATCATATGGAATACAAAAACAACAACCAAAAAATACTAAATTCTTTGCAGTTGTTTCACGCAATATCTTTCTATATAAATTTCAAAACGATCATATGAAATGAAGGCGAGAAACATAAAATAACTATGGCTGGTTCAGATGAAATTCTATCAACAGCGTACAACAGAAATTGACTTATCCGGCTGTTACGCGATCAAGTTTTCACTCAAGTTGCTTATCAATTTAGCAATACACACTTACTTTTCGAACTTGGCCGTTGGCCGTCGTCTTGATACTAATTTTTCTTTTCAAGTCGTGTGGCAACTTGATAGTCATGTCGATCAGCTGATTACATAGTGTTTGCAAAGTTTTCTAGTTTCATTGTACAAAAAATAATTTTGATAAAAATATAGAAGTATTGCGATTTATAGAACTATCCAAAAAGCATAAAGTTCTATGGAACATAAATCTCTCGTCGTATCAACTGAATGTTATGATAGAAGAAGCTTACGAGTATGAATCAATTTCTGCTGAAATGAAAATATCTGTGGAAGATTTGTGTGGCATTTATTTCTTTCAAAAAAGCTAGAAATTTAAGTTATTCCCTTGATGAGGGCATCTTGAAATTTAAATTGAGTATCAAGTTGCTTGCAACCTACATCACAACGTTCAAGATAAGTAATTTTGACAAGCAGTATGTGCTATTAACTGGATAGCCATTTCTTGATTATGTAAATGTAGTGTTAGAAATGCTCCTCTGTTTTCGGCGTTAACTAAAGAAATTACAAATATCTAATAACTGCCAAATTGCCTATGAAACGATTGCATTGCCTCTACGGATTATTTCAAGTGGTTTCGAAGATTCCAGACGTGGCATTTTTCTGTAGAGGACGAGCCCGGAGAAGGTCGACCAAAATCTACCACTTACTAATTAATTGTCTGGAAAACACGAAGACATCTACTCGATAAGTTCCACGAATATTAAAAGAGATTCGAGAGCACTTTTGATGAATTTTTAATGAATTTGGACGTTAGCATTTTAACAACCTTAATCTTAGAACCGTCCTTACCTTTTTCAATGCACTTTCGTTTTTTTAGGAATTATAATTCCCAGTTGATTCTGTATGTACGCTTGCACGGATATTGTGTATTTTAAATGCATTACTTTACTAGTTATATTTATTTTGAAGAATTATAATTAATTAAAAAAAAAAAAATCTTTGAACCAATATCTAAGTGGTGCTTAGTAAGTCGTAGTACCAAAGCATATGGAATTCCACCTGATCTTTCTTTGTTTGGCTGTGTACCCAAACAGATTTCACCGGATATATGTAGGAGTATTAGATTTTGCATCTACAAGTCAAATATTTTTAAACCATACTTCCCAGGGTTTTAAGGTTCGCACTGCCGAAAACTGCATCGATCTCTGCAACCTACTAGCTGCTCGTCAATCGTAAGCTCCTTCGATGGATTGTAAGGTAATTTCAAATATTCGTGGAATAGAGCCCATATATGACGTAATGAAGCCAACATGTCTTGTTGTAACCGATCTGCGCCACGTGTCCTTGATTCATCGAAGTGTAAAAATCTGCATATTTGCTCGAAACACTACAAGACATCACGGCTCTATAAAATGGCATATGAAACTTGTGAAACAAATCTTTGGATTGTGCTAATTAATAATTAGACTTTTACACATCAACGTATTTTAATATACCAAGGAAAGCATATATTTCATACACATCTGTGGCTTGCCAACTTCGCATGATTTTCGGAATCTCTTTTTGTTCATGCGTTGAATGAATTATTTTAGCTTTTCGATTTGTTTCCAAATCGATGTTGTCAATAATCACTGGTGAAAATAGACGCTTGAATCAAGCTTTCATTACAACATGGAATGGATTGGATTATATTCCTTCCTAAAGGCTGAGTACTTACCTGCGCAGAGGTACTAGGTATTTACCACCACATTGTTTCATTTCTTTTGCCTTGTCCCATTATATTTTGACCTCCACTGGCTTGAATTACAACTTCAGGAGCTATCACTGGTTAAGCCATTTCTTCATCCTCACCAATATCTCCATTTTGTATATCAGTTACGAGTGTATATTTTGAAGTTGCTCCGTATTTTCGAAAAGGCCATCGAAGTCCGAGTCATCGCTATGATTGTTAGAATTTTCGTCATTATTATGAGCAAATATTGCCATCGTCCTCCAATGGCTTCAGTCACTTCGCTCGCATCATCATTAATTCTGTCGAAATATTCAGCAGAATAAGTGTACACCGAAGGAGGATAAATGAGCAATTCGTACACTCATTTTATTTTCATACACAATCGAATCCAAAACCGAAACAGAAAAATATGCACCAAGATTAAACCATACAATAAAAATCAAAATACATATGTGTGGGAGTAATACAAGTCAAAGACGTAGACGGTAGGTTTTGGGTTTGGCGGATTTTCGCTAAAACATTTACTACAAATATCATAGAATCACTTTATTATTGAAACTAAAAGTTCAATATGTTAAACAAATGCGATTCTGATAGAGATGTGGAATAATATATTTATTTTATCGGTCGATAAATTTATATTGGGAAGCCGAGCACCCTAAAGATGGTTCTAAGGCTAATAAAATAGTTCTGGTGACGAATCTTGGTTCAATTGCACCAACTGGAAATAACACAGCGTAAATCCCAACAGCAGCAAACCCACTCGTAGAAGATTAGCAAAAGAAATGATATAAGTTTACTTCAGCCGATCAAAAATTGTAGCTACTATTCCCTTGGAAAAGGATCAAATGGTAACTACAAAATGTTACACACAGTAACAATAGAAAGCAAGCGGAAGCGGCTTTATACTTTCTAAAAAATCTCAGGAAATAAATTAATTAAATTGTGATAATTTAACTAGAACTTTTTCAAATTATTTTTTATTGCACCGCAATTTAGTAATTTGACAAAATTTCTGGTGACTAGAACTTTTTCAACTTTAATTTTTTATTGCGCTGCAATTCATCATTAAATAGTTGACCAACTAAACCTGCATTTGTTTCAAATCAGTTGATTTGCAACTTTTTAAACACTTTTGAAATTCGTTAATTTTTTAGACTGTCTGGTTTTTTCCGACAGGGTATGTATGCACCATCAACATCTGTATGTGCATTTTAATATATTTTAAAGTGACAGTAACAAAACAACCACTACAATACACGACCATTGCATACCTTTAGGCGTTCCTGCCCGATTCAAGCATATTCAATATCAATAGACATCCAATTAGTTTCGTTTGCTGCTTCTTCTTCTTCCTGTACATGCTTTCCCATTTAGCGCATACAATTGGCGATTTTTTCTCCATCACACAAACAATTCATACAATATTCATTGCATACCCAAAAGGGGCGCCATTTGTTAGTAAACACTGTGACACGAATTGCTAGTTGTCGATATTTAATCGGTTATTTTCTTCAT
This sequence comes from Anomoia purmunda, assembly GCA_951828415.1. Lineage (NCBI taxonomy): Eukaryota > Metazoa > Arthropoda > Insecta > Diptera > Tephritidae > Anomoia > Anomoia purmunda. The sequence continues at coordinate 128,021,623 of OX639994.1, forward strand.
TTTCTTTATTTTTTATTTTTTTTGTTGTTTTGAAATCGTGATGAGCAATGTCCGAGCTCATCGTATGCCTCACGCCTGGTCGTTCGCTAGAACTCACGTTAGCCCAGTTTAGTGGCTTTGTCGGTGATTTTGTTACACATTGCATTTTGTTGGTTGCCTCCTTCCTCAACCCTCCCCCCTCCCCCCTCCCCCGGTGTCCGTTGCATGATGGTGCATTGCACTTTTGCTTTGTCATTCGCAACAATTGGCACGTAAGTTGTGTTAGCCTACTTACTACTTGTGGGCTGAGTCGAATTGCAGTAGGTGGTGGAGGTGACTCTTGTAGGGCATTTTTTTTTATGTACCATCTATGTATGTCTATAGATTTGCTGTACTTCGAATATCGAAATGTAGTGCCATTTGTAATACAGATTACATTGGTATGCACAACTATGTATTTCTATTGCCGATTGATTGACAGCACAAATTGTTTGCTAATACAAATTAAATTCGGAGCAGGGCCAAGTGATTTGTTCGCGTTTTTCATTCTACTGGCCCTTTGCTCTCTTGGCAAATAGAAGATGTGACGCACATTTATATATTTATGTATATGTATAAATAGATAGTTAAATAAGCTCGTTTTTGTGTCAACTAACGTCACCTTTGGCAAACATGGCTGTCACCGCATTTCAAGGCATTGGACGTCTCCGACATTTGTCTGCATGATTGGCTTTTATTGCTGTGTGTTTCTTTATTGTCATTTTCATTCCTTATATTGTCGTTGCCTCCTTTAGAGCTGCAGTTATATTTTCTACATTTAATATTTATTACCTTGCATTTTCAATACTACGAACGTCCTACTCGTCATTTGTCTGTATTTTATGTACCTGTGCCTATTTGTAGACTTTGCTTACTTGTGAAAGCTATTGTTGAACTGATTTCAATTATTGGCATGTTTTTTTTACTTTGAAAGTGCGTTTGTAGTAGTTAATTGCATTAGATAGTTAAGGAAAAGTGCATACAATTTTCAAACTATTGTGTGAGTGAAACTGATCGAATTTATTTTTAACAATGAAAACTGATAATATAAAAAAATCATCTACCTAGCAAATCATTTTCCTTCTAAGAAAAACTCATTCTTGTTTACACCATAATTTTATTGAAAAAAAAAGTATTTCAGTACTGAAAAAAAATTACATAAAAACTTAAAAAATATCCAAAGTCTTGCAAAATTATCGTGTCACCGTTTTTGTGATCACGCTCCTCCAAAACGGCTCCACCGGTTTTTAACTATGAAAAATCGAATTTAATTGAATTGCTGTTGTTGAATTCATATGAAATATTAAAATTTCGATGTCCAACGTTTCGTGTCGCTAAGGAGAAGGTTTAGAGCAAGGCGAATTTATAGAAGGTGATGGCATAAGAGCAGCTGATTTGGTTTTTTTTTTATTCACCTACATGTATTTCGTTTTTGCTTTTGCGTATGAGCTTTCAAAAGCCGTAAAAGCAAAAACAAAATGTATTTAAATTTTGACAACTCTTACGCAGAAACAATAACAAAATACATAGGAATTTTGTAGCTGTATTTATAACACCACCTTGTACGGATTCGCCTTGGCTTAGAGCAAGCTAAATTTTGTAGAGGGTTGCCACCTGCTTGAACAGTCGAATTTTATTAAATCATACACGGGTTATATGATATATTTAAAATGTATACCTAAGTGTTTGATACACTGAGTAGAAGGGTTATAGCATACTGAGGGTTGCCACCTGCTTAAAAAGTAAAACGTAATTTCAGCTAATACAAAAAAATTTAAAATATGATTGCCAAACTATTCGTCTGAGCGCGGGCAAGAGACTTACCTACGTATATATGTATGTGACAAGGTTGCCACCTATTTTAAAAGTTGAGTTCAATCAAATTATTTACAGGTTATATGAAATTATTGGAAATTAAATATGAAAATATGGGTCCCCATTGCCCGAGAGGGTTGCCATCTGCTTGAAAAGTTGAAGTTAATTTATAAGCAATACTAAAATATCGGTGCCAAGCTGTTCGTTGCATTTGCTGAGAAGATTGTTTATAGCTAGTTATATTTTAAGGAAGTTGGCCACCTGTTTGAAAAGTCGAATTTACTTTCATTATACACAAGATATATTAAAAACTAAAATATGGATATCAAACCTTTCGTTTCGCTAGGAGATAAAAGTTTATTAGATACTATATTTTGAGGACGGTTGCCACCTTTTTCATTTAAAATTTAAACTGAGTTAAATAAAACTCAAGAGTATTAAATATCAAAATATAAGTGTCAAGCTGTTCGTCTCAGCGAGGACAAGATGCATACCTATATTTTTGAGTGGGTTGCCACATAGTATATGAAGCAGAAACCGAAACGCGTTGGGCGATTAAGAAAAAAAATAAAGCAGGGCGACATCTGCCAGGTATATCTAGTAACTCTATAATATTTAGTTTTCTTTATTTTTTAAGGTATAACGCAAATGTAAATATTATTAATAATAAGTAATAGCAACTCAATTAAAACACAAGCAAATAAAATTCTCCCGGAAGGCCCTACGCTACTTCAAATTTTGTTAAGATAAGTTGAATGCATCGAAAGTGAGTGCTAGAAAATTCGTAAAATTTAAATTTGTAAATTAATCTGTTTAGTGTCTTTGTTTCGCAAAAATAGCAATAATAATATTCTGCGGCTTCGATCTATCCCTCTCTATTCCATATATGTAGTTATAATTGATTTGATTTACCTTTTTTCATTTTTAATTTTATTTTAACTTTCAATATCCCATTTTACGCTGATTTGAACGACTTTTCATGGACTGCGATATAAATCTATAGAAATCAATGTAAATAAATTTATTTAATGACAACAATTTCGTCTCCATGCAAATTCCATTGAGACTCTCTGGATGCACTTAATTAAAATTTTTTTCTTATTCCCAAAAAACGACTATCAAAGTTAACATTTTTTTTTTAGAGAAATATTTATTTGGAGTAAGTTTATTTTTCTTCCGAAGCAGAAGTCACTCAAGTGGGGGAAAAGAGCGCGGCTTGGAGATCAAAACAAATAATACATGTAATGAAATTGTTCCTAGCTTATTTTAACTTTCTTTTTACTCACTCGGTTTTAATTTTAAGCGATTATTGCACTTGTTTGTATTTGTTTTGACTTTCCACTCTTTATCAGGCAGGTTTGTGTATTAGCAAAATATATTAAATATATTTGAGTATACTAGTAACATTTTTAAATTCAGAACATACGGGATATGTTGGTGTTCTTAGTTTTCATACCAGCAAGGATTGTAATGCTGAAATTAATCTCTAAACAAAATCTAATTAACCAACCACTTCCGTGTATTTGTACAATACATTGCTAAAAAAATGCGCGTTTCTTGCAAAAGGTACCTTGACTTGCCAAGAAGAATTTAATATTTTCAAATCTAGTAGACTTTGCTTTTTAAAATACCTACTAAACGGATGTGCCCGATGGATTTGATGAAGAAACAATAATCGAACTAGAACAAGGTTAGTGTAGAGAGGGCAACGACAATATAGATCCGACGGATGACATATTTAGGAATGAACTTTCATGAATAATGAATCCCAACAATTTTAATGAAATTATCGCCCCTTTGCTTCAACACGAATATTTTCGTAGCTACGAATTCGTAGCTCCGCTCCGAAAAATATAAAAGCAGTATGCTGTAAGCCTTTGGTAACTCTCCGCCGCTTTGCCAACTATGAGCGCAAGAAATTCGAAGTTATTGATTGGGTGTTTTGCCAATAATTGCATATAATATTTCAAATGAAAAGTAATATTTAAAACCAGTTTTATTGGAATAGTGTAAGAAAGTTGAATTTAATAATTCCAATATAATCTATTTTCTGGCTGCTGAGGGTATTTGAGGTATGTGAAGGATTTTTTGCAACACAATCAAACATGCGACGGATTTCAGCAAAGGGGTGAAAATTTTCGGATGTATCCATTAAATGATGAAAACCACGCATAATAAAATTCATTTTTTTAACCCAGTTTGCTGTAAAAAGGGGTGACCGAAAATTAACGTTATTTTGTATTTTTTTCGATAAAAATATCATTGAGAAGAATTTGTTCAAATTGAAACCGGCTAATATCGATCATATCTTTATGCCATATAAACTATGCAAATTTGACCGGTTGTCTAGAAATGGCAAGCACCATCGATAAATTTTCATCGAAAAAATACAAATCACAAAAAGACCAATAAAATTTGATAGAAAAAATATAAATTAAAAAAATTTTGAACAATGAAAATCAATAATTATATCATTCTATCTTGAAGTGGCAAGAATTACTGACATTTGAGTAAACACATTGTTGCAATCCATTAAATTTTGACAAAGTTATAGGCATTTAAAAAAAAATTCTCACTGTCAATTCGGATAATCGATTTTTGACTGAAAACAAAATCGCGCTTAATTCGGCCGAAAAATTTTTCCGAGCCAAAAGAAAAAATACGTGTCTCATTATTTGCACCAACAAACAATGTATTTGAGTTTGGTCGAAATTACCGATATATTTTTATTTCTATTTTTTCGACCATAAAATATAAATCATTTTATTGTTCTTGTTGCTATTATTGTCATTGACGAAAAATTTTCCTGCATTATTTATAATCGAAAAATAAAAATTATAAATCCAAAAATAACCATTATTTTTGATCGAAAAAATAAAAATTCCAATATTCGTTACAATTTTATCGAAAAAAAATAAAATTCACAAAATATCGATAAAATTTCATCGAAAAAAATTAATAATTAATAACGATTTCATATCGTTTTTTTTTAATCAAAATTATAACCGTTACGATCCCTAGTAAAAATCAAGTATACCAGATATCGCCGTACATAGATTCTCCAACCTTGTTCAAAATGAAGACACCACATTTCCAGCGTCAAGTAAAGTCATAGGCAATTTTTATATTTAAAAAAAATATTTATTCAAATTTCAAGAGATTCTTACAATTCACAATGTGTGTAAGTATTGTGTGTTTGTATGTATGTATACATAAATCCTTCGAATTATCAGTAAATTTTTGTTTGTTTTTTTTTTTTTGTATTCAATGTGTGTGTGTGTGTGTGTGTGTTAACAACTCAACCAAAACATAATAAACAAACACACATTGTACGGCAAAACGTATTACTAAAATATCATTATAACTATTTACAAAATAAAACAACTACACTGAAAAACTGAAATAGTATCGTACTCGAGTTGCTCAGTAATTGTTATGAGATTAACTAGAGGAGGATGCAATGATGCAATCAATGCCTTATAGCTGGCTCTCAATGCCACTCGAGAGTTGCATTTTGTTTTGCGGTTTCGTTCGAGCATCCTCGCTTTACATTTCATTGTTTGTTTGTTTGTTTTTTTTTTTTATTATTATTATTATTTATAATATTTATTAACTACATTTAATTAAGTAATCATTTAAAATATCTTTTTTCTTCTTCTTCTTCTTCTACTCATTCCGCTTCTTTCTATTTGTATATTATGCGCTTACTTACTTAGGTTAGCTACTTATATTTGTATGTATGTATGTATGTATGTATTGTATTCAAGTAAGTAGTTACACTTAAGTATTTATGTTATTAAATAGCAATCATTTCACTGCATTTTGACGACTATTCAAAGTTTCTTTTATAATTTTATTGTAATTTTACTTTTTTTTTCCTTCTTATTTTTATTTTTATTGTATATATGTATGTATGTATATATATATATATAAAGTAACTGCAGACATTTACAATACATATATGTTCGTATGTATGTATATATGCATGTGTGTGTGTGTGTGTGTATTATTACTATTTACAATAATTCAGTGTTGCAGTAAGTAACTGTTTTGCTTTTTAATGGATTTATTTTTCATAATCCAATTTATTAACTATGCATATATTTTTCACATACATACATACATTGTTTTGCTTATTTTAGTTTCATTTCTTTTTTTTTGTTGTAATTTCTCTTAAACATATCTTAAATTTAAGTGCTTATGCAAAATTTAATAATATTTGCTCACTTAAGTTAAAAATATCGTAGAAAATAACATTACACTAAATGCATTTAATTTAACTTAGTTTGTGTTGTTGTTGGTGGCGCACATTTTAAGTTTTTAATTTTTCACTCGACAATTTACTTTTTTCAGTTTTGAGTTTTCAGTTTTCAAATTTCATTTTCACTTTTAATTTTTTCGCCTTCGTGCCGTTTCAGTGAAATATATGAAGGATTGTGTTCGTTATCCCATAAAACGGCACTTGCACTTGAAAGTGGAACTTTTATTACATTTTCGTCGTTCATTATTAGACTTTCGAACTTTTTAAACCACTTCAAGCAATATTAAAACTAAATTTAACTAAGTAAAAAATATGTAGTGTACAAACTAAAATGCACTTTAAAGTTAAAAAAAATACAAATACGCTTACCTAACATCCAAAATAAGCAACTTAGTCTATTTATTTTGTTTAAAAAAAAAGCGAAAACAATTTACTTAAGTAAGTAATTGCAAAAACAATGCATATTTCTAAATTTTTCATTAGTGCATCGCTGCTTTTATATTGGGCAAAAAATAAATCATTCATATCATAGTTTTAAATTTGTTTTGTAATTATTTTAAATAATTTTTTAAAGCATTTTTTTAAAGTACTGACCATAAGATCCATGTTGAAACTCAACAGCTGTGTGTAGAAAAGTGCGCAGTAACTGTACTAATTATAGAACCTTTTTGTACGGATTTGTACCGCAACGTACTGAACTGATAGCAAGATTTATATTTTGTTTAATGAAACTTTTGCGTAAAATAATTGAGTGCCACTCGACTTTTAATTTTTAGAAAATTTTTGTTTAAGAGTATGCACATTAGGGCGCATCACTTCAAATACAAAAAAAGAAAACATAAATTCGGTACTGTTTTGCCAACGGAATTATAAAGTTCGGTTTATTTTAAGCCATCAACAAAAATAGTTCGCTAAAATATTAAGATTTAGGTGAGCTGGACCGGTTTGAAATTATTTCCATTTTTTTTTGGTTTTCTATAAAAAAATAAATTTTTTTAAAATCATTTTAGAAATAAAAGAAGTTCTGCATAAAAATTCGCATTTAAAAAATTTTGAATTTTTTTTTGTAAGATTGTTTGACCGATTTAGTCTAATAATATTTCTCTCACGTCCCAAATTTATGTTTACAAATTTTTAAATATTCTTACTCTTAGGCTGTTTTACCATCTCAAGTGGGTTTTTTTTGTAGATATTTCAAAAAATGTATTTTTATTTATAAAAAGTTTCATGTTTGGAGAAATTTTCAAATCGTTTCAGCTCACATAAATCTTAATATTTTTTTCAAAATCAATTGGCGGAAATCTTGAAACATTATACATATATTTTTTTTCGCTGGAAAATCAACAGCGTTTTTTCCGAGCCACCCTAATATCATATGTATACTTTTTTTGAAGTTTAACCCATTTTTTTTTAATAATTGTTTGAGTTGTACTTTTTACGCTTTAAATTCCACAAATATTAAAAATATTAAACACAAAAATGTTGTAAATTTTTGGCACAGAATTTGAGTCACATTTTTTATGGATTTTGAAAGAAAAACTCGAGCATTTTTCCTTACAAGAAAAAGTGAAAATTTTATATTTGAAAATATTATATAACAAGTGAATCTTTAAGAAAATTGGTCAAATAGTTTATTTGTTTAAGCGGCACACAAATGTTTCTATAATCCCCATCTCTATTCTGGCAATTACAGTGCCTAAAACTGTGCCGCAAATACTTGGGTTTTAAATGCTTGAAAATTGGAAAAAAGATATAAAAATTTGGTTGGTTATCTTTTTAAAATATACTGAAATATATCTTTTTGCAAAGTTTTAGGTGCAGTAATTATTACAATAGTGATGAGATAATTTTTGTGATAGAGAAGAGTTGAGGGATAAATTTTTAAATATGTTTAACTCCTCAGCCTGTTTCTAAAAACATTTTAAGTAGAAACAGCTAAAAGTTGTAATTCTAGCAATTCTATGCCCATACACAGACAAAACTCACCAGCCTGACAGTTGTAATGTTTATTGCGCCTAAAACTATGCAGCAAAAATGTTGTCCAGCCCTCTATCGTTGACATCAGTCATTGGGGTTGTTATGTCTTACTGAAACCACATAAACTATGTTTATATTCTGCATTATAGTCATTAGGCGCAGCGAATATGACAATTGTCAGATTGATGAGTTTTGTCTGCCTATCAACATAGGACCTTTTTCTTATTGTCTGGTTAATAACACCCATGGTTAGTAGTACGTATGGTCTGACCGTACTTGATGGGTATTAATTAACCCTTCTATGCAGATACGCTGATATAACTTATCAGCCTGACAATTTTCCGGTTTACTGCGCCTAAAACTATGCCGCAAAATGATTTAGTGATGGCGTCTGTCTCTGCAGTCGCTGTGTCTTACTTATTACGCGACAATGACGTTCTATTCTGTAACATATTGTAGTTTTAGGTGAAGTGAACTTGACAATTGTCAGGTTGGTGAATTTTGTCAGCTGTAAATTTCGATTGAGCTTTTAATCGAACATTGAGTAAACGACCTTAAGATGCATTATTTTTTGGTTTTGCTAAAATTCTCGTAAACGCCTAAAATCTGAAAAAAAAAATATGACACGGAAATTACGACAAAAATTACTGCACACTTTTTTCTAACACAGCCTTTTTTTGGACAGTTAAAAGGTTCTAAATTCGCATTCGGTTCTACTTTTACTCTCTAGACAGCAAATACGCAGCTTAATTCATAAAATTTATGACATTCAGCTGCCTTTCGCCGCTAATCTGCGGTTTGCTGTGCTGTTGTGTTACCGTTTTGCTTTTGTTATTCAAGTTTTTTTTTAACATTTGTTATACATTATTATTTTTATTTCATTTATATTCTTATTATTATCATAATTTTTCAATTCATTTACAAAAAAAAAATCCATTCACTCACACGTGGCACTTTGTTTAGAATTAAATATATTCTACAACATAAAATTTCACTTAACAAAAAGTACAAGAATCAATAACTATAAATTTAATTTGGATGCATAGAGTAACGGAGAAAATTAAAAAGAAAATGGTTAATGAATAACATGATAATTTTAACAGTGGAAAAGCAAATGAAATCAAACAGTTTTGAGAGTACAAACGAATAATCAATACATTAAAGCTCAGAAATATTTTCGAGTTAAAGTGCAATGCCAGAGGCAGCTAGTTGAGCTCTGCAGAAGTCATTTTACTATGCAGTGTTAATTTTAATAGTTCAATACTAGCGAAGAGTTTTTTTTTTTTTAATAAATCACTTATGTTTTATATATAACACATATATTTTTAACGCAACCATTTGATAATTCGGAAAAAATTGGTGCTGTATTGAACAAATGCAAAAATATGTATTAACAATATAATTCACAACTTTTTCGAAACATACTTTTTTCTCTACTTTTTTAGCGCTTTTTGTTTTTATTTGAATTGGAATACTGGTTTTAAAAAAAAAAAGAATTTCCTGTGTGCTCGTATAGAAATTGTTCACTAGTTTTTGGTTGAGAAAATTCAATGCTCCAAACTACAAACATAGTTCTTTTTGCTTTTTTGAGTCTTTTTCTTATGTCCAATTTCAATTGTGCAATTTAAATACAAAATATTGAATAACTTCAAAATTTCATTTTCATATCACATATTTCCACTGCCTATATAAACGTCGGATAATGTAAACTAAACTTGCTCCTTCTAAGCAACAGCTGATTATTCAAAGCAGAATAGAAATACATTACTGTCTCGATTTTTGCAATACTCGATTTGCCCAAATCTTGGTTTTCACAATAGCAACATTTGTGGCATTAGGGATTCTATAAGCACAATTCAATATCGAAATTACAACATTTTTAAAATATTATTTATGAAAAACAGCGACAATCCTTAATGAGTTTAAGAGTAGCGCGGTACAGTCACGTGAAAAAAAAACACGGACGCGAAATTTGTACCAGTTTTGGTTATTGTTCCTTTGTTCCTTTGTTCCTTTGTTTTTTTGTTTGTTTTATGTTCACTATTTTTTTGTTATACAAGTGTATCCCATAATATGACATAAATGCAACGAAATTTCATAAAATTTGAAACTTTTTAATTATGATTTTTATAAAAAAATTCTTTTATTTATGATATTTTTTTTGCTGGCAGTGTCACAAATTTTCTCTCATACAAAAACCAAAATGTTCGAACATAATCTGTATGGAGGAAAATGCGTCACATCGTCAGTAAAGAAAAAGTATCAAAAAACAACTGACATTTTTTTTTTAGCTACTTGGGTATGCACTTTGTTAAACTTTAAAACTTTTTAAAAATTATAGTAAAAAAATTTGAAAATTTTTGGAAATTTTTTTTTGAGTTTTCTAATTTTTTCTACAAAGTTTCAGATACAGATTTATTTTGTGTTTTTAATTTAATGAGCTAGATTTGCATGAAAAAATTATTAAACCTTAAACATTTCAAAGAAGAGTAGCCAAAACTGGTAAAAAAAAATAGCATGCTCCTATTTTTTTTCACATGACTGTATATAACACTAATAAGTTATACCCAATTACATAGAAATATTCAAAAATGGGCATTTCGTTACATTTGTTGCTTGTCGATGGTCAACAGGTAAGCGCTTTCTCTTTTCATTCAATCCTTTTCGCATTTGGTCGGCGCTATACTGTAGATAAACCAAAAAGAAAATCTAACGAGTTGTCCATTCCTTTATTTCTATGCCAAGCGAGATAGTACTGTATAAACCAGGGACCGTAACAGTTATAACTTTTATTTGAAAAAAAAAAATATCATTTAAGGGTTATTTCTTGAATTTTTATTTTTGCTCAGAAAAAAAACTTACTTAATTTGTGTGAAATACCCCAACGAATTAAATTTAATTTTCTGAGCGATAAATAAAACTCAAGAAATAGCGATTAAACTTAATTTAGCTTTTAAATAAAACTCCAAATCAATGTCGCTGAGGTAGTCCTTGTTACAAGGACTATGTTGCTTTAATCCTTTTTTCTAATTTCTCTTTCCGCATAATTTGGAGAGTACAAATTTGGACAATAATCGTTTTTTGTGGCCCATGGTATAAACGAACCCAATTTTCAAAGACCCAAATTCAAGAAGCACACACAGTGGGGCCACTGCACATTTTCAACTGAAATTGCGACTAAATTTTATTGATAATTTTAATTTGTGGAAAAATATTCCGTAGCGTGTAAATGAAAAATAATTAAAATGCGTCAGTTAATTTTCTTATAATTGACGCATATCGAAACTAAATAAAAAATACAAAAAAAAAACAATTTTATAATATCACCTTTGCAGATTACTCGTAACACTTGAAATGAAATATTGTAGTCTCGGCTGAAAACAGGTCAGAAAACTATTGATGCTAACGTTTTCAAAAAATATTATTTGTATTTCGTATTGCATTAAAATTTTCAATTAATTTTTCTCAACTCAATTCCAACATATTATTAAAACAAAATACGTAAATAAATTATGCGAAACAAATGTATTTTTTTTTCAAGAAATTTTTGTACGCCCGCAACTTTTCGTATGGAGTTTCAAAAAAAAATCGTGAAACAATTTCTATAACTCCAAAACACACTTATTAATTCGTTAAACTTTTGCTTTTTGACTTTTTACAAATTTCGCGCAACTGCTAACGGGATTTTCCAGCATTTATTTCGCATTCACATTAAACGCGGCAGTTTTTGGTTTTCTGTTTGTAGCATTGCATTTCCGGAAATTGCTACGCTTTCATGCATTTCCTCCATTCTTGCGTATAGATATTAAGAAATTTAATTGTTTATTTTTATGTAGGTAATTCCTTTCGCTTTTTGTGTTTGTAATTTTGTTTTTGTTTTTTATTTCTTTGTAATTTGCTATTTACAAAATTCTAGCAATCTGGGCTGCATTTACATTTAGGTAAGTACACATGCACTTAAATACGCTTTTTTAGTTGTACCTATTTTTTTTTTTAAATTTTCATTTTTTTTTTTGCTTTGTCTACAGTCGAAAACATGGATGTTGCCACTGCCCCAACATGTCGCAAGCGCCACAACGGCCATCCCCCACCCACCTTCGATTCACTTCGAGAATAGCGCTACTGCTTCCTTTTTTTGTGTTTTTTTGTTAGTACCTACGAGTAGTAGTAGAATTTACTACTTTTTTCCGTTTCATAAAAAAAACTAATTTACTTATTTACGCTTTAATAAACTAAGATTCATAAAAATGGCAACTCTCAAATACGTTGAATAAGTTTCTTGTTATTGTTTTTGTATTTCGTTGATTTTTCGTTGGGTGTAGTGTACATGTGTGTGTGTGTGTGTGTGCATGTGATATTTAAGTAAGAGCGCAATAATTAGCGAATGATATAGGAATGCTTGAATGAATACATGATTGATTGATTGGGTGACGAATGGAAAACGGTGCGAAATGAAAACGATGGATGGATGTACGGTACGTATTATGAATGGATGTATGGATGCGTGGGTGTGTGAGTGAGTGCACGAATTAAAGACGTTCAGAAAGTTGCATGCAACATACACATGCTTACATACTTATATGTATGGGCGCATCACTCGCTGTACAATAGAAAATCGGTAATATTTTCAAATTGGAAATATAACTTTCATTATATTTTAAGACATTAACCAAAAATATTTCGGAAAACTATTGAAACTACATAAGTGACCGCAACGGTTATAATTTTGATAAAGGAAACAAGATTTTATCGTTATAATAATATTAGAATTGTTTCGGTGAAATTTAATCGATATTTTGGGATATTTATTTTTTGTTCAATCTTGATCGATTTTTATTTAATTTTTATTTTTTCGATAAAATTTGAACGATATTTTGTAATTCTTATTTTTTTCGATAAAAGATTATCGTTATTATTCGATTTAACTTTTCCAATCATATTTTATCGATATTTATCGATATATTGTGATTTTTAATTTTTCGATGAAGCAAAATAGTTATTTTTGGTTATACAATTTTTTGATCGTAATAAAGGAAACAAAATTTGTCGGCTTTTAAAATAATAACAACAATTCCAATGATCTATGATCGACAAAATAAAAATTAAAAAATATCTATAAATTATGATCGTAAAAATTCGAATCCAAGAATAACGATTATTTTTGATAAGCATCACAAAATATCGATACAATTTGATCCAAAAAATTAAATAAAAAAAAAACACCGATTAAAGTTGGTAGAAAAAATAAAAAATTGCGAAATATATATGAACTGTTATCGAAAAAGTAAAGCTCACAAAATAAGAATAACGACTATTTTTGATAAAAAGCACAAAATATCGATCAAATTTATCGAACAGATTAAAATTAAAAAGTACCGATCAAACTTGATCGAAAATATTAAAATCACAATATATGTATGTATAAAGTGCAATAGAAACATAAATATAATAAATAAACGATTATTCAATGATTTAAAACAAAAAATCTCTTAAATATAAAAAAATTCCAGATTTGCATAGCATGTGGCATTAGATCGATATATTCGGTTTTTGTGTTAAACGAATTCTACCCAATCATTTTTGTGTAAGAAAAAATCAAGATATGCCCCCAAAAAGGCAATTTTTGTAAACTAAAAATAGTTTTTAAAAAAATTTATCTAAATAACTCACTTCGGATCATAAAAGAGTTTAGAGTTTAAAAACTCTGCGGAAAAATTATTTTAAAAAATTTCCAACGAAATCATAATAATTCAAATTTTTACTGCTGTATTTTATTTTTTTTTTTGAAATATTGGTTTAAGAATAACAGACAAAAATTCACCGATTTCGACTTATGAGGAGTAATTGGGAAGAATTTGTTCACAATTTTTTTTTTTTTTTTTACAAATAAACCAATTCGCGTTCTAATTTATTTATCGCTAATATTATTACTTTGATTCGGTTGCACAAATTTTTAAATATTTTTATACAGAACATCAAATATTTATCGTTTTATCGACAAACAAAGGTTTTTTGAAAAATATTGTACTAATTATTTTTGAGTATAAATAACTCCATTTGTGGAGGTATTTTCAAAGTCTCACGTTGAACTTAATATTTTCCGAAATATTTTGGCGGCAGTCTTAAAACTTTATAAATTTGTTGAAAACCCACGAATATCTTTTTGGCGAGCCACCCTAGTGTATATAATATATAGAGCATGCAAATTGGTTGCAGAAATTCATAAACGCAGATTTGCAAAATTTACTCTAAATTTATCAAACATTTTATGTTGCATGCAACTCTCGCTGCGCACGTGAATTTATTGCTTTCCTTATTATTTAAAGCAAGTGAAAAATCGGCTGCTAAAACCCGTAACAATCAGTGCTCGTTTGTGTAAGTGTATTTTTGATTTACCCTCCCATTCTTTTCTTTTTTTCTTTTCTTGTTGTCGTTCACATTTAGAATACACTTATCTTGATACAAAATAACAAAAAACAAAAAAGAAAAAACTAAAAGTGATTTGTAAAATATTTTCTTGAACAATTCTGGCTTTTCGTGTGTTTGTGTGTGTGTGAGCTTTAACATATACGTGTATACATTTGTATAAATTAGTATGCGTGAAAACTGCTTTTTCTGCTTTCGTTGACTTCACTCGGCCCACATGCACTGAACATTTTTCGCACCACACACTCGTGACTTCTAATTTTTTCTCGAATTTTTTTTATTTTTTTTCGCTTCCCTTCTATTGTATTTTACTTATTATTTATTAGACGATTATTTCGCGTATGACACGTCGATTTCGTGAATTGGGCGTTGATGAGTATTCGCCCTCGAAGCTGTCATCGTAGCTAAGGGACATGTGCTGTTGTGGCGGTATCACTTCATCCTGTTCCATATGTTCCATGTTGTAGGGATTTGGGAGGCCGCTTACGTCGTGATATGGTGAATCTGCGAGGAGAAGAAGAAGAAGAAGAAGAAAGAAGGAAATTGTGAAATTAATTAAATGAGAAGCAAGTAGTAGTTTCTTCAATATTAAAATACGCATTTTTCGGACATTGTTCGAAGTTTGTTTTTTTTTTTATCAAAACACAAAATTCCCGCAATAAATTGGAATATAAAAAACATTAAGCATAAAAACAGCCAACCAAAAAGAAATATTGACAGTTCAATTAAAAAGCGAAAACCATAAACATATATACCTTGATATGTCACATAGTCAAAAAATTGGAATTGTCACAATTTTCAATATGGAAAATAGAGCTTATTCCACGCTAGGTATGCAAATAGTTGACATTTTAAATGCTTTCATTTTTATAATTCGCTGTTTTTAAATTTGTTTTCATTAAAGATTTATTTATGTCATCAACAAGTTTATCTATTTTTTATGATTCTAAATGCAGCAGAATTTTTTTTTTTTTAGAAGAATTACCATAGTAATGAGAATTAAAAATCGGAAAGCTTCTATCTAACTTTTAAGTCTAAAGCATAGTACTCTGTTCTCGTTTCATGTGAAATGAGCTGCTAAAATCTATATAAAATGGTTTGCAGTGAAATATACGTGAAATTCCGCAACATTTCTACGTCAAACTAATACTCAGTTCACGCTGTGGAAATGTTTACAACATCTTGGCAACATTAAAACAGCAACATTGTTGCATATCATTTGAAACGCACGTGCTATTTAAAATTTCGTGAAAAATAATAGCTTACCTATTTTTTTTTATTATTTGTTACATTTGCTTTTTGCGGCATTTTCAAAGGGGGTTTATTAATTTTGGTTGCTGGCGAAATTTCACAGCTGTGTAGTTGGTACTAGCCTTTAGACTTATTGCAGTTTTTTCTAATCTTTTATACTAGCAAATGAAACATAAAATAAATAAAATAAATGTGGCTAGCAAATAAAATTAATACAAATAATTACGAAAGTAATTTAACTGCTTCCTCAACAATGTTAAAATGGTTGTTGGAAATACGCGAAGATACCGAAGCCAGATTTATCAGCTACAAAAAAAAAAACTGAAATACAATTCGTATATAATAGAAAAATATATTTTTGTTGGAACACTACATTTATTTTTAGTTTAAATTGTATTTCTGTTATTTAAAAATTTATTGGCTAGCGAAATTATCGAGATACCTATATCATTTTCAATTGTAAATTTAATTGTAAATGGAAAAGGGCTAAATTAAAATGCAAAAACGTCCATTGAAAATAAGAATAGTCAACTGTAATTCAGAAATTGAATGGTCAATTTTAAATAAGATAAGAAAGCGAGAAATTAAAATGCGAAAATATCAGATGAAAATGAGAAAGCGTCAAATTAAAACGCGAAAATATCAGCGACTTAATTAGTTAAAAAACTTCGTGAATGGCAACAGACATCATCGTTCCATTCGGAGGCAATTACCCGAAATACGCAGGCGTTATATAAAAAATTGTATTGCAGTTTTTATTTGAAAATTATGTAATAAAAAAAAATTTTTCATTCCCCTTTGACGCATTCTTTTATTAATTTAACACATTCTGATTTGCAATTGACTATTCCAATTTTCAATTGACGCTTTTTTATTTTCAATTTATTTTCAAATGTCTATTTTTATTTTCAATTGACGCTTTCTCATTTAAATTTGACACTTTTTCATTTACAACTGACTATTCTCATTTTCAATTGACGTTTTCTCATTTACAAATGGAAATGGTGTAGTTATAATTTTTACAATTTTCGGTTTGCAATAAGAAAATGCTCTAAAAAAAACGACACATAATTCATAATTTAAAACCAAAAATTATGATTTATTGTCAAGTGAAAAATATTAACTTTAATTAATTAATACCAATACTATTTAAACTAAAAACCAAAAGTTTGTAAAAATGTCATTCCTAGCTAAACGTAGTGCCGTTTATAAAATTAAAAAGTAAAAGTTCTTCATTCTAATCGCATATTTTATTATGCCAAACAAAAAAATCATTGCTCGTGTTATATAAAAAATTTAATAATTTTTGTGAAAAATAAAATTATGTTTTTGAAAAATTAAATTATGTTTTTGAAAAAAAAAAAAAACAATAAAAAATGCAAAATATTTTGTTGTTGTTAAATTTCGTAAAAAAAATAAATTTTCATAAAAATTTAGATTGTGTTAAGTTTTTGTAAAATAACAAAAATTAAAAAAAAAACAATTTCACGCGAGGTAATTTTAAAACCAACTTTGTTAAAAATAATCTTAATAAAATAATTGTCATGATGAAAAACATACTATTTTTTCTACTCAAAAATTAACCCAATTTATTTTTTGTTATTTATTTATGTTTTCTATGTATTTCTCATACATATAATTGTGGTACAAAATGTTGTTGTATGTTTGTAAGTATATAAGTGCATGTATGTATGTATGTAAGTGTGCGTGGCAAGTTTTAATTGCTGTTTTGCAT
Source organism: Anomoia purmunda (assembly GCA_951828415.1). NCBI lineage: Eukaryota > Metazoa > Arthropoda > Insecta > Diptera > Tephritidae > Anomoia > Anomoia purmunda. The sequence goes on from OX639994.1 coordinate 128,039,106, forward strand.
TTTCTTTCAATTTAGCTTCTTGCCATAAATACAACAATACAAACTTACTTCAGGTGCTCTCCGTTAAAGCGTAACATCCTGTATTATATCCGCTTTACGATTGCAAGCATTAATAGATAAAGATAAGTGATAATATTGATAAATGAGTTGAAAGTGAAGCTTTAATTAAAATTATATTGTATATTGTATATACTTAACGATACGATACTATAATACAAATATAATAACTATGCATCTAAATAGCATAAATGAAATGTACGGGTTTCATGGGATATTTAAATTTAATATATGTAGATATAGAGAAAAATGTTCACAAAACATTTTAGAGTGTTTTCGAGTCGAGCAATAGCAGCTAATTGGTTGGTATTAGTAAGCCCGTAAATAAAGCAGTACTAATTTTGACCGAAGTTTAGTCTGATGAGAGTACTATCTATTATCACGCCTAGAATTAAGAGTGCAAACTAAGTAAGAGATTATACTACATACGTATGTTAATTTCAAAAATTTTTACGATGATATGCCCAGATTGTTGTAATCGTAATTTCAGCCCTTCACTACAAAGTTTAGTCAACGAGAAGTAATAGATATAATATCTGCCACAAAATTGACGTAAAACATTACTATGTACATATATAATATAAGAATTAACGTTAGAACTTTCATAGAACTTTGTCAACGAAAACCCTCCAAAAATTATGTTTTTGTTTCTTATTAGTTGAAATTTCAACATACTGCCTTCCGTTTAGTTTATATAAATTATAGGCTGTTGTTTTCTTAGTAGGTTTATTTTAATAAAACATATGGCAATAATTGATTTTTCATACACAACTATTTTCAGAATGCTAAGACTCATCTCCTGACTATTGTCATAGCTATTGCGCCTAAAACTACGCCGTTGTCACCTTCTCATTAATAATAACTACAATGAGGGTTCTTATCATAAGAGGACTTTAAACCATTTTTGCGCATAATTTTAGGCGCGGTAGTTATGACTATTGTGAAGCAACAAGTTGTATCAATGGCATGGGAAAAGGGTTGTAAGATTATTCATAATTAATTGCTGCTGGTACAGCGGTTTTTGCCCTAAAAGCTGGAAGGAGAACGCAAAACCAAAAGCGTACGAAGAAATGCACGAATACCAGACAGCGCTGAAAAAGAATGGAAAACTAACTTGGCTGTGACGTAAAATTTGCTTTACCGTTGGAGAGGACTGAGAAGGAAAATTGGAAAGAAAATATACGATCTTTGCAAATAAAATCTGCTGTGACTTGGAAAAACTGCTAGATCTATCAAAACTTTCAATAAAGGGTTAAAGGTGAACAATCTGTGCCATCTTCTGTATTTTTTTCAGCCCCCATAGTTAGCTCAAATCTGATTAGAGCTGACTTCTAATTTTGTTAACCTATTAATAGAGAAAATAAACAGAAATGTATTTAAAAGATATTATTATTAAATTGTAAATTTATTACAAGTGAACTTTTCAAATAAATAAATGTAAATGAATAGCAGCTGGCAGTGAGCCAGCACACTTAGGCCCGCAAGGGGCCCGTTATGATTCCACTTAAATCCAAAGTTTGATCCCTAAGTCCCGTCGGATTCCTTTGACGAATCAATTTGAGCAGCTGTTGTGTTTTCACTCCTGCAATTAAAAATCCCGCAACCAAGGATTTCCGTCGCCTCCTACAAAGTGCGGGTCAATTACAAATTAGATGCTTTATAGTTTTTGGCTATACCTCGTCATAGCTGCTTCAGCAGAAATCATTTTGGGGGAGCCCTATTCCATCAGTGTGCCGCCCCATAGGAATATGTTCTGTGAGTACTCCCAAAGCTAGAGATACATCTCTCCTGCTTAGGGATAAAGGTTCTAAGAATTTTCTTATGCCCCATTTAGGCCACATAAGGGTGGGTGTGTTGCCGTGTGTCCAGCTGAGTTTCCATAGCATACTCGTTTCCTTGAGAAATAATTCCCTAAGCCTGAGCTTGCAGGCAGCGAGCGGCATGCCCAACCTTTTCCAGGGCGGAAGTACTCCTCCTTGCGAGTTCGTTTGCCTTCTCGTTATCTGGTAAAGTACAGTGTTCCGGTACCCACACAAGATGAAAATCGAACTGCTCTACCATCACGTTACATGATCTGATATGACCAAGTGAAGGCCTTTTAGACCAACTGGACTGTCTTCGTAGATATAAACCTTGTTTGTCTTAATTACAGCAGACTCTACACCCCGTACCGCTTCTTGTATTGCCGCTAATTCGGCTTGAAAGGCACCACAGTGGTCAGGAAGGCGGAATGACGTTTTCGTCCCTTGTTGTTGTTCAGAGTAAACGCAACCGCCAACTCTACCATCAAGCTTAGATCCACCAGCATAAAATCATAAGGGGTCGTTAGATCCTCGAACTCCATCGCCACATGACTCACTGCTTGGTAAAAATAATTTGATAGCTGGAGCCTGTGGTCCATCCCCTTCCAAAGTGTTCAAGCTATGGCTTAGCTACCGATATAAAAATTAGAGTGTCTCAGTAAATATCATTTCTCCATTATCCATCACTTGCCTCACATCTTTTTTAACATTTGGGCAAAGCCGAGATTTTATATTTCCATTACTCAAGCTCAAGAAACTTGCAACTATTTAATTTCAATTCCCTGTTTTTTTTTCGTTTAATTAAAGCAAACTCGAAAGTGGAAAACAGAAAACAAAGAGAACCCAATTAATGATAATTGTTTTATATTGTTCTACATCCACCTATTAATTGCTAGAGTCGTCGTTAGTGTTGTAAACTGCAAAAAAATCTTGTATACTAAGAATAAGCTTAGTGGTTTTTATAAAATATTTTTATATATTCGCTTCAAAATCCACTTGTGTTTTTGTCTAATTGACTTGTATTTGTATCAAACGTTGGCAAAATGGCTTGAATGCAAATACATTGTATGCATAGTTTTGCACATTCTTGCAACATTTTTGCTAACTTTTGCGGTTGGTCAAACCACAAACAACAATCAACAAATACAAAACCCAAAGCTTATTTTTGCCTCTTGCCGTCGGCAGTTCATATTTGAATGGCAAATATTGGTTTGTATATGAAATTAGGAAAACAAAAGATGTCAGAGCGGCTTTATGGTTTAAGAGAAAGAAAAAATAGTGCAAAGTGAGAGTTTAAAATAGGGAGAAAAAATCTAGAAATAATTTTAAGTTCAACAGCCGAAAAAAAAAAAATTGAGTATGCTACATACTGAATGCTAGATCGATTTTTGGGTTAACTAGAAAGTGTCTTATACTTTTAAGGATTTACCAACTTATTAAAAAGCCTTAGAGAAAAGGAAAAATATATCTGAAAGACCAAATATGTGAAAATCACATAAAACCAGCAAACTGAATAAAAAAAACCAACAAAGTGAAATGAATATTTTTCTGGAATATTTTATCGTGTTAGGATGTACCCAGCCAGCAAGAAAGCGTATGTATCTTTTCCGGTTATGTTTCTTACTGGAGGTCCGCAAATTTTAAAACAGAAAATAAATCGAAATAATCAATCTCCACACAAATGGGGATCGTGGTAATCTGAAGAAATTATTCCTAACGATTATGCAGGCGCTGGCTCGAATCGGATTGTTTTAAAATGAACAAACTTCAGTAAACTAATAAATTCAAAACAAGTAAAATAAAAATATTTTCAAGAGTCATACATTCACAAAAATTAAGAGGAAATCAAAATTTTCGACTTATATTAAAAAAAAAAAAGATTATAAAAAGCTTAAGACTTTTGAATAGAATGAAAGCGAGAACTATCTAATTTGTTAACCGGTAGTCTAAACTATGAAACCAAAAAAGAAGGTAGTACCTGAGAACTTTACACATGCATTTTAATATTTGTCGGCCTTAATATTGCCAGAAAATCTAAATTTAAAATTCCTCTGTGAAATCCCATCAGCCCCTGTTAAAAAATTAAAAAAAAAGTTCGACCTGAAAGGTCTGCACCTTTTCATTGTTGTAAGACCTTTGGTACAATCTTCTTTCTAATATTTTTTTTTTTTATTAAACATAGATTACTGATATTTCTCCAACAGTAAACTTTTGGCATGGCGTTGCCACATAGGATATTGGTAGGAGGAGTTTAATTTCCAATTCTATGGTGGTGATTATTTAAAAAATTCTGGAAATGCTTTCTCTTAAAAATTAGTTTCAATTTTTTTCCTACAACTCTTAAAAAGGAAGCCGAAGAAGTTGATAAACAGAATGCGGCAGTTTAAAAAATGAAATATTTTCGCTAAATTTTTTTGAGTTTCTAATATCATAGTATTAGTTTAAAAATTTTTCTCAAATTTGCTCTTCGTTCTCTGAACTTCACGGATCCTATACCGTCATACTCTTCTCGTCTCATGCTCTTAAACCTTAAGTCGGTAGAAAATCGTAGATCGGTACCATGCCTATCCTTCATGTACAACATCATCAACAGTTTAATTGATTGCCCTTATTTGTTAGCTTTAATAAATTTTAATATCCCAAGGCGATCTTTCCGAAGTTTTCACCCTTTTTATGGTGGTACAGTCCGAACGCAATACGCCAGCAAGGCCCCGATTTTTCGTGCCATTCGAGAATTGAACACCATCAATAATCCAAAGGTCATAGATTTTTCAGTCTCGGAGACAGTTTTTTTAAATCTTTTGAACTCTTTTTTTTAAATATTTTTAATTATTATTAATGATAGTTTTAAGTTTGATTTGTACTCTATTAGTCTGTAATGTTTTTTAAAGCAATAGACTACAATAAATAAATAAATAAATAAATAAATAAAAATTTGATTACATAAATTTTTATTCAGTTAAAATCAACGATTTTTCAAGTTAAAATGTTTTTTTGCACATAAAATTCAGATTTCAACATAACAAAAATATAAAAAATCCTATCCAAAAAAATTTGTTTTTAAATTTTTGCAACTAATTAAATTAAAGTTTATGTTTAATAATATATTTCCAAGTAACTGGATTACCTGGTTTATATATCACCATTTTTTTTTTGTCAACAGCTACATAAACGTGTTCCAAAAAAATACTCAAAAACTCAAATTTAAGTTTCCATATCCCTCTCAACCAAAACTAATTAACCGACGTATGATTTGGATTTGGATTCAGCAGATGTTCTGCATTCTGCAAATAATGTAGCCACTGAAGTTTTTCAATCCATCGAACTCAATCGTCTTCAGTGCCGTTATGCGATTTAAAAAACCTTTAACTAAAACCTTTATGTGTATATATATATATATATATATATATATATATTTCTCATAATTCAAAAAAATATAAAAATCAAAATATGTTCCTCGATATGCTTTTCTGATGACTAATAGTATCGCTTCATTTGCATTGAAAATATGCTTTGAATTTCGTCACTGATAAAACTAACGCTTTGCTCTTTTTTTAAATTAAAAAAAAATTTCTTTGCTTATTTTTTGGTTTAATTTAACAATATTTTGTCACTGATAGAACTAGCAGTCCATTTGCTCTATTTGTTTAAATAAAAAAAAAAATAAAAATTAAAAAATAAAAAATAAATGACAAATAAAAAAAAAATTTGGGAAAAAAATTTTATTAAAAAAAATATAATCAAAAAAAATTTGGTTACTGATAAAGCTAGAAGCTCATTTGCTCTTTTTTTTTACATAAAAGACAATTAAAAAAAATCAAAAATCAAAAACAAAATCTTTATTAAAAAAAGAGCAAGTTTTGTCAGTGACCAAATTTTTTTTGATTAATTTTTTCTAATACAAATTTTTTTTTTCGGCGTAGTAGAAGTGTATCAGAACATATCTTAAAATTGTTCAGCAATGTATCGAAAACGTTCCCGAAAAATTGTTTCCGTATTTTTTTTTTTATCTGCAAATGCAACAAAAATGTGATCGGTGAACAGATGAAACGTTCGCATTTATTTTTTTGCATTTTCGAACACTTTTAGTTACGGATATATTGCTGGTTGGGTAGCTACATATATGTATATTATATGTATGTATGTATGTATGTATTTATGTATTTGTATGCCAACACAGTGTCAACCAAAAAGCGTTATTTACACTTGGCACAACTGGCTTTGCTGAATACGCTCTGCTCTGGCTAGTTATTTAGTTGGCTAGTTGGCTAGTTGGCTGGCCGGCAGGCAAATGCATTTATTTGCGGACAGCAAATACCAATGAAATTGTAATCAAAAGGAATTTAATAATACACTTGTATGTGAAAATGTGTTTTTGGTGTATGTGTGCGTGCGAAATACGACACTGCATACACAAATAGTGGACACTCTATAAGAAGAACGACAAATTCATTCGCTACAAGCTTCACAACTACTACTACTCCTAAAATCACACTAACACCCATAAAAGTATTAAATGCCAACTGGGGTGTTTAGTTGGTGAGGTAAATCTATGTATGTATGCATTTATTTTGAAACTGGTAGTATATGTCTGTCGGTTTGTACGTATTTCTTGTTGACAAGTCATAAAATATTTATAATTTGCAAAGTCATAAAAGCGCTGCTAGAGAAATGCCTATGAATTTCACACATGCGCCTCACAAAATAAAAATTTCTTTCCTAAACTGCGCAACAAATAATTTGTGTTGACTTTTTAATAAATTCGTTAAGGCAATTCTAAAAACTTTACCGAATTTCTACCGGCACCGTTTTCCCTTCGAATACTTTTGTATAAAATTGCCGACGCAGTTTCGTAAGGAACTACGTTGATTTTGAGAAGAAGATTTGAATAAAAGCGACAAATTTTGGACAATCATTAGAAAAGTTTGAATCGAAATATTTTTCCATACAATTTTTCTGCAGAGCCATACCATTTCATGTTTTAAAAAATGCACTTTTTTCATTTTTCCAAAAAAATAAAAATAAATATAAAAATTTGAAAAGGAGTTAGAGACGTTATGTGCATTTAAACAAAAAAAATTGTAAATTCCGGAAGATACGATTTTCACAACGAATGTAAAATACCCGAAAAAATACATCTGTTTTATGAAAAAAATACGCAAAACAAAAATTTAAATAATTTTAAAAGTTAACCAAATTTTTAAGCCTTTCAAGCTTGCACTTTTTTTAACCAAAAACCAAATAAGCTATAAAACAGCATCCCGAAAAATTTCTAATAATTCTTCAATTTTAAATTTTTTATGCAAATTTTTTGAGTTCTCATAAGTTTTGTATAAAGTTTGAAACATTAATTTTTACGATTTTTGTTAAAGTATATACTATATTTTTTTATAAAATTAACAACAAAAAAAATGTATCATGAAATTCTTGGCTAATATTGGGAAAAGGCCAACATTCGACCGGTTTTTAATTCCTTTGGCTACAAAATGAAATATATTTGCACTCTGCTTTCTGGTTGAGATGAAATTTGACAAATGCCAAGTCATACCTACACATACATACATACATCCATATGGCTATGCATGCCCTTAACTGAATGTACGCGCATCAAATGCGTCTACGCATTTCTCTAGAAATTTTTGATTTATTATTTAAAGCCAGTTGTTACAACGCCAACACTCTAAGCAAGTTGCCATCAAATCGTATTAGGAATTTGTCTGCTTATGCTCCTCTTGTGACCCTATCGACCCTTTTCCCATACCAACCCAAAGCTTCTCAAAGTCACTCCTTTAAATCTGATTTTCTAACTTGAACTTTATATGCACCCAGTAAGCAAAATGCCCGTAAACGTGTTCTAAAATATTAAAAAAAAAAAATTCTAATACTTTACATAGTACATATGTTTCCTGAAACTAACTGAGCAGTTCCCTAAAAGTACAGAAAACCCCCGCCCTCAGTATCGTAAGCCATAATATTTTCGCACCACCCCGAGTTCGTTATGCTTGAGGAGTGATTATTTGCTTTTTCCTTTCGGCTCTAAAATTTCATTACTTCGAAAACTAACCGAACAGGATGTTGAAAGACTACGGGTGTTTTTTTCGTGTTTAATTGGGAAAATAATCGGCAAAGATGCTATTAATAAAATACCCATTTTTCGTTTTACTTGGTGGCCGTATACGGAAATTTAAATTAACACACACACATATGCACATACACATTACACATACGTATATTCAATTCAATTACGCAATCATTTGGTTATTATTTTCCTTTTTCAAATTCATCATTAAATGTGTAAGTTTAGGTTTAGTTGGAGTGCTTTGGTGCAGTTCAATTTAAAATGTAGAATCACGAATAAATCCTATAAACAGAATAATGTTGCATCCTACATACTTTTGATTTGAGTGAATATTTGAAATTTTGTATTCGCTTTTTATATGTATTGTTATTTACGTAGTTGGCTGTTTGAAATACTTTTTCGAGAGGGTTTCCTAAAAGTAAACTTTATTTAAATCGCACACTTGTGAGGGTAAGGGGATATATATATTATTAAAAAGGTTGCTGTTACTTTCAGCATACTTTTAGGCGCTTAAAAATGGTTCAAATTTTAAAAAGCTGGCGTCAGTAGTTTTTTTTTCATACTACATATTTTATTACAATTAAATATGAAACGGAGTTGTGTGAATGTTCATGTTCATAAGAAGTGTGAGTACTTGATTTTGAAAACAGTCATAATACTCGTAAAACGCAATTTCGTTTCACTGGGACTCTACAACTTCAAAAACGAACGTACTACTTTCAACTTCTCTCGAGGTCGATCATTAGATTGTTGCACAAATACTTGCAACAATTAATAAAAAAAACTGTTAACGCTGTTTCAACAAGAACTTTATTCAATTCTTTTTAAAGTCGATTTGCAGAATAAGATAAGATATGAAAGTATAAAAATTTTATATTTAAACAAATGTTCTTGATCACAAAATCTCTTTCTTGTTAATAACTGCTGCTACTTTCAGTGAATGCGCAGATTTCGCGAAGAAGTTCCCTTGAATTCCAGCGACATCTGTGGGAAGCGAATAATACTTTCTAGAACAGCAAGTCAAATTGCCCTTCAAGAAAAAAAAATTGGCTTTCTTAAAAAATGTAGTAGGTGAAAGCGTCAAATATAAATTTTGAGGTAAAACTTCTTTCGCAGCATGAGATTGACTTTTAAAGTATCGTCTTCAAAAATTTGTAAGCAAATTTAATGGAATCTCAAAATATGAATATCCAGAACAGTCAGAGTTGAAAATTTTATATAATTGGAGATCAGTATTTAAAACAAAAAAATTTGTAAAAAAATATAAAATATATAATAATGCGTATATTTTGCTTATAACTAGTTACCATGGTATTTATATTTTGAATTATTTTTGTTTCATAAAATGTGATCTCTTATACTACATGTTTATGGATTTTTTGTTCAGTTTTGTGTTGTTTTTCGATTGGTTTTCCGGTTGCGCCTTTTGAGGCAAACTTTTTACTCATTTTCCAATGTTTCTGGATGAAAATTGAAATATCAGTAAACCACTGCAGTGTAGAATGTGTGATATTCTTAAAAGTACGAGCAACTATGTACGAGTATGGGCCAAAATCTTGAATATGGAGAATTTAGTTGCGGTAGAAATAAAGACTTTAACTATATTATAAAATTGATTTTTGACTGTTATGAATTTGATTAATTCGTTAATTTTATTTATTTAAGACCGGACAGCGCACCAAGCGACTTATCTTTGGATTTATCGCAAAAATTAATGAATGCTGAAAATGTCATTTCGGAAACATCATTTCGGAAACGCCATTTCGGGAACGTTTTTTTTAAACTTAAAAAATATTACAAGATATATTCAATTATAATTCAGTTATGCAGTTAAATTTGTAGAGCTTGAGGTTTTGCTACAATTACCGCGACTACTTATATATCTTAATATTAAGATTTTTGTCCGATTTTTACTTAGCCACCTTAACAAACATCGTTCTCGAAATGATACCGCATTGATACTACTGGGACTCACTTAACTCTTTTAAATATTAAATTAAATATTTGAAAACACACTTTAGAAATATCGCCAGCAGTGCCATCTGATCGCGTTAAGTGTAAAACCTTTGGACAATTTTTATGGTTGCTTTAATGAAGAGACACATTTTCTACGGACAACTTTTTAACTAAACCCCCATTAACAAAGTTTTTGATTTATTCAGTACAATACAATAATCTTAAAGGGCTATGTAGTTTTTGGTCAATTGAATTTCCCTTAATTGATTATAAAAAGCGTTCCCGAAATGATTTATCAGCTATTTCGGATTGAATAAAATTTAAATGCATTTAACTAAAGAGATAAAATGTGTCTTGGACTGTCACTTATTTTAATCAGAAAATAAGATAAGTAAACATACACCGCTATTTTAAACAAAACAACCATTTAAATAAAGTTTTCCACCTCGACGATTTTGACCCATATACTTTACCCTAAGCTTTGAAAAAACTTTACAGTGCTAGGCTGATTGAAGAATTTTACTTAAAAATAGCAGCGTATATATAGTCGGATTTTAAGAAACATGTAAAAAATACACAGCGTTAATTGGAAACTTTTCCATGAGCTGACAAAAAAGCTATTTTCACTTTCTAAAGTTTAAAATAAAAATATGTTGCTAGAATTTTTCAACTTTTCGCATTACACAATTCAAAAGTCACTTCAAGTTGCATATCCATAACGCTTTCTAAAAACAACAGTATTTTTATTTTTTGTTTTATGATTTTTACAAACCCTTTAGTTTCAATTTTCCGCAATCGCTCAAAAGTGGGTGTTTAAAGGTAAACTATTTGAAGGAGCATATCTTCATCATTGATGAGCTTGTTAATCCTTTACGATGACAGCCAGCCAAGCAGTGGAAAGTGAAACAAAAAAATTTGGCAAAGAAAATATTGAAAATATAAAACGCAAAAAGCTTTGTCTAACCTAAGCACTACTATGTCATTTACACAAGTGTGTATTTTTTTAGTCGAAAATCTCTCCATGGTGTTGCTCAACTGACATGGCAAGCACACACACACACACACACACGCACGTGTTTCTGTTTCTGTGTAAGCGCTTCGAGTGACAGCAAAGCAGCAAAGGAATCAACAATTCGTCGGTTGATGAACAGCGGAATACAACAGAATAGAAATAGTGCGCCGGCCATAGTGCCAGCCAGGGCCTTTCAGCCATTCAGCCATTCAGCCACTCAACCAGTTGGCAAGCGCGAAAGTCCTATGCAAATTCGTTCGTTATTATTATGCTAAGCTAGGAGTAAACCATTTTAGTAAATTTTTGAAATGTCGAAATGTAAACAAATTGAGAATGAATTTATGCATGCAGCCAAAACAAATAAAGAATCACATACACGCGCGCATACAATCACATTTATGTAGATTTGCAAAAAAAAAACAAAAAAATACCTAAGTGTGTGTGTTTGTACCTATTGTGTGAATCTCTAGGTAGTTATAGTATATTGCGTTAGCTTGCAAAATTTTGTTCTTGTGTTTTACAAAAAATTCCTTCTCGTACAGCTGTACTTGTGTTTGGCATGGCATGTAAGGATTTCGTTGCGGCTCTGGGTGTCGGCGAGGCGTCTTAGCAGCGAATGAACTGACTGATGAGTGCTGTGCCGGCGCGATTGTGGTGGGACTTTGCCTCTGGTGTTGTGGCAGTGTACTGATTGCCTTTTTTTATTTTCGATAGCATTCGCAATGGTTTGTATATTTCTTCTTCTATTTTTTTTTTTGAGTTTTATGCGCTAAAAATGCATAAATCCACTTGAAGTGGGATTTCATATTGAATCCTTTTTCAGTTTCCATACACAACGTCGATAAGGATATCAAAATCGAAACAGTAGACGGTTTTTCGTATATTACTTATTTGAGAACAACACCTTAGGAATAGAGTTAGCTGATTTGTGACTAAGATTATCAGGCTTTACTAGTTTTTAGACTAGTAGTTATATTCCAATTTTTTAACTCATTTCAAATAAGTGCAAAAAGTGTACATTTATTTTAAACCTCGCTTAAATATTCAACCCAAGAAATAAATACAAAAAACATTCCAATAAGGAGCAAAGTACCTTTAGACAATTTAAAAATCGTTTCTTTTTTATTGGTTTAATCGATAGGTATGTCGTGTTAGTATTTTGAAGTGTCAAAGTCTCTCGAAATTGTAAATGAGAAGCTTCTCGGAACTTTAAAAGGGGTGTTCTCGAAACCATGCTTTTCAAAAATGTTTAAGTGATAATAAGAAAATCCAGTGAGCCAATTTTAATCATCTAACAATTATTTTAAAGCGCATAAAAACACTTCAATATAAAACACATTTAATTTTTAGACCCTTTTAGACCCAAATACAATCAAAATTTTTTTTCAAAATCGTAATTTTTTTTTTTTTGGAGCTTGTTTTAAAAGGTTGATTTTCGAATATCGCAAACATTTGTGTCTATCTTCGATAAAAAAGAAACCTTCATGAGTATGAAAATGTTTGATTTGTTGATTTCAGATGAAAATTTCGGCCACCACTTTATGAAAAATATGTTTCTTTTCACTTTTACAAAAAAATGTTTTTTTTTTTTTTTAAGTAAAACTTCTTTAGCGGCAGTACGTTTTTACACCGGGTAACGAAAGTCACTTTACCAATTTCTACCAATATTTTACTACTTTCTTCCACTATTTTTGCTATTTTCTGGGAATGGAGTTTTGTAGCCCGTTTAATAAAAAAGTGCAAGTTTCATGTGAATGCAAATTCGGACTGATTTCTGATAGTTTTTTTGCTGACCGCGTTGTGCATTTTGATTCATATAACCAGGGACCGTAGCGGTTATAATTTTTATTAAAAAAACCATGATATAATTTTTTTTTTTTTTTTTTTTTTTCGATCAAAAATAATTTTTGTTTTTAATTTTTATTTTTTCAAAAAAAAAAATATTTGTTATTTTTTGTTTTTATTTTTTTTATCAAACATCGATATTTTATTGCTTTTTATTTTTTCGATCGAAAATGGTCGTTATTTAGTAATTTTTTCTTCGATCCAGTTTGGGTTATTTTTTAATCATTATTTTTTCAATCAAGGCTGATCGTTTTTTCTTAGTTCTTATATTTTCAACCAAATATAATAGCTTATTTTTCCAATCATATTTGAATTTTATTATTTGATTTTTATTGATTCGATCAAAAATAATCGTTATGGTTGGGTTTAAAGTTGTTCGCTATTTATCGATATTTTTTGATATCGATCATTAAACATATTATTGTCATTTTTTGATACAAGCATAATGATTAAAAATTATTTTTCATTGAAAAAATAAAAATTAAAAAATAATGATCAAAGTTGATTAAAATGATGAAAATTCAAGAATAACGACTATTTTTGATCGGAAAAAAAGACATCAGAATATTATTATTTTCTGCAATTCAACGACATAAAAAAATTATCGAAATAAAAATAAAGTCAGGTTTTCATAGCATATTTATGGCTTAAAGATTCGATCTATGTATTCGAGTTTTGTTTTAAATGAATTTTTAGAAATGATGTTTTCTAATGAAAAAAATCAAAATATCGATTATTTTCGGCCAGTGCATTTAACTCATACATCAAATGGTACATTAAATTTTTTGAAAATTTTTCAAAGTTTTTTTAAATTTTATTTTTTTTTTATTTTAGATAATTAGATATTATTGCAGGAAATTTTTATAAAAAAAAATTGAAAAAAAATTAGCATGGAAAATTTAATCAATATTGCACAAATTAACACTGAGCCATTTTCACTGTGCGTCCCGGTAAATTTTTTGTTTGTAGTGAACTTTCCTTACATAACTTTTGCTTTTATAAGTTGCTGCCTCTTCCGCTTTCGCACCCTTCACACGCTCGACACACTCGACACGCCATCGCATCTGCCATTTTACATATGCACGTATGTTGTTTGTTGTTTGTTGTAAATTGTGACGCATATGTAGTCCCTGCAAATCTGTGTCGGTTTGACTGCTCTATCTGCGTTGTATCGTTTATTTTCGAATGCCTTTATTTTTATTTAAATTTTTTCTACTCGCACGCTGGTCTTTTTTTTTTTTGTTTTTTGGTTTTTTTGTTGTTGTTCAGAAAATCCGCATTTCATTGAAGTAAAGCACTTGAATAACTTATGTCGGCTCCTATTTATTTGCATGTAATTCCATTCAGCCACTCAGTTCAAAGGCTTACCAGACCCGACAGCTATCTGCACGAGATGGCTTGTAGCTAAACTAAGACTGATGTATTTTTGGTCAGGTTTTTTTTGCATCCTTTACATTACATTTGCATTTCGCTTTAGCTTTATGAAAAAGTGAATGAAGCATAGCAAAAACGAATTATCACTACAACTTAATTTGACTAACTTTTGTTAATCGAAAGAGACATCATTTTGAAATGAAATTTGCGAAAGAACGTGTGAGTAAAAGTGGGGGATTTCGAGTCAATAGTCAACTTTCAAAAGCGATATTGAGGCTTTTAATGGAGACGTAGTCGTCCTCGAATTTTTTTTTGCACCTTGTATCTATGTATTTTTGATAGCTGTTTTTGTTTTTATTTTTTGTTATTTCAGGAAAGCATTGAATGAGATTAATGAATAAATTATAAATTTTAAAGCAGTGTGAATACCGAAAAAATCGAAAAGCAGGATACTTTTTTTTTTAAATTTTAATTTAGTATGATAATATTATCCGGTACACCACCATTGTATATCTCTAACTGAGCAAACCGATGGCCAATTAAATTCAAAATATAACCAACTGGTTTGTAAGGATCTAAGTTATAAATGCTCTGTGGGGTTTCTTAATATTTGTTATAATAATTTGCCACTTGGCTTGGAAAAAGATACGCTACATTTTTTTTGATATTGCTAAACGGTGGCCATCAGTTAAAACTTATTTCTGATTATCAAGTTACTCATACGCAACGGCAGCCAGTAATGTCAAACATTTTATATAATTATAATATTGGTTTTACTTACAATATGTTTAAAAAATACAAAAATCGATTTCATTTACAAATAATGCGATTAAACAATAATAACAGGGTGGCGCATATTTGCTTGAGTCAGACCACATATTATTATTTCTTGTTTTTTTTTCTTATAGGATAAATGCGACATTTCCGTACTATTTCAACAACATTTTCGTGATATTTCCACAGAATGAAGAGATAATTTTCTCATATGGATATAAGTCCATGGTTTTATAGGGTACATTTATGTACATATCTCTACCTTCGTTCATCTATTACGAGGACTACTGTACATTTGGTAGAATAGCTTTGGTTTGTGGGTAACCACCCCTACCAGGTTGGGTTAGTTTGATGTGATAACCAATGAAAGCGACTCACTTTGACTTGTAAGAAGCAGACTACTGTGATTCATTTATTTATTTTCAATGACATCTTACAATATAACCGAAAAGTTGATGGAACAAACACTGGGTGCCCTTGAGACTTTTGCCCCGATTTTCTTCCGTTTAATTAAAATACCAACAAGTAAAGAGAAGCTAAAACCCTTTTAATATGTTTTCTAGAGTTTTCAGTATATATGAACTTATATATTTTTATTTTGTATGATACATCTTCAAACAATTTTTACGCAACGGCATATTATATTCTTCACAAATCGTTTCATTCAGCAATATTCAGGGTTACCATGTGCTTCGGGTATTTAAATTAGGGCTGATACAAATGTACCATATTTATGATTAGGCAAAATTACTACGATTTTTCGTAAATTTTAAAACGAACTACCTGACGCATGGCGGCGAATTTTAAATTGTTGAGTTTTTATCGTATCGGTTGATTTTTATTTTTTAAATTATGGCTTTTGTCATTTGTTTTCGTTTAACGCATGCAGTTTATGTGACATAAAGTATACCATACCGTACGTACAAAATTTATCAACGAAAATTTATGTAAAATTCAGCCGTTATGTGAAAACAGAGTGCGTAAAACTGAAATTTAAAAAAAAAAATTCAATAATCATATGGAGGTTTCAGCCACTCTAGACTTCCACATTATTGCAATAAAATTGAAACGGCATGCCCAAAAGTTTTTTAAAAATTCAAAAGCTTGAAATATTGATGAAAATATATTGATTTTTTTATTTAAATTTTGTGCATAGGATGAAATTTTGATTAATACGCTTTTTATTAGTTTCTTATAAATTTTGTACAAAGTTTGCAATTTTGATTTATATGAATTTGTTATATGCCGAAATAACAGGAACCGAAAACAATCGTTATATCTTTTCATTCGGAAATTCCTTTTATCTTACGCAGAAATTCCTTTTATCTAAGTTAGGGAATTTTTAGCCGTTATTGTAAGATACATATATGTTATTTTAGCCATCATAATCATTATAAATAATTAAAGATTTTTTACAACACTGCTTACTTTGACTCTATAAAGAGAGCTCTCACAAATTTTATTTTCTAAGACATCGACTATAATAAGAAAAATCGTATTTAAATCTTTTTAGGTAACTGTGTGTTATTTCTGATATAAAGTGCAATGAATTGTGAAAGGATAAATTTAATACAACAAAATATTATATTAAAAAAAGTTTGCTATGTTTAACATAACTATGAATAACCAATAAATTATTGTACTTCCGATAATGGTTATTAAAATTTTTCGGTTGATTAATTATTATTCATAATTATAACCAATATTTGAATGCATAAGTATTAATGTGCAATCCCTTTATTGCCTCATTTGGCATTCCACAGGGCAGCATCTTAGGTCCATTGTTATTTGTCATCTTCATCAATAGCATATCTTATTGTTTCAAGTATTCAAAGTACTTAGTTTATGACGATGGTGTAAAGGTCTTTACGACAGTTTTGGTCTGTTGCAATCTAAATGGTCTACAAGTAAATATAAATAAATGTTTTCATCTTTCATGTTCTATGTCTCGATTCATAATTTTTACCTCTTGTCACGACACTAATTTTAAAAATCGTGAAAAAATTTTACTGACATCATGTTGCCAAAATGTTTTGAACCCTTTTACGACGTCAACTGAGTACAACTTTGTCGTGATAATATTCTGGAATTTCACGCATTTATCACGGCAATGCAATTTGTATGAAACGCGATCTTATTACTATGCTCTACCTCTTTTGCTACGATTTATTATTTTATACTATGATTTTCCTGCGCCTTTGCTACGCAATTGGTTTCATGAGTTGCCGGCCCTGTACATCATCAACTAGACACCTAAAATTTCCTACTTGAGAATGACATATCATCTCTTACCAATTTGCCAACTTACCGCGTAGGGGTTAGGTTAAAAAAAAAAAAAAACTTTAAGACCACAAGACTATGTACATAAGATTATCAATGAAATCTAAGGTAATGCAGCATACTCACATTTCTAAAAAAAAAGTAATAAACATAAATGTTCATACGCACGCCATGCCAACAAAAGCATACCACGAAAGCTAATTAAGCGCAAACAATTGCGACAAAGAAAGAAAATTCCGGCAAAACGCCTAGAAGTAGACAATATTTAAAGCAACGCGTGTATAACACAATTATGTATATATGAATTTATGTATGTATTTGTTTACACATGTAAGTTGGTAAGTACTACTTTTTGTAGCACGTGTATTGCGCTTTTCACAGCACCAAGCACCAAGGATAAAACACTGTAACAGACTTAGCAGCAGACAAAAACAAATTGTTTACAAATACTTGCATGTGTGTTGCAAAAGAGTATATAAACTTGTCTATGTATACATGCAGATACATATACATATATACATACACATATAAATATTTTCGAGCTGTTGCCATTGCCATTGCTGTTGCTGCTTTATTTCATCTTTGCCGTCTGCGGTTATCTTGCCACACATGCTTTATGAGCCGCAATTTTTGCTTGGTTTTAGACACCGCAACCAAAAGGAATCAACACACACACACACATTCGCATGCCAGTGTAGTGTAGTGAAATTGTGTGTTCGGTTATACGGGTTATCAACACTACACACACACACCCAAACAATATGGCGAAGGACTCGTAGCTGTTCACTTGTAAAAGTTACTTGCTTACATGATTTCCATGCTGTCGTTGTAGCGCGCCACACACACACACACACAGCCACACACAGACGTGTTTTATTTGGCTTTGAGTTTTTAGTTCAGTTCGGTTTTTTGCATCTTAAAAACGTTTGCAATTTTTTTTCTTTCATTTTCATTTTACTTTAACATTTGTAGTGGCATGTTGGTGGCGGCAACTGCAATGTTGCGTAGACATAAAAAATGGACAAACACTGCTACGGCGGATAAGCCAGACAAGATGGACGGGTATGCGAAGCGAATAGGCATACTGCTAGCTATCTTTGTATGTGTGTATTTTTACTTGCGTGTGTGTGTTTGTTTGCAGCTGAAATCGTTTGGCTTGGTTTAGCTCGATGTGATTTCTATGCAGTGTAGGGAATACTCATGCAAATGTGGATTTATACTCGTCTGTGTGTGTGTGTATGGATTAGTGCGTTCTTTGAAATCATGCGATTTTATGGATTTACTCGGCACATGTACGCACACACACACATGCATCCCAGCAAACATTTTTGGACGGCTCAGAATTATGAGTCCGAAATGAGTCCGAAATGAGTGGAAGGAATGTAGGAAATATGAGGCTCAGAATTATGAGTCCGAAATGAGTATAAAATATGACGGAAATATGAGGCTCAGAGTTATGAGTCATCATCTCTTGCAATTATGTATTGTATTTCGGAAATGCCGTTACTTGTGTTTCCACGAATTCCATGACCAACGAACACGTGCGTTCATCGATGAACAAAAATTCAGTTGAAGTGCAACTCTTGAAGTGTAAAGAATACTTTTTACTATCAAAAAGATTTACCAGTTTTATTTTTCTAAAAATCAGTGTGGTTAGTGAATAAAAATTTAATTTAATATACATATCTAAAATATAAAGAACATTAAAAGGTTTTTGTCTCCTTAATGTCATGAAGAAGAGACCATAAAGAGGCAATAGCGGTGATCAAATCATTAAAAGGAAAGAACGTAGTCGAAAAATGTTTTTTGCTGTGGCAGATCAAGCAAGGTCAAGTCAATTCTTGTGTCTTTTTCAGGAAAATGACGTCTATGTAATTGGAATGCCAGACCCTGGGAAACTTGTGAGATATATTTGGAAGCGCTTGGTCACCGACGAGTTGGCCTGCGAACTATCATGGATAGATGTTGAAGGCAAAATTTCCCTTCAAAATATGGCCATAACAAGTGCTTTTAAGGGTAATACTTTTGAACTTTTTATTATTGTTATAGAAGCGTTTTCTCGAAAATTTGGCAATGAGGCGGAATTTAAGAAAATTACAATAAAGTGGTTTCAAACTGCGCGAGACCGAGTTATATATAGGAATAAGAAAACCCAAAGACAGGAATCTAATTAGTTTTTTAAGTATTTTAAAAAAAAAAAGGGAAATTCTTATATAATTCTTTTTTTTATACCAAAAATGGAATAACAACTGAACTTTACTTTCCTTATTTAGTATTCCATTATTTCTGTTGTTTTACTATAAAAGAAACAGATATATTATAAGAACTCTTATTTTCTCTAAAATATGAGTCATATACATATGACCCCTAAAAGAGGCTCATACGGTATATGAATTCGGACTCATATATGACGACCATCACAAGAAGGGAAACCCACTCATATTGAACTCTTATAAGAACTCATAATGAGCGCTCACACTCCGAATTATGAGTTCAATCGGACTCCCATTGGACTCCAAATGTTAACTGGGATATATAAAGCTCGACGTTACACAGTGGGATTTTGGCCGAAAAATATAGATTATTGAAATGGTATTTTAATTGTTTTGCGTTATAAAACCTTATTTGACTAAGAAAAATTTAATAAATCTTTTCACGAAATTAGCAATTTTATGGAAAATAAGATTAACAAGAATCAAACAAATTTTATTCAACTGAAACCGATGAACATTTTTTTTCAACTTGGCAATATGTGTTCTACTAAATTTAAATTTTCTTTCGCTAGCTTTTGCTGTATTTTCTTATGAAAATGTAGCATGTAGCAATCGACGAAATGTTTAAATAAGTTTTGCCAAAGAAATATTATACTTTATACAGTCTGTCTAGTAGAAGCGTGATCGGCAAAATTTGCACATAGAGTGCCGTTATCAAATTAATTTGAATGCACCTTGGTAGCGACATCATTTTTGTAGTACGCATTGTAAAACCTGTCAGTTTCGTGAAACTATTACAAAGTGCACGTTGTTTTAAAAAATGAGTTCCGCGTACGAGAAGCGATTTGAAGCTGTATTTCTTTGTCTACACCCTAGAGGGCCGAAAATGTCACGTTTAGCTGCAGCAAAATATATGAAGAAGTCGAAGTCATTCGTAACGAAGTGGACGAATCGGTATCTAGAAGTAAAAAATGTCGACGATTTGCCTGGGCGGGGCCCTGAAAAAAAGACCTCACCAAAGCAGGACAAGAAGGTCCTTGATTTGTTTGCGACGAAGCCGGGCTTATCGTTGCGTAAAGCTAAAGAAGTTGTAGAGAAAAGTGTTGTTCAAATATCGGTAGAGACGACAGCTCTCTTAAAAAACCGTTGCTCTCATCATCACACGTTGGTGTGCCGCTAGCAACCGATTGCTCCAACGAACTGTTAAACACCCAGTGAAGGTCCATGTTTGGGGATGTTTCTAAGAAAAAGGATTTGGACGCGTTTTCGTGTTTACCAGCAACTTGAATGCGGTGCTGATGAACAAAATTTATCAAACAGCTTTATTACCATCAGCTGCGAAGATGTTCGGGAGAAGAGGACACTCTTGGATTTTGCAAGAAGACAATGACCCCAAACATCGCAGTCGAATGTGTGCAGAGTGGAAAAGCAAAATGGTGTTGAGGTGTTAGATTGGCCTTCACAGTCGCCTGATGCCAATCCGATAGAAAATGTGTGGGCAATAGTAAAGCAGAAACTCAGAGGAAAAACGATATGGACAGCAAAACAGCTGATTTGGAAACGATTGCCTCGGCAACTTGCTCAGAACTTAGTGCAAAGTATGAGTCGGAGGTGTGAGGCCATAATAGCGAATGGCGGTGACTATACCTGTTATTAAAAGTATTGCGTACAATACATATTATAAACGTGTAAAATGTTGTTTATTTGAAACGAATCGGACAAATAGTTTCCAAGTTATGGCGATCACGCTTCTACTAGACAGACTGTAAATGCCGACCTTGATGCTTCTGATTAGCAAAAACTACGTTCTTTCGGCCTTTCTTCGCCTGCTAGTTACATAAAAATAAAAGACTTCTTTTGATTTCTAATTTAAATGACGAATAGTCGATTAAAAAATTGTTAAGCTAATATGAAAATAGCATACTTTTAGGCTTTTGCTTAATTGTTGTCGTTATATCTAATTTGCAATTGCAACAACAACTGAATGTATGCACATATGTTTACAAATCTCAAAGCATAAAGCGCATTTCTATGACATTGGTATCAAGCTTATGTTGTATTTTTTGTTATTTTTAATGTTTCTTTTTAAAATGAGTGCATTTGCAGTTTCTTCTTTCTAAATTCGTTGGCTAGATTTATCTAATTAAAAAACGTTGCGCTTACAGCTGAAGAAATTACTGCATTAAAATGAAACAATTACCAGCGATTTTTCGAATTTTCCAAGGCGTTGGAATGACTCACAGAGAAAAGTTGAGGTTTCTTTTGCAAAACATGAAATTTGACTTAAAATAATGTTTTGAGGTGACAAAATGAAATGATCAGAAAAACAAAAAAAGGAAGTTAACTTTTTATTTTATTAGTTGATATTATTAATCAAATTTTATGTTTTATTGATAATATAAATGCGCATTCGTTTAACCGTTGTGTCGATCATAGAGCCCACGGGTACATTTGCATCTTTAATTTTGCTGTATCTTCCAAACGGTTAGTCCGATTGACCTGAAATTTCATGATATCCTCAACCATCATGTGGAAAAGTTTCATCAAGATTGGAGCAGGAGTTCAGTCGATACAGCCCAAATTCAAGTTAGTGGAATGGCGTCGACAGCTGATGTACCCGGGTACTTGTATGAAAATTCATACAAATATATAGAAATAAATGGAAATATTTAGTTTATTTTATGGAAATTTGTTTATTTATTTATAGAAAATCATTATATGAAAGTAAAAAATATATTTTATGAATTTTAGCAGCATCTGAGGCATTGTGGATGATCCTTCGAGTGCTCTGCGCACACAGGCTTATTACAAATTGCACATACTTTTCTCGTTTGGCGTTTTGTAATGCAAATATAGCAGTTTCCTTTTCTTTTTATGCGGCCAGAACTGTCACGGTCCACTTCCTCTTGTGCACCAACATTCATCTTCAAGGGCATACCATATATGGCTTCCATAGCGTGTCTAGTAGAAAATATGCGCGTAATATGGCTATTGTCCGCTCTTATATCGATTTGTGGTCTGCATAACTGATCGCTGAGCTGCTGCAGAAATATCCTACGGCGGTTGGTAGATGGTTTTAGATGGGTGTTGTTTTCCATATATATAACATACGCAGCATACGCAGCTACGTCAAGCATATTATAAAAAAATGCTAAAGGCCATCTATTTGTGCGCCGTTTGGTTGAATATTCAGTCAAGCACTTATCCATATTATCCACGCCGCCTTTATGTTTGTTATAATCAAGTATGAGCAATGGTTTCCGTTTTGGACCTGCAGTTTCTGTAGTGTCGTGGCAAGTAGACAGCATCACAACAGCCTTATTTTTTTTTTGGGACGTATGAGCACATCGTCATGTTGTTACAGAATCCAAATAGCGTAGACTCTGCTTCACGTCCTTTAGGATTGGCAAATGATGCTGGCACGAACATACGCCTTTTGTTGCAAGTGCCCAACAAAGCCAAACTGTTGTCCCCCATCAAAGTTTTTGCTAAGTTATATGTTGTAAAGAAATTGTCGCATACCACTGTTCGCCCACTTCCACCAAAATTGTTGACAACTAAGTCCTTCACAACACGCTCACCAACGTTTCTTTCACGTTCGCCGGACGCTGCCATTCCAGTATAAATTTGACCCTGTATTGAAAAAATAAAAATTGAAAAATGAAATTTGAATTAGTCATTTAGTTTATTTGCAACAAGTTGATATAATAAAATGAATGTATGAATACTGATTTACCTGCACGGGATATGATGAAATGGCGTCGCAGACCCACCACACTTTTATTCCATATTTGGATGGTTTCGATGGAATGTACTGTGTGAAGCCAGTTCCACCACGATACGGGAATAATTGCTCATCTACGGTAACGTGTGTGCCACATATATAATACTGGCGCAGAGTGGCATTTAGCATCAGGAATACGTCTGTAATTGCAGCTGCCTTATCATATTGTTTGCGTGCATTCCGAGTGTTTCCATTATCAAAGCGTATGAAGCGGCTGATTGCCCAAAATCTGCGTAAGCTCATTGATGCGCGAAATAATGGATGCGAAGTTGTTTTCCACAGGTCAGTGGTATGAACATAACCGGAATGACATACGCCAGCCATCAAAAGCACACCCAAATATGCACGAAGTTCTACTTCAGTTATAGGCACCCATATTCGTGGTTCCGCATCTGGATGCTGCTCATTGTACACATCAAAAGTTTGCCTTGCCTTTCTATTTGATTCTCGAATAATTACATCACATATTTCATTTGACATCATAAGATTGAAGGTTTCTGCCATTGTCAAGCCTTTTGTCGATGGCACTGGTCCAGGATTGCGACTTCTTAGAATGTTGTGCGCACGTATTCGTCCAGGTATTGGTGGTATTGACGACCATACATTGCCATCTCTTGCCGTATAATAATCACCAGTTTCAAGTGGCGGTTCTTCATACTCCTCGTCTGAATCCTCCTCGTCCTCTGGGTGATACTCAGTTTCCTGGACTGGTTCAATGTCAGATGATTCACCACCAATGTCATCATTATTTCCTTCTAAGTCTTCTTGATCTACCGCTTGTTCGTGGTCACTCTGTTCGTAGTCAGAATCCTCAAGAACTCTGCGTATATAGTCACACTGCTCCTCATACGGTAGTGCATTCAATTGACGCGGAGCTAGCCACTCACCATCTGCCATTTTATTTTCACTTTTTATATATTTGCCGCACAAAATAAATTTTTAGGTCTTTACACTTCAAAAATCGCACATAAACTGACTTATGCGGGCATGTGCTGCAAATCGTTTTCGCATGAAATTGCCAGCGAAACAATACGACACATACGTGTTTGTGTGACACTTTCATGCGAAAACGATTTGCAGCACATGCCCGATGCATACAAAACTACTCAAAACGAAACCTGCGCAAAAAATCATGTTTCTGCCTGCAAAACTGGTTGTACAAGGGTAGGTAGGCAAGATATTCCCAAATACCCTTTTGTTCCTGTTAGTAGACGTGTTTTCCTACACATTCAAAAAAAAAATTCTTACATTGAACAAATATTTTATGAGTTATAATTATTCTGCGCAGGTACTAAAAATAGCACTATGAGCAAGAGGGGTTGATTTTAAATTCAAATATAACGGAATTCTGCGAATGAAAATTCAATGTTAATTATTTTTCTTGGTAAAAAGGGATCAAATTACAAGGATTAAAAAAGAATTTGGAAATTGTTAAATTTTTATGGATTTTGGCGATTCCCATTTTTGGTAAAAATGGATTATTTAGGTACCAAAAATTTTTTTTTCCAAATTATGATAAAAGTTTTGTTAACTAGACAATATTTCCAAGAAATTAAAAAAAAAAATAACCAGAAAATCACAAGAAACCAGGTAGTAGTTAATATTTGTATATCAAAAGCAACTATCTGCCATACAAAACGTATGAAGTACCCGGGTACATCTACTGTCGATGTGGATAAAACCCAACAGCTGTTGACACAACGGTCAGTATTCTTTTTATGATAAGTAATTGAAAATAATGAAAATTGTCTTGACGCAATTTGCCTAAAAATTAAAGCTTCCTTTTTACATTTCATAGCTCAGCACAACAAAAAAAAACAATACGATTTATTTGTTATGATCGAAAAAATTATAAATAAAAAATATCGAGCAAATATGATGGCAAAACATTAAATAAAAAAATAACGGTTTTTTTCGGGCAAAACAATAAAAATAACTACTGTTTTCGGTACCTGTTTCCCTTCATCTTTTCAGAGCGTTTTTGAAATAACAGAATATGCCAAGTGTTTGAGTGTTCCCACACAATATTTTCCTAAAAAAAAACGGACACCTTTTCGAAGTCATATAATCATCGGTGCACTTTTTATGGCCAGAAGTAGAGACAAGGTCTGAACATTTACCAAGCTGGTCCCGATATGATTTCGAACCAGTCCACCTCAGTTCCGAGCTAATCCCAAAAAGGTTCTAAAAATGCCCAGTACTTCAAGACTTAATAAAATGTTTCGCACTCGTAATTATTTTACGAACACTTTTATGATATAAGTCTCAGAATAAAAGTTTTTGAAGTTGTAAAAAAATTGCTCTCAATCAAAAATTTTATTTGAAAACTTTTTTTATTATAAGTCTCAATACAAAAGTCTTTGTAGATTTAAAAAATTTTCGTTTTGGGCAATACCACTGTGCGTTGTATCCTGTCTGCTTTCTGCTTTTAAAGCTACAATATTTTCATCCAACTTCAATATAATCGTGTTGCTTGAGTAAGAAAAAACAATGTTGGAAAAAAATATACACATGAAAAGATCAACATTTTTGCTCAAAGGCAGGACCACACGAACTGCGGACATGTGTGCCAAAACACGCACTATGGCCTCCTCGAATAAACACACACACACACACACATACTGAGCAAAATACGCACACATGCAATGCAATGCTTGACGCCCTGCAGTTCAACCGCAAATACATCTTCATTACACGAGCTGGTTTAACGAACTAGATAAGCGCACAGACGTATGTAGATACATTGGTTTTTTTTTTTGCTTTAATACTGTGCTCTCTATCTGCCAGTAGGCTTAGGTTGCTTTAGAATTTTTGAAATGCAATAGTGAAAAAAAACAAATACATTATATGTACAAAGAAAAAAATATTTAATTTTTTTTTTTCACGTACTTTAATCCAAAGTCAAGATAAATATAAAGTAGTATGCATGTAGATAAGTGTGTGTGCAGTTTTTGCGCACGCAGGCAATGACAAAACATGTGTGTCCTTTTTCGCCTCGGGACTGCACTGCTTCCTCGCTCTGCCTTAATCTGCTCTTCCACTTTTTAATTTTTTCTTGTAGCCTTCGCTTCGTGATATGGCGGATTGAAGTATAAATGAACACATATGTAGATATGTATGTATTTCATTGCAATCTTACACTTTGCCTCCAATGTTTTTCATTATTACCGCAAAGGACATGACAAGTTTTGAACGCTGGATGAACGCGTGGACTTACAACAATCAATACACATTGAGGACAGCGTCACAGCACAACTCATTTTATTTTTATTTTATTTTTTTTTTTGTTTAAGTTTTACTCATTGCAGGCACAAATAAATGCCCTTCGCTTTCTACCTCCCCTTTTGCTTTTTCCATATGTTGACATATTTTCCGCCCTAATCACTTTCTTTTTCCTTTCTGTATGATGGATTATGAAAACTGTCATTTGTACTTTGCCAAGACAACACATTGTAATTGTTTTTTTTTTACTCGTTTCAAGCTAATTTTCTTTGCTGATATTTTTGATGTTAAACATCAATTGTGTTGTTGGTGATATTTGAACTAAGAAAATTAATTAGAGTTTTGTCAGGAAGTGGTTTAGTTCAAGGAAATAATAGTATACGCAATATGGAAGAGTGTACATATTTATTTCTATGTACGTATGTATGTAGATTTTGTAAATATGCATAAATTGTTATTAAACTTGCCTTTCATAATAGCCGTCTGGAATTACAACTACAATAAGTTTTGATCTGGAAAAATGGAGCCCTTTTTTAGGTTAAGGCTAAATATTTCTTACCAAAGGGTCAGTTTAACTGTTCCTTAACCTTTGTGGAAAATTTTGCAAAAAATTCAATATTAAAACAAAATATGCCGCAAAAATAAGTTTCAATCTGAAACTTAATCTGAAACTCAATGGCTATGTAATAAACAAGCCGATTTTTAAGAGGAATTCTATCAAACCTAAAGTCATTCTCATTCTCCTCAAAACTTTCAACACTTAAAGGCTATATTTTTCAGCTATATCTTTTTCAGCTTGGTCCACAACCAGCTAAGAGTTCTAAAGTGGAAATGTCAGATAATCAAAAAGAACGTAGACGATGCGAAGATTGTTACAAGTAGAGCACAAACAAGTGCAAAAAAAAAAACAGAGCTTTTAAAAAAAACAGCCTGCAAAAGTAGCCATACATGTACAGTGTGCGTCAATTGCATAAACGAAATGTAGAATTTGGTTTCGTAACAAAAAGAAAATACAAACTATAAGCCGCTTTGAATTTGTTGAAATCTCAATATGGGTAGAAATCTACCCATAAAGTCATGAAACGCCTATCGTTTTTAAAGCCAACGAGGGATTAAACCTTTACTTAACTTTGCGTTGTCAATAATTAAAAGAAGCAAGTAGTATTATTTTTAAAATCTACGGGTTATCTGATAAAGATAGAAATTTCAGTCGTCCCGAACGTTGAGAGGTCACTTAACAAAATATCGTTCGAAAACTATTTTTTAGAAGACAATCACTCGCGTCTATAACTCCAGACTGAACGGAAAATTTAAAAAAACTTAAAATTCAAATTTTTGACATTGTAATGCGAAAACCATTAGGAACCTTATAAATAAAGGATATTTTTATTTCTCTTAGCGGCTTTTACATCAATTTACCGAAAACATTTAAGGCTTACAAGATAAAAGAGTGGAGTTTTAATGCCACTTTTTACAAGTATGGCCTAATAACTAAAAAGCAGTGAGTGATTTATATTAATGACTTTTAGAAATAGAAATTAAAAATAATTATCACTTTAGATGTATGAAATAAAAATCAAAAATGGATATTATTTTCGATTTATAAAATACAAATCATAAATAACTGTTATTTTTAAATTAATAACATAAAAATAAAAAAATAGCTGTTATTTGTTATGGTTGAATACAAGCCAGTGAGAATGATTTATAACGATGACTTTCATATATAAAAATTTCTACTAATTGTTATGTTTGAATAAAAAATAGAATTAAATGCAACTGTAATTTTCTATTTATAAATGAAATGCCACAAGTAACTGTTATTTTTGATTTATAAAATAAAAATAAAAATACCTGGTATTTATGGTTTTTCAAATAAAAATCAAAAAAAAAATATTATTTGAGATTATGAAATAAAAATCAAAAAGTCATTTTCGATTTATAAAATAAAAATCATAAATAACTGTTATTTTTTTATATCAAAAATAAAAAAATAACTGTTTTTTGTTATGAATGATTTATACTGAATAAATGTTATTCTTGATTTGCAAAATAAGCATGAAAAATAACTGTTGTTTTCGATTTATAAATTATAAATCATAAATAATTATTATTTTCGATGTATTAAGTAAAAGTCATATATAACTGTTATTTTTGATTTATGTAATAAAAACAAAATTATTATTTTAGAGTTGTGAAATAAAAATCAAAAATAACTGTTAAGTTTAACGGTTTTGTATTTGTAACCAAAAAATAACTGTTATCTTTACTGTTTTTTTATTAGTAATTTTTTTAATTTGTAAACTAAAAATAACTGTTATTTGTTATGTTTTTAAAATGAAAATCAAAAATAATTATTATTTTAGACCCATGTAATAACAAGAGAAAAATAACTGTTATTTTTTGAAATTTTGCATAAACAAAATTTAAATCTTAATTCCTGGTGAAACAAGAAATCGATTGGTGCATTAAACTTGGGTGTTGAAATTTTTTTTTCATAGTGAATTGTTTAATAACAGTTTTCAGAAATAACTGTTATTTTTTGAAATTTTGCATAAAAATAATAAAAAAACTTAATTAAATCTTAATTCCCAGTGAAACAAGAAATCGATTGGTGCATTAAACTTGGGTGTAGAATTTTTTTTCATAGTGAATTCTTTAATAACAGTTTTCAGAAATAACTGTTATTTTTTGAAATTTTGCATAAAAATAAAAAAAAAAACTTATTTAAATCTTAATTCCTGGTGAAACAAGAAATCGATTGGTGCATTAAACTTGGGTGTTGAAATTTTTTTTTCATAGTGAATTCTTTAATAACAGTTTTCAGAAATAACTGTTATTTTTTGAAATTTTGCATAAAAATAAAAAAAAACTTATTTAAATCTTAATTCCTGGTGAAACAAGAAATCGATTGGTGCATTAAACTTGGGTGTTGAAAATTTTTTTTCATAGTGAATTCTTTAATAACAGTTTTCAGAAATAACTGTTATTTTTTGAAATTTTGCATAAAAATAAATAAAAAAACTTATATAAATCTTAATTCCCAGTGAAACAAGAAATCGATTGGTGCATTAAACTTGGGTGTTGAAATTTTTTTTTTCATAGTGAATTCTTTAATAACAGTTTTCAGAAATAACTGTTATTTTTTGAAATTTTGCATAAAAATAATAAAAAAAAACTTATTTAAATCTTAATTCCTGGTGAAACAAGAAATCGATTGGTGCATTAAACTTGGGTGTTGAAAATTTTTTTTCATAGTGAATTCTTTAATAACAGTTTTCAGAAATAACTGTTATTTTTTGAAATTTTGCATAAAAATAAATAAAAAAACTTATATAAATCTTAATTCCCAGTGAAACAAGAAATCGATTGGTGCATTAAACTTGGGTGTTGAAATTTTTTTTTTCATAGTGAATTCTTTAATAACAGTTTTCAGAAATAACTGTTATTTTTTTAAATTTTGCATAAAAATAATAAAAAAACTTAATTAAATCTTAATTCCCAGTGAAACAAGAAATCGATTGGTGCATTAAACTTGGGTGTAGAATTTTTTTTCATAGTGAATTCTTTAATAACAGTTTTCAGAAATAACTGTTATTTTTTGAAATTTTGCATAAAAATAAAAAAAAAAACTTATTTAAATCTTAATTCCTGGTGAAACAAGAAATCGATTGGTGCATTAAGCTTGGGTGTTGAAATTTTTTTTTCATAGTGAATTCTTTAATAACAGTTTTCAGAAATAACTGTTATTTTTTGAAATTTTGCATAAAAATAAAAAAAAACTTATTTAAATCTTAATTCCTGGTGAAACAAGAAATCGATTGGTGCATTAAACTTGGGTGTTGAAAATTTTTTTTCATAGTGAATTCTTTAATAACAGTTTTCAGAAATAACTGTTATTTTTTGAAATTTTGCATAAAAATAAATAAAAAAACTTATATAAATCTTAATTCCCAGTGAAACAAGAAATCGATTGGTGCATTAAACTTGGGTGTTGAAATTTTTTTTTTCATAGTGAATTCTTTAATAACAGTTTTCAGAAATAACTGTTATTTTTTGAAATTTTGCATAAAAATAATAAAAAAAAACTTATTTAAATCTTAATTCCTGGTGAAACAAGAAATCGATTGGTGCATTAAACTTGGGTGTTGAAAATTTTTTTTCATAGTGAATTCTTTAATAACAGTTTTCAGAAATAACTGTTATTTTTTGAAATTTTGCATAAAAATAAATAAAAAAACTTATATAAATCTTAATTCCCAGTGAAACAAGAAATCGATTGGTGCATTAAACTTGGGTGTTGAAATTTTTTTTTTCATAGTGAATTCTTTAATAACAGTTTTCAGAAATAACTGTTATTTTTTGAAATTTTGCATAAAAATAATAAAAAAACTTAATTAAATCTTAATTCCCAGTGAAACAAGAAATCGATTGGTGCATTAAACTTGGGTGTAGAATTTTTTTTCATAGTGAATTCTTTAATAACAGTTTTCAGAAATAACTGTTATTTTTTGAAATTTTGCATAAAAATAAAAAAAAAAACTTATTTAAATCTTAATTCCTGGTGAAACAAGAAATCGATTGGTGCATTAAACTTGGGTGTTGAAATTTTTTTTTCATAGTGAATTCTTTAATAACAGTTTTCAGAAATAACTGTTATTTTTTGAAATTTTGCATAAAAATAAAAAAAAACTTATTTAAATCTTAATTCCTGGTGAAACAAGAAATCGATTGGTGCATTAAACTTGGGTGTTGAAAATTTTTTTTCATAGTGAATTCTTTAATAACAGTTTTCAGAAATAACTGTTATTTTTTGAAATTTTGCATAAAAATAAATAAAAAAACTTATATAAATCTTAATTCCCAGTGAAACAAGAAATCGATTGGTGCATTAAACTTGGGTGTTGAAATTTTTTTTTTCATAGTGAATTCTTTAATAACAGTTTTCAGAAATAACTGTTATTTTTTGAAATTTTGCATAAAAATAATAAAAAAAAACTTATTTAAATCTTAATTCCCGGTGAAACTAGAAATCGATTGGTTTATTAAACTTG
Source organism: Anomoia purmunda (assembly GCA_951828415.1). Classification (NCBI taxonomy): domain Eukaryota; kingdom Metazoa; phylum Arthropoda; class Insecta; order Diptera; family Tephritidae; genus Anomoia; species Anomoia purmunda. The sequence continues at coordinate 128,070,558 of OX639994.1, forward strand.
GGTGTTGAAAATTTTTTTTCATAGTGAATTCTTTAATAACAGTTTTCAGAAATAACTGTTATTTTTTGAAATTTTGCATAAAAATAAAAAAAAATCTTATTTATATTTTATAAAAACTCCAGCTACGTATAGTTTCTAACACTGAATTTATTAAGCGATTTTTTCAGCAATTCCTGTTTTTTTATAGATTGGTGGCTTTTATGCGAAAATTCCCTAACACTTTAATTTCTCACTTCAATAAAAAAAAAAATTCAAAATTATTACACTGCACAATAATATTTTTGCAAATTGCCATACTGATGCGATGCGTTTATTATTATTTTATTTATTTTTATTTTTTTTTCTACTCGCGCAACTTATTTCAATAAACGTCACCATGTCCAATTTGTCACGCGGAAATTTATATTTAAATAATACGTTTTTTTTTATTTTTAATTTTTGTTGTTGTTGCATTCAGCTGACATGACAAAGAGAAAACTACAGATTGCATATAATTAGTATGCAATATTTATGGTCAATCGAGTAATTATGTACATATGTATGTAGGCAAGTATGTGTGGATTTAAATGCAACCAGGCAGGCAGGCTATTTGTATGTAGTGTACGAGTATTTTTATAATCAACTACCATAATGCGAATAAATCTGCGAGGTTAAAACCTAGGCATAAATCAAGTGCAGCAAGGCAAGCAAAACGCTGAAGAAGTGCAATAAAATAAAATAAAAAATTTATTGTTTATTTATTTAATTTTTTCTATCCCCCCTCCATTTTGATGTGAGCATTTTAAAATCCGCAATGATTAAAATCATTTTAAAATTTATCATGTTAAAATTGTATTTAATGAGTAAAAGCTAAAAAAAAAAAAATACAAAAAACACGTGCACGAAATTGCGAGCATGTAGTTTATGCAGAATTTTGAAGTGTTTTCGTGTCACTTCGTGTTTTTTCCCTGTTTTTGTTTTTGTTTTTGTTTTTTTTTTATTTTACTGTTGCCACTTGTTTTAAATCAAATATGCACATATCATCGTTGTGTACTTTTTTTTTACTTTGTTTTGGAATTTTGTTATCTCAACTGAACTCAACTCAACTCAACAATCAATGCGTCGCATCCTGTAGGATTGCGAGTTTATTACGAAAAATTGTTAATTAAATGCTGACTTATTGTCGCGCTTTATTAAAATTATACTATGTTTGTAAGTTGTCTGCTTCATGTAAGTCGAGCTGATGGATTTTTATTGTATTTATTTATCAAATGACTCTTAATGTGGGAATGTTTAATACTGTGACATCTGCATGAGAATACCATTAAGGATATTTACATGAATGCCGTTCAAATGCAAGTAAACTATGCAGAACATGAGCTTTAATTTTACGTGAAAAATTAAAAATTTCCCATTTTTAATCTGTGTCAATTAGGAGGCATAGCTGATAAAATATTGTAGTCATTGTTGAATTGTGTAATTTTTTGAGCATGTTGTGTAAAGTTAAAAGTCGCGCAAAAACAGTACAGTGGTATAGCTATATGGTTGACCCCTTACATAGACATTTGAGAGTCGTATGTTTAGTGGTCTAAAATTGTAGCTTCCAAAAGTATGCAACATCAAATGCGTACCTACTCGTAACCCTTCGTCGACGTGCGCAATGTGTCTAACTCAAAACACTATTAAAAACGCAAAATAATTATTAAATTATATACGTTATAAATCTCGCAAACAGTAGGACGGTATTTAGGGATGTAAAAAGGAAAAGTCAAAAAATTAAAAAAAAAAAATCCAAATACAACGTAAAATAGTGAAAAAGTAAAAAACAAAAACATTTCATAAAAATTCAGCTATGTAGCATGAAAATAATAGCTACCTACTTTTAAATAAAAAAAAAATTAAAAACAAAAAAAATACTAACTACAATAAATGTGTGCAGTTGGGGCGCAATGAGTTTCTCAAATCAAAATTCGCACAACTTATCTTTAAGAGAGCCAAACAAAAGCTGGGTGGCAAAGTTAACAGCTGGCTGTGCCTCACTGATTAGCTGCGGCCGACGAAGTGTTAAATTGGTTATGATTTAAGATCTGCTGCACCTATCAAAAACGTAAAATTCCAAACCACCTCAGAGTGGGCAAAGAATTTTTAAACAATTTTTTTTTTCTGCATTATATATTTTAAATATAACCCATTTATTTGCTTAATCTAAATACCCGAAATAAAATTTAAAAAAATACAGCAACGTTTTGTCTTTGACATGAAATGGAATTGAGGTTGAGTTTAGTTTGGAGAAAATGCGTAAAAACGTTAGTTAATTTTGAAAGCTTCGATGGTTTGAAACAATTAAAATTTTTCGAAAATATTAGTGCAAACCTGTCTCGTCGATTATAACTTGCGAATGGCAATACACATTGACACAAGTTGAATAAATATAAAAAAATACAAAAAAGCATACAGAGTTTGAAAAAATTAAACAGCAAAAGTTGTTCAAATTGAGCTACTAAAAACTTTATCTCAATATTTTGTCATTCTGCCAATCAAGTCGTAGCTATTAAAGTTTATGAGATGCAAATATTTTACAGACAATCCCTGTATCAACGAATGAAACAAAATTTAAATAATCGAACACCGCCTGTGAAAGCAAATTAGCGAAAATTCAAAGTCTACCTAGACTTGTTTAGCTCATAAATCCGATTTTTTTCTATGAGTGTAAACATGAAGAAAATACAAAAAACTTTGTTGAGTGGATCAAATCCTAATTATTCAACGGATGTGGTGTCTTGCGAACTTTTTGTTGCTTCGTCAGTGGATCCACTCCTTTTCAATATTTTTATTTTTAATATAATGATCGACCTTTTTACTTTACGTAAACGACGTTAAAAAACGTAAAAAATTTTTTGAAAATCTTAGCTCGTTGAGTTTATATTTCAGCTTAGAAACTTCGATATAAAAATCAGACAGTGACAGATTCTCAAAGTTTTTTTTTTTTTATGAGAACTAACGCAAAAATTATTGATAAAACGCTTATGAATTTCGGAAAATTCTTTAAAATTTCCTTCAAAAGAATGTAACAAATTTTATATAAGATTTTAAAATTTTTAACTTGAATTTTTAGAAAAAAATTTCGATACGCTATTTTACAGCCCATAAAATTTCGATACAATAAAGTGCAAATTTTATGTTGCTGGAAATTAGCGTTAATTTTTGAAAATTGTTTTTCTGACGCTCTACCGTAAATTTGTCCATGCTCAGTTTTTGTATATGAAAAAAAACCGAGCGACATCGTCGGTGAAAAGAAATTTAAAAATTAACGCTAATTACTAGCCAGTCAAAACTTGCACTTTATTGTACTGAAATTGAATGGGCTGTATAACTGCATACTGACATTTTTTCTGACAGTTTAAAAAAAAATTTAAAATCTTATGTAAAAATTTTTGATTTTTTTGCCCCATTTGAATGAAGTCTGAAACTTGGATTTCCCAGCTGTTTGTAGCAGAATGAACTATGTATATTAAAAAAAAAAAATTAAAATTAATGCACTTAAATTGAGCTGAGTGTAGCGAATATATTATACCTTTCGAAAATGTTCGAAAAAGTACCAAATGTTACATCCCTGTTTACAAGATATATGCAATTGTTGCAATTGACTTTTCATTGCCAAAACTAGCTTTTTTTTTAAATATTTCACGTACTATGTACTATATTCTAAGGTCACTTTTTATTTATTTCTACTTTAGCTAAGCTGTGAGAAATTTTATTTCATAGATTTATATAAATAAAGCAACTCAACGGACTTTTCGTTAAAGTTAGCTTCAGAAAGTTAATCTCGAAACAATTTTTTGTTTTCGTGTCGCTGCTGTCACTTCCCTCAAAATTTCTGGTGTGAAACTAAAAGTTTTATTTATAAATTTTATTTATAAATTTAGCAATGGATAAAATAGTTTAGCGTGTAACTTGATTTATTGCAATATTTTTAGAAAACATGGTCACGTTTTGTATGTTACTTGTTATTTCAAGCACATTTAAAGTTACAGCAAATACCTTAATAGTATAAGGGAGTGGAAAACATTATTTCCCTGTTTTTTCGCACATCTACCTATTCATTTATTATTTATAGGTACAAGTGCAGTGATGTTGAACTAACTTTCGATTGATATGACAAATTCATTATAAGCATTCGTCGTTGGCATTCTTCTTTTTGTTTCAATTACACTTGATATTTTAATGTCAATAATAATTCATAACAAAGTAAGATGACAACCGATAACTAGATATTGAATAGAATCGAAGATGAAAGTGCAGTTGACAAAATGTTCGCTCAGAGTATTATTTCCAACATGAAATTAGCTGCCCAACCAATCAGGCATATATCTTTATTCGTCGCTGTTGGCGGTCTCAATAAATAAAATCTATGTATGTATGTATGTACATATGTACTCCTACCAAAATATCAATGCCTCCTCCTAGTTGAGATATTTTTGTGCATACATAGCACACACTCGCACAGCACGTCTTCCATTGCGCATCATCAGCGCTTAAATAACTTATGTTTGTCATTAGACCATAATATACTACGATAGATCAATGTGAGTGGGCTTGGCCACTCTGCGGAACGCCACATAGATATCGCATACCCGGCAAGAACATGCTGACAGAATTACCAATATACTCTGATTCAAAATATCAGCGCTGACTGTCAAATTACCGTTCAACAACTGTCAAGATGCTTGCTAAAAAGAGACCACCGCGCCTCGCTACGCTAACTATGGTTGTTAGAATGAAACAACCGATTTATGTACATAAGTTATAGTTATAGGCAATCAACATGTAGACTAATTTTGAATGAGCGAGAAAGAGACGACCGAGAAATTCATGAGTTTGCAAGAACAACGCATACTTTGCGAAAATTCTAAGTGTGTAGATCAGTGTTAATATTTGAAATCGGCGTACTTTTACAGAAAAAAACTAAAAGATAAGTATGAAATGAAGAAAATTTATATTAAGACATTTAATTATGCACGTATTTTATTTTAGATCTTCAACCGATTGCCCACAAAAAACGATACAGACACCCACAGGATGGTACAGGCAATTTCAATTTTATAGATTCAAACAAATCGGGAAAATCAGTTGTTGCTGGTCTTAACGTCAAACCTAAAAATTTTCAGTACTGATGGTTTTTAGGTACGTAGCATTGACCCAGTAAGAAGGACGAGAGTAAGCAGTAGAGCCTAGATGCTTGTGTATTCGGTAATATTGATGTGTTAGAGTGAAATGTAAGATCACGCGCTAGATTCAATTATTAAACGTTCGCTCACTAGTGACATTCGATTTTTGGCACTCCTTTACCAAAAGTTGTTTTCATGTTACCTTAGCAAAACCTCTCATTATACTGTTCTTACTTAGATCTAATGTATTCTGTATTCAAAGAGAGCATAGAAATATCTGATCTACGATTTTTGATTTTACTCCAACTTGCAAGCAAAATTAAAGTTTTAGCAACACAACGCTTTGCTAAGGGAGGCAATTTCGTCAATAGGTAGCGAGAAAAATATTGACTTATCAAACCTCATGAATCACAAGTACACAATTGTTGACATCAGTTTTTACCTAGTGGCCCTAAGAAACTGATGCCAACTTTGGTCTAAGTGCTGACAAGATTGTTTTTAGCACTGGCTGTCAGCTGTACTAGCTGTATTGGCTGACACTGTTCTTGCCGGGTATCTACTTGTAGTTACTTCACAAAATTCCTTCTACTTTATTCTAACTACTTTTGTGCTCCCATCCCTATTCCTTCTTCCACTGCCTCCTCCTCCTCTTCATTCTCTTGCCATTCATTTCACTTACCTAAATGCTGATCAACACGTTTTTTCGGCTTCTGCACCGAGGCATATGGATCACTGCAGTAATCCTGTCTGGATGGATTTTGGCTATTGCGTAAATTATGATATTCATCGCCATGCTGACTTGGCGTCGCCGTCAAGTGGGGATAGGGTGCGTAGTCATCGACTGCACCATAGCCGCCATGCGTCAGCGGGTCATAACCGTAGGTGGGCTGATGTTCGACATAGTTGTTGTGTGTGGCTGGAACGACCATACTTTGTTGAGCGCCTGTGGCGGCGGGCATTTTCACTTGCCACAGTGAATCTTGTGAATTGACGCTACCGCCATTGTTCGAATTCGAGTAATTGTTTTCAATATAGCCCATGTTAACCCCTGCAAAGAAAAAGAGAGAGAGAGAGATGGTGTGAAAAGAGGGAAATGATTATTAAAGGAAGCAGATAAATTATTTTTGTACAATAGTTAGTTAACGGATGCTGGAAATCAAATTAAAAGGATATAATCATAATACTACAGCTACATATATAAATAAATATAAAATACATTTGAGTTGACAGACATCCATAAATTTGTATTTAGTAAATTAATCTATAGAATATGAAAACAATATTTGCAGGAAATTAATAAATTAATGCGTTCTCATTATATTTAACGGCCCAATGTTGTTGTTTTACTCAAAATGTACTTAGAATAGCAGTTGTTGTTGTTGTTGTTGTTGTTGTTGTTGTTGCTGCTGTTGTTATGTTGGTCTCCACTTTCTCGCGTCCTGCACATGTTTCAATGGCAACATTTTGTCGCGCCACTTTTTACTACCATTTTTTTTTTCTACACAATATTTTTTTATTTTTGTTTTTTGCTTGCTTGGCTCGTAATCGTTTATTTTACCTCTATTGCCGCCTCATCCTCTTTCAACCAACTGCTTCTTTATTTATGATCTCATTTTGTATCAATAAAAAGTTGACTTTCCCGCTGTAGCAGCGCAAAATTTGTGCGCATCATAAATAATGTAAGACAATTTATTGGAACCGTTGTAGTTAATCTTCAAAAGCAGGAAATATGTGAAATGAATGAGTTCGCTTTGGTGAGCTGGTTGGTGCAGCAGAAAGCGTTGAGGGATTTTTTTCAGTGTTTTTTTTTGTTTGTTGATTGAGAAAAGTATTCTGCTTTTCGGAAATGGAGCAATTTACTTACACAATAGGAAATTTAAGCGACTTTTGGTGAAGGCGAGCTCTTCCAATACCTAAATAAATTGTGGTCATTATGTATTGTTCGCTTGAGAGTATCGCTTCTTTGTCAGTGTTGTAGTTCAGCATTATTGCATAACTCATTTTGCAGTCACACATAAGCGAAAAGAAATCAATTCTGACCATCATAAAAACAATCACCTAATTTGTTACAGATTATTGATAATGTTCTTAATTAATGTAGTCCATATTTTTTTTTTTAAGAGTGATGAAGAAATCGTTTGATGAGGTGATTGGGTGCGTTTGATTGAAATTCTAGGTGAGTAAGTTCAATGTTGAGTATCAAGCGTTGTCGGGTAATACTCATAATACAAATATAAGTACTTGAGGCCATTATGACATCATCAGCTTGTCAACAAGTGACTGCGAGTTACGAAAAAGGGTGCTCTAATATCAAATATTGAAATCTCACTCAGATCTGTGTTATTTGTCGCTTTCATCTAGGGTTCGCATACGCCTTACGTGCTCGGTTCGCACGAGTGCTTGGACGCAAGCAGGAGACAGGTCCGATAACCTAAGTGACAAATGCCAGATGAGACAGGCAATTGTAGGTGGTAAAAGCTCGAAAAATTCTTGAAAGCCTAGAATTTGTCATGTCTCAGCTAACTATAATTATTTAGAAACATTCTTTGCGGGTTTCGTTCAGTAGATATGTCTATAAATACTACTTCATGGTTTGGACACTTTTTGATATAAACTCCTAGCGATGGGCAAATGAAAAATATATGTACATCGATATATATCGTATAGATATAAAAATATCGATATATTTCGATATTCCGATATATTTTGGTACGCCGATATATTGACATTTATACCTCAAAGCACAATTACTTAAACTTTAAAAATATTTGCTTATGTTCATTTCAACGGAATTATAAAATGTATTATGTTTTAAGATTTTTGTCAAAATATTCCTACAAGTATGAACATTGACGTAAGCTGGACTTATAAAAGCCTTCAAAAATATCGTATTTGATGAAATGTTGTACTCGAATGTAAATATCGATTATCGATATTTCGATATGAAAAATATCAACGTAATAATATATCATAAAATTGATAGTTTTGGCCCATGGCTACCAACTTCTTTTAAGGATGCTAAGAATATTTTAGTATTTGTTCATTTATTTATTTTGTACAAAAACCGAACAGTGTTCGTAATTTGACAAAAATGTTTAATTTGTTTCCACTATTGACTGTGCGCAAAATTAATTCATATATTTTACATATTCAAATTTAAATATTTATAGGCTAAAATTTAGCTGCAGATTCTATAGATGCATTATTTGGCTGATAGCCTTGAAAGGAGGTACTGTTTCTGCATTTCTTTGAAAAAAAGGTTTGAAGGTAAGGCATGCGATTTTCTATTGATACTATATACTTGGAAATCATATTAGTTGACCTTAATCAAAATGTTTGCCGATTTTGCATATATGTGATGAGTTTTATACATACGTACGTGACAACTGGATTTTATTACTTATAAAAATTTGTATGAAACCACTTCGGGCGGTTGCTCATATAATCCCTCGCGCTACTCACCTGAGCAAGCCGAGTGAATCAGCAAATAGCGCTCACTCGTTCGCTCGACCTTCGAGCTTATCCCTTTCATCCACATCAAAAATTAAAAACAGATCCTACCTCTATCCTGCGAAAGTCTAACGGCACATTTAATTCGAAAATAATTTAAAAAGTTACATAAAATACAAAATTACAGAAGAATATTTGGATATAGGAATTAGGCAAAATAAAAAAAGCCAGCAGGAACCCAAGGTCCGCATCAAGGTGCGCTGTAAGCAAATCCATCTCCAATTTTATGTGTGGTTTGTTCTGTACCGACAACTTTACTCAAGTTTAAAGTGCCATATTGGGGCCACAAAAGCGTCAAAATTAGTCAAATAAAAAATTAAATAATGAAACGGAAAGGTTACACATTTTCGTCAAAATTGAACTTTCAAATTCGCAAAAACTTTATAAAAGGAAAACAGATAATGTTCTCTACCAAATTGCGAGTGATCGTCATTTTTAATTTTGTATCGATATTTTGGATATCGAGTCTCTTTAATTCGATATTTTATTTTTAATTCGATATTTATATTTAATTCGATGTTTATTTTTTTTGTTTCCCATTTTCCAAAATAGTATCAACTACAGTTTTTTTTTGAGATTTGAGTAAAAAAAAAAATTTCACAACAATTTAAGCTCGGTAGGTTGAAAATTGTACTTTGAGATTTCATTCCCTCAAACTTCAAAGTGCGTGCGGCAGGGCGATTTTCTGCCGATCGTTTTCCGCTTCCGCTTTAAAACAGATGAGTTTTTAATTCCCCCACACATTGCTAATCCACCTTAATGCGCTTAGATATACTCAAAATTCGGCTAGTGTCATTAGTACCCTTTTTGCAGTTGTTTTTCAAAATTGCTAAAAACCGAATTCAAGTACAAAAGTACCAATCATAGTAACCCATTTTCTTAAATTGATTTTATTTATTTTCGTTATATTATATTATTTACTTTTATTGAAAGGTGAATTCAACTCCCCATTTTCACTTGCAATAAGATTTTCGATCGATTTAGAACAACTCGCGTGTTTAATATTAATGCGATCTATGACAATACGCATTTTTTACCACTCCCAGTGTTGTCACGATTATGGCCATCGAGACATATTGAACAGGTGGTATATGTTGCAGTGTGTCAATGTGTCAATAAAATCGCGGAAACAACCAATCATATCGCAGGAAAAAATATAATCCGAAAAATTTAAATAAATTTTGAGACAGTTCAGAATCTTCTTTTAATATGAAGAATATCAAATTAGCTACTCTGCTGCAGGTAGTAACCTGTACAATGTGATTGAAAAATATAATAAACGAGGTAGACATTTCTTTAAAGATACCAATCCGCGATTTTCCTCAATTAACGAAGATAGAACAGAAAGAAATTACTGATAAAAATGAAAATGTAGGGAAATTTCTAGGTCAATTTCCGGAAGCCCAATCTGTGCACGTTTCCACATTAGCATAGCGAATAGATTCAATCACTTTCACTCCATATATAGCCGCTCTATTTAAAAACCCGCATTGGGGGGATGTGTCTCCTCCCAGCGGGCCTAGTGAATAATCACAACGAGTTCTTTACCACCGAATCAAAGTATTGAAATCTTCATGCACGCTTCCTCAACCTAATTTACCCCAGAGTAGTCTGTCAGATGCCATTTTCTTTTTATTGCATTAAAACAAAGGTCGCCTCATTTCAAGCACGATATTTTTGCAATGCATGAAAACAGAAAATTGAGCTTTCATCAAAAGCTGTTCTTCTTATAGAAATGCCTTTTAATTGTCACTTAATTAGAGATCCTCTAAGCAGCTTACACTCAAATTTGTGCACAAAAATTCATAGACACATAAACAAAATCAAATTGCAAAATATGGGCGTTGTGAGCATCCCAAAACTTCCAATCCAAAATTTATCACACACCACACCACAATGGCTAGAGATTGCACGTGACCTCGTAAATTCTACTTCGCAGCAGCAGCAGCTATATCTTTCCTCTCAGTGGTATCATTTTCATGCAGCACCCGAGTCAACACCACCTCGTATCTCAATACTTTCTAGATATTACTATTCCTTTACGATTATTATGCTATGGTAACATCGTTCGCACATAATTTGATGAGGTATAAACTACTAGTAGAACACACAAAGCGGATTGACTTTCGCTTATAATAGCTACTACGACAATGGAAGTAGTGTCATAAAAATATAATGGAAAAGCAAAAAGATTGCACGCAATTCACGCAAGCAAAAGTGCGTGCTAAACTTTGAAAAGTTATAACTCTTGAAGTGAAAAGGGTAACAACAACAAATAATTTGAAGCACTACTTGGGGGAGTATTTACGTTTTTTTTTTTGGCAATGCAAATTCGCACGCAACGCAACAGTTTTAGCCAAGCAATAAAAATGTCAAAACGCACAAAGGAGTGTCTAGCGCGTGTACTACAAGCAATGAGTCTCGCTCTATCTAGCGGTAGAGTAGTTAGCTTTTGTACTTTGACAGCCAGCAAGACTCCATCACTTTCCTTCACTTTCCCCCTACTTACACTTTTGTCTTATTGCGATTTGTCAATAAAGTGTCAGCGGGACATATTTTTCGTAATGAACGTCAATGTTGATTGTTGCTGTTGTACATAGCTGTTGTGTTGTTTTCTTTTGCGTTGTTATTAGTCGTCCTTTGGGGGCTGCGTTTTGCACGCAAATAATAATCATAATAAAGTTTTGCACGGTTATTTTGCAGCAATTTAAGAGCACGCATTTAATATTTATTGGTAAGTAGTGACAAAATAGAAATAAGTAGATAAAAAATAAATTAAACCGCAATGTGCAGAAACCTTGGAATGCCGCTGAGGCGGGTCTGAGTGGAAAATAATCAAAAGATTGGCATGCCTGGGGTTAGTTTGGAAAACGTAACCAAATGAAGCTAAAGTGCAGGACATAAAAAGTATTTTAGACTAATTTTGATTAGTTTAATTACAGTATTATTTCGAAAGAACACACTTTATTTAAAACTAAATCTTCGCTTAGGTTTTAGCTCTAGTTACAGTGTCGTATTAAATCTAAAAATTACTACTGATTGAAAGTTTATTTTATAAAGCAGAATATCCCTGCTCTCGTTTCACTTGAAATTAGCTGCAAAAATCATATAAAACAGTTTACCGTAAAATATGCGTGAAATTCCAGAACATTTCCCCGACAAAGTTGTACTCACTTCACGCTGTGTAAAGACTCACAACATCTTGGCAACATGACGCCAGCAACATTGTTTCCTAGCTTTTAAAACGCATTTGTCATTTAAAATTGCGTGAAAAATGAAAGTTCGCGACTTCACTTAAGGAATTGTTTTTTATTATTTGTTACATTTACTTTTGTACGGCATCTTTTAGGCACTTCGATAAATTTAGTTGCTAGCAACATTTCACGACAATCAAAATACATGTTGCTGGCGAAAAATTTTACGACTGTGGTGTTTGTACTAGCCTTATGAAAAATGAAAAAAACATATTTTTTGAGAAAAGAAAACGCTGAGTTCAAAAAAACTGTCAATTGTAACAGCCTTACGGAATCGAGAAAGGTATGTTTTATAAATATCTAAAGGTTAAAGTAAAAACTATTATGCTATATCCGTTCGCCCGCCACAGGAGGTTGATATTAAAGATGGGGAGAATCAGCATTTGTCAATATTTTTTTAAACTCGAAATTTAGTAAATAGAAAAGCGAATTTGGTTGAATCTGTTAAGAAGAATTTTGGGAAGTGAGCGTAGCTCTGCATATTCTTTGGCAATTAAATATATCTTCGAAAGTAGCAAAAAAGATCGCAGCATAGAATAAAGAGTGCAAATATTGTGTTTTTTTTTATTACATTCCTCAATCTATTTCTCGTAACTGCATTTTTTTCTTTATGAAACATGAATTAAGCATACCTTAAAAAAAATTTAGGAACACTTCGAGCACATTCCAGTTTTCACCACGCATTGCTTTTTGATTTACTTGGGGGGAATTAATTTTTTTAAACGTCCAGTATTTCAAAAAATGCCGAAATTATATTATTATTGTTTTTAATAATTTTAATCATCTTTTGTAGAATCCAAATATGTAACGAAATTTTGTTTTGTTTTAAAATCGTTTCGTTAAAAAAAGAGCCTCACTTGAGAGCAGCTCAAATAAACAAAACGAAATTTACTTTAAAATTTATATAAATATTTTAATGATTGACGAGACTCTAGATAAGTAAAACTTATTAGTTTCAAATACTTTTCAGCTATGTAATTTCCAACGCGCCACGAATTCGGTCATGACTTTTACCGCACATGCGAGCCTCTGCGTGTGTCTTCGGATTGGGCTTGGTAACAAAATGTCGATTTAAACTCGAATTATCGATATTTACTTCCGACTATCAAACTCGATATTTTCTAAGCTCTTTATTAGTCCAGCTTTATACTTTCACAATATATTATTATTTTTTTATTTTGTAAGGCATAACAAGGTGCGCCGAGTAATTGCTATTTCCTAGTAATTAATAGAAAAAAAGAAACCGCCAAATAGGTATTATTATTTTCATTATCGAATATTTTTAAAATAATTTAAAGCCCGGACACGCTATCGTCATTTATGGTTCATTCTTATTTTAGGAGCAAATTTCCATAAAACTAAGTAATTTCGCTTTATAAAATCCGTCAATAAATTGAGATGAAATGAGGCATTTGATCATAAATCAATAATCAAATCTAAAACAAATCAGTGTCAACTTTAAATGTTAACAATAATAATCGAAAAATTAATCGATGAATTTTGAAATATTAGGATTTCACTCAACTGATCTCTGATTTTTACTGCTTCAAGAAGCATTGTTTTACGATCGTAAATTTAAAGATATTATCACATTAAAATTTTTATTTATAAAAAACTTAAGCGATTTCCAATTTTTCCTTTGTTCAAAGAACTAAGCAACTAAGCAACCCTATAGAGCTGTCAAGATAAATTAGGAGCGAAAAGTGTGGGCACACTTGGTTCATGCGAAGTTATTATTTAATATGCGCCTTAAGGTGAAAATATAGACATATCGAATTATCGATATTTGTACTCTGCATATACCGATATTGCTTAAAAATATCGAGACATTTTTTAACATCGCTGCATTAGAGAAATTCTCTCATGCGCGAAAACTTCTAATAAATCAAACTCGCGTTTTTCTTTTTCATTTACTTCACCAAATATGTAGATTAAAAAAATTATTCACTTTAGGAAATTCGCTCTTTCACTTCCATTCTATTTCCCCAACAATAAATTATTACGGCAGTTAGCAACGCCAACTGCTATTTATTTACAAAAAATATGTAGGTACCTATAAAAATGTTTTTCTATGTTTACAGCATGTAATCAGTTGTAGTAAATATGTTGGCACTTATTTGGTAGTTTGTTGAAATTTTTAATGCTCCTTCATGAGGCAACGAAAGCAAAAAGACATTACTAGTTATACAATTTTGATATATGCACGAAAAGTAAATTTATGTCGCATTTCCTCAGTACTACAAATAATAAAAAAAAAAACATAACAGCAATAGCAAAATCACGAAAATGATATACTAAATACATACATACATATGGCTCTATGTATATAAGTAAATAGTTAACTTGCTGGCGGCGCGCAGTCATAATGGTTAAAGTATTTAGCAAATGTTTTGCATTTGTAACTACAAGGACTTTTATACATAAATTTCGTTTTTACGATATGTCGCTTGATGTATGGCCATCCATATGTTTATGCTTATAAGGGTATATGTGTATGTTTGTATGTATGTATGTATGTATGCATATATGCGGGTTGAGATATCTTTTAGTCTCAAAGAATCAGATTTTAGAAACTTGCTGTTTGGAAACGCCAAATATTTTTGCACTAGTAGACAAAAATAAAAGGAAGTACGAGGTCTATCCTGGATGGCCTTATGATATTTTTATAGTAAGGGGCATCATTTTCAATTTACAATGGATATTAGCTGAATGTAAAAATTAATGAAAAAATATTCTCAGCAATGAGACTCAATTTCATATCGTTGGCTGTATATTAGGGTGGTAAAAACAAAAGCAAAGCCGGATTAAATTTCTGGAATTTTTCCATATCGAAAAACGCTTCGGAATAAACAATTGGGTATTATTCTTTGAAGTCTGCTGAAGAGCACTATAGCTCATCGATTTAAAAATATTGGCTTTCAAGGGTTATATTTCATTTCGTCGCATAATTGTTTTCCCCCATTTTAAATTTTTGTCAAACTTTGAGCTCTTTGTACGACATGTAAAATATTTTTTTGGTTTTAAAAAAAATAGGAGTATTGCTATAATGTTTCCAAAAAAATTTATCGATATTTTGTAATTTGTATTGTTTCGATCAAATATAGTCGTTGTTTTCTTTTTTTGATTAAAAATTTTTTGACCGTAATAAACTTAGAAATAGGTTTGAGGGACATTACAATACTAACATAAAATATCGATCTAATTTGATCAAAAAATTAAAATCACAAAATAACGATTATGGAAGATTTAAAACAAAACATTCAATGATTCTTTTTTTAATGGTATCCCTTATTGAAAGAATTAAAATTCCATCTCTACTTTTTCACATGCATCTTGGGGCTACCCTAGTTAGTTGTACATGTTTATAATGCGAATAAATTCGTTCAGCTTTTTGAATATACAATTCTTTAAATTATGGTACACAAAACTTACCTAACTTTCTCTTTTATCTATCAAATTCAGTAGCTATTGTTAAGGAAATGTTTTTATTCATTTTAGATAACAAAAATTTGATGTTTTAAGTTATTTCAAAAAGCAACGACAGTCAAAACGATAGAAATAATAGCTTCTATTTCGAAGATCTTCACAACAGACTCTGTTTTCTAGACTTGAACAGAACTCTCACGCAAGACTTTTGGTAAGTACGCTACTATTTGTACCAAGCTAAGTCGTGTATATTATTGTTGCTTTTCCATTTTTCTATTTCCAATTTAAAAAAAAAGACAAAATAAAAGTTAACTGTTCATAAGCTCAACAAATTATTGTTTATGTACACTCAACGCGAAAAACGGCATACCCGTCTTCCTAAAAATTTTGTTCTATGCGTTTGTAGATAAAAATAAAGGTTGGTTAAAGTTTAAGGGCCGTTGTTGAATGTGAACCACACCTAAACGTCAAGCTTTTTTCTGCATTTCATTTGACATTTCTCAATTTCAGACTAACTCAATTTGAACATGGAAAGATACACAATCGAGCAACGTGTTAAAGTTATTCAGGCTTATTATGAAAATGGGCGTTCAAATCCAAATGCATATCGAAGAAAAGGCACATTTTCACCTCAGTGAATTCGTCAATAAGCAGAATTGCCGCATTTGGGCGAATGATAATCCAAGAGTGATTGTCGAAAAACCAATGCACCCACAAAAAGTGACTGTTTGGTGGTGCGGTTTATGGGCTGAGGTCGTATATTTTCCAAGCTGAGGCCGTTCAGGCAGTTACTGTGAATGGTGTTCGCTATCGTGAGATGATAACGAACTTTTTATGGCCCGAATTGGAACATATGGATGTGGACGATATGTGGTTCCAACAGGATGGTGCCACTTGCCACACAGCCAACGAAACAATGGCTCTGTTGCGCGACAAATTCAATGGTCGTTTTATCTCACGTGGTGGCGATGTCAATTGGCCACCACGATCATGTGATTTGACACCGCTGGACTGCTTTCTTTGGGGTTATTTGAAAGAAAAGGTGTACGTCGATAAGCCAGTAACAATTCAAGAGCTAAAGGATGAGATAATTCGGCACATTAACGGCGTAGAACCTCAGTTATGCCTCAGCGTCATCGAAAATTTGGACCATCGGATGGAGGTGTGCCGCCGAGGTCGCGGCGGACATTTGGCCGATATTTTGTTCCATACATAATTGAACCACACCATATTAGCATAATAAAAAGAAATTACAATAATTTCCAAAATAATTTGTGTTTTATTCAAAATCAACATCGGCTCTCAAAATTTAACCATCCTTTATGATTTCTGATAACATTTTTATCTTCTTCTTATTCTTTCTACATATAAAAAGGTCGCATGTATATGTTGATATGTATGTAGCTTATTAGACTCGAAAAGTACAGAACCGATTGAGCTCAAATTCATAGTATGTCTCTTCTGCACAAGAAACATAAAACGACGGATAGGTGGCGCTGGAGGCAAGTATTGATTTAAATGTGGAACACATTAGTCATATAAATATATACTAAATACTTGAAAATTGGGCCAATAGGTGGCGCTAAATTCAAAATATCTCTAAACCCTGTATTTACGTTCAGATTTGATTAAAAATCAGAACATCTATTTGTTGCAGAAATAGAAGCGCGAGTTTAATAAATTTGTGTTCGTAGGTTTTTAGGTAATTAACGTAAGGTTAAATTAAAATACTCCCCAAAATCTGAGATAGTATGTATTTGCCGAAACAATAACTACAACATCACAAAAAAAATATATATGTTTTTAGAATATATGGTACCTAATATTCGTTTTAAACAGTAGAGAAGATAAAATTTGTATAAAATCTTTGCATAACATTAAAAACCATGCATACTTCGCTGGGCCCCGCCGCACCATTTTTAATAAACACGTTGATTCATTTGGGCATGGATTCAAGTAAGAGTTTGGGCTAATTTTGATTAATTTCCTCATACCACCTTTTTTATGTTATGTCGTGTATTTTGGGACTGTTGCAATACAATCAGGCCAAAAAGTAATAGTAAGGTAATGGTATAATTTTCGAGTTAAAAACGGCGTTAGAAAACTGTATAAGATTAGAGAACCGGGGAAGAGCCGCAAGGTTTTCAAATTGCCATTGGAAGCTGAAGTACCATTTTCTTTTCATTTTCGAATAGTAAGAATCTCAAATACAGGTGAGGTGAATATGAATATAATATATAATAAGTAAATCCGCCAATTGCAGTGATTACAATTTACTCCGAATTTAGTTAAATTTTCGAAATCGCGTACTAGAATTTGAATAACACTGCTAATTCCCCACAAATGCACTCGAACTCCAACTGTTGAGAAACTTAAAAATTCCAATTGTGTAGCTGATTCCAGTCTTTGGCAAAAAAACCATTGCATTGCGAGCATAGAAGCGTAGTAGCTTTAATTCGCTATATTAACACATTATTTGCCACTACTTCGAATAACTTTTACGCAAACAAATTGCAGAAAGAAATAAAAATAAACAAAATAAATAAAGTGAAAATGAAGCAAAGTTAAGTAAAGTGAAATAAAATGCAACCGAATAAAAGCAAAAAAAAAAAAAAACGAAAAAAATCACACTAACCAAAGGAGAAAAAAAATGTGAAACGAAAAGCCATTCACAACAAAACTTTTTCATCCAACTAAAGTTACGCGATAATAAATTGGAAGCATTGCTTAACAACGCGCCAACAACAACAATTGCGCCGATAAGAATTGTGTCTTGCTTGCAGAATCGAGCTGTGCGAAAGATGAGAGCGCACAGAGTGAAGAGGAAATAAAAGCAAGTGCAAAGTGAACGAATACACGAATGGGTACAAGATAAACAACATTATAATGAATTGGCAATCTGGCTAGCAGTTTTCGTGTTGAGCGTCACACATATTTAATTCGAAAATTTAGCGCACAGAGTGCAGGAAGATGCAACGAGCGGGATGTGGCATGCGGCATGGCAGGAGAAAGTGAGGTGGAATGTGTGTTCGTTTGTTTGCGCTCGACTAGAGGGATAGAGGGAGAGAGAGGGTAAGGCGCGCATGAGAGTTAAGCAAAGAAAAGTAAAGGTAATGCCAAACGAGTGGCGATGGCCAAGCAGACAGCTAAATGCAAGCAATGCCATGGCAAAAAAAGAAAACAAAAAAACAAAAAAAAAACAAACAAAAAAATAGAACAAATGGCAGTGTAACGGAAAAGACGCCATATTGTACGAAAAAAGGCGGAAGTTGTCAGCTAATGCGCGCTGAGAACATGACAGAAAGCAAGCGAAGCAGGACAACAAGCAACAGCAAGAGTAGCAATGGCAGTGGCAGTGGAAGTGGCGATGGCAGTGCAGCATCAGCAGAGGAGGAAAGTTGCGCAAAGAAAGCATATTAGGATGAGAGTGAAACTGAGGTAGCTATTTAGGTATTTACTAAAAGATATATAAAAAAATAAGAACACTGCTAGGCTTGGAAGTTGCGGGCGAGCGGCCGAAGAACCGGAAGAAGTGCGGAATGTTGTGTAAATGGGAAGATATGCACAAAAATGCAAAATTTTTTGCAAATACAACTGAAGCCGGAGCCGAAATGTGTGTTGGAGAATGAGCAAAACAAAAAAATAAATAAAAAACACAAAAATTATAGAGATTAAGAATTAAAAAGGAAATCACGGCAAGTCAGCATGCAGTACTAATTTAAGCAGGAAGTCGCCGCCGTCGAGCAGCTGGTTGGTGGACTGCAAAGCAAGGGAAGTAAGTTTTTAAGACAACAAGCTAATAATGAATAGAAGCGAACGCTTAGCTGATTGTAAGCGAAAACCCCAAAAAAAAAAACAGCGAAAGTAACTGTTTAAAGCTAAAAGTTGCAAAATCTTCTACCCATACTTCCTTCCTTCCTTTCTTCTTTCCTTTACAATGCGCCATGGAATAAATACGCATAGAACAGAAGACAAAAGTTGCAGCGGCTAAAAGGATACACAAACTCACATACACCCGCACACCCACACACACTCTCAAAATACAAGAGTATCCGCACGCAACCAGGTGAACGGTGTTGCGAGTTGCAACTTTACTTGTTGTTTTTCTCCAGCAAGCAATGCTAGTTCGTAGTTCGTAGTTGTTTGCTTTTGAAATTCAGTTGATACTAAGCTGCAGGTGCAAATAAGCGCTTGATAGAATGGCGGCGATAAGAATGTGTGTTGAGCCACGGCGCTGATTGTCAAATATTTGATGTTTCAAGAAAATTTTTTTTTTTTTTGAGTATTTCTTTAATGTCTTGTGATTTTGTTGAATTGCAATTTCCAGCAAAAAAAAGCCTGCTTTAGCATATAAATAAAAATGTGAAAATTATTTTAAGCACCAACTAAGCCTTTCGGGAAATATAAATTCAAATGTCTTGTATTTAGTCGGCAGTTACCGAAAATTAAATCCTTGCACACACATATCCTTGTTGAAAATTCATACACATTTCGTAAGCTCATTATTTAGATAATATGCAGAACACAGTGTCAACTTGTTTAAAGTGCCAACTTGTTTAAAGTAGGGGAAAAAATTAATCCTTTATCTGTTTTATTCGGATAACAAATCATTGGAAATAATTCGAACTCGAATTTACCGTTATAATAGATGTGCTATGCAAATCTGTCCTAATTTTTAATTAGAAAATTTTTTTTTTAAACCATTTCATGATCAGTATTTTTTTACTTATATTTTTTCGGTAAAATTGTATCGATATATTGTGATTTTTTTCGATAAAAAATAATCGATATTTTTGGGTAAACATTTTTCCAATCACAATTGATCGATAGTTTGTGATTTTTATTTTTTCGATCATTAAAACAAAGTCGTATTGTGTTGCTTCTATTACTGTTATCGGTCGATAACGATTATTTTGTTTGGACAGAAAAGTGACTTGAAATTGTTTATCAAATTAGATCGAAAAAGTATAAACCACAAAATATCGATTCTCTTTTATCGAAAAAGAGATCGCAAAATATCGATCAAATTTTATCGACTAGTTAAAAATCACAAAATACCGATCAAATTTCATCGAAAACATTTGGATAAAATTAGAGAAGATGAAATCACGGTCCGCTTTAAACGGTAGACTGTTGTAGTCATAGAAGGCCTTGAAACTTTTCTCGAAATACGAAACTATTTAGGGGTCGTCGCGAGACTATTACAGGACAATTTCTGGACAGAAAATTTCGGAAATAGGTAGATACTTTAAATTTTTTCTGTCCATACATATATAAACAGTGTTGGTAAAATTAATAGGTTTGCGACATTTTAACCAGGTTTTACTTTTTCGATTCTGCTCCACTTGGAGGCTCTCGCTTAGGGTTGTTATCTATCTAAAAAAAAAAAAACTTAAACAGTTATTAGTTTAAAATACCTGGGAATGTATTAGCAAATTTAAAACAGGAAAAAAGGTCGCCGCGTAAAAAAAATATAAAATAATGTATTTATATTTTTAACAGTACGGGGATAAAACGAAGGGTTTTGAAAATTGGTACTATAAATCTTTTACATTTAGAGCGCGAAGGAAAATATTTGGAGATATGTATTTGAAATTTTGTGTTACAACATCAAGACGCACACTACAAATTGTAGGAGAAATTCGGCCAAAATCGCTTAAGCGGCAAAAAATCGCTATAGCGCCAATTAAGTAAGTAAGTAACTGTTCCCTTTTATGCTGCAAAATGAAATGTTTTTTATTACTCAACTCATGAAAAATGTAAATTCGATAATATTGAAATAAAAACCATCAAAATGCAGAGTGGAAAATTATACTTTTATCTGTGAAAAATCTATAATATACTTTAGAATTTTGAGCAGAGGTTCGAAAATATGAAAAAGCGATTGAACAAAATTCTTTTGCTACTCTTTGTAGTTTTGTTTTTTAACTACTAAATCTTTCTCCTCAGAAATGCAGAAGTCGAACGCATTTTGAGCGTAGTAGTGGTAAAAAATAGTAAAATAGTGGAAGATATTTGTAAAAATAGTGGTAGAAATTAGTAATGCGATTCTGACGCGACTTTCGTTATCCGATATTCTGATTTGACTTCTTTATACGATTCCGGCGCGACTTTCGTTACGTAATGTAAAAAATCACTGAATTTTTACTGCAAAAAAATTAGCAACCACAATAATTTAAAATTGTTTCATAAAAATTCCACACACCTCATTTTAAGTGAATATGACTGCGGTAATGGTTCTGAGGAATTTCCTTCATTAAGGCTAGCCTCTTAACCTTTTTATTATAATGATTACAACTGCAATTTCAAAACAAATGGAATTGCACAAAGTGCACACTAAATGTGCCGGCGGGTTTATTTGTTCATTAAATACGCACGTAAATGTAGTAAGAGAAAAATTGCGTAACAGCAATGGAAAAAACTATTAAGCGTTGCAAACTCTCAACACATTTTTTCGTGGAAAAATTACAAAAAAAAAATTCAAAGTGTCAAGTAAGTGAAACTTTAAGAAAATTGCCGAAATAAAATTAAAAGCCAAGAAAGAAAAGTTAAATTAACACTCGAAAATGAGTGCCGCGTTGAGGTCAGCGGCAACAACAGATGTTGGTTAAAGCAGAAAAAAGTAACTGATGGCAACAAAGTCAGAGGCAGAGAGAGAAACACACACACACACACTTACATAGTATTTTCATCACAACACACAAAGTGAAGCGAAAACGAAGCGACAACTGAAGCGAAATGAAGTCACAGCCAATGCGAAGGAGCTGCTTTTGTGCGCGCCAATTAAAAGTGAAGTGAATGAGTGGCAATGTTGAAAAAAATAAAATAAAATAAAGTTAATAAAAAAAAATATAAGTATATAATAATAAAATAAGAACAAAGTGGCGAAAACGCAACTGAGGCAGCTGCAAATTGCATTGGGGAAAGGCAAAGAGCTAGAGATTTTCTGCTGGCAGCACAGGTGCAAGGTTTCAGCTGCCGTTGTGCCAAGCTGAGGGCGGAATGTTGGTGGAAGTTGTGAGGTGACAGCTGCAACATGCAACAGACATAAAGACACTTGTGTAAAATCACAAACACATACACATTTACATATGTACAACTTCATGTCTGATATGTCAGAGTGGGCAAAAAGCGCTTTTGAATTTGTGGGAGGGGGGAAAAAATTGTTCTGCTTAGCAGTTCACGGCTCCTCAATTGATGCGCCACAGCGAATCTCAGAACAAAGCTAAAGTTGCCACAGACGCTTGCCAAGGCTGTTGCTGTAGGGCAGAGAGTGGTTGGTTGGTTGGTTGGTTGGTTGGTTGGTTGGTTGGTTGGAGGCAGCTTAGCAGGGGTGCAAAGTCAAAGCGCTGTGTTGAGCAGCAGCATTGCATACATTCTCTTTTGCTGCTAAACTTTCCTCCTGCCTTCTTCTATACACTTCACTGTCCAAGTGCGCTGCACCACTGGCAGCATGCAATCAGTCATTCACCATTTGTGAGTTGCAACAATTTGGAAAGTAAGTGGCAAGTATGTATTGCGTTGCAATTAAGTTAAATGTTAATGGAATGGAATTTTAAGTTCTTACCATGAGCAGGTAAGAGGTTAGGGGGGAAAAGTGAGTTAGTGTGTGTGTGTGTTGATGTGAATAGCTCAAGTTGTAGGGTAAAATTAAGTGGCGTGTAGCAAAGAATGTGCAGATATTAAGGTGGTAGCTACTAAGGAATTTAAATTAAAGTAATTTAAACTTTAGCTATAATTATTCCACCGAGGGCAGTAACTATCCCAATAGGAAATGTCGATAATAAAACTATACTAATTCTGCAACGATAAGAACTGCTCCTTTACATATTTTTCAATTCGTCCTCCAAAACACAGACAAGAGCTTTCAAGTTAGTTACCAGAATAGACATTTGTCTTAAGACTGTGAGGAATTGAAGGTAGTTGCTAGAATTGCCCTGTAAATGTAATTTTTCAAGCCTTTTACCACAGGATAACTATGAAAAATAAAATTCTTAGGATTGCGTGTACTATCCTCATTCATTTGATACCCAAATACTAATCCTTGTATAAGTTCAGATTTTTACGGTATTAGAAAATGAAACTCTATATTAATTTCGCAAACTTCCAATAACGATACCCTGTGATTTGTTTATGGCCAACATAAAAGCCAAACGCACGTGGAATCGCAGCCACTTAAAATCAAGTGACAAGTTCGTTGGTATCACGGGGATATGAAGAATTAAAAAATCCTCAATGCCTTGATGAAATAGTAGGATAGTTAATTGTCTCGTGGTCTGATGTAAGTTCTTTCTTCATTTACAAATTTTGAATGCTAGGTTTTTGCATAAGTGGCAACCTTTAAAAAATTTTCTTATAAAGTTTTCTCAAATACATTTCGTGTTATTTCATTTATTGAAGTTTAATTTGAGTACTTCAAGTATCAAATTTTTAGATAAGTGGCAACGAGTTTGAAAAATATTTTTAAATTAAAAAATTCTCAAATACCCTTGGTAAGACATCCATATTGGAATATTTCATTTATATCATCAACTTAATATAATTAAAATTTTCAAACAGGTGGCAATCCGCTTAAAAAATTATCTTCGAAATCAAGCACTCTTACAACTCTGTAGTTTGTTTTTGATTTAATTGAATTACTTTTTTTTAAACAGGTGGCAACCCTCCTCGAAACGATTTTCAAAAGTAAACACTATTAAGCCTCTTTAGCTTGATACCCATATTTTATTATTTGGATTATATTATCTGTCTAATTTAATTGCATTTTGTAAATAATTGGCAACCCTTTCCGGAAATATTTTCAAACTTAATCACTATTAATGCTTTTTAGTTTGATATTCATATTTTAATATTTTTTGTTTGTTATCTTTTTAATTTTATTACATTTAGTAAACAGGTGGCAACACTCTCGGATGATATTTTCAAAGCCAATCATTAGTAAACCTCTCTAGTTTGATACTCATATTTTAGTATTTCATTTGGGGTACTAATTTAAATTAATTAAATTTTGTAAACAGCTGACATCCTCTTCGAAAATATTTTAAGAACTAAGTATTATTAAGCCTTTTTAGTTTATTACAAATACTTTAGTATTTCATTTATATTATTAATTGAATCTAAGTACATTATGTAAACAATGGACCACCCTCTTCAAAAACATTTTTAAAACTAAGCATTCGTAAACTTCCCTAATTTGATACCCAGTTTTTAATATTTCAATTATATTATTTTTTTAGTTTAATTAAACTTTGGAAAGTAGTGGCAACCCTTTTCGAAGGTATTTCCAAAACTATGGATTGTTAAACTGCCTTAGTTTGATACACATATTTTAATATTTCAATTATATTATCTACTTAATATAATTACATTTTGTAAATAAGTGGCAACCCTCGTCGAAAATATTTTTAAAACTAAGCACAATTAAACCCTAGAGGGGTTTGATGCCCATATTTTGATATTTCTTTAAAGTTATAAATTTAATATTATTACATTTTGTAAACAGGTGGCAACCCTCTCCGAAGAAATTTTCAAAACTAAGCATACTTAGCCCCTCTAGTTTGATGACCATATTTTAATAAATTATTTATTTTATCAATTTAATTTCATTACATTTTGTAAACAGGTGGTAACTCTCTTGAAAAAAATTTACTGAATGCTAACTCGAACCGTTGATAAAAAAATATGATATTTTAGTTCAAAATACAAAAAATATGTCATTGTGCCAGAGATGAGCATAAATTTATTCCGATATGCAACGGGGAATACATTATTTATTTTTGTTAGCATTTCCGGGTTAGTTTGGAGAATTTCTTTTTTTTAATCTAAGTTGTTGTTTTCAACCTTCAAGTCTCTTCCCGATGTTTTTTTGTCAAAAAAAGTGTTAATTTCAATTTCGCGGTTGTGTCGTGCAATTATTTAAATTTGGGTAGAAAAACACATTCGAATCTATTCGAATATCGAACTCTGAACTCGTATAGGCGATCCGAATATCAGACTAAATTCAAATTAAGTTTCAATGAGTACTAAAATAATCGAGCACCAACAAAAGCCGACTCGGCCCACCGCCAACAGCCAACTAACTGTCTGAACGAAAGGTCAGATAATTTTTAAAAGTATATTTTTATTTCTCCTTGCTTATACTCGTTTTTAAATTTAAACTTCAAAAATGATGTTTTGCCTGAGACTTGTTATAGCTGATTGCGCGCTCTAAATTTGCCTTTACCTTTTCACTATTCTTAAAGCAAAGCCAATTAGTAGCGAGGCACAACAACAAGATCGAATCGACACACACCAGGTAAAACAAATAGCAATAACAATAATAATGGCAAAAAAACAGCAAACATAATCGCATCCTCAGTATCGGGTAGAGCTATGTGCTCCTGCATTTTTAGCACCGTTGCAGCGCAACCGCATACTAAGCGGATTTTAACCACCCACAAAAACCGAAAAGCCAACAACCTTAACTGATTGCAATGCAGGTATTTTGTTGGCTGGGTCGCAGTATTAACTTAAAATTGGTTGTGCAATAAAGGCACTAAAAGAAGATTTATCAATAAAACAATATGAACACAAACAAAAAAAAGAACACAAACAAAAAAAAAGAACAAGCAAACAAAAGTTCAAAAGGCTTTAGTAAAAAATTTAACACGAATAATGTCAGCGAGCAACAGCTGCAGTCGTAAAACATAAAATTTAAATAAAAAATGTCATGCCTTTTTTCTGTTTTTTTTTTTATTTGGCTGCTTACCTACAATGGCAGCCCTAAAAGCCGTAGAGGAGAAAAATCTATGTAGGCGCAACTCCCCAGCGATGCTGCGCTTTGCCTTCATGCAATATTTTGGCGCAAAAAAGCGCAAAATTAATGCCGCGCGCAAAATGCACAACCAGCATGTACAAATTCCCAAATAAACGCGTGCGCGCGCGCAAATAAACCAACGCAGCGCGTCTCAAACACACAAAATGCAAACGGCAAGCATTCACACAGATTCAGGTATTTTTTAAGCTTTAATAAAAAAAGCAAACTTTTTGCGCGGCAACAGCTGATGCGCGCGCGACCGAACTAGGTTAGTCGGCATACAATGGAGCGCGGCTGTTGAACAAATTCCACACGATGCGCCGCGCCATTGTCTGTCGGTTGGTTGGCACATGGAAAGCGCCAACACCCACGTGGCAATGATGCAAAGCACAGTCGGCGCTTGGCCTGCCGTTCGCTGGCCGTGCATGCACATAGGCTAGCCGCTATACTACTGGGCGTTTATGATGTGCCATTTATTTTTGGAAAAAATAAATAAACGCGCTTGCCGCTGTTTTGCCTACATTCAGGCGCTTTTACACTGTGCTCTTTTCCATTTGCTTGCTTTGTGAGTTTTTTGTTTGTATTTACTACATTTTCAGATTTGCTTGCCGCGCGCTCAATCGACTGAGAGTGAACAATCCTATAGGAAACCAGCAGCGTAGGTTTTTATAATTTTTTTTGCTTTGCGTTTGAAAATTTTCATATTTTTCTTTGTTCGCTATAGCGATTGGACTGTTCTAACGCGCATCATTTGATTTCAAAGTTATCGATTTCCGCATTCACAAAAATTTTGCAGTGCATCAGGCATGACGCGAAGCGCCGCACACAATACAAACTATTGAAGAAAGCCTACATTTACAAAAGAAAAACAGATACTTTTATCAAAAAAGTGTCCCTGGATAATATCAAAAAGTCAAGCGCAAGTAGTAAGGGCGTTTTTTTTTTTTTTTTTTTTTTGATTTTGTTATATTAAGCTCCGCGTCGCAGCTGTGCATTGCAGTCAGCAGTCAGCGGGGGAGAAATCGCGCAGTTGATAAATGTAAAAGCCACGCGCACTGCTATTCCCTGGTATTCAGCGATCAGCCCAAGCAGTTGCTTGCGCTTTTCTAGTGAAAATGTGCCATTTTTATTTTGCGACTTTTTATATGTTGACTTTCAGGGCCGCCGCGCATTGCAGCGCTCTGGGACGCCGCGATAAATGTGTGATAAATGTAGCTGAAATTTCAGTCAATGTGATAGTATTGACTAGTGGCAAGTGGCAAGTGGCAAATGGTATTTAATGCCGGCAGGAAGCCGATTCAGTGCATTTTTGTACTACACCGCGAGGGTGGGTGGATATGAAAGCGGTGGCTTTGCGAATCCAATGAGAGCGAGTACATATTTGGTAAGGCATGTTGCGCGGCAGTTCAGTTTTACGCTAAGCTTTGTAGTCATGTAACATTTTAAGTAGAAAATTTGTATCAAATTAATTTTTTCCAGAATTTTTCATCCATTCGATAGTTTTCAGTGTATCTTGCATAATTTTTTCACTCATTACCTATTATTTTATTCGCTAAAAAAATGTGAAGTAGTGAATAATTTTTCGAATAAACCAAAAAATAATCAGCTACAGCAAGTTTGTGTCAGTTTTCTAATAAGAACTTAAAAATGAATAATAAATAAGGGAGATAATTTATTTGGATAGTCGATATAATTAGAGAACAACCGAATATGTTCGGCCTGAAAGTTCGGTTCGGCTTCACCCAAAAAAAAGGCGAAATTCGGCCGACTATTTATCAGTTTTAATTAATTTAAAATTGTATAAAGTTTTAGGTTTAAAATATTCGCGTTTGGAAAAAAGTCAAAACAGTCTTTCAAATTTACATGATCGCGATATGATTTTCCGTAAAAATACCGTAAGAAATTATTCATTAAATGAAGAATTGGACACTCTGCTTAATGAACTACAACTGCCAAACAATTTTGAAATTTTTTTAAACCGGGTTAAATCTCATATTTTTTTATTGCTTTATCATCAGCTCATCAGCCTGCTCCTCCACTGAATGTATCTAGTAAGGCTTGTTCAGCATTATAGATTTTGAAGCAATTAAAATATCAGTTTTTTTTTATTATTTTTAAAAATATAAGCATGTATATAGCTTTTAAAAGCAAACACTGGTATGCCCTTTTTTAAATGCCGCAATTATAAAATTACGTATACATTTTATCTTTTCACACTTGTAACCACTTTTAATTATAAGTAAATAAAAGCACGGAGTATGGCAAGCACGTACACATTTTTCAACACTTCGAAAGTTATACAATTCCGCTGCGGTAAATGTAAATACTTATTGTATTGTAGTTGAACTGCATGAAGATGGAAACAGTTATACAAATTATATTATTTTGAGAGTATTAAAAAAATTTCAAGTATTGCAAAAGGTGTGTGTGTAATTAGTGCGGAAAACGATTTTTCTGAATATTCATATAATTTAAAATTTAACACAATATTTTGATGTTAAGTTAATCGAGTAAGAATTTCACATGCGAAAAAAAAATTATTGTGTTCATTTGATTAAATTTCGAGCCAAAGAAATGCAAATAAACTAGGGACGGTAATGGTTATAAATCATCATTTCAGGGCAATTTTGTAATTTTTTTTTTTTTTTTTTTTGGTTTTGATAAAAAAAAATAGTTATTCTTTGATCGATATTATTAAAAATTTTAAATTTTTTGTTTTTTTTATTTTCTCTAACAAAAATAATCGCCATTCTGGTATTTTTATTCTTCCGGTCCATGTTTTATCGATATTTTTGATTTTTAGTTTTTCGATCAAAACAATCGCCATTCTGAGATTTTTTTCACGTCCCATATTTTATCGATATTTATAATTATCAGTTTGTCGATCAAAAATAACACTGCGTAACAAAAATTTACAAAAAACCTGCGGTCATGATTTTGTTAATAGTTTTTATTAACATTAGCAGCAGGCTTACGAACTGTGTTTTTACTTTTTTTGGATTGGCTCTAGTTCTTGAGATAAACGAAACTTAAGAAAATAATGAAAAAAAATTATATGACCCAGTTCCAGTTGTATTAATTTAATTATTCCTCAATAAAGATGAAGATGGTGCATTTTTTATTGGGCCAACAAAGTGGGTATACTGAATACCCCTGAATGAATGAAGATTGGATTAGAAAGGACTGGCCGGTGAGAGAAAATATGGAGGTAGGAACAGCAAATGTGGTTCATGACCAACTGATAAGCCGAGAAAAAATCATTCTTCCACCACTTCACATCAAGCTTGGGCTAATTAAAAAGTTCATCAAAGCCCTTGATAAGACAGGTGACTGTTTCGAATATGTGCGCAAAAAATTTCCAGTCCTTAGTATGGAAAAATTAAAGGCAGGAGTCTTCGATGGTCCTCAAACCCTTCTAAAAGACACTGAATTCTTAAACCATATGTCACAAATTGAATCTGAAGCCTGGCTAAGAAAATTTTCGCAAACTAGGAGCTAAAATGAGCATTAAATTACATTATTTACATAGCCATTTGGACAAATTCCCGGACAACCTAGGCGATTACAGTGAGGAACAAGGTGAACGGTTCCACCAGGACATAAAAATAATGGAAGAAAGATACCAAGGTCAATGGGACCTTGATGGCATGATGGCAGACTACTGCTGGATCTTAATACGGGATTGTCCTGAGCAACGACATCATAGGAGGTCCTACAGAAAAAGTTTTTTGTAATTTTTTTAAAATTAATTAATGAAAAGAATATATTTTTTTTTTGTTTTTGTATCATTTTTATACAGGCGCGCAATAAAGATGTAATTTAAATCCATATTGCTATTTTTTATTAGGTTTTTTCGTGAAATATTTAAAAATCTTTATCTGAAAAACTAGAGTCAATTTGACAAAACTGATATTAATTTCGTAATCAGCGCCCCCAAATTACCCTAAATCGACTTAAAAATCTCCGACCGCAAAATTTTGTTACGCAGTGTAATCGTTCTTTTAAGGTCTAAAATTTTTCAAAATATTTGATCGATATTTTGTGATACTTTTTTCAATCATAAAACTTATTATTGTCATCGACGACAAATTGAGTTGCATTTATTATGATCGAATAAAATATAAATTATCGCAAAAATATAAAATGGCTAGGAAAAACATTCCGAGTCTATTAACAAATTCGCAAATCATTACAGCAAACCTTTAAGGAAGTAAACAATCGATAAACCCATGATCTGGGCGCCTAAGGTTAAGCGAGTTAGGCCCGGCAGTACTTTGGCTAAGCCCTACCGTATGGTTTGTTTAACCATCACAGGTGCGATGCGTGCCTGTCCAACGGACGGTCTTGTTGTCATTACAGGCACTGCCCCCTTTCAATTTCCATCGAGAAGAAGGCTTGTATGGTTGCCTTGCCTTTACCCTATACACATAGCATGAAGAATGGTGATTTTCGGGGTCATATGGGAATACTTGTTTTGTTATCAAATGCTCAGACAGAATGCTACCAAATTTATCCTTCAATAAGCACTACAAAGTAATAACTCCTGAAAAGAACTGCTGGGGAGTGATAATACAAAATATCACCAAAGGATCCCAAGTGTGGTATACGAAGGGAACCAAACTGGAGGAGATGGGAGTACTGGGGCTGCAGTATTCGGTCCAACGTTTCAGGAAAGTCTGCCGATGGGCACTTACCCAACCATTCACCAAGCGGAAGTTTATGCAATCGCACTCTGTACATGTGAATGCTTTCATAGATGGATAAATCAGGCCAGAATTTACATTATGTCGGACAGAATCCGGTGATTTTTTACGTGAGTACCTGCGGACGACGGCCTTACCCCACGGCGCTCTAAAGCACAGCGGATCAAATTAATGCGTTGATCAGCGCCCCGAGATGCAAAGCATACATCGGTACCAAATTGGCAGTGCGGAATGGACACACTAACCCACCTTGGTAAGGTTCGAGGCCTATCTAACACCTCTGCCGTACTATGGGTCCGGCACCCGGTTGCGATGCAACTCCACATTGAACTTGACACAAGGTCAAGCTCTACCCGCATTTGGGTATAAAAACAACAGCCACCACGATACTCCCCTAGGGGCCGTACCCAACGAACAGGCCAGAGCATGCTCTGGGGCTCCTGTTCCCCGTGGTACCAGATTTAAGTCTCCGGTCGGACCTCGTGGCCGAAACCACTACCAGTTGAGCTTCCATACAGCTCCGGACTGGTGGCCTGGTGTTGAACCCCATACACCTCGTACCAATTCACTCAGCCTATCACCACCATTCACGACCATAATCACCCTGCCACACACACATGCAACACAATCCAACTTACGCCAAAAGTCTCCGCCTTTTAAACACTTCACACGCAAATTCACGCAGCACTCTTACACTCTCCCTAGAAGAGAGAGCCTCACGCACACTAAATTGTCCGTCAGACAAGCTTATCCTCATCATTCGAAGATCCCTAATGTCCGGGTACATCGGACGCACACATAAAACATGCAACCAATCCTCACATTCCGCCCCACATACACAACTTGAAACCTCATTCAAATGCCTCTTATGCAAAAATGCATTGAAAGGCCCATGCCCCGTGTGAAGAAAACCCAGAGTCAAGCCAAAGCCAAAATCCGGATTCCCCTCAACAAACAAAACATCCCGAATGTACGATCTTGCCACGTATCAATCAACCACTCATTTAAGAGCCTCTTGCATTCAATATATCCCCTCTCAACATCATCATCACACAACCAAGCATTCGACAGCAAAGGCATACATATTCCCCTTTTCAATCTGAAAGCCACAGCACGCTGTATTACCACCAGATTATGTCGGACAGTCAGAAGTTGCTCTAAAGACCTTGGACGCATACTTAACGCCAACGAGTCTTGTGGAGGACTGCAAGACTACTAAATCAACTGGCCATCCGGGAAAAAGTATCATTGTGGTGGGTTCCACGACATGAGGGTTTGAAGGCAACGGAAAGTCAGCTAGTCTTCCAAAATAATTAGGGTCCAACGACGTTTACTTGATCCAGAGCTTTCCTGTGGAACAACCAGGGGTCAAACTGCAGAATTAATAAAAAGATAGGAGGAGTCTTGGTTAGCAACTCACATGGGTAATTCAAAAAGTAAAGAGTAATCCAAGAGATTGATTCTTTGAACGACTTATGAATCTCATCGAGAGAGTTGAAGTACTAATACTGGATATCTCAAAGAACACTGCAACCTAAGATATCATCTTTGTAAGATGGGGTTAGCTGAAGAAGCGGACTGTAGGTTTTGTGGGTTCGCTGACGAAACGCCAGAGCATGCATTGGGTGTTTGCCCACTTGATATTAGTGTTAGACTCAGAGTGATAATATAAACTATACGACACCATCTAAAGAGCATACATGTATGTGTGGAAGCCTAAGGTTGTGGGTTTTCTTATTTCTAAGGATCAGGCCAAATATCTCTTTAAGTCGACGCGCGAGAATACCCATATAAAGGGTTTTTCAATGGGGATGCTACAAAAGTAGACCGATATTTTTCTTCAGTAAGGTTTGTCATTTCATCATGGAAAGATATACGATCCAACAACAAGTCGAAATTATTAAAATTTACTACCGAAATTCGGTGTCAATGGCCTCAACTTTAAGAGCGCTACGTCCAATTTATGGTCGTCGTCATTTCTGCCTGAATGGCTTCGTCAATAAGCAAAATATGCGTTATTGGATAGGCAGCAATTCACTCGTACTCCATGAGTCAACATTGGATCCTGAAAAAATTACGGTTTGGTGCGGTTTATGGGCCGGCGGCGTCATTGGGCCGTAGTTCTTCCGTGAAGATCAAGACCGGCACGTTACACGTTGAATGGGAATCGTTACCGCTCAATGATAACCGAATATTTTTGGCCCGAATTGGATGATATGGACTTGGACAATATGTGGTTCCAACAGGACGGCACCACAAGCCACACAGCGAATGTCGCAATCGATTTATTGAAAACCAAGTTTGGTGAACGTGTTATCTCACGAAATGCCTCAGTCAATCGGCCGCCTCGGTCGTGAGATTTCACACCGTTAGACTATTTTCTGTGGGGCTACGTCAAGTCTATGGTCTATGCCAACAAGCCAGCGACGATTGATGTACTTCGTACGAATAGCGAACGTGAAATTGCAGCAGTATCGGTCGATTTATGCTTGAAAACCGTCCAAAAATTGGGTTCAGCGTCTGGACTTCTGCAAGCGTGCCCGTGGTGCCTATGCAAAAGAAATCGAGTTCCATACATAATGGCATCGAATGTAATTTCACAGGAATAAAGAGTTTAATTCATATGCCAAGCCGTTTTTTGTTTTATTTGAAAAAAACTTTTGTAGCGTTCCTATTGCAACACCCGATATTTATATAATGTTAATAATTATACGCAGTTTGAATTTCGAATTGATTTTCACATTGGAAATGGGCTGCAGCGGAAAGCAATTGACATTTTCTAGGTTTCTAAATATTTATGTAAACTTGTAAAGCAGAATTCAAGCAAAGCAGTCTCTAATACTACAAGAAAAAATTAGAACTTAACAAAAATCTAAAACAAAGCAAAAGAAAAGCATATTAAAGCAAAAGTATTATACTAATCTATTTACTAATTTTTCAGCGTGAAATTAGAACTTCGCCCATTCAAAATGAACGCCTGAGAATGGCTATTTTCATTACTGCGAAAGCGATACTCAATTATTCGTTCCCCTAGAGCCAACCAACTTAAAGTATGAAGTGTTTAATACGCACCTTTGGGCGGTACACCTATCGCATTATCGCAAAATGCTAATGTCCTATCTAAATCTCTGCCACAGCAAATATACACTTAAAAAGGTTAACTTAACCCAGAACATGGCCTAAACCAGGACACAGGCTATCGTGGCAATTAATAATGAAGCAAATAAACACAAAACGCACAAAACGAACGAACCAACGAACGAAAATTTTGGAAAACTATAATGTGTTTGTGTGAGTATTTGATGACCGCAATGAACAGGTACACGAAACCACCGCAGTCGATGTGGTCATTGTGGTGTGGCGTGTTTGTGGCTCATTGAGTCGCCGCCACTCCACGTCAAATCGCCAAAAAACACAGTCATTTCCTGCGACCGACGGTGAGGCGGCATACAACGGCATATGCGAATGTATGTGTGTATGTGTGTGTGTTTGTTAAGTATTTCGAAAGCAAGTTCAAAGGACACAAACACATTAGTGTGAAAAGTGGAGTGAAGTGAAGTGGAGCGATGTGCAAGTGTATGTGTGTATGTAGTATGTATTTATGTACATAGGAATGAATAGTAGTAGGAATGATGTGTTGTTGGTAAAGCGATAATTTTTCTGGTAACGATTTTTGCATTTACATTTTTACCTTAACGTCCCGCAATCGTTGCCTTCCGCACGCTCTCTATGAGCCTTAGGTGAAAAAAGCGAACGCGTTAATTTCTGATGTCTGACACTTGTGCTCAAAAAATTAAGCCGACTAGATATTTTCACAATCAACATCGACAATGTTTTTCATATTAAATTTGTTTCAATTAAAGCTTCAAACTATGTACAAAGTTATACAAATTAATGAAAATTAAAGAAACTTTAATTTTAATTGCAAACCATTTAATCAGTTCTAAAAAAAATTAAAGTTTTGTAGCGTCCTTGATGTGACCTTTCTGCTATATAATAAAGGTTAGTACTTGCTTTCAAATTTCGCCAGCAACATGCATCTGGATTGGCGTGAAATGTTGCCAGCAACTAAAATTATCGCAGCAGCATAATATTGATGATAAAAATTATACAAAAGCCATTCCTTAAATGAATGCCACTTTTCACGCAACTTTAAATGACAAATGAATTTTAAAACCTATGAAGCAATATTGCTGGCAACATGTCGCCGAAAATTTTGTGAGCCCTTTCACGGCGTGAGCTTAGTGCTAGCAATGGCAATGTTGTCAAATTTCACGCATATTTTACGGTAGTACAATTTGGATGGATTTTATCAGCTCACTTCACGTGAAACGCGAACTTAGTACAATACTTAACGTATGAAAACAAAATTAAAATGCCGAACATCAACAATAAAAAGT
Organism: Anomoia purmunda; assembly: GCA_951828415.1. Classification (NCBI taxonomy): domain Eukaryota; kingdom Metazoa; phylum Arthropoda; class Insecta; order Diptera; family Tephritidae; genus Anomoia; species Anomoia purmunda. The sequence continues at coordinate 128,105,793 of OX639994.1, forward strand.
CAGCGAAAATTAAAAAAAATTTTAGTCAGTTGAAATCTGCACTTTGTTATACTGAAACTTTCTAAAAATTAAATTTAAATTTAAAATTTTTCGATTATATTTGATTTTTATTTTCTTGATTTTTATTTTTCGATCAAAAACCTTTGATTTACAATTTTTCTTTCATAACCATAATCATAATCGAAAAGAAATTTCAAAATCACGATCAAACTTGATCGAAAAAATAAAAATTAAATAAAATAACAAACAAACTGAAACAAAAAAACAAAAATTTCAAATAACAGTCACACTTGATCAACAAAAAAACCCCCCAACAGCAAAAACTCAAAAAAATAAAAATCACAAGACCTATTAAATCGTAATTCTTTTTTAAATAAAAATTATAACCGTTTCGCTCCCTGAAAAATTTTGATCAAAAGTTTGAAAATTAATAGCAATTTTCCAAAATTTCTTAAATTTTGTTAGTGTTAAGCTCTGATTTAAAAGTAGAACGAACTATATTTCTATATAAAAACTGTCTGACCCAGCGCGCTTTGCTTTAGCCTACAAACTGCGAGAAATAATAAGCAATATTATTTTCTAAATTTTCATTTTGATGCAGAAATGCATGCCAATGTTCCAGAAACATTTCTGCATCAAAAAGAAAATTATGAAAAAATATAGCTTATGTTTTTTTCGGAAACAAATATCCAAATAAAATATTTATATTTAAGTGACTAATATCTGTTTTGAAATTGAATCAAATCGGACTGTGCGTGCGAGTTTTAGAAATACCTCGACTACAGCGCCACCTATCGGATTATCTTGTGCTCTAAAATGGCGGATACCATGGTTTTTTCAATGACTTCTTAATAAATTTATGGTTTTGAGCTCATAAAAATTACTATTGGAAATTTTAATACGAAAAACACTGTGGCTATTGTAGGTGACTTAATTTTGTGAGCACAAGTGTAGTTTATATATGTATACTGAATATTTAAGCACACAAATATAAATGTACTTGTAATTCCACAATGTACATAGTTTTTACACAAAAACACTCCATCAGGCATAAAGTCATGCGTACGTAGTATAAGTATTACTATATCTGTGTGTGTTCAACACATTTATTTCATTGTATTGCTTTCATTTGACCCTCACTCAGTCCTCTATATGGAATTCGCGTTTGTGTCCATCATGACCGCTTGATCGATGTGTTCCCATCGATTTGTTGTTCCTTCCCATTTCATGCTCACAATTTCTCACTAAATATTCCCATCGTTAAGGACTTTTATTTGTTTGTGTTTGTTGAGGATGTTGCGATTTTTGGTCTTTTACTTTTTATTTTGAGTTATTGTACATTTGCCAAAAGTGTTGTTGTTGTTCTTGTTACTTGTTTCACTTTTTCATTTCGATTCCGCAAGAGTGCACAGTTTTGGGTCACTTTTTGGCAACCATCGCGCGCGTCGTCAGTAAACAAATGAAAAATTGCCAAAAATTGTAGTGAACACTTTTTGTTGGAGGTCATGGCGTAAACAAACAAAAAAAAACAAAAAAAAAAAAGAATGAAGAGGAAAAATGCGAACACCGAGCAAAGTTGCCAGATGTACCTAAGATTTCATTTTATGATATTCTCTTTTCATAAATTACCTTATCGAAATGAGAAATCCGTTTCTCTTATGAAGGAAACGCTTGTGAAGGATCTTAATACAAAATGGGGCAGAGTGCATGTAATGAAGTAATAAGAAACTCTGAATGCTATTATCGCAGACTTCGGCTACATACATATCTCTATTTAGCAGTTATTAGATGACTGTTGCCACAGTTCTACCAATAAATATTCAGACTAGAGAACGATAAGAAAATGATTTGACTCGAAGTTAGAAGATGTTTAGAAAACCTCGAGAGAATGATAGAGCACTCTGGTGACTTAGGTCTCGATATCGCAAGAAAGGCCTTTGCATATTTATTAACATACATATTTAAATTGCAACGTTAAATTCTAATTGATTTTTAATATGTATTTTAAAAAAATCTAGGTAATCCAATGGACCATAGTTGGTATATCAATAGGATTTGATGACAGGATATGTGAATGGAAAGTTCTCACCTGAAGCTCGAATTTTGTACAAGGAATAGTGTAGTTTATCGATGTAGAGGTTGATTGCTATAATTTTTATATTTTTGTTTGAATTTTTAAAGTTTCTGTAAGCGATTACATTTCTAAACGATTATTTTTTATCAAAATTCTTTTCTTCTTCAGTATTTGACGACATTTATTTATTTTTTTTTAAAAGCTTAATTTTTTCATAGACTGTTGTTTCCAATTTTGGTACATTGTGTACAAAATTTAGCGAGAAACTTATCACTAAAGACTACAGTTGTTAAATAAGAAAATAAACTGAAAACGGATGACTTTATTGTAAAATAATTTTTAGAAATACTAAGAACTTTTACTAAAAATTATAATAATAATTTGCTTCTTATTTGGTGGAACTTCTCCTACAATTTGTGGTGTGCGTCTTGATGTTGTACAGAAAATTGAGAGACCTGCAGTTCTACGCCGACTCTTAATGGCAGATAATTTTTGAGAGAAGTTTTTTCATGACAGAAATACACTGGGAGTTTTGTTATCGCCTGACGAGGGTCAATCGCAATTAGAACAAAGCATTTTTATAAATTTTCGAAGTTGCTTTCGGGCTTTATCTACACTTGCAATATGACGCATTTCATCTTCCTTATTCGAAATAGTCGAGAACTCCAGAAGAAGCTAGATATTCATACCGAATCACTCGCTCATCGCAATATTAATTATTTTGAGTCATTACTCTTCGGTAAGGGTTATTTGAACCATTGTTATCTGTTAGTAGTATTGATGTTTTCCCGAGGAAAATATCAAAAAAAAATAAATTAATTTGCTTTGTTGTGAAGCACAATGCTTTAATAATTTTCATTAGCCGAATAGCAATCTAAAATGCTTTGATTTACATATTTTGGTAGCAGTATATTTCTGAGATTTCTAGCGGCAAGTTAACACCCATTTAGTTTGGTTTGGCTATACTTGCCAATATAAATGCCGTGATTCGTTACAGTTATGAAATCAACTCTGAAGCTAGTAGCAGGTTTGTGATTTAATTCTGGGATACCTGGCAAAAATACCTGTTACTATTTCACTTAGGACTCAAATTTATTTCGAAAAACTTATTTGGTTTGAAGTAGAGCAATAAATAGAGATTTTTGGGAAACGACTCTACCACTGCGCCTTCTAATGGATTTTTATACATAGTTCCATTACTTTTTTGGAAATATAATATAAAGTATAAACGCATATGTTTTCAATCTCGTCTAAATCGGATTATAAAATAAATTCTAATCGCATAACTTTCTTATATCTGCAATATCAGACCGTAAATACGGATTTTCTAAATAACTCGATTCTGGCGCCATCTAGCGGATCCGTTTTTCGTAAAAGCATTTCTCGTCGCAGCAATTTCGGATTTTCGATCTACTTCAATTCCATTCCATTCCTATTATAAGCTTCCAGTATCACAAAAATAGGAGCATAAAAAGAGATTTTGTGAATAGCTTGCCTCTAGCGCCACCTAGCGCATTCATTTATCTTAAAACTAAGTAACAGAATCCTAATTATGGATTTTTTGTAATCACTTCACTATATCTATTGGATACATTTTTCATGCCTATTTTCAGAATATCTCTACTCCATCTACGCCATTTATGCTCGCGCCACGGGTCTGTCGGAATTTGGTTAAAATTCGCTCATTAGTTTTTAAGTAATGGATTTTCATACGTAATTTGTCTTATATATAAAAAGATTTTGGACTCTTTATTGTGAAGTAACAATACTAAGATTCGTTACTTTAAAATCCGAAATGCTGAAATACCTGTCGGTAATCTACATTTGTAAAAATCAGTTTCATTTCGTCCGATCCCGTGCAAGTGCCAAGTTTTCTGCTTCGGCCGATCTGGGTGATCTGGGTAGCAACATCTGAGGGGATCACCTACAAACATGGACAGGGTTTCCTACTCGAAAATATTTTTCCTATACACAAGTCTGGCAACACTGCCATTTAATCTTGACCACTACCACAAAAACCGCACTGCTCGATTTTACAACTACTCCAACTGTTATTACCAGCTGCCGCTGCTGCCACTGCTGCCGCTGCTGCCACTGCTGCCACTGATACGGCCCTTCAAACAACGACAATGCAATAGCAATATTTGTGGCATTGATGCTGGCGACGAGAACAATAACAACAAGTGCAACTATAAAATAAGCGTCGAACGAGTACAAGTACGTAACGAACAACGACAACAACAATAAACATACATATAAAATGAAAAAAAAAGAAAGATAGAATACGAAATATCACAAATGGAACTTACATTCGCTACCCGGCATTGTGTGTGCCATTAGGCCTGGCGCACCAACACCACCACCACCACCACCAACACCCACACCAACACCACTGCCCGGATGATAGCTATAGCCATTTTGTGTTGCGTAAAGTGCACTCTTCTGGTCCTCCATGCCCAAGGCGAGATCCATCGAATGTTCAAGTGCTTTGTTATCGAGTCCACTTGCCGGATAGTAGGGTGGTGGCGGTTGGCTCTGTTGGGCGGCAACAATCGACGGTCGCACCGAGTCCATTTCGTAATCCTTAGCGGCTGCACTCTTTTTCGATTGATTGCGTTTGCAACGACAGAACATCAACAATAAACCGACAAATAATGCGAATACAATACACGAAACGATTATGGCGATCAAGGTGGGTGTAGCCAGGGCGGATGCCTCGGAGATGTAAGTGCGGCCAACTGTAAGAGAAGAGAAGAAACAAAAAAAAAATGGAATTCAGCGAAAGTGTAAGTAAAAGTATGTACAGACGTAGGTAGTATGGCAGACGCTGAAAAAATAAGCAGCATTGAATTGTGTCAGCGAATTGAAGGCAGCTTTTGGGATGGCTATAAGAGTGTGTGTGTGTTTGCGATTAAATCGGTGCGCTGAGTGTGGCAACATGCGAAGCGCTGTCAAACAAAGAAAAGAACTTGTGGCAAGATACAAGTAGTTTTGGGGGGCACATCAAGCATCCCCACCACCACCGCTCCCAACTACTTTTATCTCTTCCCACGGAATGCGCTTGCCTAAAGTGGATTGATGTGGCTATTGAACAGACATCGTGACGTAGTTTGCTTTGGACGCTCACAAGGATATGCCAATCAATGCTTGACGGCTGGCTGCGCAAATGAACAAGCGAACACCCAACGAGTCAGCATGCTGGACAAACGCTCGATAGCGCACAATTTTTAATCGAAATTCCAAAATACCAGAGGAAAATTTAAGAGTTAACAAGTGCCAGCCACATATCCGAATGGTCAAAGTTTGCAGCAAGTGTTTTGTGGTTTGTGGAAAACTGTCAACGTACGCCAGCATTATAAGCGCCAGACAATAAATCCTAGCATTCCAAAACCCACATTTCCGCACACACACAAACGCAGTGCCATTCATTTGACACACTTCCTTTTAATTATGTCTCTCTCTCTCTCTCTGTCCATCTACTATGTACTTACTCTCTGCATTAGTGTGCTTGCCGCAATGTTCCTGATTTGACCGCAGGCATAGTTTCACACGCACTGTCGGCCTATTATCATCCTCTAACGCTAGTGTATTCATGTCGACATCATCATCATCATCGCCATCACCATCGCCATGACCGCTTATGTGATTGTGCCCCAAAGAACGTCCGCCACCGCTGCGATACGCCGGTATGTGGCGATCAATCACGGTCTCCTTAAATGTCGGCCCATTGCCCGAGAGTTGTAAATTCACAGTTTCGACAACTTCCCATTGCGCCATCGGTGTGTCCATGTTGACCATTGATTCGACTATAGCGACCAATGCGAGACAGGTGGCGCCCACATTAATGCCCAAAGTGTGCGTATTCGGATCATAGGTGACGTGTAGTGGCGGTGGAATTTTGCTCACCTTTGTGGTGGTCATTATCTCGTTGGAGTATGGCGAGTTGCCCTTAGTGTTGAGTGCATTCACCTTGAATGCATAGCTCTGATGTTGGTCCAGTGAGGTAACCTTGCACGGATTGTCGCGTTGGCAATCGAATTCCAACCAGTCTGTATTGCTTGTGGCAATTGTGGCACAATCTGGTATCAGTTGTTCTTCGCGTGGCATTGGTACACGTCGATAGCTGACGAAGAATTTTGTATTGCTCAAACCACCGTCAAAGCCTGGATCCCATGTGAGTGTTACATAATTGGAGCCCACATCTACGGCACGTGTATTGGTTGGCTTCTCAGGCGAACCCTTCTGTTGCAGGCGTATGGGTGCGCGTATTGTGTCCAATGAATTGACAACACGGCAAGTGTACTCGCCGTAGTCGGCATGTGTGAGCGAATTGATGCGAAGCACCGATGTGTAGATGTCATTGTTATCTGTGGTGGTGCTGATTTCGTAATGTCCATCGGAGGACATTGTTAGCGGTGAGGGATTATTGCCAAACTGCCATTGGAATTCGGGTTTGGGATAGGCCTGCACCTTGCACACCACCTCGGCAGTTTCGCGTATATCGAAGGCCACCTTATTGTATTGATGTAACACAATGGGTTCGTGCTCAATGCGCAACTGCATGCTCGAGTTGGCCGAGTTTACTTCGTTCTCATAGAGGCAGGTGTACAAGCCGCGATCGCCGGGTACCAGTTGATTTCCATTCGGGCGTGCTTTGCCGCGGAACTTTAGCATGCTTTGTACGGTCACCATACCGTTCGGACCCTGATCCGGATTCGTTTTCACCTCGTAAAGGTTGAGCTCAGGCAGGATTTCAACGCCGTCCTTCAGCCAACGTATGCTAGGTGCGGGTTTACCTTTAGCGCTGCAAGTAACTGCGTAGTCGGTATCGGCCACACGTCTTGTCATGTGCTGCTGTAGTTTAGCGAGAAATTGTGGCGGCTGATGTATCTCAAGCACAATAGTAGCCATCTTGCCTATGCCCAATTCATTAACGGCATGACAATGATATTTGCCCTCGTTGCCAAGATGCGCTTTCGGTATCGAGTACTGTGGTCCCTGTGCAAGTATCTTTTGCGTGCTAGAGAACTCGCCGTCCATGTCACGGAACCAACGATACTGTGGTACTGGCCAACCGGGTGGATTGGCTGAGCAAGTGAGAGTCACACCATTACCAACGTGCACAATCGGCTTATTCGGTGTTATAAATGCCTGACCGGGACGATGGCGCACCAATAATGCCACCGTTGAATTGCCCACACGCTCACTGCGTTCCTGGCCATATGATTCCATTATATTCACAGCACGACAAACATAATTGCCTGCATGCTCAGCACGCACCGACGAGAGGGTGAGCACTTCACCCGAGTAACGGAATTCGGGTGAGCCCTCCTTCAGCCATTCGATGGTAATTGGCGCAGGATTTGCGGTCACATTACAACGGATATTAACCGTCTCGCCTTCCTCGGCCTCACGCGTCTTCGACTCAATAACAACAGTTGGCGGATAAAGGATGTCCAGTATGAGTACACTCTCGCCCGACTTGCCAAGTCCATTATCTGCTGAGCATGTATATTTTCCAGCATCCTGTGCACTCACACGATGTACCGTATGCACTAGGGAGGAGCTAATGAAGCGACCATCGCGTGTCCAACGTACATTAGGCACTTTCGGCTTTGCATCGACATTACATTCCAATTTGGCAGTGCGATCACGTTCTACACGAAGTGGATTTTCCGGACCGACATCGACGCGGGGAAAATCTGCAATGTGAAAATGAAAAAGCGGATATTAATAAACATGAATACATTTGGTTGTTGCTCGTAGGTAATAATCAAAAAGTTCTAATTGAATTTACAAAGCAAATGAACGAAATGCACAGAAAGACAGCAGCCGACGACGACGACGACGAGAGGGAAGAGAAAATTAATGTAGGCGCTTGGATATTTAGTAGCAGTAGAACAAAACATAGATAGATGGATTACCGCTGGACGTGGGAATTCGTCATTGATGATTACATGAGAAATTTATGAAAGAACACGCAGTGCTAATGAAAAGCTCTGATTACGCACGAAATGATTGTGAGAAAACTTAATTACTTAGTACGGAGAAAAAGGGAAATCTCAGCTAATAAATAGAAATGAAGCATAAGAATTTCTAAGCAGTTGGCGTTAATTGGACGCTAAAGAAAACCCGAAGGGATTATCGAGCGTTCATTATAAATACAAAGAAAATAATGAAATTATACTGGCGATGGGAGTGAGGAGAGAAATTATTAGAGCACGTTGCAAAGGTGTAATCACTATTGCGAGATTTATAAGTAGTGCTGGAATATTATTTTTATGCCAGCTTAAATCTCTTTTCATGCTAAAAAAAAAACTTCAGTTACAGCTGATGCGAGTGCTGCATGCCGAGTGAAACTTCATTAGCTGCAGTGATTTTTTACCTCGCGTAACGAAACTCCCGACACAATGTCGTATAACGTAGGTCGCGTTAGAATAGCTTAACTAATTTCTACCACTACTTTTACTAATGCCTACGACTATTTTCACTACTTTCTGCCACTATTTCTGCTAATTTCGACCACTATTTTTATTAATGCGACTTCTAATTTCTACCTCTATTTTTACTCATTTCTACCGCTATTTTACTAATTCCTAACACTATTTTTACTAATGCTACCACGAACTACTACCACTAATTTTACTAATTTCTACCACTATTTTCACTACTTTTTGGCACTATTACTAGAACAATATTTGCTAAGTTCTACCACTATTATTATTAATTTCGACTGCCATTTGTACTAATTCCAACCACTATTTTTATCAGTTTCTACTACTATTTTTATTAATGCTACTTCTAATTTCTACCGCTATTTTTACTAATTTTTTCCATTTTTTTTTTACTAATGGTACAACTAATGTCTACCACTATTTTCACCAATTATTATTTCTATAAATGACACTACTAATTTCGACCACTATTTTTACTTATTTCTTCCACTACTTTTAATTACGTCTACCACTATTTTTACTTATTTCTACCACTATTTTTACTACTTTCTTCCACTATTTTCACCAATGATACTAATAATTTCTACCACTGTTTTTAATAATACTGCAACTAATTTCTACCACTATTTTTACTTCTTTCTTCCACTATTTTTTTTCCTAATATCTAACACTATTTTTACTACTTTCTTCCACTCTTTTCGCTAATGATACTAATAATTTCTACCACTGTTTTTATTAATACTGCAACTAATTTCTACCACTATTTTTTTACTAATATCTACCACTATTTTTGCTACTTCCTGAACAATTTTTTTTACTAATTTCAACCATTATTTTCACTGCTTTCTTCCAGCACTTTTACTACTTTCTACCACTATTTTTAACACTTTTTTCTCCTATTTCTACCACTATTTATACCAATTGTACAAATGATTTCTACAACTTTTTTTGACCAGTGCGACTACGGTTTACTACGACTACTTTTATTAACTACTACTACCACAAAGAAGTTTTACTTCTGGCTCGCGCTTTTAGGTGCAATTGTGTTTTTTTTTTCTGTGCATTCCATACCCAGCAAACCACAAACGCTCGCGCTCGCGGCCAATGTGATGTGCCAGCACTCGAAAAAAAGAGTCGTTGAAAAAATGGCACTTGCGAAAAAAGAAAGTTCTTATATAAGCGCAGTCTCTTATTTGCTGCAACAGCGCAACAGCGGCGTAATTAAAATGTCTCACCCGTAAGCTGCCTGCCCAAAAGCCACTGTCAACAAGGTGCTGTACGAATCTGCAACTACCGTTGGCTTTTCGGCCCGCCAAGTCGGTGTAGTACTCAAACGGTAAGCTGTAAGGCAGAGCGGCAGGCAGGCAGAGAAATTCTTTAAACCGTCGCGCACCATAACTTGCTTGCAACCTTGCGGCACAGGCACAGCACTACCTCATGCTGAGGTGGCGTTCAAGTTTCCACTATGCCGCATTTAGTTGAAATACTTGAGAAGCAGAACTGTTGCATTGCCAGTGGTAAGAGAATGGTGGCGCGCATTTCCTAATGACACTAATAAAGTCGCGAATGCTTGAAAGCCAGAAAGCAAAGTAGTAAAATAAAAGGAAATAAGAAAACAAAAGTGCAACTAAACACACACACACACATATACACACACAAATAATTTAGCGCCAATTTAGAATTGGAGCACAAATGGGAGCAATGTAAAACCTCCGCGCGCGCACAAGAAGCAAAAACAAAAAAGAAACCGAAGCATAAAAGTAAGAGCAAAGTGAACGATTTGCAACAACTTGAGACTGAGACGCACAAACCAACTAAGTGGATTTCCAAGAAAGCTCGTTGAAGTTACTTGGTGAAATGCAGAGCAAAGAAAAAAGTGCATGATTGTCGCATTTACTGGTACTAGTCCCGTGGGCGATAAGGCAAACATGCAAAGAAAAAGTTGCTACTCTTCACTCTGCGTGTGTGTGTGTGTGTGTTGGTAAAATACTGTCAGGTGGTTAGTAAAAGGCAACTGGGCGCGTTTTTTCACATGCAGTTCTAAACAAAAACAAAAAAAAAAATTGCATGGAGAACAACTAATTGCTATGCACAGGATGTACTGAAGGCAAAATGGTGGTAGCCTGCAATTTAAATGAATCGTTTGCGGCCGTTTAGAATAAATAAAGAGAGATTTTAATTTTTTTTTTATTATCCCTAGATAACTTTTTTCAATGACAAACTGTTGCGGACTGTAATAATTTTGCTAGAAACTTCAGCGATAAAAATGATTATAACTTTATAAGAAGATATGGATAGAAAGAAATAGACAATTATTAATGTCCGATGAAAACGCAAGAAATAATAATAGCAGAAAAAGTTTACTAACTTCTTTCTTGACTCTTTTTGAATTTTAATTAAAAACTAAATAATACTCTAATACGCCGATTTAAAGTACCTCTAAAGGAAAATTGTTTATAGAGACTTAATTAAGCAAATGATCGCGTGATAATTTTTTTTTTATGCAATATTTTTAACGCTAAGCCGTTTTTGTTAATTTTTTATAAAACTTTAGTTCTTTCTATTACAAAAATCATGTAAATTGAAATTTCAAATTCGGCAGAAAATTTATAAAAATTCAACAAATTTTCAGCAAACTTTGAAATTTTTTAATTTGAGTTTTTAAAAAAATTTGTAAACCTAAATTGGCTAAAAATTCTTATTAATTTTTTAATTTTTTTTTTTTAATTTTGCAAATAGTTTTCCATATAACGGATGGAATTTATATAAAATCTAAATTCTGAATTTTTGTATTTTTTTTTTGTACTGCCCGAATTGCATACCTACCGCTATATAAACCAGTTGCGTTAGAAGTAAACAAGTTTCCAAAAACAAAATTGTTTAAAAAGTTCTAAAATCAGCTTTTAAGGCGCTTGAAACTTGCACAGTATTACCCTCAAATCATAAGCCACAAAGCTGCGTACCTAAAAGTTTTCCAAAATGGCATATTGAAAATTTGAAATTTTTTTGAATTTTTAAAATATTTTTATTTGTATGCTTTTTGTTGTAGAACTAACTACAATTTTATAAACAATCAACAAAAACGGCTTAACACAAGAGACATTGAAAATTTTGTAAAAAAAAATACAGACTGGCTAAATGGTGACTAGAAACCGAAAGTTAATTTAAAAATCAAATTAGAAATTTTTTTTTTTAAATGATTTCTTTATCTCTGTAGTCTAATCTCCCCTAAGAGGTCAGCTCAAAAAATTTTAATCGGGCGAAATTTTTAACTCGCAGACAATTACGGATATTTAGCCGTTCGTTGAATTTTGTGTAGAATTCTTCACAAAGTTTAACATAAAAATGAAATATACTAAATATTAAAAGTTTCAATTGAGCTGAAACTCAATGACTTTGTCACGACACTATTTTTGAATAAAATTAGTTTTTAGTGCTAGGTAAACAAGACGATTTGTAGGAGGAATTATGTGTTTTCCCCACCTCTACCAAATTCAATGCCATCCTTGTCCTCCTCATTACTTTTAAATCTAGGAGATCAATATGATTTTTCGTTTCATCCACAACCAGCTAAACTTTCCACAGTGAAAGTGCCAGATAATCCAAAAGGACGTGGACGAAGCGAAGGTTGTTACAAGGACAAAAAAAAAGGCTTGCAAAAAACCAGCCTTCAAAACTACCAATGCACGTACGTTGTGGGTCAATTTGCATAAACGAAATGTAAGATTTGGTTTCGTTTAAAATAAAATACAAAGGATTCTGTGCTTTTAAATTTTTTCCAACATAATATATGAAATTTCAATATGGGTAGAAATCTACCCAAGTAAAATATTTCTAACCTTTTTCTAATACCTTCGGGAATAATATGAAAAAATGGCGGATTAAAGTAAGTGTAGATATGAATCAAGTTGTCACTCTTCAAATTTTTGTAATTGTTGTACAAATACCCATTGTGTCCCCCTTAACCTTTAAGTGGAAATAAAAAAAAACTCAGATTAGGTGGACAACCTTCTTCAGCAAATATCATCTGAACGGTTTCTTCTTTCAAAAAATTATTATTGTCTTGGAAAAAACTTGTATATATTTGTTTTACTGTATTATTATTACACGATTAAATAAACTATAATTTTCAGACTTATATTATGCAAGACTTTTCATAACAAGAATGAGCGAGAAAATTTTGTTTAAATTTTGAAGTACGGAACTGTTTCCGGCCAAGTTCGAGGCCATTTAGAGATTACTTTAGAAGCATTTCGCGACTGATTCTCAAAATGATCATGAACGAGTTGCAAAATGACCCCGAACTCTATTGGAAATACTCCTCGGATGGTACCCGAAATAGTTCCGAGTGATCTCGACTTAGAAAATGATACTTCCTCGATTTGTTTGAAAATAGATACATTTATAGTATAGTTCTCAAAATTATAGATATCGATGGCTTAAAAAAATTTACCTCGCTTATAATTATTGTCTAAAGACTTATAATTCCCACGAAATTTTGGATGGATTAATTTTAAAAATTAACCAAGAAGGAATTATTATTTAGAGTATCTGCCTTATACAAAAATACTTTTGAGTTAATTTCATACCACCCGAAAGCGATACCAATTATATTATCTTTAAATGACAAAAGAAAATCATATACAATAGATATAACTAGCGAGTATTTTTTTAAGGTCTCATTGGAGTAAAACTTGGTACGGGTTGCATAATTTTCGCATTTTTCAAGCATATGATAAAATAATAAATAAGCGATAAGAAAGACATTACCTTATCTTGTATTTGAAATTAGCATTGTGGGTGCCGTTCATTCAACAAACACGACTTATTTCTATGCTCCCCATACATAAAACATGCGGTGAATAATTCTTTGTTGAAGTTATGGTACAGCAAGTGAGAAGAAAAATAATTAATCCTTGGTGAGTATCTGGTTAAACAATGCTCATAACCACAAGCGCATAAGAAATTGTATTGTCAAATCAAAAACCCAAACGAAGGCGTGGCATTGCAAGTCAAAACAGGCCAAGATGCTTGTGGCTTCGCGAAAGTTTTAGCGAGTGGTAGAAAGCAATGACAACCAACAAACACATCACACATTTACTGCAAAAGGATGCTAAATCAAAATTTCTCAGTTTTTAAGAAAACGCACAGGAGGAAAAGCAATCTGGTGTTCAATGTGCGATGAGAAAGAATGCACACTATTTTTTTTATGGCAAACAACCAAATATTGCCTCAGGCTTTATTGGAAGTTAAATTATGTCAATTGGAAGCATATTTATTATATCATATCAAAATGCACAGTTTAGAGTTACTATATTTTTCAAAGAAAGCGCGGGTATATGTGTAAGCGTATAGCAAAAAAAAAGCAACAAGGAAACATGTTTGAGGAAACTTAAGAAGTCAGCTGAATACGCGACAGAGAACAAAAACAGATGGAAAATGAGCAAGTGGCTTAGAATGAAAGCTGTCAAAACATGTTACGACTTTGAAGCAACATTTGAGACACAATAAGGCTCATGCGGGTCAATAACATTAGCACAGAGTGACTGCCAGTGGATGTCGCCGCGCGTGCGGCTGTGTTTGGGGGGGCGGGGGGTGGGGCCAAACGGACGTTTGCTTCGCAAAGCAAAAAAAAAGATATCGCGCACTAAACACAATAGGAAATACTCCTCCGTTTCGAAAGGCTGGAAAGAATGTATGGAGATTTAGGCGTTCAGCAAAATCGCACACACTCCGCCGAGGAGTTTATAAACTGGGCATAAGCCACATATGGATGAGTGAATATTTTGAGTGTGTTCGTATGCGTGGCGTAGCATTGTAGAGCTCTCTAACACAAAGGATGCATAAATTCTAACAGTTGAATGGCTAAACAAATGTAATTTACTTTGATGGATGCTTAAAACTCTGTGGTTAACGCGGCGGAATCACTGAGTTGCGAAGGTCCGCACTCGCTCACCGATGTGCCCGAGGTCAACGTAAGTTTAGTTTATTTCACTTTCTTCTTTCTATTTACAGCGGTCTACACATTCAAAACATATGTAGATACATTAGAAACCATCATTAATTGTCAGCTTAAAAGAACTTTACATGCGACAGTGCATCGCATAGAACGGAGGCTACTATTCAGCACTTGATATCCGTGGCCCGCCACGTCTTCTATGTTTCTAAGAAACCCATCGCATTCTCATTTCAATTGCTGTTTACAGTTGCCGAAAGCTTTGAATTTCATTACAATTCAAACGTGTACGAACTTATGCAGCATGTGTTGGTCTTATATAGCCGATGTTAAATAAAGTGTTGGACATAACATCAGTATTGGACAAAATGCAAAATAGTACAGTAGCCGTTTTCTTTGTAACAACTTGGCTCAAAAATTGACGAACGGATTTCCATCATATTTGGACAGTTTATTCCAGACACCTGTGGCACGGACGTAGGCTATTTTAATCCGCTAGGTGGGAAGATATGATGCTGGTGTAATAAAAAAATATGTGTATGACAAATAAATGCGCTAGTTGGCGCTCGAGGATATTAATTCAGAAAATCCGTATGGTAGTGGGAGCAACAAAAAATACTTTTATGACAAATAAATGCGCTAGGTGGAAATATTTTCTAGAATCGAGTTATTATGAAAATCCATGAACTCTCCGTTTTTGATACAATTTTGATGAATTTAGAAACGCATAACAGGATTGCGACGAGATATATTTCAATGGAAAATGAAACCGCTAGGTGGCGCTTATTACGAGTTATCCCGAAAGTTCGTATTTATGAAAAATAAATGCGCCAGGCGGCGTTTATATAGAAAATCTCTATTCATGATACGAATTTTCTGAAATGAAATGAATCACTAGAATCGAGTTATCTAGAAAATCCGGAATTATGATGTGATATCGATGATATTAGAGAAAGGTGGTGCAACAAAAAATACTTTTATGAAAAATAGTTGGCGCTAGATGGCGCCAGAGACGAATTACTCCATTTCTGGTACAATTTTAATGTAATTGGAAACGTGTAATATAGGTGCGACGGGCAGTACTTTCAGATAAATGCGCCCGCTAAATGTCGCCAGAATAAAAAATCGGTATTTAGAAATCTTTGATGCAGATGCGATTAGATTGTAGATTTTTTGTTGGCACTGACAATTTTTGAAAGAATTGCTACTAATTTATTGTTGACCTAATAACGTCGCGCATATCAACTAGTTTTGTATAAAAATATAGCACATTGGATAAAATAAATCAAAAATTTGCCATCAAATTTACAACTTTTCATTCAGATTTTTTTAGAAACTTTTCGTGAACGCAGTTTTGTCGCTAATGTAATTTCAATATAATAAGGTGTAATTTTCCACTCACTTCAACTATCTTAAATTTTTTTTTTCGCTGGGAATGCGAAGAAATTTTTTGTATAGGAGAAAATCCGCCGCCAAACTGTCTACAAATAAATAGTTTAAAAACTTGATGGCTAGTTTTCGAAATTTGTTTAAATTTCATGAATTTTGTACAAAGTTGGAGAATTTTATTCATGCGACTGTTATCATCAAGCGAGCTATGCTTTTATAAAAAAAATATTAGATTAACGGTACTATGTTAAATGTTGTCCAACATTTTATGCCCAACACTGTACTTCTACGCACTCACACAAACTCCAGTAAAATCGTGCTAGATGGATGGCAACGCAACAATTAATTTCCTGTTCCAGCACAAATGATGCCATATCAAGTTTGCGAAAAGCCAGTGAAGTGTACGTCTAAGTTTGGCGAAGTTTTTGCTGCTAGCAGAAACCACCATACGGACACAATCAGACATACTACACAGAGAAATGCGCGCTTAGACCTCCTCTAGCATGGAGCCATGTGGGTTGGCATTCGCGTTGCTACTCTTTAATCTCATATTCATTAGAGGCAGATGTGAACCCGCGCGCGCGCGCGCCAAGTTCGTCCAAACCGTTGACCCTAAGATAATAATTTCTTTTTTCGCCTACCATCAGCTGCACATCTCAGGCAGCTCCATCAATCTAAATTCTTTAGTTTTTTTTCTCTCTCTCTACTTCTCTATTTACCATTAATATCTCGGTTGTTTTGCAGATTTCTTCCAACCGCTTCAATTACCCTTGACTACAGCGCAACGCAACCAAAACATTCACGCAACTTAGATAATTTTACAATTAAGTTAATCAGCTCGTTTTTGGTTTTTCTAGAGCGTATAATGTACACTCAAAAAAAAAAGTATCTGCATTGAAAAAATACACTGAAGATGGGGAATGCCGAAACTGTTATTTGGTCATTGCGGCACAGCGACATCTACCTTCGAAAAGTATACGCAACAAAGCCGAATAGAGGATGCAAGTAAACGGAAGACATTACGTGAAAAAATAAATTTGGATTTAAATAAAAATTGTATAATAAATAATAGGTTCTACGATATCAAGACGACATGGATTTATAATAATTTGTATTCAATAATTTAATATAATTTGTACTCATTTTTCCAAGCATATTCTGATACGAAAAAACAGTTTTGTTCAAAGAATTAGGTAAAAAATATTACTACCAAATATAAGAAATTCTGGTTTTTAAATGTAGGAAGAAATTTGAACAACAAGTTTGCTAAGCCTCAAAACTGTATTCTAAACAATTAATATTTGGGCGGCCGCCGTAGCCGAGTGTGTAGCGTGCGCGCGCAATTCACTCGGTAGGTCGTGGGTTCAAAACCTGGTCGGGGCAAGTAATATCAGAAATTATAGCAAAAGTTTGTTTTAACCGCGGCCACCTCTCGACAGGCAATGCCAAACCGCCAAGAGAATTTCTGCTATTAAAAAACACTTCTCACAAAAGTCGTCCGCCGTTTGGAGACAGCGTAAAACTCTGGGTGTCTCAATTTGTGTGACAAAATCAAAACGCACACCACAAAATTGTTAGAGTAGTTCGACGAAAATCAAGCTATGGCGTAAGCGCCCAATTTTTTATGATTATTATGAAGGCTGCTACTTTCGACTTTGAGAACGCTGGTTCAGGTTGGCTGCAAGGGATATCGATTTTCTCTTTTTCAAGCTAATTAAATGCAATCTATTTC
Source organism: Anomoia purmunda (assembly GCA_951828415.1). NCBI lineage: Eukaryota > Metazoa > Arthropoda > Insecta > Diptera > Tephritidae > Anomoia > Anomoia purmunda. Next base: position 128,123,399 of record OX639994.1, read on the forward strand.
GCATTGTTCAAACTAAAAAAAAATCTCCAAAAATTTATTTTATAAATTACAGAGCTTAAAAAAAGAGAAAAATAAGGAGTTACGTTTTTTCATTATTAAATTTATAAAACAAAAAAATAATAATTTCATAGAAAACAAAACTGGTTCCAACTGCACTAATTTTGAATTTGGTTGCTTTTGACTGGAGATCAATCAAAAAATTCAGTTATTGTTTCTTTAGACATAGCGAGCCCGAACCACGAACATTTTTTTTCCAAAATTTATTTTGATGCGGAAATGCTCGTACGACATCTAAATATATTTCTGCGCCAAAAATAAGGTTTTGAAAAATTGCTTCAGTTTTTTTTCCTGGAGGGCATAGCGATGCTAACGAGAGAAAAAGGGGTAGAAGAAGAACCAGTTGAGGTACTTCAGAAAGCTGGTAGCAAACTGTTTTGGAACTCAAAAAGCGTATTATAGGAAATGCACATACATATATATGTACGTTTGTGTATGTGTTTGGTACCTTTTTTTTTTGATATTTTTTGTTCACAGTGAGCGATTGAGTTTGGTTCACTGTGAACAAAAAAAAAAACAAAAAAAAAGTTACCAATGGCGCCGGCACAGCGTTAGGGATGCCCACACGTGTCGAGAAACTCATTTGTCTTAGTACCCTCAGCGCATACGCACACATCTAATAATTAGGTAGTTCAAATTAAGGCAGTTCAGTTTGTAATTAATAGCGAGAAAAATCCGCATTTATCTACATATATGAAATTCACTCTTTTGCTTTTATTAAATTTTTTTTGAATTTTTTGACCCATCTTCAACCACATTACCGACTTCAGTCTCCGTACTGAGCGTAGTAAACGCCTTCTCGACCATTTACCTGGGCTTCGCCTTAACTATCCTCCTAGGTTTCCGCCTCAAACTCGGTCTATGCTTTCGTCTAAACTCGGAGTGCGATCACTGCCTTCAACCAGTCATATCATAGTCCCAGTCGCCGTCTCAACATCCGCTAAACTACAGAAATTCCCTTCTATTTAGTACCAATTTCCGTCATAGGACAAGCCTAAAACCCTGTCCCAAGTCTCCGTCCTACGGCTAGTCACAACTTCAGTGTTAGTCCTGGTATCAATTAAAATATCAATACCAATACAAACCAATTTTCGAATTGTAGCATCAGCTAAAGTCGTATGTTTAGTTTTAACTAGGTTAAATTTTACGTCAAATGTTGTCAGTTGAATGAGAACGACCAAAAGTTTTACATAATTGCATTTGGCGCCAATACAAAATTGTAGAATATCAGCATGTTATCATTTCGTGTCAAATTTTGTCGTCAAAAATTTAAATGAAAACCAAGCATAACTAATCTGTTGTAAGATGATTCAGATTACTCAGTTTCATTTCCGTTTTCAGTACAAATCTTACATTGTTTTTCTCAGCCTCAGCTGAAATTTTTAACCCAGTCACAATCGTAGTACCGGAATGTAGTCTTTTTCAATTCTCAGTCGAAATCTTAGAACCAGCCACACTTTGGCTCTCATCCACTTCTAGTACCAAGCTCACTCTAAGTCATCGCTTTCTTTTCACCTAGGCCAGGCTTATTCTATTAAATCGTATACTTTTTATTTATCTGAATTTCCTTTTCCTCTTTTTGAACTTTAATATACTCTCCATTCAATTCCCTTATTTTTAATTATCCAATTATTTTTTTTTACCAGTTTCTGATTTCTCTCAATTCCATTAATTTTGACGAATTTCGCCAATTTCCACTGCAGGTCAGCACATTTTGAGGTTTCGATAGAAATCAGAAAATTTTGTAAATATATTTGTGCATCTGTGCGCATATCAAATGTGCCTGCATGTAGGCGTTTGCGTGAATTTTCTGCAACTGATTAAAAGAAGCTGATTGGTTCTGCTTGACTTGTAACAGGTTGATAATTAGCAATTATTTTGCAACCGCGTGGTTTTATCTCTCGCAAACAGCTCTTATGTCAATCAAATTGGAAAATAGTGGTATATGATTTGTAGATATTTGGTTTCTCTTTATGTTTTGCTTCAGAATGCGGTTTGATCAATGCGTTTTATGTTAATTGCTTGGCTCGCACCAGAAAGTTATGGAGAATCGATTACAGTGCTCGGCAAAAGTAGGGAAAGTAACATTGGGGTTAATCTTGGAATTTGGCAGTCACGTTTATGTAGTTAATCACTTATGTATGTACAGTAAATTTAAGGAGAATTCAGAAAAAAAATATAAAAATCACTTATGCAAAGGAAATGTAAGGAAAATTAACAAAACAAATATAAAAAGAAATAAATAGGGGAATAATCAATTATATCAAATAACTTTTAACTTCTCACGAAACAAATATTACTCCTCTTTCTTGATCTATTTTCACATCTTCAAAACACTATTTTCCGTAAAATAGATTTATTCTTACCTTAAATCCAAGTACCAACTTACGTCCAAATTTTTAATTAAAAAAGTTTTTAATTAACATTTTCTGAAAAAAAAATTAAGCATGCAGTTTTATAGCTCATTCAGTTTTAGTATTGTATATTTTAGGTTATTTTTAATATAGTTCATTCTGCACTAATACCGGTTAAATCCAAGTTTCAAATTTTGTTTAAATGGTGGGAAAAATTCAACAAATTTAACACTAGATTTTAAATTTTTTAATTAATTTGTTTTTTAATCTCGGTATGGAGTTTCATAGCCCATTCAGTTTTAGTGTAATAAAGTGTAACTTTTAAGTGGCTAAAAATTACAGTTGATTTTTGGCAATTTTTTTCCTAACGCTCTTCCGCAAATCGTCCATATAAGGCATGCTCCAATTTGCTTCTCTTCTTATATGAAAGATACCGGTCCACTCTGGCAGTAAAAAATTTCCTTTTATTTTACATAAATTTTTATGGTTATTAGCTGCATAAAAAAATTTACTAAAAAATTCCAAATAAAATTTCTAAAATGTAGTGTGAAATTTACTAAATTTTTTTTCCTCATTTGAAGAAAGTTTGAAACATGGATTTAATCGGTATTTGTTGTAGAATTAACTAAATTTTTATGAATTACAAATTGCAGTCAACACTTTTGAATATGTGGTTGTGCTATATTCTTGTCGCGCACTGTATGTATGCTTTTCAAATTATACCATTTTATGAGCCCGTCTGATCACGGCGCCAGTTCTTCCTATATGGCATTCTCTATCACGAGAAATTTTCTACATATAATACATATGACTCACAAACAAAATGAATGCTTCTTTTTTGAATTTTTTTTGGGCCCACAATTCTTATATAGCCCATCTACTTCTTGAAGTGGTCCAAATTTCATTCTGATTTTAGCTCATTTTTTTTTCTCTCGCTCTTATGTCTTTTCAACCGCATAGAAACTTTTTCTCGGAAGTTAACACGAATTTTCAAAAAACATCTTATTATACTAAATTTTACTAGGCTAAAGAATTTTTCACCTAAGGAAACTTCTAAAAAACTCTGATAAAAATTACAATAGTTATTGAAGAAAAAATAATAATTACGCAAAGTATCTTGCAGAAAAACCCAAACCTTTAAGCTCGAAACCACTGCACATAAACACTTAGAGCACTTACGTAACAACTGAGCAAAAACAGCAATGTAAATAAAAAGCACGCACGCCAAAGCCCACAACTAATGGTACACTCGAAATGCACAAGAAAAGTGTAATAAAAAAAAACAACAACAAAAAAAAAGAACTGTAATCAAATAGCGTATTATGCTATCCATCAAATGGCATGGTGATATTCTACTTAATGTATGTCCTGCTGATATTCCTACGACAGTCTGAATTCTATGAATGGTAAATGACTAAATGAATAGAAGAATGAATTAAAATAAGTAGCTAGGGGACAGTTGGCATGCCACGTGGAATATTCAACAATGCGAGTAATGTGATACAGAATTTTTTTTTTTGTTTTTTTTTGGAGAAGCTCAGCTACGACAAAAATGATATTACTAGATGAGCTAACAAATTTTAATGCAAATATTTTTTTCTAAATTACTTGGCACATTATTTAATCGTGAGTGTAATATCAAAAAAAAAAAAAAAAAGGTAATGTAAAAGTAAAAGAGTGGGATGTTTAGTTTAGTGAATTGTTTTTGCGCTTTGTTGAAAATCCCACCAGCAGATTAAATTCTTATGGACGAATGAACGAATGCGTAGGTTTGTAGGATTTGAATTCGAATACAATATTTGATTGTATGTGCTAGCATGTGCATGTGGAAAATTCTTATGAATTGTTAAATTGAGGTTTTCTTATTTTCGTAGCAATTTCTTTCAATGGCATGCATTTATAAAATACTAGCAAAAACCGGCAGACGTTGTCCTACCTTTATAAATTTATTAATTATCCTCTGCATTTGAAACCAGAAAACGCATTTCGGTTTCAATCACATATAACATAAATTTTACTTTTGAAACAGGTGGCAACCCTCTTAAAAATATAGGAATGCACCTTGTCCTTACCGACACGAAGAGTTTGATAATATTAATTTAATATTGCGTATCCTTGTGTATAGTTTAATTAAATTTAACTTTTAAAAAAAGTGGCAACGCTCTTCAAAATTAGACCTTTAAACTTTCTGCTAGCGAAACAAATGGTTTCCCACCCAAACTTTGTTGCCACATATTTCATATAACTTGCATATATGTAGGTTAATAAAATTCGACCTTTTACACAGGTGGCAACCTTCTTTGAAATATAGTTAGCTTTAAACCTTCTCCTTAGCAAAACGAACCGTTTGACACCCATATTTTATTATTTCGCATACTTTGTGGGTAATTTTATTGAATTCGACTTTTCTAGCAGGTGGCAACCTCCTATATGCTAAAAGTCTGCTCCTCAGCGAATCAAACAGTTTAGAACCCCTTTTTTCGTATTTCGTACAACTTGTGTATAATTTAATTAAATTTTATTTTTTCAAAGAGGTGGCAACACTCATAGAGTTTGTTATGAACCTTTTTGTCGAGATGAACCTTTTGCCATCCATATTTTCATATTATTAATATTTCATATATATGTATGTACATAAACTAAATTTGAGTTTTCAATTAGGTGGCAACCCTTATTTCAAACATAGCTAGCTTGCTTAGCGAAGAAACTCATTTGATTCCTATATTGTAATATTTTATTCACTTTTGTATAATTTAATAAAATTTCACGTTTGAAACAGGTGGCATCCCACTCCTAAATATAGTATGAATGAGCCTTGTCGAAGCTATTGGCACCCATGTTTTGATAATTTTTATAAATATCGTATAACTAAATTAAATTCGACTTCAAATTAACAGGTGGCAACGCTTTACCAAGCATAAACTACACTTTACGACCTACCAAATATAAACCCAAAATTTTTATAAAAATCGGTAGAATATCTTCGAAGGAGTTTTGAATTTATAAATATTTTTCAAGAATTTTTTTTTAGTTTTCTAGCTTCTAAATTTCCTTACTTCCACATTTTATATGGGTTTGATAAGTTAAGGGTGATTGTTGTAAACCTTTATAAACTTTATTTTCCTCCTATAAATTTTATGATTCTCCACTTCTTGAGGTCTTTTAAATTTAATATATATCATTATCCAATTTCTACGAGTTGTTTTATCTCTGGTTCACGATTGAAATGCGTATTTGAAGTTAAGGACTTAGGGCTTTACTTTGATACAAAACTTAGCTTATCTTCGCATATTAATTATATTTGGCATCATCTTATGGCATGTTTTATCGGACGTAACATTATAGTCTTTTCTGATTCATCTACGCTTAAACTTTCTAATACAAATTTTGTAAAATTTAAGTTAGGTTACGCTTCTTTTTTCGGGAGGCCTCATCAAGTCTCGCATATCGTTCGAATAGAACGCATGCAAAAAGTTTTTATTAAATAAATTCACCCTTCGCTAGTAAAAATTTAGGTATCCTTTGTCTGCTCTCAATTCTCACTGCCTGCTCTTGAACTTAAGGATTTTAAATAAGCGAAATGCCTTTCTCGCCTACACCTTCGTTGCAAATACCTGATCTGGGTCAATTGACTGTTCTGACCTCTGGGAAAGATTAGCTTTTAAAATACCTTTAAGGCAGATCTCTATGGTTTATATTGGATTTTCTAGAACTAATATAACCATCTTGGAAATGAATCTTATAACTGACCTTAATCTATCTCTTCCAAGCACATTTTTTGATAGTCACTAAGGATTGTGCACTTTTGACTGAATTGAAATAAATACAATAAACAAATACAATAAATGAAATAAATAAATAAAAACCATTACGTATACGCACTGTAGTGCACTGCCAATTGTGAAAGAGCACAGAAAGAACACTATAAATTACTACTGCGATTAACCGAAAAAGTTGTTTTTTTTTTAGTTAAAGAATGACAGTCGCGATAGGCCCGTCATTACTCGTCTAACTCGGAAGACTAATTTTCCAAAACTAATTGCTATAATATTGAGGCAAAAGCAAACACGATCCATTACTAAAATAATTATTTCCAAACACGTTATACAGTTGCATAGCAAAAGAGAGCGGTCAGAAATTTTTTACAATTAAATAACACAATATAATATTGGAAAAAATAGAGGAAAATATTTAAAAAAAAAAAAATAAACAACAGCCGATATTTGGGCTATTAAAAATAATGTTTCACAACATGACTTAATAGAATTTTTACAGCCATAATAACACCAATAAACATGCTTATTTTTCTACACTCGCTCATTGGTATCATTAGCGTTCATACACAACAACATACTTAAATAAAAAAATGAACTGCACATTTGTTTAGGATCGTAAAAAAGTCGATGGAAAAATTTATTATGGCACAAGCTCTTTTGCTCAAACTGCTATGCAAGTAAATAAATATGTAGATGTGGAAATTCAGAAAATCCATTCCAAGCAACCAAACCAAAACCGACTATTTTCTATACAACCAGCGTAATTGCTCTACACATTTACTCTTAATGTTTGCATATCATGAAAGGCAACTCAATAGTTGCCTTCTCCTCCTTTCCCTTAATAGGAGTGTCGTAAATTCCACACATGTCTGTATATATGTGTATGTATGTATACTAACTATGTTTGTTTATGAAATTGTCAATTTGACGACAGCATTAAACCACCGTGTGTGTGTGTGTGTGTCGTCGTGCGTGTGTATGTCGTCAGGTAAATGACTGAGATGCACGCAAATTTGACATTTCTGCTATTTTGAAACCAGTTTAGCTCCTAATACCAAAACTAATTGCAGTCTGGGGTTCTAATCGGGTTAATGTGAGAGATGGAGCGTTTGGTAGGCGTGTTGGAAACGTTTGGCAACAATTAAAACTTGCATGTGTGGCTATACTTTTCCTTTTGGGCTTAGTGCATTTTATCAACACTAGGTTTTCATTTAAAATGCACATTTTTTAATTGCAGCGATTACACAGCAGGAAAATCAAAAACTGCAAAATGACAGCTTTGTGTCAAGCAAACGAAGCGCTTGCAATTCTAAAGGAATCGGTCCGCATTGGGAGTTGGGATATATCGAAATATTTTTTTTATAAAATAATGAATAAATACGACGATAATTTTAGTATCTAATGCGATATTTTTTAAGGAAACATAATAATGTTTATAATTCCTGTTGACAAATAGTAATTTTTTTTTGCTGAGTTGGGTTCAATTTTTTTTTTTAAATAACTACATTGGTCAAGTACACAAATAGCTCGAATTTAAAACATTGCACTTTTGGAGGCGTAACAGAGGATATCAAGGACGTATTATTATTTTTTCTTTATCGAATATCATTACAATACTTTACATAACTGTGCCTTAAGGTAAAAATATCCTCATATCGAAATATATGTAGATATAATTTTCATTTAATGCTTTTCTGCAAGAAAATATATAGTATTTCATTGCAAACTACTTTTTTCTTTCTTTCTGTACTCATTTAAAGTTAAATACACAAATAAACATATTCAGCTTCTGTCTTCAGTTTTGCAAGTTTTACGAAACCTGTTTTTTGTATGTAATTTTACAAAAGCACTTTTAGTTTCCTACAAATTATAACCTTCGATTTCTTTGGATTGCTCGAGAAGCAACTTCTCACGAGGACCGCTTTCTCACCAACTTCTCGTACAGCGAGAATCTCCTCAGGCTCGGGAGCTTCCCGATACGTATTTTGTTTTATTTGTATAGTACTCGTTTCGATAAGTACTCGACATTTCTAAATTTTATCTCGGCTACTGGATTAGAGGAGATTCTATAATCCATGAAGGGACAAAAGATCGCGATGCTGAATCCACAACAGTAGTAATAATAAATATTTGTTAAATGTGACTCGCTATGGTACAGTTGGATTTGGTGGTAAAAGCTGTGTTTAAAATTTGTATTTACTGTTGAATTATGTTGAAGATAAACTAAGCTAATAGTTCAAAAAAGATGGCAAAGCTAATTATTTATAATGCATAGTCTAAATATGGGAAGTGGTGTTTATTTTTTTACCCATATTCTAAAAACGAGTATGCCGATTTCAGTCAGATAATCAGGACTATTTTCGTGATGAAATTGTAGCACTTAGACGAGGTGTGTTGCAAGTGAAGCAACGTCATTTGCTATACGTTTTTTATTCCTCACAAATAGCTGGGATTTTTAGTTTAAGTGCCCATTATTAGAACACTTCCTGTTATATGCGTAATGTTTGTGCCTTTATTTTAAACCATATTTAAGAACCACTTGTAGAAAATCGAGCACTAAATTTCAAATTAAATAGATAAGTAGCTCACACTCAGTAGCTCTTTTGTTGTAATTTTCTATGAATTTCATTAATTTAGTGAGATTTCAAACCAAAACAATTTTTGCAGATTCTTTTATAACAATCCAATGGTTGTCATGGAAGTGATCGCTTCGCTTTGCCAAAATTTTGTTTCTAAATTGTTTGACAAATTTATTTTTCCTTTATCTATGACAGAATGCTAACAATTTAACCCTCAATAATTTCTAAGTTAAATATTTTTTCAGTATTTAATTGTTGTCAGTTTGAGATTGTTCAAACATTTTCCAGATATAAATTCATGTAAAGAATTGCGTGATTTAATATACATATTAGTTTTGAGTTGGCTTATTCTGCGGTCACGTGTAAAACCAGTATATACATATATAAAGGAAAATTAGCAATATAAAATCAAAAAAGACTAAAATCCAATATCGTTGTTAAACAGAAATCTAAAAATTGAAGAGAATTCCAAGTTGCCTAGGACCTCTGTTAGACCTCCATATGTGGTCCCAGGTTAGTATCATTTTTGAATTGCAGGTTGATTATTTCGAAAACATATAATGCGAGTCGGGGGGCTCAAGGTGGATTAAAGATTAATTTCCAATTTTATTTAAGCCATATGTTTTTGTCATTTTTAAAGATCCTTATTCAAATATTTCATTTAGCTAAATCGAGTATTAATTTTAATAAATATTAAATTTTGTGTTTTATTATTTAACTGACAAATACTCGGCAATTCTCGTTACGCCGTAAAAAGTACAACGTCTTAAATTTTATCTACATATTTGTGAGCTGAACAATTTATTTAAAAAAAATGTGCTTTTGCACCGGAGTCATAAAATATATTATTTTTAAGACTTCCGTCAAAATATTTCGAAAGCTATTAAGAATAACGCGAGCTAAATCGATTTGAAACATTTTCCAAAAATTAGTTTTTTCTAATATAAATATTTTTTTTTTTATATTAAAATACTACTTGAGATGATAAAAATGCTTATGCATAAAAATATTAAAAGATTTGTTCAAAGGATTCATAGTAATGGGATTTTGAAAAAAAAAAATTTAAAAAAATTGGGTCGTGAATGGGTAAGGATAAAAAGGAATTAGAAAATACATACCCGTATTATAACCCTAAATTGCTGAAGTTTTCACTGAGTTATTCAAATTTTTCTCAAAGATCAAAGACAGCATAAACAATTCTGTTATTTTGATTACGTTGACCAGCTTTTTAAACATTTTTATGCCAAACATTTAAACTTAAAACGTTTTATGATCTGAGGTGGGGTTTTATAATGATGATGATGTTTTTTCGAAAAAATATGTCAAAACAAATTCTATTATTAATAAACCCACACAAAATTTTCAAATCGTTTCAGCTCCTATTAAATCTTAAAATTATTGCGAAATATTTTGATTAATGTTTTAAAATATAATGAATTTTATAATTGCGATAAAAAAACAGTACTAATTTTTTTATGGGCAGATAAAGTAAATAATTTTCAAAAAATTAAAAATTAAGTTTTTCATAAATGTTTCATTAAAAAAAAATAATTACTAAAATTAGTTCAATATTTTGAGCGCCAAATCATTGCAAATATTATCCATATAATATAATATAAATTTGATCGAATAAGTATAAGTTTCAATTTTGTCCTTAACTCAGTTTTTTACAATAGAACCTTCAGCATTTAGAGCCGCCTCAAACATTGGGAGTTTTATAACCGAGCCTTTAGAAGTAATTAGTGTTTTTAAGGATGCTAATCAAAATTGTATTAAATTTATAAGAAGCTTGTGAAAAATGTTTTGTATCATGAATATTTTAACTAAAAACAGTGCATATGGAACTAGCTTTACAATCTCTGAAATACTAATTATTTTCTATAACTGATGTATTGTAATGTTTTGGCACAGTGGCGCAAACAGAAAAATACATTTTTGCGCGTTTTACGCTAATTGAAATAACAAAAAAGAAAATTTTATTTCAAGATAGTACAACAGTTTTGAGAAACCCACTTTTGAAAAACCCCCAATAGATGGGGCAATGCTGTCGAACCACTAAAGTGTTAATTTTATCACCTTTTCTTTCACTTTGTTATTCTGTGTTTTTGATAGTGTGAAAAGTTTATGTAATTTATGTAGTAAATTGGAGATAATTTCGCTCGTCGCTTGTCAAGTTCGGTTTAATATTTTAATTTATTTTTAGATTTTTTTATCTGCAGCGATTTAAGTGAATCCGTCAAAATTAGCATAGATTATTTTAAAACCTTTATCAACTGGTGCTATGCACTACCCATCGACTACACAAAGTTCTTTTCAAAATCTTAGCACTAAAAATCCCGACACCTAGAAATTAAATAAACACCAAAAACCAAATGTTTACTCCAATTCTAAATTTGGTATTTATTACAGCAAATTTGTAGTTGAATTGTTTACAAAGCTACGTGCATCTAATAAAAACTCAAGAGGAGTAGCAGATGCCTGCGACGGGTGCATTTGCCTTTTGTAAAAGTAAAAGCCGAAGAAACATTTGAAGTATGTGCAGTGGAACATTTCAAAAGCCAAACAGCAATTTAATGTTTCTTAAAATTGGTTTATTGCTTTTAGGTAAGCAATTGCGTGACGTAGCAGAACGCGGAAGTTACTCCAAAAAAAACAAAAAAACAAAAAAACAAAAAAAGAAAAAATAGGCAAGGTGTTTTAGTAAAGTCTCACAAAACCAAGGAGCATAGCAAATGAAAGCTGAATTTAGCAATCGCGGTGATTGTGTGCGTATTACAACACAATAACAATAATAAACAATGTGGTCAAGCAAATTTAGCTAGGGCAAGCAAATGCCGCTGATAATTTCAAAGCAACTGAGTAAATAATCCCAGCGCATAATTTTCTTGCCAATGTTTTTAGAAGATCTTCTTTTTTCTTGTTTTGTTTAGTGGAATGTGTGAAATGTTTAGTTAATATAAACAAATAAGCAATTTACATTATTGAATCACACACACACACACTGTAGCCGAACACAAACACCCAGCCATTAAAATAGTCTGAAAATGTAAATGATTTGAGAATGGAATATTAATACTGATTCGATTTTCATTTTATTTGCAGATCGTTTTCTATCCCATTTTTAAACCATTTAATGTCATATTTTCTGGCGCTCTTTTACTACGCGAAATAAAGTAGTAATACTTTAAATAATCGGGTACCCATAAATATCGAATTAAAAATATTCAATACTAAAAATATCGATACTAAATTAAACATAAACTTAAGTCACAATTTCTAACAAAATATTATTCGCCCTTTAGATATTTTACCAGTTAGGTAGTTTCCTCGTCAAGCCACAAAAAAAAAAAAAATACGCACCCTTTCCCATTAGTCGATTTCTTTTTTATTTTACGGAATTTGGCAATTTTGTCTCCCCAATACGGCACCTCAAACCTGAGTACCACCAAATCTAATTCTGGAATAGGATTAGCTTACTACATAACTTTGTTATCGAATTGGCAAATTCGAAACAATGTTGGACTGCAGTAATTCGATTTAAAATAATATCGCGTTAAATATATCGAGTAAAAAATATCGGTGTCAAGTGGCAAAAGTATCGATTTGGTATAGTATTGTACCGAAATTTTGTAGCTAGTCGGTAGGTCGTAAGGTAAGCGCCCATGGAATCGTAAACCGTAGTCTTCCTAGGCCACCACGATCGGCATACTTCGGAGAGGGATTACTCTGTACATATCTTGCTTCGACTTTGAATTTCACGCACTTCGAAAAACAAACCCAAGAGAGCAGCTCGTATGTCTTCTTTGGATATGAAAAAAAAATTAAAGGAATGGTTTCCTTGCTGGCTGGGTGCATACTTTTCTGCCTTTCTGTGGATCTTGTTATGAGTTCTCACCGCACACCCCACTGCACGCCCATGTACGCATGACTTCTTTCAATACATTTTGTAGCAAAATTGAAAATTCGAAAATTCGAAAATTTACGATGCCATGAAAAGGCTATGAAAAATGCATTGCCCGACCATCAAGCTGAATGTGGCGGCAGCAAGAAAAAAAGGAAAAGTGAAAATGCATAGCGCTCTGTTTGTGCACCGCCATATAACTACAGTACAATCATATGCTGATGCTGCGCCTGTGGCTGATATTTTTATATGTAGCAGATTTTGTTTAAATGTAGTGAGAAAGCAGTGATGCAACACAAGTTCGGGCGAATGAAGAAGAGGATGGAAGAGAGTAAGACGGAGAGATAGGAGAAAGTGAGAGCACAACACAAAACCGCTGGAGCAAAGGCAATTGTTGTTTTCTGTGTGCCGAGCAAACGGTAAAAGGGCGTAGTTAACTTAAAAGTTTGAGTGTGAATTGAAGTATCGAAAATGCGCATAAAAATTAACTATTAAAAAAAAAAACAAAACAATTTCGAGAATCAAATATTCAGGAGATGCATTTTCTGGAGCATAACTGACGAGTTTTATTATAAACTCACGAATGATTGATTTGGTGATTGATTTGGTGATACAGATAATTAATTGCTGATCTCATTAGCGCACACATAAGTTTTAGAAGTAATTAAGAACATTCTACAAATATAAAATACCAGTATATATGTATAAACGCTGATCGCACGACGACGTCCAGCCATTTTTGATCGGCGTAAATAATGCCCTATCAAAACTGTTTTCAGTTTTAATTGCATACTTTTAGGCTAAAGGTAATGCTAATCAGCAGTTTGGGATACAGTAATGTTTAACCATACCATACCTGTTAAGTCATGAGTACTACTCGCACTAAGTAGCAAATAAAGGACTTTGACTTTCCAGAGAAGTACTCAATACTTTTCAAGTACATTACATTTGTATCAATTACTACTCGAGTACAAGTACTTGTAACTGGAAAATATTTGGAAATACCATCAAGTACTGAAAGTACTCGAAAATACTCGCTAAAAGAATTTCAATCTTTTTCCAAGTACTTTCAATTGCAATCAATTACTTTGAAGTACTTGGAAAATGATTGCAATTCTTTTAGCGAGTATTTTCGAGTACTTTGGAGTACTTTCAGTACTTGATGGTATTTCCAAATATTTTCCAATTACAAGTATGTACTTGTACTCAAGTTCTAATTTCAATTCAGCGAGAAAGCAATTACTTATTCATTATAAGTACTTTAAAAAGTATTTGTATTGAGTACTAATTGTACTTGAAATTTAACAGGTCTGGGTAGAACACAACCCAAAGTCATAGTAATAATTTTTAAACAATAGAAACGGACGAATTATTTTATCAATTGTCTCGATACTGATTTAGTCCGGAGTTCGCTTCAGAAACCACCATTTGCATCCAAGAAAATAAAGCATTACAAAGGTACCAAAACTGTTTAAATTTTTTAAGCCTGCTTTCAGGCTGGCGGGGATGGAATTAACAGTTTGAAGAGCACGACGTTTATCTTTTATATATTAGATATTTGATTTACTTGATTGAAGTTGATAAGACGTATTACTGGAATAATTAATTTTTATTCTAAGGCACCAAAAAATAATATAAAAAATTAACAGACATAGCAGTTTCAGCACAAGTGGACTGTGGGTTAAGATGGGAAACTAAAATCTAATTAAAAAGCAAAATCAACTAGTTGATATTTTAGATTTTTTTTCCCAAAGGCCCCTTTTAAAAGTAAGCTATAAAATAGGCTACCAAGTTTATATTAACCTGTATCCGTTTATTTCGAATTACCTTGGTATAGCCATGAATCTTAGTTACATTTCATTCTTCGGAACTTTCAGGAATTAGCGTACGCTGTCTTTGAGTGGAAGCTGAAAATTTAAACTCATTCTCATTCAACCCCGTCTGGTTTTGTATTCGTGTTTTCGAATAAACACCGAACGTCGGGCGCTTTGACCATTGAATACAATGACTTAAATTATTTTAATAAACAAAATGTAACTCTGGCAGAAGCAAACAAAATTTGATAATCTAAAAAGGACTTGAAGTCTTGCAAAATAAAATAAAAATAAAAAAAAATAAACCAAACAACAACTAAGATCCATATCAATAAACATGGCATCACTTTGAATGGCATAATAAAAGGTTTTTAACTTAAATGAACCACTCAGGCGGCGGATGAGCTAAAAAAAAAAACAAAAAATCAAGAAGAAAAAATGAAAAGAACGCTAGATGCTAAATCTAAACAGAAATACGCAAGGACCAGGCTATTCAGATCAACTTCAACGCGCGCGACCAACTTCTTTCTACAACTCAAAGTGCAATAAATAGACTAAAGTGGTAGGCAGAGGAGTGAAGTGAGTGAGTAAAACTGCGAAATGAAATGCCTCTACGTGGCCATTTATAGTAAGTACACAAATGCAGCTTAAAAAATATATTGAAGTAAAATAAATCGAATGTTTTTAAACAGGCCAGCTTACTTACAATACGAACATTGTGTATCTACTGAGGCGTAAGAAAAGCAAAAAAAAAAAAAACATGAAGGGAAACAAAATTACAAGCTAGCCATAGCCATCAACGCTTTTGCGCTGCATAATTAAATTTTGTGAAACTTTTATCTCTTTGCTGCCGCTGCTAATCTGGGCAGACCGGACGGACTTCGCCTCCATGCAGGGGGCAAGGGCAAGGCTCTGTATACGGCTAATGCAATAAAAAGTGGAATCAAATATTTAATGACTACAAAACTGAGACACTCCAGCTCTTCACTCACAACAGTAAGGCCAACAAAACTACGCCAGCGTACAGCTGTAATCAAAGGCGGCCGACAGCCAACTCTCATTCGGCGCCTTGTAATGGGATATTTTTGTACGTTTTGACTTTTTCTTTTGATTTTCCCTATATTGAGGCACACACTGTGAGACACTTGAAATGTTTTTGCAATTTCAATTCCTTCCGCCATTCAAGAAGCCAAGTTGAGTTCGTATAAAACGCGTACAAATATTAAATGAATAAGTCGAAATGAATGGCTGCGCTAAACGGAAGCTGACTTTATTAATTTTTAAGAAACGCAAAAAAAATAAAAAAATAGAAAATCAAATTAAATGCAAACATAAATTTCGCATAGAGAATTTAATTACTTTTCAAAGTAAAACTTAATCAAATCAATGCAAAAATTAAATTTTAAAAAATCTTTATTGGATCATTAAATTTGTAATTTGCGTGAAATATAATAAACTATCTATTTGGCATACTACTGTCACAGCTCATGGGTTCGTACTTTTTATCAAATGCTATTGGGGAGAACAACACCACCAATGGTGAGCGCTACAGACTGATCTTTTGCTTGCCCAAATTGAACCAGTCGTATCCGGATGTTCCCAGTTCTGAAAAACCATCAACTACCAAAAACAAGGAAGCATTATTTTCTACTAGCCCAGAACCTCTTTGTTCTTATGAACTTTCGTCAGGTTTTCATCTGTGTTTTTTTCTTGCTTTTTTGTGTCAATGGGATAAGTCCAGCTGAATTTCGTACCAAATTTACATTGTTGAATATTAAACTACCAACACGCTTAGGTAGTGTGCGAACTGAGGAAAACATCGCAGCCAGTATTACTGATGGCCGTGAAATATCGATTCGGCGCCGTTTGCAGCAATTGGGTGTTTCTGTTACTCCATTACGTGGAAAATTTTGCGGAAGGATTTAGGTGTAAAGCCTTTCCGCTGATGCAAGAATTGAACCGGAACGACCTCCCGCAACGCCAAATTTTTGGTGAATGAACACTTGAGAAGTTGGCCGAAGATCCACTTTTTTTATCGAAAAATTGCGCTCAGCGACGAAGCTCATTTTTGATTGAATGGAGATGTGAACAAGCAAAATTGCCTGCCGTTTTTGGAGTGAAGAGCAGCTGGAAGTACTGCAAGAACTACCAATGCAAAAGTACAGCAAAAGCTACGGTTTGGTGTGGATTACATGCGATGCAGGTCATGCGATTTAGCGCCTCTCTTGTCCGTAGAGACGAATCTGCTTCGATTGGCAAGAATACGTTTACTACATTTCATCTAAGTTTTTTCTCTCCAAAGCATAGGAGCAGTGAGCGTGGAACATGGAAAATGCTTCCACCATTTTAATGGCGTTGCCAAGGAATGTGGGAGCATTGCTTGCGGCCTATTACTGGTACATCTCCAGGAAATCACTGGGCTCCTGCTACAATTGTACACTTAAAACTCTAAAACAAAACCACTTACCCTTCGAAAAGGCATAAGAGTGAAGTTCTGCATCTGTACGGTAATTTAGTGATATCTTATTTTGTTGATAATAGCAAACTTTTTGCTAATCCGCCTATTTTATTAATTTTTCGGCCTATCTATTTCTATCCACAAGGCCAGTTTCAATAGGAAAAAATATATATAAAAAAAAACCCAAAAATTACCTTTTGTTTCATTGTCGAACTTATTCGTTGAAATCTGCCGGAATAAAAAAACTAATTTTTCTCGGCTAACAATAAACATTATTAATTTACACGAAACTTTCGCTGTACGCTAATGCAGTGTACGGCGAACGATACTGCATTCCGTGGAACTGGAGCAGCGGTGTTTATTAACCATAGCTTATAGTAAATCGATAGCTATACACGGTCATAAGCCAATTTGATCATGTCTGTAGGTGCCAACGGAGATGAAGGCGTAGAATCAGTTCGGCAGGTTCGGCAAAAAACAACTTTATTATGGCACAACACTCAAACCTTGGAGGCTTTCTGGAAGTCAGTTAGCCCCTAGGTAGGCATCTGATGTCAGGTTACAGACGGCCGGCCTGCTCACCCCACGTTGGGTTGGATGCGAAGATAGCAGCTTTTCACCAAACTAGAAAACGAAAACTACCACACTACGATTTCGAAATATTTTTGCTAACAAATCGTCAACACCCCAAAAACGAAAAATAACGACGACTTTTGACTATGGACTAATCGGATTTTGGAATATTAAAGTACTTCGTGACCGCGATAGCATAAACCCTTCTATGAACTTCAGATTCCTACATGTGGAACGCGAAATGTTTCGCTATTGACGCCCGCCAACAGGAGATAAAGGGAATCATATAGGTTTCGCTTTGCGTGCGTTTGATCCAGGCAAATATAAACTTAATTATTATTTATATTTTATTAACCTAATAAGGAAGATGTTTCTTTTAAATAACTTTTGCCAACTTCCGATTGACTGATTTTTTTTTTAATTTCCATGATAACTCCACTTTCTACTTCTTTACAGCTGCAAGCAAACATTAAAGCGAAAAATTCTTCATTTTAACAAGTTCAACATAGATAATTTTCTTCTTAAATCAACTGAAAGATCTTACTTGCGAAAAGTGTATTTAATACCGAACACTTTGCTTCATCTCGCGCACACTTTAAATTTTGATACCCAATAAGTAAATTGCACCAGCGCGACGCAATCATCCTAATTATGCAAATATGAAAGATTCAATTAACCAAGCGAGTGATTTGTGCAAAATAGTCAATGCGTAAGGTCACCCGGTGATAGTAGACAACACATAGACACACACACACACACACACACACAAAATGAAGCATTCACGCACACACACACAGTCAGAGCATGCTGCGTTCGCCCACATCCACACCCACTCACAGACGATGGCGTTTTAATTATCTCATTTAGATCAACTGTCATTGCATTATCAGCGCGCTTGTCTTTAATGTACTGGCATTTCTCTATGTATGGCTGACTGGGTGTATATGTGTGTGTGTGTGTGTGTATACCACAATTCTCGCGTTGCATTATTTTAGCGCTTATTGATATTTATGAGCTGCGCTATAGAGCGAAGTGCATATCTATGTGACTGAATATTTGCATCACCACACACTTGAGTTGGCGCATATTCGATTAGAAGTGATAGCGGAGGTCCTGCGGAGCACACACACACACACACACGCGAATATAACTTCATAGAAATTCATAACTCAAACCGCCAATGTTACAATAGCATGTAAAGTTGGAGTTGCTTTTTATTATAATTCTCAATCTCAATGTGTGTGTGTGTGTGTGTGTGTGTGTGTGTGTGGAATTTTCATTGCACGCTAGATATGACAAGCTCAGTGTGTTTGGAAAGAGTAAAAACGCCATATATCAATAGTGCATCCCATAAAGCTTATGTCGTTTTTCCTCTGAGCTTGTCACGCGTATATTTCCATTTGGCTGCGTATTTATCTGTACGGGTATGTGCTTGCTTGGTTAGTGAGTCGTGCTATGCATAATTAGTAGATTATGATAATATTTTGATTGTAAACAAACAATAATGTTATTGATATATTTACCAAATATGTACGTATGTGTAATTGTGCATGTGTGTGTGTGTGCGTGTGCCGCAAATGTCAAAATGTCAATGAAGGATACAATAATGGTGAATGATTTAAATAGTGTAAGTTTGTGTTTGTGTGGATTGTTGTTGTTTGCTAGCGCCGAAACTAATTAAGCGAATATCGCGAATAAACATTCCTAATTGTATGTGTTATTGTTTATGTATTTTGTATATATATTTACTTATTGATATGTATGTGTCAGAAAATCATATACATAGGTGACCATAATTATGAAAGTGACCTAAGTCAAAATTAAAAAAAAAACAAAAACATGAGTATATCACTTATTTCACATATCATTATTTTAAACTAAATTTATGCCATGCAATTTTTACGATATTGTTAAAAATGAAGTATTTACGTTATGCGAAATTAATTGTGTGTTAATTATGAAAGTGGTCTAAATAAATATAACCCAAAAACATTGAGTTAACTTTTATTTCATTATTTACAATATTTTAAACTAAATTTATTCAATGTAATTTTTAGAACCTTACCAAATATAAACCCTTAGATAGTGGTTCTAATTTCAACTTTATACGGAATTCATTTAGTGTTAATTACAGGAACCGTTATAATTTTCATTGCAAAAAGTATGACTTTCGGTATTTTGGGATTTTTATGCTTTCGCTCAAAACTAATTGTTATTCTTGGATTTTTATTTGTTTCGATAAAAAATAACCGATATTTTTGATATATTTTTTTTCGATTATCAAATACATTATTGTCATCCCCGACAAATTTTTTTGTGTATATTATGACCGAAAAATATTAAATACATCGATAAATAAATATCGATTATTTTTTATCGGTAAAATAAAAAATATCGATAAAAATCCATCGAAAAAATAGAAATTAAAAAATAAGGATTATCTTTTATCCAAACAACTATAAAGAATAACGTTAATTTTTGATCAAAAATAAAAATCACAAAACAACGATTACGCAATGATTTTAAAAAAAAATCTGCAAAATACAAATTAGGTCAGATTTGTACGGTGTCTGGCATAAAAACAAAAAAAAATTTGCCAATAGAAAATTAAAACAACGGTTGTTCTCGGTCCCTGGCTAATTATGAAGGTGGTCTAAGTGACGGTAGACCACGCACTTTTGGCATCGGGCTATTTACCGTTAATTTGGTTTGATGGAAAAATGTAGATAACGAATGTATATTTTTGATAAAAAGAAAGACGCAGCCAAATTTTATTTCGATGAAATCATTAGAAGGATCATTAAGAAGAGTAAGAAAAACCGCGGACGAATCTATCAATCTATCTCTTGGCAGCAAATTCAATGGATGAGATTCTTGAAAAAATTAACCTTATAATACGCACTTAAAAACTTCGTTAGATGATTACATATTTCACGTTTTCGACCTTTCACCAAACTAAAATAGGAAGATTAAAAATATACAGAAATATTACAACCATTATATATTCCATTAAACACTACCATTAGCCCAGTAATGGAAGAAGACCATAAAGAAAAATTATCTGTTTACTACCATACATCTTCACATCCCAAATTCCATATTCATAATAAATTTCCATCAATCAAACTAATAAAATTATAAATTAAAATGTCATATAAAGTGAAATATCTCCACTTAAGAAATAAATAAATGACCTAGGCTGCTTTCACAATTATGGGCACATATGATAATACATAGTAACTTAAAAAATAATAATAATAATCAGAAATAAATATGTGAAAAGAGTTTAGCGTACACTGAACACAAAAATATACATACATACAAATATGCTCATTAAATCAGATTAAGCACAATTATATTAAAATTAATGAGTTCCAATGAATATATTAATTTGTTGATTTGATTTGGATAACAACAACAGGAGCACATAAATAATATATGTACAGTGATTTCATCAATTGAAAAGCATACATTTTTTTTGGATAGTTTGTCATCGCAAAAACATGCCACTGTGTCTGAATGGCTTTACGCGGAGCTTACTATAATGATTTCCATAGAAGTTTTATTTCTACCAGAAATTATGTTGTGCGTAAAAGAAGTGGTCCTTCCAATTTAAGAGGCAAACAAATTTAGCAAGTACAATAACTAGGGCAGCCATAGACAAGCAAACTCCCAACATATGAAATTTCCAATGCCAATTTCGGCAATAATTGAAAAGTAAAAAAATCAGCATAATTATTCCTCAGAACTGTTTCGGATTTGGTGATTTATAAATTGCTTTTCAGTCTTTCCGATTCGGGCGCTGGATTATAAAATAAGTACACCCGTTTTAATTTCAACACAACCTTATATTCTGGTATACATTTCGAACACTTTTCAGAGCACACTTTTTACGACGACGCTATCTGGTAGCCCAAATTTGCTGCGAACTTTTAGCCACACGAACCTTCTGCCATCTCTAGAAAGAGTTTTGCTTTGGTTTTAAATATGTGAGGTGGCGAAGTTAATTAAAATGAATGTAAGATATTTTTTTTTTAGGTTGTGATGGGTGTTATCAAAAAAACTGAATAATTTAATGACGGAAAAATATTCATTAGACTGTCGGTCTTCCGCTAACAACGCAATTGCAGTTGGTTGAAGATGTCTAAAAAAAATGACAGAGTTCAAAATGTGCAAGAAGAAGAAACGCTTTGATCCTTATTATTGAAAAACAAAGACTACATTAGAATAAAGAGTATTTATTACTGGCCAAATTGCAAGGCAACCCAAATCCACTTCCAAAATTTCCGAAGCCTTGGCCTTCATGGACGTTGAAAGAACATTTTTGATATTCAAAAGTATTTACCCTGACAATGGGCATGGATTTTCGTTCAAAAATTTTTATTGAATAGTTGAATTATTTTCGCGCTTTGAAACTTGTTTGCTTTCTGTTTTGAATTTATGTACCTTCAGTTATTTTTTATTTTTGCTTTTACCAACAGCGAATTCATTCACAAAACTTGCATTTATTTTGTTTTTGGATTTTGGTGTGGCAATTGTCAATGTCAGTCTAAGGCGAATTTGTTGGACGAGTTGAGAAAATAGAAAACACGCAAAGATACAGTGATGAGCCAAACCGGTCGAATGGTTTTTCATGATAATTTTTTTTTTTTTCTGTTAATTTTATATACAAATATTTGTTCATACCATAACAAAAGCCCCATAAATTAGTATTCCAAATTTAGTAAAAAAAATTTAAATTTTTTAGAAGTATGTTAAGATATTTTTCGAGAATGGAGTTTTATTTCTTATTTAATTTTAGTATAAAAAGTTTCCAACACCAAAATTGAAGAAAAAAAAAATAAAAAATGAAGGGTGCTTTCAAGTTACTTAAGACTTATACTTTATTCAATTAAATAGGCTATACAACTACATACCCAAAAAATTACTAAGCGTTTTGATATACATTTTTGAGCTTTTAAAAATTGTGTATAAAGTTAGAAACATTAATTTGCATGGTATTTGTTATAGTATAAACTATAGTTTTTTGTACAATAAACGAAAAAAATGTGTGATGAACAACTAGTTAATATTAAAAAAAAAAAATGAAATGAAATGAAAAACTGCTGATTTTAGTTTTTTATTTGCCTTGTGGCTGTAAATATCAAATTGATGTTTTTTACACTCTTCTCGTGTTCATTGGCTTGCAATGTAAATGTGTGTAGTAATTTGTTAGCTCAACCCCCAAAAGCAAAAACCAATTATATGTAAAGGATTGTTTTTGTACTACTGTTATCGCCTTGTATGAATTGGCATTGGTTGAAAAAAAACTCGAAAGTTGTGTTACCAAAAAACATTAGGTTTGACAATCAATGCACAAAGACAAGGGGAATTTAAATGAAAAAAAAAACCAAGTCATCGGCTCTTTTGACTCAACCTTCTTTTATAAATTCGCCTTGGCTTTTATGTTGTAAGAATATGAAATAAAGTAAAATTAAAATTTTTAGTGTCAATCCATTTAGTTTAAGATAAAAATTTATACTCCAAAAATGGAATTTTTATAGTAATTTTTTTGTGGCCCTTGTAATAAAATTAAACCATAATAAACCCAAACAACTCTAAGAGGAGTAACCTATAGATAAGAGTAGCGGATATTAAACCAGTTACGTAGCAATACCTCATTATAAATCGAAAATAATACCAAAGCATACGCACAGCATTTTCAGGCGTTCTACATATGTACATATAGCCGAGTAAATAACTACATACCTATGTATTTTATGTATGAGATTTGCAAGACCACAGCGGCTTGCAATCTGCCGAAAAGTGTACTTTCTATGCAGCAAGGATCAAATTCGCCGTGCTCGTTTTAAAAACAAACTGAGTCCAATGAACGAAACACAAGAACGCATTAAATGCAATATTGCCCGTTCGCCTGTTTGTTGAATTCGCGTTTGTTGCTGCAATCTTACTAGCCCTACTAACCCACACACGTACGTACAAAAAATTCACATGCTTTGCATTTTCTATTAGTCTCGCATATGTATGGGTGTGTGTGAATATATGCAATTGTTTGCTGATCAATATGATTTGTGCGCTGTACAACGGCTGCATTTTGATATTTTCAACCAGCAGCAGCAGCAGCAGCAGCAGCACCAGCAGCAGCATTTCGCATTAGTTTCGGCATTCGAATAATGAACTGCAGCAACAAGAGATTGCAATTGGCACAAACCGAATGCAATTCAAACTCATTATAACTATAGATATGTAAGTAAGTAAGTAAACGCATATGCTGTATTTGCCAATACTTTGCATTGTTTGCACGAAAAGCCAACTAACCGACTGACGGAGCGACTTACTGACTGAGTGACTGAGTGACTGAGTGACTGGGTGTGTAGCTGGCGAACTGGCAAACTGAGGCCATTTTTGATTTGCAGCACGAAGCAACGGTTGGCTAATTTTTGGCAATATTTGTTGAACATTTTTGAAATACTGCCATTGTTAGCTCATAAAATGACCACATTTGGTGCCCACAGTCCGCGAGTAATGCCAGATGCTGGCGATGCATTTCATTTTAATATTTTAGTGTTTAGAAAATAGGTTTACTACCTACATTTAGTTGCGTATATGCGGTTGTGTGTGTGTCTGTATGCTATTTGCATTTCAGTTTTGCAATTTGCCGTTTAATGATTAACTAATGGGATATGGCAAGCTATAGATCTCCGGCGTGCAAAAATGAAAAGAAGGAAGTAAGAAAGAATAAAAAAAAATTAAATAGTACAAAAAATAAAATGTTATGAACAGCATCATAAAGTTAAATCAAATACGTACTTGTTAGTACCTTGAAACCAAAAAAAAAATTTTTAAATATAACAACTTGAAATGGAATGACTGAATAGTGAATGGAGTTTTAGACCTGTTGCGTTTTTTGTAACCTACTCAATGTGCACATTTTTTGAGTCTCGGAAAGTTCGTTCGGGGTCGGTTTTTTGTTGATTAATTAGTAAATGTTATAGCTCTTGAAATGTCCAAAATAAATTACTTTTTCCTAAAATTAACTTAAAATAGTAAGCACTCTTAAATTAAAAAAAAAATTGATTTTTTCCATTGCAAAAGGGACAGTTTCACAACACAAGAAGAATTTTCATAAAATATTTAACTGGTTTTGTTCAACAAGTTTTTGAAAACACACACATGGTGATTCCCAAAATGCTTTATCAACTAATTTAGTTTTTGGGTAGCTTTAAAAGCAAATATCTTCGAAATTGTAGTAGATACAAAGCACATAATACGTTTCCCGTATAGATAGCACTAAATAAATCGCTTGGTTCATGGAAGATGTTAACAGGGTGGCTTTTGTCCATAACCATAATAAATCGGTCTGTCATCCTGTTCCCGTTATCGTTATGGTTATCGTTTTCAATATTTCTATATTTTAGAGTTCTTTAAAAATATAGTTAGCGTTATTATTATGATTATTGGTATCATTAATATATCGTTTAATTTATGCTTTTTACTTCGGTGATCGAACAAATTTCTCAGAAGCTATCGATTTTAAAATCGTTATCGTTATTTTAGTCATTTTTGTATTTGTCATAATTATTTGTCACCTAAAGTTTTCCTACTTTTCCGGAAGATATCAATCTTATCTTCCTTTCGGACAAAATTTACATTTCTTTAAAAATGCATGGGTTTTTCTCTATTAGACCCAAAGACGGATTTATTGGACCTCATGCTTGGTTTAGCCAATACCCATTTAACATCTATCCTACGTTGAAGGTTGTCTAAATTAGCTTTTTATTCTGAACTACCAACACTGCAAGCAAATGCGTCTATTTTTCTTAAATTTCTTTTCGGGAGTTCAAAAATCGAACGATAGTAAATCCATAGACACCAGATAACTGCAGAGCAAGTTTAAAATGAGAAAAACCCAACTAAACATTTTATGTTAGATTACTGCACCCACAAGAGAACGCAACGGAGGCCTAAATAATAAGTTTTTTTCTTTTGTCACTTATAGTTTGTGAGGATTGCTAAAGCTTTACGGTTTCTTATTATATCAAACATAACAAAACCCACAGAAGTTAGACCTATAGTAGAGTATTTAGAAGGAATCAAGCTCAGTCACAAATATTTTATTGCAGCAAGTGTAGTCAAATAATTTCTCTATCAATGCTAACTCCAAGTATGCTCCTTACTAGCCAATTGGAAATAGATGGGGGAGAATACCTAAAATAATAAACCGGATCTACACCGCGGTAGTTAGGCTAATTCTCTACTTCGGCATAGTGGTTTAGTGGAATACCTTGACAAATAGGTAAACTGCAAACATATGGATAAAATCCAAAGGCTTGGGTCCATATTCATGACGAGTGCAATGACAACAACAGCAACCAACTGAACTCACTGCCGGTAGATCTGCACGCCAAATAGGTCGCAATCGGTGCAGCAATTCGACTAAACACTCTAAACTAATGGAAACTATCGGACTACTCGGATCTTTCTAAGGACTACTCCTACTCTCACTACAGGATTAACGATCCTTCTACCCTCAAGGGAAAAGTAGAAACAGAATGCTCTAGGAAAGGTGATCCCATCCATGTATACACAGAAGAATAGAGGCTAGGGTTGGTGAACACATGGAAATCTCTCCGGACCAGTGTCGCGTTTTTTCCAGCGAAACTGATGGCAATTTAAAGAGCCACAAAAGTGATCAAGTGTGCTACGATATTAAAGGTTAATATCTACATTTCTACCGACAGCAAGGCAGCAACAAAATCAATCAAAAAAAAGGTTCACCACTTCCCTGGTAGCCATGAAATGCAGCAGATCTGTCAACGAATTGGCTAAGCCATTTCACTCAAAAGTGGTGCGGGTTTCTAGCCATTGCGATATTGAGAGGAATTGTGAGGCCGTTGAAATCACGCGACTCGACACCAAAACTTCCTGCTGAGTGTGTAAATGATGAAAACCCTTACAAGCTTGCAAGCTGTTTGCTTCCGACGACCTTCAAAGGGCAGATGCGGGAACGAGATCTCACTTGCAGAACTGCTAGGCAATTGTGGCCGGTGCTTAGGACTAATCGCACTTATTGAAGCTAAACAAGCACAACGTCAGCATAATTGCATCTGTCGTAATAGGGAATTGCTTGATAGGAAACCATGTCTTTCGATTAGGCATACGATTGCATAATTTATGTTGTCAAAACGAAGAAGAGGAGGTAAAAATTCTAGCAACGTTCTAAATGGCTTTAGAGGGAACTGGGAATTGCCGATAACCTTGCGGTATTACAACACAGATTGAGCCTAAAATCGCTCTGAAGATAATTTCTATAACCTATATAGTCCTTACTAGCTGATCTTAGAAATGACTGATTATAAAAACTTAATTGAATTTTGAAATAAATATTTGCCATATATTGCACTTTACTTACACTCCAAAAAGTCTTCATATTTTTTCATACTTTTGAATTTGTTTCTATGCTGCAAGTTCTTTTGTGTTGACATTTCCAAATAGCAGCGACAGCATGAAATCTTTACTAAGTAAACTATTATTGCACTTAAAAGTAGATGAAAAAGTGTGCAAAGAACAAACAGATTCGATTGCCACAAAATAAATATTTTCAAAACTTTACATTTGAGAGCAAGCACACTTTTGTATATATTGTCCACAAATACAAACACACACAAAACACACTCTAATGCACTCCAAGTAAATTATTTTTGAAAGTGATTCATGAAAGAGTTTTGCTTGCGTGTGAGTATGCGATTATTTATCTGCATCGCCGATAGCGTGTGCCTAGCATCTGACGAGTGGCAGGCTGGCGGAGACAGCAAATAGCAGGGAGGCATTGCCTTTACAACCGCCACTACTCAATTGAAATGCTTCTGCAACCTGACATGCCCAGTGGCATTTGAATGTATTTGTATGGCATATGCCACAAACTTTTTATGCGGCAGCATGCCCCACAGCAACTAGTAAACAGTCGCTAGCTATCAGACGCAAACACTAAGCGGTTCAAAGTTTATCGAAATCAAAGTAAATATTACTAGAAAGCAGCAGAAAGAAAAACATGCGAGTCGAGTATGATTCCATTTTTCGTTTGATCGCTAAACAAAAATATGCAAAGAAATGTGTAGGCAGGCACAGAACAGTGTTGGTCATATTAATAGGACCGCGACAAAATTTTAAAAATTCTAAATCGAACTTCTTAATTAGATCTTCTAAAAGCAATTGCGGTATGCAATTTTATAGCCCATGAAATTTTAGTCTAATATTGTGCAGTTTTCAATTAGCTGGAAATTTGCGTCTATTTTTGCTAATATTTTTACTGTCGGTGTTAAGCATTTTCTGCCATACAAAGTACGTTCGACATTTTTTTTCTATTAAAAAAAAATCAGCAAAAAAAAAATTATCAAAATTAACGGATGACTTCAGACTTTGTTATACTAAAATTTAACGGGGTATAGAACTGCATATTTAAAATTGTTTGTAAAAATTTGAAGAAATTTTGTTAAAGACTTCTATTTTTTCAACAAGGTTTGAAATGTGGATTTATACGGTGTTTGTTATACAATTTGTTATACTTTTATAAAAAAAAAATTCCGGGACCAAATATTTCAGTTATTTTTTTTTTCGATGCAATAAAAGTTCGGGACTAAATATTGTTTTAGAAGAATTCAGGGAACCTGGAGAAGAATATTGGATTCTTTTTAATTTTTCAACCATTTGGGAAAAAGTCCAGTAATAATTGAAAAATCCGGTATTTAATTTTTTTAGTCCAGTAATAACAGTTAAAATTTTTAAAATATTTTTTGAGTCCGAAGAGTAAGTCCACTCCTAATAAAAAGCAAAACGATTATCAAATAAAGGAGACCTGAAATATCAAAATGAGGAATGTCATCTATTGAAAAATATTTAATTTAAAAATGTATTTTGATAACATGCGTATCATAAAAAAAAAAAATTTATTAATTAATTTTTCATAATTTTTTCTAAAAGTATTTTTATAAATTTTTAATTAGAATTTTTTGAAATTTTTTGAGTATGCAAATTTTTACCCCATTTGATAACTTTCTTTTACAAAAATAAAATAAATAAAAATTTTTTAAAAAGTTTGAAAGTTTTGTGAATTTTTTTTGGAAATTTTATGAATTTTTGTGAATTTCAATTAAAAATGTCATTTCATTACCATCGAACGACGCTAGGGTCCCGTGCGTATCATAAACAAAAAAAAATTTTAATTTAAATTAAATAATTTTTTCTAACTAAGTATAACTCATTGTTTAATATAAACAATATAAACAAAACTTTCAAACCTTTATAAAATATTTCATAAATTTATAATAAATTTTTATAATTTGTTAAGCGTTTCCAAGAAGAAATTGTCAAAAATCAACAAGAATTTCCTGTTACTTGAAATTTGGACTTTATTACAGTAAAATTTATTGTGCTACAAAACCACATACTCAAAAAGTTTTTAAAATTTCTTATTAAGAACTTTGAAAATTTTGTGAAATTTTTTTTTTGTATGAATTTTTTATAATTTCGTAAAAGGTTTTGCACTTTTATTTTTTATATAGTTTAAAAAATATTTGACCTAGTTAAATTGGTACTATAGGCCTAAATAACTAATAGCGCGGGTGAATCGATTAATTTATTTAAAAAAAAAAGTCCAGTAATAATTTTTTCACGTTCTTTTATTATTGTATAAAAGTTAAAAAAAATCTGCTTTTCAAAATCAGCTATCAAAAAGCTAATAGAAATTAAACAAACAAAAGAAAAATACCCAAAACTTGTCAAAATATCGCGACGCTATCAATTTATTCGCCACTCTATATGGGTACAAGTAAATTTGTAAGGGATAGAGGCTTTCTCACTTTCCTAGTGCTTTTTCCGATGCGGCAGGCAGCAAGCAATAATATGAAATTTGTATTAAAACATTTATTTATTGAGCTCTGTATGTACATACAATGTATGTACTCGTCGTCTATGTATGTAAATGCACGTACTAGTAGAGCGTACTGTGCGCCACGACGTATACGCAACGCGCTCATCCCCTTGCTGTGCTGCTGCGCCGTGCAGTGAGTTAATATATTTTTTTTGTTGATCTTACAGTGGATTGTTGTTGCAAATATTGCATAGTAGTTTATTTATTGACAAGCAGGCGGTATACCTGTCCCTTCAACCGTAAGCTTTCCTTACTCTGGTATTTTGTTTATTACCTTATTGTTTTAGTTCGTTTCTTTTTTTTTTTTTGTTGTTTTTATTTTTGGCTCATCGCCAGTTTGTTCGCTTTTCTCATATCTTGTGATACTTGTAAACTTTTCCGCTCAACGTACGCAATTCTTCAGTTGCCTGATTAGGTTGTTTGTTTACAAAAACTATGCACATATGGAATTTATATAATAACTAGTAGATATTTGTGCTGTGGCGTAGAATGAGGAATACGCAATTACCTTCGGCTAGAAACCGCGCAGAGTTATTTTGTGCATTACTTTTGCTTGTATTATTGGAAATGGGGCAAATCTGGTATTTGCATCTGGTATATTGCTTTTTCATGAATTCTTGAAAAAAAAAACAGAAAATATTTGCTATGCCGTAATTTTTCTCGTCGAGTTCTACTGAATTCATATCGTGTTATTAATATCATATTTTTAAAAAATACGGTTTGTAAGATAAACTGTGTAAAACTGGAGAAAATAGTCTATATAAAGAAGTAATACTTGATGGTATGGTTAGAAATAGTTTGTAAAAAGAAGAAAAAAACAATCAACAAATAATAAGTATTAGACAAATGATAGACTGTCTTTTATTCATTGCCATTTGCGATAGTAGAGATATATTATATAAAATTGATTATTAGGCAAAAGTTTGCCCCCTTTGAATCTCAAAGAACTCAACCAATTTTACGCTGTCTTTGACAAAACTTGGCCACTCTTTTAACTTGGAAATACTTGAAATAAATTTCTGAAGATAATTTTTATTTACATATTTAAAATACTCGTGTGCTGCATAATTTATCTCTCTTAATTCTAACAGAGTTTCAGTAACAACAACAGTTTGCAAAGACGCGTGAGAGATTTCCGCTCCGCTTTTTGAAATCCAAGGTAAATTCAGCGTTATTGAATGTCCAACAAAACTCACGTGTATTTTGTTTTTGCTTCTACAGCTTGAGATGTCAGAGTATATATGTATTTTGTTCTTGCTTTCATCGCCTCAGGTTTCTAAACCGTAAAAGCCAAAACAAAATATAAGTCATTTAACATTTCTAGACGTAAAATGAAATTGCTCAGCTTTTCATTCAACTCCAACTTATCTGAATTCCATCAGGCGAAAACGCGGTTTCGAAAAAAATGTTAATTAATGACTTTTCAAATTAAGGTAGCAATATGCCGTCTTTGTTATGTGCAAAAATCAGTCGGCGGAAACGAATAATCCAATTTTAAGCTATTTCGAAAATTCTAATTAAAAATAACATTTGAAATGATTTGATTTGAATATGAGAGTTTGTAATGAACAAGAGAAGACTTTTACACTAAAAATTCAATGGAAACTGTTCACGGATGACATTCCCTAGAAATGAATTAGAGATGCTAGTATTTTTTTAAATTTTTTTTTTTATTTTAGGTAGTCACAGATATTCGCATACTCGTATATGTAGTATGTATCTTGCGGAGCGCAAATTAAGCTACTGCAGTTTGCATGAAGCTATTTTTTTCGTCGGAAATTGCCAACTCGCCTTTGATACGCAAATTTAAAATAAAAATAGTTGGTATGATATTTATAAATGATTAGTTTTCTTTATTCTAAACACCTCAAGTAATTACATTCTCGAAATAATATTCCATTTTTCTTATTTAATATATAAAAATGAAATTTATGATATATTATAAAATTTATTTTTGAATTTATTGTTATTTAACATATTTATTGATTAATATTTAATTAATACAGAAATAATATTCCATTTTTTTTATTTAATATATAAAAATGAAATTTATTTTAGAATTTATTGTTATTTAAAATATTTATTGATTAATATTTAATTAATATAGAAATAATATTCCATTTTTTTTATTTAATATATAAAAATGAAATTAATTTTTTAAAATTATTTTTATTTAAAATATTTATTAGTTAATACTTAATTAATATAAAAACCATATTTTATTTTTATTTAATATATAAAAATAAAATTATTTATAAATTTTAAATTAAATTTTATTCAGTTTATCTAAAAATTTTTTTTATAGTGATAAAAGTTTAATAATATATAATTTATTCCATCTTTTTGAAAAAATATATTAAAATAAAAGTTTAAAATATAACTGAAAATTAATTTATTAAATTTGATTAAATTAAAATAATAGGGGATTTTATATTTAGAATTTAATAAAT
The DNA here is from genome assembly GCA_951828415.1 of Anomoia purmunda. Classification (NCBI taxonomy): domain Eukaryota; kingdom Metazoa; phylum Arthropoda; class Insecta; order Diptera; family Tephritidae; genus Anomoia; species Anomoia purmunda. Next base: position 128,155,290 of record OX639994.1, read on the forward strand.
TAATAATTATATTGTAACTAATATTTATTTTTGTTAATTTGTAAATAATTAATTTTACCTTTAATAATTTTAGAATTGTAATATAAATTAATTTTATTTTTAGTAAATTTGTTTATATCTATTTTATTCAAAATGTTAATTTTACTGGTACTGTCGAGAGTACCGATAGTTTTATTTTGCCATCACTAACGAATCTATTGATAAGCAATCTTTTATTTGTTACAAAAACTCCACGATTGAGAGAACTCAGAAGTTACGCCCACTTTTTACCGCAGCCCTAAGTAAATTTGACAGAATCAGCATTGTATTGATGTTACATTACATAATCTTCCCGTAATCTGTATTGATATCTCTACACATCAAACGTTTGAAAAAAATGTATTTTAAATAACGAACATTCCTTATGATTCTTGCATACAAAATATATTTTTACATTCATTGTAGATAATAGCACTTGACTTATTATTTTGCGCTTGAGTTAAGAAACACTTGGTAGGATAGTGGAATGTGTCCAAAGGAACAAAAAACAAGTAAAAACAGCGCTGTCTTCGGCTATGCCGAAGGCTTCATACCTTTCATGAATGGAAGAATAGTAAAAAACGTGTTATTGTATTACAATTTCGTATTACCTATAGTTAAAAGCGAAAATTTCCTTCAAATCAATAAAAATAATTCTAGTAAAGGCATTGTTATAAATTATTTAATGCTTTTCCTTATGTAATTAAAAAGAACTATGTTTTAAGAAGGGAATGGTTTTTGAATATTTTTAATATCGTATCGACGCTTGATATTCAACATTTAAAAAATACAAATAATTAAGTATTAATATGTAAGACCTACATATGTCGGTCTTTGAAAACAGTTATCAGATCCGTAAATAGTTCCCAAACGTTTAACGCCATGATTCATGTGATATTGCGCTGAGCTTATTACTTTTCGCAATAAATATTTGTCCTGAATTTATCTTGCCGATTTACACTGTGAACTCCGATCTTGATGAATACTAATATATAGCTAATAATGGTTGATGTTTGTGCAAAATTTCAAGCCTTTAGCTGTTTAAATGGAGGAGTTATGGTGCAAAATGCAATATCTGAACAATCGGTTGTATGGGAGCTATATGTTATATTTCTCCGATCTTCATGATTTTCAATACTGATACGTAGCTAATAATGGTTGATGTTTGTGCAAAATTTCAAGCCTTTAGCTGTTTAAATGGAGGAGTTATGGTGCAAAATGCAATATCTGAACAATCGGTTGTATGGGAGCTATATGTTATATTTCTCCGATCTTCATGATTTTCAATACTGATACGTAGCTAATAATGGCTGATATTTCTGCAAAATTTCAAGCCTTTAGCTGTTTAAATGGAGGAGTTATGGCGCAAAATTCAATATCTGAATAATCGGTTGTATTATATGTTATAGTCACCCGATCTGGCCGATTCCGACAAATGTTTAATCATTTGTACAACGACACCTGCTCACCAAATTTCATCAAAATAGCTCTAAAATTGAGGGACTAGTTTGCGTTCAAACAGACGGACAGACGGACAGACGGACAGACGGACAGACAGACGGACATGGCTAAATCGACTCAGCTCATCGTCCTGATCATTTAGGTATACTTTTTGATGGGTCTATCTCTTCTCCTTCTGGCACTTACAAACATCGGACCAAACTTAATATACCATTTCATTCTCATGAAAGGTATAAAAATCGATCAAATTTACGAATCAGACCGAGTCCGTTGACTGTACGATATGGGAACAATCCGGCCTCGAGCTTTCACTTCCTCCATTATCTTGTGGGTAACTTTTTATGCCGTAACAACGCAGATTATTACAAGTATTCTTTCTTTCAAGAATTCACTATGCAGGGTGTATTTATTTCACCGAATTGACTTTCAAAAATTCTTTCCAACTATAAGACCAAAGGGTAATTTCATTGAGTTCTGATAATATTCCTTCATTTTTTTGCTAATTAAATTAAGTCAATAATACTTGAATAACTTTCATAAAAAATCTATAAAAAAAAAATCATACCTCCATATAACTTACTTTTCGTATAGCATAAGACTTGTTATATTGAACGCGCCCTGTATTAGTGTTCGCCATTATAGCTGCACCTATGGTTCGTCGCACAAAAATTACTCCCACAAAACCTCACGGATGGGAGCAATCGTGTATTCTATAATTTTTGGCAAAAATGAACATTTACATTAATTTTACTTATTTAACGTTGTTATCCAACAAAAACAACACAAAGCCATTTTTTGTTATAAAAAATATACGACCATAAGCCGTAAAGTTTCTGAATTTTATATTCAAGAAATTATACTGTTGATGTTTTGAGAACATGACTGACACTTTCTTTATAAAATATTATTATCGGTTTGTTTGTTTACAGAGTTACTGCTCGAAAAATAACAACAAAAAAAAGACTTTAGATAATACCGATAGTATCGAATAATTTAGATACACTATCCCATCGAGGCCACAGAATGTGCAGACAATCGATAGTTTTCCAAACTAAATTATAGCATCTTAGATAATTTATATTTTCTTAGTAAGTCCATTCACTTTAAATCAAGCGTTCTTCAAAAAAATACAAAATAAAAATAATATAAAATATAAAGTAAAAAAATTAGAAAGATTTTAAAGTGGATTACAAAGAATGAGAACTAGAAAAACGCAACCCAAACAGGACAGAGACGGAGCCATGCAAGACACTATGCTACTAGCCAGTTATATGTGGAAGGCCAGAAGACAATAAAAGAAAGAAATTTCTTTGAATGAAAAACAAACTAAACTAAAAAATAAAAACCTCAAACAAATGACATGGAGGTCAAATGATGATTACCAGAATATGCTTGCGTAGAAACCATGTGAGCTTGTTTGCCATCAAATTCGCATTTTCTACATAAATTTTTACCTACACCATCCACCTACCTACCTACCTACCTATCCTCGCAAATATGCGAACACCAACTAAAGAGAATAAATAAAATAAGAAATAAAATAAATTTCTAGCTCAGTGCGTATTGTAGGTGTACCCATATAGCGCACGCAAATAGGATATATGTTATATTAAATAACGGAAAGGATATATTAAATTGCGACAGACAAGCGAAGGATGGCGGCGCATAAAGAGGGGCGACACACGCACGCTCGCACACACATCTAAGTAAATGTACATATATAGTATATGTACATATTTATGATGATAGGAAATGCCTTTTATGATTATGCATGAAATAAAAGTAAATGAAAAGAAACCAACGTAATGGTAACAACAATAACAACAACAACAACAACAACTAAGACAACAGTAACGATGTTGCCGATTATGCGACTAGGAGTGAGTGCCGAGCAAAAATACTATCACTTCTATTGAAAATATAAAAAATATGAAAGAGAAAAAGGTTGTGCTACAAGCAAACAAACAAAGTAGAAATAACAACCGGAAAATGTTGGAAATGTTAGATTTAACTATGCATCTCCGGTCGTCCGTTGATGAGACGAGCGAGCACAGCGCTTTGAGTTAAGAAAGGTGGGCTGAGATGGACTACTGAAAGACTGCGATGCGATACGATGAAAGAGCTTAGTGGAGCATTACAGTGAAGTGTTAAATAAAAAATAAAGAAACAATAAGAGGCGTTTGATAATTTGAATAAAACTCACCAACCTATAAATGTAGTTCTAATGAAAGTGAGTCGCATGAAACGAGGCATACATTTAGGCGGCTGGCGTTACAAAGAAAGGGGGGCGGGGGCAAAATATAATAAACAGATATACTGGTAGAGACGAGTAGCGGACTCGACATGTCATCGCGCGCGACAAGAAACGATGAAATCGACATTTCCAGCAAACAACTAACAACTACAAAATCCATATGACTGCACGCGTGTGTGCGTATATGTGTGTGTGTGAGTGTGTGTGTTTGCATTCGAACCAGTAAGCATGTTTGCGCTTGTAAACGCATTTGTCCGCACATAATAGCGGCGGTCTTGCAAAGAGCTCGTTATCCCTTTATGTAGACGATTTCATGTGTACGGTTCAATGCCAAACAATCGCAAGTATTGAGCTCACACACGCTTCGTTGCCTACAAATACGAGTATGCTGCACAATACACAATACAAAGTTACACAAACAGACATAGCACAGAATTGAGGCCGAGGAAACAAAGCTAACATAAGAAGCACAACGAAGAGTCGAGGTATTGATGTTATGTACCATACAGAAGTGCGTTGTTATGTGGCTGCTAACTATCCGTATCGACATAACCGAAAAGTGGCAAAATGAAAAAGTAAAAAAAGCAACAACAACAAAAAACAGTTACAAGAGCAGCAGCTTAGGCAGCATGTTATCCTGCGGTTACCGCAACTTGTTAATGGCGTATTATTGGAGATGCTTAGAAAGAGTATGGGGGTAAGGATACAACTACTCCGCTTAGGAGGCGGAAATGCCTGCATATGTTTGGCTTTGACTTGAACTACAAGCGTCTTACATACATAAAATGTATTTATTTATTTTTTATCTAGTATATTCCCTGTCGGAAAAAGGAAGACACTCTAAAAAATGTACCAATTTAAACGGTAGTTGGACTGCTTTGAAAAAAAATTTAATTAAATTATTCATAATTTATATGAAATATTAAAATATGAGTGTTAAACTGTTTCTGTCGGCGAGTAGAAGATTTATACATACTTTTTTTAGAGGGTTGCCAGCTGTTTCAAAATTCGAATTTAATTAAATTATACGCGATTGCTATGGTGTCACACGTTTCGGCTCGGCGAGTGGCAGGTTTATACTTAAATTTTGGAGAGGGTTGCCACCTGATTGAAAAGCCGAATTAAATTTTATACACAAGTTATGTGAATTATGAAAATATTGGTGCCAAACCAATCGATTTGCTGAGAAGAAACACAGGGTTGCCACCAGTTTGAAAAGTTTAATTTAATTAAATTGTACGCAATTGATATAAAATAATAATTTAAGGGTGTAAAGCATCTCATTTCGCTGGGGAAAAGGTTTATAGCTAGCTATATTGTGAAAAGGGTTGCCAACTATTTGAAAAGTAGAATTTAATTAAATTAAACGCAAAATATATGGAATATTAAAAAATGTGTGTCAAACGATTTCACTCGGCGAGTGTAAGACTCATACTTAAATTTTGAACTGGGTTGCCACCTGTTCGAAAAGTCGACTTTAATTAAATTACGCACCTGTTTTACGAAATATGAAAATTCTCCTGCCCAATTAGACGATTCGCTAAAGAGAATTAGATGGTTGCCACCTGCTTAAAAAGTCGAAGTTAATTAAGTTACGCATAATTTATATGAAAGTGTAAAATATGGTAGTCCAACCATTTGTTTCACTAGAAGAAAGTGTATAGGTATATGTTGCAAATGAGTTTCCACATTTTTTAAAAGTCAAACTTAATTAAATTGAACACAAAAATATAAAAAATGGGTATTTAAATATATCTAATGCTTGGGAGCAGGTTGCCACCTGTTTGAAATTCAAATTTAATTAAAATATTCACTAGTTAAGCATATGATATATTAAAATATCAGGGTCAGTCTGTTCGTCTCCGCGAGGGCAATGTGTACACATATATCTTCGAGAGAGTTGCCACCTATTATATGAGAAAATTAATTAGTTTTATTAATTATTATTTTTTAGATATATACTAGCTCTATATAGGTATATTTGGTTTAAGACATAAAGAGTTATAGCTGATCAATATGAAACTGTTTTTTTAATTTGGATTTAAAAAACATTTTTTTGTAATTTTTTGCAACTTTTTTTAAGTTTCTTATTTTACTTATTTATTTGACATAAAGTTAAGAAATAAAATAAAATATAAAAAAACTTTAAACACAAAATTTAAAAAAAAATTTCATTTTGACCAGATACAACTCAGCACTTGATTGAAAGTCCTTAAGTTTTAGCCGTGCAAAATTTTTAATGAATGATATTCCTTAAAAAACAAAAATTTACCATTATCAGAAAAAAGCCCATACCAAAAGTCAAAAAATATAAAAACAATTAATGATAGCTTGATGTCCTTTCAGCCAAATTTATTTAAAAGTAGTGTCAGATAACTGATGTGCGCCTAGGACATCGCCATGTTAATTAAGTTAGTTGCTTAGAAGAAAAAAAAAAGGAATTTCAACCACCTGCAGTTGGTAAGAAAAAGTCCTTTTTAAATTGCTTTTAAAGTAGTTCTCTTTCCGGCAGGGTTATGCTAAGGGCGCATGTACGCGGGAGCTGATATAATGTGGCAAATGTCTGTGTGAGCTTGTGCCGCAAATCTCCAAAGGCATGTTGCTTAAGTATAAAAATATAGCATTAGCTTTGCTCACACCACATCAGCACCACATTTTGTTTTTCTATTCTCTTTTTCTTTACTTTTAACACGCAGCAGCTTTTCTTCACTTTACTTATTTCCGGATATATTCGAGTTTATTTGGCTGAAGCAACGAAGTGGAAGTGGAAGTAATGCTTGCATAATTGTTATTGTTGTTGCGATTTATGCTGTATCAGCGGTTTAAGCTTAATAACACTTTATGTGTGACAGAAACACCCTCTCATCGCTCTATTTTTATTTTCATGCTACGCAGAGCATAGAATATCCTTCATCAAGCTCTTATTAAGAACAACAATAGCAACAGCAAATAAAAATATATGATAATTGAGAGGCAGAAGCAACTGGTGAACTACTACTCATTAACTATTAATAGAAAAGCGAAAAATGCGGGTTTATTCCTTATCGCAAGCGATCTTCGGTGATAGTTGGACTGACTAACAATTCTTGTGTTAAATGCCATAGGTATCATCACAGTTTCAAGCCACCTGTTTTTTTTTTTTTTCTGTGAGGAGGCAGCATCGAAAGCCAAACACCCCAAAAATCGTCAGTGTGGGCCTTGAACTCGAACTAAACCTCCTACCGTCTAAAGAGCAATCCCCTCGGTAATACCGTCAACTCTTTCGTCGGGCTGTGGTTTGAGTACTAAGCTCTACGTTCGTTACCGTTCTGATGCAGTCCTTGCGAAGTTGTATCAACATTTGTCCTTCACCTTGACAATTTTTTGGCTTTTACCTCGGCAATTCTGCCACTTTTTCATCTAAAACAAAAAATAGCCTTTTATTGATTTAAAATCTCTACTGAGGCAGTCCGAATGGACGAGATTTCGAGCCGCCCGATACCCAGATTTCCTGTTGGGCAAACGGTCGTCCCTGCTTCTCGCATCTTCTTAACTACCAAATCAAGTGGGCATATGCCGCGTACTCTGAGACCGTTACATTCTGAACTCAGAGCAAACCCTAAGAGCGCATAATCGATACCTGGAGTTCATTTCATTAATTTCATTTAAGATTTAGCCCGACCATTGCCAAAGCAGTAACACTTATATTACTTTTGGTACTGAACATTTTCGACATAGGATCAGTAAACAAATATTGAAAACAAAATCGACAAACGGACCCTTAAGTTTTTCGTATAAAATTTGCAAAGCTTAGATGCAATTTTGAAATTGCCGAAACAAATCCGTATCGAACAAGGAAATTACTGCGTAGGCTTTCAATCTAACAGGCGAGATTTTGATCAACCAATAAAGTGCCAGCTATGTGTACGGACGAAGAGAACGCTGTACTCGGTGAGTCTGGGAAACAAATTATCTCCGAGTTTAACAGCTGTAACTTCTGCTGTCTGGACATTTATTCCAATTTTTTTAAATCAAACGAATGCTAACTTTTCGAATTAAATGCTAAGGAAGTTTCTGAAAACCATTAAACAAAGTTTTCAACAGAGCAATAAATAAGAAATTATAAAACTGCTCTCAGCTTTTTGCTTTGAATCCAGTTCAACCTGCTATGATTAAGCTAGTATATAGAAATTTTCTCGAATATCTGTAGAATTTCGTATCATTCATAAAACGCTTTGTGACCTTAACTATTCTTTACAATTTTTGCAGAATTCAACAGTTACTTAATGTTGTGTTACATATTAATAAATAATTTCCATATATCCTAGTGTTGTCATTTATTTTTATTACGAACATAAAGTTGAATTAAGTGCGGATTCGAAATGTATCAGTAAACGCCTAAAAGTAAGCTTCGAGTTTATTGCTTTCTACCCTTATGCGTATAAAAATATTCTACTTGGAGATATACAAAAAAGTAGAGTATACTTTTAGGGCGAAAGTGTAATTTTTTTTTATTATACTACCAAGAAAAATATGAAAGTAATCTTGGAATGAATATACATAAGTTTAAGCATGTAAGTTGTTGTCTAGCCGAAATAAAAGGGGCAACTATTCATTATTGGTTTGGTTTGTGTGTATCACAATTCCATTACAAATATTCGGCAATATAAACTTTTGTGCTTAAGTAGTAGCACCAGCTACACAGTTTTCGGCTACATATTTATATAGGGTGTTTAATATTCGTGGCTTATTTTTAGAAATTCAAAATAATTTATGAATATCACAAACACTTTCCATTATTTCATTCATGTGGCTGCCTTAGCTGTCTTTGTGGTATAGAATACTGTTAGACCAAAACCTTCTTAGAGGTTTGAGGCTCTATCTCACAAAGTTTTTGGAATAGCATGGACCCTAAACGGTACCCTACAAAGAGGCGTCTAACGGCGTCAAATTGAAAATCTGAAGGGGCCGATTGGCATGACTGCGATGGCTGGTGACACGATTACCAAAGTTGGCGCGAAAAAGATCGGTTTGGGGCATGGGCTGAGGGGCATGGTGCGTCAATCTGCTGCAACTAATGATCTTCCAAGCCCATGCCTTTGACTTCCTTTAGAAAAAAGCGCCAACGACGCCATCGCTCAAAATTCCGCATCAAATGGCACCGCCCAACTTTCTGAAGATGCACTGGCTTCTTGTCGATCAAGTTCGGACTTTCCGCTCACCAGATACGACAGTTTTGCTTGTTACTATGATTTTTTGAGCAAAATTCTTTTTCATTTCGTTTGCACAAACTGATTACAGACTCCTGGTTAAGATTTCTAGCGGAAAAAGCTGTCATTGTCCAAATAGTATATGGCAAAAATAGACCACTTTATGGACCACCCCGTATTGACATCTTTCACACATACTAATAATATGATATTGTCGCATAGAAATCGTTACTTCGTGTTTCGAAAACTTTTTAATTTACTAAACACAAACAAATTCAAATTAGTTGGAGCGAGATTCGAGAAAACATTATTTCTAATTCACAACCCTCAGCTGTTCGAAACACACACACACACAGTATATTAAACCGAGGGGTAGGTGTGGAATTTAAAACACATATGCGCTTCGTTTGCCAGGAGTACGAGTGCACGAACTTTACCGCATCCCAAAATGGTAAATGACAAAGGTCTTGCAAGATTTTGCAATACGTTTCCAATAAAACCGCAAGCAAATAATTATTTTGGCGGTTGAAAATAGCTGCGTTTGGCAGCACAAATTGGCAGAATATGAGGAAGCCAGAAATTTGTTTGGCAACACCCAAAACGGGGTGATGGCAAAGGCGGCAATGCTATATCTACTTAGTTGAGGTGTCTGGCAACTGTGAGCAGTGGGAAGTAGACAAAGCAAGTGGAGGGCGGCAAGGCCTGCAGCGGTAATGTCATTAAAGTACAAAGCAATAAATTAGTGTCTAGATTAGCGTAGGATTTTCATGCCTAAATAGTAGAGGCAAGCGGGCAACGTGAGCAAAGTGAGCCCACTCTGCGCCACTTCTACGCATTCGCCTAAGCCGGCTTTCTGGCGGTTTATTAACGCAAAATTTTAAGTTTTATTTGAGTTTCACACAAACACACCCGCGCTTCCCCTCCAACACTTTTGTATGTCATTTTTGCGGTTCTTTGCGCAGCCACTAACTTTTTCTAGATCTTTGAGAGCCATTTCAGCTTGTGGTGATGACTTTGACATTTACTTTTTCATTTGCAACGTAATCGGTTAACGCTTGCGGTGACATTTTGTGGCAACTTGTTACTTTGCAAATAGATGTTTACAATAATGAACGTAAATAAATATACATATACATATGTATGTATGTATAGTATTTGCAGATAAGGTAGATATACGTACAACGCTGACATAGCGGCAAATTTTAATCACCTATTACCGGCTAACCATTATTCAAAGCTGATTAGCTTTGGCGCTGCGAGCTGATTAATTTGTTGACGAAGGAAATGCGTCATTTGTTACGACCACCACTAAGCTTTCAACGGTAGAGCAATCGCTTGCTCTAATTTGTAGCTAAATGAAATGGAGTTTATTAAGAGCCGTTTTCATCAGTAGCATGAAAATTTAAAAATGGCACACACAATAAAGCGCGCTCAATAAAACTCATAGATTTTAGTTAATTCAATTCAGGATATTAGCAAATAATGGTTTTTCGAATAGACCAAATTATACATCTTGTTCTTAGCTCTCTTTACAAAAATGATCTAATTCAAAAAAAAAAATTATATTTCTTTTATAAACTATTTATTTTCTATGAATTTTTGTATTATACAATCGCCAGTACCAATTGAGGCACCATTTTTAGAATTACTGAATTATGAGATTCACTTCGTGTACTTCCTTTTGAGAAGAAAAAGAATTATGTCTTTAAACTTTCTCCTAACCGAAGAAATTATTTGACTCCCATACTTTGCTACTTCAAATAATTTGTGTGTAATTCAATTAAATTCGACTTTTCAATCAGGTGGCAACATTCTATATACCATAAACCTTCTTTTCAGCAAATCGAACCATTTGGCACCCATATGTTACTATTTAACTTTTCAAATTTAATTTGACTTTTCAATCAGGTGGCAACCCTCTATTTGCTATACGTCTTCACCTCAGCGAATCCAACAGTTTTGCACTCATATTTCAATATTTCATATAACTTGTGTATATTTTAATCAAATTCGAGTTTTAAATCAGGTGGCAACCCTCTTCCAAGCATAAAATTGCATTACGATCTATTCTCATACCTACCAAAATTTTATAAAAATCGCTTGAGCCCCTTCGAAGGAGTGCCACCATAAACACCGTGACACGAGATTTTTATATATAAGATTATGAATCGATTTGTTTAGCTCTAAATTTTTTGAGTCCAATATAATTTTTATTCCGTGATTTTGATTTTATCGATGAAAAAAATTACGTAAGATCTTTAAGATGCCTTCAATCCGTTTTAAAATAGGCGCGACTCCTTTTTTTATTCGAACTCTTTAAAAAAAAAAATACTCTCAGTGACTCAAAGTTTTAACATTACTGATTAATTCGTAACTGTCGCTATTTTTAAGATTATTACATACTATTGCCTTTGATAAATCCCGAAAAAAATTAAATCTAGAGCATTTATAAATTTATTAAAAAATATTTGAAGTATGAATGAAAATTTATCCTTCATTTGAAAATAATAATTCACTCAAAATACCCCATCGCTGGTTGGTAGTAACTCGATATCGGAGTGAGGGTATTAATATGCTACGTATTGAAAGTATCACTCTCAATGAATCGGGTACTCATAAATATCGAACTAAATAAACTCGATACACAAAATATTGATGCCAAATTCAAATCAAAGTTCCTTCAGCAATGTTTTCGATTTGATGTCTAAATGTCGTAACATTCAGTTGTTGTCGTTCTGTAAAAAAAAAAATTGTCGAATCGACCGAAAACCCTGACGTATTCTATGCTATTTCAGTAGAAATACGCGATCTTATTGGTTTCTGTAACTAATTGAAATTCGAAATTGTCGATTATTATTACCACTTGCCTCAATTTATTTTGATAGAATCGACGTGACGTCTCTATAATCGACAGCATTTCGTTCTATTTGTTTGCAAAAACCCATTCAATCGAGTATTTCTACGGCAATAGAATCGAACACATAAGTTGTGCATCTATTTTCTCCCTAATGCTGATCTGTATACCTGAGGAAATTTGGCAAAATCTAAAATCGAATCTAAAATTCAAATGGGACTAACTGACAGTGTGTGTCCTTGTTATTTCCCATCTGCCTAATGAAATATTGTCATAGTGAATATATATATTTTTGCTTTCGTTCAAGTATTTGATTCCCAAAAATATCATTTTAAAACTATCGAGTACAAAATATCCAACAAGAAGCCTGATCTATAACTAGCGGTTATATTAGTGGGAAAACTAACTCAACTTCGAGGTTAGTGTTGAATGGGCATCGGGTATGAAATTTCCACTTCTCTTGTTCGCTTTTTTTACATTTACGAAAATGAATTCACATAATTCTTTATCCGCACTCTATGTTAGTTGTGCTCCACAGTTAAGGCATTTTTGCCAGGGTAATGATAGTGAATTCCAAAAGTAACGATATGATATCACTTGGTATCGAAATTCGTCTCCCTACTGGTTGAGTTGGGTAAGACTAATTAGAGTAACTGTGCGGAATCGTGGACTTAAAAGAAGCGTCAACTGACTTTTTTAAATTAATTGATATAATATAATTAATTGAATACCTTATAAATATAACTGATAAGTAATATTTTGCCAGCGACATGTATAATGATGTCAGTGTGCAGAAGATATTGTGCCATTTGAACAGGTCAAAAAATCACCATATGGCCTATCGTAGCACTTATTCCCTAATTAATAGAAACGAAAGATCATTATTATCTGACAATAGTATACTAATCACATATCAAAGAGAAATATAATTACTAAGGTCCGGTAACTTAGAAAGTGCGAGATGAAAGCTGATTGAAATTTTTTGTAATACCAAAGGACTACTATTCAATATGGAGAACAATAAGAAGGATATGTTTGGATGGCTATGTGTGTGTGTGTGTATATGTGACCCCATAAATGTCAGACAATGTGATGTTAATATATAATGACCGATAAATGTTTAAATCCATGAGGGTGACTGGGCAGAGTGATGACGTGAGTGGAGTCAAAGGGGAGGACCAAACATATTATTGGCCGAAATTGATATGGATCAATAAACAGTGGCAGGTTTCATTTACGCATACAACTTTTACAAACATTTACATACACAAGTCGCTATGTGTGTGTGTGCGTATTGCCTTGCAGGTCCTGTCAACTGAGACAACGAGATGTAACGACTTTAATTCACATTCATGATTACAAGCGTATTTAATAAAGTATGTGTTGAATTACAGGCCGATAAACAAAAACTCAAATACCAACAGGCAAACGTGAACATAAAATGTAAATATAGTCGGAATTTATATGCCACATGTACATACATAGTTCAATATTTATTTGCAGTCGTGCAACACTTTCGGTCGGCTGCTGGTCAAGCCTCATTTCAGGCCACACAAGCGCCACGTTAAATGCAAACAAAGATGAAACACGAAATTGGATTACTAAGAGCGTTACAACAAAAGCAGGTGGTCGGCGTGAAGTGTGGGTTTGTGTTTGTGTGGAGGGTGAGAGGTGGGGGTGGTTGGACTTATTGTTAAGCAGCAATTAAATATGTAGCTTTATTTTTAGTGCGATGTGTGTGCGTAAGGCATTTGATATATACAATATATCCTTGATGATTTGCATAACGCAACCGAAGCAGTCAAGAGTTCAGATAATATTGATTTTTTTTTTTACATTCACGCTCATAATTTTAAATTGTGCACTTATTGTTGTGCCTCGTTGCTAATGAAATCCAGAATTCTTTAAATTGAGTTGAAAGTTTTTAATATCGTGTGCAGTAGCTGGCAAATAAAGCAGACCTAGTGGAGCTGATCGCTTACTAGGAATGCAGACAAATTGACTTAAAAGAAATCATAGCAAATTAGGATTTAACCTCAGCTTCCCTCGTGCGGCATTCGATTTAATGCTACGAATTCGAATGCAGCAGAAATGGAAATAAAAAATAATTTCCCAACGTTTGCTTTTTGTTTTTAAATTTTTTTTTATCTAAAAATTTTTGCTGAAATTTTTTGTTATTGTTAACTGCTCTTTGATTCTAGTTAAGCGCAACCCAACTTATTGTTAGAAATGCAGAACGTAATCAAACTACTAATAGTGGCCCATTTAGAAGTCACAGTATCGCCTTCTAGTTACAAGTGGTGTGAAAAGCTAAAATTCAAATTTTTTCCGAGACTTAGATTTCTTAAACCTCATCAGTTTAAATTAGCATTGTCATGTTTCATTTAACTTATAAATTTAAATTTTTTTAAACCAAAGCTTCCTCAAACCATTATCGTTTGACACAAGTAAAGTAGAATTTCAGGTGCCTTAAATTGAATCAACTTTCTATAAAAGGTGGCAACTCTCTCCAAAATTTTTTTCCTTTAAACGATTCGATTCATCAATCCGTAAGCTAAGAAATTTAACTAAATTGAGATTTATGAACAGGTGGCAACACTCCAAATTAATAATTTTGAACAGGTGGCAACACTCCTTTAATACACATTTGCATGATTAAATTTTCTTAAGCCTACCTTATTACTTTGTATTCAGCACAGTAATATTTTCCTCCACTTATAATTTAATTTAATTAACTTTATTACGCAGGTGGCAAGCCTCTAAAAAATTATTTTCAAAATAAAGCATTTTTAATTCTCCTTCGTTTGAGACCCATATCTAAATATTTTATTTAACTTATCATAATTTAAATAACTTTTTATACGATCCACAAAAAATATTTTTAAAATTAAATTTTCTTCAAACTTTTAGTTTGACATTCATTTTGTAAAATTTCGTTTAACTTATTACTTTAATTTAAATTTCATTTAAACAAGCGGCAATCCTCTTTCAAAATATTTTGTAAATGAAGCCTTATTAATTGCAATAAACCTTTTAAATAGGTGGCAACTCCCTTCGCAAAATCGTTTATATGATAACCCATATAACGAACTACATAGGTTCCTTCGAACGAAATGACGAAATATCATTCTTATACAAATCACCGTACAATCTTTCGGAAGAAATAACCAAAAAAACAAAAAAAAAAAATGTGGCTTTCATTTTTTCGAATTGGATGCGCCATTCCAGAGTTATGTATTTTTGAAAATTTCTCAGTAACCACAAGTGATATGCCATTAAAATTTGATATGAGTACTGTGTATGATATGTATATAGTATGTATAGTATTTAAAATTCAACTAAACTATAACTAAACCAAAAATTAACGTGGTTGAGTTGGCATGGCATGCCCCATATGGAAACATTAATTTAAATTTCTCTATGTAAGACCATTATGATTATCTCTGTCAGTTAGCATAGCGGAGGCTACTTTGTCCTTTTCTCTTACTAACACTAAGACAAACACTAGGTAATATTTCCATGCCACAATGCAGATGTCTAAAGCTCAACTTTACCCAAGCCTTTTGCACAAATTGTTATCTGCAACAAAAAAAAAAAACAAACTTGAGTGATAAAAACCGAAGCACCGTAAGGAATGAGACACGTGAGCAGAAACACGTGAGATTCAAAGCAACAATCTGCTATACAAACAGATAAAAACAGGAGACAGTTGAAGCCAACCAGCTGCTACTCCTCGCCTTATTATCCTTATGTAGAAATGTAGAAAAGTATGAGCAAACAACAACAACGATTGTTCATCTAGAAGGCAAGTAAATAGTTACCTGAGAAAATGTCGGTTTCCTCTTTCAACTGATTTTTGTATAATTGCCACAAACAGATATCAGGCAGTGCAAACCTACAGATTGCCTTACCCTACCTTACTGCCGGCTGATAGGATGGGACAAAAATACAGAGGGCACTTAAAGTGCTTTTGTGTAGATTTGAAAGTGCGTTGTGACTTCGTAGAAGAAGCAGAAAATAAGGTATAAAAGGGGATAATGGAAGGAAAGGGAGGTTAGAGAGAGAAACGGCAAGTAGCATAAATTGGGCTAGACGGCTAACACTAGCAATTCCTTTGTAATGCAATTCCCCCGCCCCCACTTTTCGCACGGCATAGCAACTCAATCTACAGAGAACCCACAATTATTTGTAATTTGCTCCATGGTGCGATGATATGACGCTGCAGTTGACAGCAGCAACAGATAGCAAAACGATAGGTAAGACAGTAACAAAGGAAGTGTACAAAGAAAAAATAAAAGGCAAAGGGTGAGCAGTGTAGGGAGTGCCGAAAGAAGTGTCAAGAGACGGCAGAGGATAGCGCAAAGGTATTGAGAATTACAGAGATATTAAATATATTTACAGGGTGGCCACCCTCTCTCTTCTTCCTGTATGTAAATATTGAATAAATTCGCCATTTGTCAAACAATTTTCTTTCTCAGACAGGTTTTGGGAACTTTAAACTAGTAGAATTTAATTTAATTAATGTTGGAAACCATAACGGACTTTCTAATGTCCCTATCTGTCGGTATTAATAAGCAAAATTGGCGCATTTGGGGAACCGAAGTGCTAACAAGATTCATGAAACAGCATTACATGATCAAAAAGTGTGCGCAAAAATTGTGCCATTTTTCTTCAAGGAAGGCAAAACAGTCTATAGTAAACGATATCGATGGATGTTGGCACATTTTGTGCGCCCGAAAATACGTGGAAAAAGAGTGACCGACGTCTGGTTTTAACAAGACGAGGCGCCATGCTACACAGTAACCCAAACAATGCGGTTTTTGCAACAGAAATACCCTAGACGATCCACCGATTTAACCCGCCGGTCCTATTTCTGTGGGGTTATTTAAAGTTAAAGTTGACGCCAGCAAGTCGTAAGCCATTGACTAGGTCAAGACCAATGTTCGTGTTAAAATATCTACCATACCGACCGAGATGCTCGAAGAAGTTATGGAAAATGCGGGAAAAAGAGCACAGTTTGCGGTGGCCAATAAATGTGGTCATTTAATCGATGTTGTTTTTAAAAAGTATCAGCGTACAATAGTTACGCCATTTTATCACTCTAGAAAATGACAGCCTGAGAATATGGATAATAAAAAAGGTTATTCATCTGGTGTACATTACAGTGCATTGAAAAAATCGGAACAGTCTTTTCATCGGATTTATAAAAACTATTACATTTTAAGTTTATTCTAAGACTTTCAAGACTTTCACCAAGATAACTTTATCGAAAAAATAAAAATCTCAAAATAACCATTATGCAATGATTTAAAAAAAAAATGTTCTAAATAAAAATAAGGTCAGTTTTGTATAGCTTATGGCATAAAGTTTAGATCGATATATTCGATTTTTGTTTTGAACTAAATTTAGCCAATGATTTTTTGATACGAAAAAATTAAAATACTGATTAATTTCGGTCCGTGAATAAAACTCTTGAAGAGCTTTCATGTCTCGGCCTACGTTGTTTCCGATATTTAATAAAACAATAAATGGTTTCACTTAAGAAATAGATCGAATTTCGAAGATTTTCCGAAAACGGCATCGCTAAGTCCGAGTGACAACTAACGAATACATTCAAAATATATGCTACGTTCGTATTGCGATGGATTCGGTGGAGGAATTTTTTTCGTATATTTCACGAGATTTCGGACTACGATGGATTCAGTGATAGCCGCTAATGTTAATGAAGGAAATCATAAATAAGTGGTTCATATTTTAAGGGAGCATATTTGTTGTTTTTTTTGTTTACAAATTTTCTCCGATTTGAACCATTGGATACCTTTTTTTAGACAACGTCTCAAATAATCTCTAAATCGAATTCATATCTGCCAAATTGTTACATGCAACTGCTAGGTTTGACAGATTTTAAAGCTATATTTATTTAAAAAATTAAATAAGTTACTTGTCGTCAGAATTTAAAATATAAAACAAACAAATTTTAAATCGAACTGAAGCCCAATGACTTTATCACGAAACCATTCTTGAACAAAATCCATTATTTTTGAGTACAATGTTATACACAAAGTGACTTGTTATGAGAAGAATTCTACCAAATTCAAAGTCATCCTCGTCCTCCTCATTAGTTTCAAAACTACATACATATTTGCGACTGAGGTAAAACTAAGTATTCTAATAAAATATATGCATGTGAGAATCTATCCATTCAAACTTACTTCCGAGCCAACTCATTCGATCAAAACAGAGTACTTTGTCAACATTTCACAACAAACGTGAAGCAAAATATCGTAAAGAGCAAAATTAATTGCTTGTGTAAATTTATAGGCACGCTCACAAAATCTTTACGTCCAATAATATTCCACATAAAACCATAAATGAATGATTACTTTTTAAAATGTTCGACATGCCTTTTTAATCATTCCACTGCCAAAACCCATCATCTGCCATTTAAACGCCCATTTCGTTAATCAATTTACGTTCAAGTTAAATTGGCTTAAAGTTTTGAAAACAAATTTACTTAGCAAACAAAAGTTTGACAAAATCAAAAGTATTTGCTTTCATACAACAAACACAACCAACGCCGTTCGCCGTTCGGCACCTCAATCGCACCCACCCACCACCTGGAGGAGGCGAAAGGGGGGAAAACTGAACAAATATATTGTGTGGCGGCTTCTAGGCGACCAAGCTTAAAAACTTTATAGTTTACATAGAGTAATAAATAAAATGAATTTTAGCAACGACAAATACACGCAAATATCCTAATATGATAACAAAAACAACAGCAACAACAATAACAAACACTCATTACATCAACATCAAAATAAATTATTTAATTACACCTTCTGGTGGTAGTTGACTGAGTTGAGTTGTTGCTTTAGTCTTGTCTTGTACTTGTCTTGTACGAGTTGTGATTAATCGCTTTAACACACACACTCTCAAAAAATCCAACTACTGCCCTGGCACTAAAATAACGGCAGCAAACCACAATTTACAATTTTGAAGTGGGCGTAATTGCTTTTAATTTGATTGTTGTTGGCAGGCTGCGACAAAGGTAGGTGCGAAATTTAAGCGATGAAGTTGACAAGGGTGCAATGTGCAGAGAGGCGAAGAAGGTGCTGCGATAGAGCGGGTGTTGTGGTGGAGAAATTTAGTGCCTTTGGGTGGATTAATTCAAATGAAACTTTGTAGTAAAACAAAAGCGACGCGGACACTTTAAAGGCACTTGAGCAAAAAAAAAACAAGAAATCTTTATGTGACAAAGGAAAAATGGATAAAATTAATCAGTGAGAGAAATGGATTGGATGGTTTGGAGATGTTCGGTTTGTTAAAATTATTGGAAACATTAAAAGTTGAATGCCACATAAGAAATTTCAGGGGCTTCTATTTTACCAAACTAAAGGTGTCAACAACATGTCTCTTTCTTCTAACAGACGGAAATTTTTAATTCCATTACCTAGCCCGAAACGACGAAAATGCCAAAACTTATCAATACGCACGTGCGGCTATTATTTTTTCAACCATTGCATCCACTTAACTAATAATCGGCCTTAAAAATTAAAAAATTTGAATAACCTTTTTTATTTGTTGAATTTTTATAAATTTTTTATACAACTTGGAGTTTTGACTTGCATGGCTTTTGTTATAGATAAAGAAAAACGAAATTGTCTATACATTTTGCTATTACTTTTAAGTACATGGAGAAGAAAAATCAATTTAAAGAGCGTTTACTGTTTCGTTTTGGAGCCTTTCGCCCCTCATTTTGTATTTTGGCATGTGAAAAAGTCAGAATTTTGCTGTAATCTTATTGATATTATAAAAGATAAAGTTTGTGTATGTAGGCTAGATGGAATTGTTTACAAAAAATTTAGCGCAGCCATCGCCTATACCCTACGTTAATCCATAAACTGCGTTTAATGGTTGCCACCTGTTAAAAAGTTATAGTCAATTAAATAAATAAGTTAAATCACAAAATACTATATAACGACTGAATGGATCTGAACAAGATTTGGCACATATACTGCTTATATAATTTGTTATTGGTTAAAAGGAGTTGCCACCTGCTTAAAAGGTTAAATTCAATTTCAGCAATGGCTGAAATCAAATACTGCAAATATGGAAATCAATTGAAAGCTGCTTCATAAAGCTTAATTTTTACAATATTTTCTAAGAAGGTTGCCACCTGTTCAAATAAAAATTAAATTAAAAAAATAATAATTGACATTTTACAATATGAGTGGCAAACTGAAAGTTTTCAGAAAACTAAATTTCAAAAATATTTTTTCGGGATTGCCACCTTTTTAAAAAAAAAAATTGTTAAAATTTGTAAATCGATAAGGATTTGCCACTTACTTAAAAGAGTAAATTAAATTAAATTATTAAGTTAAAGGAAGTGTCACGGCAAAGGATTCAAAGGAAGTAGACTTAAAAAACTTACTAAAACCTTACTGAAAATATTACAATATTTCTCTGAAACGGACGCGCTTATGGGAAAACATTTTTGAAGAGGGTTGCCACTTTTTAAAACCTGGAGCTAGAAGCTAAAGAAATGCATTGAACTCTGTGTGCGATTGTGTAGAGTAGGTAAAAAAAAGACGAAGATTAAAACTAAATATGAAATGATTTGTCTTGTTGTTTTTTTTCTGGTCTGGTCATACAAATTATGATTCGCAATATTTTATCAATGCATTTAGTTTGCCGAACGTTGAATATAAGCTAATAAACTTTAGTGATAAGATAAAGATAAGCCATAGAATTTGAATAACAATTACTTAGTTAAAGTGAAAATTTCAAAAGTAAATTTGATAACAAAGACAAAAGTATCAAGCCACTAATGGGCCTACATTTAGTTATTTGAAAAAAAAAAAAAACAAAAACAGGTTTGACTATCCCTCCTTCGTTTGTTTTGTGTTTGCTATATTTTTGTAGAAGTCTAGCCCTTTTTTCGTTTCAATTAGAATTTTTATGAAAATTCTTGGTATGCAGTTTTATAGCACATTTCAATTTGGTATACAAAAAATGCGGGTAGCTAAAAAAAAATTTAATTTCTTTTTTTTTCAGATGTCACACATTTTCTTCCATACATAGAATGGTCGACAATTATGTTTTCGGTAGGTGGATTTATGCTTTTATAATGAGCTATACTTTTACTAAAATATTTGAGTTGAATTTTTTCAACATTCACATTCACATATTTCGTACTCAAACATATTTTTTGCACACTTTTTTCTATTATACGCAGTATTAAAACTTTTCAAAATTGAATGAGCCGTGATAAAACATATTTTTAATAAACTCGTTCCAAACTAGTACTTCGAAAAATACTTGGGCAGAAAAAAATTCGAAAAACAAAAATGAGCATATGCTCACCTGGTGCCTATTGAAAAATGTCCATGCTTTTCATATGCGCATGGATTTCACATATACTTAAATGTTCTTGCACATAATTGCATATTTGCTAAATCAGATGCAAATATTTTAACTAACATCCATTAATATGTTCCCATATAAATGGCAGTTCATCGAAGCATATAAACTTTTCGCGTTAAATGCATGGCTAGCGTGAGTCGAATATGCAAATGCCCAACAAAAACAATATTGTATGTAAAATATGTAACTCGAAATATTACAACCTGACCGCTGTTGGTCCAATGCAAAATGCAATTAAGTAAGCCATGTGTATATGTGCTAAGTAAATATGTATATATATTTTCCATAGAACTAATTGCGCTTTCAGAATTTAAATGGTAGAGCAAAATTTTATACAGCGTTTGCTACAGATGTCCGTACATCTGCCACAATTTTAGAATTTTGAATGGAGGGAAAATTTTAATTCATATTTGTATGCCATACTTTGGGGGCATTCATATAAATGTGCAAAAAAAAGAAGTAAATGTTTGATGGTTGACTGTGATTTGATGTTGCATGTAATGTTTCACGTTATGGTGCCACAATTTAATAAAATTTCAATTTCATTGACGATGTGCCTCAAATCAATAGACAGCTGGTTTTAGTTACTCGAATAAAATAAAAAAGAATTATAATAATTCAACGTGAGGCACATACATATGTAGAGATATTGAAATGTTTTTTTTTTCAACTTTTGAACGACAGAAAGAACGCTTGCCCAAGGCACTTGATAACTGGAATAGCAACCGGTGATATTTGACCAGATTTAGTTAGCCAAAAGTGAATAGTTTAAATGTACATAGTTCTATTTAATAAATAAAATGTAATTTCCAAGTACGTGAGGGATGAGGGTGACTACAATTTGAAAACGAACTGAGAGACTCTGTTTATTTTTTCCTATGTAGCTATTGACGTACTTCGCGGAACAGAAAATTGATTTAAATTTTTTATTTATTTTTGCACTACTACTCTACTTTTATTATCATTATCATTATCATTATCATTATCATTATCATTATCATTATCATTATCATTATCATTATCATTATCATTATCATTATCATTATCACTATCATTATCATTATCATTATCATTATCATTATCATTATCATTATCATTATCATTATCATTATCATTATCATTATCATTATCATTATCATTATCATTATCATTATCATTATCATTATCATTATCATTATCATTATCATTATCATTATCATTATCATTATCATTATTATTATCATTATAATTATCATTATCATTATCATTATCATTATCATTATCATTATCATTATCATTATCATTATCATTATCATTATCATTATCATTACCATTACCATTACCATTACCATTATCATTATCATTATCATTACCATTATCATTATTATTATCATTATCATTATCATTATCATTATCATTATCATTATCATTATCATTATCATTATCATTACCATTACCATTATCATTATCATTATCATTATCATTACCATTACCATTACCATCATAATTATCATTATCATTATCATTATCATTATCATTATCATTATCATTATCATTATCATTATCATTATCATTATCATTATCATTATCATTATCATTATCATTATCATTATCATTATCATTATCATTATCATTATCATTATCATTATCATTATCATTATCGTTATCATTATCGATTTCACTCAAACTATCCTTTGATATATTTTAAAAATTTAATCTCTAGGTGGCGCATTAGTCGAAATATTCGTATCGTTAGATGTTACTATTTATACATGATTTTGTTAGCTGCCTCAACTTGAAAAGCAGACATTGAAAGGAACAAATTTGCATAGGAAAAATTAATTTATATTTTCTATTTAATAAGTTTTTTTTAGTGACTACGAGTACTTTTTTCTTAAGATATGCAACCTTGACACTGAAACCGCTTTACTCTTTGAGAGAATTATGAAGACTCAGCGGGGGAGCTACAGCGCGATTCCGGTCTATTAGAATCTAGAACTCTTTACAGCAGTTAATTAGCAGGCTACCTGGATATTCGTTCAATATTATTAAACAAACAAAAATTATACAAAAGTTCAACATTCTTTGGCTGTTTTTGATGGACGTTTTTGGCCATATGGCAATCAGACAATTGAGGATATCTTTAGAGTGGAGGAAGTAGAGACGTACCAAGCGTTCTAAATATTTTAGTCAAGATGCTCACCACTTCGAATAAATTCGAGCACATCAACAAGAGTCATTGGATAAACGGGAGTACTCATTTTCGTTCAATTGTCGTCAGAACATTTTAGTCTCATTGTAAAAGGACACGGAGCCTTTCAAACCTCATCTAAATGCAAGTAAAAGTTCTGTAGTGGCATAAACATTACAAGACATTGAAGTGTAATTATAAATACCCAATCATAATAATTGAGCAATAGCCACAAATCATATTCGAAGTCAAATCCAGCGTGTGCTTTCTCAGGGATAACGTCACCACAGTCATACTAATCGCTCCCAAGAAAGCCATCATCATAAAGGGAGAATTGAGCTAATACTCTAGTTTACCGGGAATATTAAAGTAGATCCATAGAGGGGGGTCACAGTTTAGTAATTCTCATAACAGTGAGTTTTTATAAGGCAAACACGGTGTGTCTGATTTAATGTTGTGCCGGACCGCTTACATAAGAATTTAGGTGTAACCTAACGGGCAGTCTTCCCTTACTTTAAATTCTGTTTGAAGAAAAAAGCGAGATATCGCACATGAAGACCGCTAAAAGTAGCAAGTATGCTTTTTCTCGCATGCGAGCTCTCGCTTACTTTTCAATGTCATTTGTGTATTTTGACAGAAATTTTTCATTTCATAGCATCTGCCATTGTGTCAACTTCTATATCGTAATGTACTCTCGCACAAATCTTATTACTTCGGATATGTTGCAAATGAAAGAGTATGCTTTCAAAATGTCCAGTGAACAAAACTCTCTCTCTCACTCGCGAGTACAACAGGCAGAAAGCAAGCTAGAATTTCAAGTGAAGACAGCAAATTACAACTTTAGTTATCTAATCGACAATACCTAGTGCACGATTCGATCGTCGGATGGTGGCTAAGGGATTGAAATAATGCGGTAGCGAGGCGATAATTGCCTTGAGCTGCTATTTTCGCTAACTAGAACTTATTACAAACAGCAGCGAGAAGTTGAAGCGTAGAACATAACAACAAAAAAAAAATTGCGAAGTCAGCATACTGTGCCACCAAAAGCGGGACAACCAAACTACTTGGAAATGTAGAGGAGCCGAACCAGCTGCGAATTTCTGCTCTTTTCGTGAAGGCATTCGTTTCCTTTCAAAATGAAAGTAAAACGGATGTAATAAACTTACAAAAAACATACAAATATCACAAAGGTATACATTTCGCTAAATAGGCAAATAAAAGCAACACTTACAGTTAACATTTAAAGTAGCGGTCGCCTCCAGCCGTTGACCATCGTTCATTGCACGATTTCGCACGACACACTTGTACTTGACGCCATCGTCTTCGCGACGCGGTTGCAGTGTTAATGTTGCATTTGTAGGCTGATCCTTGGAACCGCCCATAAGGACGTGGGCCTGTAGCGGAGTGTTGGTGCCTTCGCGATACCAACTGTACAGGAAATGCGGCACAGATGTGGTTGTTGGAAAATAAGAACATGAAAAGTACGAGAGAAAAAGAGTGAAAATGAAAATGCTGTAATAAAATGAAATCAAGTAACAACTAAATATACATGAAAAATATAAAATCCAGTACAATACTCGTACAAGTAATAAGTAAGAAGGCAGTGGTGTAGCAGGAAAAACGTTCGCTGTTAATTTGTGCACATTTTGCATTTGACTTTTTTTGCCTCGTCGGTGATTATTTCCTACTCGTTAGCTGCTTGCGCTTTTTACCAGCGTCCATTTGTGGTGCTACTGAGCTTTTTTTGGCGCAATTTCTGCCGAATTTAGTGCGCTCGTTTTTGGTTTTTTTTTTTTGTTTTGCTTTGATTTCACTTTTCTTTTATTTCGTTTACTTAATATTGGCGCTGTTTTTTTTTGGCAGCCAACCACAATGAACTGAGTCGTAAATATTTGAGGATTGCAAGCCAGGAAACTAGTCGATGGCACATACTGGTGTATACATACATACCAACATACACACACACATACATACGTACGTACGTACATGTGGTAAAAACAAGCTACGATTATTTGGCAGGCGCTGTGGTGTAGGGGATTAAGAAGTTTAATAAGAATTTATTTCTTACATTCAATGAAAATAATAGTAAATTTGCAAGCAAACTACAAACATGGACACGAGATAAAATTAAAAGCGGTGATGCAGATGAAGCACAAACAGTAAAAAAAAAGATGGGGGGAAAAGGGCAAAAAAATGCCGAAATCTAAAAAGTGTGTTATATAAACTACAAAGGCGCAGATAAATCACGTTAAATAAAAAGAGGAGATAAGTAAAAAAAATATGGTTTGGCAAACTAACGAAACTGGGCTAATCATTTGCATCTAATTAAAAAGAGTTTCGCAAATTACGCTCTAAGTTTTGGTTTTTATTTCTTGAATTGTTAATAAATTCAATCTAAGTTAAGATCCATAGATTGCTAGTAAGAAGCAACAAAAACAGAGAAGCAGGCAAAAATGTGAGAGAATTAAAACGAAACAAAAAAAAAAAAAACACAAACAAAAATTTAAACCAAAATAAAGTAATATAAAGTAAAATTAAAAAAATTCGGCAAAATAAAAGTAAAGAAACTTGAAATTTTAATTAGGCATTGTAACGGTTATAACTTTTGTAAAAAAAAATCATAATTAAATCGTTATAATTGTACTACAATTTAATTGATATTTTGTGATTTTTATTTTTTCCATCACGTTTGATCGTTATCGTCGCATTTTTAGTTTTGCGATAATATTCAATCTATATTTTTTTCGATAAATTTTTATCGATATTTTTGTGGTTTTTATTTTATCGATAAAAAATAAATGTTATTCTGGGATTTTTATTTTTCCCCAGCATATTTGATCGATGTTTTGTTATTTTTATTTTTTCAATCATAAAACATAAATCGTAGTATTGGAGTCGTCGCTATTTAAGTCATAGCCGACAAATTTGTTGGCATTTATTATGATCAAAAAATTTTTAATCCAAGAATAGCGACTTTTTTTTATCGAAAAAATAAAAATCCAAAAATATCGACCAAATATGTTCGGAAAAAACTTCACGCCTCACAAAAGTCACGTCAGGATCGCATCACACAAGTCACATTAGAATCGCGTCACGAAGTCACGACTTGACACTTGTATGAGAAAAAAACCAACATACATACTGAGGTAGCGCCATATCCATGTGTGTGTATGTATGTATGTACATACGTACATGCATCTAAAGGGTGTTTTTTTAAGACGTGTGGTTTTCAATGAGGCAATCCTTTTTGCGGAGTTGGTCCTTCTGACAGCTGTTCCTTGATTTTTACTCATTTTGCAACGTTTGCAAATCGTGCAAATTTACTACCAAACTAATGGTCCAATATTCGGACGTTTCGGCTTAAGCTAACTTTTGGTTGATTGGGTACGTTAATAAACAAAATTGTCGCATTTCGAGTGTTGATAATTCAAAAGCCATTGTTGTGACGCAAGCCACTATTTCTGTGCTCTATGGGCAGTGAGAATCATTGGTCCATATTTCTTCAAAAATCAAGCCGGCCATAATGTTATAGTCAATAGGGAATGCTATAGAGCCATAATTAATGACATTTTCGTACCCGAATTGGAGGATGAGGATGATGATGTGGAGGACCTTTGGTTCCAACAAGACGGGCCTATAGCGTGGCCTCCAAGATCGTGCGATTTAACAGCGCTGGACTATTTTATGTGAGGTGTCTAGGTAGATGAGGCCGAAACGATTGATGCCTTGGAAGAAAATATTCGGGGCGTTATTGCTGGCATACGACCCCATTTGCTGCAGAAAGTGGTCGAAAATTGGGTCTCTCGACTGGAATTTATTCAAGCCAGCCGCGGCAAATCCTTACTTTATAATAAAGCTAATTCCTTCGCCATAACATTAATATGTATGTACCATGTATGTCCATCAGTACCTATAGGTGCATACGTATGTAGCTTGGGACCATTTCGGTACTAGTTCTGGACCATTTGGGGACAAGTTCTACTACCATTTTTACTAATGCTACTACTAATTACTACAACTATTTAACTAATTTCTACAACGAATCGGCTAATAGTACTTCCCATAATACAGTTATAGGTTCTACTACTATTTTTACTAATTTCTACTGCTATTTTTAATAATTTTACTACTATTTTTAAACATTTTACTACTATTTTACTAATTCTACTACTAATTACTCCTACTATTTTTATTTATTTGTGCTACTATTCTTACTAATTCCTACTACTATTTTTACTCATGCTACTACTAATTACTTCAACTATTTAACTAATTTCTACAACCAATCGGCTAATGGTACTTCCCATACTATAGTTATTTTAAATAGGTTCTACTACTATTTTTACTAATTTCTACTGCTATATTTAATAATTTTACTACTATTTTTAAACATTTTACTACTATTTTACTAATTTTACTACTAATTACTCCTACTATTTTCATTTATTTGTGCCACTATTTTTACTAATTCCTACTACTATTGTTACTCATGCTACTACTAATTACTAACACTAGTTTTACTAATTTCTACTACTATTTTGACTAAAGGTACTACTATTATGTTGACTTTGTTCTACTACTATTTTTACGAATTATGATACTATTGTTAGTAATTTGACTACTATTTTAATAATTACCACTTATTACTACTACTATTTATGTATATTTATTTCTACTACTTTTTTACTTATCTCTACCACTTTATCCGCTAATTTCTACTACAATTTGTACTAATGCTACTACTAATTACTCTAACTATTTTGACTTTTTTCCACTACTATTTTTGTTAATGCTAGTACTAATTACTGCTAGTTTTTTAGTAATTTACACTACGATTTTTAAACGAATTTCTAATCCTATTTTTATTATTGCTACTACTAAATACTACTACTATTTTTGCTTATTTCTACTATTATTTTCACTCAAGCTAAAACATTAAAAAAAAACTAAAAAGGCTGTCTTATAAAACTCTCCGCCATGTTTAATGCTATATCGCTTTGTAGAGTCGGTATAGAAGTTTTACTTCTGGCTCGCGCATTCGGGTGCATGCGTGTATTTTTTTTTGTAAATTATGGCCAAGCAGATAATGTAAACAATGTAATGCCATGAGTATAGGGCACAGTTTTTTCTGCGCATTGAGTCAAGGCTAAAAAGTAGCTGAACTGTCAACACTTACACAATCGGCTTTCACCTATGGCATTTGTGCGCCACAGCCACCATTATCTACTAAATTACACAACTAACCAAGTTAAAAATCTCTTACAAAGTAAATCTTTTTTTAAATTTCAGCAAGTCTTCAATTACAGATTGAACCAGATTAAGTGCTTACGTAATGCATGCTACTCAATCCTTCAGGTCGAAAAAATGCATTTTTACTTAACCACTTCGACGTGGCGAAACTTGAAAGCAGGTAAAATGACGCTAAATTATTTAAACTTAAGAAATTAAGTGAGCTGTGCACACGACAAAAAAAAAAACCAGGGCTCCTGGTTTATTCAAGTACCTATATCAAAATGTACATATGTACATATTTATATAGTGGGTATATTTGCCTCGTTAGTCTGCATGTAATGATTACCCATTTTGCGCTGCTCGCCATTGGCCATACACTTGAGCGCTCGATTGCCGCTCTACAGCAAGGATTAAGGACATTTGCATTTACATTTGGTGCTACTTAATAAAAAAAAAAATATACCAGAAAACGCATGTATATACATATGTATGTATGTCTGTATGTTGATGTGATTGAATGAATGGATAGGTCTGCGAAGCAACCAGCCCAGCCCGTACAGTAGTGGGAGCCTGCATTTAATGGCAGTGAAAATCCGTTTACAAATTTCGTAACCACGGTAGCGAAGGCGACGGCGGTAGAGGCGCGGGTTAGAGCATACAATTTAAATAAATTTTATTTTAAATTAATACGGTATTATTGCCGCCCACGCTACTTTTTCAACCCTACTATGTAGGAATGCATTCAGATATGTGGCGCTATCGGGCAGCTGGCAGTTATTCCCCTATTGCCATCTTCCTACTTACATTTCAAAATAAAGGAATACCTTTGTATTTAAATGCGTCAATTCTTCTCCCACATACTATATAGTAAGTACTTACGTTATCGTTGGATCAGGCGAACCGCCAATACTGCTGCACGTCAGCTCCATTTTTACATCCTCGGTGGCAATGGCTATATTGCCTGGTGAAATGACGGGCGGATGCGGTGGGGTGAGGACGGTTAAGTTGTAAAACTCCTGATGGACATCGGCGCCCGTACCTTTCGCCTTAATGCGACATTCGAAGCGACCATTGTCGCGATTGTATGAGGCGTTTTTAATTTGCAAATCGTAAATGCCACGCTCCGGACGGTAATCGGGCCTGGAATGAGAAGAGAAATTGGAAAAAGAAACAAACAAAAAAACGGTGAGTAAAAATGTTGACGAAGAAAAAATGTACAGATAACTTTGTAACAAAAAATAAAAATAAAAAAAACCAAAAAAAAAAGCAATTATAAAATATTTTAGTACTAAAAGGGGTGAAACATTGAAATAGATAAGAAAAAAAGAGACAAGATTGAATACCCTGCTCTGCGTGCACATTAAGTGTACGAAGAAATTAAGCGAAAAAAAAGTTGTGATTACACAAATTAAAAATGTTAAAAAGCAGGAAAAGTGTAAAGTAGTTGAAGGGATGAGCGGAAAAGGCGTAGCATTGATGGAAAAACTGCTTATACAGAGATTACAAAATTGAATTAAATGTAATTAAAATGTGCGGGCATACCTACACATAAATACACATACTAACACATTAAATTTACAAACTTTTTTATTGATTTTTTTTTTTTTTTTTTTTTCCGGAAACAATTTTTGAACTTTTCCTGATAGACGGAGCAAAGGCAAGGCTATAAAAGGCTTGTGTTGAAAAACAATTGGCATTCGACACTTTGATGGGGCAGAAAAGTCAAAGGTTAATGGTACGCATATTTGTTGGAAATATTTGTAAAAATGTATAGCGTGTATGTTAAAAAAAATGTTAGAGACCATTTCGAAAACAAATAAAATTTCTGGTCACTCTAGGGGTACCACCTAGGCGGCATTTATAGTCAGATATTTCAATTTCATTCCAGAAGTTCATTAATCTCAAGTACTCTTGGTCCGCAAGTACCACAATGGGTACATAGGTCAATAATCAAAATCTGTTCGAGACAAAAATTCTGATAGACGTAAAGCTTTAAGATCCAAAAATGTAAAAGACTGGCCAGATAATTGTTTTTTTTTTTTTTTGATTTCCTTTTAAAAACAATTTAGATTGAGGGGAGTACGGCAAACTTTTTTTGTTTTTGCTTGTGAGCCGAGAAAAAATGCATTCTTATTTTTTATGCAAACATAATTCTAAAAATTTTCAGTTCTTGGAGCTGAACTAGTAGGAAGACTACATATATTAATTTCCAAGCCAAGTCAAACTATACATCACCTGTACAATTCCTAAACAGTTAAAGTGAAATACAAAAAATCTTTGTTCTTATTTTATGTATCGCTTTCTCTGAAAACAATTTAATATCTGTATGTAAATGTTTTAAAACCATTTTTTTTTCTTACCGAACAAATTATTTA
The DNA here is from genome assembly GCA_951828415.1 of Anomoia purmunda. NCBI lineage: Eukaryota > Metazoa > Arthropoda > Insecta > Diptera > Tephritidae > Anomoia > Anomoia purmunda. Next base: position 128,186,266 of record OX639994.1, read on the forward strand.
TGAAATTTTAAGAATTCGTTTTATTTCTAGTTATTGTTTGCAAAATTTCTTGATTACATTGTTTTTCTCACCATCGGTACACGTTTTGCAATAGATTTTTATACCAAGCTAGAGTTACCAAGCTTAGAGTTAGCTAGAGTTTCGAAATTGTAAATGTAACTTAGAACCATCCTCTTAGCTAGAAAAAATTGTTTTTCTTACGTAAGTAACTTAAAATTTAACTCTAATTGAGATTTACCTATTTAACGAAATTCCTTAACGCGGCTTGCGTTAGGGGATAACTGGTAAAAATCCTCAAGCAACGATACAGAGTCTGCTTTGTTTTCATTTTTTTTGTCAGAAATTTTGTGGACGTTTAACATTTGGTTTTAGTATCAAAATAAAAATTTTCGGAGCGCGTAAAATTCGCCAAAACTTAACTCAGCTTCAATATCAGTCAAAGCGAACAATTTGTATTAGATATCGTGTTTTATTTTATTATCTACTAGTAGCAAAAGAACAACGCCCGACGGGATTCATCCATTTTGCATTCATGTAAATAACGCATTACAGAGGTATTAAAACTGTTATCATTTTGGTATGCATACTTTTTGGCAGAATGCAACAAAACGAAGAGTTTGAGCGGCAAGTGGTGGGTGGCAGGAATGCTTCGATTTACATTACATTATTTTGCATTATGTTTTTCATTTCATTGTCTATTTCACTTTTAATTTTATTTTGGTTTGTTCCAGATTCACTATTTATAATATTTTCTATTGCCCTTTGCTTATTTAAATTTTTTTAATTCTTTTAATTTACTTTATCCTATCTTTTTTATTTTATTTGATTTTGTTTTATTTTACTTCCCATTTCATTTTTTTTAAAAGCATTAATTTTTGTTTTATTGTTTTGCTTTATATTATATTATATTATTTTGATTTATGCTAGCTTTTTAAGTTTATTTAATTTTTTATATTATATAATTTTACAATATTTTTTTTTTGTTTTATGTTATTTTATATTAATTTATTTTATATTCTTTACTTATTTCGTTTTTCTATTATTTTATTTAATTTAATTCTTTTATTTTATCATATTTTACTTGATGTTATTTTATTTTCATTTATGGAAATATTTTATTTTTTATTAATTTTATCTTATTTAATTTTTTTCATATGCGTTTCTATATTTGATTGAATCTTGTTTTAATTTTTTTGTTTTATCTTACTCGTTTTATATTATTTCATTTAAACACTTTTTTAAATTTGTTATTTTACGATATTTTACTTGTTTAATTTTTTTTTTTAGTAACTTTACATTTTTTTATATTTTTTTTAGTAACTCATTTTACTTTATTTATAAGTGAATGGACAAGCGCTTGATTTCTAAACACTAACTGACTCTATCTATCTACCCCTGTCTTTTTATTCGCTAAATTTCCCTTGCAACGTAAAATAATATAAGATCAAAATGATGCAATAGATTAGAGTTCGTGTGGCAGGATGTATAACAAAGATTATAAAAAACAAGATGGCAGAAAGAAATGACGTAATAAAGTGCGGAACGATAGAGCTAAGAACAAATCTAAAGAAGAAATGCAAAAAAACGACTGAAAGTTCTATTAGCATTGTATGCTTTAAATACTTTAATTTTGTTAACGAATGGGTGGAGGCTGTCAAATCGAGGAAAAGGGACCACTAGCGGTCCGCGAAAGCCGAAATCTTGTATTAGATCCTTCTTGTAAGTTTATGTATGTATGTTTTGGCGCTTGTCTTAGTGTCATTTTTGAATAGAGTTCGCGCTTTATATTTAACTGTGTTCGAATTAGACGGATTTCATTTTAAAGTATGAACTATATGACAGTTAAAAAAAATTAACTTAAATCCAATAAAGTAAGAAACAACTGTCATAACTTGCCACCTTGTCAAGCGGCTATACATCTGCAATAAACAACCTTACAATCCTGCATTTTCTACCCACACTTATCGTGTAATTTATTTACCACGAAACAGAAGGAAACTAGACAAATTGAAGTGAAGTTCATTTGCGCCTTCCAGGCTCACACCTCGTCAGCATATTTTGTATTTTTTTTTTTGTCAAGCGAATAAGTTTGTGCAAACTTGAGGATTAACATTTTCACTTGCTACTCTAAACAAGTGAAATTAAGGACTCCTAGAATGACGTTTGCAATGATTACCTAAAGCGCCAACCTAAAGTTTTGGCAACTTTGCACTTAAAACTTGTTTATACAAAATGTCAACCGCTTCTCTCGCTGCGGTTATGAGAATTTATCCGACAAATAATCATGGCCCTACAGCAACTAAAGGCAGTAATGGAAATGGTGGGTTGGAGTGGTGAGTAGCTTCAAGTGTCAAATAGTTAAATTCTATGGCTTGCTAGCATCAAAGTTTTTTTTTTGTGTTTATGGCTTACATTGTATGACATTTGCTGGCTCATTGCATTTGACCTTAAAATAATATATTATGTAAATATGTAATCGGAAGTTTACCGACTTTTTCTTACTTGCTCTCTCTCTATCTCTCTCTCTCTCTCTCTTTCTCTCTCTCTCTATCTCTATCCCTCTGTGCTACGCAAGCGTTCGGCGTTCCCCTCAAAAAAATACACATATCAATTAGTCAGCAATTGTATTGACCAGGTGAGCCAGAAAAATTGTATTGCAAATTGAAAAGCAGAGAAATATTTCTTTTGGGTACTGCCGAATAAAAATAAATTTATACTTCTTTTCTTAGCTTCCTTTATTTGGTATCTTATGCTCCTTACTCATTTCCATCACACATCTGCCGATTTCCTTTAACAATAAAAATATCCATGCCAACTTGTCAAATTATGAATGAAATTCTTCATTTTGTTATGAATGGATGCTTCTGTTTTTTTTTTTTTTTGTCAATAAGAAATCAGTATCTACGATTTGCGCAGCTCATATTTTTTGTTGCCCAGTAACATATTGCTCTTGGCCGTTTGACTCTTCGCCAAAGGTACATTGGAGAAATATGTAAAAATAAATGTTTCCCTGGTTTCTCATGTGCATCTGAATATTTGTTAAAATGCCATTCTTTTTTAGGCCGTATCTTTTTGGGAGTTCTTTTTTTACTTTCCTATTGTATTGTGACGCAAGCTTAGTTATATTTTGCCATGAATTAACAATTGAACTTCGAAATAATCTTTTATTAACTCAAACACAAAAAATTCTTTAGAAATATGTATGAAATTTGTTCTATCTTTTCGTGATTATTTGTAAGCAAAGGAATTTAGGTAACCACATGGAAAGAGCAACAACTGAACTTAATTTCTCTTCGGCTTCTAGGGAATTTTAAGAGATTGTATTTTGTATGGTGAAGAAATTTTTCTCCAGCTATATTTTCGGTGTTTGTTTTTTAATTGTTGTAAAAAGATGTTAAAATGTCATTTTTTATGTTTTAAGAGTTCAAACTCCTTTGTGCATATTTTACTGGATAACTCAAGTACATATGTATACCGAAGGTTTCTTATAAAATACGCTTCTAAAATTTTTGCAAACTAATACAAACCTCAATTATTTTTTAGAGAAATATAATAAAGCATTTAAGATGCTTCGAAGTTCAACCTCTTTAGCGCATAAAAGTGATTTTTCACATCGCGTCACGAAATCACGTCACGAAATCGTATCACAAAGTCGCGTCAGAAAGTCGGTTTCGCGACATATGAGTCTTGGGACCATTCTAGTACTAGTTCAACACCATTTGGGGAGTAGTTCTAATTATTTCGGTAAATTTTGGGACTATTTATTTCGTGACCAGAACTAGTTCTGGACCACTTCGGAAAAATTTGACATCTAGTTTTTTCGGGAGTATTTCAGGACGGTTTTGGGTTCAGGATCATTTTAAGACCATTTCAAGGTTGCTTTGAGAAAATTTCGGGAGTAATTCGAGATCAGTTCGGGACTATTTCGGGTTTTTTTCGAGACCATTTTGGGATCACCTTGGAACTTTTTTGGCACTAGATCCGCTTCAGCTCGGGATTGGTTCTGGATCACCTCGATACCATTTCAGGACGAGTTCGGAATCACTTCAGAACCATTTTGGTAGGAGTTCAGAAACACTTCAAGATAATGTCGGGATCATTGCAAGACTATTTTGGCATCAGTTCGAAACTATTTCGGCACTATTTCGGATTAGCGCGGAACAATTTTAGTGCTAGTTTCGGATCATTTTGGGACCATTTCGGTACGAGTTCCGGACCACTTCAGGGTAATTTCGGGATCAGTTCCTAACTTTTTCGGCAATAGATCGGGAAGAGTTCGGATTTGGTTGCGTTATAGTATGGGACTAGTTTAGGATATAATTGGAACTATTCCCGTTTTGGCTTGTAACTCATTCGAGAATAGTTTTGGACAATTGCGGCCCTAAACTAGTTCTGAATGAGGAGAAACGAAAAATTTTACATAAGTACGTGAGATGTTCGATGCCTGACATTTTTGAAATACGTTTTCAGCAGCCTAAGAACTGACAATGAAGGGAAATTATTTTTATATGAAAGAAAATTTGTAACACCGTTTCCAAAATAAATTGTCACAAACCAAAAATTATTTCCAGCCTCTTCAAATTTGCTGATACAAAAAAGTCTGTATTGAGTAAATGGAAAATATTTTAAAATGTCTGGTTCTTAATTTAAAAATTGTTGTGTTTCTAATAACCTGAAAATGGTTATTAAAAATGGTGTTCACTCAAAAACTAAAATCCTTTTCATTTGTCTACCATAGAGTTCAATATGCCAGCTAAACAAAGCTAAATTCTTATTTACATTAAATTCTGTCTACATTAGTCAATTGACTAAGGTCATTAGTCTTTTCCAGCTCATAACCCACAACATTTAATATACACAACTTTATTAAAAATCAAGCAGCTTAAAGTCGTTGGAGTAGAGAACAAAAGAAAATATTTGCTTTAAGTTTCAAATACAAATAAAAGCGATCAATTAGATGCGATTTGGTGTATGAAATTATTTTAAGTAAACGACAGACAACCGCAAACAATAAATTGCAAACAGGTACGTACGCATACACACATGCATATATATATTCATATGTTATCAGCGACTGGCCATGAAAGGGATTGTGTGTGTGTGTTTGTGTCGGAAAAGCTATAGTCATACCGTTTTGCTTATGCAGGGATTATCTTCAAACACTTTACATATTGCACAGAAGTCATAAGTCAATGATGCGGAAGTTAAAGATTGGTTTAATTTGTGTTTCTCTCTTAAAACTTCAAACACTCACACATACACACACACATACAGCAAAAGTGGTGCATTTCATTTTTAGAACATGTTTACAGTCACTTGATGTCCTTTGAACAATATGTACACATTCATAAATAAATATTGCATCTCTGTATGAGTTCAATAAAGTTTATTTGCACTTTTGCGTTCATTTATAAAATATAAATTGATTTTTGAACGTAAAATAAGTACATATACTAAATATGTATATTTTCAAAAACAAATTTATTGTTTATTGAAGTGCCTTGCCTGGATGTTGTAAAATTAATTTTTTTTTTTTGGCTTTCCACGCTCATAAAACTGGCATCATGTAGCATTTGTAGTGTTTAGAAATGCATTAAGGATTGTGATGTTTGCTTTTGTGTGACTAAATCAAAGTCTGCACTTTAAGGCAGCAAAATGACAGTAAATATTGGAGTGATTAAAGGCTTAACAAGAAAATGGTTTATAAATCGAAAAATCATAATCGAAAATGTTAAATCGATTAGAGAAGACAATGGTGGCACTCATGAGGCGAAATAAGCATATTTAACAATTTTCGAGCACACATTTTTGGCACGCACTTCCTAATTAATTAAATGCAAATATACCAAAATTTTGAGCGTAGTAGAGCTCTTGATAAAAATCGACTAATCCATTTGTCGATTATCTACTTTTTCGATGGTTGATAATCGAAATTATTGGAATACTAGTGAAAAATGCAATACGAAAAAATATCGATAAATCGAAATGTTATAAAAATATCGAGTTTAATCAAATTTTATAATCGAAAGTAAATATCGAATATCGATATTTGGAGATTATAAAAATATCGGAATTAATACAAATATCGACATTTTGTACTAAATTATAAAAATATGGAATTAATACTAATATCGATATTTTCAGATTAACAAAAATTTCAAGATATCGATATTTACTTCCGAGTATAGAATTTTTATTAAATTCGATATTTTCCTAAGGTCTTTATAAGACCACTTCTCGTTCATTTTTTTTCGAAATATTTTAACAGATGGCTTCAAACACAATAATTTTGATAATTCAGGTAGAAAATCCGCAAATTATTTTGGCGAGGCACTGAATTGTGCACAACTATGTATATTTTTCTATGTTGAACACAAATAGCGTATTGCGGGTATTTACTAGGAATTGAATATTTTTTCAATACTTTCAATAATTACGCCTTAACGTAAAAGTATCGATGTATCGAAATATATCGAAAAATTGGAAGATATTGATATTAAAAAACAGCGATATTTTTTATTCCGCATTATTATATATGGATATATTTTTTTAATTTTGCCTTCCCTAGTGGAAAACGATAATAAGCATAAGTTTGCGAACACTTGTAAAAAAAACAAGTAAATATTTATTAAAAGAAAACTACTAGTCGAAAAATCGAAAATGATGAAAAAGTCGCAAGGAAACGGCTCCTCGCTTATTTTGAAATCATTTTTGCTGATCGATTAAACGGTCATTCGATTGGTATACTAACAATGGATCTAGAGTGGAGGTAACAGCGGAAATGGAACAATTTTGTATTTTGAATTTGTGATTCACCTATTTGTCGAAAAAAAACACTCAACAAATGCCTTTAAGTACTTTGATTCCAAACACAAGAAAGGCAAATAGAAAAATTTACCGGAAACGCATAAAAATGAAAACAAATCAGTACTGCCACTTTAACGTGACCCACTTTGACCAGTAACTTGTTGCAAAAACTTTCCCATTTCTACTAAAAATACAGAGCCAAAACATAACTGATATCTCCAATTTACCAATCAAAAACTTATACAATTGCATCGCTTCTATTCTGTTTAGATAGAAAGTGATATTTGAAAGTTGTTTTTTCTTGTTCCTATTTTAAAATTTAACGCAATTTTTTTTTTATAACAGTTATAATGTGAGACAAATTTTTTATACCGCCGATAAGACTCTGCCTCATAACTGTTATGCAGGATAAATACTTCTTCTGCAATAAGAGTTATTTACCAATTTTTATTTTTTCGCTGCCTGATAACTGTTATACAGTGTAAATATTTTTTCCGTCACCAATGAAAGTTATTTTTAAACGTATATTTTTTACGTTTTCTTATAACTGTAGGGAAAATACTTTTCCGTTGCTTATTGCCAAAAGATTTTTCCAAATGTTTATTCTTTGCGTTGGCAGATAACAATTATAAAGAATACATAATTTTTCCATTGGCAATGAGAGTTATTTACTCGTACCAATGTTTCTTTGCACTTTGCCTGATAACTATTAGGCACGAGAAAGACTTTTCAAGTTGCCAATTGGAGTTATTTTCTAATGTTTATTTTTGCGCTAACAATGAGAGTTTGTTCTCAATAGTTATTTTTTAGTTATCTGATAAATGTTATGCAGGAGAAATACTTTTTCTGTTATCGATAAAAGTTCTTTGCCAAGGTTTATTTTTATTTTTCACCTTACAATGACAGTTATTTTACGCAACGTTTACTTTTGAAGTTACCTGGTAACTTTTATTGCCCATCGATAATTTTTTCAGTTGTCTTATAAGAGTTATTTTATCTTTGCCTATATATTTATTTATTGTTAGTTTCATTTTCACTTTTGTTTTCATCGTCTTAATGTTTTCTTCAAAAATATGTTTCACCTAATGACTCAAATTTAGCGATTTAAAGTTGCTAATTTAATTTAGTAGTAGACTGTGCCGCCGAGCATGTCATCGAAGGTCTCTTCTAAAATAAGCCCCTAACAAAGCAAGTAATGAAAATCGCTTGTCGCATATAACTACTTACATATATTTGGATAATTGAACAAGTGTAGTTTTCTTCTTTTTTTTTAATTTGGGTGTTCTCTTTTCTGAGTAAGGACACTCATCCAGCAGCCGCAACGACCACCAATCTACCCGACCTCCGACTTCTATAATATGGTGCACTGCTTGTTGCGAGATTTTCCATTGCCAGATATAATTGGAAGACATGTACATAGTAGGAGCATTTTCTATTGTGTATTTTTCGGATAAACTCTCATATGAGTTGAGTTGCAATTTCAGAATTCTTTACATTGCCGTTAGTATCGCATGCAACTAACGGCACGCTTGTGTTGCACAACAACAATGCGTGCGACCACAATGGAAATAACTGGGAACTAATAATGGATAACAATCTGTGAATATGAATGTTGGCTCTAAAGTATTGCAATGAAGTTGCTATAAAGTACGGAAATTGTGGGTTGTTGTGTAAAAAGTGCAACAACAAAGCCTCTATTGCTCTTGAAAGCTTAGATGTAGTAAGAGATTGGCCACTTTTGTCATGCAGTGAAATTTATATAATGCGACTTCAGGTTGTACTTCAAATGTTGCATTTTCTATGAAAGGGTAGCATTCAAGTACTCAAGTGCTAGCCGGTAGAGAGTTAAAATGGAGCTTGTTACAAGTAAAAATAATTTTATTAAAAGTCAAGTAAACTTATATAAATAGCGCTAGGGAAATGCAACAGTGTGAAATTAATTTGTATAACATTGAACAGAGTAATATGTAAAATAATATAAAATTTCATTAAACTAAAATAATGCCGGTGTTCTGTAAGCAGTCTCAAGTCACTTATGAGACTTTAAGGTAGTGAGATTAATTTTGAGACTATTCGGTATTCTGTAAGCCGTCTCAAGTCCCTAGTCTTAAAATAAAGTCACTAATTTGTCAGCTGGTCTTGCGCAGGTAACAAAATTGAACGGTTAATTTTAATGGTAGTTTTACGATAACCATATTGTTTTAATTTTAAAAGAGCAATAATTCTTTTGACAAGGAATTGAAAAAGTTATTGTGTGCTATCGATGAACACATTTTCATTGAGGTTGATTGCGCATTTCCATGATCAGCTGATTGTCTCAACTGCTTTTCACCACAGTGTTTGGTGAAATTTTTTGAGGCTGTTGCTTACAGAATACCGAAATAGTCTCAAGTCACCAACAATTTCTCTAATTGAAAGTCTCAAATTTAGTGATAGAATACCGGCATAAAATAATATAAACTAAAGCAAATCAAAAATTGGTACGACACTAAGTGGGGCGAAGCGGAAATTGCTGATTACAGCGATCTGGACACGCGTGGCTTTTCAATGCCCCGGCATAGTACGAACAACGCCATTACCTTCTTTGAGGAGATTCTATAATGTTGATTTCCCTGAGTCATGACACTTCAAATCTTTACTGATGGTTCCAAAACTGACACTGGTATATGGAGTATATTTCGAAGAAATTGGGAATAAACCTCCATACCAAGCTGAAATATTCAAGATGCTTAAAACTATGGAATATTTACTGTAAAATAGTTGGGTGGACGGTAGTTAAAATGTCTGCACTCAAAGCTTTGGTTATCTTTCAATTACTTATAAACTAAATTTTTCAGCAATGCAAGTCTCGATTAAATTATATTGGTGAACATAACGAGCTTATGCTAACTGGGTGCTCGGCCACATGAGAGTATACGATAAGGAGACATCTGTGAGCCAAAAATGCTAGAAAAATATTTCGCTTAGCAATGCCGCGGCGCCTCGATGAACTGCCGGTCGTCAACCTTGGTATCACTCAATAATCTACTTCAATTTATTCCTAAATCGTGTAGATTTGAAACAGATTTGGAAGGTACATGAGAATAATGTAATAACAGTCTGAGCGATGTTTTCCCTGTAGCTGCACAATAGAAATTTTACAGGGAGTGCGACATCGGTGGGTCAATAATTAACCAGCGATTGGAGCTTGTCATTCCTTTGGCTAGTAAGCGTCTTTGCTGAGTTTTGTACTCGACCAGCTGCATCTGTCATTCAATAATCGAAATAAAATAAATAATAATTATTTACCAGCATACGGCATATGTTCAAGGGAATTATTACGAGATTTTTTGCCATATTTTGTTGAAGTATTTGAACCAAAAACAAACTTACATAAAAGGTATCAGCCAATATTTACCATGTATTAAATGAAAGGAAAAAATTTTTCATAGAAAAAGCAAATGATTAAACTTTTAAATTTTTAGGCATTATCGTAATCAAAAAAAAATTTTTTTTTTTTGAAACGCTAAAGTTTTGGCAAATTTCAACTATATTTCTAGCAACAATATTATTTTAGTTCAAAGCTCATTTTTGTAAATATTTTTTTTTAAATTGAAAAATGCTCGACTAACTTTATTTATATCAACAATAATGGTTGACCTCAGACGCAGTTGCTTTATATTTTTTATTTGGAAAACGCAAAAACGGTCGGAAAAAAGCTATAATTTCTATCTCTTTGATGCAACCTTTCTTGCAACTTCCACAGGTAACACGTTAAGCATAACATTGAGCGCGAGAGTGGGTGTGGCCCTAAGCGCTCCACTGATTCCAATGGGCGCAGATATATAGATTAAATAAAATTAAGTAAAAGATAAGGTAAAAAATTTAAATGAAATTGAATACAATACGATTTGCTTTCTTTCAGCTTTTTTTGCAATATTTTGAATACAGTTGTTAAGGAAACTTTTTGAAGTGTAATAAAATTGATTTTTCATACTTTACATATTCAAAGCGAGTATTTTTTATCCCGGGACTTCTCTCAACTTCACTTGTTGGTATCCAGTAATATCCTAGAAGTAATTGGCCTCTCTAAAACATCAAATTACTTGCAGAGTATACCAGGTTCGCCAGATTCTTCGCGGAATCTTCTTTAGTTAAAGTTCAATGAACACTTCGCGAAAGTCGTAATTTTGTGAGGATCAAAAAATCCGATAGAAAAATTATGAGCTTTCGCCTCTGGCTCGCAACGTAAATTCCTCTTAGCAGCTTATTCTTAAATTAGAATTGATATTGACATATTTTTTTTGAGTATCCAAAAATCCATAGAAACATTTTTTCCATTCATGAATTTTCGCCGATCGCAGATGAATGACTTTTTTCTCGATTATCTTAAGTTGCCACAAAGGCGGTTACATCCTTTAAAAGCAACTTGATCCTCAAAGGCAAAATGTCTCCAGATAAGGTATGCCTACCGCCTTCATTGAATTCTTTCACTACACTCACTTTCTCCAACTAACACTAATTCCCGCTCTTTCTTTCTTTGTTAAAAAAAAAAAAAATCCGCTTACTGCAAGCTGTTTTCGCTGTTGTAACTGTCGTTGATTTTGACGTATGCAAAGCTTTGCAACTTGTAGCGCAAATACAGTCTATTAACTACACAAACGATACAGACATTTTTTTATTTGAATAAAAAAAATAAAAAATAAAATAAAATAAAAGCAAAACATTATCTGTGAACATCCATTTTCACGCCGTTGCACTTGAACAAAGGCATAGCAGATCAGCGCAGCGGAAGAGTTAAAGAAAAGAAAAAAACAAAAAACGAAGAAAACAAATAAATATCTTTATATGATAAAGTGTAGCAGAAAGTAAAAAAAACAAAAAGGGCAAACAGCTTATAAACACCATAAGAACGCGCTTTGTTCAAACTGAAGGCAGACAACTGAAGGAATCCTTTCTAAAGAGCAGCGGAGTTTTGCAGAGCGAGTGCTTGCAAGGATAATACACTAACACAAGACTTGCTTGCCTTCATTCATTGTGGTGGCTCAAGCTGCAGCTTTGGGAGTAAGCGCGTTTTAGCGTACGAGTTGCTCATTTTGCGGCATTTATTATATTTACATATAATATGCTCTCAATGGCATCATCGTATCCAGTGCCTCATTGTCACCATCGGCTGCCCCACCCACCTCTCCAAATTGCACTGGCAAAACAATCCTTGCCACCGCTTGCATTTTGCGCGTATTTCGCTTTTATGTTATCGCAGCTTTGCAGCTCCCTACTCCCAAAGGAAGAGCGCTCTCTAATGATGGCTTTGCTTCAGCAATAGGCGAGGAAGTCGCAGCGGTGGCGACAGCGGTGACATGACTGCTTTCGCTTCAAGGACGCTTTTATGCGCTCGAGTGAGCTCTACTTTTTTCATTTCAGGTTGCTTTTGTTGTTTTTATTGTTTTTTCGTTTGTCCTTAGGCCTGCAGTTAAGTGCTTGAAGTCTACACTACAACTACAACCACAACACGCGTACTTTCTTTTCACCACTACGCTTTTATTCTCTATGCTCCAAATGCAAGCGTCCTAAGAGTGAAATCACTCAATTCTAATACTACTCTCATTTTCCATGCACCTTCTTTGTTTACAATCTTTTGGTTACAGCTCTTTGCCACGTTATTTGAAGCTTTAACTTTAAGCAAACATAAATATAATTATCATTTCTTGTTTTATTGTCACTCCAAAGCGAATGTTGCACACTCCAAAGCAGTTATAGTTGTTTAGTATCTATTTTTGTTACTTTTCTTGCAATTGTTGTTGTGCAATTTGTTTTGTCCTTGCAATCGCTACTGTGAGATAACTAACACAGCGCAACAGAGTAAAATTTCCATTGTAATATCAAAATGTTACGTATACGCCCTGACGCACGCAGACGACGCGAATGATGGGTATCGCTGTTGATTTGAGTTCATACAAAAAAGTGTAAACAGCAAGAGCACCATTTAAATGCTTGATAACACATTGTCAAGTATTTCCTAATGTTAAACAAAAATAAAGATATTTTGCTAATAAAGTAAAGCACAAATGAAGTGTGATAGAATTCAATGAGAGCCTTCTTAGAAATTTAGTTAACTCCAAGGAATTATGCAAAAAAGATAGAATATAATATTGCGCTGATTGAAGGGGAAACTTCCGAGAATAACTTAGCCGTGAAATAACAATTGGTATGGCAGCTGAGAAAATAGCTGATGGTGTCTAAATAGGTAAGAGAATTAGCGCTACCACATTCGGCGTAACGAATGGTATTCAGCTCAGTGAACGCAGTCTTTTTATAACTTAACCATTTCTGCAAAAAGTTACCACACTTTTGTGTCTTAAATTAACGAACTTCATTATCTCCCGAACTACGAATCAATTATTTTTAACTGCCTTCGATAATCTCATAAAATTTAAAGATTTTTAATGATTTCGTACCACAAATTTAACTTCGATTTGGCGTTACAAAAACTAATTATAATTTTATAATAGCCATATGAAAAAAGAGGTTAAATCATAGAATATTTGCACGAATTTATAAAAAAAATGTATATACCAAATAGCAGCTACAATTTAATCGAAATAACAGCTACAAATTCTACCTCACTAAGTGTTGCCGCCTTTTTTCCAATACTTTCCTTATAAGTACCACTCGTGAGCTAAACTATTGTTGCTAAAAATACCAAAAATTGTATGAAATTTCAATTCGATATCCTTTTTTACAATAAGATGGTACTAATAGTTAAGGTAGAAAAACTGGAATAACTTTTCAGGTCAGTTGATAAACTAATTAGAGTAAGACCCGATTTTCATGCAGTGCATTGGCACTTGAAATTCATTTTGTATTGCCTTAGTACAACTACAAAAAAATCTTTACTATTTACCTATCATATTTGCAAATTGTTTATGGAATCCATATTTAATACAATTTTTTCAGAATTTTTATTTTAGTCGAAAATCCAAGATCACTTACGAGATTAAAAACTAGACGTGGGTCATATTCAGGGAATTCTATATTTATTGTCAAAATGTCCGGAGAAAATATTGTGGGATATCTCAATTGTTGTTGTTGCAACAACTTGCACCCTCGCCTAAAAAACTTTGACTATGCTGTTGAAGTGAAGAGTGATGTAGATTAAAACGATTTTCCGTGATGTCTTTTTGAATTTGGCTTGGAGGCCAACCAGTTTGGGCGATAATTCCGGGGCGCTTCGCTATGGTAGATCAATTTCAAAGACCGAAAATAACTGGTCCATATTAAACACAATAATTTGTTTCTTTACTGTTTGTTTATAAACTATTATTGCTTTTTTGTGATATACCATTGAACGAATAATTTATGTTAAAGATTTTAAGGTTAATTACTGTCAGAAAAGGAAATCTACGAATGTAAGCCGAATTTATTTCTGAAAAAGTTTTTGTAGCATAGGTCAGTTACCAATTTATATTATAGAGTAGAAATGCTACATTTCGCGCTGTTCACATACATACCTACCTGGGATACCGTGACATTTAAAATATAAAATAAAAATTAAAACTAAATTAAAAAGGCAGAATGAAAAACAAATAATTTAAAATTCTTACCGGAGCAGATAAGCGAAAAACTTTGCATACCAATTATGGGCATGCGACATTTTGATAAATGGCCCAGTTGTTTTCTGTCTCCGCTCAAATCCAAGCAGAATCCCAATAACGCAGTTCCTCAATGATAGGTAAATTAACAAATAAATAAATAAACTAGTTAAAAAATATTCTACAAATTTTTGAAATCGGTTACTCTCTAAGGAGCAGAAATTTCTAATTTAATGTTTATATGTTTTATTTTAAGCATATGGAAAGAAACTCGGCGCAAAAGTTACTGAAGAGTATCGGCGGTATTAAAAATTGGTGAAATCGGGAAGGCATGAGAGGTAGTAGTTAAAATTAAATCAGTAGCTATTAAAAGTAATTTGCCCAATTTTTGTATGCAGGATTAAGCAGGAGAAGCAAATGCGCGGGTTAAAATTTTGTGGAAAATACGCAAGGCATTTCGAGTAAACTGATGTAATAAGCCCTATCAAGTATAATTTTAAAACTTATACAGATAGGGCAACAACTACAAAAAAATAAGACATCTCAATAACTCGAAGAACTGTGATGAAAGGGGCGCGAGACATTGCACTGTGGTATGGCTTCATAAGTTTTGAAATTTGGAATAATTGCTCAATTTAAGGCTATCAATAAAAATTGCAAATATAATTAAAATAGGTTGGTTTCCCTCCGCTCCTTTCATAAAGATTTCTAAACATTCTATTTGACGAAAAAAAAAAAATATTGGGGCAAAATAATAAATGATTTTTTTTTCAATAAATAACATTTCCTTAACAATATCATCCAATACCAAAATTTTTTTACGAGGTTGACGTTCAATACTACTATTGAAGCATTTGATTCAAAAAATTATTAAAATTCTAGTGAGCCCTTCCATTTCAAAATAATCGGGTCATGTTTTTATTTTTCCATGAAACTCGAATATGTTGTTTTTTGGTCAAAATGATTAGACATGTGCATATTTTCCTTTTGACCGCAAAAAAAAAAATTGTTCCTATATTTTGCGGCGGTTTTAATTTCGTACGTAAAAATCGTGTTTAAATTTTTTTTTCAAATGCACATAACTTCTCTAAAAACTGGCCGATTTTGGTAATTCAACTTGCAGAAGATTTGTAATTGGTTGGTCATTAAGACTGTAAATTTATGTTAAACAAATTTTTTTTCAGAAAAAGAAATTTTTCCAAAATTTAACTTCCCGAAAAGTGCATTTTTTATTTTTATTTTCTCACATCAGCGAGAAAACTTTTTATTTAAGAGATACAATTTTTTCTTTAAAATGGTATTTGTTAAATTGTTAAAAACTTCAACTTTTCGATGAAAAAAAAAGAATTTATATGATCTTCAAATTACTGTGAATTTTCGACAATGCAGAAACTCAATCAAAGAACCAAAGATAACCTTGGCTATCGCTCGTTGCACAGAATTCAGCACAGCTTATACAGCTCTTTTATTGCACATGTGGCCTTATGCTCTAGACTCGTTAAATTCACAACTCGCACTGATGGTGTAGATATCACCTCGAAATTGGCCCGCAATTTGCCGCTGCCATTTCACCTACACTTCTATTATGATTATTATGATAATTAAAGTACTTTTTCTAGTATTTCACATTTTATGTTCATTGCTGAGAAAAGAAAAAAAAAGATTGCCTTACAAATTGTGCAAACGCAAAAGCAATTCATGAACTCAAAAAAAAAAAAGAAGCATAAAACGATTGCAAACAATTTTGTACTTGAAACACAAGTGACGCAAAAATAGGAGTGAACGACAACAACAACAACAACAAAGGGTATCTCCGGAACTGGCTATGCGGTAGGCGGAAACGCGCCTCACGGTACTTCAAACGCAAGCTACTACTCACAGTTTCCACAGTAGATGCTGTCACAGAACTGCTGTCAATGTTCGCAGCAGCTGCTGGCTGCTTAGGCTGCCACTTTTCATGGCCATCATCACCACCACCAAACGTAATTGAGGCAAGCCAATGTGCAGCCTACTTATAGGCTGTCGACTGTAGCTACTGCCGCGACTGCTGCGACTCATTTAACTCTTGTTCAAAACTGCCTGCTATATGTCGACTTGTTTAGTGGGTACTTCAATATTTTGCTTGCTCCCCCCTTTTGTGTTATTTTCGCCACTACTGACTTCAGTCTGCAGTTATTATTGTTGCCTTTGTTTTTTCTCTGTTTCGCTGTTTTTTTTTCTATTTTTTGCGACAGCAGTTATTTTGCAGGCCTTGTTCGCTGTCGCAATTCGTAATCGCCATTGCCATAATGAAATGTTAAACGGGATATTAGCCTTTAGGCCTGACAGCGTACGAGTGGCGAATAGACCAACAGCTGCAGCAGGAGCAGCAGCGGCGGCAGCAGCAATGGCAAGAAAAGGCAGCCGCGGCGCATTCGGTCTGCCATTCAAACGAGGGATTTATGTTGTCATTTTATGTTGTGTGGTCTTTGTCGTTTGCGCTGTTTGTTGATTTTCATTTGTTCTTGCAAAGCCTATATTCTGTGCACACATATACAAGTTTTTCATTGCATTTCATTGCCTCGCATTTCACATACATATATATCTACTTATTTTGTTTATATGCATTTTTTATAGTCAAGTTTATTCACCATAAAGAAATTGTTGAAATAAAAAAAAAAAACTTTTCTCAGTTGAATTACGAAAGGCAGTTTGTATTTTTATATTTTATATTTTTATGCTAAAAAATATTCTCGTATTATTTTCACAGACGGCTTAAGCCCTTCATTTTCCATGTATTGCAGTTAATTCTGCGTAACTCTGTTTTTACTACTTTTATTTTAGCCACTTTTGTGTGAGTGACGTCGCTGTACCCGTCTTTATTTAACGCTGGTCTGATGGATAATAAAAAAAAAATCACTTCAAGTAAACAGCAGAGAAAAGAAGATGTTTGCGAAACAGAAGATGGGTAGTAGTCAATAGATGCAGCTTCGAAACCACAAAGAAGCCAAGTTAAGCCACTCAACTGTTGTCAATGACGGCCAAGGTGCCATCGACGAATGCGCCAAACGTCGAGATTTAAAAATAAGTGCAGTCATTTAGCGCTCTAAAGTGTGCCACTTGAATAAACTGCGACGATAAGTGGCTGCAATGGTGATTTCAAATTTTAAAGGTCCTACTTTTAGTGGTTAGGCGCAAGTCCATTACTTTACAAGGATTTTTCCAAACTAATACTTCTATCACTTTTTGCATTCACGTTTTGCCATCAAAACATACATACATATGTTATTTCAAATTGGAATGTGGCGCGAAAGCGTAACCAGGTAAACTGCATACTTCTACCGCGCGAGTTTGGCCAAACCCAATATTTTACGCCAGTCGTTCGTTCTCTCTACTAACTGACGCCAAATGGAAGCACCAAGCGAAGCAGAGTCCTTTGCATTATTCCATATTTTTTCCATATTTTTTTCCAACTCAGTGGAGCCTTTCCCCTTCCTCTGCCACCACCAGCGGATACTGCGTGGAATACTTTCAGAACTGAAGCACTCTCGTTCATTCGCACTGTATGACCTAGCCAAGGTAGCCGCTCGATTTTCATTTAGTGAGCTCTATTGTCATATAGCTAATATAGCTCATTGCTCCAAAGTCTGTGGTATCCGCCATCGCAGCGACGCAACGGACCAAAAAATCGCAAAATCTTTCTCTCCAACACCCCACGGCCATTCCATCCAATGTTGGCAGCGTCCGTGCTTCTTTATGTTATGAATACCCGGTCGATGGCAGACTTGTCAGGTCTAAAGCCACACTGATATGGTTCAATCAGTTTGCTCCCGGTGGGCTTCAGCCCTGTACACAATGCGCTCGACAAAACCTTGTATGCTTTGCTAAGACAGATCCTTCGGAAGCTGGCGCTTATCATATGACTTAAATCCCAATCAGCAGGCATGCGTTCATCCGATCACATATTCGCAATAAGCTAGTGCTTCTCGCCGTCGTACTAGAATCGCTCTCCTGGCAGTCCGTCAGCTCCAGCGGCCTTTTTGTCCTTTAGCTTTACTTGGATTTCGATTCCATCTTCATTGATTGGAGGTTTTCCGCGCCACCATCATTCAACAGTGTTGAGAAGTCGGTCACCGTTTTCATTCTGACAGCGAATTGCCTCGGTATTGAGACGTTCTGCATTAATGCTGATATAATTTCCAATCGTTTGTCTTGGCAGCTGTAATCTCAAACCTCGCATTCGCGCTTCTCGGCTTCTCTTGGAAGGAACGCTTCGCTTTCTGCTTTAATAGCGACCGATGATGATGAAGATTATAATCCGAGCTGCTGTTAGACCCTCGATTTGTGTGCACGTCCAAGACACTGTAAGTATGTCCTTCGTCTACCACAATATGGCCAATTTGTTTTTCTATCAGCTTAGATAGCCAAGTAGCTTGTTGTATCTTTTTATGTTTGAACCAGGTACTTAATACTATCATCTTTCGTACCCCGGCGAAGTCGATTAAAATCAGTCAGTTAGCGGCTGATTCGTCGTGTAGGCTAAATTTATCGACCGTGGAGGCAAATACCCTGCCCCTACCTATTCTGGCATTAAAATCGCCAAGCACAATTGATTTTTATATCGTGACCAGATAGCCAAACCCAAGAAAGCCATTTTTGCAGAGCAAAGGTTTGTTTCACTTTGAGGTAAGTATATTTATTATTTATTTTCTTTTGATCTAAATACTTTTTAATTTTTTTAAATATACCTGTGTATATTTGTTTTTTCTAATCGGCTTTTAATTGGACGATATGTCTGCTTAACCTATAGGAATTTTTTGTATTCATTGGCTTAATAAATAAATAATAGAATTTCTTCCTCAATGAATTTTCTAATTATTAAAAGAAGTTTTATTACGATAGGGTCCACTCAACCGGTCATTGCGTGTCAAAGCATAGAGAGTTTGTTTTAATTTATCTGTCAAATATTCATCTAAATTTTAATTATTTCAGTTCGGAAAATAAATATTCTGCCTTAATCGCAGTTACCAATTAATTACTACTGTGGAGGTGCCTATGACTTCTTGTAAAACCATAACTCCCATGTCCACTTAACTTCCAACTAGCTATGAACAGATTGACTGACCACTCAGCCTTGCACATTTTGAGAGGTAGTACACAGAGAAATAGTAGTAGGCGTTCTACTCATTAACAGCATCCTCTAATCTAATCGCTTAAATTTCTTTTACTCAGCTCAAGTCAACAAAGGTAAAAGGGGCAACCTTGGTAGCGCCCGCTGTAATAGAAAAAGGTGTAAAGTTGTATAGGTGTTCTTCTGAGGTACTCGTAGTCCAAATTACGTATCAGCGCCATATCTATTTTTTGAAGGGGTATCGAAAGAGCCGTATCCATTTAAAATTCTTAGCCTACCTCAATGCATATTGGACTCTGAGTACACTCTGTTTTTATAAGTTTTCTAAACGAGTACCAGCTGAGCGAAAAGCATATAGAGAATGGCTGATGAACTTTATTCACAACTTAGCACTTTATTCCTTAAAATCTACCCATAATGCCGAGGTAGTAGTCCAAATATTGCAAACAACACAAATATGTTAATAAAATTCGATAAAAGACGCAAGCAACTTCATATCCACCCCCACTTCAGTGCCAGTCTAGTGACATTCAAAGGCAACCAACTTCAAACTATTCCACTTAGGCGCCGTCACCGTTAGTTACATAAATTATGAGCAAGTGTCTTCAAACACCAATAAACTCATCACTAAATCTACGCAGACAGTCGGTACTTAGTGACAGTTGTGAATTACGACTGCCAGCAGGAGTAGCCTCGAAATTAACTTAGGACGAAATTGAAATTAAGCCAGAGCTTTGTTTTAATTAGAAATATAATTCCTACATACATATATGTGGTATGCACAAACCAGAAAGTATCGCAAAAGTTCAGCTATTTATTAGCAAAACGCAAGTATAATATTCGGTTACGTATACGCCGCGTTGACCTCCAAAGTAGAGAAAACGCTTTCAGTAAATGTTTTGCGTGTAATGATAATTAGAGTCTGAGTCAGCAAACGAAAGTGTATGTACATATTTATGTGTATGTGTGTGAATTATAAAAACAATGAATGCAGATGAGTTGTAGCGAGCGTGTGCTGAGGAAAACTCGCAAGAAGAATTGTGAATTAAAAATAGCGAACGCTTCTCAACCGGTCACCATTAGTTGAAGAGGGGTTGAGGAAGACGAGTATTTGCTAAATTATGTGAGTGAATCAGCGTGACTGCTGCTATCTCATTAGTTCAACTCGCTTTTACTTCCTACTTCTGGTTTAGTGAATTTTTGCAAACACCATGCTATTTGGCGTGCAAATTTAATTAAAATAACAAATGAAAATACAAAATACAATATTTTTTTTTTGCTTGCTTGCTCATGCAATTTTATTAGAATTCTCAGAATGAGTTGGAAAACAAAAAGGGGATTGTATGATGACAGCGAATGTAGTTGTGCGAACGTAACGGGGAGCTTACAATTTGAGGAAAATTTTGTGTTACACGAGTAGAATATGAAATTTGTGTTTAGAGTAGTAGCTAAAGTTTTTAAATTGTCTTCAATGCGAAATATAAAATCAGTGTAAAATAGAGAATTTAATTCTATTGCCGAAATTGATGTTTAAAACAAGATTATGCTAATTATTTTCAATATTCCGTGCTTTTAACTTCCACTGAACTATTTCTTAATCAGTTTGGTTTAAAATTAATACTGGCATATTTTCCATTACCAGTATTATTTTGCGTATTTGCAACAATAGCTTACATTTCGGAGAGTTAGTTTTCTATAGAAGTTTCTATTCCTTTTCAGTGTTCACTTTCCCACCCAATGATACTCAAGCAATCGAGCGCGTTTGGTAAGAACCTACAATAGTTTGATTCACACTTAACTATCTTTTTATTATATTTTAGGTGATAAAACTTAAGGAAAATTTGGGCATAGTCTCTTGGGTGGTTAGCGAATAGCCCACACTCGAATATTATGGAAAAGTCCTTGGTTTATGATAAGCTTCAAAATATGACAACAAAAAAAAAAAAAAAAAAAAAAAAAAATACATTAAAAGTACATTACATTAATTAGCAAAATATTTGTTGCACGGTACTTACTTGTAGCCCGAATTCAGCGACACATCATGTATGGCCACATTTTCGAACTGCGCCGGATTGGCGGTCCAACGCGCCCAGTAAAATGTGAAATCGTTCGCATCGTAGTGATCAGTGAAGCGACATTTTAATGTCAAATCGGCATTTTCTCGTGTATCGAGCGATTCATCTGCCTGTGAGGAGGTTAATGTGGATAATGTGAATCCTGAAAAAGAAACAAAAAATTAATAAAAAAATATATAACACAAATTGTTGAAACTTATAAAAAAATAACAGTTGAATGTCGGTCTAAGCACACTGGCTTTGAGCTCATATATGTATCTCATAAAAATAAACAATACAAATAGCGGCAGAGTGCCCTTTCAAGACTGTTGCATTTCTAAAAAGGTAAAATATTACGCCAACATTTCACGTAATGGTTCACGCTGTTGACTGCTTCGCACTCGAGACTATGTAAAAGTTTACAGATTTTTATAAAAAGGGTGTTCTAAGTATTGCCCTCAAGCTGTTAATTTCAGTACCTTCAGCCTAAAAGTATGCTTATCAAAATTATAACAGTTTGGATAGCTTTGTGATGAGTTTTTATGTGAATAAAGAAGTGATTGGATACCGTCGAAACGGGCTTTTACCAAAGAATTTATATTACGTTCTTTGCTTTAACTGCTAGTCAATCTAAACACAATTGAAAGAAATTCGAAAATTTAGCGTGATTTCATTCTCTATAAGTGCATTACCAGTCCATATTGAGTGTCCCAGATATGATTATACAAAATATACATATATAAAATTAAACTTCAAAATTCTTCTTCGCTATGAAAATTAAAACTGATCCCTTCTAGTGAAAGAAATTAAATTATTTTCCTAATTTGCTTTAATCCTAATTAATTTTTGGCACAACACTTTGCGCTCTTTTTCACAATATTTATAATGATTTCACGCCAAATATTTTTTGCGAATTTTTTACAAACCCCAAATTTGTAATATAACAAATAGCATATAAAATAAAAATTTCAACCTCTGTACTAAATTAATAATAATTGCACAAGCTTTCATCAAACTTTTTAATCCGCATATTTCGAAAGCTTTTGGGTATGCAGTTTGGTAGGTACCTCATTCGGTTTCAGCATATTAATGTGCAAGTCTGATATGGCGAGCGGGTTGCAATCAAATTGGGACAGTGCATTTCTTGAACGCGTATCACAAACATAGGCTATATCTTAATCCATAAGGTGGCGCACGGAGCCGAGATATTCAGAAAACCCGTGTTTATGGTGCGATATTGATGATTTTGGCTGGTACGATAAAAAATACTGCAAATGCAAAACAAAATGCGCTAGGTGGCGCTGGAGGCAAGTAATTCAAGAAATCTATATTTATGATCGGATTTTGATGAAATTAGAACCGGATAATGGTGGTGCATTGAGAAGTGCTGTTACGAAAAAAGGATCCGCTAGATGGAGATAGAATAGCAGATCTGCATTTATTGATTGATATTGATTTATAATCGGACTTAGATGACATGAAAGCAAAAAAGTAAAATTTATACAAATCCATTAGAGTCGAGATTTTCATTAATGGAGATTTTGTGAATAACTCGCCTCTAGCGACACCTATCGGATTAAAATAAATCTGCGCAACGGGTCTTAAGACAGTGCTGTCCCAATTTCGTGTAAATCCGTTCATCGGTTTTTGAGCCAAGTTGTGACAAAGAAAACAGCAACATTTTGATATTTTTAGTTTAACCAAAAAAGAGTATCATGAAAAATATTGCGAATATAGTACAAGTGGGTAAATTGTTTGGATCACTGTATGTACGAAGGTATGTCGATAGCTCTAATGTAACTAATAATGTCAAAAGGTCAAAATATCTATAGGAAATTGCTCTAATAATTTCTTGCTGTATTCGTCGTGAATCATAATTTTTTTATTCATAGCAATGTATATACACACACAAACATACATACATACATATGTATATACTAATATAGAGGTTGGCATATAAACAAGCATTCGCTCCTCAATAAATCAAGCAAAAATTTATTGGACTTCAAAAATACATGAAATGTTTATCTACGCCTTCTGTTTGTTCCGCTAACAAATCTAAATCTGTGCTAAAATGACTAGTCCTCTTTTGATTCTTTGCACAGCATTCAAGGATAATCATCATGTTATCTATCCCCCTTATCGAAATAAATCGTGCAAATCATTTTATTTATAGCAATAACAAAGCGTGGGTCAAGGCAGCAATTTAAATAAATTCCAATGCTGTACCCAAATTGACGCCGCTTGAATTGGAAATTTCGCACACTGATAAAAAGTGAAGGCTATAATATATACAACTTGTCAATTTGTATGGACACGCTACTCACAGAAAAATAAAAAAAAGGTTCACGGATGCCACGATTGCACAAAAATTCCAATTATTCAATTTATCACACAAACAGTTGGATGGGTGAATGTCGAGGGAATACGGAGTGAAAAACGAAAAAATAGCACGCAAAGGCGCCTAAAAATATGCACAGCAAAATTTATTCCAAATGAAAGAAAACGCCTACAAGGCAGAGGCGGGAATGCAAGGTGAGCCGAAAGGAGTTACAAACAGCAATTTAAATAACAAGAAATATGTAGTAAAAAATAAAAAACTTGGAGTTGTAAAAATCAAGCGGAAGCGCCAACGACCCGTATCACCTGAAGGCAATGCGGCAGGACAGCACAAATTACCGAAACTGAAACTTGAAAAGAGCAAATCGAAAAAAGAATGAAAGGAAACCACATCGATTGCGATTCGATCCGAATTGCTAACCCACGCATAACTACCAATTCACACGCTATTGCATTGTACCAAGTAAATATGTATGAATGCTGGTGTGTTTTTGTAAGGAAAACGCTTGTTTTAGATAGAAATCACTACCAAACGCTCTCAGCGTTGGGAAATCTCGAATGGTCAACTGAAATGGATCGACCGACCGACCGACCGGCAGGCAAATAGATGCGTAGCATGCAAAGGGCACTTGATGTATTTTGCGCAATGTGTGCTGTAACTTTTTTGTCATTTTTTGTTTGTTTTTTTTTTTGCTTTTTTTTCTGCTAGGCAAGCTGAAAAACAGTGAATACCGCATTTATTTCCGGATGTGAACGGACGCCCGCCCACTCTTTTATGGGCACCCATTTAGCGACCCACATGCCACCTTATTGCTTAGACTAAGTATTTGGGCCATTTGGGAATATTATTTATACAAGCACATTTTGTAGACAACCTTCTTGCGAAGTGACCCCAACAAATTTGTATAAAATCCTTTCGCTTTAGCCGCTTTCATTCGCAAAACGGAAAATTTGTGTGGCTGTATGTAAAATGTGGGAATACGCAATGAAATAATCAGTTTGTGGGCTCTGTCTGTTAGTTGCTTCGATGCTCATGATTGAGCTGTCGTATCTTATTCATTTTATGACTAATCGTCCATTTGTCGGACGAGTGGATTATTGTGAAATTTTTCAATTTTTTGCATTTCTTTTGAAAATATTTATTTTATGTACACAGATCCCTGTTAAACATAGAATCGAGTTCAGTAGGGATAACACAGTGAAACATTGATTGAACCTGTTTGGTTCAGAACAAGAAATTGTTTTTGGAAATATAAGTGTACTGTGTGAGAGACACGTTCGTGCTATAGGCCCTCAATGTAAATCAAACTTGTTCTTATTATAGCGCTATTTATTTTGAATTTATTGTCGCCTAAAAGTATGCCACACTTAACCCCGCTGATATCATACAAATGCGGTGTTGCCAAGTTTCATCTTTTCCTTTAACTGGGCTATTCTGGTGACGTTGCAATAGTCACCACGATTACAATTGGGCACTTTGGTTACAAATTCAAACTGTCGGTAGTCTGAGATATTGATACCGTGACTAAATTTATAAAAAAAAATGTTACCTGCCATTAATGAGATGAGTCACTAGCGTATGACAGCTAATTTTATAAATATTTTGAAATTCAAAAATTTACGCGGAATTAAAGTTATAAAAGACTAATATAGAGCGCTTATTGAACTTGCGCATAAAACTCTTAATGCAACAGATGTGGAATGGAAGAAGCAATTTTTGTATTTTGTGCTATAGAAATGGAGCAAAAAGAGTTGATGTAAAAGAAACCGCTGCTGAGAAATCTGCGATACAGCAGTGACCCATTCTCCATGTCCGACTTAGTTTTTGTTCAAAGTTTTTGCAAAACAATATATTTAGCAATTTAGCAAATAAACAAAAATATTCTAAGTTTTTTTTTTTTTGCCAAATTTATAATTCCAATAATCAGCTGTCAACAGTCCTGCCTGTCAACAGTCCCGCCTTTGTAACTTTTCCTTGTTACAAAGTTACTAGAATGCCCGTTACAAGTACAGGTAACAAAAAAAAATTGGTGACAAATTATTGTAACCAAATCGTTTTCCAGTAAGCGAAAATATAGAACCTTTAACTTTCAAAATATCACCTTTTGCCTTAATTAAATTTTCTTATATGCATGTATATCTATTATAACTTCAACACAGGAAATAATAATATTATTTCGCTCTACACATTATTACATTCTGTGACACAATTTATACAGTATACTTGAGCGACTATCCGATGATGGAACATATGCGACGTTGCCTGTTTTTAGCTCAGATATACCGCCATATTCTGACGTAAATTAGAAGACTCATCGCATGACAACTATCATATGACGAGGTATACATACGTTTGCGTTTCTACAATGACAGTTATCATAATTAGAGAGCTTGAAATGATTTTTGCCTTATAGTTGTAGGCGTAGTAGCTAAGAAAATCGTCATGCAGTGGATTTTGTTACTGACATGAAAGTAGGGTGAATAGTGTTCTGCTTTTCAGGATACTTCATATAATCTAAAGGCTTCCTTCTATACCTTATTCCTTTCATCCTTCCCAGGCCTTTAGTGAAATGGGCGACTATGCCTGAGTGCTTGGAAAGCCGATTTCGGATTTCTGGCCTACCTCAATTCCATTGCATTTCACTCCATATTCCATGGCAGTAAAAATTACAAAGAAATTAATGTTGCCAAATTTAACTTTAACACATTTTTAGCAGTACAAGCTTTCTACACATATTTTTTATAAGTAAAATAATTGGGGATTTATAAAAACTTAAAAAAATCTACATCACCGCATACTTTCAGGCATTACTATAAAGCAGCTAATACGAGTAGCGCACATTTCTTTAATGCCAAAAAAACGACAAAGCCTCTCCATTAACCTCACTACGCGTGCTATTTCTTCACGATAAAAGAAAATAGTAATAATTTCCACATAAATTCGAATTTTATTATGAGCCTAAAAGCAAGCTAATACGTTTGCCTAATACAAAAAAAAAACCAAATTCAATAAAGCGCAGTCAAAGCAAGCGTAATAAAATCCAATTGAAGTGACATTAAAGCCATTTGCTGGCATAAAGGCTAATTTACGTTTAGTTGGCTAGCAGCGTATAAGCCAAATAATTTAAATCCTTTGTTACTGGTTTTCGCATAATAAAGCACCTTTTTCTGGCACCATTTTGGCTATCATGGCAGCTGGCGTGCCTGCAAATGAGATTATGGAAAATCTGCACGAAAGCGGCAGCTTGCAAAAATTTCTAATGGGCGCCAATAACAGCGCGGGAAACGGTTGGTAGTTTTCGAAGAAGGATCGCCCCTGGTTATGGCATTGACACTTGGGCTGGTGAATACGAAAGGGATAAATGAAAACCCGAAGAATTAAAGAGTAAAGAAGTTGGCTTAAGAACTGCGGGGAAATGACTGTCATTAGATAAGTACATTATCTCTTTGCAATCCAGAAAGTGTATGTTACAGCTGCCTTTTGATCGCTGCACGCGAAAAAGAAAAAAAAAACTAAAAATTAGGATACTCGAATATTAAATACGCAACCAGGCAAAATTAATTTTCATAAACTAATTTGGCTAATAACTAGATGGCCTGCAGCAGAGCGCTAAATTATACAGGAAAGGCGTGGGTGACAGTTCGACAACCGCTGGAGTTGTGACTTAAAAAATAAATACAAAACCGCTGAAATGAGCCCAGTTTACCCCCTCGAAATATTCGCGACTGCGGAAGTGCCATCTTTTGCGCAACACCAGCGCTTCTTTGTGCCTTTAAAAACTTTTAGTGAGTGTTCATGAAATTATAATTTTACTTGCAATCAGAGGAAAAAAATGTCATCACATAATATAGGCCACACTAAATGCACAGTAAGCAACATAAAGGCGGGGCAATGGATGCACGAAAAATATCAGCGTAAGAACGGAAGAAAATTAAGTCAGCGCGCACAAAATAAACACAAAAAAAAAGGACATACGATGAGAGAAGACAAAGTCAAAGTAGCCAGCTGCAATTTATATTTGAAACTTTATTGCAACAACAAAATTTACAAAATGTTTTATAAATGCATGCAATTTCAATGCCGTAAAAGTGCCCGCACACAAGTGGGGTCAGAGGGTAAACTGATAGCCGGGGCAAAAGGCCGAAAGTAGTCGAGTGCTGTTGAAGCGGCGCAGAGTGCATCGACGAGTGAATCGTACGGAGTGCGGCAGTCTGTCAGCACCAACCAAATGGCCAATTTACTCATCCACTCTCAGTGCACTTCCCCACCACCCTTTGCTTTGGGTGCGCTGGTTTGCAACAAAAAAAAAAAACAAAAAAAAAAACAAAAAACATGCAGTTGTAGGCGTAGTATGTGCCATTTGTTGGCAAGGGTCACGCCTCCCGCAAAATATGCAGTGCAGTGATTTTATGCGGCGAATTGTGCGACTCTCAACTAAGAATGGGATTTAATAGGAAAACTTTTCAAATTGAAAAATTATATTTGCATGCCGAGAAGAGAGGAATGTTGCAACATTGGCTTAATGGTAGAGGCGGCAGCCAAAGAGAGCGGTGACGAGGAATGACAGCAAAGTACATTATACTTTATATACAACAAAGATTGTCCCAAAAGTATTCAGTACTCAGGAATAGAATTGAAGTGACGAAATAAGATAAAAGCGACATAGTTGCAAAAATGCTTTACGTTGCGTTGTTGGTTAGCCGATAGCGGAAGTAAAAAGTGAAGCAAAATTTACAGAAGGCGGAGGGATAGTACAATACAACACGACGATAGAGGAATTTCAGCAGCACAGTAAAGAGAGGGTGTACAGTACAACTAATTGTTTCGAAAATTCCGCTAGAAATCGTTTAATGAAAAACATTTTCTCTGATGCACTAAGAAAACCATAAGGAAATAGTAAATCGATAAATCAGAGACCGTAGGGGTTATAATTTTTATAAAAATAATTATGATTTAATCGTTATAATTTTATTACAATTTTTTCAATCACATTTGATTGAAACTTTGTGATTTTCAGTTTTTCAAATTCGTACGATATTAATAACAACAACACCAACAATAGGATTGCCATTTACCACTTCACCATTTCCCATTACGTGATTAATAATGTACAAAAATATAAAAAAAGGATATACGTCGACATTAGGATGCTCCTTAAATGTAGAAAAATTTTTTTTACATATTTCTTAAAACTCAAAAAAATATGTACTGGTTTTTTTTTAATTTCTAATTTAAAAACAAATTGTTTTTTATGTTTTTTTTTTTTTTTTTGAAGAATTAGGTATAAAGAAATAGTACAAAAATATTTGTAAAAAAATTAATACACATCTAGATTAGGGTGGTCCTTAAATGGACAAAGACAATTTTTACATCAAATTCTATAACCTCAAAAAAATGTGCATTTGCCCTTGTAAAATTTGTACTCGGTTTTCCAAATATATTCCGATTTAAAAAAAATAATAATTTTGTTCGAAGAATAACGTAAAAAAAATATTAGTACAGAAATATAAAAAATTAATACATATCTATTACATTAGGGTAGTACTTAAATTTAGCGAAGAAAATTTTTACATCTGATTTTTTAAACTCCGAAAAATTTACATATGTACATACATATTGTCGTTAAAAATTTTTTATATAGTTTTCCAAATATTTTCTGAATTAAAAAAAAAAAAGTTTCGTTCAAAAATTGGAAAAACATATTAGTACATACAGGTAAACATAGAAAAAATTTTAAATATATGCAATACAGAAATTTGTACATCAGATTTCCTAAACTTAAAAAAAAAATGCCTTTTATAAAATTTGTACTCAATTTTCCAAATATATTTCAGTTTAAAAAACAGTTTCGTTCGTCGGATTAGGTAAAAAAAAACATTTATAATATATGAAAAAAATTTAAAATTACATTAGGGTGCGCCTTAAAGAAGAAAATTTTTGCATCAGATTTTCTAAACCTCAACCCTTCGATCCTACTATAGTCGAAGACAATACATATTTAAAAAATGTTGGTCACAATTCGAGACGGTTACGGCGTGTCACGCATTGATCAAAGTTAAGATTATCCTACGGATCTGAAGATCATATTTTTTTTATCTCATAACCAAAATCGCTATGACGGCATATATAGTCAACGATATTATTTATAAAACTTATTCTTGATGCAGTCTTCATAAGGCAAACTGAACTTTTTCGCCTGTGCTTTATAGAGCAATGCAAACTTTGACATCAGCGCGACACGCCTTAAGCGTCGTCAATAGCGACCAAAATGTGCATGTGATATCTCGCACCGTGATATTACCAATTGAGGCAGTAGTACTGAAAAAAACTCGATTATTTGATTTTTAAGGGCCATCCTAATGTACATATTTATACTATATATACAGTTTTTGTAAAATTTCAAATCATTTTGAAACAAAAGCAAATAAAAGAGACACAATTCAAAACAGAAATCCATTTATAGCAAAAATCAGCTTGAAAAATTTCGGAATTATTATAACTATTTTTTTACTTCACGTCCGTTGGAATTTTCTCATTCATTGTAGAATCACGCCATACATTCCCAGCTGTCGGCCATAGTCATAGCTCTATATTCCCCCTCGCTTCCTTCTACGTTACCGCACTCCTCCCCACTCAGCCCTTCTCAGCAAATTCGCTATTCCGACGCCACTGAATTTTATTTAGCCTCATTTTGTGGTCATGTAAACAAGCAATTTTCATTAAAATTCAGTGATACGACACATCTTAAGTTTGCTCCGCAAATGCAACCTACGAAGATCGCCTTTCAGATTTTCTTAACAAATGTTTGTTGTTGTTGGCTGTTTGTTGTTGCATTGAGTATCATACAAGCAGAAGTACGGCAAGTACCACAAAGTAGCAGTGGAGGCGGTGGAACGAAGCGACACAGCCAGCCAGACGGCAAGGACACTAGCAAACACACACACACACATATATATAACGGCATACATACATATGTATGTGAACTTACTATGCCACATGCCACAATCGAAGTTCATGCAACACTTCAAAACATAGAGCAGGATTTGGAGCTTGCAACGTCGCCATCATCAGGCTGTAATGCTGCAAGCTTTGCTCAATTCAAGTGAAAATTCCATAGTTGGTAATTAAGACTGAAATTCCATTATAAAGCTTATGAAAATGCAGCACAAGCGGCTGTAATGCCACAAACAACAAACAACAACAGCAACAACAACCAGCCATCATACATAGCAAACAACAGTACATACAATAGCTGCGACTGACTGGGAGTAACAAAAATAGCTGGTGGTAGCTGAAGCAGCAGCTCCCAAAGGGTCTTACGCTGGCTAGCGAAAACAACAAGGGGCAGGGGCATGGGCAGGTGGGTGTTCGGCTTCTTGTCAGTGACGCGCAACAGTATACCTTACGGCATTAGCTGTAATAATAATAATAACAGCAACAACAACAACAACAACAGCAGCGACAACATTGCCAATCAGCGACGCTTCACTATTGTCGCTGTTGCTAATGTTGTTGTTGTTGTTGTTGTCGTTGCTGCTGCTGCTGCTGTTACCCGCACATTGGTGCCAAAACGATATGCAGAACATGCAATTAAATGCAATTCCCTCGACTTAAATGCTCTGTGAGGCGTACCAGGCGAACTGCCCCACAGTCGAGTATTTTTATTTACATATGTACATATGTATATCTATGAGGTATATGTGTGTATGTGCATACATATGTAGTACGCATGCTCACACACACACACACACACACAGACACACACACACACACCCAGCGGCAAATAACCTTGGTTGTCGCCTGCCTGTTGTTTGCGCCTTCGAGCCACTATTGTTTCGATTTTAATGCGATTCTCACATTATAATTGCCACAGCATGCACGCGGCGGCGCTTTCAAATTTTTGTTCGTAAGCTCATATAGAAAATTGCAATGTAAACACATGCATGCACACACACACATACACACGCACGCACATAATTAAATACTTGTTTGCAATTCACTTGGTCGCATGGCTGTCAAGGCGTTACGCTTTGAACTCTGGTAATCTGAGAAGTCCCACGAAACACAGAGCCAATCGTCGGTCGGTGTTGTCGAGCGCTTGAAAAGAGCTTAGAAACTGCTGCACGCACACCACTACACATAAACATAAAAAATATGTATAAGCGATGTTAAGTATAAAAATCATAACTCTATTTCATTTTTTATAAAAATAATGTATGGTGAAATAAAAAGAAATCCATTATTCTTGCATCACATTGAAAATTTTATTTAGCACAGTTAGCATTTGGCGATTTAGTTCAAATACCAACCATTTTTTCCGACAACTAATTGCCATTTCGAAGATAATTTCATAATGCCACTCTCATAAAAAACCCTCGTCCTTATTGGCATAAAAACTGGTACAGTCGATTTTCACAAGCTGCTTTTGAGGCGAATTTTTCACCAGCAAAATCATTCGTCATAGACAGGAGCCGAGAGTAATCGCTTGGTGTCAGGTCCGAACTATAAATAAGGTGGGTGCATAAGAACCTCCCAAGCAAGCTCTCGGAGCCACTGACGAGCCGCTATCGATGTGCGTGACCTGGCGTTGTCCTGATGGAGCAGAACTCCTCTCCTATTGCCCAAAGCTGGTCGCTTCTGGGCGATTGCTTCCTTCTAACGGTCCACTTGTTGACAGTAGATACAGATCCGAAGAGTTTGGTATTAAAGGAACAGCTCATGATTGCTGACTCCCTGCCAACCCCACCAAACACATAGCAAAGCCTTCTTGACCGTCAACCCTGGCTTGACCATCATATGCGGTGGCTCGCCGCGATTCCAACACGACCGGGTTCCCTTGACGTTGTCGTCAGTTACCAAATTTCATCACCAGAAACTTTCGGCTTCCGAAATAGATCGATTTTGTTGTGGTTCAGCAGCGATTCGCAGATAGAAATTCGGTACATAAGGGTTTTTGCGTTAACCCCTTTGCGACCCATACAGCGAGCTTCTTTTTGTTTCCAGTCTTTTTTGAAATAATTTCAAAGGTTTTTTTTGGGAAATTTTTTGCTTCCGAGTAATTGATAGACGCTCGGACAAGATGATTCCCATTACTTTATCGATATTTTCGGCAATTGGCTTCCAGAGCGGGGTGCATCTTTGTAACAAAATGACCGGTACGGCATTGATGAAACCAAACTTTACATTAATCACATTTTCAGCCGCCTGGCTTGCGTAACGAAGAAAAACTGTCAAAATGGCGTATTTTCTTTTTGCTGGTGTCCATTTTCAACGCGTGCTCAAACAGTGCTGAGTCGAAAAGTCAAAAAACTGTCTGGAAAGTTTTTTTTTGGTATGAAGTATTATCTTACATAACGCGAAATACAAATAATTAATTGAAAAAAGTAATGGACTTCTTTTAACTTCACATTGACTTTAGGTTTTTAGCTAAGTATTCAAAGCATACAAAACCAAGCTTTTTTGCTATTACAAATGGGAACTAAATTGTTAAGAAATCTTAGCTATCAATTGCCATTTATAGTCTGATCAAAATATATTTTTAATAAATTAAAATAATAAATTTATTTAAATTAAATAAGTTGAAATAACAAATTCTTTAAATAGCATTTTCTTTGCTCGAAAGAAATTACTACACAATTAAAATCAGCTCCACAACCCTAACACTTGGGTAGAAAATGTTGCACTTTTCTTGGGCGCAGAGTGCAACATTTTGAGAAAAACAGGAAATAACTTAAAGAAAATGCTGAGAAAAGAACACACAAGTTTGACAGCTCTGACACGGGGCAGAATAAATGCTACATGAAATGTGAACTTTTTGAAATCTTTGAGATCCCTAGGGAACCCCAGTCTAAGGCGCCTGCTGATGAAAGACAAACAAACTGAACTTATCAATAAGAACTTGCTCTGTGTGAATCAACTAAAATTTGTTGAAATCAGATCCACTACAACAAACCTAGCAGTTTTTAGCGTTCGGCAGGATTTCTCATAAAACTCTATTTACGAAATTTGCCCATCACGAATTTCACTTTGTGATTTTATAATGGATTGAGTCTTATTTGGGAAATAGGAAAATGGTCATTGTTGCTGTTGTGTTTTCCCTCTAAAACTCTTTTACCTGCCTTCAGTGTAACCCAAGGAAGAATTTGAAGTCCTGCTTCAAATCCTGCTTTTCATCTGCTAACTTCCTTCTTTGCGCTGATGATCAAAAAATTTACTCAGTCATAAAAAAATCGCCGGGACTCACTTGCCCTTCAGGCTGAGCTTAACATGTTAGTAAAATATTAAGAAATAGCATATGATTACGATCTCTAAACAGCAGCAGCCATTTCAAACTACATAACATATTTTCAATTCGCTGGTAGATCAGTTTAAAGAGCTTACTTTGTTTTTCGACTAGAAGCTTTCATTTCTTGCACTTATTAGTTTTATAAATTCTAGTTCATTTGTTATGCTAGCTCTTTGCGATCATTTGGATACCATCTAATCAAATTCACTTCAATCGAATTTAATCAATTTATAAATCTTTATTCGGTTTGCTTTACGTGCCTACAGTCAATTTTTCAGAAACTTTCCCGCCATATTTTTCTAGATGCCAGCTAATTAACTTAATGATACTAACGGAATTGTACTGATGACCTTACAAAACTTATCGGGTTTAATGCGCCTAAAACTATGCCGCAGAATATAACGTCGACGTCATGTACTGAATAGGACATAACAACTAGAGCGCTGCATAATTTTAGGCGCAGTAAAAATGACAACTGTCAGGTTTTTGAGTTTTTTCTGGTCATCAGCATAGGGAGGGAGGGGGCGTTCGGGTTGCGCAACAAAAAGTTATCGGTATCATCTCTTTTATAGCTGATGTGATTTTTGGAAGAATTGATTGCGTTGCTTGTTAGGTGGAATTAATTTCAATGTACCATGTCGAAGAAATCTTAGGCGTTCTGACTTATTTAAATTATTTATGTTTATGGTCTGAATGCAGCAATGAAAATAACAAATATGAGCCTCCTCGTACTACAGATTTCGATTTTTCTTTCCCTTGGTCTGCATTACGTAATATCATAACCCGTTATCTCTGCAATAATGCTCGCTAGCTTAATTTGGTCATTTATTATTAAGATATGTTATTTAAATTTATATTTAATAAATGAAACACAAAAATAAAAAAAATTGAGTTATCTTGTTTAGAACGGTCTCGGTAAATACATCTATAGCTGCAATCACGTGTCATCATTCTCCATGAATTTCTATGCGTGTGAAGTCAATGTGTGGAAATTATGTTCTAAACAATAAAAATGCTAACTAACAGTTCAGTTCATTTACCATTGTTGGCATGACCGAGTTTGCCGCTGCCTTAAAATGATAATGCAATCATCTCTATATCTAACTTTATACAATTATGGCAAAAAAATATCTCACACACAAACAACAAACAAAGAGATTAAATTTAATTTCCACGCATAAGTAGATAGATAATAAATATGAATGCGAACTGCGGTTGGAAGCCATAGAAACAATGCAGACTGGCGTGTAAAATTCTACAAGTAAATAAACCAAACAATAAATTACTTTTTCGGCATCGCATAAATTACCATAACTATAAAATAAATTTATTTATTATAATATACGATACCTAATTTATTTTTCTAAATTGATTTTGATAGATGGGTCGATGTAGATATGTAACGCGAAAGGCTGAAAGCGGGCATGTCCACAAATATGTAGTGAAATATTTCACCGCACTCTTTGAGACAGAATTAGTGCTGTGAATTTTCGTGTTAACATCAAATTTTTCAAAAAGTTTCACTTTCAATTAATTTCTTGCATTATATCATTTCATACAAAAATTTATTTGTATATCTTATCTATAGAATAATATTTCCTTTTTATATTTCTTACAAAATTTTTTTTACTCTGAGTTACGGGTTACATAAAAACTATTAATAATTTCTAACCAAAAGGTTTTCAAAGTGTTAAAAATATAGAACGAAACTTGACAAACGGATGACGGAAGGTCATTCTAATTAACATTAACATTTCAACTTGTCGGAAAAACAGAAGAACAAATGAAAACAGATGCAAATAAGTTCAAAGATGTCCCTGCAATCCGGACATTTTGAAACACTTCGCTTAAACAGATTCGAATAACATCTACAGTCATTTTAAGTAACAACCAAAAACTTAAAGCGTGGCTCAGTTACCCACACAGCCTATTGTTAGAAGAAAAGAGCCGTAATAAGAAGAAAAAGGGTAGAGCTCCCCATTAAGCATAATACTCTGTTCCCGTTTCATGTCAAATTAGCTATCAAAATTTTTATAAGACCGTTTACAGTGTAATATGCGGAAAATTCAACCACAAACATGTACCTACCTACTCTGTTCACGCTGTGCAAATAATCCTTACCAAATCTTGGCAACATGAGGCCAGCAACATTCTTGCACAGCTTTTAAAATGCATTTGCCATTCAAAACTGCGTGAAAGTTGACTGACCGCCACTTCATTTAAGGCATGGTTTTTATTTTATTATATTATACTAACTGTTCTACGGCTTTTTTGAGGCGCTTCGATAATTTTGGTTCCTAGCAACATTTCACGACAATAAAAATACATGTTGCGGGCGAAATTTCATGGCTGTGATGTGAGTACTAGCCTTTACATTAAACATGCCGCTTGAAAAGGTTTCATTTAAGCAAGGTCTTTCAATTTTTGTATTCAGCTCACGAGCACTGTAAAACTAATGTTTCGAGAATGGATGTAGAAAACTTTACAATTTTTAGATTTTTTCAACTTATTTTTCTAAACATTTTGGTTTGGCAAAATTGTAACATGTTTGTATCGGGTGTTTTTTTAGGGGTATAGAACTTCGAATTGAAATAAAACACAAGAAAATCGTTTTAAGGTCCATCAATTTGGCTTTATTGGAAGGATAATTTTATGCCATTAACGTTTAAATATGATTTCGGGCATGTGGCCGCCGCGGCTGGCTCGAATAAAGCCAATTCTACAGGTCCAATTTTCAACCACTTTTTCGAGCATATGGGGCCGTATGTCGGCAATAACGCCACGAATGTTGGCTTCCAATTCCCCTAGCGTTTCTGGTTTGTTGGCGTAGACGAGCGACTTCACATATCCCCAAAGAAAATAATCCAATGGTGTCAAATCACACGATCTTGGTGGCCAATTTACAGGTCCATTCCGCGAAATTATGCGCTCATCGAATGTTTCCTTCAATAAATCGATTGTGACGTGCGCTGTGTGGCATGTAGCGCCGTCTTGTTGGAACCACAACTCATCCACATTCATGCCATCCAATTCAGGAACAAAATAGTCGGTTATCATGGCTCTATACCGGTCTCCATTAACGGTAACTGCCTCTCCAGCATTATTGCGGAAGAAGTATGGCCCAATGACTCCACCAGCCCATAGAGCACACCAAACAGTCAGTTTTTGTGGATGTAATGGCTTTTCAAGGGTCTCATGTGGATTCTCTTCACTCCAAATGCGGCAATTTTGCTTGTTCGTAGCCATTCAACCAAAAATGAGCCTCATCACTGAACAAAATTTTGCGATGAAAATCAGCATCGAGATCAATCTCATTTTCGGCCCATACACCAAAATCACGACGCATTGCATGGTCTCGCGGCTTTAATTCTTGCACAAGCTGGATCTTGTAAGGTCGCAAGCCAAGATCTTTGCGCAAAATCTTCCATAAAGTTGATGGACAAAGCTCCAATTGCTGTGCACGGTGGCGAATCGATTCATTCGGGTCCTCTTCAACACTTTGCTCTACAGCGGCAATTGTTTCTTCGGTGCGCACTGTTCGACGTCTCTGCGGATGCGTATTATCACATAGAGTAAACGTAGTGCGAAAACGATCCATGGTTAACCGAATTAATTGCTCTGATGGACGATTATGTCGACCATAAAATTGACGGAGCTCGCGGTAAACTTCGCGAACTGAACCATT
The DNA here is from genome assembly GCA_951828415.1 of Anomoia purmunda. Taxonomy (NCBI): domain Eukaryota; kingdom Metazoa; phylum Arthropoda; class Insecta; order Diptera; family Tephritidae; genus Anomoia; species Anomoia purmunda. Next base: position 128,224,119 of record OX639994.1, read on the forward strand.
ATTTTCGAAATAAATTTGCACGATTTGCAAGCGTGGTTCGTTTGTCAACCTGTTCATGATGAAATGGCAAACCAAACTGAACATAAATGACATTAGAGTTGCCAGATTTGACCACAAAATGCCAGTTTTATCTCTATTCGAAAAACAAACCTGTAAAAAAAACACCCGATATAAATAAGTAGTGAACGTCCAGAGATTAAGAATGAAATATTTTTATTTGTCAATTTTTAAATTAACAGCGGCTTTCACTATAGTGAAAAGTGGCGTCCGACATTAGTCTGGTCAATGGACCGGAACTCTCGCTTCAGCATCATTTTTCCAAAAATTTATGGGGTGTGTTTTATGCTCTAATAACAAGAACAACATAGTCAATAGTACAAAAATTTACATACAACTCTGATATTCTAAGTGAAAATCTGAACGTGACGTCCCAGCTGACTGACAAAAGTCAACAATTCTCAAAATTAGCCACCAAGGACACATCATCGGTTTGTTTTTTAGATTATTAGCATCGAAAACGCAAACGCAGACTGTATTTCAATTCTTTAGTTTTATCGATAGTTTAAAATATCGCCAATAATTTTTGAGCCAGTTTTATTTATTAAAGTATTGGAAAAAGACAACAACATTCTGAGCGATAGAAATTATAGCTAATATTTCGGAAGTTGGAAAAGTCCACAACAGTTCGCATGTCCGATTTAGTTCACTGGTCAGGCAAGTCGGACGTTGTGAATTAAAGCCTGGGCAAAGTTTAGAAAGGAATTGTATATGGTAATCTCCGAAATAGCAGCTATAATTTCAACCACTAGGAGTGTTGTTGCCTTTTTCGAATACTTTCCTAACAAAAACTATCAGTGCTCTCAAAAAGCTATCGCTGATATAAATAAAATAGACCCACGAATTAAAAGATAGTTGTGGATAGGCTGTATTGTGAGAGAGCCACCCAGTGAGCAAAATCAAAACCATTTTTGAATTAATTTTAAAAGTTTCAAACCTTTAACACAAGCAATTTAAGCAATTTGTGGAATAACAAACACACTGTACTAATACAAATAGTCGTATAAAATGACGAAACTAAATATTTGATTGTGGTGGAGAAGAAAGAAAAAAAAATGTAATTGAAATGTATTTCCAACTGAGCTTTTACAAAATTTGTTGTAGTTAACTTTTTTTTGGTTATAACATTTTTAGAGAGTTTCAAATGAACAATTAATTTGACAAAAATATAAATTAAAATATAAAAAATTTATTCATTGTTTTCGGTTGTATTTTTTTATCACAAGACAGCAATAATAGCCATAACGGTTGTGTCAAATGAACGGGAGTTTGCAAGGTGCCGGTTCGATCCAAATTTTCTGTCCAGCTATTTTGTTTTGTAAATTTTATAAATAAACGTTTATTCATATACATGAGATTAACGGAACTTAACGTGCAACTTTAATTCGCTAGACTCATCCCAAACTAAGCGACCTGATACTGAAAATGTCGATGAAATTTTGCAGAGCCAAAACATACCAAAATTTGAATGAAATCGAGATATTTTCGAAAAGAATCTTTGCTTTAACAAATGGAGAACACTAACCACAAAACATCATGGTCATAGACCGCTGGCCCACCACAAGCTACATATATCGTAACTAGGGATGAAACGATACCATCCTGATATCGATACCTTTACTTGAAAGTAGAATAAAAAGGAAGTATAGATACCTTCTCGTATCGTTTCGGCTGTGAAGGTATTCCGTATTAAATTAATGTATAATTTATATATTCTAATCATTTGTATTAGTTTGGACTCAAACACAGAAGCTCGAAAGGATCCAGATAAAATAAATAAAGTAAAACGAAAATAAAATAAATAGAAAAAATAAAGTATTTTTGTGAGGCAAAAAATTTGTTAGATGAGGTAAGGAAAAATAAAAATTTGCTAAAGTAATTCAGCGAAAGATTTCTCAGCATTCCAGTCGTTACACCTACTTTTCTCCAGATACGAAGATGGCGTTCACATTTTCTGTGCTCCGTTGAATTTTATAGTTTTTTCTTAAAGTTGTTTTTTCGTAATAAACTCTTGAAACTCTATTCTTTTTCTTCTTTAAATATTTTCTTCAACAATGGAGCTACTTTTACCTACCTTTTGTATAGTAGGCTAATATTTTCATCGCGTTGAAGCAGTGGAGAAAAAAATTCCGAAGTAAACTTTGCCTTACTATCGGATTTCGACATAAGTAGTTTTTTCGATACTTGGTTCAAAATCATCGATATCAGAATTTCTTGGTATCGAACGAAAATTATCGAGTATGTACTCGGATCGTATCGTAAACTCGCTTGACGATGAACATGGCATTGCTAAATATGTGCTGGGTTTGCAAGTGGAGTCGCCTATTACGAGGCGGTGCAGTTTGACAAAAGGCTCAACACTGATCTGCACTGCTCACAATTCGATCGATTCAACTAAGTAATTTGCTAGGAAGTTTTGATATACCCACTGTATAGGCTAGACCTAGGCTTTTTATTTTTATTTTTTTTTTACATTGTAAATATTTGGGATATTTTATTTTTTATATTCAAACATATTTCAATTTTTTTCACCTGATTTTATTTATTTCAGTAACAGTTTTTTAGCCTAAGGCTAGTCTATTATTTGTTAACTATTGGAAGAAGCAAAACATAACATATCCTCTTCACATTTCTTTCTTGACTTTGCTAGGACTTGATCCTCGGCTGCTATGCAAGTGCGTGACTGCTGTCATCTCCAGCGCCATCTATCGGATATATTTTTCGCAAAATTATTTCTCAACGGTCAATACAGTTTTCATGAATATGTAGACTCAGGCGACACCTGGTGAATCTATGACCTATCCCAAGTTATATTTTTTCTGTGTACGAAACTTGGTACAAATTCATCAAGTACTCTTTGCGTGATTGTTCGTCAAACATTCAAACATATATATGTACCTTCTCATTTCTAGTTATAATAAGTGGTGTATGTATGGAAAAGAAAAACTTCAGCTACTTTGATTAACAAAGTACAAAATTAAATTTTAAATGCGTTATATGGAGGAAAATGACCAACACCGTAAAAAAAAAAAAATTCTCAAAAACTTACATTTTATTATAGCAATATTTAATGGACTACAAAACTAAATACTCAAAAAGTTTCTAAAAATTCGAATTAAAAAGTTTGAAAATGTTATGACAATTTTTAAAATTCGATGAATTTTTAAGAATTTCGTAAAAAATTTGAAACTTCTATTTATATAGTTTGATTTAAATAATTTATACATATATAATATATAATAATTATACTTTTCTAAAAAAAAATGTTTAAAACTAAATTAATAAACATGTGGTCCCCTGTATTGCATTGAGTTTTGTTGCTTATGATAAAACCGCACCCAAGTTTTGCTCCACGGTAATCAAATAATATTTTTAATAGCTATATTTTTCAATAGCTAGCATTCTTCGTTTAAATATTTCAGTATCTTTGATTTGATATCAAATTTGTTTAATTTGTTTAATTTAAATAACCAGTTTTTTAATTTTTTGGAAAAGTCTTTTATTTCGGACTTAAGAAAAGTTTGGCGAAGTTTAGTTGTTATTACTGTACAAAAAGAAATTTAAAGTCTGGGCTGACCGATTATTTTATTTCAAATAATATAATAGTCTTAAAATAACTTTTGTTTAACGTCTTTTGTTATACAAGTTATAAAAGTCCGGCTCCCTGCCTCTAACCATCTGTTTTTGCTTATCACTGTATATTTTTTCTAGGTGCTCCTGCAGTTCGCTGGATTTAATTTGCATTATTTTTTATCTAATAATTTAACAAATCGTGAAATAATAAAGCATTTTTCGGCTGGGAAATTTCCCGTTGGCTTCTCTCTGCCAACTAGCTAGAACAGCCAAAGTGAGAGCAGCGCAATGCAGTCTTTTCTCAACGCGAAAAAGTCCAACCAGTATATACCAGTAGTCATTTTCCATTTGCCGCTGTTGTTAGGCAAAAATTTGTAGCAGTGGAAGGCCGTCTGAGTGGCAACAGCAGCCAAAAATTAGGAAACGAATGGAAGTAAATCGAAAATCTAGGCTGGTTGTTGAAAGTACAATTGTGCAGTGCCAGTTGAATTGCGTGCGGCAGTAGAGCGCCGCAGTTGTGGAACAGAGAAAAGGAGGCGGCGGTCGTGGTTGGTCAGTCAGAAGCTGCGGTTTTCGGCCTGTTGGTGTGGTCTTGATGAGGTGGATGCACAAAAACGCCACCTCCGACTGCCTGCCTGCCAGCCTGCCTGGTCTTCATTGCTTGCGGCTTTTCAAATACCACCACAGCTGGTATGAATAAAACGAAAAGAGTTTTTAACAGAAAATAAATTGCGCTTTTGCTTTGGTCAATATTTTCAGTTGCTTGAACAGCAAAAATGACTGCGGTCATTCGGGACGAATGGTGAAAAACATGAAGTGTCGTTGAGCAAGGCGCGGTGGTGACAGAGTGAGAATGTGGTGGAAATGGGCGAAGAACGGCTGGTGGCTTGTGTACTTGGAATTTCGGACATTTTTTTTTTATTTTTCGTACAAAAACAAAGGTACGTATACAAAAAAATATAAGACTAAATAGAAAATAACTGAGAAAAATTTATTTATAAAAAAAAAAATCAAAAATGCACTTCTGAGTACCAGCAACAAACCGCAACAGTTCTCGTTTAGCTTTCTGTCTTTTTCGATAAAAAAAATAACGAAAATACGAAAATTGGGTCAAGGCAATGTGACACAAAGCATTGCGAGAATGATTTTTATCAAACGAGAATTAAATGCTGAAGCGACTATCAGGCGAAAGCGTTTGCGAAAATTTAATTCGTACACGATTTTGCGAAATATCAACCTCAAGTGGCGCCATGGCCACGGAAAATGGAAATTAACATAGCAGTTCTACGCAAATTTGCGCTTCTTACCAATTCCATTCATTCGAATTTGGTGAAGTTTTGAAAGAGGTTTTTCGTAATGCTTAAATTTTCAATACACCCTTGTTTTTATTTATTTTTTTTTGATGCGCGTATATTTTTTGTTTGCTTCTTTGCAATTACAATTTGCATTTTGCTAGTCGATTATTCTTGTTTTTCTTTTGCTAATAATAAGCTTTTTTTTTATTTTTATTAGCGTCTGCGTAGAGAGAAAATTGCTGAAAATTTATAACGAACGAGTTAAGACAAATTTTCAGCTTCATCACCATCTGCATTGATGGCTGCAACCGTGCAAGTGCAAACATTTGAGTAGCTGCTGAAAAAAAGGACGCACACAATTAGCTATGCAAATATTTTGCCATCTCAGTGACAATTAAAATATTGTAAGTCTGTTGAGTTTTTGATGGTTGAGTGCCAGCGGGATTTTGTGCTGTAGTGGAAACAATAAACTGTGAATTTTTTATAACAAACTAAAAAATGTATACGATAAAAAAGGGTATGCTGTTTAAAGAGGAAAAAAATGCGCCTTAAATGCAATGTTTAAATAACGTCAAATAAAATAGATGTTTCTTAAGTATTACCAAAAAGTATTTGCATATTGCATATCATAAACAACAAAAAAAAAAAAAGAAAAAAAGGTGTAAAAACTAAGCCAGAGCATAATTTTTGAATGGTATAAACCGGGGATGCCCACACACTCTCACGAAGTGGAGTTAGTTAAGCAAAAATGAATAATCAGAGTCCGAACTTGCTACAAAAAAACGATAGCTTGGCTAACGAAAATTCAAAAACACAAAGTTCAGTTGCATGAGCTGATCTAGTGAAACTACAAACTCATAAGGACAAGGCCACAAAGGACAGAATGTGATCACATATATACCCGATTGCAAAAAATCCGCGGGACCGAAAAAAAGTAATATTTTTAAATTATTAAAGAAAAATATTTAACACTTTCAATTAGTGGGAAAAAGTTTGAATATACGTATACATTAGGGTGGGTCAATTGAAAATGTTCACATGTAAAAGCACCAATAATTAAAATATTTTCAATATATCAGTTTTTCAATTAAAGCGCAGTATCGACTTTTCAATATTTTTGAAAATGATTCTTGTGCAAAAATAGTTGATACGATCCATAGTACTAGAATCACGATTGTGCTTTGAGCTTATTTTCAGCGTCATACAATTTGACCCACCCTAGTGTAGATATGTGAAACAATTTTTGAGCGATTACTGTAAAAATTATAATTAAAAATTATTTTCATATTTTACTAATCGCTCATAAAAAATAATCATTCACATATTGAGTTTATTTTATTTATTTTTTAAATCTTTTTTCGAGTATTATTTTTTTACTCTGAAACAATAATGTTTAAGGAGTAGATTTTTCTATTAAAAATAATAATTAGTTTTTTGAGTTTTAGTTTTTTTTTTATTTAAAATATGTAATCACAATTGTTATAGTTGAATTTTTCAAAAGTAATTATTATTTCTTGAGTTGAAATTTTTTGATCGAAAATAAAATTCGGTTTTTGGGCGTTATTTGATTTGACAGAATGTAAAACTCAAAATGCCCCAACGTTTTTCAATATGTAATTAAAGCTTGGTAATGCATTTCATTTATTTGGTATGCAAATAATGTAACTGCGAAGAAAACGTAAGCCAAATTTTTTTTTTTTTTCAAAATTTGCTTTTTGAGGCAGAAACGTTCTCAGGGTATCCAGATGTATTAATGCACCAAAAAGGATATTTTGAAAAAAATTTCGCTTACGTTTTTTTTTTGCGATTAAGTGTCGATATTTTTTTCAAAATTTTCTTTTTACGAAATTTTTTTTTCTTGTTAATTTTTTATATAGAAATGCCTCTAGATGCTTCAGGAACATTTCTGCATTAGAAACGAAATTTCAAAAATAATGTCGCTTACATTTTTTTTTCAGCGGTTATGTTCATCTGTCCGTCCGTCTACGCATCGAATTATTCAAGTAAATATTGAGATAAATCAACAAATGTTGGTTCAAACTCTACTAAATTTGGTATATATGTACTTTACGATTTAACTCAATAAGCGTAATTTCGAAAATTATAGATTTCAGACAAAAACTACGTCACCGTCTTGTATAACAGTAATTTAGAAAAATTAGACAAACGGGATAGTTCAAAAACTATAAAAGGTAATTTTAACAAATTGGAAATTCAGAATTATGTACATACATACTTATGTATGTATATGGTATTAACCCTTCGTAGCGCAACAATGAATTTTTTAGTAAAAGTAAATTTTTTTGGTAGAAAACCACAAAATAAAAAACATTTGTTTTGGGTTTTTTTTATAATTTGAAAAATTGCATTTATTTTAAAGAAAAATGTTATGTTGCACATCTGCAACAAATGCTGTTCTGATTAAAAAATGTTTATGGTAGGTAATTTATGAAATTAGTTTAGGTGAAAATTTTTGAGGCAATTGTTGGTTTTGTTGTAACAAAGGGATACTCCACATTTTTCGCAGAGCGTTTGTGTATATCCTGTGCACTTTGGAAATTTGCAACGCATACGATTGTCAGTCCAAATCGGCCAATGACCCACCTGATCTTTACGTATTGGCTGTGGTGATATATGCTGCGCCGAACCCTTGGATGACTTAGCTCTCAACTCGTTTTCCAAATTAGAACTCCGCTTTGTTGTCCTTGCTTTTATGTCCATTTTGCACAGAATTTCAGCAACATGTAGACGAAACTCAGCAGAATTTAATTGTTTCTCTGTTGATGCGCACGCTTTATGAACTCGCTTGGAAAGAAGCCATGAATTGCTAATAACTAAATCAATTAAATGGTAAAATAGGCGAATTTGCCACCTATTGCTCCGAACAGTTATTTTATACCGGCCCATAATACTGTCGATCAAATCAACGCTACCCATGTATGAGTTGTATTGAGCTACTGCAAATGACCGATCAACCTGAATATGACATTTATTGGCTCTATCGTAGCGTTGAACTGTATCCTTAGGAACTTCACCTGCAAAAGTCGATGCCAAACAAACAACTTTGTTGTCAACCCAGGCAGTGGTAGATATATCAACACCATCCAAGGAAGTTACATATTCCACTGAATAACCACGAATTTCCTTTTTTATAGCTTTTTGATCGGACAATTTACAATTTGGGATCCGATTTCTATTTATAGTTCCCAAACTTAAAATCCCTTCATTGGCAAGATACTTTAGCAGTGGTAAAGAGGTAAAATAGTTATCAAAATATAAACGAAAATTTTCGTTGTGGTTTCTTAGGGTTGTACCGTTTCATGTGATTACGTGCCTTTGTTGAACATATCTGCTCGTCTACGCAAAGGAACTGCTCCATTGGAACTCTTTGAAAATTTTTGTTTAGATCCGTAACAATTGGCCTTATTTTGAACAAACGGTCGTGATTTGGATGGGATAACGGCAACTGATTTCTATTGTCGTTGAAGTGAATTGAATTCCTGATTAATTCAAATCTTTTCTGTGACATGGTGTTTTTAATAACAGTAACACCTATATCATCTGACCAATACTTCCTAACGTTTGGCATACGTATAACCGACATATAGAGAAGAATTCCAACGAATTGACGTATTTCCAAAGTACTTACACAAGCTGTCGAGTTTGCATCCTTTTGACGTATGTAAATATTCGTTTCATCTCTTATTTTCTTAAATATTTCCTGTGCGAATAAGTAAAAGAAAAATTGTATGGGATTTGAAAGTTCCATAACTTCAGATGGCAGCATGGTGTTTCCTAAAAAGGCGAGTTGGTTTTCGTTCAGTAATAAGTTATTCTTTTTCCATGTCAGATTTTTTTTCCATTCTTGGCGATTTTTACTCGTAGTACTTGATAAAACTGTAGCGTTTTCGTAACATTCGATGTTTTGATCATCACCATTGGCATCTTCAATTTCGCTTTGCACATTGGCTGCATTATCAATATAGTCTGGATCTTCAAGATTGTCATCACTTGAAAAGTCCTCATCAGACGAACTATCGAAATCTTCCAAAATATTACTTATTTCAGCGGAGTTCATTCGTCTCGACGACATCATAAAGAAGAGAATCACGAAATTGAGTATCTGTGAAATGTACTAAATATTATCTCTACTAAGCACTTTGTTGCATTACTGCAACACTTACAAAAGCTAATAAAATAGTGTGCCAAGATCCACTTTTTAATGGATATCATATTTCCTCTAAAAAGATACGTACTTACCTTCAAAATAAATACACTTTCTTAAACTTGATTCACTTTTTGCAATAATAAGCACAAAATATAATTTACTTCCATCAACAACTCGCAGACACTTGCAGTTTATTGCGAATTTTTTCTGTATCATTTGAATTTACAGTTACTTTGGTTTTGATGCCTACTAAAATTCAAAAGAAAGAATGTTGCAGATGCGCAACAAACGAAAGTAATTGAAGTTGGAAATATATTTAAGAGAATAATGTAAATTAAAAATTATGTTGCAGGAATGCAACATGGCGCCGCGAAGGGTTAAAAATTGTGGAAAATAATTTCTAGAACTGTAAACAGAAATCAGATAACGGTAACAATAATTTACAAATAACAAATAATGCGATAGTTTAGGATCAATAAAAGGGAATTCGCGCAAATAGAATAAGAGGGCTATTGTTTTTGTAAATCTGAAAAATCGCCCACTTTAGGACAAATCCACGAAACTACTTTCTTAAACTTGACAAAATTGGGCGGTAAAAATGACTTTTAAGCTAGAAAAATATCTTCGATAGCTGATTCATGCCTCATATTTCGATCGATCATCATCGTCATCATTTTATTTGCTAGTTACCAAAATCAGTGAATTTTTTTTATTTTTTCAATAAAGTTATTGTAATTGTTAATATGAATTAATTTTTACTCATGTCCTAATTATGAGCTGCATTTGATCTTCGATCTTTGCTGGTTATCGAACATCGAAAATCGAACGCTAAATACATATTATGGGCAGTGCAACCCTGTCGTTGCGCATCGAATTATTAATCGAACAGAATTTAGCATTCGACGCTATATCGTAGTGTGGAATAATTGCAGAAAATGTAAATATTTTGAAATTGGTTTTTGTTTTTTGACGACTAAATACTATTTTTGAACTAACTATTTTTGTTAATTTTAAATGCTTCCTTAGATAGTCGAAAGTTTCTTACAAATCTGTACACTATATTCATAAATGTTATCAGTATATATCAACCCTTCTTTGAGATATTACACTTACACGGTGGAATTCATTTCTAAAGGGGTTTAAGAATCTCTTAATCGTTTTCTATTTCTTGCCAGTTCCAGTAAGCTCTCATCCCACTCATACTCCTCTGAAGAATCGTCGAACCATAACTCCGTCGTAGTCGTAATTTTATTTACTCAACTTGCTTGCAATTCGTACTTAATTTCAATGACAGCTGATAGAAATGTACTATTGTGGACGATGTAAACGAGCGAAATTCACAATAGCGCCATTCTACATCGAATGTGTTCCATAATACCAAATGCAAAATTTTTCGGTCAGTTCTTTCGACAACATTGGAAGATCGAATGTAACTCATAATAAGGGCCCTAATCTTTTAATAACACTTTTTAGATTGCGATGGGTTTTTTTTATTTCATATCCGAGTATATAGCATGCACGCAAATTGGGAAATATGTGAATATTTTTATTTCATACTTTTATAGCTTATTGAAATATCCTTTTTCCATTTTGCACCATATTCTTTGAAAGCATGTCATAAATATTAAATTCAACTAATGCCGGCATTTGTTTATATGTATTTTAAATTATTAACAGCAAAAATATTGTATCTACCTATGTACATGATTATATATTTTTTCTTTTGCTTTGTAAGAGGCATAAAATTCGAAACAGTAAAAGGAATATGTTTTGAAATAAAATGTATGCTGAAAGCCAATTGATGGAGCATATTTTGGTTATATATATATATTTTGTTTTTATTATTCTGAAGCTTTTATTATTGAGACTTGGCACACTCAATGTAGACGAGTATAGTTTTGAGAAATTATAAAATTATTGGCAGAAATATTAGAAAAATCAATTTTCTCACAAAAAAAAAATGAATACACAGAGAAAGCCAACATGAATGCCTGCACTTCAGGCAAAAGCAAGGAATTTTACATTGAAACAAAATTTATTATAGAATAACGAATATTCTGAAAGCAACTACACACCAACACACACACACACACACACACGGCTTTGTAGTGCAGATGCACTTATATTACGATTTCTGGGATTTGTGTGCAAAAAAATGCAGGTAAATATTTGAATTGGTTTGCAAAGGGCAGCTAATGCAAGGCTCCTTAAATACTGAGAAGTTTTGATGTGGAGAATTTTTAAAATATTTCCATAAAGGAAAATGAGGTTAGTAAAGGAATCAAACCAAAGGATTCGGCTTAATTGAGTTGAATGACTTAGTAGAATTTTAAAAACTTATGAAGATAAAGGTGAATTTTTGTGATTGGTACACGGATGCGCCTAAAGGTATACTTTTTTATATTTCACTACAATAGCAAATTCATGCCCAAGTCCTTCATTTTAATATGTGAACAGCGCCCGATTTTCACTAAAAATGCTTGTTTTCGACCCATTCGAAAACTTTGTGTCATGCCATAGACTTGTGACATGAAAATTTATATATTTTCACTCCCTGCGAAAACAAAAATATTCCCCAATATAAGGTCATACAAAATAAAATAAAAATAAGACCATACCATATCCACCATACCGATACCTGAATCAGTTGGACCTAAAAATCTGTGGAGTAGAAAATTAAAAAAGTGTAAATGGGCAGAATCAGTTCGTAAACCAGTTAAATGGCATGCAAACTGTTGTTGGAAATTAGACCAGGTCAACCCCATTGAACACATTTAAAAATAGTGCGGGAAATCTCTGTATGCATTCCGCTGCATACTTTTTGGAGGGCCGTCTCCAAATATGAAAAAAATTTCCTAGTACAGGGCAAACTTATTAAAATGCAAATACTTCGTAGCAAATGGTGAGTTTTCACATAACGCGAATAAGGACTTTGGAAATTCTAAGCGAACACGGTTTCCACAATTTTCAAAAATAAAGTATCTATAATAATTTCGTTCGAATCGGGTACTACTACTGGAAAAACCCAAATTAATGTGAATACCAACGTTCACAAGCGTGGACAAAGCTGTATTCGAATGGTTTACAACAAAATGACTTGGCGATCAAAATTTGAAAGCAAGCGTAGGATACTCTTGACAATTGGAAGCAAAGGTACGAAACTAGAGGTGAAACTAATAAAATCTTTGTTCCAGTGAATACTTAATTTTATTTGAGGAGGCATTCCGTTAGCCATTAAAAGGTGGTGGAGCAATGACGTTCCTGACAAGGACTGCGAAAAATGAAAAATTACAATTCTGCTAATTTTACTAGAAAAATGCAATTAACCTTCCTATGCTAATGACCTGACAGATCTTATTAATCTGACAGTTGTCAGGTTTACTGCGGCTAAAACTATGTGGCAAAAATGTTCTTAACCCCTCTAATGTTGACAACGGTCGTTGTAGTTGAGTACGTGACAATGACATTATATTCTGCGATATAGTTTTAGGCGCCATACACCTGACAGCTGTCAGGTTAGCAAGTGTTATCAGGTCATCAGCATATGGCGATATGCGATATTTTTAAACTAGTAACAGGTGTGGTTTTTTTTTAATGGTTTGCCAACAAAATATTAGCTTTCAATGATGAAAATCTTCATGGTGGCTTGAAAAAAAGGCCATACAGCGTATTACATTAATGGAGGTACATAGCAAATATGAATGGTTCAGAGAAGCCTAAAATTCTTTTGATTAGAAAAAGTAACAAACCTCGATGCTTGCGGGGTATTAAATTGTTACCCGTTGAATTTAAGCAAATTCCATAGCATGGATGACGCGTCGGCTAGTTTTTGAGTAATGGGTTTTTAAACTGAATGTAGTGCTTATTCAGCGTGAAAATCGAAAGGTGGTAGTGTTAGTCGATAATTGTTCGGCACGCTCGAAAGCCGTACAAAATAAATAGACTTGCTGTTCTTTCCGCCAATTATGACATTGAAATTGCAACCACTCGATCAAGGCGTAATTCAATTTTTTTTTTTACTGGAAACTCCAAAAGGAAAGTAGGCTGTCAGTCATTAATTTCTGACTATTTAAATTAATTGTAAAATTTACGTATACACATATGTAGGAAGAATGAATTTGAACTCGAATTAATATATGTATATGCTTGTTATTTAAATTGTATCTTAAAAAATTATGGCTTCTTGAAAAAAAGTTATATTCTATCACACAAAGTCTCCACATTCATTGGACAATGGTGATACGAGTTATAGAGAAGTTCGACTGTATCAACAATTTTTATACGTCAAACTTAAAAAATACCTGAAGAAAGGCTCAAGTTTTAAATAATAAATATAAATATAAAATAAATTTATTAACTATATGATTATTACCGAAACTCCGCAGGTCAAGCGATTTGGAATTGAAAATATTGTCAGAAAATAGTAGGCACAAGATTGTCGAATAAATAAAATTTTCACAATAAGTAGCACTGCAACAATCGCCTCTTCAAACTTCCGCTTTTACCCATTCGAAAGTTTAGTTCAATAGTTGTGTAGCAATGCAGTGGAAATATAAAAAAAAATAAAACCACTCAACACATACATGAATAAATTGAACCCACAAATGTGTGTGCGGTTGAAAACGAAAATATCAATGTGAAAGTGGAAAGTTGTTGCAACTACATAGTTGCAATGCTACATTGCAACGATCAGGATGCGCTGGGAATCGAAAAAGTATGACCCAGAGTGAAGGCACTCCAAATGTCACAAGTTTTGTCGAGTGACTCAAAAGAAACTTAACGAGAAATTGTAGAAGGTGAAGGTGAACGAGAAAGGATCCAAGGAATGCGTGCCGAGAATGGGGCGGGAAATGAATAAAAATTCGAGCAAGAGCAAAAAAAAAGTTGTATGTGAGATTACAAAGCACCAGTTTGTTTCCATCATTTACCAAAATTTTTATAATATATGTACGCGTGTGAGTGGGTGCTTTGCTTTCGCTTTGGTTCGCGTATCTTTGAAGTATACTTGCAACAGGCACACGTGTGCCTCAAGTATGACTACAACCTACCGACTATGCGAAGCGAGCGCAATGGGCGCGAATTACCCCTGACTCCGTCCGTAATGTGCAACATAGTCGTCGAACCCGCACTCGGCAGGTAAGTAAGATGGCATCCCGCTGCTGGTGCTTCTACGGCTATTTCTGGTTCTACGACTGGAATTGAGGCACTCAAGCGTTGAGTTGCATCGAGTTGAGTTGTGTTGAGTATGGCAATGTGCAACTTTGTTCTCGTACTAATACAAAAAGTCAGCCACAATTTTAAAGCACCATACATACATACAAAGTTCACTTGCAGTCACCCACGAAGTTTTGCTTGACATATACGACAGATTTTGCTAGCATAAGAAAAAGAAAAACGATTGAAAGAACAAATAAAAAAAACAACAACATATTCGCCAAACATGCATGCAGCTAGTCACACAATGTATGGTAGGTAGTACATCAAATGGTGTTGCAAAGGAGGCAAAAACTACAGAACTTCGACTTATTTCACTTTCGGCCACACAAGAGTAGAGAAAGTTAAGCATGAAACCAAACAAAAAGCCGTAAACTTTTGGTGAGGGGACAATGCAATTTTTGTGAGTGTAGGGGTTGAAAGGTGAATGCAAAATTGTGTTTGGTGGTATTCAGCTAAGTATTTGTTGTTTTGTTTTTTTTTTTTTTGTTGCAGGAAATTAACTTTACACACAACAACAGCACTTTCAAAGGCTACATTTTGGGTTTTAAAAAAATATATACTTAGCCATGTAGGAAATGGTTTTGATAACTTGGTTTGCGTAGCTCTGCCAATCATTGATTTCCTATTGTATTACAGTGACAGTGAAGTGACATATTCTTGTCAGAATTTCTATTGCAATTAGCCAGTGATAAAATAGGATACAACAGTAAACGTAACTCGTAATTCCAATATTATCGCACATACGATCAATGCGTAAACTATTGTTATCCGATTGCCGTTTCGTTCACTGAATACGTAATTCGAGCCCTGATTCTTTTTTTTTTTTTTACTGAAAACAATATGTTCTGAACTTTTGTACGTTTGTACTGCAAAAAAGAAATTAAGTATCTATCCAAATTGTTTAAAGAATATCCTACTACCAATTCTGGATCATGCAATAGAGGTTATTATTTAATTCACAATTACGGACAAAAATCCATATACTATTTTGAGCAATTAGTTTATTAATTTTAATTGATTGAAAAGGTTCAATGAATCTTAAATCTACAAACTTTCAGAGTAAACACACTTTCATTTGATTTATCATTTGTCTCTGTGCGTTTAGTGGCCGAGAAAAATTTAATATAAGTACTTTCGATTTCATCTCGCCCTTTATGGCTGTCAAATTAATCTGCAATTATCTTTAAAGTCGACTTTGTTTTGACTATGCCTCTGCGCCTTTATTATTTCAACATAATACGAGTACAGTGGTCGTCCAGTATAACGAACTTTCGGAATAACGAATTTTCGGTTTAACGAACCTCAATATTTTCTCATTGATGTTTCTATATTACGAACGCAAACGATTTTTGTTGTTCGATATTACGAACGCTATTTTTTTATCTTCAATTTCGCGTTCTTTGTAAAAGCAAATTTCCTAAAACCAACGGTACTTTAACTGTTGTATATACATATACATATGTATGCAGTTTGTTCAAGTTGCCATTGACATTGCATTTAACGCAATTCAGTCAGTTCAAAGTATTTTTTCGTGCGGTCGGTTCTATTTCATTTGGTTAATAAAGTGCAATGGCAAATCGAAAGCGTTTGTCACTGGAAAATAAATTGAAAATTTTGGACGATGCCTCCAAGGGTCTTTCTGTTAAGGCCATATCCGCGAAATATGGAATTCCGAAGTCGTCGGTTTGTACAATAAGAAAAATGAAATTTAAAATCGAGGAATATGTTCAAAAAACGCATCGAACGAAATCAGTACGTAAGTCCTTAAAAGAAAGCGAATTTCCTAGAATGGAGCAGGCCCTCTACAAATGGTTTATGACTCAGCGTCAAAACCATATTCCTATTAGTGGTATCGTTTTAAAGACAATGGCGAAAAAGTTTCAATCTAAGTTTTACGAGGAAAATTTTTTTCCAGTGATGGTTGGATGACTAAATTCAAGAAACGCTTCGGAATACGACTTCTTAAAGAAAGTGGTGAGAAGCTGTCGTCTAATGCAGATAGTGTGAAGCCATTTATAAAGAAACTGGAGGATGTAATAAAAAAAAATGATCTCTCCCACGATGCTATTTTCAATGCGGATGAAAGCGGTATTTATTGGAAATTGCTTCCTGAAAAGACATACGTTCTCCCCGAAGAAACGTCTGCACCAGGAAGAAAGAACACCAAAGAAAGGTTAACATTTCTAGCATGCGCCAATGCATCGGGAAACAAGAAATTACCACTTTTAGTCATTGGAAAATCCAAAAACCCAAGACCTTTCGAAAACAAATTGCTACCAGTAACGTATATGAGCTCGAAGTCTGCTTGGATGAATACTTTCATCTTTAAAAAATGGGTTTTCAGTCATTTTGTCCCACAGGTAGGTTTAAAATGAACGAAATCTTTAGCTGGTGTTATTTATTAACTTTTGTTTTAAAGGTTATTGAATTTTTAGAGGAACATAATCTTCCAAAGAAAGCGCTGCTTATCTTGGATAATGCTCCAAGTTATCCACCTGAAAACGAACTAGTTAAGGCTACAGAAGACGGATTGATATGGACAATGTTTATGCCACCTAATGTAACGCTACTGATTCAACCGATGGATCAGAACGCTATTAGGCTTGTGAAACTTCGATACAGAAATAGCCTTTTGAGTAAACTTATTACCGCTGGAACGGATAATGGATGCTGTATCTCTTTTGGCTTCTTCTTGGGAAAAACTGTCAGAGAACGCCATTATAAGATGCTGGAGAAACATTTTTAATTGCGATTTTGAAGGATTCGATGAAGAAGATAACATACCAATATCAGAACTAATTAGGCGCGATGGCGACAACGTCATTAAATCGACATTGACTCTGGCAGCGGCAGTTTTTCCTGATGTAAGACCTTGGTATTAGTTATATTAACTGTATTTACTTTTGTTTTTTAAAATAATTTGACAGTGTTCAGTTGGAATCGCAGATATTCACGAGTGGAATTGTGATGATGGTTTTGCAGATTCCGATGAAAGCGACAATGAAGAAGATGTGCGTTCCACTACTCATGTAGGCGATGCTGCAAATGAAGTTAAACATGAGGAAGCAATAAGTTGTTTAGAGAAATGTGTTATATGGGCAGTATAACAATGTTGAGTTTTCAAAAGTTTTGGTGCTAAGGGATTTACAAGAAATCGCAGTGCAGAAAAGCTTGGAGATCGTTAAAAAGCAGACGCGAATTGAGGACTTTTTCTTTTAAAAAATGAATAGAATGTTCGAAATTTGTTATCGTTGAAATAAAGGCAATTTATTTTCTTTTCTTTTTTACTGAATGTTGGTATTTAGCTTTTTTTCAAAGTTGGTGGTATTATATTTAGGTAAAAATATTTACTCGATTTAACGAATTTTTCGATTTTACGAATTAGGCGTACAACATAAGATTCGTTATATTGGACGACCACTGTATCTATTAAATTTACCAAAGCGGCGTTGGTCCATTGCTGTTGTTCGTGATTTCTCTATAGAACTTTGGAACCCAACGAGTTGTGGGTTCTTTACAATAAAATATTTTACTATGGCACACTGCCATACGTTCTATATAATTGAGCTGCATAAAAAGATTTGCTATTTGACAACAAACTCAAAGTCTAGTGATGGATATCAGGCTTAATTGACTTAATTTTAGTTTGAATTTCAAATTTTTTTTTATCACGGAAAAGCATTAATAAAATACGAACTACATTAAAGGTGCATCACATTATGTGTTTTAAGGATTTGCGGACGAAGCGTGCGACTTTCACTTGTTATTTAGGTAATGATGATCGATATTTGACTATTCGTAGAATAAAATATTTGAGGAGGTTTTAGAAATTGCTTATGAACTTTTTTAGAACTTTCGCATACTTGAACATATTTAAAGAAACTAGGCTTGTTTTTCAATCTACTTATAAGTATGATAACTCAATCGATAGAATTGTCTATATTTTTCGATCTCTAGTTGATATGGGTATTACTCAATTCTTATTAGTAAAACAAAACCAAAGTATATGAGATTTACAATGAGTCACAGTGAGAATGGTCCAGTATTATTTTTTATAATATTGACAACATATTACATATTAATCTTTTCATTTACTTTCATTTATTAATCTTTTCTTAACTTGTGGTTAATTTTTTTAATATAAGCCATGTGTACTAAAGTCTGAAACTTTATGCAAAATTTAACAACAAAAAATGATCAAACTTTTTTATCCAAATGTTTAGAAAATTTACGCAATTTTATAGCCCGACTTTAGTAAAATAAAATGCAAGTTTCGTATGACTAATAATTCGGGGTGATTTTTGATAATTTTTTTTAAGCAATATTTTTTTCCAAAATTTTCTTTTGATGCAGATCAAAGATCACAAAAAATTTTTTGGGAAAATGTAAGTTCTTTCCCATGAAATGATATTTTATATGGAAAAAATGTGCAAGACCGTTAGCAAAATTTTTTTAATCAATCATTTTGTAGCCACATTATTAAAATGAATTTGACAAGAATCTGCATACCCTAAAAAATTCGAATTAAAAAGTTGGAAAACTTGTTGAATTTTCATAAATTAAATTTTTTTATAAAAGATTAATAAAAAACGTTAACATAGAAAAGGCTGTCAATATCACAAAAAACTACATATGAAACTAATTTGGCAACAAACCTGCATACTCAAAAAATTCTAAAAAATCTGACAAAAAACATACCATAGAAATACCAAATTAATAATAAAAATAGTAATAAAAATAATAATAACAACAACAACAATAATAATATTAATAATAATAAAACCAAATAAGGCAAAACGTCGAGTTTTCAAAAGTTACAGTCTGCAAGTTGTAATAAACTAAGTAAACATTACTTTTTACCTCTCTCCATCTGCATGTTTTTATAGTAATCAATACGTTATCGGCCTAAAATATAGAGCAATGACCTACATGCTACATACTTTTCATTTTTTTCTGTGTTTTTAAAACACAGCAATGCTACTATAAATGTATAATTTTATATTTTATTTATATTTTTTATGAAATATTCCCTGGCACCATAAAAACTCCTCTTTTCCACCTTGTCTAAATTCAAAATTTACCTCATTTTATCATTCAGCGCCTACTTCATTATTTAAGCAGGTTCTGGTTTTATACCAACTATTTCCAACTGGTTCTTTTTTATTTCATTTAAGCAACCAGACAGAAGTCAGGTAAGCAAAGCAAGCAAGCAAAGTCCTTTGTTTATATTTATTTTAATTTGATGACATTTTTCCCACATAAAATAGAGCATGAATACCAACAGAAAGAAACACACGTGAAAGTGGCACTTTTTGCAATAAACGAACACTAGCCGTTGCTGCTGTTAGACCCCCCACCGCCGCTTCATCATTCACTTGCCATTGCATTTATATACTTGGCAAAGTTTACTGCATACGGCTGCTTTTGCTAAAACTTCAAATCTAAGCAACTGTGCAGCTACTCCAAAAGTGTTTGAGTTGCTTAGGCAAGAAAAGTAAAGCAAATTTGGAAAGTTAAAGTTGGCCACCTAACCTGCTTTTCAACAAACAGCAAGTTGCTAGAGCTACATGTGAGTGACTTAGTCGACAACAATGCCCAATACTTACAAGTGCAGGTATGTGTGTACAAGTGTGCAGGCTTGCAAGGATTTGCAATTTTCGGACGTAAACCAATTTTGGTTTTTTTGCTTCCATTTTATTTCGTTTATTTTCTTGGCTTCGAATGCTTACTCTTTCCCTTTCTCCTCCAATGTTAAGTGAAATTTTAGCTGACAAACTTCTTTAGTGCTTTAGTTCTTCTTCTGTTAGCTTAGGAGGGTTGGATTTTCTTCTTATAAGTTGAAATAAATTCATAGCTGGGCTTATTTGCTTAAGTTTGTATAATATACTGGAAAATGTCTGAGATAAATAATAAATATAATCATACTATATGTATATTGCGTTTGAGAAATGATTCTCTGTTCTTCAAAGACTTTTATTTTCAGACTTATATTATAAAGGATTTCTCAAAATAATTATGAATGAATAAAACTTGTTTAAGACTTGAATAACGGGACTTTTCGGGACTGATTCAGGCCTAGTTCGAAATCATTTCCTGGCCAGTTCAGGAACACTTCTGGACTAGTTCGGGACCAGCTGGGTATCACTTCAGAACTAGTCACTAACTCTGCCTCTGCATTAATCTTTTTGTAATTTCAAATTATTTCTAATATTTCGTTGTTTGAATTTAGCTCAGTCACGTTTTTACGTCAAAATGGAATAAAAAAAAAATTATTCTGAATTTCTGCACAATATTTTAAGGAGGAAAATTCTAATTGCCACTTAGAAAAATTTGTGTGAACCCTAACTAAAGACTTGCAAGTTTTTTTGAATCGCCCACTAGTGTACGAGTAATAGGATATATCGACTTTCGCTCTAGACTCTATTTTTGTGCTTTCTCAAAAGACACTACGATTAGTTATGAGTAACAAATGAAATGAAAGATGCTGCATGCGACTCATATCATTTGTTCTCATCATATGATATCATCGCGCGATCTTTATCATATGATATATCTGTTTGATATGACCAAGTCGAAAATTGCTCAGTTAAATATCTTCTTCTAAGTTTAGTTGTTGCAAACCAAAAAAATCTTTCGATATGAAATCAATAACTATCAAATTGGATATTAAATCACATCATGGTTTCAGATGATGTGATGGTGTGATGCGTTCAAATTTGTCTTTCCAGCTACATAACTTCAAAGGAAACAATCTTTCTAGTACAATTAAAATCACCATCGAGATTTCGGTAATATATTTGATAGCCATGAGCTCCGTTTTTTGTATTTTTTATTTGAATTGAGCGCGAAATTTAACTCAAGTTCATGTGATGAGATATTACGATCACATCATGCAAAGTTCGAGAGGAAAATCATCACTCGATCCAATCATAAGAATTGATGTGCTTTCAATGCAAATTCTAAGAGATTGTGTTTATCGTCACTAATATTTTGAAAGACGTCACAGCCCGATTTCTCTAGAAAAAGAGAGTAGATCAACGTAAATGAAAGCGCTCAAGATTTTTGTTGAAAATCACCAGGGTCGCTTGCTTTGGTAAAGATATCAAATGTTTATCCCGAGACTTGTTTATTTAGTTTTGGATTTGAATTACCCAAATTTTAGAATAACTAACCGTTTTGGCCGCCACAAAGAGCATGTTTATTTCAATGCATAAGTGAATTTATTTCCCTCTAGACTGCATTGTATTTGCGTTTTTAGTTTTTTTTTTTTTGCTTACGACTTTCACATTTGTTGTTGCAATGAACAAGTTAAATTTAGCTTTGAGCGCTTTCCAAAGTTTTCTTCATATTTGCTGGCTTCTTCTGGTTTTCAGCTTTTCTTACTTTCTTACCAACACTTTTTGAGCAAAGTGTCAACACTGATATTCTACACAATTTTATACATTACCACAATAACCAACGCACCGTCTTACACTCGCCCACACATACTGCCAGTTTTTAGACCTGAAGCTCTGCAAAGTTCTTTGTACTTTGGAAAGAAAAATACTGTTGACACTCACCTGGAATGATAGAAAAGAAAAGAAAAAAGAAGGGAAAAGTTGGGTTAATTGTTGTCTGCATAAAAACTTTGCTAATTTATTTTTGTTGGCATAATTTAAAATAAATCTTACTTTAGTAAAGTTGAGTAAGAAATTGTGAAATGTTTTGTTGCACTTACATAGAATATATATGTGTATATGTTTGTATGTGTGAAATATGACATGATTTATGAATATGATTTACTAAGGTAACAATTTTTGCTTTTGTTTCGTAGAAATGAAGGACATTAAAAAATCTAGGGATTATGAAAAATTTGTGTATACATATATAGTGGATATTGAAATATGTGAAAATATTATGTAATTAAACAACAACATTTTAAAGAAGGCAGGAAACCAGGTAAAATTTTAAATGGAGATAAAGAATATTTCAGTTTTTTTATTTTTTGTTTTGGAGTAGAGAAACTACGACACTATCTGTTTGGAAAAGACGATCGATAATTGGTCGGTACGTAATCAAGTGGACCAAATAATATTGGGTTTGCGTGGATTTAATACGTGCAAGAGAAGTGAAAAATTTGCTCAAAGGACGACAGTTGCAATACATATGTACATATATAATATTTTCTAAAATGGTTAACATTTATTTGCATGAATTTTATAGTTAGTAAATTTTTTACAATTAAATACCTAACTCAATTTTTATTATCGGCTGAGGCAATATCCATATCTACAGTGCTTACAATGGTATTTTGATCTTAAAGTAAACATGTGGCAACCCCTTTCCAAAATATTTTTTTAGTAATATTTTCGTCAATCTTTTACTCTCGTCACCCATTTTGAAAAAGAGACGTTTTATTAATTTCAATTAAGTTACTTTGAAACAGGTGGCAACTATCTTAAAAAAAAAAATCATATAAACCGCAATATGCATTCTAAGTTTAAATATTCAGTTAATTTGTTTTAAATAATTATTATTTTTTAGCGACCTTTCCAATTTTAATTTGTGTTTTGCCGGCTCGAGGTCAAGAGGGCATTTGTTAATCAAAACAAAGCTTTGTACAAAGTTCCACGAACAAGTATATCATTTGTTTTTTTTACTAACACAAAACACTCCATTGACCCCGAGCCGGCAAAACACAAATTAATTTGTTTTATTTAATTTCGTTCAGGAAAGGTGGCAACCCTTTGCAAAAATATTTGCATAATGAAGCCTTCTTAAACGATATTTTTATATTTAATTTATATACTTAATCAGGTGGCAAGCCTGTTTGAAAGTAAATTCGAAACGAAGCTTTCTTAGAGTAACCGACATATCGTTTGGCAATTATATTGCACAATTATTTCATTTGAGACTAACTTTGAAAACTCTTTTGCGGAGATTGAGGTTAGGTTAACGTTTTTTCGATCACGTTTGTCATTCTTATTTTTGAATTCCTTTGAAGTTTAGTCGTGATTTTGTGATATTTAATTTTTCGATCAAGTTTGATCGGTATTTTGTGAATTTTTTTTTTTTGTATAAAAAAATAATCACTATTTTGGATTTAAAGTTTTCAGATCATATTCGATCGATATTCCGTGAATTTTATTTTTTTCAATAAAAAAAAGCATTCGTTATTCTTGTATGTACAAATTGTCGACAATGACAATGTTTTATGATCAAAAAAAAAAAAAAATATCACGAAATATCGATCCAATATGATTTAAAAATTTTAAATCCAAAAAAAATCGATTTTTTCGAAAAAATATAAAACCCCAAAATAATGACTAAACTTGATCGAAAAAACAAAAATAAAAAAATAATGATTAAATTGATCGGAAAACTAAAAATCACAAAATAACGATTATGCAATGGTTTTAAAGAGAAAATCCTCTATATGAAAATAAGGTAGATAAATATATTCGAGTTTTGTTTTGAATGAATTCTTGGCAATGATTTTTCGAACCGAAAAAAAATAACAATTTTTTTCGATATTATTGCATACCATTTAACTTTCTTACTAAATTTTACAGCTCTGTAATGTTGTACTGAACATTGAAATGTCAATAGTTTTGCAACCCTGTTTTTTTCTGGAATAAACCAGAATTCGGAATCTTAAAGGAAGGACCACACGTTTTCAATTTAACATTAATTAAATTGCAAACTTTTTATTACTAATCGTGTTTTCGTCAAATAATTTTTTTTATTAGCATTTATGATTTCGCAACACGATTATTTTCAGTCTCTGTTTAGAATACAAAAAAAAAAAACAGATATGTCGTTTTTAAATTTTAAAATAACTTGCTCTATTTATTTTTTAAGATTAAGAAAAAACTGATAACTTCTTTGTAGGTTGTGTGAGTAAATCTGATTAAATTAATCTAAGACTATTCTCAATAGGTAGTCTGCATTATCCTTTTATGGGCATGTCGCAATTTGTCGCTATTAACTCAATTTAATTACTCTTTTAATTATTGCTAGAACTGAATGGCGACGATCAAGACTTTAGCCGATACGCAGGGGCACAACTGTTTTATATTGCTGAAATTAGTAAGCCTTGCTGACGTCCACATTCACTAATCTCACTGTGATATCAAATAACCAACCGACCACTCGACCACTCGAGCCATTCACACATACATACAAACATACATAGATGCTCATAAACTTTTATAGAATCGGCCAATTTTTCTAAGCCACATTTACACAATAATAACACGGCTTTAGCGCACACGAACGAATTCAACTTCTAAATATCCGCCGTATCCGTTCATATGCCACTTCCCCCCTCTCCCCACAAATTGTATCAAACGAAAATTGCATGCACTCAATCAAGAGGCAACCGGGCAGGGATAACGCCAGTAAAAATGCCAGTAAAGTAGCAGCAGCAAGCAAAACAAAATCAAAAAAAAAAAACAAAAATATGTACTGCTCCACTTTGAGCTGTCAACGCGCACAATCTCAGATCTTGAATCATACTCATATGAATAGCTGTAGATCCACACACACACACAACAAACACAACAAATGTATAGACGTGGTACGGGTTTTCGGTGGAAAGCAGTAAAACAGTAGCCGGTTATTTTCACATTTCGAAAGCGTGCGCTGTTTTATCGCTTCATTTTTATTTCTACACATTTGTGGTGGTTACCGTCGAAATCCAACGCCTCTCAGCGCTCAACGTACTACGTTCATATTTTATGTTTGTTACGAGCATAAAGCTACAATACTTTTTCACGCCTTTTGTGCCGTTCTAGTCGGCGGCCAGTTAGCTGTATGTATGTATCACTAAGTTCAAAAATTCGGTTTTTTTTTGTTTTTGGCTTTTCTTTGGAAATATATTGGCGAACAGAACAGGCTGGCGTACTGCCGGACTAGCTGGCTATTTGCGCCAGTTCCGCCCAGTCGTTGCTACATACAGATCATGTATTTATTTGTGTGTGTGTGTGTGTGTGTGGTAGCATATTCATATCTCCACATCACTCAACAAATCAAGCGGCAAGGGCAAACAACAAGCAGTAAGCCAAAACAGATTTCTTAGAAATGTTCTATAGATGTGCAATAAGTATGAAGGTGTGTGTGTGTGTGTGTGTGTGTAGGAAACAACAAAAACCAGCATAACCATTAGTTCATTTGTATTTACATACTATATGTGCATATGTATGTATATGCAATTACCAAACTAAATTTATTTACATTCATACATATTCGTATTTACCTTTTTTTTCCTCGTATATTGGTTGAGTGTTGCTTGAATTACTGGGTAATATACTGTGCGATTGTTTGCATGTGTCTGCGATTTTACAACATGTACATAAATAAATACATATGTACATATGTGGTTTGTATTTGTGGAAATCGTGTACCTACTGTTGATTACACTATGCTCGAAACTTGAAATTTTTCTTGTGAAATTCAGTGATTTTTAAGACATGCTAAAAAAAATTTCAACGATAAGTTTTAGCTCATAAACAGCATCATCTAGAAATGTATAAAACGTGCTGAAAATGGTAGTGAAATACATTTTTATAATCGGCTCAAATAAGGAAAACTTTTGCTTGGAAGCCATTTTTTATTTTTTTTGAACCATTTCAGGCTCTTCATGCGCCACTTTTTGGCGCGTCGCATTATGCTGCTGTGTAAAAAGAATTGTTCCGTTTTTATATTCTAACTAGATGAAACCCGATAGACGATGTTCTGCCTATATTTATTTAATAATTGCCCTTTGCATATGTAACCAAAACAACCATTTCGCTTTCTCTCACATTTAACTTGAATATAATTCGTTCAAGTTTTAATTTTCAAACAGATGGAAACCCTCTCAAAAATATAAATACAGGTACAAACCTTGAGCTCGTCGAAATGTATCGTTTGACACTCATATTAATATTTCATAAACCTGCGTAATTAAATTTGACTTTTCAAACAGGTGGCAACTCTCTGAAATATGTATCTGTAGTGTTTATTCTAGGGAAGCGAAGTGTTTGACACACGTATTTTAATATTTCATATATCTTGTATATAATATAATTAAATTCGAATTGTTAAGCAGGTGGCAACCCTTTTCAAAATAAGAACAGCTATAAACTTTTTACTCAGCGAAACGGACTGCTCAGCATCGAAATATGAATATTTCATATGACTTGCCTATACTTTAATTAAATTCGACTTTTCGAATAAGTGGCAACCCTCTTACAAAAAACATTAGTTTTAAACCTTTTTCTCAGCGAAACGAAGCACTTAACAACGAAATATAAATTTTTCATATAACTTGTCTAAACTTTATTCAAGACTTTTCGAACAGTTGGCAACCCTCCTTAAAATAATAAGTATTGGCCTTCTTCTCGACGGGACGAACCACTTGGTATATATACTTTATTATTTCTAATAAGTTGTGTATATTTTAATTAAGTTTTGACTTTTCAAACAGGTGGCAACCCTGTACAAAATATACTTATAAGCCTTCTCATAACGAATCAAACTGTTGGTTACACTTATTTTAATAGTTGCTATAACCCTTGTACAATTTAATTCAATTCGACTTTTCAAACAGGTGGCAACCCGCTCCAAAAAAAAAAGCAGGAACCTCCTCGTCAACGAGAACCCCTATATTTTGACAATTAACATGATGCTATTATATTTTTTTTGTTTTATTTTAATTGGAATGCAATTGAAAATTCAGAAGTTATTTTTTATTTCATTCCACCTAGCCTCAAGCTAACAAGCAATTTGTCTTATTTACTAAATATATTAAGCAATAGTCCCCAAATCCTTTTTCGCTGCCTTATACCATGTCCACACGACAATGAAAACCAATTGTTTTATCAGCCATTCGTGATATTCTGTAAAAACAAGTCGAAGGTACGTATTTTCGCCCTGCAAAAACTGTCTAACTTTATTACGAATCAATCATGATAATATGGAAAATAAGTAAGTTTTCGCTGTGTTTTCATAAGTAACTTTACATTCGATAACTTTTTGCAAAAAAAAAAAAAAGACTAAGAGTTACCGCCACTAGTTTAGAAAAAGATAATAAGAAAAAATCGGGATGAAGAAAAACTGAAATATTTAGAAAAAGCGGCACAGCTTGGTATGCACAGAGTGGAACTCAAATGTTTTTCAAATAATGTTAAGCGTGAGATTAACCTCTAGGATCTCACTTCGTTAACATCTTTGCCACTTTTAAGGATCATGATGATTTCGGATACTTTCCATTGTAAGGAAAAGTAGTCAAAGTCTATGCAGGCATTTATTATCGTTGTTAATAAGCGAATCAGTTTATTTTTTTTTTGTTTTTTGGTTACCATAGCCAACATCGATGACCCGATGTACACATCTTAAAACGTCCATTCTCTATCCCTCGTCAAGCTTCTCAGATGCATAAAAGAATCTGGAAGATTTGTCGAGGATAAATGAAATCCCAATCTCACCATTCCATTATTCCATTCATCCTTCCCAGGCCTTAAGCTAAATGGCCAACAGTGCCTGTATATTTTGAAACCCCATTTCGGATTTCCGTCCTACCTCCATACCATTCCAAGATTGTTTTTAATGCTGTCTTTTTAATGTCTGCTAATTGTTGAGAATTTTTATACAAATGCTGTACAAAGACTTCGTTTTTGTACACTGTCGTTCCTAGCCCAATTAGAATCAAGCGCTTTTAGTGGTGGATTGTGACGAATTGGGCGTTTCATTTTGGCTGTAAGCTTCCAAAGATTTTCAGCTTTTTTGTAGGCTAGCAAACTTGGCATTTTCTCGCACGTTGTGTAATTTTTAAGTTATCGCTTCTTGTTGGAAATAAGTTACGGAAATCACAGCTATCATATGACGTGACATAGGCGTGATGTGTAATTATTTCATACTGATAAAAATCGTAAAACAATTTTTTTAAACTACATTTAATGCGAGTAATTTATAAAAAAAAAGAGTATAAAAAAATTCACCAACTTTATCATATCAAATTCATAACGCTATATATATCATATGATGCGATCATGTCGCAAGAGTCCATATTTAAGCCAATCTAACAAAATTAATACTTCTATCGTCATTGTGCTTGAAATTTTGAGTTTTCGAACTTGCACAGTGTACTTCCAAATTACGTTTTGTACATACAAACATACAAACATTACATACATACAAACATTATTCATACATATAAATTTAGGAACATTAAGAATTGCAACACGAGCTCTCAAAAATAATTCATGTTTTACAATATTGCTGCTACAACGTGTAATTGTACTAAGGTTGTGTGTGTGTGTGTGTATGTGGTAAGCTTTTTATACATGCTTACTTAGATATGAACGCTGTGTAAATCAAGAATAAATACATACACACATGCTTTTTTGCAGATACTTGTTTTTGTCAGTTTGTGTGCTGTGGCAATTTAAATTGTGGCAAGCTTATCCTTAGAAATCATACCAGCGTATATGTGCCAACATAGGTACAGTACATATTATATAAATACATACATATTATATGTACATATATGTATTTATGTATTTTATACACAAAACCACTACCACACAAATTCAGACAAAAACTTTGTGAACCGGTTGCCGCGGGTCAAGGAGTTATATTAACAACACTAAACTAAAAAAAAAAACGTACAACAAGTTAAAAGCCACATTGCCTAACAACCAGCGCGTTCAAAAAAGTATAAATCCACATAGTTCATACATAAATATATACCATTTTTATACAATACTAAATTCTCATACGATTTTTCTATGCTTCTCTGTTGCCGTTTTTCCAGCGCAAGCACAGATTGTGTGCGCCGATAATCAAATAGGCAGGGGGCAACCCACTTGTATTAGTAGCTGAGAATTAAGGAAATTAATGGCTAACAACGTTTGGCTATTTTCTCTGGATTTGTGGGCGAGTTAACTAGGCCTATTAGGTAAAAAGCACAGGAAGCCGAGCACTTACAATGCCAGCCAGAAATAAAAGGGCCTCCATAAGGAGTTCGATGTTATCACTGTCAGCATTTTCCATAATTTATGTTGCATTGATTATTGCCCGCATACGGTGTATATATTTTTAGTTAAGTCATTGATAGCAAATTTTCGGTGTCATGACGTCACATTGTACGAAAGGAGATCACGTGATGTAAAATCACGTGATATAAAATCATATGGCGATATCACACGACCTTTCTTGATTTGATGTCTTGTCATATTGAGTTTTATTTGGTGTATGTTAGAGTCTCACATTGTCTGATTAATGCCCTACCAGATTATTGTCTGATTAATGTTCTGCCAGATTATGGTGCAATCCAAATCAAATTTATTAGAGCACTACCGCCCTGAGCCGCTCCGATAGCAGGAGATAATAATACACAGGCGTGATAGGCATCAATTCACATTATATAACATGAAGTCTATACACATTCGTCGATCCCTCAAATGCTACTTGAGCCTAATAAAGTTTATACTTCACTCGATGCTAACGCTCGTTCTTCACTTTCAATACATTCCTCTCTAAAAAAGAAACAAAATTCGCCGATTTTAGCACTATTTTACGATTTTCATTTTTTCGAACAAAAATAATCGGTGTTCTTGGATATTTTTATTTCGAGTAGGTTTGAGCGTTATTTTGTAATTTTTATTTTTTCGCTAAAAAATAATCGTTTTCTTGGATTTTTATATTTCCGATCATATTTAGTCAATTTATCTTTTCGATAAAAAATAATCGTTATTCTTGATTTTTCGATAACATTAGATCGATATTTTGTGAAATATTTTTCGATCTTAAAACACATTGTTGTCATCGCCTGACAAATATGTTTACGATTATTATGATCGATAAATTGTAAATACAAGAACAACGACTTTTTTTTCGAAAAAATAAAAATTAGAAAATATCGATCAAATATGTTTACGATTATTATTATAGAAAAATTGTAAATGCAATAATAACGATAAATTACAGAATATCGATTAAATGTCATAGGAAAATTTTAAATCCACGAACAACGATTATTTTTAAACAAAAAAACATAAATTAAAAAATAACTATCAATAACAAACTTGATCGCAAAAATAGGAATCCAGGAATAACGATTATTTTTTATCGAAAAATTTAAAATATGATTTAAAATAAAAAAGCTTATAAATAAAAATATGGTCAGATTTATAAGGCATGCGTCATCAGGATTAAATCGATATATTTGAGTTTTGTTTTGAACGAATTCCTACCAATCATGTTTTGATCCAAAAAAAAAAACCAAAACAACGATTATTTTCGGTTCCAAGGAAATCAAAAGGAATAGGAAAATACAAAAAAATTATAACGCCTTCTATGTATAAAATATAATAACTGTCAACAATATAAGACAGTTTGGAATAATTTTGATTTCGTATTGAAGAACTATGACATTTCACTATAAAAAATTGAAAAAATTTACCCCGTAAGATCATACAAAAAATCTAACGATCTGACTAGCCTTAGGCAAAACCAAATTATAATTGCATATTAAAGTAATGCAAAAAAGACGCAGAATTCACTTAATACTTTCGTTTTAAAATTTCGCACATTGCAATGGGTTAGGCGCCGCCTAAATTTAACTAATATTTGTCATGAAATTTTTCTTTTTTTCTTGCTCCTTAAATCTAAGTTGGATATTAAGTTAGTGACTTTTCCTAATAAGAAAACAATATCGACCTTACATTTTCATTGATTACTTTTCCGCCACGTGCAGTCGGCTCAGCACACAATCGAAAATAATAAAACGCAACGCAACTAGACATCAATGAGAACCACTTACCGTTACTCATTTCGCCTACACAAATATAAGTACAAAACATTTGTCTGTGTACGGGAATACAAGCACGTCAAAATTCCACTTGGCACTTATTCGATTTGAGCAGACTCTCGTTTACCTAAACATATTTTTCTATTTATCGTAACAGTGGTAATTAGAGACAACACGTGGCCTAAAGAGCGAACAACGAAATTTATTGTTTAACACTTAAATTTGAGAGCAATCGATATTTATGGGTGGTAATAAATTGGGAAAAAGGGGAAATGGCATGTGTGAAAGAAAAAAGAAAAAAAAAGAAGACAATTCAAGCGGAGCAACAAAATTTCATACAGCAAAATTAGCAATTGAAGCGTAAGGACTGGCAATATTGGGCTAACAGAATTCAAGGAGCTTAAAAATATTTCGACTTTGAAGACATTTTTTTTTTAAGTCTTAGCAGCGAGCATATGTCAACAGCTGTCCGATTTTCTTCATAAACTTCTACTCGGTTTTCGATTTTTTTTTATCATCCATTATCCTTTCAATAGAACATTTCATGCGACAAATTTCTACAAAAATTCTCTTCCGCCACTTCCACAACTCACCACTGCTCTTCAGCGACTACTTTCAACAATTTTCCAACTGCTTTCAACTGCTAACAACAACAACGTCAAAGAAATTGTCGGTCAAGTTTATTTAAGTTTTGACTTAATTTTTCATATGCCTAAATGTGCATGTAATTTCAATGAGCTTGAATTGGCGTTGAAGGCGGTCGGTCGGTCGGTCGGTCGGTCGCTGATGGAAAGCGTCCTTCCTTTACTAACACCCGAGCAAGTAAGTAAACAAGCACGTAAGTTCATAAGTACGTTAGTTTGTAATGTAAGCACACTCAGGGGCATAAGTAATACTCGCACAGCGCTGATGTTTATAAAATAAAATATAATTTTTATTTTTTTGTTTTTGATTTTTTTTTTCTTGTGGAACGTTGACGCACATGGCGCGCATTCATGGTGGGTTTTGGAGGACGTTGAAGACACGAACAATTTGCTGTTGGCAGTCTGACCGAATTTAAAGCTAGAAAAATCAGCAGTTTATATATTCATGATGTTGGTTGTGTTGAGGCTAGCGAAATTTGAAATTTTGTTGTTTGCTTTGCTTTCCGTTGAAGAATTTGAAATGCATACTTTGCTGGCACACAAAAAGGATGCAAAATGCATGAAAAATAGAAATTAGTTTTTTTTTTTTTTTGCAAGCAAGTAATTTGTTGAATTTTTCAATTATGTGTCTGGCTGCTAAAGTGGGCCAGTGGGAATTTGAAAATTATTATATTTGTTTAACTTTTGAATATTTTGATGAAATTTGAAGTTTATGCAAGAACTAAAAATTTAAATGTGTGAGCTAAACTGGTAATATAAACAATCAAGGTTTTTATTTACTTTCACGAGTCTTCAGTTAGATATGTAAATAAGTGAAGATACAGAAGTTATACATACAAACATACATAGATTCATATTAGAGACTTGCAAAATGTACGTCGAAGAGAGAGAGTTCTTCAGAGCTCCAATTTGCAACGAAACCCCCAAATTTATCCAGATCAAACAAAAAAAGAACAAATTACGAGTCATTGGTGCAGGATAATATAATAATTTGATTGATTTTCCGCCATCCTTTATCAATTTTGATTTCGAGACATAACGAAAAATGACACTGAAGGTAGCAAAACGCTGAACCTGGTTTGTCTCCAAATCAACCTTCTCAAGGAATGTCGGAAAATCATTTCACGAATGATACATAAAAGAAAAATTATAATGCTGAGTGTGGCAGCTAGAGAGGGAATCGAAAGGCTCCGAAACTAAGTATACTTAAGCTTGCACCTTTTAAAACCCTTCACGAAATTGTCAACCAATCAAAACCTGGTTGAATTCATGCCAAAAAAGCGATATAAAAGTTCAGAGTTAATTTGCATTAAAACCACAAATGCACATTAGCATGAGGATAAGTCACAACTTAATGCAAATTAAGGGTGTTAATGGACATTAGGTTTGTCATCTGCTTTGCCTATAACAGCTTTGCTCGCACAGCATTCGGCTTAACGTTACGAATTCAAATGTAACAGAAAATTAATATATTAATTTCACCAAAGAAAATCAGTTTTTGTTTTTTATTATCTAAACGAAAATCCAACCCTTCTTCACAATTGCTGATTAGGGTTGGTTGCTGGAACTCGCTTGCGATT
The DNA here is from genome assembly GCA_951828415.1 of Anomoia purmunda. Lineage (NCBI taxonomy): Eukaryota > Metazoa > Arthropoda > Insecta > Diptera > Tephritidae > Anomoia > Anomoia purmunda. Next base: position 128,257,427 of record OX639994.1, read on the forward strand.
GATAACTCCGCTGTATGTCATTCAAGTTTAGTCCAACCCAATTTTTGATTAGAAATGCACAACGCAAATTAATAAATTAAATAGGTGGCAACCCTCTTTAAATATATTTTTTGCCTGAACATTCCTTAAACCTTTTTCGTTTGATCCCTGTATTGTAGAAATTCAGTTACCTTGGCAAATAAATTAAATCATCGTTCCTTAGCAAGTGACAACCCTTTTCATAAATGTTGTCGAATCAGCGCATTCATTTCGCAACAATCCTGATATAGTTCAGTAGGCTCAGAAATAAAATTAAATTAACAATTTTAAATAGGTGGCAACACCATTTAAACATATTTTCATTAATAAGCTTTTTTATGCCTACCTATGTACTTCAATTTCCACGCCGCGATACTTCCTTCAACTTAAGAATTTAATTTTGTTTACTCTTTGAAGTAAGTGGCAACCCCCTTCAAAATTATTTTCAGTACAAAGTTTTCTTTAGTCCTCCTTCGTTTGAGACCTATGTATGTGTCAATCATTTATTTGAGATTTAATTTTGATAAAAAATTTAAACAGGTGGCAACCCTATCTAAAATAATTTTTCAAAATTAAGCTTTTTTATAACTTTTATTGTGGCGTTCATATTGTAAAATATCATTTATTTTTTAAATTAACTTAATTTGAACTTAAAAAGGTTGCCACCTTCTTTTAAAATATTTGTGAAATGATGCTTTTATAAGTAATTTTCATTTGATACCCATATGCCAATCATTGTTTTAATTGAACTTAACTTTTCAGATAGGTTGCCACCTCGGTTTAGAAAAATAAGTAATTTAGAAAAATTATCATATATCAATATATGATTTATGCTACTTATTTAATTGACTATAATTTTTTAACAGGTGGCAACTCTCCCAAAAATATAGCAGATGTGCTAATATAAGTTATAGACAATTTGGCTTGTATTTTCTCGAAGTAGTATGAAGACAAGAAACAAAGTGGCGAATTAACTTGCGCCACAGCTGGGCAGACTGATCCAAATTAACCGATAAAAACAACCCAGCGAGTACAGGCTGAAGGATTTACTAATACATTCCCATTCATAATGTTAGCACTAACTGTCAATTTACCGTTCAATTAATCGAAACGGGGATTGCCAAAAAAGGCATTCGGAACTAGCAAAGCTAACTATGGTTTTGCATTTGCGAGAATAAAACAACCAATTTATTCGTTTGATATCATTAACATTACATTATATTAATTTTGTGAAAACAAGCTGATGTCTGATTTGGCTGACGTCAAAAAATCATTCAAATTAATAAATTGAAATAAATAAATAAAATTTAATCTACAATACTGGTTTAAAAGAATGTCAAATTTCAAATTCCAGCACAGATGGTTTTAAAAAGAGCACTGGCCCAGCGAGAAGATCGGGAGTGAGCAGTATTGCTACAGCTAAGAAACTAATATCAACTTTATTCTAAGTGCTGAACTTTTTTAACCCTGACCGTCAGGTGTACCATCAACTGACTGACACGGTTCTTGCAGGGAAGTTTTTGAACGCACGTCATTGTCCTCCTCAACCCTAAACCTATCGCTCTTTACCTGCATTTGTGCGCCTACTAATACTCTAAGCTAGTCAGCGCAATAAAACCTTAAATGTCCTTGCTCAAACGAAAAGTCACTACTATACTACACATAACCCAAACACACACACACTCGTCCACTCTATGAGTGGCGTTTTTTGTTTAAATCAACAGAAAAAAATCGCACTCACACACAAAATTGCAAAGGGAAAAGCAGCAACAAAAAACTGTTCAACACTACATAAATCGCAAATTTCAAGCAAAAAAAAACACGGCAAAAAATGAACACAAAAAGGCTCAAAATTCTTTGAATACCTCCGTAAAAGGAAGGAAGTTATTATTCATAAGACTCGCCTGTGCTTGCGCTTCAAAAATGACCGAACAGCACAGAGCCATCACAACTTGGAAGGAAAGAGGTGAAAAAATATTACACGAAACGACTCGACCTTCCTGCTGCCCAAGAAACTAACGGAACACCACCTCACTAAAGCTTTTGTCGTCATAATTTTTCGGCAACTTTTTCATTCCACGAAAGCATTTGGGTGTGTGTGTGTGTGTGCGTGTGTGTGTACGCCTCATAATGCTGATATTTGCTGTGGTTACAACTGTGGTTGGTCTTTTAAAGTTTGACAACTGAAAGTGAGCGAAAATTTTAAATTCGGTAAAAAAGGGGACGTATAAAAATTTTGCATTTATAGCCAATTTCAAGCAAATTTATGCACTAATTAAAATACACTTTCTGGAATCAAAAGCGAAGATAGCAAAATTTTTGAAGTTCAGTGTTTATTGTTTTTAAGCATTGAGAACTTGCAGCAATTAGTATTAAATTTTTAATAAATACACTTCATGTTCCTTAATCGCAACGTTGGTGTTGCGCGGCGTATACGTAACATTTTGGGAAGAAGGCAATAAGTGAGTAACGTCTACAAGTTTCCACAATTATTTAGTAATTATGAATACCGACTTGTGAAATTTTACGCAGATATTTAAGCTGTAATCAAATTAATCAAATCGAAAATACTACATGTAGGATGTAATAAATATTAGAATCAATTCGAGAGAGATTCCAGAGTTGGAAAAATTACCTAATACGAAATTGAAATAAATTGAGTTCTATTATTATTTCTTCCATAAATATTTAAAAATTGAAGCTCCAAATACAGTTACAGTACATAAATCACACTGTGGCTTGTTAAATCCACATTGGCATAAATTCCGAAATCCGCGGAAAATATACATATATTTGTTATACCTGCACTGGAATTAAAAATAAGACGACCCCGATTTTATGGCGGTTTCAATTTGTTACATTTTTATATAGCTGTCACAAATTGACAATAGAAAATTTCTTAATAAAACGCATACTTTATGCACGGTCTATTAGTTAAGTTGCCAAACTTGTGCTTTAAAAATTTTCATATCTGAATATCTGTAATGTTCGGTTTTTAATTAGTTCGTAAGCAATAACTATACATATGTAGTATTTATTATTAATTCGTAGTAAATGCCTGTCGTACGTTGGAACCAACCATTTTGTATCCACGTAAATAACTTATTACAAAGATATCAAAACTGTCATTTATTTGTTATGCATACTTTCAGGCTGAATGCAATGGAGTTAATAGTTTGAGCGCTTGAATATATTAGTTACCTATAACAAATTTGTTTAAAATCACAGCCACGTTCAAGAAGAATAAATAACTTATTACAAAGATATCAAAACTGTCATTTATTTGTTATGCATACTTTCAGGCTGAATGCAATGGAGTTAATAGTTTGAGCGCTTGAATATATTAGTTACCTATAACAAATTTGTTTAAAATCACAGCCACGTTCAAGAAGAATCAGTGCTAAAGAAAAATGTAGTTTCGAAGTAAGACCACTTGTTGAACTTGAAGATATGACTCTGGACAGAGAGTAGCTGGGTGCTCTTTTAGCCGCCTACGGACTTTTATCGGACACGTGGGCTCTATGTCGGCTCAGCGAGCGTTGAACAAGTACCACGATACGTACAATTGTAAAGATCAACTGGCCGGTGGTAGACCGTAGGCGTTAAAAAAAAAAGCAAACAACTCCCAATTCTCGTAGGAGTTTTGACTCGGCATTGTCCGAGAGGTAGATATTCATGCGGTTGGCCGAAACATAAATACGAGTAGTGTCTGGTCCACTGAGGTGATATCATCCATGCATCTAGCCTATGAGAAAGTGAAGTTTAAGTAATCTAGACTCTCACTTCTTTAGCATCCCAGAAGGGCTCTCGGGGGTGGAGAGAAGCAGCCTGAGAAACTTCATTTTGAGCACACAGCGGTGCGTCCCCTAACTTTTCGAATACAGTGGACGTTTCCGTTTAAATAATAAGTGGTATAACAATGGATTCCTTTTACATGTCTGAGAGAGTTCCTTTAGCGGACTACTACATCAACCTAACCTAGGAGAAAATTATGGTTTAATTTATTTAATTCCGTTTAACTTTTATGAATCTGATTATTTTAAATTACATAGATTAAAAAAAAATTTTTTGTGCCACTCCTAAAATGAAGTTGCTAAAGCTATTTCTGTACATTGTTGATTTTATTTTTAATTTGCATTCAAAACTAAAAAAAACAAAGTGGTTTCTTACAAATATGCCTAGCAATAATAGCAACATTTTATTTATCTATCTTTCTTTTTTCGTAAGATCTTTCAACTGTCTTAACTATTCAAGCATACGTAGGTCCCCTGACAACGCTTACTTAATAAATGAAATATGAAATATGAAAAGGACAAAATAATTTATAGCGATAGCTGACTTCAAAAAGAGCGGTGGCCAACGAGCAAATGGGACTTCCTTTTTTCTTTCGCAGCACAGCAACCAAAACAGAGAAAAAAGAACTACTAGCGAGGGTTTAAAAATGCCTGAAAGCTCAAAATGCGAAACGCGGCAAAAAGTTTGATTTTTCTCCACACCTACCATCCACGTTTCCAACTGATGAGGAAATACAAAGGTCCATAACCTCCAATGAAAATAATATAATAAACACCAACCATGAAGCACACGTAATAATTCAATACATTTTTGGTAGGTGAAGCACCTCAGTAAAACATACAAGCAACTTTTCTTATTTTTCACGCTGGCAATACAACAACAACCCACACACACACACACACACACACAGCAACTATTGTATAGAAAAGTTTGCGGCAAATAAAGGTAAACATTTGTGGAGAATGAGCGGAAAATAAGCGCATAAAAGTAGCGACACAACAAAGCACAAAATATAACAAAAAAAAAAAAAACAACATTAAACCAGCTACACAGCAAACGCGTGGTAGGAGCGAGCAACAAAACAATTTCGACAGGAAAATGAAACAGCCGCGTGAAAAACAAAACAAACAAAAAAACTAAAACTTAACAATAGAATGAAAACAAAAACAATTTGTCGCCACAGAAAATTTCCAGCTAAAAAATTCAATTTCCAGCAATAGCAAACGAGTCTAAATTTTTGAAGTATTTATGTGTTTTTTAAAGAGAGAGAGAGAGAGTATCAAAACCAAAACCAAAAAAAAAAAGCAAACAGCAAAAATGGAGAGGAAGTGAAAGTCGCAGCGGTGTGCAGCACGTGGTGGAACACCCACAACAATTTGGGCAGCGAGCCATTCTTCTTCGTCCTGTTGACAGCTTCGTGTGCGCTTCCTGTCGCTTGTTTGCTTATTCGTAATTTTTTTTTTTTTTTTTTTAATGTTTTTTGTATTCATTTTCAAATCTACATGCGCTCCTACCAACATCAACACTCTAAATTATATTGTGTGTCTACTTTGTTTTGTATTTTTAATGACATTTTGCTATAGCGTCTGACAGTCGATGAGCTAGCCAAATAAAAAAAAAATCAAAAAACGTTTGGCGCAACTACAACACCGCCGCTTTTTGCTGCCGCGCCGCCCATCTTCTAACAATAAGGCTGCCCGCAAAATATGGAGGTATTTTTTTTGTTTTTTTTGTCACATTTAGTTTTGCCGCAAATATATAAATACAAGTAAATATGTGCACACATAGAATATACGACAAAGTACATAAATATTTTCTTATTTATATAACTACGTTACAGACATTTAATTTTGTTTTATTTTGGTTTGCAGTTTTTGTCTACTTTGAATGTGAGAGTGGGAGAAATTGTTACAGTTTAAATTTAATAACTAAACTTTGAATGTATTCGCTTTGCTGGATTTTTTTTTTTTTTTTTTTGTTAAAATAATGTTTTTGCGTAGTTGGCGCTTTTTGATTGGAATTAAGTTTGGGAGCGGAGGAATATTTTTAAATTATGTTTTTTTATGCTATGATATTTGTGGGAGGGGAATATGTCCTTAAATATTGTCGCATTATTGTAGAAAAAAAGATATATATATATATATGTATGTATGTATATATGACAAATCCAATAAAAACCAAGTCATGAAAATAATGGGTTTGTAACTTCTATATAATTCTCATTATGGTCCCGATTTTTTTTAATTTTTTAGAAGTCATTTAAGTTTAAGCAAATATTCGACAATCGCCACACCTACACATCTTCTGTATTTTTTCGATTTTTTTTTCAGAGGCAGTTCGAATTTGTCATTGATCACATATGGGGCTAAAAATTACCAATCTCCCAATTACTTAATATAGCAAAGTAAGGTCAGTAAAGTAGAATATACTGCTATTACAATAAAATTAATGTCTTAACTCCTAATTTCGTACTAAATTTAGGAGCAATTTGCAGAAATCTAATTTTATTTTACAGAACAAAAATATATCTTATATATTGAACCAAAACAAAGTATTCACAATAGACACAAGATTGGAAATCTAAAAAGCCCAGTTCACATTTTTTAGTTAAATCAATATGCCATTATCTTGGTCCTGCATTTAGAATGAATTTCCTTTTTCAAAACAATTAAAAAGTGTCTGCACTTGCTTTTATCTGAATTTTTCGAACTCAATTCTCTAATTAATTAAGTTTTTATTTATTTGCCTTTATATAATTTGCTTATTATTTCTGGAATAGATTGCAAATAAAGAAATTCGAAAAAAAAAAATTTATTTGGTACGTTCAGTTTTCGCACATAATAAATTAAATTTTCAATTGCTATGTCATCTTAGCCCTTTGAGTGCGACGCCGGTGGATGAGAAGGCTTAGGAAATACTGGAGGCATTCCGGCATAAAAAATAATACCCAAAAACGTCTCCACATTGCCGCATCGGTTCCAAGCCTACGGTTTTAATCAATTTTGGGGGCTAATTCAATTCAATTCAATTTGGGAAATTCAGAGAACTTCAAACAATGGGAAGGTGCAAATTTTGTTTCGAAACAAATGAAATCTGAACGGTTTCGGCTAAGGAATCCAGAGCTGCTAAATTGTTTGAAGTGAATGATGCGACGAGGGCGATACGATAAATATACAGAGGGTCTAAAGAAGCGCCTATGAGTTTAGTAAAAGTATCGCGCGTTTTTCCTTTTTCAATGACTCAAAAAATTTGTGTTGTTTAATTTGTTTACCGGCAATAGTTTAGCATTTTATTTACATGATTTTTTACAATATTTTTAACCGCATTGTTTTCCTTTTTTCAGATACAAATTCACTCATTCTACGAAAAGTTTTAAGCAAGTAGTAAGTTTAGATATTGGCATTGTTATTAGCGGACATGAAATTCGGCGTAATGGAGCAATTTTAAACCAAAAGAGGAAAATATGACAAATATACTTTAAAGAAAGAAAACACTCTTTAGAGACGATTGGAATCGAGAGGCGATACAATTAATCGCATCTTATTCGAACATAGATGCTAACCCGAACTCTATTCATTTATGAGTAAAGTTAATATAGTTGCACTTCTACATATGTATTTCATAAAATCAGTTTTAAAATGAATTTTCGGGCAAATTTTCCTTATCTGACACACTCTCACAATAACTAAAGATACTCCATTAAATGTCACAAAGTTGGTATATTAGTGCTAACTTTATTTGACCAGACATAATTTTGAAAAGTTTTAAATATATTGAGCAAAAAATCTGATATAATTTAGATGCACTTTTCGAAATAAACCAAATTATTTCCAAGAAGATCAGTTCAGAGAATTTCGTGTCAAGGCAGTTATAGTTTTTAGAGTATAAAATTTGACACTTGCCGTTTGATTAACTTTTTCCACAAGTATTCGTATTTATTTATGCCAAGTTTTAATTTACATCTGTATTCTATTCGGTTTTACTATGGCAAAAGTTCTATTGCTCTCTTCATACATAGCTGTCTACATACATGTGCGATATGATGTCATGTGAAATATTGGAAATATAGGATGGATGATTACTTATAAGCTAGACTCGCCCGCGATGAGGTAAATAACGCTGTCCCAGTACCAAATCGCAACCTTGGGCTTGTATCCAGCAAAGATATGTTAAGTATGCAAAACGATGTGGGAATAATGAAATTTTGAAGTTTTCTCAGATAGCAAAGATCTTCGTTTTTAAGTTTGCTGCATGTTGAATATAATCAGATGGCTATTTTCTTCGTCAAAACTCGCAATTCTTATATAAAAATAGATACAGGTATACCATATGAGGAGTAACCCAACCAATTTGTATCCATGTAAATAAATCATTACAAAGATATTAAAACTGTTAACTTTTAGTTATGGATACTTTTAGGCTAAATGCAATGGAATTAACAGTTCCAGCGATATGTGGTGTGTGGCAGCATAATCGGCTTTCATACATTTGTGTGCGTCCACGTGAAAAGGGCCCAGTTTGTCGCATCTAATTTCCGAGATATATAGATTTTTCGATACATGGATCGAATTTCGTAATTTTAAATTATGGTTTATTATGAAACTATATACATTTACGCGTCGAATGACACCAAATTTAGCTTCCTAGGTATAATAGAAGTAACTAATTTTATTTTTTGAAAAACAAAGAAAGGGGCCCACAAGGGACAACTTTCAACTTCAAATTGATTTTTCTCAATTAGTCATTTTTCGGATATTCACCTTCAAAGTTCTATATTTCCCCCAATTCTTCAGTTAGGATGGTCTAATTTGTCTCAAAATGTTCGGAAATCAACCAGGAAGACGCCTATATGCATAACTCCAATACCGCCGAAGTGGGCCCTTTTCACGTGGACGAACACATTTAATGATATTCATAAAAGCGTCAACGAAAATCTAAGATTGTCTCAACATGGTAAGGGTTTGGGTTACAAAGAAAAACGAATCATATCCGCTAACTTCCAATTGCGTTATCCCAGATGATACATACATATATGCATGCACCTATGTACATGTACACATACAGAAAATAAACTACTCATAACTCATAACTCATAACTGCAAAAGGTTACATAGCCTTAGCATTTCGAACATAGTGAAATGCATTTGTCATGCTACAAAAAAAAAAAAAACATTAAATAAAAGCGATCGAACGTCAACTCTACAAGTCACAAAATGAGAAACGTAACAAAATATCGCGTAAAAGTCAACAGGCAGCTGCAATCAAGCAAACAATCAACAGTAGACAAACGTGAGCGAATGAATTACTTTCGCTTTCAAATTGTAAAATTGCACACGAGTATTGAGTTGAATTGAATTGCAATGCATTGAGTTGTGCAACAGCAGTGGCACGTTGCATGTTGCTCCACTCCATGAGACTGTTGCAGTTATGCAGATAGTGTGCGACACACACACACACATACACCATGCTGGTGCAATGACATGGCAACAGTGACAACAGAAATAAATATAAATATATAGCTACAGGGTGCGGCAAGTTGAGTTTTTTTTTTTACTAAGCAGACAGCGGTCATATTTTGTGAAACTACTCCAAGCAATTACAACAAATTTTATTCTCGCTAGTGTAAAAAAAAAAAAATTCCCCAGTATGGGTATCCTCAAAAAAAAAAAAGTACGAATCCACGCGAATAGGTCGAAATACGTATCTGCAAAATCCCATTTGGGCATTATGAGTTCTAACAAAAAAATTTTATTTATTCAATATTTTAAGCTTTTAAACTTTGCAATCAATGATAATAATAAATTTCCGAGTTTAATTAATTTTAGGCAGAAACAAAAATTATTTATCAAGTTATACTTCTTTTTTCAATAGTTATTTTCCGCTCTGAAATAAAATTATTTTTGTAAATTTTTCATTTTTGTTTCAAACTAATCTCCTATGAGTTTTATTTTTCTGATATAATAATATCATAGTTTTTTTTTTGAGTTCTTTCTCATCAAAGGTAATCCTTAGTTAACGAGGTGATATCAAAAAAAAAAATAAAAAATACCACATAACAGTTACTGGAAGGACGGAGTAGCATTTTTAGTTTTCGGTCTGTCAAAAACACAAAAAAAAAGTAATTTAATTAAAAAATATTTTTTTTTGAGATAAAATAATGCTCAGAAACTGAATGTTACTTTCGATCAAAAAAATAATTTTAAAAAAATATTATTTTTGATGAAAAAATTTAGTTTGAAGAAAAAAATTTTTTAAATGTATTATTTTTGATCAAAAAATAGTTAATAAAATAGTCATTATTTCCGAAGGAAAAATTTTACTTTCTTTCTTTTTTAATAATAAAACTCGTTGTATGATTAATTTGTCTAAGCGATTAAGAAAAAATTCATAAGGTGATTATAAATTTTAATTTTTAAAGACATCGCTCACAATTTTTTTAATCGCAGCAAATTCATACAGGGCAACAAAAAAATAAACATATACATACATACATGTTCTCAAAACTGTTCTCCGGTTTTAGAAGCCTTTGAATTTTTTCTTTGAAATTAAAAAAAAAAGATCATTATTTTCGGTCCCTGTCTGAAAGCCGTAATCAAGACGAAAGAGGTTATATTGACACATTTCATCTGTCAAATCAATACAACGTAATTTTACACAAAAACATGTAGGCTCCTGAAAAGGTAACACTTAGCCTGCCGAACCCTGTACTTTTTTGTATGTGAGGTCCTATGAATCTATATGGAGCTGCGCCTGCGCTATGGGTGCAGTTACCCTAGGAGTGGCAACAAGTTACAGATGATTTATTTATGTTTTGGTTTTGCGAAAAGTGAAGCCATAAATGCAGCGCGTTATGAATTTAAGCGCAAAAGTTTGTGTGTGGAAAATAGTAGCGTGAAAAATTCAAGAAAAAGCGAGGAAAAGTAAAAGTCAACGAAATTCAATTCAAATGTCTACATATCCGGTAGATCAGTGGGGAACTCATACAGTAATTTTTTCTTGCATATTCAATTTTTTTACAATGTTTTTTTTTTCAAAATTTCTTTAAAATTAATTTTATATAAAAAAACATAATTTATTCTATAATAAAAACTATATACATAAGTTTAAATTACAAGCTATGTTCAAAATTCACTAAAATGCTGGAAATTTAAAAAAAAATGTAATATCCACAATTTGTAATCAGAATTTAAAAAAAAAAATTCGGGGCAGCAATTTTGTACCTCATTCAATTAATTTAGATGATATTTTTCGACGGTAGTTGACGCTTGTTTTTCATATAAAAATAAATTTGTATGAAGAAAAAAATAGCCGACCACCATCAGCAAAAAAATTTTCAAAAATCAACGGCAGTTGTGAGCTTTTTCAAACTTGCACTTTTTTATACTGACACCAAATTGGCTATAAACTGTATACACAAAATTTGTCTAAAGATTAAAGGCTTTGAAACTTTACTAGGAACTCTTAAATTTACAGAACTAGCGCAAATTTTGTACGAAGTTTAAACTAAGAATAAACTATATTTTTGTACAAAATTAATTTAAAAAAAAAATTACTGTACGAAATTCACCACCAAATATTTATGTACATATTTGTTGATATCTAATGAAAAAAGTTTGAATTAAAATAAAAGCTTTTGAGTGACAAGCTGGCTGCCTATATGCTTTAAGAGTTTGCACAATCTAGCGACATTCGCAAATTGCAGACGTGAAATTGCAAGATTTTGGAAAAAATAATTCAACAACAGCTTACATTACAATACACATGCACATATGTACAAATACATGCAAATAAATTTAAATAGTTTTATACAATAGTGCAGAAGTTTTTGAAAATGTCTACTGAATTTCAGCTGGACTACTACGCTTACTTAACACTAGAGAACGACCGAAATGCGGCTTCGGCTTCGGCTTCGGCTTCTTCATGCTCGGTCATCAATTTTCGGTTTACGTACATGGCGAAGCCGAAGCCGCAATTCAGTAAACAAAACTGAACTTTGGAAGAACATTTGCCAATTCTGATTGATTTAAAAATTTTGCAAAGTTTTAGTTTCAATATATTTCTCTATGGAAAAAAGTCAAAGCAGTCTATTAGATTTATATCATAGCGTCATGATTTGCGGTGATAATACTTAAAAATATATTGTTAAGTAAATAACCTATTTGACACTTTTCTTAATCAAATTTTAAAATTTTTGAAACCCACATTTTCTCTTGAAACAAATTTTTTTAAAATCAATCAACTTTTCGAATACACGGAATCGGGTACAAGGTTAAAATTTCCATAGACTATACAATATAATATAGGCCGATTACAATATGAAATTATGTATTAAATTTTCGTTATTAAAAATGCAAGCTTTTTATTGTTTTTTTTTACAAATATTGCTTATTTATAATTTGAGGCCTTCAAAATGCTCGTTTCGGTTAGGTTCGGCCCTAAAAATCAATGTTCGGTCATTCTCTACTTATCACACTGAATATATCCATGCACCCATACATATGTAAATATCCAGGTATGTGCCATAAGTAAGTAAATAGCTTCAAAAATGCATGTGCAGATTAAAAATTCAGTGGCTAACAAGTCTGAGTTGAATTGAGATGCGGAAGTCAACTGCACATCTATGTAAGTACACTAGGCGACAATTGAAAGTAAAACGTAGCTTTCTTACAATATTCGCAATACCTTGATGTCAAATTTTTTTCGTTCATTTTTTTATAAAAACAGTTGCATTTTCATTTATTATTATAAAAAAAAAATTTCGGTTAAAGCGTTCTCTCCTCGGCATACAATGGCAAACTCTAGCTACTGTTATTCAGCCGTTATTTTAACTTGTAAGCCAACAAATCAAATCAATAAATTCGCACAAGTATTTTGAGAAGAAAAATTTCATAATTTTTTGCAATAATGGCAACATTTACCATCTTAATTTTTCTATTTTCTTTTTGTTAAAATGTAAAACATAAACTTTATAAATCAGAGTTTAAACTTTATCCAAATTTAGGAAAATTGAAAACAAATTTTAAACTTTCTAATCAGAATTTTTAGAAACTTTTTTTGCTATCAGTGTTGCGCATTTTCTTTCATAAAATTCATCAACACCTTAAAGGAAAAAGAATTTCGATAATTAACGGACATTTTTAACCACTTGAAACTTTCACTTAATATAAACCTCTTAAAATTCTGGAAAAAATATTAAAATTTTATCGTACATGTTTTCAAAATTTTTTAAATTTTCGTTAATGCCCCATTGGCTAAAAATCCACACATTTTTCGTTGTGTACTGCGAAGTCTGACCTTTTCAGCTCCCTCTGCATTCAATAGGAAATTTTTATGTCAGCGTACCTGACAGGTTGGAGAAGATTGAAATGTACTTAGAGCTGTTTGTTTAATGTGTCAGTATGCGTCAGTCGAGTAATCGATTGGCAAAAGTGGGTAAAAAAAATACGACTAATCGATCATTTTCGATTTTTCGACAAGTGGTTTTCTTTTAATAAATTATTGTTTCTTATATATGTATGTATATGTGAATGCTTATGCTTATTGACGATGCTTGTTTTCCACTATAATGAGGTTTTTATGAATTTATTGTGAGTAGCTGTCAAAATTCGAATAATTTCGGTTAGTTGATTTTCAAACTACTCGATGCGGAGCGATTAGTCGATAATGAACGGTTAGTTAAATACTTGGTATTCGATTATCAACTATCAAAAAAGTAGCTAATCGACTAGTCAGATATTCGAAAAGTTAATTTTAAGTAAGAGCTCTATAGTACAGTTCAAAAATCGCTCAATTCAGAGCAGCCTGTAAATGGATGCTCATTTTGCGGTTTCTCCAAAATTCTTTATTTCCAAAATATATAATTAGGGACACGAATTTCTATATGATATGATATGCCTTATCGATGTTTCAGCCATTTTTACTCGATACTTTTATAGTAATATTTTTTGAAATCGAGTGCTTGAACTGCAGTATAGTATAGAAATTGCTAAGAAAAATTATTTACAGGTGGAATGAAAAACTGGAAACTTTAAATTCGGTTCAGTAAGCTAACAAATCTAATACCATGTTCACACAACAACGCAAACCAGTTATTTACGACTAATTCGTGATATTCTGAGAAAACAAGTTGAAAGTGCATGTTTTCGCCCTGGCAAAAATGTCTAACTTTATTACGAACCAATTGTGATAATATCGAAAATATCAAAATTTTCGTTGTCTTTTCAGAAGCAACTCTGTGTTCGATAACTTTTTGCCGACAATAAGTCGATGATTTGCCATAACTAGTTTATAAAACAGAATAAGAGCAATAACGAGATAAAATCGGGGTGTAGAGGAACTGAGATATTTATAGAACGCGACTCTTCTTGATATGCACACACGGTGTACTGAATACTGAAGGTGACGCCTTTAGAAGTACCGCTACTTTGGTTTTGCCGGGTTTGACAATTCTCAACTTCAACTAGACAAAGCTTTTTTCACAAATTAAGAAAAAGAGACACTTTTTTTAGTATTTTGCGAATTTATTTATTAAATGTCTGCCTATAAATTCATACTTTTACACTTTAGAACAATTAGAACACGTTTTTCAATGAAATATTGGAAGTTGTTCAATTTTCTCTCTCCCGTATTCTTGTTTTCTAATGACGAGATCTGTCATTTCACCGCGGGAAGGCGCAATCTTGTATTCTATCATTCTTGATATGCACAGATCAGAGCTTTGTTTTAAAGCTCTGGGAGGCATTTCGTTAACATGACTGCCTTAGGCGGAAAAAGGTATGTATATAAATAGAGAAATGCCATCGAAAACTAGTTTGTGAAAACGGAATGACCGTCCGATGTTTAATATTGAAAACATCTCCTAAAAACAATTTGCTTTTCATTGCCGTGTGGACATGGTGTAATGGTACTGGTGAAAATACTTTCTAGAGTGCAAGTAGGCGTGCGTTTCCCTCACTAGTTGTGTATTTGTAAAAAAAAAATGAAATAAAATATTGTCGATAATTATTCGCGTGGTGAGAACTATCTTTGAATCGGAAACCGATGTGACGTCATTATAAATGACAGTTTGTTACAGCAACGCACTACAGATGACGTTTTACATGAGTTAATATCGATATTTTAGGTATTTTTAATTCGATATTCGTTGGTGCCCGATTCTTTTGGGGTTGTGATTTTAATGAGTACTATGTCCGATACTTTCGTTCCGATAGTGTCTCCCTATATACATAACTAGACTACAAAAATACAGGCAAGCGCATTATCTTGTGTAATGAGAGTCCAAAGCTTAGTTAAAAAAAATGGCCATAAAATTTATCATTAATCCTTATTTATAAAAAAAAAAGGTAAAAAGCTTGAAAAAATTGTAATTTTTAACAAATCATTTATGCTCCATATTTTGCACTGCCATTATTTCACAACATAATGCACTAGCGCACGCCACTGCACACAGTGCAAACTAGCGAATGGAGGTGGTGCAGAAAGTAAAAGTTCGACAGCACAATGCTTTTCGCTAATTAACCATTTAAAGTGTTTAATTCCTCGATGCGATTTCCCATAGCAAACATATTTTAATCCGCTACTTATTTCGCAAACGTTACCCCTCCCCGCCCCTCCACCATTTATTTGACACTAGTTAGAGCGATGATGAATACAATTGTGAATTTAATTTCCGACAACAAGCTTGCGGAATTGAAATTTTTGTGCGCACGAAAACTTTCGGGATGTAAGCAAAAATGTTTCTTTTTTGTTGTTTTTGTTTTTGTTTTTTGTTCAAAATTGTGTATATGCTTAAGGCAACTGCAACATTTGGTACTGGGCGCCAGTGAGAGTCAAAATTACAACAATAACAAATACAGTCAGTGTGGAGAACTTTCTTTCACTCAGTGCGCCTTAAGTGGGTAACAAAAATAAAAAATAAAACAAAAAAAAAATACACACACAAAAAGAGCGAGCGAACGGTGGGCCAGGAGAATGCTGCTTTCATGCAGAACATTAATTTTTGTTTACTGAATTACTGCAGGCGAAACTTTTATGGTTGCAGTTGGAAAAACAACAACAAAAAATAATAAATTAAGAACGACTATGACGTGAAATAAAAACCGTAATATGAATAGTGAGTGAAAATGTTAAGTTAAATAAGTCTGTTAAATTAAATAAGTATGGAAAAGAGAGAACGAACTGAGCGCTACTGCGGTTGGCAGCGCAGCGCACCGGAGCAGCAGTGGTGGGTAAAATATGTCGCGAAAGCAAGTGCACAGTCGATCTGGCAACATTTGGCAAACGCGCGGAAGAACTTAATTTGCATGTGGATGTGTGTGTGTGTGTAGATTAGTGTGTAACTGTTCACAAAAGCTACCAATGTAAAGCACCGCAAAAATAAAGAGTGCAACAGTATTAAATGTAAAACACTTTTTTCTGATTATTCTGTTTTTTTTTGTTTGTTTTGTTTTCAATTTAAATTTTGCTGCCCCGGTTTGGCCTGCCTTTTGGGACGTTCGCATTGCATCCCCTCGTACCTTTGGCCGGCTGTGGTTGAAAGGGCAATGGGCTACACGAAAAGTTTTAGTTTTACAAAGTTCACCTCTCAAGTCCCACCGCTCAGGCAGCCGCCACCTCGCACACTTGAAACAAAAGCAACACACAAAACTATTTTAGCTCTTTTGGAGAACCAAAAATTTGTTAGACAAAAGTCAGAGTTCACGTTAATACCCACATCGTTCCGCTCTCCCGCTTGCCACCCACAACAAATCGGCGAAAAAAATTATGTACATCAACTTTGTTGCCAAAAGTTTTGAATTTCCCTGTGTTTAGGTTATTATTTGTACAACTGCGCTCGACTCGCAAATGCTGAAAACGCGCGCTGACCGGAGACACTTGGCCGGCTGGCTAAACGCCCACTGGCGCTTAGTTTTTGGGGTCGTCGCCTTATTGTCGGCGCGTTAATGTGTTGAATAGGTCAGCGGTGCACAACAACAACAACAGCAACCGGTTTAGCTAACATTCCAATGGTCATTGGTGTTAAATGCCGCTTCACACTGTGGTTTGGTGGTGGTGGTAGCGGCGGCGGCGACGGCAACGGCGGTTGGTCAGACAGTAAAACTTTTATTTTATTATTTTAATAGTACTATTTTTTGGTTACTGCAAGGATCTCACATCATCTCTTTGACACACTTTAAAAAGTTATGGTTGTTGTGAATTCAGTGAATGTTGAGAAATTTAGGGTCAACTGAGTTTCTGTTCCAGCCACTGGAGCTAAACTAAAGTTACTTTTGGAATGTTTGAATATTTGATTTGCATTATTGATCCAAAAATAAAAAAAAAATATAATAGCGAAGCAAATTGCACAACTGATTTACAAAGAGTGTAGCGCGAACAAATCTGAGAACGCATTCGAAGCTCTGGTTGGTGTTGTAGGCTTTACTACACTGTGGCTGCTAAAAAAAAGCAAAACAGAGAGACGGCATTTATCTTTTAAATAACCCTAGGAAAAGTGAATCCTTGTTTCTTTTAATTCGCCCAAAAGATGAACTAAAAAACTTACTTGCTTACTTAATTGGCTCTATAACCGCTTAGGTGGGTTTTTTCCGAACTTCTCTTTCAATTTGTGCGTCTTGTTGTTGTAACATAAATTGAGGGACCTACGTTTTTACGCTGACTCCGAGCGGCGAATGTTTTTTGTGAGAAGTTTTTCATGGCAGAAATACGCTCGGAGGTTTGCCATTGCCTGCCCCGGACAGGATTTGAGTCCATGACCTATTGAAGAGAATGGAATGTGATAGAGACTATATCGATTTAAAAATTTGAAACTGGCAACACTGTTGATGAACTTATATGCAATACATATGAGTTCCTGCCTACCAACTAGTCTCGAGCTGTCCCATATAACAGGTGTCGGATTAGTCTTAAACCAGAACCAGAATCAGAACCGAACCAGTCCGGAACTAGAGCTGTCGCCAAAATCGCTTAAGACTAGCCCTGAACTGGTCTTGGAAAACTCGAGATGGTATTGAAAACCATTTCGAAATAATCTCCAAATGATGCTGAAATGGACCCCAAGTAGTACTAAATGATCGCGAAATAAATTATCTAAAAATAGTTTCGAAATGGTTCAGAAGTGGTTTGCAAATGGGTTGAAGCCCGAAGATATATATGATAATCATACTTAGTGTCGCGACCTCATAACTCTGCTTTGCTTTAATAACTTCAAAAACTGAAGAAACCGCGAAAATTTGTGTTTTTTAGAAGCCTCTATATGGGATAAAGGTTTTGGGAGTAATGCAGATGTGTGCAGCTTAGGTTAAGCGCTCGATACGCCTCAAGCAAAAAAAAAGTGAACTTAACCAGAGAATTTGTAACAATTTGATGTTGCAATTGTTTGATGTTCTCTGGTTTAACTTCACACTCAACATTTATATTTTCTGCTCAATTGTTTCCTCTGAAAATTTTGTGAGCTTTAGCTCAATTTTTATACATGAGGCAAGTTGCTAAAATATTCTCCGCATTGTACGTCTCCGCTTTCGGTACGCAAACCGAAAGAGTAATATTAGGTCCGTTCCTTTACTTCTTAGACTCAAATATAAAAAGTGTCAAAATACAAGAGCGTATGAAAATGCAGGTCACTAAAAGATAAGAAGAGGAAAGAGTACGAGAACGCACGAAACAAACTTCACTAGACCCACCTTGCATTTCCATTGACCTTTGTGAGAGAGTCTTTTTCACTTTGCTTTCTGTTATTTAATTTTGTCTTGTACAGTTGAATTTGACACTTTTTAAAAATTGACAGTTATTCTCTCATTTCTGCACTCACCAACAGCATTTTCGAGTACGGTACTAAGTAAATCTGACTTCTTGTTACTGTGTCTGACTATTTCTTGTAGAGAAAGAACGCAACTAGTTTGAGGTAGACGTTTATATGAAAGACATTTTGAATAGGTAATTTCAGTAGGACAGCTGCGATTTCTTATTAATATTTAGAATGACAAAACTTATTTACATTTGACTATATAAAAGCTAAAAGCAAACAGAACTTCAATCACCTTTTTTGTACTGACACCGTTCACTGTTACCTGTTCAAGGCGTGGTTTGTTCGCAACCTAATCCAAGTTGATAATCCCAATGTAATCTTAATTAAACTTATGAAACTATTTTGAGAATTAAATATGTTTTCTATGTACTCTACTATAAGCAAGCAATCTACCAATCTTTACTCGCTCGTTAGAATGTTGGAAAACTAAATTGCGTCTTCCGCGCTGAGCGCAACTAAAAGTGACGTCATAAAAGCTAGACAATGGGTGAGCAAAACAAAAATTCTAGAGAAAAAAGAAGAGGAGAAGCGAGAAAGAAGCGGGCAAACGACAGAATGATTGAAAGTTCTCTTAGCATTGTTTGTGTAAAAAATACTTTTGTTTCCCCAGCAAATGAGCGGATGCTATCAAATCTACGAAGCGAAGACTAACTGTACTACTCTATCGCTACTACTCTATCGCATTACATAACTTTATCAATTCCGCTCTTTAAACTCTTAAATTCAGGTTCAAGATCTCTCTTTTAATTTTTCAGAATCAGATCCCTGTAGAGCCAATCTTCACCGGAGAACAGGAAATGACCAACTTATGGGGGCACTAAGTAGAGGATGAGTAACAGAATTAGAGAGAATAACAATAACTTTTTCAAGTGCTGTAAACAGACGCAAAATTAGCTGTTGCAAAATTTTTAGCCAGCCCTTAGCTTCAAATATTTTACCTATGTAAGTAAATATTCTACGTCAGCAATTTTTGAAGCTAAGGGCTGGCTAAAAAATATTGCAACAATTGTTATTGAAATTCGCTTTGCTGACTATGACTCAAAAGTTAAAAAAAAAACCCCCCAAAAAATAAAACAAATTTCTGCTGACCATTTTCATTCTCAATTTTCTGCTTTTGTAAAATTTTTAATTTTTTCTAGTCGAGTGCATTTGTACAGCTATTGACATCACAAAATTACTTTCTTTGTATCACAAAAATCAAAAATTATTTTCTATAGAAACAAGTCTGTTAATGTTGACCATTTCTTTCACCTTCATTGCTGTCAATTTATATTTTCTTTTTACACCAATACCAATTTGGAGCCTAATATGTTCGCTGCACATTTTCTAATCAATTCGCCACCATTTTCATTTCTATTTTCTTTCAATTGTACGCTGACAAAACGCTTCCAATCAACACGTCATCTCTACAATTCACTTTTTTTTTTTGTAAACCTCTTTGCCTTCAATAACTTCGCAATTAAACACAATCGCTCTTCACCTATTTCGTTGTTTTTTTTGTTTTTGTTTTTTTTTTGGCATCCTTCTGACGTTGATTATTATTCTTTCACTTGAGTTGCGGCCAAAACGTTTAGAAGCGAAACGTGAATTTCGCGTAGTCGGTGTTTTTTGTTCACTATTTCTAAGTTGGAGCTGCTTTTGTGGTTTCATCAATTTTTTCTTTTAGTGGTTTCCTATTTTCAAGTCTTACATCGCTTTGAGTCCTCTGTACCGAGCAGTTTCTTTGTTCGCACATTTCGCTTTCATTTTCTTTGTAGGCATTTCTGTTGTGTTGTGTTATGTTGTGTTGTGATGTTTGGTAAATGGCATTTTCTTACTTCTTTTTATTGGTGTTCATTTCGCGCCTTTTGTTACATTTTTGGCAAATTTTTCTGTTGCATTATTTGTTGTTTTTTTTGTTTTTTTTTTGGTTTTCACTTTACGGATCTGCACGCCATGTTTTTCTCATATTATCCACGGCCGTTACAAAAATCCTTTGTAAAAAAAGCTGATAGGCAATCATTTTCACTGCGGGGTTACCAGATCAAAGTTGCTCTATTATCGTTATTTTCGTATTTTTTTTTTTTTTTTTTGGAGGTGTGAAAAAATTTTGTACTGTGCGCTGGTACCAGGCAAAGAGAACAATGGATGCAAATCCATGTTACAAAAATAATCGAGTAGCCTCTTTAATCAATATTTGCGACTACACTTAAAAAAAACATATTCTAGATTGAACAAAAAATCAAACGAACGAAATTATCAAACGAGATAAAAATGGCACCGAAATATTTACAAATTTTGGATTGATTGTGTATCATTTTATGTAGATTTTTATCATAATTAAATAATACAAAGCTTTTAATTTTTTTGTATCTTTCTTGCTTACTAATTGACTTTTTAATCTGTTAACTGAGTTGTATTATTTGGCAATTTTTTGTAAGTGTCTTGTGAAATAATTTAAATAGTTGTAGAAATTTAACAGCTCCCTACAAGACCCACAGCGGGTAGCGCTGGCTAAGCTTTTAAGTAAAAGAAAACTATTAGCAGCTGGTTTTAACCAATTCAATAGAAAGGGAATTTCCGGATACACATTGACTTTGGAAAATCTTTTTTCATACAGTGAAAACAGCAAACTTGATTTAGGTATGGCCGTCTGTTTGTTCGGACGCAAATTAGCGCGTGACTTTTATCGATACACACCTGGCTGAAAGTTGGTAGCCAAATAAATGCCTTCACAATTTATCGGAACCAATAAGGGCGGACACCGTTTATAGTACACTAAATATACCTCGCAGTGATAAGACCTATTCTCTTCTACGGGGTTTTCGTCTCGTGACCATCGCTAAGCAAAACCTTGTCTAGAGCCAAGGTGCAGCGAGTACAGCGCCCGGCTTCCATGCTGGCTACGGGAGCGCTTCCCTTTACACCTACTAAATCTCTAGAAGTAATTTTAGATCTTCTACCGGTGGATCTATATGGCGAATTTCTGCACGGCTGTAGTACTCCTAGATCCAGCCATGGAAAGAGCTAAGATATCGGCAAGCCAAAGGAATGAAAGGTAAGATGCCATAGACGGAGACACAGAGTCTCACAAAACAACGTCCTAAGTTGCCGTAAAATGCAGAAATTCCCTCAATCTGCTCGTGTCTAAGCGTTCTGTGGTTGTGACATGGGTCCCTGGGCACAGCGCGGCGGATGAGTTGGCAAGGAATGGGGCGGAATTGCCTATGATAAATTCTCTAGAAGCGCGTATCTAACCTCCTGCAAACACAGTTTAAAGACAAAACTCATCGAAGGAGCATGCCAGGTATGCCATGGAACCCACCTGTCGTGTTATGAGACAAGTTGGCCAAAATTAGACGCAACGGGATCCAAAGCCCTGATTCGCCGTGACCTACCTTTTCACTGGCTAATAGTTGGCATAATAACCAGACACCGCCTGATGGGCACGGGAAGAAATTGGGACGGCTAACCAACGATTTCTGTCGAAGTTGCGTGAACGAAGAGGAAGTGGAGAGCATCGAATACTGCCGCCGCACTGTCCCGCCCTGGCCAAGACTCGAAACCAATTCTTCAATAGGTATCTTCTAGACTGTTTGGACGACCTGAGCTCGGCATGCCTTCCCGATTTTCTGTGCTACATAAAGCGCACCCGTTGGTGTACCTGCATCCGCCAGCGGTATCACAATGGGCTTTGTCAGCTTACGTGTGCATCCGTGGTCTGGCAAAATATTATTTTCGGACCCACTTTATTTTATTGTGTTTGTGTTTTTACTTGAGAAAAATAATTAGTGGGTTTTTGAAAATGGCACAGTTTCACTTAAGCATTCTCCGCCGAAGAGCAGGTACTAAGGTACTTACACTTTCAAAATGCAACTATAAATTCACGGCATCCGAAGTGCAACTCTAAATTTGGAAGCATCAGTGCTCAGATGCCACTATTCGCATAACTTTGTATGAGTCATGGGTTTTTATTCATTTTGAAGAAAAATTTACTCAATCGGAAGAAGATGACACAATTTGGAACAAAAATTACACCATCTATGTAAATAAACAAAAATTTGCATAGGTCCTTTTTCAGGTCCAAGTTTCAATCAAGTTATCTTTCTTTTATCGACCAAGCAATTTTAACTTTGCTCGTGCGGATCCAAAAATCTGAAGGCTAAGCCTCAAACTAATTTTATTTATACAATATATAATTTTCACACAATAACTTTGGGTTCGTCCTGATTTAACTGAATAACTGAAATCTAAAACCATAATTTGAAAAAGCGGTCTTCGAAAATATTAAAATACGTATGTATATCGCCTATTATCAATAATCTTAATTTTCCAGTTCTCAACTATTGATTGACAAATTTTAATGTGTATTACAAATGTCTTTAAAAATTAACTGAAACGAACCGCATTATTTATTTTGTTAAATATTTAATAGGCAAATAAAAGGGCGCTGGAAAACTTAGTCAAATGGCGTTGAAACCGACATTAACGGGAAATGCGAGGAGTGGCGATAATAAAAACAACCAGCTAAACAACAACAAAAGGAGCAACATTCAAATCTAAATATGCAAAGGGCCGACGACGACATCTTGCAAGTTGATTGCTCTGACAATCGGCAACAGCTGTTGCTGATGATGAGCCGACGAGAGGAGAAATGGGCATCAACAATATTTTAATGAATGGCGGCCAACAGCCGACTGGTGTGGGATGTGCAAAGTGTTTGCACAGCCAAAGGGAGGAATAAGAGGCAACAAGCTATTAGTTTCCCTTTTCAGTAGCAAAAATTTTCACCCATCCGCTAACCGCCACACCCACGTAACGAGCCACACCATGGTTTCTTCACATAGCTCCGCCATAGCGAATTTGGGATGAGTAAGCAAACAGCTTGAATGAGGAAAGTGTCCTAAATGTGGCAAAAAGTAGTCGAAAGCTCAAGCACCCACCGTCGGTACGACTTGTACCAGCTGTCTAACTACTACCAAACTCTCAAGCAAATAAAAAGCCGCTTAGCTGCAAACAATGCTCAGCATTCTGGCATCCAAAAATATAAATAGAAATTTGTTTATTGTGCGAATGTTTCGCATTTGTTTTCTAAATTGTAGGATATACATACAAACGTACTACTCTTACACTTTCGAGCGGAAATTTGATTAGGCAAATATTTGAAATTAAAGATGTGGCCGACGGATGAGTGAATAATATTTGGGAATGAAACCGAAATTTCATTACTTCGCGGTATTGAGGCCATTTAATATTTTATTGCTTAAATATTTGCTTCTAGTTGGATGTGAAATATGAAAAGGCACTAACTCATCTGTAACTTGATTTTCAAGCGAAACAAAAAAGTTGGCAAGTATTAGACTTAGTTTCGCGGTGTGGCAATGCACAGCAACGGCAACAGGACCAGAATTCAATAGATTTTTGACAGCGACAGTACATCAGCAACATAAAGAGAAAGAAAGACTTTGGAGTTATTTCTGTTGGTGGTGACAGGAGAAATGTCAAAATATTTACTAAATCTTCACCGAGACAATATTTTGCAGCACTGTATGGTGCTATTCATTTTGTTGAATAATTTTCCATAAATTCAAACCAAGCAAACCTGTGCACCGCAACCGTAAGATTCTGTTCTGTGCGACACAGCACCCTTACTCTCTGAATTATTGAAAAAATTCTAACAGCCAGTTTCGCCAGCCGCTTTTTCTTTGTTACAACTGGGCTTAAAACCGATGAAAGGATTTTATCCTAAAGTTGGGCAGACTATTTCTTAGACCCGTAGAACGAATATAACTATATTTTAAACCGTTAGGTGGCGCATGACTCAATATCATTAGGAAATCCGTATTTATATTCCGATATAGATGATATTAGAAAAGTATGGTGCTAGTGGTATAAAAACAACTTTTGGGAAAGATATATGCGCTAGGTGGCGCTAAAGATGAGTTATTCAGAAAATCTGTATTTTGTGAACCGATTTAAATAAAATTAGAAACGTATAGTGAGAGAGCGACAAAAAATTTTTTTATAGAAAATTGAACCGCTAGGTGGCGCTAAAACCTAATTATTCTGAAAATCCGATTTGGATGACAGGAGAAAAGTATTTTTCGGACACAATACTATAAAATGGATGCGCTAGGTGGCGCTAGAGGCGCGTCGCTTTTGTTTCCACTAAGTATATAGTTTTGTAAGAAACACAGTTAGGTCATTTTAGCAATAAGGTATCGCTAGATATTTGTGCAACAAGGAAGTTGCTTATTTTTATTGTTCCTGCTCGCAATTAAAAGTTTGCGCAACATAGTTGTGCTTCTGCGGCTGAATTGGTAATTTGGAAATAATAAAACAAAATAGTGCCATATGAAAATTCAATTATTTAGAAATTGCAAAAGCAGCAGAAACGGCAGAAACGGCCATTGAGCAAATGATTGCTAAAATTGACCAATGCAAAAGAAGAGTGCAAGTGACAAGCAAATGAAGTTAGAAAGCAACTAGTAAATAAATATTTACATTTACTTTTGTTTTGCGGTTTCGGTTTGCTAAATAAGATTTTATAAATATTTTGCAAAATATTTTTAAAAAAAGCGGACTCCCTTTGAGATAAAATTCTTTGTGTGGCTTAATCAGTGCATAATATCTAATATTGCTTTAAAGGTTTTGTTGAAATATATGGTTTCGAGTTTTTTTTTTTTTTTTGACCAACAGATTGCAATTTTCAGTTTGAGTCTTATGAAGATTTGGCTCAGTTTATTTATTTTTGTTTTTTTTTTATGTGAAAAGGTTTCTTCATGACAAAAATACACTCGTTGGTTTGCATTGCCTGCCGACCGCTATTAGAAACAACTTTTCTATAAATTTTGATTTTACTTGGCCCGGCCATGATTTGAACCTGGGACACACCGAATGCAGCCAGCACACGATACACACTTGGCTACGGCGGGTGTAATTATTGTGATATTTCAGAAGTTCATCTTTTTTCCAATTAGCCTTATTTTGGCCATGTTTTCTTTTTTGTTAGTTTAGTTCAATTTTAATTTATCTTTTTCAACCTCAACGCACTTGAAAGTAATCGTTTATCGCTCGAAGAATATATGAGCTGTTTGTGTAGCAAACTAAAGGAAATGCCGATATTATTTAAATATGAAGTCTTAATCACATCTTTTGTTTGTCTGACCTCAAATATTCAAATATTTTTCCTTTCAGTAAGTTGTTTTTGTTTTTTGTTTTTAACAAATATTATTTATGTTATTTAACAACCAGTTAAGCGTAGTGCGGTTGATAAAGAAAACAAAAGCCATACACATTTTCGTAAATACTATACACTGGCGAGCAAAACTGTTTTTTGTTTAGCAACATTAGCTAAATTTTTCATAATAAATTTTTTTTCGTTAATTTTATATAAATCTATAGTGCATATTTTAACAACAACCACGTAAACTAATGCTTCAAACTTTATTTATAATTTTTAAAAACTCCATTACATAAAAAGTTTAAAAAAATTTTAATTGTTTAGAGATAAGCTTAGATATTTTTCTACGCAGTTATAATAATACAAAATTTATGAAAACTCAAAAAATGTTCATCGAAAGTTTACAATTTTTAAGAAAAGTTTTTTGGAATTTTTTTAGTATGCAGTTTTTTATTCCATTTAATTTTAGTACAATAAAGCGGAAATTTGAAGTGGCTCGCAGCTACCGTGGATTTTTTATAATTTTTTTTAAATTTTGTCCTTCGAAAATTTTTCCATATATTTTATGTGGTAGAAAATGCAGAATATTGTCGGCTTGTGAAATTATTACGGAAGTTTTTATAAAACGCCTTTTATCAAAACAAAGTTTGCAAGACCAAAAATACAAAAAATTATTTTAAAAAAATCAGTGGCAGTTTAAAGCCTCCTCAAATTTGCACTGTATTATAATAAAACTAAATAAGCTAGACAGCTGCATACTAGAAAAATTTCAAAAACTTAATCAAAATAATTTTAAAATTTTAATGAAAATTTGTGGAGTTTTCATGAATTTTATATAAAGTTTGATACATTAATTTACTGGGCATTTGTTATAGTATGAACTATATTTGTATAAAAAAATTAACCAAAAAATCTATCATGAAAAATCTTGTTAATATTGCTAAAAGGTTCGACCCGTTTTGCTCGCCACTGTACATATAAATTCTATTATATGAAATGGACGCAGAAAAGTTTTCATATTTCACAAATAATATCTCTCTACACACATCGTACCTGCAGTTGTAAAAGTACTTATTGGTTTATGCAAATCTAACGTAAATTCCAAGTGACGAAATCGATTTGCATGCAAATCTACAAATCTTCAAAGTTCACAGCACAAGCACTCCACTGGCAACAGAATGAAGTGACATATTTATCGCAGTGTCAGTCATCTGTGTGACCTGACGTCTGTCAGGTGACAGTTGCAAAAACAAAAAAACCAAAAAAAACAACAAGCAAATGAACTAAGAAAAATATTTATTTTTTCATTTTCATTTATTGCCAGAAAAATCATTAGTACAATAAGATCTAGGATCTTTTATAGTACAACACATCATATATAAAAAGTAAAATTAGAAACACATATTATAAAAAACAAAAAAAATAATTATAAAATAGTAGTTAAAGCTAAGTTTTAAAGACTAAAATACCGAACACTTATAAACGAAGATATGGACATATACACACATTGTCCAGAAAGACGGAACTTAGTTAGCGAAACTCATAATAATACAATATGTTTTTATTGTTTTAACGAAAGTACATATATAAAACATTCTTAAAGTTGCTTTTATTTAGACTACTGCGAACGTGCGCCGGAACAGAGTTCCATGTACGTATGGCATTGACAAAGAATAACCGAGCAGACGCCAGATAATTATAAGTCGGTACAATCAAGTCATTAATTCGAGCTGACTTAGGGAAAATTAGTTTGTCATAAAGATAGCTCGGTTCCTTATACATAATAAGTCGACACAGAAAAATACAGTTTCTTGCTTTCAAATAATCGGAAATTTCACAGCCTAACAACCGCGATCTCCATCCAGATATATGGTCGAACTTTGCTAACCCGAATACGTAACGTGTAACATGGTTGAACGCCACATCAACTTTATGAGCAGAATGAGAACTTAATTTACTGTAGACAAGTTCAGGGTAGCAGATGATCGGCATTATTAATTGTAAAGCAAGCTTTCTACGAACGGGGGCCGGTGTAAAAGTTGCAGACATTCTTAGGTTTCTTAAAATATTGTACACTTTGGCAATTATCGAGTTCACGTGATCGTCACACGTTAGGCTGGTATTAATAACGAACCCAAGATTAGTCACCTTAGACACGAGTTTAAGGCGCTTATCGACAATATATAGAGGCGGGATGTCTGAAAAATTTATTCGTTTTTTTATTTATGGGCAGCACGTACGATTTATCACTGTTTAGACATAGGTCATTTCTCTTCGCCCATGCAGAGATGGATTTTAAATCTTTATTCAACTTTGTGCATAGATAACCAGTTTCCTTATGAGCTGCAGATAGATATAGCTGAATATCATCAGCATATGCATGCATATGCACGTGCTGGCAAGCATTAAATATGTCATTTATGAATATACTAAATAATAACGGTCCCAAGATAGATCCTTGGGGCACACCGGCTAGCAGTGGTTTTAGACCAGAAGTCTGAGAGCCAACTCTGACACACTGGGTTCTACCCGTCAAGTAGCTCCGCATAAAACGCGTTGCGGAATTCCCGAAACCAAAGTAGTTTTTCAACTTCATGCAAAGTAAGTCATGGTTCACAGAGTCAAAAGCTTTAGAAAAGTCAAGTAGGCATAACAAAGTCAGATGGTTTTTGTCAAAAGGAATTCTAATGTCATCTAAAATTTTTAAAATAGCGGTAGAACAGCTATGCCTTGCTCTAAATCCCGACTGAAATGGGGATAGAAGCCTAAATTTATTAATGTGATCATGAATTTGTTCAGACATCAGCATCTCAAGGACTTTTGAGAGTGCAGGTAAAATGCTAATCGGTCGAAAATCACTGGGATCGCAAGCAGACTTGTTTTTGGCTATTGGTTGCACCGTGGCAACTTTCCATGCGTCAGGGAAGCAAGAAGTTGTTATGCTATGATTAATGACATGGGTCAGAGTAGACAGAATGTACGGTGCAATTATTTTAATAAATTTAATTGGAATGCTGTCCGCCCCGATTGCATTCGATCTTATCTTATTGATACACATAACTACATCAAATTCCGACACAACATTAAACTCAAATACTTGACAAATAGACGCTGCAGACGAGGAACATGGTGTGAGACAAGTATTAATACAAGATGGAGAAAAACGACTGACGAAAGCATCATTAAGGTCTTCAGGACTAAGAGAACAATCAGAACTGTCACTAACATGCACATGAAGGTTTTTTAAGTTGCGCCAAAGAACATGATTTGGCAGCGATGTATCCAGCATTTTCCTGTAGTATCTACATTTTTCCCGCTTTATAATGGCCGTAGTTTCATTTCGGACAAGCTTATATGCATGCCAATTGTTTTCGGTGCGGTTCTTTTTCCAGGCGGAATACTTCTTGTTGCGCTTAACTATCATTGCACGAATGACCTTGTTGAACCAAGGGCACGAGGAGGTACTACCATGGCGAGTGCGAGTCGGAACGTGGGTCCTATATAGGTATAGCACGATCTCATTCAAGAAGCTCAGCTTATCATGCACCGAGCTTAGACCCCAGCAAGTAGACCAACTGACCGAGGATATATCACATAATAGATTCTTAACGTCAAGGAGACGATAATCTGGTGAACTGGACGGACTAACTGCATCAATGTGGGTGTCAAATTTTACATCAAATGCACAGAAAATTAAATCGTGGTCAGATACAAAAGAAATTTGGTCAAACTTTAAAACAATAGACGTATCAGACACAATAAAATAATCAAGAAGGCTGGGATCACAGTTTTGCCCTTATCTTGTGGGTACAGTAATATTAACCACCTCTAGACCAACACAGGAAACATCATCTAACAAACGGCGGCTATACAAATCATCACATAACAGATTCACATTAAAGTCTCCACAAACAACAATTTCATTATAGTCAACAGCTACAGGTGACAACATAGCAAAATATTCATTTACATTACAACATTTATGGGGATTATAAACACACGACAAAAGGATTTTAGACAATGAACTGGACACTTCAACTAACATGTGCTCAGTGGCGCTACCAGATATTCCTGGTATCAACCGAGTTTTTAGATACTTTTTGCAATACATAGCCACACCACCACCCCTCTTAATCTTCCTGTCCATTCTGTAAAGTGTATAACCTTTTATGTCAAAATTGGCATCTTTTAGCTCTGGTCTAAACCAAGTCTCTGAGACACAAATGACATCAACATAAGATAATTCAAATATCGCTCTGATCGTATCCATTTTTTCATAATTCAAACTGCGCGCGTTAAAATGCACAACATTGAGTCCCTTTTGTCGCTTGCACAAAATATTTAGCATTGCGAGGCTATTGTCCTCAATGCCACTCGCACTCCTACCCCCCAAACTCATTTAAACAAACAGAAGTAAAAGCAACTTTAAGACAACAAAAACGAAAATAAAACAGAAAACCTAAACTAAAAAAGCTGAGTTGCGCTAACTTTACATAAAATAAATAAACAGAAAACAAAACAAGCATACAATCATACACACTCATAGGCTTATAACTAGCGAAACTGCTCCAAGTCATTTTCACACAAGACTTTGGTTGGTTGGGTGGTTTTATCATTTGTTTGCCTTACATGCACAAATCCACGGAGAGTAAATGCAGACTGTAACTTCCCCTCACGCCGTAATTTTATAGCCGCTTGCAGAAGAAGCCTATTCTCCTTCGTAAGGCTTTCAAAAATATGAAAACTCCCCTGGATGCCAAGGGGTTGCAGGGGAACAGCAGAGTTAAAACGCCTGCGGTAGTCACCAAATGCACGTAGAGTACGATTGCGATCGAGCGGCGAGTGAAACTTTATTACAACCGCACCGTTCACACCCGCCCGTGAAGGCTTTGTGCGAAAAATATCTCTTATCTGCGGAGCTAAAAAGTCAATCGACAGACAGATCTGGTTAAAGATGCTCTTGAGATTTTCTCCTTCGCTAAATGGGACGCCAAAAGCAACAGCATCAGCAGCAATGTCAGTCGTTCGTTTTACGCCCTTCACCAACTCCGCTTTTAAGCACTCAATTTCGCACTCAGACTTTTCCACTCTCTCCTTCAGTACCGAAATGCACTCAGTGGATTCAGCAACAACAGCAGTGAGCGTTGAAATCTCCTCCTCAATCCGTTTATTGAGTTTATTCTCCACTTCCACAAGTTTGTGTGACACACTCTCAATCAGCGGCAGCAACTGTTCGGTCTGTTGCTGCACCCTTTGCTCTACCTCCTTCAGTTTGTTATACACAGCTGTGAGTGTGATAGCTGCACCTTCGTCAACTTTAGCTGTTTTTGCAGAGGGGGAGCCTTTGCTCAGTCGACGCTTCAGTGATGCAGTAACGGTCGACATTACAAATAAGCAGCAAAACAAAACGAACGATCGGGAAAAACAAACACGCGAATTAAAAACAATTTAGTTTTATTTAATTTAATATATTTATTTCCTTCTATTGCCAATCGCCGCACTTGAAGCTGAATAACAGAACGCAAGTTAAAAGATGTTATTAATTAAAATTTATTTCGCACGGTTATGCCAAAATTTAAGAGCGATATGCAAACACGTCCGCTAGCTACGAATGTTTTTTGTTTTTTTTTTTCACAAATGAGACTACAATTTTTGGAAGACTATACAAATAAATAAGAAATATTCACGTTAATATGCCCACTAGCTGTAGGTGTATTGTGGAAATCTAAGAGTTTCAAATAAATTAATTTCGATTGGCTGTAGTTACGGTCCATTGATTTCTTTAATGTCACAAGCGAGCATAACAAATGATTTGATTTGTGCAACAGATTTAATATTGAATATATGTATTTATTTATGTATTTCAGTTAATAAATGAATTGGATGAGGAAAACAAGCAAAGTGCTGGTAATTTTTTACTTCAGCCAAGCTATTCTTTTCATGCCAGTGAATTACAAAATTCAATTAGTTTTTATATTAAATGTTCAGAAAATAAGTTTGCAAAAACTGTCTGTTTTATTTTTATTAACCTGAAACTATACGCAATTACGATACCAACAAATTAAATTTTGCTATATAATAATTAACAAAGCGAATGTTAAGTAAAATATCGATTTCGTTCGTTTTAGAACTCTTAAAATCTAAATCCATTTATAAAAATGTGTAGGTTTTCTGGAAAAAAGCAAACTGCAACTATAAAGAGATGAACAAATTTTCCAAGCGGTTTTAGCAGGAGCCCGAAATAATGAAAGCTTCTAAACTCTGGAGAAAAGTTTCGAGTGCACGTAATTTTTTCTTGTCCTGTATGAATTTGATTTGACTTAAAACTTTTGAGCAAAATCTTTAAAAATTATAATTAATAATTACTTTTCGATTTTGATTAGTCGCTCAGAAAAATTAATCATAGTTCTATTTTTTTTATATCAAAAAAAAAGGTCGATTTTTTAGAGTTATTTTTTCGTTGAGAAATAATTATTTTTATTTACTAGATGATCGTTTTTTTTTACTAACCATAATAATTATTTTATAAGATTTATTTTTTATCAAAAAAATTCATTTTTTTTTGTTTTACTTTTTTATCATAATTAGTCATTATTTTTTTAATTATATTTTGCTTTTATAAAAGTAGAACCCAGTTCCTCAGTTCTCATAAATAAAAATTATGTTTTGAGTGTTTCGATACGCCAAAATAAAAAAAACGACCTATTAAAGAGTTTTACTTTCGACCAAAAAAATTTAACTCAAGAAAATTGATTACTTTTGATACAAAAAAAAAATAAAACTAAAAAGTCAAAATAAAAAAAACATTAAAAAAATATCAGAACGAAAAAATAACACTCGAAAAATCAGGTTTACTAATCAAAATAAGATAACCATAAACCATTTCAATGAAATATTGGTGTTTTCCAAAATATATCCTATGCTATGGCCGACTTTACTGTTTAGTCACGAGTTTAAAAAAAAAATAGCTCAAACTAACTTAAGACTACCCATCATCTCGACTATGACTAAGGAGCATTGTTTTTTAATGCGCAAACCTTATTAGATTTGAACTAAGTTGAATCAGAGGTATGGATTTTCTCGACTGCAGATCCCAAAGAATTTTTAAACAATTTTCTTTTATCAGATCAAAAATAAAGATTTGCTGGAAAACACGCCTCTAGCGCCACTTAGCTTCCGAATATCTCGACTCATGCGCCCTCTAACGGATTTAAATATGGAATATACTAACCAAATTTGGTGGCTACATTTTTTTATACATATATTGAATGGTATAGAAGAAGATATATCGGAGCTTCAATATCGAATTGGGATATTTGAATATTCAGTTTTGGATCGCATACCACTTTTTTTTTTTAAATATGGCCGAAAGACATTCACATTGCGCGGGAGAAGAATTTTTTTTATTTCTACAACTCCATAAATTCTAGTGTTTCTTCTTTTATTTCAAAAACTAAATATCTAAGTATTTTTAAGTCTTATAGACTGCTGTCAAACACACTAAGCGACAAAGCTGTGCTTTTTCGAGGCTGTTACTCTATATTTTCAATATATTTCTGGTATACCTTCTGCGCATGTCGCTAGTCAATAAAATAAGCAATCAAACCAAATTAAAGTGCAATAATAATAACTACCAAAAGTTAAAAATATTATAAAAACTCAGAATGGTTGGTAGTTTATGGCAAATATTTAATTGGCTACGTTAAAAAGGGCGTAATGGCCCAGAGAGTAAGAGGGCGGAAAGGCATGAAATGCAGCGCAAATTATATAAGTTTATATATCTACACTTACTATATACATATACATGCATACCTACTCATACATAGGTACATGCATTTACAGTTACTCAAATGTGTAACGTTGCGGTCAGCTGAAAACACGGCCACCATGGCCGCAATGCACAATAAGCTAAGTGAAGTGGCGCAGAAGTCCACGAATGAGTGCAGTCAGAAGTGAGGAGCAGCCAAGTGTTTGAGGAAGAGGAAGTAAAGCGCATATATTTTTTTTATATAATATGTTTGTACATAGTATGTTTATAATGAACTGCGGGTGTATGTAATCAGTGAAATACCCAACATAATTTTTTTAACTGGAGCCCAGTATTTATTATTTACGGAATTTTATAATCATTCGTACTCTCTAAAAACTGACGAACGAGAAAAGGACTTCCATAGGAAAAGGATTCGAGAAAGGAAAGCAAGCATATCCAAAAGAACAAAATTCTTAAAATTCAAGCAGAATTTTTATAGGAAAAAGAATCGCAGTGCAAATTTCAAACTTTTTTTTTTGGATTTTTATTTCGCAATATAATTGAGCGCTTATTGTTCAATTAATAAATTATTTATTCCAATTTTACCAAAGAGATTCCGACTATTTGCACAACAGAAAACTTCACTACGCGATAGGCAGAAATTTCAGTAGCTCTGAAAGTTTCACTGTTTGTTTAGTAAATTTTTTCGGCATTGACACATGCACTGAGTTTCATTACATTTTTCGTACTGAATACCTCAAATACTGTTGGGTGAACATTTAGGTTTATAGTGAAATTCCTCATTATGGACAGATCTTATAACAGGACTGCTTCAATAGCCGAACAAATTTCGTGCACATAGTCATTTATTAATTTTTCCACACAAACATCATCGTATGAACCGTACACTCTATTAACCGGTCGCGTACCTTAAATTTTAAAATATTTTCATCACAAAATTTCTTATGAACGGACAAAATACGAAAAAACCCAAGCAGAGTGTGCAAACTTTTTTTGTTTTTGAGTGTTCAAAATTGGAATATGGACACAACGTTCATCAAATGCGATATCTCTTACCAATTTGTGCATATTTTTTGCCACCCACTGTTTATCATATACATACATATGTAGTATATTTATAGATTTCTATGTAATCAAATTTACAACATCGACTTCTGCAAGCGGGTCAGCTTACGGGCACATGGCACAACTAAAATATTTCCAAAATTATTCGGGCGTCTGCTTGGAAAATAGATTTTAATATCGTAGCTATTATTTGCTATTTTTCAATTTAGATCTCGTACAACAGCAATTACGCAAAAATTGTTAACTCGTTTCTTTGGCTCATAATCTAATACCACAACTTATTTGAACTATTTTTTGCTTCACACACATCGTTGGCGGGTTCGTTATTTTAAATATTGCAAAACAAATTAATTTTTTTGCTTTATTGAAAAATTGCTAAGCTGGTTCATATGCATAAATCTATGTGTGTGTGTGTGTGTGTGTGTGTAAGTGTGTATGTATGCGTATGTGTCATGTGTCTACGAAACTTGAACTTTTCATTGCATAGCCAAAGGCGCCTAGTACCAACGTATGTGTGTGCATATTTTCAAATGTACCCTCTAGGAAAGCGAAACATCGCTCCATAATATGCTGCACAATTTCCAAAGAAGCGGGAAATCATTTCCTTGCAGTATGCAGTTAATTTCGTTTTTCTCATAAGTTTTCATTAGCGAAAAACTTGCGGTTCTGACAATTCTGGAGAGTGAGACTTTGTGCCATATACCTCATGAAATACTCTGCGAGGACCCTTCCAAAGAGCTTGGCATTAGTCGTTTATTAATTGAAGTCGGAATTACAAAAATTTCTAATAGATAGGAGCGCTGGCACACGAAAAATCGTCCTTCATATCAAAAGTAGGTAAGAAAATTTGATAGATAGATAGATAGTGATATTAACATTGGCACGTTGACCTTTATGAACTATCCTCGTCTAGCCCCAACGCTCTTAAGAAGTCTGAGTTGATGTTTGGTGGTAGCGAGGTATAGGAATTCATTTTCAGGGCTATAGGAGCCAAGATACCTGTTTTGACTTCTCGAGATGGCGACGCATTCGAAGAGCAAGAAAATGCTTGACATTCTCACATCAATTTATATGACGTTTGACAGTTCAGTGGCTTTTTAAAATTAAAAACAAAAAACAAGTTAGCTAACCTATTGGTACTTGGACGGGCCAATATGTCTTGGTTGTATCCGACGAAGGATATAGGCGGTAGTGCTACCATTGGAAAAAATTTAATAGGAAATTTTAAAGTTTCAAGTTGAATTTGACATTAAAGTAGCAGTACAAATTTTTAAACAACAAAAACTTCTTCAAAAAACTTCCTCAACCTTTCCTTAAGTGGGGGAATGGAAACAATGTCGATTCAACATTTTTGCTTTGAAAGAAAGAAAAGAAATAATTATGCTTATTTCCAAATGGAAACATTTCAAATTTCACTTGAGAGACTTATATTATAAATATTGAACACAAACATTTTTAATTATTAGCTGAAAAAGCGGTACAAAATATTTAAAAAAAAGGTATTTTTTCAAGGGCAAATACCAAGGAAACATGTGTTCGGTCTATATATTATAATTTTCATTAAAACAAATCATTATTTTTGCGAACCAGTGTGATCTTTTTAATATTTATTTTTTCCAAAAAATTAATCGTTTGGTTTTTGTTTTCTGCTCATATTAATCCATATTTTGTGATTTTTTTCGATCAAAAGTAAACGTAATTTAATTTTTTCTTAAATTCGTCTATTATATTTGATCGATAGTTTGTGATATTTTTTTCGATTACAAAATTTAGTATCGTCATCGCCGAAATATTTGTTTGCCTTTAATATGATCGAAACATTGTAAATACAAGAACAACCATTATTTTTGATCGAAAAAATTAAAATCGAAAAATATCGATCAAATATTATCGGAAAATAAAATCTTTAATTTTCTGTGTTTGCCGGCTCGCGGTCAAGGGGGTGTTGGTATGCGTAAAACCAATGATTTACTTTTTGTCTCCAATATATTTCGGTTACACTACGGTAACCCTCTTCTGGGCACTGTCCGACGTGGAGCGTGTGAAAATAAAATCGCAAAATATCGATTACTTTTTTTATCGAAAAAATAAAAATCAAACTTGATTGAAAACCTGAAAACTCAAGACGAACGATTATTTTTGATCGAAAAAATAAAAATCACAAAATATTGATCAAATACTATCGGAAAATTTTAATAATAACGATTATTTTTTATCAAAAAAATAAAAATCACAAAGCAACGATCACGGAATCTTTTGAAAACCAAAAATGTTCTAAATAAAAGTAAGATGAGATTTGTATATAATATGGCATAAGGATCGATAAATTCATATATTTTTGTTTTCGAACGATTTCTTCTCGGTCCCTGATACCATTCCGTGTAAACTAGCGTAGTCTAGTTTACTAAATTTTAAGAGATGTTTTACAATTGTCTAAAATTTAAAAAAAAAAATTACCTGCTTTTCAAACCCCATGGCAATTTTTTTTCTCACTCACTGTTACTATACCTAAATATTCGTCGGCCACATCGAAGTTATTACTTTCCTGCTCAACGCCTCTCAAATTGCAGCCACAAGACAAGCATTTGTTTTTTTTTGCCTTTTCGTTACACTTCCATTGCATTGCCACGGCTTTTTCCCAAGCGGTTACTTATTGTGTTTTCTTTGATTTTAGTTTTTGGTTTATTACGCTGGCTGTTGTTGTCCTCGTTCTTGTTGTGGCGAATTTTTTAATGAAATTTCCCAAGTATTAAGCTTAAAGTTTTTGCACGCACGCATACCACCCCGTACACACCCACAACTATCCCTACACACAAGCAACAACAAAACAACAACAACAACCACAATGAAGTAAGTATGCATACTTTTAACACGATCTGTTTGGTCTACGCAAAACTTTTACAATGCACGCTTGTGTTTTTTTTTTTTTTTTTTTTTTTTATTTGGTTGCGACCCGGTAGGCTGGGAATCTTCATAGATACGAGAAGCCCGTGCGACTCGCATGCCCGATTTGCCTCCTGGCACCTACGGACTAAACCCAACCTCCTTCGTACGCTGGGCCTGTGGCATCCCCGCGGGACTATCAATTCCGATATTACTTCGCAGGGCAGGCACTGGACATTATTATCTATCGTCACTCAACGTGCGTTTTCGCGCCGCGCTGTTCTTTCATCTTCTCTGAGGAGCTTCATTATTTCAGCGATAATATCTGCACATTCCTTCCATTTGTCTGAATTAGACAACATCGCCTTCAGCAGGCCTTTGGGGGTTACTGCGCTTCCTATACAGCGTTCAAGTTGGTTACGCTGATTTTCGAATTTGTGGCAGTTCATAAGAATATGCTCCGCGTTTTCTAGTTGGCCATCGCAATGCAAACAATAGGGATGGTCTGCATGCGTGAACCTGTGGAGGTACTGTCGGAAACAGCCATGTCCGGTGAGGAACTGCGTGAGGTAGAAACTAGTTTCCCCGTGCTTTCTGTTGATCCATTCATCTACCCTTGGGATCAACTCTTTTGTCCATCGCCCTTTCGTAGACGATTCCCACCTTTGTTGCCACTCTTTGATGCTACGTTGCATGATCTCTTTACGGTTGATTGGGCTGCCCTTCATTTCTGCCGCCGCCTTTGCCGCTATGTCTAGCGGGCACCTTCCAGCCAGCAGGTTTGCGGCTTCGTCTGACACTGTCACGAAAGCACAGCATACCCTCAGCGACGCTAGTCTATGCACTGAGGCTGGTGCTCTCACATATGCGGGAACAGATGTAGCAGGTGCCCAAATTGGTGCCGCATACATCAGGATCGACGAACTGACGCTCGCCAGCAGAGTTCGTATTTGTGGTCTTGGACCTCCCATATTTGGCATAAGTCTTGAAATAGCCGTACCAACTTTCCTCGCTTTGATGCCAGCATAATTCAAATGTTCCTTGAAGCTCAGCCGGCAATCAAGTACGACACCGAGATATTTTAAAGCGGGGCTCGACTCTATGGTGCAGCCACCTACTCTTATTTGAATATTCTCCAGCTTTTTTCGACTAGTCATTAGCAGCGCTTCCGTCTTATGATCCGCTAATTCTAGCCCTGCTGTTTGAAGCCAAGTTTTTGCAGTGGCTATGGTTTCACTACACATTCGCGATACGTCGACTAAGTGTTTTGCCACCACTACAATAGCTATATCATCAGCGTAGCCTACTATGGATACACCCTCCGATTTAGTTATTTTAAGGATGCCATCGTACATAATATTCCATAGGAGTGGCCCGAGGACTGACCCCTGGGGCACACCTCCTGAAATATTGTACTTCTTCGGGCCTTCATTGGTGTCGTAGAAGAGCACTCTATCATTGAAGTAGCTCATCATTATGCGGGTTAAATAGTCCGGAACGTTTAAATTAATCATTGCCTTTATTATTTGGCCCCAGTTGGCAGAGTTGAATGCGTTTTTCACATCCAGCGTGACTACGTCACAGTACTGCTTGGTACCTTCAAACCACCTTTTGCCCTCGAGTGCTTGACGCGCGATATTGCACACAGCAGCTACAGCATCCACAGTTGAGCGCTTTTTACGGAACCCGTATTGCCAAGTTGAGAGACCTCTGTCCCCTTCCGTTATCGCTTGAAGCCTCGAGCATATAATGGCCTCCAGCAGTTTCCCTGCGGTATCCAGCATACACAAGGGCCTGTGCGATGACGGTTCTTCTGGGGGCTTGTTGCCTTTAGGCAGTAGGACCAGCCGTTGCCGCTTCCATTTTTTTGGAAAAATACCTTCCTGGATGCACTTGGTGAATAACTCGCTAAAAAGTTCAGGCTTTTTTCTAACGATATATTTTAGAACGCCATTCGGAACTCCGTCCATACCAGGTGATTTGTTGGTCTTAACCTTGGCTGCAGCGGCGAGCACTTCGGCACTGCTAACCGGCGGAATCTCAGTGGCTTCAACCATCAACTCACGCGGTACACTACACATATCTTGCTGCGGAAACAACCCAGAAACGATGCGCTTCATTATTTTCGGACACACCGGCGACTTTGCGTTGCTCCCTTTCAATTTTTTTAGCACAATGTTGTACCCACTGCCCCAAGGGTTATCGTCAATATCTTTGATTAGTTCCTTGAAAGCTTCCCGCTTGCTTTGCTGGATTGCTTTTCGAAGTTCATGGCGCTTGCTTTTGTATGCGGCTTGGAGACGTAGATGTTCAGGGTTATTTCTTGCCCTTTTTCGTTGGTATTGTCGCCGCAGCCTGAGGCATTCCCCCCGCAGCTCCGCTATTTCCTGATTCCACCAGTATACTGGAGTTCTCCCGTTTCCGCTCTTTTTTCGTGGCATCGAAGCGTCACAGATGTTGGTGACCAACTTCATTAGCGAATTAGCACTGGAGTCAGTGTTGACATATTCGGTGCTATCCACGAGTGTATCCGGGAGGAGTTCAGTCATATACTCCAGCATGCTACTGTCTAGCATTTTGACTTTCCAGCCAGCTTTTTGTGACTTCCTGATTCGGTTTCCCCGAGCACAGGTCCGCAGCGGGTGGATTACAACAGAAATCGCTAAGTGGTCACTATATGTGAAATCTTCTAGGACCTCCCATTCTATTCTGCTAAATAGCGCCGGGCTGCAGAAGGTCAAGTCAATAATCGATCCCGCGCTCCCTTTCTGGTAGGTATTTTTGCCCCCTTTGTTAAGTAGCACGATGTCGAGATTAACGAAAGCTTCAAGAAGTGCCTGGCCCCGGGCAGTTGTTTTTGGGCTTCCCCATTCTACTGCCCACGCATTAAAGTCTCCAGCGATGATGACTGGAGTTTTCCCGGCAGCATCATCTGCTAGACGGCTTAACATGTTTTTATAACTTTCTATAGACTCGCTTGGTGGGGCGTAGCAGCTATAGAAGTGGATTCCCCCAATTTTTGAATAAATGAAGCCCTCTTGCTGACTATTGCCCCGTGTTTCGAAGGGAAGAGCCCCGCATGCCCAGATTGCAGATTTACCCATCTTATCCTGCAGCCAGCTTCCCTCCACTGAGGGTGCCCTGTACTGCTCGCTGATAAGAGCAACGTCGATACTTTTCTCGACGATTGCTTGTTTTAGGAGGTTTTGCGCCGCCTCACAGTGGTTCAGATTAATTTGTAAGCACTTAATCATTGCTTTAACTGTTTTACTGCTTTTTTGTATGCTGGGCATCTGAAACTACCAGTGGGGTGGTCCTGCCCAACACCGGCCCCTATTTTGCATATGACGCATTTTGGTGCTGCCTTACATAGCTTGGCAATGTGTCCCTTTTCTCCACATCGCAAGCACGTGCCGCTACGATCCTCTGCAGATTTGCAATGCCTGGATATGTGGCCGAAATCAAGACATCGATAGCATCGCTTGTGTGTGTGTGTGTGTGTGTGTGTGTGTTTGTGTGTAGACATCCGTGCAGTATGTGCTGCTGCAATTTGTTGTCTGGTGTTGCAATGCAATCTGGCAACATTGGGCTAACTTTATTGTTTTTCATACAACAACAATAATAACAACAAGAAAGTGCACTCTGCACAACGCTAGCGCAAACGAAACAAACAAACCCAAAAAAAGGAAACAATAAAAAAGCGACAAGCAAACAAAAGCAAAATATAAACTACGCTAGAATCAAATCTAAGCATATGTGTTGTCGCACACACACACCCATATGCGTAGCTATACGAGTATTAATATCGAGAAGCTG
The DNA here is from genome assembly GCA_951828415.1 of Anomoia purmunda. NCBI lineage: Eukaryota > Metazoa > Arthropoda > Insecta > Diptera > Tephritidae > Anomoia > Anomoia purmunda. The sequence goes on from OX639994.1 coordinate 128,298,740, forward strand.
GTATGCCCGCCACGTCGTCCAAAAGTATCGAGCATATACCACTTTGTTATAATTTTATTTAAATTTCAAATGCTGCGTGCTGTAAAAGTTTTAGTGCCTTTTCAAATAAGAAATTACGCCCCCCCCCTCCCGCCACCCCTTCTCCCTTCGCTCGGTTTTTGGCGTCCTTGCGGCCGGGCAGCAGCATCACACACATAAACCGCGTTTTTTATTTGCCTTTTGTTCTATTTCACTGCTGTGCATATTTTCATTCGAGCTCCTCTATGCGTGTTCCCCCGGTCTTGTCCGTTCGTAGGTTGCTCTTATTTCTCCTTATCTATGCCCGATATATGTATGTGTATGTATGTGTGTGTGTGTGTGTGTGTGTGTGGGTGTCTTATGCGCAACAAACCGCATTCAGTTGTGCAAAACGCATACAAATTCCTTCGAAATACAAACGCACACACCCACACACACACACACACGCGCCATTACTTGGAAGAAATCTCCTTAAGTGCTACCCACTGTTGCTGCTGCCCATATTCAAAGCTATTATAGTGATTGTGATAGTTTTCTTAGTTTTTTATGCTATCATTATTTTTGCTTCGGCGACAGTGGTCTAAAGCGCGAGGGGACGAAGGAAGGGTGTATTATTTCTACATAAATTGTACTATATAAATTTTGGTTTAAAATTAATGCATTTCGTATGCCTCTTTAGTTGGAACAGCGAATTGTTTATTAAGCACTGATATTTATTTTCCCTATGTGCATCCTGTAGATAATCTCCATTCTGTTGAAATTAGAAAAGGCTATTTATTTAAAATTTCTTTTACAAAAAGTTTCGCAGCTAAGATTATTATAAGGAAAATTCCAGACATGCTACATATATGAACACGATAGGTTAATTTTAAAATACAAGAGTAGCTTCAGACACGAATGTGTAACCAGCGACTGTAAATAATCGTTATTTTGATTTTTCCAGAACAAAACATCATTGGTAAAACAAAATTAGAATACTTATGTATATCGATATAATCCTTATGCCGTATGCTCTACAAATCTGACCTTATTTTTATTTAGAAAATTTTTTTGGTTTTAATTCATTCAATAAACGTTGTTTTGTAATTATATTTTATAATTTTTATTGTGCCGGTCAATTGTGATTATTATGCTTTCGATGAAGTTTGATCGCTATTTTTATAATACTTATTTTTTCGGTCAACAATAATCGTTATTCTTGGATTTAAATTTTTCCAATAATATTTTTATATTTTTTTTTGACAATCAGCAAATGTTATAAACACAAAAATCATGGCAGGATTGATAGTACTGCATTGAGACCAACCAATATATAGTATCTACAAGCATTTTTTTATTTTGCTATAAATCAAGTTAATTATACTTCTTCAAATCTAGTTGGAAGGTCAAAAACATGAACTCTTTTCAGGCGTCTAATACTATTATTGTCTAGTAAATTAATTGCCAGTAAGTTTTCATGGTAAGACAGTCTATCGAGATACTTTGCTAATTTCGTCTCTAATATAAGGTACATTTAAGTCTTTGTGAATTTCGATGTTGCTTAGATACCAAGGAGCACCCGCAATACTTCTTAACGTCATTGATTGGTATCTTTGGAGGACTTCAATGTTAGAGGTACTCGCCCACAGCTGCATTGCATACGTCCATACGGGCTTGAGGATTGCCTTGTAGAGCCGTACTTTGTTTTCGAGGCTTAGTTCCGATTGCGGACCTATAAGCCAGTACATTTTTTTTTAGTTTTTAATTTGAGCTGTTTCTGCTTCTCTTTTATATGGGTCTTCCAAGTCATTATTCTTTCCAAATGTACTCCCAGGTATTTAACGGTTTCTTTTTCAGGTATGACAGAGCCATTTAAAGATGCCGAGGGACAGTTTCCCGTTTTGAATGTAAATGTTATCTGAACAGACTTCTGTGTGTTAATTTTTCATTCTTCTATATCTTTAGCCATTTTTCAACCAATGTTAGCTGTTCTTGTAAATGGATTGATGCGTCATTGCAATTATAACTTGTGGCAATAAATGCCGTATCATCAGCATATGTGGCAACCTCTATATCGTTGGTAACCGGCAAGTCAGCTGTAAAAATTGTATATAAGACGGGGCCCAATACGCTCCCTTGGGGAACTCCAGCATCAATCGAATACAACATTGAAGATTCACCTTTTTCATTTACATAGAACTTAATAATAATATTTGATCTGCATTTTATGATTTTTATTTAACGAACGATTTATAATTTTTCTTTTAATAAGTTTTATGATCGAAAAAAAAATTTGTTTGTACCAAGGCGAATTCGTATAAGGCGAAGTTGATCAAGCAGCTGATTGAATTCGCTTGGTGAACGTTGAGTCAATATGATGTATTTGTTGTAAGCCATACCGTCATTGTGCATGTAATTTGATAGTGTAAACTTTTGTTTTTTGTACGTATAACACCACCTGATATGAATCCGCCTTGGTGGGGGCTTTATGAATTCGCCTTGCCGTCACCTTACCCGTATATGAAAGCAAGTTTTTTCAACAGAAAATATGTGCTATAAAACCAGTATTCAAAACTTAATTACTTAATTAATTTTATGACACCAGATGATCATTGTATAAGCCTGCTTCGACTTTTTTTAAAGCGAAACATATTAAAAGCAAAACTTTATACAATTTTGAAATTAATAGTAATTGATAAACGCTCGGCCAAAGTTCGGCTTATTATGGAAGAAGTCGAAAATAAACCGAAAAAAACTTTGTTTGGTCGTTCTCTAAGACCATCACAATCAATACAAAATTTACCGTTACGCGCACTAATTTATGATATCGTCTGAAAGTATTTTTTAAGTATTTTATACATTTGTAATATGTCAAGAACTGTGGATTTGCAATTTTCTGTTATGCTTGGTTTTCATAGACAATTTTCGTGACAAATCGTGTCAAAAACTAAGCAAAACGATAACCAGGCATTAGATACAGATTGAAACAGCAAAAAGTATTTGTATGCAACTTAGCTTAAATGGAATGAAGGGTGGTGGAAATAGGCTATATACTTCACAATCCCAAAATGCAAAGTCAGAAAAGCGAGAAACTCTTATCATTAAACGTTTCATTGCTACAGACTGGATTTTATGCAGAAACTAGAGTTCCAAAGTGTTAATCAAGTCTGGTAGAATTTGACAAAGAAGTTTAAGAAATATTTAAATCCTTTGCTCCAAGGTGGGTGATAATCATGCCCATTTTCAAAATTTTGTATGCCATTTATTTAACTCTCAAACCCAATCATGTATATCAAATTTGAACGAATTACCTGAAATTACATGAAAATTCCGAACTTTTTTAATTAAAAGCAGAGGGCACGGCTTCTTAGCAAAATTTTGCTTTCTTATAAAGATTTACTATTTATGAAGATTTCGGTGTTCTGTGTCAAAAAAAAAAGAAGAATTTTCTTTATAAATTTTTATTCTAACATGGATGGTGTAGCTTCAACGAAGTTGTGGCTTATACCATTTTTTCGCTGACATCTTCAAGCTATTAAACTCCGGCTTGAACGAAACGAAAACGGCATTTACGCTACGAATGAATTGATAATAGGATTTATATAAAAAAAAATAGCTGCAATCAAAGGAAATATTTGAAAACATTTAGGTATCATCTAGAATGATCAGATACTTAATATGTACTCCAACATCAAGTTGTTTCAAAACCGCGATTCGAAATATTGTGAGCAGAGCGTAGTATTAAGTAAAAATTTCTTTATTATACTTTTCTCTCCTTCTTTTTCACCAAGCAAATTAATTTTATGATAAAATGCCAAAAATTGGAAATCTTGAATAAGTTATCTTTATTACTCAACGATTTGTAGTAGAAAAAAAAAAACAACCCACGATTTTTGAATCACCAACCGATATGCCAAACCTACAGATCTGATAATTTGCGCATCAAAGGGGCGTTAGCTATTCTGCGTTGTATCGAAAATTACGTAAATATGCAAGTAAATTTTCAACTAACTGTGTACGTGGCAAAGAGAAAGAATTGGAAAATAAGTTGGTTTTTGTTTTTGTGAAAATGCTTGCCGTCAACGCTGCAAAATGCGGCTTTACAACAAGTAAACAAAATGTGCGTATATGTGCACGTATTTTGTATGTAAATACAGTGAAAGAAATGATTTGGATTTCGATAAATATTGGGTTTTTTTGTAGCACTCAATTTTCTTTGTTTTAAACTATGCTTTTTCAGAAAAAGTACTATAAAAAAATACTGATATTTATTTTTCTTATTATTTACTTATCCGACTTCAATTTTTTAACTTCAATTTTTAAGTGGATCCTCCAAGTATATTGAGATCACGAATTCTTACCTAATTTGGTTTGCAATGTCAATGGGCAGAATGAAACAAGCTTTCTTTTAAGAAGATTCCCCCATATAAAGTCAAAAGCAAGGTGGATACATAGTAGATGATAATAAGATATCCAAGGCGAATTCGTAGTCCATTTTGTTTGTGTTCTTTTGCGAGTGAATTGTCAAAATTGGAAATCGCCCAGTATTTTTTTTCTTGTATAAGGAAAACAACCCAGCGAATTGGGATAGAACAACAAGTATTTAGATCATGGAATCAAGGCGAATTCATATAAGCAGCTGATGTTTTCTCTTCCACTATATTCCTGTTTTTCCTATACTCACGACATCCTAAAAAGGAAAACTAATGTCGTCCACTCCTCTATTCTCTTTTATTGTGATATCTTAAACTGAAAAATGGGTATGTGTACGTTATGAAATCGCCTATGCATCACCTTATATGAATTCGCTTTGACAGGAATTTTACAAAAAGTCTAGGGCGATCCATAGAGCATGATAGCAAGATAACCAAAGCGAATGCACTGTGTATTTTATTTGTGTAGTTTTGTGTGTCAAATGTAAAAATCTGAATTCGCCCAGTTTTGTTCATATATTTTGTTTGTGTAAGCGTTTTGCTCTACCACCTAATTTGGATAGGAGAACAATCATTCAGTTCATGGGTGATATCAAGGCGAATTCATACAAGGTGATAGCATCCCATGAGCTGAATGCTTGTTCTTCTTTCCAAACTCGCTGGGTTGTTTTGTTTACACAAACAAAATACATTAGCAAACTGGGCGAATTCGGTTTTTGACATTTCACTCGCAAAGTTACACTAACAAAATACATAAGCAATACTGGGCGAATTCAGATTTCGACATCTCACACGCAAAATTACACTAACAAAATACACAGCGGATTCGCCTTATTTATCTTGCTATCACCTTCTATAGATCCATCTTGGGTGATATCACCTTTTATGAATTCGCCTTGCATTGCAAAACAAATAAATAATAATAAAAAATATAAAATAAACAAAAGGTTTTTTAAATCAAATTTTTGGTGAACAAAAATTTTAAATCAAAAAAAATTGTGTCTCAATATAAAAAAAAATTTGCCAAAAAGCCGTAACGAAATCGCACTGTGTAACGCGACAGTTACTTAGTTAGTGACATTAACCTACAAAGTTCCAACCATCGAAAGTTTCGGCTCCAGCGCCAACCGACCCGTCGCAATCTCATTGTATATTTTCGTCATCGCAGTTGACATTCGTTAGTAAATTTATTTACCAGTTATATGCATTTAAATTGAATTTGAAAAACAAGTCACGTAGCGTAAATGCTAGCGTCATAAGCGCACGAAGCGTAGAGTAAGGACACGCTAGCAGTGAGGTGAATGTGGGCGTGAAATGCGGAGGAACAATAAAATGAGAATCCTTAACAACAACGAAAATAGCAACAGAAGTAGCAGTAGTGACATTAAAGAACCAGGAGTTTATGCATCGCGGAATAATTTAGCGCAAGCAGAGAGAGAACGAGAGCTAGAGCGAGAGAGAGAGGGGAACACAAGAGAACGAGTGAAAATACAAAGCAACATTTATATGCAGTGCGCGCCGCTCTTAGAACAACCTGCTTGCCCCCCATGGCTTGTGTCGCAAGTGCAGCTGCCGCAACCGGCGTCGATGCAAATGCAACGCATCCGTACGGTTATCCCGCCAATAATAATATTTATTTTCGTTTATATTTTGGTTATATTCATACGTTCCCTGTTCACTACACTCACTTATTTGGCCATATTGTTGGTGTTGTTTCATTGCTTTTACGATATGGTGTTTTGAATAGCAACAACAACAACAAGCTTCGTGCAACGCTCTCGCAGAATGTGTACGTTCACGTACGTGTGCGACAGAGGCCATAAGAAATGCATCGTAAATAAAATAATAGCCAAAAGGTGGCGCTAAGGTAGCAAAGCATCATCTTCGTTCGGGGATTTGGCAGCGGAAGGAGTACTCGACCATCTTTTAACCATTTTAATTTGGTTTGGCATAATATTGAAAAACTTTTGCTTTCCTATCTGCTATGCATTTATAAATTGTTGTGTACGTGTTTTTGTTGTTTTAGTAGTTAAAAAATATTGGATAGAATAACATGAATACAAAAGTTTATTGGTTGCTTTCACCAACTTCAGTCGTTTTTTGTACATACAATTTAAGTTGTGCCCCAAAGAGAGACTCGCAGGCAGCTGTGCGAGTTTAAAGCAGCTAAAGTTAAGTTTTTTCTTCCTTCTTCTTAATTTAAAACTTTGCTTGAATTGTCTTGGAGACAGGTGAAAGTTTCGAACTTTAATTGTTCAAAATTTGGCTTCTTGCCCCATGGCGCTTGTACGGACATTTGTAGTGGCAAAATGTATGCTGACCAAATGAATTGGAATTGTTGAGGGGGAGGAAAAGCAAATAAGTAAATAACATTACATGACATAGCATAAATACTGTATGAACACCGAGTGCAGCAAACCAAAAACCGCATTCACATTTTTTTACAATTCGAAGTTCTAAGCTTCATAACTGCAAAATGCTCAACATATTTGTCGTAATTTTGATAGGAATTTGTTGGCTAATTTAATTTAAGAAATGAGCACACTAATTCAAAACTTTTAAATATTCAGGCACAATTTCTTCCAATCTATGGTTTTACATAGTTCCACCATTGACTAAGGCTTGTTTTTGCGAATTTTATTGTCCATTGGATTGAGGTCTGGACTATTCCCTCACCAATCTACTGACACTAAGCCCAAATCTTTCTTCGTTTTAAAAGTTAATGATAAAACTTAGAGCTCGTGCCCGCAGACATAGCGCGCTGAAAAATATCATATGGTTATTTTTCTGTGAAGGACTCTAATTGAGTGCAATGGATTTGTACTCTTTGGCATTTACTACACCCTCTATAATAATGAGGGACACCGGTTTGGTTTTGAAATGCATCCGCCTACCAAGAAATAGGAAGAAGACTTTACAGTAGAATGCATCATTTCCTGCCTGATGATCCCTCTTTGCTATCCAGTTGACCAGTGTCATGGTATTTTTATTTTTAACGACATACTGAACTTTCATTGAATTGTAAGTCTGCTGCCATTTTACGAACATACATTTTTCGTTGTACCAATGGGCCTGTTTTATTGCACCCGAGTTGGAAAGGAACGCTCCAGCTCGGATAAAATTTCCTTTAGTAGCAAAAGCAACCCTGTTATCTTCTTTCATGAAACAAGAGAAAATATGAGTTTTGGCAAATTTTTAGTTGATGTGGTTATATATTTAAAAATACTATGCTAATAAAATTGAATTGGGTCCTGAACTGAAATTTCCCATGTATTTTCTTAAGGCTCGTTCACAATAGCGGAGTTTTTTCAATTCCAACACTACGTCCCAGGCCGGATATCATTTTACCGAGATGGCTCATTTCGCATATTTTGCCGAGTTAGTGTTGTTGCTTTACATGCTGTTTATTAGCCTACCTAGTATTCTGTTGCAACTCGGTTACAAAGAAACGGACCCAAAATAAGAATTATGGCCTTTTGAGCCACATTCAACTGTCTCATCTTTAGCAGAGTTTTTATCGACTAGTCGAGACACGTGCACTCTATGAGCTAAACCTACGAACTGAGCAAAGATAAAAACAAGGCAAAACCGAGTAATCGCGTGCCAAAAAAAAAATGGCTTTTGAATTCAAAGCAAATTTTAGTGGCGGTAGGTTAACATAAAATTAGAAAGAGCTTAGAGTTTTCATTTATTTTATGAAATTTGTAATAAAATAAATTGCAGAAATGTCACACAGCTGTTTTGTATGTTAAAAAGGAAGATATAATATAAATAACATAGCTTTAGATCAAGAGAGATAGAATGCAAGATTGCGGCTTCCACGGATCGCTATTTCTCTTTTTGTCGATTTGACAGCATCCATCCATTTGCTGACGTAATAAAAACAATTTGCTTTTATTTTACTCAAACAATGATAATAAGACTTTCAATCATTCTGTCGTTTGTCCGCTTCTTTTGCGCTTTTTTCTCATCTTTTTCAGAACTTTTTCCATGCTCTCTCGTTGCCCAGCTTTAATTACGTCACTATCAGTTGCTCTCATCGCGCGAAAGGCGTAATTATCTTCCCAATTATTTTTCATGACATTTGTCTTACAGGTATGCTATTTATATTTGAGGTTGTGAATTCAAACCAGGGTCAAGCCTGGAAGTGTTGAACAATTTGTTTAAATTTATTTAATTTTTATAAATTTTCTATAAAGTTGGTATTATTTTTATGAACACAGGTATACAAGCCGTGCATACATACATATGTACATACATACGTGATCCACAAATTACACGCAAAAATGTAAACAATGATAAACTATTTCTTTTAACTTTTGCAACGTCACTTGTTACCATTGGTTTCTTTGGTTTTTTCATCGCAAAGTTTTTTCCATGCAGACAAAAATCTCGCTGCGCACATCGGGAGAGTCAAGTGGTGGAAGAGCCGCAACAGCTGTCGGTGCACGTAACCGCATCTGAGACATTCAAGCATTGCTACTAGTAAATCTACATAGATTATAACGTTAAGTTGGATCTATAATGTTTTGAACGTAGAAGAAACCCGAAGTTTGGAACACATTTTTTTTTTATATACTTTTTATAGTTGAGAATTTTTTTTATTTTATAATTTAAGTGTTTTTGGAGGGGATTAGCGTTCGTTTCTCTCATTGCATTATTAATTTCTCATAGTTTCTTTAAATTTTGAGTGTTTGACTGTATTGCAGTTTTACTATTTTCAAAATTAATTTTTACCTACATTTGGCTTACGAATAAATTGGACTATATATGCGGTGCAATGTTTGCACACCGGTTTCCTAAATATCTGTAGTATCTTGACTTCTGCGGCACCTAGCGACAAAATGTTTACATTAAATTGCATTGCCGTCGAGATCTGACCTTTCCTGAATGAAATTCAAGCCTCTAGCTCAGCGAGAAGTTAGCGTAAAATCCAGCGCAAGAAGGTTTACATATATCACAACGAAGGTGAGTTAAAAAAAAAATCTTATAATACAGCGACCCAGCCTAATGTTTACACACATACATAAATGTAAATATTGCATACGTATTTTACAATTTTAAATATTTGCAAGTTGGAATTGAAAACAATAAACTTATTTTGCATACGCATTTACTTAAGAAATTCACGTGACTTTTGCATGAAAAACTTCTACAACAAAGAAACTTAAATGAAAATAAGTGGCAAAGCAAATAAGTATGTATTGTATAAAACAAAAAAAACGACAACGGCAGAAAATGCCAACAAAAATGTATACAAGTAAAAGTAAACAAAATCAACGAACGGAAACTTCAATATAAACAACCCCAGCAAAATAAGTAAATATGTAACTATGCTATAAATACCAAAAGCATTGAGTTAAAGACTCAAGAAAAAAAAAATAAACTTTAAAGAAGTTAAGAAATGCGGTAATACGAAATTTATTAACTGATTGCTGATTCTTGCTTTCTATTTTCTGTTTATTTTTTTTTTGTATGCCTTCTTCTGCTTTTATTGCGCAATACTTCGTTGCTATGTGCAGAAAAAAATTGCGCGTGAGCGTATAAAATATATGCGAGACACCTGGTGGGAAACCGACAGCTGTGTGAATATCTGACAACCATGGCGCACTGTTGCAAAATTAAATACTAAAGAAAAAAATTATTCGGTGGAGATAATGAGCTACTTTGCTATTTATTGAGTTTATTATGAACCATACCAAGCATTATTGTTGGAAAGAAATAAAAGTAAAATACATATGTACATCTATAAAAGCTGAGGCCGCTTGAGCTTTTGACTAGCTTTCATAAGAGCTTTATGTACTAAGAAACTTTCATAGTTAAAAACGATATACTTTAATATAAGTACCGCTATATATTATTATTATTATTATCGGGGATTAAGCACTGCGACCTTGAGACTTATTGCGCCCCCTTTGGTGGATTATAAAATCTAATTTAACCTAGCATCCGAGTTAAAATTTAATTCCCTGCGGGCGTCTTCCCCTTCTTTGGACAAAGTGGATATTGCCGCTAAAAGGCTCTGGGCCTATTAAAGGAATTGATTATTTATTTAAACTTAAAAATCTCCAAGAGGGTATCTCTTTCGTTTAATAACCTGGAGAGCTTTTAGAGAAGAAGTGAAAAGTACTACAACTTCAAAAATATTGACTATTTGTAATAGAAATATTTTCAGAATATTGACTAGTGCTAATATAAATATTTTCAAAATTTTTCATATACATATAAAAAGTCGAGTCATTTCGACAGAGTAATAGCTCAAAAATTTTGAATATTGAAAATTTAAAAAATTAAATAAATCGTTTTCAAAGAGTTTTTATCACTTAAACTAGTATTCCTAGAAAAAGTAATTTAAACAAAAAATTTTATTATTTCAAAATTAATTTCAAAATACTTTTTTTGCATAAATTTTTTATTGTTCAGCGTTCACGGAACATCATGAGTTTTCACGCATTTTCACAAAAATTTTACTTTAATTTAATTTAAATTAAAAAATTTTTTTTCAGATAAAAAAAAGATTTACATAAAATTGTTGTAAGAATCGCAACAAAAGCAGGATACTTTTTAAAAAGTTCAACTGACATCCCATCAACATCCATGAACTTAGACGGTTTTAGACAGGATATACCTCTTAAGACATCATCCTCTGTTATCTTAACAGACCCAAAGGAAAGCAAGGAAATGGAGGCAAAACTACCCCCAACCACATTTTTAGTGTCTGTGTCGGCATTAGCAGTAAAAAATTCAGCAAAAAAGGTTGGCCGCATCTTCAGCCGAGTTAGCGTGCTTATCTTTGAAAAAAAAAACCGAAGAGGAAATATTAGAGCCTGATTTCTTGGATTTCAAGTAACTCCAAAAGACTTCCGACAGTTAAGCGGCTATTAAATTTCTCAATTCACACAAAACAACCTCCATAGTTGCCATAAAATGCTGAAATTCTTTCAAACTGCTCGCGTCTAAGCGTTCTTTGGCTGTGACATGGGTCCCTGGGCCCAGCGACATTCCCGGCAATTGCGCGGCAGATGAGTTGGCAAGGAAAGAGACGGAATTACCTCTGATAAGTTCTACTCTAGAAGCATACACAGTTTATAAACAAAATTCATCGAGGAGGTGGCCTAGGTATTCCCTCCTGCCAGACTAATGGTTGGGGTAATAACCGGAGGATGTCTTGTGGGCACGGGAAGAGATTGGGACGCCTAACCAACGATTTCTGTCGAAGTGGCGAGAACGAAGGGGAGCAGGGGATCATCAAACACTATCTCTGTCACTGTCCCGCCTTGGTCAGGCCAAGACTCGAAGCCTATTCTTAAATATGTACATTCTAGACTGTTTGACCGACCTGAGCACGGCAAGCATTCACAATTTTCTGCGCTACGTAAGGCGCACTCCTTCTAAAGGCAAGGGAAGAAGAAAACGCAAGGCTCCCGCCAGCGGTATCACAGCGGGATTTGTCACCCTACGTTTGCAACAGTGGGCTTGCAACCTAACCTAAATTTTATTTACCGTTACTTTCAGCCCAACACACTAAAATGAGCCTCCAACAAGATAAAAAAGATTGGATAGAGTTGGATTTCACCTAAAGTACAAAAACAAAAAGTACATATTCCAAAAAGGTGGTCTAATGGTTATACTGAGGATCCTAACAAGGATGGCTTTTGTAACTTAAGGAAATTTTAACCGGGTTGGCGCGTTCTTTTGCTAGTCGGTTACAAAGAAACGGATCCACTGATTAACAATTATTTAAATACCTTGAAGTTTTAAACGATAAAGATTTGTATTTTCTCCACACTTGCCTTGCTTAAAGTCAACCGGAATGATTGTTCAATTTGCAACTTACCTGGAATGAGAGAAAAGAAAATTAGATATTAGCAAATTTTATTTAGAGCATATTTTCTTGTTCATACATATTAAAGCCAATTATTTTTATATAAAAACCAAGTAATTGCCTAAGGGCACACACCGAAACTCGTACATATATCAATATCTATTTAGATTGAAATTTAAATTTAAATAATAATACAATACAAAAACAAATATACAGCTCTTAAAGAGCACACAATAAGCTCAGTATCTTTCAAAGCTTCTTGTGTAGATGAGACGCTTAACGATTAACGTTACGAGCATATCTGTGACACATCTTCAAAGAATTACCTTTGCAAGCAAAAAAAAAAAAAACAAATTCTCATTCAATTAAAAGATAAAAGACAGAGAGACGACGACAAATTTCAGCAGTAAACACGCGTTGCAAATTTAGCAACGAAATACCTAAGGGATACTATCGTAACTGCGTTATTTCAAGGGAAAATACCTGCAGGAGAAATGGAAAATGAATGCCGTGCAAAAGTTCACGCTCGAATTTGTTCTGTGTGAATTTACATCATATGCTTTGTTTAAACTTTACTTTCTGCACTACACTAACTTTGGCTACATACATAGATACAGATTAAACTCCAAGTAACTTGTTAGCCTACATTGAACGACGAGACGACGACGCTGATTTTGCGCTGCTGCTGGGTTTTGAATTGGCTTAGTTCGCGGAGGACAACGGTGTGGGAATAATTGCAAAGACTAAGCGCAAAAAAAAACCAAATACACAAGAAGCCTTTGGCAAGCATGAGAGGATGTGTGTGTGTGTGTATGTGAGGTTGTGTGATTTGGAAAAGTAGCAGTAGTAGTCGCTTAAATGAGAATGTGATGTAAAAGCGCGGAAAATTCTATTAATATGAGGCAAAGACGCGAAAGCCGCAGGACCTGCAGACCATGGAAGAAGGAGATAAGCGAGAGGAGTGGGGAGGCAAAGGCAAAGTGAGTTTTTTGTGAAGATTAAAATTGCGACAAAAGTATCTGATGCAAAGCGCTGAGGAGTGAGGGAGTGACTATACAGAATTATTGTATTCTCGGTTGTGGCGCCACGCCGATGGATTCGATGGTGTGAAATTTCATTTAATTACGTTAATGCATAAGCACTGCGTAAATGCAGGAAAGAATCCTTAACTACACAAATGGTTGGCAATATTTACCATACAAACCACATACACACCCACATACACCCGCATACCTACAACACTTGCTGCGGCTTTTTTTTATGCTGCGTCTGGAGTCCTAGCGATTGGGGTTGAAGTTGCGCGTTTGATGGCAGTGGAAAGGATCTGTGGGGGTGAGTGGAGTGTGTAACGGCGGCGGAACTGATGCTGAAAATTATCCAATAATAGCTTAAACAGTTTAATTGCGAAAGCTGGCGACATTTTAATAAAAACTAATCCAAAAAAATAAAAACGATAATAAAAGCAACAATATTATAGATGTATAAAAAATACAACGATTGCCATTGGTGTTAAAAGCTAAAAGAGCTATAAATAAAGTTAGCAACGGAAGCACCAAAGAGTATTTCAAATATTTTGTTAACAACGTAGTAGGAATTCGGAGAACCGAAAGAGTAAGTACGGTTGACTCAAAAAAAAAATTAAACAATTCCACCAAGAAAAAGGATATGAAATCTAGTAGCGATATAGATTAGAGATGGCCACGTGACTAAATATTTCAAATTCTGTCAATTTTTAAGTCCCGAATTCGCCCGACATTTTTCAAATTTTTCGCGCGGGCTCCGTGGTTTCCGATAACTATCACTAAACCCACAGAAATTTCAAGTCAGTCTAAATTAATATATTTTATTTAAGAAGCTCTGGAGAATTAGCCGTAGATATCAGGGACCGTGACGGCTATAATTTTTGTTTAAAAAATTATGATGCAAACGATATTTGCTTTCGATAACTACAAATTGAACAATATTTTTCTCTTTTGTTTTTTGCGATCAAAGATAATCGTTATTCTTAAATTTAAGATTTTCTATCGCATTTAATCGATATTTTGTGTTTTTGATTTTTTGGATCGAAGATGATCGTTATTTTTAAATTTAAAATTTTCTCATATTTGATCGATATTTTGTGTTTCTGATTCTTTGGAATCAAAGATAGTCGTGATACTTAGACTTAAATTTTTTATCAAATTGGATCGCTATTTTATGTTTTATTTTATTTTTTTTTCGATAAAAGATAATCATTATTCTTAGATTTAAAATTTTCGATCATGGTAAACGATATGTTACATTACGATATGTGTTACATTCCTCCTGTTTTCTTCATTACCGCGTGTTCCGTGTCCCACGCCCATCTCTAGTCTAGATCTACTGAGTGTGGGAATGAATGAAGCGATTTGTTACCGATTCCCCTAATAAAATCGGGAGAACTAAACCTGGGCAGCATCTACGAGTATTTGTTCAATCAATTTGCATTCCCAAAGCAGAATCATTGGGTCAAATACTTGGGCAGTTCGGACATTATCCTGTTCGTTTAAGGTTCATCTTACCGTAAGGATTTAGAGTCATGTGGGAAACCTATATTAAATATAACAAAGGTTCTCCAGTCTTCATCGTCAGTTTAAAAAATAGTCCATCAAACACAATCAAAATTACTTTCTTATCTCTTTATGCGCCAGTTCTGCAGTGCGAGTTTGTAAAGTTAAACTCAGCTTAAGAAATTCAACACACTTACAATCGCGCTGCAAATCTAGTTCTCCATATTTTATTTACTTCGCTACTGAAGCGTCTTAAGCCATGTTCAAATTACATCACAAATTACTTTGCGTAAATCAAATGCCTTCACACTTGCCATTCCTAATTTATTACTTACAGGTCTCTAGCCACAGGGTTGTTTAGTTATTTGATCAGGAAAGTAGTTGTGTACATTTTTATTATATTTAAATATTATTATGATAATAATAACCCTTTTTGCAAAATTTACGTTCTTGAAAGAATGCTTCTAGAGGAATACAAGGACAATAGAAAAAACTTCACTAAAACTTGAGTTTTTTTTTTGAAATTTCGTATGTATCTACAAACTAGATCCATTTGTTACGGCATCAGTAAAAGGGGAACTTCAGTGAAGTGCTCCACTAGTACGCTCAAAGTTACAAATTTCGAATAATTAAAAAAAACATTTGCGTATTTCTGCAAAATATTTCGCTCCGGTGTTTTTTATATAAATAATACCATTGCAATTTGAATTAATGCTACAGACACATGAACTGGCATCCCTGTAACAGTACTTTCCATTCATACAAAGCTCTTAGTCGCGCTCTCCACAAAGAAAGCAATCGCGCTGAATCGAAATAAGAATTAACATCTCTGCACACATTACGAATGTTTCCGTGAACGTTTAAATTCGTGTTTATTTTCCTTTGCACCGAAAGGGCTCTACAGATTTGTATAATTTTAAAGAGAGTTGCCACCTGTTGAGCTAATCAAATATTGCAATGAATTTCAAATAAAAAAGCATAGTTTCGAAAAAAAGATTTTGAGGAGGGTTGCCAGATGTTGGCAAAACTAAATTGAATTTGATTAAAGAGGTTGTTAGCTATTTAAAGTCGTTACGGGTTCCGTTACATAAGATGGAACTAAAGGAGATGGAGCTACTCATGCTGATCCAAAACCTACATGCACTCAGATTGCGTTGATAGAACTGAAAAGGCCCACTTAGCTGGCTAAAGGAGGATAGGTATTGAACCCATCATTCACATTTCTACTTCAATTTAAACGTATGCAGAGATATCGAGGACTGGATAGTTAAAGAAAAAAAAAACAATAGAATTTATATAATTATACTCCGTTTACCGACCTTCAATTTGATCGATCACAAAAAGTGCACATTCACTTATGATATGATATTTATTCAAATGATTGCCAAACCAAATCAATGGAATAAGTAGATCTCTCTGAATAACTTTAATAAATTCGTTTTTGTTTTCGATACAACGGGAGTGAACACTAAGCTGAAAAAGCCTAGTCCAAGGTAAAATATCACAGACGAGACGAAAAAAAAAACTAAAAGAACAGAAGAGAAATCACAAAAGCATAAAAGAAACCAGCCTTAGCCAAATCCGCCAAAACTCCCAAGTCGTGTAGAGCATCAAAACAGCAGAAGCAACCGGCAGCATTTTCAAAACAATAGCGATGGCAGCAAACGATAGCAACAACAACAAAACGAAGGATATAGCAACATTACCAGTAGAATTAGCTGCTAGAATAGGATAAAAAACCGCCCACATGCCAAAACCAAAAAAAAAAGAACCAACAACAAGAAACAAAAAACGTGCATATGTTTAAAACAGCAAGAAAGAAAACAAAAGCTCGCATTTTGAGTGGCAGGATATATGAAGGACGAAAGACGCAGTGAGTAGGTACGTAGATGAAATTGAAAGCGAACCATAAGAGGGCGGGCATTAAAAGGCTAAACAAAAGGAGTGAACAGCGACAACAGAAGACTCATGGAGGAACTCAATGTAAGAAAATAAATAGGCATAAATGAGCAAACGACATGCAGAGAATGATGAAAAAAAGCAATACAACAAATTTTGCAACAGCAGCAAGCCAAGCAGGCAGGCAGGCACGCACATATGTACATGCATATGGATTTATTTGTGTGTGAGTTGGTAGTTACTCGTATAAGGAAATTTAGCTTTTGTTTTTGTTGCTGCCACATGAAGGACACACACAATTATGTTGCTAATCGAGTTGATGATGCATGTTTGAGTTTTTGATGCCAATACACATGCACATAGTCACATTTGTGCATACATATGTATGTATGTATGTAAGTATTGTATTATATGCGAATATATGTATGTATGAAGCTATCCCCGCTGGTAGTGTTGCTTACCGAGACAGCGCCTGTGGAGATGTCTAAAAGCAAATGGCATCAAAACTGAAAGAAAGTGATAAAGTAGCGCTAGCATTTCCCTTAACATGGAGAGGGGCCTAAAGCTGGCTGAAAATCAGATCATATTCGAGGATATTTGAATCAAAAATTTTTTAAAAATTTTAATCCGAATTTTTAGAACCTATTCAGTTAAGCAGTTTTGTGGTCAAGTCGGTTTCAACATACTGGAAATTCGCGTTAATTATTTATGTTTTTATTTTGCCAAAGGTGTCAGGCATTTTCCTCCATGTTACGAATTCACCAAAAAAATTAATGTGGCAAAAAATGCGCAACACTCAGCAAAAAAAAAATTGTCAAATATTATATCGAATTTTCAATTCCTTAATAACTATATCTTATTATATGGAAATTGAATTGACCACAAAACTCCGTACCAGAAAATTTTATAAAAATTCTGATTAAAATGTTTCAAAATTTGATGTACATTTTTTTTAAATTTTGTGAATGAAACTTTTATTTATATGGTTTTAAAGTCAAGAAGAGAATTAATATATTTTTAAAAAAGTTACTTTAAGAAAATAATAATCATAAGTTGCAAACAAATATGTAGACCGGGCCGGTTCTCATATAAAAGAAAAAAATGAGAAATTATCCGCATAGTTTGAAAGCTTATTTTTTTTTTACCGTCATAGCCAAGATAATTTTAAGTAAATAATTTTTAGAAAAATATATATGATCCTTCTAGGATTTTTTACTCTGGAGTCTCCCTTTGGCCTACTGAATTCAAAAAGTAAGAAGGTACCTTTAGACTTTTGAAAAAATCGATTTTTTCTTGATTTATTTGATAGGTATATCTACTTAGGATAATAATGTGGAATAGATGCTTCCCGGAAGTGGCTGGCGCCGAGCCCGCCTAGCCCTTGATCGCAAACTTTAAATGGGGTTTTCTCGAAACGATAATAAGAAAAAAAACTAGTAAACCGATTTTCTAACATTCATCATTTTAAATAGCATAAAAAACTTTCCTATATAGACTAAAGATTTCAAAAACAAATCATTTTTGATCTTGTTTGACTGCTACGAAATATCGCAAATATTTTACCCATATTGAGTACGAAAATGTTTGGTTTGTTGATTTCAGATGAAAATTGTGACCAGCAAAAAATGTAAATATTTATACCAAAATTTGTTGAGATTTTATAAATTGTGTATACAGTTTAAAACACTAATTTAATTAGTTTTTTTTTTATAGTAGAACTGTTTTATATAAAATTAATGGAAACAATTTATCATGAAAACCCTTGCAAATATTGGAAAAAAAAAAACTCTTTGTTCGACCGACTGTGCTCGCCAGTGCAAACAATTTGTAAACAATTTGTAAAAATCGAAAATTTTATTGTGAACAAATATTAATTTTGACAATTCCAACAAAAAAATGCAAGGCGAATTTTAATAAAAAAATATCAAATCAGCTGTTCTTTTGGCACCACTTTCTATAAATTCCACTTGGCCAATTGCGCGAAGAGATAGAGAAGGGAATGTGAAAAAGACTCTGCACTTTTTTGGCCTTGAAGCTGGCAACACTGTTGTACATACATTTTATGAACCAATTTATGTTTCTGCTTAGTTTGAACCAGTTCAGGACCACACTAGTCCCAATTAATCAGAATCCAAACTATTCTCGAGCGAATAACAAATTCGGCCCTGAACTAACTCCAAACCAATAACAAACTAGTTTTAAACTAGTGCCATACTATAACGAAAATATTCCCGAACTGGTCCCGAAGTTATACCAATACAGTTCCGAACCTGTGTAAAGCTAGTCCACAACTAGATCTAAAACAGTCCTAAAGTATTCTACAACTGCGCATGAAGTCATCCAAAACTATTCCCGAGTTGATCCCAAACTGATCGCGAACGAGTCCCGAAATGTTCTGGAAAAAGGTCTTGAAATTAATCCAAAATTGTTCCAAAATAACTAATGTGGAAAAACAACTGCATATCTAGAATTTTGAGTTCACAATGCAAATGGAAAGTAAAAACCAGGAACCGCAACAGTTACAATTTTTATTATAAAAGTCGCTCATTAACGATTATTTTGTAACTTTTATTTAATTATTTATTACATAACAGTTGTTTTTGATTTTTACTTTATAAATTAAAAATAAGAGTTAGTTTTGATTTTTAGTTCATAAATCAAAAACAACAGTTATTGAAAATTTTTATTTGTAAAAGTCAGCAATGAAAATCAGTCACTGACTTTTAATTTTTTAGTCAAATAATTTAACAATTTATTTTCTGCGAAAAATTGATATGACTTTTATAAGTGTGACTTAAAATATAAAAGTCAGTGACTGATTTTTATTGGTGACTTTTATAAATAAAAGCCTTCTATAGCTGTTATTTTTGTGATTTATAAAATAAAACATCATAAATAAGTTTAGAATAAAAATTAAAAAAAAAAATAATTGTTTTAGATTTATAGAAATAAAATCAAAAATAACTGTTATTTTTTTTAATTTTGCATAAGAATGAAATTTTATACCCAGTGAAATAATCAATTGGAATATTACACTTTACTATTTCTTAGTGCAGCTTTCAATGACACTTTTCAAAAATAGCTGTTGTTTTCCGTCTCTGCTAAAAAGATTTAGATGTTGTTGTTGTTTTCCTTATTGTTGTTGCATTTGTTATTGCACATAAATATGGGTATTTGTTTTATCTCACAAAAATGTCGTGTCAGGACCTAGCAACGCGACCTTTTGACGCGACATTGAAAAATCATTCTTACGGCGCTGAAGAAATTTTATTTCAAAAAGTTATAAAGTAAATTCGAATTTGGCGGTTTTTAGGACGCGCTAATGATGAAAATTGATGAGTCCCCAAAATCTCCTCAAAGCAAGGGGCCCCAGTCTAATGCAAATATACAAAACTCGATAGTCGAACATTTTCTAACTCCTCCAACTCAACCCTTGTTTTTTTTTTAAATATACGCCTTAACAATGTCACTCAGTGTTTCAATATTCTGGCATTGATGAAAATGTCAACAGCGAATTAATGAAAAAACATTGCTGTCGACTACAGATGACATCCTGCTGGGATATTTAAGATGGTGATAATAATGATGAGAATTTGCGGAGGAATTACCGAACATATCCTACGTATTGTTTATACGAATAATTTGCTATCAGTGATGATGATGATGATGAACTGTGGATGGCAATCAGCATGAACAAATGCAAAGTAAAGGAGGAAACTAAGCAGAATATATCTACATATGTACATACATACATATGTATTTATGTAAATATATATTTCACGTAAGGCAAAAAATTATACCAAGTTATGCAAAAACGAGAAAAAAACAACAAAATCGTTGAAATGTCAGCTCCAGCAGCTGATACAGGAAATTCGGTGTTGAATGACAGCAAAGTAGAAAACAGAGAATGGCAAAAGCTGCCACTGACGATGCTCTTGCTGTTGGGCTACAAAAAAAAAACAACAACAACACACGCACTCCATAATCGCAGAACAACAACAACAATTAATATATGAGTAGAAATAAACATTTTTGCATAAATATCTACATACACAATTTAAGCATGCAAATTAAAGCAACAACAGCTTCACAGCGAGCGAGTAGAAAAAACTTTCATATGTATCGTCCCGTATGTGAGTTGATTTGTTTTTTTTTTTTTTGTTGCATGTCGACCGGCTCTTTGTTGTGGCGATCTTCGCATTGCAACGTAAGAAAAAGATGCAAATGTTGAAACGTAAACAAAGATTTTTATCACAGATGCCGCACTCAGACGTTGCGGGAATTTCAGAGCACACTGTTAGAAAACTTTACAACAAAATACAAAGATGTTTTGAACATGTGAAAAGTCTATTGACGTACGAGGAGATTTCCATAATTTGCATTACTAAGCATAAATGCACATTTAGATTCCACCTTGTGGATTTACATACATACATATGTACTGTAACAATGTAAGGCAAAACCGAACACATGCAAACGAAGAGGCATTGTTGTGTTGAGGAAAAGAAACAAGCGTACTTATGTATGGGAGTGTGAATTGCCGATCGTGTCTGTATGAAAAACACGACGATTGTGGGTCTGGCGAGGCGAGATGTGCTCGTCTAATTGCATTAAAATTTCTGGCATTCACGGCGACCTAATGCAAATTAGTATGTGGATAATTCATGTTAGCATAGCATATTTCATGAAAGGTGTTTCGGTTGGGCTGGCAAATTTTCGATTGGTTCAGTTCTATCTAGGCCTAACCGCGAAAATATCACGAGTATTGATCGTTAATTCAACGTATTGAAAAAAGAAGGCTTCCTTAAACTGGCATCTTTTCCATCTATAAGGCATCGAACATTCTAAGCCCTATGTTGACCGCTATCTACAAAGTTTGTCCCCATATAACTAGTTTACATTCCTAAATTCTGGGCTGTAGCGAAAGCCATTTTCATACCAACAGGAGCAAGACCATCGCACGAAAAACCAAACCACTTTAGTTCAAAAATGCTCACGTCTCTCTTTCTCAAAATCGACACATCCGAGAGTCTTCAATTGAGAGTAATATATCGATAGTATTTGACATTGAAAGAGTCTTTGCTTTTATAGGGGCTTTCCTTGATATCGAAAGGCATTCAAAAACATTTTTCCAAGGTCGATCGAAAAATGTCTACTACAAGTTTGACTAGAACATCAACTGATGGGATTTATTAGCCTCATTCTCGGTACGAGAACAATTTATGCGGAGATAGTGAGATTATTTACCACTAGTTGTGCACCTAGAGGTACCCCTTATGACGGGGGTTTGTCGCAACTTCAGTACTCCATTTCATCACACGAATTCATCCGAGAAGTGTCTGGAAAGACAGTACTTCACACTGCCGGCCTGCCGGCAAGAACTCCCGCCCAAAACTCAGCTTTCGATAGCCTGATTATTGCAGCTTCTTTCAGGCTGAGCTTACAGCGATAAACAAGGCTGCATTTTAGCTGATAAGTTCGACACTTAACTCGCAAGCAATAATTGCCTTCTCCGATAGTCAAATTGCTATTAAATTGCTCGATTGTTTCGTCGAGGACTGTGATCGAGTGTAGGAAACTTTGCAAGAAGCTGGCAGCCAGATGCAACTCGTACCTGGCTACAGCGATATACAAGACAACCCTGCGTAGCAGAAGAACTGACAAGGTACATACCGGTGTATTGTTGTATACTCTGGTTGAAAGTCAATGTCCATCAGCTGGCAAACGCAAGCTCATCAAAAGAACCTACCGGAGGGATATCCCATTAGCTCTGCGCTAGAGTAGACAAAGACAGATCTTTCAGTCTAATCACAATGGAACGCTTGCCAGTAGAATAGGCTTTCCCACAAACGATTATTGTCGCAGCTGTTGTGATTAATAAGAGGAGGTGGAAAGCATTGAACACTACCTTTGCTATTTCCCTGTTTTAACGAGTGTAAGAAGGATATGCCTACACCAATACTTCTTCGACTATCTGCGGGATCTGGGATCAGCAGAGGTAGACGTTTCATTCGCCAATCAAATTTTATTATTATTTAGGTCAACAGACGGCACATACTGCCCAATTGGTATCACACTAAGCCTACGTGTGGCCTCAGCCTATGCAATGGTAGGAGGGTAGAGGGTATAATCTAATCTATCCTATCAGCCTCTACTAAATTAGGTTTCGGTAGATAGAGAATTCCCCAGTTCGGGAAAAATGCAAAAAAAAATGGGCTTGATTTAACTCCTAACCAGCCACATGGGGAGTAATATAGGTACATCCATAAATAGACGCGTCAAGTGTCAGAATTTCTTATGTCCTTACAATTTGTATGGAGCATATCACAATAACAACAGCGCGTTACGTCCTGAAGTCGGGTGCAGAGGACAGAAGTGAAAAATTAAATAGAATAGAAATGAGGAAGAGGAAAATGAGGCCAGAAGTGAAAAAGAAATGAGACAAAAATGAGAAAGAGGAAAATGCAAATAAAATAAAACACCAAGCAATAAATTTCGGGAGAATGAGGAAATTTCGAAACTTTGTACATACTTACGTCGTTTTTTGCTGGCGTTAGAAAACGCAAAGCTTGACGTGCCAATTTAGGTACCATAGATGCATCAAACAATCGTAGTAGTAACAGAAACATCAAAATTTTTCTCAGTGTATTGCAAGCGAACTAAATTCACATGCTCCGCTCCACCCAACGCGCAGCTGACATTTCCAACACAACAATCTCATTTAGCGCCAAAGCAATGCAAGCAATCCGAAATGAGGTTGGAGCAATATTTTAGTTATAAATTATGATGGCAAGAAAAAAGGTACATACAAATAAAAGGCAAAAATGTCAAAACACACACACACACATATGTATAATTTAACATTGTACCTCAGCTTTTCCAATGCAAACGCGCAAAATAATTTTGCTTTCTCTTGTCGCCTGGCTTTTGAATAAGTACACAATTTTCAGTCGATAGGAATCTGGTTTAAACTTTCTTAAATAAGCTGTTATTTATTTGGCACAAACAGCAACAAAGAATAAATTTCATTATTTTCATATACATACATACATATGTATGTACATACTTACATATGTATACTGTGCATGTAGCTTTGTGCGCCCGTGCCTGTTCGTGTGTGTGCGTGTGTGTGTGTATTTGTAGCGTTAACTGCATAATGAAAATATTTATGCATGCAAGCCAGATTCCCCGATGATGATAAAGAAAATATTTGTGTTGAAAAAAACAAAAACGAATGAAACTGGATAAGCAATCAAGAAGGGCAGATGCCACAGGTAGAATGGCAAGCGCCCGCCAACTATTTAACTGCCACCGAACTGGCAAGGCAAATCTGTAAAACAAATTGTCCGTTGCTTTGATTTTTACTCTGCCGCCCGGCTTGATGGCCGGCTGACAACAAATTACAGGTAATAATTGCTGATGCCAATCAACAACAGTCGACACACCATGCCAGCCACTGCTTCGCAAACCACCAAAGCGTTTTTTTTCCTTTTGTTTTCTCTCCGCAATTCGACAATAATTACAATCACACGAGAGCCGGTTGCATGCCACACAACATCAGCGCAACAACACTAGTGGCCAATGCATTAAAATACCAGAGTAATTGCTGGGCGTTCAAGGCGATGAGATTGCAACTGGCTCCTCTTCACAATCAGTGCAATTAACATTTTTGCTACACTTTTCCCAAACGGCGACAATTACGAGTGATATGAGAAAAAAACCAACAATAAACAAAAAGCGAAAAAAATTATTCAATTCAAGCAACCAGTAGCGCTGCTGAAAAAAATAACAAAGCAAGCAGATAATTTGCGACCATATCGCTTGAATTAATTGGTTAAGGCGAAAATTGTATCGGAACTTCGGAATTGATGAGTAAATAAACTGGCTGCCATAAAATAAAATCTAAACAAGCTACTAGTTCAAATATTTACACAAGCGTTGTAAAGAAATGTAGAGAAAAATTGCTATCTGCGCCAAAAATAAATGGAGAATCGAAAAATACGTAAAATACGAAAAATAAATGCGATCGATGGCAAGCAAACGTCTAAAACAGCGGTGAGTAAACAAATTGTGAAGCAGTGCTGAGCTGTGGTGGAGAATCGCAGCGCGCTGGAATAAAGGAGCAGATGGATTTCGTTGGCTGGCATAACTAACACAAACCCACGGGCTTACATACATCTACACACATGCATTTTAAAAGCGGCAGCTGGTGTTAAACTACCTCAGCAAAGGAGAGGCGTTGAAGGATGTAAAATATTGAGTTATGTACATTTAAAAATATATGGATGTATATACATACATAAGTACATACATATGTACAGTGGCTCTAAGCGAAACTCGTAGAGCTATTTCTTCCCCACAATATTCACAATGTTTTTATGATATTGTTTTTGTTAATTTCCTATAGAAATTTGTTTTCATTATGTAACATAAAAATCATTAAAATCGAGTTTTCAAAACTTATACAAAATGCAGAAAAATTCGAAAATGAAAAAAAAAAAATTAAGAATTTTCAAAAGTTTCGATCAAAGTTTTAGGATCTTTTCGGGTATGCAGTTTTGTAGCTAATTCAATTTTAGTATACATTTCGGAAGACTAAAAATTACCAATAATTTTTGGTATTTTTTTTTTGCCGATGATGTTATATACATATCTCCTCCACAGAAAAATTATTATTTTTTCATGCGTTGTTGCACATTTTCGTTGCGTGTTGCAAATTTTCTTCCATATAAAAATAACGTAGAGTAAAAAAATATTCCAATGTCAACGGTAAGTTTTAGCTGAATGCAGCGAGCACTTTAGCTACACACTAATTGGCTACAAAACTGCATACTCGAAAAGTTTCTAAATATTTTGTTTGAAACTTTTGAAAATACGATGACATTTTTTCTCTTAAATTTGTGGAATTTTTGGGAGTTCTATAAAGTTTAAAACATTGATTTGTATGGCTAAACTTACATAATAAACCATAGTTCTATTAAAAAAATTTAACAACAAAATTTTCATGAAAGCTATGGCGAATATTAAACACTGTAAGTTTCGCTTTGAGTCACTGTACGCCGTAATCACGTTTCTGATGAGTTCATTTTACACTTAACGTAGAAGCTCACAATTCCCAAAAGATAAAAATCAAATAGCAAGCAAAAATAAAAGGAATTTAAAATTACGCAATTAAAATGAATAAATATTAAATAAAGGAAAGTAGTAACAGTCTATGCTCAAATATAAATAAATAAAGTGAAATTTCGAATTAAATAAAATGCATTCAAGAAAAATAAAATAAGAAACAATACATACAAAAATTAAAATATTTTAAAATAAAGCAAAGAAAAAGAAAAAAAATAATAAAATAAAATAGAATTAGTCGTGTTATGCAAAAATAATATTGGGCACAACAAAATAAAATAAATTAAAATAAATAAACAAATCAGAATAAAGTGTGATAAAATTATTATTATTATTTTATGAATAAAACCAAATATAAAATAAGGCAAACACAAATAACAAATAAAACAAGTAAAGGCGAGGCAAATATGACATTAAATTAAATCTTACTGGTTAAATGGGAAAAATCGGTTTGTAAATAACTTAAATCACACGCAGAGTGAAATTGCACACTAAAACTTAAAACCGTGGTTCTGAGACGAATCCCCCAAATCCTTGTCCGTTAATATTTTCAAAAATCGTTGCATCCATATACTATACATATTCCTTTTCTAGCTCCATCCTCGCGCATATATGTAGGTCCAAAATCTCGAGATTTTGGTCACAATTAATAAATCCTTGGCTACGAGCAACTTTAAATTACGCTACCTACATACACATTAGCTTCGGAGTCGGGGATTGCGAAACTAAAATTAAATTTCAAAAATTTCAAGATGGCAAATCCAATACCGCGGACGTAAAATATAAGCAATTAATAGATTTTCGAAAAACTTGCCATTGAAAGATTTTTGGAGTCGCTGATTGCGAAACTAAAATCAAACTTCAAAAATTCCAAATGGCAGATCCAATACGGCGGACATAAAATATAAGAAATAAATAGATTTTCGTAAAACTAAGTATTGAAGGGTATTTGGGGTCGTATATTCCAAATATAAAATTAAATTTGGAAATGGAAAATGTCCGATCGAATATGGCGGTGAGAATATATGAACTTAATAGATCTTGTAAAAATAAAACTTGGCGGATGGGTTTCGCAATTATTAATTGCACTTGAAAACTTGTGGTATATCTCTCATTCAAATGTAAAATTTGTTAACACATTTTTTTGTGCCAAAAACTTCAAGCAGACCCAATGTGGTGCGGCAAGATCACTGGAGGTAACCGTCTCAGAATTTGTGGGGGTTTTTAGAACACAGCGAATATTCTTTAGAAAATCTGGAACTTAGCGCGAAAATTTGTGTCACTAATCGCGGCGGTTACGCAACTGATATCATCCTTAAAATGGTACAAATAAAAAATTCAAAAAAAGCACACCCACTATTCTCTCAATTCATTCGAAAGGTATAACCAAAGAACATCAGGTCATATGCATGTATTTTGGGTCACCTTGTATACCAATAAAATTAATTTGTGTTATTTGTAGTTATCAAACATTAACTAAATAAATAATAACTAAATTCTCAATAAAATCTCAACAAGCACTCGATTAATGTATCAATCGTTGAGACACTCAATCGGCCATCGGTCTAAAGTCAATTTGTGTGGCTGGCGGCACCCAATGGATTTGAATATGCCTATACAAAACACACACACACCCACATGTTTAATTTGCTTTTGAGTATACTCGCAAACAATTATAAAAAACATATGTATGTATATTTTATTATTCTGTACATATTTATTTAGAAGTAAGCGATAAGAGTTCGTTGGTGTGAAGCACGCGCCATACCCATACGCCGCATCAATATTGTTGTACATACACAAGTATGTTGTCCTTTTAACAAGAAAATTGAAACATGCACGGCAATATTTATATTGCTGTTCAATTTTAATTATCTACTTTTTTTATGGTTGCTTATAAAATCTATTTTGTTTTTTTTTATTAAACGTAAAGATTTTGTTTAGTTTACTCTCCTGTTGCTTCGAACGCATTGAGCGCACTTGAAAATCGTGCTTGTGTTTGTATTATTTATATAAAATATGTATGTACATATACTTATGTATATATTTATGTACGAGTGGTGCGTCTGTGTGTGCGTAGCGCATTTATTTATATCCCTGCCACTTGAGTTTGAATTTATTGAGGAAAAATTAAGTGTTATTGATATGAGTATCCGATCGAATAGCGAGGCGCGCCTGTAGTGAGTGTTACTTATAGAATGTGCGGCTTTAGTGAATCAATCTATACTCGATATGTAAGCATATAAGTATGTAGTTAGATTGCTTGATAAGTACACGAAAGCAAATATTTAGTAAAACACGCGCGCATTCTTTAGTAGTAGGCGTGAATGAACAATTCACTTCGTCTGACAGCCAGGCGGCAATATGGCAATATGGCAATATGGCAAGGGCAGGCAGCTAGCAGCACGTCTAGACACCCTGACGTTGAGGTAATGAAAGCGTGATTGGAACAGCTATTGCTATTCATTGACTTCATTCATTGGCCGGTTGATGAAGGCTTGACTTTTGTACTCATTTTTTTTTTTTATTTTGTAATTTTTCGCTGCTTTTCTAATCAAGTGTTGAAGGGTCATATTTCCTTGGTTGCTTACATGGCTTTTCATTAAAGTTCAATGACGGATTTATTTAAGTACTTAATTGCAACATTCGTTCTTTAGCGGTTTGAGAAAAACTTGTGGAAATATTGAAAAACGTGCGTGTTATGTGATACGTTTAATATATGTATGCCCATTTAAAAAGTTTATACTTCTGAATGGATTTATAAAGCACTGCGTTGAAAGAGGCAGTACCAGCTTCAAAAATAATTACACAAAGAATGTGTACCGCCATAAAGTTTTATATGTAAATTAGCTGAGCCGGAGTACTTCGCTACTCGCTTCAAATTGAGATAATGCGATTATGATATTATATGCTTATGTGTGTACACATGTATGTCTTATATCTAAGCTCCAGCGCCACCTATCGGATTAACTGTAAATACGGTGTTTAGAAAAATCGAGACTCCACCGCCCCAGAGTTGAATTTGGAAGTGTACCCAGTAAACGCATTTCAGTTTCTCTTCTCTATTAAATTTGACTTTTTCAAAAAAGTGGCAACCCGCTCTAAAATATAGGCGTACACCTGGTCCCCGCCGAAATTACGCGTTTGCAAGTCATATTTTAAGACATTATATACTTGTGTATAATTTAATTAAGTTTGAATTTTCAAAAAGGTGGCAACGCTTTTCAAAATATACCTGTAGACTAACGTCGGAAAGAATGTAATTTTATTTTGGGCACCTGGCCAATGCGGAATTGCAGGGATTGACATCTCAGATGGCAAGAGATCTCTTCCGCTACTCTATTGAAATTTGAACCCTTCTTAGGACTCAACTAGTCTCCATCAAAAGGCTAATAAAGACTCAGTGGAAGAGGCGTGTGAGGGGCTATTACTGCCTTCAGCCGGGCAAAGCACTTCAATTGTCTCATTCATAGAGGCGACGTATGTAAACCGATTGTGGTAGGGCTGGCACACGACTGTTCCGAGGCTACCTCGGGCATCCGCCGAATAGATCTGTCTGTAGAAACCGGAAGCCAATTGCCAATTGTTTTATTAGGAAAATGTGGGATGTGTAGTTAGCGGGGCTTCGGGAGTTAGGGGTACCACAAAGAAAATATATTCAAGGTCGCCGTTTTCTGTCGCTTTTAGATCGTTAACTTTATTATTAGGCCCGTTTCTTTGCACCTGAGTTGCAAGAGAACGCTCCAACTCGGAGAAAATTTCCTTTAGTTGCAAAAGCAACCCTTTTAATCTCTTTCATGAATATAGCGATTTGTTTAGTGCCATTTAAGAAAAGGAAATAGTTGTGCCGATAAAAACCAATTAGGCCTTAAATCAAAATTTCTCGTGTATTTTCTTAGGGCTAATTCACAATAGCGCAGTTTTTGTCACTACATCTCAGGTCGGATGTAATTTTACCGAGTTGGCTAAACTCGCATATTTTTCCGAGTTAGTGTTGTTGCTTTACATGCATTTTGTTCATCCTACCTAGTTTTCTTTTGCAATTAGGTTACAAAGAAATGGGTGCATTATTATCTTTTGCCACAAATGTACTACGAGTGTTACGTGTTGTTGCTGCAATCTATTCTGCATATTCCTAACCCGAAAGATGTCAGGCTTCTGTTATATTCAGCTGGTGTATAACTTTTCGCATTATCTTACGGCTTTAAGTAATAAAAGAGGCAGTGGCGATCGTAGTTTTGGACGCCTCCAAAACGCATTTGCAAAATAATGCACTAAAAAATTGAATTCAAATGAAACACCATGTACCATCACTGAATAAATGCTACATTTAATTGAAAACCGAAGTTTAATATAAATTGTATCAAAACATTCAACTAGAACTAACAGCTAATATATGTAAGTTCTACCATAAGCAATAACTCACGCCTAATTCACTTCCTAGAAGGCGTCAATGATCTCACCGCTAAAGAGACCTTCACGTTTATATGCAAGGATGTTTCCATGAAAACAGGTAAATATTTCATAACTGAAACGGAGCGCATAATTTGCAGATACAACAAATAGCAACATATGAAACTGCTGCATCAACATCAACATCAACAGTGCAAGGAACAAAACGTTGTATGTAGGTATGGATGGCGGACGGAAGGGCCAACAACGAAATGAAATACAAACCAAATTGGAGCAGATGTTATGCTGCCTTAATTACAGTTGCAGACTGGGAAGACAGTTGGCGGCGGCATCCAATGATGGAGATTGTGATGATGATGATGATGATGATGATGATGATGGGCATGGAAATGATGTGGCCCAATATATGTAAATATACAGACGTAGGTACGCACACATACATATACAATTATAAAATCAAGCAAGCGCAGATGGCTACAATGGAGGAGCATGCAACACCAACAACAACAACAACATGCAATGCATAGGATGTTAATTTCATTGCGAACGTACGTACGTATGTATGTACATATATTTATTTTATAAATGTATTTATGTATGTATGTACAATATACTCGTAGTGTTGCATGCTACTGCCAAACATTTTACCATCAAACGTGGCTTGCCGCTGCAATAACAATGGAGACTTTTGTTGCTCCATGGAGCGATCGACGACATGCAGCGCTGTATGTTTATACTATACCTACCTACATATATATGCAAACATTGGTAAATACATATAATATGTCAATATCAGCTCCATCAGAAGACTCTACATGGCATGGTATGGAGGTTTTATGTACATTGTACATATATGTATGTAGATACCCTTAGGATTGCCAGGCGTACTGATTTGATCTAGATGGTATGGATTTTTCAGCTTGAGTCCTGATTTATTTTCACTTTCCTCAATCGGTACTCTAATGTCCCGATTTTACAAAATATTTTATTATTCAAAAATTAAAATTTCTGCATTACTTCAGAGAAATAAAATCACCAGCCATCTGAGTTGCCTTATTTTGTTCCACAGATTCTACTCTACTCGTATTCAGTTTTACTCCATCTTATTCTTTTCTACTCTGTTCACACCAGTTGTATTCCATTTTATTCTTTTCTACTCTGTTCAAATCCTTCCAGAACATGCTGGTAGAATTTCCAATACACTCTCATTTATATTATAAGCACTTGTTGTCAAATGGCTGTCATAGTGCTTGTCAAAATGAGACATTAGCGACTCGCTACGCTAACTATCGGTGTAAATGTGCGAGAATGAAACAACTGAGCTATACTGACCGCAAAGAAGTTGCATCCCATCCCACCGTTCCCCAAAAAAAAAAGGTTCAGGATAAACAATTTTCAGGATAAGTATAGGACTAGCAATTTTCACTCCACTTGCAAAACATTAGTCTTAGTTTTGCTCTTGGGAGTGTTACTTAGCATGTGAATAAAAGTAAATTGACAAAGTCTAATAAAACTTGATTATATAATCAAACAAAAAAAGAAATATTACACGGTGTGACAAAAAAAAAATTAATGGTACTTTTTTCGAGACATACCTTATTTTTTAGGTCTGGTCAGACATATGTATAAAAACTGCATCCTCATAGAGAATTTGGGTCAGCTCAGTGATGAACAAGGGGAGCGCATGCATCAGGAGATGGAAGCTATAGAGAGAAGGTTTTCTGGAAAAAATATTGTTAATATGCTCTCGGAGTATTGCTGGTCTCTTAAACGGGATACAGACGATAGTTTGTATAAAAGAAAAAGAGTTCGTAAACATTTTTAATTGACCAAAATGTATTTGTATGCCCATAAAAAAGTTTTTTTTTTAGTTTTTCAATAAAGAAACGAATTACATTAGAAAAACCTCAACGGATCTTAAAAAAATATACCTCGTTGGAAACAAAATTGACAGGAGACTCTACACGTAAATCAAGCTATATACACTGGTGAACAAAGTAGTGGAAAAAACTGTGACTCAAGATGGAATTTTTTTCCAAAAATTGAAATTTTTTGTGTGTTTCTTATATTTTTTCTCTGAATTTTCTGTCAAAAAAATAACACATTTATAAATCGATAGAAGCGTCAAAATGTCTTCTTTCCAATAATACCAAAAGCTTTTACATAGGGCTACCAAAAATAAAGTTATAGACCAATATATGCCTTCACCTATGGAAAAGGGGTTTTTGGCCCCTAACTTCAAATTTTGGGGGTGTATTGGAAATTCTGAGTATCAAGTTTTAGTCAGTATGACTAGACCTACAAAATGAGGTATGTCTCGCAAAAAGTACTTTTTGACTGTAACACCGTGTTATTTGTTACAGATCTAAATGTCAAACCTGATGGTTTTATAAGCAGCACTGACCTAGTAAGAAGGACGAGAGTGAGCAGTAGAGCTATATGCTTGCCTGTTCGGTAATGTTGATGTGGTAGAGTGAAATGTAATATCAGACGTACACATTTTTTGCATGGGGGCGCTAAGAAACTAATATCGAAAAAATTTGTTCAGTCCTGAACGTAAGATGTACTGCACTGTTCTTGGCATATCTAAACAGACAAACAAAAAAAAAAGATTTTTAAATGAGTGAGGGTTGCAAGGTTTGTTTGTTCTTTTTTAATAGAGCGTAAGAAAATAAAAATGTTAACATTTTTTTCAAACATTTTTATTTTTCAACACAAAATGCAACGAAAATCTGAATTTAGTGTTATATTTAGTAGATTTTTACATATTACGCCGTTAACGGCGCCAGAAACACGACAGGGTCTTAAATAGGAATAGTAAATGGGAGTCAGAGTTGTTTTGTTGAGCTTCTAAAAGCAGATTTGCCTTTCTTAATCCGTCAACTTTATGTTTACCCCTCAAGTAAACAACTTGCTGGAACAGCAGAAAGTCGCAATATTCTTACCTATGTATATACGAAATTAGGATTTTTTGTTTAAAAAGAAAAAAAAAAATTTGCATAAATCTTAGTTGATGCCAACCCAAAGTCAAAATCAAAAGTTGTCCGGACAGAAAATCAAATCAAATTAATCCAAACGAACATTTTTTGAACGCTCTTATTTTTGTTGCGCTCTCAGCGAGACAGAGAGGGAAAGAAACGGAGCAAATACCAACAAAAAGTCCGCTGGACATGGATGGTTTCAAACATAAAAATTGCACGGCAAGGAGAGAAAGGGCGAATAGTAAGACCAAAACAACACCGAACGATTTTTGAAAGCGATATTGAAATAGTAACTGATTTGAGAAATTCACTCCCACAATGCACGATTCGTTTTTCAAAAAATTCTGATACAAGGTCGTTGATTTACACAGATGCAGTTTTGGAAGAATTTATAGTTTTCAAAAATGTGTATGAAGTTTTCAAATAGTACTCGTAGTTTATTTGCTAACCTTAAAAAAATTGTTGCTTGATTTTTTCAAAATTAAAAAAGAATATTAAAAAATATATTTTAATATTAGCTGCAAAATTTGCCTCGTTTTTAATTTTTTATTATTGTCAGGCATGCAGCGCGGGCATAGGCAATAGTTTAATCCGATAGGTGGCGCATAAGTCAAGGTATTCAGAAAATCGGTATTTATAATTCGATTTTGATGAAATTAGAAACTTTAATTCGGAGTGCGGGGAGAAATACTATTACAAAAAATTGAATCGCTGGATATCGCTATAGTCCAGTTATTCAAAAAAAAAAGACGTATTTATAGTTCGATTTTGATGATATTCGAAAAACGTAGCTCTGGAGCGATAAGAAATAGTTTTACAAAAAATTGACGCGCTAGGTGGCGCTAGATGCGCGTCACTCAGAAAATTATTAGAAACGAACAATGGAGAGCAACGAGAAATATTTTTGCGAAGATGGCGCTCCAATTAAGCAATTAAGGTAAATAGGTTTTTAAGTTATGTAGCTACAATTATTGAGCTGCAAAATCTGAATGTACCGATTTCTCTAAACCAAAAAAAAAACACACATACATATGGCAACCCTGCATACCGATGGCTACTGTGAAACAGCACACAATTATTTTGAGGAGACGCTTGTGAGTAGCAGAGTACGATTTTTTTCGGGCATTAAGCGAAATATTACTGAATGCATATCGAAATGTTAACTAAAATTCATGAGCATGATTTCCACAACGTCCACAGCGTACAAAACTAAACGCCGTACGTTTGCTTCGGAGAGGGACAAAAACGCTAAAACTAAAACACATGAGACGCACATGTGGCAAGATTAAATTCGAAAAGAAGACGCAGAGCTAAGATAACAGGTAGAAAAATAATAAATTCGAAGAAGCCACAAAAACCCAAATGTATTTATTCGTAGTATGTATCGCCTTGCGGAGTACCCAACATTTTATCCCAGACAGACAGACATACATCCCCACTTAGCCGCTCTCAGCTAAGATAACCACAGCGACGATAAAAAGCTTTACTTTTCAGCTGCTGTAGCAGCGGCCGGCTGAGTGCCAACTTAGTCGAAATCTTTTTTTTTTTGGGTGCCACTAGCTAGTGGAGACTTACAAGAAAAGAAAAACAAAGAAACTAACTTAAAATGCGTACGTTGAATGCGGGGACTGTAGGTGGGGCGGTGCAGCGGCTAAAACATGGAAGAAGTTCAGGTTAAAGCAAATAGAGGCGAGCGTATCAACTTGGTACCAACGCCCGTAAATAACGTTATTTTAGGTCAACGAAATGTGAATAAATAAACAGAAATTAAAAATTCAAGCAAACAAACAAAAAAAAACTACAAGAAAGCAGATTATACAACAACTGCAAAGCGATGAAAATAATGTGCTAAGAATAAATGTAGGTAGTAAGTAATACAACAAAGAAATTAAAAGAGGAAACGACAAAAGATGCTGCTGAAAATGCTGAGAATGGGCGGGTAGTGAAACTAGCGGGAGAAAAAAGCAAAGGTCTGTGACTAAACAAAGCGAAGAAGTACGTGAGTTTTTAGGTTGAGGGGCAAAGGCGGCGCCCAAAACACAGCGCTCAAGTAAAAATTTCTGATTTCTTTTTCGCTTAGTTGGCTTTCCGCACTTACTACATGGTAAATGTTATTGCATAGCCTCAAGCTATGCGAGCTGCCTTATTCGACTTATTTTGCGGTTTGTTTTTGTGTATGATTTTAATTCTAGTACAAATTTTTTTTTGCTGATTATTGCTACTTTTCTTACTTAGTTTCCTGAATTTAAACCCCCCGCCGCCCTCATTTTTTTATTTTTGCTGATTATTGCTACTTTTCTTACTTTGTTTCCTGAATTCCTCCCCTCAACATTAACTTGCACCTTACTTGGGTTTCAAAATCAACGCTATCGCCGCCAGAGTTAAGTACAGCTGAGGCGAATTTTCAGTTGAAGTCATTTGCATAGCGCCCGTGTTTTTGGTTATCTGAAATGAAGACGTTGGAATTTTCATCATAATCAAATTACAATCTCTTCAAATATTTACATACCATACATAACACCAGTCAAATGTATGCGCGTCAAAAGCATCAAAAAACAAAAAAAAATAAAAAATAAAAACGAAGCAGGCTGGCGGTTGAATGGAGCTACATATTTGCTCTGAGAGATGGACAGATGGGCTGGCGGCTGGTGGCGTAGGGCAAGCTCGAAGGTCTCCGCCCATTATTAAAATTATGTAACAAAAGCTTTATGGACGTGACTACGTAGCCTACTATTAATTTGGTATTGCTGTGAATAAATATGTGAGGTATTAACTTCTTAAGTCTGTACAATTTTATGCGCGTATGCAACTCTTAAATTATTTATGTTTTTCCTATACGTGTTGCCACAGATTACAGTGCCTTTCTTGGAGATTAAACGCTTTGCGAGAAAAGAGGAAGATCGTAATTGCGGGTCACCGATGATAAGTTCACTTTTCGAAATTGTACCCAGTGTCAGGAATAAAATGTACCCATTTAAATAAAAATGTACCTAATTTTCAATAAAAAATGTTTCAACTTGTATTTGTATATATGTTTATGTATATATGTATACCATATAAAAATGTAGCCGCCTTTTTTGTGACAAGTTGGCGGATTTCAACCAAATTGTGAACAGTATATTCACAAGACACGAGGCACGGGCATAAGGTAAACTTTTATCCGCTAGGGGGCGCAGACGTCGAGATATTCAGGAAGACAGTATTTTTAATCCGCTGGGGGCGCATAAGTCGAGATATTCAGTATTTTTAATACGATATTTATGAAATTAGGATTACATTTATACTTCTGGTGCAACGAAAAGCACTTTTGCGAAAAATGAATCCGCTAGGTGGCGCTAGGATTGAGCAATTCAAAAAATTCTTTTACTGTATGTTTGTATATAAAAATGTACTCATTTTCTTTGCTACAACTTGGCTCAAAAACCGATGAACCGATGAAAGGTCCGATATCGTTGATATTTTAAAGGTATAGTGCTAGTGCAATAAAAAAAACTTTTATGGAAAATAAATATGAATAAAAAATCTTTTGCAAGCATAAGGAAACATATTAAGCGGGTATTAACTAGTTGGCTTATAAATATTGTATGAAATGAAAACTAGAAGTTTATTTTCCCCCGAGAAAAAGTTGTTCCAACTAAAAATGTTTGAATATTTTCCGGTAAAAATTCGAAGTTCGATTCAGTCGGTGTCCTAAATAGTTACATAATGTACTCATAAGTCTATTTGTGAATTTTAGAACGTTTGCTTTTATTTTCCCCACAGTGATATCTTTCCTTTGGAACCTGTATTTAGATATGGAGCGATACAAAACTGTTCACGTCCAAATAGCTAAACTTAACCGGCACATAAAGAACTCGGAAAATAATTTATTTAACTTAGTTCTCAAAGGTATGCGGCGGAATAAGCCGAGCTAAATATTAACATTTAAAGATTTGATATTTGCGATTTTCACTTTCGAAGTTCGAATGTGAAGAAGTACAAAGGAAAAGGTTGCCGCCGCCAATTACATTTATGATATGAGAATTGGGTAAACGGAGAAAATTCCCTTGAGAGTTGTATTGAGAATCGGAGTGACATTATTTTGTTTTTTTTTTTGTTTTTAATCGGACTCTTTGTTTTCTTTCTTATCAATGCAAGCATTATTTTTTTGCCTTTTGCAATCACAAATAAGAAGTGGGAGGTTGTAAAAACAAAAATGTTACAATCTTTTCATCCAATTCAGTTAATGTTTGTCTGAAGTTGATAAAATATAAGTTTGTCAGACATGTTCCGGAACTCGAAATATTTGAAATTTATTCGATTTCGAAAATAATTTTTTTTTTTCGAAACGTGGCTGTTTAAGCAAAACTAAAAGCAAAACTGCCTTACCTTTTATGCAAATTGTACCAAAAAATTCGATGTGGTGTCGCAGTACTTTTCGGCTTCAATTTGTACAAAAAAAAAGTCAGAACTATGGCAACTTCTTCATCATCACTGCCGAGAGTTATAATTTAAGTCAAAAACAGCAGCTGTTGCAGCAATAAAACGAAAACGCTGACAAAGGTGTAGCGCTCTAGCGGTGAGTAACCGAATTTTATGCCACAGCAGTTTTTAGTTTTTATTTTATTTTTATTTTTATTATAATTTTATGTTTTCACAGAGCAGGTGTTATTGAAGTCAATCACTAATGATGTGGAAACAGCATTCGAAGAGGAAATCGAACAAGCATTGAAAATAAGGTAAAGATAAAACGCAAAAAACAAAAAACCAACCAACCGTCGGCGTTGGAAGCTATGGCGTGGCGTAAGTGAGTAAAATGAAACCGTAAAATAAAAGAATTAAAAAGAAAAAGGAAAATCACACAAAAATTCAACGCGCAAACATTTGATTATAGTTAATTAGTAATTTTATAACCAAGCATTTGCGTGGAAAGAAGTGCAGCTCTCAAAACCAAATCATCATTGTATTGTAAGTAATCAGTAAGTTGATCTTCAAATGTTGCTAATAATGTCACTAACACTAAGCTGGTTTTCAAATCGCTTGCGGTATGCGTAAGAAACTAGGCATTATAATTACATATTAACGCCAACGACACGCCTGAAGAATGAGTTATGAAATTATTTCCGAAACCAAGTAACCAGGCAAATGGCTATTTTCGTGTCATGTCGAGCAGCCTAGCTGGTTTCCATTAGTTACGAGTATTTTGAGTGTTGGGGTCATATATGTATGTATTTTATAGCATTTTGTTCGAAAATAATTAAGCATAATTATACACCTATGCGCTGGGCCAACAAGCAGCAACAAAGCTAAAATAACTGTAACAAGAAGGTTGTGCGGTAAAGCCGCTGGCTGGCTGGTAAAAAAAAACACGCATGGGTTAAAGAGCCTTAACCTACTACTATGTAGTAATTTTTATTTTTAATTTTTAGTTTTTAAATTGATTCGAAAACATTTCCAAAAGGCTAATGAACGCAGGTAGCGTATGAAATTAAATTTTGCTCCGGTGTGAGTTAATTTTATGCTAGCGATGATCATTGATATTTTGGAGTTAATTATTAAATAAAAATTAATTGGTTTTTGAGCTTAAAGACGCGCATGCGAAAAATTCGTTTAACAGTGTAACGTTTTTAAGATTTTTTTGTTCAAATATCACTTTAAAATATCAGCGATTTCCTGTTTAGGTTATGGACACTTCAAAGAAGAGCTTGATAACAACAAAGAAATTGGTATATTGCCGCGCAGCTATGATCGTAAGAATAAATACAGGAAAAAGGACTCCTTCCGCTCGGTTTGCATGAAAACACGAAATACGCAATTTACCGAATGGTTGGGAATTTGGTTTTAATATAAGTGAATTTAAATTGATGCATTTCAGCTTTAAATCATGCGGGATAATTTAAATAAATTTCAGGCTTTAAGAAGATTTCTTCATATGGAATATCAGCGTCCCAATCTTTTAAAAAGACAACTCGCATGGCATGGTAAATGATTATCGATTATTTTTAAGAAATATCGGCGACGAGCTGAGGGTAAAGCGCTGTGCCGGATTTTCGTAGAGCGTGGAAAATAAAAGAATAAAATTAGAATATTTTTTTTTAAATAAATCAACTTACCGTGCCAATCTGCTACGAGGGTCACCAAAGGATAGGAGGAAGCAACGGCATGCTTAAACTTCGGGAAGGCCAAAGTATTTAGCAGAGGTTTTTGAGGAGAGCGATAAGTTAGGGTTGCCATTTGGCGAACGGAGGGAACAAGCGGCGGAATAAAAGATAACGATATTTTTAGCTCATAGCGCAATCACTTAAAGTATTATAAAAATATTCGATAGTTATTTATTATTTCTATTGATTACTAGCAAATACTCGACGCAGCAAAGCGTCTCCAAAACTAAATCGTATTAAGTTTGATGTATTTGTATACTGAAAAAATTAAAAAAAAAAAATTTGGCTTCAACACAAAAAAATATAAAAATCTTAGGGTGCTTAACCAAAAAAAAAAAATTGCGGTTCTTCCAACGTATTTATTATATATTCAGATGTCCATCAAAATAGTTCGCAAACTCGTAAGATTTACGTGAGCCGGCCTCATTAAAACCTTGAAAACATCGAACTCGATACAAATTTGTTATCGGAAAGTAAATATCGTATATCGATATTTCGAGAAAAAACATATGTTTGTTGCAAAGTTCAATTTGCCTAACAATTTTGAGAAACATAGACTTACGGCTATGGCGGAGAAAGAGTAGCAAATTACGATGAGCTAAGTAATTTCGCTTTCTAAAATCTGTCCATAAATTAAGACGAAATCAGATATTTTATCATAAATCAAGAACAAGGCATAGTATAAAGTTCCTGAAGATGATTTCAGATTGAAATTTGAGCCTTGATCTCAATAAATTCATACAACTATGAATAAATCAAGAACGAAATCAAATGGAGCAAATGGTCAACTAAACGAACTTTTGTTAATCTCCTCGGATAGCTATATAGATTATATAAAAAGAAATCATACCGACATCTACTGATCCTTATTCGCAACTTGATCTTTTGGGCAACTAATTTTTTTAGAATTAGTTAAAACACTACTTACACCGGCAACTACACTTTTTTCTCCTATAGTTCAGAAAATTACAATTCATATTTAGAATTTTCATTTCAAATTGAGAAAATTGCAATTTAAGCTCACTTTAAATTTAGAAAATTACAATTTAAATTCAGAAAAATGCAATTTAAGCTCAGAAAATTTTAATTTAAGTTCCGAACTTCCACTTTAAATTCAGAAATCCCCAATTCATATCCGGATAGATATAATTCAAGATCAGAATTTCTATTTCAAATTTAGAGTTTCCACTTCAAATTCAGAATTTTCAGTTAAAATTCTGAAAGTTACAATTCAAATTCAGATACTCAATTTTAATTTCAGAAAGCCTTAATTCAGATTCAGGTAGTTACAATTCATGTTCGGAATTTCCAATTTAAATCCAGAAAGTTGCAATTCCAAATTCAGAATTTCCAATTTAAATTTAGAAAGTTTCAATTCAAATTCAGAAAATTACAATTCGAATTAAGAAAGTTAGCATTCTAATTCAGAATTTCCATTTCGAATTCAGAAATTTCTTATTTAAGGTGTAGTAGTCGACGCCAAAAGAGCACCATATAAACTGCAGCTTAACGGGCGGTCTTCGTCTGCCTCAAATTCTCGCTCGCTCTCTCTCTGATTTTTGTTCTCGCAAGAAGTGGGTTTTTTTGATTTACAACAGTGCTGTCCAGAATGAAAAATGTGAATGTATGAGTGACAACGAGAGAATGGGAGCAGCCCAGTAGGAAATTTAAACCAAAATAAAAGCATATTGGATTAGAGTAGAAATAAAAAACTCAAGTGTGTTATATGTTAAGCCTACACATTGTTAAATAAGGGCGGTATTTTACAGATTATGTATTTGGTAAAATTCTTGTACCAGCGATATTAATTATTTGATGCAAATTAATTTTTATAAGTGTGTGGACTGATGGGAAAACATTATGACTGGTAATATAAATGCTTTGTAGGTCAACTGAACAATTCAATTTTTTAGGCACATTGCGTCAATATGAATACTTTCGTGGCAGCTTCTTAATAAAAGTACATTCGATAAATGACTTGATGTTAAACTGTGGCGCTGCTTGGAGCAAATGAACTTTAAGTCCGAAAAAATTTTCTCACAAAAATATGTTGTGGGAAAAAGTGAAAGGCACTGATAAGATATTCTTTTCAATATTGGATATGATGATTCTTCTAAATTTTTCCAGAATTCAATATTATCTCCGTGTGGTGGAACGTTTTCGCTTTGCAAGATGATTAGCTCGGACTGAATTGCAAGTTCATAATTACTTATATCGCATTTGAAGGGGTTTTCAAAGATGTCAAGAAATGGTTGAAAAGAAACAAAATCCTGAAATCTGTCTTCAAAATTTATAAGCAATTGTTCGAGAAGTGCAATATGATCACTAGGCTTAACACCCTCATGTTTCGTAATAATAACCGAAGTTTTCGGAAAATGAGTATAATCGCCAGATTGAAGTTCCCTTAAAAGCAAAAATAGCTCTGTTTGGAATTGATGCACATTTTTCACAGCATCGTTTATTCCTGTTTCTTTTCCTTGAAGCTTTAAATTGAGTTTGTTCAAAAAAAAGGAGACATCAGCCAAATATGCTAAATCCAAAATAAAATTGTCATCTTTTAAAGATCGAACTAGGGTGTCTTCATTACAATTGATTTCAAGAAATTGTAAAACTTCTTCCCTCAACTCAAATAACCTGTTGAGACAATCACCACGACTTAGCCAACGAATGTCTGTATGCATTTTTAGGTCAATATGCCGAGCAGAAGTTGTTTTTAAAAAATTTACAAACTTTCTGTGGGTGAGGGAATGGTGCCCTCCCCGTATTTCATTGATAATCTGTTCTGCACGTTTCATGACAGGATGACCGCTCAAAAATTTTGAAGCGAGTGCAACTTGATGAATAATGCAATGAAAATGTCTCCCAGAAATTCCATTTTTATTCAATTGGCCAATGAAGCCTTCATTCTTGCCGGTCATAACGTTTGCACCATCCGTGCATACTCCTGCAAATTTGTTTGTATCGAAAACTGAAAAAACTTTTTCGTTTACTACGTCGAACAAGATCTTTCCTGTCACATTCCCACAGAATGTTTCAAGAGAAAACATTGTTTCAGTTATTTCATAATTTACGTTAACTGTCCGAACACATATCGCCAGTTGACATAAATCATTAATATCGGTGGTTTCGTCCAAGCACAGAGAAAACAATTGGCAATCATTAATTTTTTCCTTTACTGCAGATTGAATGTGTATTCCTAGTTCATCAATCCGTCGGGCTACTGTTTGGCGGGACAAGGGTATATTTTTAACTAGTTCTGTATCAAGATTCAGTTTTTTAAAAATTTTCAGACAAATGTTTTTAACAAAAACTTCATCTACAAAAGGCCGGCCTTGTTTAGCAATGTCTAAGCTGATCACGGAAGATAGCTCAGCTTTCAGTTTCAGTTTTCGATTTGATTGCTTAACAACTTCCTCATTTTCTACTTTAGCCAACCACCCTTTGAATTTTTTCAAAAAGACTAACTTTTTTGCTTCATATAATCCCTGGCTAGCTTTTTTGTCTAAAACTTGTATATTTTTGTGGGAGGAATCGAAATGCCTTCTGATATTAGATATTTTGCCTCCTTTGAACGACTTGTAACATAAAAGGCATTGCAAGTCGCCAAAGCCATTTTCTAGCATAAAGAAGTTCTTACAGGGCATTGTATTGCATACACGATTGCATACACTAAGCGTCGGGGACAAGCTTGGTGTTTATTCGTTGCAAACTTTAAATTTACCTCAAACACGGCAAGAAATTTAGGACGTGAAACTTTTAAGTTATATTTTTTTTTTAAGAATTCATGTAAAATGTATAGAAAGCAATTCGTTCGTTCAGGCAACCGACACGACAACAACAGCTCAAATCTTTTGGCTTTTGCTGCTCTCAATTTGTCGCCGCATGTCAACTGTGACGGAGGAACTGCACACGCTCATAGCACACGTGGACGAATAAAAACGTTTCACGCGTTGCGATTCAATGGGATAAAAGACGTGGAAAAGTCACAAAAATCTGTGAAAACTCAAATATAAAACACCAACACCCACGGAGGATAAACAAAAGGATAGCTTTTTACCACGAAAAACAAAAAACAAAAAACACAAAACAAGAGTGAGAGGAAGCTGAGAAAACACAGCAATTTGGTTGGGGAAAATTTATGCCAAAAGCAATGCTAAAATACAAAGTAAAAACGTACAGCGGGCCATGTCGCTTTACTGCCACTAAAGGCATAAAATTGTAAAGATAAATGACTTTTTTTATTTTATTAAAACGCAAGTTGGCGAATATGTAGCAAAAGTTGCACCGGAAGAAACAGGAGCGAAACTATCACACCTTTATGATGACGTTTTTATGACGAACGGACAAATAGTGAGTGAGTGATAGTTGTTAGTATATGTTTGAATTTATGGTGTGAGAATTCTTATTCTTTTACTTTTTACTGCCTCTTTTTTACTGTGCGGAAATGCGCTCTAAAATGAACTAAGTGGAAATACAAAATAAAAAGCTTAAAGCATGAAAAATCTCACACTAACTGCAGTTTCTAATTGGAGTGGAGGGGGAAAAAAATTTGCTGAAGATTAAAAACGAGCATAAGGCGCTTTGACTTTTAACTTACAATTTACAATTTACAGTTTACAATTTTTTTTTTTCGTTTCTTTTCCCCACTCTACTTCCTGCTCATTTTCGCTCTCCACTAAGATCATTTCCCACTCAAAAACACTTTCATTTAGAGTCATCCTGGCACTTCCGCACTGCTCGTACGGGGCGTGAAAGAGACAATAACTCTTAATGCTAAGTCAACGCAAAGTTTTTCAAACTAATTGCAAGTGTTGTCTATTTTGCTTTTGTTGCTTTTGTTACTTTTGTTGTCAGTGCACGCTCGTGCGACGACAAAACAATCCCAAGCACTTTTTTGCATTAACTTGCAGTTGTATTTTCCGTTTTTTTTTTTTTGTTTTTCTTTTTGTAGCGGTGTAGTGGCTTTGTGACCTCCCTTCGCAATCCAATGAGTGCACCTGTATCCCGACTACTCATATTGTTTAGTTACCGTTAGCACTAGATTTTCATATTCTTCTACTTCTGTTTCTACTTCTTCGTTTTGTTTTTAGCTAGCACACATCCTGGAATCTTTTAATCTGTAAATGTATATGGACATTAAACAAAGTCATTTGCGTATTACGCTGTGGGAGCAAGGGGACAGTAGCGGCAGATGGTTGTAATGAATTTGCTTGTGAAGGAATATTTTTTTTTTTATAGAAATAGTTGACCCATAAATAACGAGTTTCTCGTCTATTTAAACAAAATTTTTATTTGGCACGAAGCCCCAAAAGATGATATTGAATGTTGGTTGAAAAAAGTAGTTACAATCTTAAAGCATTTTGCTGCAATTCCGAGGAAACTATTTTCATTGGCTACCAAGATATAGCAAGTGACCAACGGGAACTTCATGCTGAAAACTATTGTTCGCGTAAGGGTTAAGGATATTCGGGAATCGTTGTATATATCCTTGTATTCAATCGAGACTTTTTTCTGAGAAAATATCTAATTCTTTCAGGATTATTGAACTTCGAAAACATTTTTATTTAATGGCGCTATTTTCTTAGATAAAATTCTTGCCACAAAATAAAGGCAG
This sequence comes from Anomoia purmunda, assembly GCA_951828415.1. Taxonomy (NCBI): domain Eukaryota; kingdom Metazoa; phylum Arthropoda; class Insecta; order Diptera; family Tephritidae; genus Anomoia; species Anomoia purmunda. The sequence continues at coordinate 128,343,696 of OX639994.1, forward strand.
ATATGAGCCGTAGGACGCTAGAAGAACTACAAATAATGAAGTTAATTTTTTTTTAAATTATGCTTTCATCTAACAAATACCTTAACTTGTCAAATTTATTATATTAAGTTTGGAATACTTTTGCCTGAGTGTTTTTTGAATCAGTGGAAAGAAAGGGTTAAAGTTCATACCGGCGGGAAATATCTATTTTGGGTGCATACAGAAAGAATTTCTAGAAGAATGGTCGTTTTGACCTGTATTTTTTTTTTTTTTTGGAAACCTCGGATGAACGATCTCAATACAGAAACCAACAAAACCAAATTTTTTAGCCTTTTCAGGTCAAATTTTGTATATGAAGTTTGAAATATTTTCGCCCCGATAATTTTTAGAATAAGTGGCAAGAAAGGGTTAAAATTCATATCGAAGCGAAATATTTAGTTTGGGTACATATGGATAAAAATCACAAGGATTTCTCTACGAAGGGTCGCTCTGACCTAATTTTCTTGGGAAAGTCTCCAAAAAAAAAATTATTTGAGAAGTCGCAAAGGGTTAAAGCACCCTAAAGAATTATTCGCCGGTAGATTTTACTGGGACTCCAAACCAAATTTCGTATAAATCTTATATAAAAGTTCTGCTAAATTGCAAAGTTTATGTTAGACGTCGGGAGCATAATAGAATCTGAATATTTTAAGTCGGCATATTTCTTTTTATTTTTCTTATTTTCTGTGAACTTTTACGAGTTTTGTTTAAAGATTTTGATGAAATTCTGATTTACAAATCAAATCAACGATAAAAATGCCTCTTTAAGAATATTCCAAGATACTGGTCATGAAAGAATTTCTGGAAATGATTGAAAAATTAAAAAAGACTGAATTTAAAAAAATCAAAAAAAAAAAACAAAAATTGACTCAATTGTTATCCCATTATCGATCCAGATACTAAAATTGCGAAACGAATATCGTTTTCAGGCAAAGATTTTTATGAAATTTCCCGATCAGTACTTATTTTTGGAAATCAAAATTTGGAATAAACAAAATTTAAAATTTGTAATAATAAGAATTTAAAACTTTTTTCCATTTGTTTACCGAAAAACTTTTGAAAAATTTTGAAAAATACAAATTATAAAAAGGGCCAAAATCGCAAAATTTTCGCAAAATTATAGTTAAAAAAAATCAGGGATGCCTATCTCAATTTGTTGCATAACATAAAAAATTCAAAAAAAAAAAATGGAGATGCAAAATCCAATTGGTGCTCGATTTGGCGTGGAATACCCCATATGTATATATGTATGTAAAAGCTAAATATACTATTCAAAGTCCCATAACTGCCAAGTAATTTAAACATTCAAATCGAAACTGTGCTCTGTTCAGAACAGAAAAAAATATCGTTCAACAAGAATTTTAATAAAAGAAAAACAAATCCGTGGCAAGAAGGTATTACAGTTTTAAGATTCGATTTTAAGATCGATCCTATACAAATTTGTTTAAAGACAAAAAACCTCATATCAACTTACTCTACAATGGTTTTTCTATACGTCTGTATGAGCCTATCTTATAATTTCCTAATTTTTCGAACTTGCCTTTTTCTTCGCGCCCAATTACGTGTACAGAATATGCTCGCTTAATTCAAAGGATTTCCATGCCGACTGTCTTCTAATTTTCGCATTCATAACAATATCTTACAATGTGATGTATAAAAAAAAAAATTAAAAAAAATAAATAAAAATAAGTGCACGCGCTTTTGAAAGTAAAATTGTCAAATTCGTAATTGAAGTAATGTGAAAAAGATCCCCTGTCAGAAGAGGACCTTAATAATTTACTAAGTCCTGCTTAGATCAACAAAAATTTATTGTAGTACATCTTAAATTTTGCTGTGTGCATTTTGTCTTCTTTTTTTTTGTTTTTTTTTTTTTTTTGTTTTTTGTTACATTCTATGTGCTATACCAATTTCGCTTTCATTTTATTACGTGTTTACTTTCGCTTCTGGTATTTTTATGCTCTGCCATATCTTTACCGCTCTCTGCATCCTGCGTAGGCCCCCTGTTCCAATTTATTCCTTTCACATTTATCTCTATTTTAATTTTTTCTTTCTACTTCCTCCTTCCTATGTTGGTGTTGTTGTAGCCAGCTGTCACTGTTGTTGTTGTTGTTGCTGTTGCTGTTGCTATTGTTGTTCACAACCGTATTAAAAACGTGCTGTTGACAGTGTTTAATGTCTTCACAACCGCAGGACGAATAAATGCAAACCTACCTTAGTACGCACTCATATCCTTGCGGAACTCAAATAAATACCAACACACTCATGCCGCACATTTTACATATGTAGGTACGCACGTACATATGTATGTACATTGTGGCAGAGTGGAAACGGAACTGACATGTGTGCGGCTTAGCTGTCCACACACATGCGGGTAGCTGGCCTCACTTTCAAATTAAAATATCAAGCAAATACCCATACACGTGGAATTGTATACATGCATGTACATATGTGTGCGTGTAGCATTCCTGTTGCCGTGCCGTGTCGTGCCGCGCTGTGCTGTGCTCTGTTGCGCTTCAGCCCAAGGTGGTACTTCAAGCCATTTCGTTCTACTTTTTTTTTGAGGTTCTTACTATTTGTTTTTTTCTTTTTTTTTTGCTTATTCTCTTTTAGAGCGCTGCTCATCTGTTGGTGTGCTGTCGTTTGCACCGTTTCTGTTGCTGCTACTGTTGCTCTTGGTGTCGCCGTGTCCTGTGTTCCTCCAAGTAATGGGTATGCCTGTGTGTGTGTGAGCACTCGGGGTTTCACGTCTTTGAGGTACATTTAATAATTAAAATGCCAACACTAGAGAAATTATTTAAATGTCGCTAAGAGTTGTTGTAACTGTGAATGTAAGTTGCTTTTCGTTAGCCCTGCAGGACTATGAACCATTTGCACTTACTTCCAACAAATCTACGGACTATAGTAGCTACAGAGTTTTGTAGAAATTACTTTGAACGTGCTTTGTGTAATCAAATTTGCGCCAACCGGCAAACATTGAAATTATGGGGCGTTAAGAAAACCGGTCTGGAACTTCTGACAGCTCGCAAGAATAGTCAATCCACTGAGGTCCTAGAAGCCTGAATTCCCTTGCCAAAGGACAGGCGAACTGAAGAAAGTTAATGAATAACTAGATAGATCGATTGATATATAGCTTCTAGGGTAAAACAGAAGCGTTGGTCGCTAAGACCTAAAAGGTCGTTTGTATCCCTGCAGTACGCCCCAAACCTAGATCCCAAACTTATTAGTGATCGACCGAAGCCGGAGATATGCCAAAGACGTGCTACAATGTCTCATCATCCGCAAGACATTGCCGACATTCTCAGTCTCAGTAAACAGACTCCGCCGATAGATGTCAAAGCGCTGGGGATTGTGTGATGCCCCTTTTTACCGAACAGATACCAAAAAAAGTATGGCATGTCTAAGCTTCGCAGTACCAACTTCGCTCTGAGGCTACCCACTTAGTAGTTAAACCTTTCCAGGAAAACCAACTAGGGCCAAACCATCGTCAAGATCACTTTAAGCCCATATCCGACCCCTTCCAGGCCAGCACCTCGTCAATCTCGTCACCTTTTTCTCACAGCGAATCATAACTGCTTTCCTCGATGCTGAAGCATGTGAAAACACTAACTAGCTAAACTAGCTTCGACGCAAATATACGGATGGAGAGGACTCTGATGGTCATTTGGCAGTCTGATGGTCACTACCTTGTTTGAGGTTCAGTCTGGCGCGACTCAAGATTGCCACCACCCCGCACTGCGGTGGACCATTTACCCATCGCGCTGGAGTACTTGTCGGGTCCAAACATTCCTACACCTGTCCTCTCATACATCTTTGACCCATCAAACAATATACCAATGCATAGATCTGCAATCATGATGTGGAAACCTCTTTGACCAAGCATCTACTTCAAGACAATGGACCTGAAATTTATTGGCGAAGCAGACTTCACTAGCCATGATCCAGCCCTTGTATATTTTCCAATTTATGAAGGAAAGCCTCTTTGTGTACGTAGAGTGGCAGCACTCAATAGGCTGCTGCTGCCTGGATAAAGATCTTTGGGCAAGATCTCATAGATCCATCGGGCAGTAGAGCTACGCTATAATCTTTGAGTTCAGAGCACATGTCCGACCAAAGAGTCTTCTACAAGTCCACATGAACCGAGTAGGCTTTGATAGAATTTGATCGAGATGAAGTCTTCCATCGAGCGCGAACACAAGAGTAATCGAACTAAGGCTCCGTTTGTACCTCCGTGTAAACGGCACGAGAGCGGCTTTTTGCGTCTTTATATTGAGACTCTCATTGGCATATCAATTTCAAACCACACTCTGGGCCGCACTCACAACGTCGAATGCTGACGATTTTTTCCAGATGATTACATACTAAGGACAGAGGTAAAAAAAATAGGAACACTCCGTATAGAAAAAAAAATTCTAATTAGAAACATTCTTCGCCTGGTACAATTGAAAGCCGAAACAAAGGCTTCCATGACAATTGGAGTTCGAAGTTCGGATTTTACTTCGAGTCTGTAGAACTTGGCACATATTTATGAAACTTTTTTATAAACAATAACCAAATAATTTTCTTACAGGAATGCCATATGCAGAACCCACGCATACATAAAACATGCATGCAGCTTTAAAGCCACTCATTTATACGAGTCGTTAGCCGTAGTACCGCCGGTTGTTGGCCGCCATAAGCCAGCCAGCCAGCTAGCCAACCAAACCAACAGCTGAGCCATACTTTGCTCTCAATTAATTGTGGTGTCAGATGTGTGTGTGTGTGTGTGTTTGGGAAAGTGTGTGTGTAGCGTTGAGTGGCAGGATGTGCATGAGTGCAACGGATTATTCGCCTCGCACACTACTCATCAAAATAAAATAACTAGCGAGCAAAAGAGCTCATCCTATCAGTCTGTCCACGTACACAGCCATATGCAGATTTGCCCACTTGATTGTTGGTGGTTGTTGTTGGTGGTTGTTGTTGCTTTGTAAATGTTTTAATTATTTTTGAGACTACTTTTACGCTCGACATTTGTTTGCGTACGAAATGCAATTGCACCAACTGGCTATCCGCAAACAGGCGAATCACTTTCGGTGTAGTTATGTATGTGGGTGTGTGTCGCGGTACTTAAGTACTTTTGTACCTAGATTTGGTTTTTCCACAGTCACTGGCAAGATTGAGTAGTAGGTGGCAATCACTCTCGCTGATGTATGGCACATACTTGCATATTTACTTAGTTAGTTGGATGGCCGCAACGTTTGACATTCGCGTTTACGGGTATTTTAGGTTAATTCAGTCACTCACAAACTTAGTCGTCTCATTGCGTTGCAAATGTCAGTGGTGTTGCTTGTAGCCTCTTGTTGCATTGCGGTGGTTACCGTTTTGTGGCGGCATTTGTGCTGGTATTTCGAAGTGTCTTCCGGCCAGGCCACTTCAGTGTTGGCTTAAATGTAGGTGTTTAAAATTTTAATTATTGTGGCCATGAGCATTAAATTTTTTAGCATAGAATTTCATTTAAATTAACAGATAATGACACGATGTGACAGTTTAGTACATATTAATAATATTTGTGGAACTTTTCTGTTAGATATTTTATGAACGCTTTCAAAATGAGATCACTCAGAATCTTAAAGCCTTATAAACATTTTGGAGAGTGTCGTAAACACTTTGATAGTGTCGGAAATTTAATCCAGCTTTCGGCTACTTAAAAAGTTTAGCCCTTTATTGGGTGTCATGTTGCAGATTTTGTTTTGTTGTTTAGCTAGCCCACAAAATCCAGCTAGTCTTATCTTACAAAGATGTTACCTTAATTTGCAGTGGTTCTATCAGGTAACCAATAAGAGCTCTTCCACTCTCTCGGTTGCGATTTAGAAGTCGTTCAGAGCTCTGCCGAGCGGGAGATATGTACCTCTTAGATTGATTTTTACACTTTGTCTTACGGCTGTGCGTTGCAAACCGAGACCCTATCGTTTGATCCCAAGTTTTACGAGCCCGTCACAGCATTCTTGTCTTCAACCCCCAGCATTACAAAGTTACTTTTTGGTGGTGACCAATTTGTGCAGAAGAGGTTTGCATTCATACACAAGTCTGATTATATCCAAGTCCTTTAAAGCAGCCTGAAAATCCATGATACTCTATTTGCCCTTCTGCGAATAAATTCGGGGCTACATAATTCGATTGCATAAACCACCGGTTGAAAGACGGTGCCCATTGGCAGGCCTTCCTGAAGTCTTGTTCGATATATTCCTGCCCACTCTTGCTACAGCCTGGGTCAATCCGTGTACCAAACTTGAGGTTCTTCGAAGATATAGGGTGGATTAGCGCCGCTGCGGTTGTGTCAAAATAGCGGAGTAAAGTCCTCAGCAGTGTTAACTTCTTTTTCTCGCAAGTTGCGTTTTAATTTAGAGAATACATAAATAGAAAATAGTCGCTTGGGGTCAAATTGGGACTAGTTGAGGGTCGAGCTAAATGAGGCAACGACACTTCTCGCGATAGTTTTCTTGACGTTGTTTTTTAATGGCAGCTCGCAACTGATATAGCAAAAAGAGTATGGTAATCGCCCGTTAAAGTTGTGTAGCGGTACATTGTCAGTTCTCAAACCAGATTGTTTCAGCCACACTTTTACAATGGAATTTGAAGGAGAAGATTATCCGACTAAATGTTGTTTGATTATCACGCGTATTTTCCTCTCTTTCGTTAAAAGTTTTATCACAGCTTAATACTCGAATTGTGTCATTTTTTTGGGGTTACGTAATGAAAAGTCCAGTTATTTAATGGCATTAAAATTCTCCATATTACGAAAAATCTAATTTTGTTAGGTAAGAAACTTTTGAATCGCAGTAAGTATACTAAAAATATTTAAGACTTCTCTCTGTTTTTATTACACAGAAAAAATAACACTTCAATGCGTCTCGCCACTTTGATTAAACGCCAGACGTATCAATTGGTATTAATGCGTATAAATACATTTTTTTTTCAAGTACTTACATTTCATATGTAGGCAAAAAAAATCTAAACTGTTGAGTATTGTGTGTGTTAAATATTATAAATGCCATGCATTCAATATTGAGCGAAATTTTATTTGTGTCTAGCATAATAACTCGCTTTACGAAAACGTTTACATTTCATATGGCTTAGTTGGGTCCAAAAGAATTTAATGTGATCGGAGATGAACGGTAGCGGTCGAAAAACTAATAATACCAAAACAGCGACAAAATATTTGTGGAAGTTTTGAATAAAAGGCTGATTATTCCAAGCAAATTAGTGCAATACATAAATGGATGTTGCTTTAATCAGAATTAAATTAGAACTGTACCGTTTGTCTCTAGTCAAGCAAGCAGTTCGTCTAGTGCGGTGTCTGTAAGTCACGTCTGCAGGGTTGCATTTTTAAGTAGTCAGCAATTTGTTCGTTCCTTCGTGAGTCATTCCTCCATGTAGAATCAAAATAATCATCATATATGAAGAAAAGGTAAAATTTGTGAAATAAGGATTATCAAAAAAGTCAAAGAACCTTTTTTCGATAAGATAATAATTGTATTTGGTTTCACCTAGAGCTGCCAAATGATTTATATTTTCGAGGGAATAAAGTAAACGTTTATTTGTGTGTCATTAACAACTACAAAAGTTGAGCTAAGATAAAAAAAATCAATCATGAAAAAGCGTAACTGTGGTTTACCTAAAAAAAAAAATCTAGATTTTTTATTAATTTATATCGCAGTACTCCAGATTTAATATACCTACACATAAATATTAATTAATTTTTTAACTATGAGAAATATGTGTTGGAAAGTGATATTTTTTCAAAAGACTAAAAAAAGTTCCCCTAAAATTGAAACCAATAAAAATATCAGTATTTAAAAAAAAAAGAGCAATAGGTTAATAGAATAAATATTCCAAACAAAGTATTTATTAGTCCTAAAGGTTAACGGAATGTTTCAATTTGCCATACATAGATCGATGACGAATTTTATACGATGTCGATCAAGCGAGCTCGTCGAAGTAAACACGAATTGCAGTAGTTTTTTTTTTTTTTTTTGCATACAAAACGGAACATCGTTTTCACTTCGATTTTTCACAATGAATCGAGTTCGATAAGCCTTAGGCGTAAAAGTGCCTCTCAGAGAAAGAGAGCATACCTTATGAACCGATGACAACAACACAGCGAAATCAGATGTAATATATGTAAATAATTTTTATACAACTGGCATTCATATTTCATACTTTACATTATAAACCATTTGATACCGATAGGTTTTACTCGATATTTTGAAAACAATATTTTTAGAAATAGAGTACTCGAATCGCAGTATCGTATCGAATTTGCGTAAAAAAGATATTTAGATATGACAATCAAAAGCAAAATATAAATAGCAAGAAAAAACACAAGGTCCATATCCATTTCCTTTTTTTAGTTGTGGTATGTTCTGTGCTCTCAACTTTGCTCCATTTTGAAGTGCCATATTGAGAACACAAAAGTGCCATAATTAGTCAAACAAAAAAATAAATCGACAGACCGCCAAAGGTACCGATTTTTCTAAATTGGAACATTAAAATTCGGCAAGCCAATTGGTAATTGTGCAAACTTTTTCTAAAGGGCAAACAGATAACGTTTTATAAGAAATTGTGATTGATTTGCATTTTTAATTTAGTATCGATATTTTGCATACTCATATCGAGTCTTTTTAGTTCCATATTTATGTGTGGGTACCCGGTTCTTTTAAATATTATATCGATATTTTCGCCTCGATATCGTCTGCCAGGCCATATGAAATAAGCCTTATGAAAGGCAAAATTTTTTTGTAAGGTAAATACATTGGTACAAACAAACATTTATTGCTATATACCTTTTATTTATATGAACTGCTTAAACATTTTTTTTTTGACGTTTCGGCCAGCCTCTATTCAATAACTGGCAATTTTTATTATACGCAAGGAAAGTATTTAAATTCACGCAAGCTTTTTTTTTACATCTACACGAGTATATGTATGTATGTACATTCATCTTTACATGGGCATTAATTTATTCTGATATACATAGCAAAGTCTGAAATATATAAGTAACATAGCTCAATGGACTGAACAAGTTTTCAATTTCATTGCATTAAGCGCGAATAAATATGTTTCATACATATATAAATTTATAATTAAATATGTATAAATTTTTGTCTGCAAATATACAATATCTATTATCAATTTCTAAGGCAGTTAGTTCATTGGTCACACAATCCCATCTGCAGCTACTTTCATTTTCATTTTTATTAGGAAAATTATTATGTGCGATTTTTTTTAAATTTTATGCTCATTGCGAGCAACTTGAATTGCAATCGGTTAGCCGTACGATGTGAACGTTTTATTAGATGGTTTTTTTTTGTTTTTTTGTTATTGTACAATGAATGAATGTTACGATTCGTAATGCTTTCACAAGATGCTGCCAACCAATGAGAGTTGTGTTATGATGATGGGCTTGATGGCTTTGGAATAAAAGCAACATAAATAGATGATGCAGCTTATTGATGCATACATGAAGTCTAGCTGTGAGTGCGACAATCACAAATACACACAGACACAAATACACACATACATACATGCATAAGTAAGTACAAATGCATTTTTTATACGAGCTTAGCATGCGTTGCACAGTGTTGCGAATGGTGACAAAAATGTCAAAATTAAATATTGCAATCCGTATGAGTCTAAATATGATGATACAATTAAGATAAATCTAAAAAATAAAATATAAAACATATTACGTAATGAGGCTGATATGAGGCCTCAAAGTAAGCGCTTACTGCCTAGTAGAAAAATAGCGGAAAAAATTCAAATTTTTTTGTTCATTTTCAAAATAAATAACGATTAAAGTCTGCATGCTTTTTTTTATAATAAGCTTGTTATAATTTAAATCTGGCAGCATCAAAATTTTCTTGATTCTTTGCATATTTGTCCTTTAACGTTTTCGATAAAGAAAACCACAAAAAATACAATTAAATAAAAGTAAATCGAAAGTTTGGAAATGAATTAAAAATAAGTGCATTTTATAAGATTTTTCTATTATTAATATTTATTTTGTTTAAATAAGGTCCTAAATGTTATGGTGAACTTTTTAACAGTGCACACTTATTTGAAGTTATTGTCACTTCCTACAGAGAACTTGTAAAGAATTTTGCAATATTTTTACTGCTTTTTTTTAGTTGAGTGCCCAAAGCAATTGACTGAAGAATACTTTGTGCTAGTGGGCAAATTTATTGAAGGTTATTTTGAAACTTCACTGGGAGCTGATAAAGAAAATTAATTAAAATTATTGTTGGCAAGATTTACTACATTTTGCGACAAGTTCAACCGACATATGGCACGTTTTGAGAAAAACTATAGCACCTGGCTTGGCTCATTCCTTGAAATAGATGACAATGAGTTAAGTGTTGTAGATGCTAAATGATAAATTTTTTTTGTTTCATTCTTTAAGTCAAACAAACAAAAAAAGGTAGGCCCAGCGTTGCATTTAAAGTGGCCTGCGACAAAACGAAAAGGCGTAAAGTAGAGCAAAATATTTGGTACAATTTATTGTTATTTTTGAAATCAGGAAAAAAAATTACCATACATAGAACAGAATGCATTTCTATGCGAAATAAAGAAGCATATAAAACTTCTTCAAAATCAGAGAGTATTTCACTTTTCCTCAAATATTTCTAGGTTTGGTCGGCATGTCTGAAGTCCGATCTCAAATAAAATTTCAAATTTTTATTCTTTGAGTTAACATAAAGCTTTGCTATAATCACAGCACTATTAATTTTTTCGTTTCCGTTGCCACCGTATTGTAGGTTAGTTCTTTCTACAATATTTATAATTAATAATAAATTCTAAATATTTCAATTCGAGTTTTTAGAAAAAGTTAGGTATGTATTTGGTATAATAAAATGCAAGTTTCAAAAGGCTAGAAATTACCGTTAATTTTTGGGAATTTTTTTCGCTGGCGCTCTTCCACAATATATGCTGAGTATTTTTTTTTTTATATGGCATAAGCCCGCCAGTAAAAAATTGTCAAAAACCAACGGTAGTTTAATATTAATTGAACCTTACACTTTACTATAGTAAACTTAAATGGGCTATAAAACTGCATACCCAAATTAAAAAAAAAAATTCAAATTCAGTTTTTTTGTTTGAATTTGGAAAAGGTTTTACAACTTTTGGGGATTTTCGTACAGTTAAGGTTGGTAGTAGCTATTTTTACATGAGATAAAATGAGATTTGGTTAAAAGTCCCAGTAAACGATTTTATTTGGATCTTACTCAAGCTTTGTGGTTCACAGAAATTTTTAGAAAATTTTGGGTATGTTGTTTCAATTCAATTTTGGTATAATAAAAGGCAATTTTAAGTAGCTAGAATTTACCGTTTACTTTTGGCAATTTTTTTCTTGATGCTCTACCGCAAATTCGCCCATATTCACATGGAATAAACCGCGCAATCCCTTCAGTAAAAAAAAATTTCAAAAACCAACGGTAATTTGATACCAATTGAAACCTGCATTTTATTGTACCAAAAAACTAAACAAAATATAACTACATACCTAGAATTTTTCAAAAAAATTCGAATCACAAATATTTTGAACATTGAACTAATGTAATCCTAAAAAGGAGTTACAGTTTGTTAGAAAAAATTTAATAGTTGATTAAAAGTCGCCATGCATGTTTTTTAGATTTTCGGGGTGTATTTGATATTTTGTTGATGTTAAAATTATTTTTTAGACCTCTACTAGCTGACATAAAAAAATATTTTTTTGTAGCACCCCGTGAATTATAGCAAAATTCGAGCACGCCAACTATTTTTGCCCTTCGATACCAGGGGCTTACGACACTGTGCATGTGTGCTTGCCTCACAGCATCGCTATTAGACTATTGTCATTTTATTGATATTCAACTGAAAAATACGCTTTTTATTCGCACACGCATTGCCATTGTCACTATACAAGGTACATACACACACATTCATCCATTCCAACATACAGTCATTCAGTCGCTCACTTGACGTACTTGTCGCTTGCACGATTTTCAATTGAATTCCCATTTCTGCTCACATTACTCAGTAAATAGCAAAAAAAAAAGAAGAAGCAGAAGAGTGAAATGACATTAGCAACAACAAGCTAGCGACCGGATGGACATTGAATTCCTTTGCATACAAAGGGACAGCAGCAGCTCGTCAATGGACCAGATCGCTGTACGTAATGGAGAATTGTTTGAGAAAAACATTAATATTTCCTCTGACTTTGCCATCGCACCAGGCGAGCATTCATTTTCGAAATGCATACATACATATGTATGTATGTGTGCGAGTGTGTGTCGAATGTTTGCATGCAGAAATTTCCCTCGCATATTAAATTTTATGTGTATTTTTCACTTGTCACCGAAATTGGCCACTTCACATCTCGAAATGCACACAGCCAGCCGAACCGAACCGAGCCGAGCCAATCCAAACCAAGCCACTTGCCTTGCACTTTCTTTCTGTTGCTGCTGTTGTTGTTGTTGTTGTTTGTGTTGGTGTTGTTGGTGCTTTTCTGTAAGTACCAAGCTCACTTTAAATGTGTTTGTATGTAAGCACTTAGTTTACCTACTTAATGTTGACTGTGCTCGGATTACAACGATGCTCAAATTTCTTAAATTGTTATCGTCCCTTTTCGATCTTGCTGTGATTTTTATGGGAATATTTTTTTGTTGTGTTTTTTTTTTTGCTCTTTGAATTTTTGCACTTTTTTTTTTGGCATAGTTACTTGAGTGCTTTCCGCTACAATTTGAAGACAATTCATTTTGAATTTTTTGTATTTTTTTTATTTTTGTTTTTGCTGAATGGGTGTAATAAAATTTTATTAATTTGTATGCAATCATTTCAAATGTGCTGATGCGACAATTTAAATAACGATTTTCTATCTAAAAAATATTATTGACGTAGAGTACGTGGAATGTTGCAGTATGTTTAGATTGTTGTAGTTGTAATTTTAGTGCTTCACAAAAACGCTTACTAAACGGTAAGCAATAAAGCGGGGTTTTTTCTAAAAAAATATGGCATTTTAAAGAAAACAAAAACTAAATTTACCGATACAAGGAATTTATTTCCAAAATTACGCGAAACATTAGCTAATTTTGGGACTTTAAAGTGCTCCAACAACTTTTGTTTTGCAGGTCAAAAATACTTCCATTTTGGAAATCTAAACTAAAAAAAAAAAATATTCTTCTATACAGCTTAGAAAGAATTTTTTTTAAAAATCGAACGCTTGAAGGCAAAAATATTATTGTAAATGGGTACTAGGATTTTAAGCTAAGTGAGTTGAAAATAATAAAAGACGATCGTTTTGCTACTCACCACTTGCCTTTCAAACTGTTGAATTCATTACCTTAAGCCTGAAAGTATGCATTTAAAAATAAAAACAGTTTTGATATCTTTGTAATTGCATTGTTTACGTGGATAAAAAAATATTTAAATCCCGTCCATTCTATTGCATTTTTCATAATGCATGTTCCTGGAAATATTTTTTGAAAATTGGTATTGAGATAAATGAAATTAATTCCATTCCAAAGGAGCAAAATGTGACGCATTGGCTAAAGAGTAGTGGCACCTCCCACACGAACTGAATTTTTTATACTGCATCTCTGGAGGTATTTGTTTGGGAATGCTAAATAAATTTTGGTACAAAGATAAATGTAATAAATTCCATACCAAACAAGAATCGGCCGAAAATAGATGTCCAGTTTAAGCTGCAGTGTGAATTCATAAAATAAGCTATACCTAACTATTACGATAGCGAAATTTATTCTCAAGCTCATTAAAAAAATATAGTAAATAATTTTCGAAGTAACTTATGCCATTTACAAAAAAAAAATTCCCCAGAAAAGTATTTTAGCTTAAATTGAGTATATGTATGTATCTTATAAAGGCCTCAAATAAAACAAAAGCGGAAATTGAATATGCGACGAATTGGCAAATGCGTTAAGTTCTGATAGCAAAGCCGCCAGACATCGAGAGTGCATAATCAATGAAGTAATCATTTAATTTCGCATCACTTTAAATAGGTAAACAGCAAACAGCTGACCACTTCAAAAGTGGATGGAAAGCCGCGGTTGCAAGCTAGCAATTTTATAAAAGTGCTGTAATCTTTGAGGCGGTTCAAAAATCGCGAGCGTAGGCAACTTCGAGCCTCACTTTTACACCCAGTTTTTAAATATGAGGAAAAGCTTTTCGCTTTTTCACAGCCTAAATACGTAGGATATTTACTAGAATATAATTTTCCAGACTTACGAAAATTTGATTAGCTTCATGATAAGTTCCAAATATTTGAAGTTAACAGTTCACTTGGCAAAAGGTGGAGCTACATAAATCAAGCGATTTATGAATTTCGTTTTTCATATCGCTTCATTCCTTCTCTATTTGCTTTTCAGCTTTCCCCCTATTTTATGGAGTATTTGACATCTTAGTAAGTTTTCATACTTTATAAGCCTATTTTGTATTTGTAACTTTTAGTATCTTTATTTTAAATTTTTTCAATTCTATTGAAAGGATGTTACGAGAACTTTTTTATTTCGTACAAAATTTGTTTTATTTTCGCACCAAAGGCAACTGCCATATACTTCGATTAGATTAACTAATAGAGGCTAAAAACATACAAAATTTTTTGTGTAGAAAGTTACAGTAATAAGCTTAGAATAAAATAAAGTTTGATATTTATGCTTGACTCTAAAGTTTATTTGCTAAATCTCCTTGGCCAAAACTTCGTACCATTGACAGCCATGCAGTTAAAAACTTACCTGAAATAAAAAAGAGAAAATATAATTATTGATATGCAATGGATTTTTTTTAAATTAAATATGAACAGGTAGCTAATGATTTTTATTAGAACTAAAATTTTAGCATCTAAATTTGATTTGATAATTTCCTGTAAGACATTACACATACGGTAACTCAAACAATTAATCCTACAGTGATTTTTGTTGCAATATTTAACGCTAAATTTTTTTTTTATTGATTTGTTATATAGTATAACGAATTAAAGTTCTATAAAAACAAATAATATAAATTGAAAATTGCACTTTTATACAAAATTGATAAAAATTCGAAAAAAATTTCTTTAAATTTTCAAACTTTTTAATTAGAGTTAAAAAAATTGGTGCGCAGTTTTGATGTCCATTTAATGCCAGCGTAATAACGTGAACATATTTCGGTCAATTTTGAAAATTTTCAAAAATTTGTGGTTTTAAAACTTTTTTTCCTTTTAACACATTTAGTTTATATAACAGAAGATATGCAAGTGTCTTCCAGTACAAACTTAAATAAACAAACAAGCAAAATTAACGGGAATTGCAATAAAATCCATCCGTTGTATCGAAAATGTTCGTAAGGGTAAAAGTTAAAAAATTTGTCAAAAATCAACAAAAATGTTCAGCCTCTTAAGATTTGCACATATTATAATGCTCATATTAAGAGAGCTTCAATTTTTTTTTTAAATCGAATTAAAAAGTTTGAAAATTTGTTGAATTTTTGAAAATTTTGTACAAAGTTTCAATTTTTATTTATTTTTGATCTTCTGTTATTAAAACAGGGTGAAAAGTAGATGTACTGTTGGATGAATTTCCATCATGCTTTGTTAAGTTTGGTATGAGGACAAACCGGTTTCGGCGTTGTGCCATCTTCAGTGTCATTTTTCATTCTATATTTTTAATTTATAAACCTTTTAACATAGAACGAACTCAAGAATTAAAAAAAATAATAAACAAAAACGACATAGTGTTGGAAACATTGAAAATATTGTGAAATAATCACCATGAAAGAGTTGTTTAAGCCATTCTTTATATGTGTACATATTTTAAAATATATTCTGAGATTTGTAAATATTTTTCTCGAAAAGTAACGTAGATATAAGCAGTGCAAATATCATGAAGTTCACAATTTTAATGTTGAATAAGAATTTATTATCAATGTTCCACATTTAGTTTCGCATAAGTGGACATCGGTGGTTACATACTTTATGCTCGCTAATGAGAGATGTCTGCTTATAGGAATATCGTAAAAATTATTATACAATTCAGACGAAAATAAAATGGGCAAAACAGTTTCCTAACTAAAATAAAATATATTCTTCAATAGAAGAAAACCACAACGAATACAAAATATAAAAATAATATTAAAAAAAAAATTAGAAAAAATTAAATTAATTTAGAGCTTTGCATCCGCTTGTAGGAGAGTGTAAAGCAATGCAAAAAATATGAATAAATTCATAAAAAGAGAAAAACTGTACCAAATGCAGTAATGTTTGTTTAAAAAAAAAATGCAAAATTGCCCGCTTATTAGAGCTTCGTGTCCGTATATGAGATATTTTTTCATAAATAGACAGATTTGGATGGCCTTGTTCATTTAATGGAGGGTCCGTATACGGGATAGTATTCTCTATGAAAAAAAAAAACAAAAAATTGTTCGTTCCAAAAACCAAGTCCGCTTATGAGAGGTGTCCGCTAATTAGAGCGCCCATCTATGGGAGCTTTCACTGTATTCACAAATTTGAAGTAAGCCATTCCAAGATAAAGAATTACGGCTAACTGCGTGACCGCTCCATTTTACATGTCGCGCACTTCAAATCAACAAGCGATTTATAAAATAACAAAAAAATATCGAATTTTTTTGAATCTTCCCACTCTAATAAAGACATTTGCCTTTTAAAAAAAACACATCTACAATCTGCATTTTCATCGTACTCCAATTTGATTTGTCCACTAATGAATCCAATAAATTTCCATTTGATTTCTGTGTGTCTTGGTTGGCATTTAATCTATCAATGTTCGCCCCAATGTCAAGACAGTGACGGCGGCTTAACAAGGTGGGATATGTACAGAGTTAGTATTTGTATTTTAAAGAAAGCGGAAAGAAACACAAATGCAAAGCTAATGAATTATACAGACTAAAAAAAAAACACAAGAGGAGAAAACAAAAACGGCGGCAAATGGCGACTGAGCAACGAAGTCAAATAGTCAATCACAGCTATGCCATGCGATGCTGAGTGCTGATGCAGCGGCAAAGCGGATTTTTGTTGACTTTGCTGGAAAAGCGGCAGCAAGAAAAACGACAGCCAACACAAATAGAAAGCACTGTTTGCACAAATCATTTTCAAAATCGTTTATTTGTTTGAGCTTAATTAGAAATGCTTGCAATGGGGGAAAAACCATACATACATACATATATTTACACAAGTAGGTGTGAGGGAAAAGCAAGTGCGTAATGTTGATGGTTTTAGCTATTTGGTACTAGAAAATGCCAGTCATCTTTGCATTGTAGGCGTTCGCTGTTTTGCTACTAATTTGTTTAAGGTTTTTCAATTTTCTAAGCTTGCTTTTTATTTATAAAAAAAATGGTTAAAAAGTATGAGAACTAATGGCATTTTACTTGGTATATAAATTTTTCTCAGCCAGCATTTTGAAAGTAATTCGAGGAGTATTTTAAAATCGATTTCTTCACCATTCCTCTTGAAGAGCTTTAGACAACTTTGACCGCCAACTTTTTAACGCCAGACCAATGAGCCCGGACTATTCTGAAAAAGAAAAACGAGACAGGGTATCTGCGAGATTTAAAAATTCATATCGACATTGTTTAATTTTTGCTTCGCAATTAGAATGCTATAATTGAGTTTTAGGAGCCGTGTTTATCTTATAAACTTTTGGTTTAAGTAGAATTCGTCAATAATTTTTTAACGAATTTATTTTAAATACAAAAAATTATTTGAAATAACAAATGTTACTACTAATACTATATTATTTTTACGAATTTTCAATACTAATTACCACTACAATTTCAACTAATTTCTACTATTAATTACTATTACCATTTTTGCTAATTTCTACCACTATTTTTACTAACGCTACTATTTATAACTACTACTAGATTTACTACTTTCTACTGGTATTCTTTTTACTAGTTTTTACTATTTTTACAAATTCTGCCACTAATTTCTACTACTATTTTTACTTATGTTACTACTAATTACTACTACTATTTATACTAATACTACTAATTACTTCTACTATTTTTCTACTATTATTTTCACTAATTGCTACTACTATTTTTCCTGATACTAATTACTACTACTATTTTTATTAATTTCTACTACTATTTTTACTAATGCTACTACTAATTACTGCTACTATTTTGACTAATTCTACTACTTTTTTTACTACTATTTCTACTAATTTTTACGTTATTTTTACTAATGCTACTACTTAATTTTGCTACTATTTTTACTAATTCTACTACTAATTAATACTGATTTTTTTAAATTTTATAAGTGCAAATATTCTAAGCATGTGAACTAGACCTTTAATATTTACGTCAATGCAGAAGTAAGGATACGATAAACTTATTTGTTGCAGACGCTGCAGTTGTTAATATTTTGTACTATTTTTCGCCCGTATTTTTCTTCTCTCCATTATTTACTTGAACATAAACTTTATTCTCTCTGCTGCAACCTCATCCAACCAAATTATTTCATCATTCAGAAGTGTAAGAAGGCAACAGCTGAATTTACTTGCAACGCATAGCTTTCTGCAACAGAAACATTAAAAAAGGCGCCCAGGGAAAGTGGCAATACAACGCTATCAATCTCATCAACGAACATAATAAAACAACAATAAGAAAAACAAGATACAAAAAAAAAAACGAAAATGCAAAACAACGCAAGAACTTTAAAGACAACAAAAACGATAAAAATGACAACAACCCTAACATCAACTTTGTCATCATAATTTTTTTCCCTCTTATAACAGAGCTGATTCACGATTTGTAAGGCTGAGCAGCTGAAGGAAAAAGGGAAAGGAAATGAATTGATGTTACACTTCTTCATGCGACATAAATAAAAGTAAAATGCAGTACGCCACCGACGCGATGCCACTTCTTGGAGTGTGACATGTTGATGACTCCACAGAGAGAGAGAGAGAGAGAGAGAGAGAGCGGCGCCTAAGGAAGTAGTAAAGATGAATCGCGTAAGTGACGAAGGAGGGGAGTAGCTAAACTGAATGTTGCAAGCATTTCACTTAGCGCATAAATTAATGTGTGTTTCACTGGCGTTTTTATTTTGTTTCCTTTTGCAAAACACACTCTCGTGAATACATACAATATGTCACTTTAAATGAGCAAGCTCACTAAATTGCAGTCTTTGACTGGTTCCATCGTCGCAACGTTGATGCGCAGACTTTTACTTACCGCCAACTGGCCGGCCGGCTGGCTGGATGATTGTCTGGTCTGCTGAGTCAGCATCTTTCGTTGTGATTTTGTGTTGGCTGAGTCAATGATTGTCTCTGTTCGCGATTTTTTTTCTTTATTTCACTGCGACAGTATAAACAAAAATTTTATAGAGCTGTTTGCAGGTCTTCGTAGAAAAATTGGCATTGGTTTATATTTGAAATTTAATTTAATTTAAATTTAAGGAAATAGTACAGAACGAGCTTCCAAAAGAACTTAATGGTAGGTTGTCAGTACTCTGACCGGAAGTTGATCGATCATCACCCTTTAGACTTATGTACGTAAAATGATTGATTCCGAAGGAAGTGAGTTCCTCGTCTTATTCGAAATAAGAGGAAGTGTTTATGAATATACCGAACTCCAAAGCGCTAATGACGTATTGACATCCCATCGCCCAACCTCGAAGTAATTCGAGTAAGAACATTGCTGCAATGGAGCACCTAAGCCGCGGGGCACTGATGGAATACCAGTTGAGCTATTCAAGCATGGTGGCGAAGAGCTGGTAACGTGCATGAACCAGAACATTTACAGAATATGGCGTATTGGAATTTAAGTGTGCTCTGCGCAATCCACACGAAGGGTGATCTATGCGCCAACTACTGAAGCAAACGATCAACGAACTTATTGGATCTTTTCAGTGTGGGCATAGACTGGGCAAGCCTGCCATCGACCAGATACGCCAAACCTTGAAAAATACCATCCTATGTCTACTTCAAGCCAGGTTTCGACAGCGAAATGACACTTACAGATTCGTCAGAGTTGGGAAGCACTCACCAAGCCGTTTGACACCGAACGAGGACTGGGTGGCTCCATATCGTGCGACTTCTTTAACTTTTTTAGGTTGGAAAAGATTATTTGAGCTACAGAATTAAACCGGTCAGGCACCATCTTTTTGCTGTCATATGCCGATTACATTGACATTACTAGCCTCAAAGACCGCACCGTTACTTCTGCCGTTTTCAAGCTAGATAAAGAAGCGTAGCGAATGGGTCTAGAAGTGGACGAGGGCGCATTACGGTCTTTGCTTCCAAATCACTAGATAAGTGGAGGACTTTGTTATCCGGGAACCTGCACTAAAGCCAACAATAATACCAGCGTCGATTTCCAACGGACAGTCTCTCTTGTCAACAAAGAACTAAATACTTTGGCCTGAGTAGGCGATTGAGTAGTAAAACCTCGATGAAACAAAGCCACGCTGTCAAGAACGGATCGCATAGACATAGTACAGCGAATAAAGATTAAGCAGCTACGGTGTTCGGTCGCATGAGTGGAAGAAAATGGCCCAGCCCTGAAAGTATTCAACGCGGTACACGCTGGACGCGCTGGTAATGGCAGAATAAGAGGAATTCTTCTTCACCTCACTATTGGAGAGGCTAAGTGGAAAAGAAAAAGAACCTTAAAAAGGTAGCTTCACTTGTAGTTTACAAGTAGTGGCAATAACCCGGTGCAGAAAGAAATGACCGTTGGATTTTGCGGCGAAAAATGGTGCGACCGGCCCGGCCCCCTCCTTCCGGGGAAAGACTGAGTAGGTATACCAATGGTAATTTTTTAACTACGTGCTAGGAACAGCACCACGCAAGTGGCTAACTAACGCTGGAGAAACCTAGTGTGGAACTGCTAGGCTAATGTGATCGTCATATGACAAAAAGCGCACGTCCGTACTTCTGAGACTAAATTGGAACGAGGCCTCCCTTCTTACAAGAAGGTACTATCTAATTGCCGTACATGCGTTGAGATTGGGAATGAGTGCGTCGGACTATTGTCGTAGCTGTAAATTCGAATAAGGTGAGAGTGTGGAGCACCTTATCTGCACTCAGCAGAAGACGAATGCACACGCTCGGAAAACGATTTCTTCAAAACCTAGCGGAAATATCAGCATTCTCAAAATTCATTACGCTAACGAAATGGTTTGATCCCGAGTGAACGACGCATCATCATAGGGGGACGTGATTTGCATATAGAAATTCCTGCTTAAGAAGATACCCGCTTATTCGTCTGGTAATCTTCCGGTAAAGCTCCTCGCAGTATTTGTCCTCTTCATTGAGTCTTTAGTTTTTGGGTATTGGGCTATTGGGCTAAACGCAGGAGGGCCTCTCTCCCTCTCTCCCCAGGCATTTCAAGCTAATCTAACCTTCCCCTTTTTCGACCACCGCCCGATTAACGCATAATCTGCTGTCAACTTTTTAATACAGCCCAATTTAAGAATGCCATTACACGCCGACTACTTCCACAAGCTTGATTTATTTTATATTACTGATTTACTTTTTACATCTGCTGCTCTTACGGCAGCCAATTTACTTTCAATGTCAAAGTGAAAAATTTTAAATGAATTGCTGTTGCAACAAAAAGAGCGCGCGTTGATCTAAAAGCGTAAACAAAACACAAGTGACTGGATCTTAAAAAAAATCCACAGACAAGTCAAGTGAAGTGCAGTGGAGTGGAGTGGAGTAAAGTGTCGTGTGGATTTTGGAGTAAAGTGAATCAGTGGGGCAGCGGTCTGACAGTTTTTCCTTGATAAAATACGACACTCACTCACCTACACTCATAGATGCCCATGTATGTGTGTGTGTCTGTATCACACTAACAATTTTCACGCAAATCCTCCTAGGAGTTATTTGAAGAGAAATAGAATAGCAACTTGACGCCATGAAAAATTAATGAATAGCTGCAGCCAGGCAAAACAGAAATAAATAGTTGGTAGAAATTTATGTTTGTCTTAAATCCTATGCATGTGTGTGTGTGAATGTAGGTTTATGTGTGTTTGTAGCACACTATCCAACTCTTGCTGATATTTCATATGATCTCCTTGGGAAGAAGCAGCAAGTGGTTGTGGGTGCACGCCACGTTCGGAGTACTACCAGTCAGACGCTAATGCCGGAGCGGTTACATGACATTTGAAAAGCAGCTTTGCGCCAGTCAACGCATACACACATACACACATACAATCACACACATGCAGTTGTGTTTTCTTTTCAGTTATACCACATTATATTTGACACTTGCCTCGCACCACTCTTTTAACGCCTGGGTGGCTCATCAGCAGCAGTCGCTGTGTGTCCCTCCCTCCTCAATTCTCTTTATAATCGTGCATTCACATTCACACAGCAATTAAGGCAATCATTGTTGACAAACTAAGAATTTTGGAATATTATCTATATGTACCGAACATATTTATTTATGCTTGCAGTCGCCGCTATGTGCAGACATAGTTAGCTATGCTTGTCAAGCCCAAATTTATGGGCGGAAGCGCAGCGTTGCAATGCAGTTCACACAAATGTTTATTATTATTTTATTGGGCGTACGGGCATACGATGTGTGTGTGTGTGTGTGTGTGTGCTTATATCTTTTGGAACTTAGAAACGCATCATGTCTGCAATTTAGGTTAATGAAATGCCTTGTCGTTGTTGTTGTTGACGTAACAAATGAACCCCAAGCCCAAGCCAATGCAATTAAAATAATTTATTGTTTTCAAAAATTTATGTTTTTATTTTTTTTTGTTTATTTATAAAAAGTAAATAATTTTAATGGCCTGTTGACACTTTCACCTGCTCAGTTTCGTGCTCACAAAGCGCTGAGTTTAACTGATGATTGACAGTCTCACAGGTTTCTTAGAAACGGCGCTTGTTGCTTGCCGCTGATGCACCGAAATGGAGTGAATTTTTGGTATAAACGGAAAGGATTGACTGGAATGAAGAGTTATATTTTAAAAGTTATGGAGCGTTTTCCAAATTCGTGTCAGCTGACTTTTCCAAACCTTAATCCCAAGGTCCTAAAGTCAAAGACGTAGTATAAAACACATTTTAACTAAAATTAACATTTAATTTACAATCGGTTTAAATTTCAGTCAATCATAGACTTATTGGCACTAGCTTGCAACTAAAATGAGGCTGTTTAGTGCAAGGCGAAATTGGAAAAGATATTTGGTTTTTGGTTTTTTGCGTACCGATTGCCACAGTCAACTGACGATTTCTATCAAAAAGTTAAGGTGAATTTATATAAGGTGATAGCCTCCCATGAACCGAAACTATGCTCTTCTTTCCCAATTCGCTGAGTAATTTTGATTACACAAACAAAATAAATGCGTAGCACAGGGCGAATTCAGATTTTGACCTTTCTTTCGCACAAAGACACAAATAAAATACACAACGGACTCGCCGTTATTATCTTGCTATCACCATTTATGGCTCCACCTTGGGACATTTTCTATGAAGTCGCCTCGGTACAGGGTAATCCAAATGATGTGAAAAAATTGACTAAGCTCTTGGAAGAATTATCAGTATTTTAAGGAGTTCACTCTATGACTGCTGTTTTTTACATAAAATAGAACAACAAAAAATATGTCAAAAAGAAATAATAAAACATCTGCTTAAAACCTTATTTTAAAATTTTAAAACCATGTGTATTTCGCTTTAAACCTTAATCACCCTTTTAGAGATAAAGTGCACCGCAAGCTGACTAACAAATCTAAAGGAATACTTATCTTAAATTACAGTTTTAGTTGTTAAACCCCTGCTTTTAATTCATATAAGACTAAGCGCTAATATCTTAATGCAAAACACCCAATTGTTTCGAAGTTAACAACCCTAGCACTCCGGTCACACACTGAGCTACTGCAGCAATGTTTTTTGGCTTGGTCTGGCTGGAAGAAACCGAGTTGGTGTTGTTTTCACATCGCTAACAAGCCCAAGTCTATAGCTGGCTGTAAAAGTGATCGATAATGACCTGAAGGCGTACGAATTTAACGTCCCATTTAGGTAAAATGTGAAACCTCACTATTCCAATGAGCTGTGTAATTTTTTCTCAAGTTTATTTCCCACTGCAAAAAAATAATATAAATATTTATGTACGTCCCACGCTCAATTTTGATGACAACGTTTTTATGATGGAACTAAGGCGAATTCCTGTAAGCTGCCGTTGAATAAATAGCTAAGCGATTTTGTCGTATGGCCAGAAATGTCAAATTACTTATATTTTGTTTTCGTCTTTGACAGCTGTAGAAGAAAAAAACAAAATACATGTGCATTTTGTTGTTCGGCATTCGACACCACCTGATATATGTAGCTAGATTCGTCTTGGATGAAACTAAGTAGATTATTCTGAGAAATGTAATTACAAAACTTCAGTATGTGACACCACCTCGGTCGTCAGCTCACCATTCTCTAGCTAAGAAAGGAAAAAGGGATGGGCTACAAATCTTTTATCATTTGTCGGCATTCAACAATCATCCTAATGATCTACATCTATGTTCACTTGGAAGAGAGGCACCGAAAAATATGGCATTAGGATCTGTTCGAGCTCTATAAAAATTCATCGATAGTCATCAAATCGGTACTCCCGGGTGGAAAACGAAGAAAGAAACCTCGCCCCCGCATATATAGTGGAAGGTCCAAGTGCAGCTGACAAAAGGATCGATCTTGGTGTGAATAACTGACGCAACTTCGTACAGGAGAGCGGAGCTAGGGTTGAAGTTTTTTGGTTCGGACCAAACCGACTGTAATGCGAAATATGAAGAAGAAACCTTCGAAGAGAATGCGCCTATAAACTCGGCTATAAAGTCGTAATATGCACTTGATTTTGATAAACAAATACTAGATTGATTGTTTTGTTATTAATTTAATATACAATTTTTCAGTTGCTATACGTTTTTCTCGTTTTAGCCATTCAACTATTCATACATAAGTATATAAGCGTCTTAATAATGTAGGTGTAAAAGTTAAGTTCAATCCGAAATATTTAATAAATCATTTCGGGAACGCTTTCATAGTTCATTAAGAGAAATCGAATTGACCAAAAAGTACGTTAAAATGCAATGTTTTTAGTAGCCAAATTCGTAACATTACTTAAATGTCAGTTTTAATTGCAAATGTGTATAGCGGCATCATTTCGAGAACGCTGATTGTTAAAGTGTGTAGATAGAAATTGTGTATTATTCTGGTTATTAAGATAAGCAGTTTAGATTTTTCGATAATTTATAGAAACCCCTAGAAATTTTAGCGGTATAAATTGAATTAAAATACATTTTGAATTTACCTTACATTATTTTTTTTCAGTTTTAGAAACGTTCCCGAAATGACTTCTTTAGTTTACCATTCATTAAATCGCCCGAAAAAAAACAAAAATATTTCATTTCATGCTCTGCTCGGTCGTACGACCTAATCCAATTCATAACAGTGAGAAATCAGTTTAGTAATAAATTTAATTTTTCTTATTTCAACCGCAACTAAATTCCCCCACCTCCATGCTTTTGTCCCATAAATATGTATAAAAATGTATGCATTCAAATATTGCCACATATAATTCTCTATTTAATCAAAAATTTCATATTAGTTTTTAAATATTAATAGAATTTTGAATTTGCATTTATATTGGTAATTAAATGCAAATCTCAGATATGATGAAAATTTTCAGTTTCACTGGTTTGACTTGCGTCTATGCTGTATAATGCCTTTATTTCAAATTTTTGTTATTAACTTCTATTTTTGATCGATTTTTTATGGATCGCTTTTTTTACGCGAATGTGCATGAAATTTTCAATGCTTTGTTTAATGTCAAAGGAATTTCAGGGATAATAATCCATAAAACAATTTTAACGGAATGTTGCATGCACGAACTAGATATACTACTAATATGTACAATATAAAAAAAAAATGCAGCTCAGTGCGCCTGATTAAATTATATTAAATTCTATTTAGCCTTTAAATTTTAATAAAAGCAAAATTTGTTTTACAATTTTTATAGTTAAACCTTTGTATCGTAAAAGCGAAATGAGCGACAAATAGATTTTTTTCTATACAGCAATTAATAAGTTAGACTATTTGCATTATTATGTAAATATTATTTATATATTCTTTTTTTTTTGCTACGTTTCTTATTAAATTTTTATGAGAAAAGTGTGAATGGCACATCAGAAAAAGAGTTAATGCTGTAAAAAACATCAGTATAAATACTAAACATTTCTTTTTTTTTACATTATTATTTTTTCAATAAATCCGATAAAACTTGCATTAAAAAAAAAAAAAAGATGAAATATTGAAACAAATAAAATTAATTAAAGTTCGTAAAATTTTTTTAGATAGATGTTACAAAATTTACTCAAAGAAGCAGTAACAGTTTGATAGCCTCATCAAATAAAATCAATAAAAAACAAAGCAAAAGTAAAAATTTCAAATAAGTGAACTTCTTTTTTGTTGGTAATATTTTTATGTTTAACTTTGGCAAAAAGTGGCAGAACCACTTGGAGAAACTTAACTTTATTAAATGGGAAAAATTACAATGGCACAATTTTCAACTAACAAACACCGATTACGAAATGGTATTTCAAATAAAAAACGCAACTCGTTGCAGGGGGTCGAAGATCAAAATTTACTATATTTAAAAAAAATTAATTATTGCGTTGTGACAACTTCTACCAGTTATGGGAATATGGGATAATGCTGGATATTTATTTTAAGATTATTTAAATTTTTCTTTTTGTAAACAAAGATGAATTTTCGGGACATGTCTAAAAATATAAAAAAATATTCCACAGTCCGAAATAAGAACAAATTTTGCATGGCGTAAAATAATTATTTGCCAAATCACATATAAAAATTTAAAGGGCGTTTTTTTGAACATTTTCCAATGGGACCAGTTTCAGATAAGCAACTTAAATGGTATTTAAATTAATTATGAGTTTTTGTTTAAGTGGTTTCTAATTTCCGTTAGATTGCGAGTTGTCTCTATTTAAGACGTTAAATGTGTTGTACTACGAGACTTATTTTTTTGGAAGATTTGTATTTTGAGCAAAAAATTACTAATTTCTAAAAACAAGTTCAAAATCCACACTACGGCTGCAAAACACTTCAAATTCTATCAATGCAATATTAACTGATCTAAATAAAACAGGGACCGTAACTGTTATGACTATTTTTCAAAAGAGTCAATAAATAATTGTTATTTTTCCACCAATATATTTTCAGTCAAAATTAAAAGTTAAAATTTGACTTTTATTTTTCCAGTCAAATAAAAAAGTTAATATTTGACTTTAATTTTTTCAGTCAAAGAAAAAAGTTAAAATCTGACTTTTATTTTTTCGATCGAAAATAAAAGTTAAAATTTTATTGCTAATCTATTTGAATGTAACTGTTCAAGATAAAAACATTTTGTTGCTACGTATAAACAAGACATTTGTCATTTGTTGTATAACTTAAAGCTTAAATTAAAGAAATTAAATTATTGTCTAGGAAATATATTTACAGAAGACGGAAAATTGCAATTAAAAGGAAGTGAGTTTTTTACTGTGATTTTTTTTTTTTATTAAAGCATATTGTATTGTAATATGTAAATATGACCCAAAAATTAAAACTAAAATTTTAACTGTTATTTTTCACCGAAAAAATAAAAGTCAAATTTTAACTTTTATATTTGACCGAAAAAATAAAAGTCAAATTTTATCTTTTATATTTGACCGAAAAAATAAAAGTCAAATTTTAACTTTTATATTTGACCGAAAAAATAAAAATCTAATTTTAACTTTTATATTTGACCGAAAAAGTAAAAGTCAAATTTTAACTTTTATTTTTGACTAAAAATATATCAGTAAAAAAATAACGGTTAATTGCTGACTTTTTTGTAAGAAGTCAAAAAAATATAAATCATATAGGATTAGCATTCCTTGGCTAGCA
The DNA here is from genome assembly GCA_951828415.1 of Anomoia purmunda. NCBI lineage: Eukaryota > Metazoa > Arthropoda > Insecta > Diptera > Tephritidae > Anomoia > Anomoia purmunda. The sequence goes on from OX639994.1 coordinate 128,371,613, forward strand.
AGCATCACATTGGTATACACAAGTGTTAAAAAATCAAATTCTTTCCAACTAACTTTTTAAATTGAAATTTCGAAATTATTTTCGATCCCTGAAATAAAATGGTTGCTAGGTGTTTCGAAAATTGGTTAAAATTGAATACTCCATCTCCATATCTCGTCTCATTACGCCGACTTCTTATGCCATAGGTCGATCGCACTCCTAGCAAAATCTCTAATCAGGGTGAGATCTTTGACTATGAAGTTATGTAAAAAATATCGCAGTTAAATTCTTTGCTCTTTTTTATCAGTCGATTAAACTCAGATTTCACTGATCCTTCTCTTCTACGTTCGAAGCTAGACTCGTCTGTCTTTAACTGGATGGGTTATTATATTTGTCAAACTAATAGGATCGAACGAACGCTTTAAATTCAATATTCGACAAAAAAAGCCTAAGAAACCATTATACTTGTTCTTGGAACTTGTTAGAAACAATTAATTTGCTCTAAAGCTTTTTCGCTGTCGATTTCTCTTCAATAAAATTTCATTTAAGTAGTCATTTTATTATTATTTATGCTACTTAGACCCACTTGCGGAAAATTCAGAATTAAATTTATAAATGAAGAGATAATTCAGCGTTGCATTTTTATTTTCATAGCCCAGAGATTGTGTTACACCAAAGAAATCCTGCAACCCGACGAATGATTTTAGATTGAAAATCAAAATAATTTTTAAAGGTTTGTGTACAACAATGAAATGTTCGGTTTGCTTAGTCTTTAAAGTAGTGGAAGTGATCGCGCAAAGACTTAAGTAGGTTATATTTTAGTCCACCAGATGGCGCATGAGACGAGATATTCAGAAAACCCGTACTTATGGTTCGATTATGTTGATATTAGAAGGGTATGGAGTTGGTGCAATAAAAAATTACTTTTATGAAAAATACTTAAATGCGCTAGGTGGCGCGAGAGGAGAGTCATTCAGAAAATCTGTATTCATGATCCGATTTTGATAAAATTAGAAACGTATAATGTGGGTGCGGCGAGAAGCATTTTAGAAAATACAGAAGTAAGTAAATATATGGAAGCGTAGTAAGCAACGTAGACGAAGGCGCGGGTATCAACTAGTTGTATGTAGATGAGAAAATTTATAAAATATAATATGAAATGTATGATATCAAAATGATTGAAATATTTGTTCCCAAAAAGCAAGCAGGTCGTATCGGCAGAAAATGAATATTGGAATATATCAACTCAACATTCCTAAGCAGGTTCATCATCACCAACATCACTACTTTATATAATGGAGATGCCGACTTCTGGGCTCATAAAGTTTTCGCCGCATGAAAATTTGTTGAAGATAATTTAGGGCGGCCTTCCTAAGGGAAGCCGTTCATGAAAGCATAACCAAAACAGGTGTTTTGTATTTATGATTCACTTAGGAATAAATAGACAGAAGGCCTTCCACTTCTATGGATAGCGAAAGTGGACGGCGTTAAGTTTGAGCCACTCCATTCTAAATAAATAAAGGAAAAAAGGTTTGTAGAAAGGAAGGCCTCTCAACAATCCGGAAGGCCTTTTGGAATGGCTTTTAACTCCTGAAATTATCTATTTTTTTTCTGCCGAACAAAAAACACCTAAAAATAATTCATAATACAGGTCAATTGGAGCCAAAGTACACGCTTGATTTCGGACATTCGATTTTTTGGAAAACAAAAAAAAGTATGGCGCTCTTTGCAACGCTACCCTATTTGTGAATACTCAAGCTTTGCACACTGCCATCTGTTTGCAAATTTCTATAAATTACGTATATAATATCCTCTAGCAAGTGTTTTAAAGCTCAAGCCAAAAATTAATACTTTTATTTGTTATAATAAAAGAACAATGAAAAATGCCTTGTTCAATCTCCAACTCATCGGTGATGATTCACCAATTAGTAACAGTAATTTTTTTTCACGCTTTTATTATACATTGCGCAAACGAATGGGCTTGGCAATACTTTCGACTACGTCAGCGCACTTTTTTTCTCTTTCACTTTTTTTAAACTAATTTTAACAACTAGCTACATAATTAATTTCAATTTCTCTTCAATAAAAAAAAGTGCGGCATTATAAAATATTTATTTAGCATTAACTTTTTAATTTTTACTTTTGCTCTTATTTTCCAGCATTTACTCTTTAACTTTGGGAAAGTGGACGTGAGCGGCAAAAAAAAGGTGCACATGTGTGTGTGTGTGTATGTATGTGCGAATTCATACAAGTCACTTGTTTTTCAATAGCCGCGAACACTTGTTTGGTGAACAAATTTGTTTATTTTATTTTCGGATTCAGACAAGCTGCCAGACAAAGCCCGTTATTATTACCTAATCATTTTTCACTTTCTTCTTTCTTCCACTTTCCGTTTTTTTTTTTTTTGGTTTTTGTTGCGGATAATTTCTACTTGTAAAATCAAAACGAATTATAATTGCTTCTGTTTATATTCGCTGCCCAATAATTCCATTTAAAGTGTTTGGCATCTCTACATTTGTGGCTGCGTTTTTTGTGGTTCAAAGTCGAAACTTTGTTAATCGGTGATTGCGGTTGCAACAGCTGCTCGTTGCTGTGGCTGCTACTCAAGCTGTGGCGCCTAAAATACCCACTTAATTGCCCATGAAACGCTTAAGGTCTCTTAATGATTAGGTTATTATATAAAACGCGCGCAGCATCTCGCTGAATAAACTCTTTGAATGCATACATACTTACATAGATATCTGGTTAGTCATTATCTATGTATACTAGTTCAGCAATATGCTGCAAAAACCTTTAGGGGGGAGAGTAGGAAAATGAATAACTGAAATTGCAACAATGGATAATTTGAGGAAAGTAATGTAAACCGCTGTTAAATCCGTATATGTTTAATGGATAAACAGGAAGAATTATTTTTAATTTACTTCTTTTTTTTTTTAAATTATTTTTCAATTCTGAGGTTAAGATAATCATATCTTACCAATGTACATTCTTCTTCTGAGTTAAACATTTTGACAAGCACTGTAAAAAATTAGACCGAAATACTTTGCCATGCCAGAATTTCATATGTGCTAGACTTGGACAGTAATAGTAAAACCTCCTACTCTTCATTGGACCAGTAGATTTAAGTTTTCACGCGGATCGCTCAGAGTTGTTCCATAAACAAAAACAAAATCTTCCCAAAAACCTCCATCGCATTAAGTTAGCTCTAAACAAAAGCCGCCTTGGAAGTAGTAGGGTACGTTGATTCATATAAGCAACACAGATATTAGCCTTAAGTTGAATTATTCCAATACTAATGTGCATTAGCCCGCCGTAAATGCATGACATTTTAGTGCATTTAGACCGGCAAGTAACCTCGTGGAGCTGTTCGTTTTTTCACCCAACCAGGGAAAATGGTTCAAGATGAGTTCAATCTTCCAACAAAGGCTTCAACCCTTTGACATGTAGATGCCATTGGCGCTAGACAGTGGACCTTTAAGTATTTCAAAATCTACAGTTCAGACTTAGTTCCGAGAAAGAGAGAAATAATAACAGCACTAAGGGCAAAATATTTGCTTATTACTTTGACGAGGAGTAGCAAGGTACCCTGGAAGTCATTTCTCCTTGCAGGGAGGGGTGGGGGCTCCTTTGACTGCCTACGGGCTTCTCCTGGACAGATGGGCTTTATGTCGTCTCAGCGAGCGCTGGGAAATTGCCACGACATGCAGAATTGCAAGGTCCCTCTGGCCGAGAGTGGATCGTGGGCGCTCAAGGGAGCTGATGTCGCTTACTAAGCGGCAACTCTCGACCCTGGTTGGTGTTTTGACTGGGCATTGTCCGTTGGGTATTCACGCGGTTAGGCTGAAAATAGTCTCTGACCCTTTCTGCCGCAGCTGTATGGAGGAGGATGAGGTGGATTCATCTTGTCATTTTCTGCTCAGCTGCCCTGCATTTGCGAGACTGAGGCTCAAGTACCTGGGCTCGTACTTCTTTAGCTCTCCAGAAGACCTTTCTGGAGTGGAGATTGGTAATTTGCGTGACTTCATTCGGGGCACGCAACGTTTCTCAGGTTAAGCTTTCCTGACTTTCCGATTCACGTTACCGTTCATAAATTAGGTGGTATCACAACGGACTCTTACTATGTCTAAGTGAGTTCCCTTTGGGGAACTACCACAGTAACCTAACCTAACCTAACCTTGACGAGGAGTAATTTTTCTCTATTGAATTTCCCCTTAATTTTGAGATGCTGTTTTAAGATGAAGAGCCAATCAATGTTATGAAATAAAATATCTTTTGAAAGGTATATTCATTTAATTTTAATTTGTTGATGTTGTAGTGGTTACTCCGAACCTTCAATATCGGCTTAGCCAGGGCCATTACATCGAAATCGTCTGGGGTGTTCGTGCGTCAATCTCCCCATTTATTGAGAATATCTGAACTGATTCTGGTTAGCATGGAGTTGGGCCGGCTACTATGTATATCGAGCTCGTAGTTGCAGCTCCTCCACTGCAATTGTTGGTAGTTTGACTAAAATGACGGCATTCACAGGGCGAAGCTACCGAAGTTGGTGATTTTCTTTTGGTAAATGCCGTTTAAGGCCAATCTGTATGCAGTCGGATTCAGTTGGATGGTTGTGTGTGGCTGGGCATCCTACGTTCGACGAGATGCCTTCTGGCATGCCTGAAGAACGGCGGCATGCAGGTGCCCATTGGCATGACCTTGGTGGCCGCATCCAACGAGGAACTGCTTGCTTAGCATAGCTCCTGTACCGGTAGCATTGCAACGTCATGGTGTAGCTGATGTTCAGGCGATCCATCGTCTTGTATGTTCCCAATGATGTGTCTTTGTCTTCGCCTCAAGTGATGCCGGCTAGCGATTTGAGGACTTTGTTGCAGCCATGTACTTTATTGACGATCACGGGTTTTGTGTGTGGTGAGAAGGAAGCTTGGCTGTCAAATGTTATACCCAAACTTTATAGGTGGTTTATTATAGGGATTTTAAACTTCAGCTTGATCTTTTTCGTCCGGATGGTAAACAAGGTTGCCGAGAACTTACATAGAGGGGAAAATATTGAGGTTTCTTCCGGTGAAGAAGTGGAGTCATCGGAATATGGAAAGTCTCACGGTTGGTATGTAGTAGTAGCGAAACATAATTGTTGCATAATAACGCGAAGAGGGTCACCCTGTTGTACTCCTTTTTAATTCTTCTCGGCTTGGATGTCAAGTATGGGAAATAAACCGTGGTGTGCCTCTTGATGTTGTACCAAGAATTGAGGAGCCTACAGATTTACGCTTACTGCAAATGGCAGCCGATTTTTGTGAGAATCCTTTTCATGCCAGAAATACCCCCAGAATTGTTCAATGCCAGTCAAGGGGCCACCGAAATTTAAAAAAAAATTATTATAATTCATTCAAATAAATCATTCAGAGGTACAAGGACCTTAAGATAGTTTATCTAAAATAAAAATATGAGGAACGATATAGAAGAAAGAATGAAAAAATAACTCAAAATATACAGCAAAAGCAGTGTGGTTTTTAGGATTTCTTAAGCATTAAATATAATCACATTTCAATAGAAGCTAAGCTTTGAGCTTACACAAAGGTTTTTTTGTATACACGTACATAGTATCATTACTTACTTTAATAAATTCCAGAAAATCTCCGTATATTTACTTAAACATATAACAGTTTTTGTGAAGGATTAGATGATGCAATCTAATTAAAAATTACCCACTGTTCGGCGCTTGACACCGCCCCACATGTCAATTCAAATTCACCACACCATTTACTTTGATTTATTCATGGGAAAATTCTAAACAAATTGTATACAAAATTAATGAACGCCGAAAAGACAAACAAAAGACATTGTAGCTTTGTGAAAAAGACAATGTTACTAAAAATTAAAAGAGAGAGGTTTATTAGACAGCTAATCACATACAAATCCGCAGCACAAAACAGCCAACTAACTGAATACAAAAACAAGATAACACACGATCAGCTAAAATAATATGCAAAATTAAAACCCCGACACATTCGACTGCTACTGAAATTACCAAATATGTGAGTTATCTTCTGAGGAAATTTACAAAATGCTTACTTAATTTTTTATTGTTTTGTGTCACAGTGACTTGCAGTGGCGTGAAGTTCTACACAATACAAAATTTTCTTGAATTTAATTAATTTAAATAAAAGAGTGATGCTGAGAAAGTTTTTCGACGAATTATCGTAGGCGTAATGCGAAGTTTTCGGCGGTGAAGTTGCGTAGATCAAATTAAAAATGCAAATTCACGAAGAGCCAAAAATGTCGCTAACACACACACACTCTCACACACATACACACACTCTGCCACAGTAGGCATATAACTAAACAATTGCGCACAAATTAAATCACATCAAGTTGCAGCTGAAAGCAGGAAGCAAAGTCAAACAAACAATACGAAGCTTTTTAGTGTGGGGCGGGCCGAAGCGGCAGAGGCGTTGTAGGCAAATAAAGTTGGAGAAAGAAGCAGAAAACTTTTGAGGCATTGCAAAAGTGTACGAGTTTATTGTAATTCCGGTAGTGGAAAATTTGTTTTTGTTGCTATTGTTGCAGCGTCATTGTTAATGGGAGGGGGAAAGAAAACAAAGTAAATTTGTTGTAATTAAAATTTAATAAGATGGTGCAGGGAATTGTGCAAAGCCGCAACTTAACAAATGTACGAGTATGTAGAAATGCTTGCTTAGTTTAAGTGCACAGAATGTGGGTTGAAAAAGCAGTGAAAGTAAATTAAGTGTAATGAGTGGAAAAAATTGCGGAGCGTAATATTAAAAAAAATTAAAAGTTAGCTAAAAGTGTGCTAAGGCAGTGATAAGAAATTAAGAAAATTCAAGTGGAAAAATTATAGAAATTAATGTTGACTGAGGGGAAAATATTACAAATACGCAGGCAATTAAAAAATTGAGGAGAAATGGAAGAATATTCCATTGTAGCGATGAGAAGGCAAAGTATTGGTGGATGGAGAATTTTTAAAACTGAAGAAATTTATAAAAATCAGGTGAGCAAATATAAGCGAAATGCTGCCAGTGCAATAAGCTTAAAACCCCGCCTGACATAGAGCTTAAAAATCATCCATAAATTGGCGCGGCTATGGTCAAGGAAGTGTCAAAATTTCGCATGCCCACATACAATTTGTATGTATGAGATTCACATGGCGCTAGGGTCAAGCAAATAGAATTTTGAATTATGAGAAGCACGTTACGTCCTGAAGTTAAGTGCAGAAGACAGAAGTGAGAAAGAAAGAACTTCGAGAGAATAAGAAAACGTCAAAAAATTGACGCGCTTCTTTGGGTATTTCTCGCGCTGTCATTCATTGTTGGCGTTAGAAAATGCAACGCTTGACGCGCTTACTTAGGCACCACAGTAAGCAATTATTTTATTAATAATTTTTGCTAAAACTCTTTTAATGCTTTTTCTTTAATACTGGAATCTCCTTTTACGTGCATGTTAAAGAAGTTGATGGTAGATGGTAGATTTCAATCGAAGGAATAAAAATCAAAAAAAAAAAATATCGATAAAATTTAATCGAAAAAATAAAAAAATTTAAACAACCATAAAAAAATCGGAAAAGTAAAAGTCACAAAATAACGACCAAGGCATGATTTAAGCAAAAATTTTTATATAAAAATAATATCAGAACAAATTCTTCCCAATGATCAAAATAACGATTATTTTCGGTATCTGCTTTTCAGGTGTGAGTGCCATTTATGTCTCCATGACTGCGTGTACAATATACAAATATGGATATGACTTTAGTCCGCTTCACTTTGTCTAAAAATCTGTTTTGCATTTGTGTTATAAGTCGATATAAATATATTTACTGTTATCGATATACATATTTATCGTCATCGGCATAACTGTTTTTATTGATGTATTTATATGCCGTTATCATTTTTTCATCAAAGCATTCATCATTATATTCGATTCTTCTTTCTATCGGTAGCGATATCGATACCGTTATTGTTATCGCTATAATTATCGTTTTCGATATTATTGTTTCATCTGTACCATTATCTTTTTTATTATGCACATCAGTATTAATATACGAGTACAATATTTATATTTCTTAGGGTAGTTTTATAAAATTACAGATGTTAAAGATATAACGAAAGTTCTAGCATTAATAACAGAACAAACTATTTTTACGATACATAAACCAAACACACATAGATATGACACATCAAAAACATATACCAAAATATTATGTACGAATATAGCTATAAGTTTGCAGCACATTTAAAAAAAAAAAAACCATTGCCGAACGTGACATTTGTCAGCGTATCACAATGCACACTCATTTATTCAAAGTGGCAAATTCCCACGCTCACAAATGTATGCACTCAATCTGAGCGAATTGCCAATGGGTTAAAAAGTAATTAATTAAAATATGATTATGCAAAATACAATGACATTTAAATGTGTGCGTTGTGCGTCAAGTGCTCAATTGTTAATTTCTTTTTTTTTCAAAATTTGCAATAACAGGATTTGCATTGGATTTAAATAAGTATGCCATCAATAATGGCAGGCGGCAAAGTTTGGGTTTTGATTTTTTTTGTTCATCGATACTATACGATAGATATGATATGCGATTTTAATGAACAATCCCCTATGGGTAATTTTGCGAAGAGCATATTAAAATGTAATTTATTTTCGTTCGGGCACAAATATAAATTGCAGGCATAGAGGAAAAGGTAAGATCATTTAATTAAGTATTACTATATATGTTACATATGTAGATAGTACAAATTGTGCATAATTTATAGGCAATATGCCTAAAAGCATGTTGCAATTTGTTCGGTCAACGCTGATTGCGTCAAAGTATGACAATTGCTTTTTCTTTTACTTATTTATTGTTTGCTGTTTTTGTTGTCTACGCGTAGCCATAATTTATGTAAACCCTAGGGGGTCGCGCGCGGCAAGGTCGCTGTTTTAAAGTTGCGTGATTATTTAATATTTAAAAAAAATATGAAAATTTAATATACATAGATATTTCCATTAAAAACAATTGAATAGTAGCAGCTCTAATGCGCTCTTAGTCCTTGTGACAAACTAGATGTGTTCGAAGCTTCGAATTTCTCATTGTCGTCTTTGGGAGGCACCAAACTGTACAACTATTTATGAGTAAACTTTATTTAAAACAAACTGGTATTAAAAACACGTAAGTTCTTTCTGGTATAGTAAATTACGTCGAAAAGGAAAAACCTTAACTGTTGTAGAATCAAATATTAACAATCTTGTACTGAAATTCGTCTAGGTCTGCGAAATTCTCGTATCAACATGGAAGCTCAAATATGAAATCAATGTAATACTGGAAGTGTGAATAAAGTGATACTTTTCATAGATATACCAATTTTTTGGCACGAAAATTTATAGCAAATAGGTTCAAACTTCCATACAAAACTAACAAACAAAATTTCGATCGAAATTCATGGTTTATAAACTAACATAAAGTGTTTTCAAAATGTTTAAGCGAGTTAGCTTGCTGTTGCGTTTCATGGCTCTTTTAACTTCAGTATAGAATTCTCGACTTGTTTATGCAATAACTTATTGAAATCTTAAAATGGTAACAACTGTTACTATGGAAACGACCAGCTGGCACTGACACGATATCGGGTCGCAAGTATCGATACCGTACTCTTTACGTACCCGATAAGAAGAGCGTAAGTGTCGATAAGGTAATCTATAAAAGAATCGGGTACCCATAAATGTCGATAATAAATTAAAAATGAACTTCAGTCACATTTGCTTTATAAAATTTAGTCTGTGTGGACTTTAGAAAGTGTTTGCACATTTAAAAATGACATCGTCTGCCTACCTTGCCGTATTTGAATGCCCCAATTTAGAAAAATCCGTACCGTTCTCAGTCAATCGACTTTTTTTACCTATATGGCGCTTGAAACTTGAACAAAATTGGCAGGACCTCACCTAAAATTCGAAAATAATTAGCTTACCGGCCTTTCTTATTACTTTTTTCATTCTACCTGATTGTCACTTCTATATATTCGAGCCCTAGCCACGAAACAATGTTAGCAACATATTTTCCAAACTTTTCTAGATGATCTAGGAGCATTGCTGTAGCAAAATGAAAAGTTTGAAAAAAATCTCGCATGCGTTTTTTTTTGTGTGGTAATACGAGCATTAAGAGCACTAGTATTGTTTTGTTAATAATTTTGTTCGTGAATTCGAAACGATACTGGGGTTCAAGTATTCGAACATCGGCTGGAAAGCATCGAGTAAAAAATAACGGTATCGAACAGCAGAAGTATCGATATAGTAATGAAATTTACATAGTTGGCTCACTATTTTACTTAAATAGTTTGGTTGAAAATGTCCCAAATATGACCAAAGTAAGCATTCAATGATATACCGCATCCAAAATCTGGCCACTCGATACCAAAAAGTATCGCCTAAAAACTATCGAGTAAAAAATATCGGTATCCAATGACAAAATTATCGATGCGGTGTCTATCGCAATGAAATTTGTGTCCCTAGTACTCCTTTGAAGAATCGCTCTGACAGAATCGGGTATCCATAAATACCATAGATATCGTATTTTAAAGATTCCATACCCAAAGTATCGATACGATGAAGTTCGGGTAAAATTTCTCATAAAATTTTATATCCTTGCACTTCAGAAAGTGTTTGCAAAAATAGCAAGAAGGACGTTGGAATATCATCCCGAATTGGAACATTCTGGTCTTGAAAAATTGACACCTTTACCGTTCCATAGTGGCCTGGTTTTTATATGAACAATTTTGGGACTGTTTTGTTGCCAATTTGGCACTTCACCCCTGAACAAAGTTGGTAGAACAGTAAGGCCTTACCATATCTAAATATTCTTCTGTTAAAAAAGTTGTTTCCGAAAATTCGATACGATACTGGGGTTCAAAGACTCGATAACAAAAAAAATATCGTAAGAAAAGTATCGATTAAAAATATCGGTATCGAATGCCAAAAATATCGATATGGTATTGTATCATATCGAAATTGGTGTCCCTTAACCCGATGATTTAAAAAATTCCCAACCCTACGTGAAAGGCAACCAGCACTCATAAAAAAGGTAATCAGCTGACACTTTTCCCACAATCCCCCCTCTCTAAATGGATGGCTTATTGACCTGCGACTCACTCCCATTTTGCTTGACTTGCGTACTTTAATTTTTGGCTGAGTATACTTTGGTGGGAGTAAAACTTGTGTAGTCAGTCGCAGAGGCCACAGAACCGACTTGTGGAAAATTTTGAATGGGAACTCATTTGGGCAAGCAATTTGGATTTATTAGTACAATCAAATTTTTTTACAATCAAACTTGATATGATCAAATGACGCGAAGCACAGCCAAGCCTCGTGGACATAAATGGATATACTGAGATTCCCACAACCCGTAGATGACAACCATCCACTGTGCATGCCTTGATCGAATAGCACGAGAGAGTCCCTCTGCGAGCATCAACCGAAACTCGAGCTCACGTCTTCCTGCATTTTAGAGCAAGCGGCAATCCTTTTCATTTTTTTTAAATGTACACCTCTCACACCCTTGTCAACGATGTGGAAAAGCGAAAATCAATAACAACTACAACATGGTACTTTCAGAAATGAATTTAAAATAAAACACATATGGTAGCTGTAAATGAATAAAGCCGAAAATATATGGCATCTTAAGAAAGAGGTCATAAATAAAAACAAAAGCGGAAAAGTATAAAATCGTGAGAAGTGTGTAGTGTGCTGAAAAAGAAGGTATTTATTTAAAGGTGAAAGCTAAGCTAAATACTACAACAACAACACACACACACACACACACACGGGCACTCTTTATCAGTTAGAATGTCATTACAGCCTTTGAGTCGCGCCACGTGTGGCGTAATACTAAAGTCACCGCCAGCAGTCTGCAAGTTGCTTTCACACAGTAGAAAGCAGGAGCTCACGCCAAAAAGCAGACTACATAAATTGTAAACTTTCAAAAAAGTTAAAAGCCAGTAAAAGTACTTAAAAATTTTATGTCTTCTTCAATGTCGCCTCAACGAGTTGCGGTAGTACAACCACTGGAGGTGGCTGTCGGTTGATGGTTGGCGGACCACCAGCTCACCTGCTCGCCTACCCGCCTGAAGGTGATGGCGGCAAATTAATGTATTTGTGTTGCTTAGACTTTTCGCACCATGCCGAAAGAAAACAAAGTCAAATTCTTCACTCTCGAGCGATGTTTTTTTCTTTTGGTTTATTTCTTTTTGTTTCACAACACCTTAACTTCTTGGACGCAAAGTAGGTTTTGTTGCTTGGCAAACTCGACTCGCCTTAAGCGAATAAATAGGTATGAAATTTCCGCTTTACGGCTAAGTTTGCATTAGATCTGTGAGAGCGTCAACCTTGTGACACGTTGCCTGAATGGATGGCGGCGAAGTCGATGGCAGGCAGACTTCACATCAGATAAGCGAAAATGAAATTAAATTGCGGGCATTAGCGCAGTCCGCGCGAATGCGACCATAAAAAGTGAGTATTACAAGCTCACCGTACAAAAGTTGAAGTTGAATTTTATGAACTTAAATTTCAAGAGGAAAAAATGAGCGACTGAGTGTTTGCGCTACGAGGACTGGCTGGCTGACTGGATGTCTGTCTGCTGGAATAAATGGATGACTTCTCGCGCAGCCTTGACTGCTGTCGTAAATATTTTGTGTCATTTTAGACGTCGGCTCAAGACAAAATAATTGATCAGATGCTTATTAAAATTTTATAGCAAACAGTTTGGATTATTATGACAATCAGCGTTAACCGCGAAGCAGTTGTGATTGGTCTGTCGAAGTTTGTGCGCCAAGAAATAGACTTTGAAACAAATTGATTGCTTCGATTGCCTAGGCCGTGGGTTTAGCTAAACTTCGACTGCTTCGACGGGCATTCAAATATTTAAACGTGTCGTTCTGGCTATTTATAACAGTAAAAAAAACTCGGTGAACACGCTAAATGCGCCTTAAAGCATGCTATAGTTAATTGAGTCATGCGACAAGGCCACTCGGTGCATTTGTGGTTTCACGCGATGTACATATTTGATTTGTTTAAAGTTTTCTATGTAACGATAATTTTTTTTTTGTGCTTACATTTCACCTGTCCTTCTGCTCTTCTTCCTGCTTAGCAGCAAATATTTTTATTTTGGGTGTTTTTAATTGTTTGCACCTAAATTTTCTGTTGTCTTCTCATAGCAGTATTTGCGTGTGAACGCGCGCCGCTGCCCCTCACTCCCGTGTATGTTGCGTGTCTACACTCGTTTAGGAAACTAAGTACCTGCCTAAGTAATAGTTTTATTCACCGCTTTGCTTGATTGCGCAGCAAATTGAGGTATCTAGTGGACTATTTGTGTCACAGGGCTAATTTGGAAGGATTTTTTTGTGACATGTACAATTTAATTAAATTGCATATCATAAGTAACATCAAATAGTAATTTGAACTGTGAAAATATGGCAGCAAAAGAAAATCCCTTCAATTATAACAAAAAAAAAACAAAAAATGTTTTTTGGAGGTTTTAGGGTATTAATGAATTGATTACAGTTTGCAACAAGTTACAGTTTTGTTCAGCGCCTTAGCAAAACGAATGCTGAATGTTAGTTTTCATACATAGTTGTCAAACCTGAAGAAGATTTTGTCCCACGTCATCAGAATTTATTTTACAGTGAGTTAAGTTTTGAAATTTTTGATCAAAAAGTTGACTTTTTTTTTAGAGATGATGTATAACTTGATTTCCAACATTCTGTAGCCGGAAGTTCTGCTTGAAGTCGATTTAAAAATAAAACATCAAAAATATCAGTTGCATTTCTATTTGTAAATTTTAAATTTTAACAAAAACATAAAAATAAAAAAAAAATTTGTTGAGAATTCGAGTAGGTTTCGTTGAGACTTCAAATTGGTTAGTTCTCAGTGCTATTCAAGTATGGGTGAACGATAACGTCGCTTATTATTTTAAAAAAAACCAGTTCTGATTTAATTGTTATTCTTGGATTTTTATTTTCCCGAACAATATTGTTCGTTACTTTTTATTTTTTCGCTCAAAAATAATATTTTTCATGTATTTTTATTCCTCCCATCATATTTCATCAGTATTTATCTATTTTCAATTTTTCGAAAAAAAGTAGTCGTTATCCATGACTTTTTATTTTTCCAATCAAATTCCAAAGATATTTTGGGATATTTTTTTCGACCGCAAAAGTGTAAGGGTAAAAATAAAAAATATCGCACAAATATTACAGGATTTAGGTCCAAGAATAACGACTATAAAAATTACAAAATATCGATCAAATAATAATCGAACAATTTTAAATCCAATAATAAAGTTTACTTTTGATCGAAAAAATAAAAATTACAAAATATGGATCAAACTTGATCAAAAAATTATAAAACACGAAATAACAATTATGCAATGATTTAAAACAAAAATCCTTTTAAATCAAAACGCCAATTTCGATAACACTCTCTTAAGTGAAATTCATTGACGAGAGAACTTTTAAATTTTCACCACATTAATTTTTTTAACGTCAAGCGCACATTTTCGTCATAACCAATTAGCGTATCTTACAATGATATTCTGAGTAAGAAAGTGAATGGCTTTCCAAGACCCATCCATGCCTTCCATTCTTCTTGTCTCTTTAAGCCTGGTATCCTTAAATTTAAGAATTTGTTTGCTCGCCTTGGAAGTAAGCATTAGGAGTTCTTATTACATTTTTTGAAAAACGCCTTTTACTAATTTACTAAGTTAAATTACCAGTTCTCAAACTTCGAACTAAATTTTTGTTGATCACCCCAATCAAATGAACACTCTTGATGGATAAAAGTTACTTATGTAAAGTTCATGGAAGCGAGGGAATACGTCAGGCCCTTTGAAGCCAATCTCTTCGACCCACAAGCGCATTTTATAATGTACATTAATTATATTAGGAGAAGTATAAATGCCGAGCAATAATCTCTCTCATTTCAATGCTTTATCAGATGATCTCTAACATGAGCCCCTCAATCGATTTCACAATTTTGTATCTACGTAAATAACTCATTACAAAGATATCAAAACTGTTAACTTTTTATTATGCCTACTTTCAGGCTGAATGCAGTGGATTTAACAGTTTGAGCGATATGTGATGAGTAGTCGGACAAATTTCTTTTATATATTGCATACTCACGCATACTTGTTCGAAAGGTTTTTAAAATAGGATACTAGTTTAAACATAGCATATCTATTAGTATCAATCTTAGGCGAATATCTTAGATGAATATAGAACTTTATGGATTTGAATTTTTTCTAGCTCAACTCTCGGCAGAGGTTTTATAATCTGCAGATCAACAAAAAGGCGTTGATTTCATATTCGCAGCAATATTTTAAGTTAAATACCGGAAACATAAAGATTTTGAATCCTTTACATTAGCCAAAATCTGGGGTTTTAATATTGCAAGCTACAATTTCTACAGATTTAATGCAAGAAAATCAATAAAATTACCAAACGCTCTCCAAGCTTCGCATCACCACAATCATCGATTTCGTGTTTTGTTTTTTTTTTTTTTGAAATGTGCTAAGTAATTGTTTGACTTATTGCTGTTTAGACACCACGAAAAAAAAACAAATAAACTCATTACATAAATAACTTCGCCGATATGATCGTTTTTTGTTTACTGAGAGGCAACTCAAATGCGCAGTTTAGCGAAACTACCGTCGAAACATAAATAGTAAACGAGATAGGGTGCCGATAATAGCAATGTCTGTGACACAGAGCACAATTTTTTTTTTTTTTTGTAAAACAGATCGTTTACTATAAAGAATTGAGTGATTAAAAGGATGCGGCAGTTGCAGGATATTTCTAGATAATAAATGAATATACCATATGAAGGGGCGGTAAAACAGTACAAATTAAGCAGAAAAAAAAAAAATAATAAAAAACGATGCAACGCTATGTCTGGCAAGGGATGCTGTTGAAAGTAAGTAAGCATTTACGGAACCATTGCGGCAAATCCCATTAATTGCGAAAAATCGCATTTGAAGGGATGAAATTGAAAAGTATTACGAGTATAAAAGAAATATTTAGGGTTTTACAATTTTACAAAATGCCATAAAAATAAATGTTGGTAAAGAAATATCGAATTTGTAAATATAAAGGCAAAGTTAATATGTAAAATGTGTGCGGAGAAGAATGCGTTTCGAAGGGATACTAAAAAAAATTCTAAATACCCTAGGGTGAAAAATACGTTGGCCAGGGGTAAGCGTGGAAGTAGATACATTTATTATGCCATTTCGTTGCGGTGATTTGTAAAAACGTTTTCGAATGCCAGCAAAGCGGTGGATGATTGAATGCAAGGCAGACTTTGGTGGCAGAACAACAGTTAGGAATAATTGAATGTGTGTGTGTGTGTGTGTGTGGAGAGAGAGAGAGCAGTATGAGTGATAAGTGAAAGAATTAAGTGGGAATGAGTTATACCCTGCAAACAATCGCGAGTGGCCCATGCACTCATGTAAAGTATGCCCGCAAAGAAACAAAGAGTACACTAAAAATAACCGAAATGTATGAGTTAATGTAGTCTGCTTCACATTGTGATGTCCGGAGTAGAAAACGACTGAACTGCGGCAATGTTCGGCTACCAAAGTTCGGTTCGGTTTTGGTTCGGCTTCGGCAAAACAAAAGCAACATTTCGTATTTTAATTGCAAAAATAAGCATTGAAACTGTTCGGTTCGGCAGAGTTACGCAAAACTACTCTAAGACCACTCCTCCGTGGAGGATCTACGGGATGTAGGAGAGTTGTGTTGAAACTACTTTTTGTTTGTTGAAACAACACTTAATTAAAAAAAATTTCATTAAAAATATTTTTTACTTTTATTTACTGTACAACAACGAAATTCCCCATATTTACAACAACAATTTTATTGTTGAGTTTCAAAAAGACCATCCACATTTTCGCAAAGTCGTAGATAACTATTATTTTGAGACATATATTATAAAAGTTTTTGCGTAATAATTATCAGCTAGATAAATATTTTTAATTGTCGGTAATTATTAAAAGATTTGTATATTATAAATCTCAAAATAATAAGTTTTTTACATCGTCGATAACTATTATTTTGACTTATATTATATTCATATAAAAGGAGAAATATTTATTTAAGTCTACTAAAGACTTTTATCTTGATATTTATATTATAAAAGTCTTTCCATAACAACGATAAGTGAGAAACACTATTTTAAGTCGCGAAATATGGCACTATTTCAGGAGTCGTACCAAAATGGTGCTAGTCGAGTACTATAATGTCACGAAATGGTCAAAATGATTTAAAAATTGTTCCGTATTACAAAACTTAACATTGCTTTCAAACTTATAATTCTCAAAATAATAGTTACCGACGACTTCAAAAATTTGTCTCACTCATAATTATTATGTTTGTATAATATAAGTCTCCATATAATACAATAGTTATCGAGACTCAGAAATATTTTCTCAATAAAAATTACTATCAAAAGAGTTTTATAATTTCAGTTGCAAAATAATAGTTATCAATGACTTAAAAAGGTTTTATCAACCTGTACTAATTACACAAATTTACAATATTCTAATATGAAATGTTTCGCTAAATCAGAACATGAAGTCCTAACATAGCTGCCTTTTTAAAATGTCCTTATTTCATGTCCGAAAAAAGAAACTGGAAGTAAACGTAACATTTGATTTTGATATTGGCATCGAAAGTAAAACTTTTTCTGACATGTGAGTAAAAATTGTGCTATAAAGGTTGTTGGCACAAATTATTGGAAATTTTATTGGGTTAACATAAATTAAAAGTCTTTTGAATTTTATCGACTATGTTCAGATGTTAAGCGATAATTACAATTAATTGAGGTATCTTTTTTTCAGATCCCAAACAATTTAGCTATATCTCAAAAACTGTTATAATTTTTTTTATTCTCACTTCATATTCGGATTCAGCAGAAACTCTCTACACAAAATATGAAATGATGATCAGCTGTCATAGGTCCCATTTCTTGTCGGCTAGTATTATTGATTGACTTCTATTATATTTTCTTATAAATGAGGGGTCCCTGGTTGTGATACATGGTGTGGTTGCTTTAGTTGGTCCTTTACTTCATTACATTGGGGCATAATTGTAGTCACTCCAATTTACCAAACAAAAAAATCCACCACTAGGTCTAACGATTTTTGCAGGATTGTCATGCATCTGTGTGTGTGTGTGTGTGTATGTATGTATGTATGTGTGTGTGCATGTGAGTGAACTTATATATCTGGATTTATGCAAAATCCCTTCATATCGGTTTGTATGTAACTCAGATTGTGTGACTGGAATTTCGCCCTACCCTCCAGACGTCTTTTTTCATTTCCCCTTACATTCGACTACGTCCTAAGGCAGCAAACCTGGAACCTGCTACCGTCTGCATGCGTGCGTGTGTGCGTTTGTGTTTGTGTGTGTGAATGAGGCCAGCAAAGTAAACTCATCGCCGCATTGTGTGGCTGGCTAAATATTGCTAAGCACTGGCATTATCCTCATTAGGTCTACACATACAGGCACACATGCACTCACACACACAAACAAAAACACGCACCAGTAGAAATGCACCCGAATGTCTTTTGCTTCTTTTGTTCCCAGACATATCAATATCCGGCACGGCAGGACTTTTGTTTCTGTCCTCAGCGTCTGATTTTCTTCTTCGTTGCTTGTCACTACTCTGCTGTCAATTTGTTGTTGCTTTGCTTTGGCTGGTATTTAGTTGTTGTTGTTGCTGATATGCCTCCCTCCGTTGCAGTGCCCCTTTGTGCTGCACTACACTTTCCGCCTGTAGTTAGTTACCCTCTTTAAGTTGTTTGTGTTGAATATATTTTTCCACATTTATTTTTATTTTTATATTGTGGAATATAATTTTTTTTTGTTTTTGTTTTTCCTTCGGTTTACTTTTATTTTATTTTATTTTTCTCTTCAGTGCAACTGCTCCTCCGTAGTCCTTCGTCCTCTTCTGCATATTATATGTCATTTACAAATCACTAGGGAACCTTTGCTACAACAAAAACAATCAGCTCAAAGTGTACGCACACATGGAAACGAAAAGAAAAAATACAAACGAGTGTTCAGTATTCGTCCTTGCGCTGCGTTGCGTTAGAGAATTTTTCGTTTTTCTTTTTTCAAGCGCTCTTCTCGCTACGATTTAAGCTGCAAATTTTAAACGCTCACTCATAAATATTTAAAGCATTTTTATCCCTTATGAAAATTTGCGTATTGCCCTTAATATGTAGGCAATCCGCAGAGATTTTTTTAAACTAAATTTATAACTCTTTAATTAAGTTAAAAAAAATTGCGTAGAATACGCAAGGGGTTTTTGAGAGAATAAGTTATATATTTTTTAAACACAGCTAGGCTGTACTCTAATAAAAATGTGCAGTACATTTGATTTTAATACCTATTGAATCTTCCCCTATTACGTGCGATTTTTCTGACAGGACCCTAAAGAAGAAAAAGCTTTACATTTCAAATTTTTTCGATTTCTCTATGCATCAAAAAAAGCAAACTATCCCAAATGCTCCTCCTGATTCGTTTATACATTGGACTTCTGAATCCAACTATGACGCTAATTTTTTCTCCATCAGCGACCATTTCAGTCGGAGTCTTCTTGACATACAAACCTTTTATTTAAAAGATTTTTTTGTTATTCGAAAGCAGAAATATTCCTACCATTCCACCTTAATCTTATAATAATTATCCTCCTATCCATAATTATGCTTCTCATATTGACGAATTTACGGCCGCGGTATCCGATTGTGTAGCAGGTTCAAATCTCAGCCGAATGTAATTTGAAAAAATTTATAGAAAAATTAATTTGTACCCTTGGCGGGCAATGATAAACAAACGAAATATGTATTTCTGGAATTTTGTTCAACAACAGCAAGACTTTCTCCGCAAATTTTTCCATATCACATATAAGGTGTATTCGATTCGTCATTTGTGTGTAAAAGCAACAACAACGATAGCTAGCTAGATGTTCCCACGATAGTTGGTTCTACAATACCGGAACGACCCAGAATTATGCCCGCCCAAATACTCTCACTTTAGCATCATTCCCCATAAACTTATACTTACAACAACAACAACAACAACATAGCTAGCTAGATTCGGCGATAGCGAGTACGATGACAGCTCATTAATTTGGCCGTACTAGTTACATTCAATGTTGCCAAATTTCATATTCGATCGATATTTTGTGATAGTATTCCGATCATAAATTCCTATTGTCATTACCGCCAAATTATTGTATAATAAATATTATTTTTAATCGGAAAATAAAAATCAGAAAATATCGATCAAATATGAGCGCAAAATTTAGATCCAAGAATGCTGATTATTTTTGATCGAAAAATTAAAAGCCCAAAAATATCGATCAAATATTCTGGGATTGAAAAATAAAAATCAGAAATAATCTACATATATTTGATTTAACAAATTTAGTTCCGATAATAACGATTATTTTTTATCGAAAAAATATAAATTAAAATATAACGATCAAACTTGAAAGAAAAAATAACGATTACTTTCAATCGAAAAAATAAAAATCTCAAACTAGCGATTATGCAATGAAAAAAGTAAGGTCAGATTTGTGGCAAAGGATTAGATCGATACATTCGAGATTTCGTTTGAACGAATTCTCGGCAATGAAAAAAAACGATTATTTTCAGTGCTTGGTTTTTGCAGAGATCACACCACTTTATCCCCTTTTACTCAGATAGAATATGATATCGATTATTCCGAATATATGTACATATATGTATGTAGATAAGTCACACTCTGGCTATATATTTTTTAATCGATTTTTCATTGATCGATATATCGTAGATACAATATTTTACTCCAATATTGAACTTTAGACAATCGATTTTTTAATAGATTTTACAAGGGTTCATATATCGAAGATATTAATATTTTACTACAATCTCGAATTTTATTAATATAAGTAAGGTTTTTTAAACTATTTTTCAGATGTCGATATTGTTCAGCGCATTAAATAAGAATATCGATTTAATATGCATTCATGATATCGAAACTTTCAGAAGTATCGAAGATTCCCATAGTCCCAAGCTCGATTATTTGAAGACATTTGCTTATCTTCATAATACTAAAAGTCTACAGAAGGTTATGGTTATTAAAGTAGCACCGAAAAATAGAACTGGACCAAAAAAATATATATGTATATTCTCCCCAAACTGAAAAATATATATAAAATGGAATTACTAGGAGTATTTATGATCTCTGTCAATCGTTATTTCTCATGTCTGGATTCCCGGTGAGAGGACATGAATCGGAAATTAGAGAGCGAACGAATGGACTGAATCTGATGACAGTCTTGGTGGTCCTGCTACATAAAATACACAGTGATGCCTTCGGAGACAAATACCATGCGGAATGCAATTGAATTTTATACGAGTAGAACTGACTAGGACTATATGAGCAGTTATTGAAAGGTGTACCCGATAAGTTTTTTTTTCTATAATTTATTGCAGAACGATGACAACGGATCGGCTAAATAAGATCGCTGGAAATATAGGGCCACTCATATGGCAGCTATTGTCCGTAAAACTGAACAACACTTTTTGTCTTGATGATCGGATCTTATTATGTGGAGTTTATGCGACATAGGCACTAGAAATCTACAAATTTCGTAGCTAGTGGGTCCGACGGGATTAATCAATGCGATATCAGCAAATTTATTAAAGGATCAGAATAAATCGATGCTGTTACATTGGAGCGTTGGTAGGTGCAACAAAATTTTGATCCCGCAAAATTGAAAAACACTACACCAAGTAGCTAGAGGAACTTTTCAATGATGTCCTGAAATCTGCTCGCATCGCAAAATGAGCCTAATTATTATTTTCCAAATAAATTCATAAAAAACTCAAATAATTTTTTTTTTTTTCCACAAAATACACAAAGACTACCACTATTTACTATGTGCATATTTTGTATAGTACATTTGCAATTGCAATAACAACAACAAACAACAACTAGTTATTTAAATGGCTTGGCAAAACTATTAATTGCCTTGAAAATTTTACATTTTCATTTCCATTCACCCAATTCATGGTTACACCATGTTGTTAGCTGTAGAACAACAACAACAACAAATTCAATTTCAACATTTTGTTGCACCAACGCGCCCTGCTCCCGCCCCCCTCTTCTATCCGTACAAAATACTCGTACATGCTAGATTTAGTTGTAGTTACTGAAGCGAGGGGCTTTTGTGCGTTTTTTTTGTTGTTTTTTTGTAAACTTTAGCGATTATTTCTGCTTTTATTTCAATTGTTTGTGTAGCAGCAGCTAATAGTAGAAGCTCGTGGCGTTTTGGCTGATTTTTGTGCAATTGTTGTACAACAATAGCACTTTTTATTATTATTATTATTATTGTTATTATTTGTGCACAGATCGCGAAAATTTTACAGACTAAAATGCGCTCAGCTGTAAACGAGACATATTATCGGGCGCAAGCGAGCATTAGCCAGTTAGAGAGCGAAAGGGAGATCGGGGAGTGCAGTGCGGCAGCGCTTGGATAAGCCGGCAGCGAGGGTGTGCGGCAATGGTAAATCCACTTCAATGTTGTTGCGCTTTTTGTTATAACAAAAAAATTTTGGCTGATGATTCTTTTTATGCCACATTGCAGATATTTGTTGTTCGTGTGCTTTTCATTTTTCATTTTTCATTTCCCTTTTTGATGGAGGGTTTTTCGTTTTTTTTTTTTACTGCATTTCATATTCACTGCGAATTCATCTAGATTAGGCTATGTATGAGTCGACGTCCAGCGGAAAATCCATTAAAAATCGTTTGTGTAACCAACGAATCTGGTGCGTGTCGCTGGCGGCTGCTAAGCTGTGCGGGCGAAATGGGAAAGGAGGAATAGAGGAGCAGAGGAACAGAGGAGGGCAAGCGCAGTTTGAGTAGCGCGCGATATTACAAGAATTCCCATTTGTTTTGGAATTACTTACAGTAGAATGCATAGGATAATATTGCTTGACAGACAGACAGCGGGCGATGGAAAGAGTGCTAAGGGTCAGCAGCTGTGAAGGGGCGATTTGTACAAAAGACAATCGCAGAACGTTTAGCTTTACTTAAATTGTGGATGGTTGAAGAGGTAAGAGGTGCGAGGTGCGAGGTGCGAGGTGAATTTCCAAAAGTTTAATGTAGTTTTGAAAATTTCAATTGCATAATTAATTATCGTTAACATCTTTAACCTTTACGCTGTATTTAAAATTCTTCAAAACAATCGAAGAAGAGCAGAAAAAAAAAAATATAAAATAGCGCAATAAATTTACTTTGTTTCCACTTCAAATGAAAATTTTCAAGTGCCGAAATTATGAATTCAAAATTAGCGGCACAAATTGGTAGTTAGTTAGTACAAGTGGCGAAATACATGCAACAGTTAATTCGAAAAAATATTCTGTATGTATGTACTCTTGCCCGCTAAATGAAAAAGTACAAAAAAAAACAACATTTTTCTAGTTAATTCAAATTTATGTTAATTATACACAAAAGCTGCTGTGGTGGCAATAAAAAGAAATTTAATTTAAATTGATTGATTGTCATTATTGTGGGCACTTACGGTACATCTGTGCATCTCTGTACATACATACATATGTACATACTTATACTATGTAAATTTGTATGTCGAAATTTTAGTGCAGTTATGCTGGCAGATGTTTCAAATATTTTAATGACTATTTCCATACACAAATTAAATGCTAGCCACAGTCTGACGGTGGTGTTTAATTGAGTTTTGAGACGGCACAGCGCAAGGGATTAGTGGGTCAAATATAAATTAAATGTTGTTCTTTTATTATGATTTCTTTTTTTTTTGTTTTTAATTTAATCGGATATATGTGTGAAGTGTGGAAATGGTTGGATTAATGAGAAGCAATCATGAATTTAAAATCATTAAAAAAAAATGTGTGCTATACGACATGGATGCGCGTGTTATAATGCTGTGCTTGAGAGTCACTAACACTGAGCGACAATTTTATAGCAACTCAAACCGGCATGGGTTGTTGTGAATAGTTTTGAAAGTGCGTATCTATCCAGTAATATAAAAGTCGTTGGATTTGTAAAAGTTAGCTCGCATATTTTTTAAGGCCTACTAAAATTTTATGTTTCGGTCTGAATTAAAAAAAAAAAGTAAAAAAAAAAATGGGAAAAAGTTTTTTAAAAGTTTATGTCTCAGCAAAATGGACAAATTTGCAATACAATTTCACAGCAAATTTTTTCGTAAAATATTTTAACCCATTAACTCCTAACTAAAAGAGTCGTTTTGATCCTTGCTTCAACAAACCCCAAACAACAGTTACAAAGAATTGCACCGCTCCCACGGTTTCTCTAGCAGCAAATCTGATCCAATTCGCCATACTAGAACTAATTTGACTGACTGATATTAAAATCTGATTAGATCCAATTGGGGTCTGGAGTGGTGAAATTGGAGGAGAATTCTTACCACAGGAACCGAAATGAGATGCAACTTCTTTGCAATCTGCGTTCTTTGCTTAGAGTATAAAAATATCTGTGCGATAAAAGCCGAGTTCTACACAAAATAAAATAACAAATAGTTTCATACAAAAATTAGACAACAGCTCTGTTAAAATGCTATGTTAATGTTAACCCTACGTCGGCTGCATCTGATTTGTGAGACACAGCTAGTAATTTTTTGTTTCTCACCTTGTCGTTTTAACTTTGCTAACGTTGAGTAGCTGCCTTATTTGACGCGCTCTAATCAATAAACCACCATTTTTTTTTTGTGCGGACTTTGATTTGAGAAGCTCATTTCGTTCAAAATCATCATATTTATTACGTAAGTTATATGCTAATTTAAAATTTAAAAAAAAATTTGTTTTTCATGTAGAAGTAGTCCCAGAGTTGCTTTTAAAGAAATGTTGGCATTGGACACACAATTTTGTGTTTATTTTGTGTTCTAAACAGTTGCCAGTTTTAGGCACATTGCGCCCCAAATCGAGCGTCAATAAATTGCGCCCAACGAAGGGTTAATGAAGTAGAGTATAAATTAATTTTATACATATATTAATTATACCTACACTTTCGTTTCTACTTCTTATTCGAAATCGATTAACATTGGCGGGCAAAACCTATTGGTGTTTCAATACACAAATTTTAACGGATCTTAATTTTACCTTCTTAGCCAATATTTGATGATGAATTTCATATTAGTATACAACTTACCTGAAATGAGAAGAGAATAAAATTATTAATTAAAACCATAGTAAAGTTGAGAGCATTTACATATATAAATATTTAAAATCATTCTTACTCAAAATCTGAGCAACTCCTAGATTCATTTAATTACTCAAACCAAAGACCGAAATTTATTAACCCTAGAACATATACCCGGGTACACCTGTACCTTTTTTGACTTTAAACCGATGTAACTGTGAAACCAGTGAATATATCCAAATGTAACTTCGGATCTAGAAAAACTACGTATTTATACGTCGTTTGGTGTATAGTTGATCATCATATGATGATTGGTTGAGGAGCTATGAGCTTCCAAAGTCGACACCCCCGAGAACGTATACCCGGGTACACCTGTACCTCAACTATTTTTATATCGAAATGATGTTGTTTATGCATTAAAAAAACGATGTTTTAATTTTTTTATTTGTTTATTTTATTTCTAAATGAAATATATATTAAAAGTAAATGGAAAAAGGAAATTATAAATTTTTTTCGTCTTTTTTACACAAATTGCATATAAATTTGTTTGTTGAATGTTCTATGCAAATAGGTCGTTTACAGAAATTGCATGCATTTCTAGTTTTTCGCCGTCGTTTTTCATCGCTAATGTAACAAATGAAGCAAGTGCCAACTTGCTCCTTCTTTTTTCGTGCAGCAGCAGCAGCAGATGTTGACGGCTCTGGGTCTTTGCGCTCGAGAAATGGAGTTTGGACATAGCTGCGAACAGCGAGTTGTGTGCCAATATTCCGCATGATTTGCGGGTTCACTGATCGCTGTTCAATCATTGGCATGCAGAGCTCCGTCGATAGCTGGCGCAGGAATCGCTTTCGCCTCATGTTAGTGTACGGAATGCTGCCGTTGTTTTCGAAATATATTATATATGCTGCCAGTGCCGTCAAATCAATCATGTTGAAGAAAAGTGACAACGGCCAACGCCTCGTCTGCCGTTGACAAGTGTATTCTCCGAGCAGTTGATCCATCACGTCAACGCCTCCTTTGGTTTGATTATAAAAATATATAATTTCTGGCTTACCAGTTTCTGTTATGGCACCATCGTCATGCATCGTCGATAGCAATACAACCGCCTTGTTCTTTTTAGGCACATACGAACATATTGCGGCATTTGGCATGAAGCCAAACAACGTTGAGCTTACTGCCCGATCTTTATGCGCCTTCATCTCATTCGGGATAAATGTTTTGTTTTTCCTTACTGTGCCGACAACTGTCAAATTTTTGGAAAGCAAGTTTTGAGCCAAGTCCAGGGTAGTAAAAAAATTGTCCATTGTTATGTTGCGACCGCTACCATGGAATTTTCCAACTAAATCTTTTACCACGCGTTCTCCTTGCCGTGTTTCACGTCCCGTCGCAGCTTGGCCAGTATATATTTGACCTTGAAGTGGATATGCATTTTTGGCGTCGCATATCCACCAGACCTTTATACCATATTTGGCTGGCTTAGATGGAATATACTGTGTAAAGCGTGTACGGCCGCGGTATGGGAACAATTGCTCATCCACAGTTAAGTTTTCGCTCGGTTTGTAATGGTGATCCAGATTATAGTTCATCATTTCCCACAACTCTGAAATTGGTGCAGCTTTGTCTGATTCCATGCGACTAGTTCTGGTGTTGAAATTGTCAAATCTGAGGCACCGTAATAAAGATGTAAATCTGTTGACTCCCATAGCAGCTCGGTATAGTGGATTGCTGTCTATAGCCCACAAATCAGCAACACTTTCGCCACTACTTCGGTTGGCCCCAGTCTTTATCAATATTCCAATGAGGGCATAAATTTCGGTCATGGTAACAGGCTTCCAAATTTTCGCTGGTCTGTCTGGGTGTTGTTGGTTATCTTGAGCGAATAAAGCTTCAGCTTTTCTATTGGTCTGGCGACAAATTATATCCACCATTTCATCGCTCATGAAGCATTTGAATGTGTTTATAATTGACATCGTTTTGGTCGTATTTATGGGACCACTTTTTTGGCGCAACACATTATGCCGTCTTGTTTGGCGCACTTGACGCGGCTTGGAGTCCCATATAGTGCCATCACGGGCAACATATTGAGTTACATTCAAATTTATCGGCAAAGTTGCTTCTTCATCATCGTTATCATCGCTATCATCTTCGTTGTTGTCCTCTGACCATGATTCATCAACTTCTGCATTTTCATCTACATTTTCATCAGCAGAGAACTCTGCACCAACCACGTCATCTTCTTGCTCTTCTCCTTCGTTCACTTCGAAAACTTGTGAATCATCGTCACACACAGCGTCAAATAATGTTTGTATATATTCTTCTTTTTGAGTATCACTGAGCCTGTTGGTGAATAAATAAACACAAACAACAAATTTTCGTTTCAAATTATCGCACTGTAGTGTATAAACTTACCTATGATACACCTTCGCAGGAACACCGCCAAATTTTCTTACATTATCCATATTTTTTAGGTTTTTTTGTATAATTATTTATTTTATATTGTTTATATTTTTATTGTGTCCTTTTATTTTTCTACACAACCGCAACTCACAAGCACAAAATGGTAATTGAACAAAGTTTTGCTTAATTTTCGGGAATATCACTTCAACACCCTAGTCACAACTTTGCATGCGCTCTATTTTCGTAGCAGGTAATAAATACACCATGCAACTTACTTGACAAACTGAATAGAAAACCACCTTTTACTTGACACGCACGGCTTGAATGTGTGCATACATGTTAAAAGGGGAATCCCCTATTTCATTTTTATAATGAACAACAAAGCTTGCTTGCGATGTTTTTGAATTTTGTCCGTTTATGAGAAATTTTTTCATGGAAATGGCTTGAAATACAGTGTCCGCGTCCGGTTATTAGAGCGTCCGTTTATTAGAATGATATTTGTATGAAAAAATGATTGAAAAACCTGTGTACACAAAATTTGTCCGGTTATTGGAGCTGTCCGGTTATAAGGACTGTCCGTCTTGGGGAATTTCACTGTATATACAAATTATACCTTAAAATGTTCGATAATATCTAACTTAATGAATTCCACGAAAAAAACAATAACAGGTTCTTTGCAAATCATTAAATAATAAGCAAAATATCAGTTGGAGTACACCTGTACCCGGGTATACGTTCTCGTAGTAAAGGCCGGGTATGTGTTCTAGGGTTAATAGAGGATTTTTATAAAGAAGGCTTTCCACATCGATAATAAATGTAAAGAAAAACTTATTCTTTGCCGGGATCTACTAAAATTATATGTTCTTAAAAATAGTGATAAAATTATGAACCCTAAATTAAAGTTGAAAACTTCCGTCGTACCCAACGAACGTTCAAAACATATGTTTTGAAAGTACCTTAATCGGAGTGAAAAACATTTTTCGAAAATTGGTTCAAAGGCATACCAACAACAGGGTTGATTTTTTGTTTCTTTTTCATTCGAATGGGGTACATGATCTGTCAAACTACAAAGGCACATGGAACTGTCCTGTTCTTGGTTCAATATTCACACAGCGCATTTGAAGTTTCATTGGCCACCAACAACACGACAGGGTTGTATTTTATCTCAGTTACTACCCGTTTAGTGCCATTTGTTTTTTGTGTTTGCTATTTAAAGAGCCTGACAAATAATTTATTTAGTTTAGTTTTTGAATGGCTGTACTTCGGGTAATTTTATATTCTTAACCCTAGGCTTATAAGAAATTCCAAGAATGAATGGTAACCACAAAAAATCACAGTTTGAAAGATAAATATTGTATTATTAATTAAATAAAAAAGGAAAATTTTTGTGATATCGAAAAGTTTTTCATTAAAATTTTCATAAATGAATAAAACTAAAAATGTTTTAAATACAAACAAAACAAATTTATTTTCGATGTTCAGTGGCAACAAACAAATTTTCACTTTTTTTGCAATTTTTGTAATATCAAAGTAATGCAGTAAATACTTCTTTAAATAACCCTTGTTACCTTCTAGGGTTAAGCGAAAAATCGTCTCCTAATTGACAAGCACAGTGGGGTTAAACGGGAAAGAAGCAAGTAGTTGTCGAAAGAACAATTGAAACTCCTAGATTAAGTGAACTTTAAGATCATAAATGATGCTACTAAACATTCTTGTTTATAACAGAGACCGAAAATAATCGTGATCGTCATTTTTTTTTTTAATAAAAAAGTCCTAGGGAAGAATTCGTTCGAAACGAAACTCCAATATAACAATTAAATCCTTATGCCCTGCTATGCTATGCAAAACTGATTTGATTTTTATTCAAATAATTTTTTTTAATCATTGCCTAATCGTTAGTTTGGATATTTCATTATTAAAAATTTATCGATATTTTTTAATTTTTTATTTTTCCGACCAAATTTAATCGATTTTTTGTACTTTTTATAGAAAAAGTTTGAATTCAAGAATAACGATAATTTTTTATCGAAAAAATAAAAGTTACAAAATATCGATTAAAAAAAAATAACGATCAAAAAATTAAAAAAATATCGAAAAAATAAAAACCACAAAATAAATCCAAGAATAAAGTGGATTTTTAATCGATCAAATAAAAATCATAAAATATCGATTGAATTTTATCGAAAAAATTAAAATGTATAAATTACGATCAAGCTTGATAAAAAATAAAAAACACAAAATACTGCTTAAATTTGAGCTAAGAAGTTTTAATTCAATTACAACCATTAAACCATGACTTTTTTTTCTAAAAATTATAACCGTTACGCATCATGGCTTATAATCATTTTTAGCATAACTTATTGCCATTCACTTGTAGTGCAACGAAAATATGATTGGCTGCCCGCATAATTTTACTTACTTCATTTACTTTTCGTTAACCATCCACAGCCAGAAGGTTTCGAATTTTCGAGTTTAAGAAAAACGTGCTTCCTCAACCTCAAATGGAATTTACCATATCTTTTACATCTGCAGCATATCGAAAATTAAAAAAGTAAATAATTGCCTTACGATACGCATGCATTTAGAATTACAATACATTTTCCTCAAATAAATAAACAAAAAGCGAAAGAGCGTGAAGAAGTGAAATGGTTCTTGGAGCCCAGCACAAAGAAAGGAAACAAAATAATCTACATGATTTTCATGCCACAGAGGCGCTGTTGAGATATTTACATACATACATACATATGTATGTATATAGGTATGTGGCCCGCAAAACCAAGTTACACCGAGTTAAAGAGTAAATAAATACACAGAACTAAACACGCACGGACGTAAATATTTATGTAAATATGTTGGTATGAAAATGGAATTTAACGCAAATCAAGCGTAGCGCGGTAACTACACTAATCAAAGACCCAGACAGGCGAGACCAACGAAAAAACTGTGTAGAAAAATCAAAAAAAAAAAAAAAAATAAATTAGAAAATTTGTATTTGTAGAAATTAGGAAAGAAGTGCCAAGAAAATGTGTTTGAAAATATGTTGATAACGTAACTAACGTTCGTATATTGGCACGGTAAGTCATATCGGCAAGAAGCACACGCGTTAGGCGTCGATGAATAGCAACAAGAATAGCATAAACTAAACGCCGTGGCCACAAATGTTGCAACAGCACAAAGGGGGGTCGGTCGGTCGAAGGGGTGTGTGTGTGGAGTGGAGTTGAATTGAGTTGAGCTTTAAGCAAATGCTTGGCAGCTGCGGTGTCCAATGACCAGTGGTGCCCAACGCGGACACGTAGTACTCGTACGTGTACTTTCGACTACTGGAATTTCACACCCAGCAAAGCAAAGTGCAAATGTATCTTTGAGACAAACTATGAATAGGTGTACATATATGTGTTTGTGTGAGTTAGTGCTGCTTGGTTTGCCAGCGGGTTTACTTAGCATGAAAACCAATCAGGGTATTGACCACAATATTTGACATGCTACGCATACAAATTTTGCTTTAGCATACATACATATATTGATGAAGTATCTGCGGAGAGAAATGGATAAGGTATACAGTGGTATACAGTGGTGATTGGAAAAATGCGGACTATGCATAGAGAAACCTTTTTAAAACTGCTGTTATCCAAATTTCTAACTGCGAAGCTAACAAAAAAAAATTAACTCGAATAGCTTTCAGTTCCAAAGCAAATTTTTTTCAAACAGTACATATGTATATTTTCAGAAACCTCAAGTGAGTGATTCAACATTTCGAAAATATTGCGTTAGTTTCTTCACTTCAGGCAGGACAGAAAATAAATGAAATTAATTATTTATGGAAGTTAAAATGGAGGCGAATTTCCAGCCACACCTAAATTTTTTAGCGAAACTGGAAGCAATGAGAAATTAATCGGAGCCATCTCTTTATACATTGTAGTCGGAATTTTCGTTAAATTAACGAAAAAGATATCGCGGAGTCCATTTCCGTGCGAACATAGCACAATACTTTGACTCAGCGATGCCATTTTCGTCAAATCACGGAAAATCGAGCTACGATGGATTCGGCGATAGGGCTGATTAAGATGATCGGTGTCATCGTGAGAGGTGAGTTCTCATAACTAAATATTATTAAAACACTTTAAAGCTTTACATAATCTTGAAGTTTCATATTGGTTTTTGTTAAATAAAATAAGTTTCCTTCCTCTCTTCGCACTTCAAGTGGTAGCCAAGTAAAAAATTTGGCAGTTGCCTCTTGTTAGCCAAAGCATATAAATTTTTCTTACAACCTTGAAGTTGGTCGCACCATACAGCAGGAATTTAACCGCCATTGACCTATTACGCATTCCCAGTGGAATGAAAAAACCAAAGAGAAGAAGATGACGAAAATAACTGCGAATTTCTAAAGGCAGCTCGTCATAGCTCTCTATGTTGAGAAATTGAATTCAAAACGAAAAAAGTATCATACATTGACAACTACAACTACAACAACGCACATCTTAACCCCTGTAAATGAAAAAATCATATATACTAAGGGTGGGGACAAAAGTCAAACAATTTTAGAACAAAAAGCTTTTAAAATTTTAAAATTCGGAGAGACACTTTCTCTGCCCCTAAAATAGGTTATTAGTAGAAAACGACCGGACTTCGGCCTCGATTTAGGCCATGTTCGGTCACCAAAGTTCAGTTCGGTTTCGGTTCGGCTTTGAACAACAAATAACCGCGCTGTGACCGAACAAATTGACAATTCTTATTAATTTAAAAGTTATATACAGTTTAGCTTTTACTTTTCCCAATAAATACCTGTTGCCGAGAAATTCTGAAATTTTTTAATGCTTTTGAAAACTTTTTATAGCCCATATTTTCTATTTAAAAAAATGCTTTCAAATATTTGTCTGCATTCATTTATGCATTCATTATGTTTTAAAAAATAAATTAGAATATTTCGAAATAGTATTAAAATATGGGTGAGCTGAACCGATTTGAAATTACCACCATTTTTGGGAATTTTTAAAAATATTTTTTTTTTTTTGAAAAAAAAATGTCTCATCATAACACGGTTTAAGGTTTAAAATTGTGCTTAAAAATATTTAAAAATTTGTTCAACGAATTATATCCCAATTTTTTTTTGCAACTCAATATTGTTATTGCGTTTAACAAATTTCGAAATTTTTTTAGCACATAGTTTGAGCTTAGACGTTGTTTATTGGTTTAATACTAAAAAAAAAATTTATTTATAAAGCAAACATTTTTGGCTACATTTTCAAATTGATCCAGCTCATTTGAGTATATACAAATAATAAAAATCTAGAACTAATAAATTTCGAAAGTCCTTAGCACCGATTGTTCTTGTTTGTTTTAGTTTTTTTTAAAAAGTGTTTTCCTCTTTTGAAAAAATGTTTCTTTCTCATAAGGCGCCATTATGAAAATGTTGACAAATATCCTGTACAAATGATAGAGTTTTCATTTGAGAAAAGAACCACGAAAATTTTACCTTGTCACAAATTACTAACTAATTGGCTTCATAAGAGGAGGATGCTAACCAAACCATTAACAATTTCAACAAAAGTAAAAAAAAAATTAGCAACGATTTTGTGTAGAGGTGAAAACCGTTGATTATGATCAAAAAAAAGGCTGACTAAATTCGACGTTATTGCGACAAATCAACCTTCTATGAGACACATCCTAGACGTGGCCTTTTTTATAGAAATGCAACAAGAAATAAACTTTGTTTAATTAAGTATACTTTGTATTAAGTACTCACATAAAATATGAAATTAAATTTTCGTTTTGCCCAAATACTTATTTGTAAGTCTACTTTGTCAATTTTCGCACCAATTGAAGATGATTACTTTTTTTTCAGTGGGTGATGAGCACAGCATTTTGTTTTTCTCTGATTACTTCTATACTCGTACTTCTCATCCAGCTTATATAAGATTCGAATTATATATAAGTAACATTTATATATTTTTTTCGTATTTAAGGTTAATTAAATTTCAAATGAGCTAGATGGATGTCATAACAATTTACTATAGTTTAGGATATGTCACAAATAAAATACCACAGTTTATTTACTCTGAAACAATGTTGATAAATTCCAAAGGAATCAATCTAAAATTAAACAAAATGACGATTGTTGTTTGCGCATACTGCGGTCATTGGTCGTAAAAAATTGCTATGTGTCCGAATTGCAATTCCCGCCACTGTGCATATTGGGTTTTGTATTTACCAAAGCAGGTTGGTTGGTATCTTTGTTAGCATTAGATTCAAAGCTTGCGGCGAATAGTTAGTAGCATTTGCGACTACTGGTATCTAATTTCAACTGTAAAGACAACACCGGAGGCAGTTAATTCTGCGACTGAGCTGGCTTTTGTGCGGCGAGGTATGGAGACACAAACACACACACACACACTTTCTTCAAGTCGACTATCAACTAGGGTTCTTTTGGCTGAGTTCAACAATTGCCTACTTCTTATTTTCTTAGCCAAATTGCTTTATCTTGACTTTCTAGCATCTCTTCGCCTAGTGGCAAGCAAGCGATAAGCAAACAATTTCTTTGGAAATCCCAATCAGCCAAGCCGAGTACTAAGCATTTGGATGTTAACCCTTTTTTCACTTTTTTCTACTTTTGGCAAAGCCCACAGCATGATAATTCAAATACAAACAAGCCAACCTCCAATACTGCAGATCTAACGACAGCAACCAGGCGGAGCTGCAAAATAGAATAGTACCAAAAAAAAAAAAAGAACACAGCAAAAAAAAGGAGAGCAACACCCAAAAGTCCACTAACTACCAGAAATGCTTTTACTAAATAGCTGCAAAAATGGCGCTCAACGCCGACAACCAACAACCAACAGTCGCCAATAAACCGTCAGCAACATAATCACCAACATTCGGCGCAAATACCAGGCAGCGGCTCAAAATTGTTGGCGGGCGGAGCGTGGAGCGGGAATGTTGATAGACGATTGGAAATTCTCTCACGTGTTTGTTGTGTGCCATCGATGTTGTTGTCATTGCTGCTACTAACGGTTTTTTGTTTTTGTTTTTTTTAATGCAATGTTACATTTCGCTCGAGCAGCATAGCTTTGAATGCTGTCAAAAATTATTGCTGCCGTTGTTGTTGTTTTTGTGTTTCAGTCGTGCGGCTGTGGCGTGTTTGGAATCGAAATTTGATTTTAGCTGCTTTTTGCTCTTTACCCGTAACTCATTTCGCTTGGGTTTTATATTTTGCTGTTTTTTTCAAAACATTTACCCTACATTGCTCCTGTTTTCTATATCCTAACACGCCGGTTTGTAGCGTTTTTGTTTTTGTCATTTTTTTTGTAATTTTTTTATTTGCACCCAATGCTACCGATTGCTGCAACCGCTTGTGAATTTGTGCGGAAAAAGTAGAAGTGAATGCGATATTTTTTATTCATTGGAAAAGCATGAATGAGTGTTGTGTTTGTTGTTGTTATTTTATTTTTTTTGTGTTTGTGTGTTTGTGTGTTTGTGTTGAACTACATTTTGCATGCGGGTTAAGGGTCAATTAGACGGTGTCAAATAGAGGGCAATTGCTGTGCTTTTAAAAGGTCTGCTCCATATCCTCCTGTTGGTTGGAGAGAGCGAACGAACGAGCTGTGATTTTGTTAAATTTAAATGTTTTAAATTTGTTGTGATAGGATTTTTCAACTGAAAAATGAAAAATGCAAATGTGGAATATAGCACGAGTAGCAATGGTTTTATAGAGAGCAAACCCAAAAAAAAAGGTGTTAAAATAAATAAATTTTGTTGTATCATTCAAACTAAATTTTTATATATTCGTAGTTATTTTCCGTAGCGCATCAATGCCTCGCAAGTTAGTTGCAAAGGATTTAACTAAAATACGAAAGCAGATTTCTAGATTGAACTGATTCGAATGGCAGCGAGTGTCGTAATACTCTCAACTCAGTGTGAATCAAAATAACATATTTTCGGTAAATACTTAGTTTAATTCAATTCTAATCGGATACTGTCGGGGCTTAAGTTAAGACTTTGTTTGCTAAAAGTATTTTTTAGTGTCGGTTTTATTGAGCCCATTTAGAGTTTACCATTTTTTTCGGTAGCGAGCAGTTACACAAGTTTCCCAATATAACGGCTTGATGTCACTGAGCCAACGAGATGTCTTGATCGGACAGAAATTTCAATCGTCACCAAATCTCTTCAGCTTCTACAGATATCATCGTGCTAGGCCTTAGTCTTTCCACCATATTACCAAAGGCTCGGCGCTTAATTAGAATCTATAATTATTTGATTTAGTGTAAGTTACAATTTCGGATCCTGGTGGTAGTCAAATAAGAATTTTGAGAAATGTAGTTTCTCTTCCAATGCTACCAAGGGCACAAATCGAATTTATTGAGAATCTAGCCATCATTCCAAATCAATCAGGTAACAACAGTGAGTTGCGAAATAAATCCGTAGGTTAAAACACGTGACGCTGAGAGCATCCTCCCGCAACAGTTTCGCGTCTGCAACATCGCCATTTTTATACCTTTCATGAGAATGAAATGGTATATTAAGTTTGGTCCGATGTTTGTAAGTGCCAGAAGGAGAAGAGATAGACCCATCAAAAAGTATACCTAAATGATCAGGACGATGAGCTGAGTCGATTTAGCCATGTCCGTCTGTCTGTCCGTCTGTCCGTCTGTTTGAACGCAAACTAGTCCCTCAATTTTAGAGCTATTTTGATGAAATTTGGTGAGCAGGTGTCGTTGTACAAATGATTAAACATTTGTCGGAATCGGCCAGATCGGGTGACTATAACATATAATACAACCGATTATTCAGATATTGAATTTTGCGCCATAACTCCTCCATTTAAGCAGCTAAAGGCTTGAAATTTTGCAGAAATATCAGCCATTATTAGCTACGTATCAGTATTGAAAATCATGAAGATCGGAGAAATATAACATATAGCTCCCATACAACCGATTGTTCAGATATTGCATTTTGCACCATAACTCCTCCATTTAAAAAGCTAAAGGCTTGAAATTTTGCAGAAATATCAGCCATTATTAGCTACGTATCAGTATTGAAAATCATGAAGATCGGAGAAATATAACATATAGCTCCCATACAACCGATTGTTCAGATATTGCATTTTGCACCATAACTCCTCCATTTAAACAGCTAAAGGCTTGAAATTTTGCACAAACATCAACCATTATTAGCTATATATTAGTATTCATCAAGATCGGAGTTCACAGTGTAAATCGGCAAGATAAATTCAGGACAAATATTTATTGCGAAAAGTAATAAGCTCAGCGCAATATCACATGAATCATAGCGTTAAACGTTTGGGAACTATTTACGGATCTGATAACTGTTTTCAAAGACCGACATACATATGTAGGTCTTACATATTAATACTTAATTATTTGTATTTTTTAAATGTTGAATATCAAGCGTCGATACGATATTAAAAATATTCAAAAACCATTCCCTTCTTAAAACATAGTTCTTTTTAATTACATAAGGAAAAGCATTAAATAATTTATAACAATGCCTTTACTAGAATTGTTTTTATTGATTTGAAGGAAATTTTCGCTTTTAACTATAGGTAATACGAAATTGTAATACAATAACACGTTTTTTACTATTCTTCCATTCATGAAAGGTATGAAGCCTTCGGCATAGCCGAAGACAGCGCTGTTTTTACTTGTTTTTTATTGCATTGCGGTCATTAACTCTCGCCAATAGAATGATCTAATGTTACAGACCCATTTGAACCCATTCCCTTTTGGCAGCATTCAGCAGAGGATTATTCTGCCGCCGAGAGCATCGGCAATGTTTTATAAGGATGCCGAACTATTTAGT
The DNA here is from genome assembly GCA_951828415.1 of Anomoia purmunda. NCBI lineage: Eukaryota > Metazoa > Arthropoda > Insecta > Diptera > Tephritidae > Anomoia > Anomoia purmunda. The sequence goes on from OX639994.1 coordinate 128,409,028, forward strand.
GGACTTAGATCGTCAACTTGTAGGTAGAGTATGTGGAATACATTGGTGGGTAAACTAGGTAGTGGAAGGGAGTTACAAACAATTCATGGTTAAAAGGGATGGGCAACTGGAACAAAAATTTACGATACATCGATATTTTTCAACGTAATATACAAAGTAAAAAATATCGATTTTTCGATAGATTTATCGATAGATCGATAATTTTATATCGATTTTTACGATTTATCGATATTTTTATATCAAAGCGGAAATACCTAGAGTATTGTTTAAATATTCGATAGTGAAGGATTAGACATATATGGTCGTTTTATTATTTTTATTTATTACTAGCAACCAACTGTCCTACTTTGTTATGCATGTCCATATCTACATTAGGGTTATCGTTTTTCCACCGGAATTATAATCTTTATTATGTTTTAAGGTTTCCGTCATTATATTAGGAAAATTATAAAGATTTACTTGAGCTGGGCTCATAAAAGCATTAAAAAAAATATCAGATTGATACAAACTTTATACTCGGCAGTGAAAATCGAATATCGATATTTCGAGATTAAAACTATCGACATATTTATCCATTAAAATATCGAAAATATTTATCCAAGTCTAATTGTTAACCTGCTTTGAAACCAGATAATACCGTTTTCGTTCTACCAAACGCTGTGTTGAGGTCTTGACGCAGTACTCGCACAGTTTCAGACTTTGGACTAAGAGAGATTGGCACATTTTAAGTATTGTGTGGGCTATTCCAATATCAAATTTAGGAGCAAGTTTTTGAATTGATAAACTATGTGTGAAATAGAAGAAACCATTTCGGCAGCAGTTCCGATTTCCAAATAAGGATTTTCTTCGTGGCAATTTGATCTAAAGTTACTGAGCTAAGCTGCCATTGGAGATGGGGAAAGTATTTTCGTTGAGCGTCGGTGGAGAATAATAATCCGATACAAAAGTTTTTTGTTATATATTAGAAATGGCATGCTTTAATTTTTAACTGTATTTGTATTTATCTAACGTCTAGCATGCTTTCCGTTCCCTCAAGTGTCGCAACACCAGTAGTTGTGAAAAGTTGATGAATATTAGAATGGTTTTCTATTATCCTTCTGTGTAATTTTTCGTTCTGGAAATATATTTGTCCCCAAACAAATTTGACAAGGGATGACGGAAAATCGTGCCGAGGTATAACCAAAGTGTTCATAGCTCAAGTGCTCAATAAGGAATGAAATTGATTGATAGTTTTGGCAAAAGATAAGAATCTAGAAAACAAAAATAATAAACCACAAATTTGCAGAGTGATATGTCAGACATAATGTTTTTTTGAACTGATTTAAAGCTTTTGTAGAAAAGCTTTCTTCATTTTTGACGACCGGGATATTTAATAATCCCGCAAGGTTTTGTGAGCCATAGAAATTTTTGCAAAAACTGTTTTTAGCATTAGCTTTTTTACAAAAAATGTTAATTAGCCTATATGAAGTTGGCTTCTTCTTTGCCTCTCTGCAAGTAAAATTTATTATTTCCTTTCTTACAGATTTTAATTTAAAAAAAAAACTTTCCCACGAGAGTCGGGTTTACGAAATCAAAGCGTCCCGGATTTATATCCAGCCAAAAACTATCAATTCAGCCATATTTCCTAAAATTGTATGGGGAATGCTTTTTGCTATTAAAACAACAACAACCAGCAAAACCCTTGCATTAAGAACAGGGAACTAATTTCAAGTTAACCTCGAATGCAGTGATCCAGAAAGAGAGCCGCTTGTCCTACAATTCTATGAATGCAAATCTAAGTTATCTAGGTAAATTTAAAATAAATATGCATGTAAATTCCAGATTAGCCCAATTTCTTTTTGATTCGCATAACAACTAAATGTAAATGGCCACTACTGCTGTTACTGACCCCAATGCATTCCACACACACACACACGCACTCACAAATACCACTTTGGGGCACAATCTCCATACAATAAAACACGCTTAGAAATATTCGTTTAGAAAGGCGTAGCTGTAGCTGCGAATGTTTTAGATATTGTGGGGGTGTTTGGTTCGAAAGTCGACGTACTTAGGTACGAAGGTGCTGAACGAATTGAGGACGCATTGTGGAAGAAGTGGCAACAACTTTTGTGTACGCTTTGCGAGATATAAACTTAAAATTCTTGTTGCATTTTGCCAACAAACTAGGCAAATGTTTATTTAGGTATTGTTGGAATAAAACTATGCTGCACAAGCTGAATTTCTACTAGTGAACAGAAACAGAGAGAGAGAGAGAGACAGAGAGATAAAAGAAGAGAAAGAGCAGTGAAAAAGAACAAGCAAAGACAACAAAGGAACTACATACATGTGTGCAGTGAAAATAAAGATACATGAATGCAGTGATATAAAGATATTTTCACACACACACACAAACACACACATACACTACACATATATGTATGTGGAACAAATGCAGCTGTGTTTTTTGCTCGCGAATGATATACTAAAGCCATTTAACGACTTATTTATACAATTGTGGAAACGGAAGCAGATTCGGTGTGAAGGTGGTGTGGGAAATTTTTTTTTTTTTTTTTTTTTGGAGTGAAGAAAAAAGGCGAAAAATATTGCTTTAGTTAGATGAGCACGTGTGGATGTGTACAAGTAAAATATAGAAAAAAAGAAAAACATAAAACACAAACACAAACCAAATTGTAATGCTCGTGCCATGAAGCTACTAGCGCTTGTCGGCAGCTGGCATGAGCAAAAGTAAACAAAAGCGGCGAAAAAAGTTTTCTAACAAGCTAAGACAATGAAAAAACCAAAAAACAAAAACAAAAAAACACAAGTCAAGAAATTGTTATTTTCAGAAGGCTTCACACCTTTCTTGAATACAACAGCATTTAATTTTTTTTTAGCGCAAAGGAATTCAATTACTAAATTATACAATACATTATTTTCTTCTTATCTATATTTACTACTACATATGTAAGTATGTATATACATACATATATATATATTCGTACATATATAAAACGGAAGAAATGTTTTAGTTTGCTTTTGCTTTTGAATTTTAATTTTTGAAACCACTGAACCGATTCTGAAAATGCTATGGTATATTTTAAAAACTACCTCAAAATGTCGGTATATTTACGAGAGAAAGGAGTTCTGAAAATACTGAAATTAATGATTTTCGAAGGGAAGGGGTGTTGGGAATCATATAAAATATGTTTTGAAATACGTAATCGGAAAAGTACTTTAAGGGTTGCCATCTTTTTTATATAACCATATGAAATACACTTTCAATTTGAAATATCACTCCTGAAAACCGTTTGGAAAACACGTAGAGAGACAAAGTGTGATAAAGGTTAAATAAATAAGTCAAATATTTTTGGAGATTTTTGAAAAACGTGTACATTAAGTGCACAACACTCCATACAAAATAAAAATCGGTATTATTTTTCTATCGAAACTATAAAATTCATTATAGTTTACGACATCAACCAAAATATTAAAAGTTAGGTCACCTCGACCAATTGGAAATTGCCTAAATTTTTTGCAATTTTTTGTATAGATTAAAATAGTTTTTGGAATATTTTTTCAAAAAAAAGCCACCTCAGATCGGAAAGCAGGTTATCATTGAAAAAATGTTCTTTCTCACCCTTTTTGTTTCCTTGCAAATAAATCCATTCGCGTCCTAAACGTTTTTCAAAAATCTCAATATTGAAAAAATATTTAAATAAAAATTTTAATATTCAAAAAAAAAAAAATATTTTATTTAAAAAAATTTTGTTTTCGGAAAAAATTTTAAATCTTAGCATTTTTCGAAATATCTTTGGCGAAAGTCAAATCTTCCTAGCTACTTTAGTGTGGCAATTATCACTCAAATTTCACAGTGCAACAAAATGATATCTTTTTTTGTTTTTTTAACAGAGTAACCATGACATTTTTCTGAAAGGGGACATCTTACAGATAATTTTTGTTGAACAAACTTCTAGTAAAGGAAATCAAAATTTATTTAATTTCACATAAAGTTTAAGCGGATCACTATGGGTCTTTGTGTCAAAAGTACAAAAACTTGGAGAGTTACAGCTTTGATGCCTAAGGAGTTGTTGTTCCTTATAAGAAGTTAATAATTTCAAAACTACACTTCGATCCACCACCATTCCTCCTTCCACCATTTTTTCATAATTTTTACAGAATTACAGGCAGAGAAGTAGCAAAGCTTAGTAAAAAATTAATAACTAATTTGTAATGGCTTCGGAAAATAAGAAAAAATAGCGGTAAAAGGGATGGTGGCGAGTGAAAGTGTAGATTTTAAATATATAACTTGTTGTACATTTCCTTAGGTCACAAATACCCATTGTGACCGCTTTAACCTTTAAGTGCAAATAAAAAAAAAGTAAGTTAAAGAGAAATTATTTGTACGTTGTTCTGATCATTTTGGTAAGCATTTGCAAGAGTCTATATCCGCTTCCTCCTTTACTCACAAACATCGGACCGAAGTTATATGTAATACCAATTCACCCCACTGGAAGGAGTTTATAAAATATGTATGAATAGTATAGTAAAAAAATAGTAATATAAAAAGCTGTGACTTTTTGCAGCGCAGAAAAGTAGCAAAAAATAACAAACCAACAATACTTCAGAATAGCATGCAGTAACAACAGAAAGTGAAACTTTTCAGGAATTTTTTTTTAAATTCTAGTTTTGCAAAAAATGCATGAAACCACAATTAAAAATATGTAAAAAAAAAATTAAAGCAGGTTTGAAAATGCTATGCAACAGCAGTAGAGTTGATTGAAGCAGAGAAATTGCTATACCTCCCATACGCTTCTCGCTAACTTCGCGCTTTCAATCGTGGCTGTGTTGAATTTTTTTAAGTGTCGTCATAGTTATTGATTGTTTTTTTTATACAAAAAATATATATAACATAAAATTATACAACAAGTATACAATTTAAAAACTCGATTAGCAAAAAAAAAAGTGAGCGAGGGAGAGAGAGCGAGGAACAGCTAAAGTCAGAAAGCGCAAATGTGTTGGGGAAAATTATATGGGGCGGTGGGGGGACAGTGGGTTGGCACTAACGAAGCACTCATTGGATGGACGGGGTTTTGAGGTTTTGTTTGTTCAGCTGCAAATGACTTTAATGACAATTTTTTTTTAGACAAACTAAAGCAAAAAAAAAAAGAAGAAAAACAAAGGAGGTGTATTGTTTTTTTGTTTCGAGTATTATTTTTGCTACACTTTCGTTGTATATTTCTTGCTTGTTTCAAGTTATTTCAGTCTTACTCAGATACCTATTTTTCACAAATGTACAAATACAATACAAACGTTTTGTAACCAGCAAACACTATCGCTAAGGTTAGAGAAATTTGTATTATTCCTTTAGATGATTAGCATAATTCTCACGTCAAGAACTAGCGGAGTAATTGACATTTTTAAAATACACTTTAAACTTATTAGAATACTACTAAGTATACAGTTAGAGAACTAATATTTTATGGATACGAGAATCCTTTTTTTTTTAAATATTATCGCTTAAATAATTTGAAGAAAAAAACCTTTCTCAAAATATCTCTAGCGTTCGATATTAAAATGCAAAGTTTATTATCTAATCGTCCTTTAATCGATAACCAACCTCATGGTTTGTTGGGTTCGACCTCTTAGATGGCTAGAGTATGAGGTGATGCAAAAAAAATAAAAGATGCTAAAATACTTCAGTAAATTGTCTGAAAATCTCATACTCATACAAATTTTGTATGCATGTAGGGCTCACTTGAAAAGTAATATATGTATGTATGGATTTGTGTGTGTGTGTGTGTGTGTAGATTTATACGTGCATGTGTATTGGTTAGTAGATATATTCAGATTCGGTAAATGTGTAATTGATGGTCAGTTCGACCAAAGAAGATTGTGGCTAAAGGCAGTTGAAGGCGAAAAAGACAGACAGTGAGTGAGTGAGTGAGTGAGGATGGGCGTCATCAAATTGCGTTGAGTGATGATGCTGCACAGCAGAAACCTACCTACTTGGTTGATTTGCAAATAATTTGCAATTTTGAGTAATTGATTCCGCATGACGATCTGCCAGAGTGGCTCTACATGGACGCTTATGAGACTATGGTAAAATCAGAAAAACTTATTTCGGTGTAGTAAAAAATCGCTTTTTCTCTACAGTTTCTGTAAACATTAAGACAAAGCAGGCAACAAGTAGGTAATATAACAACAACAACAGCAGTTTATACATATTAGTATCTTCAAAATATATATTTTCTTGAAGGCAGCTGAATTTTCAGGTACCATAAATTTTGAATAACAAGTTTTACAAACACAAAGGCAACACTAAAACCTGTGTATTAAAATCTCTATGCAATTCCCCCATTGAAATGTCAAGGTTATTTTCGAACCTAGAAATATGTAAGTGGTTTTGTCAACTGAACCAAAAGAGGAACAAAGTTTAGAACACATGCTACATAACTTTTGAATGAAATTGGATGAAGTCATTGGTTCAAGTCGCTATCGCTTTGACTGTTCTTGCCTTTTCCGAATACTTTCCAAACAAAAAATGGAGCTCAAGGCCCAAAGATATTGGTGATATTAGTTCTAAATGAATACTTAGCATATATTGTACTAAACATTTTTTTTTTCAACATTGCAAACAAACAGCAGCTGTTTTTTTCTATAGGGTTTCATATCGGTATAATTTTTTGGCCGTCACTCGTCGTAGTAAAAATTTACTTCGATTCGAAAATTCGTTTATGCTACCAGGTACTGTAACGGTTTTTAGTTTTTTTTAGATGCTTTTTATATTACTTTCTCAGTTTTTTATTGCGCAGGAAATAATAGTTATTTTTTCGTTTTTTTCTGTTGCGAAAAGAATAGTTTTTTTTTTGTCTAAAAGATAATAGTTTTTCTTTTGGTTTAAAATTTTGGTCAGAAAATAAAAGCTATGTTTTGATGTTTCTTTTATAATATTTATATCATAGTTTTTTTGGAATTTTTTTTTTGTGGTCAGCAAATAAAAGTCATTTTTTAAGTTCTGCTTTTTGCTTAAAAAATAAAAATTATATTTTGATATTTTCTTTTTGGATTAAATATAGTAGTAATTTTTTAAAATTTTTTTTGCCTAGAAATTAAAATTTACTTTTTGAGTTTTAGTTTTGCTTGAAAAAAAATTATATTTTAAATAAAAGTTGTTTTTTAAATTTATTTTTTGCTTTGAAAATAATAGTTATTTTTTGATTAAAAATTTTTTTGCCTAAAAATTAAAAGTTATTTTTTGAGTTCCATTGTTTTGCTTAGGAAATAATAGTTTTCTTTTGAGTTTTGGTTTATTTTTTGGTTGGGAAACAAAAGTTATTTTTTGAGTTTTATTGTTTTGCTTAGGAAACAAAAGGTTTTTTAGGTTAGTTTTGTTGCTTTGAAAATAATAGTTATTTCTTCAATTTTCTTTTTTTAGAAACTCACCTACCTGACAGTTGTCATATTTACTGCACGTAAAACTATACGGCAAAAATGGATCAAAAATAGTCATTGTAATTATGCCCTACTGCGTACGTCATTCTCTGCGTCATAGTTTTAGGCGCATTAAATATGACAACTATCAGGTTGTTGAGTTTTGTCAGTGTAATTCAGTGCCATTCTGAAGAATTTTTTTAATCAAATTCGAAGTACTCGAAACGAAAAAAAGAGAGAGAATTTAAGAGAAGATCAGTTGTTTTACAGAAGTTTTTTTTAGCTGGAAAGACAAATGGCGAAAAACATTATTTCCGCTTAGCTATTTCACCTCTCTTTCTTTTCTAAAAAAAAAAATCACACAACTATACGAGTAGTCGATAATATGAAAATCTTTTTATATTTCAAGTAAATTATCAGAACGACCCCTTGCAAATATAATACTATTTTTTTGTTTGTGTGTTTACTCAAGCAAAACTTCTGCTTACTATAACCACTAAACGGCAATAAAAGTAAATAAATAAAATCGAAATAAATTGTACAGCCCCGCTGCTCCATAAACACCGCACGCCCATTACGCCCATCAATTGAACAACATTTCGAACATGAACACAAGGTATCTTCTGTTCTCGCATAGCTCACTTCTAAAATTCCACAATATTTAAACAGCAATATTTACTCATCAATTTTGCAACTCTATGTGCACTTTTGCACGCTGAAGGTCAAATTATGGTATTTACGACTAGTAAATGGCCTGAAACAATTCTACCACAGAAGCGCTGCGCCCTCCCTCCTTTCGCACTCGCCGCATAGAATGATGGAGTGAGTGAGTGAGTGAGTAAATAAAGAGAATGTAGAGCCGCAAGCGAAACTTTTAGCTGAAATCGGATAATGCAAGCATTCTAACAAGCTTTAGTGCATTATGTTATGAATGTGTGTGTGTGCGTTTGTTGTGTGAGGGTTTAGGGGCCATGGGGGTTGGATGTTTAGTAACGCCAACGGGCAAGCCAATCACAGTTGCTCCAGATGAACTGTGAACCCTGAAGTACCACCCACAAGCAATTAATCTGTGCACTCGCAATACAAAACCAACAAAAGCAACCAACAAAAGCAACATAAACAAAGCTAAATAGAAGAATGAATACCACACATCTTTGTTTGTTTGTCAGTGTGTACACATGTACATATGTATATACGTGTGTTTGTAAATATTTTAACATTTAATACAATATTCATTATGACGTTTGGCTGTGCGCAAAGTGAAGTGGAAGCGACGAGGTGGTACTTGGGGTACGTGAAACATCTGCCTGTGCAAAGCAAATCAAGCACTCATGCGAATTTTTATGTAAAACGCAACCATTTTGCGGTCATACTATGTGCCCCGGCTTTGCACACACGCACATAGTAGATACACACGAGGGGACTATCTAAAGTTCGCTTAATCTTTCAAAATCAAAATAAAAATAAGAATACCAAATCCTTTGCAGTTATTTTACAAGAGTTGTGTCGAAATTTCGGAACAATCGGCTAAAATGGAGACGAAAAAATGCAAAATAGCAGAGTTTGGATCAGACGAAATTCCAACACCAACGCTAACAGAAATTCGCTTGGTCATTTTCTTCGGTTTTGGGTGTAAACTAAAGCCACTAAAAACATTTATTTAATGCCAAATTGCAAATGAAAAGATTTCATTGTCTCTAGAGACTATTTCCAAATGGTTGCGATGATTCCAAACGGCGTATTTTTTTTTGTAGAGGATGAGCCCCGCGAAAAGGTCTTCCAAAATCCTCCACTGATGGCGTCGCTGTGGCTCTTGTGAAATTCAAAGTTGACGAGGATCCAAGATTGACACAAGAGATAATTGCTGATGAATTCAGCTCATATGCTAAGGGTGTTTAGCGAATTTTAAATAATCATCTGGGATATAGGAAGAAATCAGCGTGGTGGTTGCAACGAATTTTAAACGTGTCCCAAAAAGAGGCTCGAGGGTCAAATGGTAACTGCAAAATTGTACTTTATACCGAAGACTGCTTACCAAAAGATTTAAAATTTTTTTTTTTGGAAAACAGGAAGAAAGAGGTTTTGGAATGATGCTTTTTATATCATGAAGACTCGCCAGCTCACACTCAGTGTTGCCAGAACGAAATTTACTAAAACTCGAAAACTACTGAACCATTGACCTTAAATGTATAGGACGGGTTTGCGAAGGTGTCTATTGTGGAAACAAAAATTCTTATAGGCGGCGCTACTTTCGAAAATCGTATTTAAAATCTGATATATGTATGTGTAATTTTTGCTATTGCATTTTTTTGCTATTTATTTCATTAGCATCAAATTTATACATTTAAGAAAAAGCTAACAAGGGCTAGTGGCTAAATAAAAATTTTCGGGCTAAAAGAAAATCAGAAAAAAAACCTGGATCTAGCCGGAAAAAGGCAAAAATGGCAACACTGCTCACATTTCTAAAATAACACGTAACTTTAATGTTGTCTTTGGCATAGAATAAATACCATTAGCGCCATATTACCCGGATCTAAAACCATTTGATTTCTCGTTATTTCCAAAAAAAAAAATTAAAAGAAATTTGAGGGGAGATAATTGAGTTTGTTAATTCTGAACTTGAAAGGCTTAAAAAGCAAGAATAGTACATATATAGCAAGTATACTCGTATAGAAAAGATAAAAAAGGACGAAGATTAAGAATAATACGAACAAAATTGTTTATGTTTTTTCTTTTCTGGTCAACTAAGCGAACTTTTATTACTCCCCTCGTATATATGTAGTACCTTCAAATGTGTTATATACAATAGACATTTATATGGCCAAAAAAAAATTTCATGAACTCTTTCTGAAGTTGCGGAGTGGCGAAGTGGTGAAGCGGCAAGAATTCACACGCGCGCGCGGGCGCCCTTTAGCTATAATTCATGTTTATTTTAATACGCCCGCACTCAGGCGCAGCAAAATTCGATGTTCAGTCGGCAGCACAAAAAAAGCACACACTCACACACACATAAACCATATATAAATAAACAAAGAAAATGGAAATGTAGATATGTGTATGAATTGTTGCAAATTGGTTAAGAGCAATAAAATCGCAGCAACCAACCAAACCAGTTTTGGGCCAAGAGTAAACAATTCATGTAGTACGAGTAGCATACTTTCCGGCGTGTATTTTCATGGCACTTTTCGCATTCAGAGAATTTCATTTGTTGTTTTTTTTTTTTAATATATATTGTGGTATTTATTTTGTGTAAGCTGTAATCATAAAAGGATATTTTAGTAGCAGCATCAGCGGCTGCAGAGCAAAATAATAATGAATGAAATAAAAGCAAAGCTCGTGTGGGGGCTGAATTAGGCAAATGCAGATGGGAGCGCCGCAAAATATAATACAAAAGGAGGGCATTTTATTAAACAACAACGTTAATCAAACAATATGCGCTCAGCTGAAATAACGCTCGGTAGTTCGTGTCAAAAAAAGCATACAAATTTAGAAGAATTAAGGGAGAGGAAAGAAGTAGTTATTTAGTCTTAGCCGACATGAAAGTATTGAATAAAATTCTAAAATAAAAAATTATTATCTAGCTAGAATAGGAAGGTTGTACACCTTAATTTATGCGCATAAAAATGATAATTGGTAATGTTTTCCAGCTTTATCTATATATGTACTATATAAAAATTTATTCTAATTTCTACGGATGCATAAAACTTGAAAACTTCTAGATCAAATCGGATCCTTCCTTCCGCTGCTTTGTTCGCAATTACTGAGCGAAGGTTAAGGAAAAAAGAATAGTCAAAAAATTTGCAACAGGTGGCGCTGTAGGCGCACATTTCGTCATTAAGTTCAATTCAACATATGGCGTTACATCAGAGTTTGGTAAATGACTACCTGTACCGATTTGGATAAGATTTGGCACGTATGTATGTATATAAACCGTTATATGGGCCCCCAAAAATGCGGAGTTTTTAAAGGAAGTTACCACCTTTTTAAAAGCTTAAATTCAATTTAAGTTATTAGTGAAATCAAATTTTGCAAGATGGACATCAAAAGAAAGTTTCATTTTCAAAATATTTCGAAAGAAGGTTGCCACCTGTTTAAGGGTCAATTAAGTTCAATTAATTAGTTAAAATAAAGTTTTTCACTAGGGGTAGCAAACCATAAGGTCTAAGAAAGTTTAATTTTAAAAATATCTATGTTGAGGGTTGCCACCTATTTAAAAAAATTAATGAAAATTATGAAAATTTGAATCAAATATTGTGATACAGTTCGCTAATGAAGAACGGTATGGGATTCAAAGGAAGTAGGCTTAAAATTTTAAATTAGTTTGATTTATAAGCTAACTGTAATATAACAGTACCGGTACGAATTATTTTAGAAGAGGCACCACCTTTTTTCGTACGTTGATTTAATTAAATTAGTAATGTAACTGGAATTCTTCAATACCGGTGAAAAGGATTTAAGACTATAGATTTATTAAAAAAATTAAATATATAAAAAAATTGAAAATAAAAATAAAAATTTTAATTGAAATAAAAGTTATTAAATTTGTTAAAAATTATGTTTTTCCTTTTCAGAATACGGTGCGAGCAAACCCACGGGTAAAAGCTTGTAATCTAATGAATATAGTTAAAAAAGTTAACAAAAAGAAACAAAAACCAAAATAAATCAAAAAAATGCTAACACAGTAATTTATAATGCGTTCAATTTCCTAACAAAACTCTCCAAACCCACAGCAAACTCACTTTTATAACTAACCAAAAAATTATTCTGTAATAAATTTTGTGTGACCACAAATTGGATATGTCCCCTGAGGTTGCTGATGGTGAGTAGCTTCTAATATTGATTTCGTAGTCAAGTCTTTTGCTGTTTTTTCTATTCGTTTTTTGTGTTTTTTGCTTATTGTTGCGACAAATGCGAAAGTAAATATATATGTACAACAAAAACACTTGCTGCTTACGAAGCAAAACAGCTGGTTGTGCCGTCCATAGCAATTGATAGTTTACGTATCAAGCAATGAAATCCAAGTGGCCATTGGGGACTTTGAAGTTTACTTTTTTGTACAACTGTTTGTAATATATTAATAGCTTATAATATTTATATTGCTGGTTAATGAAAAAATGTACAACATGTTTAAAGAGTTTAGTCATTTTTTATTAATAAATGAAAATCTTAAAACTTGACGCAACACAAAGCACGTAAGTTTAGTCGGATTTTCGTAGTGGAGTTAGGACTTTCATAAAGCTCAACGCACGTAGATGGAAGTTAGTACACAGTGTGGAATGCTATTCGATGTACTTTGTGCATATTCTACACATAGATTAGGTTAGGCCGCAGTTCCTGTTCCTCTAAAACCACTTCGTACTACTAAGCAACTTCGTCAGGTCGCTAATTTCGATTGAACTGATATCGTCAAGCTCATTAAGAAAATAGCTCTCCAGAGCTTAAGCTCTCTTTCTAGCTAATCCCGGAGAGCGGCAGAAAAGTTGGTTTATGGTCTCTCCCTCTTCCACTTCACGATAACTCCTACAGCTGTCCCACAATAAACAATTAAACTAGGAACTGCGGCAATCGTCATCTTAATGTGCTGTCTCCCGAGATTGAGGAGAGATTTTGTTCGTTGTTCATTTCATCGATAGCCAGAGTGCCCTTGCAGTTTGACAAATGGGTTGAGCCTCCTGCCTGCTGCCTGCGATCTTAGCAATTTCCTCATAATCAATAGTGAATCGTTGATATCAGTATCCGCTAGAGTCGTGCCTGCGAACTATTAAATAGCGATAAGTGTCGACTTGTAAGCCACCCACTCAACTCTTGTTTTGAGTTTAAGTTATGGAAGCCATACCAAGTTATTTTAATAAAAAAACATAAAGGTGAAATACGACGACTAAATAATGCGGCCACGGCGAGCCTCTGCCAGCTAGACTGAGTAAGCTCTTAGCCAGCGCCTGCCATATCGCCAAATCCATATTTACAGGTGATCAAATTATTTTCGTCCCACAAAAGCCTTGCTCTGGATGGTATTCTTCTGGTACTGCTAGAAATCGTTGGGAATGGTCTCAGGTCATGGCTTTTATCAATATTCTAAAGTTATGTATCCCGTATTTACGTTGTTCTGTTCCGAAGGCGGAAAGGCGAGGCTAAAATGTTCCTAGAGACATTCGTCCGATCAATCTGGCATGTCCGAAAGCAATGAGTGTCTGATGCACAACATGAGTACGTGAAAGGAAGATCCAAGGAGACTGCTCTTTATAAGGTTGTCACAACGATTGAGCGATCACTGGAATCCAGGCAGTACCCATTGATGGCTTTCCTCTACATACCTCGCGTCTTCAACACTACACTACAGAAGCTGTTAGCTTCTGGGTAATTCTAATTCTACGGGAATTTGAAAACTGCAGAGTAACCCCACAAAGTGAGATCCCTACACACACCCACGTTTTTGACTTACAACAATAAACCGTGTGCACCGTAAACTTAGCCAAGGAGGAGTGCAAACAGTAGCGTATCCTGTATCTTTTAACTGGGCTATTCCGGTCCTTGATGAGCAACATCATTGAAGTAGCCTTGATAAAGCTGCTTTATAGCTTCAGAGTTAAGATAATTAACAAGATGACCAAGATTTGAAGGGTCGAGTTACAAATGAATGGCTAATCACTTCGATTATCTAGTCAGGCGAGCTATCTAGGAAATATCCTAGATGCCAAGCTGAGTTGGAAAATTATTATCGAAGAGAGGAAGCATTGTCTTTTACTACTGCAAGCGGCTTTTCGGGAATATATCGCAATTCCCTGGCATCGTGGACACTTTTACGTAACGAATATAAATAAATTTAGGTACTTAGTTATAATGTAGAGATCAACGGCGTTGGAGTGGCAAGGATATTGATAACATGTCCTGCAGATTCCCTAAATGTGATAATACATCTCCTGCATATAGATTTTCATATAATCTATTCTCCATGAGTGTCAGCTGTAAATCTGCGAGAACAGGGCATGTGGAGGAAGGAAATAAGGGCAAAAAAGACCACTTCTTCTCTTGCCCACCACGATCAGATAGCGCACTGATTACATGAAGCCTGAAATAGATATTTGTAGACTTGCTGGGGTTCAAGTCCCATCGATATCTGGCTGCGACAGAGACTTTAATATGTCTGTTTGGAGTCATCGCATATTCACTAACTGCTCTAAAATGAATCAAGGTGTTTGGGCAGGGGTGGTTTCAGACTCCTTGGGAAAAAAGAAAATTATACTACCGAATGCAAGTAGCCGGTGTTTTTCAGGCAGAATAGGTTGTTTTCCGCCTTAGAGTGTAACTGTCTCGCTCATTTTCCAGACTTTTGTGTAGTCATCTTCTCAGAAAGCTGGATGGCCATTTTGGCGCTGACGTCTTTCAAAACTAAATCGCAGCTGCTTAGGCAATGCAGGGACCTATCGTGTGGTCTTCAAACTACTCTCAGTAATTCTTCAAAAATCTGCTAAGCGGTAGTGCACAGCGCCAGAATGTAGCTGAACATTTCGAGCCTCGTGACAGCTCCCACAGGACATTGTCCTAACCGAACTCACGCCACAAAACTTGGTGTTGCCCAAAATTTTTACTGCAGAAGCTACAGGGATGGAAATGAATTTGCAGATGTTTGCCCCAGTTGGATTTAAAACATTTCTCTAGAAATTATGTCAAAATTCATGAAAACATTTTCTAACTCTATATTTTATAACTAACTATTTAAGCGACTTATTCGAAACATACCCAAGCGTGAAAGCTTAAGCCGCATAACTCTTACGTTAAAATCAAACAAAAAAAAAACCAACACACACACACTTAACCCAAGCCATAATAATAAAAAGAAACTAAACTTTTTGCCATCAACCGTTTATGTGTATTTGACCTTTGACCTAGTTTAGTAACTCGCATAAGTGCGGTCACTGGCATTTGCAACAACAAAAAAGTCTACAAAAAATAGAAATATAGAAATAAGTTTTCCAAATGCTGTTAGCAATTTAGTTGCATTTCAATATATGCTCATAAAATGTTAAAGTGGTATTTTTCATGCTGATTATAAAACCCCTTTTACCCCTTACTTTGGCTAAACTCTTTGGGCTAACATAATGGAAAGAAATTCTTGCATATAAGGCGGTATTAAATTTTGTTAACTAATAATGGAAATATGATTTTTTTTTTATTTTTGTCAATACTAATAGCTTAGAAAAACATAAAATGAACACTAATTTTTTACTACCAAATATACTTAGTTGATAGCTGAGATGGCTCTCAGGGGATGACAAAAGCAACCGCACAATTTCGCGCTCTTTTTATATGACTTTCGAAACTCAAGTAATAAGATCTTCATAGGTCCCATATATGTATGTAGGGTAGACTCCAATGCACGGCAAAGAAAAAATTAATGTTTATAGAAATGTTTCTAAGTAGTAGGTTTACAATGTATGTAAGTAATAAAGAGTTATGTGTTTTCCCAACTTATGGGTAGAAATCTAACCATATGATTTCGTAAAGTTCTATAGCTGCAAGAGGCGAAAATTTCACTGACCAATGTCAGTATTTTCGAAAATTAAAGACATTTCTAGCTTCAGTATCTAGAGAATTTATAACGCATTCGATTTAACGTTGCAGGAGAAACAAAAAAGCACAAAACGGGGAAAAAATGTTGCGCCTACTGACATTGGCATTGGCGAAGCCAAATATGCTAACACGCAAAGGAAATACAAAGTCATTCTCGTCCTCCCTATTACTTTCAAAACTAAAAGAGCAATATATTTCATCGATTGATCAACAACCAGCTAAATTTTCTAAAGTAAAAGTGCCAGATAATCAAAAAGGCCGTGGACGATGCGAAGGTTGTTACAAGAAAAGCATAAAAAAAAAACAGAACATATACATATGTATGTATGTTACTTTGAAAATAATCAGCCTACAAGAGTAGCCATGCACGTACAGTGTGTGCCAATTGCATTAACGAAATGTAAAATTTAGCTTCATAATTAACAACGATTCAGTGCTTTGAATTTTTTCGTACAAAATATATGAAATTGCAAAATGGGTAGAAATCTACCCAGAAGGTCGGAAAACACATAACGATTTTATGGTCAACAAAAGATTAAAAATAAACCTTAAAGTGTTTAATGTAGATCAGATTTTATTAGCATTTCTTTTTTATCAGTAGATATGGAATGATCCCTGTTGTAATTTAATACAAGGGTTGTTTTTTAGGAGCAATCGATTTGGCAAAATGTCTTGAACTCTACGGTAGATACAGATAATTTATCTTGGTTTTTTGTTATTGTTTCTTCCGAAAGGGTATAAGACGGTAAGTTGGTGACGAATTTCCATCATTTCTTGTCAAATTTGGTATTAATTGAAAGCATCGCTCTAAAAGAATCGGGTGCCCATACAAATCGATATTAACTGAAAAACTAAATTCAATCACAAGTACAAATTAGCTTGAAAAACGGGTACCCTTTCCGATCGCCCCATCGTTCTACTTCACCAATACGACACTTAGAACTTGAGCGAAGTGGACAGCAGAGGACGCACCTTACCTAAAATTGAGGAATCAGTTTACACCGTGAGCTTGATGTGGGCGTGGTATTCTTTAATACTTTTTTCATTTCACCTGATTGCCATATACATATAGTATATAGTTTAGTATATAGTATAGTATTGTATATAGTATAGATCGCTAACCGCGTAAAAATTATAATGATTTTGAAAAAATGTAGCTTACGTATTTTTCGATATTCGATACGATATTGGGTTTCAAGTACTCGATTTCAAGAAGTATCGGTTTAAAAATATCGATTAAAAAATATCGGTTTTTGAAAGAATACTCAACACTATGAAAAAAAAACAAAACTTAGTACTATAAGAAATAGAAACTTAATTGTCGAGGCTGAGCATTGCAAAAGTTAACATTTATAAAAATTATTTAATTAAAATCACAAAGGGCATTGCAATAAACGATTAGCGCAATCGAGCAACGATGGCAATTATTTAGAGACAAACTGAGAAAAAGTGCGAATCAAAGCGAATGTGTAGAGATGCTGCCAATTAATTAGTTAACTAGAAGAGACGTACTACTCATACCAAATATGGAGCATAGCAAAGGCACAAGACCACATTAATTGCCGTAAAATAGAGCGAGTAAATGTTTCAGAAAACGTTTTAAACTTGATTAGCAAAAAAAATCGAATGTTTGTAAATCAAGTGCAAATAGCATTTTTGTGTGTACTCAAATAGAAGTCGCGACCGGTATATTAAATGATGGCAACTAAGTAGTACAACATATTGATAGATATATGTACATATTTACATTAGACTGGGTCGCGAAAAAAAGGTTACTAACTACTCTTGTCCCCCACCCTACAGAAAGAGTCTAAATTTCTGGGTAACTGGAAACCACAGTAAGAGAAAGTGGGGTAAAAACTGAAATAACATTAATTACATGCAGATCCATGACAAGAAAGTGTTGGGGCTGCTCCCCAAAATATTAAGATTTATAGGGGTATTGGACGACCCTTCAATTCTCAAGAAAGGCCAACGTCTAGGTAGGCAGATCAAACAAAAGGGAACAATCACAGCACCAGCGGCTGCAAAGACTGGACTGTGTTAGCATAACAGGAGCCATGAGCCGACAGTATCCATGGAAGTTGTATTGAATCTAACACCTCGTCACATTAATTCGAAGCGAAGAGGGCCATCTGGATAATGACTAGTGCCAATAACGGGTCAGGATGGTAACTGAATCGTGGGATGATTAACATTCTTGCGAAATAATACGCGGATACTGCAATACCAAGATACTGCAATACCAAACAGAGTTCAACTTTGTAAAAAGGTTTAAGACTGAACTCTGTAACAAACAGGAGTGTGTGAATATATCTGAAACATATAAGATAGCCCAAAGTTTGATAACCCGATGCACAGATAGTTCATTAACTGAAGAAGGTACCGGGGTAGGTGTATAAGGTCCGGAGCTGAGATACTCGAAAGCCATTGGAAAGCGATGGTCTATCTTTCAGGCAGAAGTTTGTGCTATAGAAAGATGAGCGTTCTTCAATACAACCCCCAAATACCGGAACCCCAACGTTGTCATATTAACAGACAGCCAAGCGGCTATGTATCAAGGAACTCAAAACTCACAAGGTAATTTCTAAATTGGTGATGGAGTACGTTGACAGGTCTAAAGAATCGAGTATGGATTTTACGAGTTTCGAGGCATACTGGTATTGAGGCAAACAAGATCTCGTTTAAACTCACGAAAAAGGTAGCGCCAACTCCCTTTGTTGTCCCAGAACTTTTCTGTGGTATAGGCATGGGAACACTATCCACACTGGCCAAGGAAGAGGAGAAAGCCCACAGGGAACTAAAAAAGGGGAAATGTGTATATCAGACATGTAGCATTCCCAAGCGCTCTTAGGAATTTATAACTTAAAGCGTTTTGTGGAACGCATGGGCTTAACAAAGAACAACCTAAGAATTATAACGGGGATTCTTATAGTACACTACATGTTAAAATATCACCTGACCAAACTGGCAATTTACTCGGATGAATACTGCAGATTCTGTAGAGTAGAAAATGAAATCCGCACTGATTCAAAAATATAAAAGGTAGCTGGGTGAATATCTTATAACGGATGACAGTATTAGCTGCAGAGATTTAGACTCTACACTAAATTTTAACTCGAATGCTGGACTAAAGGAAGTTTTTTAAGCCATGAAAGGGGTATTATAGATATCAATGGCGCAGTGCACAATCGCCAATAATAATAATGTTTATGTAACCCCCTGTTCGCCTTCTTGGAAAGCTCACTTTAAGGGAATTTTAGAGGTATCAAAGTTGTCGTTCTTTATCGCTCGATTTTTAAGAAACGAAGAATACGTTAACTAAAACATTTAATTTTATTAAGAGCTAAGTTGTTTAGGAAGGGTAGAAATTAAATTAATTGAACTTAGTGCCTGAGAAGGCCTTCCAGAGTAAAAGGATACTAAAAGCAGATATACATAGTTATATTTTCAACGATATATCACGCTTTGGAAGCGCGTAATAAATAAGAGAGTTATGAAGAAAATTCAATATGGCTTGTTTTTAGGCCTTCGCCAAGGACGAAATTTTGTATGATCCTAAAATGATGTTGGGTGTGGTAATTACAAACTTTTTTCTTTCATATGGCAACCGACCCGCTCTAATGCCCACGCAATCGAGATACTAGCACACTTACCGATTAAAAAATATCTCCAAATCGCAATCATATTGATGTTGCTTGTTGCTGCTATTGTTGTTGTTATATTAAAGATGGCTTTTGCGCTAAACTCGAACTAATTGCGATGTACAGTCGAAAGACAATAAATGCACTCGTTGTGTGTTGATTGGTTGGTTGGTGGCTTTTTTCTTGTTGTTGTTTTGTTGTTCTTTTGCTAATTTAACCAGTTAGTTGGTGCTGATTTTGCGTTGTGCTTGATTGATGTACTAGAACTTTTTTTTATTGTTGTTATTATAATTAACGCTTGGTGAGCTTCAAACACTCACTAAGCAGTAGCGCTGTTGCAAAAAGGGCGGTGATGATGTTGCGCTGCTTGTTTGGGCGCATTAAATATGGAATGTTGTTGGTAATTTTTTACACTTTTTGTTTTTGCATATTGGATATGTTTTTTTTTTTTTAAATTTGTATGCACTTTAAATTTTTTTCCACTAGCATTTGTTGCATTTGTTGCTTTTGGTGTTTTGTTACTTTTTGGCTAGCACAAATTCGCCACTGTTATTTGCTTAGCAACTTTGCGCAAGCTGCGCTTCCAAAAGCCAAAAAGTGTGTGTGCAAATAGCTTGCACAACTCTTTGTTATTTTTATTCACATTGGCGAATTTTGTTTTTTTAGTTACCACCTTTTCTTTTTTAGTGATTTATTTATTTATTTATTAGTGTAGAAGTCGACCTTTAATATGCTATAATAGTTTAGTAGCGGTCATTTTGGGCTATTAAATTACGGCCCTTTTTTGAACTACAAGAAATAAAAATAAAAACAGGAAGAAAAAGAGACATTATTTAATATTTATTGGGGTATTCAATGCAGCACATTTTTTTTTAGCCGTTGTTTGTTTTGTTTGGCCCACTGAGCGCCAGTGCTTTTGCTTTTTGTGCAGATTTATGCTTTTTTCAAATACCCTTTGCTTGCTTGGCCACTGCTATGCACTATCTCTTCAGTGGATTTAACTCGCCAGTTTTTTATTTATTTATTTTTTTTCCAGTTCATAAGTTATAGGTATTTATTGTTCACACAAAATGGCTTCTTCGTCTTAGCCCTTATAGTGAGTTATGTTTTTTCTTTACTTCTTTCTCTCGCGACCCATTGCTTTACCACATATCCGTGCCTGTGTGTGTGTGTGTGTGTGTGTATGCATGCAATGTAAGTAACCTCAATGTTTCGTTGTCATCCGCAAGCATAGCTGTGGACCTGATTGCTACCGTCTTAAACATAACTCGTTTTTCTTTGTAGTTGACTTGCTGCAATGGTTCTTGTTGTTGTTTCGCTAGTTTCTTCTCCTCTTGCATTAATGTATCCTCATTTTTCTTCAATTCTTTTTTCTCACTGCAATGCGCCACCAAACAATGACTTTAATCAGTCGAACAAATCAAGCAATTCGACCCAAGATGGTTTTGAGTACGCAAACACTCCTATATGGGATAGAACGAACACACACACACACACACACACATGCACACCGAGTGCACAAGAAGAGACACACACACACAAAGGATGGCAAAGGGAGGATCGCTTGAACCAGGTAGCGAGCAGCAAGCAGTAGGAAGTCATCAGAGCCAACAGTTGCTTGTCGCAAAGTGAGGCTATGCCAAGCCAAAAGTACGGTAAGAAAAGGTAAGTAAACGGAAAATCCGTTGAGTCGCTTGAAAGGCTTCCAAGAAGTACTCACAGCTAGCTGAGCAGGCGATAGTGCCCTAAGCGGGCTCGCTTGCTTTTTGTATTTTTTTGTTTTTTTTTTTTGTTTTGTATGATTGTGTGTTCTTGTTGTTGTCTTTTGAGCTGACTTTGCTTGAATGCTTGCGTTTTGTTTTTTCTTTAATTTTTCGTCTTCTTTTGCCGTATTTCTTGTATTTATGTATGCATGTAGTTTTTATTTTCTTAACCAATTCCGTTTTATAGCCAGTTGTATTTCAAGAGAAACGTTTAAACCAAACACCACAAATAAACGCACACATACACCTAGATAATTCCACTCTATTCACGCCATCGCTAGCGCTATTGATGTTAAAGATATTGGTGGATTATGGAAGGTGAGAGGTAAGACGAATAGCAGTGACTGCTAGCTGGTTTCTGATGACGGCGTCGAAACCGTGACGCAGCCGAAGACTCAAAGCTGATACCCTACAAGACATTGCTGAGGAGTTTAGGCAAAAATTCTAGCTTACTTGTAATTCTTTTTATTAGTGTCCAAAACAAGTGCATTTCCAAAGTAATTTTGTTTTTTTGTAATTCATTAATGATGACAACAATGGGTAGTGTAAATATCGGAGCTATGTAAGTTATAAGCATTAAAATGATAAGTATGTAGGCTTGTTACGTAGAGAAAATATAAAATTGCCGTTTGTTAGGTTAGGTTAGATTAAAGTGGCTGCTCCTAGGAGCTCACATAGACCCTCTGGGATCCAATGTGATACCACAGTACAGAGAGAACGACAATTATTTGGCTTAATTTACAAAGCGCTACGGGCTTACAATGGAAGCTGCGGCTCTGGCTAATCTCTACCCCTGATATGTACGCCGGAGAGTGGATAAGGTGCAATATCAGATACCTAAGTCTTAGGCTCGCGCAGGCAAGTTAGTCAAAGAGATATAAAACATCACACCACCCAGGGAAAAGTACTCATTTTTTGCCTATGATCTGAACAAAAATGACTAATTTGCTAATCACTTTTGTAATTAGTCATAATATTGATATAAACACTTATATAATAGTCAGCTGTCTCGCAGGGTAGGTACCCACATGTGTACATATGTACATAATGGACCCAACGGGTACGCGGAGTGTGAACGGTATGTGTTGAAAACTGGTTTGACAGGTAAGAAAATAAAATACCGTCACTACAATACTATGCAATGTTGTAGTAGGAATGGCAAGCCAATGAGCCGAGTGCGCGGAGTAGAGAACAGCTGCAGGTGAGCATGCACTCTGCGACAGACAATGCTGGATTTTCGTGCTCCTCCAAGTCAACTATTGCTGGCTGTTTGTTTTCCAGTTGCGCATACTGTGCCTAATCCACAAAATGCAGCAAAGCGACGAAGGTGAGCGAGCAGCAAAGGCGACGTGTGGATGCTGGGGTGATGTCGACGTTGACGGCGACTGAGCTGTTCTGCCGTTGAGATGCCGTACATTTAAAGTGGATTTAATGCCTTCACTTCACTTCACTTCACTGTCCGTCTGTTTGTATGTTTGAATGTGCTTGGTTTTGTGAGTGTATGAATGCAGTTGTTGCCTTTGTTATTGTTGTTGTTACTTTGATTTTATTTTTTTACCTGCACTTCACATGCATGCGCACACAACGCCATGCCACACAAACAAAACCAGCATCGACGCATACACACACACACACAAACGAAGTAGGGGAATTTCAGTGTATGTATTAAAAAAAAAAACAAAAAGTTGAAAATCTTGAGACTTGAATCACTCGTTCGCTATGAAGTTTCTCACTAGGGCTGCTGGCTACGAATGCATTTGCATAATTTTTCTTTTTCAAATTTTCACTAAACCTCAATTCAGCCAAAACTAAGGCGTTGCTTTTTAATTTTTCATTTTTTTATTTTTTATTTTTACCTTGAAATTTATTCACTTCTTCAACTAAATTTTGCGGTTCACCGTTTTTGTTGTTTCATTAATTTGCCCTCAACGGCCACATATTAACAACTTCTTTTCGTTTCACTCGTTACAATTTCTGCTTCGTTTGCTTTCTTCTTCTGCACTTAAATTCGCATTCCTCTAATATTCACACGTTTTATTTAGTAAATCATCTTAGCATATATTTTATTAAAAACCAAAAAATTCACATAAAACGTTGTTCACTAGCAGCACTCGCGGAGTGTATTTGTTTTGCTTAGCCGCCTTGTTTTTTTTTTGGTAGAGCTCCTCTACTACAGCTGCTATTTAGTTGTTTGCTACTTTCCGTACACCGTTCACATAAGCCACAAACGGCAATCACCCGACAGTGCAATCTAACACTCTTGAGAACACAAATAATACTAAAGTGTTCACTGTTGTACACAAATACAGCTCTGTACTGCTGCTGCTTCTTCTTCTCTGCTCGTACCCATTCGGCGCTCACTAAATAGGATTCGTTGTTGATTCGTAATTTTAATAGAGCGCGCCAGCGTCTGCACAATTTTCCCAGAGTCTCTGTTTGGCATCTGATGCGCATCATATCTGACATCTAGCTAATTTCAGAGAATTTCCTCGATTTGTGTTCAGTTTTCTCATAAGAAGCGGCAATGTAGCTGTGCTCTAACTGTGCTCAGCAACATGAGATGTGAAAGTTGAAAAAACAAACACTAAAATATTGGAGTAGTTGTGCAACATTCGGTCAACATCTAGCAAGTAAATTTTGTGCATGAGAGAAGGGAATTTTTAAATAAACATTCAATGTTGAGAGTGTCGTTTTCCTATGATTTAATAACAGCAGCGAAGTGAAAAGAAGTTACATTTTTAAATATTCACTGTTAGTAATGTTTATAAACAATACTGCTAGGCGTTTAATACTCTGCTATTATTATTGCTGGTAGTTGACCCTTTGCAAATTGTGTTGCGAAAATCGTTAAAAACGAAAACGATATCGTTGTCCACGGTGTTATTTCCTCATATCGGTTTAGTTTCTATTATAGATATCGTTGTTGTTATTTATACTTCTTTCATGCCATTCTACATTAGCTATTTTGGCTTAAATGAGCTCTAAAACATATAATTTTTAATTTCAAAATTATTTTAGTTTTTAAGTTTTCAGCTTCATGCAAGTAGTATGTATTATATACTAGAACAATTTTGTCAAATTCTGGTTGTGCCATGTTCAACTTTTTTTTTAGAAAATAATTGATTAATATGACGATATTTTTAATAAGAATTTATTTCACATTCGATATTTTTAAGTTCATTATGAGCTCCACTCTCTCGAAAAATGCTGGCCAAAGCCTTAAAACATAATAAATAATAAATCCGGTCGAAAACCCACAACTTTCTTTTTGAGGCATCCTAATGTATATATGTACATACATATGAATTTACATATTTTCGTAACTTGAATCCTATTTTTTTTAAATTGTTTGAGTTAACAAATACATAAAATTTAATAAAAAAAAAGTTTAAAAATTAAACTACCATATTGAGATTATTTTTTTTTTAATATCGATAATTTTTATTTATGCCTTGAGATCTAAATATCGGCATATCGTTTATCGATATTTTTTACTCAGCATTTATCGATATTATCTAAAAATATCGATAAACCGATATTATGTAGTAAAAATATATGTGTACGTTATATATTTTTTCATTTGCCCATCCTTTTTCGGTTTAATTTTCATAAAAAATTAAAATTTAAATAATCTGGCCCATATTTCGTATTAAATGCTAAAACCAGAACCTTTCGGAAAGTCGGAAGTCATTTTGTAGGATTTCATGTTTCGTACGAAACACCACATTTTTCTGAGAAAAGGCTTTTGAGAGGACCAAAAACGATAGAATACAAATTTCGCTGATTGATTGAAAAAATAAGGAGACGACATTTGCACCAATTTTGGTTATTCTGCTTTTGTTTGTTTCGTGTTTGCTATTTTTTTTTATAAAAGTATAGCTCATTACATAACAAACACCTTATAAATTCACATTTCGCACTATTTAGAAAAAATATGAAAAATATGAACCAAATTTCATCAAATTTAATTTTAAAAAAAAGTTAATATTATCGTTTAATAAAAAATCAGGCCGAAAAATGATATACATACATATGAATATTTTCTATATTTAATTCGGAATCTTTTAAACAAGTAAGCAATTTGATGGCCCATTAAAATTTAGTGTAATAAGGTTAAAGTCCCAGGTAGCTAAAAATGTCCGTTGATTTTTGATATTTTTTTTAACTGACGGTGTCACACATTTTCTTCCATACAAAGCACGTTCGACAATTTTTTTAAGCTCTAAAACTACGTGCTTAGAATTAAAAAAAAAAGTAATAAGAATTTGTTTCTATTAAGTTGGAAATGTGTTGAAACGGTGTTTGTTATTTCATGAGCTAAACTTTAAAAAAAAAAACCAAATATAAAATAAACTAACGAAGAATGGCCAAAACTGTTCAACTTGTGGTATGTACATATAAAAACAATAATAATATTTTCAATTGTTCTCTAAACACTCCAATCAAGCCAATCAAACTGCATGCATTTTTCCAGAAATACTTATATTGAGTGGAGAACATAAATATTTCTTTAAAATACCAAAAAAAAAAACAACAAAACGCCAACATAGAGCAAACAAAAACGGTAAGTTCATACTCGTACTGGAAAATTGTCTCTTAAATTTTTATTACAATCTTTTGCAGTTTTACTGCTCAAAGGAAATTTACTCTCCCACATTTGCCGCCTTTTTCCTAGACTTGCTGCACTCTTCCAAATGTTTCGCTATTTAGTGTTCGTATTTACTTTAATATCCCAGTAAACATTTGGAGTCCGATATGAGTCCGATTGGACTCATAATTCGGAGTGTGAGCGCTCATTATGAGTTCTTATAGGAGTCCAATATGAGTGTGTTTCCCTTCTTGCGATGGTCGTCATATATGAGTTCGAATTCATATACCATATGAGCCTCTTTTGGGAGTCATATATGACTCATATTTTAGAGAAAATAAGAGTTCTTATAATATACCTGTTTCTTTTATAGCAAAACAACAGAAATAATTTAATACTAAATAAAGAAAGTAAAATTCAGTCTTTATTCCATTATTGGTAAAAAAAAAAAAATTATATAAAAATTTTCCTTTTTTTAAAAAATACTTTAAAAACTAATTAGATTCCTGTCTTTGGGTTTTCTTATTCCTAAATATAACTCGGTCTCGCGCAGTTTGAAAGCACTTTATTGTAATTTTCTTAAATTCCACCTCATTGCCAAATTTTCGAGAAACGCTTTTTGGATTTACTTTTTTTAAACAATAATAAAAAGTTAATTAAGAGCACCAAACAGCATTTCAAAAGTATTACCCTTAAAAGCACTTGTATTCTTTACACTTCAACTGAATTTTTGTTCATCGAAGAACGCACGTGTTCGTTGGTCGTGGAATTCGTGGGAACACAAGTAACGGCATTTCCAAAATACAATATATAATTGCAAGAGATGATGACTCATAACTCTGAGCCTCATATTTCCGTCATATTTTATACTCATTTCGGACTCATAATTCTGAGCCGTCCAAAAATGTTTGCTGGGATATTTTGTTGGTTTATCTTTTCCTCCTATATTGCATGAACTATTCTCTGTATCTGCGAACTAGTTGCACCGGTTTTTTAGGAAAATGCTCGCGCTCGTATTGCAATTTATTTACGGGTTTCCAAAATAAAATAAAAAAAGTGCATCGATATTTGTTAGTTTTGTTTACCTTTCTGCAATCAGATATGTAGGTAGTATATACGCTATGAATGTAGGTGTATGTATGTATGTACTTTCTATGTATGTATGTATGTACATGAGTAGAGATTACAGAGGCAAATGCATTCAAAAAAATTAAAAAAAAAAAACAAAGGGAGAGCAAAATAAAATATAGTAAAATA
Source organism: Anomoia purmunda (assembly GCA_951828415.1). Classification (NCBI taxonomy): domain Eukaryota; kingdom Metazoa; phylum Arthropoda; class Insecta; order Diptera; family Tephritidae; genus Anomoia; species Anomoia purmunda. Next base: position 128,436,264 of record OX639994.1, read on the forward strand.
TACATACGCATATTATATAAAATTTATTATATGGAGAATATTTGTAACGATTTGGCTCTCAAACTACTGCACCGTTTTTAATCCTAATTATTTTTAAACGAAACCTTTGCGAAAAATAATAGAGTGACATACTGATTTTTTTTTCATTTTTTTTTTACAATATTCATACACCTTAGGGCTCATTACTCTCCATACAAAAAAATCGGTACTATTTCCCCATCGTATGTATAAAATTCTTTATATTTGGGCGCCTCAATCAAAATATTTCACAACAATATTCAGCTTTAGGTGAGCTGCACTGATTTGAAATTGCCAACATTTTTTTTTTATAAATAAAAATAGTTTTTTTTTAAATATTTTTTTCAAAAAAAAAAAAACTCCTTAATTCTGTGCACTTGAAATATCATCAAACTTGTTTATTTATAAAGATTTTCTATTTATCAAGGTCTCGGGTTTCTGTGTCAAAAATAAGTTATCCAGAAGCCAAAATAACCAAAAACTTATTGCCAGATAAAAATTATGATAAATCATAAATATTTTGTTAATAATTAAAGAATAGAGTGTTAGGCTAATAATATATCATTGATATTTTATTTAAGTACTTTCTTTGCAAATAAACCCATTCTCTTTCCACTTTTTTTTCGAAAATCTCATACTTATAATTCTGTTGAATAAATTTTTAAACATTTTCTTTCATTCACATATTTTATTTATAAAAAACTCCATTTTGGATTTACTTTTTTTAAACTCGATTTAGCTCACGTAACTTAATTTTCGAAATATTTTATCGGACGTCCTTTTTTTTTTTTTTTTGTTGAGGCACCCTAATGTAAGTTTTAGTACACAAATAAACAAATTTGATATGTAAAGCTTTCTGTGGTGTAATAGAGTACGCCGGGTATTTGTTATTTGTAAAGTGAAACAAAATTAAAAAATATAAAGAAAAATTGGCCTAAATTAAGTTTAGATAAAACCGTTAGTCGACATTTCGATCTCAATTAAAGGTCATCTTCAGGAACTCTTAGCCTGTGCCTATTGGACCGGAGCTTGAGCTATAACACAGATCTAGAATTCTGCAGGTTTGATATAATTTTTCATCATAAAATAAAATGAAAAATGGAATAAAATTAATAAATAAATAAAATGAAATTTAACGTATATTATAAATAAATTATCATGCAGATACAAAAATAAGATAAAAAAATAAAAAAATAAAAAAAGGACATAAAGTATAATAATAATATAATATTTTAAAGGAGAGGTTTCCTCTAATTTTTAATGTGCGCCTTGATGTTGTAACACAAATTGAGGAGCTTGCAGTTTTACCAGAGAACTTGTAACAAATTTCTATAATTTGTGATGTTACTTGCCCCGATGACGTTCCGAACCCGGGACACAACTAATGAAGCGCGCACATTGTACATGCTATACGCTCGTAATATGAAATGACATAGTGTTTCCAAACTTCTACTACCACCATTATGGAGTTTCCAAGTTAAAAACAAAAAGAAAACAGTACCCATGCTCCCGAAAGCTCTCTTGATTTAAACAAAATTCCAGGTTGAGGTCCTTCCACTCAGACGGTAGTCAAAATACTTGGCTCTGGGTTCTAGCGGTAATTTATCTTTTGAAAGTGGCCAAGTGCCGAGTAGATGATTGCCGCATTATTGTTAGAACATAGTTTAAAAAATCCTTAATGAATTTAAGTTTATTTCTTTATCAATTCCATTTGAAATTTTACAAAGCAAACTTGTAAACCAAAAAAAAAAAAGAAGAACAATGAAAAGAAAATGAATATAAAATTCAAGTAATTACAAAATTATATAAGAATTTTATAATTTTTCTTCTTTAAAAAATATTCTCACCCCCTGTCACTGTATACCGAAAACAACAATAACATTGACTATTTCTTAAGGATCTATTTTTGAAGTTTCTGCGGGCCCATATAAACGATTGGGTATTATTCTTCGAAGTCTCCTGAAGAGACTTTTTTTTAATGATTCTCGAGTACTCTCCACTCTCCACCGCAGAAGGTCCCAGGATCCATACACTGGGGTTTTTTAAAGCATTTGTAGAAATATTATGGAACCTCAAAAGGTAGAAAAACAAATTATGCTGAAATTTAAACAAACAAACCTCAAAATTTGCACCCGAATGCAAGTAATCATTTATGAAGAGCACCTCACGCGCACCCCACTTATTGACTTATTGGGGCGCTTCGTTTTCTTTTTAGCGGGTGATGCAACTTCTTTGAAATAAATGAAGATTTCATAATTAATAAAAATATATGAAAATGTAAAATATATAACTTTCCAAAATAACAGCAAAATAATAACAAAACACAGCTGACACAGGGTCGCAATTACTTTTGCTACACTTCATTGTATGAAAATAAACTTGGGCTTAAATGTAGCATACTTTGCAGCTGTTGTATAAATTTTTTACCTTGGTTTGGTTGTTCTGCCAGATAACTTCAGAGAACTAGCTGTAAGTTCTCTGGTTCTGCCATTGTTCGGATTGGAGACCTTTGCAATCCGTGCAATCTGTACACCATGCAAGAGTTTTGCAAATCTTACATAATCCTTCTAATATATAATAATTAATAATTACTAATTTCTCTAATGCAAGGCACTCCTCTATAAGCTTTACGTAATCATTCCCTGTCAGTGCGCCTCGATGGACCCAAAACCGTTCCCTTTTTAAGATCTAAGTTTGTGGGCGCAAGACGAAATGCTGGCACCTCAGTCTGAAACTAGGTGGACCATTTGCCTACATATGTACGTGCAACACACTTTTCGTAATAATTAAATTTATTTTCTTTGAGGTTTTCATTTATCGAAATTTCACATAAATTTCACGTAAAATTTTTTTTCCTATTTTTTTGTAAGATTTTCATATTTTAGTATACAATTTTCGAGACACACTTTTTCTATGCCAAAATTTAGCATAATCCGTGAAATGTACAATATATACAGTATTATTCATATGATAAGCAAGAAAATTTAATATAATACCAATAAGGCCAATTATGTTTAATAATCTTATTTTAATAATTTTTTTTGTAAAAGTTTATGTCATTTTACAAAATTCACAAAAACTCATCAGATTTAAAAAAAAACTGTCATATAATATTCAAACTATTTTAACAGAATTTTTAAAAACTTTTCCAGTATGCAGTTTTGTAGTCCATTCAATTTACTATAATATTGTGCAGGTTCAAGAGGCTAAATTCTCGCGTTGATTTTTGGTATTTTTTTTTACAGAGGTAAATTTTGTCCATGCTTTGTATGGAGGAAACGGCCCAACACCGTGAACAAAAAAAAAGTCCAATTGAACTCTTGTTTAGTTACTTCACACTTGCACTTCATTTTAGTACTACTAAATGGGCTAAAAAATGCATACTCAAAAAGTCATTAAAATTCTGCTTAAAAAGTTTGAAAATTTTACGCAAATTTTTGTAAAATTTGATAAATTCCCGTGAAGTTCAAAAGAAAAAATTTGAAATTTTTATTTATATAGCTTGTGTTAGACAGTCAGCTATACATTTATAAAAAATTATTAAAAACAAATTAATAAACATAATTTATATAAATATACATATGTATGTATATAATAAAATTTGGTTCCTTATGATATGAAAAATGCTGCATGTATGTTGCTTAAGTTTGAATCAACAAGTTGCCCCATAATCCCTTTCAACTCTAACAAGTTTGCGCAACAGAGCAACAACAACATTCAAACAAACCGCCAATGGCTAACAACCCTGTCTTTTGCTTAACATTTCTATGGGAAACGTTAGCAAAGCGTAGTTGGCCACATTGTTGCCAGCAGCATGTTCCTAACCCAATGCTCAAGCAACACGCAACATGAATATCAAGCGTATCAACTGTTCTCAGTCGAACGAACAACGAACAAGCAACATGTTGGACACGAACTTTTAGCGCGTTGGGGCAAATGTTCGATGGAGCTAACTGACTACGGATAAAATAAATGCCCCCAATTAAAATCTGGTATACACGGCAACGCAATTGGTAGCTTGGGGAACATGAAGCTGGGGTAGTTGATGGTACGCAGGCAAAGCCGGTTTTGAATTTGTTTTTTTTTTTTTTTTGCGATTGTTGCTACCACTGCACTAATACAAACATACGCATGTGCATATATGCGTGTGTGTGTGTGTGAGTGTAAATGGCAGCTTAATTCCAGCTCAGTAGCTGCATAAGTGGCCAAGATGGTGTTGTTTCTTTTCTTACCAATTTTTTATTTTTTTGCTCAAGCAGCAGCGCTCTGTTTTTGTTTTTTTGTATTGGTGAAGCTACTTTAAACTTGTTCGCTTTTGGATACATAGAAAATGTTAAATTTTTTTTTAATGATCTTTTCTGATTTTTATACTTCATATATGAAGTTGTATTTTGAAGCTGTGGTGAACAATCCGTTTTGTAGACTTAGCTTAAAACTTACAATATTGATTCTAGCCGCATGTAGCTGAACAACGGTGGCTGGCTGGCAGCCAAGAAACAAGTTCTTCCAACGAGTTAAGTTTAGGATACACACTATCGTCATATTTGTATTCGTACTGTTTGCGAGTATCTACTTTTAGATATCTACATTCGTTTCATACATATCGAACTGCGTGTATCCAAGCCTTGAGCATAAATTTCAAAAACATGTTTTCTGTTGCTGCTGCTGTTGGTGCTGCCCAACTTGGCCAGGTTTAAAAGCCAGCAACGCCAGCCAGCACCCAATCAGAATACTAAGAACCTTTGTCATGGCATGTGGCTTCTCCAAAGCAGTCGAGTCAAGTTTTAGACAAGCCAATGCTATTCTTGAGATTTGAGACAAGCGCTTGACACTCGACGCTGGCAGATGGTAGGTAGTAGGTAGTAGGCTTGCCAAGCAAGCAGCTGTAAAGCAGCGCAATTTGTGCGCCGTGTCTGGCTTGAGTTTTCGACATGTTTTGCATATATACATAAAATTAATGCAAAAGAAATCTTCGTCCACTGAATGCATCGTCAACCATTGCAATCTTCAAATCAAGCCCTCGCATTTACGACTACAACAATGCAGCGGCAGTTGACGTTCTTTGGCCAACATAAAATATGGCTGGCTGGTGGGTGGGTGCAGAACACAATTGAAGTCTTCTTGTAACTTCTTCTTCCATTGCTACTTAATTTTTTTTTTCAGTTGACTGCTGTTCGCTCGCTGCTACCGAACTCTCGAAGGTGTGCCACTTTGATTTATTCATGACCTGCCGTTCATCTTCCGCTTTCTCTTCGGATAGTCTTTTTCAGTTTTTCAGTTTTTCTGTTTCTAGTTTTTTTTTTGTATTACAATTATTCTTGGTTGATTTAAGATCCCTTCCACGTTTTGTCATGTGTGCGCATATTAATTATGGTCATATCACACACATACAAATGAGCATTGGCTATCTTTAAGAATATCTCGTTAATCGGCTGAGTAGAGAAACAGCGAAAAAGTAAAGAATGCGCTACGCATTGTTTATTAGTAATTTATTAAATTATGCTAATATTTACAGTATACAGACATATTTACATATCATTGCACTCATTTGTGTAAGACTACGGATTATTTGAAAACTTCTTGTAGTATAGAATTTTTCGTAATATGTTATGTTAGGCTAGCTTACTTTGTTATTGTTATTGTAAAAATGATTTCCATACTCCCAGTAATCTACACAGTTGTTGCGTACGGGTCGCCTACAGTGCATCGTCAAGCTCTAGTCTCGGTGCCATCTTCACGTTGCGCCTGCATCCTCACCATTGCACGCCCGGGGGATCGCACGGGGTACCCTTGCCTCTGAGCACAAGCTAACTCGTCGTACTGTGGATTTATGTGATTCCCTTCACATGCCATTCGCAGCATTCAAAAAAGAGGAGGCTCTTGTTGCACAGGGACGCCACACTCCCATCCCGTCGTTTTCCCCTAATAGCTTCCTAACTGTCCGATGCCTCGCCCTCATCGGGAGGCAGCTGCTGCCAATGGTGTTGTTTGGCCGGCGGTCATCTTCCCACCCAGCTTTGGTCGACTGTGGCCTGCAGTTTGTAATCGACACCAAATCGTGTTCCCGAGCCCCCTTAAGACAATTTGCCACACCCGCCCATCAACCCCGTTACTCTCAGTTTGTACCGCATCTGAAATAAACCGTTACAATTCGGTTTCAATTAGCAATGCATTTCCATTTTTTAGATCCTGATTATTCATGTTCAAAAACTTATAAATTTAAATTTTGGAAATGCATTGTTCAGAAGAAAAATTATGAGAGGGTCGTCACAAAATCTCTCGTCAAAACTTGACCGAATCCAGTTACGCAAAAAAAACCACGGAGGGCAACCGAATCGGGAAGAATGGTTTGGGATACCGTGTGTTCAATTTAAGAGGGTCTATAGCTTCAAAGCACGGGGCCTACCACATACAAGACGTCCTGCGTTGGCGAGGGTGTGCCCCAGTATGTCCCACTCATAACCATGCCCGATGAAAACTAACAATTTACTCGTGAGATTACGCAATCGTCGCACTGAACGTAAAATTAACAACTTACTATAATTGCAAATGCGTACATAGTTTCAAAGAATTATTGCTAAAAATCTAAATAAAATTTCCACGATGTAGTGGAGACTACGCGTTTTATCCGGCGTTTCTACGCGGTGCATCAAGATGACATCTCGCAATCGGAGTTACGACCGGTGGTCTTTTCCGCCCAAATTCGAACGCCATGGAACATAATTGTACATACATGCGCTCTAATGAACACTTATCCAATCCCGTATTGAAAATTTTAAAGGATCATACCTGACTTGCACAATCTTCGGGTAGATCACCTGAGTCCGAAGTTTATTCCACGCGCCATCTCGTCCAAAATTCCAAGATGATGACGTGAGACTTCGCACTACCTTGCTTTTTGTCGTGGCCGGTAAAGGAAATTTCACAGCTTAACACCTCAGACACTCTGCTGTAGTCACATTTGCTTGCCTGTCCAGGCAATTACGAATCACCGCCTCTGAATACTTTCCAGATTGCTAAAAGGAAACACTTTTTCGCCCTAGGGCTGCCGTTCCAAAACGAAAAAGGGAAAACCGGAAGCAATCCGCTGTTGACAGATGTGCCAAGAAGTGTCAGCTGATTGAGAGACGTTACGAGAGTGAGTGGCAGAGTAGCATTGGCCCTGCATGAATTTATTTTAAATTAAGGTGACCGCAACACAATGTCTGCTGGAATTATATTCCACATGACGTTCAGCGCTGGCATTGCGGTGGATCGACTAATGCGTGGCGTCGAGAGCCGAGAAGCCCAACTTTCGACCAGCAATAACGCGCCGAATATTCTCTTCCAAGGCTTCAATCGTCTCGGGCTTATCTGCGTAGACAAGCAACTTCATATAACGCCACACAAAGTATTCCAGCTATGTTAAATGGCGCGATTTGAAGACAACGCCACAGGCCCAAGTTTCCTCCACTAGATTTATTGTTTCGTTAGATGTATGGCATGTAGGGCCGTCTTGTTGGAACCAAAGCTCGTCCACATTAACATCCTCCAATTTAGACAGGCACGAAAAAGGAATTAATCATGGTTCTATAGCGTTTCCCATTGACTGTAAAATTATGGGCGGCTGGATTTTTGAAGAAATATGGACCAATGATTTGCTCTGCACATAGAGCACAACAAAGAGTCACTTTTTGGGGATCTAATGACATCTCAACAATGGCTTTTGAATTATCAACACTCCAAATGCGACAATTTTGGTTATTAATGTATCCATTCAACCAAAAGTGAGCATCATCGCTGAACAAAATTTTCTTGTGAAAACCGGGATCGGTTGCCATTTCGTTTTGGGTACATTCACCGAACGTGCGAGGCACTAGATGCTCGATTATTCGGCTTCAATTCTTGCACGAGTTGGATTTTGTAAGCCTTGCGGGCACAAAACCCACAAAATCTTCCCTAAAGTGGATGAACACAACTTCAATCCTCGATATTCTGCTCCACAGCTGCATTAACGTCTTCGGTGCGCACTGTACGGTGTCTCTGAGGATGCGCATTATCCACTTGGATAAACGTGGTGCGAAACCGATCCATGGTTGCTCGAATTACCGACTCTGCTGGGCGATTATGCCGACCGAATATTGGACACAGCGCGTAATGCGTCACGCGAACCGAATCATTACATTGGTAATAAACTGGTACAATTTGCAAACGGTGTTCCGGAAAAGGGCTGCTCATTATGAAATGTCAAACCCAACTGAGTATAAATCAAGTAACAGCTATCAAAAAGACTAGCTCTGAAAAAAGTATTGCCACATTGAAAACCACTCGTTTGAAAAACACGATTTATATGATTGTGTACAATTTAATAAAACATTATGTTCCAAACAGGTGGCATCACTCCCGAAAATATATGTATAAACCTTCTCCCCGCGGAGACAAACCCTTGATCACCATATTTTACAATCTAATAGAAATTGTGTGTATTTCAATTGAATTTGACTTTTCAAACAGGTGGCAACGCTCTCTCAAGTATAAACTATACTTTACGACCTATTCTCATATCTACCAAATCTAAATACATATAAAATTTCAGAAAAATCAGTCGATCCGTTTCCGAGGAGTTCATCCACAAACACCGTGCGTGACACGAGCTTTTTATATATAAGATTTGTAAACTAATGTTTTAAGCACTCGGTAGATAAGAAAATAATTTGATTTCAAATCAAATCCTATATTACCGAAGACGGCCGGATTAGAGTAAGCCCTCAATTTCTACACTCAATGTGAGGTGACTTAAAGCCCATTTGTCGACTAAGGCTTTCAACTTACAGCAGACATGCAAATTTAAGGCTCTTTTTAACTTCCTTTTTCAGGCACTTTAAATTTTTTGAAATCAGCTAGACTGGTCGGCGTGTATCGTTAAAATTTCACACACACACACATACACATACACAGGTATGTATGTACTTACACCTAATCGAATGCAAATACACATGCATAAATATTTATAGAATATAAATACATTTGAGGCCTCAAGCCTTCGGAGGATATTTGAAATGAAAAACAATGGTCATCAAACCTCGATTTAACAGAAATGACCAAAGGCAGGATGAATACATTTATTTAGTATGTGTGTGAAAGGCTCAGCTTTTGTTTGTGTGAATGTTTCAGAGTGTGTGTGTGTGTGTGCGCGCTAGGGAATTAAACCAATCAAATGACCCCGGGCCACTTTACATTACAACAGGCGGCTAACAAACAAACACAAATAAAACAAACGAAAGCAACCAGAAGTGCCTGAAAGACGAACTTCAAATGGGGAAGAGAGGCGGAAGCAAAAGGCGCAGAAATGAACGAAGCCTAGGTAAAAATGGAAGGGCAAAGAAAACAAAAACAAACGTCACTCCAGTAAGCGAAAGGAGAACACTGAAACAACAGCAACGGCAACAACAACGACGAAAGCAACAGCGAAACAAAGACCACTTAGGACTAGGACTACTCAAAAGCATTTGCTTTGCGTTCTAAAGAGGCACAAATACTAAATGCGAGCTGTACGAATATTTTTTTTTGATTTTTAGGTTTGAGCCCAGCCAAGGGAAAGGAAAATGCTGAAAAACACTTGGAGTAAAAATAAAAAAAATAAAAAAATAAACACCAACAAAACAACGAAAGAGAAGCGGAGTTGGAAAAAAAGAAGGTGCAGAACTCCATCAAAAACATATTAGGTTACAAATTGAACAACAGGTATGAACGAAAAAAAAAGAAATAAACAACAACAACAACAACGAATGCACACAAGAAGCATTAGCAGACGAAGTGTATGCAGCGGGACGGCAATAAGGAAGAAGTGTAGTTTTGTGATAGACAATACTTGCCTATTGTTTTATTCGACATTGCGCGCTTGATGGCCGAAGGAGTGATGGTGATGGTGCAAAGAAGACAGGTAGTTGTGGTGAGGAGTGCGGAGAATAGAAATTGTAGTTTAAATGGCTGTTTGTCGGTGATGTGGTCAGTTGCAAAGTCGTAAGATATGGCAGATGGAAGAGATTGGGCTTGGTTGAATGATGAAAAAAAAACGAAAACGAATCGCAAAACGTGGAGCGGTTTGCGGTAAAAACCAACGCCAATGTCAGTGAACGTCACTTACCGAGTATGGTGTGTACGTCGGCTCAAAACTTAACGTCAAGCAGATTGAGCTGGGCTGAGTAGAGCTAAGCTATGAGCTAAGCGAAGAAGTGGCCTCGATGCATTGGCCATATGTGTGGAAGACAAGCAAGTACGAAGTACATGCTTGGCTTTGTGGATTATTTGGTATTGACGGACTGATACAATATACAGTATAGAATGTACTTTGAAGGAGACATTAAGTTTAAAAAAAAAATTGCGTCAAAGTGGCAGCTACAACTGGCTACAGATAATGCAATTGATTACTTGTGCTCGAAAATAACTTTCCGACCTTGCTTGTTTCTTCGCCAACAGGCGCATGATACTATTACCTATTAAGTCGTCGGCAATTTTATTCACAACCTGGAGGAACCAGGGTAGGCTTCATCTCAATATCCATGCTAACGAAACTTCCATTCCAACGGTTAGTCCAGCGAGGATTCAGGCGGTCACCTTTGACCAAGAATGATAGAATACAAGATTGCATCTTCCGCGCTCCGCTAGTCTTTACTTTGTTGATTTGACACCATTCACCTATTCGTTGACGAAATAAAAGTAGTTTGCTTTTATTTCACACAAATAATGCTAACAAATCTTTCAGGCGTTCTGTCGTGTGTCCGCTTCTTCCGTGTTACTTCTTCAGATTGTTTTCTATCATTCTCAAGTCACTCGCCGGCAAAAACTGTGGTAAAGGCAAATAAATACAGTGCAATTGGATAGCCGGTCCTAGATTATGCTGATGGAAATGAATTAGACTCAGTGGATAAAACTACAGACCAGCCAGAACGCTGCACTACGGACTGTAATGGGATGCTCTCTGATGTCGCTTCCCACGCAGTAAGAATGCATTTTTTTGAGCTCAAAGAGGAGATCCGAACGTACAAGACTTAGACCGTAAACAAGATTCACCCAAATATACCTTGAGCAACTCTCGCCTTGTGAATGTTTTCATCGGGTTCAAACCACCACAAATTTTCGATGAAGCGCTACAGCTGTCTTGCCCAACTACGATCTGGAGGTATAGTAGGTTCAACTCTAATCCAAATCCAGAATCAACTTCGACATCCCCAACATATGTCCAGCATGTAGATAATCCTCTTACGATACCAATCACCAATTTGTATGCCCCCTTAAGCCTATTCACCCATCTCTCTTGTCCTATCCCGCAGATATCCGCTACAGGAACAACAAGATCGCGACAATAAGTGATTTTGGAAGTATGTTCCATTATCCGTTATGGATATATATGTAGTGCGGCTTCTGTATAGCGGAATTGCGGGAGCTTTGTTATAGAGGAGTCCTCGCGAAAGGAAGGTTAACAAAAAAGAGTTTTCCTCAAACGCAGTCTAAAAGTAATTCCATCTCTTTACATCTCTTAGTACACAAATATATTTTGCTACATTTTTTTACTCGCCTGCTTTGATTGAACCATTCGAGTAGTATTACCTATTATCTGATCCTTTTCTGCTCGACTTGCTTTCGAGTAGATTCTAAGTGAACGTGATATGCCCACAATATTTTTTAAATCGTTCAGAGATGCACACTCAAAAACACTGAGAGTTACTCCATCTAAAATTTTCCCTTTTATATTGCATACAAAATTACAGCATCTGTCAGTTTTTGGACTGCTCTTGTTCTATTGAAATACCTTAGCCTAGTTGGTCCTTCATGAACCGGCTACTTGTTTTTAAATGCCAAGATAGGTATTCTTACAAAATCTTTCTTAAAGAGAGACTGGGGCTTACTTACTTAGATGCTATTACCTAAATTATACAATAATATCGATATTGAATATCTGAAGAAAAAGTCTATAATTAAGGGTGGTTAAATTTTAAGGGCCGATATTGAATGTGAACCACACCTAAACTTCAAGTTTTTTTCTGCATTTCATTTGACATTTCTCAATTTCAGACTAACTCAATTTGAACATGGGAAGATACACAATCGAGCAACGTGTTGAAGTTATTCAGGCTTATTATGAAAATGGGCGTTCAAATCAAAATACATATCGCCTCATCTCACCTTGCCGCATTTGGGCGAATGATAATCCAAGAGTGATTGTCGAAAAACCAATGCACCCACAAAGAGTGACTGTTTGGTGCGGTTTATGGGCTGGCGGCATCATCGGGCCGTATTTTTTCCAAAATGAGGCCGGTCAGGCAGTTACTGTGAATGGTGTTCGCTATCGTGAGATGATAATTAACTTTTTATTTCCCGAATTGGAACATATGGATGTGGACGATATGTGGTACCAACAGGATGGTGCCACTTGCCACACAGCCAACGAAACAATGGCTATTTTGCGCGACTAATTCAATGGCCGTGTTATCTCACGTGGTGGCGATGTCAATTGGCCACCAAGACCATGTGATTTGACTGCGTTGGACTACTTTCTTTTGGGTTACTTGAAAGAAAAGGTATACGTCGACAAGCCAGCAACAATTCAAGAGCTAAAGGATGAGATAATTCGGCACATTAACGGCATCGAATCTCAATTATGCCTCAGCGTCATCGAAAATTTGGACCATCGGATGGTGGTGTGCCGCCGAGGTCGCGGCAGACATTTGGCCGATATTTTGTTCCATTCATAACTGAACCACACCACATTAGCATAATAAAAAGAAATTACAATAATTTCCTAAATAATTTGTGTTTTATTCAAAATCAGCATTGGCCCTTAAAATTTAACCACCCCTTAGTTTTCATCCGAGCGGCCGCGATAGTTGAGTGTCTAGCGCGTTCACATCTCGGACAGAGTATGTAACTTCAAAATTATTACAGAAAATGTTTTTTCTATTATCAGCAATAGCAAACCTCTGACACGACTTAAAACAGGAAAATTCTTATCTTTAAAAACAAAAACATCCTCTGTTTTGAATCGACATACGACTGTAGGTCCCTTCTCAAAAAGCATACTACAAACTGAAGTAGGAGGTGGGACAAATATAGAGCTTTATAACGTGCACGTCAAGTTATTATTATTATCATACTAAAAACAACTATTTGATTGATGCTACGGCTACAAAAAGTTATCTCATGACATCTTCATTTCGAAAATATTTTGAAAGAAAGCCGCAAAATGCGTTTTGCGAATAAAATCAAATGCTATTGGCGTGGATGGAATTAGTATATGCTTTTTAAAACTAATTCTACCCTATGTACTATTCACTCTTCCCCATTTTGTCCTAAACTCCTAAACTCTTCCACCTTTTCTAATCAATTGAAAGTTGCCAACATTACTCCGATACCTAAAAACAACACCGTTGGCTCTCCAAAAGATTCTAGACCTATGAGTATTCTGCCAGCTTTAGAAACAGTTTTTGAAAAATTAATACCCGCTCAAATAGTTCACCACCTTAACAAGCACAACCTCTTAAGCGAGTTCCAATCAGGCTTTTCATCTGCCGTTGTTCTACGGCCATGTTAAAAATTATGGAAGATACCCGTCCTGCTTTCGATAATAAGCTGCTTACTCTTTTACAACTCTTATGTTTTGCTAAAGCATTTGATACGATCAGACATGACATTCTACTCTTAACACTGCGGTAATGCTTTGATTTCAACTCTACTTCACTTAAATTAATGAACAACTATCTCTCAAACAGATACCAACAAGTCCAATGCGGGGACGTATTTTCTTGTTGAAGTAAAGTCACTTCTGGAACCTCATGGATCGATTCTAGGTGTCAATATTTTCAGGGTTTTCGTAAATGATATTGTTTACTGCTGCCAAAATTCTTGTATTCATTTCAATGCCGACGACACCCAGTTTTATTTCCCACACCCCATTGGCCTTGGTGAAGACTTGGTTTCTAGGTTAAACGATGACCTCCAAAAAATCGTAAGCTGGGCCAAAACAAACGGCCTCAGTATAAACGCCGCGCAAACACAATTACTCAAATAAATCTCCTCCTTCTCTTTAATTACCCGAATTCTTTGAAACTAATTTCGTATTTTTGCTATATCCAACTTTATATTATTCCATACGAAAAACTTTGGTTTTCGAAAATCGGTTATTCATAGTCTACATCTGGGCAGTGTAGGATTTTAGCGGGAAAAATTTAAAAATTGCCACATTTCGTAAAACAATTTGTTTTATTTTCTGTTATATTTTTATGCCAAATGTCGTGCGAGTGAAGCCGCGGTTTTACCTATAAAATCATATCAACATATATGTAACAATAAGTAGATTTTGAATATGGCAGTTGCATATATTTAGTATATTCACCAACACTTGGTATTTGGGAATCACTTTCTGTGTAAAATCTCCCCACCGGCATTGCACTCGTAATTGCAATACACGCCGTAAAGTGGCAACAAAAGCCATTTGCACAATTGCTTTGCATGCAATACAAAAGTCAAAACAAGCAAAACGCACCGACCTTCTTTCAAATTACCTTTTCCAATTCCCGCCCCACCATCGTTCCTCACCCACCTTGTGGTCGCATTATAATTTGCACGTTAATTACAGGTTGAGGTTTACGAACTCTACGCTTGCGGCGGCCTAAAATGCTTTGTCCACTACAACAACGCTGACAAAAACAACTACAATTGCAGTGCAGCAAGGTAAGGCGAAGAATAAGAAAAAGTGAAATAAAAGAGCTTAGTAGAAAAATAAAAAACGACAAAAGAAGCAATAAAAAAAAAAAAAATTGTGAACATGTATGGATGGTTGTAAGTACTGATGTGAAAGGCTAGCCGCGTAAAGCCCACATAAAATGCATTACAGCCGCTACATATGTACATATCTAAATACATGCAGACAGAGACGTAGTGTGTTGCACATGCGCCCACATGTGGCAAGTAGCAAACGGTAAGCAGGCAAGTAAGCAAACGAATGAACAAACGAACGAACGAGCAAGCGACGGAGTGAATGGCCACTGACCACAAGTGGCGAGCGTTGTTGCCACATTTCCAACTTGGCCAACAACAATGGCTGTAACTCGCTTGCTTGGCTATCTGCCTACACAAAGTGAATGTAAAGTGGCAATTAGATGCAGAACAATAACAAAAAACGAAAATGCAGTGAGTGGAGTGGTAAGTAGAATTAGAAGTAGAAGTAGAAGTAGTAGAAGAAGCAGAAGAAGAAACCACGGCAAAGAATGATTTGGAAAAATCGAAAACAGTTAAAAAGGAAAATGCGCTTTGCGGTTAAGCAATCGTGTATCGTTGTTTGTGTGTGTGTGTGTGTGTTTTACATTTGTGCATTTGATCCAAGTCCGCCCTGCCTCTGTGAAAGATGCTGCGGGTTATCGGTTGAAAAAAAACGAAAAAACACGAAGCAAAACAAAATCCTAACATCACTTAAAGGCCACCTAATCTCTATGACAATAAGAGTTTTTCACGTTTTTGTGTGTACAATTCTCTCCACTTGCCTTTTCCTTTTTCGAACAGTTTACTTTGCCACTTTGTGATTTGCCCCCTTTAAAATACATTTTCGTTGATTCGTCGCCTGCTGCACTTGATAGGCGCAATTAGAATTTTAGTGAAAACCTATTAAATATCTATAGATGATTGTGTGCGCAAATGGGCCCTTGAAGTGTTGTTGTGAGCATCAGAATTGAAGGGGTTTCGTTTGCCGTAGTGATGGCAAACAAAATTGAATAACCGAATAATCGAATTTAGTAATTAATCAAAAGCATTCGGTAAGTAATTGCGCTTAAAGCTCGAACACACTATCGGGATTTATGGCTCATTCTTAGTTTGTGAGCTAATTATAATGAAACTAAGTAATTTCGCCTTGTAAAATCGGCGAGGTATTTTGTCATAAATCAAAAACGGAATCACGAAGAAATAGTGTCAGCTCTAAATGTTATCGATAATAATCGAAAAATGTGTTATCCCATAACCCAACTTGACGATGTATTTGGAAATATTAACATTTCACTCAACTGTTCCTTGATTTTTACTGCCTCTAGAAGCTGTCTTTTATGATCGTAAGTTAAAGAAAGTATTATCATAATAAAATTTACATATATTAAAAATGTAAATTCATCCAAGGACTAAGCAACCCTGTGGCTACAGAGCTGCCAATACAAAGTAGGAAAGGCAAGTGTGAACGCACTTGGTTTATGCGAAGTAATTCGCACGAAAATATGTAATTGACGTTGTAGTGTGCCCGGCATATTAATCGTATGAAATTAACCGATTAATCGGTCGTTTCGATAAAACCGAAAAATATGAAAAATCATTTAGGAAGTTATAAAAAACCGACTGCTTTATTTGCTCCTTGTTAAATTATGCAAACACAAATTTTTATTTTTATACTTTCACTTTTGCTACTAAATTTGTTGCAAAAAAACGTAAAATAATAATCTTCATATGTATCCATAAATTTACGGATGCTTAGTAACATTTTACAAGCAATACAGAAATCAATTTGTAAGTATATAAAAAAGTACTCCTAATAACATTTTATAATGTTTGCAAAAAGAACAAAAGGACAGAATTTAAGACAGTTGTGTCAAGTGTTTAGTTTATTTTGCTTTTCCGTGACGATAACCCGATTTGAAAAAAAGACGTTTTAGGGGTACGGAATAACAATATTTTTTAGAAGGAGTTTAAAGCTTTATATACTTAATTTATTCCCAGTTATCAATTGTATTTCGTTTCAATTCTAAAACCAGCTCAATTTTTTCGATAATTATAAGAAGTCATTCTCGTTTCTCCTTCGTTTGTGCGCCAAAGTCGTCTGGTGAACCCATAAAACAAAACCGCTACACTTCCACTCCCAATTTCAGCCATTTCACGTCTTAACTTTATTTCTATATTCCTATGAAAAATAATTTTCACAACAATTTTAAGTATGCAGATATATAACCCAATAATTTCTAGTATAATAAGGTGAAGTTTTCAATGTGCTAAAAAATGCCGTTGGGTTTTGAAAACTTCTTTTTTTTCTGCTGAAGGTGTCACACAATTTTCTCCGTACAAACGAAAAACAATAGTGCATCTAAAAGCGAGAGGCAGAAGTAAAACTTCTTTGCCGACTTCATAAATGGATATTGAGAGTTAGATATGGGAGTAGTAGTGATAGTAGGATTAATAAAAATAGTAGTAGAAACTTGAAAACAAGTAGTAGTAATTAGTGGTAGCATTAGTAAAAATTGTAGTAGAAAGTAGTAAAAATAGTAGCAGCAATTAGTAGGAAATTAGAAAAAATAGTAGTAGAGATTAGAAAAAGTAGTAGGGTTAATAAATAGTAGTAATAATAGAAATAGTAGTAGAAATTAGTAAAAATTGTAGCAGAAATTACTGAAAAAAAGTTGTAATAAATAGTAGTATTAGTAAAAAATAGTAGTAGCAATTAGTAAAGATAGTAGTGGGCATTAGAAAAAGTCGTAGGATTAATAAATAGTAGAATTAATATAGAGTAGTATTAATAGAAATAGTAGTAAAAATAGTAGTAGAAATTACTTAAAAAGTAGTAACAAATAGTAGTATTAGTAAAAATAGTAGTAGTAACTAGTAATGATAGACATATATATGTATATAGATGCATGTAAGGGGTGATTTTTTAAGAGCTATCTGAAATTTTAAATTTAAAAAAATATTGAAATGCATCCGCTTAGTCCAATTTTGGCATACTCTTTCCAACACTTCGGCCAGTATCTCAGGAATAAATGCTTCATTGTTGGCTTCCAGTGCGTTAATCGAAGCAGGCTACAGCGCCATAGACATGAGCCTTAACATAGCCCGATAAAAAATAGCGTAGAGGCGTTAGATCACAGGATCTAGGCGTATAATGGACAGATCACAAACGGGAAGTAAATTGTTCACGAAACTCGCTTTTCAATAGGTCCATTGTCCAGAGTGCTGGGTGGCATGTGGCACCGTCTTATTGAAACCACATGTCATGGAAGTCAAACTCTTCCATTTCGGGCAAAAAACAAGTTTGTTATCATCGCACGGTAGACGCCACCATTCACAGTAACGTTGCGATTCGCATCATCTTTGAAAAAATTTAGCTCACTGTTGCCGCCCACCAGCTCATAATCCACACTAAACGGTGGATTTTGCTGGACTTTTGCATTGGTAGCTATTCCAATGCTTATGGCTACCCAGAAAAGAGCTTCGCTGCTGAGCACACATTTTTCGATAAAAAAGTGGATCTTCGGCCAAATTTTAAAGAGCCCGTTCAAAATAAATTTAGCGTTGCTGATGTTGTTTTGTGTTTTCGGATATTTTGAAAATGTTTTGGGTTATAACCGGTTTTTCAATTAATAGCCCCATCACTAACTTCACACTTAAATTTTAATTTTCCAGATAAGTCATCTCTTTGCTTAGCACTTTTGCTTCTTGTCGAGGCCACTTTGGCTATTCCTTTCACTCCCAATTATTAGTTCTCTGACCCTTCCTAAGCCTTCTAATCCATTATTTTTTTTTTCGCTCACCAACACCTACGCCCATGTATGTGTGTGTGTAGGTATCTATTAATGTTTAAAAGTCTCTTTCGGCATTTTACAGCCCTTGCCTTTTTTTGATTTCATTTCATTGATTTTAATTCCGATGCTATTCTATCTCGTGATTGTCATGTGACTTTCCCATCAACTTCAACCAAAAGCAAAAAAAACTTTGTCACAAGATGCTATACATTTTAGTTCTCTTGAGCTCAGACATTTATTGCTCCCCTCTCTTTTGCATTGCTGCAATGCATCAATATTTTTCTCACTTTTTCTAAATTCATTGAGACTTCTTGGCATGTTGTGCATTTTTTATTGGGTGCATTGACTGATTGTCTTTTTTGGGGATAATCAATTTGGTTTGCGTTGAAGTTTTGTACGAAATATTTATGTATGTAGAATAATTGGAAGAAAAAATGTGCTGTCTTCTATGATACAAAAAATATATAGAGAAGAGGATCGGTGTAAGTTGCTATCAGTTGAAAATAGGGTGTATTACTACAAAGGTTAGATGATAGATGGTTTTCAATTAGTATTAAAATTGAGATGAATAGAATGACGGGTAAATCCAAAACCACTCATATTGATTTTCCCTTTATTTTAACAGCCTGAATTTTCTCCGTTCTAATGCCACAAAACAACTGATTTGTTTTCATTACGAGTACTAAAGTTTTCCCTCGCGGGATGGACATTATCTTATAAATAATGATCCCTTTGGGGTCCAAGCCCTGATTATATGGGCGTTCATTTAAAGCTCATTCCTTAATAGCGGCCTTAAAAACATCCGATGAGGGGCCGTCTCCTTGTCATCGAGAGATGTTTGAATTACTTTGAAATAGCCTGTCTGAAGTTGTTAGAAAAGTTCGTAGAAGGGTGCCAAGATCTTGAGGAATTTTTGGCAGACACGAGAGCAGAGGTTTTGTTAAAAGGCGTTTGAGTGCGAATTAGATTTCTTCACTACTAGAATAGATAAATACATTTTTTTCTCGATGGGTGAAAGTGTTGGAACCCACGCTGTTGTCCGAGATTGATGGCGTAGAATAAACTGGGAGAAACACAATAAAATGTTAACCCCGAAGGTAAGTAAATGTAATCAAGGAGAAAATATTACCTGAATAGATGACATTGAATGGAGCGTAAGCAACTCAAGCGGCTTATAAAAGATCTACCCTACTAAGTGTCATGAAAAAGAAATCCCGCCGTGGTAGAATGGGGAACTTATAACTCGAAGAAATCGAGTTAAGGAACTCTTTAACGAGTGATTCAGTTCCAAGAATTGGGAACAGAACTGAAAGTAGCAATTACCAAGTGCTGGCAAATCGACTGCTTCTCTATAGAGAATATTAGAGACTCAGTCGGTTTAGCAAAATCCCCTCAAAAAAGCACGTCAACCTATCCATTACTGAAGGAATTTCCAAGGGCGTAAACAGCATGCCGTAAAACTAAGTGAAATAGAAGTGTCGCACGTAATATGGAACTGGAATCAATATAAAGCTTAGAAAAGATTATCTACGTAATAAATAGTTTATCTCCAAGGCGGGATCGGATAATACAACCGTGTTAAAGGGAGTAAAAGATCATGCAGCACTGATCCTTGAAACTATTTAAAGAGCTTGTGTTAGTATGAAGTAAATATGTTTCTCAGAGTTGATGTCGAGTCAATGTAGGAAGCACCATGAAATGAGCGCAAAGGATTTAGACCTCTTACCGTAATTTCCTTTGTTCTTAAAATACTGGAAAGGTTGATATAAAAGATCGTTACTAGGAAAGGAGTCCCTTTCAACGCCGTAACACGCTAATAGTGCTCCATGGAAAGAAAGACCGGTGATTTACCCAGATAGTCAGGCGACGCTTCCGACTATATCATTGACTGGAACAAACTGTAAGCTAGTAAAATTATGCAAGATGGGGCCACACTCGGTATCACACAGTCAATCTCTATTTCTCTTGTCGTAGTTCTTACGAAAATCAACTTCCAATTTCTGGAACAGGCAAGAAGGAGGTTGTCACACAACCAGACGAGTAAGATGGCACGTGAACTGTGGCTTGGGTATGACAGGAAAAAAAAACAGCAGAGCTGATAAGTAAACCAATTGTAGACGTATTTAGTATTGTAGCGACTATCACCGGTGATTGGCTGCTGGGAAGAATAGAAATTCCATACAGCAGTTGAGGCGTAGATGGTAAAGTATTTAATTTCCGGTGTGAATGCCCAGGTGGGTCTTCATTAAGAAATAAAAGTTTCGGAAACACAGAAGTAAAACTTCCTTGCCGACTTCAGACAGACAAGGATAGAGAGCTAAATAAAGTAATAGTGGTTAGTAATACTTAGTAGTAGCATTAGTAAAAATAGTAGTAGAAATTAATAAAAATATTAGTAAAAATTAGTAAAAGAAAGAAGTAGTAATTATTAGTAACATTAGTAAAAAATAGTGATAGAAATTAGCAGAAGCAATAATAAAAGCAATAGAAGTAATTAGTAGTCGCACTATTAAAAATAGTAGTAGAAATTAGAAGAAATTAGAATTAGAAGTAGAAATTAGGAGCAGAAAAAGTACTATAAATGAGTAAAGATAGTAGTAGTAATAGCACTATCATTAGTAATAACAGTAACAATGAAAAAAAATATTAGTAGTAATTAGTAGTAGCATTTGTGAAAAATAGTAGAAATTAGTAAAATAGCAGTAGCAATTGGAAAAATATTGGTAGTAGCATTAGTAACTATAGTAGTAGTAATTGGTGTTAGAATTAGTAAAAAATGCTAGTAGATAGTAATAAAAATAGTAGTAGTTATTAGTAGTTGCATTAGTAAGAATATTAGTAGAAATTAGTAAAAACATTAATAGTAAATAGTAGAGCATTAGTAGAAAAGTAGTAGTAATAATAGTAGTAATTAGAGGCAGCATCAGTAAAAATAGTAGTAGAAATAAGAAAAAATAGTAGTAGTAAGTAGTAGTAGAATTTGTAAAAATAGTACTAAAAATTAGTACAATAGTAGTAGAAATCAGTAAAAATAATACCTCAGTATGTATGTATGTATCGTGACGCGATTTCGACACGACTTGCGCTACGCAATGCAAAAAATCACTCTCATGCCGCTAACGAATTTAACTTCAAAACCTTAAGCTTCCTTATTGCTTTCTACTAACCACTCCAGGTAATCAAATTTATTGAAAGCATTAGACCGCCGCTGAAGTTTAGCTGCTCAGTAGAGATGCCGCTAAAGCAACTGCTTTATTTAATTGCTACCATTTGAATGCTGATCTAGCAACTTTCTCACACGGAGTGACATTAGTAGTTGTTCTACCACGCCGGTAATGAAAATATCTTACTCGATTCGGGTTGTTGTTACATTTTAGCAATAATTTTGTAGCTAAGTACTCCGTGGCAAGTGGCATGTGGCATGTGGCAATTGGATGACGCTGATGATGACGATGGTGATGACGATTTTATGCGTCGCTTTTTAGCGCGACAATGAATAGATAGTTTCAATGCATGCGATCAACTGAGAGGCAGTGTGGAGATGTGAGGAAAATCAATTCAGCGGCCAAGTCAAGTTAGCCAAGCCAGCCAGCCAACCGTTCGACCAGTTCAACCAGACATGCCTCGCCGCGCCATCTCCACGGCGACTTCTTCTATCCAGCGCAACGTAATCGCTAAACTCGCAAGCAGTTAGCAGTGGTGGAGTGGTGGTGCCACCTAAAATGCAAAGCGAATGGCTTTGCATGCGTTCCTAGATGGATGTTGTCCCGCGGTGTGTGTGTGTGTGCGTTGTAGAGAGCACTCGGCTTGTTTTGGTATAACAGCACTGCATGTTGCTGATTTTGTAATGCCTGTTTTTTTTTTGTTGCCATTGCTCCTGCATGGCTTGTTGTCATTGCTGATCTCGGCTTTTGCTTGCAACATGGCTCAGCATCTGTTCAAGGCAAGTAGGCTGGCTGGCTGGCTGGTTGACTGGGTGAGTGGCTGACTGGCTGCCTTGCTGCCTTGCTGCCTTGCTGGACTGGCCTGATGTTGCCTGCATGGGGATCAATGTCGTTGTCATTGCCGTTATGAGCTGTTTGCAATAATCCTTCTACTTTTGCATGATTTCGATGATGCTGCTGTTGCTGCTGCTGCTGCTAGTCACTATTAACGCGTTGCTGCATCTTCAGCTGAATTTGATTAATGCGCACATTTGCCAGCAAAACGCAAATTATTCATTGCAGCGTAGAGTCTAATGATGACGTTATTTGTTGGCGTTGCAAATCCAACCATCCATCCAACCAACCAACCAAACTTGCGCATCTTGTTGTTTTTGCCGTTGCAGTCGTTTATTTGCCTTTATGTGCATTGCATTACAGTTAGCTGTTGCTCGGGCTGTTGTTGTTGGCCCCTGTGTTGTGTTATTTTTTTTGTATTTGTTGGTATCAGGTTTTGGTTGTGGTTTTAGCGTGGTGACCGTTTGTTGACTGGTTTTTCGGTCACCGACCAAGCAACCAACCTCAAAAGCCAACTCACTCGCCCTCCAATCGAAGCGTTGTGGCATCCAGCAAGCTAAGCTATCCATTGCTTTGATTTATTTAATGTTGCCTAATGGTCGGTCCGGTCCTCACAGTTATCATGTGGCTGTTTGTTATCATGTGTGGATGTTGTTGCTGTTGTTGGTTTTTTGTTTATTTCCATTAATGTTGTTGGTCACTTAGTTATATTGTTGTTGCTGTTGTTGATGTTGCTGTTGTTTATTTGTCAAATTAGTTGCTTTTGATTTTGCCGTACATTAACTTCGTTATTCCTGTTTATGCTCTGCTTTGATTTTGTTTTAGTGCATTTTATTAACGCCTCGTTTTGTTGTTGTAATTGATGTTTGCGTGGCTCAGTTAATGAGTTGTTTATATTTTCATTTTACCGCGCTGTCCTTGCCACATAAATACAATGTACATATATACATAGTATATAGAAGTTTGTGTGTGTATGTAGATTGTGGGCGTTAGAATCGAATTGCTTGCGTCTGCTTTTAGTTAGATAGATATACTCACCGATATATGCAAACATAAGTACATTAAGCCGTATCACGATATATAAGGGCGGGGGAAGTTAAGGGTGTGTCATATTTATTTGAAATTTTTGGATGTAAATATTTTTGAAGTCTTTTTCAGTTCTTTAGCGGCCTGGCAGTGATTTTTTACATCGCGTAACGAAGGTCGCATCGATATCGCATTATATTACCTCTCCAAAGATACTATTCTTCTTCTGAACTGGCGCTATAGCCGCCTAGGCGATTTTGACCGATTCGAACAAAGCACACCAGTCGTTCCAACTTAGAATGAGTCTACCTTTTCCTCTGCTGCCACCAACGGCTCCGCGTTGAATACTTTAAGAGCAGTATCACTGTTGTTGGTGTTCAATGCTCCACCTATAAGAATACAACTAATTAAGAATTCCTATTAAATGCAAATCCTTTCTTTCAGAACAATCACATGATTTCAAGATTTTGCTGGACTCTACTAATTAATGAACTCTAGATCAGAAATTGTTTTTTCTCTCTGCTTATAAGTATAGTTTATTTATTTTGTACATTCCTACCTCACCCCACACATTTCAATCTAAATCTAATAAATTTAAAAATCTGAATCTAATGCTAGTTCAAGGTAAACAAACAGAACTAACGGTGCGATTGTTGAGGCCAAGGTTGAGGCTTCTCAACGTTATTTTACATATGTAGCTGTATTAGTTTTCCAAGAATACCAAATTCAGCCATCGTGAAATATAGGCTCTTTCTGTCGAAAGCTGATTTAAAGTCGGTAAATAAATAATTCCTCTTCTCATTGTAATTTACCCAGATTTGGCGTCTTGTAAATGTCTGGTAGACGGTAGGCTTGCCATGTCGAAACAGAACACAATTCCAATCAGAGGGCACGCAAACGCCCGACCATATTCTAGAAATGACCTAGTGCATGCATTTTCCAGCTCTTTGCCACCATGCGTGAATAGCTCTGCTGGTAGCACATGAGCTCCAGTGGCTTTGTTATTCCGTAGCCGCGTTTTTGCTATTCGAGCTTCATCGAGCTCGGGTGGCAGGATGTTAATACGCGGCATTCCTAATAATACCAGATGTTTCTTCGGGGTCGCTGAAAGCCAATGACTTCCTCAGCGGTGGTACGTAGTGATAGATGTGCTCCCAGCATTTAGTGCACAGATGTTAGAGTCGAGCGGCGATTGGCGAGGTTAGTAGCTGTATTTTGCCGTTGCAGCTTTCCGAGGTAGAGCACGTTAAGAGCGGTCTAGGGGTTCGTAGAAGTGATCTTTGATCATATCACCTTTCTCTTCGATAGGGGCCTGGGCCCAAATCAGCGACATGCTAAAGAAACTCGCATTGATTGAGATGCACGTTCACCGAAAGGAACGATAGGGTTTGGCGACGAAGTCTCGCTCCAACCAAATTCAATGACTTTTTTTCCTTGCCCCGTCCATTCTATTTCCTGGCGACTGGCTATTTAGGGACTTTCCCTACTTGTGTGGACTTCTACACACGGAAGAAATCTCTCGATACTCCGTGGCAAATATGCTCCAAGCTGTCATCCATGCCGTAAATATCAGAGCTAGCTAGACCTATGGTCTGCAGGCGTTTGCAGCAACTATGGGACTGATTAACTACATACTACCGTATGCATTGCCAAATATAATTATAATGAACGCAATTCAATGCTCAGCGGGAATCCTGTTGTCCCGTCCAGTTTTCCACAACTGTCCACAATACATATCTCTATATATAGAGATATACCCTTGCATTTTCTTATACATATATAGCTGACGATTCCAGTTGAGGCTGTTATTGAGATTACCGTTGAAATAACTACGAGTACTAACATAAGAGGCAGTTAGTGTTGCTTCGTTGTCGCATTTGTCGCACCATCATCAACGCGCCATGACATTGCATGCGACCAACGAGTTTTTACTCCTAGCTGATCGAGTTGTGGCAACAAGCCAAACAAACATAGAGTGGTGATGGTCAGCAGCCGCCGACTTGTGGTCGGTCGCAGCTCGCGCTATTGCCGTTCAGGTTTTTTGCGCCTCTTTTTTTTTGTTTTTTTTTTGGCGGCATTTCTGCGTGCAACCTAGCGTATATTGGCGCGTAAGCAATTTTGCGTAGCCGCTTCTTCTTCCAAACGCTTCGGAGAGTTGAATTTGGTTTTTCACTGACGCAGTTAATTGGCGCGTGTGGGCCAATAGCGTGGCGCAGACACACCCGACAAGCGACAGCACTCATGGCCTCTGGCGGTAAATATACAGACGCAAAGCCGGACTCCGAACTGACGCAAATATTTGTTGATTCTTGGATGGCTGTGCTTTGGCGCATATGAGGTCGAATAACGGTAGATGGAGTCAGAAGATGCAAGCAGCCTGTTTCTGGCGGTTGTGGTAATCATACTTCGTTTTCTGTTGTTCGTAGTTGTTGTACTCTTTCGTATGAGTTTCGGCCTATTTAAAGTGTTGTGGTTGTTGTTGCCACTGCATTTCATTTCATTTCATCGATGATCTGCCTGACACAGAATGCCTACTCATCTTCCGCTAACTTTTTCCATTATTCCCTTGAACGCCTATTTGTCTGTTGCTTCCTCTGCCACTTCCACTTCCACTTCTTTTTCCAACTTCCACTACCAATTCGACTTCCTCCTTTTCAGCAACTTTATCTGCATGCATTCGTGCAGCTGCAATTTTCGGTGCAGTCTCGCGTGTAAAAAACATGCTTGGTCCTCCGGTTTGTCCAATTCGCTACATGGCTTGGCATATTGGCGCTTTGACCTACATTACCGTTATGATGTGTGTGTGTATGTGTGTGTGTGTTCATGTTGTTGTTGCAGTAACAAGTACCCAAATTGGCTTGGGCTGCTGCTCTACTCCACGCCCATTTACATTTCATGGCATTCGACAGCCATAAGCGTTCGCTTAATTAATCGCTCAGTGTGGTGAAAGTTTTCTACTTTTTTTTTTACTCGTAAGACACACGAAAAATTTTTGGGGGCCAAATGTTTGTACGAGTAGATGTATGTATTGTAATTGTGGTAAAAAATTGGTAGCAGTCAAAGTTTTGCAAAAAAAAAAAACAATGATATGACATGAATATGACATCTGCTTGAATTTAGTTAAGGAAATTGCATGCAGTCGCAAGAACTTGGCACCAAAAATGGATGGATGCCCTTACATTATGATGGATAGTAGAAACTGGCAATCATTTTCCTTCAGCACAGCGATCGGCAGTGAGGTGAGATATTGCGCACTTTTGACATTCTACTAGTCTCTAATTCGCATTTCTCTTCTTAGTTTTCCCAGTAGCTGGAGAAATTTGAGATAAGGTTTTTGGCCGGTGGACCGAACTTTCCGTGGATTGCGATAGGAAAAGAGAAACATCTTAGTTAAAGCGGAATAAAGGAGAAATGAAGTATGAGGAAATTACTCGTATTAATAATACAGATTTCTAGTGTAAGTTAATTTCATATAACTTTTGCCGCCTTTCGGCATTTTGTTATTAACGCTCAAATAAAAAGAAACCCCACAGTTAAAGGAAATACTTTCTGATGGTTTAATGATAACAATAATAATAATAATAATAATAATATTAAGTGCTTGCAACATAACTTGATATTTTTCCGCAGTTCTCCTATAGTTTGTCATATGCGTTCTACTACAAATGGAGGGACCCACAGTTTTACTCCGACTCCAATCACCCAAATACCAATCACCTGCACCAAAATAATAATTCAAATGTGTACTTATCTCGGGGCGTGGTACCACCCATTTTTCCAAAATTATATATAACCTATGTTTACCCGGAGTTTATCGGAATGTAAATAAAATTTACCGCCTATCGTCAAATTTCCAACTAAAATATTTATATTTTGAATTTGAATCTAAACGTACTGCAAATACGGTTTTTAGAAATATATTAACACCAGCGGCACCTATCGGCAATTGTATTTGCAAACACATCCTATAAAATTGAGCTCAATCGGTACAGTAGTTTTCGAATTTATAACTGCATACTAACGGACATTCGTTCATATATAAGATATGGGAAAACCCGGCTTACGTTGTCCTGCCTACTTTTATTTATTAATCGCTATTTGCATGTGCAACCGGAAATCGCATTTCTGTTTCTCTCACACAAAACTTGTGAATAATTTAGTTAAATTTGATTTTTCACACAGGTGGCAACCCACTCCAAAATGTACCTATACATTTTCTCCTAACGAAACTAACGCGATGAGATTCATATTTTACTATTTCATCTAACTTGTGTATCTATAATTTAATGTAATTGGGAATTTCAAGCAGGTGGCAACCCTCATAAAATTTGATATGCACGTCTTTACGGAAACGAACCGCTTGACAGCCATATTTTAATATTTCATGCTACTTTTGTATAAACTAATTAAATTCGACATTTCAAACAGGTGGCAGCCTTGATAAAAGTTAACTATGAGATTATTATGTTGCAAAAACAGTAAACTATTTCTATATGTTTCTCTATATTGAGTTTGGTGGCTATGCATAATAAAAAAGTGCAATAAAGCTTAATAGATGTAGGTATAATTAACTCTCATCAAAATCATTCTCCCATCGTTCGCGTCGCCGATTTATTCCATTCTTGTGTCATTCAAAGAGCGATTTCTGCGTCTGACATTTCATATTAGCCGCCGCCAACTTGAATTGGCAAGATTCATCATTCATCAACTGGGTAATAGGATTATCTTCTTGTCTTTTAAATAAAATCAAAAAGATACTCTGTAAAATTAAGATGAAAACCTCTCCAATTTAATTAAGAAGATAATCTTGATTTTCGTTAGAATTTTGTCTTAATTTTAGTAAGCCGATGATCTTATCTTTTTGAAACTATACCCATCTAAATGTTTTTAAGTTCTTATTTTCTGGAAAAAAATTCCACACCATTTTTAACTATTTAATATTTATATTTTTGTATTTTAATTTTAATTGCACAAGATTTTCTTATAATTATAATAAGTTTAATTTTCATAAGATGCTTGGGTCAAATTCGACCATGTGTAATATTTTTGACATGACCTTTATTTATTTTACAAACTAAAGAGGTTATAATGATTCTGGTTTCACATATTTATGCCTTTTCTATTTATAATTGTCTTTTTTTACACAAAAGATCTTCGGACCAAATTTGACCCGATGTTAACAAACAATCTTTTTCTTTTTTGCATATCAGAGCAGAATGTTTTACCCAATAATCTTTTTGACGATATTTTTGCTTGCTTTTAGGACACCCTTAAAATTCAAAATAAACGCTAATAGATATAAATTTGTGTCGTGGCTTTTATTGCATTTTATACCTACTTTTATATCGGGAATCCCCAGATTATTGGTTTGTGTGAAAACTAGGAATGTTATCGAATTGTAACATAAAAAGTTTAACCTTCAGTCAAATAATAGCTTCCAGACAACTAAAATATAGTGGAATAGAGGCCATAACGAATGCAGTATCAGACGAAGAGCAAAATGAAGGTAATGTCGAATATGCTGAACCGTCTAATACTTCAAGTGATAGTGATATAGAAAATATCCCCATTGAGAGACTCGTATAAAAAATCGACAAATATGATATTCTAAGGCATATTGCAAAAATCTCTTCGAGAATTATTATGGAAGAAATCTCAAATTTTCAATTATTTTTGAAGTGAAACTTCTTTGCGCTCGGAAGGAGACATGGGGGAGAAACGAAAACGCGACAGATTCGGAGTAGGAAAAAACAAGAGAGGGATAGCATGCGTGGAGGGGCGGACAGAGTGTGGCAATGATTGTTCTCTATATCACTCCGAACCAGAGAATTAACGATATAATAAAATTCATACATAGAGCATTATTGGCATATACTCGTACTCCCTCTGGTGCAGCAGAATTAGGAGAAGATTTGCACACTATGCCAATGATTTTAAGCGTTGATTTTAATGTCAATTTTGCCTTGGAAGAAGCCCAACCACTTGTACAATTTTTAGAAAGTAAATTTAATTTAAAAATGAATAATAATCCCAATGACTCAACAACCAGATCAGGCACGACAATAGATGCAATTTTCTCAAGATATTTAAATAATATTTACAATCACGAGTTTTCATTTCATATTTTTCATACCACAAACCAATTGTATCTTTTCTTGAACATGAAAGTATGGAAGTGAATGAATCGATTTTTTATAAATGGAGGCGAAAACATCAACTATCTTTTTTCATTAACCTAACACCCTCAAAAATTCCAGAAAAATTAATGGTGGCTTCTGTTATCGGCTAGGGTGAGTATTTTCATTTTAAGTGCCCATCGAGATCCATGAAGTTTCACTTCTATCACCTAGCTTTCTAGGCTGACAATTTTATTCTCATCTCTTGAAATGATCACTATTATATTGAAGGAAAAACGTGCTCTCGGTAATGATTGGACTGACATCGATGGAATTGAAATGTTGGCTGGTTTACATTTGTTATCTGGAATATATCGGCCAAATAATAGAATACCGAATTAAATTTTATTTTTCACTTGAATGCAAATTATTATTTGAAATACTTAAATAGTTATACCAATAGCAACTTTATTTAGTAATTGTAACTTTTGTATTTTAATTCATATATACCAGAAATTTACTTCTAGGGTAAAATTTGACCCGAAGCACTTTAATGTCAGTAATTTTGAAGATCTTATGAGGGGTAAGTACATATATATTATTATAACAGGTTTTACATATTTCCATATAATTTTTAATAATTCGCATTTTTATAAATCTTATACTTGTATTTATTTACTTATTTTTTCCAAACTTTTAGTCGTTCTTCTCTTTAATTATAGGTGAACTTTTTACCTCCGTATAGGAGTATCAAAGCATTTAAAATGCACTAATTATTATCACTCGCTCGAATGCTGTCTTCTCTAAACCTTAAAGCACATATAAAATGACCAACTCGGTCGATTTAAAATTTTCAAATATTTATTATTATATTCATTTGACTTTCGCTCTAAATGTAATTGATAATTTTTAATTACTTTCCACCATGAAACTTTGAAAGCAGCAAATAATTTTATTTAACAAATTAGACCAAACTAGTAAAGACTCTCAAAGGTATTCGCACCTCGCTTGTCTCATTAACTATGCTACCAAAAATCCTGTACTTAATTTATTTAATATCAAATATATTCTCGTAAATATTTAATACCATGCCAAAGCTATTCGATAAGCAAAGCCAATTCGCTTGTCACCAATTTATTCTTTCGTAAATACTAAATACTCGCAACATACAATCACAATTAACGTGTTAGATGAAAACACAGCAAAGGCGCAAACAACCCTAGGGAGAGCAAACAGCAGCGGCGAAGCAGGATCAGATCGGTTCGATATCAATATAATGCTGTAAACCGAAAAAACAACAACATTCTAATCAACTTTTGACATTTGAACTGGCCAAAATAAAAGCCAGCAAAAGTCAACCACACTTACACACACACACACACACACACACACACACACACACACACAGAGAAGCATTTTTGTGTAAGTGCAAAATGACAAATAGGAAAGAGCAAAATTTACAAATCGTGGAGATTAAAACACAAAAAAAAAGCGAAAGAGAAAATATGTACCCGCACCAGTATGTATGTAGTTAAAATGCAAATATTCTACACAAAACTATAACACGGATGGATGAACAAAAATTTTGTGGAAATTTGTTAAAATGCAAGCAGGCAGAAGCAGTTTGTTTTGCATTACAACAACAGTGTACAATGGTAGGAATGAAAGGTGGCTAAGAGCCCGGTTTATTTTTTTGGCTTATGAAGTGAAACGTTTAAAAATCATTTATCGACGGGTCCCACGGTCAGCGAACCGTCGATTTTGATGCATTTGTTTCAAAATACACTTTGGGACAGGGACCAGAATGGTTATCATTTTATATAAAAAAATATTTAATCGTTTTTCAATCATAATAAACGCAAAAAAATGTTTGCGGAAATAAAAATTAAAGCAAAACATTATTTTATCGTTATTTCGGAACTAAAAAATTTTCGATCATAATAATAAACGCAACAAAATTTGTCGGAGATAAAAATTATAGCAAAAGCCCTAATAATACGATATATGTTTTATGATCGAAAAAATATAAATCACAAAATATCGATTACAGGAATGTAGGTTAACATCTAAATCAAAACAAGTCAGATTCGCATTGCATATGGCATTATGCCAATATATTAGAATATTGTTTTGAACAAATTCTTCCCAGTGATTTTTTTTTTTTATCCGCAAAAATCAAATTAACAATTATTTTTTGGGTTCGAGCTTTGGGCTGATAGTATCCGTAGCCTTGCTCTAATAAATATGTTGAGCTTTTAATTAAATTTAAGTTTAATAAATAATAACAACAATACTTTTGTAAAGCTAGCCATTTGACAAACCGGTCGGTCGTTTGAAGCCGCGCCTACTATTGGACAAAGGCTTCGATGGGGCCCACTTTATCACTCAAGCTTATTCCAAAATGCCGCATTGATAACTATACAAAAAATACCCTTATCCTCAATTCCGTTAACTTTATGTGACTACTTTTCGATCAATAACATAGGCTGGTATAGACCACGCTGCTCCAATTCCCTTGATCGTGTAATCCAATTACTTCACTTTCGGCGTACAAGGAATTGGGCTTCGGGTTATGGCGCTCTAATCTTCGACCGAATATTAATGGACTAATGTTTCACAGATCCTTTGTTGGATTTCGAAACGCCTTAGACGCAATAGACATATTCCAAAAACTTTTGGGGGAGTTAATACAAGATATTCGCTCCTTAGATTGGTAAGAATAATATTGAGATAATGAGATCCATATTGTTGATAATAAACTTGAACTACTTTGGCGGGGACTATTGCCATAGTCTCCTACAAATTCAGTAAAATAACTTTCAAGTCTAACTTGCATAAAGTGTAGGAGGGAGAAGTGAGTATCACTTTCTCAAAAATGTATTTGAAAAAAAAAAAAACATATGGAAATTTGCAACATTTATCAAGTGCTGCCATAGCCGAGTGTGTGCATCATTCGGTGGGTCCCGGGTTCAAATCTTGGCCGCTGCAAGTAACATTAAAAAATTATATAATCATTTGCTGTTCCGAGTCGGCAGAATTTCGGCCAAAGTCGCTTAAGCGGTTATGGCGCCAATTAAGTAAGGAAGTAAGTAAACTGAAACCTTTTACATCAAATACTTCTTCTTCTTCCTCTTCATCTTCTTTTACTTCGAACCCGTTGCATTACTTAGCAGAGTCTCACGTTTACTGTTTATGCCAGAAGGATCTCGTGGGTCTCAAGAAATTTCATCTTGTCCAAAAAGTACATAAAGACTTACGCTGCAAACTTCGAAAAAATAATATAAAATATTCGGATTCGTGTACCGGTCAAAACAGAAATATTAAAACCGTCTTAAGTTTATTGAAACTTGTTCAAAGCACGGAAATGAAAGCTGAATCAATTGACATGAAATTTTTGGTAAGTGGACACAGCTATTTGCCCAATGACTCAGATTTTGCTATTATTGAGTCATGTGCGAAAAAAATCAGAACATTTTTTCACCAGATGATTGGTACCATATACTCAAAACCTGTAAAAAGAATGCGTCGTTTCATCTAATCCAAATGACTCACCAAGATTTTTTGTCAACAAAACCTTTAGAACAGTCTATCATTAACAGAAAAGTAACCGTCACAGGGCTTCCAGTAAATTGGCTTAAAATACGCTGGATAAAGTTAGAAAAGTCCAAACCCTATCTCATACAATTCAAATGTGACTATAATGAAGATACAGAATTTCAAGCCATTAATATAAGAAAATCTTAGTGGGTAAACCGCAAAGTTTGAAAAATATTGATCAGCCTTTATTATATCCTAAAGGTAGAACTGTGACTAAGGAAAAATGTAGAGACATGATGGACCTGATAAAATTCATTCCTTCTGTTAAACACGATTACTATAAGAACTCGTCAACAAATCGAAATGACGTATCCTGGCATACAGCTGATGAAGAAGACATTATTTATAATATTGCTGAATCATCCCAAAGAATAATGCCGCTAACATAAAGCAGCTATGAATTAATTACGAAAATTATTTTATAACCGAACTTCCAACATTCATTTTTCTGGAAACGCTGTAATAAAAATGTATAATAACTAACTTTCTCTATAATAAAAACTTAAAAATGAAAAGACTAAATTTAACTTTATTACTTTTTTCAGTTGCCAAATCGATTAACTCCATCAGCCACATAAAAACTGTAACATTACTGACGATTATTTGTTGGCTATTCTTTCTTATTAATTTTATATACCGTTAGATGAAAGCTATATCTGCAATTATGCATTCCACATTATATATTTGAATTCATATTATCAGAGGAATTTAAAAAAAAAATATACATTACATCATCGCGTTTCTCAATTTTTCGTTTTATGGAGTAAATCGATGTGTGCACTGAGTGGCTCATTTAAAGAAACATAATATTCCCAGAGAAACCTCGTTAGAGCCCCAATCAAGCCGAATGTCTTCGAAAATTCTATTAAAAGGGAATAAGAGTCCACGTGGGAGATATTCGCAAGATATTGTTTAGAAATTAAATTAAAATACTGATACGTAAGTAGCTTCAAACTGAAAAGTGGTTTCATTGGCGCTGAAAGTCAAATTTTAGACCAGTTTTTTCATAAACCAATGATCTCACGTAATCCAGAGGCGTTAGATCACACGATTTCAATCGCTAACGGTTTCACAAAATGGTTGCATCAATAAATCAATTGTTTGACGTGCTGTTTGTGGTGACGGAGGGAAAACAAGGTTGCAATCCGCATTGCATTCGATTGGGATGCGAAATGCTCGGGAATCGAAAAAGAGAGTTTTTGTGAAAGTAACGATGACCTGTAAATCACTTGAAAATTCTTTGGGATTAAATTTTCACAATTTACAAGCGTTGTTCTGATCATAGTAAGTATTGTCAGCTCTGACCTAGTCTGTATTTATTGACCACTTAACTTAACCCTTCTATGAGAGTGATATTATGAAATTACCTTCGAAATAGCAACACGTTATGAAACAAAACAGTGCATATTTGACCTAAGTCGGACTATTCTGACTATGCTAAATAAAACTTTCAATTTAATACAAGAATAATGCATTTATTTTTAATATACCTAATATTACTTTGAGGTATTGGGAAATTTCCGATCTCTACTAAAATCATAAGCTACTTTTTTTAAGATTAAGGATAAGGTTATAGGTATAGCTGTAGCTAGGCTTCCGTACACGAGTGAAACAGGCCCGTGTGACATCCCAACTTTAAGGATCCTTATAACTAATTACTAAATTGAATGAATGGCGAACGAAAAATGAATGATCCTGCTTATAATTTGTTTGGTTTTGAACGGCTTAAAAAGGTCCTCCCAATTTTAATCCTTTAAACGTGCTGTGTTCCGATTTGCTTTTCTAGTGGTTTAAAAAACTCTAAATATCTGGTACGCACTTACATATATGGTGGTCCTACCAGTTTAAACAGCTCAGCCGGTTCGACACTGACTAACGATTATAAATTTTCAGTTGGAAAGTTAAGTTTGTGTAAATATATCAATTAAATGGTAACTCGACGTTGGACCACCCTGTACGTGTGTGCATATAAATAAAAGCTCACAATATTGATTGAATAAAACATCAGTTTAGCCAATAGAGTTTCAAACCGCAGACGTAGTGATTTTGTTTCGATGTCTATTTTTTTGCCTTCCCACAAAATTTACGGTTTTATGTTTTGCCAAACTAATGGATTGCCTAAGTTGTTTTCTTTGTACGAACCAAACAAGCAACAGTACACAGATGCATACGTAGAAGTTGCAAAACATTTGAATATTTCATCAAACGAATTTACATTATGTAACGAAAACTAGAAATTCAAAACAAATAAAAACAAATAAAAACAAATAAAAACTTTAAAAATTCTCCCAAAGCAGCAAAGTGCCACAAATTTTGTGTGCTCCGACTGGCTGGCTGATAGATTGCTGTGCCTAGATGAACAGGTGAACAGTTGAACAGTTGAGCAGTTGAGTAGCCAGACATCCGACCAGCAAGCCCTTCTTCTGCGAGACAGCCACCCTGACCTGAGCTCTCAACTGCCCGCAACCGCCACACCACTTGGCACTAATTCTTCCCACTCACCACACACGCCGGTTGCCACTCCACTGGCAATTACAAACTGCAATTGACAGGTAAACCATTTTGGCAACAACAACACTTAACTTCACAAACCACAACAACAACAACAACAACAAACCCAAGTAATGAAAATGCCGGAATTCCTTTTCTTCACCTATTCGATTTAATTCACACACTTCACTCTCCGTCCTCCATGTGAAAATTCTGTACAACTAGCTCATTATATACTATGTGCTTGTTGTTGTAGTTGTTGTTAAGCTTTTTGTTGCCCAGTTGTCCTAGTGGTATCCTTTGAAAGCGTTTGTGTGTGTGTGTGTGGCTTAGCTATTGGAGAGTAGCGCCGCGCCGTTGAGGTGGCTTAATTAATATTGGCATTGAGTGTTGTTGTACAGCACGTAAAGAAATTTAGACAAACAACAACAGTTGATGTTGGCGTCACGTCTATGAGCTGTACAGCTGTAACTACCTGCTTTTCAACACTAAACTCAAATTGGCTTGCCTTTGATTGTGGTTTGTAGGTAAAATCTCTGTAGAATGTGTTAGGGTGGAACAATTCTTACACTGCATCTGGGGGGTGCTGGGATCGGTTACCGCAATGACCCTATGCTTATTTACCTAATAGGCTCTCAATCCCAAAGTTATAATGGAATGTCACCTATTATATATATGTATATTATATATTATATATTATATATTATCTTTTATATATTATATATTATATATTATATAAAATGATTACATTCTTTATATTTTGAATTGAACTACATCTTGCATTTCAATAGCATGCTCTGCACAAAATATTTACAACAAATTTCAATCTAAACATCTTTGATCTAATGATGTAGGAAGAAAATTTTGACATCAGGACTTAATATCAAAAATATGAACATTTGGAACCTAGGTTCGACCAACTCGCACGGCAAATATAAAAGTTATAACACAGTATGAGATACGTGGCATTCCTGATCTTAACATATTTGCACCCTCAGTCGGGGGGAATTACTAATTTATAAATTTTTTTCCTACATTTAATTTGCTACGAAAAAAATTCTCTTTAAATCTTAATTTATATTTGATAAAAAACCGGTGATAGACATATTTTCGAGCGGTTATCGAAACGAGTGGGAAAAGTCTTTTGCAAATTTCAAAATAGAGCAGGCGGTTTTAGAGATCCGTTCATCTTTTTCAGCGTGGAATTTTACGAGAAATTCAAACTACTGGCAATCTACTGTGGAAATTTTCTATTTATTGCATCTTTCCAAAGGAACTGGCAATAAGTGTTAAACTCCATTCTATCGAATATTGTGATCTAGAACCATTATTTAAATAATAAATATATAAAAATATATAAATTTTTTTTTGGTGATGTTTTAAAGATATCGTAAGGGATATAATAGTTTAGGTTTTGAAGGAAAAGTAGTCCTGAGGGATGTCATTTTACATTTATAACGAATATAAATAAGAATAATAACAATTGGTTACTTCAATTTACATTCAATATTAAGTATCACTCCATTTGCTGATATTAGAAAAATCCTTTCTTTTTAATCATCTTGCATATCTTCGGCTTAGAAGCCATCTTGCTCGTCGCTAGCCGATTATCATTAATCGCGCTAAGTAACTGATGGTTAGCTTCCCTATATTCTCTTACACCATATTTACATTAAAGATATTGGCATTTCTTTATGTACCACATGTTTCGTAATATTTTTGATTTCTGTATTTTTATATATTTTCTATGTTGGAATTTGAAGAAGTACCACAAAGTCCGATTCTATATGTTCTATTGGTCACCGTGCCAATTTGAGAACACCTAATTATTGAGGGTAGAAAAAAAGGTGTGGACACCAGTGCAAATATAATTTCAGTTTTGAGTAGTAGTAGAAGTGCAGTGAGTAAATATACAATAAAAAAATTTATCAATTAATTGTGATTTTTGTATACTTATTTTCTGAATTTTATTATCAGGACACGCGTGGAGGTATGTACTATTTTTTAATTGTTATAATATGTACATAAATATAATTATAAAGTTTGCTTATAATTTATCTAATTCAATAAATAATTAATCATTTCCAATATTTTACAGTAATCTATATAGAGAATGTAAGTATTCGTTGTACTCAAAACGTGACTGTTCCAATACGGGTAGGTACAGCGACCACAAGTGTACTCAATTTATCCTTATTTTGCAGAGTTTTAAAATGATTCGAAAGCGAACATTTAAGGCAAGTAACAGCTTCCAATGTTTAGAAGAGGCCATAAATTTCATTGTAGAAAACAGTTGTGATGGTTTGGAGTATGACTTGGCTATAATTCCCCCAAAACCCAGTGTTGTTACTGACGAAGAAGAGGGTTTTGATGATGACAATGCTCAATCTAGTTAACATGCCGAAAGGTGTTCCTGGAAATATTGAGATATTTGCTCGCGATCTTGATGTTCTTTCAGATTCAGAAAATAGCAGTGATGACGAACCATTGGCTGCCAAAAGAGCCCGAATCAGATCCAGTGTACCTCAAACATCAAATACTCCTGTTTGGCATAAGTGTTCTCCAAATTATACGAATACATACACAGAAACTGACAACCGAGTAATGAATGAGTGTCGCATGAAAGAAGCAGTGAAAGATCTCACACCTGTTCAAATGTTTGAAATGTTTTTTGACGAAGAAGTTTTTACCATGATTGCCGACTTCAGTAACTTATATGCGAGTCAGAATAATCGACACAATTTCGCCGTCACTGCTGAAGAACTAAAAATTTTCTTTGGAATGCTAATATTGACTGGTTATCTGAACTACCTAGAGAACGTATGTATTGGTCATTAGATGAGGATATCGGAGTCCATGTAGTGTCAAACGCTATGCCCAGTAACAGGTTTAGAGAAATAAAAAGGAATTTACATCTTGTAGACAATAACGACGCTCCAAATACAACCGATAAAATATTCAAAGTGCGGAAGCTAACGGATGAGCACATGAAAAAATTCACGAAAATATTTCTATTGATGAATTCATGGTGAAGTATTACGGTCATCATTCGGCAAAACAATTCATTAGAGGAAAACCCGTACGTTTTGGGTACAAAAATTGGGTCGCAGCTAGTTCTTCGGGATATTGCTACAGCTTCGATATATATTGCGGTAAATCCGCTACTTCTACTACTGAGCCTCTAGGAACTAGAGTTGTTAAGATGATGTTAAATAAAATGATAACGGATCCTGCAAACCAAAAAGTTTTCTGCGATAACTTTTCCACTAGTTATAATCTGCTAAAAGATTTGAGGCAATTAGGGTATCGAGCTACAGGAACCATTCGTGAAAACCGCTCTAAGAAATGGCCATTGGTAAATGTAAAGGAGATGAAAAAAAAATCACGAGGAGAGTTTGATTACAGATTCGATAAAAGAAATGAAGTGTTACTGATTCGGTGGAAGGACAACAGCATTTGCACAATGGCAACTATGATTCTTACGAGCCAGTAGGAACTGTAAAAAGATGGTCTGCTGAAAAAAAAAAACAAAGGGTTGATTTCAAAATTCCGCATTTATTCCAGAATTATAATAAGGCCATGGGTGGAGTTGATGAAATGGATCAGCCTATTTCACTGTATAGGATCGGCGTTCATAGTAAAAAATGGTGGTGGGTATTATTCACATACATGATTGATATGGCCATATCAAATGCTCGGTGACTGCACGTACATTCGAGAGAAGATACGATGGACCAACTACGCTTTCGACGAAACATAGCCAGATTCTATCTAAAGCAATCGCCCCAAAGACAGTCTGCCGATCACGTACCTGAAAAACTTCCAAAGCGGGTACGGTGTGTCATTTGTCATAATAGAAGCTGCTGGGGCTGCAAAAAAATGCAAGAAAATCATGTGTATTGAAAAAGAGTGTTTTAAAAATTATCACTCTTAAGAGGCCACGGTACCAATTTGGATACACCCTTTTAAAATGCTGAAATTTTTTTTTTTTTTTTTTTCTTCTTCACACATTTAAATGTATCACTTTTAATTATTAAATAAACAAATTTTCAAATAAATGTTTGTAGTTTTATTTTGGCCATTAATGGGTTAATTATTACATTGAAGGGTAAAGGCTTATTTTCTAAACTCAGCTTAGATTTGTATCCCGTGCATTCAATGGATATGCAAAATATTCGACCTTGAGGTCCATCTGCATATATGGTTTGATTTTCTCTACTAAAGGTATTCTGTATGAAATTTGAGCGTTTGAGAATTTTGTACGGATTTTTGACCAATAACTTTTTGCCCGTCTACGGATTTACGTCTCTAAACGTCCGACAGGCCTGTCTTATATCAAATGATGAGTTCAGGCCCTGCCAAACAGACGTGGTACGGTAGACAGCGATACAATCCCGTACGATATGCGATGCCATATACCATGGTGGTATATGGGAGCAATCAAATAGACGCGATATTGCCAGTGCCGTATATCGCGGAAATAAATACTGCAGCGTGAACAATTGGCCGCGCGGTATGAGCACATACATCGTGAACATGGTTGCAATTTTGAGCAGAGTTCTTCCTAATTATATTTTATAAATTTGGCCTTTTTCTTTATTTTTTATAACAAAGTAAATAGAAGAAAGATTTTCGTATTTTTGGAATGGATGTGCCCAAAAAATCGGATGAAAAACTATAAAGAAAACAAGATAAATGCGATTGAAAATAGTAAAGATCCTGGTTTATTTACTTTGGGCCGAAAATATCGATATGGCACTCATTCACAGTATATCTCCAAACAACAATCGGGCACTCATATCACTCATATATCGAGCTAAAAAGTTCCAGCATATCGATTCTAAATTAAAGATGATGTTCAGCCACTATTTTTTTTTTAATCATTATCCGGTTGCCCTTTAGAAAACGTTTGCACAAATGCAAATTAGATCGTTAGCTTATCATGTCGAGTTTGATGGTTTAGTTTTGAAAAATGTTTACTCTTTCCGGTTCATGATTTAATTTTTTTTTTATTTCACAAATTTTGGCACTTTTGTGTCTCTTATATGACACTTCAAACCATAGCAAAGTTGACAGTACAGGACGCACCTCACCTACAATTGGAAAGGGAGCACCGGTTGTTCCTTCTGGCTATTTGGACTCTTCCTGATTGCCGTATTCAAATATTTTTCTGTAAATAATTTGTTGTCGCTAATTTGATACGATACTTGCCATCAAATTTAAGATCTCGATTCCCAAAACTATCGTTTTAAAAGTATCGAGTAAAAATATGCCAAATGTATCGATATGACATCGTATCGTATAGAAATTCGTACCCCTAGCAACAGTGTTGTGTCGTTCCTTGCTGTATCGCACCGGACTGTTTGAGTGCTTTTATTTATTTATTTATTTATTTGCGTATATCGTTTCCGCATTTCGTACGAGATTATACTGCAATGTAACGTACCGGTTAATTTTTTTGGCGCAGGCCTTTAGCCTCTCACTTAAAGCGATTAATAAAATTGGAAAAGAAAATCAGGATCAATGGATATTATGGTGATGAATGAACTGAAATTCTTTTTAATTGTTTTTCACATATTTTATTAAAACGGAGTAGCTTAACTAACCACTCCCTTTGTAAATTCTTAATTATAACTAGTTTTGTGTAGATATGAATCTATGCGTTTAAATTTTGTGACATTTGTGACTGAAGGCGTTTTAGACACGCCTATTTCTTATGTTTTTCTATGTACTACTAGCAAAGCGAAATTGATTTATGCTCTAAAAAACCTGTTGTATCCCACTACTAACTATTTACCTAGATATTATTATAAATGCACTGCAAACTAACCGCATGTGTTGATCAACAAAATAATCGACTGCAACATTTGGCAATTTCCATCCATACGTTTTTCTATGTATTTTATATTGAGTATTGCTGTTGATTTAGATATTGGCGTTGCACATATGAAAAAGCATATGAAAAGCGTGCCAAATATGAAACCATATTGAAGCTCTCCATATACATATGTATGTATGTATAGAAACACACACGCACGCATACATTCGAATCAGGAGAGGAATAGGCGTGCAGCAAAATGAGGATGCGAAGCGTTGAACATCCGGAACATATCATGCCTGTACTTATCGTATATTTATTTGTTTGTGTAGAATACTAGCTATGTGCCAAATAATTGCAAGTCAAGCATCTAATGGAAACACCCACACACACACACACACACATACACTGGCTGAACATATGTAGATATGTGTGTGTGTGTGTGTACCTGTTATTGTTGCTTGTCCTCTGGTGTGTTGCTAATTCATTTTGGCCAACAGCTGGCCTCGCACGCTTGCAATGAAATTAAACCACATAATTATTAATTTCTAACCAGTTCAAAACGGCACCCACACCCACACACCCACACCACCACATTCATGTTTTATATGTGCAAACCAACTGCAATATGTTGTGAATTAACTTATCAAATAAGTTCGTTTGGCAATCAATATGTAATTTCGACAACGGCTTGCCTTCTGAGTTCCATTCTCCGCACACAGGCTGCCCTGCAGAGAAATTGCCAGCGTTACATTGGCGATATATTTTTGAAAAATTTAAGATTTTGTCACTCCACCGCCGACATCAGAAGT
The DNA here is from genome assembly GCA_951828415.1 of Anomoia purmunda. NCBI lineage: Eukaryota > Metazoa > Arthropoda > Insecta > Diptera > Tephritidae > Anomoia > Anomoia purmunda. The sequence continues at coordinate 128,478,666 of OX639994.1, forward strand.
TACTATACGAGTACCGTCTATATTTACCGTTAAGCTCATATCTGGTCTGGCGATTTTGGATATTGTCATTAGCAAAGAACATAGCACGTAAAGAAGTTGCATGACGTTTCGTTGCCTGTGACAAGAATTTTGGTCTAATTTCACCACACCATAAACCAATTGGATCTAGTCGGATACTGATGTCAATCAGCAAAAGTCAAATTTGTTCTGTTATGGTGAAAGAAAGAAAACATTTTAAGTTTTATCTTTTCTTGTTTTGGTCTAAAGTGAACTTTTCTTCTTCGATATCAAATGGTTCGATGACGTAGTTGTGGAGGAGTTAATAAAAATTGTGCCAAAACCACGAAAAGCAGAGAGAATTGAGAGCATAAATTAACGTTTCACTTTGAGCTGAAGTAGAACTCTCTTGTTGTAAAAATTGTTCAGTTATGTAAAAACGAAATTTTAGTAGTTTAAAAATAAAACTATTGCAGAGTTTTCAACTTTTGAAGAGTAAACACAAGAGTACAACACAGGAAGCAATTCTTTTTCAATTTATGGGGAGAAATGCCCAACACCATCAGCAAAAAAAAAATTACCAAATTTTTCTTGAAAGTGACTTTCTGATTTAATTTTCTCGTCTTCTGTCATAACTGCATTGATCCACTGTGCTCCAAAATGTTTAGCGCACTTTTAATAACTTTTGCAACAGTACTACGACCTTACACCAAAAATCTCAGCGTACTCGCCAGTTATAGCAGTGCCGGAGCGGATATTTTTTTCCAAATTGGGAACTACAGCGTCCAATGACATAATAAATGCAGTTTTTTCGACTCGGTAGCTAGACACGTAATAAACATCATAAATATATTAAAATACTTACACTAATTCAGGCACATCTAAAGGGTTGAAATGCTCCTGAATGGTTCTCCTTTTTCTGAAAGTCTAACATTTTCTATAAAAATAGCCGCAAAGTAGTTAAAGCGCCAATTTTTTTTTTTTTTTTTCAAAAAATGTATTATTTACTTTATATAAATTGACAACTGTTAGCTGTTTGGTTCATTTCTAGTGTGAACCAAAATCGAGCTCTAAGATAAACAAAAAATTCAGATTTCCAAACACCATAAGGAAATTAAGGGGCTATAACTAACTACTCGTATATGTTGAGGTCGGTCCAAATTTCGAAAATTTGTTTAATCTTTCATCTTAAAGTACAGGTTTTTAGGAATGTTATCTCAAATTTTTATAAAGATTTAAGCAGTAGAAGCGAAGTTCTAGCGTTTTGCATCTTGCCCCCTTACGAAGTCGTGGCGCGTCAAGCGTAGCGCACAACACGACGACTTGGACCTTTCAACGCGATTATCTCGAAATCATGTTTTTCCGAAAACGTCGTTGCGGAAAGAGTTTTCAACCGATAAAAATTTTTTTTTTTTCAGATTGTTCGTAATTTATTTGCCGTGTCCTTGAACGATCTCATTTTTCGTTTCAATTTTAATATCAATGTTATGAATTTTTCAATACATTTCATCAGATTAAAAAAAAAAGCCTTTTTGAGAAAATCGTCCCCGTTTGCCGAAATTTTTTTTCGCATTTCAATGAATCGTTCAAGGACACCACAAGCCCCCATACTAAAGAAATTTGTTTCGTTTGAACTGATGGACTGGAGCTGATGGACTGGAATTGTAGTCACGGCAAGCCTCTTTGAAAAAAACGCGTTTTGCGTAGAATGTTATAACTTTGACAATTATTAGTATATTTTTATGTTCTTGAGCAGATTTTACAAACTAGACATTGTACTATGCAAAACGTATAACACGTGTTTAATAAAAATGTGGCTACGTACCTCTACGAAAACTCAAAATTTTCCCCATTTTCCCACACCTCAACTTATATAACCCCTTAACTCGGTTTTAGATTCATTTTCATATTCACTTTCACTCGTATTCCGGTATCTGCTTGGTTATTTAAAATACAATAATTTGGCAAAAATAAAAAGTGCTAACTAGGTACAGCAGATTAAAGTCAGGGTTGGGCATTACTAGAAATTTGAATAATTTAATGATGAAAAAATAAGAATAAATTTTCGTTGGTATTTGGAGTTAGCTTTAATGCCAATCAAGCTAAGATTCGTTATTCAAGTAATTTTGAAAGGCGAATAAAGTTTTATTCATCATTCGAATAATTTTGAATAACGAATAGATTTTCATTCATCCTTCTCTTAAATTTCAAACAACGAATAGATTTTCATTCATCAGCGGCTCGACCAATTTTTATAAAATTATGTATGTTTGTACTTATATGCTTGGTAGGTATGAGAATAGATCGTAGAGTGTAATTTACCCTTGAGAGAGGGTTGCCACCTGCTTGAAAAGTTAAGTTTAATTAAATTACACGCGAGTTATATGAAATATTGAAATATGGGTGGTAAACGGTTCGTTTTGCTGAGGGGAAGACTTATAGCTAGTTATATTTAAAAGAAAGTTGTCACTTGTTTCAAAAGTTGAATTAAATTAAATGTTTGTCAAACCATTCGCTTCGCTAGCAGAAAGTTTATATGTATATTTTGAAGAGTACTGCTTTTTTTAAAAGTATATTTTATTGAAATCCTAAACAAGGATAAAATTTACTAAAGAATGGATTAATTTTTGAGAATAATGCAGTACGCAGAAAAAATTAAATTAAGCTCATATTCAAGTATCTTAAGCTTCTTCCGTCGATCGAAACTGCAATAATATTATACTGCCATTAATCATTTATTGCGAAAGGATAGTACGACATTTTTTTGTTTTATTTTGTGAAAGTGAGTCCGAAATATCAAAAGTGCTTGGAAATACAATTGAAATCTCTGGACACAAACATCGAAAAGGTTCATTTATTCAAAATTGGTTTTGCACTGCTTTAAATAAAGAGATTTAAGAGTTAAAATTTTATTACGACTCGAGAAGAAACATTAAGTTTAACCTCGACAGTAGGAAATGTGCTGTGAAGAGTTTACCTATGAATAGCGGCTATAAGGAGTACGAGTAGTAAGATTTATTAGTTTCAAAAGATTAACATAATGGGGAAGATTAAATCGAAAATATCTTAGGACAAAAAAAAAATTACTAACTAATATGCAATATGGGTCCTTCAAATCTTTTGGCCAGTGCTTTAAAATGGCTAATAGCCCTATAGATTTATTGGCTCTAACATTAATATGCTTATTAAAATTAAGTTCGAAATCCATTGTAGCTCCCAAGTAATTTATAATTATACATAATGGAATCGGGCCTAGGTGGCTATATTGTGGGCATTGGAGGAAGCATTTCTAAAAAAAAAGCTAAGAGACCTATCATTTTGGTAGGAAGAAATCCAACGGAGGAGAGGAGGTGGAAAGTCAAGTAGATCGAGATGATTTGTACTTACAAAAAGTAGTGCTGAGAGTTTGCGATTGTTGAAGAGATGAAATATTTCAGACTTTACTACACCCCAGTAATTTTTAAACGAATACCTACTGCCACTTTTATGCAGATGTATTATAAATGATTTTTTCCAAGTTGATGGAAAGAAAAATATCTTGTTTTAGAAACATATCAGAAAAGTTTGATTAAGACAGATGTATGTAAGCAACCGGCAGACAGTTTAGAATAGGTACATATCGAGATCATATCAGGCCCGTACCTGAATAATTCTTTTACAACTTTCAGGTAATATAATAAATCTAGAACATTAATAGAGTTACCGGGATGTAGATAATAAGGACGTATAATGAACTAGAAACTGTAATGATAATTTGGTAATTTCCAGGTTCAATACATACTAGTTTGGCTTTGTCGAAACTCCAGATCTTTCTGTGTTCGAATTCAAATTCCACCGTTTAATGTTTCAGTTTCAGTTTTTTAGCCTCACAATTTAATCATTGCCCTACAGGTCGTGCACATTTATGTAAATCCAAAAGTTCAGGCAGTTAGATGCTCTAACGTTTATATGAAATTATTGTAAGTATATATGTAAGTAATATATAAGAAGATATATTATTATATATTGGTATGCAACTGAAATTAATGAACTCAGACTGTTACCAAACTAATTGTTTGAAATACGAACGTTACACCTTTAATGAATGATAATTTTGACCCCAGAGTTTTACATTTAAATTTCTTGAATTTACTTTCACACATACATACATATGTACTTATATACAAATGCAGAGTTCATCGTAAAATACATACATACATATGCACAATATTATTTGCTATAATTGACCCAATTAGTTTGTAAAGTACAGTGAAAAATTAAAATGTTAATTTTGTAAATCATTGCATAGTATCAAATGAATTATAGTTTTGAATGAGCTAATCTTGAAAGCTACTAAATGGATTCGAACGCGATTTTTTTTTAAATATAATCTGTTATTATAGGACTAGCAAAATCAATAACAATGGCGTTCTTAAAATAAATTTAGATGTAGAGTTTGCTCTAGTGAAATTCTGTAGATGGGCTGCTTTTTATTGCAGCAAAATATATAATATACAATGGGCGTGGTACCGCGTGAAATTTATGATTACATTTTACTTTGGAACCACAAGTCAAATCACTTTGAACTTTAATATGAACACATAGCAAGGAGAGGTGTTTTAATATAGATGAGAGTTGATAGAAGAGACTTTCACGCTCGCTCTATGTAGGCAACTTAAAAATTTTGAGAAGTATTTTCTGTTTGTCGGATATTCTCTTTTTACAAAATGATCTTAATAACTCGGCTAACTGGAGCAAAAGAAAAAAATTACTTTTTAAAATCAAAAAATGTTTTCACGTGGCTATTCTTAAAAATCTAAATCTCATTAGGTCATCATATTCTATTTTTGATGCTAGTTTTTCTATTGTCTTGTACTATTCCCGAAGTTGCCCCAAATCAGCCCCGAACATGGGCCCAAACAATTCACGAACCTGTCCTAAACTAAGCCTCAACTATGTCCGAAGTCATCCTAAACCAATCCCGAGCTGATCTCGAAATCGTTCCGTACTGATCATGTAATAGTCTCGAAATTATCCTGCAATGAATCCGAAATAGTCCTGAAATAGTCTCTGAACTAGTTTCGAATTTATCGCGAAATAGTCTTGAATGATACCGACTTAGTTTTGTCTGATTATAAAATTTAGCGTTTCTACTCCCCTTCTTTTCAAAGCCAATTTGCAAACATCTTTTTAAATTATTTTAAACCAAAGCAGGTAAAATTTCTGTAAAAATTTATTTTTCCCCAATTTGTACACTGTCTATTTTTGTTTCTTTTTATTAATATATATTCCTTAAAGACAACAGATAAAAATGGTCATGGTTTGAAAATGGGTTTGAATGTGGTTTAAGAGATACAAGCAAATTAAGTGCATGGCGCGTGAGCCGCACGCTTCTCTCCGCGTTGAACGGAGGATTCTTATTCAATTTAAGGTTGTCTTAAAATCATTTTTTTTCAAAGATCGTGCAAAGAACAACTAGTTTTTTTGCTGTTTTCCTTCGAAATACAAGCAGAATCAGTTTTATTGGATGATGTGTAAATTTTTATATTTCATTCGACTTTTCTTCCATATACTTGTTTACAAATGAAGAGATCTGTCGCTTTGCCGCGGGGAGGCGCAATCTTGTACGAGTATTCCATAATTCTTGCTATGTTATCTAAATTGCGGCGTCGAGCTTTACGTTTTCTAACGCCAACTAGTGATACGTAAATTATAATGCAAATTTATTCACTGATTTTCGCAATATGTGATATAAACGGCAAATGCGCTCCTAAATCTAAATGAATAAAAAAAAAATCAAAAATCAAAAGGGTCTAAATTAGGGAAAAATAATTTTTTTCCACAATTTTTAACTTTTTCTTTGTTTAAAATTGTTTCAATTTTTTTTTGAATATCGTCTTTGAAAAGTAGCTAAGTTTTATATTTAGACAAAATTGGTTCACAGTGAATGGTTCCCGAATTAACGGTGCTTAAAGTTATGACTGCTATGGCAAAAATTACGCTAAATTCAAATTTCGAAAAATTGCGCAGTTGCAAAAGAATTTTTTTAGGCCCAAAGAAAAAACATGTGGCGATTTATTTTCGATGAATTAACTCGATGAAATCCGCGACACCGAGTATAAATCTGATATGGAATGACTCATACATAAATTTACAAATCTTGTCAAGTAGTTATAGACAGCGATATGCATGTTTGCTTTATCTCACATAAGCGTCGTGTCGCGTCTTCGTGACGCTATTTTGTGACGCAACGTTGCCAAATCTCTCTCACGCCGCTAAAGATATTTTCCTTGGAATAATTTTAAATGTTTCGTCGTGTATTGTTATATTGAAAATATGGGGCGAAATGCCGATAGATCAATAATTGAAGTAGTCCTAAATCTGCTCTAAACGAGTGGTGGTCAGACTGCCTTTAAATCTCTACTCAGGATATTTGTTAAAACGATTTAAAATTGAGTCCCCTTTACCACACGCCAAAAAATTTGTTGGACCGGTTTTTGCAAACGTGATATGTTCGCCTAGTTTTTATCGAAAAAAGGTTTAAATAAACAACTCACAAAACGATCTGAAATCAGTAGTAGTAGCAGTTCCTAGTAGTGCCATCTATTTGGTTATAAATATTGCTTTCCACATAAGGAAAATATCGTTCAACAATATTGTGAAGAGAGAAATAGTACTGAATCTGTCCTGAGCTGATACTGAAATAGTCTTTAACTAGTCTCGGATTTATTCCAAAACAGTCCTGAAATGATCCCTAAATAACTAGTCCCGAAATTGTACGGAAGTGGTTCTGAAGTAGTTCGAAATGATCTTGGGAATTATCCCAAAACAATCCTGAAATGAAACCGAAATAACGAAATGTATCAATAATTGAAGCATTCTTAAAGCCTGCTCTAAACCAGTGGTGGTCACACTGCCTCTAAATCTCTACTCAGTATATTTGTTAAAACGATTTAAAATTGAGTCCCCTTTACCACGCGCCCAAAAATGTCATCTTGCTAAACAATCAAATGAACCATTAAGTAATTTTTAAAACTTGCTCTAAACTAATAATAATTTTATTGCAATAATTCTTCAAACTTAACACGAATTCTGTAGATTGCTTCACAAAACTTGCTACCATCAAACTGTGTCACTTCTTCACTGTTTTATTTACGTTTGCCATAAGACTTAAACTGACAGCTTTCGAAATGAAGTAAACGCATTCGGTAGCATTTTTAAAACCTATCTATGTATGTAATTAGAATCGTTCTTAGCTTGCTTGTAAAGCAATTCTCGTTAACCAACGACGGACGACACGTTTTCGACTGGGCGTTATGCAATAATTCGTGAGACGTTGAATTTAATGCGCATGCGAGAAGATCAGAAGACGATACTCGTAGTAAGTGGGTTAATGCGATAAAAGTTATGGCATATTGGCTAATGTGAAATAAAATGACAACTTAAGTAATTTTGATGAGTATTAAAGATTAAAATAATATGAAGCAATATGAAACGACATTGAATTAATAGAAATGGAAGACTGAAAGCCCAATTTATGAAAATTCATCATACAATTGAATGCAATGTTCAATCGAGACATTTATGAAGAAGTTATCTAAGAAAATAACAAAATATAAATTTAGTTCTAAGTAAAGTGTGTTAAATAGAAACACGATTGTCATTCGACAGTCATGTCATGTCAAATATTAAATAAAACGCTGCTTCTGAATGTTCAAACTTGCCACTCAATTTTGTGAAAAGAACAACCTAATGGAATAAAGTTGTGATTTTTTAAAAATGACGCAGCCACAAGCTTGAAGAATGATCTTTACCGACTTTGCAACGGTATGCGCACTTGATTTTGAGGATGCAGATTTCATTTATGAAAAATAAAGAAGGCTACAAAGCCCTCTAATATTAAGGGTTATCACAATCCAGTGCAAACGGTCTGGGATTTTAATATTTTGGTACATTTGCAAAAATGATGGGCGTAATATGTATTTGGTTTTTGCATTGCTATTTGCTTGGAAAATTGTGTTTTGTTCTAAATATTTATGAAACAGTTTCAAATGAAGAAGCTGGATTCATACTAAACCAACCTAATTGAAATTTTAAATTTTCAAATTTAGCAACTTAGATTTAGACCAATCAATTACCCGGGAGACCACAAAAGCAGAATTATTGTCCATAATTTTATGTTTTAAAAAATCCTTTAATTTGGTTAGTGAAGAAAATTTTGCAACATTTTATTGAATACCTTCCTTAGCGAACAGCGAGGTGAAAAAAAGATTCTTAAAATTTAAAACAAATTTTCGTTTTGAGTGTTTTCGAAACAAAATTAAATACAAAAACTTTAAAAACCATTACGAAACCCACATTTTTTTTTAACTATAACCTAAAAACCGATTTAAATTTGCATCGGGTTCCATTATTGCAATGATCATTTATGGGTTAAGCTCAGCTCTTTTTACGCGCACGATGCAGCCAAAGTGCAATTCCAAAATCACCATATTTTTTTAAAAATATAAATGGTGTTTTATATGTAGAACATCTGTTAGGAAAAGTCCAAATTGTACGTCGCTAATTTTCTTTCGGAAGGGGGATTGACTGCATATGTATATTGAACAAAAACAGAGTTTTTAAATTTTTTCGGAACAAGTAATAAAACGTTTGTCAAAATTAATTGGGATCTATTAACCGCGGATCCCAAATATATGCAAAATTTATTATTAAACACAAACCTTAATTTAGATGAGAAAATTTTATAACGTTTTTTTTATGTCAGGCAATAAAATAAACATAACAGAATTGGAAATGTCAGGAAATTTTTCTTTTTTAAATTACAGCATAACAGAATGGGATGAAAGGAATTTCAGCTGATGTATATTGGGACGATTTTCCGTCATCCCTTGTCAAGTTTGGTTTGGGAGAAACCTGGTTTCGGCGTTGTGCCACATTCAGTGCCATTTTTCGTTCTGATCAAAAGATCAAAATGGAACTTCAGTGCTATTATTGCTATTGTCTCGAAAAATCAGCTATTTTTTTATGTTGTAATTTAAATATTGCAAATAAAAAACATTACATTGGAAAAATGGGCCAATTTTAACTAAATAAAATTATAATTAACAAAATGTTGAAACTGATCTTAAGGCATAAAAAACTCAGAAAAGACAGAAAAGATAGAAAAAACACTCGTTTTGCACTTCTTTGACTATCCCTTTAAAAGTTGTATGAAAAATATTTGAATTAATATTAAAAAAAGTTTTCAAAATATTAAGTTTTCGAATTATATAAAACCCGTCATTTTGTAAATAATGCTAATTATACAATTGAAAATTACCCTCCACTATAAATATCAACGCCTTTTCCACTGTTTACATCTGGAGAAATGTGAATAATCTATTTTTTAATAAAAAAATTCGAAATTAATCTACCTTCTTTCCCGTAACATGAGTTCTTAGAATGATTTTTGTGTACCCATTTCCGTGCTATTTTGTTTAAGATAGAAAAATTCGAAAGACTTAATATTTTTGAAAAATAAAGAAGTTATGAAATTGATTGGAATTTTTCAAGTTTTCAAATTTCGCACTTCGCAGCCTCCGAGCATCATTATGTTAATCCAAATTTACACTCAGGTATCATTTAACTGCAAAATGTTGTTCAAAATCCGGGTGTCAGTATGTAATGTTCGCAAAATTGCTAAGAGAATGGTGAAAAATTTGTAAGGGTATAATCTTTAATTGGTAAGCCTATATATATGCATATATATTTATCTTCCGACATTGGAAATTGCAAGTATTTTTTGTGTAATTATTAAAATCAATGTATAATGGAAAAGTCATTCAAAACCTTAAATTAAAAATAGCATGGAAATATGTGTAATATTTTTTAAGCTGCTCCTATTTGCGGGCTAACGGAATTAGAAATATTTGGACCTTTCTGTTTGGTTGTTTTTTGAGTATAAGAAATATAATTTATAACGATTTAAAAATTCTAATAAATAATAAATTTGAGATATATTCTCATAGCTTATTTGCATGTCGCACTTTTAGCTAAACAACGCCTGTTCTGATACTTAAAGTATATATCTATGTATTATGATTTCTAATTATTTTTTGCATACGGAAAGCGACTTTACATTTTGAATTACTCTAATCTGACTATAAATTTTGTTTTTTTTATGTTCTAAATAGCTCTGTGCAAATAATGCAAGTATGTACTTAGCAATCAATTACCGCCTTTTGATTAGTGTAAAATGTTTACAATAAACAAAACACGCGTGTTGCTAAGTGCGCGAGTCAAAAATAAAACTTTCGTGCCAATTCTGCAAAGAGAGTTAAATATGAGAGCAAGTTTTTTAAGAAATCCTTTTTAGTTTTAGCATGAGTGAAAATAGTAGAAGAAATTAATATAAATAGTAGTAGTATTTAGTAGTAACAGTAGTAAAACTAATAGTAGAAATCACTAAAAATAGAGAGTAGAAATTAGTAGTACCGTTAGTAAAAATAGTAGTAGCAATTAATAAAAAATAGTAGTAGAAATTTGTAAAAATAATTGTAGTAAGAAGTAGGAGCATTAATAAAAAAAGCAGTAGAAACTAGTGAGATTAGTAGTCGTAGTTAATAGCAGCATTAGTAAAAATAGTAGTAGAAATTGGGAAGAATAGTAGTAGTAATTAGTAGTAGCATTAGTAAAAAATAGTAGTAGACATTATAAGTAGCGTTAGTAAAAATAGTAATTGAAATGTGTTAAAAATAGTAGTAGTAATTAGTTGTAGAATTAGTAAAAATAGTAGCAGTAATTAGTAGTAGTAGCAGTAAAAGTCGCAGTGATGGTAGTTAGTAGTAGTGGTAGTAGAAGGTGTAGGAGTATTAGGAATACTAAAAATTAGTAGTTATAGTAGTAGTAGTAGTAGTAATTGGTAGTAGTAGTTGTGGTGGAGAACCAGTCCCGAACTACTAAAAGGTCCTGAAATGGTGCCGAAATATTTAATCCAAAAATAGTTCCGAAACGATACAGAACTGGTCTTCAAATAGTCGTAAAATACAAGAAAATATCTTTGAATCAAAAGAAAGCAATATTAGAGTTCCGCTGCATTTTGCTGGGCTAAAATATTACCTTAGACGTGGATATGTTTTAATAGTTCGTAAATAGGTGCACCAACATTAATTAGATATAAGTACATCAATTTATTTGGATACGAATAGAAAAAAAGCGCGTGCAGCACGGCACATATGATATATGTAGCTCGATGGGTTAATTTGAAAATTGCAAAGTGGATTCTAGAGCGATACATTTTAGCTCTTCCTAAATTGATTGAAAAAAAAAATCTTTTTATTTTAAATATCCATGGAGCTTTCTTACCTTCCTGGTTGAAGCAGAAGAAACAACGGTAGAGCTTTTTTGTTTTTCGATAAGACATTTGGAGAGACCTCTTTAACGCCTGATATAATCGTAGTACAATTTCTATGTCTTCAAAATTCCTGTATGCCAATCAAAAACACTTCGAATGCAAACAATTTTCACTTTACCATTTTCTATTTTCAATTACAATTTCAATTTAAAATACTTCACTATTTGCACAAATAAATGTGCATGTTAAAAATTCTGAATGGCCATTGAAAATGTGTTGCAAGTCGCCAATACAAATGAAAGTAGTTTGATTGAATTTGCGAAAAGTGCATTTATTTTAGTAACTCAAAACAAAACTCGAAACCCCTTTTTCGGTCAATTTGTATAGTGCGCGATCACTACATCCCACCTGCGAACTGCTCTCGCTACACAGTACGATTTTTTCGTGGGTGTGTGTGTTGGTGTGCATGTATTATGTATGGTATGTGTATTTTGTAGCCAAAAGCAATTAACGTAACATAATCTGTCGAAAGCAATGTTGGCAACTAACTGTAAGTGTAGCGGGTTGAGGGGTGAATTTGCTGCATTCGCATTCGAGTAGCAACAGCAACAGCAACAACAACAACACCAAACCATTAATACCCAACACGTTGTTGTCCACCACCACCACCACCAGCGCAATGCATCCACCTCATTCGTAGCGTTTGTGCAACTTGAGTTGCTGCTGCTGCTGCTGCTTTTGTTTTTGTTTTTGTTGTTTCAGTGGTTGCCGCGTTGGCCACAAAACGAAACGGAATCGCACATCAGCTCATCAATTGTTTTTAATTGATTTGAAAAACTACCACAAACAAATAGTTTTGCACTTAAATGCGCGCCCAGCATATGCAGCCACCGCCGTGGCCTCTGCCCAAATGGAATGGGACATCCATTCCCTTTACCCCCCATGAAACACCATCCTCCACTCGGCATTTACTACAGTAGTCGAAATTAGTTTTTCATGTACCAAAAAGTTACATCGAATTTGATTTGTTTGCTGCCGGCAGGTATACGACTATTACGCTTGTTTGTTGGTACATATTTGTTGTTGTGGCTGTTGTTGTTGTTGTTGCAGTTGACAAATTTCATTCGTTTATTCAATATTTGTGTTCTGATTTTCATCAACATTTTTAATTCAATGGGCCAAGTTGCATAGTAGAATTAGGTTGCCAAATGGTAAATTTACACAATCCAATGGTATAATCAGCAAAACAGAAGTCAATTACTATTTCATTGCGGCTAATGGACTGCCCGTTCAGGCGAGTATTTGTTTGGAAAGTGTTTTGGGGCCGCATGCATTTTTAACTCACAATTGGTACACAAAACTGCAGCTGAACGTGCTGGTGCATCTGGCTAAGCTGATAAAAGTTGGAAACAATCTAAATAGCACGACATTAGAGCGAAAATTAGGAAGAACGAGTACTCCCAGAGCTATTTCAGTAGCAGTTTACTCTCACAACTACCTCCATTTGCAACCCTGCCTCTATCGCCAATCAAATGGATCAATCAATAACCCGATTGCAGAGACCATGTATTCGGGCCAGTTGGAGCCACACTCGGTTGGAACCTTAGTTTAGGGCATACTGACAGATAGCTAAAATTGTATTCAGTTTACATAGCAATAGGTGCCTGAAAGGATTGTGATCCAGCTTGAGCAAAGCAGGCATCAGCAGTATGGGTAACGCTACGATTGAAGCAAAACACTAGACACCTGGGGATCGTGCTGGACAGCAAGCTGTCGTGGAGATCCAATGTAGAAAATAGGGTGAAGAAGGCATCTGTGGATATGTGTGATGCGAAACTGCGTTGGTCCGCTCATGGGGTTTATCTCCTGCACTTTTGCTTTGGATTTTTCAGAGTAGTCGAATGATGGGCGACCACTGAGAAAAAAACTTATATTATGGGATAAGAAACCGTGTGCAGACCGCTCAATGATTGGCATAACAGGAACATTACGCACCGCACCACACCAACCAGCACACTAGACCCTACTGCATATAACAGCGGCAAACCTAACAGACAGACCCTTCTATTAGCAACTGCGGCAACACTATACGCCTAACGGCAGTTTGAGTTCAGAACGTCCGGTTACAGCTAAATAGCGCCCTCTGGCAAGGCGTACTGACTACGCGATCATGAGCCTAATCCTCCAAATGTCTCATGGGGCTACAATAGAGTTTGATTTGTGGCGCAGGGGTATGAGGATGATGGAAAATTAGTTGATGTTGCGGTTTACTCCCAGAACCAGATATTTGTAAGTCTGCCGAACCACTGCAGTATTTTTTAAGCAGATATTTAAACAGCAAGCGGGCGGGTTAACAGCGGACCTTGAGAAGGTTGGCTGGGGTAAAAACTGTGCATCTTTATTGAGTTCCGCGAAATACGAGTGTGGAAGTCAATGAAATGGTAGAAGACCTTGCCAAACATGGTGTCTGTCTAGAAGACTTAATTCGCGAGGAAATGACGATCTCGCTGCAATTAATCAAATGATTGCACGAATTTTATACATACCCCTGGAGGATCTGCTAAGACGAAGAAAACATTTTTTGTCAGGCTGGCTTTGAATGTATACTCGTATATTCAACATCTTATTGAATTGGATAAAAAGGCCAAGGTATATGAAAGTGGAAGACATCTCAATGTAAGCAAAAATCTAATTTAATCTCAAACAATCCTTCGTGGTTGGGGGTGTTACATAACAAAACGGGCATCAAGTCTCTACCGCAATCCATTTGATCGCGAAATCGTTCAATTGCGGCCTCATTATTACCTACGTTTGGTTCTCTGGTCTTCGATTCGTGACCCTACATATTCTAGTAGCTGACCAGGGCTTACCAAGCTGATCGCAAGCCCAATCATTCAGAGGCAGCCAACAGAAGGCTAGAGGGACCCGAACACCTCCTTGTTTAAGAAGTGTACCCTGCTTGACTAAATCATCTGCTTCACAATTTCCCTAGATATATCTGTGCACTCAGATTAAGTAAGACAATCCTTTACCACTTTCATTCGCACCGTATACTCCACTTCCAACCTTCCCATCAAGCTTCGATCGATCTGTGAACATTTTAAGCAAGCCTCGATGAAAAACATGGCATTCCTCTCAATCCTCTCTAGAAAGAATGGCGATGCCATAGTATACCTTGGGACCTATAGTGAACACACACAATGGCCCGTTGTGGCCGAGATGAAACCGAAACTTTGAAAGATCGTCGAATTACCACAATCTGAGTTAAATTTATATCCAATATCTCGCAGTCTGGAAGCCTTTTGGACTACCAGGATTGTCCACGCCTATTTATTTCAGTTATATACTCGTCAAAAATGTATTAGCCGACAAAGACAGACTTTTGTGGTAGTCGTACGCTGGAATGGAAGTTCTTTTCGCAACCTAATGATATCAGACTCAATTAACCCCAACACATTTAAAACTAATTAGTTATTTGTGAACCCCTACCACAACTAAAGCTAGAGAATCTTATCACGCTACAAATTTATATGGATTGAAATTACATAACCGTTAATTCAAATATAAAATAACCGACACATCTTCATGTGGCATTAGACACAAATAACAAAGAAGTATAACATACAGCTTAACACCCTCCGGTGAGTTGCCATTAGACGCGCCGCTTGTCCTGCGTACGGGTCACCCATTGATTGTCCGATAACCAAAAGACTCAAACAAGTGGCCGCCGGTCACGTCCTAGGTGAATTGAGTACAAGAAATGAGATTGGTCAGAAAACCAACGTAGCGCAACAACCATTATTGCCACAGCAATGTTTCATTAACACAGTGACAACAACAAACACCAAACAACAACAACAACAATGTAGGTATGCAATTTAGTTCAAGTGTTTGTCGCCAAGAGTCGTATGGAATAACTTAAAGTCGCTTCCGATACGCTAGCCGCACTTGTTACCCTCGCCACCGTCGAGATCCCTTCCACACGGAAATTACCAACGTCTGTCTGCGGGCAAAGACGGAAAACAGGGGTGCGCGAGTACTACTCGTCACAATACCAATAGGAACAATGTACTTATATCTGTGTGTGTGTGTGTGTGTGTGTAGATGGTGGGAAATTGTCGATTTTCCCTGGTAATATTAATAATTTGCCAGCGGCGGTACATAACAACAAGTGCTTGAACAATTCTTGATATCTACGCGCCACTCATCTACGATTGCTTTCACTAAACTTCTACACGGTTGGGCGGTCGGTTTGATCCCTCTTTGCGTCCAGAACTTTGTCAGCGTTGGTATTGCCGCTATTCGTAGTAGTAATGATGATAGCCACCAGGAACTGCATGAGGGAGCGAGAGATTGCAAACACGCAGGGGTATAGTCGGTAGGTTGATGTGTTAGTGAGTGCCGACGAGAAATTGCATGGCAAAAGGTGGTATCATAAGTAACGCTTCCTAACATATGTGTGGTGGTGTGCGTGTGTGTTGATGTGTTAAGTAGTTTGATAATGAAGTGAACATCTAATTGAACGACTGCTTTGTACTTTTACGTAACGATAAATACACTGAGAAAAAGATACTTGCCATTTGCCACCTAATACAAAATAAATTAAACCTTTATTTGGTTGTCCGCAAGCTGTCATAAAAGACATAAGCTAAGTGCCGAGGCTCTGAGCTGGTAAGTGGGGGGTGTGAGCTCGAAAGCACAAAATAATATAATAATATTATTTTATAATTGTAAAAACCTAAATTTGAAAAGATCCCTATGGTTAGGTTAGGTTAAATGGGCTGCTCTCGTAAAAAGTTCACTCGGTGGCCACATTACCTATTCTGATGCCCAAAAAGGGGTTTCTTTCTCCCCAGTCTATCCGTACAAATTCTTAAATCAACCCGATGAAAAATCCCAACAGCGACTGTATCGCGACCACATGTAAGTCATCCAGGTCTCCGAAGAAATGGTCGTCAGAAATCTGAAGCGAATTTCTAGTAGTGCGGAACACTAATAGACTCTACCTCTCCAAACGTGGTGTCCCGTTGGTATTCTTGTGAAAAGTTTGTTATTCGGTTTGGAAAATCTCAGCAGACTCTGTGAGTGAAGGTCTAATTGAATGCGCTCCCGGCTATGTCGAGATTGGTCAACCTGCTGTTGATGGCTATGATCAATGATCAATGGGGGTTGTATGCTCGAGTTGGGTTCCCCCAGTCTTGTCTCAGTTCCTCTTCCTCGTTTCTAGAGACTCAACTTTGTCCGGAACCAAGTATACATAGAGAATGTGTTGTCGACGAGATTGCAGAGATTCTCGACAGTTCTGAATGCAAATCGAGTTACTCGTTGTAGACTTTAGAGTTTTGATCGCCTCCTGACTGTCTACAGCAAAGGCAAGCTGTGAAAGAGTAAGGTCCATGATGCCTACCGATTTTGTCGCTATGCCTGTTGTAAAGATCTAAGCTAGGAATATGCTACCGTAATCTGGAAGTCTGTAAGCTTCTCGTAATGAGAGTTGCTGGGAGAAAGCTCCAGATCCAGTTCCTATATCCATTATAGAGTCATCCTTGAAAATCGCTCACTTCTGTAAACCTTAAAGCTGTCGCTAAAGTCGAGTTTCGGGTTATTATAGTGACAACCTTCTTGTTGCATCCCTACTCCTGACAAAAATCGTCTTTATTTGCATTATGTTAACAAAACAACAACAAATTGAATCTGCGTAAGATGCGTCTTTCGTTTCCACCAATAAGCATTAATTCCCCAAGGAGTTTCTGCTTAAACTTTAGGTTTCCACAATATTCTCTCAGCCGTCTAATTAGATGTATTTTTTTCTTATCTACATAAAGCATATTAATTTATTACAGTGTGCCTACGATAACAATGGACTTGCAGAATTTCTATATTACAATGTCTTCTTTGCACAAACTTATGGGAGTGACTTCATAGTAATGAGTAATAATTGTATAATTTTCAAATTTACAACCAGGTTCAGCAAATTTTGTACAAGTACTTGGGTTCGTAAGTTTTGATGCATACATATTTACAGTGTGACTATATACTATCCCTGCAAGAAAATTATCAAAGAAGTAGAGAAAAGACCCAACGAGCAAAATCATAATAGTAAAAGTGTCCAAAGATACAGAAATTTTGAATAAAATATGGAAATTGCATGCCTTTACGGACTTAGATTTTAGTAAATTGCAGATACTTTCTTTCACGAAGTGTTTGGAAATGGTTATAATATCTATAAAAAAAATCATGATTTAATTACTACTTCGTGATTTTATTTTTTTCGATTAAAAATAATCGTTATTATTGGATTTTTATTTTCTAGATAATGTTTCGTAGTTATTTTTTGTTTTATCGATCAAATATAATATTCTTGGATTTAAATTTTTCCGATTATTTTTAATCGATATTTTGTTTCTTTTCTATTTTCTCGATCAAAAATAATCGTTATTTTGGGATGTGATATTGTTTTGAGATAATAAAATATATTAATGTCAACACCGTCAAATTTGTTTGCGTTTATTATGATCGAGAAATTTTAAATACAAGAATAACGATTAGTTTTATCGAAAAAATAAAAATCACAAAATATCGATTAATGAAGGTCTGGAAGTTTAAATCCAAGATAACGATTGTATTGGATCAAACAAAAAAAACCACAAAAATAAATTGATCGAGAAAATAAAAATCCAAGTACAACGATTAGTTTATATCGAAAATATCACAAAATATCGATTATAGATGATCGAAAAAATGCAAGTCCAGAATAAGGATTGTATCTGATCGAAAAAGTAAAGACCACAAAGATAACGAAAAAAAAATCGAAGTACAACGATTGCTTTTAATCGAAAATAAATCGCAAATTATCGATAAACGATGCTCGAAAGAATATAAATCCAAGAATAGCGATTATATTTGATCGAAAAAATAAAAACCACAAAAACAACTTCATCGAAAAAAGAATCCAAGTACAACGATTACTTTTAATCGAAAAAATAAAAATCACAAGATATCGATTAAAGATGTTTTTTTTTGATAAGAATAGATATTATATTTTGCTTGATCGAAAAAATAAAAGTTAACAAATAACGATCGAAGTTTTTCGAGAAAATAAAAATCAAAGTATGACGATTACTTTTAATCGATAAATAAAAGTCACAAATTAACGGGTATTTAATGATTTAAAACAAGAAAACCCCTTAAAAAAATTACAAAAAACAATGTACACTTTCACTACAGCGACACGCCGTAATGGGCACCAAGGCAAAGTCACCGCTTTGCTTGTATTCGCATCGCTCTGATGTGCACTGTGTCTAAGCCTTAAGGGCTCTCTATCGGTTAGCCAGATTGAATGTAAAATATACCCCATTAATTTTTCCTACAGAGAAGCTCCCATAGATTTCGAATACCTCTCCGCAAACAAAATTATCAGAAATAATCTAAGTACTCATATAAAAGAGTAATCTTGGCCACCACAAATTCTCATCATTATTATTTATAACTGCTTCTGCTGTATTTCCACATTCAGTTAGAGGCGAAAAGAGTTCCCTGCACTGTTTAATTTTTTTAGCTACAAACACTCGCTTGCTCCTACGACTACAACACCGGAAGGAGGGGCACTTGCCATCACAGCTGTAGGTAGCAACACACTAGCCACGAACACTTGCCGATCGCTAAGGAAAAATTTTTTTTTCCTTTACTTTTCATGTCTTTCATTTCGATTTTCGTTTTGTTTTGTTTTCAGTTGCATGAACGCAAGCGTGACGGATGACTTGACTCGACTCGACCGACCGCACTCCACTTGACTTTGAACTTTTACGTTTCAATAATTTTTTTTTCGGTGCGTGTGTGCAGTCATGGTCTTGTCGGGGTGCGTCAACTGAACAATAGCATATCCATCTTCCAGCACCTTTATTACCAACTTCAAATAGTCGCGCATAGTCTGGCTTCGAAGTGTTGCGGTCAGTGGTGGTTGCGTTTCAAGCGTCAGCTCTTACGGCCGCCTCTGCGGTTGGCTGGTCAGACGTTTCGCTAGCGTTACTATTAAATTTGTGTGTATTTCCTCAACTTTGTCTTGTTGTAGCTGATATTATTATTGTTGTTGTATGCAAAATTGGAAAATCTGTTAAATTGTTAACGGAGGAAATTTTCATTGGCCTTTGTCTGGTGGCCGAAGCGTCAAAGTATTTGTTGTGGCTTCAAAGTTTTTTCCCATTCTCACTCCTTGCTAAATGTCTTCTTTTTGCATTTTGAACCTTCATACATTCCTCTGTCTTCTTCGGCTGTTGCAGTCAATTTCGATTTCTGTTCGATTTGTTCGGCGCGGGCCCGCGGTCTATCCTGTGCCTCGACGGAGTCTTTGAAGGTTGCAAAGATGATAGGGCTCCGACTCAGCTGACCGCATTTTCATTTGTTTGAAACAGTTGTTGGGATGCCCAGTGAATCCACTTCGGTGTACATCACGTCTTCGTCGGTCATCGCATAACTGCGCTGTTTTTACTCATTCCCTCTATGCACCGTTCATTTTATTTTTCTAGTTCACCTACATTTATCTTCCAAATCTCCAATTGCACAATTTCACTGCTCTTGCTTTTCCTCTCACTCACTGCATCTTGCGTCTTGTGGACATTTAAGCGAGCTTCTGCGCAGTCAAGCGGAAGTTGATTTATTTAATCGTCTTTTGTGGTTTCTTTCTTTTCTACTTCATGTGCCATTGTTACGCGGTGGGAACTTATTTCGACGCCTCTCCATTCATGACTCACGTAATGCGATTAAAAAGTAAAATTTTCATAGAATTTCTATCAACTAATTTGCAAATATCGCTAGCATTACTCTAAAGCTCACATAGCGCGCGTTCAATTCGTTGGCTTACCGCGCGCGGCATCACACTCAATAAATTATTGAATCATTGATGCTTCCGCCCGCTGCGGCTAGTTGGCCGGAAATGAGGTGTGGTGTGGTGTTTGGTGCATAGGGAATGTGCTGATTTGCATATTGCTGATTATAGTTAGAACTACAGGCTGTGATTGGAAGTGTGTGTGTGGTAGGGCATCATCGCCTTAACGCATTATTTTAAATTGGGTTTCTCATCGCATTCTAGTGCAACTTCACTTTCATCAAAACTATTTATTTACCACAAGTCTTAATATGTAAAAAATATATGTAGTGCTTATGTATATGAAGTTGCATTCAGAAAGTGAGTCTTCAGAAAAGGAGATACATATGTATATATGTACTTAGCTCAGCCATGAGTTCCGCTACAAATTCTGGCCGTTATAAAAATGAAACTGTAATACCTTTTTTTTTAATAATGCATTTATTTTATGAGCGATGTACAATATTTTATTCGAAATGGTCACCTTTTTCTTTCACTCCCAACCCTCAAATGGTTCGGTCATTTATCAATAGCAGCAAGAACAGTTTCTATTGGTATTGACGACGCTGCTCGAACCAAAGATTTTTTGAGACTCTCCATCGAAGAGAGTATTGCTTAACTGCTTTACCAAACTTTCTAAACCATAATGCTGGTACACTTTTGCTCCCGTTTGAACCCCTTTTTCTCTGAAGTGAAGAGGCTTAACATCTTTACCGGAGGCTCCTCACCAAACCATTACAGCAGCTGGATGATGGTGACCACGTTGAACCTTTGGAATAACATTTTTTTTTTTGGGAAGTTTTTGCGTAGATTTTGCCATTTTGTTTATTAAAAACTTCTACAACAGTAAAAATTTTCTCAACTGTAAAAAGGTTAATTTCATGGCCGATGACCGTGTGCACCTGTTCAGCCCTTTCACCATACGTCTGGTCTTGATATGACAAACTTGAGGAATATTTAGTTATTCGATAGCTCGAACAATCATAGAGGTTCCCAATTAGTTTTTCTTTAAATATTGCGGCGTCGGTTTAAATCGTTGGACGTTTCAGACCTGACACCATCGCGTAAAGGTCCCGAACCATAAAGTTTCTCACAAGAACGAGTTCCCAACTTAATTACTCCGTATTCCCCGGACTTAACCCCCAATGAATTTTTCTGTATGGTCTATTCTGGAGGCCAACGCAACAGCTAAGAAATATTAAAAAGTCAACGTCTCATGGTACAAAATACAATCAGACCACATTGGTATAGCGTGTGAACAGACTCGATGGTGTTATTCGGGCTAAGTTTGGTCATACCGAAGAGGAACAAACTTTAAAATAGTAAAATTTGATATGAAGTTTTTAAATAAATAAAGAAACAAAATTGTCAAAAATTACAGCATTTATATTGGTAACACCTCAAGCGATTATATAGGGGGATAATCGTTCTGGTTGGGATCGTGTCGTTTATCTGCTGTGCTCAAGTTACTCCTCAACCAGCAGCGTCACTATAGCCACATTACGAGCTCTCTCGTATGCCGACTAGTAGTAGCCCGTTCTCCTATTCGTCTAAGATAAGCGTCTTAGGTATAGTCAAAAAACATAGAACTATAAGAAGTGACAACATGTTCCTTTTTCTTTTCTCGTTGATCAACAGAGTAGCCCTTTCTCTTTTCTTTCATTGAATTACGCATTTGGTCGAAAGATTAGGTCCTGTCCTATTGTTCTATGGTATAAGTAGTCCTATAATACCCGGTAGTTCAGTATTCACTACTCCAGTTCTCGTGTGCACGAATATTTGATTTGAAATTCGTATTTTTACAATGGTTTGCATATGGTGTGTCAATTTATAACTCGAGTAAATATTGTGTCATCGCAATGAAATTTGGTGCACACATTGCGCTGGTAGGTTGATAATGCGAATGGACGAAATCGAATAATAACCACGCCCACACAACGGTGTTTTGTGAAAATCGAAATAATGCAATATTTCAGTAACCAGCAAAGATAAATTTGACACATAGGGTTGTGATTAGGAAAGGAATGCGCGTGGAAATTTTTTTTTCAAATGGGCGTGGCGGGTTGATTAAAAAAGATATATGTTCGAAACTATATTACCAAACTCAATCAAATTTGGGACACAATATCAGCTGCTGATATTTAAGGCAGTAGTAGAGAGAGTTTGCTCAAACTTATTTTGCAGGATGGGGGTGCACCAACCAATATACCAAATCTTAAAAATATGGAAATGGCCGTGACACCGCCCACTTTAGTGCAAATAGGAGCAAATACCAAACTCTATCAGATTCGATAGACGACACATTGCATTTCAAGGCAGAAAGTAAAAGTTTTAAAATTACATAATTCTTAAAGAAACCACCACGCCCACCTTTCACATAACGGTAATTTACATAAAATCAAAAAATGCGGTACTTCAGTAACTTGAGATAATTTTCTCAAATTTTATATGCCGAATGGGATTGGAAGACGACCTATGTATGTACATATATGGAATTAAAAATTTTTGGAAATAAAAAACCAAACCCATCTCTTAAATAATTTACAACAAATAGCACAAATGAGATATTCCAGTAAGAGTTCAAGTTAATTTACTCAAATTGGATATACACGATTTGGTTGGAGAGCGACAGACGTGCGTTACAAAACTTCTGGGAATGGGAACAGAAATTGCTTAGGAAGAGAAAGACGTGGGTTAAACATAACTGTGTAAAATTGTTTTGGCCCACTTAAAATCAAATATTTTATATCCGCAACCACTTCATCAAATTCTACAAAATTTGCTACACATTTTGCATTTCAATCCAATAAGAACACTTTTGAAAATTATATGAGTCGGACAAAAGCCACGCCTCTTTTTATATACCGGTAAATTACAAAAATTATTTTACATACATACATACATACATAACGGGTGTTTTGGGATAGCTGCCACGTGACAGCTGGTTAATGACATTTCGTTTTGACATTTCTGTTCAGTAAGCATTGACAAATCATCATGGAAAGAATGACGCCGCAACAACGTTTACAAATTGTGGAAATTTACTTTAAAAATCAGTGTTCTGTTCGCCAAACTTATAAAGCACTTCGTGAATTTTATGGTCCACATAATCGAGCATCAGAGCAGCTTATTCGTCGAACTGTTGATAAATTTCGAACAACATTTACTCTACTCGTTGAAAAACCAACAACAAGACAAAGAACTGTAGTAGTGATAGTGTTGGAGAAGATCCGAATTTGTCTATTCGCCGCCGTGCTCAACAAGTTGGACTTTGTCCATCCACAACATGGAAATTCAAAATTGGACTGATCGCATCCGATTCACCAAAGCTAGTTGTGGCGGACATATGTATGCCAGAAATCGTTTTTAAATATTAAATGTCGTGAAAATATCTTCCAAACAAAAAAAAAATTTGGCATCATACTTCATTTTTTATGTGCTTTATTTCAATTTAAAGTTCTTTTAGTTTAAAAAACACCTCTTACAAGGTTGGGTTTGAGAATGAAATACATGGAATTAAAAATTTTGTCGAATTCTACCAACTTTCAAAAACTATAGAAATCAGATAAATCCTAAGCCCACGGTAATTAACAAAAAAATAATTGATATTTTTAAATTTTTTGTACATTTGTTACGAATGATTTAAGAAATGCGTAAAAAAGAAATACGTAAATATTTCAATTTTACAAATGGGTGTGGTATGTCTAAGGCATACTAATTTTTTTTGTGATTATTAAAATCAATAAACTTCGTTGAAGTTTACAAAATGATATTATACCAAATGATATTATACCTAATTTGCAACAGGTAATGTTTATTTGAAATAAAAACTTGAGCTGGCTATTTAAAGTTCGGTTACACCCAAACTTAAACTCTTTCTTAATTGTTTCTTTTTTCATTTAACTCCATGCTGAGCCGTGGTGGACCAGTAGTGCGATTCACTAACTAATTTTAACGATATTCGCATGGTTAACTCATCTTAACGAAAATTTTAACGATGCTGCTATTCAGTAGGTACTCATATTTTCGCATTCGCCGAATCAGCTGTTGTCGTTAGCTAGTCGATTACCGAAAACTAAACGACAGCAAAATTGATGCTGTTAACTCAATCAAGAAAGGAAAAATTCGTGATTTCAACTTAAATAAAAGATAAATTTAAAATTCGCTATAATTCATCACGAGGTGACGAAAAAGTAAACGCTCCAACAGTGGATCGAAGTTCGCTTCGGGATGTGGACAGTCCCTTTTATTTGAATGCAGCTGAAAGTGAGATTTCCTATTAACCAAGCTGCTAAAGAAATTCCTGCTTCAGCGTCACCCTTTGTGTGAGGCACTAGTGGGGCCGTCGCCACCAAAGAAACATGAGGAGGCTTATGCCAACCACAATATCTACCATTCAATTAATGTGCAAATGGTAAAAGCAAACTTTTATCAAGGATACAAGTATAAAAACAGAAGTATAGTTTAGTTTTAATAATGAGGAGACATGGTGAAACAATGAATCATAGATTGCATCCGTTACCCGATGAATGCCAGATTACGGATGACTGACTGGCTCATGGATATTCCCCATTGCTCACTTACGGGCCGTTGATAGCAAACAGTTACGCAGAATCTTAAAGCCGCTAGAACCTATCAATATAAAAGATAAATTGTTCTAATTAAAAAAATGTAAATCCTAAATACGCTGGAGGACCACGCGAATTTTGAAAACGAAAACCATGGCATATTTGCAGGTGATTCCTTGGAGCCGAGTTGATGATTATTCTACCAAACCACAAACAGAGGAGAGTCCAGAATTCTGCTACAATGAAATATTGGAATACATATATAAAAAGAATTTTTATAATTTGAAACAAACTAGTATCTTATTTCATTTTAATGAAATATAATAAAAACGCTCAAATTTATATTTGGCAGCACGCATGCGTTTGTTTTTTCTCTATTCCTCTTTGTGTTTTTCCCTTATTTTGACATTTAGTTTGACAGAGGTGCCTCTCTTTAGCACTTTGAGGAAATACAACAAGACAGCTGTTAAGTATCGTTAAGAATAAGGTCGATTGTCGCACCGTTTAAAGTTAGTGAAT
The DNA here is from genome assembly GCA_951828415.1 of Anomoia purmunda. Classification (NCBI taxonomy): domain Eukaryota; kingdom Metazoa; phylum Arthropoda; class Insecta; order Diptera; family Tephritidae; genus Anomoia; species Anomoia purmunda. The sequence continues at coordinate 128,503,927 of OX639994.1, forward strand.
CGCACTACAGATCGTACTAATTTATTCCACGTGCGTGTCAGAGTGTGTTTTAAATTTAATTTAATAAAAATTAGGTTTTTATTAATTGCACCTCAAAAAATTTGTTAGATTTTTGCGAAGATTTAACTTTTTCATACCTATAATATTATCTGTAATGCATCATCTAATTAAGCCTTGAAAATTGATTATCTTTATAATTATACGAATTTCCTAAGACACCATTTTCATAGTCCCAAAACTTTGCAATAATTCTAGCCATTTCAAAATTTTTAAGTACGACATTTGCAAATTGAAAGAGTATTTTTTTATGTGAAATTTTTTTATGCGCCCATTCGAGGTGCAGTGACGTTTAAGTTAAATTCCAAGTTGAAATATTTAATGTCGTCCTGTCAACGTGTAACTTCAGCATTCCCTTTAAGCGATTTGATAGAAGTAATAAAATTTAAAATCAGGTTTAAGTACTGGCATTGCCGAACAGCAAGCAACGGCCACCGCTAGGGGAGTGTGTGCGTGAATTTGTGCCAATACTGGCATTTCACAAATGGCGCACTGCGTGTGGCAATAAACAAAATGCACCGCATCCTACCAACGCTGAAAAGGAGAAGTAGGGAAGGAATGCTTGTAGATTGAAGCGCAAAGTAGAATGTAATATAAAAAGCTCTATCGCTACCTTTTTCTTGGAATTTCTATTTCTATTTTTATTTTTATTTCCATTTTCAATTTCATTTTTATTACCATTACAATTTTTTATGCACATTATATACATATATATATATTTAGTTTTTCTGAGCGTATTTCGCATTTGGGGTCAAGCAAAATCCATTAACAGTCAGTAAAGTTAAATAGAATCCATTAGCTACTTTTGGTGCCGTACAAAGCGCTGCTAACATTCACTGCCCTCCCTGCCACCACTCGTAGCGCCATCAACAGGTCGACGATCATGAAGTGAAAATACTTGATAATGGCAATACAAAATAGGAAATCGAAATCGAAGACTAAATAGAGTGCACGATAAAAATGTGGAAGGAAGTAGGAGAGAAACGAAAATATAAAAAAGCAACAATTGTAAAAGGAGGTAGGGAGTTTTTTTTTATATATTTTTTTTTCTTTCATAGCGAGATGAGAAATTACATAGCCTTACTACCTTTGAGCTGCGCGAATTCGCTTTTGAATAGCACAATATCATCTGAGTGGCTGAGTAAGCGTTTATTTCATCTTTCGTGGAACCAACTGCAAATTTCTGTCAGCTTACGGCGAGTTAATCCTTCAATTTAATACAGCATTTAGAGTAGCCGCGGTGACAATGATAACGTTGACTCTTTCTTCGTTTAACCCTTAAATTATAAAATAAGTTCAAGGTTTTTGGGTTATGTTATATCAAAGTATTATTACTTGAGTTATTGAAAAATAGAAGAAAAAAAAACAATTGCCATGCATTCATACTTCGGGTAGAGCAAAGTGAAATCTATTAACCCCTCGTGGCTTGCGACAACTTTTATATTCGCTGCTTATATAAATACATAGATTATATGATTTGGTTTTTAACATTTTTTTCGTTGCAATATTTGCTCCCCGACCTAACCCAACCTAAGGCACAGTGGGCGAGGAATGGTTAAAAGGCAGTACAACTTTTTTGTGGTAGTAAAAATTAATAAAAGTAGCCGTAGTAATTAGTAGTAGCATTAGTAAAAATAGTGGTAGAAATTAGTAGCAGCATTAGTAAAAATAGTGGTAGAAAGTAATGAAAATAGTGGTAGAAATTTGTAAAATCAGTGGAAGAAATAAGTAAAAATAGAGAAATTAATAAAAATGTTGGTTGATTTATTACTACTTATATTAAAATTAGTGGCAGAAATAAGTAAATATATTGGTAGAAATTAGTGAAATGATTCTGACGCGACTTTCGTTATGCGATATTCTGACATGACTGACTTTATACGATATTATGACGCGATGTAAAAACTCACTGCCGCTAAAAAAGTTTTACTTCAAAAATTGGGAAAATCTTTACACTAATTAATTATAATTTAAATTAGTACTTATAATTATATATTACGGACTGGGCCCACTCATTGAATCAAATCTATCGATATCATTGCAGTCATTGAACTCGTATCGACAAAAAAATTCCCGATGATGTTGGACTCACTTGTCGACTTAATATAATGCATTCTGTGACCCATAGATGGCGTCGATTGCAGAATCATTCAGACCGTTAGTCGGTTCGTTACAGGAAATTTAAGGAATGGAACTTTTGGAGGTGATTCAACAATTGATGAGAACGCATTGAACAGGAGGAGATCTCTTTAGACAAACAACTTTAAGTCCACTCCGAGGGGATGCCAGTATATTACGTTCTCTCAATAGATCAGATTGAGGGGTTGAAAATCAATCGAAGCAGCAGTAGGGAAAAAAATATTTGCACAATTTTATGTTCATCTGAGTTTCAGGATTGCGTAAAGAAGTGTTGAAACCCATTGAAAAAAAGTCAACCTATGTTGGAACAAATCTATGCAAAAACGTCAAGACCCGTGATTAAAAATTTTGGAGGCATTTTCAGAATCAGCGAACTCAAATCAATATAAATGTGATATTATATCAAATGAACATTCTGGGTGTATAACCGTGAAATGAAAAGGTTTTGATCGATTTTCAACTGAAATTGTGTACCTACGTAGTTAAAATTGCCCGCTTTTATTTAATTTTTAAAAACTTTTACATTTTCGGTTCAATTTGGACGCTCTTGTGCCCCAGATTTCCGTAATGAATTCTATGTAAACAAAATTTTCAAGTGAAACTTCTTTGCGCTCGTTGGGCTGTAATTCCAATATCGAATGAAATGAAAAAGCGACAGGAAAAGGGAATCGGACGGAAGGAGACATGGGAGAGAAACGAAAACGCGACAAATTCGGAGTAGGAAAAAACGAGAGAGGGGTAGCATGCGTGGATGGGCGGACAGAGTGTGGCAATGATTGTTCTCTACATCGCTCCGAACCAGAGAATTAACGATATAATAAAATTCATACATAGAGCATTATTGGCATATACTCGTACTCCCCCTGGTGCAGCCGAATTAAGAGAAGATTTGCACACTATGCCAATGATTTTAAGCGGTGATTTTAATGTCAATTTTGCCTTGGAAGAAGCTCAACCACTTGTACAATTTTTAGAAAGTAAATTTAATTTAAAAATGAATAATAATCCCAAAGACTCAACAACCAGATCAGGCACGACAATAGATGCAATTTTCTCAAGATATTTAAATAATATTTACAATCACGAATTTTCATTTCATATTTTTCATAGCACAAACCAATTGTATCTTTTCTTGAACATGAAAGTATGGAAGTGAATGAATCGATTTTTTTTTAGAAATGGAGGCGAAAACATCAACTATCTTTTTTCATTAACCTAACACCCTTAAAAATTCCAGAATAATGAATAGTGGCTTCTGTTATCGGGGAAATATTTCTATCTCATAAAACTTGCTGGCTAGGGTGAGTATTTTCATTTCAAGTGCCCATCGAGATCCATGAAGTTTCACTTCTATCGCCTAGCTTTTTTTTTATAACGGGATCATCTTTTAACTATATATTGCAAATATCAGATCAAGATATACAATAGTATTCTCACTAGTCCAAAAATCATTTGCGATGGAAAAAATTATTTCAACTGCTGTATTAGAACAGCTTAATGTAAATTGTAGAAGAATTAAAAAAATTAAGGTGGAATAGGTTCGCTTTCAAGGTTACTGAATGTGCCTACTCAACTTCCATCAACTCCATCGTATCGATTTTTAATTGTATACATAATTTAGGTTTAGTCTTCTAATTTTTTTCAAACAGACAACTGTGTTCTATTTTATAACTTCATTTTTTTTTTCAGATGAAAACTTAACACATCTGCCCAATTTGCTTGCGTCGCAGTAAAAAACACCAATTATTTACCGAGCCGTTTGCTTCAGATTATTCTTTAATATATTGAAAACTTGCTTGGCAAAATGTCTGCATTTATTTGATGAACGTTGCCGCTGTAGTTGTATTTGATTTGGCCCTGTGTGGGATCTTACATTTGATGGATAGTTCATATAACTTCTTGTATTTGATGGGTAAATATCAAACGCGAGGACATTTAGAAGGACAAAATTGCAGTAGATGAGAGGACATCACCCTACACGTGGTTCACTTGGCGTCATTGCATCTACAAAAAGCTATTGTTTTATGCGGATTTTGGACTGTTGGCTTCATTGGCCGATACTTTTTTGTAAAACGACGCTGATGGGGCCATCATCGACAACGGCAAGCGCTACAGAGTGATGAACCGATTTATTTTGGACGTAGACGACATGCACTTTAAAAAATTATCTGGATTGAAGAATGATAGGAAAAAAAAGAAAAATTGGAAAGCAATTGCCGCATAGGAGATATTTTCCAGTTTTGGAGCAAACAGATTAAATTTTCTCCTTCTTCTTAACTCGCGCTATAACCGCTCCTCTGCTTTGCTAACTGACCCCAACTTGAAACTCCTAGTTTAGCCAAGTTCTTCTCCATCTGGTAAGATACATTTTATGTTGTTGGACTCCAGAACTTACTTTCGCTGTTAAAAAACAAGACCTTTGGAAAAGCGGTACTCAGTTTTACTTAGTGAAGGGCGATAGAATGAAGTTTTGGGTACAGTGGGTAGTGCTAATGAATTAGTGCTGCTCTGTCAAAAAGGAAAAACTAACTTACCAACAGCGCTTTAATCAACAACAAAAAAAATGATGTAGGAATTAATATTCTTATTTTATTAAAAAATAAAATAAAAATCCGTTTTTTTGTGGCCCCTGCATTTGTATTTTCAAACTTAGAAGTCTTTCTTTTAGATGGGTTTTAAATATTTACCGAAAGCACTGCATGTGCCGAGTTTGGCAAAGATTAGTAAAGCGGTAACTGAGACAAAACTTTATTTATCTTTTGTTTAAATACAACTTTACTGACCAACAGCCAGTAATTTTGCTTTAGTATTTACAGAAAAATTTTGGGTTTTCGTATTGTTGCACCCTGTAATTTCATTAATTTTAAAGCTTAAATATTTTACTTTCGATGAAATTGAAATTCTTAAAATATCTTCATTTGTGCAAAAGTTATGATTTTTACAAAGGAAAAAGTGAAATGTAAAATTCAAATCGAAATAACGAAACGCGTGGATTTTAAAGCAAAAGAAAGAAAGAGATGGAACATCGAACGTAACGGTAGAACAAATTATTTTAAACTCGACGCTTTGCTCTTTACCCGAAAACAAAACAGTGGTTGAAGAGAGTGTCGATGTAAGAAAATCTTATATTGAATGCTTCGAGTACCTACCAGAAAATTTGCTGTGAAATGAAACGTATTTTCCAAACGTCATTCATGTTAATTTTCAGAGCCACGAATATAAAGTATAGAACTAGAAGTTATGACTGGCCATTTAAAAAATAACAATTTTAGAATCCTTAATAAGATGAGAGGGGTCCCAAAGTTTCTTGGCGATGCTCAAAAATAAGTTAGCTTTTATCTTTTTGTGAAGCCCGACAGAAAGGATTTATGAATTCTCTGTTAAAAAGCGACTCTATGGAGTGGCGTCAACCGAGCTCATCGCGACTAAAAAGATTATATGCGACTCAATCTTAGAAAAAGATTTCACTAAGTCCGACCATCCCCCCTATATGTAGACTCATTTTGGTCTCAAGCGAATATTATTTATTCTCAAAATTGAAATTCGAGTTGTGTAGCAAAACATTTAACTCTGTTTATGAAGGGAAGTCAGCTGTTTGACGAAAAAAAATTCATAGAATTCATAGAATTTTTTAAGAGTATAGAAATCTAAATTAAGTGCGGTATATTTAAATAAAACGAGACTGCACTGAAAAAACTTCGTGCACCTAAGTGCACGAGTCAGAAGTAAAACTTCTTTGTAGTAGTAGAAATAAATAAAAATTAGTAAGTTGTAGAAATTATTAGTACCATTACTAAAAAATAGTAGTAGACACTAGTAAAAATAGTGGTAATGATTAGTTGGCATAAGTAAAAATAGTGGGAGAATTTAGTAAAAGTTTGGAACAAATTAGTAAAAAATAGTGGTAGAAATTAGTAGTAGCATAAATAAAAATAATGGTAGAAATGTGAAAAATAGTGAAAGGACTTTGTAGCACATTAGTAAAAATTGTGGTAGAAATTAGTAAAAATAGAAGTAGAAATAAATAAAAATAGCGGTAGAAATAAATAAAAATAGTGGTAAGAATTAGTAGTACTATTAGTTAAAATAATGGTAGAAATTCGTAAAAATAGTGGAAGAAATTAATAGTAGCATTAATAAAAATAATGGTAGAAATAAGTAAAAATAGAAATTGGTAAAAAATAGTGGTAGAAATTAGTAGTAGCACTAATAAAAATAATGGTAGAAATGTGTAAAAATAGTGATAGGACTTTGTAGTACATTAGTAAAAATAGTGGAAAAAATAGTGGTAGAAATTGGTAAAAATAGTGGTAGAGGTGAGTAAAAATAGTGGTAAGAATTAGTAGTACTATTAGTTAAAATAATGGTAGAAATTCGTAAAAATAGTGGTAGAAATTAGTAGTAGCATTAATAAAAATTATGGTAGAAATAAGTAAAAATAGAAATTAGTAAAAATAGTGGTAGGAATTAGTAGTACTATTAGTAAAAATAGTGGTAATAAGTAGTAGTAGCATAAGTAAAAATAGTGAAAGACAGTAGTAAAAATAGTCGTAGAAATCGGTAAAATTAGTGGTAGTAGAATTTGAAAGTAGCAATAGTGGTGGAAATTAGTAAAGCGATTCTGATGCTAATTTCCTTGTACGATATTCTGACGCGACTTAAGTTACGAGATGTAAAAAATCACTGGCGCTAGCTAACGAAGTTTCACTTCAAAAATAGTAGGAGTTCAATATTTCTTCTTCATTTAACAGTTCAGGCTTGCTGCTTTTGAATCTTACCACCATGTGATCAATAAGCAGTTATATTTCTCGCTCGGAAGTTGGCCCCTAAAAGAAGAAATCTCCCAGGATCTACTACTGTTGCTGTGCCAAACACAAACGCCCATTACATTTGAGTAGAATGCCCACTGTCCCTTATTGTTTTTTTTTTGTTTGTGGACTAACATTCTGCCACTACTGCTCGCCTAAGTGATAGCGTCACTCAGCAGCTGCTTCGCCGACTTTGTTGATAGTGATATCTTTTGCTATTTACTGTCACGTTTGCCGTCTTCTTTGTTGGCAATTGTTGCCTTTTTCTTTGCAACTTGTTGTCGATAATATGAAATAAGCAACAGTGAAGGACGCCAGCAAAAGGGCACAAAGAAAACACTAAAAGGAAATAACTAAGTAATAGAAACTAAATTCACACTCAGCGATTGCAGCATTTAAAAGTGTAGTTTCGCAATTCGTTTGATGCGGTTTCGCTGCCCTTTATGTGTAGTCTAAGTACACACACACACACACTCGCACACTCAAATTGACAAAAGATACAAAGTAAGCATTTGTTGTCGTATTGTTGTTAGTGGGTATAAGATTTCGTATATAGATATGAACAGATTGCTACTATTGCTTGACTTATTTTATTGCCACTATTTTACTGTGGCTCTCTTTGTGTGATATTTGCTCTTCGTCCGCGTATTATCCCAAATGCAAGGCAAGTGGCGAAATACATAAGATTTTTCTTTTGTATTGAAATTATAGTTTGCCCTTTACGATTCCTAGAATTAGTTTTTCGAAAATATATTGCGACAATTATAGACGTGTGTATGTATGTGTGTACATATATTTCACATCGCATCAATAGTTGGGTTGTCATGCGATATCACATCGCTAAGCTGCGCCAATCGGTTAAATAGTTGGGTAGGCAGCGCCTAAAAGCATGCTTTGATTTTATTGTATGTGTGTGTTAATTTTAAGCACATAACGTAAAAAATGCAAGGTGCAAATGAAGAACGTAAATATATTTATATTAAATATAATACTATGTATATTTCTATTTACGTTCTTTGGTACCCACTAAACAATTAATTTCATATTTCCAATGAATGCGTTACGCCACTTCTAAAAACTTTCTAAACCATGAACCGAACACGATTTCTTAAATAATAACGTTTACAACTTCAACAAGAAACAACAGACCAATTTATTTCGATTTTTTGGAGAATTCTTATCGACACATTTTTGACTTTTTTCAGAACAGCCTAAGGTGCATTCCAAACCTATTGGTATCTAACGTATTCCCCATATATGAGTTGCTTTCCTCTCATTTTTAGCAGGACACCTCCTGCTGTAGAGCTACAAAACTATCGATGGTACTATCGATATTTTAATATTTGGAAAAACATCGATTGTTTTCGAGCGATAGCCGATAGTTTCGATCTTGACTTAGATAAGTGACTCTGTGAATTGGAATAAGGAAAATATCTAGAATTTCACGGTTACGATGCAATATTTATACCAGTTTTTCTTTTTACTTATTTAGGTATATTAGTTGGTGTTGGTGGTGCTGTGTATGGAAGAGTACAATTTACATAGTACAATGACTAAGTATATACATTTTTCGGTCTAATTTATTTATATCATCAATAATTTTTGAGCTCACGCCGAATTTTTTTTAAGAAAGTAATGCACAAAGGCAATAACAGTCAGAGAGGTTGAAAATATATGTAGCTGCTATTTCGGAGATCACTAAATATCATCATATTTATTTCTAGACTCTCTCCGAGTTTGAATTCGCAACCTCAGACTTCTAAAATAAAATCACACATTGAATTCGACTTTATTTCCTTTTTCTTAGTTATACTCGTTCAGTGCATGTTTATACCTACATCTACTGTATTTTTTTCTTACATTAACAATACGATAGTATACGTTAATATCGAAAATATCTACAGTATTTTTGAAACGATAGTTTTCCAGCTCTATTCTGCAGGTTGTGCTTTTAACATTGGGAGTTGGTTTCATCTTGAGGAATTTACCATTTGGAGTATTTTTTAATTACTTACTTAATTGGCGCTATAACCACTTGAGCGATTTTGGCCGAACTTCTCCTACAATTTATGGTGTGCGTTTTGATGTTGTATCACAAATTGAGGGACCTACAGTTTTACGCCGAATCCGAACGGCGAATGTTTTTTTTGTGAAAAGTTTTTTTTGAGTATTCGCTCAGGAAAACCCGAATATCGCAGGGAAGGTGCATATTTTTCGCAATTCTGGCATTGGTTCAGCGCATAATGCGGTTTGGAATAGCATTATCAAAGGACAAGTCCCAAATTGCCTGGGTATGAGCAATATCAATCGATTGTTGTTTAAGGCCGGATCACTTGACAAAGATATTTTATTGTAAAGTTTAGTTATGTTTAGATACTGTAGGATCTTTCGACCATTTAAAACGATTTTTATCATAGAGACAACCGGTACCTTGAATGGCGTCGCAGTCGGGATTTTTGATATCTTAATTTTCTACATCAATTTCTGATTTGGTGGCATGGTCGCGGAGGACACATATGTTTGTATGTATTTAATCGTAATTTAAATCTGTATCAATACATCAAAATCAATTTCCTCTGCCGATCTTTCAAACCTTTATTCAAAACCCTTTTCTCCAATTTCAACCATCTACCTCTGAACAACAAAGATTACTCCCACCGTCCAAAGCTTTATTAAAATGCGAAATAATAAAACAGTTATGTGAACACAGAGCTTCGGTAATGTTTACCTTTAAGCTTTAAAAATATGTGACATTTGACAAGCGATAAATAAGAAAAAATAAAGTTATAATGAATGCTAAGAAGGTACGTACATGTACGCAAAGCGCTTAACTCTATGAGATTCCCCGAAATTACGAAATTGAAACCGCTTATCGGTAAAAATAACCAGACGTCTGTAGTTAAGGGTTAACGAGCATTTATTCATAGATGCTCTGAACAGGCCATTTCACAGAATGGAGGGTTAAAAGGGTTAAAATTATTTCTTCAAGCAAATGCTCTATTTTAGCTAATTCAAATAATTTGCTGAATAGCTGAATTCCTCAATTTGATCTTCGATATTTATGATACATAATTGTAAAGGTACTAACCAAAGGTACATTTCGACTTTAGAAACAATTAACCTATCACGTCAAACTCAATTTTTTCTAAAAATCACACTTTTTACTAAAATCACATTATTGTAAAAATAAGATCCATAAAAAATTATACATATAATTTTAATCAAAAAAATATTTACTTATATGTATTATATTATGCATTATAATCGAAGATCATAGAGCGATTTTAACGTGGAAACCCCAAATTTAGATGTTTTTACAAGATGCCTAAAAAAGTTTTATTTTCATTTTTCATTATTCAAAAATATAAAATTTTCTTGATATCCCAAAACAAAAAGTATACTTTGAATCACTCTTCTTTTAAAACGATCAAGGTGTGTATCTTTGATGAAAGATTCGAAGATCAACCGGCAGTACTTGTGTTACAAAAACTCACATACTGCTTGTTGCCAGTTTATAGGCGGCCGCCCACAAGGCACACTAACAGTGGTGGCGAAATAAAGTGGAGCGCTTAGCTTTCTTCACTGAGCAGTGGCTAATGTAGATATGTAACTGTGGATATGGTTAAATCACCAGTTGCCAGGCTGGTGAAAGTGGTTGCACGATAATACTTGTAGAGTTTTTGCCAATAACTTCGTTAGCAATAATAGATTTTGGAAAAAAGTTCAGTAAAAGTCACAAAACATATGTATGTATATACATATTTGATTCAAACTGACAATTTCAAGCATTGCGAACATACGACTGGTGATGGTGCTCAGACTCACAGCCCGCATCAGTGTTGCCAGAACTTTTTGAAAAAAATGCTAGATAGCCAAAATAAAATGGCTGAAAAAGACTGAATCAAAATTGATTTAACCCTGCTGTTAGGTTAAAAAAAAACTTACGAATCTTAGGTTAGAGGACCATTTGGTCCATACTGCAGTTTTCATACAAAATAACAATTTAATCTTAGTCTTTATATTTAGTTTGGTTCAATACTTGCTAAATATTATTATTTTATTATTTACTCAACTCTGGTAAAACCCAGCACCAGTGGCCTGCTCTAACAATGCTTCTAGTTCAGAAGCTCGAAAGCGAGGAATTTGTAGTTGCTGCAAGTCTAAGTCTGATGTAAAATGCTCCATTTGCAGTGCGTTTATTTGCAAAACCAACCGAAAACATTTTTTTGCTCATCATGTAGTGCCAAAAAATATCGAACAAACTAATAAATACTTATTTTTGGAAAATTAATGTAAAGAAAATCAAAGAAAATATACTATGGACCAAATGGTCCCTTAACCTAAGATTCGTAATTTTCAATTTATCTTAGTCCAGTTTTAAGTCAGAGAATTCAATTTTCGCACATAATATTGTTTTATAAAAAGACCACCTGAGCTGAAAAATTTAGACAGTATATATCACCGTTCCAAAGTTACAAAGAAAACAAAAAAAAAATTGGACCAAATGGTCTTAACCTAACAGCAGGGTTAAGTCGAAACATATAAATCAATAACTTAATCATATTATTCGTATTACAATTTCATAACAAATTTTATACGGTATTTATACCCTTATTTTTATTTTGGGTCTCTGAGCTTCAAAAAAAAAAAAAAATGGCATTTAAAGTACGAGGTAGTTTGTTCATACGTAAAATATTAAACATATCATACATTATATCTTTATTATCAGATAAATTTAGTTATATATCATTTCAACGAGTTCTTTTCCAATGACAAAGTCAAGACAATACTTTTCTTCCTTCTTCAAGCCATATAGTTAATATTAGAACTTAAAATTGCATTTAACATTTTAACACTAATTATATTACTTTGATTTTTGTGACATTGAGCATAGGGTAAGTTTAAAAAAGTTTAAAAACAAAACTACTAAGTGTAGCAAAAAGATTTTCGCCAAGAACGTTTTTATAATCTCGAACCTCTGCCCAAAATTCTACAATAAATTTTATAAATGACATTTGAAAACAATGAAAATTGCTTTCGAATTTAATCATTTAAAAACAAGTCTAATGAACTCAAACAAAAAAAAAAATGGAGGCGGAGAAAGACTAAAATGGCAACACTCGGCAGCATAGAGGATAATTTAGTTGCTTATATTGCATTTGTACTGAACTGAAACTTTAGATTTCGCGAAATCTTTCGAAATTCAACAGGATATCCCATATATTTTTTTTCATGATTTCTATTACTTGGGTTTCAAACAGATTCCAACGAAATCCCATCGAAATCTTGAGTTTTATAAAACGAACAAACCTTTAGATGCTTACCAAAAAAATGCAATCCTTAAGGCTGCTTCATTTCAAAAGTTAAAATTCTGTGCATACAAAAAACACACAAACCTTTTTTAAAAGTAAGAGTAAAGAAAAAAAGTTCAACAGAAGCATTAGAAAAGGAAATTCGGACTTCGCACGTTGAAGAACCGCTAGCCGAGGTATGGAAAAATATGGCTGACAACCTTCGCGAATCCAGACAAAATGAAATTAAATTAGCAAATGTCAATGTAATCTAAAGCAAGAAAGTGCAATGGAAACACCTTCATATGTACAAAAGATTTCAAGATTTCGATGTTATAGTCTCAGCTTTCATTACAATGGGAATGCAGTATTGAAAACAAAATAAATTTTGACAAATCCCTTTAACGGAATTTTTAAATGACAGAGGATATTTTGTTATGTGCACTTGCAGTTTTGCCAAAAGATATTACAAAATTTTTTCAAAGCGAAAAATCTTGTGTGATATTAAAAATTACAGAGACGAAAAGGATATTTTCACTTTCTGATCACAAACAGCAATGAGTAAAAGAAGGAAAACCCGGCATATCTATTATCTACCACTTCATTTTCCTACCGGGCATTCGCGCAATGTGTGTGAATTTCTGCGTGTGCGTTGAAACTCAAACCAATATGAAGTAAAGGTGTAAAACTTTCGCACAAGTATTGAAAGAGTTAACACAAGTGCACCTACATACATACTCACATACATATTCACACATACATACATAAAAAAGCATGCGAATATTCTTTCAACACTTTCTAGCACTCGCACTGCTGTGTAGGCCAACGTCATAAATCATAATGGTGATCATCAACAATGCATAAATGTGGCAAACCCGACAATGGCCACTTAAGTGCCGTGTATAACAGTAACTTGAGGAACAAAGCGCAACTATGTATGTATGTACATATGTAGATGTGGCAGCGTGCAGCGCGTACTTGTAATAAAAATGCTTCAATGGTTAAAGTTGCGCCTTTTGTAGCGCTGAAAGGTGAAAGGTGAAAGGTGTTACACCTCACAGAGTGGAGCTCAGTAATAAAAAATGAATTGTGCCACATGTAGCTTAGTAAAGTGGGACAGGGATAATCTAGTGAAGTTTTTTTGAAATTTAAAATGTATGGCAAGATTATATATTTATTATTTTCAGTTTATTGTGTAATTTTTAAACAAGTTTTGGTTTTTTTTTTATTGGAACGCAATTTTAATCAAGTACATGCCTGCCACTATTGTTTATATTATTTTGCCACTTTTTGCGCAATTTCACATTAACTCCAGCGGCGTGGGCGTTTCGTGATTTATCGGCGAAAAGTTTGATCAGGTGCTACTTCACAGCTCCGCTGGTGGCCATTTTTGAAGTGAAACTTCTTTGCGGCTCGTTGGGCTGTAATTCCAGTATCACTCCGAACCAGAGAATTAACGATATAATAAAATTCATACATAGAGCATTATTGGCATACACTCGTACTCCCTCTGGTGCAGCAGAATTAGTAGAAAATTTACACACTATGCCATTGATTTTAAGCGTTGATTTTAATGTCAATTTTGCCTTGGAAGAAGCCCAACCACTTGTACAATTTTTAGAAAGTAAATTTAATTTAAAAATGAATAATAATCCCAAAGACTCAACAACCAGATCAGGCACGACAATAGATGCAATTTTCTCAAGATATTTAAATAATATTTACAATCACGAATTTTCATTTCATATTTTTCATACCACAAACCAATTGTATCTTTTCTTGAACATGAAAGTATGGAAGTGAATGAATAGATTTTTTATAAATGGAGGCGAACACATCAACTATCTTTTTTCATTAACCTAGCACCCTTAAAAATTCCAGAATAATGAGTAGTGGCTTTTGTTATCGGGGAAATATTTCTATCTCATAATACTTGCTGGCTAGGGTGAGTATTTTCATTTCAAGTGCCCATCGAGAGCCATGAAGTTTCACTTCTGTCGCCCAGCTTTCTAGGCTGACAATTTTTTCCCATTAAGAGTTGCAAAACATCTCTGACCTTTTCAATGACTTGCTTGCCAGAGTGGGATATAGCTTTGCCATCGAATTATCCAGAACCGAAGCGAGTGAATACAAGTTGGGCGGCATGTGCGGAAATTCAACTGCTTCTCAATTTAACATACCTAGAGTTTCACATGTAAGACGTATTATAAAATTGTGTTCACTAAAAATATAGCCTAAAATGTCATTTTTCAAACGTTTGTATGTACATTAGACCAATCATAACCAAAGTGGAAAATGTGCCCATCAGAATTGAACACTTACCTTGTGGAGATATCAGGAATGAAAAAATGAAAACAACATTTTGGCACCCTGTAAAAACCGCTAAACTGGATTTTTTCCTACCAGTATAATTCTATTTGATTTTCAATTTGTATGAGTAATATACATATAATTCCAAAGGTATTAACCAAAGGAACATTCCGACTTCAGAAACCACTAATCTATTATGTCAAACTCAGTTTTTATACAAGTTTTTTCTAAAAACAACATCCTTTATTCAAGTTTAAAATAATTTATATCTCTTAAACGAAAAGTTTTGGCTAACAACCGATAGGCCAAAATACATTTTGAAGTGTTTGGTTGGTTGTTTGGCTGCAGTGGCGAATAGTTAACTCCAATTCGCACTAAGAGCGCCGTTTTGATACCGCGTACTCGTCTAGGTACCAGACAGAACGAAAGAGAAGAACCAACTGCGTGGAGTTTAGAAACCTAAACAAATCATCTGAATCCACGTTACGAGCGATTTGTCCAGATATCTTTATTCTAGTTCTGCAAAGACCTGAATAGCTGCCTGGTGATCTAAAGCTGCGGCAGTAGGCAATTTGCTCCAATCCCATTCGGGCAGCATGAGTACCCAGTGCCCAGTGTCCGGTGATAAGCGCGGTTAGCCTGGAGACGTCCATCCGATTCATTTTAATGAGATTTATACTCTATGGCTTTTGGCATAGAAAGCGAGTAACAGACTCTTTTATACCCTGCACGATTCCAAGTTCTTCCACTTCCGCAGTAAGTCTTATTCATGCAGTGCTGGGAGATTAGTTTCCTGATGAGACTCAGAGACACGCGAACCTCTGCGACCCTCTCCGAAATATCAAGGACGGAACCGTTTCGGGTCAACTCGTCAGCCGTTTCGTTGCCGTGAATGTTTCGGTGCCCCGGGGTCCATATCAAAGTGACACTGTGCCGATGTGCTAAGTTCGCAACATACTCCCAGCGCCGCCTCACCAGGCTAGATGTCACCAATCTTTAACTAAAAGCCCGTATCACTATCTGGTTATCTGAAAAAATAGCGATAATAGACACACGTCGCTCGAATGCTAAAAGAGTTCCTCAAGCCTCCAAAATAGCAAAAAACCTCTGTCAGAAAAGCACTTGCAAAATCCGGGAGACGCAGAGATGCCTTACTTTTGGGGTCCGCTGAATTGATTGTAGCGCCTACTACACTAACCATTTTCGACCCATCTATAAAAACAGGTACTGCGAAGCGCTCTGGGAATAACAAATCCTTACATTCGCTTCTATAGGGGGTAACAGGGTACTGAAGTTTCTAGATAGTAGAATTTCTGAGCATGTATATGTGTATGGTCCTTTTTTTTAGAATTTCTGGATCGTTGACGTACTATAGAGGATCAAGGGCCTCAGTTCCCTTAACTTTCGGACATTCTAAGAATCAGACAATCTGATTGTCCCAGAGCTAACAACGCGGGCCGATCGCAGTAGTGTCTTCTTTCTGATGTGATTAAATATAAAAAATATAATTTCGGGCAAACTAAAAATCAAATTAACCTTTTTAATTTTTTCGGGCAATCAAAATCGCTCAGTTTTTATAGAAGTTATGTGCATTTAAAAAAAAACAAGAAATTTTGAATACGAAAAAAATTCGATTTTTACATCGAAATTAAAATTGCCGAAAAATATCGAACAATTTTTTTTTGGTAAAAAGAAACCACGTCTGACATATTCGAGTTTCATCGAAAAAGAAAAACATGACCCGAGGGCCGGTTGTCCTGAAATGAAAAGGCTCAAAACTAAGCTCTATGCAAAATTATACATATAATTTTAACCAAAAGTACATTTACTCATACTATACATATGTTTTTGTAGTATAAATCATTCCAAAAATCGAAGATCACAGTGAGATTTAAGGGGTGAACCCATAATTAGCTGTTTTTACTGGGTGACGAAAAAAAAAGTTTTCATTTTTGAAATCCTCACTAGGTAAGTATTCAAACACCCGTGGGGCATATTATCACTGTTTTTTTAACTCCATCAAGTCGTATTCGTTTAGTGTATTCAGAATCCAAAAAAAAAATCATTTAGAATTGCAATAAAATACCAAAAAAATTCTTCAAAAAAATTCACAATTTTTTATACAAACTTGTTGAGTTACCATACTTTTTTTTAAATAAGTTGGAGCTATGTATATTTGTATATAAATTCAACAAAAAAATCATATCAGGTGGCATTATAAGTACAAAAACAAAAATTTACACTAACAAAATATACGCACAGTGACAGTAGGATTAACAACAAACATATCATTTCGACTTGAGCGAATTCAATCAGCAGCTTGATCAACTTCACCTTTTATGAATTCGCTTTGTTTTCTATTTTATCAATTCACCCCACCAATTCACCTTAGATTGACGTTAACAATTGGCACATCAAAAACCAGAAATAAAATAATGTAAGCAAGGTGGATCTATAGAAGGTGATAGCGAGATAGTCAAGGGGCATCCGTATTTGGTTTGCGTAATTTTGTCAAAATCTGAATTCGCCCACTATTGCCCATGCATTTTGTTTGTGTAAATTCGTGAGTGAAATGTTAAAATCTAGATTAAACATATCTAGATATCAGAATTAAGTACTCATGTATTTTGTTTTTGTAAACAAAACCACCCAACGAATTTGGAAAGAAAACCAAACATTCAGCTCACGGGAGCTACCACCCTATGTGAATTCACCTTGGCATGCAAGTTTTGTGAATAAATTCGCTCTTGGTATTGCCACCACCTTACTGAATACGCCTCAAGGTCGACTTAAAAAACTATTTGACTAGCAAAAGTTCGAAATGTTCAGTTAGTTGTCTGAATTGAAGTAAAAAAAGCTATCAAAAGAAAAAAAAAAGTGGGAATGAATTGGCGCTAAAGAAATTCTGCCTACCTGTGGAGAAAAAAATATTTTACTTTATGTAGATTTTCATTCCTTTTGAAGAAACCGGGTTTCGAAGAAAAAGTCACAACATTTTCAGCAGTTTAAGAAAAATGTTTGTTACCATTTTTGCTTCGCTGTTTTCAAATTTTAATACTACCGAACTGGCATGATTAAAAACTAGAATGCTTTTTGTTTTTTTGACTGAAGTGGGTTTTCACCGCAAAATTTCTTATTCATTACATAATTCAGGCGACCGCCGTGTCACCTGCCGTACAAACAACAGAAGAGCACTATCAGTAATGCGTTGTAGTCGATTAATAAAATTTATGATCACAACGGCAAACAGAGCTCAGTTAGCTTGGTTTTTTTTTTATTAAAAAAATATGCGCTTACTCATCAGCAGCTGGCACATTCAGAGCAGCAGTAACCGTAAGCTACGTTGAGTACACAAAAAAAAAGTCACTGATTACTTTTTCGGTCGCTTGCGAACTCTTCTCGCCTTTGTGCGTTGCAGCCAAGAGCAAGTAATGGAATAGCGGCCTTGAGTTGTACCTTTTAGCACAGCATGACCCACAAAGGACTCTATATGTACCTACAATGGGTTGAGTGTAAGACTACATATATACCCACATCCCGTTCCAAAGCAATATAGGGATTTTCTTGTCACCATACCAAAGTTGGAGCTGAAAGCGAAACGATTCGTAAAACATATGTAGTTATGTAACAAGGAACATATGCAACTTCATTGTTTGTTTGTCTATCTTCGCACATGTTGAACGAGTTTGTTGCTCCGTTTGTTGCTGATGGTCGGTCACATTCAAGCTCAGTATTGGCCATTGAATTGCTTTGGGTCTGCATTGCATTCAACAATGCGCTGGATGTTTGTGTATTTTGCTGCGCTTGTCCTGTTTTCACTTAGTAGTGTACATTTCCTCTTCCATCACTCCATCTTCTGCATTCACTCCATTTTTACTCCCACAACAACAATGAAATTCCTTTTACTTCACCAGCACAATAGAAAACAGATTTCCACATTTGAATCTACATATGTATGTACGTAGTTTTTCGCTCTTTACTAAAATTCTTTGTTTCATTTATGTTGAACGTCGTAGTCTTCTCCCACCAGACATACGTCCGCTTGTCGCCTGTCGCCTGTCATCCGAGTATTTATTCTTGTTGCTTATGTAGTGTAGTCATTGCCGACTATTACAGCTACTTTCCCCATTTTCCGTTTGTCATAAATTTCATCGGATTATTTGAGTCAGTGGGGGGACCACAGAACTGCCGCGTGTGAAGTAAAACGTCGTACGCAGTTGACAACTTTGAAATTCAAGATAAAACGCTATAGGATAACTTATGAGACTACTGGCTGTTTGTTTGCTTGACTGCTTAGCCAAGGTTTTTCGAGCACTCTCAAAGAAGGATTATTAATTTATACACTTACGGTAAGGCGGTCGCCGTAGCCGAGTGTGTAGCGTGAGCGCGCTTCCTTCGGTGGATCCTGAATGGCGGTTCGAATCCTGACCGGGGCAGTTAGAGAAAAGGCACAGTAAAAAGAAAGATTTTCCGGTGAATTTCGCGCGGCAGAAATTATTGCCGCTGTTGACGCTGGTTCCAAGATAAAGGAAGTCTTCAATTAGCCTCACCGGTTTGGTATCAAACGGATCAAATTCAGATGTCTCGGCATAAATACAACTTCCTCTCCTGATATTGAAAGCTGAGTCGATAAAGATATGATGTCTGCTGATCGCCTTCTCCTGTGTGTTTTCGCAGATTTGGCCTTTCGTAGATATCTGATGCCTTGAAGACTCGCCAGGTCTAAAGCCACAATGATAAGATATAATCAGCACTTGCATGGTTGTTTTAGTCTTTCCCACAATACATTCGATATAACCTTATATGAAATGTTTAGAAGACATATTTCACGGTAGTGGGCGTATACTGCAGGATTGCTCTTGTTGAGGATTTGGCAGAGCATACTTAAACTCCCATCGGTGGGCATGCATTTATCCGACAATCCGTAAATGAGATGAAATCTCAGCTGATAATTAATCAGCGCCCGTGGCTTAGCTGTTCCATAGCAGCCTAATTGTTGTTTGAACTTCGTCGTGATTTGGGGTTGAAGATCGTCATTTTCTCCGGCGCGACACTCTGCGAGATATTGAATAATTTCATTTTGCTGCGAATCGTGACGAGGGAACGGGTGTTCTTGGAGACGAAGTTTCTCTCCGCTACAAAGCAAAACTCTTGCGCTCCTTTACATGACTGCTGTAGTAGACGACGCAAAGTCCAATGGTTTTTTTTTTACCTTGCCACGTCCATTCTATTTCCTGAATGGCGATGATGTCAGCATTTACTCTCCCGAGGATATCAAGGTTTATCGCGAAGACAGGACAACTGAGCAGGAAGTGCTGAGATGTTTCCCCCTCCTCATCCTCCGATTTAGTTAACTAATCCGCTTCACAATCCCCTGGGATAACATTGTGACAGGGTATTCAGATTATCTTAGCGAAGAAGTAACCAATAGCTCTAATTACCAGATTCACTAATTGCCAGAGTAAATATTCACCTCACTTACAAAAGGATAAAGTCGAAGATTTGTAAGATCCTCGAATGACTATTATCTGAATTCAAATTATAGCTTCCGGAGGAGGGTCTCAGCGTTTGCCGATGGCGGATGGACCTGAAATCCTGAAATTAGTAAAAAACAGTAGTAGGAATTAGTAGTAGCATTAGTAAAAAACAGTAGTAGGAATTAGTTAGAATTAGCATTAGTAAAAAAAGTAGTAGAAATCAGTAAAAGAGTCAGTAATTAGTAGTAGAATAAGTAAAAATTGCAGTAGAAATGTGTAAAAATAGTAGCAGTAATTAGTAGTAGAATAAGTAAAAATAATAAAAAAAATTAGTAGTGGAATAAGTGAAAATTGTAATAGAAATCAGTAAAAAAAATTGTAGTAGAAATGAGTAAAAATAGTAGTAGTTATTTTAAGTAGAATGAGTGAAAAAAGTAGTAGACATTTGTAAAAAGGTCGGTAATTAGTAGTAGCATTAGTGAAAATGGTAGTAGAAATTAGCAAAAATAGTAGGAATAATTAGTAGTAGAATAAATAAAAGTAGTAGCAGAAATGAGAAAAAATAATAACAGTAATTAGTAGTAGCATTAGTAAAAATAGTAATAGAAATTAGTAAAATTAGTAATGGTTATGAGTACTAGCGTTAGTAAATTTAATTCCAACAGGGACATCTACGCAATTGAGTGTGCACAATCATTTTGTGAATTATTATTCTGGAATGATAATTTTTTTCTACGTCCACTGTCGGCATCCAACTACTTAAAGTGCGCGCATAATCAACAACAATACATTCGAATGGCTATTCTATACCAAATCGGATAGTTGTCACCACATACTTAGCTTACTTAGACTATGATTTTCTATCGCCCGCATTTATTTGCCGCTACGCTCGAATCGTTTCATTAGCGCTCTTAGAATTCTTACATTACGCTGCAGCAGTCGAAGAGGGAGTGTGTGATTAGAGCTGAGTTGCATGACGACACTGCTGGGGAGACGGCGAAATGTTTATTATTATTGCTAGCTAGCTATTTATGGGCGGGTTTATGGGTCTGGGCATACAACATATTTTTGTGCTAGCCTCCTAGCCAATTTGCAGCATACCCGTACCCGTACGAGTGCTCGCCTGCGACTCAATGACAATAATCGCCACTTTAGTTTGTGTATGCACATAGGATTAGCGTTAAGCCTCCACCCCTTTTGCCCTCTCGCCAAATCGCCAAATCGTCCTATCGTCCTTTCCTTTGCTTAGTGAAGCACAGTGGCACTTTGATTGTGCTGCTACTGCTGTTGCTGCTGCTGCTGCTGTACAAAGGACGCATTTAAGATTGTCACGCATTGCTGACTGGCCAAATATTTAGCACTACTTCAATTAGCTGTGGTGGTCAGTCGCACTAAAGGACTATCAATTTTCGGTTATCACAACAGTTACTTGAAATTTATTTCACCGTGAAGCGTCTGCTGCGTAAAAATATTTATTTATGTCTACGTAGTACACTTTCATTCTTCGTTCATTTTATTTTATTATTATTTTTTTCATTTCATTTATCAATAATGAAAGTTTTATTACTTAATGGTTTCAGCGATAGAAATTAGTTACACTTTGTTTGCTTACTCTTCTAAGTGTAGCCTTAATCCCTTTAAAGAATTGCTAGCAAATAAACTCAAAGAGTAAATATACACGCACACACATACATTAGTCATATATAGGTGTAGATGTGTGTGTGTGTATATATTACCAGAACTTATGTGCATTTGCTTATTAGACGCTCGTAAATTATCCTTCGCCATGAGAATGGAATATCAATTAAGAAGTTGGCAAAAATGCAAATGTACTCTCTCTCTTTCTCTCCAATACTTGTAGTTTTGTGTGGCAAAAATATCCTTGGTGCGTACTAACTTCGTGTTGCAACATTAAAGGATAGCACTGAAATTGTGCACATCAGCAAAGTTTGTTGTAGAACTTTCGACAAATTTATTATTTTATTATAAGCTGTAGCTTAGAATGGTTTGTTAAGCTTCCTATTCTCGGATATTACTTTAGGCCAATCATCGTAAAACTTAGGTAGGCTATTAGTAAGAGATATGCTTTGTAGGATGATTTGCTCTCAAATTTTATGAAGTATGATATGGTCGGAGCACATCAAATTTTGTTGCTTTTGGTTTGGATAGTTAAAACTTTCATTAAGGCAGTTATTAATAAGTTTTAATTATTGACGATAAATAATTTATACTCTAATGAATGAATCAATTGGGTTGCCACGCAATCCACCTGTATTATAAACTGTGTTGCCAGAAAGGTTCTGAAATGGAAAATAAAAGTTGTAACAAGGAAAAAAAGCTAAATAAATTAAATTTTTAAATTTGCTCCTTTTATCGAAATTTAAATAAAATTAAATTTTAAAGTTAATTTTTTAACACACTTTATAAAAATATCCACCAGAAAGTAAAAAACACAAAGAATGCCATGAATTATTGTATACTACAAAACCTCGGCAGACATTGTCCTGCCAATATTTATTTATTAATTGTCATTTAACCAGTAAAAGAATTTCGGTACCTTTCCCTGTTTTACACCCCAATTTTACTATTTCATATAACTTGCGTACAATTTTATTAAATTCGACTTTTAAAGCAGGTGGCAACACTCTCCGAAATACAGCTAGCTATAAACCTTTTCCCCGCCGAGGCGAACCGCTTGACACTCATATTTCCATACATCATATTTTACTAGTTCAAATAGCTTGTTTAAAGTTTAATTAAATTGGACGTTTCAAACAAGTGGCAACACTCGGCAAGTTAGATATGAATCAATTCTCCGCTTGACACGTATGTTTATTATAATATTTCATATAATTGTGCATTTTTTAATGAAATTCGACTTTTCTCACAGGTGGCAACCCTCGCCAAAATATGGGCATGAACCCTCTCTACGCCGAAACGAACCGTCTAACACCCATATTTCACTATTTCATTAACTATATTTTAATTAAATTTAATTTTTCAAACAGGTGGCAACCTTCTCCAAAATATATGTCGGTACTGGTTTCGTAATAATATGGAATTAGTTTTAAACTAGTTCACGACCGGTTTGTTACTCGTTCGAGAGCAGTTTGGAACTGGTTTGGAATTAATGTGGCGCTGAACTAGTTCTGAACAGAGAGCTTACAAGAACTTAAGTTCTCTGATATAAAATCTATAATATACATATATTGGGAGCTGCAGTTTTGTCAGTTTAAAAGCCAAAAATGGGTGTAGTCTCTCTCATGTTCCTTCTTTATCTCTTTATGAAATCGGCAGAGAAGTTTTACCAGAGAACATCAATCAAGTTACAAATTCTCTGGCTACTAGCCTACTTTTTTTTTGTATACTTATTGATTTCTATTGATGTTTATAATAATATTGACCTCCGTTTGAGCAAAATTGTATTTAAATCATCTGCTGTTTCTGATATTTAATATAAAACTGCAAATATTTATGAATAATTAACTGATATGTGCCATTATAAGCGACATACATATGTACTTATAGTAATCACAATTATATTTGATTTACTTCGAAAATAGCTTGTATCTCATAATTCGAAATAAGCTTGTTAAAGTGTTATTGAAATTGAAGTTGATTCAAGTGTCTCAATCATTTACAAACACAGAAGATATTCTACTTACAATTAAATACTCATTTCGTAAGTTATAAGTTTCAGCAACAAAATTTTGTTTTCATTTTCATTATCAAGTTACGAAAAGTGTGCGGATTGCAAACATTGCTACAAATACTTCGCTCTGTTGCCAGTATTTCCTATTAAACATACGTACATATTATTAAATTGAGACCAATTGAAACATCCAATAAGCAGTGTAGCGGACACTTTAAGTCAATATTTATGTAAATAAACCCAAGTGCTCACACTCATTAAAACGAGTATTTGTGTAAATGGATATTTATGTTCGAGAAAATCTTCCCTTCACTTGTGTCATACATATGTGTCTACTCCTGTCGAACAGTTTCAATGCTAATAATCAAGTCTATGAATGAAATCTTCGCATACGCCTAACATGTTTACCAATATTATGTTCAATAACGCCTGGTAGCAGTGAGCTCCTGTCGTCTGAAGCTTTTCAAGTGCTCAAAATTTATTATATACACACATGTGAAAACATTTACAAAGACCCTGTTGGAAAAAATAAGTCAGTTGTATTAAACATAAAAGCAAATATACAAAAAAAAATGTTTGGGAACTACTTGTAAACTAAATTTTAAATTAATACATTTTTAAGTTATTGAATTAAAATGACAAATTAAATAATTTAAAACATATGCAAGATAGGGTAATTGACTTCTTTTTAAGACAGCGTTATGTTAAATAAGTCAGTTTGCTGTAGGGAATGGCAATTAGTTGCCATTTCAAAAAAAAAAAAAAATTGTTTTATATTACTTTACAATAATTTGAATTTCCCACAGGGAACCCACAAACCTATGTACATACATATATATGGACATAATATGTAAAACATTTGCGTGGGCGAGTCTGGCAACCCTGCCGAAAATGCGACTAGTCTCCGATGAGTTCGGGAACAGTTGCAAAGGAACATGGGACTAATGCCGCTATTCTATAAGCAACCTCTATTCACTAATTGAGACTATTCGATGGTGAGATCGACTTTGAGACTATTCGGCATTCAGTAAGGCTTCTCAAGTCTCTAGTATCAAAATAAACTCACTGGTTCTGAGCAGGTCACAAAAGAAAAAGACGCGAAAATAAAGTAGTACTAGATCTGCTACTTTGGTCGTTCGCTATATTTTGCTTAAATCTGTAAAAAATAATAATTATTTATCTTGTTGTGCCATTTTGATCGAATGCACATATATCTATATTATCGATTATTGATAGCTTTAATTTTTAAACATCCTTCAGATAAAATTCAGTAATAAGAATTTTTAACAGCTAATTTTAATTTTAATTTTCCAACAACCATATTGTTTTATTTTTTATATATAAATAATGCTGTTGGCAAGAAGTTTAAATAGTTTATTGTGTGTAATCGATTAATACACATTCTTTATGGATCTCTGGCTGGAACATACCATCAGCTGATTAGCTCTACCGATTTTCACCACAGTCATTGGTGAAATTTTTGATACTGTTGCTTACTGAATACCGAAATCGTTTTAAGTTACAAAAAATGACTTGAGTTGCGACTGAGTTACGACATAGTACAATTTGTGATATATATTGGCGTTGAAAACTTTGAAAAGGTCGCAAGAAATGGGTCGTTGCCGGAAAAAGGGGTTACCGAATTTTTTTTTTTTGCTTTTCGCATATTCCGTATGGGACAATTGTATACAAAATTTTATCAGTGTTAAAGCATTTTAATAAAATCTACTAACGATTTCTGGTTTTGATACTTAGTATGACAGTTTGAGCATCCAAGTAATGTTTCGTTTAAAAAAAATGTAACATATTTTACTATATTTGGACAAAATGCAAGTTTTAATTCTATCACTGCTAAAATGGTAAAATTTTTTATACAAAAGTCCAACGCAATAAAATAACTACATACCCTGTGGTTTAAATTGTAATATATTATAAATAAATACTAATTATTATCACTTTCCTGTATAAGAAGGATCTCTGGTTTTGGCAAATTTTCAGCTAAGCTGACCATGTTTTTCTTGTTTCACT
Organism: Anomoia purmunda; assembly: GCA_951828415.1. Classification (NCBI taxonomy): domain Eukaryota; kingdom Metazoa; phylum Arthropoda; class Insecta; order Diptera; family Tephritidae; genus Anomoia; species Anomoia purmunda. The sequence goes on from OX639994.1 coordinate 128,529,689, forward strand.
TCTGCAAATAAAATTTTTTTAATAAAACACCATAAAATCAGATTCACGGAAATCGGATTGCAGCAAGGAACAGAGTCGCATTTTTTGTTTTAAGTTTTAAGTAATGAAGTTTTTCGTATTTGCAAGACGAAATATTTTTAATAGCATGGTCATAAAGAAATGCGTGAAAAAGGGGCAATATTCCCCTATGTATAATTTTGTAAAAGGGTCAACAAATGAAAAAGGGGCAAATTGCCCTTTTAGTCGCACAACGGCAGCATTTCTCTTTATATGGAATGAACTGTTCCCTTTTGTCCTAGTATGCGTTATGAAGAGACTAATTGTACCCTTTATATGCAAAAGGGTACAAATTGAGACTGGTTGCATTTAATACCTCAAAGGTAGCAGAGAGAGAATAATTGATTTCATTTCTAAAGGGCGATTTTTTAGCCATGTGCTACTGAGGCGACTATTCGGGCAATTGTGATTAAATTTCGCGCCAAATTTAGCGATGACAATTGTGAATGAATACAAGTGAGAAGTCTTCTAAATCAAAGATGGCGGCGGTTGATATTAAATGTCACAAAAAGGCAATATTAATTGTCAACCATACTTAGATATTCGCTCAGTGAGTGACACACGAATGCTGACGGTTGCTACGTCAGATGATCTCAGCTGTGCCGAATTTTGACGTCTATGGACTAAAATTTTTCACCTGTATTTAATAACAATGGTGATGACCATGAATTATCGATTCGGTGCCGTTCGCAGCAGTTCGGTTTATGCTACTTCACTATGTAGAAAATTTTGCAGTAATCAAAGCACAGCTGCTGCAAAAATTGAAGTCGAACGGCCTACAACTATGCCAAATTTTTGGTGAATTTTGGTTAACCTTACAACTGACCCTAATTTTCATTAAAAGTAAAAAAAAAAACAAAAAATTAGCAACTAAAAATTATCAAAGGAAATGTCGTTATTAAAAGTAAAATTATTCAAAATAAAATGATTCCTAACCATTTCTATTATAATTATTATTATAATTTTTTTAACGTATTATCTATATAAAATATTATTTTATATTTTAATAAAATACATCCTTTGTTATGCTTGAAGTTACTATCTAACCATCAGTTAAAGTCTCAAGAAAATCCGTTCAGTAGTTTCGGAGATTACTGCATTCAAAGAGGCAAACAGACCGACAAAAATCCTTAAAATGTTCCACATGTATTCACTGCATCACCTTCGGTCATTTATTTCAAAGAAATTTGCAATGTACAGAAACAGTTTTTCTGCAGTTTTATTATAGTATATAGAATATGTATAGAAGATTGATTTTATAGCTTTATTTTTAAGTTTACTATCAAGTGATATATGCACGAAATTTATTGAGTTATTAGCCGAAACTTGGTTTTAAAAAATTGTCAAAAAATTTTGAATATCCTAAAATAAACATAATTTAATTACTTGTCTGTTCGTAATATTTGCATTTAAATAGATTACACTCTTTGGTAAAAATTTTCAACTTTTGGATATTACTTTATTTTAACTTTATTTCAAGAGAAATGTATGGATTTCACAAAGTTCTTAGCCAAGGCTTGTATTTAAGAAATTGTTTAAATCTTATTTCACTTTAGCTTATTTCAATTGATAATAAAATAAAATTTGTATTCCAAAATCAGTTGGAAATATATTAAAATTTAACTTTTCTCCGATTGTGCCCGAAAATCATTACTTTGAGACTAATTATAGTCCAACCGTACTCTATGAAGACTAATACGGATATACTCTCCACTGAGATTAGTCGCATATTTTGTTTGCAGGGCAGGCTATGAAAAGGAGTAAGTGTGTATCTGCGTATGTATTTGATTGCAAATAAAATTTCATGCCTTTGCTTAATTTTGCTTCTACCTACACGTCTGAGCAGTACATTGCCATACAGTCTCAATCTATTTCGTTAGCCTTTTTGGGACGTCCAGGCAGCAAATGAATGAAATCGCATTGAATACTCATTTGGTATTTAGTTTCCCTTCGCACAATCCTCTTCAATATTTCTACAATTCCACAAGTATATTTACGTAATCAACGCTGATAGTGACGTGGGTGGATGTCCTCTCAATAGTATCCGTACTAGCCTGCGCAAACTGACCTCGGTATTTGCTATGTGAACGAACGAGCGAACGTCTGATGTTGTGCTTCTCCAAGTATACTATTTTCCTCTGTCAAACAATCAATGTTCCTGCTCAATTGAATGCTAAATATGATGACTGTCGTTGAGTTGAGTGAGTGGTTGTGTGTATGTGTGGGTTTGTGTGCGTAGGTATGTGAACACATGCATGAATTTATAATACTGATTATGAGCGCCCTGTAGAAAATTAGGATATCTGAATTACTGCCAATTTGATGCCTAGTTCTGAGAACGATTTTTGGAATATTTTGGGCTCACTGATGCCAAAAATGGATAAAAATTATACGTCTATTTCCGAGACATAAAGACTATAAAAAAGAGTTAAAGTTAAATTAGTATAATAAGATACAAATTTTTCGATTAATCTATAACTATTATTTAAAGATTTAATTGTAAAAGTCTTCTCAGAATAATTTTGACCGAGATAGATATTTTAAAGTCCTCAAAGACTATTTATTACAAAAGTCTACTCATAATAGTTATCCAGTGAATAATTTAAGTCCTCCTGCACGGGACGTTTTTCGACTCTTTTGGATTAGTTCGGAACTGTTCGGCACTATTTCAAATCATTTCGGAACCAGATTGGGATCTTTTCTGGACTTTTTCAGCAATATTTCGGGATTAGCTTGGGATCAGGTCAAGATTAGTCACTAACTCTGACTGTGCTTCAATTCTATTTTAGTTTAAAGGTCTTTCTAATATTTTGAATTTTGAATTTAGTCTTGTCGCACTTTTACGTCCAAAAATAGTAAAAAAAAAAACTAAGTTAGGAAAGTCCTGTACTAGACCAGCAGAGATTCCGAACTGGTTCCGCACTGTTTTTGAACTATTTCTGAACCCGATTCAGAGCTAATTCCGAAGTGGTCGGGAAAAGGTTTCGTCTTTCAGGACTTAAAAAAAGTTTTCGCACAAGACTTTTGTAATATAGGTGTTAATATACAAATCTTTGGAAGACGTAAAAAATTTATTTCGTTGATTTTCATTAAATAAGCCTCAAAATAATAGTTGTTCTCACTCATAACATGTACGAAACTGCTTTTATAATAAACATAAGTCGGAAACTAATAGTTATCGATAACTTAAAAAATGTGCCTCCCGCATAATTATTATCAAAATTAGGATGAATTTTTAAAATATAACGGTAAAATAATTGTTATTCTGGATATTTTATTTAAATGGATCGAATAGTCACTTAGGTATCGGCAAGTGGACATAATAGGCAACAAATCTTTTGAGTTTGATCCAATGTTGTTTTAGCTTTTTCTTAACAATGGTCACACAATTTTTTTAAACAGTCATTAAATAATAAGTAATTGGGGGATATATTTGGAGAACGCGCATTAATTAATTTGCTACTTTTTCTGGAATATCTTCAAAACAAGAGTCAAGTGGGCAAAACTAGCCTATTCTAAAAATCACGCCAATTACAATTTTTTTTATTTTTATATGAGTGTAATAAATTCTCTTGAAAATTACACTTTGTCAAAGTGTTACCTTGCGGTAAGATGGCTTCGAGTTTGACACACGGAAATGTATTTACCGGATAGATAGATATATGTACTTTTTTTTGGATTTTGTAGAATCTTTTAACCCTTTAACTCCATTTTAAACTGAAAATTGTTGGTACTTGTCAAAGAAAGGTTACAATTTTTATAGAAATAATAATAAATTAATCGTTCTTTTGTGATTTTTATTATTTCGATAACAGTTTTTCGATCAAATTCGATCGATATTTTGTGATTTTCATTTTTGATCAGAAATGATTGTTATTGCTGGATTTAAAATTGTTCGATAATAGCAACCACAACAGTAAAACGATATATGTTTTTTTTGGATCGAAAAAAAAGCACAAAATATCGATCAAATACGATCAGAAAAATTTAAATCCAACAAACAACGATTACACTGCGGAACAAAATTTTGCGGTCGGAGATTTTTAAATCGATTTAGGGTAATTTGGGGGCGCTGATTACGAAAATAATATCAGTTTTGTCGATTTGGCTCTAGTTTTTCAGATAAAGACTTTTAAATATTTCCCAAAAATCCTAATTAAAAATACCAATATGGATTTAAATTATATTTTTATTGATATTTAAAAAAGCTAAATTCTTTTCATTAATTAATTTTAAAAATATTACAAACAACTTTTTCTGTAGGACCTCCTATGATGTCGTTGCGCAGAACAATCCCGTTTTAAGTTCCAGCAGTAGTCTGCCATCTTGTGGTCGACCCATCGACCTTGGTATCTTTCTTCCATTATTTTTATATCCTGGTGGAACCGTTCACCTTGTTCCTCACTGTAATCGCCTAGATTATCCGGGAATTTGTCCAAATGCCTATGTAAATAATATAATTTAATGCTCATTTTAGCTCCTAGTTTGCGAAAATTGAGAAGCATAGCAGCAACTAGTTTTGTATAGTTTGGTGGTTTATGATTTCCCAAAAAAATTTTCTTAGCCAGGCTTCAGATTCAATTTGTGACATATGGTTTAAGAGTTCAGTGTCTTTTAGAAGGGTACGAATTTGAGGACCATCGAAGACTCCACCTTTTAATTTTTTCATACAAAGGACTGGACATTTTTTGCACACATATTCGAAACAGTCAGCTGTCTTATCAAGAGCTTTGATGAACTGTTTCATTAGCCCAAGCTTGATGTGAAGTGGTGGAAGAATGATTTTTTCTCGGCTTATCAGTTGGTCATGCACCACATTTGCTGTTCCTACCTCCATATTTTCTCTCACCGGCCATTCCTTTCTAATCCAATGTTCATTTCTTGCACGACTGTCCCACAGACATATAAAACAGGGGTATTTAGTATACCCACTTTGTTGGCTCAATAAAAAATTCACCATCTTCAAGTCCACTTATGTTGTGCATACAAAATCTTTTCTAAAACAATTTCTACATTTTCGTATTCTTCTTTTTGTTTGGTACTATGACCGATTGGAACCGAAACAAGTTTATTTCCATTGTGTAGCAACACACATTTCAGACTTATTTTTTAACTATCTATAAAAAGCTTCCAATGTTCGGGATTATTAAATTAATACAACTGGAACTGGGTCATATAATTTTTTTAAATTAATTTCTTAAGTTTCGTTTATCTCAAGAACTAGAGCCAATACAAAAAAAGTAAAAACACAGTTCGTAAGCCTGCTACTAATGCTAATAAAAACTATTAACAAAATCATGACCGCAGGTTTTTTTTTTTAAATTTTGTTATCAAAATATATCGATTGAGTTTGATCGAAAAAATAAAAATTTTAAAATAGCGACCAAATCTTATCGAACAAATAAATATCACGAAAAAATGATTTTGCAACGATTAAAAAAAATTTACAAAATAAAAATAAAGTCGGTGTGTTCGAGTTTTGTGTTGCATGAATTTTTCCCAACGGATTTTTATCCGAAGCAATCATAATAATTACGATTATTTTCGGTGCCCTGGTTTAAAAGCTATACGAAAAGTATGCTCTAGGAATTTTATTTCATATGCCCGAACATTATATTTAGCTTAGATATATTCTTTAAATGTTATTTCTAGTTTTTCTAAACAACCTTGGTCTCAAACCTTGGAAACATTATTTGAACATGAAACAATTTTGTGACCTCCATGGGTCTAACCTTTTGGGATTTTGGCATACTCAACTGACGCCAGCGTTGAGTAAAGGTATTTCTTATTATCCAAAACAGGTGGCTCTGCACATACTTTTTATGTTTAACTATGTAGCTTAAATTTACGATCACGACTCCTGTCACTGGTGGCATCGTCGAATTCAAGTCCTGCCAATCATACTGTTTATTTTTTTTTTGTCTGTATATGAACTCGACTTGTTTCAAATTTCTACAGGGCACTTGCTGCCGTTCTGCGTGTTGGCAGCCAATTTTCGCCTTCTGGTGACATTAGCCAATATTGGTATTACCGTGCTCGATATGATTTCCAATCTTCATAAATACTTCCATTGGCTGCTGCTACCCATGCAAAATGGTCATGAATGGGCCTGGGGAGACTTCGATTTAGTGGTCATGAGCGTATCGTGTAACCATAAGCTGTGCCGAAGCAAAAGCTCTAGCTTAAAACTAATTTAGCTATAAGTATATAAGAATTTATGTGTGTGTGTGTATATATAGTGTCTTTGAATTAACCCTCGATAAGTCGGAAGTATTTTGTAGTAAGTACTATATTTCAAATAAATAAGGTAATATCAATGATATGGTAAAAAGTTAGGCTAGTATTTTTGTTTAATATTCTTTGAATTCGTAGTACAAAGAAACGTACAAAACGTTAACTTAATATGAAAATGAGATTTTTACTTATTCTGAGAGTTGCCACTTGGTAAAAAAATTACAGTCAATTAAATAAATAACTTAAATCACATATTGCTATATGATAACTGACTACAGTTGGGTTAGATTTGGCAGGTAAAGGGTGTTTTTTTTAGACTGATAGAACTTTAAATTAAAATAAAACACATACAAAATGAAGTATGATGCCAAATTTTTTTTTTATTTGAAAGATATTTTCATGACATTTAATATTTAAAAACTATTTCTGGCATATGTCCGCCACGACTAGTTTTGGTGAATGGGATGCGGTCAGTCCAATTTTGAATTTCCATGTTGTGGATGGACAAAGTCCAACTTGTTGAGCACGGCGGCGAATAGACAAATTTGGATCTTCTCCAACACTATCTCTACTATCACTTACAGCTCCAATATTTTCTTCTGTACGTTCAGTTCTTTGTCTTGTTGTTTGTTTTTCATCGAGTAGAGTAAATGTTGTTCGAAATTTATCAACAGTTCGACGAATAAGCTGTTCTGATGCTCGATTATGTGGACCATAAAATTCATGAAGTGCTTTATAAGTTTGGCGAACAGAACACTGATTTTTAAAGTAAATTTCCACAATTTGTAAACGTTGTTGCGGCGTCATTCTTTCCATGACAATTAGTCAATGCTTACTGAATAGAAATGTCAAAACGAAATGTCATTTACCAGCTGTCAAGTGACAGCTATCCCTATCGAAAGTTCTATAGGCCTAAAAAACACCCATTATGTATATATATATTGCATTATATGGGTTATAGTTGAATAGATTTTTTAAAGAAAGTTGCCACCTATGAAAAGTTTAAATTCCATTAAAACAATGAATGAAATTAAATATTGCAATATGGGTATCAAATGAAAGATGTTTAAAAAGAAGGTTGCCGCCTGCTTAAATGCAAATTAAGTTTAATCAAAAATAAAGAAAATATTTTTAGTAAAAGGTTGCCAACTCTTTATACAATTTATTAAAATTATAAATCAAATATTGGCAATATTGACAATATTGGCATATGGGTTTTAGAAAACTTTATATTGAGAATACATTTGGAGGCGTTGCCACTTAATTAAAGTAAACTAAATGAAATTATTAAATTAAAGAGAATATCGTGACATGGGATTCAAAGAAAGTAGGCATTGAATTGATTTTTTAATTTAAGTAGACACCTATCAAAATTTTAAATTTAATTAAAACAATGAATGAAATTAAGTATGGCAATATGGATAATATGGCAATCAAATGAAAAAGGCTTAGCAAAAATTTATATCGCAGATGATTAAAGTAGAAATTAATTGAGTTAAATTATAAGCTAAATGACATTTTACAATATGAGTGCCAAACTAAACGTTTTAAGAAAGCTTAATTTCCAAAATATTTACAGAGAGGGTTGCCAGCTGTTTAGAAAAGTAATTAATATTATAAGTCAAATAAAATATTGAATATGCGTCTCTAACGAAGGAGGTTTTACAAAATTTTTTATTGAAAATACCTTTGTACGGGGCTGCCACTTATGTGTTTGAAGAGTGTTGCCACCTGTTTATAAATTTTCATTTAATTCAATTTTTAAGCTTAGTTAAAATTATATGTTTTGTTTCGAAAATAAAGCGTTTATTCGGCAACAGTTATGAAGAGGGTTGCCACTTACTAAATAACGTTGATTCAATTTAATTAGTAAGGTAGCTGAATTTCTACAACGGGGTTCAAAGAAAAAGTTTTAAGGTGTGTTCAGTCAAGAAATATATTTGAATAGGGTTGCCACCTGTTTAACTTATTCAAATTCAACTAAATTTATTAGATAAATAAAGCATTACTATACTGTTTTGAACTGATAGAGGTTTAGGAAAACTTAGTCTCGGAAAAATATTGAGGGGTTGCCACCTGAGTAAGTGCATTATGATGAGCAGGAAACCTGTAGCATTCGAAGAATTATAGCAAATTGGGGTTCAGCATTACCAATTGACCGCGTTGTGATTTCTAACCATAAATTGTGTTGGACTTAACCCGAATGACAGACTGCGGAGTTGCCAATGGCAAATAAAATTCAGCAACCAACCAAAAGTGTTGGAGTTACTTTCCTAAGGACCAGATTTAAATTTATAATTTTAGATTTCGGTTTCACAAAGTTTTCGAAGACAAAAAGCTAATATAATTCTAAATGTATAACAATTTCAACAACAGTTTCAAATCACAAACAACAGCGTCCTATTAGCAATTTGCGCTGTATTTGATTTCCCTCATTTGCATTAGCATACAAAGAAATCTATGACGCTTTTAACACTCGCATTGTTTACATTCGTAAAAGCGAAAAATGCGACAAATTTCCAACCCTCTCTATTTCTGTTCAGTTTGATTTTCTTTATTTAATTAAATCCAAATTAGCCAAGGCAGTTAAGCGTTCATCGAAAAAATAAGGCATCATGGCATACGAAATGAGTATTGGAAATTTAGATGGAAATAGAGATGATGGCAGTGCGATTGGCATGCCATGTGCCGCATGCGGGAATCCACAGTGACAATGTGGCACATTTGTTTGAGCGCAACAATCAGCAAACAACAAAGCAGTCCAAATAGCCAAATAGCCAAATAGCCAAATAGCCAAATAGTCCAATGGCCAAATAGAAACGCTAATTGAACGTTGTGTTTCATTGTTTCAATGAGCTTTGTGTGCCACATTGTTACGATTACGATTACAATGAGAACAACAAAAGAAAAAAAAACATACAACTACAACAACAACAAAAAAACCAGTTACAAAAATAACAAAACTAACAAAGTGGGTTAGCCACAGCGGTCGACTGCAGCAAGTGAACTGTGACCACATTTGGTGCGGAGTGTGTGCGGCTGCGTGCGTGTGTGTGCGTTTCGCAAATACTTTTCTCAATACGTATGCACGTAAGTGAGTACTCGCGTGTGTGTGTGCGAGTGAATATATGCTGCTGTATTTTCGCCATTTGGCAATTACTAATTGCCAATTGACCTAGTCAACAACTACTCTTAAATTCCCTACTCATTCTACGCTCCTAACTTGGCGCGGCGCTTGGCTAACTAAATACTTTACTTACATATCTTGGTTCCTTCCAGCTCCTCACCACCATCCCCTGCGCGCGCTGCCTCTCACCACTTGCCTGCTAAGCACATTCGGATTGCGAGCACAGCGCCTTTCATTGCGACATCGCACACTTAACCTCCGGGTGGCACCACTGCCGCCAATTTTGGGTTTTGTGCACCATTACACAATCATTGTGCGGCGGCCCTTGCAACTTTAGATTGAGTTTTAATAGTCAATAACGTCGTAGACTTGTCGCGCAGGCCAGCACAGTGCGAGAGAGCAAGAGCATCGATTTCGAATTGAATTACAAAACTTGCGTAAACTTCTTTGTTTTGTTTTTTTTTTTGTGTTTTTGGAGCAAACATTTGGTAAACAAAATGACTTTTATGAGCATCGAGTACACTCATTTAAACACATACGCATACAACTAATACAAAACTGCAAAGCGCCATAGCCTTTGTCACATTGCCGAATTACACTTTGGCCTTTGCCCCACTTTGGAGACCCCTGCAGGAAAATGGGATAAAAACATCGCAACCAACGTTTTTTTTTATTGCTCTTCATTACAGATATTTACCTATGTATGTTCGAATAATTTGAATTGCAAACAAAAGCAGGCTTTTGCTACAGTAATCCCCGGTAATGTGTCACAAGGAAAACTGCTACAATTTTGTAGTAGTAGGCCAAACAACGTAGATTACGTTCTTTATTCCATCAGTCCCCCCGTTCCTCTAACTAAAAATATTGTCCAATTTCACCATACCAGAACTAATTTCACTTTTGTTGATTGATATTAGAGTCTGATTTGATCCAATTGGTGTATGATGTGCTAGAATTGGGCGAAAATTCTTGCCACAAGAAACGAAGAATGGCAAAAATACCAGTCTGTTTTGATATTTTTAATTAAAACGAAAAATATACAGCTTAATGTATTACAAAATGTATGCAACCTCATTTATTTCACTTCTGATTAAATTTTTTTAGTTTCTGATAGAAGAGAGTCATAGTTTCTCTCTCATTTCGGCTCTCAACTATGATAATTTCAATTAAGCCAACGCTTTTTGTAATTTAGGTTACTTATCACTATGCAACAACCAAAACAGCTCGGATTTTGTTAATAATTTCTGCAGGTTATGAACAACTCGATGGATTGCAAAACGTTTTTGTGTTATCATAGGCCAAATTTCCATGTCCCGGCTAAGTGGTTTTCGAAAAATGTGATTTTTTTAAACATATATGTACCTGAGAAAAATTAATGGTTAACACACTCATACATATATAGCAAAATTTAAAGAGAAACAATTTCGTATAATAATTTAACCTATAAGCTTCTACCCAAAAGTCTCGTTTTGACCATTTTTTAAAGAAACTCCTCAATAAAAAAATTTGGAAAAGCGTTAGTGAATCAAAATGTTATAGAAAATAATTCTTTGTATTTTACTAGTGGTCTTTTCAGAAAAAAAACTTTACACCAGTTAATAATTTGGTGCGCAGACAGGTACATCGGACATAGGCCCGATAATCCCCTTCAGCTGACAAAAATAAGACCCCTGTTACGCCTGGTAATGGATATTATAACTGGCCATTGTCTAATGGGAACGCATGCCAGTAGACTTGGCTTTCCCGGAAATAATTTTTGTCGAATATGTCGTAATTAGGAGGAGCTAAAAGTCATTGAATATTAGCTTTGCCTTTTCTCTGTTTTAGCGAATGTATTGTGTGTTCTTATTTTATCAATAGAATTTTATTGATTAAAAATATTTTAGCATAATAGTTAAGAAGCTCCAGCAACTCAATTTTTATTAATATATTTTTACCGGAAAATTTTCGCTAAATATTATTCTAAAATAATAGCTGCTGACTCGCATCGCGCTTTTCAGACCATACAATCGGTTATATCACTGTCCCCGACCGACTTCCAACGGCTTATTCTTCAGTTATGTATGATAGGTATATAAAAACTTCAGTTGGGCTTCGATTGAGAGGTGTTGACGAATTATAAGCTGAATATTTTAGATTACTGTACCCATCGAACCACTTCTTTGACTCTATATGGGAAAAGATAATTAGAGCTGCAGAACTAAACCGGTCAGCCACCATCTTCTATGATAATGATGAGATTAACACCATCGGCTTCAACCCCTGCACTGTTAGTTCTGACGTTTCCAACCTGAATAAAGAATTTACAATCGGCGCATTCGCGTCCTGGCTCCCGCGTCACTGTTGGCAGTTGCAATTTTGAAAAACTAGAGAAATTGATCTATCTGGGAAACAGTATTAATACCAAACCCAATGCCAGCCTCGAAATCCAGAAGCTCTTATGCCAACTAGCGCTACTTTGGTCTGAGTAGGCAAATGAGCAGTAAAGCCATATCTCGACGAACCAAAACCACTCTACATAAGTCTCTCATCATCACCGAGCTATTGTGGGGCGCAAATGTATGGACGCTATAACCATCAGATGAGTTGTCCCTTGGAGTGTTTGAGAGAAAGATTATCTGAAATATTTTTGGTCCTTTACGTCTTTGTGTTAGCAAATATCGCAGATAATAGAACGATGAGCTGTAGTTCGGTGAGGTCACGTTACACGAATTTCAGAGAAAGCTGCAGCCTTTCAAGTATTCTACTTAGTACCCGCTGGGGGTGCCAGAAGAATAGGGAAGCCACCACTATCGTTGGAAAGACTAGATGGTGAAGAACCTGGCTTCGCTTGGTCTCACCAGTTGGCGTCATTTAGCAAGGCAACGGAACGCCTAGCGTACTATATTGAATTCGATTAAAATCCTAAACGTGTGCCATGTTAATTCACACTTGAGCTGGTAAATTAGATTAATTAATAGGAAAAGCAGGAGCTTGGGGTTGGTGATCAAGTAAAGCGTTAATAGATCTTTGAGTACGACTCTACCCAGAGTCTAATATTAAATTAAAATGTAGCCAATACAAATTTTCAATCGAGATGATGATTTTGTGTGAAAACTTTTTTTGAACAAAATGGATTACTTTTTTTTTGCTATGTAAAAAACAAGGCTATTTGTAAGAAGAATTATATGTTTTCTCATCTCATGGATACAATTATGCCAAATCCAGAGCTGCCCTAGTTCTCCTCACTACTTTCAAAACTAATAGATTAATATCCTTCTCCGATTGATACACAATCAAGTAAACATTCTATAGTGGAAGTGGAAGTGCCAGATAATCAAAAAGGACATAGATGATGCGAAGGTTGCTCAAAGGAGAGCATGAAGAGGGACAAAAAAAAACAGAGCTACTACATGCTGTTGTGTGCGTCAATCGCATAATCGAAATACAAAATTTGTTTTCGTAACAATACAAACGATTCACTGCCTTGAAATTTTTTATTACGCAATATAAGAAATCTCAATGTGGGTAGAAATCTACCCACAAGATCGGCAAATACATATCGATTTTAAAGTTAACGGACAGTTAAGCGACCATTTGGCCCAGGTTGTTTTGAGACTGCAATATTTCTGTGTTTCTCTAACTTTTGAGCAATTGAATTCAGCAAACTTTGACTGCTGGTTTGTCAAGCGCACGGATACTTCAATTTTAAAATATTTAGCTAGATATTTGCTACATATCTCTGAACAAATACAACTTAAAACATCTGAAAGTGATTGAAAACCTGAGTTCTACTATTGTAACGGATGTGTTTGCACTGCTTACAAAAGCAAAATATGCTCGCTTGCAAAATGGTACTTCATTGATTCTCGACAACTCCTAGGGCCTCAATTAACCAAATGCTTATGAAGTACTGAATTTCCCTACAAGCCCACATAACCCGTTAAAATCCTTTGGCTTCTTCATTTGCTTCATTCCGAATGTCCTTTGAAGTTGTGTTTGGTATTTGTGTTTCTCGATTGCCCAGCTGTGGCGCCCAAGCCACATACATTACATTGCTTATTGTTGATTATTTTGTGGATATTTGTTGTTATCCAGTTAGGTTATGCGATTTGTTTTCATGCGCTTGCCGCTCGGTCAAAATTCAAAAGTGGTCGGGTCCCAATTCCCCGAAGGAACACAACAAACTAATGGGGAAAACGTGTCGCAGCAGCGGCACAAACAAATGGAAAACTGGCATGAGTTGGTCCTTCAATCTACAAGTAATTTAACTCGTTTAAATCGCCAAAGAGTAAAATAGTAAAGCGAACCTCTTGAAACAACAATTCAATACTCTGGCAATCAATTCGTGCTATTCACTTTGAACTCTCCCATCTACTTACTACAACACCACGCTGCTACTTTTCTCTGCCATTTCTGGCTGTCTACTTTTGTCACTTCGCTTCACTCCACTTCACTCCACTTCACCCCACTTCACTCATTTTGCCATCACTTTCAGTCATACAAGATGATTTCGCATCGTTTGCCATTGCAAAGTCCATTAAATGTTATGTCCTTTGGGCTTATATGACTGCCCTGCCATTGGTAATGGTAGTTAGCCTCATTTTTGGCAACTCCTTAACTTCTATGATAAATACACACACACACACACACAGATATTTATCGGAATATTGTAGTACTTACATGTATAATATCGTTACTCTGTTATTAGGCATAATTTTCACATTTTCTCTTGTTGGAAATTGCACATTTGATAGCTTTTGAATTTTGGTTCAAATGTTTACAGACCAATTTCATAATCCTGTAGCCCCTCGACTCTCAAACTCCCTTCACTTACACTGGGCTCGATTCCAGAGTGCAATGCTCAGAGGCGGCTATTGGCCAAGTTTTGTTTTTCGTATTATTCGTATTTGTAGAATTTGAAAAGCTTTAGAGTTTGGAGTTTCATAAACATAATTACATGTACATACATACAATACATACATACTGCGCGAGTGTGAGATCAACGATAAGAACAACAGTGCTTACAAAAACCTTTTAGTAAAGTGAGACATTGAAAGAAGTTGTAAAAGGTGAACAAAACTAGAGCATGCATTTATAAGAAACAAAGTGGTAGCTTATTGCTAAATTAAAAAAAAAAAATTTTTTTGAGAATACGAAGAAGAAATTTAAATCATATGAGACACCTCTCAACAAATCCATAGTTTTTCCCACGTTTTCTGCAAACTAATTTACTTAAACACTTAAGGTTAGTTCTAACTTCATAGTCGAAATTCCCGCCAACAACCAACACTATAGAAGCATCTAATGAAAAAAAAGCAAATTTTAACATTTCCTTAAATGAAATTCCTAACTGTTACTTTTCAGGCAACATTAAATGGAAAATGCATTTTGAAAATTGTGAAAAAATATTGCTGGCATCAGAGTACAACTTTGTCGTGGGAATGTTATGGAATTTCATGCTTATTTTATGGCAATCCATTTTATATGACTTTTAGTAGCTCATTTCATGTGGAGTGGTGGAATGGAACAGAGTACTATGCTTTAGATAGAATTTCTTTAAACCAGGGGTCGAATTGCGTATTCAGTGAAGGAGCTACTCGTCACGTATAAGTGAATATTTTGTATTGCACGAAAAGCGAACGTATCCCTTTTATCGTAATTTGGTATTATGAGTTGAGTGAACGTAACTCATTTAGCGTAAACGTCAAAAAATTGGTGAAAGTGCAACGAAACTAAACACATCATAGAAATCAAAGAGAAAACTTGTAAGTAAAAAGTGACGAAATAAATAAAATCAAAGAGAAAACTTGAAAGTAAAAAGTGACGAAATAAATAAAAAATATTTTTCTAAAAAAATCGTTTTTATACCTTAAGATCGTTCTAAAAACCTAATCAGCAGCAGAAAAGCATCATAGGCGACTTCAAGAAGTACCATTCTCATTTAGCAGAAAATGTGATGCCAATTACCTATGTGCAGTGCAAAGACTTTCCAAATAAAATAATAGCTCGGTATCCATGTTGTTTAAAATGGTTTATAATTTTTTTTTTGTGCAAACATTGAAATGACATTTTCTTGTCAGAATTTCTATTATTATTATATGCAGAATCTAGTGCACCTTGTGATAAAATACGATACGGCAGTAACCGTATCTCATAATTCCAATATTATGGTAAATACGATCAGTCACATAAATTATTGTTATCCGATTGCCGTTTCGTTCACTAAACACGTAATTCGACCCCAGGTTAGAGTAGGAATGTTTTGTTTGAATTTTTTTATAATATTTTATTTTTTGACATCGATTACTGAGATTACTTTTGAGAAGTGATTTGAAATCGTACAAAAACTCGTTTCAAAATTTACCAATGCAATGCAATGACCCATCAACGGTTGTGTAGAATTCATAAATTTAATACATGCGTTTCATTAATGGCCGTGTTCCGAAGTGAAATCTGGAAGTATTATTCTAAAATCTAACTTGTTGGCTTTCATTGTGCGGCACTTTAGAACAATTGAGCACTCGGTTTTTGCAGACTGCGATATAACAAAGTGGGCGAAAGTGGGAGTGAAAGAGTGGAAGAGTAACTTCAAAGGAATCTTTGGACATTTTTTTTTACTCATAAATCATTAGTTCACAACAATATACGGAGAAATGGTGAAGCTTAACCCTCTAGTTCCCAATTTTTGTTTTTTTTTTTTTTCAACAAAAAAAATATTTTATTGTTAGTTTTGGGTCAGAATTAAAGAATTAAAGAAAAAAATTAAATTAGGTATTATGGAGTTAGAACCTTACACCGCCAACAGGAAAAGTAGCCCCAAAAAAAATTCCAACACAGTGTATTAAGTGACACAGAATGGGTTGTTTAATTTCTTATTAAAATGATACATTTCATTATATGTAAATAAATGTAAAATAATATATATCGACACTTAACTTATTTTTTTCTATGAAAAATTGGAAAATACATATATACATACAAAGAACCAGGTTACTTTTTTTAATACATTTTGTGATGAAACTTGTAAAAGCAATCATTTTGCTGAGAAAAACAAAGGTTTACATTGCATTTACGGCAAATAATTTTGTGTTTCAGAGCTGCAGCCGGGAAATTTACTCGTCTTTTTACCAGTACAAGGTAAAAACTGCGGAAAATGCTCAATTCCATCGTAGCGAACGTCTAAGGGCGGTAGAAAAGTCCTTTTTCCTGAATTATTGTTTTCAACAGCAGTGCGTGGGCGCCCTGGTGTTTTCGCCAACGTAGGAGTTTTCGATGTACAAAGTACATACGAGTGCAACCTGCGCTCTAAAATTCGGTAGCTGGTATTTTCTACTGTTAGGGGCAAATTCAAGGGAATTTTGAATCGGCCAATAAGTTCATCCATTAGATCGACTCCGCTTATTTGACTGTTATATTCATTTATTACATTGAGGCAATCGATGTCAACAAATTTTTTTCGGAACGTTCAAAACGTGAAACCTTGTTCTTTACACATGTTTCATTCTGGAAAGGTTTCGTGCCTACGTAAGTCGATGTTAGCCTGACTGGTTTATGGTTTTTCCAAACGGATAAAGAAATATCGACACCAGAAGCTGATCGCCAAAATTCAATACTGTATCCATGCGCAAACTTTTTAAGGTCCGTATCTGTCGGCAGCTTACAATTTGGGACTCGATTTTAATGGATAGTTCTAAAAGAATAAATTCCTCGTGATCGGCGATATACGGAATGGCAATGAAGTATAATAATTATCGAAATATATAATGTGGAATTTATGGTCTGGCACTATACGCGATAAACGTACAACCACATTTGCTCACGCTCCAAGGTCTGGTAAACCAAGTTCGTCCATATGGGGCCACATTGGCCAGCAATTCCACTTGGTCTTAAACAAAGCTCTGATGCAAGCACTGATTCTGACATATTTACTGCTTGATTAATCATGGCGCTAATTCCATCACTTACTGGAAAGTTTTTTCTGTAAGTAGAATCATCTAAATCGTCCTGTGTATCTGCTTCTCCACCCGCATCACCATCGAAATTCATTACTTCCAAAATTTTATTTATCTCGTTATCCGATAGCGATGATAATTTACACGGCCATCCACGTTCCATTACTTTCAGGCTACAAAATGCCAGGAAATTTTCATTTGTTACCTACTCGTATTAAAACTCTTTTCCTAATGATCCCAAGACCGCCTACAAACGGTGTACCTTTCCAAGCGAATTAAAAGCGTACCGCAACTTTTATTTTCCAACTGTAACTATTTTGAGCAATTTAATGATATCATTTTTTTAATTTTATTTTGTTTTCTGTACTCTTCGCAAGATAATTATTTCCACTGAATATCACACAATATGAAAAAGAGATGATTGTTACAGCTGCCGTGGGTATCAGATCGTAATGAACATGCAAGCTAAAACAATTTTGTTACTCGCCGAAATAAAAAAAGGGAAACGCAAACTATAATGGAAATGGAAAATATCAGTGTAGCCAAATAAGCCCGTCTAAAGGCGGGGTTAGGAACTAGAGGGTTAAGATTTGAAACGGAACATCATGAGCAGCATTGAAGGAAGTTATATTACTGGCTTTCCCAAAAATAATTCCACTTTATTGGTACACTGTAGTACACGGGAGAGTCTGTTTTCTAAAGCCGGGGCAAAAGCTTAAAAAAGGCAGTACAACAAATTTTGATAATTTATGTAGTATATGTATGTAACAGAGTAACCTTTGAATTTTTCTGCAAGGAGAAAGATAATTTCTTCTAAAAAAAAGTTATGACCCAGCACGTCTGAGTTTTTTTTTATTTCCAATTTAGGTTCAGTGAGTTACATTGGGTTTTTGTATTACAAATACAAAAAATTGATGAGTTACAGCTTTAATGGCTAATGAAATGGTGTTCCAGTTTTCCGTCGTTTTTTGATTATTTTAGTCAAATCGGAAAAATGTGAAAAAGAGTGTAAAGGAAAGATGATGATTGGCCAAAGTGTAGATATGAAAGGTTAAGATTTTCATAAGGAACCACGTTTTTTTAGTCACCAAAGTTGTAACTCTTCTAACAAAGAGACATTGCGACCCCTTGACATTTTAGTGAAAAAAAACTCAGACGTTCTGGACTATAGGTTCGTTCAGCAAAAATACCTCCTTTCAGAAATCTACCATGGTCACTGAGAGCGGAATAATAAGAAGAAAAAAACATCCTGACAGTTGTCAAGTTTAAATACTGCGCCTAAAACTATGCCGCAGAACATAACGCCATTGTCGCATACTTAGTAGGACATAACTAGAACGACTGTTTATAGGAGTGACAGCCATTTTTGGCGCATAGTTTTAAGCGCATTTAACCTGACAACTGTCAGAATGATGAATTTAATCTGGTCATTAGCCCCCCCTATGCTTTTGTGTTTTTTGTGCAAATTGTGTTTCAAAATTGTTCCTTCACTTTTCTTTCCAATACGAATGGAATTTAATGAGTAACCCCCATCTTAATTACTAGTAAAAACCGCGAGAGGGCGCCAAAGTTGATATGATGCATTTGTTACACGATCCAATTGCTTCAACAGAGTCAATGTAATACGACGTATCCCCGCCCCAACTGTTCGTCAATAGTCCATGAATTTTGGAGTTTTGGCGACAGTCGTTCTTAATTACTTCCCCCTTTAAATCTACAGTGAGACTAACACAAAGGATATAAGAAAGTCATTTCCTCTAAAGGATAAGCAAATCTATTTAAAAACCTGCACGTTCTGTTGCATAAGTAAAATTGTAATATGTGTGTAATAAATAATGGCAAATTCCCTGAAGGTTGCCCTTTTAAACGATTGCCTCTGTTGATAAGGATGTAGTAATAAAAAGGATATTCCTGTGTTGTAGCTTTGATACTATATGCCAAAGCTATACAATGAAAAAAAAAAACACAAAAATTACAATATTACACCTCGACAGCGCTCGTATGCCTAAGCTCATTACCTGCCCATTTGGTCTATTCATAAATTTCATTGCCAGCGACATTTCGACTGCCAGGCACGCAAAGCCACTTGACACTTGATTTGTTGTGGCGCTTTCATCTTCTGCTTGACAGCTCGCTGTACCTGGGTATTTCTGTTTTAGTGTCAGCGTTGATGCGAGATGCGATCAACTCGTGCACACATTTTTCAACTTAAATTATAATTTCGCATTTATTACATGGCACACATTCACAATCGTCTAGGTGTCGAAGCATGCACTTGATGATGGGCTGGGCCTTTGGCTGGGCGCGATAGGCGGGCGGCCGCCAATTCTCTTTGGCGCCGCCAATGCCGCTTAACGCCTGTTCCGTGGCAAAATATTTGATGTTGACCAAAAAAAAAAAAAAACAGAGGGGGAAAAAGAAGGAAAATGCAAAAATAGCAAAGCAGCGCGAACACGTTGCAAAATCCTATTTTATGCGCGCCGCGCTGCGTGTTCCAGTATTTTGAAGCGCCCTTCTCTCTCTCTCTCTCTATGCCACAACGTTGCCAAACAAAAATGTCGAACGAATAAAGTCACAGCCAGCGCGCGCTAGCCAGGCTAAAGCGAATGAAGGCCAGCGAAAGTGTTGGCACGTGGAGTTGCGTGCGTTGGCGCCAAATTTTGGTATGCAGTATGCGCCTCGGTGGTTTGAGATGTCCTTTCACCAATTTCGTCTGTGTAATTTTTAGATTTTTTGGTTTTTTTTTTCTTTTGCGTTTTGCTATTTTATATTACTGTTTGTAATAAATTTACATGTGTATGGACATGTGTCATATGTATGTATGTAGTATGTATTTCACAATCGTAACTCGCCCTGGTTTGTCTCAATAAATTTTGGCGGTTTTTTTTCCAACGTTTTAGAACTTGCGTTCTGTCATAAAAATGATAAATTTTATTGCCTCCATACAAATTCGCAGGTCAAAGGATACACGAAAAAGAACACGCAATTGTAAATATGTACGCATGAATGTATGCACAAATTTACAAACATATGTATATACTAGGGTGGGTCAATTAAAAATGTTCAAAGCATCATCGCGATTCTGGTACTATGGATCGTACCAAGTATTTTTGTCTAAAGAACTATACTTATCAAATTAATTTCAAATACGCGGAATTTTTTTTTTAGACTTATTTTCAAAAATTCGAAAAAGTGTAGCAAATGAACTAATTCAATTGCAAACAACATTTTCTTTAAATATTTTAATTATTTTAATTATTGAAATTTTTTTTTGCATTTTAGAGGTATGATTCCTTGGGAAAAAGTACTTGGTACGATCCATAGTACCAGAATCGCGATGATGCTCTGAACTTTTTTTCAGCGCCATACAATTTGGCCCTCCCTTATATGTATATACGCTCCAGATACTATATCTGCACGCATGACGTATGTATAAAAATCGTAAAATTCTAATGTATCAAATGCTGAAAAGGAGTTTTTAAAAGCTTTCACTCGAATGAACTGCAAAGGCCAACGTTATTTGAAACCGTATTTGCGGTATTTTATGTAGATGCGTTTTCGGCTCACGTACACAAAAAATATGCCCTGCAGGAATTGTTGACCTTCCCACAAATTTGATGTATACTTTTTATGAGGCCAAATGAGAATGACTTTGTTTTTTTTTTGTTTTTGTACGGGAAGAAAGCTTTGAACGACAAACCCCCTAAAAATCGTCAGTGTGGGACTCGAACCCAAATTAAATCTCCGATCTTCTAAGCACCAATCTCCCCGTCCGAAGGTGGTTTCAGCTTTACGTTCGGTACAGTCCTGATGCTTTTCTGTTCTTCGTATTGGCTTTTTTTTCATCTACCTCGGTAATGTTGCCAATTTTGCATTTAAAGCAAAACAGAATAGCCCTTTATTGATATAAAAACCTTACTGAGGCAGTCGGAATGAACGGCAGTCCGAGCCGCCTGATCGCTAAATTTCATACTGGTACTCTACCAATTCCCCAGCCACTATTGTTTCTAAAGCAAAAAAAACCTCTTATAACTTACTTACTTAATTGGCGCTATAACCGCTTAAGTGCCAGTATTGGAAACACCAAGTGACGTCAAGCCCCGTGGATACCGTCCTCTTTCTCTACCACCACCAGCTGGCACCGCGTTGAATACTTTCAGGGCAGGAGCCTTTTCGTCCATTCGCACGACATTTCCCAACCAACATAGCAACTGTACTTTAATTCAATGGACTATGTCTATGTCACGGTAAAGCTCATACAGCTCATCGCTCCATCGTCTGCAGATCCGTACTGAGGCAGGATGGATGGAATTCCGAGCCGACCCATAGATATATTTTCTATTGGACAGGTGGTCTGTAAGGACTAGCTCCAAAGACGCGCTGCATAGACTGTTGGAACGGACTGCCCTCCCGCTTCATTGATATTCGCCGATTTTTTCCCTTCATACACTGCTTCATCGATCGAGAGGATGTGTGGCATCAAGTCCGCCTCTTCTTTATCGTGATAATTTTGGAAGAGAGAATTCGTGGTATACGTCCCTGCAGCGTTATTGATACGTTAAAGTCAAGGTGTTTCCAAACCCAAGCTTTCATAAAGGCCTATCGTTTCGCACTAGTATTGAAATATTTTATTTAAGTTATTAATTAATCTGTACTAGGCCGTTCGTTGACCTCAAAATCGATATGTGTTCCCTGACCTTGTGGGTGGATTTCTGACTATATTGAGATATTATATATTTGCAATTGATGCACACTTTACTTGCATGGATGCTTTTGCAGGCTGGTTTTTTATAAGAGCAACTTATAAGCTGTGTTGTTTTTTGTGCTTGATTCTCGACTAAATCTTTTGTTATTGCGCATATTTTATTTTAATGTTATGACAATCCTGTCCAATTATATTTGCGAGTAAAGGTTTCCTAAACCTACTTAGTTTGACACACATATTGAATTATTTCTTTAACATTTTTAATTTATTTGCAATTAATTTTTCCAGCAAGTGGTAGGTAGGTAAGATGGCTGCAACCCAGTTTTCAAACAAATCTGCTATGGTGAAAATCTCTATCGCAGATGCGTGCCTAAGAAATGGACTTCTAAAGGTTGTTAGACGAATTCAAGATCCAGTAGTCCATTTATACTGCAATAAGTTTGTGAGCAACGGCCCTAAATCTACAAAGGAGACCTATTTTCATTGTAGTCCGGCCAGGTGGTTTTTGATATTCTGCAAGCTTTCCAGTTTTGTTACGCCTGGTTGAGATAAAAGTAAAAGTACAGGTAAGGTGATATTGATTGTTACCTCATCTTCTGTTGAGCCGCACCGTGCAATCTCATCGGCCTTCTCGTTATCTTAGGCTCCTTTATGCCCTGGAACCAAGATGGCCGAGATCTCTAGACTGGAGGTAGTCAGTTGTTTGAAAGCACTGACGAACTTTGATCCAATATTTGGAGCTGCTAGCGCCTTTATTGTTGCCTGGCTGTCGGAAACTTAAGTTCCTGTCATCAGGGGGTTTGGATAGATAGCTCCAAGGTTTCGGAGTAGATACCGGCTCCAACTCCGGAGTTCAACTTGAAACTGTCGGGGAGTATTCTTATGCCGCTATCAGGCAAAGTATTACCTTTCTTCCATGCATTCTGTGCGCAAATTCCAGTTTGCGACAGATCCTACTGTGGCATTGCTGTGTGCCCTATCAGCACCTAGCTTCTCTGAGCAAGTGCTGTCTGTGAAAATGGGCATAGTATGTAGTATAATAGTAGTAGTATTAGAAGCGGGTTTAAAATGGGATCCAACGCCGCCGTGGGAAAGGGGGCAGTGTTAATTTTTTTTTTGTAAGAAGTTAACTGCAATCTCTTTTGTGTGACGCTAGCATAGTAACATTGCATTTAACTGATTAATTAAATTGAATTAACCCTTTTAAAAATATGGACGCTATATTGAAACAATTTTTTAATCTTATACCACCAATACTGTAAAATTTCACTTAAATTGACCTTTTTAAGTAGATGGCAACATTACTAAAAAAATATATATAATGAAACCTCCTTAAAATTCCCTCGTAGTATACCAATAATGCAGTATTTATTTCACATATTAATTTAACTTTTTAAACAATTGGCAACCCTATTCAGAAACATTTTTGAAACTAAGCTATCATAAACCTCTTTCGTTTCATGCCAATGCTGTAATATTTTAGTTCACCTTAAATTTAGTTTATTTTAATTGACGTGCTAAGTCAGGTGGCAACACCCTTCGGAATATTTATTTCACTTATTAATTTAACTTTTTAAAAAGGTGGCAACCCTATTCAGAAACATTTTTGAATGGGGTTTCTTAAACCTCTTTTGGTTTCGCACCAATATTGTTGTATTTCAGTTAATTTTAAATTTGGTTTACTTTAATTGACGTTCTAAAGCAGGTGGCAACCCTCTTCGAAAAAATTTTCATAATGAAACCAGCTTAATTCTCTCCCGTTTGTTACCAATATTGCAATATTTATTTAACTTATTAATTGAACTTTTTAAAGAGGTGGCAACTCCATACAAACTATTTTTTTTGCCTTTTTAATCTTTTTTGATTGATACGCTTGCGCCCATTTCCAAGAACAACCATAGTTAAATTTATGAGTAAAGAGATAAGTAATTCTTTGAATTTAATAATTTTTTGGAAAATTTAAATCAAAATAATTTTTGCAGATTTTTGTTAAACAGCGAAATGCCTGGTATGCTTGGTTTATAATATCGTGGAAATAATTGCTTCGATTTGCGAAGGCTCTGTATCAATTATCGGTGGAATTGGTTTCTAGTTTGTGACCAAAGAAATATATTATGCTAGGAAATCTGCCCCTCCTCACATTTATTTTACTTCTCTCACTTTCTATTGAAAGCTGAACAAATTTAGTTTGAACTGCTTTTACAATTTAACAAAAACCGATAAATATCTCCCTCGCATAGCTGAGTGGGCTATGAACAACTCAGCACATCCTATATGGCAAAGATTTTCTGAACTTTGGTTTTACCATAAATTCTTAGCAGTTTAAAAGTTCAAATATCAAATTCTAAATTAACATAAACCAATTTAAACTTGAATATAAATATTCGATTCTTATTACTCTTGTTTCTCTTCTCTGCTAGCATCACAAGCAACAAGTTTGTATTTAAAAATCGACCATTAAAATTTTCAGCGAAACTTCATATCAACTTCGTCACATTCCCGTTTTGTTTTTTGTTTTTTGATTGCTTTGCCAGCAAACTCAATTTTATTTTGAGGGAAAATTACTCAACAAATCCATTTTTAGGTGCAAACACAAATCTGATTTGTGCCAAGAATTGAAAAATAATCATTTGCATTTCAAATGATTGCATCTTAAGCACAAACAAAATCGAGGTTAAAGATTGCGCAATTCCATGCTTAATTAATTCGAATTTATGTAAACGCCAGAATACATATGAGAGCTTACTTAAACATACATATTGTATGCACACATATGTACATACATATATAGTAGGTGCATGAATGTTTTAAGTTTTGGCGCAAGGATATACAAGGATACAAGTACGAGACACAGGATGCAAGCTTCCATGATGGATTTTGGTGCAGAATCAGACAAAACGATGCTGAATCGATGAGTTTTAACTACTCACTCATACATGGTGTGCACTCTGCACATATGTATATAATATAGTATATGTATGTAGATATGTAAACTCATGCCCATACCCTGTAGCAAATCACGCGGTCTGAGGATTAACGTGGTACTAATCCCTTTCGATCTGCTACCAGTCCCCCAACGAGCGCAATTATATATAACCTCTCATTTATTTTTACATTTTAAAGGAACTATTACTGTCTGTAATTGTAAAAAAATTCCCAAAATTATATAGGCTTTTTCAAATTCAACAAATTTTACCGTAGATTTGAAAATTTTTAATTAGAATTTTTGAAAAAATTTTGGTATGCAGTTTTATAGCGCTTTGAATTTGAATATAATAAATTATAAGTTTCAAGCGGTTACGAATCACGGTTGATTTTCGGCAATTTGGTTTTGGACGGCCTTCCGCAAATTCGTCCTTTTAATGCATGCTCGAATTTTTGAAGTAAGATTTGTTTAGCGGTAGTGATTTTTTACATCGCGTAAAGAAATTCGAGCCAAAATATCGCATAAGGAAAGTCGCGTCAGGATCGCTTTACAAATTTCTAACACTATTGTTACTAATGCTACTACTAATTTCTACCACTATTTCTACTACTAATTTCTACCACTATTTTTACAAATTTCTTCCACTATTTTTACAAAATTTTTTCACTAGTTTACTAATTTCTACCACTATTATTACAAATGATATTACTTATTTCTACCACCATTTTTATGACGATATTTTTGTTCAATATTATTTGGCATTTCATCATGAAAAGACTTAGTCCTAGATCGTTTCAGTCTTTGATCTCTTGAAAAGATTTTTGAAGGTCCACTGTTGTCGTGTGAAAATTTTTTCGACGATCAGACGGATTACTCTCTTAATAGCTAAGTCAATATGTAAAATCGCGTTATAATAAGAGACATTTTTTTTTCCTTAAATTTAAGTCGTTAAATTCGACAACATTTGGTTCCAACAGAATTACCCTTCGTACCCCACAGCGCTAGATACTTAGGACGTAAAATATCTGACGCGCTCTTGTAAGATCTTCAATATTTTAAATTTAGCGATTTAAGTATATGATTCTTCCCATTCTATTCGCTGTCTTTTACACCATTTTGGGCTTTATTACGATACCAATTCGGTGAACATTTGATTTCACCGATCGGTGCGATCATATTCACACCTCTGGCCTTTTTTCATTCGAGCTACATAAAGTCTTCACAGATCAGTCGGTAACGATGAAAAATTGGAAGGCAACATTACCCGCGACGACAAATACCAATCGAAATGTCTGAATGCGTCATCGAAAATTGGAACTTGAAAATGTACCATATTAGGCGTAGTTATGACTAATATTTGAAAAAAATTATCTTAAAAAAAATCTAAAATGAATAACACTTTTGTGAGATTATCTGATAAAATTGATTTTTTTTAGTAATTCTTAATGAATCACGCATTACTAACAACAACATTTTTTTCCTGTACAACTGTACTGTACCAGTCTCGGAAGGAGAACTTTAGAACTAATGGTCTATTGAGACTGCGGATTATTATTGCTGCATACCTAAACAAACATACAGTGTGTTTCACAAAACATATTCGCATGTAAAGTTTAAAAAAAAAAGTGTGTGAAAATTCTCACACTTTATTTTTGTTACATATTCTAAAATCTACATAGCTGGCGCTGTCCATGCCCAATTGATGTATATAGCACCTCGACTTCGTGTTGAACAACTTTCGCTTAGTTTTCTAGCATAACGCGGAGAAAGATTCCTGAAAATATTTTCGAGTCTCTTTGCTAGTTGTTTTGTTGTAGGCATTTTGCTCCCAGAATCTTCGCATTCATTAGATCCCACAAATTTTCAATTGAGTTGGATCCGGACTTTATGAAGGCCAATGAAGATGTTGCATGCCTTTTTCTACTTTTCAAGAAAAGAATTGCTTGGAGCATGGACCTTGGCAGGATGTTGAACAAACCGCGGAACAAATTTATTGCTTTTACCAATCCTAGCTTTCTTCCAGTAGTTCCAAACAACGAAAGATGATTCATCTGTAAATATCACTTTGCTCCATTTACGGTTCAAATTCCCCCTTGCTCATGTTAATCGTTTTTGGATAAGCCCTTCAATCAAAAAGGGGTTTTGAGGTGTGCTCCGCTTTTAGTTGTTAGATTTTTTAACCTCCGTCTGATTGTGCAAACGAAAATTTCTATATTTTGTCTCGCTTGCCTTAGGATAAGAGTATGTGTTAGTTTTTAACAAATTTGTAACGGCTTCATATTCTGTTCTTGCGTTACTTTTAGCCAACCCTCTGCCAGGCTTTTCATCGACATTGCTCTCATTGAATTGGTTGTTCCCCTTCCCAAAGAACGTAGATTACAAAGAAATTGCATGACATTTCATTTCCTGTGGCAAGAACTATCGACCAGTTTCGTCACACCAGAAATCAATTGGATCTAATCAGGTTCTAATATAAATCAGCAAAAGTCAAATTAGTTCTGGTATATTGAAATCGGACGAAGCTTTCTGCTAGTGAAGCGGTGTAATTGGTACTTAGTAATCTAAGATCTTTCTAACAAAGTGGCTTGATTTGTTTTAGCTGCTTAGCGCCTCAGTTGAGACATTTTCGGGCCTTTGGGCTGACTTCCGAGGAACACAGCTTCAAACGGCTGCGTGCTAATAGCACTTGAAACCCAACACAAAAATCAAGTACTCACTACCCTCTGAATAATAAAAACTTAATTGTAGTTTAAAATTTACTGCTTTGGATACGTACAAACTGGTGGGTAAGTTCTAAGGTTAGTCATAATTTTACTATGCTGAATATGTTTTCTTTTTCTGTTGTGCCAATGGGTAAGTTTTTACTGGTGAAAATTTTGACAGTTATGTAGCTGCAGGGAAGAAAAAAAGTTTGTAGAAGAAAAATGCATCAAATATAATAAAAATATGTATCCTGGTTTATTTTATTATTTTTAGAACTTAAGGATAATATACCTAATAGATCTTTTAACACAAATTTTACTACGAATAGCTCATCGAAAAAGTTAGGTAAGTTGTTGGACAAGATTTTTAAATTTTTACATAACTTAATATTTACAAAATCTTACATATATTTGTGGTCGAACTTCTCTGAAACGGTTCGACCGATTTTTATAAATTTTTTGTATATATATTTAGTAGGTAAGAGAACAGCATATTATATTCTTGGGGGAAAGCTGCCAGCTGTATGAAAAGTCAAATATAGTTAAAATATACACAACTTATGTGAAATATTAGAATATGGGTGTCAAGTGGATCATCTCGGAAAGTAGGTTCATATTTTATTTTTATGAGGGCTGCCATCTGTTTTAAAATTCGAATTGAATTAAATTTAACACAAGTTATATGAAATATGGCAGCCATATTGTTCGATTCGCTGAGGCGAAGAGAAGACTTATAGCAAATAGAGGGTTGCCACCTGCTTGAAAAGTCGAATTGAATTAAATTATGAACAAGTTATTATTTGTTTTGCTGGGGCAAAGTTTATATGCGTATTTTGAGTATGGTTGCCACTTTATTAAAAGTTAATTAAATTATCCACTAGGAAATAAAATATTACAATAGGAGTGCCACTTAAGGGGTGGTTGTTGTTATTTCGAAAAATTCGGCATACCAGCATTAGAGTGATGCCGACTCTGTTTATTTCTGGGCAAAATAGAAAGAAAAATGGAGCAGACATATTATGTTTAACCTTTTTATCAAGAAAGTATGTGTAGGTATCACTGTTTCATTACTTTTGTTTTTCTTTCACTTTTCGTTTTAAATTTATTTCAAATGAAAGCTATAATTTGCGAAAAGGGCCCACTTCGGCGGTATTGGAGTTATGCATATAGGTGTCTTCCTGGTTGATTTCCGAACATTTTGAGACAAATTAGACCATCCTAACTGAAGAATTGAGGGAAATATAGAACTTTGAAGGTGAATATCCGAAAAATGACTAATTGAAAAAAATCAATTTGAAGTAGAAAGTTGTCCCTTGTGGGCCCTTTTAAAATTAATTACTTCTATTATACTTAGGAAGCTAAATTTGATGTCATTCGACGCGTAAATGTATGTAGTTTCATAATAAATCATAATAAAAAATTACGAAATTCGATCCATGTATCGAAAAATCTACATATATATCTCGGAAATTAGATGCGACAAAGTTGGCCCTTTTCACGTGGACGTAGATGTAAATGTAATTGCTTTTATATTTTTTCTTTTAGGTTGAACTATTGACCACCGAAAAACCTTGAGTGCAGGTAAGACTTTCGCTAACAAAACGCACTCGTACTTTGTAAAACTAATGTATTTTTTTCTTTCAGCAGCTTTTTGAATCCTTGCTTTCAAGTTTTAGAGTGATCAAACCTTTCCTAGGGAGTTCAAGCTGATGAAGTAAGAGTAATTTATATTAGTATATATTAACCCGATGTTTGTATTTCCTTCACTAGGTTATTCGAGCTGTGTCTTACGTAGCAGCGTTACGAGCGACTTTTTTGAAAGCAAATCCAGGTAAGAACTGATCATATCAAACCCACTTATGCTGGCAGAATTTAACTAGTGTATTTTAAATTTATTTTCATAGGTTATTAGAGCTGTGCTTCTTATCTTAAACGAGCAGGAATTTTTCAAGAGCGTTTCAAGTAAGAATTTTGCAATTGCTTATGCAACAAAAATGGTTAATTTTTTTTTATTTGTTTTCGGCTTGCACTACGGTGTATTTATATAATTATTATTATACCGTGGCTCGCACTGCTGACGGATTCGACTCTTATCTCAAAGCCTTTTATGCACAGATGGATGAGCTGAGGGGCTTCAGTCTAGCCTTAAACGCGTAATTATTTAATTGCATACACATACCCTGAAATATATTATTTTTTAAAATTAAAATTTTAGAAAAATTAAATGAAGAAAAGAATGCAAATTTGTTTTAATGTGAATGACTAAGTGATCCTTCGTTAAAAAAGTAGTTTTGAATTTAATATGAATTCATGGTTGTCTGTAATTCTAAACTTAATTATTTTTCCGATATGTAGAGAATGCCCGGTATATCCAGCGTCTTGTGTCATTCAACGTGGGCAGGTTCGAAGTTAAGGTTTTTTAGAGTTCCTAAGGATGAAATAAAAAAATAAAAAATCGCATGTTGTGTAGAGCTGCCGACTAATGCAAGAGTTTGGCAGCGCCATTTTGTAGATGAAGACTTCGAAATACGTGATGATGGCCAACGTCAGCGTTTGTCAAGAGTAGCAGTTCCAATGAAGGTGGAATAATTGAAAAGTTGGGACGAGCCAGGCGGCAACTCAAAGGATTCGTCCACCCAAACAGAGTACGTTTTATGAATAATGTTATATATGCCTAGTTGCGTTTTTGTGAAGGAGTTATTGTTTCTGGAAGAAATTTTTATAAAAATGAATTGAAATGAAATTTATTGCGGTCAAAACTATATTCAAGAAATGCTTAACGCCTCAAAGACCTCACTTTTGTCGCAAATTGTAAAACAACTTTTTTTTTAAAATGTAGAATGCATGTCCGTATTAAATATTTGAATAAATCTTCAAAGTGATGGAAATTCACAATGTTTAACGTATTTACGCCTATCAATTAAAGTTGTACAGCTAAACAGAGACATTTTTATATGAAACTCCACCGCTGGAGTAAACTTTTTATTTATGTGTATTGGAAGTAGTACTTAAAAAAGTAATAGAAATGCTACTAATTTTTAAATGCATGGCCGCAGTCGACATGCAGAAAAAGTGAGGTTATGTAAGTGACTTCACCTTGTTTCATTACACCATGATTCAGACTCACTTCGGTCTTCCTCTACTTCATACTGGTTGCTGTAACCGATTGCTTGTAAAATTTTCAACTAGCCCAATATAGGTGTAAATTCGTATTCACCTCATAACTGTCAAAATTTGCCTTTCCAAGGAACTTCGCTACCGTTTGGCACAGCCGTTTTGTTGGTTTAGTCATCATACTCTGCCTACCCGGTTGTGTAAATCTATTTTCGTGAAACGCACTGTACCTACAAATCTCTCTCTCTCTCATCACTCTAGTTTTCAATTGCTTAGAGATAACTTTCGGGTGCATAGAGGTTTGCGGATTTCTGTTCTGTATGTAGTTGAGTATGTATGTACATATGTATGTAAGTATGTATGTATGTACGAATAAGTATCGTTGGGATAATTGCATATTCATGCGCTCACAATGCTTTGCTTTCGAATACATACATACATATTCATTCCGCAACGAAATGTGCATTGAGTGCATGCATGTGCTGCCGAGTGGCAACACAACGTAATTTATACAGTTAGAGAAATACCAAAAACTATCTACTACCAATATCAATTCCAAATCGATTCGATTGGTGTTTGGGAAAAAGAAGCGATTTGCGGATTTGTGGAAAATGTTAGCATAGCTGAATGGATGCTGCTACATGGATGTATGTATGTATGTTAGTTTGTATGTATGAGTTTAGTGTGCCAGTATTTATTTTTTTTTGTTTGTCTGCCGAGCAAACGCGTTCATTTGCATGTTTATTTACCTTGAAATGTTGTTGATGTTCGAAAATCTAACAAATGAAATGAACACACTCACACACCCACAAAACGTACAAAAACTTCAAATTGTGAATATTTTGCCAACAACCTTTTTAAAGAAATGATGCTACATATCCATTAACGGATATTGCAATGAAAAGACGGATCAGAGTATCATATCCGAATAACAATGCACTGGCTGCTATTTTCACTCTGTGCAGTACGTCTGCGAATTTGTATAGCTTCCGATTGCCTCAAATTTTTGTATGCTAAAAATTGGAACTTAATCATTTTAACGTTTCGTCCGCACGAACTTCGAATCATACCCACATGATGTTGGTTATTGGTTACAATACGAAAATGCGTAGTTAGAAATTATTATTGTTATTATTATTTCTTTAGGTTCAAAGTAAATTTAATGGCTAAAGGATTGTGGTAATGGGCTCAAACTATAATACAATATACTAGAAAAATCTGACAGACGTTTTCCTCTGCATATGTAACCGGAAAACGCATTTCGGTTTCTGACCCTTATAACAGGTGGCAACCCTCTAAAAACTTGTCCTCGCCGAGAGAAGCAGTTTGCAATTCATATTGTAATTATTTTATATCCTTGCCAATAATTAAATTAGATTCCACTTTTAAAAAAGGTGGCAACCCTCTTCAAAATATACCTATAAAGTTTCTCCTACCGCAATGAATGGTTTGACATCCATATATAAGTATTACATATCACTTGTGTATAGTCTAATTCTATTCGATTTTTCAAGCAGATGGCAACCCTCTCCAAATTATAGCCAAAAATCTTTTCCTCGCCGAGACAAACCGTGTGACAATCATATTTTAATATTTTATAAACTCGTGTATAATGTAATTAAATTCATCTTTTTACCCAGGTGGCAACACTCTTTAGTCTAAGGCTAGCAATAAACCATTTTCTTGAAACGCATCGTTTGACACTCATATTTAATATTTTATATTCTTGTGCATAACTTAGTAGAAGTTGAGACGAACCTTTTGACATCCATATTTGAAAATTTCATATAACTTGTGCATCATTTAATTAAATTCGGCTTTCAAACAGGTGGCAACCCTTAGAAAAGTTCTTTACGAAACGAACTGCTTGACACCCATTTTTTAATGTTTCATCTATGTAACTTTTGTATATTTTAATTATATTTTACTTCTTAAACCTCTTCGCCGAGAGAAGCAGTTTGCCATTCATATATTAATTATTTATATCCTTCCCTATAATTTAATTAGATTTCACTTTTAAAAAAGGTGGAAACCCTCCTCAAAATATACCTATAAAATTAATGGTTTGATACACATATATTACTAGTTCATATAATTTGTGTATAATTTAATTAAATTTGAAAATTTTCAAAAATTTCATATTAAAAATAATACATACTTTTCTTATTGAGCTTTCATTTTTCCCAATGGTGTGAACAGTTGCTTCATTTATATTTTTTCGTTTTGCAATTATTGCAACTTTTTCATTGGGTTCCAATTTATCCAAATTTTAATATTTTCACTCAAAGTTAAGTTGGTTCTATGTCACAGTATCTTGTTTTGACATTTCCGATTTTTAATTTCTTTTGTACGAATTCTTAGTAGAGTTTTGAGTTGCATTTATTGGAATACATATAAAAAGACGGTTCGTATTTATATCACTTGATATAACTTAATAAAAATGCAGTAATTTTGACATTTGATAACTCGTGGTGAACAGCAGACAACAGAAAAAGAAGAGAAGGGTAAATATAAATAAAACACGGCGTATTAAATACAGAAGGTGACGGCTTCAGAGGTACCGCTACTTTGGTACTGCCGATTTTGACAATTCTCAAATGCAACAAGACAAAGTTTTTTTTTTAACAAACGGTGGCAAAGAGCGATTTTTGTTTGGTGTTTTGCAGGTTTATTTATTAAATTTCTGCCTTTAAAACATCTTTCTACACTTAAATAAAATTAAAACACATTTCCTACTGAAATATTGGAATTTATTCATTATTCTTTCTCCCATATACTTGTTAACAAATGGCGCGATTTATCACTTGGCTTGTGCTCAATAATTCTTTTAAATAAAAGATATTAATTTAATTCTGATAAGTACAAAATAACAAAACAAAGTAACAATGTGCGACATGAATGTGAATTAACTTTGTGAAAATTACATTGCAAGTGAATGGATTTTTGTTATTAATTCGCTTACTTTACTTTACTTCCACTTTACTTTAGCGGCAGTGAATTTTTACATCGCGTCACACTAGCCGCGTCACGAAAGTCACGTCATGGTCGCGTCACGAAACCGCACTTGACGCTTGATTGAGAAAAAAATATGTATTTCGGAACCATTTCAAGACCTTTCAGTAGTTCGGCTCAGCTCACTACTAGAACTACTACTACTACTACTACTACTACTACTACTACTACTACTACTACTACTACTACTACTACTACTACCACTACTGGTTACTACCACTGAATGGCCTCATTACTCGTATCAATAATACTCCTACAACTTCTAGTACCACTTTTAACGGCTACTACTAATAATTACTAATACTATTACTACTATTAATTACTGTTTCTTCTACTATCACTACGGCTACTACTCTTACTACTTTTACTCATGGTACTATTAGTTACTACTACTCTTTTAAGTAGTTTCGACTACTATTTTTACTTGTGCTAGTACTAACTACTATTACTATTTTCACTAAATTCTACTACTCCCAATTACCACTATTTTCTAGTAATTTCTACTACTGTTTTTCCTCATTTCTACTGCTATTTTTAAAAATTCTGTACTAATTCCTATTACTTCTTTAATTTCCATTTTTACTAATTTCTACTACTTTTTTCACTTAAGCTTAAACTAAAATAA
Organism: Anomoia purmunda; assembly: GCA_951828415.1. Lineage (NCBI taxonomy): Eukaryota > Metazoa > Arthropoda > Insecta > Diptera > Tephritidae > Anomoia > Anomoia purmunda. Next base: position 128,564,125 of record OX639994.1, read on the forward strand.
GTAAAAAGGATGCTTTATAAAACTCTTCCCCATATTTAGTTCTATATCATGGCACAGAAGTTTTACTCTTCAATCTTCTGTTTTAATAATTAGAATTTTGCTATAGCGCCAAATCATCGACAAGACAAAGAAGTGGTCCCAATTTATACCAAAGTAACCTACACTCCTGGATTTCCCCATCTCATGGACAACTAAAGTGCTGAACAAAAAGTTTCTGAACTAGATCTATTCACAAAAACTTTCTCGAATATTTATTGGGCTGTTTTAGTCGACATACCTGCATTTAAAGCGACACATTAGCTTAGAGTTGCCGCTAGCCGCAAAAACAGCACCTTGGCGATATCTTAAATAGCATACAAAATTGAGGCCAATACTATTTCATGAAAGTATTAGGAGTTACTTAAAAAGAGTAGGCAAAAAGTGTGAGGAAACCCGTTTAATATATTACACTTGCGAGCACATTCATTGTTTTCGACATGTAAAGCAGCTTATTTCTTTACTAACGCTAAGTAACTGGAGCTGTTCTTCTCTGTTCACGCGATGCCAATGCAATTAAAATGGGCGAAGTAGAAAAATTGCAACCGGAAATGTCTAGCTTTCACCACCGCTGCTATTACCGCCGCCTCCGCTGCCAATTCTGGCCGCAGCAACATGCTGTGCTTCCACTGCTATTCTGACGCCATTTACTGCAATTATTTTTGTTTCTTTTTTTTTGTTTTTTTGTTTGTTTTGTTACATTTTATTTATAAGAATATATAGTTGCATAGCGAAGCAAAGTAATAAGGGTTGAATGAAATGATATACCTCGTGTGGCATGCAGTTACTGCCTGCCCTGACCTGGTCAACGTGTTCCGGAGTAGCCAGCCAACCAGCCGACCATCCGACCGTGCAACCAACCAGCCAACCAGCCAGCCATTTAACCATGTCGACCACCCTAGTAAAAGGTCAGAAGGGTGCAAAATGTATGGCAACATGCACGAACTGTTTCATCTACAGTGGGGGGTTAAATATGATTTATGAAGTGGCAAAAGCAATGTCTCTAAAAAAGGTTGCACTGATTGTGTTGCAAGCCAAGCGAGATAGGCGGAGTGTGCGGCGGAGAAGACGTACAGGTGGAGAGTAGAAATAAACTATCTGTTGTGGCCAATTTGTTTTAATTGCAACACCCATACAAGTTGGGCATTTATGTTGGGCTATATTGCTTTTGTAATTTATGCCGCCGATAAGTAAGCTGGCAAATTCAAATAAACCAAAGGCGATGAGAAAATTGTCTATTTGCATGTAAAGCTTTCATTTTTCTCGCTCCTCTTATTCAAAAATGGAAAATATTAAACTAGTATAAACATATATTGTAATATAGCTATGCGTTATTTTTAGGAAAAAGCAGAAAACTAAACTTTTTTCATGGATTAAGAGAAGCTCATTGTTTAAAGTAGGGGCAAATTAAGTTCTTTGCTATACATAAAGGAATTTCAGTTATGTGCAATCGCACGCAGGGGAAAGTTCCCGCAAACACTGTCCGAGCTGATGCATCCAAGTAATCCACCCGCTGAGGGCTAAGGATCAACTCAAATAAGCTGGAAGTCGTTCTCCCCGCTCTGGGTAAGTCTTGTAGCCCAAATACTTAAACGTTGTTTTATATAAAAAGTTGAAATGGAAGGGGAATATATTTCAACGTTATGAAAAGACATCTTGTACCCTCTTTATCTGTAAGACAGCCATAAGTAAGAAATGGATCCTTAATCCCCGGATCTGTCGATGGATATTTGCAGCAGTCGTTAGACCAATTCGTATCGTGATCTAGTATTTTGATTTTAGACTTCCTGCCAGTGGATTTGGCAGGACAACAAATTAAACAATTAAACAATTAAACTGATCCGTAGTTAAGAGAGATATTCCAGTGACATCCCGAAAACCAGGGACACTCTTGTATATTAAACAAGGTTTGCTTTATTCCGAGCAGCACGGATCGATGAGCTTCGACATCGGTTTCTGAAAGTAATTTTATTACAAGAATTCTATGTAAGGAGGAGTGGAAACTGAAGGAGTACCTGATAGCATTGTAATCTATACAATTGGGTCGAAACTTGAGAGGTGTTTTCTCACGAAACTGTGCAATTTTCCTTTAGATTAACAGACCACTGCAGAATTTTCCAGACTGAGCTCTCAGCTATTATGGAAGCAGTAAAGAAGCTTGGAACTGGAATTCTAGGAAACTACATCTTAATTTTTAATGATATCCAGATTGCAATCAAAGTTCTGATTTCTTTCATACTCTAACTCAAACGTCGCACTGGATTGCCGCTTATCTCTACAGGAGATGACCTAACAGAACAAACTGTGACTTAAAAAGGGTCCCTGACCACAGGGACATAGAGGGAAACTGCATGGCGAATGAACTGGCAAAAGAAGGTATGATCAAGCAGAATCTTCAGGACCGGAGACAGTCATTAAGCGTATAGATACGCTCTAAAAGGAGAAAATATTTCGAATGTCGTTGGAGCTTTAAAAATTACGAGGATGAGGAAACAGTCTTAAATCTACTATGCAAGTGTCGTGCACTGTGTAAAATCAGGCTGTGGTGTCTGTGATCCCCGTATCTGTTGTTAAGTAATGACGACCTTTCTTCGGGTGGTGTCCATGGTTTTGGTAGCATAATGGACCTTCTATTTATGGCTTCAGAGTGCCGCTACTCCTACCTACCCAACTATTTTCATATTTATTTATGTTAACTATGTATATGTTAAACATTTTAGCGATATAAAATTCTAATAAGAGTTTTGGACGTGTATAGAAAATTTAAAAATAAAATATAATATTAGAAAACATTAATAATGATGAAATTTCATATTTCACGTATTAAGACAAGAAAATATAGCCTACAAGAATTACTAATTTACAGTAGTTTACTGTTGCAAGCAAAGCAGAAAATTTTTATTCGCTTTTCGATTCCAGGTGAAGTACAGCGTGCGTAACAGCATCACTTCTCTTGCTCCACAGGCAAGTTGCCGCCAACGTTGATACCACCAGGTTTTAAATGCTTGAGAATTCTCAACCCCATCGTCGAGGAATTTTCTCTCAATATTTAAAGGGTGGTTAAATGTCAAGGGCCGATGTTGATTTTGAATAAAACACAAATTATTTTGGAAATTATTGTAATTTCTTTTTATTATGGTAACATGGTGTGGTTCAATTATGTATGGAACAAAATATCGGCCAAACGTCCGCCGCCACCTCGGCGGCACACCTTCATCCGATGGTCCAAATTTTCGATGACGCTGAGGCATAATTGAGCTTCTATGTCGTTAATGTGCCGAATTATCTCATCCTTTAGCTCTTGAATTGTTGCTGGCTAATCGACGTACACCTTTTCTTTCAAATTACCCTAAAGAAAGTAGTCCAACGGTGTCAAATCACATGATCTTGGTGGCCAATTGACATCGCCACCACGTGAGATAACACGGCCACTGAATTTGTCGCGCAAAAGAGCCATTGTTCCGCTGGCTGTGTGGGAAGTGGCACCATCCTGTTGGAACCACATATCGTCCACATCTATATGTTCCAATTCGGGCCATAAACAGTTCGTTATCGTCCCAGTAACTGCCTGACCGGCCTTATTTTGGAAAAAATACGGCCCGATGATGCCGCCAGCCCATAAACCGCACCAAACAGTTACTCTTTGTGGGTGCATTGGTTTTTTGACAATCACTCTTGGATTATCATTCGCCCAAATGCGGCAATTGTGCTTATTGACGAATCCACTGAGGTGAAAAGGTGTCTCATCACTGAAGATGATTTTCTTCGAAATTTGAACGCCCATTTTCATAATAAGCCTGAATAACTTTAACACGTTGCTCGATTGTGTATCTTTTGTATCTTTCCATGTTCGAATTGAGTTAGTCTGAAATTGAGAAATGTCAAGAGTCAGTATCCGAATTATCTGGCAGCCAGTTCTCAACAATCCGAGAGTCATCGCTCGAAAATGTATCATCACTACCTTCCAAAAATTGAAATATCTCGCTTTTTTTTAAGCTTTCGCTTTGCCATTTTTAACTTATAATCGCAAATAAAAAAGAAAAATATAGAAAAGTAAAAACAAAATAAATAAAAATAAAAACAAAGTGAAGCAAAAATAAAATCGTAGTTAAAAAAATGGGCACAAAGTTATTTGGAAACTTAAACAAAATATGTAGCAGAAAACGCACATTTTCCTACAACGGCGATTTTTACGATTTTACTTCCGTCAAACGAAATCGTGCGACATATTAAAATAGTTATAAATTCGAAAATAACCCACAAAATACTTCGGGAATGGCTAGGAAATCAATAAGGCTGCTTTTACACCGCTTTGTAACAAAAAATGTGACGTTTTGGTGACGGTTTTCAACAAATCCGCTTGGTCCTCAATGCGTTAAAAGGCTTGGAAAATATTGCCATGTTTTTCATATATTGGATGAATTAATACAAAATTGTAAGCCATGTAACTTAAAGCCCGGACACACTACAACGTAAATTACTTATTTTCATGCAAATGGCTTTGGATGGATCAAATGCGTCCACACTTCTCATTCCTTATTTATCTTGATAGCTCTGTAACCACAGGGTTGCTTAGATCTTTGATCGAGGGGAAAAATGGGAGAGACTATATACAGTTTTAATATATTTAAAATTTGTTGTGATAATATTAAAGCTCTTACTCAGTAAGTCGAATGAAAACGGTTAGTCGATTATGTGAAGTCGACTGTTTTTTTTTGAAAAACTTTTACTAATAAATTAACCGGTTAGTGAATTAGTCGAGTAGTACGAGCTCTACATAGATAATATCAATTTTTTAATTTATGATCATGATAGAAAGCTTCTAGAGGCAGTACAAAACAAGGAACAGTAAATGAAATGTTAATATTGCAAAATGCATCGTCGTATCTGATAAAATTTCGAGCCGAGACTGATTTTTTCGTAATTTGGTTTTAGATTGATAGTAAAATGCCCCATTTTATCTTAATTTGTGAACAAATTTTACAAAGCCAAATTTCTTAGTTTCATCTTAATTTGCTAATAAATTCGTAATGGGCCATAAATTACGATAGTGTGATCGGACTTTTATACGAATGGTGAAATTTTTTTTTATTTCTGCTATTTAATTGTAAAATTTCTCATGTATAACGTTCCATGCCCATCTTTAAAGTAATATTTTCGATGTTTGTAACAAATGCGTATTTTTTGGTGTAAATGATTGGCTAGTCGATTTTGCATTCGACAAACCATGGAATGCAATAGACGACATGTTACGAAAGTTAAAAAAATTCCCTATTCATATTTTAAACACTTTTCGTACATTGGCCGGGTGCAATAGAGATTTCGGTTTCTTAAATGTTTCCAGCCTATAAAAGGCACATGTTTTTCACATTTCACTTAATGGATGCTTGGAAAGTTTAAATGGTATCTAACCAACTCCAATTATCTTTCAAGTTACAATAAAGGACTCTATGAAGGCTCATTCGAGGAGAGTAATTTAGAGTTAGAAAGCCTGAGAAAGATACTTGAGCGGATGATATTACAAGGGTCTAAAATTAACATTGTTTTTTTTTTTGGAAGTGATTCGAATACTTTCAACAAAATAGGAAAAAAGGAGATTTGAGTTTGTCACATAAGTTACCATTTGTCTTTTTTTATTATAATATTAATAATACATAGTAGAGTAGATACTTACAAAAAAAAAATATAAATAATTAAATTTAAGTGTGCAAAGAAAAATTTCAATCAAATCTTAGCTTTGACTTCAATAATAATAATAATAGCTTTCACTTTCCGCCAGCAATTTCTTTTCACTTATTATAATTATAAACTACACACACACACACGAAGGCAACTCTACCAACCGCCATTGAAACCCTCACGAACGACCTCCTCCACAATCACTGTGCCATCGGGTCGCACACGTTCCGTTATCGTATCCACTTCGTAATTGCCGAAAGGACCTTCCTTTATCACCTCAATTGTTTCAACCACGGGAGCGAATGGTGGTTGGATGGGTGGTGGTGGCTGTGGGAAGCCGACAGCTACAGGCTCATTGATATTCTCTGTAATGTTGATGTCAACATTGGCTCTATCGTGGTGATGGTGAAAGAAAGACATTTTCTATGTTCTATGCTTTGCTTTGTTCAAGAAAAAAAATCCAAATTTTAGAATTAACTCTGCGATGTGTTAACTTGCGAGCGTCCGCCTATTTTGGCCTGCTGATGATAACTGCCCGATTGCAATCGAAAGAGGAATATATAAATATTTTTGGTAGTTGTGACTACGTTGTTTACGATAGCGCGCAATTTCAATTTGTAGAATAGGGCTTACTAATTAAAGCGATCTATCAAAAATTGTTATCTTGACTATGCGATTTGGAGCTTTGCAGAATATCTGAATACCTTTGAGCCTAAAAAGGTTGTGAGGATTAATTCGTGATATGAATAACAAGTGACTAAGTGCTGATTTCGAGTGAAGAAAGCATGAATGTATTTAGGTTAGGGTGATTTCGTTTGCAACGAAATTTATTTTCATATTTGCAGAAAGTATCGACAATTTTGAAAAATCGCGCAATAACCACAAAAAAAAATTATTAAATATTATAGATTTCACCGTGAAATGCGTTCGGCTGGGTTAGCTTAGATTGGGCCTTGTTAAGTTAGGTTAGGTCGCTTTGTGGGTTAAGGCTTCGCGAACAGTGGTTAGCTTTCCAAAAGATTTATTTTTTGGCGCTTTTTTTTTTGAGGTTATCAAACAAAAAAACTTGAAGTGATGGTGCCAAACAAATCCTCAGATTTTTATCCAGCGACCCCAAAACATATAATAAAGATGGTCTGGTCAAAAGAAGCTATTTTGTTTTGTGTGGAGCTGTGTTATAATAATAGAAGTATTTTAGTGCTACATTTGGCGCTCCTGGGTTTTATACTAATAGTATGTATAACATAAGCTTTCCTATTTTTACTTTTTGATGACTCTGCTGGTTGATGATCAACGCTGGATATTAGCTGGACTTGGATCACCTGCAGCATTCTTTGAAGCTAATAGATCCACGATTTTATGATTGGAGTGCGTCGGCAATGTACGAGTTCTCAGCCGGACTTTCCTTCATACCTACACAAGTTGCGAATGCCTCACGCACTGATTGTTTTAGTTGCAATTTTAATGCTCCGCCCACACGGCATTCAGTGTATTTTGAAGATCATATTTTCAATTTATCGGTTATCGCAGAAATGACAGAAAGTATGAATTTTTTGTTGGTTAAATTTTGAGTCATAAAGTAGTCAAGTTTGATAGAAATGTGGCAGAAAGTCAACGTTTTAAGGCTTCAATTTTTTTTAAATTTTGTGCTGTTGACGTGGTTGTACCATCTTGTTTACCAAGCCCCGCTCATCCAACTTCGGGAGTAATAAGTCGTTTATCCTGGTTCTGTAGCGTTCGTCACAAACAGTTGCCATATTGCCGATGACGTCTACAAAACAGTACACCCCAATCACTTCCCCTGCGGAAGCTCATTGTGCATCACACGCGAATTTTCTGTGCGCCTCGTCGCTCATGATGATTTTTGACACAAAATTGTTCTCAGAGTTAAGGCAGGTATGTATGTTTCTTTATTAGTAATAATTTTTAATTATTAATAGTGCTTGCTGGTAGATAGCGCTTCTTTACCCCAAAATCTAGGAGGAGAGAACAAAACGTAAAATGGAAAGAGAAGGACTAGCTTCAGTTAGTAAAATTTTAACTTGCTCAAAAAGTATTTGTATCAATGAGGAAATCAAAAAGAAGTGAATTATCAAATATTGGGCCCGTTTCTTTGTAACCTAGTTCCAAAAGAACATTAGGTAGGATGAACAAAACGCATGTAAAGCAACAACATGAACTCGGATAAATATGCGAGTTGAGCCAACTCGGTAAAATGATATCCGACCTGAGATGTAGTGTTGTGAAGTGAAAAAACTGCGCTATTGTGAATTAGCCCTAAGAAAATACAAGGGAAATTAAGAGTTAAGACTTAATTCGTTTTTTATTTGCATAAGCACAAAAAAATGGTTCTGAGAAAAACGAAGTTAAAAGAAAATAAGTTTTTAAAATATTTTTATTTATTTTTATTAATGGTAAATAAATAGTAGTTGTAATATTTGTTTTAGGTCAGCCATTAGGTGTTAATTAACTTACATAAATACTATTTTAAACAGTTAATACAAAAATTAAAGTTGCTTAGGCCATTTTGGAATCCATTTAAAAAAACTATATTGATAGGAACTGAGGCCATTTTGGCTCCATTAATTAAAACATAAAAAATTTCTTCAGATAAATAATAAAAATAATTTTTAGCGTTTTAAATAATACAAATTAATAATAATAATTAGTCGTCTTCTTCCTGAATATCTTCGTCTTCGGCTCTCGAATTTCTTTTTAAATTATTATAAAATGCATGCTTTAACGCTGATCTTATTATGAGGTGTAGTTGTGCCACTTCCAGGTGCTCTATGCTTGAGTGCACGTGCAATACGACCATCGGTTATTGTAAGATCTGTTTAAAATATCTTTTGCAGGCATGCATTCCGACATTATTTACTAAAGGAAGTTTGTAAATTCTTGGACTATATCTTCGGCTTTCGCCAATAGATTTCTTATAAGATCTTGTTTCAATTACTGCAACTTGTCCACATAAATAAGCATTTTGCAAATCATGATCATCAATTTTATAAAAATTTTCAAAAATACCTCGCAAATTATTCTCACTGAAATACTGATGATATTTTAACGGTTATGGACATTCAAGGGAATTAAGTGTTTTAACTGGCTTCATAACTCCTTTCACAGTTTTATAAGATTTTCCGGAATTTCTCTGAACTTTACTTACGTGTTTTTTTCCAGTTAGATTTGTTGGCAATCCGTTTTCTAGTAGATATTTTCAATTCATTGCGGCTTTCAACTTCAATATCTGGTTCAGCTGACCTGCTTTCATTTTCTGTTATTCCGATCTGGGATTGTGTTGCCGCAAGTCCGGATGACCCAGGCAATCTATCTTCGGAAGAGCGCGATGAAATTGATGACCCACTTGGTGTTGGGACGTACTCCGATCCAGAATTTTCGAAGTCTTGTAAACTCATCGAGTCAGCATCAGAAATGTTTATTCACGTACTATTTTTTTCTTGCTAATACATTTTCAATTAAAAAAACTGATAACAAAGCGAATTTATACCAGGTGGTGTCAGTAGGGCAAAAACAAAACAAACATGTACAATGTTTAACTTTTTGCGGCTTGAACTGCCCAACAAACACACCATTTTGACACATGATGCCGTGAGACGAAAACAACTTCAATGTTCATTAAAAAATTCGAACACCCATGGCTAACTTGATTTATTTTTAGGATTCGATTTGGCCTACGCGGCTTAGGCCATTATGGCATCCACATTTTTTTGAACTTTGCATAGAGGAAAAACAGTTTTCAGCAGGTAGTATAACCTAGTGTTATACTATGCAATAGGGAGTTTTTTTTAGTATTTATTTCAAAAGGTTCTGGTTAGATCAGCATAGTCAGTTTGATTTTTTCGAAAATGAGGGTTTGGCCGTTGTGGCGCTGAGCGCCTCATATGTAACTACATAAATCTAAAAATTGCTGGAACAACTATTTTCCGTTCTTAAATAGCTAACTAAACTATCGCAACATTCATGAAAGCGGCAAACAGGGTTGCTTTTGCAACTAACGGAAATTTTATCCTAGTTGGAGCTTTCGTTTGCAACTCGTGTGCAAAGCAACGGGCCTATTAATGTTATTTTGAAAAAAATATTCATATGATTTATAATTTATACTAGGTTTTCTGTTTCTTCACTTTGTGAAGAATATATCGCAGTCTGTCAGAAAATTAATAAAAAATTAAAGTAATTTAATAAAAATAAAACTACTATTTCATGTATGTTCTCTTCTTTATTGGAATTTACTCTTCATTATCACGTATTCTTCTCTTAACTGTTCGACGCTCTTTTGGTAGAATTCTAGCCAAATGTATCTAACATGAAAATAAAATAAATCTAATAAACAGAGATTATATTATATCTTCGTTTTGTAAAAACCAGGCGTAATATATGAGGATAAAATACAAACGATTCCCTGCTTTTAAATTGTTTCGAACAAAACATGTGCAATCTCGATATGGGTAGAAATCTACCCACAAAGTCGGAAAACACATAACTATTTTTAGGTCAACGAAAGATTAAGTTTAGCAACTGTGGAGCCCAGTAGAGCTGCATAGACTGAGATCAGTAGTGAAAAATTTTGCAGCAAAATAGTGAAGTTATCCAGAATTGCTAAAATTTTCCACAAATATATAAAAGATGATGTTGACTAAGTACACGAAAAATGTACTCGAACTAAGAATATTTTATTTCTTTCAGAATATTGCCTAAAATATTGTCAGGCGCCAAGCTTCAAATGACAGTCTAGATATATCGCCGACTTCTAAAAATTCAATAATTAAGTAACACCCTAATATGGTGACGTAGGGACGAGGAAGCTTGTGCATTGTACAAATATTCCATTGTCATTTGTATCGCACTGATTTGAATTTAAGCTTGTGGCATTTGTTGTTTTTTTTTTGTTTTTCATTCCACCAGCAAGACCAAAATATTTACTGAGACATAACTATAAATACTGTTGGTGTAATCATGACAAAGGTTTTGTTTGTCTATTTAGATACGCAAACAATTTCACATACTGACCAAAATAGGCAAATTAGTTTTGAAATTACCTCAGTTCCATTCCAGCGGGGTATTACCTGTATTCTCTATCTATAGTGGCTTAAATCGTGTAGTATTTTTTTTTACGATATTAAAAATATTTCTCTTGCTAAATGTTTTATAAAAATATACATAGTTCATTTCAGTATCATAAAATATAAAAATTAAAATTTTTCCTTGTAAAATACTATATGACTATAATCTAACAATCTTCTAAAAAAAGTATATGACATTTACATTACATAAATTTTCCTCTCAGAATATTTGGAAACTTTTCGAGTACGGAGTTTTGTAGCATATTCAATTTTAGTATAATAAAATGGAAGTTTCGAGTGCCTGAAGATGTTCATTGATTTTTAATATTTTTTTTTTTGTTGACGGTCTTGCTCAATTTCTTCCATATAAAATATCATTTCGCGTATGCGTGGTAGGTCTTTCTTATCATGAAATTAAAATAACTCCGAATTTCAATCAAATTGAAGTAGAAGGCATGCTTTCTGAATACTTCGACTGGAATTCATTAATTTTTAAGCCAATTTTATATATAGAGATATTGTTATAATAATAGCAGACACTGAAACTTGCATTTGGTGGGAGCGGGCACTGTCTGATAGGGAAACATGCTGAAAGGTTGGGAGTACCCTTCCCAAGATGCTGTAGGAGTTGCAAGAACGAGGAGGGGGATTAAACGGTCTTGCATTTACTGTGTAAGTGTCCTGATCTGTGTAAAAGCAGAATGCGATATCTGGGATCACCGTTGTTGGATGACCTTAGTGAGGTTTCAAGCACCGAGGAAAATTGTCTGTTGAGGTTCATCAGCGGGGCAAAATGGTTTGGTGAGGGGTAATTTCCTCTTGGAAGGTACAAATTTTTCCTTGTGGCAACACAATGGGCCTCCTAATACTGGCTTAAGTGGGCCGCTGCAGGCGGCTGCCACTTCAACCTAACCTAACCTGTGTATTACAAAACTTGACAAATGTCTTAGTGGTTTCTCATTTTAAACCGACCGAACAATTTTTTGGATTGGTTTACAACATTAAAAGGGTTGCGTTCGAGTCCCGGAAAATGTGGCGGTTCGATTCGAAATCGGTTTGCAGTACCGGCTTGCAGCACAGTTTTTCAAAAATCCTCAGATCGCCTATCACTAAAACTTCCTTCCTTACTTTCATCAGGAAAGTGATTGAATTCTTCCAACTAAATAAGCGCAATGTATAGACATATTTTTTATTATTTGTTTAAAAGAAAAATTTCACAAGATATGATGTTTTGTTTTTATTGAGAAGTTATATAATAAAATAACTAAAAAAAACGAGTACATTTCACTCGCAAGTCTTTATATGTATGTTTTGTATTTTTGTTCACTATTTTTTCCATTGAAGTGCTCGTATATTTTATTTTTTTTCACCTCGATCCATAACAATCTTTCAGTAGCTACCAGCCATATCCAGGCGGATTGTTGTAGTGTTGCGGATATTGATAACCCCCATTGTAATAGTTCTGGTTGTTGTTATTGTAGTATTGTCCTTGTGGCGGCATATAAGTAGCTGCTGGCGTTCCATAACCGACGGCAGCATTATTACCAGGTGTTACAACAACTATTTCTGTACGAGCTGGTGGCGGTGGCGGCGGTGGGGCAGGAGGAACAAATACCTGCCCACGCCATCCGGTAAAAATATCAATTTCAATACCTGGACGACGAGGGTGATGATGATGGCGACCGAAATATGGATCCTCATAAGGTGGTGGTGGCGGCATTGCGGAAACAAATTTTTAAAAACACTGCCTTTTGTTGGCTCAAAGGCACTCGATGAATTGTTGATTGACCTCCACTGATGGCTTGGGGCTCTGTGTGCTTGAAGGGTTGCGTTGAAACTGGCAGTCCAGCAGGGTAATTATTTACATGTGCCTCGAATTATTTAAGCAGTGATTTGCGATGTCTATGATTACCAGCGCTACTACCAATGTCAAATAGATACTCGTATATATTCGTGCCTAAGTATGTGTGTAGGAAATGCAGACATGATACGAGCCCAGCAAGAACAGTACTATGTACATACATAATTTTGAAATTTTCTGAACTTAAATAGTAAATTAATAAGTTTCAAATGAAACTTTCTGAATTTGAAATGGAAATTCTGAATTTGAATTGTAGTTTTCTGAATTTGAAGTAAAAGTTCTGTATTTGAAACGGAAATGCTGAACTTCAATTGTAGCCTTCTGAATTTGATGTGAGGCTTTCTGAATCTTAAAAGGAAATTCTGAATTTAAATTTTCATTTTCTGAATTTGAAATGGAAATTCTGAATTTGAATTGAAACTTTCTGAAGTAAAATTGGAAAAGGTGTTAAACAAAGTTTAAATGCCCCTTAGTTTCACAGGTAACATAGGCAGTTCATTTATGTTTAGAAATATTAGGTAGCCGCTGAGGCCGAGTTCTATTAGCGTCTTAATGCTGATTTAAATAACCTACTAGATACCTACATATGTGCATGTGAGTTTTTAGCTCTAGATATTTTTCCATTAAAAAAATGTAGTGTACCTGCTCCCATATATTAGGACTACCAGTATCAGTTAAATACTTGAACAATAAAAAGGTTAACAACATGAAACATTTAACGAAAATTGAGGTTAAATATTCCACATAAGTTAGCTAAGTTTATCGATAAAAAAGTTAACTACTACGACTTAGGACTAGTAGGTATTTCACTACTTAGTTCAGAAAGTATCAATCTAAATTAACAAATTCAATTTTAAGTTCAGAAAGCTACAATTCAAATTCAGAAAGTGCAATTCAAGTTCAGAATTTCCATTTGAAATTCAGATTTTTCATTTGAAATTCAAAAAATTCAAATTCAAAATCAGAATTTCTATCTTAAATTTGGAAAGTTACAATTCAAATTCAGAAACCCAATTTCATAATTTCCATTTCAAATTCACAAAATAAAATTCAAATTCAGAAATTGTATCTTAAATTTTGAAAGTTAGAACCCAAATTTAGAAACTTAATTTCAGAATTTTCGTTTCAAATTCTGATTTTTCATTTCGAATTCACAACATTAAAATTAAAATTAAGAATTTCTATCTAAAATTCAAAAGGCCCCAATTCAAATTCAGAAAGTTAAATTTCAAAGTTCAGAAAATTTCAAAATTATATAGTTCAGAAAATTGTTTGTGCCTTTGCATTCAATGTAAATAGTTAGATATATAAATATATTATAGTTTTTTACTTACATATAGTACATATGTATATGTATGTATGTATATTTTTTAGACAGTTTGCATTGGAAAGTAAGCTTAAACCTTCAGCTCTATAATACAAATAAAATAAATTTTTAAATTTAAAGAAAGAATTTCTAAATTTGAAATGAAAATTTCTGAATATGAAATGAAATTTTCTGAAATTGAATTGCCATTTTCTGAAATTGGAATGGTAACTTTCTGAATATGAAAGGTAACTTTCTGAATTTGAATTGTAATTTTCTTAATTTGAATTGTAATTTTCAGAGTTTGAAGTGAAAGTTCTGAATTTTAAAGGGAAATTCTTAACTTGTGTTACAACTTTCTGATTTGAATTGAGCCGTTTAAAAAAGAAATTCTGAATTATAATTGCACCTTTCTGAATTTGAAATGAAAGTTCTTAATATGAAATGGAATTTTCTGAATTTAAAATGGAAATTCTGAATTTAAATTGGAATTTTCTGAACATGAATTGTAACTTTTTAAAATGTTAAATAATTAAAAAGCATTCATATTAATTTAACAGGTAGCAGTAGTAGCGGAAATGCAACCCTAACATGTATTTTGTTGTTGCCGGTGACGCACGAAACGTCAAAATTGCTGATCATTGATAAATCATGGATCCCTTCGAATGAAAAAAATCAATCCTGCTACCTCTTTTATGTGCCTTGATTTATATACCTTGTTAAAATTATGGGGTTGCGAGGCTCTCTTTCTTTCGCCAAACGGAATGTTAACAGAAAGTTCTTTCAAATTTGTGCCCACTAGTTCCCCGCCATATCGCTAATGGATTGCTGTAATTTCTTGACCTCGTATTTTCTAATAAAATGGGTCCAGCCATCATCACTGTCCCAAGAGCTCCACTCATTTCATCTTCACTAAGACAATTTATGGGGAATTGATCCAGAAACACCACACCGATCACTTAACGAAGCACCGTAATCCGTTTTGTATGGAATTGCATTTAAAAAAAATCTTTTTTCAAACTCTCCATACAGGACGCCGCATAATTTATAAAAAAAACTCACAATGGCTTCCGAAAATTGTTTTTGACATTTGGGAACAGCGCTGCCGAGTATCGATAAAAAAATTAAATAGCATTAATAACATTTTTTATATAAAAAGTTGGAATGTTCACACATATGTATTTAAATTTTTCCTGTATTTTGTAAGACAATTTTTAGAATTCTTCTTTTGCATTTTGATATTCTATACAATTGTTGCCTCGTCCCCTCTTGCTGAGTTTTTTGAGAATAAATTTCTAAATCAAATTCAAATAAATATTATACAAAAAGAGCAGGATGTCATTAATTACAAGAAGTGCCGATTAAATTTAAATGTGCTAGTGTTAATCGCAAATTTTATAGTTGTATTGGAGTTTAAGGTAGTCGCTTCTCGCTGGGATGGTTGGCAAATCGATTATAAGAATTATTAGTCATTTAGTGAGCTGATAAGATATGCGCTTGTGGGGGGTTTTTTGTTTTTATTTCTATACTTTTATCACTTCAAACACAAAATGTTTTGTGATATGCGGCTGTTTTTTTTTTTTTTGAAGATAGGAAGAAACAAAGAAATATCACATTTGCCAAAACAATTTAGAATTCGATAATGAATATTAATTTTTTGTTTATCATTTAAAAAAAAGAACTTGTACCTAAATACACCGTGTGTCAGTTAAGAAGTTATCGAACTGCAACTATTTCCGTTTACAAAATCAGGAAGGAGAGTTGGCGGTTGCGGAGGTTTCTAACAATCAGAAACAACAGAGGAGCAGTAGTTGTTTTTAAAGTACTGGATGATTGCTATGTAGAGTTTGTTATGCCAGATGATGAACTTCGGATTGTGCAGAAATATTTGGTTTCTGATAAATTCGGAAGCTTTGCCATTGAGAGTAGTCATATTCAATATAAGTATATTGTAATTCCTACGCGAAAGTTTAGAAAAAAACGAAAGTCGAAAAAGGCTCAATAGGTGGCGCTATATGCATATTTCTATTTTCTGTTCAATTCAACTGCAGTTCAACACGCTGCGTTAAATCACATACTGCTAAATGGCGACTGGTCATATTTGAATCAGATTTGGCAAATATAGCCCATTGTATGGGTTCTCATGCAATCATTTTTTAAAGGGAATTGCCAAAAAGTGTTTAAGCTTTTTAAAAGCTTAAGTTCAGTCAAAGTAATTAGTGAAATCAAATCCCGTAATAAGGAGAATATCATTTTCAAAATATTGTGAAAGAAGTTTGCCACCGGTTCAAACGTAAATTTAGTTAAATTAATAAGTTAAATGAAATTTTTCTCTATGGGTATCAAACCATAAGGTTAAGGAAAGCTTAATTTAAAAAAAAATTATTTTTAGAATGTTGCGATCTACCTAAAAACTTAATTAAAATGTTAACAAGTTAAATCAAATGTTGCGGACTCTAACAAAGTAGGGAATGAAATTCAAGGGAAGTAGGATTAGTATTTTAATTCAATTAAATTTCAAATTGGTCTAAATGAAATATAAAATAAAAGTTGCTGCATTTGGGAAAATTACAGTATATCAAACCGAATACAAAATTAAATTTGTTCCTTTCCAATTTGACGCACCGTGTAATTTTATGTACATTCTCATAACGTTATATTTTGGGGACTTTTTTGCGTAAACTTTGGGACTTTAATAAATTAGAACAGCTTGAGCGCCCATAGCGGTGTTCTATAGAACAATTGAAACGTAAGATACCGTAATCGATTTGTGCGAATTCGAAATTTCCTTTCTTCTACACTTCCATTGTGGTTTATTTTCTATATTTTATCGAATTTTATCGAAATTAAATATCGTTCATGCGGCCACCGTAGTAAAGCCCTCGGAGCGCTTAAGGCCAACTTTTCAGTACTAGTTTGAACTTAGTTTAAACTCAGATTACTTAAACTCGGTTTAAATTTTAGCTTATTTTAAACTACAGAGCTATTTTTCAGTGCGTGAGTAAAGCTGGCTTAAATTTTGTAAAGTTTTAGTGTAACACTGTTGTTTTCTATAAGTATATTTAGATTAGTACCAGGCAAAACCGAACGCTCACACACATAAATATATTTTATGCACATGTGAATTGCCGATTGTAGCTGTATGAAAAATACGATTATAGTCGGCCCCGCGAGCTGATTAGTTAAATTCAGTTAAGCCCTACCAGATGGGCGGCTTAAACTAAGCTTCAACTAAGTTTAAAAGTGACTGAAAAACGGCTTAGCGAGTTTAGGTTTAGTTTAAACAACAAAGAGAGTTAAATTCGCGCTGAAAAATTGGCCCTAGGCTAAAACCCTGGTCGGCGTGTTTAATATTAAAAATCCTGGAAACTATTTTTTTTTTGTTGCTTTGGAAGTAACAAATTTCAAAGCGACATTACTCAAGGTTGCAAAGTGTTTCTTGCAGCAATTTCTGACTAGAGCAGGCGATGAATAATTTTTTCATCTTTATTAAGCAAGACAATCGCCAACGTTGTATCGATAAATGATTATCGACATACCTACTATTTACATTAGAGTGCCCCTTATATGAGGAAAACAACTTTTTGTATTTAAATTTAAAATGCATACCCGATTTAAGCGTTTTATATTATCTACTTAAATATACATTAATATAAAATTTCAATTTTTTATAATAATGGAAACCCATGTCGGCTCTACTTCAAAGATTTGCTTCAGGGAATATATGAAAACTTTTTACTATTATGCGTAGATGTTTTCAGTGGGGTAATGAAATATATAAATAAACAATAAACAACATATAAGACATATATTTAATATTGACAATGAAAAATATGAACTTATTGCATATAATATTTAGAGTAATTATTTTACAATCTAGGCTTTCAAATATAAAGAGATAATTTCTGGCAAAACACTTTCGACAATTTTCAAACAGCAATTGCTTAAATAAGTTTGTACTAATTTTTGAAAAAAAATTCCGTCAAAGATTTGCCGGAGAACAAAATTAAAATACATTATAATATATGAACAATTTGCTCAAAAAAAGTATGAAACACTATAATAATGGTAAAATATTACCAAACAAGGAGTCAAATAGTGCAATATTTGTACTTTTTCACTGAAATTCAAATTTTGAAGTACGTTTGAAATGCCTAAAGCTTACTCTATCTCTGCCAAGCTCCCTAATTTCGATACACCTTTTTTGTCTTCATAAATAACAACAATCAGAAATCGTTCTTTCTTTGTGATTCCGACGTTTAGTTCTGGTACCTACTAATTTACCGTACCTGTGGATAAATACAATTTCAGGTATAATATTTTAAAACACATTTTGTGTCGCCTCAGCTCCCCCGTTCTGATATTCAATTTATTGACGCCATGTTAATGAATATTCATCAACACTGAAACCCATTGATTCTATGGTATTCTGAGGAATGTAATTAAAAGCCTCGCATACTTATTTGACTAAAATGGGTTTAAAAAAAAAATTTCCTACCTGTTTTCATAGTTGAGATGGTGTGGTCCCGCATTTATTTGACAAAAGCTCAAATACACTTTCTGCGGAACAACCAAATAATGAACTGTACCACTCTTGAGCTTCAGATGACAGACTGGATGCCTCTCGTCTATTATTATCTTGTCAAAGACGATATTTTATTTAATTTTTTGCCAGTATTTTTGCCTTTTCAAGAACCATAAGATGAGCACTTCCATTTACAGTTAATTTAACTTCTCGAATAATAAACAAAATTCTAGCAGTGTTTTTACGTTAATTTTCCCTAGTTATCTGCCATTCATGATTCTATTACTTCTATTTTGAAAACAAATTAATATTTGTCATAAGTATTCGAATTGGCGTAACAATGGCTAATTACTTGCCTTCATACAACTTCTAGTTTATGTAGTTAAATGATATGCTCACTTTTTTATACCTTTTGCATGTAAGTGACACCCTAGTGCATATATAAATCATATGATTAACAAACATATACGTACGTATGTATATTGATTGCCAAAAATCTTCAAATCAGTTTGAATAAAAGACGATTCGGTGTTTTTATTCATAAAAGTTTGTGTGTCTATATTCTCTGCACAAGCACTTGAATTACCTCGATAAATAAAAGCTCACTGTTTCCTGCATTTTTTCAGGAACAAATGTAATCAGTTTGTTTATTAGATACATTAAATATTCATATTTATTCTATGATATGCAAAAGTGTGAATTCCAATCACATCGCACATTTTGTAGCAGCTAATTTGATTTCTTCATTTCAAAAAGACGCTGAACTGTCATTTGTCATTTTGTTAAGATTTTATATTTCATTGTGATTGATGGCTTGTTTGCGACTTTTTATTGAAATTTCTGCATGTTAAGGCATCAATAAAATACATGCGATTGTAAATATTCGTTCAACTGCTGCTATCTGTTAGCGCAATAGTTTATTTTTTAAGGTCGTTGCCAAAAAAACGAAAAACATGGAAATAAATTCAGTCTTCTTAAATACCTTTCAGAAATTTAAAAAACAAATTGTATATTAATTTATTACAGCAAGTTTAAAGTACCATTTTTATTTTCTCAAATAAGTTGAATTGCATATTTGAAAAATCAGTGGTAAGACAGAGTTATACCTTATAGAGCTCGGATATTGATGATTTTCGGCAACGAGACTGTCAGTTATAGTTTTCATTGTATTCTAATTTTTATTTATGCAAATGGTACGATTGCCGAATTTCATGCTTACTGTTGGAGTTATAGGCAGCTTTTTAATTTATCCAATATAAAAAAATTAATATTCGTTTGTTTGGATCTTATGTGTGTTCAGACGATTGCGATGAAAATTTGTCAACTTAGTCTTTGAACTTCCGCGAAGGTTATAGCCACCATTCCATTCCTCTAAGTGAAATTCTTTTCTTATTTCACCATACCACAACTTATTTGACTCTTGCTGATTAATATTAGAACCTCGCTAGATGCAATTAGATTCTGGTCTGATGCAAGCGGACGAGAGTTCTTGCCGCAGGAAACACAGGCATAGTAAACGGCGATAGGTGGCGCCATATTCGAATTGTTGAGAAATTTTATATTTATAACAAAAAATAAAAAAACGTACATTCACAAGAGGTATGCTTCGTGTCAAAAAAGAAAATCAAACATTTGGGAGCCCATAGGTGGCGCTGTAGTCGAGATATTCCGAAACATCACCGATTTGATTGATTTTCAAAATATTTGTTAGTATTGTATCGACAAATATTTGTGCTGAATATAGTACAGTCGATATATTCTAAAAAAAATCGTATTATTAACCTACATACGTGGTTGATTTTTAAACTATTTGTTTTGTATTTTTAATGTTAGTATTGTGGAAATTATTGGCAGTGATTTGAGGTTTAGGTTCGAGGCTTGTTAAGTTTTATATCTCGACAACAAGAACTAATGCGTATCCAACACCTTTTTTAAATTTAAAGAATAATTTTCAAGCACTGAAAACTTTACCCCATGCTTAAATTTAAAATCGCTTTATTCTTGATAAAAGCAGTACGGTTGAAAGACAATTAATAGATAATTTGAGCGGAAATATTTGGTCCCGCTTGCGTAACGTTAACAATGACAATGACAGTAACATTTTTCATCAGTTTGCTGTTGGCTCACAGCCGAATTGCTCTGACAGTCGAACCATCCATTACAGTGTGCGTCTTTATGCTGTAATAGAAATTGAGGGATGATTGATGTTACTTGATCCGGCTATGATCGAGCCCGGGTCACGCCGAATGAAGCGCGCACACGCTACACACTCGGCGATGGCGACCGTCGGTCATGGTAACTATTCTTAATGAAAAGTCGAATGGAAATGATGAACTCATTCCATGAATTTCCATCATTCCCTTCGACACCCCAATCGAATTTAAACGAGCAAAGTTATAATATAAGTTCACAGAACGTAGATTACAAGGAAGTTGCTTCAGTGAAATTATACTGTGGTAAGAAATATTAGCTTACTACACCACAGCACAAACCAATTGGATCAAATCAGATTCTAATATCAATCAGCAAAAATCAAATTTGGCATATCCGGTGAAAGTATGCTACTTCTTTGTAATCTACGTTCTTTGATAAGTTCAGTGAAGAAAAATTACTTATGATTAATTGGCAATTGTTGCATTGCTCTAGACGAGGAAGAGAAAGAAACTCCAATTAAAATGTGGCTTGAATAAAACGTGAAATTGCAGGAGAATTTATAACGACATATATATATATGTATATATACTTGCAAATCATATTCAGACTTTTCATTTCAAATTCAGAAAAATGCACTTGAAGTTCAGAAAATTACAATTTGTAATGAAAATTTCTGAATTTGAAATGGAAACTCTTAATTTGAATTGGAATTTTCTGTATTCGAGGGGAAAATTCTGAATATGAAATGTAAATTCTGAACTTGAATTGAAACTATCTGAATTTGAATTGGGGCCTTCTGAATTTAAAAATGATTTTCGGAATTTGAGTTGTTACTTTCTGGATGTTAAAAGGACATTCTGAATTTGAATTGTACTTTTCTGAATTTAAATTGGAAATTCTGAATTAGAATTGCAACTTATATATATATATATACATATACGTATATATATATATATATTTATTTATTTATTTTTTTATGTATTATATGTATATATAAAGAATTGGTAAACAATGACACAACAATTCATTTATCAAATTTATTAAGAAATATAATTTATTATGCAATCTAAACCATAAAAATTAAAGCTTCAAATTTTTTACAAAATTTACAAAAACTCAAAAGAAAAATGTCATATTTTTTTTTAAGTTTCAATCAGATTTGTTAGAAATTTTTCGCATTGCATATATGCAGCTACAAATTACTGCAAATTTTTTCTATCTGTATTTTTATGAAAAAAAAACGGTAATTTTGTAGCTAAATGCAATTTGCACTTTGGCTACAAAGCTGCATACTCGAAAAGTTTCTAAAAACTTAAAAAATCGATGACACTGTTTTGCAGAATTTTGTATAAAGTTTATGCTATAAAAAATTACTGCAAAAAATATTTATGAAAAAAATTGTGGGTGATTAGAAAAAACACTTTGTTCGATTTTCGCTTGGAGCCACGGACGATATATAGCACAGCTTGATCACATAGAAGATTCAACTGAAGGAACGCCTAGAAAATTTTTTGAGCTAATCAGTATATTTTTTGTGAGACAAATTACAAGTTTAGAATTTTGGTCGATTCCGTTCCAAGATCGATTAATTTTTCCTCTACTAAATCAAGTAAATAGTGAAATATAATAAAGATAACTCGTCGGTGAAATTCCAAAAATGTTGTTGCCGACTCATTTAAGAAAAACACGAAACGAACACTGGAGTAGGACTGACAAAAAGAAACGGCACTGTGCCGGACGTGTCTGAACAACTCTGTTCGAAACTGAGACAGACATTTTATATTTAAATTTTTCTTTTAATAATTTTATAGGGCGTTCAATTTTACTATAATAAAAAACGTAAGTTTCAAGTGACTGAAAATTCGGGCTGATTTGTGATGAAAAAAATTTATTTTTATATGGAGCAAAATGCGCAACACCATAAGCAAAAAAAAATATCGAAAATCAACTGTTATACAATGAAATACACTTTCATAAAGATATATTAAAAATAAATTACTATACGTAAGTAACAGACAGTATTATATTGAACTTTGGTGCTAAAAATATGACGCGGACGAGTTACCAATAAAATTTATGAAAATGCATTCACTAGTTTTGAAAATAAGGAAGTTCAAACAAAAAGATAAGCAGACTAGTAAAATATCGAAAATTAGTCACAATGTATTCCCCTACACTCGCTACAATACCAAAAACCATGAAGAAATTTCAATGTACCGGCTGTATACGATGGCTTTAAAGCTTTATTACATTTTATATAAATATATCACTAAAAATTCACTCTAAGCACCATAAGAAGATTTTCCAATTTTCATTACAGTGGCACGACTTGTCAACAAAACGGATGTTATAGAAACCAGACTTTACCAAAAGTCGCTTATATACATAAATGGGGTTTGCCCTACATGTTTACACTTTTTCCACAAAATTCACTCAATTTTTTTTTCAAATATTGTACTTAATTAAATTTAAAAACTAGATTATTTTTTATATCCCCAGCAAACTCTTAATAACGTGGTGGATTATGAAAATGTTCTGGTCGTGGTGGTCCCGGTGGTGGTGGTGGATAATAGCCGCTTCCATATGGTGGTGGTGGTGGTGGTTGACGTGAAGGTGGCATTACTACAACGACAGGCGGTGGTGGTGGCGGAGGATGATGTCGTCGTCGCCATGGTGGTATGATTTCTACCTTTATCAAAGGTCGCCTTGGCGGACCCGGTGGTGGTGGACCCGGTGGATATGGTGGCGGCGGTGGCATTATGTTAATAAATCTCTTTCAGTTGTTGCTTATATTTTTTCTTAATAGAATCGTCGCCGCCGTCTAATGTTGCTACAACTTAATTTGCTGCTATCCAATATGTTACTGCGTATCAGGGTGATGATGAATCGACGATGAAGTTGGTCGTATTTCGTTATTTCGGCGTAGTGTTTATACAGCGACACCTGCATTGCTGACGAAGTGTGAAATCAATAAGTCATAAATTTTGAAGATAAGTTATCGTTGTGTTGCAGCGGAGCGTAGAAGAGATTAGAATGGAAATGGTGATAAGAATTAGTGCACATGTTTGGTATTACTTCGGTCAGGGTTGCCGAATAAATGGTGAGTATTTCGATCAGATGTGAAATTTTGTACTCGCTGCAATGGGGGATTCACAATTCTTCCGTCAATGGTTAATAATTAATTTTCTCTATTTTTAGGATATAAAAAACTGTAGTGGGTACATACGCGTACATTTTTGTATATTTTGTTTCTAACTGATTTCATCAATTAGAGCACAACTCCGGTTGGTTATTAAAAAAAAAAAGTGTTATAATAATACCGCACTTGTACATCACTTAAATATGCACCTATAAAACATAGATTAGTAAATTAAAAAAAAAAAAACAGCACCAGGTTCAGTTTGGACTTAAAGTTCTTACGATAACTTCAGAAAACACCTCAATATTTCACAAAATTTGTAAGTCTGTCTCTGATAACGTGTATTGAATACAAAGTTGATTTTAGGGATGGGCAAATGAAAACAAAACTATCGTTATGACATTGAAAAATATCGATATTTCAATAAATCGATATTTCGATATATATATATTTCGATAAATCGATATTTCGATAAATATACATTTCGATAAATCTATTTTTTGATAAATCGATATTTGTGGCATAAAATCACAATAAAAATCAAGCGAAAATAAGTCAAAGAGGTTCATAGTTAAGGTCGTAATCAAAGTCAACATCAAATCCACAGACAATTAATGTTAAAGACAATGCCAGAGTCAAAGTCAGCCGTAGATAGAGACAAAGTCAACTACAAAGTTTCGATTTCTTATCTGACTAGATAGGTACTTAGTAGAAGTTGACGAATGCCGTGAAATTGTGTGATGGTCAAGTATGTGGCTAGAATTAATCTGGAGGAAACAAGTAGATAATACAAATTAAATTTATTGATGACTGTTGTTTACACATTTCAAAAACTTTAAAAATCTAAACGATATATTTTAAACTGAGCTAAACTTCAATTTTATCTACAACTTTATGTCAAAAACATTCAATAACTAGACTTACTAAATATACGTACATCTTGAAGAAGTTATAAAGAAGACAAAATAATACCGCACGCCATCTACATACCTCGTACTTATAGAATGATTAGGCAAAGTAGTAGTGTTTGGGCGTGTGTGTGTGTGTGTGTGTGTGTAGCTCATCAACAAAAGCTTCCACCAATGCAAACGCGCTTTAGAAAATTTATGTTATACTGTCACATCGAAATCGCTTGACAGAGACTGTCAAATTTTCTCCTCCTTTCAACCTCGACATCTTTATATATTTTCTTTTTATGTAGTTCGCTTCTTTTCATTTCGATGGGCGGATGATATTGGTAAATGGAAAAGAAAGAAAAGAACAAAAAAAAAAAAACGAAAAAGAATTGCACGCAGTTACTCGTAAATCGATAACTGTCAAATGTAGAAAATTTAAATATTTATCGAATACCCAAAATTGATATTTCAATAGGAGTGTGCGCGTATGTACATCTGTATGTAGTATATTCGTACATAACCACACACATACATACATACATACATACATATGTACTTTAAAATGCACTTGAGTTTGGCCAAATGTTATTTCGAAAGGAGTTGTGTGCGAAATGTAAAAAGCAAAAAATTGAAAGACGCCTCCGAATATTCGAACGCCACACACACAGGGGGACAACACTAGTAACACATAACTACTACATATATATTTACGATAGTGTGACCATCTGTCTCATTTACTAGTGAACAAATTTTTCAAATATTTTTCTGAGCAAAATTATTAGTAAAAAGTAGAAAAATTTCACGGCAACTATTTTCGTAGAACATTTTAACTCTTATCCTTTGGGAAATTTTAATAATGCAATTCCCATAGAAGTTCTAATATGAACTTAAAGACCGATTATTTATAAGATAGAACAGCAGACAGTTTCTTTGTGTAAAGATTTTGTCTGAGAAGGTCCCTAATCAAATTTTTCGAAGTGTAATTTCTTGAAAAATTTTAATTTTCTAACGACTTTCGAGATTTTCTTTTCTGAGCGGCTACGTGAAGGAATCATCATAACGACAATTAGAGATAGGAGCTCACACGTATTTTGAATATTTTAAAAATTTTTTTGCAGGTATCGAAAATAATCTTAAGTTTTCTCTTTTTTTTTTTTTTTAGATAAAAAAATTATTGGGAAGTAAACGCTCAAAACAAAACTAGAATATATCGATCGAATCCGTATGTCATATGCTATGCAAATCTAACCTTACTTTTATCCAAACAATTTTTGGTTTTGAAGCATAATCGTTATACTTTGTGATTTTAATTTTTTCGATTACATGTTGATCAAATTTGATCGATATTTTGTGATTTTTATTTTTTCGATTACATATTATCGATTTGTTTGTTGATCAAATTTGATGGATATTTTGTGATTTTTATTTCTCCAATCATAAAACTTATTATTGTTGTTGTTGCTATTATAGTTATTGGCGAAAATTTTTTTTTGTGTTTTTATGATCGAAAATTTTTAAATCCTAAAATAACGATTATGTTTGATCGAAATATCAATTGTGAACAAAAAAATAGAAATTAAAAATTAAAGATTAAGTCATAGTTTTTTTTTTTGATACAAATTTAATAATTTAATTTAATAAAAACATTCGTAGGCTTAAAAAAAAAGTAGACCTAAAAATATTACAAACTCAGCTGGGGTTTCACACTTGGGCTGGTGTAATTTTAAAAAACATTAAAGAAATCCGGCTTCATAAATTTATAAAATCTTTACAGACTATGAACAAAAGTAACTTATTGAAAACTATTGGTATATATTAACCGTTATTTCTCTTCATACATATATCTGTAAAGCTATAAGAATCAAAAATGCAATACTTAAGAGAAAATCAAGACCAGCATTACTATTAAAGGAATTTACTTAGTTTCAAAGTTAGCCCATAAAAAGGGTACAAGTTTCACCGCGATGGCTGGGAAACATTAAATCGGGTCCTTTCTAATAAGTAGAGGCAATGGATGACATGAATAAAGCATAGTAACATTGGGTCTAATCATTGAACTCGTATCGATCGAAAAATTTATAATTATCGATCGCCAAATATTGGGTTGCAATTATTGAACTCGTATCGACAATAAATTTGTCGATCATGTTGAACTCTCTTGCGGACTCGATAAAATACATTCCGTGGCCTATAGATGGCGTTGATTGCAGTATCATTCATACCGTCCATATCCATTCATCCATTCATCGAGAATATTTGTCGATATCTATCCGTTGTTTAGATCGCTACGGAAATTTTAAGAAATGGAACTTTTGTAAGTATTTATGTAAAAAATTTATGAGAACGCACTGAATTATGTTTTTACAAATATATTTTAGAGACAAGAGACAAAAATACGCAAACAAAAATCAATTTGAAGTGAATGTGAACGAGATGAAGTAGCATCCGGACATAGCTAAAGGCTTTTCGCAAAGAGCACCAGCGGGCCTAAATACTTTTGGGAAAATACGTCCCAGATATTAAATGCATTGGGCCCACCAATCAAGGACAAAACCGGATGGAAAAAGGTATGAAAAAATAATTCGCGTTTAAATTATCAGTTATTAACGTTTTTTGTAAATAGGTTTGTACTGATTTTAAATTTGGCATAAAAAAGAAAATGGTTAAAAACGCAAAGCGAATTTCCGGAACAAGAGGAGGCCCTTCAGCCACATAACGTTAAGTCCACTCGAAGAAGAGGTTGGTGTGATACTTTCAATCAACACATCTTTTGAGGGGTTGAAAGGCATTCGAAGTTTTGGATGCTCACCAGTAACTTCTCAGGGTGAGATCCCTACAACAAGTGGCTTTTTGCAATCTCCAAATTGATTTTCGCATTCCCCTAAAATATATATAAATGCCCTTTTGTTGATGCGAAAATTTTTGATGAAACTGTAAATAAGTACATATATATGTACATATGTATGTAAACGCAGTTTTGATTTTATTTTAGCTTAAATATTTCGACTCACTTATAATTATCCATTTCCAACACGTCTTTTGTAGGATTTCTTAAGTTTCTGCGCTCACGTCGAATGTTTCTACAACGTTCATCTTCCCTATCACTCGAAAAAAGAGCGATTGTATCCATTTTAAATCATTTCATTTAAATTATTTCAGAAAGAAAACAAACCAATTTAATTTGTCAAATTTGTCGACACAGCAGTTTACTTTGTGGGTAAACCAGCTTATCGACGGTATCAATGATCCCATGAAATTTTTCGATCGAGAATTCTTTCCGTGCCGATATCGATATCGATGCGGAATGAATGATTATACCCATTATAGATCTACGAGACTCTAAGGACCTGAAACTTATAACCATGAGACGAGCAGAACCGAAGTACAAACTTAAGAAACATTTTTTAGAGACTTTTTTTTAAAGAATATTAACTCAGTGATCTACAGATTTCTATTAAATTTCCTTGTATAAAGAAAAAAATGAGGTTAACTACCATTTTTTTTATAATTTAGACTTGACGTCCGAAAGTGAGATGGTCACTCCAATTTATGATGTTAAAAAGTTCTTTGCAGCAGCCATGAAATCTCCTCCTTCGCCAGCGCCGCCGTCGCCGAAGTCGCCTAAGCGGCAGTGCACTAAAATAGAGTGAAGTGAAGTGAAGTGCAGCAAAGCTCTGCCTTACGTCTTGGGACTACATCAGACAGAGCAGCTGGGTGGAACAGTCGAACATATTCATGCTCATGTGGAACATTGCTATCTATGTATATTATATGCATACATTTATATTTATGTTATGTGTATATGTATGTGCGCTCCTCCTTCAATCTTGGATGTCATGAGCAACAAGACAAGTCACTTCACACAACCATTAAATAGAATTTTAGTACAAGACGAAGGAATTGCGTTGAGAGCTTGTAACCGCAATAGCACCAAAAAGTAAAAGCACACACACACACACACAAACACACACACACAATCGCATACGCGAATTCACATATACACACACACACATCTATGCTCATGCTTCTGTGACCAAGCGCAGTCAGATGACGACGACGACGACGAGGACGAGGACGACATTTCAATTTAAGAAATGCATTTTATAAAAATTTTAGGTGTTCAGCTTTGCCGAAGCGTTGCTAACTGACTGCTGACTGCGCAAACTTTATTCTGTAGCAATTTAAATTTTCTATTCTACGCTTTGCTTTGAAATGAAATTAAACTTTAGTGTTTCTGTGGTTTGTGGAGTTAGAGATGGCTGAGGGTATATTTTTTGCGGTCCGAGTCGGCAGATGGGCACAGGGCACATTCGAAAACATCTAGGTGAAATAAAGCGGCTAGGCCATGCAAGGCTTGGAAAGAATTTTGAATGAAAAAAATTAATGAGGCTATAATTTTTTATTTAAAAAAATACGAAAATACAATGACCATCTGCAAAAAAAAAAAATATGAATATCTAAAAATTAAAGGAAGTTTCTGCAATTAAAATTTTTTGATTGGTCGAATTGCATTATCTTATACGAAAGTTATGTACACGAAATATAAAACTGTGGGTTTAAACGGTTCGTTTCGCTTAGGAGAAAGTTTATAGGTAGGTATATTTTTGAGAAGGTTGCCACCTTTTTGAAAAAACTAAATAAATTATATGATATACAAGTTGTATGAAATAGTAAATTGTGTCAAACGGTTCGTTTCGCCGAGGAAAATGTCATATTTTGAAGAGGTTTGCTTGGAAAGTCCAATTAAATTAAATTACACACAAGTTATATGGAATATTAAAATATGAGTATCAAACCGTTCGTTTCGCTAGATGCAAATTTATAGTTATATTTTGAATGGGGTTGCCACCCATTCTAAAATACAAATTGAATTTAATTATATGTGTCAAGAGGCTCGTCTCGGCGAGGATGAGCCTATATTTTTAAGAAGATGGCCACCTGTTTGAAAAAGAAAAGTTTAGTTAAATAACCGGAGCACGGGCTACAAATGAATATCGGCAGGACAACGTCTGGCGGATAGAAGCTATTTTTTTTTTTTCAAAAATATAGTTGATTTTATAATAAAAGGCATGTGAATCAGAATGTCAGACTTTGAACAAAATTTTGTAAATTTACAACAAATTTTGAAACTTTTTAATTATAATATCTAGAAAATGTTTAAGTAGAGGGTCGAAGTTCCCATCGTTTTTTGATAATTGTTTTTAACGTTGGTCTTAGAAACTTTTTTCAATAAACGCTTGAAGTTTACATAGCAGAAAATGTGCAAGAGGAACGCATACGAAAAAAATTTCCTAATACCAAAATTTCAGAAAAAAAGTATGAAAAATCAATCCGAACTTGGAGCTAATTTAGACTTGCACATTATTGTGCCGAAATTTATTGAGCTACAATACACCATAGATACAAGTTTTTTAACAATTAAAATTAAAATGTTGGAAATTTTGTTGAATTTTTGTAAATTGTGTACAATGTTTGAAATTGCAATTTATGTGATCTTTATTATACTTATGTATATTATATTATAAAGTTTTCCATAAACTAATAAAAGCATTGAAAATATTAAAAAAAAAATCATCGCGGTCAGTTGTTTCAGCCACTGTACGCATTTTTGTATTTTTTCAACAAATCCTTTCGTCTGCAATTGAGTGGGTTCGTTCGTTGCCATGCTCGTTTTTTTGGCTAAGAACGTGCGTACACGAGCTTGGTAGGAAATTAGATTTTTTGAGGACCTTACCCTATGTAGGAGCCCCCGTCGGGCCCATGCCAAAAGCCTGCTCCCAAAATTTGTATACAAGTTTTTGATTTTTTGATTGGTTTAATTTCTAATTTTAGACACAAATTATATATGTATATTCAAATCTAAATATATAAATAATACAATGCAAAAGGATTTTTGGGAGCAGAAAGATTCCAGCTCAGACCTACATAACTTACATAGCAAAACCTCCATATCTCTTGCATTTTAGTTAGCAAACTAAATATTTCGCTCAGATATGACTCTGATATTGACTCTTTCTCCACTTGTCCTAAAAACTTGTAAGCAAATAATTTCAGACTTAATATGATCATAAAAAATGTTTACCTGAACTTGTACAGATTTGGAGGTTTCACTATATGGGTCTAGGTTTTTCATCCCGAGCACGAAGCATTGCGCTCCCAAACTGTTGCACAGTGTAATGCATGCCCGATATTTGGGAATTGTGAATGAAAAATGCTTTAAACTTCGCTCGAATGAAAATACATATATGAAGGTAGTGAGTAGTAAATCTTAAATATTTAAGAAAATCTTCAAGAACAATTTTGAGGAAAATCTCTAAATATTCTGTGAAAAAATTTTCACAACTACCCAGTGTCATTTGTTATGCATCAAAACGTAATAAATTTTATGTATTTGTGTACTGAAAACATTTATTTGAGAAACTTGGGTTCAACTCAAAACAAATACACAAATGCAAATTAAGGTGGCTCACCAAAAACAGTTACCGAATTATATTATAAAGTTTATTATGATTTTAGACTTCCGCCAAAATAATTCTGAAGACTTACCCTCTTCCAAAAGTTGAGTTTTTTTTATAAATATATATATTTTTTTAAATATTTACAAAAAAAACCACTTGAGATAACAAAACTGTGTAAGCTTAAAATGTCTGTTTAAGAATATTTAAAAAATATTTAAAAAAAGCGAAAAAAAATATGTTTTTCCAAAAAAATGTTTGAGCGTAAATTTCGCATGGAATGACCCATATATTATAAACGTAAATCGGTACTGGCTTTGAGCTCGAAAAATTAATATTATCGTTTAATAAAAAATCAGGCCGAAAAATAATATACATATGAATAAATCGGTTGAGTTTTGGGTAGTTGTTCAAGTTTTTCTTAAATCAAACTTTCAGAAACGGTCAAGCACAGTTCCAAAAATTTCATTATTATGATTCCAGTGAACAATTTTTCTAGGCAGCATTTGTAAGCTGTTTTATGACCTGAGGTGATTTTTTTCAAAAAGTATTATATAAAAAAAAAACAAAAATTGAGGTAACTTTATATTGGTCAATCTTACCTAAATCTTAATATTTTACCAAACTATTTATGTCTTAAAATATAATAAATTTTATTAACATTATTGATGCCGATAGAAAAAGGTAGCGTTTATTTTATTTGAATGGGAGGTGATGCGGAATATATTCTTTCAAAAATGAAAATATAGAAATGTATGGCACTCCATTATTTGGTTTATGTTAAAAGTGTTGAATCCTCCTTCAAAGCAGTACAGAGGCAGGTGTCTGCAGTTTGACTTAAATCTCAGCGACAGATTCTCTACCAGGCAATGGATAAAGAACCGTGTTAATTTGAAGCGGTATCCGAGATGCTGGGTCGTTTCAGTCTATATCAGGCATTGTGCTTATTTCCTCCAATAAGTACGCAAGCAAAACCGCATGATATTTTCCATTCAACTGCATTTCGGAGATTTTAAAATTGTGCTTTTAATTAACCAGTAATACCTACATACATTTTTCCAGTTCTAGGTTTTCCTCAAATTCCCTTGGGAAATTGTGTGAGCTCCAGAAATGGAGCCGAATGGCTTGACTTCAGCTTTTGAATTCCATTATCTGATATGTTCTTTCTCAATGCAATTCAGAATTTGGTCTTGTGGAATTGTTCCATAGAAAGATGCATTGGAATGTGGAACTCAAAGTTAAATGCTTAGTGTTTGGTACCTTACAATATTTACAAAATATAAAAAAGTAGATGTTTGCCATAAATTTTCGTATTAGTTAGCTATTTTGAAAATATGTTTTTCTGTTGACTTATTTAGCATAATTTACCCATTATAGATAGCAAGGGAAAAAGGAAGGATGTGGAGAGAAAAGGAAGTTCTAAAATTGTTGTCAATACTTATAAATTCTTTCAAGGTTTCCTGTCGAAAGCAAGCAAACGCTTTCAAATAAAAAAATAAATAAAAAAATATTACCTTCCTTAGCGCAGCGCAATTCTCGCCAATATGTTTCGCTGTAATATGTACCACCCCCCATTACCATAGTTATTGTTGTTACTGTTTTCGCCTTTGGCGTTGCAAAATATTATGATCTCATTAGGAAGTGACTTACTGACTGAGAAGTGCCCGCCGAAAGGCGCATCAACATGTGAATACTCGTACAAACTTACATTCGCAAATACGAGCACACGCCTACAGATACAGGGTGAGTTAGGTGGAAAAATTAGAGGAGACATATAGACAACCAACTATAAACTTCTTTCAATTAACTGTAAATGATCAGATATATTCGTGTTATTAAATAATATTATAAGTACTTGTTTTAGGGAGGTTAATCTATGAGAATTAATATTGTGACCGATAAATCGAATAATTTTCAAAATAACTGAAAAACACACCATCAAAAACCCCTTCATTTACCCATTCAATAGCGTCTGAAAAAACTTTTCTCAAACTCATTCTGGTCTAAAAACCTTAATCAATTACCTTGTACAGTTACTATATTATCGATTTTTTTTTGCTATATTTATCGTTATGTGAGAAGTGACGTGATTTTTCCTCAACTTATATAATTTTCAAACTTGTTCTTACTGATTTGAATTCAAAATCGCATACAAATTTAGTAGAGTTTGTTAAAGCGATTTCGGAGGTATACGTATTTACTCTAGAGGGACCGTACCACGGCCATTTTACAAAAATTTGTTTAACCCTTGTCTTTCTCTCCCAAACCATATTTTATAGTTAACCCTGCATTACTAACCTCAAATCATGTCGCATGGTTACTAACCATGGGTCTTATCGACCCTCATTTGTATTATCTATTAAAATCGTTTAAACTTATAAATTGCTAAAACGTATACGTCTTTTAGTATATTGTATTATTTTATTGTTAAATTTATAAAAGGATGTGTTAAAAAATTAATTTATATATTTAAATTGAAATTAAGTTTGTATTCATTACAACATAGCTAAAAAAGTGAAAAAAAAAGTTATCCAGCCAGATTCCGCATAAAATAATAAGTTTTAAAGATATTGACTTCAAATAAAGTGCATTTGAAACCTGAAATATAAAAGTAAAATGTTAAAAAGAAAAATTGGAATGACTAATTTATTTTACTTAATTTATTACACTAATTTAATTTATTACACTATTGCTAACTATGGGTCTAATCGACCCAGGCTATTTTTTAAAACAATTTTTTATGCATAATATTTTACATGTTTCTTATTCTTATTGTTTATAAACGTTTAAATATGTACAAATTTAGATTACACATATATCTTGCGTTAAAAAATATTCTTTATTTTTTGTTAATTTAAAAAGTTTGCGTGTCTGGGTCGATTCGACCCTAAAGTTAGTAATGGAGGGTAAATAAAATACCGAAATTTTGATTTTTTTCCGAAATGGGATTTTAATATATCTCTAATTTATGATTAATAACTGAAAGCCTACAGAATGTACCAAATTTGGTAGATTACTGTAGGCGGAACCACGCCTATTTGCCAAAATATTTAAATAAGTATATTTCGCCATCCAACCCCATCTTACATATGACAGTTGAGGAAATTAGCTTCAATAGGTCGTTGTGTTCTGATTTTTGTAAATTACCGTTATAGGGGTGGTTTTTGCCCGATTTTTACAATTTTCGAAATTTTGCTTACTGACTTGAAAGCCACTGTGTTTACCAAATTTAGCAGACTTTATATATGTAAGTACTTACTTATTTGCTTAAAAGTGGGCGGTGTCACGCCCCATTTCGGAATTTTTTGAACTCCGGGTATTGCTTATGTATACCCTTAAATATATATTTTTTTAAATTTTTGTAAACTTCGGTTATACGAGTATGAGGGGTAGAAGTGGTTTGCCTCCAATTTTAAAAATTTTCCAAATAAAAATTTACACACGTATTTATTTTCCGAACTCAATCCCTAGTATCAAATTTGTGTTAGCTATCTTCGGTAGTTACTAACGTGGGCGTGTTTATTACCCGATTGCGCTGCTTTGCAAAGCCAACATGGCTTGGGTTAGGTCTCGTTAAGATAGCTCAATATTTACTCGAGTTATCCGATGCACAGACCGACGGACGAATAGACAGACGTGGATTAAGCGATTTCGCTATTCATTCTAAATATTTTGGTATATATATATTTCTATATCTATTACGATGTCTTTCTGCTGTTACAAAGAACCGTTAGGTGAACAAAATTATTGTACCCTGGGCACCAGTATGGGCAGGACTACAAATACGAATATCCTCTAGCTTTACTTACAGTAATGGGGCACTTAAGACAAGAAATGAATGAAATCGGTTAAACTGACGATAGTATTGGGAGTGAAAGTATTAACATTACTCCCCCTTACTCATCCACAAACTTGATCTGCTGGGCTTTCCACCCTCTCTCCTCCGCTGGATTTCTTCTTATCTACATGATAGATCTCAAATCGTTATATTCCAATGTCATTAATGTTATGTACTTCGGGAGTTCCCCAAGGCAGCCATCTAGGCCCGATTCAGTTTTCGTTATTCATAAATGATATTACTACTGCAATAAGATATTCGAATATACTAATGTATGCCGATGATGTAAAACTATTTAAATCATATGCTTCGATTGAAGAAAGAAATTTATTACAAATAGATATTAACAGCTTAGTTGATTGGTGCAACATAAATTATATGCCACTTAACCTTAAAAACTGTAAATTTATGAGTTTTTCACGAAGAACTATTCAGCCAGCTTCTTACACAATAAATAACCATACTCTGGATCAAGTGTTTGACTTTGTTGACTTGGGAGTTACAATGGATTACAAACTTAATTTTAATAGTCATGTTAATGCTATAGCTAATAAGGCTAGAGGGATATTTGCCTTTATAAAACGATGGTCAAAAGAATTCAAGAACCCATATGTAACAAAGGCTCTTTTTACAACTTTAATAAGACCTATGCTAGAATACGGTTCGATAGTTTGGAACCCACGTTATCAAGTTCACATTGAACGGCTGGAATCAATTCAAAAACAGTTCTTACTTTTTGCCCTAAGAGACTTTAGATGGGTTTCTCGGCTTAATCTTCCTCATTATACTGATCGTTTGAAGCTAATAAATCTTCCTACTCTTTCCAGCCGTAGAGAAATGGTAGGCATAATATTCATTACTAAACTACTCACAGGGTCTATCGCAAGCACATTTCTTATTGCCGAAGTTAAACTTAATGTTCCTTCTCGGATTTCAAGACACTTTAAACCTCTTTATTTAAAACAGTGTAAAACCAATTATGAATTACATGAACCTTTCCGATTTTTATGCCAAGGTTTCAACTGTCTTTCCAGCACTTTTGATATTTCGGACTCACTTTTCACCATAAAAAGAGCTGTACTGTCCTTTCTCAATAAATGATTAACGGCGGTATAATATAGTTATATTTGATTCAGCTGATGAAGTTTTTTTTCTGTTGCTGAGCAGGTTTGGATCTCGACGCTCAACAAACTTTTTCCTTTTAACAACTCGGCACAAAAAAAAAATTATAAAAAAAATAAAATCAAAAAAAGATCCGTACGTCATGCGGACTGTGCCCCTCGTGTCGGTTGGGCGGGAAAGAGGGTAACCGTTGGGCTTATTATTATTATTATTATTAACATTAAGATTATTTGCATCGCTTCCGAGGATATGTGGTCTTAACGACGTATGTGGAGCAATTCTTGGAGTTGGCATGTTACTAAATTATTGATTTAATAGAAATACACTATTTTAATAAAAACAAATTAGTTTAGTAAGAGCGTAACTAAAGAGGTTTAACCGAACCCACTGAAAGTATGCTAGAACACATGCCAGCTCCAAAAACGGTTTTTAAATAGAATTATTGGGAAAGTTATTTAAAAAAAAATCATCGGATTGGTAAATTATGCAAGCAGCTGTGATAATATAAAAAAAAACAATTGTTTTTTTTAGACGAATGCATGTTTTCATTCGTAAATTAAATAATGAACTTCGTGATAATCGTCTAAATAAGAGAAGGAATATTAATAAAATCACCAGATAGTTTCAATACACATATGTTATCATTGATTTTTCTCTAATATTGTGATGTTAATCCAGTTTTGGTAAAAAAAACATTTTATGTTGATACTATATTTTACATCAAAAATGCCCATTTCCGTGTAGTTTTCCTAAAATATATCATTCGGCAACTATGTTTTCTGCATTTTGTGTACCGCTCCACTCATTCACCCTTGAATGAAGCATGTCACCAATAATTTTCAATAAAACATAGGCGGTAGATTTCTTACTTTCGAAGCACAATCAATTAAATTTCTTCTTCTTCTTATTTGGCTCTATAACCGCCAGGGCGATTTTAGCCGATTTCAACATAGCTCTCCAGTTGCTCCGGACACATTCGCTTCGCTTATTTAATCAGATTGGAAAAGGCAGAACTAACGACGCAGTTGTTGAACCCAACGATTTCGATGCCATCGGAATATGCCAGTAGTTGCACATTCTTATAAAATATGGTGCCTGACCGCTTCTTTTCTGCAGCTCGAATTATCTTTTCTAACATAGGGTTAAAGAAGTCACACGACGGGAAGTCACCCTGTTTGAAACCTCGTTCGGTATCAAACGGCTGGGAGAGGACCTTTTGAATTCTGATTGATTCATTAATTCAGTTCAGGCATCGCGGTAAATAGGCAGCTTCTTCTCGTGCTATCGAAAGTGTATTTGAAGTCAACAAATAGATGGTGTGTATCTATTCCTCTTTCTCGGGTCTTTTCCAATATAAAACGTATCGTGAATATCTTGTCGATTTACCAGGTCTAAAGCCACACGGATAAGGTCCAGTCAGTTCGTTGATGCTTGGCGTCAGTCTTTCTCACACAATACGTTCGTTAGAACCTTGAATGAAATGTTACGTATACTGAAACCCTTTTACGAATACTACTTCTTCAAATCTGGGTATTTAGATTTGGGAAATAGTTCATAATGTAAAATATGGAACCGCAAAAAATGAACCTTTATGCCAAAAAAAAAATCTACTATCACCCTGTGTTCGAATCATTGCGCCCGTCTCACCCTTTGCGGCCACATTAAGGAAACTACCGAATATGATCATAAAGCGAGAAACTTGAACATCAAAAAAAAAAATACATGGGCTTACAACAACACCAGCAACTGTAATAATATTGCGCACAACCATCATCAGCATACGAGCGGTTTTGGGTGCCATAATAATAACCGTTAAATAGGAACAGTAATAATAGAAAAGCCAACAACAAAGCGTTCATCACTTGCTACTACGCTACACCCAACCACTCCACAACTCCAACCATCGCTCCCCACACGCAGCACATAACCAGATGTGGTAGCATTTTGTAGGCGTAGTTAGCCATAAAAGGGGTTACTGCCGAGGCTGCCCTGGCTTATGCAGCTTTGCTGCTGCGGTTGCAGTTTAACTTTTGTGCTTAGAGGTTAAAACTTTTTTCACCACTGCTACTCACTGTTGATGTTCCTTCCAAGGCATAACACTCGAGCACGCCTAAGACTTCTAGTCGTACGCACTTCTGGCAGAGATGTTTCTTTTATTCAAACGCTTAGGTTTATGTAGTACGTGGAATGGGGTGAGCGGGGCATTGGATGAGAGCCTTCTTAGTGTAGAAATTGTTGCGCGCATTTAAAATGAGACGAATGTCTCGCTAGTTATATTAAGTTATAGCCATGCTCATAGGTAGTTAAGTAGGTAGATGCGCCGAATAATGAAAAGCAGGTGAATTCATAAGCTCCAGTTAACAAGCGAAAGTTGAACGGGTGTTCAAGTACCCAATTACACCACCCAAAACTACAGACTGTGATAAATCCCAGGTGGACGCATTAAAAAGATTTTACGAGACGCAAAGTGCAAAGCTGCCAGGTTATGAGCGTAGAGATAGATGGTCACATGTGTGAAATGAGGGGGGGGGGAGCTAAGACCGTGTGTACTTGATTTAAACTCATCACCACAATTTTAATTAGTAGGCTGTAGTAGAAAAACAAACTTTTTGTTTCTCGCTAACATTAATTAAAACATTTGAAACAGTGCACTAATAAAGAGATT
Organism: Anomoia purmunda; assembly: GCA_951828415.1. Taxonomy (NCBI): domain Eukaryota; kingdom Metazoa; phylum Arthropoda; class Insecta; order Diptera; family Tephritidae; genus Anomoia; species Anomoia purmunda. The sequence goes on from OX639994.1 coordinate 128,602,882, forward strand.
TTCAATATGGTTATATTAGGTTAGAGCGGCTGCAACCGTGCAAGTCCACGGATGCACACATAGGCTGGCAGAGCTCGTTGTAAAACCGCTAATGGGAGCCATGCCTTTTCTTCCTTTCTTCATTTAGACGGAGTACCACGGAGTGCTCCTTACGTAGCACAGAAAATCACGGAATGCTTGCCGAGCTCAGGTCGGCCAAACAGTCTAGAAAATACCTATTTAAGAATCGGTTTCGGGACAGTGACAGAAGTAGTGTTCGATGCGCTCCATTTCCTCTTTGCCCCCGCAACTTCGGCAGAAATCGTTGGGTAGGCATCCCAATTTCTTCTCATGTGTGTCCATTCGGCAGTACCAGTTATTATTATTATTAGTCTGAGAGAAAGTCAGTCAAGCGACGTTTTACGTCAACGCTTGACCAAACGTCTCTGATAATTTGGAAGGTAGGTTCCATGGGTCAACTGATATTGACCTCCTGGATGAGTTTTGTCTTTAAACTGTCTTTGCAGGAGGTTAATTCCGTCCCTTTCTTTGCCAACTGATCTTTCGCGCAGTTGTCGGGAATGTAACTGTGCCCAGGGACCCATGTCACTGCGTCGGAATATTTAGACGCGAGCAGATTGAGAGAACTTCTGCATTTTATGGCAACTTTGGACAGTGTTTTGTGAAAATTTAATACTCGCTTGACTGTCGGAGTATTTATTAAAAATTACAGCTTTGTCTATAGAGGCACACACTGTCAGATACCGGGCAGCCTTTATTATGGCATTTAGCTCTGCCTGAAAAACGCTGCATTGGTCCGGTAAGCGATAGCTGAGGTCCAACGCTGATTCGACGGAGTAAATCCCGCTGTCCATTCTTTCCATGGCTAGCGTTCAGGTTGGTAGCACTACAGCCGGCTAGAAATTTACTATATAGATCCACCGGTAGAAAATTTAACAACACTGGTCTCGTGACCAGCATATAAGCCGAGCGCTCCACTCGATGAACTTGAACGATAGTTTAGAATAAAACAATTTTTATGCGAGAGTTCGAAAAGAGTATGAGAAAACCTTTAATAAGAAAAACGTTTTCTAACCTAAGTATTTGGCAAATTATTTTTTTTTAGCAAAAGACAAACTTGATTTTTCATCTTAATATGGTCTTCACAAGAAAAAATAAAAAAAGGTGTAACCAAATACGATAAGCTGGATTGTAGAAAAAAGTTTCAGCTGCTGCCATAGAAAATGGTCTGAGAGAAAATTGGAAAAGGCCAAGAAAGTAAGGGGCAGTACTATTGTTAGCTTAATAATTATAATAGTAGTTTGATGTTTGTCCGAATTTCTCCTCGAAATGTACACCATGTCTTGATGTTGCAATACAATTTGAGACACCTACAGTTTTGCGCCGACTTTGAACCTGGTACCTACGAAATGAAGAGCGCGCACTCAACACAATCGGCTAATCGTTGAATGGATATAAAGCCTTATAGGGGACTACACGCCACAAGCATGTTAGCACGATTTAGTGATTTTACATTAAATTCGAAGCAGATATTACACCAGCAAGCTGACATAATCTCCATTTGTTAAAGCTACGAGTATACAGGCCCCAATATCTCGATAAAGGGGAACACTTTTAATACATCATATTTCAATATTTTGAAAACCGTACACTATCAGTAGGACATTACCTTAGTTTTACGTTCGAGAAATTTCATTTATAGTCAAGTTAAAAATATCAACCGAGTAAACGCAAGACAAAATTTCAAATATTTATATTGCTGGACAAGATTTTTATATTGCTGCATGTGGCCAAGAAGCTTCAGGAAACTGTAACTTAAAACTCAAAAATCCAACTTCCCAAAAAAACTACATCAGTTGGCAAGCCATTTGTTCCTGTGGCCGTGAAAGCAGTCCTTTTACCACATCCGGGCATCAATGCCCAAGTTTACCGAGACGAATGCCTCAAAAACAGCCACTCGAGCTTTTATAACTTTCATAATAAAAGTCGCTAGTAAAAAGTTATTTTTGGACTTTTATTTGGTTTGACATAAAATAATTGGTGAACCTTTAGCGGTGAACTTTTATGTTTTTAGTCCACTAATAGCAACTAAACTTGGCCGAATATTTTTAAGGCCTAGATCGAAGTCGCTTCCTAATCAGAAACAAAGCGCTTATCCAAATTAAACAAACTTGGTATCAAATGATTGTAAACATATCCATATTATTGAAGTATTGTAGGTTTGCATTTTGTTTATTATTTGTTAAAGACTTTTACTTGGGCATAACAAATATTATTAAATTAAAAAAAAAAAAATCTATGTAATGAGAAAAAAACCAGGCTGAGGATGAATTGCTTGTTGTGCATTCCTGCTACCGGGTGTGCATAATGGGAGTCGAATTTAATGCCATGTTTTGGCTGTCGACTTCTGATGAAAAACAATTGTGTAATATAAATTTTTTTCTACAGTTAAAATCGTACTGAAAACTTGAATTTCTGAATAAATTTATATGCAAATTAGTGGTGAATTTTTTCAACTCGCATGGAATGAAAAATTAGTTGGCCGTTGTTTTATGTTATTGGTTGAATTTTTGACCATAGATTTTCTCTTCACTTGACCACTGAGTGTTACTCAGAAAATATGACTTGTTTATCGACAATAAGAAGTTTCGTAATACATTTGAGCGGGATTTTTAAATGATCAATTCTTAGGCTTTGAATTTAATTTAATTTAAGTAAAAATAATTTTGCAAATAAGATACGTTGAACGGCCACCGCGCTCCCTCCGCTCATATAGCGCTAAATTACAAAAATAAAAAGAAAACGATATTTTATTTGCTCATATATTTGGTGTACAAGGTTGGGTTTGCAAATGAGATACATGGATTCAAAAATGTTGGGAACAAGCGTGGTATCGCCCACCTTAAAGCAAATAGGTATATCCCCGAAACATCTTTGCCAAATTCTAACAAATTACATACTCACTTTTCAAATCAGAGAGCGCAATTTCGAAATTTATAGAAATCAGACGAAGGCCTTGCGCAACCCACCCATAACGGTAATTTATCAAAATATTCGACAAAATAATATCGCGAATTCTCTCAAATTGATTAGAAATAATTTAATTTAGTATATGAAAAATACGTAAAAATTAAAATTTTGGAAAATGGGTATTGTTCGTTGAATTCATAATAATTCCTTTTTCTTTGTACATGTCAATGAAATTCTTTCAAGTTCTCAAAAGTATCATTCATCTACAGCTAATAGTTGCGAAGTTAAGACGAAGGCAAATTTTCTCTTCGTTGTAGGCGTGCCGCCGCCCACTTTTGCAAAATTCGTTATACCTTAAGTTGTGCCCGGGTTCACACGAGCCTATTGTTTCTTGGACTGTACATAACATCTTATTTTCTTTGCAACTTTCCGCTCTAATTCTGGTATGAATTAGGTATTTTCTGCAATATCTTGGGGTTAGAAACCAGCTCTTTGGCGGACCTCTTACGTAGTCTTTCATGGGCCACAATATAAACAAAATTTTCAAAGTCCCACTCTCTAGCAATATCCGAACCCCTTCTGTCCTATGCTTTTTATGAACAGCGAGAGGGAAAGTTACCCGCTAATGACTTTCACACCTTATACTATGTCCACACGGCAATCAAAACAAGCTGCTTTCAGGGGTGTTTTCAATGGTAAACATGACCGTCCAAATAGTATTCCTTTTTACTAACTGGTTTTCGATTCGATTTCATTTATTTACCCTTTTCCTCTAAGGCCACCAAAATGCCCCCAGAGCTTCAATATGAAAGCTTTGTTTTGTGCACACCATGCAGTGTTTCTTTTTGTTTTAAATATTTCGGTTTTTTGCCCGCCCCGATTAGTACCGGCAAATTATCAATTTTTTTGGCAAAATGTTATCGAACACAGAGTTGCTTATGGAAACACCACGAAAGTTTAGATGCTTTCGGGATTATCATGATTGGTTCGAAATAAAGTTAGACAGTTTTTGCTGGGCGAAAATATTTACTTTCAACTTGTTTTCACAGAATATCACGAATGAGCCAAAAACGACAGGGGTTCGCTGTCGTGTGGTCTTGATATTAAAAACGAAATTAACTACAACTGCACTCCATACATGAAGGAATGTTGCCTTTTCCTAGAGGATTCCAATTCACAATAACATCACATCAGAATTAAGTAATATATTTCCCTAGAGGGCTGCTCCACCCACCTTCTCCACACGCACAAAGTTTCTTGCATTCCACTCATTATGTAAGCCTATTTTTGTTATATTTAGCTTAATTCATTAATTTGCTAATACCGTGAGCCCATACGACTACACATACATAAATAAATTTATGCAATTTTCATATGAATTAATGTTTTATTGTTTGGAAGCCAAAAGTTTACGTTTACGTTGAACAAGTTATGTAATTCATTAAAGCTGTTCCAACTGGTTAATTATGAGTAGCGTAAACTTTTCGCTGTTTGCTTTAAATGCTGCGCGGGTGGAGTTTTTGGTGTTCACTTATTTACTTTGAAATTTACATAAGCATAGATTTTAGTAACACAAATAACGAGCTAAAGAAACTTGACAAGTTTGGAAAGGCAAAGAGTAGCGAAAGTATTAAGGAATGCCGGCATATTATTCTCTTTGTAATTAAAATGGAGTGAGATATGTAGCCTAAAATGGAATGGAATATACCTCCAAGGAAACAAAAAAAAAACTAAACATAAGCGCAGGTGCACTTTCACTAAACTGAAGTCGGTTAGTTGATTTCCCATTAAATATTGAACACCGCATATGCTCCGATTGAAGACATCCGCAATCGAAACCTCATTTAAGAACTTCAAATGGTTAATCCTTGTTAAGTCATCGGCATGGTTGTAAATTTATGCCATCTTATGCGATTTAAATCAATTAAAGTCCCAGATCAATGAATTAAATTTCTCAATGTAGTCATTGGTTAAGGTTTTGACTAACGACTAAAAATCTTTTTCTCAATTCCGACTAATTAGTCGTTTATTAAAGTCTATTAATGACTTTATTTTTCAGTGCAGCCACACAAATATTTGTAGCAATTTGTTTACAAACGAAATGTAATCCTTGTTAACTATTTATTTGTTATCGCTGCAGATTTATAAACCTTGTTCGACTTCAATAGACGAGTGCGTTATATAAACCTATTGGGATGACGGTGCTGAATGTCACGCATAATGCAAGTCGCTTATTGCAGCCAATGCAACTAAAAAATATTATTTTTAGCAAGCATATAAATACGCATTACTACTACATTACTTATTCACATAATACAGGCGAAATGCAGTTTGGTGACTACAACCCAATTAGAATAACTGAAAATTACTACGATTGACTTCAATGAGAGACATCATTCAAATAACTGCAATGGCATTCAAACGACTAATGAAAATACTTTAAAAACAATAATAACACTGCGGAACAAGATTTTGCGGTCGGAGATTTTTAGGTCGATTTAGGGTAATTTGGAGTCGCTGATTACGAAAATAATATCAGGTTTGTCGAATTGGCTCTAGTTTTTCAAATAAAGACTTTTAAATATTTCACGAAAAACACCTAATTAAAAATACCAATATGGATTTAAATTCTATTTTTATTGCGCGCCTGTTAATAAAAAATAAAAGAAAATAAAAAAAAATATATTCTTTTCATTAATTAATTTGAAAAAAAAAAATTACAAAAAACTTTTTCTGTAGGACCTCCTATGATGTCGTTGATCAGGACAATCCCGTATTAAGTTCCAGCAGTAGTCTGCCATCATGTGGTCGCCCCATCGACCTTGGTATCTTTCTTCCATTATTTTTATGTCCTGGTGGAACCGTTCACCTTGTTCCTCACTGTAATCGCCTATGTTGTTTGGGAATTTGTACAAATGACTATGTAAATAATGTAATTTAATGCTCATTTTAGCTGCTAGTTTGCGAAAATTGAGCAGCATAGCAGCAATTAGTTTTATATAGTCTTTTTTGATTTATGATTTCCCAAAAAATTTTTGACTACATTAACAAAGCTGAGCCTGGCTTCAGATTCAATTTGTGACATATGGTTTAAGAATTCAGTGTCTTTTAGAAGAGTACGAATTTGAGGACCATCGAAGACTCCTGCTTTTAATTTTTCCATACTAAGGATTGGAAATTTTTTGCACACATATTCGAAACAGTCACCTGTCTTATCAAGGGCTTTGATGAACTGTTTCATTAGCCCAAGCTTGATGTGAAGTGGTGGAAGAATAATTTTTTCTCGGCTTATCAGTTGGTCATGAACCACATTTGCGGTTCCTACCTCCATATTTTCTCTCACCGGCCAGTCCCTTTTAATCCAATGTTCATTTCTCCACGACTGTCCCATAAACATATAAAACAGGGGTATTTAGTATACCCACTTTGTTGGCCCATTTACAAGTTGCATTTACAAGTCACGCGGTCCATAACGTGCAGCGGCTGGCAGGGACTGTTAGAGTTTTCAGGTATTTAGGCGAAGTCGTCGAATTAATGTTTAGTTGTATTAACTCACCCGACTTAACCGGCTGCCCTTGCTCTCTTAAACTAATACAACTGGAACTGGGTCATATAATTTCATTAATTTCTTAGGTTTCGTTTATCTCAAGAAATCCAAAAAAGTAAAAACACAGTTCGTAAACCTGCTACTAATGTTAATAAAAACTATTAACAAAATCATGACCGCAGGTTTTTTTTAAATTTTTGTTACGCAGTGTAATTTGTCACCAAAATGTAGTCTGCATAGTGATTATAGCTTTTAATTTTAATCACAATACAAAAAGTGATTGCAATTATTTGGTTAAAATTCAAGAGACTGATTATTTGTAAATTACAAATATTAAATAAATAAATTTGCAATATTTGTTTGTTTAGTTAATGCTCAGGGGTAAGTTTTTGAGCACCCTTTTTGATATCATGCGGGGGTACCTTAGTTTGATCGTGAAATGGTCTGCAGGGTGTGGGCTCGCGATAAATCCTAGCAAGACAGAGCTGGTATTATTTACTGGGAGGTACAAAGTACCGGTCGCCCATCCTCCTGCAATAGGTGGCGTCCCGTTGGTGCTTTCTGACCGGGTCAAGTATCTTGGTTTGATTCTGGATAGGAAGCTCTCCTGGGGGCCAAATATTGAGGAAAGGGAGAAAAAGGCTTCGGTTGCGGTGTACTGTTGTCGGGGTGCTATTGAGAAGAGATGAGGCCTTTCTCCCAAGGTAAACTATTGGCTTTATGAGACTATAATAAGGCCTATAATGTTTTATGGAGTGGTGGTCTGGTGGAACTCACTAGACAGGGTATCTATTGTTAAGCAGCTAGAGCGGGTGCAGCGATCCGCGCTAATTGGGATCAGTGGGGCGCTTAGGACCACACCCACTCTCGCGCTCAATGTTATGCTTAACGTGCTACCTGTGGACATTGCAGGCAGGGTGCAGCAGCCCATGCCGCAGCCCGGCTTGAGTGCAATTAATACAGATTCAGCTCAGCAGCCGCCTCGGAGTATCTCGACGTTAGACTAATTTGGGTACCGGGCCATAGCGACATTGCAGGGAACTGCATGGCTGATGAGCTCGCTCGCAAGGTACCCAGGAAGTCATTTCTCTTTGCACTTCACTGCCTACGGGCTTCTCCTAGACAGATGGGCTCTATGTCGTCTCAGCGAGCGCTGGGAAACTGCCACGACATGCAGAATTGCAAGGTCCCTCTGGCTGAGAGTGGATCGTGGGCGCTCAAGGGAGCTGAGGTCGCGGCAACTCTCGACCCTCGTTGGTGTTTTGACTGGGCATTGTCCGTTGGGTATTCACGCGGTTAGGCTGAAAATAGTCTCTGACCCTTTCTGCCGCAGCTGTATGGAGGAGGATGAGGTGGATTCATCTTGTCAATGTCTGCTCAGATGCCCTGCATTTGCGAGACTGAGGTTCAAGTACCTAGCACCCTAGGCTCGTACTTCTTTATCACTCCAGAAGACCTTTCTGGAGTGGAGATTGGTAATTTGCGTGACTTCATTCGGGGCACGCAACGTTTCTCAGGTTAATCTTTCCTGACTTTCCGACTCACGTTACCGTTCATAAATCAGGTGGTATCACAATGGACTCCTACTATGTCTAAGTGAGTTCCCTTTGGGGAACTACCACAGTAACCTAACCTAACCTAATGCTTTAAGCTTTATTTGTAGTAGGATTAGGCATTGTATATCTACTTATTTTAATTCATTGATATTTCGACCTCAATTTGAGGTAATCTTCGAGACCATCGGTCTATCTACTAGTTATATGGTTTTAAATTTATTGGTTTACAATAGCAAATGGAACCGAAAAAAATACTTCAAGAGAGTGTAAAAATTAATTATTTCTTTTAGCAAATAGAAAGAAATACTCCAATTAGAAATTTGTTGAAATTTAAACGCGCAATGGAGTATCATATTGAAGTTGAAAAAACTGTACACATTTAGGACGTATCATAATTATCCGAAAAAGACTTTTTGACAAGTTTTGATACCTTATTTGTTTCTTATTAAATTCTAATCAATTTCTTTTATAAAAATATAGTTTGTTCTAAGCTAAAACCACATAAATTCAAGCTTCAGACTTTGTGCAAATTTTAATCAAATTTAACAACCTCGCAATCGAAATGCTGTCATCTTTCAGGCTGTTTGATACAGCGCCCCAGACTTGTACACATTTTTATACTTTCTGCGGGGTGTATTCCATAAGTTTATCGAACTCTGCAATCCCTTAAAGAGAATAACCGCCAATAAATCGAAAACTCATTGCAAAAACCCATGGAAAATGTCAATGCAGTCATTTTGATATACGAGGGTGAAATCTACGAAAAAACTGCAACTAAATCCATCGACCATAGCACATACTTCGAACTACAAACGATTTGGCAAAAGGGCTGAAAAAATTATAACATTGAATAAACATAATCCAAAAGCAGAACCAAAATTTTTCCTTCATAAAAAAATTACAGTCAAAGAAAATAGTGGGAGTACTTTTGCGCTGCCTGGAATATTACAATTTTTTGCTAATAAAATTTGGACTGTTGACGCTTTGCATACCTTTTCTTTATCTCAGAAGCCTTGCGGCAGTTTAAGTTCAGAATGTACAATCACAGTTGGAGAGCGGCTATCTCTGACTGGTCGAACCGATCCGTGCCTGAGCTTCGATAGGTCTCTCAGGAATAGCGTAGGAAAGGGGCAATGACAAGAAGAACACAGACATATCTAAAATGGAAAAGAGAGTTTGAGCTGCGGTTTACTGCTAAAAGTCAGAAATTTCTAAGTCTGCCAGACCACTCCTGTATTTTTGAAGTAGAAATCCTGGTCGGTAAGAAAGCGGCTGAGCTGTTATCAGATATTTAACCAGCTAGCGGACGACTTAACACCTATATCGACAGTCAGGCTGGCATCAAGGAAGGCTCCGCTTTCGAATAGCACCTGGGAGAGCGTAAAGAGCCCTTGGGACGGTTGGCTGTAGCCAAAATTGTTTACCTTAATTTGGTTCCAATAGATAACGATGTAGAAAGAAAAGAAAGGGATCACGACCCTGTCAAACATAGTGTCTGTCAAAAAGACTCAATTAGTGAGGAGGGGTCGATCTCGTTGTAAGGAATCCAACAATTGCATGCACTCTCAAAAGATTTTGATGTGAAAATGATGTCAATGAGACTTTATAGGGGAATAGAGTCAGAATTGTTTTTAACAATATTTCTAAAAATTGTAACTTCCTAATTAAATTTTATCTCACCGCTTTACCTTCAAATTCGTTATCAGTATCCATCTTGGCATTCTCAATATCATAATATCGTTCGGCTTTTACTTTGTGCTATGTGCTGTAGGTTCACTTCTGTTAAGGACTTAACGGCCGTTACCATGTTAGCATCTAAGTCAGAATATTGTAATTATAGATAGTAGCTCAATAGTTTGAAATACAACCGTGTATAACCCGAGGAAGAATCAATCTTTGAGATACATAATTGCCGGTCATTCTGCGCAACACGACACTTAATCATAACAATCAATTTTATCAACATAAATATTAAATGCCACGGCGTCTGTCATAACCGGCTAGTAATGGCTGATGCGACACTAAGACAAATTCCACACCGTCGCATCGTTTGCACTATCGCACGCAAAATCATGCAACCGAACTTAGTTAACTAATTAGTGTAGCTTTCCAAACGATTCAATTAGTTTGGAGGATAAAGGATAATTGTTGTGTTGTTGTTGTTGTTGTTGTTCATATTATTTAAGAGCCCTCGCGTATATGTACTTGTAGTATTTAATCAGCACAAGTGCAGCTGCACTTAGTTATGCCCATTTTGAGAAATGCAAAATTTACAACGCTGATTGCTTGCATTGGCCGTTAGAGCAAAGAGCGAGTGGCCGCGCCGATGATAAGTTTTAGGAGACACATGGTGGCAAGTGATGAGAAGGAAGGAAGGAAGGAAGAAGATGATTGATTTTCCAAGGAATGCGGAATGTGGCAATTAGATGGAGAGTCGGTAGCGGAAATGTGTGGCTAATGAAGTTGAGAGCACCCTCTACATTAATATGCCACACATTTATATTAGACCCCGGGCAAATGCAAAAGTGTTGAGTTTTTTCGGACCCCAACTATTTTCGGATAGCTTAGAATGAATAATATGAACTGTAACAAAAATAGATGTCCAAATTTTGTAGGGAGAAAAAGTTATGCGGTTTTGACCAAGAATGATATAATACAAAATGGCGTCTTCTGTGGGTCGCTAGTCCTCCCTTTATCGATTTGACAGCTTTCACCCGTTCTGTGACGTAATAAATGTAATTTTCTTTTATATTACACAAATAATGCACACAAAGCTCTCAATCGCTCTGTCGTTCGCCCGCTTCTTCTGGGCTTCTTCCTTTTCTTTTGTAGACATTTTTCATTGCTCTCTAATTCTCTGCCTTTTATTACGTCGCAACTGATAGTTGCTCTCAGCGAGGAAGGCTCAATTTTGTTTTCTATCACTCTCGGCTTCAGCCTTAAATAAAAAGGTTAAGGAGAAATAACAATACACAATTTTATATGTACATGAAAACCGAGAATATTGTGAACTTTTAACCTACAAGTGTCCATTTTGAGATTTTAAGTGGTCAAAATAAAATTGTTTAAAACTTATTTTTCTAAGGCCAACAGTAAATATTGCAAAAATCGTGAATTATATTTAATATAGTTTCATTCTACATTAGATTGTGTTTGTTCCAAGAATTTATTTAGGCCTTTTATAAACCATTTTCGACAATTATTGGCTTCCTTTTACATAAAAAAGACCAGGGGCTAGGGGCCGCTCTATTGCACAAATTCGCATTTATAGAATCACTTGCTTGCAATTCGTCGCAGGTATTACAGATTTCACTGTAAATACGATATTTGTGAATTGCTTAGTCCCTGGCCTAGTATTCTATTGGTTAGTAGAGGCAAAAGCAAATTTCAAAATTTCAAAAAAATCGGGCCACAAATACGAGCTTTTCAAATAGAGCGGTCACAGCCCACATACCGGTCAAAATTAGGCTTTATCGAAATCCAAATTTATTATTATCTAATCTTAAGAAAATCGGACAATGAATACGTTTATTTCGAATAGATCGTTGCCTGGTCCACATAAGATAAACAAAATATTATACATATATGTTAATCCAGCAGGTCTACGGGCATCAAAAATATCAAGTAATGAACCAATTAGAATGATGCATAAACGTTCATTCGCCATTTTAGTAATTAAAAAAAAAAAGCGAATAAATTATTATTTATCATCGAAATCATTGACTGCAAACAAACTTATTGATGTTCATAATTACTTGAATGGCGAATTAAAATCTATTCGTCGTTCAAAATTTTTTGAATGATGAATGAAAACTTGTTCTTCATGTAAAAATAGAAAATTTGTGAATACAATTTTATCTTTTATTTGAACAGTAATAAAAAGCACAGAGATGTAATGCAGGTAGTGATGATGTTCCGCTATCACTTTGTACTCGATGCTACTCAATTTATTGCTGGCAACTGCTGGATTATACTAAAAAAAACTTCACTTGTGTATGCTATATCTATTTAAATAAAACGACTTAATATTTACTGACCACAGTTAAATAAAGATATTCTAATTCGCTTTTGTTGTATAGATGTTAGTACAATAGCCATTGGTTAAAAGTTCCTACTAAAAAATTCCATCTAAAAAGATGATTTTGTCTACATACTGTGGGGAAAGGTGATTTCTCTTTTGCAATACTGTAGTTCATGCCTAGGATAATAACACTGTGGAACAAAATTTTGCGGTCGGAGATTTTTAAGTCGATTCAGAGTAATTTGGGGGCGCTGATTACGAAAATAATATCAGTTTTGTCGAATTGGCTCTAGTTTTTCAGATAAAGACTTTTAAATATTTCCCAAAAATCCTAATTAAAAATACCAATATGGATTTAAATTATATTTTTATTGCACGCCTGTATAAAAATAATACAAATAAAAAAAAAAATATATTATTTTCATTAATTAATTTGAAAAAAAAAAAAATTACAAAAAACTTTTTCTGTAGGACCTCCTATGATGTCGTTGCTCAGGACAATCTCGTATTAAGTTCCAGCAGTAGTCTGCTATCTTGTGGTTGTCCCATCGACTTTGGTATCTTTCTTCCATTATTTTTATGTCCTGGTGGAACCGTTCACCTTGTTCCTCACTGTTATCGCCTATTAACAAAATCATGACCGCAGGTTTTTTTTTTAATTTTTGTTACGCAGTGTAATCGTTCACAAGCTATTATTACTATTATTCTCACCACTTTTACAAGCCAGAGAACCTGTAAAATGTATAAACTTGAACCGAAGACCAAATATAACCATTGCAATTTTAGTGTGATACCCCACTTGTGCAAATCGGCTAATAAGCTCTGTACTAAGGCGTGTTCGTTTAGAAATTTTTCGAATATATACTCAGTTAATTCAACTTGGATTATACATTTAATTTAAGCTGATTAGCTGAACCAACAACTGCAGCTTCTATCTGGGCTCGATAGTTTTTAGAACTCTGTCATACAAATGCGAATCGGGCGGAAGCTGAAATGAGAGGGGTCTCCCATAGTAGGTAACACCTTAAGGGAAAGCTCCAAGTATGGCGTGAAACGGAAGTCCCCAAGAGCACCACAGCGGAGCGTTTAGTGATCAAATTATGCTTATTTGTTATGGTTGATGTTTATTTATTTTTTTCAATAGCTTTTCCTATACAAATTTGGCATTGGTTTTTCGCTTGTTTAATTACTACAAATCAATATGTTCTTAAAATCGGGTCGGGAATTATTATAATAAACAAAAAAGTTAATAGTTATTAAAACTATTTAGTCAATGTCCAAAAAACAATTCGAGCATTACAGTTTTGTTGACAAATAATAACAATTTCAAAAATGAAATAACTATCTACCGAAAACTATCATTTGAAGAAAAGAGTGGCCCATCCAAGTTTATTCGCTTAAAATTATGAATGACAATGTATTTTCGCATTTTTCCTGGAAAGAAACACTCAAAACCTGGTACCGTAGCCATTATGAGATCTATCAAAAAAAATTTCTTTTAATTTTGTTTTTTCATATTTATTCGTTATTATAAGATTTTGAAGTTTTTGCTCGATATTAATAAAAAAAAATTCTGAGTTTTATTTTTATGTTCCGAAAAAATAATCATATTTCGAGTTTTAATTTTTGATCACAAACAAAACTCCTTTTATGAGTGCTCTTTTTTCGATTTAAAATAATGATTATATTTTGTATTGCAATATTTTGATAAAACAATAACTATCATTTTATTAGTTAAATTTTTTTGGTAAGAAAAAATTATAATATTTTGAGTTTCATTTTTTTTTCATCAAAAAGAATCATTATAACATAAATAATGTTTCTATAAAAAATGAATAAAAAAAATGTTCATGAAAAATTTTGAGAATAAAGAAAATCATTATACGAACCAGTTTAGATTTGTTCTATTTTTTATGCCTATATATACATATATGTGTGTACATTTTTTCAGGGTTGGCGTTCTACAAAAGCAAAAAAAAATACAGAAGAAAAATTTAAAAGTAAAAAAATTTCAAAGTAATTTTTTTTCTGAGCAATGAAATAACGCTCAAGAAATGAGTTTTATTTTTATTTTTGAGCAAAAAATTATAACTAAAGGGCAATCATTATTTTGGATGATCAAAAATGGCTCAAAAAAAAAAATTAAAAAAAAGAACAGAAGTACTCGATTATTTACTTCTATGCACTGGCATCCGATCATCACTAGATGCAAAATTATTATAATTATTATTGCATAAACAAAATGGCGAAGAAAATCTTTTTATAAGGGTGATAACAATACCAACTAAACTTTAATTAAAACCTGTCTTTTTAGGAGTATAAGACAAAAGCGGAATATACAGAATGGAATTAAATCTTAATTTAACTAGCTCCAAATAAAATGTAATTAAAATATTTTGATTATCTTAAGCTAACAGCGAATGACAGACTGCAAATAAATCACAATTTGTTTTTCCATACCCACAAATTCAGCCCGCAAGGAACTGACAAAAATGAGAATCGAAAAAGCAAACACCGATAACTGCGTCAACACCAATGAACTCACGAAGTTACACAATCAGCTGAATGCCCATAATTTATGCCACCTTTCAGCAGATTACTGCCAGTGTGTAGTTTTTATGTTTGTATGTTTATGAGATTACCTACGTACAGTAGTCGCTGTTAATTTTTTAGTTTACCCTGTAGAAAATTGAATGGCAAACAGATTGACCATCAACTAATGACCACCAATACAGTGTGTGGTATTTTTAAAGTTAGCAACTGAAATATTTAAGACTCCGGGTAATTTAGAAAGTCGATATCTACCTTTTTAATTTCTTTTAGTTTGAAAAACACAGTATCCACTTTGATCACTTGAACAAAATATTGAAAATTTTTAAAAATTGCAACAATAATTTTTTTTTTTGTTTTTTTTTTTGGTTCTTATCAATACTTACCATCCATTTATAGAAAATATTCCTAAATTTTTAACCATTTGTGTTCTCTTTATTTTTAATATAGTACTTTGTGCTGCCACGCTGTGCATCTTTTCCACTCTGCACTCTCTAGTGCATAAAACAATATAAATATTTTAAATAATCAGGCTTTATTTTCTCATACCATACACCTTCTATGGTTTTTTGTAGTTCCACCACAGATTTAGGTTTGCCTTAGCGAATTTGAGTTTCCAATATCAGCCCCATTAGTTTTTTCCTATTAGATTGAGGTCCGGACTATTCCCTGGGCAATCTAGTGACACTTTGCCGAAATCTTTCTTCAGTTTTGATATCTAATGTTAAACAATATATTGAAAAATAGTAATAAGTGTTTGAATGGGTAAAAATGGCATGATAAAACTTATAGTTCGTGCCCGATGACATGTCCCTGAATCCTCCTGAAAAATTGGTTATAGTTTCTTTTCTGTTAAGGACTCCGAGCACAATAGGTTCGTACTTTTTGGCATTTAATATACATACCTTCCTTTATAATTAGGGACCCCTGTTTGTATTTTGATATATGGAAAATGCTTTACAGGGGGAAATGAAATCATCACACGCTCGTACTCAGATTCTGTTCATTTTACTTTACTTTCGGTCGAGTCGTCCCGCTGTTCTTTCATTTTTGGGGTTAACCACAAACAACTTTTAAAGGTGGCTTTTTTGCAGACTTCCTAGCCGACATACCCATCTCGTTTAACCGGCATTGATCGGATAGGGTCGAAATATACCTTGAAAGCGATTGCTGCAAATCTGTTTTTACCTCAGCAGCATTTTTGAAATGGTTTTGAAGACTTGTTCTCAAAATAGCTTGGTCTTCTCTCGGATTTCTACATATTTTCCTGCCTGATTCTTCCTTGAATTATAAGTCTGCTGCTATTTTACCTACAGCCACTTTTCGTTTAACCGATATAAGAATTACGGCCTTTTGAGCCACAGTCAACTCTGTTTTCTAGGGCATGACTTTTCTCGACTATCCGAAAGAGGCATACTCTATGAGCTAAACTTGCGAACTGAGCTTTGAAATGCTAATAAAGGAAAGAAAAATAGTTAAAGGAAATCCGTCAGCACCCTTCAACTCATTTTATTATTATAGCATTAGGTGAATTCCCAGTTGACAAAAATCAAATTTAAGTGAAAGACTTGATGCGGATTTTATCCAGAGATGCTCTTATCGTAGTGGTTTATTAATTATTATTCAATAAGTAGAAGTTATGGAAATTTCAGAATATACGGAGGAACCAAAATAAAACTATAGTGATTATAAACGTTATCTTTATACTCCAGTGGAAGTCTGTACTACAGATCTGCTACTACAAGCTTTTATAATTTTTAAATTAATTAATTATTATTATTATTTTTTATAAAATATGGGTACACTCGGGCTGCGATCTGAAGAGGTTTTCTGTGCTGGCGCTTAAAGAATATAGTGTATATTATTATCACTCCAACCCTCGGCAAGTGACGAATTTTAGTACTTTGGATGCTGGCCTGTTTCAGATATTTGATGGAGATGATAGTCACTCTCCATGATGTCTGAGTCTATGACTTATAACCAGAGACCAAAGATAACTGTTCGACATTTTAAAGCTAATGACTGTGAGAAATAGATAAGCTAAGAAAGTAAATGTGAACCGAAGCCATTTATGAAAATATTTTTGGCAGGGACTTATTTTTTATAACACAAAATAAATCGCAATTTGCGGCACTTTGATAAATTCCCCATTTATTTGGTATTTCCTTATAGCACCTGGGAAAATGCACAGCACATGCTCTGACATTTCGTCAGCCAGCCCATAAAACCTACGGTCCGCTTCTATAGTTAGCTTCATCTAACAAAGATGGTACCTTAAATTGCAATTACCTGTTAGGTAAACAGTGGGACTTCTTAAACTCTCCCGGTTGAGATTCGGAAGTCGTTCAGAGATCTTCCGTAAGGGAGATATGAACCCCTTGTATTGCCTTTTTAACCCTTTGCATTATGCCAGTGCGTTACAAACCGGCACTTCTCCCATCTACTTATTTGGTCTGTGGTCTAACCTTTGGATCCTCCACAGGAAGGCTTTGGACTCTGCAGACGTCGTTGTGCCCCAGGTTTTGCGAGACCGTGGGCCCTTCATTGCCTTCGAAACCTCTCATCGCTTGAAAACCACCACGACATTACTTTGTTGCGGGTGCCCAATAAGTTCAGAAGAGTTTTGCAGTCATCCTCACTTTCCCCTCACTTTCTTAAAGAAACGTGCAAACCCAAAACCCAAAAGTTAAAAAAATGATAAAATAAATAAGAATATTAGGTAGATTGGAACACCAAGAACATGGAGCTTAATATATTTTTTAATCGTAAATGATCGGAGCGTTAACTGGGCTTAAAGGATGAGAAAATGGTGGCATCACTTAAACCCTTTCCTTGAGAATGTTCTAACTGCGCTTCAGATTTTTGTGCGCTATTCTTTTCGAGATTCTGAAAAGCCGAATCAAAATGTCATTGACTGGATTCGCGAATATATAGAATTGTCGACAGAATTGCCATCTCTTAAACCAATATAGCTTATAAATGGTGTGACTTTGAATGTCGCCATTTCTAGTTCGCAGTCTTGCGTCTAAAATGTGACAAATACCTTGCAGGGTATATTTGGGTATAGATATGTAGATATCGTGAATAAATCTTCTATATGCCTGTGCATGTTTAAGTAAATCAGCTACAAAGCTAACGGCAAAGTGCAAATTCAATTCAGCTGCGAGCATTTTATTGCATTTAAAATTCAGTGCTTGTCGTGGCAATTGTTTGTGCAATTCCAGTTGCCTTTATTACAGTTGACACCTTTTTTGGGCACACACACACCACAACGAGCAGCAGCAGAGCAAACATTAACAACAACAACAACACACTTTTCCACACTAATTTCCGCCACTGCCCAAAGACGCCTCAGCTCAATTTCTTCGAACTTGCCTATCCAAATAGCTTACAGCGCATTCTATTTACAAAATACGGCGGTCCGTGGGCTTTCCCTTGGTCACTAATCTGTGTGGTCTCTAGCCTCTTCTTTTTGCTTTTGCTAAATATTTATACACTTGTGTTTTTTTTAATCTACGAGTACAGATTTACATTTATGACCTTGCCCCCCACACACAGCACATCTGCCACATTTCTCGCACTGCCCGCGTAGATCTATTCGAGTCCACTCGAACACCTGCCGTCCGCCACATGGCATTGCAAGTATTTTAGGTTTGCAGCTGCCTCAGTGCCGTTCGATGAAGTGGTCGTAATTTGGAATTCATAGAAATAAATCACAAAAAATAATTGTATGTGGTTTGCTTTCGTGTATTTTTTTCGTTTGTTTGTTTGTTTTTTTTTTCTTTTTTTTTCGTTTTCGTTTTGCGGCAGCAACTAAAATTGGAAATTATGTCGGAGGAAAGTAAGTAAGAAATTAATAAAGAAAAGTTAGTGAGTGGTAATGAATATGGCATGGTCGCATATTTGCAGGCGCGTGAACTACTTATTTCCACTTAATTGAACAGCCAAGGCGTCAATTGATGCACACGAGTGGGCAATTTGTTTGGAAAGCAGCTTGGGTGTCGTCAATTGCTGCACACGTAGGGGCGGGCAATTTGTTGGGATGACTTTTGTATATCCCATACTTCCTAACTGCGATGATTAAATTGTTTCCAGAATTTTGATATTTCTGATTTTAGTAAGTCTCCACTTTAAATACGCCATTCTTCAATTTCCTTTGACTGAGTGTTAGACTACATTTCCCTGTTAACCTTTTCTGTGTTGATGGCACCGTACTTTTTTACTTTTTACTTTTAGCTTGGCTCTAATAATTTGGTCATATACAGTTACTCAAACAATTCACCACATGCTGATTTTTTTATAATGTTTTTCATGGTAAAATTTTTCCTAATTTTTTGTTTTGAAAAATATAGTTTCTTCTATAAAAAAGTCTCATAAATCAAAATAAAAAACATTATACAAAATTTACAAAAATTTAACAAACTTTCGTGAAATTTTAAAACTTTTTAATTACGATTTCTAAAACATTTCTGAGTATGCAGTTTTGCAGCTCATTTAATATTTTAGCAAAATGATGCGTTGGTCTAAAGTAGCGAAAAATGCCATGTGGTTTTTGATATTTTTTCAAATTTTGCTCTTGTAAACTGCTTTTTTTTTCATTTAAATTGCCAAAAATCAACAAGCACTCTTAGACAATTTAGACTCGCTTATTATTATAATAAAATTACATGAACTACAAAACTGCATACACAAATGTTGTATGTAAATGACGTTTTTTTTTTTAGAGGTGTGGTTTTCAAGGAGGCAATACTTCGGAGTTGGCCTTTTTGACAGCTGTTAGTTGATTTATCAAAGTAATTGTTCGGTTCGCGCGACGAATCACGCACTGCGTCCAATATTCGGTCGATTCGGATAAAGCTCAATTTTGGTTGAATTGATACGTTAATAAAAAAAATTGTCACATTTGGAGAGTTTGGGTAATCCACAAGCCATTTCTGAGACGTTATATCTTTAATTGTCACTGTTTGGTATGTTCTATGGTCCATATTTTTTCAAAAATTAAGCCGGCCATAATCTTATAGTCAGTGGGGAACGCTATAGAGCCATGATAAATGACTTTTCGTGCATGAATTGGAGGATATTGATGTGGACTATATTTTATTCCAACAAGATGGCGCCACATGCTTTGCATCCAACGAAACAATAAATTTATTGAAGGAAACTTTTGGTGAGCGCATTACCTCGCGTCGTGGGCCTGTGGCGTGGCATCCAAAATCGCGCGATTTAACCCCGCTGGACTAGTTTTTGTGGGGTTGTGAGAAGTCCATTTGTCTACACAGATAAGCCGAAGATGATTGACGCTTTGGAAAAGAACGGTCGACTTCCTAAACGCAAGTTGCAATGCATAACCCCAAAAAAATGCGTATACAATGCAAAGCAGATCTTAAGTGCAACTCTGCTTTGCAGATAAATGCTTTGCATATAGACGGCATTTAGGAACGTCACTCTACAACTCATACATATAAAACATATGTCATAAATACATGTTATTACAAATATTAAAATTTGTGCTGAAGAATTAGCTCCTGCTAACTCTGCAAATGTTGATTTAATAAGAAAACTTATTAAAAAGAAGAAAAATAAGCGGCATTTTTTATTAAGGGCACTGAATATTACGAGAAGAAAGGTGGTGAAAAACAAACATATTTGCGGATCTATTGCATTAATGGATGACGATATATTTTATTCCCATTTTCGCATTTAAAGAGACACCTTCAAGGTAAGTACAAACGTATTACAAATGCATATATATATAATGGAAAATGAGTTCGCTAAAATTTTAGAAGCTGATGACTATGATAAAACCAATGTGGACCGAATCATCATCGGGTCGCGAACACACATTCCTATATCACAGCCGAAACACGATGCAATCAGTTTCTATAACAGAAAAGGGACGTTTTCCATCATTGCACAGGTAACTACATATGTATGTCTGTATAGTCATATCTTTTCAAACTAAAATAACCCATTTATGTAGGCCGTTGTAGACAGCGAAATAAAATTTCTGGACGTCTTTGTCGGTTGTCCCGGATGATGTCATGAGGCATCAGTGTGGCAAAGAAGCCCACTTCGTAGGGGGGCGCTAGTGAGCGGTGAATTAAATATTCTCCCAAATCACCATTTCTTAGGCGACGCAGCCTATCCACTGGAAACCTTTCTCATGCTGCCATACCGCGATAATGGCTTTTTAACGCCACACCAGAGTAAGTTCAACGCTATTTTAAGCTCCAACAGAGTTTTTGTTGAACAGGCGTTCGGAATATTAAAACAAAAATTCAGAATTTTAAAATTTATTGGTGTGCAGCTCGCTCATATTCCAAAAATTATTGTTTTGACATGCATGCTACTACATAATGTGATTATCATCAATGAAGGACAGCATAACATCGATTACATAGAATTGGACGAAGAGGCGTCTCAACCTTCTGAAGTTAGCGTTCCATCGTCGCAAAGTGATGAAACCCAACAGAAACGAAATGCACTGGCAGCGTTGTTTTCAAGTTGAACTAAACGGTATTTTTTTTAACTAAAACACAATTTAATTAACACAGAGCAAAACAAAAATTTATTTGACGTCATATATTTGGAAGCTTTGCGCTTAAAATAAATCTATCTTACTTATATTGTAAAAAAATCACATTTTTTTGTACTGATCTTGAGATCATTCATTATTTTTCTTTCCTATTCTTTGGAATAAGGCACGCAGTTGCTTCAATTCAATAAGTTTTTCTTTTTCGACTTTCAATGCTACTGCGGCTCCCAAAAACTTCATCTATTTCGTCAAAGTATTCCCAGTTTGATGCAGCTTCGCCAGATGTGCTGTTTCTTTTTTTAATGCGCTTATAGGTCCCCATAATGTTCAAGAAACATCTAGCTATTTCATCTCGCGAAAATGGAAAGGAGCGCTCTACATTTTTAATTTCTCTCAAGATAGTTTCCTAAATGGTATTATGTTTTTTTTTTTTTGCCACTAAAATCTGCTTCATGGCGAAGTCTTGTCGCAATCAATAACTTTTTTCGCTCATGTGTCCACTTTTTTTCTCTGTAACATAAGATACATGCATACATATATATTTAATTAGGCATAAAAATTAAGCACAAATAAACAAACAAATAATTTAGTTATAATAAATAAAATCACTTACTCTGCCATTGTAGCTCCTTTGCATACCAAATAAAATTGATGCATGATTTCGACATCTGATGCTCATCTAACTGAGTTGCCAACCGTTTTGGAACATTAGACGTTGCCAGAATATTCATGTTTGTATTTAGGAACTCTATGCATTGTAAATATGCATTGCAACTTGCGCTTTATTGCCGGCATACGGCCCCAATTGCTGCGAATTGTGGACGAAAATTGGGCCTCTTCGTTGTAATTTCTTTGAGCCAATCGCGGCGGTCACTTGCCCGAAATCATTTTTAGAACATAATAGCAAACTCATATTTTTATAATAAAGCTGAATTCTAGGCCATAACATTAAGTTGTATGCATTTTATTGCTTCTTGAAAACCACATGTCCAAAAGAAATCCAACCGTTATTTGTGTTGTTTCCGCAGATCAAAATATGTACGTAATTTTATAGCTTTTTTAAAAAATCAGTTTAACTCTAGTTTTTTAGTCTATTCATATCCGTGTTGTGCAAATTCCGTTTGATTTTTACCACAGACTTAAGGCGTGTTAAAATTCCCTGTAGCGAATCAAGTGTGGAACTAACGGCAAGCAACAAATTATGCAACATCATTTGGGGAATGCATTCACTCACGCTGCTCTAACTCTGACATATTGCACATTTCGCACAACATGCATCAAATACGCGCAAAACTTTCGAAAACTACAAGCACGTACACTACCACACACACACATACATGCAAAGTGCCGGAATACGGGCAGAGCCAAGTGTAAAAGCGTTAAAGGAAGTGACACCAAGCCGAAGTGGCAACCGCCAACATAACGGCGAACAATTCAAGCTTTTCTGTGGACAGCAATGTCAAAGCAACACCCACACACACACACACACACATACCCATCCACATACACAGCAGATGCGCCTACATATAGGCTATTATATATTCATACACTTAACGGGAAGTAGAGTAGCGAGTTGCAAGCATGCAACACACAAACACATCCAACCATAACCGTACACAAATGTTGCAACATTAATGCGATCAGACGCTGGCGAAACTTGCACCGTTTAGCGTGAACGACTTAATTTACATATCGGCGTATGTGCCAAATTGTAAGTGGCATGCAACCGAAAAGCAACAACAAAAAATAACAATAAAACAACAATACATGCACAAATATGTAGGAAAATGAAGGAAATGCAACAGTAGCAGCAGTAGCAACTTCTAACAAAAGTTTACTTGCAGTTTGCAACAAGCAATGAATGCATCATATAAAGCGAACACGCACACCCCTACCTACCCACCTACCTATCTACGTGTGTGTGTGTGTGTGTGTGCCTACTGGTTGTTTGTTGGGGCTGCCGTGGCAAGGAAACAAAGGTGGTGATGGTGGTGATGGTGGTGATGGTAGTGGGGAATTTAGCTGCCACCAGATGCCATCAAGCGGCGCTAAAGTAATTGTTTCTCGCATGCAAAGCGACAGCCGCAATAAAGTGCCCAGTCACCCAGTCACCCAGTGTGTGTAGGGTGGTGTGACAGCGAGACAGTCAAGCAACCATACCACCAAGCCAGCCAATCATCATTGCCGGCAACTCAATTCAAACTATCGAAGTATGACAGCTCAGGTGACTTTCGACTAGAGGCTTTGTGCTTGTAGCGTTGCAGCGTTGCAGCGTTGCAGCGTCGCAGCGTTGCTTGCTTGCTTGCTTGCTTTCTAATCCGCTTTAATAGTTTCGTTGCGGTGTTAGAACGCATTTTCCAGCTGACGGCAAAAGCTTTTGTCATCAATGTGCCAATAAAGTTTTTAATAACTTGAAACGATTGAAAATGTGAAGGGAATGCACTGAAGACACGCAAGTGTAGCCATAAAATCAATGGGCATGCAAAGTGTGCACACGAATATAGCCTGTCGGAAAAAAGTAGGCAGTCCTAAACCAATATAAAAAGTAGTTGGAAGTGAAGTGCTTTGAAAGATACGGTAAATTAATTATGTTGATCTTTCTTGCACTCAGCATCATCAATGGTTAAGTTTTCTTAAGCCTTTTTTTTAAGTAGATCGAAATTATTTCCCAAATAAAGCTTTCTTAAAACTCCTTCGCATAAGAGTCTTGTTTTAGCATTCCATTTAACTTATAATTTCGATTAATTTTTATATTCTTTCCAATGTTTTGAAATATTGTGTTTTCATTATTTAATGTAAATTAAATTAATCTTTACACAGATGGCAACCTTCTTTCAAACTTTCGTAGACTACCCATTTAGCCATACTTGACTTCATTATTTTTTTAAAATGAATTAAACCTTTGCAATAGGTGGCAACACCTTGAAACAAATTAGCTTCATTATAGTAAATAAAACGGACTACATATATTTGTGCCAAATCTTATCCGTATCTGTCCACTCTTTAGCGATATGAAATTTACCTTATTTATTTATCTGCCTATAAACTTTTTAACAACTACTTAACTATTTTGAAAATATACCATATATATTAACCCAGTTGATAAGCCAAATAAGTGTCAAATTTTGTATAAAACTTGCACATTTATAATATTAGTATGATATATGTAAGTCTACATAAAATACCTTATTTTTAAATAATTCCCAAACTGTTAGTAACCCCTCACAGTTTTTTCCAGACTAAGTTTTTCTAAACATCTCTGTTAATAGGTTGCAACTCACTACATGTCTCAAAAAGGGCTTCCTTAAACCGTTTCTCTTTTGAAATCAGAATCGTAAAAGTTCCGTTACCTTACCAGATTATTTAAATCAACGGTATTTAAAAGGTGAAAAACCTCATCGAATTTATTTTCATTTAAACTCTCTCGTTTGAGATACTGTAATATTTCAGTATGCTTGCAAATAGCACTAATTCAGTGTTTTGAAATCCGTGACAACACTATTTAAATATATTTTTATAATCAGACTTTTTTAAACCTACTCTTTTGAATCCTATAACCTGATACTTCCATTAACTTAATAATTATATTTAATATATTATATATATTATATTTAATTTACTCTTTTAAGCAGGTGGCAACTCTCCTTAGAAATACTTTTAAATAAAGCTTTCAACAAGCCCTTTCGTTTGATATCCATTTTTGGTAATTGATCTAACTTATTATAATTTTTAATAATTTTTTAAACAGTTGGCAACTCTCTCCAAAATTATTTTTGAAATTAGGTAATTGGCATTTAAACAGGCGGCAACCTTCTTTCAAAACATTTCGGAAACGAAACTTTCTTAGACTCTTTCATTTGACACCCATATTGCTGTATTTAATTTCCGGCTGGAGCACCTCGAATGTCGAGGGCCCCTCGAGAAGCAGGAAGATGACGGGCAGAATACTCGCTGAAAGGCCCGCATCCTTGACAGTAAGGGTAAAATATAAACCCCCATCCTCATGGCGATGCCTAAAGCAGGATCAAGGAACCAGCCAGCTGGGAATCCTTCCGCCGAAGATGGCATCGGCACGAGCTGCAAAGATATTAGAAGGTCCTTCTTCTCTCTCAAACCGGATACTAGTAGCAGTGGTAGAACCGACCACGGTTAAACCTGGCGCAAATCAGGAGAATATCGTTTGGGAGACGCTCTGTATTAGTGATCCCAAGGCGGGTGTAGTGTTGACCGCAAGGCAACGGAAGAAGGGGCGGGGGCAAAGTGAAATAGTAGCTACGTCAAGGCGAAAGAGCATACTCCCATCAACTTCTGCCTCTGCGCCGAAAACGGCTACGGGGAAACGTAATAGATCAGGCGATGACTCGTCTGTTCTGCTGAGTTCTTCTGATGCCGACCAGGGACGGCGCGGGCAGATAGCAACAGTGCCAAGGCAAAGAAGATGAATGTATTTAAATCTGAATTGGACGTGGTTGCATGCTCAAGCCAAAAACCTGTATGTCAGCTTCGCCGCAGGATCCCGAACGTCCGATGAAACTATGAAACCATCCACCTCTGTATCATTCGCTAGAATGGGTGCCATGGCTATGTCAGTTGAGCTACATACCGACAATGAGAAAGAATCGCTGTCCAAAAGGCAAAGAGACTTTATCGATAGCTATCTATGGAAGGCTATTAAAGAGGCGAATTACAAACCACACTTCGCAGGAATGGACATGGAAAACTATATCGTTAACTGCTCGCCTATGCGGTTGGCATGCAAAGCTGCATATAAATCCCAAATAATCCAAATTCAGAAACTGTGGGTATATCTTGGGCGCATTTGTGGTCTTGGAGGAATTTCTCGGGGAAATGCCCTTGAACTTAGAGAACTTAGAGAACAGAAAGGTTGTTGGATACAAATCTGGTACTGTTTGGGCGGTCGTCGAGCCGAGGTCATCGTAGTCTCGGCCTACCTGCTATACGACTCCGTACTTCCTCCTCCTTCGAGGGAATTATGGAGTGCAACACGCTGAGTCAAATGGTCTAGGCCTAATAGTGGGCTGTGGTGCAAACTCTAAGAAAATAAAGAACACAAAGCAAAGTGCAACCCTTGCGGGAACTAGCTACTAGTCTTTATTCTGTCCTCCGGACTGGTAATACAGAACGTAGGTAATATACCCACATTTATTACCACCAGAAGACAAGAAGTGATCGATATGGCTTTACATAATAGAGGTATAGATTATCATACCAAAGAATTGAGGGTCTTGGGAGAAGAAACTCTCTCTGATCATGGATTCATTGGGTTGAATCGATTCAGGTTTTTTGAAACCTACAAGTGGTTGATAGAAGATGATAAAAAATTTCTTTTTACATTACTTTTAAAGTAATTCTATTTCCGACAGGGTATGTAAATATATAAATGTATGTGCGCATATTTATATAACAGCATTATGGTTGTAGTGGTTATGAGATTTTATTAGCGAACGAAAATGACTGGCGTTTATAGTATATTTAATAATTAAGGGATATTGATAGAACGTTGAATGGTTGGCACTAAAGTTTTAAAGCGAAGAAACTTTGACAGCACATGTGCTCTGGAAGCGCACCAGCTGATTTTTATCACAAAATGACAGTAGGTTGCGTAAAAAGTTGTGAAATTCCATAGCCAACCGTCCCACGCTTCGAAAAGTGAATGTATGAAGTGATATCAATTACTAATTGATCGGCGTTTTACGATTTTTAATTTTTCGCTAAACAAATTTTAAACAAATGTAGTAGTAGTTTGGCGGTTATCCCACATAGTTCGGCCGATGTTCTCTAGTTTGTGGTGGGCAATTTGGTAAACAATATTTATGAAAAGTTTTTTGATGGCGCAAACATATTCGGAGGTTTGCTATTGCCTGCCGAGAGTCGACCGCTATTAGAAAAAAACTGTTCTAAAATCTTTCAAGTTATTTACCCAGGCCGAGTTTCAAACCCGATACATGACGAAGGAAATTATTTATTTTGATGCAAAAATAAAGAAAATAAAGAACGCTGTGACCTTATTTCATATGTTGAATGCGTGCTTATTTTATTTTTCTCGGCGGCCTTACTCCACTCGGTCTTATTTTCATTTCCCACATGGGCTCCGTGAGTTAAGGCAAAACTCACTTTTTAATCGCGGTCTTAATTAATTTTTTTATTCAAACCTCATTCCGCGTAGTCTCATTTCCATTACCTTTCATGCAGTCCCAATGAAAGCAACCTAGGGTGGTTAAATAAGTCCATCTTGCTGGCCATGCTAAACCACCAAAACAGGAAATCTTTTCCTCCACAATACCCATTGTAGCCCATGCCTTGTGTGCTATCCGCGTTGTTGGAAACACATCTTCATCAAGCCACGTTCATTCAGTTCCGTCAGTAAAAAGTCGTTTATCATGGTAGCGGTCAAAGTCGTCCTTGAAAAGATACGGCCCAATCGCTCCATCCAAGTCCATGCCGCACCACACCGTGGCTTTGAGTGGATATAATGGCTCTTCGTGCAACTCACCCTTATTTTAAGTGCCTCAGAATCGGAATTTTTGCTTACGTGGAAATGTGCCTCGTCGTTCATGATGATTTTCGACAAAAACCAGTCCTCTTTCGGTGTTTAAATTGAGAAGGGCTTGACATTAATTCACGTGCGACTGATGTTCAGCAGGCATTATCCAATGTACTGTTTGGACTTTCCAGGGGTACTAAATTTCGCTGTTGGGTCCGTCTGGCGATGCCCAATTGCCAAGCTCCTCATCTGGTTGAGGTTTTTTTCATTTTCAGTGACATCCGCAGCCACAGCCCCGATATTCTCGGCGGATCGACCTTTTCGGTGGCGGTCATGCCTCCCAAGATTTCTTGTGCTCCCAATCTGTTCGAGTCAAACACCTAAGCGTCGGAATATTTGTCCAGTTGGCGCTACCCAACTTTCAAAACATACAACATCTTACGATAGGTGATTAATTTTGCGCCACATTGCATTTTACTTGCATACTAGAGTTTTCAAATTCTTGAGATTACACCAAAAGCTATTTCTGCGAGTGTCGCTTTCTTGCAAACATCTCTTGCATCGAGAATCTCGTCAGGTTCGCGAGCTTCTCGATACTCAATTTCAATGTACGCAGTTTGTTACTCTGCCCAATCCACAAAAAAGGCGATCCTACAATATACGCCAACTAACGTGGGATCAGTCTTCTTAGCATAGCTTACAAGGTTCTTTCGAGCGTATTTTGTGAACGACTGAAGCCTACCGTGAACGAACTGATTGCGGCTTTAGACCTGACAAACCCACCATCGACGAAATACTCACGATACGCCAAATCTTGGAAACGACCGAGATAGAGGAATAGATACACACCATCTTTTTGTCGACTTCAAATCCGCTTTCGATAGCACAAGAAGAAGTTGCCTATTTGCCGTAACGTCTGAATTTGGTATCCCAACAAAACTAATACGGCTATGTAAAATGAGGTTGAGCAACCCCACTAGCTCCATCAGAATCGGGAAGGACCTCTCCACGTCGTTTGAAACCAAACGAGGTATCAGACAAGGCTATGTTAGAAAAGATAATTCGAGCTGCAGAGTTGAACCGTTCAGGCACTATATTTTATAAGAGCGTGCAAATTCTGGCATATCCTGACGATATCGATATCATCGGCCTCAACAACCGCGCCGTTACTTCTGCCTTTTCCCAACTGGACAAAGAAGCGAAACGTATGGGTCTGGAAGTGAACGAGTGCAAAACTAAGAGGTTATAGCGCCAATTAAGTAAGTAAGTATTTTCTTAATTTACACTTGTGTTGTTTTTTTACTTTAAATAATAAAACAATAAAATAAACTCGTCTGGATAAATACTCAACATACCTAGCGAGAATGGCGATCCCCGAGTCTATATCGAGAATTTAATGAATACTCGGGAATATCCGAGCAGAAATCGAAAGCTCTATTTTATATATATAAGAAATTAAGAAAAAATCATCGCCCGTGAAGTTTGACGTCATTCTATTCCATTTATATATCGTAGATATATGTACATAACATGTTGGTACTAAATAATCAGGTCGTTACCTGATACTTTTGACCAAGTTCTTCCAACTGTTCAAGGTTGCTACCAAATAGCCCGCTCAGAGTCGGTGTTTGTGAAGCGAAGTTCTGAATAATACAATTATAGCCAACTTAATTAAGAAAATTAATTGCACATTTCCCCATACACGGAGTTTTGCGGCTAAAATATTTTGAAATGCACAACCACACCTGGAATAATAAAAATTCATGTAGTGAAGTAAAGAAACCAAATACTCGCTCGCAGGGCTGCATGAAAATATAAAAATTTTAAATGGTAAGGTAACCCAAAACGAAACGCGACTAACGAAAGAGAACCACAAGAAAAAGTGACTAAAGATTAAGAGAAAAAAATTAAAATAAAACACAATATAGCAATAAAAAAAGAAGAACAAGAACAATTTATATCATCTGTTGCAAAGGTGCTAGAACATCCCTTCTGCCCTCGCTGGAAATTCGAGCTGACTTTCGTTGAGACATGCGGCGCGCTGCTACCTTACTTTAAAATGGCAAAACGACAGTAGCCAGTGCAAAGCATGAAGGCGAAGCAGTGGAAAGGACATAACACACAATTACATTTAAAGTTAAAGTTAAAATGAGATGTAAAAGCAGCAAAACAGGGCACACAAAAATCAGGCGCATAAGGCAAGAACAAAGCCAAAGCTACAAAAAAGGCAACTGCAACATTTTCTTGAAAACATGCACAAAATATACGAAAATTTAATTAAAAATTCTTGACGAACGAAAAACGTCGACTGCTTGCACTGGCAATGGCAATGGCAAACCTGTGCAACACAACAACTCCATTACGCAACGCACCAAAAGCGTGCAGCCGATGAAGCTCAAGTGCCAGCGAACGAGGCAAATAAAGTTGAAAGGGTTTTCATCTACATGCAGCTGCAACAATTTGTTGCCGCTCAAAAGATTTCGAATGAGTGGGTGGAAATTATGCGTTGCACGTTTTGTGGTTTGCTGTGAAATAAGAAATTACCTTTAACTTGTTTTAATGAAAGTCGTTCCGCGAAAGGCTATGGGAGGGGAGTAGCAAAAGTTCGCTTAGTTGGTGACTCTCTTAAATGCTTAAAACAAGGCTACCAAAAAATGCCAAATGCTTTGCAATTGTCGTCTTCATCTTTATAATTGACGCTGTAACCGCCCAGGAGATTTCGGCCGATTTCAACATGGCGCGTCAGTCGAGTCAAGTGAAGTCTTCATCCGCTGGTCTTCAACGTAAAGGGGACCTTCTTCTTCCTCTGCCACTAACAGCGGATACTGCGTTGAATACTTTCAGGGCTGGAGCATGGTTGGGCATTCGCACGACTTGTCCCGGCCAACGTAGTCGCTGAATCTGAATTCGCTGTACCTACTATGTCACTGTCGTTATAAAGCTTATATAAACATCGTTCCAACGTCTACGGTATTCGCCGTCGCAACGACGTATAGATCCAAAAATCTTTCGGAGCATCTTTCTCTCGAATATTCCAAGGGCGATCTCGTCCGATGTTGGCAGCGTCTATACTTCAGCGCCATACCGTGTCACTGTTATGATGAGGAACTTATAGAGCGTGGCTTTCGTTCGGCGAAAGAGGACTTTACTGCTCACTTGCCTACTCAGCCCAAAGTCGCACTTTTTGTTGGCAAGAGAGATTCTTCATGGCTTTCGTTGCTGGCACTATTGAGCACTTCTTCCCTCTTTCCAAATTTGAACACAATCGGTTGAAATGGAGACGAGAAAACGCAAAATAGCTCAGGATGGATTAGACTATTGCACCGTCTCTGCAGATTATTTTCAAATGATTCGGAAAATTATAGACGGCACATTTTTCTGTAGAGGATGAGGTCGACCAAAGTTTTGAAGATCCACGATTTACACAAGTGAGGATTGCTGAAGAATTTGGCTGAATGGCACGGCTGCGTCACGATTTTTAAGTAATCACCTGGGATACATGAGGAAATCAGCTCGATGGGTTCTACGAATTTTAGATGAGGCCCAAAATGAGGTTCGAGTGCATTTACGAAAATGTTTCTTAAATATATTCTAGTAACTATTGTAAAGAAGTTTCTGGGGACGAATCTTGGTACTTATAGAGTGATCTGGAAGCCAAACTAGAGTCCATGGTATGGAGCCCAACAACAACAAAATCAGCAACTTATGTTGTCTATTTACTTTACCCAATCAAAAAGTGAAAAGAATCAATCGAAGAGGATCAAGCGGAAAATGACAAATCATATACCCAAGACTGCTTACCAGAAGTTTTAAAAAATTTGTTGGAAAACCATAAGATTCTCGGTTCAACTTCTTTATCCTGACAACTCGCCAGATTATTCTGCAAAATTACTAGTAACTTTATTGCAATCTCTGGCATTTTACTTCACCAAAAAAATACTGCTAACTGTTACTACTAATAATTACTACTACTATCACTTATTATTATTACTACTACTATTTTTATTTATTTCTACTACTATTTGTACTAATTTCTAATACTATTTTTATTATACTACTACTAACTACTTCCACTATTTTTTACTATTTTCTAATTCTATTTTAGTTAACGCTACTACTATTTTGGCTATGTTCTACTACTAATTTTACTAATTTTTACTACTATTTTTGCAAATGGTACTACAAATTACTCGTACTATTTTTACTATCTCCTACTACTATTTTCGCTAATAGTACTATTAATTACTAATATTTTTTACTGATTTCTACTACTATTTTCTGTGATGCTAAAACTGAAAAAATTAAAGGCGATGTCTTATAAAAACTCTCCCCTTTATTTAATTCTATAGCTATTTGTAGAGTCAGCACAGATATTTTACTTCAGGCTCGTGCACTTAGGCGCAGCCGTAGTTTTTTTTGTTTGTTATTTTCTTCTTGTAAATTAAGCGACCGTTTGTCACTCCCCACGCATAGTAAATTGTGAAAAAGCTGCAGACTCACGCACACAAGTGTAAATAAATGCAAATGTAATTATACCACATCAAAACGATTCGACGAAAATTAAGCGTTAATGACAAATAATTAAATCGTATTGGGAAATTGGTCGCAGCAACTCGTTGGATAGTTTGGATATATATACATACTCGTAGGTGTAAACGTATGTGTGTGTGTGTGTGTTTCATCGTGAGCGAGCTGACATGCCAATCGATCCACTTGCCATAATATACTTTTACTTTTCTTGCGCTTTTGTTGTTGTTAAGTAGTTGAA
Organism: Anomoia purmunda; assembly: GCA_951828415.1. NCBI lineage: Eukaryota > Metazoa > Arthropoda > Insecta > Diptera > Tephritidae > Anomoia > Anomoia purmunda. Next base: position 128,635,334 of record OX639994.1, read on the forward strand.
ATCAAATAAATAAGTTTCAATTGCATTGCATGCCGTTACTTACTTCGCAAGTCGATTGATTCGATAATGTAAAATAGTGGATCCAAGTGAAAGTGTCAAATGATAAAGGGCTAATAGGTATAGCTATTGCTGGGGAGTAAAGAGGATCGAATTATTTTTTAGTATTTTCAATCAAATTGGGATATATGCAGAAAGTATCTTATTTCGATTGAATCTGTAAAGCCTCGTCGACCCAGCATGATGACATTTGGTATGAAAAAACAACTCGTAAAAAATGTTGATAAAAGACCAGAATAATACAAAAAGTTTTATAAAATGAAAAAAAAAATCTTAGTCATTAAAGCTCTTATAAAGGGTTTTTCAATAGGGACGCTACAAAAGCAGACCGATAATGACAGCAAAACGACGCCATATTTTTTCCCGCTCTTTTGGCATTTCTCTTCAGTAAGGTTTGCCATTTCATCATGGAAAGATATAGGATCCAACAACGAGTAGAAATTATTAAAATCTACTACCGAAATTCGGAGTCAATGGCCTCAACTTTAAGAGCGCTACGTCCAATTTATGGTCGTCGTCATTTCTAGCTGAATGGCTACGTCAATTAGCAAAAGATGCGTTATACTGCGGACAGGCATCAATTCACACGTACTCCATGAGTCAACATTGGATCCCGAAAAAATTACGGTTTGGTACGGTGTCATTGGGCCGACGGCGTCATTGTGCCGTACATCTTCCGTGATGATCAAGACTGGCACGTTACTGTGAATGGGAATCGCTATCGTTTTTGTTTTATTTAAAAAAACTTTTGTACAACCAAACTAGCCCCAGAGGCCGTGACTTCGTAGTGCAAAATGTTGCTCTATTATTATTTTATAAATTGTATGTTTGCTAATAAACCCAGTAACATCAGCTAATGAACGCAGTTGTAGTCTTACTCGTAAATGCCACATACCGCATTGGTCTAAAGACTAACAGTGGTTTCGTAAATTAAGTATATTAATCTCGCTTGTGATCCCATAACCCACGAACATTTGTTCATTTTTGTTTTCTGGTGTGATGAAATCGCACGAGAATTGTTGCCTCATGAAATGGAGGGTCATGCAACTTCTTGGTAATCTACGTTCTGTATCCAAGCGGTAGATAAGTTCAATGGTGAGATATCTTTTTACTATGGTGAAAATCTTTGCTTTTTCTGCTGCCAAAGGGTAACTTTTAACCAAACCGAATTCATATAAGGTGGTGTTATAAATACAACTACAAAATTCCTATGTATTTTGTTTTTACTTCTGCGTAAGAGTTGTCAAAATTTACATACATTTTGTTTTTGCTTTTACGGCTTTTGAAAGCTCATACGCAAAAGTAAAAACAAAATACATGTAGGTGAATAAAAAAAATCTAATCGGCTGCTATACATAGTAACTACACCTTGTATGAATTCGCCTTGCTTTTAACTGTAGGAAAATTTTGACAATACTTTTAGAATCAGAAGTTATTCGATGTTGTAAATTATGGGTGTTACATCGCTCGTTTTCCTCCGAAAGTTTTTGTGTGTTGCAGAACGTTGCCACTTTTTGCCTTGATGATCTCCCCATTTGTTACATCTTGGAAATCCTCATACAAAATTTTCAAGTTAATCACAAAATCTAATTTTTCCAGAAAATAGACAAGCATAGTTTCTAAAATATTCAGATGATTGAGAAAGCGTTGAGTTTGACGTGAAATATGGCTTGGTATTCGTAAACAACATTCTTCAACCAACTTCAGTGTTCAACTAATAATTCTATTTTAGAAAAATTGTTATGCACGCGGAAGTAAATTGCAAATTAATGATTTAATTTTTACAAATTTAGACCAAATTTTTATTTGTTTATTGTTTTAAAAAGCTTACAGTATGTATGTTTGCCTTCTTAAATACCACTGATAAAACTTATTTCCCTCACAACTATGCACTTATGTAATACTTCTTAAATGAAAAACAAGTAGCCACCTTAAATGAAAACTAAAGCCCGAGAAACCAAACAAATATTCGTTTTATAAGTTTTATCGGGAAATTTGAACAGCAGGAAAAACAAATCACAAATATTCCAACCCAGATGTGTATGTGTGTGTGTGTGTATGTGTGGATATGCACCTAAAGCATAAACAAATTTAACATTAGTTTTATTTGCATTTGTCAAAAAAAAAAATACAGCAAGTGTTGCACAAATATTTTTGAAATGAAAGTAGGTAAACAAATAAAAATTGTTGCTACTCATGCAGGTAGCTGTTCGTCTATGTACAGCATGAATATTTAATGTTTTATATGCAACTAAAGTCAAATGCACATTTAGATAGCAACCCTGTAAGAAAATGGAGTTGTTGAAAATGGACTTCGGGATGCATACTATATGTACACTTTTCAATATGGTTTTAAAATTTTTTTTTATAATATTTATTTTGTTGGTTTAAGTACAATTATTCGTTTTAAATTTGAGCTTGTTCGGTCCGTACAAAAAGTATTAAAGTCTAAACTTTAGAAAGTGCAAACATCCTTTAGCCTTTTAAGCCTTGAATTCTAATCCAGAGCCTGACTATTTTATTTGAATTTTCAAAGGATTAATTATAGCAATTTTCCATGCCAAAATGTAGCGCCTTGATGTACTAAATTTTACAGTTGAATTTACTTTATTTTCCACCATTCGTATACTACATACAAAACAGATGAAATTTAACCTTCGTCCTGATTACTTTTTATTACTAAATTTAAAACTTTTTATTACTAAAAAAAAAACTATGAAACTGGTCAACTGGAGAGGGAAGAAGGATCAGGCGAAAACACATGCGAAAATCCGAGAGTACGCCTGGCTAAATTGACAACAAGCCTTCAAAACCATTTCAAAAATGTTGCCGAGATAAAAATAGAGCTGCAACAATCGCTTTCAAAGGATATTTCGATCCGAACCTTTCAATACCGTTTAATCGAGATGGGCATGACGGGTACGAAGCCTGCAAAAAAATTCACTTTTAGCCGCAAAAATTAAAGAACAGCGGTGCAACTCTACCAAAAGTAAAGTAAAATGGACTCTATTTGAATGGGGGCCTGTCATATTTTCTGATGAGTCTAAATTGAACTTGATAGGAACTGATGGCTAAAGAACCATTCACCGTATAGCAGCATTTTCCGTATATCATGGTAAGGGGATGTACTTCAAAATACAAACCAATAATAGAGGGTATAATAAATGACAAAACGTACGAATCTATTGTACCCCATAGGGTTATACACAGCCTGGAGTCCTTAACAAAAAAGAAATCTAATTTTACAGGACAATTCAGCGCCATATCATCGGGCACGAACTATAAGTTTTATCATTCAATTTTTACCCATTCAAACACTTATTACTATTTTTTGGTCTATTGTTTAACTTTAGATTTCAAACCGTAAGAAAAATTTTGGCAAAGTGTCACTAGATTCCCCAAAGAATATTCCGTACCAATCCAATAGAAAGCAAAGCTTGGGCTATTATGGGCGCTCTAATTGGTATAAAGAAATTACGTCTGAATATTTAAAAGATCTGTATGATTCTATGCCCAAGAGAGCACAGAGGAAAAAAGACGCACAGGGTGGTACAACAAAGTATTAAAAAATAAAGAAAAACAAATCGTTCAAAATGTAGTCACATTTTCTATTATTAAGTGTAGACAAAAACCAAAAGAAAATTTGTTTTTTCAATTTGTAAAATTTTTCAATTTTTTTTCAAATGGTCAAAAGAACAAAAACTGGAGGCTGTCTTTTTCACCCTAACCAAAAAAAAAATGGTTACACAACATTTTACTCAAATATTTTAGCCGTACTTTTAAATTAAATTAACAAACAAATTTCCATTCCAACTTTTCACAAATATGTTAAGCATTTTGAAGTTATGAACTTTTTAACTTCGCATTGTGAAAAAAATATAAATGTGGTTCTTATTCGTACACTTATTTTTACGCCTAATTATGCATTTAGTAAAATGTTCGTGGTTGAGTATGCAAAATAAAATATCTTACCGCTTGTGAAAACTTCAAGTGAAATCCAACTGCAATTGCCGTGTTTATGTCGTATATATTCTTCTTGTACTATATATGTAGCTTGAAATAATTTTTGGGGGACTATTTTTGGAGCTTTTCAAGACCATTTCGGAACTAGTTTGAGACTTCGAATAGTTCTTCGGAAGCAGTTCCGGAGCCATTCGGGGCTGGTTCACATCAACTACTTCTACTACTAATTACAACTACTACTTACTAACTAATTTCGAATACTATTTAATAAAGCTTTTTTGAAAATTTGTGCCGATTCCTTCACTGTATTAAAAATGTTAAAAACTTCATATTTAAAAAAAAAAATTAAGTTAATTTAATATTTACCAAAAAATATCTACATATGAATTAATCCCAGGTAATATCCTCATATACGGGTGGGCCAAAAGAAACCAAGGGCCCTCCAAAAATTTGACTTAAAAGTGCCATTGTGTCTCGGGCAGTATGGGCAGTGGCTCCGTCCTGCTGAAACCACATACCAGATCTGTTTTCAAGAGCAGGACGTAAAAAATTTTTTATCATAAACCGATACCGCTCTCTATTTACGGTTACAGCACTTCCATCTTCATTCTCGAAAAAGTAAGACCCAATGACATTTTCAGATGTGATCCCACACCATACTGTACACCTGATGGGGTGCAATTGGCGTTGATGAATGGCTCTTGGATTTTGAGAACCCCAGAACCCACAGTTCTGCTTATTAACAAAGCCATTCAAATGAAAATGAGCTTCATAATCAAATTTTTAATAAAGTTGATTTCATTTCTGGCCAACTCTTGAAATTTAACTGCAAAATTTTAATTAAAAAATTATAAATTCTCCAAGTGTTGTCTATATAATCTGAAAGAAAAAATAAAAAAAAATTAATAAACGAAAAAGTTATTAAACTTTTACACCCCTTGGTTTCTTTTGGCCCACCCTGTATAATACACTTGTTTCAAAGCTTTTTCTAAACCTAAAAAACTTGGGATGAGATTAAGTAAATCTGTCACTAAACGAAGAACCAAATAAAGAAGAAATCTATTTCAGATCTGAATTGTATCGATAAAGAATGAAAACCGTATTCTCCCGTAATCAAACTGGACCAGCCATTTTAAAATATTAGCCTTTAACTCAATTGTTGCTTGATTTTGATTGCCTTTAGAAGCTTTTTTCGTGATCGTAAACTTAAAAAAAATATATAAAAATAACAAAAATGTTCACAATCTCCCACATTTCCCCTTTTGATCAACTAACTGAGCAACTCTATGGCTACCGAGCTGTCAACGCACTTGGTTTATTTGAAGAAATTCGGTAACAAAAAAGTAATTTATGTTGTAATGTGAACAAGGTTCACGGCCCTCCATGGAATGCATTAAATACAGTAGTAATGGTCGAAAATGTGTGTGTAACCCATTCAATTCTCCATATCAGCAAATATAACAACAAATACAACAACATCAGGTTTGTGAAAATAATTAACACTTCAATAGATGCAAACACTTTTAAAAACTCAGTCATGAACTCCGTTTGTAGTCTGTATAATTCAGCGACTTGAAATGGAAATCATGCATACTTTTTCCTTGTCCAGCATTTAGTACGCGGGCGGCCTTAGTAGTTCAAATTTTCACCGCAGCGATATTATAATAAAATTTCGATACAATTCCTAGTGAGAATTGTGTTTGCGAAATTTTTATTGCCATGTTTTTCCTTGCATTGTCGGTGTTGTTTTTTGTTTTTTTTTTAGTTTTGATCGTATTAGTTGTTTTCGCATTTTAAAAAGTACTTCTAGAGTGACGAGTGGTGCTCATGATAAACGAATTATTCCTAAATCACAAAAGCACTACTTATGCAATCGTGTGCGGTACAAAAGTAAAAATTTGCACGAAAGCCGCAAAATTGCTGAAGAGCAGAGCATTTGATGGTGAACTTGTTTGCAAAACACTTAGACATGCATTTGTTTTGGCGCAAAGCAGTGTACATAAGTACTTATGTAAATCAGGGACGGATTCAGAAAAAGTTTTGAAGGGGGGAGGGAATCCAAATGGAAAATGCATGATATAACTGAATTCAGAATAATGTAATAATAATTTGAATTACAAGAATTTGTCATGAGAAATAATATTTTTAATTTATTTTAAAGAGTTATATCCATTCCCCTTTTTTTCTTTACTAGAATACCCAGCTTTTTTTCTCTGCTGTTTGCCAGCCCTGAGCAGCGGTAACTTTTTAAACCGCTCTTCTTTAGTCATTTTGCGTATGTAGGTTTCCAATCTTCTTTAATTTGAAAATTATGGTTCGCTCGATGCAAATGTAACTGGCAGGGAATCACCAATTCGCAGAAATCTTTGTATGCGCTCTTAAAATTGCCTGTCGCAAATGTCCTTAACTTAGATAAAAGTTTTCTGTCGCTCCATTGAAGGTCTATTTGAACAAAAAATAAAGCTACAAGCAAATTTGTTATGAGACAAGTGACTATCAATAGTTATTACCTCTTTCACATCTTCTTGCTCTATTTGAACCCTTCAATGAATTCAGAATACTTTCCGAAAGGCATCATTGGGTTTGATCTACTCTTCTTCTTCATCAAGTTCTGTACATTTCGTTGGTAACAAGCTCTTCTAAATACTGATCCAAAAATGAGTGGAAAATGAACCGCCGATAATATTCTTCAGCAATTTGTGTTTCATGGATCTGGATCCAACGTGTTTCGCAAAATTTTGCTTAGAGCCGGAATTTGCTGCAAGAGTTTGTTCGTTTAAGAGATTTCCATCCTTGTTGGATAACCGGAAGAAATTGCCGATTGCCTTGATCGTACCCATGCAGTTCGAAATATATGAAATATCGCACGCCTGCAGTTAGCCACCTAGCTAAATGAATATTTCTATGCTAAAACTTGTCTCTATGGGCTACCATGTTTCAAACCCCAGCAAAGTTGATCAGTCTCAGCCCGTTGGCGGAGTATTCGTCGTGGAGTCTGAATTTCCCAACAGTGTCACCAAAGATCCCTTCCTCACGAACCCCGGTATTCAAGTCGCCAAGCACGATTTTGATATCGTGAAGGGGGCAGTTGCGCTCACAGAAGGGATCTTTGATCAAAGACGCTGTGATTTTCTGTCAGAGCAGGGGCAGACATCAGCGAGATGTTGAAGAATCTCACTTTAATACGTATCGTGGCCTGCCGCTCATCCAACAGAGTGAACGACAATACATGGCCACAAAGCCTCTATCTCCCAACAAATCCAAATCCGAACTTACGCTTCTTTACAGGGCAGCAGTAGCAGACGTCGCAATTTGAAATAGTTTTTACAGTGTCCCGTCCATTTCATTTCTTGGATGGTGGTGATGACTGCCCTTCCTCTTATGAGAACATCAACTAGTCGGGCAGCGGCACCTTCCCCATTAAGGGTTAGGCTATTCCAGATGCATGCCCTCATATCATAGTCCTTAATACGTTCCATGCGGTCGTCTAAGAAAAAGGGAGACCTCATCCGAGGCTTGTTAAAACTTTTCATAGGCTTTAGTTTTTCACATGGCGGATGCCAAACCCAGCGCACAACCAGATACTGGTGCCTTTTTGTTTAAGAACAAATTTGTATAGCGTGCCGCTTTTTACAAGTCAGACGCCCGCTTGCAGCGCTTGGCACTTATGACTTTAATGGACCCTTAAACCGAGTATGTGGCAGTGACCCCACTAAAGTCCCCTCTCTTTCTGATATGACCAAAGGCTTCACATGGGTAGGTTACCGCATCTCGTACATGGATTGCTCACGTTGCAGTGAACAAACGTCGCGTACGAGTTTAATCAAAGTAGCGTTTTTCCAAGAGTTTCGCTAGTCACATCTTCTACAGAGATGAAATCAAGAAGTCCTCACGAATTATGCATTTCTGTTAAACTTCGTGGGCATATCCAACTACAATCCCAATTTGTCACTTACGTTACTGTTTTCATCTACAGTAACTGAGAAGCCCCATTTTGTGGTTCATATACAATACATTGCATTAGCTTAAACAGTCTTTAAATGATTATGTAGATCGCGATCTCCACAATCCACACAAAAGTGGGAAGAAGAACTCTGAAACTACATCGTGTTAATTACTTTGATCAAATATAATAAAAATGGGTTCAAATTTAAATTTGGCAGCAAGCATTCATTTGTTTTATTTTTGTTCTATTATTTTTTATAATTTTTGCCCATTTTGGCATTTAGTTGGGCAAAGATGCCTCTCTGTAGCACTTCGAATTAAAACAAACAGACGACTGTTAAGTGTCGTTAAGAATTAGTTAGTGAATCGCACAACCGTTACTTTAACCAACAAAAATTTTGTCGATAAAAATTGCGATTGTCGGATCGTTTAAAGTTAGTAATGTCATTTCGCTTGTTTTCGAATATCAGTTTGAAATCCTGCACATTTTCTGAGGCATCCAATAGTTTTTGAATTTTTGAGGGCTCGTTTAAAATCTTTTTAAGGAAGTTTAACAAATTTCCCAGACTTTCAAAATTCCGATGCCAGGCCTGAATTAAAAAAGAGCTGAACTAAATGGAATACAATGTACTCATTTACAGCGAAGTGCAAACATTGAAAGATTCTTAAAGCTCTTTAGTTATTTTAACATTTCGGGGCGAGTCCGGATCCATAAAGCCCCTCTGAATCCGGCCTTTATGCGCATTTATGCAAATAATGTACATACATACACACATAGCGTATTAGCACATAAAATTTTACAATTCAACCAAACTGACAAATGTGTAATAAAAGTTTTGTCAAATGTTTACTTGTAAGCATATTGCTTTATAATGTTATCAAACTATAAAGAGCAAAAAAAAAAAAACAAAAAACAAGGAACAAAATAAAAAATAAAAAATTTCGACAGCATAAGTTGTTAGCTATAAAACATGATGATATCCACTTTTCTTAACTGCGACACCAAATTGAAGCTGCAAACTCAAACGCCTACCCATATTTACCATCAAATCAAAATTTTCCCTCTCCTGTTAACTCAATTTTCGCAATCTTCCCTTCTCCACGAACTCCATACTTTCGAAGTACATAAATTCGTATTTATAACTGTCGGTTGTAAATAAATAAATAAAAAAAAAACAAACTTTTTACTTGTCTAAAGTACTTTTTTATTTAAATTTAAAAGTTGACTTCCTTTCAATTTCGAAGCTACCACACATTCACTCCTCCAAAATTCGAAGTTGCTCACTTTTGCTATCTTTATCTCTTTTTGTCCCACACACACACACACACACACACACCTAACCTATGTATTTTCAACAGCAATCAGAGGATGGCTACTTGTTAGCGAGCGATCTACACAAAAAGTGAGCCAATACTACAGTCATATTTGATTTCTTCCCCACCGCAACGTCGACGCTATTTACCAAATAAATGAATATTTCCGCACACATTTATGGTGGGAACAAAATAAAATAGGGGTATTCATACAGACAGTGGTAGTACTTCTTTATTAACGTTTTTCCCAGCAATTTTTTTTAAGGCTATGCCATGTGCAAACTACGTTCGTCTGCGATGTTGCGACGCTCACCCGGGATCAATCCCATTTTGCTAGCGTAATGAAGTTTGAGACAAGGTTTTGCAGAAATGGTTTTCCGAGCGTGTGTATTCGTCTTCTGCTAAGTGCTTGGCAGTGTCTGATAAGGTGCTCCATACTCTTCTCTTCTTCTTCGCAATAACAGCTAAGACAGTAGTCCGGCGAGCTAAGTTCCAATCTCAAAGTATCTACGCCAATTAGATGGTGAAGTGCCAGGTTTCTTGTATGACTGGAAACCACGTTCCGATTTATCCTCAGAAGTATAGAAAGTGGAAGGTTTATCTAGGGTTCGTATACCTACCATATATTTGTTCGTTCGATTTCTTGCCAACTCGTCGGCTTTTCAGTTACCCTCAATATCTCGGTGTCCAGGCACCCACATGAGTCGTATTCCGTAATGCTGGGTAAAATTTGGTAACGATTTTTATAAACAAGTCTGATAGATAAGTAGTAATTAATGCGCAAAAAAAATGCTTTATAGTGGCGATATAAACAAAACAAAAATTAGTTCTGAAAATTGCGTTCAATTAGTCGAAACAGAAGATGAGATATGACGAATAAAGATGAAAACTTTTTATTACAGTAGCTAACAGAATTACTAAGTTTCGACGAAGAATATCGCGTAGCAAAACTAAGCACTGAGTCATGGGCCGAGGGAGTTCCTTTAGCTAACGACTCTAAACGATTCTATACTGATGGCTCCAAGTTAGACAATAAAGTTGGCAGGGGCGTCTCCTCTGAACAACTAGAAACAAAAACGTCATGCCGTCTTCTGGACCACTGTAGTGACTTCAGAGCGGAGCTAGCGGCAATGCCTAAAACTGTGATTACGACGAACAAAGTTTATATTTACTCAGTTAGTCAAGTTACGTGATGGTAGAGTTGTTCGATTCGATTTTCATATGGGGTGGGTAACGCGACATCACAGTAACCCACCTGAAAACGAGACGGCAGGCGAGCAAGCAATAAGGGGTATTTCCATATCTCCTTCACCGGCCTGGAAGAGGTTGGGCCGTTAGCTGCCTGCAAGCTCAGGATTAGGGAGTTCTTCTGTAAAGAGTATGTTGGGGAAACGTGGTGGGATTTGCAAACCGTCCAATTATATGTGTCCTAAATGGGCCATGAAAAGTCCACAAGAACTTTCCTCGTAAAGTAGAAGAGAATTATGCCTGGCTTTGGGATTACTTGCAGGACATATTTCTATAGGGCGGTATACAGAACGATTAGGGGTACGCCCCAATGAGCTTTGCAGAAGCTGCATTGACGAAGGATAGGCGAAAGAGGCCATTTATTATGTGACTGTCCCGGTGGTAACATAAATTCATGGGTGCGGGTTTTTTTTTTTAAAACCTAGTCCATCTACGAATTGTATACTATATGTCGACTCAACTCCAACCCATCCAGAATCAACTCCGAAATTTCCATTATATGTGTGTCCGTTATGTGGATATCCTCTGTGCGCGATATCAATCAGCAATTCACATAAGGCTTAAGCCTGATCCCTCCCGGTCGGAACTGCTCGTTTCCTGGGCTTCTCCATAGATGAGGCCGACGCTTAGGTGCTGCTTGCAGAAATAATTGCTTGGTAATATTTTTAAAGATTATTTAACTATCTACTTTTCTACTACCCTTTCGCAAAAGGAGTTACAAATTATTATCCGTTTTCTCTTTCCTTCTCAAATGCAACCCTGTCAAGACAGTCCAAAAACACAAACGTCAATAATTATCAAACCTTTAATAATAGAATCGACCATTGCAAGTTGCAAAACAAAACCTACTCGTTTTTAGATATCGGGTCATGAATTCAGACTGATAAATTTTACAAAGTACCAAACCAGGCCTTACCGAAATGGATGTTGTGAATGCCACTGCACAAATATTGTACATGTATGTAGGTTAATGCAAAATGAAAAAAAAACTTTACAAAGTTTGAAGTTTGGGCGCTACAAGTATGCATGTCTGATTGTTTATTTATGTTTTGTATCTATGTAAATAGAATTTGTTTTTCTTTACTGGCCACTGTTTTGAATTTGTTGATTTTTGACAAGTGTGCATAAATTTGCACGAAACACTTGAATACCTTTTTTGACAACAAATTTATTTGAATTTTGTTTGGTGATGAAACAGCCAGACACTTTCACCCACCTACTTAGTGCAATATATATTTCAAGTAGATATTTGTGTGTTTAAAAGTTAACATAATGAAAAGTGGACCGCAGCAGGCTATTCCAGTGTAATTTAAATAAATAAAAAAAAAACATTTCGAATTGTAAAGCGTTTTTTTTAAAGAACCTAAAATTTATGACACAACTTTTGCAGAGAGATATAATATTTTTGGCTACAAATAAGTTGCTCGAATGCTTCGAAAGGTTACAATGCTAATCATTTGGCTGAGGCTCGGAGAAATTATATCAGTCAATTTTAACGACTTTGTATATTAAACATATTCTTCTATGTAGCTTTGAATGTATGAGATTTTTAAAATGATTTAAACAGTTTTATAGTTTTTAGTCTTTCAAAAATGCAGACACTAAAATAGTCTTACCTTTTTATAGCACACATGATGATCAGTGGCGGATCCAGGATTCAGAATCGGGTGGGAATACCGCAAAAAATGTTACATTTGCCATTTATTTCATCAATATAATTATGTGATGAATTATAATCCATAATTTCTTTCTTACTTAATTGGCGTTATAACCGCTTAAGCGATTTGGGCCGAGTTCAATAAATTGCACCAGTCACTCCTTCCTCCTGCTAACTGGCGCCAATTGGAAATACCAAGTGACGTCAAGTCCTTTCCCACTTAGTCTTTTCAATGCAGAGAAGGCCGTTCTCTTTTTCTACCACCACCAGCTGGTACCACGTTGAATACTTTCAGGGCTGGAGTATTTTCGGCCATTTGCACGACATGCCCCAGCCAACGTAGGCGCTGTATTTTAATGCGCTGTACTATGTCTATGTCGCTGTAAAGCTCACACAGCTCATCGTTCCACCGTGTGCGGTATTCGCCGTCGGAATGACGTAGAGGTTCATAGATCTTTCGTAGAATCTTTCCCCCGACCACTCCAAGGGCTGTCTCATCTGATGCTGACAGCGCCCATGCTTCTACGCCATACAATAGCACGGGCATGATGAGAGACTTGTCGGGTGTGGTTTTGATTCATCGAGAGAGAGAGCTTTACTGCGCAATTGCCTACTCAGCCCAAAGTAGCAGTTGTTGGCAAGAGAGATCATACGTTGGGTTTCCAGGCTGGCATTATTATAGGTGTTAATGCTGGTTATTAGATAAACAAAGTCCTCCACTTTTTCAAAATTGTAAGTGTCAACAGTAATGCGGGAGCCAAGACGCGAGTCCGCTGACTGTTTATTTAATGGCAGAAGGTACTTAGTTTTCCCTCGATGACCTCCAGATCCATACGTTTTACTCGTTTTGCATGTTTTTATAAAATATGGTGCGTACTAACATAATCAGTCAATCGATTAGCAAAAGTTGTTCCAAAAACTAATCGACTAACCGACAGCCGCCCATAAACAACTAGTCGTGTTTAAATGTTTGTGCTTACTGATAAATCTCGTTTCCAACTACAATATAATAATGATTTTATGAATTTATTGTGAGTAACTGTCACTATTCGAATAATTTCGGTTAATCCATTTTCAGACTACTCGATGGTGAGCGGTTAGTCGAAAATGAACGGTTAATTGAATAGTTGCTATTCGACTATCAACCATTAAAAAAGTGGCTTAGTTGGTAATCGACGAGTTGGATAGTCGATTTTAGCATGAGCTATACTTATCAATATCGAGCATAATGTAGCTCCCATAATACTGATTGCTCATACGTACATGAGATTTCATTTTAAACTACTTATATTTATTATTCTCAATTGTTTTACATATATGAGAAAAAAGTAGTATATGAAAATTTATTATTTTTACGCTAAAAGGCAGCAATAAATTATGTAACGGATTTTTTTTGTTTCTTCATTTTCATATTCATGAAAGTTAATGAAGATTTCGACTGTCTAATTCTGTATTATCCTATGGGTCAATTATAGATTTATTCTGCCCCAATCTCTTAGACATTCTTATTCCAACGTAATCCGATATATTTCGAGTGCCATTTTTCATTCTCGACTTTGAAGATACGTAGTTCGGAAACCGATAACAGTTACATCATAAATATTTTATTTATCTATTATATTATTATTTTTTTATTATGGATAGAAATATTTCCCAAAGTGTTATCGATTACAATGACGGAAAAGAGTATCATACCAATATCATTAACTATAACTAAAAAATATTATATTCTCTCCACAAAAACATATTTAATGGAATACAAATTATATACATATGTAAACTGCTGTATGTTTTTCTTAAATTTGCATATTCAATCTGATTCATATCGTTGTCAGTGTTGTGGTGATCTCCTTTTACTCTCATAATTCCGCAAACAGATTCACAAGCTGAAATGTTGCCAACGTAAATCCGATTACTTATCGCCAACACTGTTTTGATTGTCAATGACATATGAAAATATAATTTTCTATCTCTTATTTTCAAATGCAAAAAAAAGCAAAAAAGTGTCGATGTACAATAACAAATGCATATGCTTTGCAACATTTGAAATGCACATTTACATATCACCATAAAATCCGCATATGCGTTTGTGATTTGAAAATTTTATGCTAAGCAGCCGAAGTGTGTGTGTTTATCTGGGAGCAAGTGAACATGTATGTGCATAGATACATATGTAGCAAAGGGCCTGTAGGAAAAATTTGAACATGTGACAAAAATTTCTGGTTTTTGGGTTATGGGTTATGCCGTAAAGTGTATTTAATGCTTCGGAGAGGGTTGCCACGTATTTGAAAAGTCAAATTTAGTTAAAATGTGCATAAGTTATATGAAATCGTAAAGTATCGGTGTCAAATGGTTCGTTTGGCTGAGGAGAAGGTTTCTAGATAGCTATTATTTGATGAGGGTTGCCAGCTGTTTTAAAAGTCAAATTAAATTAAATTATACAATTTAATTACAAATATGAGTGTGAAACCGGTCCTTTGGCTAGGATACATTTTATAGGTACATTTTAAAGAGTGTTGCCACCTGTTTGAAAATTCGAATTTAATTAAATTATACAAAAGTACAAAAAATACCAATATGAGTGACAAACGGTTTCTCTCGGCGAGGTCAAGATTCGCACTTATATTTTTGAGAGAGTTGCCATCGGTTGGAAATATCAAATTTTATTAAATTATGCACAAGTATACTCAAATATTAAAATATGAGTATCAAGCGGTTCGATTCGTTGTGGAGATGGTTTATAGCTGGCTATATTTTAAAGAGTGTTGCCACCTGTTTGAAAATTCGAATTTAATTAAATTATGCAAAAGTACAAAAAATACCAATATGAGTGACAAACGGTTTCTCTCGGCGAGGTCAAGATTCGCACTTATATTTTTGAGAGAGTTGCCATCGGTTTGAAATATCAAATTTTATTAAATTATGCACAAGTATACTCAAATATTAAAATATGAGTATCAAGCGGTTCGATTCGTTGTGGAGATGGTTTATAGCTGGCTATATTTTAAAGAGTGTTGCCACCTGTTTGAAAATTCGAATTTAATTAAATTATACACAAGTTATATGAGATAATAAAATGTGGGTATCACACCGTTCGTTTCGCTAGGAGTAAGTTTATAGATATAGTTTGAAGAGGGTTGCCAACTGTTCTCAAATACAAATTTTTTGTGCTAGTTTTTGATCAACATTTTGAATTTTTTTGGTTTCACCATTTAAATGTTACATATTACGGCCTCCCTACAGGACAGTCAAATAGCTATTTACTTGTTTAGCTGAAAACGCCCTCAACTACGATATGTAGGACACTAGAAAGCGGATTTTCAGTGCCAGGAGCTACATTTGAGTGTCGACTTTTGCTAACTGAACTTTATGAGTGGGTGTTAAGTAATAAGAGAATAAACTGTTGAAAATGAAAAAAGTCAGTACAAATATTTTTTAAACATCGAGTAAGCTTCATATTTACATTTGATGTGGCGTTTTGAGCGACTGCGAGGTGATTAGCATATTTTGCTCGAATAATGGTTTTATTATTCAAGTTGAAGTGCTAATTGAGTAATTATTACTTCAAGACTTTTTGCTGCTATTAAAATGCTAATATCGTTGCGTCGAAATGTCGAATGTGTATTTTAGAGAGAGTACTTGTTTTTTTTTTAGTAGCCAATTAGTAACTAAGTACTAATGTAAGTTAAAAAATATGCCAGGAGGACATGAATAGAATATTTTACTTTTGTTCTGACCGAAAGCACACCGCGCTGGATATTTGTTAAAGAGAAAAGGAGAGAACAATATATGCAGCTGCTATGAACTGTAATACCATGCCCATAGTCCATACCAAAAGTTAACCACCTCAAATCGAAGTTAATTCACATCACTATCAAATATTCATGTCCACACCGCGGTTTGAGGTTTAACAATTTTTTTAAGGTATTACCGCCTTTACAATTACAAGAATTTTTTTTTTTTGCTTTTGAGTAGATTGAATTACAAAGAAACAAAGAAAGACAGTCATAGACGAACGGCTGGAGTTAAAAAAAAATCACATAGTCACAAAAATCAATTTTCCAATTCAAACGTAAACGGAGAGTGAAAATGTAAACAAAACAAACAAGTTTGACATTTTCGCTCTGAATTCTCTTACTCTCTTTGGTTTTACTGCAGTTTGACAGTTATTTTCAGAAAAAGATTACACAAATAAAGGTTGCACAGAGTATCAAATTTGAATTGAATTCTGATTTTCGGTGACGAATGAATGTCGTACGAGTAGCTAACTGGAAATCTGTCAAAGTCAAGAACAATCGTTGTATGTCATGGGTAAAAATATAAAACTCTTTCGGTTGGCATAGTCAATACAAAATCAAAACTAAAGCATTTTAGAAACTCGACTTATGACTCATGGCCCCGGTGTGAGTATTTCAGTAATGCATCTTTTATCTCGTTTCAGAGCCAAGGTGCATTAAAGGGATAATAACAGCAGCGTAACTGATTTAAGATGACTCTGAACTGTCAAGTTTTATTTATATTATTTCGCAACAAACTTTGTGAATTGTAAAATTTTGCATGCATCATAGTAATATCGTCGTTGTATTGTGAGAAATGTTTCACAGGTTTTATTCAAAAACCCATATATCCATATATCGTATGCCTTGAAATAAATTTAGAAAAGATCCTCTAAAGCCGAACAGCAAAAGTTAAGTATCCAGTTCTCAAGAAAATTTACAGCAACGGTAAAATACTTTTTCAAGCAACTGAAATAATGAAAAATATGTCTTACGATTTTTCTTGAAAACTGGATAATTCAGATTTGAAAAAAATATTTATCAAGCCATATTTTTCTTGGTGACAAATTTCAGATTGTAAAAAGTTTTTGTGGTTGGGGAATATATCATTTTCCATTGCAATTTGGATCAAGAACACTGTTATATTTTTTCAATTCGGTATAAAAAATTTGGAAAAAAATCATTTATAAAATGCTTAGTTTACAAAATGTGTGAAAAATATAGTTAAACTGTTTTATAGAGAGACAGTTTTATTACAAAAACGTAGTTCGGAAGTTATCGCCAAAAAGTATTAAACTTTGTCAATTTTTTAGCCTTTTTCGACATAAAACTGGGTCTATCTATTCCAATGTAAATGTTCTGAAATTTTGAGTAATTGTATGCTAGACTCCGATCTGTCTTTAGAATTGAAACAGTGTCGGAAAAAAATACAAAGGTTAACCTATGTTGACACAAACTCATGAAAAACTTTGAACACGCTGCATCCCGAAATCTACATAGTTGTGATTGAAAAATATGAGCGCCATTTTTAGATACAGCGAACCTAAATCTATGTAATAAATATCTGATACAACGTCAAATATATATTCTGGCTGTTGCATCCTAAAAAGAATAAGTTTTTGGTAAATTTTCAACTAAAAAAGTGAATGTAGCAAATATTTAATTTAACCGCTTTTATTTAATTCGTAAATAAAATCTTTCATATTTTAGGCGCTTCGCTACACTCATCATATTAAGATAATGGGATAATGACTTTAAATTTGTGTAAATATATTATATCTCGGGTATTTCGCTACCTACCGATTAAGTTTTAACACATGCTTTGAATTTGAATGAAATGGGGCTGTAAAGACGGCTGTTAGAAATATCGCGACTACAGCGCCACCTTTTGTTCCAATTTTTAAATTTATTTTATTTATTTGGTTAATACCTGATCTGAATTTGAATCAAAGCGGACCATAAATAAGGTTTTTATAGATATCTTGTATTTATATTTACATATGGGGCGATTACGTATTTTGAATTTGAACCAAATTTAATTGTAAATACGGTTTTTAGAAATAATCGATTCCACCGCCATAGACGTTGTCCTGCCTATATTTATTTATTAATTGCCCTTTGCATAAATTTGGGAATCTTCGCCAATTTGTACCAATAAACTTTGTCCCAGCAAAACGAACGGTTTGACACCTATGTATATTTTATTATACCATATAACTTATGTATAATTTTATTAAATTTGGACTTTCAAACGGGTGGCAGCCCCATTGACTATGAACTTTAATGCCGGGACGAACCGTAAGGCACACATATTTTTATATTTCATATAACTTGCACACGTTTTTATTTTTTTAGTTTTTACATTTGACTTTTCAAACATGTGGCAACACTCTCCCAACTAAACAAGGACATGTGTCTAAAATCTTCCCGTAGCAGAAACTAGTAAAGATGCACAGTTTAAGTTTTGAAACAGGTGGCAACCCTATACAAAAAAAATTAAGTTACCTTATTGGTTTCACTTAACTTACATTTTTTTAAGATATTTTGAAAATGCTTTAGTTGATACCCATAAAATTTAAAAAAGATGGCAACTCCCTTCAAAAATAGATTATGTGGGAAGCCATGCATCAAACTATCTAGATTTGTGGCAAATCTTATCCAAAACTGTCCAGTCGTCATTTAGCAATATGAGATTATACGCCGCGTATTGAACTATAATTGAACTGAACTGAAAAACGAATTGTGTGCTTAGAGCGCCACCTGTTGAGAATTTTTCAACCTTTCTTTTTACATAAACCCTTGCGGAACAATTACCAACAAACCCGCGGAAGAAAGTATCCATTTTGGTCCAGTGGTTGGTTTTCAAGTTTTTAGCAGCCAAACAAACCACGATTCATTTCGATATATGTATATAGGTTTATAAAATATTTTACAAAATTAAACGACAATATTCATTTTTGAGCTCAAGGCCAGTATAAATAAAATTATAATGGAAAAAAGACAACAACAGGCAGGAGTGGTAGAAATTTTAGCTATTTCGGAAATAAACACATCTCCGTATCCGATTTCTTTCATGACTCCACCGGCATTTGAACCCACTACCTACAACTTCCTGGGCAAGTGCATATCCAGCGGACCACAACAACAATTACCAAATTTTCAAATTGAAAAAGAATGAATAAAAGTTAACTATTTTCGAAAAAGCCTAAAAGGGTCCATTTGTTTCGTATTTCAACACTTGTACCACTTCCTTTAACAAAACTCGACATCGACTTAGGTTTTCAACTGCTGTTGAATTAGAATGCTACAGGGGCAATGCGTTAACACTATAGGTGTGAATTTAAGTTGATAAAAATATTTTTTATATTGCAGACAATGCAAGAATTACCATAGTCTCTGGTATTTATTCCAAACCAACTTCCATTCTAATTTTCTTCGTATATTTAACACTTACACGCACATTCATTCATTAATAATAGAGCAATAAACTATTTAAATAATTATACCCGTACTATGTAAGTATGTATGAGTATTTGCTGTACACCAAAGGTGGGCACTTCGTCGCCCGGGTCTAATGTCTACTTGCACATTAAATGCTTAGCACCTAGTCGGTTTGCATTAAGAAACGCCCAATTCGCGCATAATATACAAATTAAGTATCTATAGCCATCAATTGCCAACGGCTGTCGACAGTTATGACCAGACCAGCAGCAAATGGCTAAAAATAACAAAGCGGGCGCTCAGTAAAAGGGACTAGTAATCCAAAAAAAAAGAAGAAAACACTAAATAGCTGTTAGCGTCAAGGCTGTTTGTTGTCCACAAGTTGGTGTGGCAAACAATGATGGTATTCGGTAGTTTATACCTTCACTGCTTACTGTCTAACGACTAACCGAATTGTTTGAATGGGCATGAAAATTTATTATTTTAACACCTTTACAATTGTAAGGAGTAACAGCTTGCAGTCATTTGGTTTTGCTAATTTGAATTGTCCAAGTCATCTACCCAGTATTTTAATAGTCGGAAAGTTTTGTGACCATATTATTTATTTAAGATACTCATCGAGGAGGTAAATATCAGGTGGACAATGGAATCCACCTGTCGGATTAAACGACAATTTTGGCCAAATGTTGACGTAAAGCGTCGCCTTGATCGAACTTCTCTCAGACTATTGGTCGGAATAATAACTGGGCATTGTCTTATGGGCACACACGGAAAGAGATTTGGATGCCTAAGCAATGAATTCTGTCCAAGTTGTAGGGACGTATAGGAAATGGAGAGCATCGAATACTTGCTCTGCCACTGTGTCGCTCTGAGCAAGACTTCAAACCAATTCTTAAATAGCATTCTCGATTTTATGTGATAGAAAAGGCGCACTTCAAAGGGAAGGGTAGAATAAACCGCATGGCTCTCGTCAGCGATATCATAACGGGCTTTGTCAGCCTACGTGTGCGTCAGTGGACTTGCACGATTGCAGTCGCTCTAACCTCACCAATGTAGAGAAATTGGCGAAAGGGTTTTATTAGAATAATCCTAGGCAAGAGAATGAAGTGAATACAATATATCCTAGTCAGAGGTGGAAGACTGAGGTGGCTCACCCTTTATGTGAATTTACTATCATCAAAACAATGGGGAAGCTAACACAGCTCTAAAGATGCAATATCTAAATTGGTTGAAAGAAACTTGAATTCAACGGCCAATTGTGTGCCAACATAAGGGTATCACTTAGGAATATCAAGAATGTGAAAACTATTTAGCGGTTTCAATAAAGAAAATGGGACTGGAGCTGGTTGATATCTGGACGGCGATTTCATATGCTTTGCACAGGGTCCACAATTTACCAATAGGAGATAATTGGCGAAAGGTAGCGTGGATACCAAGCCAGAGTTTGCGGTGACAGTCAATCTGTACTAAATGCCTTGGAGACCGCTAGTACATCTAGGCCAAGAAACTTCGTTGAACTAGCTAGAACTCATATGGGTGCCGGGACACAGCGATGTTCAAGGTGAAAAACTTGCTGACGAATCGGCTAATCGCGAGTCATTGCCAGATCCTATTGGACCGCAGCCAACTGCAGAGCTAATCATATCAGGATATGAAAACTGTTGGTGGATTCTCTACTCCTGCAAACAACCAAGTACTTCCCGAAAAGATCCTTCTTACACAGAGAAGGAAGGAGTTACGAGCTCTGGTTGGGTTGATTACAAGACAAAATCCATGCGAACAATACATGGCCACCGTAGGCATCATCGTTAGCTTGATGTATACATTTTGCTTGGAGGATTAGGATAGCTCAGACCATTTTATTTTTTATCTGTTATGTTTTTGCTGATCTGAGAATTGAATATATTTGTGTCAGATGTATTAAGAATAAAAAGCTTTAAAAGATTATCGGATTCATAAATGGGAAAGTTTGTCGAGGAGAAATGAAATCCCATTTTCATCTTATAACCTGCCCCTTTCCCCTATCTCTTTTTCCATTAATCCTTCCCTGGCCTGAAGCACAATGAGCAACTATGCCTGCATGGAAACACGATTTCGGATTTCTGGCCTACCGAAATTTCATTCCATTCCATTCCAATACCAAGTATGCAGAATTGCAGAACAGAGTCGCCTCCGATAGAACAAAGAATGAAGAGAAGAAACCTCTTTCATCGATTTAGAAGTAGCTGGTAGAGTTTAAGAACTTAAGAAAAACACTTGGGATCACGTTACCCAATTCTATCATGCTTACAAAATAAGTCTTGTCCAAAAATTTCATTCTAATTCTGCAAAGGCCTGAATAACTGCAGAGGAGATGCTCCACCATTTCTTCCGCACCTGTTGAACTACACCTGCGGCTGCAGGCGTTGCGCACCAATCCCGGCACTCATATCAGGATGAAGTTGTGCCGACGAACCAAGTTCGGAGTCATCACTGCGAAGGTGATACCCCAGATGGATGAAAAGCTATGTATACTAGACCCATGTCGCTCGGGTGCCAGAAAAGTTCTACAAGCGTCCCATAAGACAAAAACTTCTGACACAAAAAACACTCCTAGAAATTCCAACACGCAGGAGGTATCTCTATTTTAGAGTCCACACCTACTTCACAAACGCACCTTTCTTCCATAGTCCACACTCTCTTAGTCTTGGGGCACTCTGAAAAGTTCTGATATTTCTAAAAAATGCAAAAACCAAAATTTTGCATTAAAAACCAAAATAAGTTGATAATTTTCAAAAAGAGACGCGTCACTGTCTACTTATGATAAAAAGTTTTATCTCAGTAACTACTTTACGAATCTTCACCAAACTCGGTAGACGCAGTACTTTTGGTAAGGTCTTTAAAATGCATCTGAAAGAAAATCACCTTAGCTTCAAAATAAATATAACTACAGGGTAATATTTTCTTCGTCTTTTTAGTATTTCATAGATAATACTTAGGAAAGATGATCGGTAGCGTTGGTTTCATTACATTTCTACTACTATTTTTACTAAAGCTAGTTCTAATTGCTGCCACTATTTTCAATAATGCTACTACTAATTTCTACTACAATTTTTGCTCATACTACTACACATTACTATTAATATATTTATTAATCCCACTACTATTTTTACTAATTTCTACTACTCTTTTACCTATTGCTACTACTACTTACTATTACTATTTTTTTGGTATTTTAGGCTAGTTCAATTTAAAAAAATAATTAATTTCCAGATAGTGCTACAGTTTTAAATTTTTGGTAGGGGTTCGAACCCCTTTATATTCGCTCTATTGACCGTTTCCAAAAAATTTTTGATTTTTGCAACCTTTTTTCGACAGTAGCTTCATAGCGCATTGTTTGCTATAGAAAGAACTATATTTAATTTTTTTTTTAATTTTTATTAAAACATATTAATTAAAATGAGATCAAGAAAAATAAACTGTACACAATTTTAATATAATGAGTTTATTATATAATATGTAAATTAGAAACCGCCGACTTATATATTTTTTTGGTTTATCTGTAGATACAACCGGATTCTTTCTCGCATAAATTCATCTAAACTTTTCGCCTTTTAATATTTTATAAGAAACAATTTTTCTATGACCTCCCTAAATTCGGAGAATTTTTGGTTATCTTCTTTCTTAGTAGGAAGCATCGTTTCGCATTCGAGTGAATATAAAATTAGTATTTCGAGTGGGGCTTCGGTGTTTTTGGCTACACATTGGCACAATAACCTTTTTTCCACCTTTCCACAGACTACCCTTTTCTTTTCTTCTGCACGCTTCTGCTGTTCTATTTAAACCAACGCCATTTCCCCTGCTGTTCGTAGAAATTAATATTAATATTCATGTTCTTCATTTACTCATTCAATTTTGTTGCCGAAGAGTTTCTTTAAATAAATTTGTATTTCGTCCATTAGTTTAGTATGCAAAATGCGATGTCAATTAATTTTATGCGTTCCTTATGTCTTCGGGAGTGTAATTTTATGCAAACTCATTCAGCAGCGCAAACCCGCACAGAAATATACGAAATATATATACCTAAATTTGTTTGTATGTAGTAAATACGCACGTCTTGTTGTTTGAATTTATGTTTTGTGTTGCTTTTCATTTCGGGCACCTCATCTCATGTTGCTGCCATATTCGACTCACTTGGTGTTATATTTGTGTGTATACGTACAATACATGTATATATATATCTACAATATTTTAGTCTACCATTTAAGTTATATCTATGCAAATGATTATTGTTGTTGCGAGAAGTTTACAAAATGATTATTGTATTTTAAAATGTATTTTGTCGTAATTGTAGATTTGATCGAATAATCAATATTATAATTGCTACTAGAAATGCGTACGGACTTGCACACACACACACACAAACACACGCACACACACACAGCCATCCATTAATTAGCCAACTGTATGTAGCAAAACTAAGAAGAGAATGTGTTGCGTATACGCAGTGGCCTAGTATCGACAAAACTTTCCTGCATTGCTGAGTTTATTCAATTAAGTTGGAATCGTAATTTATTGTATGTATATTTATGTATATATTGCCATAAATTGGATTTAGAATCACTTCTTGTCAATCATCAGCAAATGAATGTTTTTATTAATATTGTTTCCCCCCCCCCCCCCCCCCAAAATTATCTTTTAATCAAAAATTTAGAAGTTTGTCTGAAGCATATTTAGTAGCATACGGTTGAAATAAATCTCTGTTGCTTATCGACCGGAAGTAAATTCAATTTTAGATCCGCTAATATACTACTTAAATGAAATATATCAAAACTGACGGACAGTGTTTGAATCGTTTCATTTGCTGTTTAGTGGCTGTAGTGGATTTTGTAGTTGTAGTTGTTGAAAAGTTGCATGCAAGCAACACTCCACATTAAGCTCGAAACCTAACGAAGTTTTGTTGTGAAACAATTTAGCTGGGCTTAGGGTTAGGGTTTTAGGTTAAACACTTAACAGTTTATGGACTTCCGTTCAAAGACGAAGAGATGTACTATATTTATATTGAAGGAGTAAAATGATGAATTAATTCATCGATTAAAAAGGGCAGATACAGGAACAAAGTTGAAGTGTTTGAGTCACTTGCTACAAGAAGTAAATATCCCATCAGCACAAGGAAATGATGCAATTTGCATAAATAAGTTCAAAATATATCGATTTCGATTATAAGGAATGGAAAACTGGCTCCTTTTAAAATTAAACGCTACAAACAACACCAAAATTAATTTTATTATTATAAGAAAGGGTATTTACTGCTTTTGCGACACTACAACGCAGATAGATCTACATAATTTTTGAGAACTGTAAGTGCTAAGTGGTTAATGACTAATGCAACTGTTTGAAAACTCCTTAAATTTCGACTGCTCTTAAATTTTCCTATTGTTCACTCATGATAATAGAGAAGTCGTACATGATTTAAAAAGTGGATATTAATTTATATTTATTTTATTTATTTTATCATTGAACAGATGCTGCAGATACTGGGCTTATATCGAAAACTTCGGAGTGATGTCACCTCTCACTTTAGCCTGCGCCCAAACCGATGTTCGGGAGCTACCCAGAGTATGCTTAGGTGAAATTACCCGCAAAACATGAGGTGCTTGTATTGCAATCCAGAAGAATCGTTCTGAGCATTTCCAGGTTAATGACAATCAGAGACTTCTTAAGCAGCACGGAACCATCCTAAAAAAAAGTTGTAATGCGATATACTCTGAAGATGACACCGAAGTTTGGAATAATACAAATGGCGGCATGTCATTGCCATTACTTTTTTCGGCCAGTAAATCTAAAGCTCCCAAAACCGAGCACTCGGTACTCTGATATCCGAATTTGTTGTGAAATAGAACGCCTACTGGGAAATATCTCTTCTGCTAAAGTTAAAGTTTTTTGTCGAACCAACATACTAGAATGAAATTTCCGGGCAAATCTTATTTTTTAGACCTGAATGAGTTGGATTGCATTAAATTCTTAACCCTCACGGGCTGTACTCAAAGCACGGCGAGGGGTTCTTCTCTTTTCTTTTCTCTCTTTTTTCATTCTTTCCCAGGTTTGACGGCGCTTTAGATAGCTAATTAGAGTTTATATTCGCTGCTGGCATTTTACAGTAGTAATGCAAAAATTTATCGGGTAACTCATATCACGTACTCTGTACGATGTATTTTTTGTTGTTTGGGTTTTTTTGTGGCAATTTTCAAAGTCAGCATACGGCGAATGCGTTGAGCATATTGAGAAAATAGAAAATAAACAAACATACAGATTTCTTGTGATTGGTTTTTTTGTTAATACTATATATAACTTTAAATTAATTCTCAAATTTAATAAAAAAATTGATGAACAAATATATCAAATTTCCATCAAGGTTTAAATTTTTTACAAGTTTTGTTTTTGAAAATTTTCGAGTAGGCAGTTCTATAACATATTTAATTTTCGTATAAAAAGTTATAGAAAATCAACGGTAGTTTCTAACATCTCCACCTCGCAATTCATTTATTCATTACACGAAAATTAAATACGATATAAAACTGCTTACCCGAAAAATGTCTAAACATCATTTTAAAAAATTAAAAAATTTGGATGAAGTTGTGTATAGAGTTTGAAACATTGATTTTCATGAGTTTTCTTAAAGTATGAGCGATAGTTTTTTCTAAAATTAATGAAAAAATTTTGTGATGAAGTCTAATACTGTAAAAAATATTACAATTTGATCGGTTTTGCTACTACATATGGAATGAATACAATTTGTTATTGGAAATTCGAAAGTATTGTTGTGAACAAATATTCATTTTGACAATTCGTGCACGAAGGTAAGGGTAATTTAAATGAAAAGCCCCCAAAGACACCACCTTCCATAAATTCGCCGAGGTAAGTAAATTGAGTCACATTCTGTGTAGAAGGACTGCCTGTATAAATTCACCAAAAGTTTGGCTATAATATATACCATGCTGTTTAGTCTCAGATATGCATTCGAGCGCACTAGTGTCCTGGGAGTTAAAACTTTATTCCAGGGACGGCAAATAACAGTTATTTCTGCTAGCGATGAAAGTATTAAACTTATTCAGCGTTTTCAAAACAGAGTTCTAAGAGTTATAGTCAATGCTCCTTGGTATGTGAGGAATAGCGATATTCACCGTGACCTCATAACCAACACAGTGGCTGATGACATTAACGAAAGAGCAGAGGCTCACGAACTAAACGAATTGCAAATCCTTCAATACGACAATAGCCTGGGAGTCTTTAAGATCAGAGTCTCTTTTTATCGAGGACGCTATTTTAATCGACATTTTGTGAGTGAATGCAAATAAATATTCGCAAAAAAAAAACATAAAGTAAAATGCAAAATTTGTCTTTTGACTCTATATATACCTCAAAACAAGCTTTGCTCTTTATATCGTTAACTTCGTGTAAAGTTAGTTAAAATTTAGCAGTTCAAACCTTGCTGTTGTACTACTCGGCATTCTTATAGTACTTTTTTGGTAACAAATCTTTCTGGTGCGATCGTGACTCGAACCATTCGCTTTTGTGACTAATTCGTATTAATTCGTAATAAAAAAAATTCTTAAGCTTTGATGATATTGATGAAAATCAAAACTTAAAGTTCGAAATGTGATTTTCATAAAAAAAAATATTTTAAGTTGATCAGAAGAACTGAAAGAAGCAAACAAGGAACATGGAAGACAATTGTAGTTTTTGACCGATCAGAGTTTGCATTTGATGCAGATCGTTGCGGTGATTTTTGAGATATATAATATATACCTACATATATGATACAGCCAGCCTGTGCTTCATGGTAATCAAATAACATTTTTTATTGAACCATTTTGCAATACACGACATTCTTCGTTTAGATATTTTAGTTCTCTATAAATTGACATCAAATTTCTTTAATTTGGATAAGCGGCTTTTTTTTATTATTAGGAAAGAACTTTTATTTCGGCCTTAAAAAAGTATTTGGTCAAGTTTAGCTGCTATTACGGGAATAGAAATATGAATTCCGGAGTGATCGATTATTTTATCTCAAATTAAATAAAGATCCAAAAGTAACTTTTTCTAACTGAAAGTTATAAAAACCCGGGTCCCTGCTTTCGGGCCCCACCAACCAAAGTATAAAATCATTTTCCACACGTTGCACGATTTATAGCAACCCAGGATCCAATCTTTAAGGTCACAATTCTCAGGTTTGCAGTATATGATATTAGTATCTGCCGGTAAAAACAAGTTATCGACTTATTTATTTCGCAAATTCTTGAATGTTATAAAAATAGCTGCCTTCAACATAGGACGTTATGAGAAAGTACAACTCTTCTTAGCTGTCCAATTTCAATTTCAGGTTTACATTCTTTCCATCAGTCAGATGTTTCGTATTACCCACTATCCCAAAGAAACAATAGAACAATAATCTTTAGATATACAATCAGTTGATCAAACTGTTCTGCAAGTAAATTCGCAAGTGGCTCGTTCCACTTTTCGACAGGGAATCGCTATTTTCAAAGTAAGAACAAAATTTTAGCGAAACTACAATACATAAGGCTTGTATTTTACACAACAAACTAATAATTCTAAAAAAAGCTGAAAGTACCATAATAAACAATAAAGAAAACCCAGACAATAGCACCTGTGGGTAGAATTCGAACCAAAGTTCATATGAGGGTTAAACATCTAGAAAAATTACTTCGTATATTATGATCACAGCTCGACTACTAATATGCTGCTAGAGGTTAGAAAAATAATCAAAGTAAATCAGCGAACATAAGTTAACTTCCTTTAAATTTCTTTTGCGATTTCATTTGTTTACTTTTTTTTTTGTGAGGAAGCGTTGCTTTATTCGAACTCAGCCAGGGCATACCCTTCCCATGTTGCGCGTTAGAAACGTATTTGCAAACCCAATCAGTAGACATTTTAATAACATAGCAATATGTTGCAGCAACATTGCTGCACAAAAAACATCCCTACGCAGCAAGCGTCCAAATTTTCCCAGAGAACATCAGATGGGACAATAAAAGGGATATTGCATTTAAACACGCAAAATGAAAACAGGTTAAAAGGCGAATGGAATATTGTTGTTAAACAAAAAAAAAAAAAACAAAAAAATACAAAAAAAAAAAAAAAAAGCAACTGCACAACAGGACAATCCCCTCTAACAACCAAGCGCCGAAGGAGTGAAGCAGCAAATCCGACTGTTTGCGCTCTTTAGCTGTAAAATAAAAGTGACATTTATTTAATTTCTTTCCTTTTTCTTCAAAAGCTACAGCCGAGCGAGAATTGTTGTGTGCGGCGAGTACGTTTTCTAAGCGGCATCGCGTGACTATTATGAGTTTGCTTGTGTATGTAATATATGTGACATTTGAGAGCGGCGCTCAAGATGAAAGGTTGCGAAATGGTAGCAGAAGAAGAAGAAGAAAAAATACATATAACTAAAGATACAATCAAAACAAATACAACATCAAGTGGCAGATGGAGACAAATGGCATTTGATAAAAGTGTGTTTTGCTTGAAGAATTGACCTACATACTAGAAACGATGTTTGATTTTTGTTTGTGCCTTTGCTTAGTTTAAGATTTAGTCGTGATTTCTTATGGGTTCGCAGTTTATAGGAATTCGGAATAAAGGATATTATAAAAGAAAATTTCTTAGAGATTTAAATGTCCAGTAAGTTTCTATTAGGTCCGCAAAATTTTGGTTTGCATTGTGTAGATATTCCTATCCATGCCTGCTCTTTCCACGTTTGTTTGTCAATTCAACAGATTGAAATATTTTGTGTAAACTCTGCACGTTTTCGTTGTCATGTGACTTAAATTTTTCATAGCTTCTAAAAACAGGAGTAGATGAGTTTGAAAATTGATACGAAGGAAGAACATCTAAATACTTATATATATTTTGTTTTTGTTCTAGTAAAAACCACCGTGTCCCTAATAATAAACAAACCGCTTAACTAAATTAAACAACGGTAATATTAAATTAAAAAAGACTGCAATATTTAAACGAGGAATGTTATCTATTGAAAAGCATTTGAATTAAAAATCTTATTTGATATCATGGCACATAGTTTGGGTGCGCGCAATTCATGAGCAACGCAATTCAATATAAAAAAGTTTGACATTTATGTATATTAATTTATTTTTAATAATTTAAAAAAAAGTATAGCTCAATGGGTAGCTTAAACAATTTCATATTTTTTTCAAAAGTCACAAAAATTCATAAAATTTCGAAAAAAAACATTTTTTTGCTTAAATACAAATCTTTTTATACTAAATACATGTAAAGAATTGTACGTTTGTGTGAATTATTCGTAGCTTCTAGTCTTTCATTAGTTGTTTTGATATCCTCGGCCATAGACGGCCACTGCTTAACTCAGTCATAGTAGTGTTGAATAGAGAGAGACACGATATCACGCAGAAATTATCGATATGATACTCATTCAAGTTATCGTTTCATAAGAAATAGGAACCCATAAATGTCAAACTAAATAGCATCGATAGATACCAAAAATATCGATACTAAATTAAAAATATATTTCTTATAAAACGTTATCGGTTTGCCATTTAGATAGTAACGAATGTGGTCATTGAAGGTGAAATTTTGAAAAATTGTTAACCTATCCGTTCCGTCATTCAATTTTTTATTTGGCAAGGTCAAAGTTGACAATACAAGAACGCCACACTTGAAATAGAAATAGGGATTCTCTTTTGTGCAGACCTTGCGTTCCTTCTGGCTAGTTTCATTCCACCTGTTTGCCATTCCAAAATATTCTTTTCGATACTGGCGTCAACTATTCGATTACTAAAAAATATCGGTTTAAAAGTGTAGAGTAAAAAATATTGATATCAAATGCAAAAGGTGTTGATATCCTATCGTGTCATATCGAAATTCGTGCCACCCCTAGTGCCATTCCTATTGTAGGGTATTTGGCATTTAAAGCTGTGTCAAATTTAGCATTCCGAAACTGTTAACAAAAAAATTAAAAACAAATAAAGAGTTCGATAAAATCCAGACTTTTTATAATCGATGGTTTTTATAAAAAAAAAAAAATTGAACGTTGCAAAGTGTTCTAAAGCCAAGCCGAATAGCAAATTACCAAAATAAATAGGAAACAGGCTCCAAGTTCTATATTGAACATAGATTGCTTAAACTTTTTTTTTTGACCAGTCCCAATGAAATGGAGAGAACTGTCACTTAATTATTTATATATTTTCACAAAAAAAAAGGAATTCAAATTAAATTAAGAAAAATAGATAGTCAAAGGGTGTTATTTCGGACTGTACCATCGTTTTGTCATGTACTGTACAAACGTACAGCCATTTGATAGACGACAATATACACAATATATACAATATATACATATGTATATATATATATATAATATATTTATACACCAAGATTGAAATATTTCACTTTTTAAAGGAGTT
Source organism: Anomoia purmunda (assembly GCA_951828415.1). Classification (NCBI taxonomy): domain Eukaryota; kingdom Metazoa; phylum Arthropoda; class Insecta; order Diptera; family Tephritidae; genus Anomoia; species Anomoia purmunda. The sequence continues at coordinate 128,666,173 of OX639994.1, forward strand.
AATGTAAAGGCGTAACAAGTGTTTCTTTTTTTTATTAGTTGATCTCAGCTATAAACTTAATTTTCTGGGATTTTCGAATTGTCAGAAATCTATAATGAACAATATCGCTTAATTTTGTGTGCTATGTAATAAATAAGCAGATTTCCAAGAAGAAATATGCGCTCTCTCGCCTTATGGGTGGCATTTTAACAAATTATATGCCGCTTTTGTAATCACCATGTAAAATTTGATTTTCGAATGAATAAAGTGCGTGAAATCTAAGAAATCTACTAGAAATCTACTCACAACTTCGGAAAATATATATCGATTCACTCAAGTTCAACGAACTTAGTATTAATCTTAAGTACCGTACACCACTAAACTTCACATTTCGGCATTGGTAAAGTAAATCAAAGTTTCATTTCCTAGTATAAATTTAATATCTATTTAGGAAAGAACAAACAATGCTCTCAACTCACCGGATTAGCATTTCCTATAAACGATTGAAAGAGTCAGTTTACACTGTGCCAGATTGGCATAGGCGGTAGAGTCAAGTTTAGCAAAAAAATGTGATGAGGAGATGTGGATTTCTCTCGAAATATCCGCCTTAGCTTCTACCTTTTCGACTATTGTGTTTTTTTTTATTAAATTTTTCAAATACAAATCTAACCGTAAGCTCATAAAAGCACTGCTCATTGAAAGAGCTTTTAAAATACAATGAATCTCTTTATATAATAATATAGCAATATAAAGACAACTATCGTTAGTAATAGGCGGCGGAGATTATAATCAAAAACTAGAAAAATGAGTGTGATATGTGTTTGGTGCAATTGGCAGGAAATCATCTACTATGTGCCGCTCCTCTACGACCGAAATATTAAATCGGGCTTGTACTGTCAACAATTGGACCGTCTGAAGGCGGCAATCGCCTAGAAGCGGTTAGCTTTGGGCATAGGAGAGGAACTGGGTTCCATCAGGACAACGCCAGGCCACACATATCGATAGTGACCCTCCAGAAGCTCCGGGAGCTTGGTTGGGAGATTCTTATGCATCCAAGATGGATAGTCTGGAGCTGTCACCAAGTGATAACTACCTATTCCTGTCGATGGCGAATGATTTCGTTGGTGAAAAAATCACCTCCAGATCAGCTTGTAAAAATCGACTGCACAAATTCTATGCCAATAGGGGCGAGGCTTTCTTTGAGAGTGGCATTATGAAATTACATTCAAAATGGCAGGTTTTTCCTTAAAGGAATTATTATAACTATGCTTAACTGAAAAATAATGGATTTCTTTTTACTAGACCGAATAGGTCGTACTATATGTTGAGTTATTGGTTTTTACACTTATTAAAATTTTCTTCTAATTTAGACAAATGTGATAGAGTTCTCAACCATAATATATGTGTGTATATGATTTTACATTTCAATGCTTAGAATAATATTTCTATACTTCAAGTTTTCTGCACAGATATTTTCGTGCCATTTCTACGCTCTCATTTAAAGCACACAAAACTAACCTACATCAATTTTGGATATGCACTAAAAAGTGTGTTACAATTTGCATAAACATTCACGCACGCCAAACTGGAAGTAAGCCAAACAGAGTGTGGAAAGAGCAAAAGGACTATAAGGAGTAGAAAAGAGAGGTCACATGAGGTTGTGAAAATATTTGCAATGGCGAGAGTGACAATATAAGTGCGCTAACTGGGAACGCTTGTCAACATGCTGCCGGGTGCAAGAGAAATGACGCTTACTCTTTCAATTTCTCTTCATCCTGCACACTATCAAACTCTCTCTCTCTCCCACTTTTTCTCTCACCCTCTCTCTCTCTCTCTCTCTCTCTCTCGACCTAACACAACTTGCTCTTGACCTAGAACACAATCAGCTGTGAAAGTCCTAGCAACATGTTTCACAGCGAAATCGCCGTGCAGAAGCAGCGAATTCGAATTCAATGCGAGTGCATTAAACGAGTTTTGTGCCAGCGAGTTTTGTGAGCGGCTAGGCAAGGAGCTTTTTGTTGGTTGAGTAGAAGGAACTTTCGAAGCACAATCAATTTTCTATGCTAGCATTTAGCGGAGCCGATATCAAGCGAGTGCTTGCACGAATCGACAAACGAATACGAAAAACGAACATTCAGGTCAACTCGCACACTTACCTCGTGACTAGCACAATTCATAAACAGTTACAAAACTTAGTTGACGCTTAGTTGGTAAGAAGAATCCTGCGGCTACGGGCGGTGCAAACCGAAGTAAGAAGATGCGTGGCTAATAAAGGGAAAAGAAAGCAAGCAAACAGATTACAAAACAAATAGCAAAAAAAAAATATAAGAAAAGTGGAGAAGAAAGTCAACGCGCAAAAATGAACGTATACTGATTGTATGAACTGTTAAATGAAAAATCGAAAAGTTGTGAATTTCAGAAAAAACAAAAAAATATTTGTGAATAACAAGTGAAAAAAAAAGCAAATTACTAGCTATTCACATTTGTACTAACAAACCAGCATTGAAGTAGCGCAGCGGTTTCCGCCCCACTGTGTCGCATGTTACGTATACGCCACAGCTACCGCTAGCGCCGCTGCCGCTCCGTGCGTTTATTGCAACCAACCAATGCCAAGTCACTAACTTCCGTGTGTAACGTCGTGATGCAAACGCAATTTGAATGTAAGCCATGAACCGTAAATCGGCGCGTTTTTCAATTTCTTTCTTTCTTTCGCGTGTATTTCGTCATCGCGTCTGCGGCATGCAATGCCATTGAAAAATTTTGCCAGCGACAAGGCTAAAATTGTACTTTTGTTGCCTTTCACAAATCAACTAAGAAAATAGAAAATTAAGAAAGTAAAGTGCTTACCAAAACCAAACCTACGAAATGTGAATCCAAAAAATAATTTTCCATTAAGTGAATTAAACCTTTTGATTTTGAAAGTGTCAAGTTCAATGCTTCGATTAGTGTGGCATCAACTGCAAAAGCCATTGTCAATTTCAACTAATGTGTGTGTATGTTTGTATGTGGGTAGGTGCACGCGTTAGCCAATTTAAGGTTTCATTACATTACGTACCGAGTTGTGCACTAGTTACATTGTTATTGTGTTTTGCTAATTTGGGCAAAATATTTGATCAAAGTTGCTATGTGGTTTTTGTGCTAAAAATAAAAAGAAAACTAAACTTCTAATAATGGGCGTATAAAACTTCGCACTTAAATGCACAAATATATTTATAAGCTATGTATGTATTAGTGTAAGTGCAAACAAGTGCACGTGCTGCTGTAGATCGTCTTCTAAATGGGCTTTCTCGCCACCCAATTTTGTGGTTGTGGCAGCTTAGTGTTGCTCCGTTAATTAATGTGGAAGTAAATTCGCCCGCAAACTGGGTAATTAATGAACGGGAAACTTAAGTTTGAAGAAATTTGCTGCAAAATATTTACAAGTGTTAAATTGAAATAATTGAAAATTTAAAACATAGTAGCGCCAAGTCAAGTGCTATGCTATGGAATGTGCAACTTCGCAGTGGCAAGTAAGTAGTTTTTGTGGTAACAAATTTAAATTTTGTTTACCAAATAAATGTTAACTTTTAAATGAATCAACTTTAAAACGGCTTTATAAACTACTTGTTTGCATGATTCCACAAAAATCTCTTATCTCGAAGGAGCAATAGAAAAATTGGTTTAAAAGCGGGCATTGTAATAATTCAGAGAGTTCTTATTAAGCGAATTTTTCATTTCAGCTCAAAGTTGAATCGGTAATTTTTTATTTATATTTTAACAATAGTTCTAAATCGTTATTTTAATTTTTTCTGACATTATTTAATTTTCATTTTGTTAAAAAAAATAGTTACTCCGATCAAAAGAAAAAAAGCCTAAAATAACGATTAAATTGTGATCTAAAAAAAAATTACAATTCACATAATAACAATTCATCAATCGTTGTCTTAAAGTCGGTGTGTGTTTTCCGACCGTATGGGTAGATTTCGACCCATATTCAGATTTAATATATTTTTTATGAAAAAATTTAAAAACAATGTATTTGACTTAATGCGAAAACAAAGTTTGCATTTCGTTGATACTTTTGCAGGTTCGACTTTTAACAAAAACAACATATAAGTATTTTTTTTTTTTTGGTTCTTTTTTATGCTACCCCTATAACAACCTTCGCATTGTCCAGTTCCTATTTGATTACCAGGCACTTCCAACTTAGATGGTTTTGCTGTTTGCGGTTCAATCGGAATTTTGGATGTAAAGAGAAGGATTAGCATGACATTGGCTATGGTACAATTCGGCCCATAAGGTCAGAAATACATAATTCCTCTCCCTAATTATTAACTAAGAAAATAAAAAATAAGAAAGTAAAGTACTCAAAAGTAATCGATTTTATTCAAAAATAGTTCGTTGACAAAGTCATTGAATTTCAGCTGGATTGAAACTTTTTTTTATTGGATACATTTTATTTTAATATTTAATATTGGGCAGAATTTTTCCTAAAAGTAAACGAACGTTTGAAAATTTCAAAACCATAAATTAACGATTTAATTGTGAGCCTTTTAATGGTTATATTAATTATGTTGAATTACTTTCATAGTTTGTATTAAAAAATGTCAAACAAAAACAAAATAAAATGTGTAATATTAGATGAAAAGAGTAACTCTCATCGCGCAGCAAGAGAACAAAATTTATATGCGTAGGTACTATGGTTCGAACACCTTCTGTAATCAACGGAGGAATTTATTCAAATTAAGACCACATAGAGTTTTAGAAGTTTGGCAAAAATTACCGGCTGCGAAGCGGATGAAGAGCAGAGAAATGGATTAGTGTTAGCACTGCCAATCGCAAAACCGGTTACATCGGTTAACGGTTAAAACCAACTGATTATTTATTTTCATCGAAAAATCTGCCACTTACGGCCCCAATATAAGGCATTTCAAAATTGCCATTCTGGTCACCCAATAATATTAACCATCTCATGCCAAATGTTGCCTATACATAGGCAACATTGTATTTATCGCCTTCTAAGTTCCGTTATTTTACTTTTTTTTTGAAATGCGCTTTTTTGAATTATGTAGCTTTATGTATTGTGAAAGTTTACAGTTATTCATTATATTATAAGCTGTACCACTGTTCATTCAGTAGACGTTTTCCGTAGAGTGAAATTGTCACGATCATTTCGCGAAAGAAGCCTTTATACAAAAATTGTTCAAAAATATTAAAATAATTGTTTACTGTAAAACCAAGTGAACAATATAAATAAATAAAGGTAAGAGAGTTGTTTAAAACAAAAAAAAAACAATAATGAGAAAAGTGTTTAGTTTGTTTATAATAATTTTGTATAAGTGCTGTTGCCTATAGGCAACATTGGTCAATTGTGGTAATTTCCGAACAATGTACATTTATTTATGTATGTACATTATTAGATGCGCCCAAGAGGCAGATATTGAAAAAATTGTTTATTTTGACTAGGATTAATCTGTACATCTAGAAAACATCAGTGAAGAAATATTGAACAACTTGATTGATAAGGGCGAAAATGTGGAAAATGTGGTCTAATTGAGGAACTAATTAGAAAAGAAAACGACGAAAAAGAAATTGAAAATGAAGACGTTGTACAGGTGATGGAAAAAATTGATGCGCAGAGTTTCAGGTGGAGGAGTGCAGAGGTAATTGAATGAACGCTACTCAAATAGCAGTTTTACCAAACCTTAGAGGCCGCCCGTTATCGCTCCTTTTAACGATGGAGTCAACTCCTTCATCACCGGGTTCTTTACCGTCGGCTCCATCATCACCAGCTGTGTTGCCACCGAACCGGCAAAATCCCTACAATTTGATAATTTTGGTCACTGGGTGGAATGGGGAGCAAAAGGCAGATGCAGGCTATGACACACTGGTTATTCACCCTCTAAATTTAGAAAATGCAATCTATATTTATGCTGCAATCCACAAAAAAATTTTTTTGTATCTTTTCATAGCTAAATTTCAATTAAAAGGTATTAAAAAAATAATTTACACGTTTTTTTAATTAAATTCACCACCGTTGCCCAATGTTACCTATAGGCAACATCCTGTAACTAACGAACCAGGACATCAAGGACTTTGAAATTTATTTCAGTTAAGACTAACATAAATTTGTCCTGAAAAATTTTTTTAGCTCCGTCCATTTTTATTCTTGCATGAGAGGGTTAAAAGCCACTAAATATATTTGTTTGCCTACGTTATATAAAAGAAAATGCTCAAAGGTGTCAGCAACATTTTTTTTCAAGTATGAATGTACTAGAATGTAATGAGATATAAAACTGATTTGCAACAATTGTTCTGAAAATTCGGTTTTATCAAAAAGTAACAAACAAAAGAAGAAAAGTTACAAATGTCGGGTTCCATTGCTATGGAAAAACGAAATACCCGTACAAGGAAACACTCAAAACTGCTATTTCTAGTTTTTTTTCCTTAGGAAATGACTTTTGTAAATTTTCTAAAATATTAATTAAATAAATGCCTAATATAAAAATAAACGCAATATATATACTAATATTTGTATATATATGAAAAACGAAAGAGTAAAGGTAATTTTTATAATAAACATTTTAAAAATTTGGCTATTAATTTGTTTAAAGTTCTCCATACACATTTGGGGAATGTTGCTAAAGCCATTTTTATCAAAATGATCGATTAATCGGTTAATTTCTTATGACGAAATCGCAGTTAATAACCGAATGTTTTCAATTAGTTATTAACCGATCAATGGGTTATTCAATCTGGTTTGCTAACGTTAGTAGTATAACCCTAATACAAGGTGAGAGTGAAATATCAATATTCTAGGAGAGAAAGTTTCTCAGGCAAATATTGACCAAATAGCAGTTTTAATTGCCAAACAACACTAGGTTCTTCTTCCGAAGAAGTAATTTAAGCGGCATACGTATTTGTAATACTATTTGAGGCTTCTGCCATGGTTTCCCTTCATTTGTAAACGTTCAACAAATATAATTAGAGTACTCAAAAGTCTTTGAAATATATTCGATATTTGTATGTGAAGTAATCCATTATGGTGTCTCAATAGAAAATAAAGAATGCGTCTCTTTGTTGCATACAGCGAAATTGCGAATAGATAACAGCATTGTACATCGAAATAATACCAAAAAAGTGCTATACAATTAGCAGTGATTTATGTAAAGTTGTTCTTAAGAGTTTAAATTTCTTTAAGAAACTTATTTATTTTCCCCTGTTTATTTTATACATTACCAACAGGCAATTTATGTATATATGTGATGTGGAATGACAAAATCGACCTTACGACTGAAAAATCGATTTTCGGGGTTTCATTGATTCTGATAAAAGAAGACATGCTCTATCGTTTGAAATTATGCTCCAATTTGTGTCTATGAAATTACGCTTTGTACTGAAGTTCAAAGTTGGGCGTGCTTCGTACTTAGCGCTCGCACTACTACAGCTTTGAGCTCCGTGTCCGTGTACTCGGGCAACTTCGCCCGCCTTCTTTTTCGTGAAAATGCAGTTCCGCGAAAATGACCAAGGGCTAAAAATCATTATCTTCATTCATAAGAGTTGCTGTCGTCATCGTCCATCAAAGCATGCCATTTTCAAGAAAGTATTTTTTCAGTCATCATCAAGCAGCTATTTCTCTCTTAACGAATTTCAGTCGTAAGGTCGATTTTGTCAATCCACATCACATATAATGAATTTTTGTCGAAAACAAAATATAACATTACCGTTAACGGATTTTAACAAACGGGGTTTTTTTTATTTTCTCTTTAATTTTAATTTAGCCTACAGCCTTTTTTTTTTGGCTTTTTCTTAAAATTATTAGCTGTTTTTAGCCTTCCTTTTTATGCTGTAATATGAAGTGCTCTTGATTACTTAAATTAAGAAAAGTACTAATTCGATACTAACGAAATAAAAGCTTTCGAAATGCAATGGTAGAGATATCTTTTATGTCAATAAAAAAATCTGCAATATACTGTACAATTTTGGGCAGAGGTTCGTAAATATAAAAACGCGATTTGCGAAAAACCTTTTGCTACTCTTTGTAGGTTTCTTTTTATTTTTTTTAATCTTACGACTCAGCAATGTAAAAGCCATACACATTGAAAACTGTCAAAACAAAAGTTAGAAATAGAATTAGATACGTCACAGGTAAGGAAGTGTTGTCATGATTTCGCAATTGAGGAACATTTCGTTCAAATGCTGATGTGCACTTTTAATATAGAGCTACTCAAATTTATCCCTGATGAATACATAAATACTTGATATATAAATATATACATTTATTTTGGGTATAAACAAACTACCTTGCACCTTAAAAATAAATTATTTTTAAAGCATATAAAGCTTATATATAAATACGCGAAAAAAGTATAAAAGTTTTTATGAAATCGCCATACCAAAAAAACCTTTAACTTCTTGTTTAATATGTTTAGATTTAAACACATTTTGATTTTGCATTTTCCGACGTTTTTATATTGCCTTTTAGCCTTTGTTTTCAAAAAGTTCTGTCAACGCTGCCTGATAGAGGCAGAGTGCTCCGGATTTAAATCTAGGTCGGAGTAATGCAGAAAAACCTATTAGAAAAAACGCCTGAGTGTATTGTTGGACAAACATATGTACTTGGTATATTGAGCAAAGAAATTGATAGTTTTTTTTAAGAGCTTTACACAAAATTTTCATGTGATAATGTGAAAAATGAAGCATCAAACAGTTGTTAGACTCAAAAATAAATTTTTATTTCCGATAGACATAATAACACTCAAGAACTGAGTTTTATTTTCATTAAAAAAATATAAAAAAATGTTAATTTAGCAGCATACCTTAATCGCTTACTCTATGCAATGAAAAATTCCACCCAAAACTTCAAAAATATTTCAGAATTATATGTAAAATAAGGAGTATAAAGGAAAAGTTGAGGCGCTATCTCCCTCACATGCAAAAAGCGTTTACTTAATGCACTAATGTGCACTAAATACAGCTGGTTGGAATGGGGAGCAATTCAGTTGGTTTCCTTAGTTCTGTTGTATAAATTAGCTACAACAAAACTAGAAAATTTAATTTATTTTTGACGAAAAATAGCGATATTTTCATTGTTTTGTCTGCCGTTTAAAAATGAGACAACTACTATGCCATTTCCTGCCATTTTCAATTCAAACTTACCTTTAGCAGCTAACCACAGTCATATTTTGAGCTTCGAATAGCTTTCCCAAATTCAAAGAGATAAATTCAGTTTAAATGCATTTTACTTACGTGTGTTAAGAGCAAGCTAATGCACATTAGTGTGTTTTTAATTCACAAAGTTAATGGAAATGAAGGCTGCCGTCCGTCCTACCTTTAAAGAAATGGTGCCCGCGCAGCATAATTGGGAGAAAGATGACCACTTTTGAAGTGTGGAAAAACTGAAAACGGAAAACTGAAAACGGAACAAATTATCAGCACTTTTGAAGTTGAAAAATTTAAAGCTATGAATAATTAAAAGTGTAGCCCACATTAAAGAATTATTAGAATTGATGACTTCTGTGTTAAGGTCAATTTTATAGAAAACATTACCGTAGTCGTTACCGTTACTGATATCATCGGAATCATCGGCGAATATTTCTTTAAAAATTAAGCCATTGGGAATGTAATTGGGAATGGTGGACATTATTGCGTCTTGATTTGGAATATTTGGCAGTTAAAATTGATGCTCGTAATCTCAACGATTGTTTCCAACAAAGCGCTCGCTACTTACCCTACAGCGCATAAAGCTATGATTTTATTGCTAGAACAATAGAGCGACGTTTTTTTTCGCGCCTTGGCCCGATGTTCGCTAGACCACATCCTTTGTGGCTATGTAATGCCAAGTCCAAAGTCGTCATTGTTAAACCGGCAGCGATTGAAGAATTTGACCATTTGAAATGCTCGAACGCGCCATCGAAAACTAAAGCTTCATAAACGCTTTGCCTAACGTTAATTACGACCATCATACGAAAGAAATAATTATTTTAAATAAATAAAAGCAACCGTAAATTTTTCGAGATTAGCTGATAAAATTGATTTTTAAGTTGTTTTTTCATTAAAAAAAGCTCCGCTATAGGAACCACCTATTACAAATTCCAATGCTAAAACCTTTTTGAAATCAAAAATATTTTGCTTAAAAATGTTTTTTTTTTTAAATTTCATACTTTGAGCAAATTAATGTATTTTGAAATATTCAGCCCTATTCTGCATTTCGAATCGAATCGAAATTTTCTTAGTTTGGCAAATTTGGTACATATTCTGCGTTTCGATGAGTTTCGATCAAACTTCGAAATTTACAATTTTATGTATTCTACATTGCGATCGTAGTTACGTTTTTGTAAGTTGAAATTTTGTTGGCGGAGGACGGTTAGATTTTTATTTTCGTGTACTTTTAAAATATAATTTTCCCAAATATGTGAGTAAAACTTGTTGTTGATAGTTCTAAAAGTCATTAACATGATTTCTTTAAGTTTTTGGGCTTTATTTGATGTTTTTTGATATTGTTTGTGATCAAAAACAACAACGCCGGAACGTTTGAAAAACTGACTGATTTAATGGCAACCAAAAGGGATATTTCGCAGGATATTGCCCATTCCGACATTATAATCTGCGCCAACTCCATGCCTTCCAACTGCCTTCCGCAAAAAATCTCAATGTAGCCACTAGGCGATTAAGCGGAGATAACGACGTCAAAGTACTTGGTTGAGTTTCTTCCGCAAAAGTATCTAGGACATACTTGAAAGCGCCCCTATTAAGTCTAAAGTTTTTTTTTTGAGTCTAAATAAGTAAATCAATGAATTAAGATTTATCACTTTCAAACTAAATTTCATACAATTCGTCACTCATCTGAAATGGATCACACATATCTCACAATCTTCTCCTTTCAACTTTTGTGTCAGCATTCTCGGATGCGTTGTCGTCCTCCTCAAGTAGTATCGCCGCGGCTATTAACCCCATTACGCGATTATATTTTTATTTATTTTATTTAAAAAGCAATAGTTTGGCCACGAATTTGTATCTGTTTGCTTTATTTTGTTTCAATTTCACACATTCCGAGGCAAACAGCTGAATTCGAAAAGGTTGCCGCTCTTCCTCTTTTTCTTTCGATTTCGTCGTAACTCGGAATACCTAATTCCAATCGATGCGGAGTGGAATGCGGGAACATACTAATAGAAATGCAGAATAGGGCTGATTAACTTTGTACTGAACGTTACTGAATCGACTTAAAGTGAAATTATTATCATGAAAATCCAATGGACGATGAGTTTGGCTCTGATTGATGCAGTTGAAGGTTTTTCGTGCAATTGTGGTTTTTCAATTTAATTTGACCGCATACTTATCTGCGCGTATTATCTACTTAAATACATCTGTTATCCACAGTCATTTGCAATTCAGACAAATGAGATGCAATTGATTGAATCAACCAACGAAAAATACCCACAATTAATTCAATGATTTATTATGAGTGCTGGTACTTTGGCGAAAATTAAATTAAAAACACGTGCAATTCCTACCACCATCGATATGAAAAGCAAAAATATTACATAAATACTTTTGTAGAATTTGTCAAATATGTAAAATTAAATTTAAAAAAACAAAATAAAAAATAAAAACTACTTGTAAAAGTATTTCGAAAGAAAGATTTATGCAAGGGATGTAGTGGGCTTGGCGAACTTAATTAAATTTCGAAAATAAACAGAGTTGTCGCTTACACCCTTTTGGTGTTTTGTTGATTGATTTTAATTTAATTTATTCGCTGGTTGCTTGATTGCAGCAATTTTGTTAAGATTGTTTGAGTATTTAAATGTTTAGAGAAAAAAAAACGAAATTTTAAATTGATCGAAATTGTTTATTATAACCCTTATTGATATAGCATAATTACATTATTATAAAAAATACCTACTTTAATCATTTTATATACAAAGTACAAATCAATTGTTAACATAGAAAAACTTCTATTTATTTTATTTAAAAAATCCATGTCATCGCTGGCCTGAATCTGTCTCGACTGTCGATTAGTTAGGTTGTAGGTAGTGAAAAAACAAATGAATGAACAATGTTTCGAAATGACTTACTGCATCAATATTGCGCTTATTACTTCCGAAAGAAAAAATGAAAAAAGAGGAAACTCCATATGCGTAAATGCAAATGCACAATTACGCAGATTGTGAATTATTGTTACCAATACAAAGAAAAAAAAGGCTATTATTTTACAAGCGCACATTTGTGGCATATAAAACACATAATATAAATTCAAATTATATATGTATGTCAAATACTTAAGCGAGCATGTATTATATATATTGTATATAAATGAATCATGCAATTTTTTTTTAATATTTGTACTAGGGTGGTGAAAATTTCACTATAATTTATTGTGTTGTAATGTTGTATATTTCATTCGAGGCGATGTCAAAATGTTTAAAGTACTTGCCTGACTAAAATTTCGCCTCTGCATTCAAACCGGATGGAGCTACCTTTCCGTTTCTCCAAACAAAAGAAAACCCCCAGTATGCGCTTCGCCACATATTATTTTGAAAATACTAGAATTAAAAAAAAAAACACTCTTAAGTTTTTACGCTGTCATTTCAGTAAATCTGAAGATTTAAAAATAGCAATTATATACGTAGTAAAAAAAAATTGATAGATAAGCAAACGGTACGGTCGCAAAATTTTTGCTCGCGTTGATTTTGTTAAAATAAGAGAATAAAAATAACGTAGTAAATGCAAATATCGCCGTAGTCGATTGGAAGAAATAAGAAGCACTGAAAGTACGAGTGTTTGGAATACCAGCGACTGTCCAGCGTTTTCTAATCCAGGCCGGTGTTGATGCTGCTGTCGCGGCCGCTGCGCTGCTAACAACGCAAAGGAAAAATACATATGTATGTATAAAATTGTATGTACATATATGCGTATGTAAGCAAGAGGCTGCAGGTACATTTGGCGACACGGAGTGAATTGGGAGAGCTGCTGCCTACCTGTTGGTGTTTTATGTACATATGTACATGTGAATAACAATAGTCTGCAGATCTGCACTTGTGCTGCGCTGTCGGTACGTCGCTTCCTCTTTTCTCTTGTGCTTTTTCTGTCGCTGACTGGGCGCCTGATATTTGCGCCGCTATTGTTTATATTAGCGAAGAACAGAAGAAAGCGAATGACATAGGAAAGGTGGAAGAGCTTTACCAGACTAAGTAAGGTGGCAAGTGCTGCCACCACGTTGGGATTTTAAAATTTTTTAATTTTAAATTTTAAAACTTTTAAATATTTTAATCTTTAAGATTATTTAAAAATATTTATTTAATTATTTAAATGCTTTATTCGAATTAATTTTTGTGCAAGAATTAATTACTGTGAGTGTATATTATTGATTTATATTCCTTATTGAATGCGGCTATACTTATACATTCATGATGCCGACTGAATGTAAAGAGTGTACTGCAAAACTGCTGCATGTAGATGAAACGATAGCATGCTCTGGCGGGTGTGGCTACAGTTTTTGTTTGAAATGCAGTAGCATAAAAAGGAATGAGATCAAGATAATAGCTGAAAATATTAACTTGAAATGGTTCTGTAATCAATGTACGTTGTCGGACACAAATACTAAGTTTATTGAAATAAAACATTTGATTAACAAATGTGAGCAATCAAAAATGAAAGCATCAGATGTAAAGGAAATAGTTGATCAAATATTTAGCAGCAAATGCTCTCAAATAAAAAGCAGCTTAATAACTGACTTCAACTCCCTTCTGGAGCATAATATTGAAGTAAAATTAAAAGCAATGAAAACCGAAATTATAAAAGATTTATCAAATGAGTTTAAAAAAAATAACGAGTTGATAAGCAACTTGCGCGTAGCCAATGAGAACGTAAATACCAAAATGTCATATGCTCAAGCCGCCAAGACAACTGAAAACAAAATTGTAATTAAACCAAAAAATAAAAGCAAAAAATCGAAAGAAACTAAAGAAGCGCTAAAAAAAGTAGTTGAACCTACCGCAGGTCTGGTGAAAAACGTCAAAGAAATAAATAGTGGGGGAATAATTGTGGAATGCAAAAATAAAGACGCTTGCGAGCAAGTCCAACAGAAAGTAAGAGAGGCTTTTGGAAATGAATACGAAGCCAATAAAACAAAAGAAAAAAATGAGATAAAAAGGGTACTGAAAATAGTTGGCATAACTGAAAAAATAAATAATGAGCGTTTGATAGAATGTTTAACAAAGCAAAACGAAGTATGCGCTGGAAAAGAATTTAAAGTACTAAAGATATATGATAATGCTAATCGTAGAGAGGAATGTTACATAGCATTAGTAGAAACTGATGCAGTGACTTATGAAAATTTGTTGCAACAAAAAAGGGTTTGTATTGAGTGGGACACTTGTGTCGTTTACGAACATTTAAATGTTTTGCGATGCTTCAAATGTCTGGGTTACAAGCACAAAGCAAGCGACTGCACTAATAAGATAGCATGCAGCAAATGTGCCGGAAACCACGACAGTAAAGAATGTACTTCAAACATAGTTAAGTGTGTAAATTGTAGCGAACTTGTTAGGAAAAAAGTTATTGATGTCGATATTAATCATTATGCTTTTAGTAGAGATTGTCCGGCATATAAAAAGCACGCTCAGTCTAAAAGTAAAATACGAATCTAGCAACGAACAATAAACGATTTAAACTGTATTTACCTAAACATAAATAGTATCGTCGCTAACAAGTGTGAACTAGAGCGTCTAATAGAAATAAAGAAACCACACTTGGTTCTTTGCTCAGAGAGCTGTTCGACTGAAGACATAACAAATCAAGAGTTACAGATTAACACATACAAACTTATACGATGCAATTCTCACAGTAGACACACGGGTGGTGTGTTAATATATGTACATGACTCTATTGAATATAAAACAAGCTATAACTATGCCACTAATAAAAATGTCTGGTGTATAATACTAAAAATGAAAAACATATTTCCGCAATACCAGATTGGTCTAATCTATCATTCGCCTAGTTCGAGTGATGCCGATTTTATTTCATATTTACATGAAATTTTAAATAATAATTGTATAACCAACGATAATGTAGTCTTCATTGGAGATTTCAATATAAATTTATATAGGAATACGACATACAGTAAGCAGTTAGTTGATGTGTTTCGATCTTTCGCAATGAATCAAAAAATTGATTTTTATACACGAAAAGGGGATAATACAGAAACAATGATTGATCTCTTATTTACAAACAGTGAAGCCATTTCTTGTGAAAGATTGCATGACCATCGCATTTCGGATCATGAAACTATTTTGTTTAAAATTAAGTTGAAAAAAATATTTCAAATGAGAGCAAGACAAATTATAACCTCTTGGGAACACTACACAAGTGATAATCTCGTTAACTTATTAAGACAATTTAACTTTTGCGATTTTCAAAACCTTTCTATCGAAAATAAAGTTGCATTCTTGTATAATGCCATATCTAATGCTAAGAGGACTCTGACATATCCGAAAGAAATTAGCGTGAAGTTGATGAATAAATGGTACGATTTTGAGCTATCAAATCTTAACAAATGTAAACTCAATCTCTACAATATTGCTCTACACACAGGGAATTGGAATGAATATAACATTACCAGGCGTATATATAAACGATTAATTAAGGTTAAAAAAGCCAAATACATGGAGCATAAAATTACCTGTAATATTGGGGACAACAAGGCTATGTGGAAACACCTTAAAAATTGTATATCTATGTCTAACGAAAATAATATCATTGATAAAGTAATGATAAACGACCGATTATTCATAAAAGATACGGAAATAGCGCAGTCGTTAAATAACTATTTTATTGAGAGTGTTATGGAAATTAGCACAAATATTAAAGCTCCTTCTAGGGACATTGCGGTAATTGGAAATAGTACATTTTCCTTTAAATTTCAAAAAATCTCTACTGAGGACATACTTAATATAGTTAGAGTTTTTAAAAATAAAATTGGTGGTAAAAAACTCCTATCCGAAGGTGTCATCAAAGATTCCATAACCTATACCGGATACTTTTATGCTCAAATTGTAAATGAAAGCTTAGAGAAAGGCGTTGTCCCCAATCTATGGAAAACTTCCGTTGTAGTTCCATTAGAGAAAATAAAAAATACCATCAGGGCTGATGAGATAAGGCCTATTAATACGTTACCGTGTGATGAAAAGATACTCGAAACAGTGGTAAAAAACCAGCTTGTACAATATCTAGAAGATAATAAAATTATTATACCTCAGCAATCTGGGTTTCGTAAAAGACATTCTTGTGAAAGTGCTTTAAACTTAGTCATTGCAAACTGGAAAGAAGACTTAAGTAGAAATAAACATATAGTAGCTGTTTTCTTAGATTTGAAACGCGCTTTTGAGACAATTGACCAAAAGCTGCTCCTAAAAAAGTTATTCAATACAGGCATCACTGGTATTGAACTAAAATGGTTTGAAAACTTTATAACGAATCGGAATCAAAAAACAGCAATTGGATCAGCACTATCCGATAAAAGAGATGTTTCAGTTGGGCTTCCACAAGGATCGGTATTAGCTCCGATTTTGTTCAATATTTATATCAATGATATAAACAATTGCATTAAATATTGCGATATCAAATTATTCGCTGATGATACGTTGCTCATGCTAAGTGGAGATAAAATCAGTGATATATCAACTAAACTGCAAGACGACCTAAATAAAGTCTACGATTGGCTATGCTTGAACAGACTTAAACTGAACGTCAATAAAACAAAATACATGGTCATATCAAGGCGAAATTTTGACGAAAGCGAACTGCAAAATCTAAATATAAACAACGAAATTATTGAAAAAGTTAGTACCTTGAAATATCTAGGAATAAAAATTGATGATAAACTGATCTTTAATGATCACATTGATTATACGGTGGGGAAGATAGCTAAAAAATTATACTTCACACAACGAACGTGTAAATACTTAAGTAGAAGATACAAGACTATGGTATACAGATCTATAATTGAACCTCATTTTATTTACTGTCCCACAATATTCTTCATAATGAGAGATAGTCAAATCTATAAGTTACAAAAGCAACAGAACCGAGCAATGAGATTCATTCTTAGTAAACGCTTTGACACACCTATCAGAGATATGCTGGCCACCCTAAATTCGTTGAGCGTTAAACAACAGCTTTTTTACTATACAATGAAGTTTATTAAGAATATTATAGAGGGAAACTTGCCCGATTACTTGAAGAGTAACATAAAATATGTCAATAATGTACACTCAAAAAATACTCGGAACAAAAATGATTTTAATCTCCCGTCTTATAAAACAGAAGCAGATAAATGTAACTTATATTACAAAGGATTAAAATGTTTTAATGAATTGCCAAATGATATTAAATGTAACAATATGAATGAGTTCAAAAGAAAATTGTTCAATTATTGTAGGACCCTTCCAATTTAACCCTAATCTCCTAATTTTAAAAAGTTACACAGATCCTAAAGTGAGACTCTGAAGCTCATATAGAGAAAAGTGCTTAAAAACATAGTTTTGGTAATTTATTTTATATGTACAGATGAAGCAACGAATTCTAAAACGTTTCCAATCATATTTATTTCATTTTTTAAAGAGTTTTAAATACATAACATTAAAAAATTTTGTTTATAAAGTAATTAAGGACAAATTATTCATTACATTTTTTACAAATTTTCGTAGTTGTAGAATGCTGGTTACAGATATTTTTTTGGCATTTGCCACAAATTTGTTTCTGCATTTTGGATATTTTCGTCGGACAAAGATGACAGCGCTTTCATTTCAAGGTGGCAGAAGAACAGGGTTGCGAATCAGTAGGTGGTGGTATTACAGCTCTTATGGCTGATTGTGTTTCTGCTCGCAAATATTTGGCCGACTCTCTTTTTTGTGTTTGTGACTTCACATGGCTTTCTCCTAATTCCCGCAAAAACCAATATCTTTTGGTTTTCTTTTTTTCGTGCCACTCTGGATGAGTTTTTATCCAAATAATGTATGAAGCAATACCTGCAGCATCAATTAAATTCATAAAAAAGGCAAGAGGTCATCTATTACATTTGCGCTTGATCATGTATTCGTGAATTAGTTGGTCAAATGTGTCTACGCCCCCTTTGGTTTTATTATAAAATTTATTGATCTCTGAAATTCGTTTTCCTTGTTCTTCAAAGACCGTATCATTATGATGCATAGTCAACATGAAAATTACTGCTTTTCTTGCTTTGGGAACATGAGAGGCAATCTTTATATGTTTTTGAAACCCGAAGATTGTTGTGTTAATTTCTCGAGACTTGTTCGGCAAAAATTCTGGAGGAATACATGTTTTGTTTTTCCTTAGCGTTCCCACCAATGTTGAACCTTTACTCAATAGACTTTCAGCTAGTTCTTTACTTGTAAAGTAATTGTCCGTAGTTAAAAATTGTTATTCCATACAACTTGTTCCAGAATAACTTATAGCTTTGATTATTGGATAGCTGGCCATAGCTATGATTAAAAGTCCTATAAAAGCAGGGAGTTCATCTTTGTCTACCACGAGCCAAAATTTTCCTAATTTTGAGTACACTGCAGATTCTTCTTCATTTGTATACCTTATAATTTCATCACAAACTTCATCATTTATAAAGAGTTTGCAGCAATCAAGTACGTCTAATAAAGTTTCACCTGTATAAATAAATTCAGTTTTGTGCTCAGATCTCAGGTAAAACAACTGCATCAACCTTTCCTTTGAGGATATTCGTTGATCTAATTTTAGATGAAGGTGGCGGAGACTTGCTCCAAATATTAGAATCTTTACCAACGTAGAAATTGGCTTCATTGTCTTCCATATCTGCATTTTCGTTTTCATCCGAAATCTCATCTTCTTCTTCAGATGCTTCAGTCATCTGGTCCACTTCGGAATCATTATGATCATCATCATTGTTGTCACTGACTTCACCATCAGACTCATCTTCCGCTTCCCAATGCTCCAAAATTTCCTCCAACCCCAAATCATTCAACCGTTTTTTAGCCATCGTAAAACAAAATTTGTCCACAGTTATGTAATTACGTATTTATACAAATAAGAAATAACAGGCTACAAGTATACACGTGGGCACAATCAACAAAACTGTAAAGAATTTGAATATGTATGTATATTTCTTCATCTGTTCAAAAATACAGTGCCTACTACGACTTTTTGCATTCAATGGATTCAAATTTTGCAACAGTTCAAAAATGCAGTGCCTACTATATCTTTCTGCATTTTACGAATTCAAATTTTCATCTAATTTAAATATGATAGGAATACTATGCACAGAGTGAGTCCCTCAGGCTCACTTTAGGATTTACGTTACAATTTTGTACGATTGCAAAAAAATGGTAAAAATACGTACACAATCCAAAAAATAATAAATACGCCATAATAATTACATTCAGTTGGAGGAATACCCAAAATTTCAAATCAAAATATTATTTGGTGCGGGAATAATCAATACTTAAAACTCAAAGTGAGACTCAAAGGCTCACTTTAGGAGATTAGGGTTAATGTAACATGGGCGGTCTTTCGAACTATCAACCACAATGCATTCGTACATAGCATACTTCAGGGTCTTGCCAGAATGCTGTATCGGTCCCACATGCAACCATTAAGTAGCCGAAGCTCATCCCGTAACGCATCACTAGATCAAATCAGTGCATCGCCGTATGGATGCTTGCTTCGCACTTTATTTGCACAAATGGCCGATACACGGCAACCGAGTGATGCCTACAATCATTGTTTTAATATGCTTTGGAAGTCTGCTAGTTTGTTATTCACTGATACTTGGTGGTCCTTATAAGTAGCTTTTACTTTATTTTTTAGTATAGGCTATAAATTGTAGATTTTAAGAACTATGTATAAGCTAGGCTTAATAAAGCTGTAAGAAATAAATAAATAAATAAAAATAAATAATTCCAGTAAGGACTTTCACGAATAGATTCGCTGTATTTTGTATGATTCGGTTATAGTAATCGGTACATCTAAGCTAGGCTTAAGGGTTTGCTGATTAAGCAAGACCGATTTTAGGTCTCACTTTTTGTGCTCAGCGTTTTCATTCTAAAAAAATACCAACAAGTGCTATTTTGGGCTGAGTAGACAAATGAGCAGTCAATCCCTCTCCCGACGAACGAAAGCCGGTTAAAGTGCCAATTAAGAAGAAGAAGAGGAAAAAAGAATATATCGTATAGACATATCGATACATCGATATTTTTCGCAAGCCTACCACGATCTAAAGTTTGAAACTTGTTGATTAATTTATAGCCGTAAAAGGAGCTAAGCCTATAGTTATAAATCATGCCCGCCAGAGAAATATTTTTCATAAGAACTCGGCAGTAAAACGATACTTATATCAACCAGCTTTTTTCGATGTAGACCATATAGTCGTTTGTTTTAAAAAAAATATATTTTCAGCATATTTTTGTAACTTAATCCATTGTCTTAAGATCTTGGTTTACTCGCCCCATACCGAGCATGAATCGTTAATGGATTGTTAGCATACCATCGATGCTTCACAGAACGCCACAGAAAAAATTTTGGCGCGTAAAAGATCGATTAAAAAATCATTCATGTCAGTCCATGTCTGCAATTTCTAGTCACAAACAAACCTCACCCTTGACCGCAATGGCGTTTACAGCATTACATATTTTCTAGGAAAAATGGGCCGATGATGCAAGCGGTCGAAAATCGCCAACAAACTGTCAGAAAAGTATCGATACCTGAAAAATATCGGATATAATCAGTAGGTACCCGTACCGATACTTTTGGCTACGAGGTTACTTCGTATGAGCTAAGATAAATTTTATTTATACATTAATGGCTACTGACATCTTCTAGTCATCTATATCATTTTTTGTCACGATAAGCTTAGAAGAACTCAGAGAAATCAGTAAAAAATTATTACCGCTTTTGTGGCATGAGGGATGAAGATATTTGACTATTGCTTGTGTTTAATAATTAATCAATAATTTAATCATCAACATACCGCCTAGGAATATGTATATGAAATATGGGAATAACTCAATATTTCCACGATTTTTATTTTTGGTATATTTTTTTTTTCAATGACAGAGCTAGTTTCGCCTACTTTTAACATTGTCTGCTAATATTTTCAGCGAAAAATAATTGTGTTATTTATGAATACTCATTCACTTCACATTTTCACTCGAATAGTTGGACCGATACGAGTATTTTTTCCGATATATACAGAACTTGGCACACAAATATTGATAACAAAATTACTTGGTATCGTTTCGTTCCTATTCTCAAATTTGTTTCGCTCGATTCCTTTCGTTTTACTGTCACCGACTGAATAATATAAATGATAAAAAAAAACATTATTTGGACCACCTTGTGTATTCTATTATTTAGGAAAAAATTATTGATGGAACTTTTCTGATTTTCGTAAAACCTTTGAAATGCGGATGGTTCTGGATTTTGCTAGATAACGTGCGATATTTTTTTTTTAAATAATTATAAATCAATTTAAAAAATAAATAAATAAAATAAGTTCTTTTATCGGTGTATATTTTTAAGTAGCTACAGCGATTGTTTACTGCCAATTTCATATCAATTTTTCTATAAGTTGTAGCGGGCTACTAAAATCACAAAAATATTTGGTATGATTTATATATCACCCAACAATCTTCTTCATAACGAGCGACTTACAGCTCGACAAATTACAAAAAAATCACAATTGAGCGATGCGAATTAATTTGAGCAAGCGCTACGATACTCCCACAAGAGAAATTATTTCAGATATGAAGTGGTTGAGTGTGAAATAGCAAGTTTTTTTATCCTGGAATTTATGTTTAACATAAAAAAGGTAGGCTTCCAGATTGCCTGAGTGATAGTCTTCGAGATATAAATGAAACCTACCCGCACATATTAAGAGAAAATAAAAGTTTTAGACTACCAGCATATAGAATTGCAGTGGGCAAAAAGAATATGTTTTACAAGGGTTTAAAATGCTTTAATGAACTATCATCTCCGATAAAAATTGCGACTGTTTTACCAGATGCAAGAATATTTTAATTGAGCAATGTAACATACTGCCTGTAGGGTAGATAGAGGAGATTGACCTTGAAAAGAGGAATCTCGACCTCATCGCTCAGAGGGTGTATGCGTGGAGATTTCGGTCGTTTGGACCACTTCCTTCCGCCAAACGCCATCGAACAAACGTCAATGAAAAAGATTACTTCTCGTCACTCTAAGGATGTAGGCGTGGAGACTCAGCCTTTACATTCTACCCCAGGAAAAGGATCGGAACTTCGTACGTTTCGACCATTCCATCAACAAAATGA
This sequence comes from Anomoia purmunda, assembly GCA_951828415.1. Taxonomy (NCBI): domain Eukaryota; kingdom Metazoa; phylum Arthropoda; class Insecta; order Diptera; family Tephritidae; genus Anomoia; species Anomoia purmunda. The sequence continues at coordinate 128,688,465 of OX639994.1, forward strand.
ACTACAGAGCAAACGCAATCGTGTACCCAACAAATTTAATAGTTCGAGCCAGGCAGCGGCTAGGAAGCTCGTACATAGAGCTACACAGTTCACATATAATTAAAGAGATCGACGTGTCAAAAAATTTAATGACCACGGATTGCGAGAGCGGACAAAATCGAAAAAAGTTTTTCAAAAATATGCAATTGTATGAAGAAATTTCTTCGTTTTTATTTTAAAAATCTTATTAGACTAATAAGGAGATATTCTCATGTTTGCCAGAAACTGATTGAATTTATAATAAGGAAAACTTTTTACTTTTAACAAAGCCCTTTTTAATTCAAATTAAATGTAGTTGCAAAAGAACATTAGGTAGGATAATAAAATGTATGTAAAGCAACAACACTAACTCGAAATATGCGAGTTGAGCCAACTTGGTTAAATGATATCCGACCTGAGCTGTAGTTTTGGGAAGTGAAAAAGCTGCGCTATTGTGAATTAGCCCTAAGAATATAAGTGGGAAATATAGATTTAAGACCTAATTCGTTTTTAGTTGCTTAGTATTTGTAAATACATAACTACATAAACCTAAAAATTGCCGGCAAAACTATTTTCTTTCCCGAAATAGCACTAAACAAATCGCAACTTCCATGAAAGCTGCTAACAGGGTTGCTTTTGCAACTAAAGAAAATTTTATCCTAGTTGGAGCTGTCGTTTGCAACTCGGTTGCATTAAAACGGGCCCATTATAAGAAAATATGTAAAACCTGTAATAATAATACATAAATCATTAAACTTATCATAATTATACGTAAAGCTTGTGCAGTTAAATAATAAAGCAATGTGATATTTATTTTGAAAAAAAAAACAATCTACGTACATAAAAAATTTGGGTGTCAATAATTTTAAATTCAAGATTAAGATATTCGGCTTATTAAAATTAAGAGGATATTCCAAGGAAGGTCAAGATTCCCTTATCAATTTTATTGAAAAGTTTTCCATCTTTATTTTAAAATTATCTTCTTGATCTTAGTTAAAAGACGTATTCAGTCGTAATAAGAAGGGCTACTTATTGGCAAGAAATCATAGAAAAATCCACTAACTATTGTTCTCATTTATAAGGCATTTTAGGTGGTATTTTCGCTCTGCGAATCTTTCGAACACTTAAAACAGAAACTATTTCCTGGACAATGGGGATCGAAAGCGCGTCGTCTGCGTTCATCGGGAATCTTGCCCATTCAGACCGCCTCGGCAATGCGAGTACAGAGGAATCGATGTGAATCGAGTTATCCGTCGTCACAGCGCAATTATATAAGCTAAAGTTTATGTTTTGAGCCTTTTTAATTAATATTCTATAAAGTTTTTAATACATTATTAATATACAATAGTTTATCTCTTATGTCATAAGACTATAACAAAGGACACCCCTTTTACGATTGAAATTCGTACGAATGTATACGTTTATTGTCAGAATTCGGTGGTTCTAGCGATGGTGTTGATAGCAGCGATAGTTTTTTTAAGACATCGAAAACTATCGTTAGATTTTTTAATAATCGAAAAATATCGATAGTACGATTATCGATTGTTTTCCAGCTCTACTACATTTGTATGTCGACAATTAGCTATATGAGTATGAGAACGCACTTCCACAATACATTCCAAGAACATCGATTCATTTGGCACTCATTTAATTACAAAATTAATTTTATTAAAAAAAATCTCCTATCCACCGATAAATGCCATGTAGAAGTTCAATAAACCATGCACAAAAACCATCTATGTAGATGCATTCCGAAACATATTGCATTTATTTATTTAAATCAAAGCACTGCTCAATTGCATGTGGTCAATGCGATTTTAATAAAAATACAAATACAATACTAACAAAAAAAAAAAAAGAAGATAAATATAATTCAATCAATTTGTAGTCAGACGCTTTGTGTATGCATGTGGGTATATGTGTGTGTGTGTGTGTATGTGTGTGCTGATTACTACAACATTGGGTCACTTCAGGCGAGTCTCGCCGCGCATTAACTTTTCAGTTGAAATCAGCGTAATAATTGAACATAATGACCACGGCAAGTGACAAATTGAATGAATCAATGAATGAGTGAGCGCACGCACAGCCAAGCAATGAGGTGACAAAATGGAGAAATCGAACTAAAAAAAAAAACAACTGCTCACAATATGTAAAAAAAAACAAAGCGTTGCAAAAAAACACAAAAAAAAATTAAACGATTTCAACAAAGGCTATCTCCAATAATAACAAACACTATCCACATTGTATTGAGTGCAGTTGAAGTGCTCTGATTGAGTGCCGCAAATGAATTATAAATGAGAATACATTGCACAAAAAAAAAGCGAAAAATACCGGAAATTTAAAGAAATGCAAAATGCCGCTCACTTGTTGGAAAAAACACTTACGAAAAAAATTTATAAATTTAATAAATTTTATTAAAAGTAAAGTGGCGCAAAAAAAAAACTTCAAATGAAATTAATGAGTATTTTAATGACACAATTGGAAGCAAATTTTAATAATGAAGTTAACGAAGCTGAGCTGTTACTGAGTTTTTAGGATAACTCCATAAAAAAATGCAAATTTACATAGATTCCGATTCAGGTATATATGTATATAGAAACAAAATTGGTGTATACAATTGATGACCAATAAGCAAACGGCGTGAAATTACAAATTAAATTTAAGCCAGAAAGCAAGTATATAATTAAAGCTATACATATAAATAAAATTTATTTATATAATTGACAAAAAGGAATAAGGGAATAAGAAGCACTATAGTGAAACTAATTTTAAATTTAATTCTCATTTGAAATCAGATCTCCAGAATAAAAACTCAATTATGAGTTAGAAAAATTCTTTAAATCAACAATAATTAATATATTGAGACTTATATTAAATTTTGACAATAATAAACAGTGTTTTTTCGACATATGCTCTTCAAGAAGAAATAAAATTCATATAATTTAATGTTACTTACTTACTTACTTACTTAATTGGCGCCATAACCGCTTAAGCGATTTTCGCCGAACTTCTCCTACAACTTGTGGGGTGCGTCTTGATGTTGTAACACAAATTGAGACACCTACAGTTTTACGCCTACTTCGAAAGGCGAATGTTTTTTGTGAGAAGCCCAATTTTCGACCATTTTCTGCAGAAATTGTGACCCTATGTCAGCCATAATGCGCCGAATATTTTCTTCCAAGGCGTCAGTCATCTGCGTAAAAAAAATGACTTCACATAACCTCACAAAAAATAGTCAAGCAGTGCTAAATCGCATGATCTTAGAGGTAATGCCATGGGCCCACGACGAAAGATAACGCGCGCAACAAAAGTTTTCTTCAATAAATTTATTGCTTCGTTGGCTGCATGGTTGTAGGCATTGGAACCAAAGTTCGTCCACATCAACATCCTCCAATTGTGGCACGAAGAAGTTATTCAGCATGGTCCTATAGCGTTCGCCATGGACTGTAACATTATGGCCGGCTTGGTATTTGAAGAAATGCTGACCAATGATTCCCGCTGCCCATAGATTATTAACACCCCAAATGCAACAATCTTGTTTATTAACGTACCCTTTTAACCAAAAGTGAGCTTCATCGCTGAACAAAATTTTCTTGCGTTGCGTCGCGTGAACCGAACCATTACTTTGGTAATAAATTTGCACGATTTGCAAACGTTGCTCCGGAGTAGGTAAGTCTGCTCATTATGAAATGGTAAACCAAACTTAGTATAAATCGAGTAAAAATTGTCAACAAGACCAACTCCGAAAAGAGTATTGTCTCATTAAAAACCAAACGTCTAAAAGAACACCCTTTATTATAAAAGTGTTTGCCAAATAATTACAAGTTAGAAAAATTATTTCAAGTTTTGAACAATGGAACCCATTTGGTACCACTTCGGGATTGTTTCTATTATATCTGCTGGTTCTCCAACATTGTGAAAGGTTGTTGTGTATTGGAACGATTTTGCCAGAAGGGTTGCCTTCACTTGATGTAGGCTCCATTGAGGAGGGTCTTCAATGTGACCACCACCTATGTACCCTGCTCTTTTTATTTCTATATTAAATTTCTCGAAAAGTTTTAATGTTTTGCAGTTAGTTTCACTTATAATAAAATATAACTATCATATCTTATTTAAATTATTGACTGAAAATATGATTGTGGATAGGAAATGAGACTACTCCATTTTTTTTTTCATTGCGAGGCAAAATAAAATTTGTGTCCTTCAGGGCACTCATAACTAGATAACTAATGCACATGTGTACCGTTAAAAATATGAAATACAATAAAATTCTGGTAATGCAATTAATTTAATTTCACCGGCTTAACAGAATGCTGTTAGATTTGCCGCATCTTCAGACTCGTTTGCAAAATGAGATAAACAAGTATTTTTTTTTTTTTGTGAACAACTTTGATCGCACCTTGAAAAGCACTAATTTTCTTTTTAAAATTACAATACTTTATATTTTTTGGCTTAAATAACTTTGCTGTGAAAGTTGTGTCAAATAAGATACTGTCATTGCCATAGGAACTAAGGTCATATGGTCAGACCTATGGTGTACAATAAAGGTATGGGTTTTGTAAATTTCGAATAAAATCTAAAGCAACATTTATTTCTAAATTTTATGCAGCACAGTTTAACTAAATGTAGTGATTAAGAATATAATGACATCTTAGATTTGTAAATTGAAAATTTCTTTAAGAAAAATTCAATGAAAGTTAGCGGAGTCTGGCCAAAAATTGGCATAGCGCTAAGGGTTAAGAACATAATGCTTAGTTAAAAAAAAAAAACCAATACTCTACAAATATGCACACAGCCCAAAGCAAAAATTTGATTGATTTTTTTTCTAAACATTCACAATATTTTCTATAAATATTTTAAAATTAACTTTATTTACACAACTACTACCTGACGTAAAGGCTTCGCTACACCTTACAAATAATGTTCTGAAATTTAATCAAACTAAACTGTGAATGAGTTTTAGAGATATTTCGGATCCAGCGCCATCTATCGGTTGAGTTTTTAAACTAAAATATTTATATTTATGTGGCTAATATAAGCTTTAAATTTTAATCAAATTGAACTATAAATAGGGTTTTTAGAAACATAGGAACCTATCGGAATTTTTATTTGCACAATAGACACCTTCTCAAAAATATATTGTAGGTATACAACGCGCGCTCGCCAAGAGGAACAGTTTGACTCTCATATTTTATATTTTATATTTTATAGCCTTGTGTATAATTTGAATAACGGTGACTTTTCAAACGGGTGGCTATACACTCCAAAATATAGGTATGCACCTTCTCCTCACCCGAGACGAACCGTTGGACACATTTTTTCATTTCACATAGCTTGTGTATAATTAATTTAATTTGACTTTTCAAACAGGTGGCAGCTCTTTCAAAAATACAGGTATGCACCTTCATGTCGGGACGACTTTTTAGGCAACCATATTTGAATATTTCATAATACCTGTGTATAACTTATTTAAACTCGACTTTTCAAATAAGTGGCAAACCTCATAAAAGTTAGCTATGAAATTTTTTACCAAGACGAACCACTTGAGGCCTATCAAATTTACATATACATACAAAACTTCTTAAAAATCGTTCGAGCCGTTTCGGGGGAGTTCGACCACAAACACCATGAAACGAGATTTTTATATGTAAGATATTTTTGCAACAAAGCTTCAAAACGTTTTTACATCCATACGGCATGGATTTAAAAAGAGTAATAAATAGTTTTCCAAACAAAATACCTCTTTCTAAAGTTTGATTGTATGGAAAAGAATGGTAAGTGGTAAATCAGTCAAAAATGTTGTAAATGTAGTTGTTTATTTTGTACACCCTCTGCGGTGTCAGGTAGTGGCTGATCTCATGAGGCCCTTCCTCAAGTGATGTGCGTTCTTGTCATTTGACTTTCCAGGCACCCAGCATATATTGGTACATATATCTCTAATAAATACTAAACAAATTTTATAATTATGAATTTTCAAAAATCCTCCTTCAAGACTTTCCGACTAATCACCTTTTTATAAGACCCAAATATTTTATAGCGAATATTTCTTATTAATGTTAATATATTTGTAAACATAACCAAACCGTCGTTACGAGTAAATTTTTTTCCGAAACTTATAATAATAATAGTAAGTTATATTCTAATTCTCTCAAAATATTTTAGTATTACAAAACTGTTCTTAAAAGTGTTACAAAAATAATAATATTCTCGCAGTTTCTTTTTTAAAGCATGATAAATCAATTTTTTTTCTTTCTTTTTTCAGGACAAATGGTCAAAATTTGGATTCTGCTGAGTTTTGAGTGGATTTTTTTTTTAAGTGAAATACCATTTGAACAGCCTCATGTGGAAAATTAGAAGATGCCAAAGGCTTAGAAATATGAAGAAGTTCACGACAATCTGTGAGTTAAAAAAAAAAACCAAACTCGCAAAGAAAATATGAGCTTGAAATTCTGCCGAAGCCAAAGCAATCGTAAAAAAATACTAGCTAACTTGAACTGAAGTTACTGCCATTTAAGCTTCTAATACAGCTACTAATTTAATTAAAAATTAGCAAGAAATCCGAAGTCAACTGAAGATAAAAATTTACATTTTTTAACTAAAAAAATCAACCTCTTCTCACACCAAACCAATGGGAACCAAAAAAATTTACAACATTTTCAAAACGCAAATGCAAAGCACCGTCATATCAATGACCGCGATCTTAGCAACAACGGAACAATCAATGCGTGTTGAGTATAAACGGAAACGATAATCTAAAAAACGAAAAGGTATTACGCAAACCTAGGCCATAAACAACTTGGCACCCGACAAAAAACAAATAAACCCAAAAAAAAAAAAAATACGCAAATTAAACCAAAACCAGTGGGCAGCAAAGTTGAACAAAACGCCAACGGTGGCAATAATTTTTTGGTAAATAAGGACACATACGACTTTCACTGCTCTCGTAAAGCTCGTGAAATCAACTGCACAGAGTAACAACAATAAGAAAAACAACAACATGTCGACAACGACAACGACTACGCCAAGTAGGTGCAGCGGAAGTGCCACCAGCAGGGCAGCCATAAAACTGCTCATTATCGGTGAGTTTAACTGAGACAATTAAAGTTTTTATGATCCGCTTAAATGCACAAAATGTACACTCAGTAAATCATACACACACGCATACCCACACATACACGTAGAATTTCTAAGGCAAACAAATAAGAAACTGTTCATGACGTCCAAAGGGTCAGCAGCAGGTCGTATAAGAGTGCTAGGAAAGTGATAAACGCGGTTGATATGACAGACTGTAATATTGGATTGGAGGCTTGGCCACACTGCACATGTGCTCTCAGACATTTTTGTATGTATGTGTGCGTACTTTTGTGGCACACATTACCTGCGGGTGCCGTATAAAGCGTTTTCATTTGTGTGTGCTTTTCCTCATTTTGTGCTTTTTTGCTTTTTTGCTTTTTTTTGTTTGCTTAATTTGCCGTCTGCTGCCTTTGCTTGGCTCTGGCTTTTTTTTGTGGTATTACTCTACGACTATCACCTTTTCGACATCAGCTCGCCATTGGCGACACAATAAAACGCAAATGCGTGACCCCAAATCACCAAACGTTCGCTCTGTCATATGAAACTGAATGTGAGACTTTTTGAATGGCTGCAGGTGAGGTGGGCGCACACTCAGGCACAGCGGGGGGCTTTGATGAAAGTACTGGTTGCCCGGTTTGTTTATTCGTTTGACCACAATTGACATGCCACTTACAGACAGTGACTTAAGCAACTGAACACGTGGTGATTGTGTTTTTTTAAATATTTAAAATGATTTTCATAAATATCGACGCAATGTAAAAAATCGATTTAATGCCGCTAAAAAAGTTTTGCTCCAAAAAAAAGTGTAATTTTTCCACCGCAATTTTAAAATATATTATGTCTTGAGACTTCTTCTAAAATATTTCGGAAAAATATTGAAGATTTAAGTGAGCTTTATCCATTTGAATTTTTTTTAAATAGAGTTGTACAAAGTTCGAAATTTCGATGTATATGTGTTTTGTTATATAACGTATTATATTATTTTATGAGAAATTAATGAAAAAAAGTTGTTATGGAAAACATGACGAATATTTCAAAAAACATCACCACATGGTCAATTGTTAGAGTCACTATACAATATAGAGCGTACAGTCATTGTGCTGCAAATGTCCTCAATTGAGTTGTGTCATCCAGCAGTTCGAGATTATATACCCACTAAGTACTTATCTGAAATGAATGCTTCAGTTAGAGTCGCTGTGAATAATCGAGGAAGATAAAGATATGTACAAAATGTATGTACGAGTACATTGCCTTCATGTGATAAGCAATGCTGGTACAGAGACGGATGGATGGATGGATTCCGATATATTACACTGAGGAAATTTCTCAGACAATTTCGTTTTGGGGTCAGTGAACTGCTGTATGAGTTAAATCAAGACGCCTACAGTAGTTGAAAATGACAACAGATAGATTTTTATTGTTGAATATAAACTCCCCATCCTTTATCGATTTTAATTTTTCCTTACCGTTTTTGACCGACTGATTCGGCAGATACTACAAAGTTTAAGTTAAAGTCTTTGAACACACCTACTTACATATGTTATTTACATAATCAAATTATTTTAGATATGCATTTTTGTGTAGTTAGTTCAGTCAGGCTATTTTAGTGGAAGTGCTCACATTTAGATATCGTGGGTAGCTTTTCAAACAGAGATGCGATATAAATAAAAAAAAAGTATCTATCACTGCCATAATATGTTACTTAAAACTCATTGTTCAAGAAAAATCATAAAGACTTCAAAGGAGAAGCAAATTTATAACTAGTGCTTTTCTAAATTCCCATAACTTTGTTATCAATAACAACTGGACGAAGCTCCTCTACCATTTTTGACATTTCAATCACAAATACTCAAACTCAGTTAGGTATTTCTAAATTCCAAATTCGCATACTAGCATAATAAAAATCCATAGGTGCTATTGTCACTTCCTGTTTTGATGCATTCCGGCTGAGATTTGAGCAAGAACCACACCAGGAAGGTAGCACCTTAAAGCAATGCACTTGAATATCGTTGTCGCTTTTTGTCGCTGATGGCAATAGCTAGTTACGCACAGATGACATCAAAAATGACGCATAAATTGGAGTGGAATATTTTTGCACTACTTTGCTCAGCTAGACCTTGGGCGGGCTAACAAATGAGCGACATACTCTAATGCCATAGAGGGAAATTCATTTGCACCAAGCCAAGTTTGCTTCTAGTAATACACTGACTAACGGGTTTATTCTGCATATTACCTGCACTTTTGTGATCACTAAATTCTGTTCTGCTATTCTGGCGTAAATTTAGTATAAAAATGGCAAATATTTATTGCATATTTCATGGTTACTTTCGTAATTTTGAACCCGTGTTAAATCCGACAGCCAATATATGTTTTCCTTTGTATTACTTTTAGTTGCAAAATTATATTTTAAATATTGAAATATTTATGGTTCTCATAAAAAAATAGCAAAATTTTGTATATCCTCGCTGTAATCCAGTGAGTATAAATAAATACGACCTTATGATCAGCACGTATATTCCATAGATATGAAGAGTATTTTATTTTTTTAAGCAATACATCTCTCGTGATTATTGCATGGACGAGGTGCAGTGATGGATATTCATTGCCATCGTGGAGTAAAATGACTTTCAAACTAATCTTAGAAGTATCTATGAAAAGTTGCCATTCTTCAAATTTTTCTTGCAAACTTTGCTCTTGAAGAAGCCCGCCAGCATAAAATCTTCTGAAAGATGACTTGTAAGATTTTCTTACCTTGTGGAAAAATATGTGGTTCCCGTATTCTTATCCAACAAAGTTCATTGTTTTAATCTTCATCCAAGTAATTGAGCTTTAGATTTGGATAGCCTTAAGTCTTGAACAAGGTTATTCTAAACAGATTGTTAACAGATTGTGCCCATAAGGGAAACTCAACGGAGTCTGTAAACCAGAATTATTTTCTTCATCCATTTTTAGGTTTCTTTTTTTTCAAGATACCGGAGGTGGAGTGGCTTTGTCACCAGGAACTGGTCTTATTGCACATGTGATGCTGGTATATACAATATACATATATTTTTTTAAAATATTTTTTTCGAGAATCCTCGTGTTGATGCCATAAAAAGCAGCAGTTGTTATTATAACTCTGAGATTCACTCCAAAATCAATGGCCTTGCAAACGGCATAGATTTGTAAATTCTACCAAGCCAACCTAGTTATCAGCGTTCTTAAGCTACTAGTACAGCACATGTTTGGTAACCAATTTCTTCCCCTTTCACCTATGGTACATCCAAAATAAGGCAGATCTGTTATCATATTTCGTTGTGTAAACTCACCACAAATTAAAAATAGTGGTAGGAATTAGTAAAAAGCATTAGTAAAAATAGTGGTAGAAATTTGTGAAAAAAATTACAGAAATTAGTAAAAATAGTGGTTGTAAATAATGGTAGGAATTTGTAAAAATAGTGGAAGTAATTTGCAGTAGCGTTGGTAAAAATAGTGGTAGAAATTTGTGAAAATAGTGACTGAAATAAGTAAAAATAGTGGTAGTAATAAGTAGTACCATTCGCAAGAATAGTGGTGGCAAGCAGAAAAAATAGTGGTAGGAATTAGTAGTAGCATTAGTAAAAATAGTGGTAGAAATTTATGAAAAAATTACAGAAATTAGTAAAAGTAGTGATTGCAAATAATGGTAGGAATTTGTAAAAATAGTGGTAGTAATTTGTAGTAGCATTGGTAAAAATAGTGGTAGAAATTTGTGAAAATAGTGGTAGAAATTAATAATAGTAGTGGAAGAAATAAGTCAAAATAGTGGTAGAAATTTATGAAAATAGTGACAGAAATAAGTAAAAATAGTGGTAGTAATAAGTAGTACCATTAGTAAGAATAGTGGTGGCAAGTAGTAAAAATAGTGGTAGAAATTAGTGAGTTAGTTTATACTATCTAGGTGGGACTTTCGTGAAGCGAAGTAAAAAGTCACTGCCGCTAAAGAAGTTTTACTTCAAAAAAGGCTATAATATAGGGGAGAACAGAGAGTCCAAGTTATGAGGCAGCAATTTGTTCACATAACAAAATTGCTTTACCCTGGTATCCACTGGCCAGAAATGCCCTAAAGTAAGTGTAGCGACAACGCTAATGCCATAATGCAAGCAATGAGTGATGATAGTGGTGGCCACCTTCCAGTGTGTGAGTGTGTGTGTGGTGACCCTGTAGCTAAGCTACCTGTACTGCCTCACCACACAAACACAAACATCCCGCGGTGAAATCTAAAGTTGTTGACAGTCACGCAGGCAATAAAGTTTAATATTTCATTAAAGCGCGAGATGCGATAGCAAAGCGATGTGCCCCACTGAACAGAAGCGGTAAGCACACAACATACTCCACATATCACCACATATTTGCTATATTTGTATGTTTTGGAGAGTTCCCAGCCTCAAGCAGATCACAACCGCTAGAAATTTCATGTTAGTTGAAGTTAAGTTGACCTTTGAATAGTGGTCGTCAGTTCAAGAGTAGCATAAGGTGAGCGTGTGTGGGTGTGTTGACCGACATTTGAGTGAAAGGAATTTTGGGAGGTGTAGCCGAGTGCACAGAGCGAGCCAGGTATAGCAATGATATTACACAGGTTATACTTATTGTGTTTGCCTGCTGCCGTAGTTTGCACACAACAAATCTGCCTTATTAAAATTAGGCACTTGCTTTAGCTTGCAATGGGCTTTAAGCTGTTAAAAGGGTCGAGTTTCATTGTTTTCACTCGCACAAATTTGTCTCTAATGTATTTCGAAAAGCACAAAGCTGAACAGCTGTTCAATAAATTATATTGTTTTCAGTTATAACAACTCACATGTTATATAATTCTCATTCTCATTATATGTCAGCACTAATGAGTTGAAATGGCAGCCATGGCGTGTGAGTGTCATTGGCCCTTTACAAAATAGCTCGTGCGTTAATTTCTGTAAACTTAGGTAGACGAGTGTAGTCGAGGCTTGCGTGTACACAAAGCCGATTTTAGCGTTTGCGGGCTTATCAGTTTGCTTGCGCAAGGCATCACATTTCAGACACACGACTGAATTGGAGTTATATTTTAAGGTATGAAAACGGCGACTCATTTTGTCTCGTCATTTTAAATTAAATTAACTATAAACAATTAAAAACAGAGCTGTCTGAAGGCTGAAGGCTTAATTCGTTTCATGAATGTACAGAGAAATGTAACTTTCATCTATCACTGCATTTTTTTTTTTGAGGATATAATGCAGGCATTGCATTCACTTAGAAAGCATTACAAATATTTTCATCAATGAGTGTAGGCTTAGAATGTACTTCGTAAGAAAATCGTTTTTTTTTGGCAAATTTCAGATTGCTTATTTTTAAAAAGAGTGTGCGAAAATATGAATTCTTTGTATTGATATTGTTGTTGTAGCGGCTAGCTACCCACTCCTAGATCAGCTAACCCATCGTCGTTATCTTCAAACCCTTTTAAGGGGACGACCAGGAAACAAGCTCTTTCGAAAGGATTGGACCATAACGAAAGGCGTGTTAGATGAGTAGATTTGTTTGTGGGTCGTTCAATAGGTGATTGGTATCGTGCAGAGATTCTCCTCATATCGAACATACTTTTACATTTGAAGAAGTTGGCTCTACTCTGAAAGTCTTCGTTTGCTATGAGTGGTGGTTTGGCTCCAATGACAGCATTCATAGGACGAGAGTTCATAAAGGTTTTTTGATTGTCTCTCGATGAATGCTCTACACCATCGGATCCACTGATTGACCGGTGAGCGACAGAAATTGGTCCATGAGTTTACATAGATGTCCTTTGACGTGCCTGGGACGCGACTCGGCTATTTGTATTATCCATTTGTGTACTCCGTTCGGTGACATCCAATCAAGAACTGGTTGCTGAGCAAGATGTTATGCTTCTTAACTGGAAACATGCACGTCCCCTGGTAAAGGTGTGCCTCAGTTGACATCAGAAAACATCGCGTTATAGTCCGAAGTGTGGCATTTAGACAGGTCTGTAGCTTCGTCCACTGTGTCCGACTAGTCCCCGGCGTCCAAATTGGTGCAGTATACTATAAAATCGGCCAACCAGTCATCTTGTATGCCGTCGAGGGACATGACTTTGTTGATTTTGTTGCAGATCTGTACTCTTTTGACTACTGCGGTTGTGTGTGCGGAAAAGGAGATCAGGCTGTCGAAGCCGGAATTGGAGTACCATCCACATGGATGTTCAGTTCCAGCCTGACCTACTTTTTCAATATTCCATTAGGTCACCGATGATTTAGTTGGAGATGTAAGCTAGTTCGGAGAGATAACTGTTTACTTTCAGACACATTTCATTCATTACATTACCGGTAGTCATTATCAAGGACGATGTTGCCCCCCTCTGACGATTGAGAGAGTTTTGAGGTGTAGAAGTTCAACAACATCGGGAAAGTACAAAATTGTCAACCACCGTTGTTGCTCAGGATAATCCCGTATTAAGTTCCAGCAGTAGTCTGCTATCATGTGGTCGTCCCATCGACCTTGGTATCTTTCTTCCATTATTTTTATGTCCTGGTGGAACCGTTCACCTTGCTCCTCACTGTAATCGCCTAGGTTGTCCGGGAATTTGTCCAAATGACTATGTAAATAATGTAATTTAATGCTCATTTTAGCTCCTAGTTTGCGAAAATTGAGAAGCATATCAGCGACTAGTTTTATATAGTCTGGTGATTTATGATTTCCCAAAAAATGTTTGACTACATTAACACAGGTTAGGCAGGCTTCAGATTCAATTTGTGACATATGGTTAAAGAATTCAGTGTCTTTTAGAAGGGTACGAATTTGAGGACCATCGAAGACTCCTGCTTTTAATTTTTCCATACTAAGGATTGGAAATTTATTGCACACATATTCGAAACAGTCATCTGTCTTATCAAGGACTTTGATGAACTGTTTCATTAGCCCAAGCTTGATGTGAAGTGGTGGAAGAATGATTTTGTTCTCGGCTTATCAGTTGGTCATGAACCACATTTGCTGTTCCTACCTCCATATTTTCTCTCACCGATCAGTCCTTTCTAATCCAATGTTCATTTCTTGCAAAACTGTCCCATAAACATATAAAACAGGGGTATTTAGTATACCCACTTTGTTGGTCCATAAACAAACTTACCATCTTCAAGTTCATGCATACTGGCGTCCACGGAACTGGGTCATATAATTTTTTTTTCATTAATTTCTTAAGTTTCGTTTATCTCAAGAACTAGAGCCAATACAAAAAAAGTAAAAACACAGTTCGTAAGTTAATAAAAAATATTAACAAAATCATGACTGCAGGTTTTTTTTTTTAATTTTTGTTACGCAGTGTAATCGTACCCAAACGCATCCTCATATACCCTGTCAGAAGAATCAAACAAAACCCAAGAATCATATATATATTTGAGTAGTTTTTTTAATATAACTTAGCAAACAAATTTAACCTTAGCAATCTAAGGCTAGGTTGTCAAACAGAAATTATCCTTGATTATTCAATACGATTTTTTGGTTGAAATATGGGAAATATAATTTTTTGCAGCCCCTTGATATATCCAATTTCAATAAAATATATTAATGTTCGTCGTGTTTAAAGAATCAGTTGGAGCCACATTTCGGAGTAGAAGGGACCAAACTAGTGTTACTTGTGATCTCAACCCTGCTACTCGAAGTGTGTTCGAAGAGTGTGTAACATTAGATCCTACTGGAAAAAGATAGGAGATAAGTAAAACAGGAATAACCGACAAAAAAAATGTTTTTTCTATTGACAAATCTTAAATTTTTGACACATCTTTAATTTCTTATAATTCCATTCTTATAATTTCCATGTTTCTCTTGTGACGTATGTTGACGTTTTTTCAGAGTTTAAGAAAGCGAAATAGTAAACTGAAATTTGCTAATGTAGTTTATTATTTCGACCCAAAACTCCGTGCAAGCTACAAATTATTCACCACGTACATAAAAGCAGTGTTTATGGTCTAAATAAATCTACTTTGGACACTCTGCCTATTTATTTGCAGCTATAAAGGCACACACAGCGGCGAACAAGTAAATAGTGCTGTGTGACCTTAACGGCCAAAATCATAGAAAAAAATATAGAAAAAAAGATATTATATTACTTTATTTATTATTTATAACTCACATAACCATTATAAAAACTTAAAAGCAAATAATGGATAATTGTAGCCTTTTAAAAATGGGTTGGAAACTGAAACAGATCACAGTTTTCATCATTCTGTCTTATAGCCCTGCACCAGCATTTCAGGATTCTAGCAAATTAAGTTTTCATAAGCAACTCTGTGTTCGATAACTTTTTGGTTAAAAAAAATCTTGATTTGCTGTCACTAGTCTATAAAAAAGATTAAGGGCAATAATTAAAAAAAATTGGGATGAAGAAAAACTGAAATATTTATAAAACGCGACACTGCTTGGTGTTCGCAGAGCGAAGATTTTATATTGGAGCTAAGGGGGCATTTCGGTTACCGGAATTTCTTCAAAAGGTAAATAGAGAAAAGTCAATGAAAATCATTTGTAAAAAAGGAATTGTTTAATATTGGAAATATCTCCTGAAAACAGTAATTAGGTGTGAACATGGTATAATAATACAAGAAATTAAATGTTGGGGTTTTTTGTAAACTATTTTTCTAACTGTTTTTTTGTATTCCATTTGCGGGATGCACTAAAGTATAGAATATGATAATTCGGTCTAGTAAATTCTTAGCATGCCGTGAGGTGAATTGCTCGAAAAAATAAGAAAGCCTGTGTGCATCCAAGGGCGCGAGGCAGAAGTTTAACCTTTTCGCCGATCTCATAAAGAGATCAAGAGTAGTCCCGTGCGATTACGGAATCAATCCCAAACTGTTCCCAACAACTAGTGTTATTCCAAACTAGCCCCGAACTAGTCCCGATCCAGTGCCGAACTAGATTTCCATTCAGTACTAAAGTAGTCCAAAACTAAGCCCGAAGTCGTTCAACTAGTCCCAACATAGTACCGAAATGGTCCCGAAATAACTTGTCCCAAAATTATTCCGAAGTTCCCTTGAACAAGCCCTCAAATGGCCCGCAGTAGATTGTTCATTACCGCTGATCCCAGATCCGGCAAGCAGTCGAAGAATTGTTGGTGTAGGCATCTCTTTCTTAAACTCACTAAAGCAGGACAATAGGAAAGTTAGTGCTCGATGCTTTCCATTTCCTACTCGTCAGGATAGCTGCGGCAATAATCGTTTGCATATTAATTTAACTAACAGATCTATCTTTGACTCCTCTTGGGCATAGCTGGCGGGCTAACGAACAGGTGAATTCTTTGCTCCATCTTGGCTTTGCCAGCTCGAGGAAATTGGCCTTCAACTATAGTCTACAAGAGCGTCAGACAGCGGTATACCCACATCGTCTGGGATATACCAGCTTTTGCCAGTTCATCAGCTACGCAGTTATCTGGTATATCGCTTTGGCTAGGGAGCCATGCTATGCACGTGTTGTATCTGGCTTCCACCTCATTGAGAATTTTCTTACACTCGATCATAGTTTGTCGAAATTTCGCTGCCATGGAGCGATCTAATAGCAGCTTGACTCTCGGAGAAGATAGTTATTGCTTGCGGGTTAAGTGCCGAGTTTATCTCCTCAGTCAATGCGCAGCCTCTCTTTTTGCTGCAAGGTTAGCCCGAAAGACGCTGCAGTGATCAGGCAGTCGAAGGTTGAGCTTGACCGATAAATCCTGAGAATAAATCCCACTTCCAACTCTGTCGTTCAATTTAGAGTCGTCAGTGTATAGGACACCTGTTCAAAATTTTAGAGTAGCCTGATTTTAAATTACAGTAACTTGGCGTTCAGGAGAACAGCATTTTAGCTAACCTATAATGTCTGTTTAAATCTACATGGACGGCGAAATGTATGTTTGCTTTATCTCTCAAAAGTTTTGTGTTGCAACTTCGTGACGCGACTTTGTGACGCGACGTTTGAAAAACACTTTTATACCGCTAACGAAGTTTTACATCAGTAAATTGGTCTGTTTGATTATCTTAGTTCCTATAGTCTTGAAATATAGTAATTTGCCTAGAATTCCATGATCTTAAAATTTCACCACATTTTTTTTTATTTTAAAGCGGTTCTGTTAATTTTAGCTTACTAGCTTTTGTTAAACTGGCGAAAATGTGATAGTTCTCTCCCCGCAGCTGTATTTGCGTTCACACACAAGAATTTCATTTGTGTATTGTGGTTTGTTGAGTCGCCAAAATGTGAAATAATTTAGTTTATTATTCATATCCTGTTTAAAGGGGGCTTGGATTTATTAATCGCCTGTAGGTGGTGCAAATTAATTATGAACTAAATACCACTGCTACAAAAACACAAACACGTAATACGTCACCTCCTCCTCCTCCTCCCCACACACACACACACGCCCACATACTTCTGTATTTATATCACCTTACCTACTCATATACGAGAATGTAGTATATAAATGATTATAGAGAAACATGTAATCACTTTAATGGAATTTGTAATTTAATGCGACAAATGAGAATATCAACCGCGACTTTTTGCGGTTTCTCATTCTTATCATCCTCATTCACTCATCCCAATTCAAATTCAAATTCAAATTCACATTCACCTGCACAACCAGACGACACCAGCCACATGCCATTTGCACACATTTACATTTACATTTACATTTCATTTCCTATTCATTTTTGAGTTTTCAAATTACCCAGGTGAACAAAGTGGGCCTTTGCTTTCCATACCTACGAATTGTTGGAAGTCTTTAACATCGCTATCTTCACTTAATGTTCCTTTCGAACAACCAAACGTAGATAAATTGTAGCGGTGTGTGGGTGGGAGTGTACTAAATATCAGCGGGCCGTGCAACTGGCACACAGACAGTTTGAGGGTTTAGATTTCCAAACACGCAAGTCCGCGAATTTACACGCAGAATTAGATTACATGTATGGTGCGGGGGTATATTCGAATGGCAAATTGTTACATCACTCATTCTTCCTATTACAGAAAACACACAAAAACAAAAGCACACAACTAGTGGTAGCATATTAGGCTTGGAAGTTGTTTTTGCGCTGCGAGTTTGTGTAAATCTTTTGGCCAGCGGCAAACTGATTTAAATTTAAGTAAAACAGTAGAAATTAGCTCTGGGCCAAGACTTGCATATTTACGGTATTATTATTTAGGTACTTGGTACAAGTTTAGTGTATACAAAGCAAAATTTAAGTTATAAAATTAATTTTAAATGCTTTACTTTTTCAACCGTTTTGAGTCCAATAATGTACCTGAAATGTTTCTTTTAGATTTTAGCATGCTCCTTTTCAAGTAGTCTATTAAAACGTTCATTTGGTATCAAATCCCTTGGTTTGATATTTTAAGATACACGATATTTATAAACAGGCTTTAGCAAATATCGATTAAAAAAAAAGAAAAAGACTAATAAGGATTTTATATTGTATAACAAATTAAGGCAACAAAAAATGATTAAACAGGCATATATAATTAGCTTAATATAAAAAGGTCATATCTCACCATCAACGTTGATAGCAGGAAAAAGAAAAATCAAAAAATAATAACAATTATTATTCGAATTATAAATTGACTCTTATTCATTAAAATGTGCAAAATGTACAACAATACAAACGTACGTCCTAGTTTTTGTACTCGAAAATAATGTAGGAGCTATTTTTTTCTTTTATAACTTCTATATTTATTACGCTATTTATGATTTCTATCGATTTCGGAGTATTCTACTCTAATAATAGCGCACCCAAAGGGACTTTTTGTGCTCAAACCCCTACCAAAATTTTAAAACTGTAATACTATCATGAAATAAATTTCCTTTCTTTATTAAATTATGTAGCATAAATTTTGGTTGGCCAAGAAAAAGTTTGGAGCTTGAAAACGACGGAAATGTAACAACAGCTCTGAATGATACACCTGTGTCGAGTATGATAGGAACGTAGTGTGCCCTTCCATGTTTTTTCTCAGTCAGCGGGCATAATGCCAATTCAGATACGCCCACTTTCATTTAACCTACAATGTTTCATTCTAGAAGACCAACTTTTAGAAATCAACTTTTTGAAATTGTTCACCGAGATATGAGGGAGTGTAGAGAGCAGCAGTATCGTTTGGCAGAACCCCTTAATAATTTTGCTACTGCAATTAATGAGCTCGTTTACTTTGGATTTTGTCCAAATGCGTGAATTAGGGCAGGAACTTGGGAAATTAGCAAATGAAAGCTACGTGAGTGCAATCAATTGCTCCTCTAACTCCCTTCAAGCCGAACTTTATATAAAATCTAGACAGCAAATAAAATGGGTGTGGGTGTTTCTTACTTATATTATTTGACTTTTTTTTAAGCTACATACGTAGCTTTTATATTTTGGATGTATTAAAGTTTCCTTCCGATCATTTCTCTTTCACTATCAAGCTCGTAATATATTGGATGGATCGTGAAGCAGATTATTGGCTGATTGCTTTCAAGATATAAGGCAATAAAAAAATCGTACCCCAAACGGTAGGGAGGCTACTTGATTGCCTCTTGGCAATAATTCCTCAATAACTGTCCTTCGAAATATGAAAATGCTGTTTTAAAATTGTGTTTGGTAAACTCAGTGGGTCACTGTTTTCCAGAAGACTTCTCAACTGTTGTCGTCGCGGAGAGTTTTCATATTCTTCCTCCTCACAACAGCAACAACGAATTCGTAATTTTTCAGCACACACTTAATACATGACGCATGCAGGAAATTGATTATTTATCTTAAACCTTTATTAAATTATTAACAATTCTCAATCGCCCTTTCTTTTATAAATATTGTGAGCTTAGATTTACTTACTTTCCTTTTTCTTTCGCTTCCAAAAAGTAACACCTAAAGCAAGGAATGTAGATTACAAAGAAGTTGCATGGCGCTTTGTTTCTTATGACAAAAACTCTCGTCCAAATCACCACACACAGAAACCAATTGGATCTAATCAGATTTTTGTATCAATCAGAAAAACTCAAATTAGTTCTAGTATGGAGAATTGGACGAGATTTTCTGTTAGAGGAACACTGGGATGGGATGCAACTTTTTTGTAATCTTCATTACTTTATTACCGGTATCGAAAGTTTTGTTACCGATGCTGAATAGACCTGTTCATATCTCGGGTGTTTAGAAGAGCCCCACAATTTCGTTTATATAATGGGGAAACACAAATGAAGCGAAACTTCTTAAACGTGGACCCGCAAATGGCTAGTAAAATTTTTAAAGCTGATTTGGTTAAATAGTTGAGAAGAAAGATATAAAGTAGAGAAAGAGAGAATGAGGGATGAAGCGCCGTATGCACAACGATGCAAAGCGATAGAATGAGAGTTTTTCCCTGCACTTCTTGCAGTAAACGTTCTTTGGGCAGCGTTACAGCATTTTGTACACCATGATTATTACAAATAATAAAATAGTCCTACAACAATTTAAATTAAGAATCGATTTTCTTTATTTAGTTTTTTCATTTATCAAGCGTTGCTAATTCCCAATTACAATTAATAAGGCTCAATACCTTACCCTAGCAAGAGTTGGTGTTTGTTGTAACTTGGAATCATGTTGAAAACATTTTCTATTGGTGCTCTTCCATATCTATTTTTAGAAGGCACCTTAGAAAATAGAAAAATAGTGAAGATACGAGTTCAAATTAATAAAAATTTAATAAGAGTCATAAAATATCCTAAATATTTATCACAAATATTCCGAGGAAAAAGGTCTTTCTTCCTTAAGTGAGTAAAATTTGACGCGAAGGCCTTACAAAGTTTAAGCTCGCTATTCTACGACGGAGCTTAGTTTAGATCTTATGCATACGACCCAATGCCTCTTTTATTCTGCCCTACCATATAGAATAGAGTTCATGACAGAATTTTGAAAAAAAAATAATTTATAGCAAAATAAAATGATAACAAAAACTGAAGGGTATTTTATATAGATGGCCGATTTGAGAGGAACTTCCCATACACATAAACCCATCATCAATCCATTAGCGGAACAAATCCCACGGACTTTGTTTTTTTTTGTTGTTTGACAATGAAACATATCGCAATCGACATAAGAAGGTTAGCACGAGGATATTTAACTTGTTAACATTACTAAGTTTCACTCATATGAGGCCAATTCACAGAACTGCCAAACATTAAATACACAATACACAAGATGCAGTTGCTGAATTTGGGTTACATCCCACGTAGGTGTACATATTTTATATATATATATTTATTTATTTAATAGTAGCTCGGCACAGGCAAAGGTCGATATCAATCAGACGCTCGGTTGGTAACAGCTGGTCAAAAAATCCTTTCCACCACTTCTTATCCCAAAAGCACTATCTCTTTCTGCTCCCTCTTCCTACGCATTGGGTCTTACCATCTCTGTGTGGTTTTCACTATGCGATTGATAATAGCCACTGCTTGTGGTCGAGCATTGTCTGCACTAAGAAATTTCAACAAAGAATACGTTGGGGGCTAAATGGAGAACAATTGAGAGAGTATTGTGTGTGCCGCTTGTTTGGATGATATTGGCGGCATTAGTGTGTAGCTATTTAATTGCGATTATATGTATAGCAAGTTATGTAGTTCAGTGCACATGCATAACAAGAGAAAATAAATATTTTAGCAAAAGCTGATGCCAGAGTTAGGGAAAAAATTTTTTTAGATTTCTCAGAAAGATTGAAATTTATCAGCGTATATGAATTATACAATCAATCACGTAGGTGCTTGGAATGACAAGCGATGACAAATTAAGAATTTTTCACATTTTTTTTTCGAGAAAATCTCTCCAATGACTAACATTTGCGGCGATGTTTTTTGTACGAATCTTAAACCGCATCAGAAGTATTTTTTATTCCATCTGAATATCTAAGGAAATGGCATAGCATCATATCATATTATTCTGAATAATTTCAGTGTTATCGTCGACTTTGCGGTGAACTTAAATTCCAGCCATGAACTGTAAAGTGATCGGTATTTTATCAACAAATTTTTCTTAGTACTTTTAAATTCTTAGCCTCAATGCTGTTCGCAAGATTCACAAATATCTAATAGAAGGAAAAATTTGTTCACAGAACATCAATTGTTCTTGAAGTAAAGGTATACCAGTTCAGGGCTTGAATTTAAATTTACTACAAAATCGATGATAACACTGAGATTATTCAAAAGTTATAATATAAAATGGACCAAAAATAAACGTTATTTTGTTTTTTCGAATAAAATATCTTTGGGTAGAACTCGTTCAAAAGAAATTTCGAATATATCGATTTAATCCTTATAGCATATGCTATGAAAATCTGATTTTGATTTTATTTAGAAGATTTTTTCTTATAAATCATTGCATACTCGATATTTTATGATCTTTTTTTTTTTCGATAAATTTGTATCGGTTTCTTGTGGTTTTTATTTTCTTTTTTATAAGAAATTATCGTTATTCTTGAATTTAAATTTTTCAAATAGTATGATGAAACAGATTACTGTCATAGGTGATAAAATTTTCTTTTCAGATCGACAAATTTTAATTCCAGGAATAACGATTGATTTTGATCGGAAAAATAAAAATCTCGAAATATTGATCAAACTAAATCTAAGAATAATGATTATAATTGATCAAAAAAATAAAAATCTAGAAATATCGATCTAATTTGGGTGAAAAAATTAAAATTAAAAAGTAAAAATATAATTTTTTATAATAAAAATTATAGCAATTGCGGCCCCTGCTAAATACAGATGGTGAGCCATTTGGAAAAAAAAAATTAAAGTGAGTTGTATGGGTGATTTCAGAACAGTGCAGTGACAATAGTGACATAGTTCTGGGTAACTATCATAACAAACAGGAAAGAGATACTTGAAATTATTTCACCTGGTCTCCTTAGTACACTAATCGAAAACTGCGCAATTTTTACTATACTAAGGGTCGTTTGCTCATCCAGCCAATAAAGTTCGCTTTACTTATCGAGCAGATAAATAATAATTCACTGTTAAATGACTTCATTTGTTTTCCCATTCTTCAATTGAAAAAAAATTTGATACCTATGAAACTACGGCCATATCGCCTTAAAAATCTATAACATTTGCAAGAAATTGATTTATTTATACACAAACAAAACGAAACACTTTAGACGTGTGTACAAGAGCAAGTTTTCGTAACAGAGTTAATTCGCCTTTGTAAGCCCAAATGCACATTTAGATGCTACCTCAACAGACGGCAACCGGGCGCACCTATACAAAGAAGCGTTGTTGCGTTGAATGCAAACAACCGACGAATGACTTGCAGATTGTATCTGCTTTAAAAATATGACTATTCCAGGCCTAGCGAGTTCTAAGTCCATTCAAATGATTGCAGAGAGATAATGCTCATTAGTATGGGGTGGGGTAGATAAGTTATGAGTTAATGCAAATTAAGCATCTTAATACAAATTAAGGCTACCATCTGTCAGGTCTATTAGGGCATTTTCATACATAGCGTAACTGCTTTGACAACTTGGCGTTCCAGCTAAACAGCTATAGACATATCTGCTTGTGGTCGCCTCTGCTCGTTTCCAAAGCAGTATGACTTGCAGACACTCAGCCACAACAGCCACATTCTCATCATTACGTAACATATGTACAATAGTGGAAATCGCAAACGTGGTTCACTTCCAAATAAGTTCGCAAGCTTTTAACAAAAGTTTTCGTACGCACAATCATAGTAGGCCTAAATTGTTCTGCGTTAAATTATTTTTAGTTCTTTGTACAACTGGGCATTAACTTTGCAATTAACTTTGCAATATATTGAACGTATCAGAAGTATACGTTTCAAAAGAAACATCTGTTACAAAATATATTCATTGATAAGTAGAAAACATGAAAAATGAAATGTCAATTAGTGTGGTAGGATAAAATTCAATAAAATTTGATTGAAGTGCTAAATCGACAATATTACTTAAGTATCTTAAAACTTGCAGTAGAAAAAAGCATACAAATAAATACATTTAGTTAGTTAGCTTTGTTTTCATATAGCCTTATACAACAACAGTTCAGCTTCCCCATTTAAATCCTCGCCTTTGCTCATACTCTTCACCCACTCAATGGCACGTTCTTAATTTCAACAATTTGGTCATAATGAAATCAAAGCAGATGTATTAGATATGAGAGCCATAAAGTGTTGAAGTTGCCATTTTTCGAAAGACAAATAAAACACATTGCAGACAAATAAAATAAAGAAAAAAATGTTCCATATACTTATATAGCGAAGATAAGATTTGCCACAAATAAGAAGAGGAAAATTGCGGGAGTAAGCAAAGTGCGAGATAAATCTAACGGAAGCGTTTGAAAAATATTTCGTCGCCAAAATGTCAGCTTGCCGATACGAAAGTATTTGCAGAAAGAAACATGTACGAGTAAATACTAACAAACTAACACATATATGGTATGGGCTTATTTACTTGAGTAGTACGTGTAACACAGTAGCATATGTGAGTGCAATGACAACGCATGCTATCGCTGATAATGTGTGATGTGATAGGAAGTCTGAAATTGCGTCTCACAAATGATGAGAATTGAGAAAATTTTGTTTGACACTGAAAAATAGAGTCTCTGTTGCTTTTGCTATATAGGGAAGACAATACTTCATGAAGGTTGTGCTTCAGCTAACAAATATCCTGCACGAATGCTTTGAATACGAATGATTTATAAATTATTTTGTATTTATGTTGTACATAAGTATAAATAAAATGACAAGGCATTTCCAGCGGCTTTGCTCGCATCACATTCGGTTTAGTGTTATGAATTCGAATGTAACAGAAAAGGAAATAGTATAGTTTCAACACTTTTATTTAATTTAGATTAAAAAAAAATTGTTTTTCTAAAATAAAAAATACACTATTTTTTTATAATTGCCGATTAGCACTAGTTTGTCATTGGTAACTTCGCAGCTTGCCATTCGGGTTTTTTGAAAACGAATTTATTGTTAGAAATATACAGCGTAATCGAACGATCATCTATTTAGTATGGAAAAGCAGTACCTTAAGCTGATCTACTGAATGTTTGCTACATAAAGTAAATATAATAGAAAATAAGGTTCGAAAAAGTAAAAATAAGTTTCGAAAATATTTTCATCGAAAAGGTTTCGTTTTGTACGAGTAATGTTGTATTTCATTTAGCTTCAAAATTCAATTAAATTAAAATATGAAGCCTACTTTCTTTGAATTCCACAGAGTTGCTCGCAATATTTGTTTTAACTTTACACCGATTCACTTAAGTTTTTAAACAGGTAGCAGCCCGTTACACACATAGTTTCAAAACCTTCTAGATTGATACCCATACCATAACATTTAATTTAATTTATTGGTTTAACTTATCGTACCGCAACATTCGATTTCACGGATTAGTTTAATTGAATTTAAGCTTTTAAAAACTAATTATATGGAAACACAAACAACAGACTTTATAAGTGCCAAATCTTACCCATATCTCTCTAGTTATCATTTAGCAATATGTAATTTAACGGCACGTGTTAAACTCTAATTGAACAAAACTGAAAAATGAAATGTGTGCCACTTGTTAAGAATTGTTCTAATTTTCTTTCTTCCCAAATCTTCATGTAGCAATTATGAATAATTCTTTACCTTTCTAATATCAACAATATCGATAGGTACAGAAATACGAATTTTCTGGCTAACTGAATTCTATCGCCATCTAGCGAATCCATTTTCTATAAAAAATATTTCTCATCACACTCCATTATATGTTTTTAATTTCATCAAAATCAGATTATAAATACAGATTTTCTGAATAACTCGCCTCTAGCGCCATCTAGCGCATTTATATTTCATAAAAGTATTTTTTTTGACACCAGCACCGTACCTTTCCAATATTATCAACAACATCACACAGATACGGATTTTCTGAATACCTCGTCTAATGCGTTCCTACAGATTTAAGTAATATGCTATCTAAATTTGATTTAAATTCGTTTTCTTAGGTTTGAGCCAAGTTGTTACAAAGAGAAATGTCTTAATTTGTATTGCCCGGAGTTAACTTCAAACCTATTGAATAGGTTTCAGTCAATTTCTTGGAGGCTCTTTCTTGCATGCAGGATTCTGTTATAATCTATTAGAGAAGTCGGTAGATGGCGCTACAGTCGAGTTATTTAGAAAATCTGTAGTTAGATTTCTATTAAAAAACTATTATGTCGGCAAGCAAGCCAGTGCAGAGTTAAACTTTTGCCAACTTTATTCACAGAATTTTTTCATAACTCATAGTATTACATACAGTCTGTCTAGTAGAAGCGTGATCGCCATAACTTGGAAACTTGGAAACTATTTGTCCGATTCGTTTCAAATAAACAACATTTTACACGTTTATAATATTTATTGTACGCAATACTTTTAATAACATGTATAGTCACCGCCATTCGCTATTATGGCCTCACACCTCCGACTCATACTTTGCACTAAGTTCTGAGCAAGTTGCCGAGGCAATCGTTTCCAAATCAGCCGAATTTGTCTTGACAACTGTTTTGAGGTCCATATCGTTTTTCCTCTGAGTTTCTGCTTTACTATTGCCCACACATTTTCTATCGGATTGGCATCAGGCGACTGTGAAGGCCAATCTAACACCTCAACACCATTTTGCTGTTTCCACTCTGCACACATTCGACTGCGATGTTTGGGGTCATTGTCTTCTTGCAAAATCCAAGAGTGTCCTCTTCTCCCGAACATCTTCGCAGCTGATGGTAATAAAGCTGTTTGATAAATTTTGTTCAGCAAAACCGCATTCAAGTTGCTGGTAAACACGAAAAGGCGTCCAAATCCTTTTTCTGAGAAACATCCCCAAACATGGACCTTCACTGGGTGTTTAACAGTTCGTTCGAGCAATCGATTGTTAGCGGTACACCAAGATCGATTTATGTTACTAATTGCCCAAAATGAAGATTCATCCGTGAATATTACATTATTCCAATTCCGTTCTGAATTGGCGCAGGCCCAGGCGAGTCTTTTTTCAACGTGTGATGATGAGAGCAACGGTTTTTTAAGAGAGCTGCGGTATTTGACGTCGTTAGCGCCTAAACGTTTTCGAATCGTCTCTACCGATATTTGAACAACACTTTTCTCTACAACTTCTTTAGCTTTACGCAACGATAAGCCCGGCTTCGTCGCAAACAAATCAAGGATCTTCTTGTCCTCCTTTGGTGAGGTCTTTTTTTCAGGGCCCCCCCCAGGCAAATCGTCGACATTTTTTACTTCTAAATACCGATTCGTCCACTTCGTTACGAATGACTTCGACTTCTTCATATATTTTGCTGCAGCTAAACGTGACATTTTCGGCCCTCTAGGGTGTAGACAAAGAAATACAGCTTCAAATCGCTTCTTGTACGCGGAACTCATTTTATAAAACAACGTGCACTTTGTAATAGTTTCACGAAACTGACAGTTTTCGCAATGCGTACTACAAAAATGATGTCGCTACCAAGGTGCATTCAAATTATTTTCATAACGGCACTCTATGTGCAAATTTTGCCGATCACGCTTCTACTAGACAGACTGTATATCTCAATTTTCCAGAGTATGGTTTTACATTCGCTCCGTACTGATATTTTTTTTTAACTTGGAGGAGACAATTCTCCCTGGTGGCCAATATAGGGTCTTGTTTAGAGTGATAAAAGAAATCTGTAGCGGTACTTGATGGCGAGTTGTAGAGAAAACCGGTGGAAAATAATGTTTGCTTTCAAAAGACACGCCTTGACTGGTGAAACCGGATCTTCAGTACAGATTTACTATACAAAAAGCTTATGCTAAACTCTGTGGGTCATTCGGAGGCACACTACGCGGATTATTGGTCAAAAAAGCTCAGATAAAGGAATGTAATATTAAAAATTTTTTGTGGCAATCTTGTCTTCAGTGAAAGATTATCACAAAAAAAATTTGATTTTGAATCTAAATTATTTAAATGCAGTATGTGGTACAGTCTTTTTATGTAATTATTTTTACTTTCGAAAATATAGGCAAGAAGTGTTAATGAATGTAGTCGGCCGATAAGGACATGTTTTCCACTGGATACAATTGCTTTTAGTAGACTTCCAGTAAATCTGCTTAAAATCTGCAATTTAAAAAATTGTTTGTTATGTAGAAATTTTAATGCAATAAAAATGTTTAAGAAATTCGTAAATTACCTCTTTTGCAAATTCAAATTTTAATTATTAGTTATTCTCGAAAATTTAGATTTTTAATTAATTATTTTCATTGTTTCGGGGAAATGCCCCGAAGGAAGTCGTTTTATCATGAAATACAATAATATTAACCAAACCAAAAATCTAAATCTCTTTGAAAAAAGGCCAGAAAAACTTCGAATAAAAGTTAAATTATTCCGTTCAAGGCGAATTCTGATTAGGTGTTTTTGATTAGTCATCTGGTTGGTGACAGAATGCAAAATTTTTTTTATATTTTATTTTCCCTTAGAGAGTGGGTGAAAAAGTAGGAGAATTTGTATTTTATTTTATTCTTCTTCATTTAGAGAAGAACAGTTGAAATTTCCCGAAAAAAGCAATTACCAAATACATTCAACTTTTGTATTTGTAGAATAAATAAGATCTTACAAAAAATTCGATTTGCTACATGCCTAAAGAATTTCTGTTTAGAGATTGTGTAGATTTGGGTTAAAATATTACTGACACCCTTGAGTTGTAGGTGATAAGCTTACAGCAATTAACTCTCTATATATTTGAACTATCCATTGAACAAAGTTGAATAGATTTATCTCCATCTATCCAAGTGTTCTATGATCTCATAATATTTCAAACAGCTCCAATCAAGGAATCATTTCCGACTACTTCAGGTAAAAGTATTCAGCAACTGGAAGATTACGGATAGTTTCAAATCTACTATTTGAAAAATTTGAATGCTTAGTGTAAAAATCATGCCTTAGTTTGAAACAGTAACGCTCACAAATCGTTAATTTTTATGAACTTTTTTGTAGGTAATCAAAAATAGAAAAAAAAATTCAGGCAGCTTTTGCAAGGTGCAAGGTGTAATTCTCGTTGTGGGGTCCTTTTTTTTTGATACGAAAAAAAATAACAATTTAAAAACTTCTTAAAAAGTGGCTTTTAATTGTTGTTTTATCCGCAGAATGTGAAAACTCCTTTCCGA
The DNA here is from genome assembly GCA_951828415.1 of Anomoia purmunda. Classification (NCBI taxonomy): domain Eukaryota; kingdom Metazoa; phylum Arthropoda; class Insecta; order Diptera; family Tephritidae; genus Anomoia; species Anomoia purmunda. Next base: position 128,717,670 of record OX639994.1, read on the forward strand.
CATTTTATGTTTGGAGGAACTCCATTTTTTATCCTGTCTCAGGCACCGTATTTTTCTTTATCGAAAAAAAATAATTATTATTAACAAAACAAAATTTTTTTCGAAGTTTCTCCAAACCTGGAATCCTTGAAAATCAATATTTTGGATTCCAAGTACTCTATTTCTTTACGCTAGATTTTAGAGATTAATATGCAAATGTTAAAACAACAATTTTGCGATACTTTGACAAAGGGCATATTTTGGGGTTTTTGGGTGCCCATAAATAATAAATAGTGTTAAAAATTTCTTAAATAAACAAGTGGATATATTTCAGTACAGAAATATGAATAGAAAAATATATTCTGCCGAAAAGCTAACTTAAACATTCAAGGAGTCTTTACCATTGAGCTTTTTCTATATAAAATTCAGAGACAATTTTGAAAAAAAAAACAGTGATTACAGAAAAATTACATCGCCTTTTCTTTCTTTTACCACACCAGAAACCAATTGGATCTGATCCGATTCTAATACCAATCAGCAAAACTCAAATTAGTTCTGGTATGGTAAAATGGAACGGTGGGAGTGGGGCAATTTCTTTGTAAACTATGTTCTTTGCTTTGAATGGCCTTATGATTTGATTAAAAAAACGGAGGTATTGTTGCCTTTGATATAGTACCGTGAGGGGGAGGGGGCATTCAAATTCCGACTTTTCTTTTCCTCCATACATTTTTGGGCCATCCTAATGTACAACGTACACTGATTTGATGAAAATTAGCCCTTTCTGTTACTTTTCGAATCCATTTCCATTCCAAAAAATGCTAGCACAATAAATAAAAGAGACATATAAAAAATATACAAAAACAATTTTTCCATCACCAACTTTTCGAGCTAGAACACGGACAATTTTTACAAATGCGATTTTGAGACAAATGTTTTAAAAGTTGCAATAATTTTGGGCATTTTTAATTACATCCCCCCATAATAATTGCAATGTATGATGTCTTGATATCTAATGCGAATAAATAAAAGACTGCATTTAAATTACGTTTTCCCACTCTGTCTCTAAACTTGTTAGCGTTATTTGTTTATCGACTACCTGAAACGTTTTACCCACGTCAATTTCACATATTCGCCCAAAGTTGTCTTACAAATCGCTCTGGGATCTTTTGGTGCAACTTTTCCATTTATGTTCGCATCATCAGCAGCTCCAACATTTTACCTACATCCTCCCCACTCTGATTGACTTCCGTTCTAGATGCTTTAATCGATTTTGTACCCAAAGGACATTTTGTTTGATTGCGGTTGATTTGTGTTGATATGTTTATTTCAAGAATCCTATATACATATATTTATATATATTTATATACGAATATGTCACTAAAGACGCCTCCTCGAATGGGCATTATTTGACTGGCGCATTTCTGTTAACATCTCTTGCTAAACAGATGTCTATCTAATATCTCTGCATATTCCGTATAAGTGATTTGAGTGTATTGTCTATTTGCTTTAAATTGCACCGCCAAAATACAAAATATTTGTTTGTCTCCTCATTTACTTGATTCAAATGTAATATACGGGTAGTTTTGAGCCTATTAGACTGCTTGTCGAGTCGCATGGAAGTTCAATTTCAAGGTTTGGTGTCTCGTTAAGTTTTACAAAAGTACATACTTAAAATATTGAATAGGGTGGTTGCAAATATTTAACACAAATTTTCATGGAAAATGATTTTTACTAAAGAATTCCTAGTAGTGTTAGGTAACATCTATTTTCAATCAGTAATGGTTATAATTTGTCTTGGGAAACTTAGTTTTGAATAAACTTACTTCAAAAGTAGGTACTAATTATTTTGTTTAGGCTTGACGTTGATTCAAGAAACTTCAAAAGTTATTGGCAGAAGGCTACCAAAGGTTATTTATTTATTTATTTATTTATTCATCCATTGAAGTACAACTAAAAGGATTACTAAATACTGCGGCTTGCATTAAATATTTGGTATACAATACGAAGAGATCTATTATTCACAATTCAAAAATTGTATCACAAAATTCAGTTTTTGAATTTAAAACTTTCTCGTGAGTTAGAGAATATGTTCAAATTTTTACAAACTTGATTAGACTGCTTTACACAACGTGTAAGCGGTTCATAAGAGACTAAAAAAATTCGTCCTGCGATAAGGAATGGAACATATTGCTGAGCCTAAGGATACGAGGAGGGTAATTAAAAAAATAAATAATAATAAAATAATACATAAGTGCTATTTATTTTGCTACGGTCAAAAAATATATTTTTGCTAGTCGTGTATTGTTTGTTTTTTTTTTTTTGAGTGTAAATTTACTTAGCTTTTAAACTATACGGCAAATGCAGGGCAATTGTAGAGCAAAAGGGAGAGGAATGGAAGTACTAGAACCGCGTAGAAAAACCCATATAACGTTTTGCATTATCCGGTCAAATATTGGTGAAAAATTATCAAAAGAAATGTAGACAAAAAATGCCAAAGTCATTCGAAGACTAAAATATTTTAGCAAATAAATTCCCACACAATTTTTAGACCTCAATTGTTACTATCTAGATATTTTGCCTTGACTCAGGCCATGCCGCCATCAATCTTGCTTTTTGGTAATATTTGTTTAATTTTTGTGATTTTGAGGATACCCTGCATACAGGAAAAATTTAGTTAAATTCGATCGAATAATAATTATCTTAAACTTGTAAATTGTAGATGCCCATGATACAAAAGCGAAGGCGGTTTCTATAAACAAATTTTGACAGATAGTGGAATCTTTTGAGGTTTCATAAATTATATATATTACTAACGCTCATGCACTTTGATTATATTAAAACAAAAGTTTTGAGTATTTTCTTGCCAAATTTATTCCTATGTTATAATATTTCATGTCAAAAATGATGATGATTATGTTTCCTAATAGTTTTCTTTTTATTTGCGTTATTTGCACCTTTTTTAGTCATAATAACTATTTGGAATTTAAACATTAAAACAAAACTTTATCATAATTAATCTTTTTATTCTAGAATAAATGCAACGTGCGCTTATTTTGTTATTTTCGCAAATTCTTACTTTCATATATAATTTTGGTTTCTTCTAGCGATTTAAAAATCTAGTTGAAAAAAAAGTCCTTCTCAAGGAAATTTTTTTTTGTAACATTTTGAATTCAAAATTTCCTTTTTATGCAAAAATTTTAAATTCGGTTTTTATTGTCCGATAAAAAGTTAACAATAATTTCCTCTTGCACTCCGACGAAAAGTTTTCTTAACCGCTTTTTTGAGTTTATGTAGCCGAAAAATGTCCCAAGTCTCTCCGATTCCACGACTTCAATGGTCGGATAATTCTTCAACTTGTAGTTCGTCTTCAAGTTAATAAATTAAAAATTGAAGTGAAGAAAACTTTACTGCAAATAATTCACATATTTGCTATGAATTTTCACAGTTTGGGAAGGTTCAGATTATCTCTCGTATTTTTGTTTTTTGTTTTTGCGAACATACACAAAACTATTCACCACATTTTTTTCATTTTTATGTTTCATAAATTCACTAAACTTCAAATATTTCCATTTACTTTCACAAGAGAAAATGATTAATTCTAGTGAATTAGGTAGCATGAATTTGATGAAATGTCACAATTTTATTAAAAGTCAAATGGTGAGCAAGAACAACGAATGTAAATGGAACTACCTTCTTTTTTGTATGTATATGGTAAATATCAGCGTTGTACAATTTTTGCTACGTTGCATTGATTTTTATTGAGAAAAAATTTTTTACAGTTTTTAAAGCTGAAAAATTCGTTTTAGTTATCAAACTAATGACAGACAATTTGTGACATCGCATTATGGTGTGAAAAAATTTGTATGTTAATTTTCTTAGACAAAAGAAGCATTTTATAGAGAAAAGTTTTTTTTTTAATAACAACTGTAATATTTTATATTACAAAATATTTCTTCTGTTTATAATTAAAAAAAAAAAAAAATTATGGTATGAACGTACAAAAAAATGACAAGCTCTTGGGAACCTGTTAATTTACATCGTCACTACCATTCATAGTAAAAATTATTAGAATGACGCCTCGTAGCATAAGTTATCGGTAAAAATGAACATCTACAAAAATGTTTGACTCCAGAAAAATTTAGTATGATGACTAAAACATTATATGATCAGATTTTACTCAATTGATACAGTATAAAAATCCCAAAAAACAGCTTAATACCAACTACGAAAGGCAAATGTTGTATGTGAGAAATTTTTTCATAATAGAAACTCGCTCTAATGATTACCATTGCCTGCGGAACTGTTCTATAATTTTGATGTTACTCGGTTCGTCCAAGATTTGAATCCGAGACTCATCGCTGCACCGCTAGCATAGCTGTGGCGGCCATACTGGCGTAATACAGGCTAAAAATCCCTGAAGCACTTTGAGCATCAAAATACAATTGACTTGAAGTGAAGTTGTATTTGTAAAACCCCTGCAAATGTGGTCGCATGTTATTGAGATGCCACTGCCTAGGTTTAACTGAATTTCTGTACAAGTTGCTTGCTAAGAGTTTTATCATGTTTTCATGTTCAATTACTTATTGCAATGATTGCAAAGATGTAAAATAAATATAAGAAAACTACAGATACAAAAATATGCACATTTTATACGATTTTTGTGCATGTATTGGTTGTTTAGGTGCAAACAGCAATATTTGCAATTAGTTGGAGTAACTGCAGTCTATTTATTTAAAATTTCTTTTTTATATACATTTGCATATATTGCAATTATTTCTTAGGTAAAAAATAAGTATTAGAATTTACTCCTCACTTTCATATAAAATTTATTTGCCTTAGCGCACTTGTTTTCTGCAAACATTCCAATTTTTTTTTTTTTTTGGATTTTACGCCGACAGTAGCAAACAAAATAAAAATTTTTGTTTTTATTTATTTGCCTTAAAAGAAATATGAATGCAAGTAAACATCTTGTACTCGACGTTTTGGTCACGATGAGCAGATCAATTTCATTACCAAACATCTGCAAGACTTTATTTAGAAACATCAATGACTTGATACGAGCACGCATGCAAACAGTATACTCGCATTTGCATTCCCTCCCCCACCAAGGCACACATACAGACGTTAACAGCTACATAGTCATCCCATTATTTTAACTCGATTTTCACCACACAGTGTACTTTTTATTTCACCACTAAACGCACGTTAGAAAGTAGAGCTCTTGTTTAATACTCGACTATCCACCCATTCGACTAGTCGATTAGCAACTTTTTTGATGGTAGTAGTATTCGACTAACCGTTCACTTTCGACTAATCGCTCACCACCGAGTAGTCGTAACCTAACCGAAACTATTTGACGAATGACAGTTACTCAAAATAAATTCATAAGAACTTTATTATAATGCAAAATGAGTTTCGCCAATACACTCACATTTAAAAACCAAATATTTATTGAAAGCAAACAACTATTCGAAAAATCGTAAATGAACAGTCGACCAGTTATTTATGCGCGGTTAGTCGAAAAAGTCGAAAGGAAACGGGAAGTCGAATATTTTTTTAAATAACTTTTGCTAATCGATTAACCGGTTAGTCGATTAGTCGACTAATAAGAGGTCTATTAGATGGTAAAACCTTCGGCCTAGATTTTTACTTTAAACACTGTTGCCCTTAGAAAGTTTTCTGGTTTTTTGGAATCAGTTCTTATTTCTTGTGTATCTGTTACAGTTTCGGAGATATTTGCTTTAAAACTACCCAAAAACAAAATTAACTGATAAAGCGTAATGGGACTCAACATATGGGTGTTTCCAAAAATTAAAAAAAATGATGCCAGCCAAATATTTTTAAAAAATTCTTACTTGGTAATGTAACTGTTTTTTGCAAATGAGACAACGATGATACTTTTGGATTAGACACTCCTGATAGTATTATTTATTTTTGGGAAAAAGTATAATTTTTCCATTGAATTTTGACTTTACTGAAGTCTTAACATCTTGGCACGTGGACGCTATTCTTAATTGTTTCTCCTAATTTTTTTTTTAATATGATAATTGTTTATAAAAAACCCAATAATTGACTGGAAATATGTGGCAACGCCCGCTTTGTTTAAATTTGTAGACCAACTTCGTTGAACTTCGGAAAAATGTATAGCAAAAGTGCATTCGAAAACAGAAGCTCTTAGAATAAAGTGTAACAATATCACAATCGCAACAACAAAATATTAAAAATCTTAGTTGGTTTAAATTTAAGTCAATAAATCGAGGCAGAACAATTTAATCTGTATATTTCGGAAACGCTACAACTATATAATAAATTATGTGATACCCGCGATTTCGTCTGCGTTCCTTACCACATTTCCATATACTTGCAGTAGATTTTTAAAGCTAAAAATACAGCTTTGGCGAATTTAAAAACAATGACCCTAGATCACAATAAGGATAAAGTCGACTCTAAAGTTGATAGTAGTTTTTTGCCATCATTTTCCATTGGATATCTGCAAAAAAAAGCTGCGACTAACTTAAGGGTTTACTTTATCTAGTCTATGACTAAAGCGCATTGTTTTTGATCTTTGTGCAATCAATTGTTTTTTATGGACTGGATCGAATCATAAATGAAGAGTTTCTGGACCACGGTTGTCATAATCTGAGTGCGACTATCGCACCAACAGCACATTATTCTAATACCATAATGGATTTTCTATTCCAGCACCATCCATTGGATTCATTTTTAATGAAAGTACTTCTCGCCGCACCCACATTATGTCTCTAATTTCATCAAAAGTGAATAAAAAAAGAAATTTCTTGTATAACTCGCATCCAGCGCCAGCAAGCGCATCTATTTTTTTCTTAATATAACCTATCTTACACCTAATGTTTTAATATGATCAATGCCAGACCATAGATACGGACTTTTTAAAAAAATCTATTCTAGCGCCACCTAGCGAGTCTACTTCGCACTCATTACACGTTTCTAATTTTTTCAGAATCGGATTATTAATACAGATTTTCTAAATGACTTGTCTCTAGCGCCACCTAGCGCGTTTATTTTTCATAAAAGTATTTTTTAATGCACTAGCACCAATACCTTTCTAATACTCATGCGCCACCTAGCAGATTTAAATATAGCCTACGGCTGTGGCACGAATCTAAGATATATACTGTTCGTTCAAGTTTGGCTGACATATGATCATCGATTTTTGAGCCAAGTTGTAAATAGAAGTGTATAGAAAACAAAGTTACATATATTAATGTAATAATAATAAAATTATATATTTTTTGAATAACTCGATTTTAGCGCTGCCTTACGAATCCACTTTGCACTTCTCCAGAAACATACATTGCTAATTTCATCAAAATCAGATTAAAAATATTATGTTCCTGAATATCTCGACTTGTGCGCCATCTAGCGTAATAAGGTATACCCTATGTCCGAATTTATTTATTTATTTATTTATTTTTTATTTATTTATTTAAGTCTATGAACAATAAATTCTTACAGACTACTAACAAACTTACATGAGATTATTTATTTATTATTTATTTATTTATTTATTTAATCTAGAAATATTAACATTTGATACAGACTATATACTTAGCACAGATTATGGTATAGTTTAAACCTAATTCAACAGTTTATTTAAAAGTAAATTAAAATGAAATTTAGTCAAAGAAAAATCAATAGCAGAAGTGTTTGAAAGCAAATTAAATTCGTTTAAAGCTCTGCGGATAGGAGCATTATTAGCATAGTTGTTTCTGACAGTTTCCAGAGAAAATATGTCATGATTCCTAAGGCTTCTTGGTGGGATATTAAATGTGATACGTTCGAGTAAGAACGGAGAGTCAATCGCACCCCGTATAATATCAAACACGAAAGTAAGAGAAAGAAATTTCCTCCGATTATGCAGCGATTTAAGGTTTATGAGCATACACCTAGCAGTGTATGATGGAAGTGGTTCAGCAAATTGAAGCGAGCGAAGAGCATACCGTATGAAAGATTTTTGGATTCTTTCAATCCTGTTTATATGGCCTTCATAATACGGTCGCCATATGAAAACAGCATATTCGAGCTTAGAACGAACAAAAGAAGTAAATAGTAACTTTAAGGTATATGGATCTGTGAAATCGGAGCTGAAACGGCGGATAAATGCGAGCATTGAATATGACTTTGCAATAGTATAGTTTAAGTGGCTGAGAAAAAGAAATCTGGAATCAAAAATTACTCCCAAGTCAGAGACTTCACCCTTGGTGGAAAGTTGCGAGTCACCAATGAGATAAGAGGTCGGCGTAATTGTACGAGATTTAGAGTACGATATATGAAAACACTTATTTATGTTTAATTTTAATCTATTATTGGAACACCAAGCAACAACAGCATTAAGATCAGCCTGTAGATTGATAGTCTGAAGAACATGTAATCGCAGAGTAGATCTTCAGGTCATCTGCATACAATAAAAATTTTGAAAAGTTAAAGCAACTAGAAATATCATTGATGAAAATTTGGTTGAAATCCGTTCATTAGTTTTGTAGCTTGTCACAAAGACCCGGTTACATTTATATATACATACATATATGTATATAAATTATACCGAAGTTGAATATGTCTGTAATCAATAATTTATAAAGGATTAATTCTTGGAAAAAATTCAACTAGATATCACTTCGAGTTAGGGGGGCTCAATAGACGACAAATAAAGAACATAAGCAATTTCACCGAAACCAAACGAGCAAAATTAACAGAAAGTGGCTCAAGCTAAAAACTATCGAGGGAAATTCCAGCAAAAAAGCACGAGCACCTAAATCAACCAATATTATTAAATTACCTATTTTGTATTTACTTGTTTATTTTAGCACGTGAAATGTCCATTTCAATGAAACCTTATTTTCATCAGTCTCGAATTTCAAGCCCACCCCGTGAGAACACCCTGTTGGTAAATTTTATTATAATATCCACCACAAACCGCATCCGAAAAAAACGTAGCTGTTCAAAAGTTATAAATGACAAAATTTAAAGTTAACTAGAGAACATCGATCTCCCCATGAATTTCAATTATGGCCCATCTCTCTCGCATTACAATTATGACCCAAGCAGTGCAGTACATATCGCAAATGCGAGCGCAAAAACTAAAATGAATTCTAAAAGCTGTTGGGTTTTTGTGTGCGACTAACTTGAATTTAGTACAAGAATAATTTTCTCACACATATTTACGCATGTCGCCAATTAAGAATTCATTGCATTGATTTCTCCATTTCATCTCTCCCTCTTTTTCAATTTTCCGTATCGATTAATTTCATGATAGCATATTTCGTACATATGTATGTGCATCCATACGTATAATAGACTTTGTTCGATATATTCCCACAAAAGTTAATTTAAATAATAAAAATAAGAGAAAAAAAATTAAAATTAAAAAAATAAAATAACCTAAGCAATGAAACATTTTTTTTTTTATATTTGGCCCAATTAGTTGGTTTATAGTAAAGGTGGAAAAGCAAAATTAAACTTTTACTGCTAATGTTCATTAGAGCTTTTACGAAATAATGTAAACTAAAAGGAAATTGGGTCAGATTTTTAGTACACTCAAACAAAAAATGTATGTGGATTAAGAAAAAAAAGCTATCGAAAAAACGAAAAAGCGAAAAATGGGAATGAATTGACGCAAAATAAATATTTACTTCTTTTGGGGAAAATAGATTTCATTTTATGTAGGTTTATATTCCATTTGAAACTAAGGAAAACTTTTCTTCGGTTCTTTCTTTCACTTTTTTTTTTTTTTTTTTTTTTTAAAGATTGAAACTATAACTTAATTATAGTACAACAAATAAAGCCATGTGCTCTGCACAAAAATCCAGCGGGCATACTTTCCTACACTACTAGTTGAATAGACGGATGACGATGCTAGAAGATTATTTGCAATACAAGATTTTTACAAGTTCGCACAAACAGACGACGTACAATATGATACGGTGCAATCTCGTAAAGTGCTGGTCTAATATAAGCTTGCTTTGATCGGCTTGCCGGCTTTATTTCGCGTTGCTTCACTTTAAAAACAGAAATCAAATTTAATTAGACTTTTTGGGGTCCAATTACAATAGTGACAGCCTAGTGATGCGATAGTTAAACAGAAGTGTGGAGAGATCGCCATCTAAAGGAACCTCTTATTTAACTCTTCCTTATTTAGATGTTGAGCTTTAAAAAAATATACTAATAGTTATCAACCGCCTAGATAATTGTCGTTCTCGGTGTCAGTCCCTGTGGAGTAATTGATTCCCTGCAGTTTCTAAGCTTTTAATGGTGCCAAAAGTCTTTGACCCTATGAGGATGGTTCTTTGGCAAGGGCTATTTGAGCTGCGGCCGCGGTTCACTTGCATGTTTTTGGTAGTTGTATAAGTCACCTACTACTCAACGGTTTCCACTTCTGAGGAGCCCATCTATGTCAGGGTGATGTGATATCCTGCCAGGCAACAGATTAGAGTTATGTCATAAATAAAATATTTCGAGCTCAATATCACTTTCCTGCTAAGCTACACCCTGACTTTCGAGGGTGGTATCACTGTTATCTTCCTCGCTAGTCTTACGAGCCACATTCTAATCGTTGCAGTTTCGTTTCTTTGATCGGATCGTAGCTTTCAACAGACCATTTCGACTCATGTAGTCGCTTATCTTCTCAATCTCTCGCCAGAGTCTATTGCAGTTCACTTGCAGGAGGCGTGTCTGTCTCGGTTGAGTTATCCACGAGAGGAGAGCGAGCTGCTGAGCTTGTTGGGCGTGCCGCTGAACGGGGCTAATCCCGGAAAGTAAAAGCAACTAAATTCTGTTGTTTACTATTATTCCTATTGTAAAACGTTCTATTAATATTTTATTAGCGTGATGCAATTCAATAATAGCATTTTCCACCAGACATTGAGTAGCAAACAACCAAACTTGCCAGTATTCAGTAAATAACTTGAATAAAATTTCACTATTTTTAAGCTTAAAGTGGCTAACTCGTTGTATCCACCCAAACCCGTTAACTATCTAAATATATGAGTGCACTAAAACGCTGCCTCTTTGTTTAGGTAGCCTGTTTATTTTGCCTACTGTATAAGGTCAAATAGACTGAAAAATTACACTGTTTTACAATATTAAACTTTTTGTCTGTTGCCGCGAATCCTGTGGTTGATATTGTTCACTCATCACTTGTTTTTGTCAAATCTACCCTCAAAATTTTTTGAGCAGCTCGAGTTACTTTGTTTTTGATTTCATCATTTATATTAAATTATATCATATATATTAATCGATAACAGGCATATTTTACTGTGTTAAAATTAGTTTCTCTAGTTTTTGCGTCATGAGTAGTTCAAGGAGACGTTGTTTAAACAATCCAGATCATTTTTGCTATACATATATGCGGAGAATATGTGTTTAACAATAGTAGAAAAGTTATATCAGAGTTGGTGAAAAATACCTATTTTGAGTATTTTGGGATGCTCTTGGATAAAAATGAGAAGTCTTGGGCTCCCAATTGTGTTTGTAAATCGTGTGTGGAATATTTAAGATTATGGAAAAGTGGTAAAAGAAGTGCCTTTAAATTTGGAACACCGACTATTTGGCGAGAACCACAAAATCATCCCATATACTGTTATTTTTGTAGTGTGAACATAAACGGTTTAAACACTAAAAATCGAGCTAAATGGCAATACCCAAGTACTAGTTGTGTTCAACGTCCAGTGCAGCGTTCACCTCACTCTTCAAAGCTTAAAAATATATCTGAACCATTAGAGCAAGACATTGAAGGACCAAGCTCATCACAAAATGATCCTGATTTTGAAGCTATGTCTAATGAGCCAAAATGCTTTTCCCAAAATGAGTTAGATGATCTTGTAAGAGATTTAAATCTTTCTAAACAAGCTTCAGAATTGTTAGCATCAAGACTAAAAGAAAAAAATTTGCTATCCTCGGATACTAAAATAAGTTTTTATCGTGAAAGAGATACAGAATTATGGTGTTATTTTTCCGAAGAAGATGGCATTACCTTTTGTTCAGATATCAAAAAATTGTTGATAAAAATGGGCTTGAAGCAATACGAACCAAATGACTGGCGTTTAGTCATTGACAGCTCAAAACGTAGCCTAAAATGTATTCTATTACATAATGGAAATAAATATGCTGGGGTACCTATTGCCCACAGTACAAAGTTAAAGGAGGAATATTGTAACATTTCGCTAGTCTTGAACAAAATAAAATACAATGACCATAAGTGGCTAATTTGTGTCGATTTAAAAATGGTCAACATTCTTCTCGGTCAACAAAGTGGTTACACCAAGTTTCCCTGTTTTATATGTCTTTGGGACAGTAGAGCTAAACAAGAACATTGGGTAAGAAAAAACTGGCCCTTGAGAGCAAATATGGAGCCTGGAAAGCACAATATAGTCCACAATTCATTAGTATCTCGTGACAAAATTATCCTTCCACCATTACACATAAAACTGGGCATCATGAAACAGTTTGTAAAATCACTAGATAAAAATGGGAACTGCTTTTCTTACATTTGCCAAAAATTTCCTCAGCTCACTATGGAAAAGATTAAAGCCGGTATCTTTGATGGCCCTCAAATTAGACAACTTACGAATGATACTCAATTTAGAAATTCTATGACTGAGTCAGAACTAAAGGCTTGGACAGCTTTCGTATCTGTGATGCAGAATTTTCTCGGAAATCGGAAATCTGAAAATTATGTTGAACTTGTAGAAGACCTTCTGCTACAATTAAGAAATATGGGATGCAATATGAGTATAAAAGTCCACTTTCTCCATAGTCACCTGGACAGGTTTCCGAAAAATTTAGGAGATATGAGCGAAGAGCAGGGATAGCGTATGCATCAAGACTTACGCGTCATGGAAGAGCGCTATCAGGCTTTCTGGGATACAAATATGATGTCTGACTATTGTTGGTCTCTAATACGTCATTTTCCAAAGTCGACACATCGGAGAAAAGCTTTAAAACGAAGTTTTATAGAACTCAATGATTAATTGTTTCTTTAAATAAAGTTGTTCTTATTAATAATATAATAATATTCTAATTATATTTTTGAAAATAGCATATTATATGTAGTCAGCAACAGCTAAAATTTCTTCGGCAACAAATGTACTGTAAACTAGTGTTATCTATCTTTGCCAGTAGGTCGCTACACAAGGGCTACAAAAAATTTCTACGAGAATATTAGAAATGGAAATAAGTAGCATTAATGTTTTGACATTATTAGCATTTGCTACGCCACATGATATCGGCATGGATTTATTCTAGGCCTCATTCTTGTTTTCTTGCTTTCTATTTTACGTATTTACTCATTTTTTCCGCGTCTGACAACGCAAACGTTGATATTCGTGTGAATTTTCACATTAAAAGCTGATTTAGCGACAAAGTATGTATGTATGTAAATATATTAAAAAATAAACGACATACATACGTACTGAAAGTGTCAGCTTGAATCTATAGACATTGAAATACTTATATAGATACTTTATGTAGTTAGAAATGGGTTTAAGGTAAAAAGCCTTCTTTTTTAATTTTCTCTTCAGCCATAATTTAAGCTAAATCCACATCTATGCAAATATTTGACACGTGCTTAGATTTACGCATGTGTATAGATATTTACAGTTATATATGAATGTGAGCTTGTTTATATGCAAATACCATACGTCTACAGTCATAGTAATCTCAAAAGTACAACACTACAGGGATGAGCTATAAAAAACTTAAAAATTAAACGACAGCATATTCTTAGTCAACTGGCTTTTTCCCTTTTGCATATTTGTGTAAAGCTTTTGCTGTACTTTGGGTTGACAACATTATCATTAAAAATTTAAACAAGAAAGCAATATAATATACCGATATTGTTGTTGTTGATTTAAGTACATAGAATATTACTGACTTACATACCGAGGAAGAAAACGAGGGGTCTAAATTCACTTGAATATTTTTCGCGTTTGTGAGCAGGTTCTGTTAGCTACGTTAGAAAAGACTTAATCTTTTGAAAACTTCTTGATATTAACTTTGCATTTTTCCTCTATTTATTTGCATTAATTAATTTGTGATGGAGGGTTATTTTACCCTACCGTTAAATAAATCTTACAACTAATTAGTATCGTATCTACATACGTTAAGTAAGTATTTTAAATATGCGCTGAGCGAAGGAACCCCCTCTGTACACATATTTACCTTTTTATTACAGGAACACACAAATATCTAATAAAAGCTGATTTTTGAGTGTATATTTATTTTCTATAATATATATAATTTTAGATGTTGTCTATATGTATTCATTAATTTCCCTTTGCATTTCTAACCACAAAACTCATTTCGGTTACTGTCACATATAACCGGTGGCAGCCCTCTTAAAAAACATAAAGACGCACTTTGTCCTCGCCGATACGAACCGTTTGACACTCTTACTTTAATATTTTATATTATTGTGTATAAATAAATTAAATTTGACTTAAAAAAATAGGTGGCAATCCTACGCAAAATTTAACTATAAACTTTCTCCTTACGATACGAATGGTTTAACACTCATATTTGAATATTGTATATGACTTGGGTATAAAGTAAATTAATTCGACTTTTCAAGCTGGTTGCAACTTTCTTTAAAGCATAGCTAGCTATGAATATTCTCCTCAGCAAAATGAACCGTTTTACACCCACTACAATTTCATATAACTTGTACCTATATAATTTTATCAAATTCGACGTTTCAAGTAGGAGGCAACCCTCCATATATTATAAGTCTTCTACTTAGCGAATCTACAAATTTCCCACCAATCTTTTCATATATCCTACAACTTGTATACAATTTTATCAAATTTGAATTTAAAAACATGTGTCAACTCTCATAAAGTCAGCAATGCATCTTCTTGCCGAGGCGAACCGCTTGACACCCATATTTTAATATTTAATAATTATGTTATACAATCCGACAATTCAAACAGTTGGTAACCTTCTAGAAAATATAAGTGTGTGCATTTTCCTCGCTAAGAGCAACCGTTTCTCGTCGACATTTTAATATTTTATCTTATATAATTCGTGTATAATTTAATTAATTCAAGCTGATGGCAACCTCCTTCAAAATATGGCCAACTGTTAACCTCTTAACACTGAAATTTTAATAAGTCGTATATAATTCAATTAAATTTAACTTTTCAAAGAAGTGGCAACCTTAATAAAAGTAAGCTAAAAACTTTTGTTCGGAGAGGAACAGCTCGACACCCATATGTTGATGTTTCGTATAACTTATACATATTTTAATTTCATTTGAATTTCATTAGAATTTTCAAATAGGTGGCAACCCTCTCCCAAGTTTAAAATATACATTACGATCTATTCTCATAGCTACCAAGTATACACAGAAAAGAAAAGTTTTTTCAGGCAGCGTTATTCGAGAAATACATATATTGAAAGAGAGTTGCCACATGTTAAAAAAAATTGTATTCAACTTAATTTATATAGCAAATGTAGCACAACCACACTTTTTTCAACGGCTAGAGGCTTTAGGAAACTTAGTCTCGCCAAAAATTTGAAGGGTTGCCAACTGTGTGAAAATTAAACACTATTTTATTAATAACGGAATTTAAATAACGCATTTATATCTATATTTACGAGAAAATTTTTTCTAAGCAGATCATTAGAGAGTTGCCACCTTTCCAAAATTAAAGAAATGTTTGTTGCGGTTAAGGACGGTAAGTTCTTCTCCATGAAGGATTATAATTTTTGAGACTTACTTAACACTGATAGGCGGGCTCGATTTTTATATTCCGTATATCGGGTTGGGACTTCGAAACGATGATAAATGTTTGTTAAACCGAAAGCTGTGCGAACGAAGCCGCATGTCCTAGTGTCCTATAAAACTTACCTACTTACTTACTTAATTGGCGCTATAACCGCTTAAGCGATTTTGGCCGTAGTTCTCCTAGAAGTTGTGGCATGCGCCTTGATGTTGTAACACAAATTGAGGGACCTATGATTTTACCCGAATTGAACAGATTCGGATGTTTTTGAGTAAAGTTTGATATTTGAATGAGAACGTGTTTTGCTGTAAAAAACTCTTCTTTTACCTAACAGTCATTAGAATTAAATAAAAAAAAGGCAATGTAGGCAACACATTCTTTACTCTTTTCCCTTACCTTAGTGTCAAATATTGTTTGTTATTTTGTATATTGTAGGAGTGTATATGTAAACTCTATCACTAGACATATCTACTCTTTCTTTGCAGCGAAGCGCAGCGCTGTGCCAGCATTTAGCTTCATAAATCCTTTGGCACAATATTAAAATTTTCACATAGTTAATTGCTGTAAAATGCGCTCCACATTTGCAAAAGCGAAATCTGAATGCCGAGGTATATTCTGTTGCTGCAGTTAGTGCACAGTTTTATCTGTGAGAAAAGAGACGCAAAAGATAACTGGGAAATTGCACTGAATTAGCCTCATTTACACGGCGTTGTGTTGCCTGCCACAACCTCCAACACACACACAACTACATACCCACACACCTACACGTGCGCTTCTGCAAAATTACACTACCATTGCACTCACACACCTTGACCCATTTCGGGAGCACTCAGTAAGCTCTGCCATTAGCGTGCAATCCCTAGATTTCTTGGTTAACTATGAAAGCACGACTGTTCAATTTCTGTGTTGGTTTTTTACGTTTGCAATTTTATTTATTTATAATTGGTTCTGCATTTCGGTGAAAAAAAAAGAAGTTACATGCTGTAATGAAAGTGTACCACTTCGCATGCAGCGCTTTAATTCAACCATCTGCTTAAAAAACGTACATTAATTTATCCATCTTAACTAAAGTTCATGCTTTTCACTTTCCCTTTATTTTCATTTTAATTTTAAATAGTGTATTTGTATGTGTATGTGTGTGTAATGAATTTATGCCAACTACTCGCTTGCATTACTCATTCAAGAGTTCCCAAATTACTTCAGCAAATTGTAGTACTTGCCACTGCGGCGAGAGGAGAGGCCCTCAACTCGGTCGCTAGTGTGTTGCGTGCATTCGAGCATTGTGCCGATTAATTGAGCGCGCTCCCAGTGAGAAATAGGAAGTGCACTGTACATAATAAAAGTTGAAATTTAAAAGAAACACGTAGAAAAAGACACAATAAAAGAAGAAACCTTTAATTAATTGGGGGATATGTGTATGTAAATTTTAAAATATTCTGGACATTGTACACAAAACAAAAAACGAGTGCGTCGAGTTCCTACGCACGCAAAAAACGAAATTTTATAGCACAAGTTCTAAAAAATGGCTACAATATACATACAGTCAGCGTCAAAAGAAAGTGTACAAACTTCTTTATTACAAATGTTGTTTTATTCAAGTAGAAAATAGGATTTAGTACTTTCTAAATTCATAGACGCCCGAAAAACAAAGATTTTTCAACAATAAAAATTATGAACAGAAAACTTTAAATACTTCAAACGTTTTGCGGCAAAAGAAAATGTACAAATTAATTTTCAGGTTTTTAAGATAACGGACACCAAAAGAAACCGTTACACCGTCGTCTGCTTTTGGTTTGTATGAAAGGTAGTGAATCTTCTCTGAATTGTTTGCCTGGTCGCGATCAGTAGTTAAATTGGCAGAACAGACTTTTTCGCAATGAAGAAACAGACGTCTGTCGGAATTCACAAACTTGTTCTAAAATACCACAAGGAACGAAAGAAATTAATTCTCTCATCAATAAAAGTCACAATACTGTGAAAAAAAGGTAATTCACAAACAAAACAAAAGTGTATGGAAAGTATGGAAAGCACCCTAAATCTGGCAGACCGAATCGACTAACTAAGGCCGAAGTAAGGTCAGATGTGCGGAGTGTGAAAATAATTGTCCTAAAAGTGCTGTGAAATTTTCGAAAAGTATTTCGGCAGCATCAGGTGTGGCGGCACGCGAAAAAACCTTTGATATCCAAAAACAAACAAACGAAACGCTTAAACTTTATTACAAAGTATCAGGATACATTGTGCGACCATGGATAATTTGTGATATTTGAGAAGAAAAAATCAACAAATACTTGGAGTACAAAAAAAATCAAGCACTTGCCAAACGCAACGCTATACAGGGGTGGTACGCTAATTGGCACACCCTGATGCGCAACCCTTAGGGGTATCAAATGAAATATATACAGAAATTTTTTTATTTATATCTTAACTTCATTTCGGAAATTAAAAAGCTTTTAAGTATAAGAAGTTTACACTAAAATATGTCGTTTAAGTAAAAAAGTCAATGAACAGCTCATCAACCTCTCAACATACCTAAAAGAAGAAGAGATAAATATTTGATTATTTTAAAAGACTTTGGAATATAAGTTACTAAATATTTAGTCAAATATCCTTTTTAGGAAATTCGCAGAACATCGCCTTTGCATGGAAGATACGATATCCTTCGGAATGTTCTGCAATTCCTGCTCAATAACGGTAAATAATCAACTTTTTTAAAACTTTTAATAACAACAAAACGCGTTTTTAAATTTCACACTAAGCAGTTGAAATGCCTACAATATGGTGTACTAATTAAAATGCCAGAGCAAAAGACAGCACTATCTTAAAAAAAAAAATATAAAAAAATTATAACTTCGATTGCAGAAGTTTTGAATGGTTAAGATTCATGAAGTAGGTAGCTTTTATACTAAATTACAAAATAAATATTTCTATACGCTAAAATACAAATAATTACAGTACAGTAAACTTTAATGAGGATGTTCTAATTAGTGTGCAGCGCTGCGTAAATAGTAAAACAATAATGTATATACTTTCTGGTTATTATTGCATTGCATCAACTTTATTGCTATTAAACAAATTGATTTAACGGTTCTAAATAGGTGGCCATCTTCTATAAATTTCGCAATGAAGCTTCTTTAAACTCGCTTAGTTTTACACCAGCGCTGTAATATTTCATCTAACTAAGTAATTTACTTGAGTTTATATTTTTAAATAGCTGGCATCACTCTGCAAAAAAAAATTTCCAAACTACTTAAGCTTTCGTAAACTTTTTCGCTTCACATCAGTACTATAATATTTATTTTGATTTATGAATTAATTTTTATTTAACTTTTTAAAGAGGTGGCATCACTGCCCAAAGTTATTTTTTTAAGAATATTTTTTAAAAAACTTTAATTAAGTTTTTTAAACAGGTGCCCTTTTTAAATTTTTTTTTTTCGTAATTAAGCTTCCTTACAGCAATATCGTAACATTTCAATTAACTTATTAACTAAATAAATTAAACTTTTTAACCAGTAAGCAACCCGATGCAAAAATATTTGCAAAATTAGACTTTTTAAAACCTCTTTTGTGTAACGCTCATAATATCATTCAAATAATTTTGAATAACGAATAAACTTCCATTCAGGACTCATATACTTTTCAATAACAAATTTTCGTTGGAAATATTTTTAAACAACAAATAAATTTTAGTTTTTCATTCAAACAATTTTGAGTGACGAATAATTTTTTATTCATCATTAGAATAACTTTGATTAACAATTACATTTTTATTTATCATTAAAATAATGTTCACAATTAAACCAAATAAACTTTCATTCATCCTTTGAACAATTTTAAATAACGAATAGATTTTTATGATTCATTAAAATAATTTCGAATGACAAATATATTTGAATTCTTGGTTTTAATAAATTTGAAATGAACTCATCTATCATTTATATAAATTTACGTGTTGAATAAACTTTCATTCATCCTTCAAATAATCTTAAATGTGCATCTAATAATTATAATGATTGTATACCTGAAGATCTTCATCAAAGTTAGACACTTCAGTTAATTTTGGAAACCTATGCTTGACGGATTTTGATATCACTAACGGCATTGATAAGCTAAAAATGTCAACAGCAACTGAAGCTGATGGTCTCTCAGCTATTCTATTGAAAAATTGTGCTTCTTTGATTATACCTTTGAGACATATTTTTAACATGTCTTTGTATGTTGGAGTTTTTCTTGATGCTTGGAAATTGACATTTATCACGCCTATACTAAAAAGCGGAAATAAAAATAATATCGAAAATTACAGACCAATCTCAAAACTTACCACAGTCTCAAAACTGTACAAAACTGTAACAGTGTCCGCAACGGCATGGATTCGTTCCGGGTAGATCGACTCTTACAAATCTTGCTGTTTTCACGGAAGACTGTTTGGATACTTTTCAGAAAGGATTCCAAATTGATGCGGTTTACACTGATTTTTCTAAGGCTTTTGACAGGGTATCCCATCGAATTCTATTCGCCAAACTGCTTGGCCTAGGCTTTCATTCTAGTTTTTTAAAGTGGATCTCATCCTACTTAGACGACAGGCGTTGTGTCGTTCGTCTTGATGGTGTGCCGCCTATTTCTTTCGTAGCTTCGTCTAGTGTTCCCTAGGGCAGCGTTCTGGGGCCTTTGCTATTTGTTTTGTTCATTAACGATATAACTTCATGCTTTTCTAAATGCAATTTTCTTCTATATGCGGATGACTTAAAGATTTATCATGAAATAAAATCTCTAGAAGATTCTTTAATTTTGCAAAGTGAGCTTGACAACCTCTACCATTGGTGTGGTCGTAATAGCTTATTTCTTAACGTTAATAAGTGTAATTTTACCATTTATTCTAGGATTCTTGGTACTACTGCTACATCATACTGTATTTCAAACGTTCCGCTAAAAAAGTTGATTGAATTCAAAGACTTGGGAATTTATTTTAAACCCAAACTGAGCTTCGTCACTCACATAAATTTTGTTATTTCTAAAGCGTATGCGATGTTAGCTTTTATACGTCGTAACTGTTCTTCGTTCTCTGATCCCTATACTCTCAAACTATTGTACTCATCTTTAGTGGGGTCTAGGTTGGAGTATGCGGTTTTTGTTTGGAGGCCTTTCCATGCGGTATATATTAATAGATTGGAGTATGTTCAGAAAGCTTTTATACGCTTTGCTTTACGGTCGTTAAATTTTCTAGACCCTATTCCGTCTTATCGCTCACGTTATTTACTAATAAATCTCATGCCATTGGAGTCGAGGCGTACTATGCTTTCGAGGTGCGTTGTGTTTGATATCATTACTGGTTCCATAGATTGCTCATATCTTCTTATGAAAATTAGCTTTAACGTGCCCTCACGGATTCTTCGTTGCAATGAATCGTTTTTTGTGGGCGTTGCTAGAACTCTTTATGCAATAAATGCTCCTCTAAGGAGAACACTTTCACAATTAATGCCTTTTCCTCTACATTGGGGTGTGATTTTTGTTATACAAAGTTTAGTTTTAAGAGTTTGCTTATAAGACACTTGTCTTAATGCTTATTATAAATTTTATTTTTAGATATTTATTTTGTAATGCAATAGATATCACTTCATATAGTCTGTAATGCAATAGATATCACTTCATATATTGTTTGTTGATTGATTGAATAAAATAAAAAAAAATAAATAAAATAAATAACAAGTATGTTTTTATTCATCGTCCAATTACTTTTGAGTAACGAATAGATTTTCATTCATTATTCAAATAATTTTCACTCACAATCTTTACGCTAATTTAGTTGAAAAAAAGTAAATGAATTTCAAGATAGTACTACAATTAAAATATGATTTTCGGATGGGTCAAATGACTTGAATTACTAATGTAAGCTTATTAATCAATAAAATCAACTGGAAAAGCAAATGAAAATATATTTTTATATTTCATTAAATTATTAAAAATTCTAATTAAGTCCATCCCTGACTTAAGCAGTGCTCTTAAAAGTTCCCTATGTAGAACCTATTTTACTGACTCTCTCTATAGGACCACGTGGGTCATATATAGATTTGATATATACTCTATGTATTTGAAAATGCATACAACATTTCGAAAAATAAACACAATACAAGTTGAATGCAGGCCTAAACAGATCAAAACTATTTTGTTTGTCAAGTGAAGTGCAAACCTGTGCAAATGCTGTGTAGATATTTGTCTACATATTTCCAGTAAATAAAATAAAATAAGTCTACATGCATTTATGTAAGTATGCATGAGAGTTATTTGCGTGCGTGCGTGTGTGTGTGTGCAGAAAACTGTAGTATTATTGCTTTGAGCCATTGTATGGTGTATTTTCATTTTTTTGTTTTGTTGCAGTGGCGTTGACATCTTGTTTTGCTGCTCTCCGCCCTCAAGCTAAAATTCTAGAAAATCTGCAATTGCTGTCATCACGGTGGTTCCTTTGGCTGCTGTATGTTGTAGTTTCATAAGGTCTTTCTATGTTCACCATTGTTGTTTTGAATTCCTTTGCAATCGTCTACTTCTCAGTTTTTTTTTTATTTTTCTGCTTAATTCATATGCCGATTGCTATGCCCTTTGTTTTCCTCTGTTGGTATTTCAAAATGCACTTGCCTTCTTGTTTATTACGTAAATTCTGGTGCTGATTTGCTGGAATTTTCTATTACATTGGACTTGTTTCATTTTTTGTATCATGGCTGGTATGAATTTCTAGAATTCCTTTCGGATTTGCGTCTCGAATGAAATTTCGCAAAAGATTTCCACAATACAATTTAAGTGTTTGAGGTGGATTTAAGGAAGTATACAAATCCTCTCATAGATTCGGCTGTACCATTTGTTCAATGAGAGCAGATAATTGTATGGGCATGAGTAATACTGGGCTTCGAGGCGCAATTCAGTTAACTTAGGGTTGCCAGCGCTGACACTAAAAAAATTGAGTTGCGCTAGTTCCAAATAGTGCCCATAATACCCTGATTTGCCAAATACATATACTGAAACTGCTTTTCATAACAATTTCATTTTTGTTATACTCTTTTCACCTAAACAAATTTCATTAATTTTGCAAGGTGGCAACTCTTTTGTGAACTGTTTTCACCAAATGGTTGAGTAAATGAAGATATGCATCAGATATCGTAAAAACTACGGTGTTAGTAAATTTTTATAAAATTTCCAAACAGTTGACAACCCCTCAAAGTGGTTTCTTGATTAAGTTTTCTGAATTTGATTTAGTTCAAAGCAGTATTGCCATGCTTCATTATTCTTATAAATTTCCGTTGCATTTAAATTTTTTTAACAGTTAGCAAACCTCTCCATATATATTACTCGAATAAATGCTTTCGTTTCACATCAACTGTGTCTTATTTTAGTAAGCTAAGACATTTAATTTAATAATTATTTATAAACGGGTGGCAACACTATTTAAAAAAATTTTCATGATCAAATTTTTTTAACGCACTTCCTTCGTATCTTACACCGTTATATTATCTTTAACTCAAAAAATTAATTTAATTTACTTTTTTAAGCAGTTGGCAATCCCATTTTCAAAAATATTTCCCAAACAAAGCTTTGCAAACCCCCTCTGTCTGATACCCATTTTTTAATATTTTATTTTATTACAAATTTAATGATTATTTTTAGGTTAATTGTAAACCGCTGGCAACCTTCTACGGAAATTTTTTTTCAAAAATAAAGATTTTTAAAGCATTCGATGCAAAACTTATATTGTAAAATTTAATTTAATTCAATAATAATACTTGATTTATTATTAAACAAATGGCAACCTTCTTTCAAAAGATTATAGAAATAAAGTTTTAATATTGCAATATTGCATTTCACTCATTGATTTTATTCAATTTAACCTTCTGAACAGGTGGCAACTCCCTTATAGGTGTCAAAGCTTATAGCACAATTCTTGCGAGGTCTTATATGGCAATATGTGACTTAAATTATTTATTTAATTGGCTATAACTTCTCTAACAGGTGGCAACTCTTTAAAATATACCCTATATATATGTTGCGTGAAAAGAAAACAAATACACTCACATACAAACATTTGCATTTTGCAATATATATATATATATATATTATATATATATAGGTTTATATATATAGATTGAAATCTGCAATTGGGGTGATATCTTTAGAAGTAGACACTAATTTACATCAAGCGATAACGAAATTAAAAAAATTCCATGCTCTCACTACCTGTTGTTAACGATAACAAATATTCACACCTTCAATTCACATTTACTAAATTTACTCGAAAAATTTACTTATAATTTCATTTAGAGTATTACATAATAGAATTCGCTTTTATTTTTCTATTTCAGGTAAGTTCATCATCATGCCTGTTTTTCTACGCCTAATTGGACAATTTGTAACTACTCAAATATGAGAGGTAATTCTGTATGTATACTGTGTGGTCTTTTTATTTGTATGTAAAATTAAAAAATGTGTTATTTTTTTGTAGAAAACCTGTTAAATATATCTTTATCAATATTTTTCAAAAATCGATTTTTTTTGGTTTGAATTTCGAATTCAGAAACGCGGTGTTGAAAATCAAATTTCTATGAGAATTTACGCACTGTTGGATGTTTACCGAATAGCAATTTATATAACGAATTGACAAGAAATTAATTCGAATTGTGACTGAGAAACCGAAAATCTCGAGGGACTGCGAGAAGGTGTATAGGAGACCATGAGAAAGGGTACATATAGATTAATTGAAATCAAAAAAAAGCGCAAAAACACCCCAACATTTCGTTAGTGTGTTCATTTTTCAGGGTTCATCTGTAGTTAAAAAATTATATGATTGGTAATGAAAGTTTTAAAATTTATCTTGTTCTATATACGAAATGCCTTCTTGAATTGAATAGCTGATTCTCAACCTGATGTACAGAATGGTATAGGTAATTTCCAGTGAATTTCAGTGATATGGAAGTCTCAAAAATTATATTTGAGAACGCGGAAAATATTTGTGCCAATACGAAAAATAGTTTGCCTTTCGTAGCTAGTTTTTTATAAATACATATTTGAACGTACCATATTTAGATTATAAAAAAATTATACATTATACATTATACTATATATTCTCTGCAAAAATGTGGCTTTACGAAATCATATCCCAAAAATATTTTTTACCACTATTTAATTTTTTTATACTTTATTTAACGTAAGCTAAATTTCGTTTTAATTTGACCCTCTAATAAACTGCTTTCAAAATGTCTTTTTCCAAATCTGTACATATGTATGTGAGATTGCCTGATTTCACCTGCACTATTAATTAAGTTGTATTTTTTAAAGAGGTGGCAACCCCTAAAATAAGCCTATAAGACTTTCTAAATATCTTTCCGTTGTCGCCTGTATTTACTCTTCATTTGTATTATAGTTTTAATTTTATTTTTTTAAACATGTGGCAACCCCCTCAAAAAATATTTCTTAAAAAAAGCTATCCCAAACGTTTTTCGTTTGGCGCCAGCACTGAAAAAATTTCAGTTAGCTTACTATTTAAATTAAGATATTGTTCGAAAAAGCTGACAACCCCTTTTTAAAAATGTTTTCGAATAAACGGTTTCGTTTATCACCAATTTCAGTTGGCTTATAAATTTAATTTAATTAATTTTTTAAGCCTACTTCCCTTGATACCCACATCGTTCTTTGCACGAGAGCCATATCGCCATATTTGATTTAACTTGTTTTTGTTATGTTTTTAAAAATGTGGCAACCTTTCTACAAAATATTTTGAAAATAAAGCATTCGTTTGATACCCATATTGCTTATTTGATTTCACGGGTTATTTTAATTGAATTTAGGCTTTAAAAAAAATGGCAACACTCGCTGAAATCAAGGAAACTGTTCGATGGATCTAATCCAAATCTGTCCAGAGATCATTAATAATAATATAAGTCTTAGCACCGTGTGTTGAACTATAGTTGAATGTAACTGAAAAACGAAATGAGCGCCCACAGCGCCAACCTTCTGGTTTCAGTAAATCTTCGCGGAAAAATTAAGAACAAAGTCGCAGAAGAAGTGCCCAATTTAGCCCAGTCGTTTTTAAGTTTTATCCACAAAATGGCTAATGTGCAAAAAGAGAAAAAACAATAAAACCAATATCTTCTTTGTTTGTGAATTAAACGACGTGCACCAACTGCATCCTTTGGTTGGAGAGGGACCGAAGAAACTAAAGTTATATAGGTACACATTTGCAACATCGTTTATTATGCTCTGAATTTGTTTAGTTAACAAAATATGTAAACATTTTATTCACGAAATCCACTGAGCCACTAATAATAAATCCGATTATCTCCGGTCACAATTTCCCAAATAAAACACTCAGAGTAAATCGTTCGTTCAACCTTTATATAACTTTATAATTTTGCAATGAAACCGTAGGCAGTGAAATTTGTGCGCCGCAACTTCCATGCAATTGAAATAACCGTTATACTCATAGGAAAACGGTCACACTCATTAAAATCGTTTAAAATTATAATTCTCATATAGAAGTTGGATTAAAAATTTAATGCATATTTTCGCAACTCGCTCAACATTAATCCAGACCTCCACGACTAAATTCCCGCATTGCTCTATCCGTCCAGCCATCCATCCATCCATCCATTCATGCACCCATTTACCCATTTACTAAAAGTTACTTAACAAATTCATGACCCATTTAAACTCGACCTAAGTGAGTAGGTAACAGGCAGTTAGCGCCACTCAAACGCTTCACAAACTTCCACCACTTCAATTCCATAAAACTCTTAACATTGCCACAAAAAAAAAAAAAAACGGGGAAATGCTGGAAAAAATATCCATAAATGTTATGTAAAAGAGAAAAGTTTAAAGCGTTTTTGCTGCTGCTGTTGTTTTTGCTGTTGCTGTTGCTGTTGTGCGCTAATTGTGCGCCATTGCTGCACAGGCGGTGGTTCGCTTGACGGGTGGTGGCGGCTGGAAGTCGGCAATCGGCAGTCGGCAGTCGGGAGTCGGCAGTCAGCAGTCAGCAGGCAGACGTCAACATTCATTACATTTCAATTAGCCTTTCGCTGGCCTTTCTTTGCTGGCCAAAGTTGGTTCGATGCCTGGCTTGTTGGCTAGCGAATTTCGTATGCGACGCACATGTGGCATGCAACACGTGCCACTGCGTCGCGGCGTCACCGCGTCACAGCGCGCCAACATCAGCACGCACCATGCTCTTGCTGGTTGCTTGCGGTTGTTTGTGTGTGTTGGTGTTTTTGCATTTATGGAAATATTGCCAACGTGTAGCAGGTGGCGGCCACTGTCGCTTTCGAATTACGCCGACGACTTGCGAATTTTCGCTTGTTGCATGCTGCATTTTGCGGCAAGCGCTGTTGCATATGAAAGCATAGAGCGACAGATTTTCCGGTATTTTGCTGGCTTTCGTGTTGCACGGCGATGCTGTGTGTGGCCCCACCCAGCGTCGTCAACCGGCATCAGGCATCAGGCCACTAATGCTACAACCGTTGCCACACAATGCCTGCGCTACTCCGCCAATCGTCTCACCGCCCGTCTCTGCCCCCCACTCTGCACCCCTTCCGCGTTGGTTGCTGTCAGTCATTATGCGTTATGAATTTTTCATTTGCATGCCTCCGTTGGCAACGTTACTCCACTGCACTCACACAAACACAGACACACACACACGCGCAGGACGACGACACTTCAGCAATGTTGCAAGTCGCAGTGGTTGCTTGATGCGCGGCAGAAGGAAGCGAGTAAACAAATAACAGGAAAAAGTAAAGCAATGCATACACACACACACACACACACTCACATGCGCCAGTACATTAACGTTCGAGCGTAAAAATGCCCATTTTTTAAATGTGTGTGTTTATTTTGTTTCGTTGTTTTTTCCGCTTTACATTTTACTTTTTATTTTGCTGTTGCATGCCACGCAATGTTGCACTAACTGCATCGAAATTAGGTCGCGAGGTTGGTAGTATGTTTGCCGTTTGCTGCTATGTTTTCATAAAGTTTTCTTTTGTTGTTGCTGGCAAAAAGAAAAAAAAACAAAATATCCCTACGTGTAATTGGCGCCTTCGCCAGAAGCCCCCGGTGCATCCATGCATTCGTAATATGTGGGCGTTTGTGCGTTAAAGAGGAGCTGGCGGAGGGGGCAGCAACGGCCTAAATGAACATAATGAGCGGGGACGAACAGTAATTGCATTTAACGGAAGCACCATTTTGAAAAAAAAAAAACTTAAAGAGCGAAAGAGATTTAATTTTCTAAATACGAGAAAATGCGATTATGAAACAAGTTAAGTATTCCGTTCAGTTCACAATATCCCTTTCGCTTCTGTTTTGCCCTAGTAGTTATCTATCTTCTCTGGCTTAACGAAATAGTTAAATTTTAAATTTTTTCCACAGGCATAAGAAGTCAACATTTATTTGTTAAAGAATTTCTAACAGCGACAATAAAAGATTTATATCTGAATTCTACCAGGAATATATCTCCAAACACTCTGTTGACCGAATCGATATGAAGCAGCTGATGAACTGCGAACGAGCAGATACATAGAAAATAATCTGAATAACCGAGCGCGCTAATGCTGGCAGAATTAAAACTTCGTTTGTCTAACGGTTGTTTACGACAGCCTAAAACGATTGGAACAGCTGCACATATATCGAGCCCTAACCGCAAAAAAAACAAAGCAAAACTTTTAATTTTTTACATCGCGCAGCGAAGGTCGCGTTGATATCGCGTCACGAAATCAACAACATGACGCTTATAAGAAAAAAACAACTACAACTTTTACCATTACTACCAACTACTAATTACTACTATTACACTACTACTGATACTACTTCTCAACGCTATTACCATTTTTGTAATGCTATTTTTCCTTATGCTCCTATTAATTTCTACTACTATGGTCAGTACAATCATACTTATGTAGCTTACGAACTTTTCACCTCTCGTTCAGGACAATTTGAGGATAAGTTCTGGACCGTTCCGCCTTTTTTTCGGACTAGATATTTTGGGACCATTTTAGGACCTTTCAGTAGCTCGGGAATAGTTTGCTACTACTACTACTACCTATCGCTGCTAATAAAACTACAACTACTGGTACTACTGCTACAACTACAACTTCTACTATTACTACCTCAACTGCTACTATTTACTGCTACTATCCCTCCGACTACTACTGATACTACTACTCATTACTGCTACTATGTTTGTAATCCTACTACTAATTACTTCTTTTATTTCTACTTATACTACTACTAATTTATACTACTATTTTAACTAATACTACTACAAATAACTACGTCGATTTTTTACTTATTTCAAATACTATATTTAATAGTGCTACTAATAATTTCTACTACTATTTTCACTAATGATACTACTTATTGCTACTAACTCTTATTACTCCTAAGTACTACTAGCGAAAATAAAAAAAAAATGTGACATTATAGTAACTATAAAATATAATTTGGGAAAATTACAGAATTGGAAAGAAGAAAAAATAATGGGAGTTAAAAATGTTGTGGAAAATGGGTGTTGAACCTCCTACGACAAAACCATCTGATAAAATTCTACCAAATTTGGTACGCAATTTAGATTTTTACTTAATAAGTAGAATTTCGCCCACCACTCATAAAACGGCAATTTGTAAAAATAAAAAACAATCAATATTTTAAAAATTACGTAAGGTAGCTTGCCCAAATTTGATACAAAGGATTATGTTGGATAAGAAAATACATGCCAAATTTAAAAGGCACTGTACATTTCAAGTCAGTAAACATAATTCGAAAATTGTAGCAATAAAATGAATTCACGCCCAACTCTCATATAACGGTAGTTTACAACAAGTACTCTACTTTACTTGTTGAAAATTGTTAGAAATTGTGATCAAATGTGAAATTATTATTTTTTTTTGGTTTTGTAAGTGAACAACCACATCTGAGACAACCAAAGGTCAAGGCCAGTTGATTAGACATTTCGTTACCGTAACTCAGAGGTTTAGTATAATAGTTGGCAAAAGTCCCCTATCTGTCAAACAGACGGTGTATGGTTGCCGTTGACAACTCGCACTCTTATTCATTTATCGCTACGTCTGGTGTCCCCTAAGGCAGCTTTTAGGGTCCTTTACTGTTTGTACTGTTTATTAATGATATTAGAAATTGTTTTTCGCACGCTAATTTTTTACTCTATGCTAATGATCTAAAAATATATTCTAATATAAAAAATGCATTTGACTTCCTGTCACTTGAAGCTGATCTTCGTAAAGTTCGCTTATTGTGTACTAGTTATCGCTTGTCTTCGATCAAAGCGAAATGCTATCATATTACTTTCGTCAAGTGTTTTTCCCCGGTACAGACATCTTAGTTCATCTCTAATTGCCGTTTGAATTCATTTAATGAAACTATGGATGTGTTGTCTTTGATGAAAAGTTCATGTCATTTGTTCGTTTAAAACTAAAATATGCATCTTTTCATTAGATACCTTATCATGCCTGTCATATTGTTAAAATTGTTTTTATTGTTTATGCTCTAAGTTCCCTTTAATTTGATGACCCTGTTCCCTCATACTACCCGAGAATAATAGACATAGAAGACATTAATTTAAAATCTCTGGAATCTAGAAGATCTATTTTGTCCATATCTTTCGTGTATGATATTATTCGCGGGGTTGTGAATTGTCCCTAATTTCTTGTAGGGATTTATTTCAACACTTCATCAAAACCCTTCAAATTATGCCTATAAGTAATGGAACTGAAACACAATATGGTATTCCTTTTGATATCGTTGTGTAAGCGTTAAATAAGATATCTCTAATGATATCCCTCTATATTACTATTCAATTCTATCTTTCTTATTCACTAAGATTATTTTTGTTAAAATATCTACATCACTCTGTAAGATAATTTATTTTTGTTTACTACTCTCTACTTAAATAAATAAATAAAAAAATAAACACTGATAAGGGAAGCTAAGACAGCGGTGCATTGTTGCATTGATTTACTGGTGCTGGGTTGGTCCATGCCTATCCTCAATCCTACCAATGAAAGGACAAGTTCAGATGTGATGATAACATTTGACTGAGATGCATATGACGAATCTCGTTCCCACGACAGTCGGTTCTACGGTACCGGAACGACCCGGAATCTATATCCGGCCAAGGACTGTCACTTCAGCAGCATTCCCCAAAATTTTATAGGGAATGTTTTATGCTGTTACAACAGCAACAACAACGAATCTTGGAATTTCATGGAGCTTCTGTTTTAAAAGTTCCTTAAATAAATATGATAGCATTTTCTGCGGATTCACAGATTTCCAATTCAGTTAGGCTTAAGATTCTCAGAAGCAGTGTTTTTTATTTTATTTCACGTGTGACAGATTAAAGCCGAAACCTCTTTCCACATAACATATTTCAAGCAAACTATAAGGCCGTATACCCAAGCAATAAGTTCAATTGGTTGTGTTTTTTTTTTTCAAAACTAAATAGCTATAAAATTTGAAATGTTTATTTCTCTACTTTCTAATCGACTTTGTCAATTTGATTCCAGTGTAGGCAAAACAAAGCCGACAGCTTAGTTTTGCGAATTGTAGCTGGTTTTTATTTGGCAAATTATGAGATGAATGGTCAAAGCGACAGAGTTTATAGCAGTTTATAGCATTTCAGAGATCACCATAGCTTCGCTTCAGACTTTTTCCGACATTTTACGTTGAATAGAACTCAGATATTCCGCATCGCAAGCGTGTCATTAATTTCCATTTTCCTTGCGCATCAAGAGATTCGACTGCTATTATTCCTCGAAGTATAACTCTATCTTCATCTCTTAATATATTTGTAGAGCCACAGTTTAATTCTTCTCATATTGTATAATAAACTTACTATAAGGAATAAGAAATAGTGAAACAAGTTGAAAGAAATTAAAAAAAATCTAAAGCTAAAAATGGTATCCCACATATAGCTAAATTAGCAATATTAAAACAACCTCTTGTTAAAGATTTATATACTTAAAATAAGTTAACAACAACGACACCAGAATTACGAATTTGGTTTTATTTTATTTTTTGATCGATTCTATGTATATCTTCTTGTTTGATTAGCACCGAAACAACGATTAATAGTGTATATATTTTTTGTTATAATGATACATTTATTTTGGCTTACATATATTTGAGAAAATCATATCCTCAGCGTATACGCAATCAAAATTTTCCTCAACATTTACAGTCTGACCCGACATTTCTTACACTCTAAAAATGGCAAGGGAGCGCATTGTTCTGCTGGTTTTAATTTATCTCTCAGGAAGCGGTCTTCGCAAGAAATTTGTTTCTGGAGCAATCTAGAGAAATAATATAAGGCTTTTGTCAGGTTGACATATTTGTGGTTCTTGTATGAACAATGCAAAATTTTTCGCAAGGTTGGTACAAAATAAAAATAAAAGTTTTAAGATTTAACTACCTTTATTAGTTTAGACAATGTTCGTTTCAAATTAATATTGACGAAAATCCCTTAACACCCCAAACTCCCATTTGCCACTGCAGTCCGTTGCAATACGTAAGAAGATTGTGTTTTCGAAATTCATTAACCAAAAATTACTTTCCTTCCTAATTCAAAGATTCTAATGACGCAGCCCCTCTAACTTTTCTATCTCCCTCTCTCTTACTCTTTTCCTCTTACTCGCCTCAATTGGACGCATAGTGTGATATTTCTTGTTTTTCAAACATTTCATTACCTCTGCGTGTGATGCATCAATGTGTTTGTATTCCAACATTTTCTTTGGCCAGAAATTCACCTTGTCATTTCAATTATTGCTTGGCAATTGTCTTGTTGTCTGTTGTGGTTTCCGTTACCACAAGTATCGCATTCTCTTGCAGCAACTCAAATCGACAGAGCTCAAACTCATCTCGACTAGTAATTATCTAGTGATACTGGCTTGCACACACACTAATACAAATGTAAATACAAGCACACACACACACCACAGTGCTATTAACATCCATACTGTGTTTAATCTTTTTGCATTTTCGCTCGCAATTTCAACACACAGCAAAAAAAAAACCCTGAGTTGCATATCACAAACTATCTACTTTTTTCTTTTCGTAATTTTTTCGGTTTTTTTTTTATTCTGTTGCTGTGGCATATTTTGCATGTTACCTTTGTGGACTGTTGCTTTGTTTCTTTGTTCTTTTGTGCATTGTTATCATTTGTTTTTTTTTTTTTTTGCGTATTTTTTTGTTGACTCTTTGTCGTTGCCGTTTAGTGCAAATTCTTTGTTGTATTTTCTTTTTGTTATCCTTAGGTGCGTAAAGAGTAATACTCAGTTGTTTTTTTTTTTTTTTTTGATATGATGCAACTTGTTGTTGTTCTTCTCACATTGTTGTAGTTTGTTTTTTCTTTTCCTATTGCCTGCAGTGTTGGCCTCTTTACTTTTTGCCACCCTCTTGGCGTTTCATTTTAATTTCCCTGCAATTTCGTTTTTAACACTCATTTGTTGTTATTATTGTTTTGCACTTTTCTTTGACGCTTTTGTCACTTGCACTTGCAACTTTCACTTCATTCAATCCTCAACAAATACGACAGATACAAATGAAGTCAAAACAAAGAAGCAAACAATTTGCAAATACCAACACAAATTACACTTGACGTCGGCTACTTATACGCCCTGTCGTCCGGGCGACACAAGTGTTAGTCTCAATTGCAATGTGCACAGAAAGAAATTGAGGGTATTTTTTTTTTTTGCTTAAGGTAATGCTCATCATAAAAAGAAATTGAATTTTTTTCGGTAGCAAGCAACTGGGCCGTGTTCAATAGGAATACAAACTGATGATTGAATTTGGCATAGAAACGAGAGAAATTGGAATCGAGATGACAGCCAATACCAAAATCGCGATCAGATCCAAAAACAAGGTCGAAAAAAGTGCACTGATTATTTACAATACAAAAGTCATATATTAAGAATAGGATCGGACTTCTACCGAGTTCAAGTTAAACCGCGTAAAACCCCAAACGAAAGTTCAAGTTCAATGCCAGGAATATGATCGCTATCTCAGAAAGACGAGGTCTGACAAATAAATATCTGGGACTGGACGGAATCTTTCACGCCGAACTGCAAGCAGCTAAGGGCATAATGGCCCGCTGCTGCCACAGATCTTTACAGCTTGTCTTACTCTAACCCATGCTCCACATGAGTGGCCAAGGGCGATCGTGGTCTCTCTACCAAAAGGAGATAAGGCTGCTCATGTGAAACCGAAGGATTTTAGGCCCATAAGCCTTTCTTCGTTTCTCCTTTAAAAAAAATATCTACCCCCTCGGGAGCGTTCTCTTCCCTCCACAATGGAGGTGATGCTCTGCTTTGCTATCTAAAAGGCACTGGTTTGGTAAAAACCGGTAAACATCTGCAGGTTCTGAGTGAGCTAAGTAAATGGGATTGAACTCATTTTCGAAACACGGAAGTCAAGTAGCTTGGACTTATTCTATTTACACAAGAATCTCTAACGGAAGCGGACCATCGAAGACCCCTCCAGGAAGGTCATCACCGCCTTATACGCCGGCAAGGCATCTATAAGCTAGAAATGGGAAATAAAACTAAAATAGTGTTCTCGTAATAATTACTAGCGACATATATATTTTTTTTAGACTTTTATTTTTAGACTTATATTATAACAGTTTTCTCATAATAACTATCAGCGAGATATATGTTTTTAGCTCTTGAAGAATGGTATCAATTCTGGAATACTACGGTCCTGTTTGAGACCAGGTTGGTTTCAGTTCAGGAATAGCCACTAACTCTGGCTGTGCATTCCATCCTATTTTAATTTCAATATCTTCCGAAAGTGGTTCCGAAATAGTTTCGTCTTTCAAGACTTAAAATATGTTTTCTTGCTCATAATTATTATGGAAATCAATTTATAATATAAGTCTTAAAATAAAATTCTTTCAAAAGCATAAAAAATATATCTCGCTGATAATTATTATGGAAAGCCTTTTATAATATAAATCTCAATTTCTCAATAATTATTATTCTGGACTTCGATTAAGACTCATTGCCAAACTTAGCTCTTGAAAAATTATTGACTGGTCCTTCGCCACTATTCAAGCAGAACTCGAAATCAACTAAAAAACATGTACAAATATTTTATTAAATATTCTGAAAAACAGGATAGGAGGATAATCGTCGAAACAAAAAATAAGATCAAATTAATGACCAAGAAATCATCTACAGTCATTCTTTTAAAATATAATATAGTTGAATTTTAAATATAATATAAATGGGGTTCTAATCAAAGATCTTAAACTTCCGCTGTGCAATTGAAATAAATCGAAAAGGTAGAGTAAATTAAAAATCGTACACAAGAAAAAACCACAAAATCTAGTTATATCGTATTAAATAAAAGAACAAAGAACATCATGAAATCAAGAACAAAGAATCCATATCAAAGCGTTGAGTTAAAGAAAACCTCTACAAAATACCCCTCGAAGAATATTCATTTAATCTACGAGTGTTAGTTTAATGCATAAAAAAATTAGCAGAAGCCTTTTCAGATTTCAAAAGAAACAATTGAGTTTACGAATTTCAAACAGCAACACAATTTCTGCTTTTGACAGGAATTAATCCCATTCCGAACTTTAAACTCTACTTTAGCACAAGAGGTAGCTTGAAGGAAAAGATTTTTCTGTCGCAGATTTGATCGAGAATGAAAAGAAGATCAATCGATAGATCGGAAGAATTACAGCTGTCATGCAAAAGATTTAACCAAACCATCTCTCTTTCTTTTTGCTGAATTTAGAACAAAGGAATTGTGCTGACTAAAATTTTGTTGAGCTATTAATAGCTTTAGAGGTAAAATTTCGTGTATCATTAATTTTTTTTTACAGTGCATTGCAGTTTAATATCCTATTGTTGTACGACTTTCCTTTGTTGCTATTTATTGTCATAACATTGTTTGCTCTGTTTGTGTTAAATTTACGAACTTTTTCTTCAATTATGTGAGCGCGAAACTCTCTCTGAGAAACAAAATGTTCAATGAAGCTTAATGTACTTCGATATAGGTATAGTTTCGAAAGATAGTGTTTAGTTAAGGTATGTATCTGTCGATTCATTTAGAGGTTATTTTTTATATTTTATGACAGCACACATTTTTTGTTCAGCATTTTTTGATAACGAAAAGACTTAGACTGACATCGTTTCATTCTTTGTGCTATTAAAAATTATTTTCTTCCTAAATTTAGTTCAGCAGTGAGGCTCATTTCACTCTCATTTCGCATTAATTGCTGGTCGAATAGTTTGTTCAAATTGCCTCAAAAGCTATTCCGGCCGGGACGTAATTGGGAAATTGAAATGGAAGACCGTATTCTCTACGATATTTGGTTTCAACGAGATTATGTTATTTGCCACAGCGACTGAAGATAATTTTGCGAACAATCAATTTCTAACTTCTGATCGGTAAACTGGCAGGCAGATTCTTTTATTCAGACATTTCGACTTTTTTTCTCTTTAGGGCTACGTAAGACTCAATGGTCAAGAATTAAAATTTGGAGATATAACGTAGAACTTTCAACTTTTAGATCTCAAAAACGGGCAATGAGATTTGATTACTAATTCTTAGAGTTGCTAAAAATTGAAAAAAAAATTTTATAGATCGCAATTATTTTTGTGCTTCGTATGCTGGTAATTTCGATATTTTTTTTTAATACATTAGATAAGCTCCAAAGTTTTGTTGAAAGAGCAAATACTGATGATTTTAGGAAATTATAAGTTAAACTTATATTTTAAAATGTAAAATATAGATAACGGTATGCAGAATCAAATTATTTTAAGAATTTAATGTCACTAAAGAAAAAGCATGTGCTGGTTTCGAAAATTTTTGGCCTTTTTATATTAGCGTGCAAATTTTGTTGCGTTCTGTAGTACAGAACTGTTATACAGTGTCTGAAAAAATTGGCCACATGTTACTTTTAATTTAAATAATATTCGCAATGTTTTTCCAAGATAAATTGTTTACCTTAATTTTTTTTTTAATATAGTTAGTAACTTAAAATTTATAAAAATTCACCCAATGATCATCAAAATTTCCAACTTTTAATTTTTAATTTTTGGAAAACTTCTGGGTATGTAGTTTTGTGGCACACTTAATTTTAGCTGAATATTTAAGTAAAATTTAAATATACATTTTGGATGATTTTTGACAGTTTCTTGAAGTTTTGATCTTACGCACTTTTTCCATATAACGGATGGAATTTATATAAATTTTCTGACGGTCTTCTTCCTTAAAAAAAGTTTCCAATACCAACATATTAAAAAAGGGAATTTTTAACCTCCCTATACTTGAAAAAAAAAATGTTGTCAAGAATTCTAATTAAAAATATATAAATTTTTATGGCAACTTGTGGAATTTTTATAAACTTTATGGAAAGTTAAAAATTTTGATTTATATTTATGTACTCGTATATGCTGGTATTTTCAAATTATACCTTAAATATAAAAATCTCCTGGCACGGTGTTTGTAGTCGCACTCCACCGAAATTTATATTTATAAAGTGTTGTAGGTATATTTAGTAGGTATGAGAATGGGTCGTAAAATCCCCGCGACAGGGTTGCCACTTGTTTGAAAAATCAAATTTAATTGATGTATACACAATTTATATGAAATACTAAAATATGGGTGCCGTCTCGGAAACAGGGCTCATGGCTAACTTTTATGAGGGTTGCCACCTGTTTAAAAACTCGATTTAAGTTAAGTTATACACAGGTTATATGAAAAATCCAAATGTGGAGTTTAAACGGTCCGCCTCGGCGAGGAGAGAGTTCACATATACTTATGTATATTTTATTGAGGGATGCCACCAGTTTGAATTGTAAAATTTTTGTTAAAACTATGCAAAATTATATAAAGTATTTGAATATGCATATCAAGCTTTTCGTTTCACTGAGGGGAAGATTTATAGCCAGCTACATATATTTTGAAGAGTGTTGCCACCTGCTTGAGATGTCCCATTTAATAAAATTTTGCACAAGTTACATATATAAAATGGAAAAGTATAGGTATTTTAAAATATTCGTTTCGCTGGGACAGGGTTTATAGATAGATATATGAAGAGGGTTGCCACCTTTTTAAAAAGTCAAATTTAAATAAATTATACACAAGGACATCAAATATTAAAATATTAGTGTCAAACTGTTCGTCTCGCCGAGTACACGGACAATACCTGTATTTTTGTGAGGGTTGCCATCTGTTATATGTGACAGAAACCAAAATGCGTTTTTCGGCTACATATGCAAAGAGAAGTAGGTAAATAGCAATAGACAGGAAAGAAATTAATATGCAAATCATTGTGAATATTATAAAAAATCATCATATGGCCAATTGCTTGAGTTACTGTATGTAAAATTATAGGTGGATATGTGCACTTGCATATAAATCAAATTTCTGCTGTGCCAACTATTGCCAACAATAGAAATGATATATTCATATATTTACAAAGAATTATCACCGATGAAAAATTGCCATATTTGCAAATTTTGGCTACAAAAAGTGTTTATGAAAAGGTTTTAAAAAAGCTATACACCCAATATTTCACTTTGTTCAACAACCGTACGTAGAAAGCCGCAAACCACGTCCAGTCTTTCCCCCTTCACGTTTATATAACCTCAATATATCTTGCGAAAGATGAAAAAGGCTCAGCTTTAAATATTTTATTTCGCAGAATCTAATTTTTTGACCATAGCACAATGTTTCATAAATTGTCAAAGTAAGTCTCGTCATTCACCACTCGAAATGCTCCATAGCGTCATCCCAAAAATTCCAAATTTAAAATGCACCATGTTAGCAAAAGTTTCCGTTAACATTTGAAAAATGAAGAAAAATAATGGTTTTTTTATAACGAAGATTTTTGGATAAACTGGAATTTTTTGTGTTTGTTTTTCAATTCTTTAAAAAAAAAAAGTGCTCTAAACGAATCACCCATTGCTTATATGAATGTATGCGTTGCCAGTGCATGTAAATTTCTTAGCAGATGTTGTCACTAATTTCTACATTTACAGTGCATCTTTTGCATCAGCGTTGATATATATTTCCATCAGTGCTGTGCAGTTCATAATTTTTCCTCCTGTTTCTTTTTTTTCTTTTTTTTTGTTTAACTGATCTTTGTTCTACCAGCTTGTTGGTCGCCTACTTTCTTAACACGCTCTCTCGTTACATCTTTCTCAACACCTTTAAGCCATCATGTTCGGCTGCCCCCCCTCGGCGACGCATTCTTAGTGAGTCTTTGTTACCTTGGTGCCGTTATATATGTAAGTATTGCGTTGCACGCTAGATTTTCATTGTGTTTTGCAAGCCGTGATGCAACTTACAACACTTCACTTTATGCCGGTCTCTCTACAGTAGATAATTGCTGTTGTTGTTCTTCGTCGTCGTCGTTGCCATTTGCACTTTTGCAGCCACTTCTATGCACACTTTCCATGTAACCGGCGCTCACCTCGCCTTGCCCCGCTCGTCTACACAGCCAGCTGCAATTTCTTCCGAGTCGTTGAACTTCGGTGTAATTTGCATTGTGCGACGGTGCGTCCTGGTGCGTCCTGGTGCATTGATGCTTTTTCCTCTGCGTAGGCTTCTTCTACTTACAGCTGCAACACCGTTGGATGATATCTTTTACCTCATCATGAAGATTAAGCGTTGCTGCCTCCAAGGCCTTTGGCACCTCGCTATAGTTCTAGCTAGAAAGGAACTAGTGAAAAATGGAAAGGAAAGACATAAAACAATGGCACGACCCGCAGAGACGATGAGTGAGTGCCTAAGAAATCCACACAAAGGTGGCTCGAAATGAAAATAAAATGCAGTTACAACTACAAAAGGGCGAACAAGTGTGAAACAAAAAAAAAAGAAAAAAGGAAAAAACAAAAAAAATAGCATGAAACACATTAACCGTTAAAGCCACGAATACAAGTAGTACACACTTGAAGGCACAAAAAGCCACATGCAGCCAGTGATGCCGCTGCAACATCCGCCCGCTCTGCTATTGTGGCTTTAATTTGCGAAATATGCATGGCTTGGACGAAGTAATTACCGAGCGCAGTCATAGTTTTTTTGTTCGCTCAGAATGTAGTTGCTCATTTTGCCATTTTGCAAATTCCTTTTTTTTTTCTTACATTCATGCAGAATTTTTCTTAATTTCCAGAAGGAATTGACACCTTCCTTCAATCTGCTGCTTTGCTGCTTTGTGTGCTGTGTGCTATTTTTTTTTCTTCTTCGTTTATTAATCGGTTGACTGATGTCCGTCCACCTGTAGCCAGCTCTTGCAGTGTGAGAGGTCTCATTTCCAAGGTTCGTATGGTGCATGTGCAATACGTGTTTGCAATTGAACTTTAAATGACAGTCTGTCAAGCATTCATGACGCTACTCAGTCAAGCAGCAGAGGCAGGTGTAATTACTTGTTGCCTAGCGAGGTGCACCAAAGTGAGCTATGTGTTTTTTTTTTATATGTAAAACAAGAAGGTGGAGGGAGTATTGATGTTTGGCTTTCCAAGATATGTAAAGAATCAATCACATGCCATTCTACAAAAGGAAAATGAAAAAAAAAAAACTTCAACCTCTTTCTTCAATGCCTCATTTGCCATGGCCGCGTCGTGAATCCCATTTTCATCTCCACACAACCATCTCTTCTTAATCAGGCGCGCAACTAAATAAATTTTCTCGGGGTTTACATTTACCTTTTGCTATAAAAATTTATCAATATATGTAATATTAGCTCATATTTAGGGGCATGCTTAAAATATACATACTGTAAATACAGTGGGCCACAGCTTAAAACATCGAGTGTTATTTTTTACAATATGAACAATATTTTTCGTGGTAAATTTTTTTTCATACATTTTTTATAAAAATATAGTTCATTTCAATAGCATAAATCGCATTGCCTTTCCTACAACGCTGGCACCAAATAATATTTTATAGCGAAGAAAGTGCGCAAGACCGTCAGCAAGAAAAATTATCCAAAATCAATGGAAATATTAGAAGTTTTAAACTTACACTTTATAACACTAAGATTGAATGAATCTGAGAAGGATATGTAAAATTCTAATGTAAAATTTTTACAAAAAAAAACTGACTTCAAGGTGTATCCATAGAATGTGATAGCAAGATAAATAAAGCGAATCCTCTGTGTATTTTGTTTGTGTAATTTTGCGTGTAAAATGTGAAAATCAGAATTCGCCCAGTTTGCTTATGTATTTTGTTTGTGTATACAAAACAACCTAGCGAATTCGGAGAGAAGAACAAGCATTCTGCTCATGGGATGCTATCACCTTGTATGAATTCGCCTTGACTGACATTTATGATTTCTGATCAAGGCGAATTCATACAAGGTGTAGTTACTGTAGCAGCCGATTTGATTTTTTTTATTCACCTAAATGTATTTTGTTTCTGCTTTTGCGTATGAGGTTGCAAAAGCCGTAAAAGCAAAAACAATATGTATGTAAATTTTGGCAAATCTTACGCAGAAGCAAAAACAATATACATTGGAATTTTGCAGTAGTATTTATGACGCCACCTTATATGAATTCGCCTTGATTTCTGATATTAAAAATTTTATAAACTATTAATAAAAAAAATACCTCGAAAAATATTGTACATATGTATTAAAAAACATATGTATATAAAAAAAATGTACATGGAACACATTTATAACAACTGTTATATTACACTAGTTTACAAATACTTGATAACGAGTGGTAACTCGCTGGAAAAAAGTTTCTTATACTAACTCACAGTAGGAAAATCTATAAGAATGTAAACATTTTACATAACCAGCTTTACATATTTGTATACTTAATTGAGATCAATTTTTAGAATCGGGATTTGTAAAACAGTGTTGGAAAATAGATAATGTATTTGGAATAACCTATGAAAAACCTTGCCCACCTGGTATCTCAAAATTTATACGTAATGCGAAAATTTGGGTACCATTTTCAGAACTCGCGGTCCCAAACCAATAAAAATTGTGATATTTCATCAAATGAACATTCTGGTAGTTGCATCGTGAAATGTAAAGCTTTTGGCAGATTTTCAGCTGAAAAAGTGAATGTAGCAAATATTTAAATTGCCCGGTGTTATATTGTTTTAGTCTTATATGTTTGGAAACCAGTGTAATTTACGAGACCAGATTTTTATTTAGGGAATAATTGTTTCATTTAATTTATAATAACTTTAAAATTTTCTTACGCACCGCGTTGTTATAATGAAATTTCTCGAAAATATTTTTAATTATTTTTTCTTTTTTGCAAACTAAAAGACCTGAATAAAAATACCCATTTTCCAAAAAGCTTGAAAATGTCCTTATTTTTTTAATTATACGCCAGTAACTCAAAAAGTGCTATCTTGATTTACACAAAGGATATATCGGCGAAAAGGAGCTGACTGTTTCGTTAAAATTATATCCAAAGAAAATTAGATTTATTTGCTGTACTGCAATTTTTTGGCAATAACTGAGAAAGAACTTCGAAAAAATGGAGTTTATCTATATCTCGAAAACGCTTCTTTGGAAAATTAAACGAAACACATTTTCATGGTCAGCGACCAAAAGTTAGTCTAAAAACTTATTTTCAATGAAGTGCTTTTTTCGTGAAAACGAGTGTTATTATTAGGGATTGTGCACTTTCTTTAAAGATTAAATAATTTTCTTTAATCCAGGATCTAGGATAAATTTTAGTATAGAATATAAATCTCTGGAGATCATACTCCATATTTCTGTAGCAATCGTGCGCCTATGCAGGCCACTTACTCCAGAAAATGTCCTGAAGTAAACACCTAGTTTAGTCAGGCAATATGCTAACCTGCAGTGTCCTGTAAGAATATCGTGATAGTTCTTAGATTGTTCTCTGATAAGTCCACACGATGTGCAAAACATTGTAGGTTTTAACATCCTTAGAGCACCTTGGAATGCTCAAGGCCTGCTAAATTTCTCCAGTAAAGTTCCCTTTTGGCTTTCTCATCTATCTTGGACAAGTTTGATATTTCCCCTTTTCCTATACACCAGAAGGGCTCTGAACCAATAGAGGGAGTTTATACTCCCTGTTTTTGTAAGTTTTTCCACAATAACTTCCATATCAGTGTTACCCGGAACCCAAGAATCCAAACACGATTAGTCAAACCAAGTATGCTCAGCTTACCAAGATACTCCACCACCCGTTTAGAAGTTACTTGGTGAGATTTGTGGGCATTGACAGGCGCATGGCTGCCAGTCAATATGCCAATGTTCCGTCTACGGCAGTATTGGAGAACGCACATCTTTTTATAGCATAGATTTTTGCCATAAAGATAGTCATCCGTCTACCATGGCTTCTGAGTATCTTAGATCCGTACCATATACACCTGCCCCAGTAAATTATTTAATTAATTAATCATCCGCGTACATGGTTATCATACTTTACTTATCATGCTCCTGTTTGTTACTGAGTTTGGTTTTAAACCTTTTTATAATGTTGAACTCTGGTTGCATGGTATCATTCGGTATTGTAGATTCAGGGTATTATTGCGTCATACTCGAATTATAATTAAGGTTAAACTTTTACTGTATTCGCAAAGTCAAAAATCAATCGAAGCATCTGAAACTAATTTCCCTTACCGGCAGTTAGAAGTTGAATCCGAATTACTGCAAACTTTTCAACCTACTTTGAGACCACAAAATAGGTCATATAAAATATAAGAAAAGGCTTTTTGGATACCCATATTTGAACAGCTTCTATCACATCTTTCGTTTCGTGCTCATACTGCTTGATTTAACACTTCCAAGGTATTATATGTACTTAAAACTATATCGTAGATAAAATATAAGTACTTTCTATAATTCGAAAAAACAGAAGACCAAAAAGAAATACGAATTTTCCCAATTGAACATAGCTTCTTTACTTTGTAAATTTTTTTTAAGTGACAACTCTATGAATGTAGTAGTAATTCTCAATAAAGTTTCGTTTGATACCCACATATGTGTTTAAACTTTTTTAAAGGTGGGAAACGGGGTGGGATATATTCAAGAATATATCGTGGCTAAAAAATGCTCAATAATCTTTAGTTTGATACCCAGTGGCTACTCTGGCCAACTAGTTGATTATTTATAAGCTTTGGTTTGAAGTTTATATTATTGTATTTTGAAAATTTTACAACGCTTTTCTACCAATTGTTTTAATAGGTGGAGCCCTGTAATATTTGACTAATTTTTAAACCATAGACTATATCGTCACTAGAGAATCCTCAATAACCTTTCCGTTGAAACGCATATGTCTGTGCTTTACTTAAAAAATATGTTTATGTATTTAAACTGTGTTAACAGGTGGCAACCCTGTTCAGTAATATTATACTATAGCAAAACAATTCTCAATAACCTTTGGTTTGATACTTGTAGTGCTGTGCGTTAGCTAAAAACCAAATATTTATTTTAACTGTATAAAAAGGTGGCAACCCTGTGCAAGTAATGTATTATAATGCTTCACCAATTTTGAAACCATACTGCTTCATGAAACATACCACAAAATATGGATGTAGTATCTTTATTTGAATATTATTGGGGATTCAACCCCAAAAGCGTCCCCTTTGAGGGCGCCTCTGTTTTCAGCACATATGCGTTGCCCGCATGATTTTCCAAGTCGAAGCAGCTCATTTCATATCATCTCACCAGCAACATTCGTCTTGCCCTAATGCTTGCTTTGTTTTCAGTTCAAGCTGCTCAAGTTGACTGCCAGCATTTCTACGGCTCTTGTAACCCTTTCTCTCCACATTCTCCAGTCATGAGGTTCACACCCTCACCTTTTCATTTATCTACATTCTCGCACCAGCAAAGAGTTTTAATACCTCTGTACTTATTATTTGCACTTAACACTGGCACTTCTTAGTACTTCTTTGCAATCAACTTCGATAAGTGTAAATGCACCACTTTAGTTTCGCATGTTATTTGAAAACAGCTCACATTTCTCATTCTCTTTCGGAATGAATGCCTTTTGTGCAGTAGGTTCTCCATTTTATAAGCTATCAAGAACTTGTTTTTCACCTTCAGGATCAGCTACAGTCCCTTTTTGTTTACTTATAGCTCTTTTTTGTCACGTGCCAGCTTATCACTCTCTGTCTCGGCATTAATAATTGCGCTCAATTTCAAATTTATTTATTAAGTAAGTTAATTGCACACAAGTACAGAGCACTACGTAGGATTTTGTAAGTT
The DNA here is from genome assembly GCA_951828415.1 of Anomoia purmunda. NCBI lineage: Eukaryota > Metazoa > Arthropoda > Insecta > Diptera > Tephritidae > Anomoia > Anomoia purmunda. The sequence continues at coordinate 128,762,592 of OX639994.1, forward strand.
GTGGGATGAATTATGGTAGTATAAATTCTTTATAAGGAAGGCAGAAAGTAATTGTAATAACGGCTCACTCAGAAGAAACGCTCTCAAGTTTTATTTTAGGGTAGCGATAATTGGTATAATCATTATCTTATACTGTCTTATGACCCAGCGGTATTATTATTTGGCACTTGAGTGAAGAAATTTTACTGGGTGCCCCAAAACTGCGCATTTTATTCGTAAAAGCAGACGATGAAATTTAGGCCAACAAGGCTTCGTCCACAGCTCTCAAGAAAAGCAAAAACTCCATTAAAAAAAGCTTAAGAAACGCCCAAATAAATTTCTTGCGCTAAATTTTCAGAATTCAGTCGACAGTTCTCAAGAAAAAAATCCCTTCGCTACTAACTAACTACTACTAGTAATAAAGAAACCCTGCTACGAAGTATTCCAGAATTTTTCTTGAGGCTTTTCTTGAGAGCTGTCGAAGAAGAAAAAATCCTAGAGAACGAATGAACTTCGGCTTCGGTTGCGGTCATGTTTGGCTTGCACATTTCCATAAGTAGATATTTTCGGAATAAGTCATCGCAAGCGCCATCCAGCGTATTAAATTTTCATAAAAGTATTTCCTATTTCGAATACGGATTATTCGAAGAACTCATCTCCAGCACCACCTAGCAGATCCATTTTTTTTAAAAGGAGTTATCGTCTCACACCCTTTTATGTTTCTTATTTTATCAACATTGAAACATAAAAACAGATTTTCTAAATATTTCGACTCATGCACCACCTTACGGATTAAAATATCCGTCCCACAGGTCTAGGGAATATACTACTAAAATTCGCCAGTTTTTCAGGCAAGTTGTAACAAAGAATACGGCTACTCCATCAAATGTGTCTAGTGTGCAAAATTGTTCAGTACTACCGGTCAGCGCATTAAAATGGTAGGCGGAATTGGAATCGAAATTTTGAGTACTAAAAATTCAATTTGTATTGTTCTGTTCTCAAAAATAAATATGACTCTGTGATATATTGAATTGGATCTGACTTAAATTACTGCACCCTTTCTACCAACAGTGATGAAACTGTAGCTATTTATCATTTAAGACCCTGAAAAAATGTGCGGTGCGGTTTCAAATGAAATTGCCCAATGTTCGGCTTTAAGAATCGACGCTAGGTCATTTTTCTCTGAATTCTCCTGCGCCTGATGAAATTGCTCAATATGTTGATCATATTCTGTTAAAGACACTCCGTTCGGAATCGATATTTTTTTTTCACTCGATACTTTTAAAGCTATATTGTTTGGAATCGAGTACTTGAACCCCAGTATCGTGGCGAATTTGTCAGGTTCTTCTCAAGGTCACGCTGCAAGCTAACCCCTTTCCGAAATTAGGCGAGGGGTCTCTTGTGCTGTCAACTTTACTCAGGTTGAATGTGACATATTGGGGACACAGAAATTACCAAAATTAGTACTAGTGCAAATAATTTCTAAAGAGCAAGCAGATAACAAGTCTAGAGTCATTTCGCTGACGAAAAAAAAGCATATTACACAAACTATGAAAACTTTTCAATTATTCCATCGTTTGTTCACTTCCTCTGCGCTTCTTCCTCTTCTATACTTTTTTCTTTGCTCTCTACTTCTCTAGCTATTATTACGTCACTATCATTTGCTCTCAACGTGGAAGGCGCAATCTTGTTTTCTATAATTCTTGGTAAATCAAGCTATATCTCAAATCGATTTTAGATAGAGCTCGAGTTAGTTTGGAAGTAACTTTACCCTTTTAGGGATCGGACAGTTCGAAGTCATGCTTTAAAATTATAACGAACCTGGAAAAATTGTCCGGTGAATCGGATATAATATCCGGCGACGCCTAAAGCAGATTTAATTTCGAAAAAGTTGTAACACAAATCTACAAAATCGTTTAATGACGACTAAAAACAAATATCGTAGAGTGGATTCCACAAAATGATAAGTGAAAAATCCTCATTTAATAAGATTGAGACACAATTGATCTACATTCAAAATGAATAGTTAAATAGTTTGCATGACCTCTACTGTAAATATTTTGTTTCGACCTTGCGCTAAAAAAAAAAAAACTCACTTTCCTGATTATATCACTTGATTTTCAATATGTAGCGCGTAATTACTACAGTGGAAAATACGATTATTTATTTTATGTAGTTCTGCCAATTTTTTATTGTGAGATTTTCACATTTTTAACTACATATAGTGGAAAAGGCATTGCTCGAATTTGCAATGCGATTGCATTCATGCATACACAAAATATGTACATACACGAGTATAAACCCACACATACACACACAAAAAATACTCTTAAATTTTACACGTGAATTGGCCGCGTATTTATACTCAAAAAATTTGTTCGCTAAATGAACACATTTCGATTATTATTTGCAAAAAAATGTAGAAAGTAATTTAATGAAACTATGTGGTGGAAAAATTCATTTATTTTATTACAAAATGAACGATGTAGAATTTTTATTTGATTACAATATATGGTATTAAATGAAAGTAGGCGTTGTGAGACGATATGTAAACTCTTTTTAAAGGTGGACTTGAGTCAATAGTTGGGTTTAAATAAAAAAAAATGATTTTTGTTTTTAATATAAAAATTGATTGCCAAATATATTGAGCGTGAAATTTCATCACAATAAAAAGTGAATACATAGACATATACACACATACATATGGTACACGGTATATCGATAGCGAATCCGCAAATTCACAAGTTTTGACTATTCATTTTTCTTAATTAAATTTTTTTTTTTATAAACACATAGTTCGTTCTGCATTAAACACCGGTTAAATTCAAATCCTAACTTTGTTAAAAAGGGGGAAAAATTCCAAAAATTTTAGACAAGACCATTTCCATATAACAAAGCGCAAGGTTCAAGAGTTTATATTGTAAATTAGCGCTGAGTTTAGGAAATTTTTTCATGACACTCTCGTCCATATAACACATGCTCGGCTTTATTTTACATGGAAAAAACCACACATCACCGTCAGTAAAAGAAAATATTCAGAAATGAACAGCAATTCAGGCAACTGCATACTTGGAATTTTTTTTAAAGAAATTCTAATTAAAGTAATTTGAAATTTTTAGCCAATTTTTTTTTTAATGAGAATTTGTTTGGTGTTTATTATATAATGAGCTAGACTTTGATCAAAAAAAAAAAAATAAGGAACATAAAGCAATACAACTTTATTTCTTATTATTCGACTAACAAAGAAATATGCTGAGCGCTGAGAGTGTCGTGAATTCTCTTTTTGAGAGAGGTCCAGATTATTAACTTCTTATTGACTTCAGCTGCTATTTATTTACTTTTCATTTCAACGAATTCAAAACGCCCTCCAACCGACCAAGGAATGCCTCTGACGGCCCAACGTAGGGCCCGGCAAACCGGTGCCCGCTCCAAACACAGTACGCACTATTACGTAACTACCATTGTGAATTCATACAAGTAAGAAGTATTCTAAATTAAATATGGCGACGGCAGATATTAAATGTCACAAATGGCTATTATCAATTGTCAGACATATAAAGAGAAGAATGGTGTGGGTTGCTTCACTATGAACTTGATCTCAGCTGTGCCGAGTTTTGACGTCTATGGGTAAGATTTTTCACTTGTAATTCACAATGGTAACCACGTCAGTGAGGTCGCATACGCGGTACATTGATATTGTCCTCTCAAACTATACAGCTGTTGCTCAAATTCATAAAATAATTAAATTTACATTGTTTATTCAAGGAAAATAAGATTAGTGATTGTTGAAAGCAAATCTGAAATATTAAAAGCATTATAGTGTTTATTGAAATCGTCGGGTGAAATCGGAGGTGATCATTAAGTTCACACTTTGGTTTACAAGAGTTTCAATTAAGTAGCGTATTTTGATACTTCGACGGTAATATTTAGCTGAATTTCACGCTGCAACGCTATGAACATTACCCCTTTCGCCTCTCTGCCGGTATGTAGCGAAGGTAGGTTAATAAGTTTTGAACTTTTATAAGGTGGCAAATTTTTCGTTTATTCCCATTACAAATCTCTCAGGGTGGAAAACAAAATTTTGAATTAATGCAAGCCCATCTATACTTTACATATATACCTGATATCAAGTATTCCAATTCATACTCCACAATAGGCCGGACTAAAGTCTTATATGCAGTTTTAGTAATATGAAGTATGATTGAATTCTTTTGTCCAACGTTTTATAAAAGCCAATAAGCCTTTTCTTTTATTAACGCTTATATGTAAGTTGAAATTCAGCTTTGGATCCACCGTAATATATAGATCTACAAAATTGGTGACTTATTCAAGTTGGTAGTGTAACATTTTGTATACATAATTTTTGAAATACTTTTCTTGAGAAACACATCAACTCGCATTTCTTCAGGTTGTGTGACATGTCATTATTGTCACATAACACTACTAAATGATTGAGATCACTTTGAAGGAATTGTTTTGCTTATCGATTAAGGTGTAAGTATTAAAGTTTAAAAACATCGACCTATATCAATATATTTGAGCATTTCACTATATTTGGTAGATCATTGATGTTAAGTAAAAACCGAAACGGACCCTGATGACTACCCAGAGGGACACCTGACGAAACGGTGGTAGATTTCAATGTTAAACTTTTAATACAATATTGTACAACATTCAACATTTCTATTCGACAAAGAGGAAAAGATTCAATACCTTAAGATTTACGGTAACTCAATTTTGTCAAGCTTATATAAAAGTAATGAGTGTGAAATGACATCCGTATGTGACTTATTTTTCAAATATTTTTCGATATATGAGTTGTAGATTTAGCCTTGCAAAAGCCATGCTCAGAGCAATCAATAATAGATGAAATTGAATGAGATATATCCTCCGTTATTATAGCCTCCAGTAACCTTGGTGAAGCGTTGAGCTTTGTTATACCGCGGTAATTTACTACACTTGATCTTCTTCCGACTTTACACGATTATGTCCAAATTTGCGGAACAAGTCCCTGTTTCAACGATTCTGTAAAGATCTTTGCAAGTTGTCCAAACAAAAGTTCAGCATAACTTTTACTTTTTTTTTTGCATAACAAGTGTTTTTCTTTTTAATAAATGGTCCTTTTGGTAAACACTAAATTTATTATATTAAATTTTAAAAGCAATTATTAGTATAAATTAAAACAAAAAAAAAGCATTGTGCATTTCTTTCGTAAATTCAATTCTTCGTAAGAAATTCGCGAATTTGCTACATAAAAAATGATATACATAATATTTGCATTTTTTGTTAATTAGCGATTTGTACGAGACGCAAATGGCTTTTACTTCGAATTCTATAATTTGTGTGTAATAAGTTTGATAGATAAGGGGTGGTTAAATTTTAAGGGCCGATGTTGATTTTGAATAAAACACAAATTATTTTGGAAATTATTGTAATTTCTCTTTTTTATTATGATAATATGGTGTGGTTCAATTATGTATGGAACAAAATATAGGCCAAATGTGCGCCGCGACCTCGGCGGCACACCTCCATCCGATGGTCCAAATTTTCGATGACGCTGAGGCATAATTGAGCTTCTATGCCGTTAATGTGCCGAATTATCTCATCCTTTAGCTCTTGAATTGTTGCTGGCTTATCGACGTACACCTTTTCTTTCAAATAACCCCAAAGAAAGTAGTTCAACGGTGTCGAATCACATAATCTTGGTGGCCAATTGACATCACCACCACGTGAGATAACACGGCCATTGAATTTGTCGCGCAAAAGAGCCATTGTTTCGTTGGCTGTGTGGCAAGTGGCACCATCCTGTGTGAACCACATATCGTCCACATCCATATGTTCCAATTCGGGTCATAAAAAGTTCGTTATCATCTCACGATAGCGAACACCATTCACAGTAACTGCCTGACGGGCCTCATTTTGCCGCCAGCCCATAAACCGCACCAAACAGTCACTCCTTGTGGGCGCATTGGTTTTTTGACAATCACTCTTGGTTTATCATTCGCCCAAATGCGGCAATTCTGCTATTGACGAATCCACTGAGGTGAAAATGAGCCTCATCACTGAAGATGATTTTCTTCGAAATTTGAACGCCCATTTTCATAATAAGCCTGAATTACTTTAACACGTTGCTCGATTGTGTATCTTTCCATGTTCAAATTGAGTTAGTCTGAAATTGAGAAATGTCAAATGAAATGCAGAAATAAACTTGCCGTTTAGGTGTGGTTCACATTCAAGATCGGCCCTTAAAATTTAACCACCCTTTATATTACCAAAAATGTTTGATTCCATACAAACTCACTCTCCACATTTAAATTTGTGCAAATTATATTTACAAAGTATGTTCGACAAATTAAAAAAAAAAATCAGTCGCCCCATTTACTTCGGAAAACACTTTATTATACTAAAACTTAATGGGCTATAAAATTGCATACTTTAAATTTTTAAATTTTAATTAAAAAGCTTGCAACGATGATGAAAATTTCTTGAATTTTCTTTTTGTTTCTACTAAGCTTGCAATGCTTATTTATACGGTGTTTAATAAATATTGGAGCTTGATAAAAAAATAACAAACATTTTTTGCACATTACCGTACACATAGCGTCATAATGTTTTTGTCCACTTACGGAAGATGAACGCCTATAATAAATTTCGCTTTTGATGAACATTAATTCCAGGCTCTCATTGAGAACGAGTTGGTTCTTTATTTCTACTGGTTTCTGCAGATTGTGTTTTACCAATATCGAACCTTTAAAAATCAAAATTTTTTTTTTATTATAATGATTTGAAATTTAGTTTTCGCGGCCGTTTATCTATTAAAGTGTCTGGTTATCAGTATGATATTTGTATGGAAAAATGAATGAAAGTCCGTGTTTACGAAATTGTATCCGGCTATTGAAGGGGTTCAGTTATATGGAATGACTGTAATGAGGAATTTAACTGAATATCTCTACATCTAGGTTGATTACTTTGGGTTCTTACAAACCACCGTTGTGTGAACAAATTTTTAATACCATGGGCATTTGAGTGCTTGGGTATAAAATTATTGTGAATATTATACAAAAAATCCCTAAGTATCGACCAACATATCATGAAATAAATCATTAATTTTTTTATACAAAATTTAATTAAAAACACATCTCGACACACAACAAAAAGTAATTTATCGCCAATAATTGTTCTATGAAATATTATGTTGCTCGACTATCGACAAATAATTAAAAAATTTACTCAGATAAATTTTGTTTTTCATTAATTAATTTATGCAATAAATATAAAATCAAAAAAAAAACTACTACCAAAATTTCAAAAAAAAAAAAATCAAATCAAAAACTGAAAACTAAAAATCCTTGCAATAGAATAGAAACGAATACAACTGTTATGTTATGATGAAAAATGCAAATCATAGCTGACCGACCAGTCGACATATCAAGGTGATACCGCAACACAAGCGTTATTGTTGTTTATCTACACAAACGTTATCAATAAAACGCAAACAAGCAAAGGAAAAACATAATGTCAGATTGTCAGAATGTCAGAATGTTCGTGTGTGTGTGTCTGTTAGTGTGTTAGTGTATCTGTGTGTTCGTGTGTCAATGGTGTCAATGGATGACCGCAATTTCGGCTGCTTAATTCATTCGAAATCACACAAAAAGCTTTTAATTTATTTGTGTAGGCTCAACACACGCACACAAACACACACAAACACACACACACCCCACATACACACTACCACTTTTATATTTACAAATAAGGCAACTTACTGTTGAATAATAACAGTGTACGTTTGTATGAATTTTTGTATCTAGAAACGCCCATACTACATATCTAAAGTGAAACCATTAGAGCGTAAAGCAAATAGAAACAAAGCAAATAACTCAACATTATAAATAGCTCGACATGTGCGCGCTTTTTGTTGTTGCTATACAAAAATACCGCTACTACGAGTATTCACTCGGCCCACTGCCACCGCAATTGCTGCCGCTTACTTGTTATTGTAATTGTGTGTGTTTGTGTGTTAATCTATGGTTTTGTTGTTTTTTACCATGCCACTCTAGTTACAAGAAGATTGATGACTGCCGTCGAAAAATGATATCTTTTATTTGCTTAGTTCGCAATGTGGGTGGACGTTAACCACGCAAAGTGGCTCACATCGCTTAAATAGTGCAGTGATATTTTTTCGTGGCAAATTTTTTGCGTTAAGTTTTCATAAAAATATGGTTCATTTCAATATCGTAAAGCGTAAAAATCATAAATGTTTTCTTTGTCAAAATTTTACGATAACTAAACAAACTTGAAAAAAAGCTACATTAAAAACTTCAATTTTCTCCTCAGATCTTTAAGAAACTTTTCGTGTATGCACTCTTGTACAAGTTCCTTAAAATTTACATTCGTTTTTTAATATATATTTTTTTTTTTTTAAATTTAGTATTCTATAAAACTGCATATCAAGAAGTTTGCAAAAATTCTGAAAATTTAATATTTTAAAGAAATTGTTTTCAAGTTTGCTAAATTATCGTAAGTTTCGTTCTTTGAAAAAAATTTTGTTTTTATACTTTTATGAACATTTTAGAGAAACTTTTTTGCATGTTGGTTAAATTATCGTAGCATTTTTTCAAAGAATAAAAATTTCAATTTTTATACTTTGGAACGTTATATGAAACTGCGTACTCAAAAATTTCTGAAAATTCTGAAAACTTTAAACTTTAAAAAAGTTATTTTCAAGTTTCTAATTATCGTAAGTTTTGTTCTTTGAAAAAAATTTAGGTTTTATACTTTAATGAAAATTTTAAAGAATTTGTTTCATGTTGGTTAAATTATAGTAAAATTGTTCCAAAGAAAAAAATTTCGAATCGTATGCTTTGGAACATTGTATGAAACTGCGTACTGAAAAATTTCTGAAAATTCTGAAAATTTTAAATTTTAAATTAAAAAAAAAGTTATTTTCAAGTTTGTTGAACTATCGTAAAATCTTTTCAAAGAAGAAAATTTAGTTTTTATACTTTCATGAAAATTTGAGAAAAATCTTTTTCATGTTGGTTAAATTATCGTAGAATTTTTTCAATAAAAATTTAAATTTTTATTTTTTTATTTTTTTTTATTTTATAAAAGCTTATATACAATTAAAATTAATATATAAACTATAACTAAAACAGCACTAGCAACAGAGGCTCTCGGCTGGATCTTAAATTTTTATACTTTGGAATGTTTTATGAAACTGCATATTCAAAAATTTCTAAAAATTCTGAAAATTTTAAATTTTAAATTTAAAAAAAGTTATTTTTAAGTTTGTTAAATTATCGTAACATTTTTTCAAAAACAACCATTTGGTTATACTTTTATGAAAATCTTAAAGACATTTTTTCATATCTTTTAAATTATCGTAAAATTGTTTTAACGAAAAAAATTTTAATTTGTATGTTTTAAAATGTTATATGAAGTCGCGTATTCGAAAAGTTTCAAAAAATTCTGAAGTGTTGAAATTTTAACGAAGTTTTTTTTTTCAAGTTTGTTAAATTACAAGAAGATGTTTTTAAAGAAAAAATTTAGTTTTTATACTTTTCTGAAAATTTTAAAGAAGTTTTTTCATGTATTTTAAATTATCGTTAAATTTCTACACAGAAAAAAAATTTTCATTAACATGCTTTATGACACTCAAATGAACTATATTTTTATAAAAAATTAAATCCTAAATTTTAGCATGAAAAATATTGGAAATATTGTAAAAAATAACACTGCTCGATTTCAGCCGTGAGCCACTGTACATAAATTCTAACACAATTTAAGCCTTTTCTGTTGCCTTTCAAAATGCAATGGAATTACTATTGCAAAAATTTTTTGGTGAAAACTTTGCAACAACGCAATGAAATCAAGCTCGTATTATATACAGATATTAATACTTCTAATTCTTTGATTGTAATAAGTTGCTCTAACATATTTTTCTACAAAATTAGTTTGTGAACTGTGAAAGACGTTGGTATTTACTGAAACTACCTGCAAAGTTATACTATTCCATTGATTACAAAAGGATATACATATATTTATTTTTTTTTGCAAGTTCGCTCTGCTTCGGTTAAGTTAAGTTCAAGTGGATGCCAGAGAATTGACGACACATCTGTTGACAGTATGCAGAATATTTGCGATACAAATAATTTTACCAATTTGTACGACGAATTTTGCCAAATCGCGTTCGCAAAATTCAATTAAACTCAAATTTATTTATTTGCCCAAGTATGATTACTATCTTAAAGAACATCGGAATTTGGAAATAAATACAATTTTAATTTAGTATTTTATTATATTGGGGATTAGAGTTGGGGAAATTTATTTTCTATTCCAAAACAAATCCTTTAATCTTATTTAAACCGCTTTGTGTTGTTTTTGTTTTTTACAACATTTGGTAGTAAGTTCCATAGTTTGACAACAGTGGCAAAGAACGTTATAGGTAAAGCAAGATAGTTGTAACAAAGAGGTTGCACGCTCTGTCTGACCTCGCAAAACGTACATAAATTAATTGATAAAAATAAACTAGGTTGCGATAACTTGGAAAATTAGTAAGACTGCCGTTAAGTATCTTTCTCACCAATTTCAGTTTCACATTTAAATGTAGAAAGTCATACTGGCCATCAGCAGCTACTCTTGCAGCAATAAAAAAATATCAGTAATAAATATTATGCACAAAATTGGGCCAAGTATTGATACTTGAAGCACACCCGAATAAAGACGCTTCATCTCAGAGCAGCGGCTTTTAATTAATATTTTTTGCCAATGATTACTGAGATGATATTCTAGCAGTCTTATAGCGCTATCAGAGAATCCAAAATAATTATTTAATTTCAATAAAAGTTTTCAAGAAATCTAAAAGCACTAACACAGTTAATTCCCATCTAAAAAAGATACTTTGTTTTGAGGGGAGACTGAAAATTCTTGCTGGATAGCTGATTTTGTTATATGGATAAACTTTCAAATGACAATTTTCGAACACAACTAACATTATAATTTTTCCCATAGCAATTTGCATCGATAGCATTGTTCTTTAAAATCAGCATTGTAATATTTTATTTTATTAATGCTTTTTAAATTTATAAACCAATATATTATTTATACACCAACAAAATGGCGTTACATGGACTACCTGTAACATTCCAAAAAATATACGCCATTAAGAACTAGGTGATTTCTCAGGTTTTGTATGGAGATGTTAATCGCTTTCCAAGATGTATGAGTCTACCCGGCCTGTTCGGTTTAAAAAACAAAAGCGATGCAATTCCAACTCGTTTCAGTTTTAAAACAAGAAGTCGCATCACTGCCAGATCAAAAAAAAAAAAACAAATCATGAGCTGAGATTATGCGTGGGCTTATAATGAAAGCTGGACTCCAAGCAAGTTTTCGGTATAAAGAAATTTTCTTTATACAATCTTTTTATTTTCCTCCGTTTTGCTTCGAATTATTAATGAAGTTTATTTACAATTGGAATCAGCTGGTATTAATTGTCCAATCGCAGGGGTTGGCAAAAGCCGCAGATTCTGTACAAAAACTGTGATTCAAGTAAAATATTTCCGCAAAGCGCATAAATTTAACAGCGCCAGCATATTTTTATAATATTTTTCCATTATTTAACAGAGCTCGAACGAATATAAAACGAATAATAAATACCTCGAATATAGGAGTTTAAATTCGAATATTATTTATGATGCATGGCAATATTGAACTTTTCGATGAATATTGCGCGTTTGCTAAATCGGAAACAAGAACATATCGAACGGTCATTTCGATCATTTTCCCTGTACTTATCTTAGTATTTTTTAAATGGAATTTTCTGATACAGATTTATTAAACTAATTGAATATAGATTAGGCCACTAAAGACTTTTGAATCTTCTCAATAATATGAATATTAAAATATAAAAAATTTAGCTGACGAAGAAAATATTTATTTATTTGGGTTTAATTTGCCAATTAAATTTCTTTCCAACTAGGCAAAGGCAAAACTTTACAAAACGATCAAACTTTTTCGAAATCGAAATCAGGAACACCAGCCTATTTCGTTTTCGAAAAAATTGATCGATATCGATATGCAGAAGGCCACCTACAAAACCTACCTTCCACTCCTTCCGCCAGCACCATCTTACAAATATGTTAACCTAAAGTGCTGTGAACTGGCAGGTAATCAGTGAGAACCCTTAAAATCTTCCACTTGAGATTTAGAAGCCATTCACAGATCCTCTGGAATGATACAGAACCTCTTCGATTGCCACGGACATTTTTTCGTATGCCACTAGCTTGAAAATTGAGAATAATCCGAGACTAATCCCATCTGCTTGTTAGAAACAAGGGGACAACTCTTGGATTTTGCAACAGGAAGGCTCTGAACCCGCTTTTGTTGATCTTAAATTCTTTATGCCCCGTAACTCAATATAAGGTTGCATCGTTGCGGTTGCCCAATTGGTTCAAAAGATTCTGCGAAAAAATTCACGGGCACAGTAGGGCGAATCGTGAAACCTCCACTCCAATTATCTTCCGGTTGGGTGGGTGAGTGGGCATTAACAGACTTCTCTCGAGTCCTCCGACATAGTAAATTATGGGTTTCTCGTGCGCAAAATAAAAATCAAAATTATCTTCATTCAAACTAGAAAAATAGAGATTAAAACCAGGGAGATCACTGCGATTGCATAATTAAACACACAAAAAAAACAAAAAAAGAAGTAAACTATCATTTGTGAATTCTTAATAGCGCATTGCACATTGTAAGCATATCAACGGCGGCACAAAAATATTCTAACAAATCTAAGCATTACTACGTTTCCAAAACCAAACACACCCATGGCTACCTTCGGATACACAGATTTTGGAATGTGGCAGTGATGCAAACTGACAGCAAATTTCCGGTATGCCCCAATGCTTTTTGCTTACGCCAATTAATGAAAAGCCAAAAAGCACAAAATGAAATCAGCAAATCTCAACTATTCAAAACATCAAAAATCCCAACTGCAACAATAAAGGCAAAACCTGTAATATGCTAACCAGCAAAAAATAAAAGCAAACAAAAATTCTAGTAATAGATAGATAGATAGATGGATGGAGAAAGAAAACTAAAACGCTTTACAAACTAAATGCCATTTCTTTAGGGTTTCTCGCTCCCGACATGTATTTACAACGAATTATCAGCTAAAGGAAGCATTTAAACGAAAATACAAACATACATACGTAGTAGATATGTATGTATGTAGATGCCGACATTTATGTGAATTTAAAAGTATGGGTGGGGGTGTGTGGGTACGAAATCTAAATAGAACCGAATGCAGGCGTTGGTGGTTCTATGAACGGCTTGATATTTTGGCAGGATAACAGTGAGGAAAACCTTCTACGGCTATCTAGACACGTAGCTACGCTTTTTCCTATGTTTTAGTGATTTTTGTTGCTGTTCACTTTTTTTCGAAGCTATCCCATTTCATTGCTCTTTATCATTATCCGCCTTGTGCATTGCTTGTTTTATCTGTCCGTTCAAAAAGCAAAAAAAAAAACAAAACCAAAAAAGAAAAAACACATAGCAAAGTATGAAGATACATACGTAGGTAAAAAAAGAGATACCCTGCGGATTTTGTGGGGAATTTAATTTGCCATTTAAGCGTCATGCGTCAATCAAGATTGCAGAAAAGAGACCAACATGAAATAATTGCTCTTAGAATGCTCTGGCTGTGGGAGAGGGAGTTTTGCGGTTGAAGGTGGAAATTTGGTTGAATGAATAGCGTCATGTCTGGCAGGCAAATAAAAATAAAGCAGTTACGAAGGCAAAGTGGCCATATCCTGTGCAAGCAAATGGACAATCATATTAAATTACGACTACATGCAGAGAAATGTACAAAAAAAAAAAAAAAAACATATAAAATTGCGGTATTATTTAGAGAAAATTTCGCAATGCAGAAGATAAGCGGCAAGCGTATTAGAGACACAGAGCCTTTCATCAAAGCTTTTTATATAAAACATATCTTTGTATATGTAAAATAATACGTCCTGAAGGCGCCTATCTATTTCAACTAATATCCAACACTAAGCTTACTACGACTTTCATATTCAAAGACGCAATCTCACTTAAGCAATCACATTTTTAGTCTGATACAAAAATTTTACTTACGTTTGCAATATGTGTCGATGCAGAAATCGTAAATTTATTTGAAAGTAAAAATAACAATAATTTGGCGTAACATCATAAAGCTCGCTGATTTTTGGCCGAACTTTTCCCCCAATTTGGGTTGTGCGTCTAGATGTTGTAACACAAATTGAGGGGCTTACAGTTTTACGCCAACTCCGAACGGCGAATGTTTTTTGTGAGTAGTTTTTTCATGTGAGAAATACGCGCGGTGGTTTGTTATTGCTTTTCTGTAATTCTAGCCTGGTATGAGCCGGGGCACACCAAATAAAGCACGCAACTGCTCACTCGGCTACGGCGACACAGGGGACGTACACATTAATCTTATTTTGATAAACTCAACATCTTAATTTCCGCGATCGGAAATATGCGAACTTGCCTTTCTTCGGAAATTTTATTTCCTTTGTATAAATTCCCTAATTAGAACTTCCAAAACTTTTCGCTGAAACCCCATACAAATCATAAAAAATTAAGCCTTCTATTCTATTTGCAGCAGCACATAATGAATTATTTATTTATATAGTAGCGATGGTGCTGAGAGTTCTAAACGCCGTCATTTAGGGGGTGGCCTTCTTAAGGGATGCTATTAAGGAGGACCTAACTAAGAAGTACTGGAAACAATTTTTGCCAGCGTACTTCTAACTGGGGTTTTAAGTTTATGATTTTCTAGAAGAACTGTTTCAAGAGCCCTTCTAAAGTAAGTCCTACAAAACCCCAGCTGGAAGTCGTTCTGTAGGTAGCAAAATAAGTGCGTCTTTTGTTGCGCGTTCTACAAACGCCCTTCTGGAAGTCCATCTATGGGTCAAGCTACGTAGAAGATCTTCAGTTTCTGCAACTCCATACAAAAGAGGAAGGAAAATGTTTTGTAGAAAGGGAAGCGCCCCAACCCTCAGGGAGGTCTTTTAGAATGGCTTTTAGCTGCTGAAATTATCTACTGGGGTATTTTCTTTAAGCAACAAATGATGCGTACTGATAACACAACACAGTAATATAATTAAAAGGCTTTCCATACTTTCAAAATGCATTTTTTGGTTCAAAATTACTGCATCCATAGTGAGAAAATTTAGTTTTCTGGAATCAGAACGAACAAATAAAAAACTAGTAATACAAATCAATGCAAATACAAGTTATTCTTATCAAAAACTCATGAACGGATTTTAAAAACATTTGGACAGTATATTCCTGAAACCCGTGGTGATATTTTAATCCGAAAGGTGGCGCAATAAGCCAAGATATTCAGAAAATCCGTATATTTATGGTCCGATATTGATGATTTTCTAGGTTGATCGGGCGTACTAAAAAGAACCAATAGTTCCATTTTCAAATAGTTATAGTATCGGATAGAAATGAAAATTCCCAAAAAAAAAAAAAAATTCTGGAATATCTTCAGTTTTAATAACTATATTAGCATAACAGCCGGTTACCATTTACGTAAAATTTTTTGTGAGTCTCAACATTCAAACCACATTTCACGCCATATTTAAAAATATACGCGACATTTTTAGTGAGTAAAAAAATATGGCTCACCATAAATTTCATGTCAGCGGGCGATCCAATGCCCTAACCTTGCTTTTTGTGTGGTTCGTCAAAGTAGGCGTTTTCTACCCGAATACCCTAATACTCGTCTACATACATACGGAGTTTTGAATATACCTACAAAAAAATTCCTGAAATTCCGGAAGCAATACTTTCACGCTCGCAAAAAAAACCGCTCTCAATAATTCAAGCTTTGCATTTGCGAAGATTTGCATTTGATGAATGCAACCAAAGTTGAGGAAACTTCAGAACAAAAAGCGAACGAAGTACAAAAAAAGCGATTGAAAAAACTACGCACGTTTTTTGTCCGGTTAGTTTATACTAATTTTACCTGCGGCAGACAGCTGACCAACAAAGAGAGAGAAAGCAGCAGCTGTTGGTAATTTTACCTAGCTAAAATGGCAAGGTTAGTCAAATGACAAAAAAAAAGTCTAAGTTGTGCATTCCCAGGAGATGTGAAAATCACAAAAAAAAGAAGTAGAAAATTAGCATAAAATGAATGAGGAGTAGCAAATGGAGTAATGGCAACGGAAACATTTGTGATGGAATTCAATAGAATTGAAGCGCAAACTCAAGCCAAATTTGAAATAACGCAATTACACACACCCACACACACCCATACACACACACAGTATATGCATTAAAGTGCAAATGCATTAAGAAACAGCATATGCTAAAAAAAAAAATAGACAAATGCAAATAGTTCTATACATACAGACATTCGTACCTAAAGCCGACCCTTCGCCGCACATTAAGTGATGCATATAATGTAACTTTAAAAATTATTTGCATTTAAGTGTGCCAGCGGCTAGTGGCGATTGGTTGATTGCCTGCCTGGATTCCATTGCATTCCGTTGCGCCACGTTCCGTTGAATGAACGCCGGTAATGCTTCGCATATTAAAGTACACGAGTGTAAATGTGTGTGTGTGTGTGTGTGTGAGTCGTTGCTTGGCCGGAAGGATGTCAGTCACCTACAGGAAAACAGCCACTAATTGCATGCGGTTTACTAAGAGTTCGGCTCTTGAGGCTTAGCGGCGATCGCAGGCAATGATTGGCGATGACTGGCGATGACTCACTGGCCTAACTGACACTCGAATTGCCGCAGCGTGGCGTCGCTTGCAGCTGTACTTAACTTATTTGATAGGTGGTGATGGTGTTAAATGGTAATGATGGTGCTGGATTTGATGGCAACTTTAGCTGATGATGATGCTTATCGCTTAGCCATCACTCCCAAGCGGATAATCAGGGGCTATGGGCAAATCATGAAGTCATGATATGAGATTTATAAATGCTTGATTTAAATTTGCATTTAAGAAAAGCAAAGCAAAAGAACAATATTAAATTTGTATTACCTTTCTGTTCGCTTTTTCACATTGGCCCTAGTTCGAAGTCGTTTGAAAATCTGCTAAAGAACTGGTGCACTTATTTTCTATATTTTAAGCCGAGACTTGTTTGCGGGTAGCTGTTAAAAAAAGTTTATTTTAATGGCAGTGAACTGGTCTAGTCGCATGGCGCATTAATTTCTGAAATATAAAGGGTACTCTACAAAATATTTCGTGGTACAATTTTCAAATTAAAACAAAAATTACAATATTCTCAACTAGGTTAGATTATAATGGTGGCGAAGGGGCTCAATGTCAAATTAGCAACTGAGTACCGTTTTGTTGTCATAGAACCTCTGCTTATTTCATTTAAAACCAACTAAAGCATTTGATAAATTTTAAAATGTTGTTTGCGCAGAAGGTGATCACCTGCCTCTTCTTCATTTGCATCCCTTCCGCTTCTGCAGTAATAATTGTAGGCAAATCCAAGTTTTCTGACATGCATTCCAAACGACCAGTCTCCCGTGAGAGCCGGCATGAATCTCGCGACGTTAGGCCTACCCTTCGTCAGAAGAAGTGATTTCTTCTTAGGTTCGCATTCGGGGTATGTTAATTTTGTAATCCGACCCCCTCGCATTGTGTGCAATCGCTGAGCCACCACCATAGCTGAAGGTGGTGGAGGAAAGCGCTTCTGTTTATTATGCTAGTTGTGATCTCTCTGACCAGCTTATCGACTGCTTCTTTTCCAGCTATGTTGCAGAATCCGTTCAATAGAGGCCTGCATTGCTTAATCAGCTTCGATTTGGTTGTGAGGGATGCCGGATCAATATGACCGCTCGGCTGTCTGAGAAGGTGGCTCAGCTTGGAAATTACGGAGGCAGTTAAGCTAGTATGAAATTGTGGCAGACGGTAAAATGTCCCCTCTTCCAAGAAGTCTGAAAATACCCTGCTCCAAAACCTTGCTCCATCTTCCATCACCGTATCTAGAATAATTCCTAGATATCTTGCTTAACTGGATAAACGAAGCGTAAATCACATCAAGACTCCTTTATCTAAGTGACAGCTTCTTTAGGGTTCCCTCCAGTTACAAGAATTACTACATCGACAGTATGCGCTTCTTTATTCTCGAAGTAAATACAACTTTCACTCGCCTTCATGACATAGAAACGTAGCTAAGAGCTATACAGCTTTGGAACTAAGAAGAGCCAATAATCGCGCAAATTATTTACGTTTCAAGTAAATGACTAAACACTTTCATTTTGAAAGCTAAAAAAATGCTCATTCTGTGATTCCGTGTTTGCTGTAAAAGCCGCAGATCCCAATTTTCTCAATTTCAAAGCAGTCCAGTCGAAAAATCAGAAACTGTTGATAAAGGTCAAGGCAGTGCCTTACGATAGGAGTCCACTTCTTGTGGAATATTGAAATAAATGATCTGGGGAAACTTCTGACGACTAGGATTTGCCCATATTATCTTACAGAAATCAGCGGATATAGTTTATAAATATTAGGACGAACGGGGATCGATAGATAGATATCATCTAGAGGTTAGCACTTCGACCCTTACGATTCACTGTGGCCTCTGCTCTTTATAATTTTTCGGCTAACACCAACTCCTTTAAGAAGTCTAAGATGATGGTTTCTAGAAGCGAGCGTAGAAGTTGTATGAGCCCAGATATCGTCTTCGTGGGGCGTTACGATCGAATATCAAGTGCATCGGGTTCTCCGGTGCGGAGAAACGACACAACTCGTTTGGTGATATTCCGAGCATGTGCCGATAGCTGCGCAGTCTGCAATGGCCTCTAAAAAATGGCTCAAGTTGTTCTTTGACAGATCAATAAACTCTTTCGAACGTTTACGATTATACTCTCCCAATCGGGCTCGTCTTTACCTTTGTGCCGCGGAATCGAGAGGATTTAGTAAAAATAAAATCCACCTTCTTTCTGACAACTTCATTTTATCGAGGATTTCGCGGCTGTATTTCTATCAGATGACATTGAAACTAAATATAATTTTGTTCCATCTATGAAACCAACCTTTATACTTGTTTTTTTAGTACTCACGACTTTGTCGTAGTGGGGGCAATGAGACCTTGTACAGCAGATGTTTTGCACATTATACCCGATTTATTACCGATAGATATCCTGATCGAAATTTCAGCTACAAACAGCGCGATTAGACTGCGTGCCTTGGGAAAGGTCATCCTCTCTATCGCCTGAGGTTAAAGCACTGCCCACTGACTCTACCCTTGCCAAAGATTAACCAAAAGAAAAAAAAAACCAAGCGGCTATTCATACACTCTCTCTTCCTCGGTAAGACGTCAACTAGTGGATGATTGTAGGGAAGAGATGGCTTTTAATTCTGACCAATACTTGGCAGTCTTGGTTGCCCTAGACCCAGCTAAAACCAGGGATTTATCACAAATGAGCAAAGAAAATACCCACAAACTCGCGGCAGTCTGCACAACCCTTAATAAAGTATGCCGAAAGGATCGGCTTATCCTTCAACAGGCGCTGTCGGAGGTGCGGGCTATTCTCTCGCAAGAATGTGGCAAAAGACACTCAATAAACCATACCGACAAAGTATTTTTGAGTGCAACGGCTTCTCTCTATGCGCCACACCGAAATTCATGGGGAAGTTTACGTTTCACGAGTTGTGGAATCAAAAAGGCAGGGTTGTAATCCACTTAAACCAACCAACCAAACCAACCATGCATGTATTGCTTATTGAGCGTTATTGAAACAATCCAACTAGAAAAATTTTAAATATGATTGTAGAAATAAGGTAACATGCTAACAGGTCACTTTTATAATAAAGCAGGTTGAATAAAAGGCACCACCTGCAACTGCTAGCCACCACCTTTAGTGCATTAGCGATATTAAAAAAAAAAGTTGTGCTATTGTCATTTGTTCACTTCAGACAAAAAGATTAGTATAATAGCAGCATCTGCATAAACCTCTGTAGAATCACCCCAAAAAAATATTCAAATACTCTTGAATTCCAAATCAGTGTAAGCCACAACTAAATTTTCACTTTAACTGATGATTCACCGAAACAGTTTTTGCGTCATCAGCAGCAGTAACAGCCGACAGACGTCAGCATCCATTAACATCATGCAAGTACCACTTTGCACTTTCCCTAACTATCCGAGCATAAATGGCTACAAATTCACATACACTGGCATAGTGCACACAAACTTTCATACTTTGCTCTGCACATTCCAGTCTACGATTACTGCTGACAATGCATTTGAAGTGGAACTTTGTGTTTTTTCATTTTTTTTTCAGTTTATTGTTACGTCTGCAATCATAAATTGCAGGCGCAATTTTCGCATGAAATGCCGCCAATTGTCTGCCGAACCATTCGACTCCCTTCCTTCAGCTGAGTGATTGCGACGAAGAGTAAAAAAAAAATATATATTTATAAGTACACGAAAAATAAAGTTAAATAAAAGGTTTGAAAATGAAAGAAAAAAAAAACTTACAGCAACGCAATTTTCATTTCAACAACTTTATTCAATAATTTTTGATTGTCCAACAAAACTTTTAATGGCAAACACTGAGTGCCCTGCTTTGTCCATGCCATCTCTGCTTTGGCAAATATTTAATTACTTTTCGAACTGTTTTATTTGTTGACTTGGTAAAGTATTGCCATCCATTCATATTTAGTGAATTTCGTTTTCTTTTGTATGCATGCAAATATTGAAAGTTATTTCGCTTTGAATTTTCAACTTAATTAAGAAGCACTAGAAGCGTGGTCGATATTAGGGTAGTTCACAACGTGCGAATGAATTCTGAAATTTGTATTTTTTTTTTAAATTTTCTTTAAACTATGAATCGAGCTATACTTATATGATGTAAGCGCCAAATGATTGAAGTAGAACTTCTTTAGCGACATGCGACTGATTTTTTACATCGCGTAACGCAAGTCGTGTCGATATCGCGTCATTTTTTTTCGGATTAGATATTTCGATATTTAGTAGTTTGGGACTAGTTCAACATTACAAGTACTACAACTAATTACTACTACTACTTCTGTTAATGCTACTACTTATTACTACTACTATTTTTACGAATACTACTTCCAATTGCTCCTACTATTTTTACTGATTTACACCACAAATTTTACTCATTCTCCTAACCACTACTACTGTTTTAACTAATTTCTGTTACTATTTAGTCCCAATGCTACTAATCACTACTACTATTTTTTACTATTTTCTGCTACTACTTTTACTAATGCTTCTACTTACTAGTATTAGTTTTACTAATTACTACTACTATTTTTTTACTAATTTCTACTACTATTTTTACTAATTCTACTACCATTTTTATTAGTGTCCCTACTAATTGCCGCTACCATTTTTACTTATTTCTACTACTAGTGTTACTCATTTGTACTACTACTAATTACTACCACTATTTTTACTAATGCTATCACTACTATTCTTACTACTACTTACTACTAACGACTATCACCACTTCTACTCCCACATTTAACTGTCTATATCTTTATGAAGTCGACAAAGAACTTTTACTTTCAGCTCTTTTTATATTATTGCGAATATTTGTTGTGTTGAAGCATAATTAATAATCCAGCATATTTAAGGAGGGTATTTTGTTGGTTCTATTAAGATAAATATATTTTAGGCTAAGCGTTCCCTAAATTCACATCGCGTGCTCTGATATCCATACTTATTTTCGTGAGAAGATCCACCGGCTGAGCACTCACAGTCTTGTTTTCCTTCATAGCAGAATTTTAAAGTTGGAAATCAGTATTATATGGCAGAAAACTATTTTGAATTGGCGTGCTCTTTTTTGCAACCATTGATTTCCTTTATTTGTGTAAATTCAGAATGACGGGAGCTTTCAAGTGAGATGCAGCTAGATTTATTTTAAGTAAAATTCATTGCTTACAGTAAAGAGCAAGAATGAATCAACGAAAATTCTGACACAAAACCTTTGATTCAGACGAAGTGTAGAACTAGTTTTGGAAAGAACCATAGCTTAGCTTCCAGAATATGTGTAGCAGGAAATAAATTGTCCAGTAAAGTCTCTTCTGGCTTGAACTTTCATTGTACATTGCAGCTCAAATGGAAATAGTAACTTAGGCTCCCGTCGCCAATATAGAAGAAACCTGTTGTAGTCTTCTCAAAAAGAAGCAGGCTGAGTCAGAGACACGGCCATTAAGTTTAACGTAGAATACGCCATCCGATAAGACAGAAAACATATGTATGTAACAATAAATGATAAATAATGCAAGCAAATGAATTTCTTTATTTGATAGTTACTTTGGATGATATACATAAGCTTATGATAGGAAAAATAGGATAAAAATGTTTTTAAATTATCAATTAAATTTCTCGCAAAAACGAAGTCAATGGCTGTTATCAATAGTAAAGATAAATGATAAATAACATACGCGAATCAATTTTATTATTTTTTTTGCAGTGCTTGGCAGCATTTTCTCTTCTTTTACTCTACTTTAACTTGCCCGCCTAAAATTATGCAATACAAAGTAAGGGCTGCACGAGTACATTTAAATCGCCCAACAGCAAACACTCAACCAAACACCACACACATATTTGTGTGCATGTGTTTATACAATTTTCATTTGAGAAATTTAAATATTAGGAAGATATCAACCAACATGAAATGTATGTCAAACGAAAGCTAACATCTTCATTTGACTACAAAAAAAAAAAAAAAAAAAATTAATCGAGCCGTTTCCTTTTAATTAAAGAAATAGAGATTACAACAATAAAAACCTGACATTGGTGCCCATACCGTAAGGTAAGACGTATTCTACGCCAAAATATAAGTATAAACATTTTGATGTGGTATTTTCCCGGGGTTACTTCCTTTTTCTTTACCCTGAAGCTGATTAATAAGCAAGATTAATTTACCTACTGCATTGTAAGCTGCAATTGGCCCTAACTGAATGGGCGATTTTGGCCGATTCTAACCTAGCATGTCAGTCGCGCCTTTCCATTGCTAATTGCCGTCAACTAGAGACACCATTTGAAACCAGTAACAGTTTATTTGATAGCAGTAGGTACTTCATTTTTCCATGGTTTATTTTAGGCTCGTTAGAGCCGCTTTTCCAAGCATTATCGTAAATCTATCGCGAGGAAGTCTCCTTTGTCATGAGGTAAATAGTTAACAGCAGGCACGTTCACAAAATTTATTTCCGGGGGAAGTGCTTCAAAGAAACCCATTATTCTATGGATGTCAATAAAATACAAAATTCGAAAGAATTATTCATTTTTGAAATACATAAATGCGTCGGGGCAGAGAAGAAAACTCGTTCAATACTGCGTTTTCATCAACTCAACTACGTCTCAATGAATGTTAAGTGCAGCCAATCCGTTTAGTCAATTTTCAGTCATTGTAGAATTTTCGCTGCAGAAATCAAGAGCTTTAATTGATTTGTGGATATTTTTATCCCAAAATACGTCTTCGCCAAATTTTCGATTCGTCACAATCTTCATATAAAATCTAAGAGTATTTTTCAAATCATTGCTTGCCGACTTCTTCATCTAGCGTTAGTTTTCGATGGAAAAGACAAACGAAATTCGAAAGTATTTTACGGTGCTTTAAAAAATGGCCTTCAATATGAGTTACGAATAAATCCAGATATCTTATGTAATTAGAAAGCCGGTCGCTACTCTCCACATAGCACCGATGAATCTGACGCCAAGTTATTCTGAGCTGCTTCACTTCGATATCACATTATTTACAAATCTGGCCGACTTTTTGGAAAATTTTTCTGAAATATACATCTGCATTCTCTCCCCTGATGCGGCCACCGTAGTCGCACTTTCTAAGTCCCTCTCATACTTGCTATATTTAATGCCACATTAGATGACATGGCCATTGGAGTGTTCAATAGAAAAATTTTGCGAATAGGTTTTGGATCTTTACGACTTTGTGACGGCGAATACAGCAGACGAAAAAGTTTTATGGCGACATAGCAAATTTACATCCCGTAGCTAAACTGGCTGGGTCATCTAGTGCGAATAGATGGAAACTCGGAGGACCAGGTGGAAAAGTAAATACTTGGCTTCAATTGGCGGCTGGGAGCAAAAGCAAAGAACGAGCGGTGTTCTACTTTGGATTCGTCGAGCACTCCTGACAACATTTAATATATTATTAATTTAGAAGTGCAGCAAATTTAAATTATACATAGCTACAGCATGAACGCCGAGGAAAAATAATTTTAATTAAAAAATAAGTAAACTAGTTTAAACAAAAAGTCATGATGAGCTATTTATTATCTACAGAAACTAGACACCTATTTTAATTGCTATCAATATGTTTGCAGCAAGTTCCACCCCATTTCCCCTAATCAACTTAAATTGTCTTGACTTGCTTTGCCATTCAATTATGCGAGAATTTTACGCACAAATTTACTATTATCGTATTTTCATTCAAATAATTTGTATAATTATACATTATAAATAATTACCATAACAAATGCAAATACAAATGCCAAATATATCCCAAATAAGATTCGGCTTAGTAGCATTAATTGTGCTTGCAATTCGAGTTCAGATTCAACCACATGCTTTTGGTTTGATTTTGCATAACTAAATGTTTAGCAATTTTCGTAAATTATGATGCAGAGTTAAGCGAAAATCTACGCACATATTCAGTCTAATGAAATTACATTTATATCTAAATGTCGATAAAGCATTTAATTTATGTTTCGACTTTACTGACTGCAAAGGTAAATGAAATTGGAAATTACTGTTCAACATAGTTTTGTTTTTGTATATTCAAAAGAAATATTCGATCACAACCAAATGAGATTTCTGCAAATAAAATGACGCCACTTCCTTTCAGCTAGCTCAGGTTTACAATCGTTAGCATATAAAGCTATCGCCGCACAGCGGAAGCAATCCATGCAAATGGTTGCCAAAAATAGTGAAAGTGTATCCACAATCTTCAAATTTGTAGAATAAGCTGTGATCACAGGTATTAAATCCGTTATCTTCTAGAACTCGAAATGAAATTGGCACAGTGCCAACTTTGACACGGGGTGATGGAAAATTCGTACAATGTATATGTCAAAGGTAGCATGCGTTCACGGCTCGTTAACCTTCAAATCAATATGTGTTTTCCCGCCTTATGGCTAGATTTCTACTCATGTTGAGATTTTATGTACGCAAAAATTTAAGAGTAGTAAATCGTTTATATTTTATTTGTTACGAAATCAAATTTTACATCTCGTTTGTGCAATTGACGCACACTGTACGAACATGGATACTTTTGTTACTTTTGCAGGCTGGTATTTGACAAAAGACACTTATAAGCTCTGTTTTTTTGTCCTTTGAATACCCTTTCCGTTTCAGCATATGTATGGCTTCACAAGTGCCAATGCCATGATACCATGCTGTGATTTTTTGCTTCCTTTGTCACGTTGTATCGATTTCGTTATAAATTATGTAGCGCATTGAGATCAGAAATGCCGATAATGTTCAAGAATACTCATTGGCCAGCGCCAATTTCGCCTCGCGCAGTTTTAGCACTGTACGAAATCATATGGGTAGAATTCTACCCATAAAGTGGGAAAACTAATAATTATAATTTTGAACAGCTCGATTGAAATTTTTTTATTATTTTTTGGCCTTATATGTATTTATGAATCGACTGTAATTTATAGAGCGTGAGGCCAGGTTTGTATTAGAGAATAATATGAGAAAACAACAATTTTTCAAATGAAATTTTTTTCATTGTGTATATTTTATTTTAAAGTTAAATTGAAAGTAGAATTCCACATAAAGCTCAGCGAACTGTTAAACACTTTATTCGTCATAAAAATTAACTTTTCTTGAAATAGCTGAAAACTGCAAAACCTATAGGCCGTAAAAATACCCGCCAACTTCACAATAAAAATTATTATTTTTCAATATGATTAAATTTTTAAATTTTTCTAAAGTTTAATAAATGCGTTCTATTCAATAATTAATACTAAAGCTGCTAACGAAATAATGCTAGTTTTTTTTTACCTACGAATTAACTTTCAAAAATAATATATGTTTTTAAACACTGATATGGAAATTTTATTTAAAAAAGAAAGTTTAATTCAGTTTATTGTAATTTTTATTGTAGAAAATAGTAGCTGAAACAAGTACTCAAATTATAACTTAAATGAATTTTAGGTAAGAATAGACAATGAAGTTTAAATTTCTGGTCGTTTAATTCCAAAGGAATAATTTTCAAAAAATATTTTACTGGTATATCTAACTTATAGTTAGCGCTGGTGATTAGATGGCGGGAGGGATTTAAGATCCAAATATTGCTTCCCAAATAGAATAACTGCCTTAAATGTAGCATTTTATGCCATGATTGTCTGATAACTTTTAATCTCATTTTAAAGATTGATTTTATTTTTTATTTTATTTATTTTATTTCATAGTCAGTGCATTGTTGTTTTTTTTTTGGCAAATATCTCTATGGAGGTGATGAATGCTTAGTAATAACAATTTTAGTTTTGATCATTATGAATGAACTAAAACAGCTTAAAAAAAATATATTTTCGAAATGATAGTAAGGTAAAATTGGTTTGATTATTATTTCTTAAGAAATCTTACTCCATTGAAAATGATTTATTAAAAATAAGAAGTTGATGTCTACTCTTAACTGAAACTGTAATTAATAAATTTTTTCCCCAAAGTCGACTTACTCCACTTTTATTTATAACAGCTCATATATCGACAAAGTTTTGAGTGTTGCATTTAAGAATGGATTGCTGCAAAGCAACAGGCCTACAAGAAGTCAAATTTATGCAGATAAACCTAACCAGTCGATTTTCCCATACCAGATTCTGAACAACATGAATTCATACCTGCCTTTTTTTGATTTCTTAATGTGTTAACTCTAAGACTTTATCGGCCAAATCGATTCTGAACTTAAACAAGTTCCGACAATTTATTCCTTCTGATTTGCAGAGTACAATTTCTTTCATTATTATATCTATATGAATATATGAATTCGGATTGTTTTGGCTGCCCTTTATACTGGGAATATCCTGAAAATATTCTCCAGAATTTTCTCAATGCCGAGTTCAAAATAAATTACTTAAGATAGAAATTAATATATCGTTATCACAAAATGCAAACACGCACTTTGGTCGGTGGTTTTTCAATGTATTTGGTTGAATTTATATAAATACACACACACACACACAAACATATTTATTGTTATGAATTCAGCCTTTAGACAATATTTTGAAATTTTCATTAATCCTTGCAAAACTTTGCTTTACCTGTAAATGATATTTTAAATGCGTCCAAAATGTGTATTGTTTTTTGTTATTGGAATGCTTTTGATTTTGCTAGAAATAGGGGAATACCAGTGACATTACAATGTTGGTTCATTGCGCACTCAGTGTAAATATAGTTAGGGTATACACATACAGTGTTGGAAAAAATAATAGCAACGATTTATTAACAAATATTTAATGAACCACATCAACACCAATAAGGTATATTTCTAGGAATGGCTTACGCTGTACAAATAACGGTTGTTGGTTGTTGTAAAACATTTTATTGGGCTAGTACGTCTCATTCTCCTTTTATATGCGAAAGAGAGGACACCTGAGAAATTGACTTGGGAAAAATAATTGAAACGAAATGCGTTATTTTGATATTTGTTCTATTCTAAAGCGAAATATTTTCTTTTTATCGCTTCTAATAACTATGTTTGCAAAATGTGTTAGCTAAATTAAAGTTATACTATAGGTTATTGAGCTGTAAAAAATAACCAAATGGGCCGAGAGGAGAAGAATTTGAAATTAAATCTAAGAAAACAAGGAAAGTCGATGTGTAAGACAGCATATCTGATGAACTGTTCCAAAAAGAAGGTGTACACTACCCTTCACAATGCAAAAAAAAAATCCAGAGACACTAGGTAGAGAACGAAAAATTACGGCTGACGATCAAATCTATTGAATTTGCAATTGTAAAGCCAAGCCAAGCCAACCAACCCAAGAGAGTCAATAGCTGATTTGAGTTTAAATGTGACAAACGGAATCATTAGAAAGAGGTTGGCAAAAGCCAGAAAAGAGCCACAAAAAAAAACAACAGACTTGCTTTTGATAGAAAATATCTTTTCTGTCAAAAGTGGAAAAATGTTCAGTCGTCCGATGAAACAAAACTTAATATATTTGGATCAGATGGAAAACAATATGTAAGACGTGCTAGCTTTTGATCCAAAGGCAGCCATTGTTCCAATATTTTGGATAAAGAGCAGACTATAATGCTTCTCTATGCAAAAGAAGGAAACTAGCAAGGGAATGGTTTAAAAAAGCAAAAGTGCAAACTAAAGAAGTGGCCATCGCATGCATTCGACCTAAACCCCATCGAACAACTTGGAGAAGAGCTAAATAAGAGAAT
Organism: Anomoia purmunda; assembly: GCA_951828415.1. Lineage (NCBI taxonomy): Eukaryota > Metazoa > Arthropoda > Insecta > Diptera > Tephritidae > Anomoia > Anomoia purmunda. Next base: position 128,790,973 of record OX639994.1, read on the forward strand.
CGAACCATTCTACATAAGTCACAAATTAAAAAATCGTCATTATCCATTGCGTAAACTGAAGAAGGGATCGAGCAAGCCGGCGATTCAACAGAATATTGAAATAATTGCATTTTAGTAAAAATTTCACTGTCAAAATTTGAATTATTTTAAAATAGTATTTTGTTTCTATTTCTTTATTTCCGTTTTCTTTGTCACAACTTGGTGCAAAAACTGATGTAGGAATTTCAATTGAATTTGGGTAATACATTCCTTAGACCCGTGCCACGGGCATAGGCTATATTTATAATCCGTTAGGTGGCGCATGGGTTGAGATGTTCGTATGGTATGAATCTTAGAAAGATATGGTTGCGGTGGAAAAAAAAATGCTTCCATGATAAAGAAATGCGCTAGGTGTCACGAGAGGCAAGTTAATAAAAAAATCTATACATACAAACATCGCTAGAAACGAGTTATCTAGAAACTCTTTATTTAAGATGCGATATTGATGATATTATGAAGGTGTGGTGAAGGTGCATCAAAAATACTTTTATGTCAAGCGGATGCGCTAGGTGGCGCCAGAGTAGACATTTACGCCGCCGAGCTGCGCCGCCGCCGCCGCCGATTTTTACTAGTTCAAACGCGCCGAGTTAACAAGAAAATGGCGCGGCGGCGGCGGCGGCGTGGTTCGGCGTACCATAACGTTTGGTGCAATCTAAAATTATTTCCATGATAAAAAGAAAATTATGAGTATCGTTTGAAATGAAATCGCTAAATAATCGATTAAAAATTACCACTGTCCCATCTACAGATTTGTCAGCTGATCTTGGTTTTGGTGCACATGTATTTTTCATATTTTCTGTTGATCTTTCGGTTGTAGTAAAAGAAAACCTAAGGAAAGCCGGCTCGCCGCCGCCGCCGTTTCTATTAGTGCTTTACGCCGCCGCCGGAGCGAAAGCACTCGGCGTAAGCCTCTACTCCAGAGGCGAGTTTTTCCTAAAATCTATATTTATAATCTGATTTTGATGAAAATGGAAACAGAAAACGAGGGTGCAACGTGAAGTACTTTTACGAAAAATGGATCCGCTAGATGGCGCTCTAATAGAACTCCGTATTAATGGTCCGTAATCCGACTTAGATAGCATTGAAAACATACACAAAGTATCCTATATTTGCAAAAACAAATTTTATGAAAACCCCTTCGACGGCACTGTAGACGACATTTCCAGAAACTCCATGTTTATGCTTCGACTTAATTTAAATCGAATAAGATTTATGCAGAAAAAAATACCCTTTGGTCAAAGTCGAGATAAAGTTGGCCCATTTTAGGGCAGATATCCCATTAAAAATTATCAAAAAAATTGCTATTTTATAGTCGATTCCATCTTTATTGTGACTACGGGATATTGCTTTTGAATTCATCGGAGCTACATTTATAATTTGATAAATCTGCTGTAGGTATATGGAAACGTAGTAAGCAACGCAGATGAAGTAGTTTTGATTTTAATTTACATTAACAAAATATACGAAATCGTTATGTATTTAAATTGAAATTAAAAAAGTAAAAAAAAACACTAAACGTTTCTATTATTTTGTTCAACACTATACATAGCTCAGATTGTGTGTAATAAATACTACCTATAAATATTTCAATTAATTTGCTTAAATGCATATTTAATGAAGCTATTAGTTTATCTCAGAATGTTTGTGCAGGATACTGAAATTTAATTTGCATTTATTTCCCTCTTTTACAAAACTTGCTCATACGAATTAATTTAAATATTAAGTTTCTGTACATTTACGCGTACTTCGGTTTTAATATTGGCATTATGATTCTTAACTATTTAGTTTAATCGAAGAAGCAAATGAGCAATAAACTTGTATTACCATTTTTGGATACCGTTTACATATAGCCGAAGTCATCGACCGGATATGTTTGCAAAAATCTAGCGAAACAAATTTTCGTGGTAAAATCGAACCAAAAACTATGTGCCCAAAAAGTGACCATCGTAAACACTCTACAAATATGTTGTTGAAATTTACGCATATTAAGAGAGTTATTGAGTTACCTAGGTAACTTTAAATATTGTCGTAAAGTAGACAATAAATATATAGTTAAAATGGCTACATTTAAACATCTGATGCTTAAAGCCGAATACTGAATATATCGTAGCTCGTAAAATCTACGAAAAAACTACCACAAAATCCATCGCAGATCGAATGTAGAATGTACAATAGAATCTCGAAAAGGTTAACCGAAATTATCTAGGGGTAATTAACGACTTATGGGGTAGGTCGATCTAATCAGGGTTAGATCGCCGAAGCAACAGTTCTTGGTCGGATGAAACATACGGTACGTAGTGTAGTGGGAAAGTAAGCCGCTACAACAACAACAAGGGGTAATTAACACTTTCGAATTCTTGACTTTTTCAAGCGATTATCTAAATTGAATAAAAATACAATAATAAATTTGGATGCATCTGCAATATAATATTAACCAAGCTTTCATTTCTGGCCAGTTGTAGTGCTGCCAGGCTTAACGCGATCCAGCCCTGGAAAGAGTTAAAACACGGGCATGCAAATGTTCTGGAAGCTCTTATGCCATAGACTTGGACCCAGAGTCGAAGGCTAATTTTTCAGCTGGTTCCAAACTAAACGAAAGAGTGGACAGCGGGATTCACCTCAACGGGTTTGTGCCGAACCTCTGCCTACGCTTACCGAACCACTGCAGCGTTTTTTAAGCTGAGCTAAATGTGTCTCATAGTCAAGCGGCTATTAAATCCCTAAAATTTAACGAAGCAATGTCATTAGTTGCCATAAAATGTAGAAGTTCTCGCAATGTTCTCGCGTCTAAACTTTCCGTAAATATTGCATGGGTCTTTGGGCACAGTGACATTCCCAGCAATTGCGCGGCATACGAGTTGGAAAGGAAAGAGACGGAATTTTACTTTAGAAACGGGCATGCCTCTAACCTTCTGCAAACATAGTTTAAAGACGACACTTATCGAGGAGGTGAATATCACGCAATGGAAGCCATCTGTCGGATTACCAGACAAGTTTGACCAAAGGTCTCTCATTCGCCTTTATCGAACTTCTCTCAGACTAATGTTTGTGGTAATAACTAAATTAGGATGCCTAACGAAGGATCTTAATAATATTGTGAGATTTTTTGACTAATGTCTTAAGTACAATAAAATGCATAATTCTGATGGAAAAACAGTACCGATTTTTTTTTTGATGGGGAGTGATACGCAATAATATAGGTATTCTTAAAATATAAAAAGAAACAAATAACTATGTCACATCTCTTCCTCCGGAGTGTAAACATTGAAAAACTACGCCATTTGTCAACCGCTTTACTTTCATATACAAGGTGGCGCTAAAGTAATCCTCCTATCAGAAAATGCTATAAATTTTGCGGTTGGCCACTAATGTCAGTTCTGTTTTGACATTTGTGTAGTAAACACATGCGAAATACACATTAATAAACAATGTTACGCTACACTGCTCCAGAACGCGAAATATTGCTGACTATTTATTTGACCAATAATCAGTCGGTGACTTTGGCACAACGTGAATTTCGTCGCAGATTTCCTGGCCGTCCAGCGCCAACTGGTGAAACACTGCGACGTTTAGCCGCTCGCCTCGAAGAGACTGGTACAACACGAGATGCTGCCAGGCGTGGCAGACACTGGAGTAGCCGTTCTGCAGAGAATATTGCTGCTGTAGCCGAGGATGTCATGCCGCGCCGCGCCGTCGACATCGACCAGACGACGTGCCACGCAAATGGGTATCAGTCGACGGTCTTTACAGCGAATTTTGCTACAAGATTTGAAGATGTTTCCGTACAAAGTCCAGACGGTGCATCTGCTGTTAGCTGCTGACCGCCAATCGCGTCTAACATACGCTAAAGCCATCCTTAATCACCACCAAGAGGAAGATGCTTTTTCATCAAAAATAATCATGAGTGATGAGGCCCATTTCCATCTTAGCGGGTACATAAATAAGCAAAATTTACGCTTCTGGGGCACTGAAAATCCGCGTGTAACCCACGAAGAGCCATTACATCCGCTCAAAGTCACTGTATGGTGTGCTGTTTTCGCTGGAGGAGTCATCGGACCTTTTTTCTTCGAAGACGTCGCGGGCCAAACGGTTACTGTGAATGGTGAGCGCTACAGAGCAATGATCAACGAGTTCTTTTTGCCGCAACTTGATGAATTGGGATTGGAAAACATGTGGTTCCAACAGGACGGTGCAACGGAACACACTGCACGTGCCACAACCGATATGCTGAAGGATGCATTTCCCGGGCGCCTAATCTCCCGTTTTGGCGATTTGCACTGGCCAGCAAGATCGCCTGATTTGACCGCTCCAGACTTCTTTTTGTGGGGCTTTCTGAAGTCGCGGGTTTATGTCAACAAGCCTCAGACTCTTGCAGCTCTTAAAGAGAATATCCGTCAAGAATGTGAGGACCTATCGCCGGAAGTTTTGGCCAAAGTGATGTAAAATGCCATAAAAAGGGCTCAAATGACAATCAACTGTGGCGGCGGCCATTTACATGACATCATATTCCCAACTTGATGTAAAAAAAATTAAAAGACCAAATAAAAATAATCCACAAGAAGAATCAAAGTTTTTCATTTTTTTTTAAATTACAGCCAAAAAACATCGGAAGTTTACTTTTGCGCCACCTTGTACATGTTTTGGAAACTTCAAATCAGTATAACTTTTATCATGACAACGAAAGAGCGCGCCGAATTAGTGACTAAGTATTGAAGGCGTGATAGAGAGTATTGCCGAGAACCCAAGTGTCTTGCATCGGGATCAGTGGTTGTGTGTCCCCAATTGCGTGAAAAAGGCCTGACTGACTTTGGCTTTCAACAAAACGGGGCGCCATACCAACCTAGACCTGTGCCATCGAAAAGAGACGGTAGTGACCCTTCCGTGGCGTTATTTAAAGAGTAAAGTTTATGCCAACAAGCCGAAGACTATTCACGAGAAATAGCTGCCATACCGACCGAGATGCTCAATGAAGTGATGGAAAATGCTCGAAGGAGAGCACAGTTTGCGATGGTCAATAAAAGTGGTAACTTAATCGATGTTGTTTTTAAAAAGTGCGCCACATAAATTGTAAACGATTGAACTAAATAACTTAACACCATTCTTTGTAATCTATAAGTATTTTTTCTTCATACAGTTATTCAACATTTCCATACCGCAGGAACTAATGGCACACACTGTAGGGTTTCGCTAATTTTTTATTAAACCAAAATAATACGAGTAATTAAAATCCGTTCAGCAGTTTGAGAGCCAAATCGTTACAAACATTCTCCATTCAATCAACTTTATATAATAAAAGGGGAATACATCAAAATTGCGACACTTTGGAAAACTTATAACCTACTCCAAATATCTAAATATTATGAAATTCAAATGCTATGGGTAGACCAAAGTCTTAGTTTCACGTATGAAAAATTTTATTTGGATAGGTTCAAAATGGCTACCGAATTTGTAGCAAGACAAATTATTTTGCTCGAGTTTTTAAAAAAATCTGGCTTTAAGTGCGCGTAAAATTGCTAAAAATTTTAATTTCACCACTAGACAGTTTCAAGAGTTCTTAATCGATATTAAGCAGAATTTAGATCGGAGAAAGAAGAAGACTGATAGTTATTGGAAAGCCTGGCAGCGGAGGTGAGTTTGGCGGTCAAAGCGGCCAAAGAAGTGGTCGGAAAGTTCTCATGGCATTTTCTAGAATTCTGAACGTCTTGTTGCGTACTGTTGTAAAATCTGTACGTAAATCGGCAGTTTTGCCTATAAAAAGTAAAGTGGCAAGCTTCATTGAGAAGTTTCAAAGCTTAATCACAAATTACAAATATTCAAAATACAAATGCATTGTTAGAGATGACGAAATCTACCACCTTCAAAATTTCAAATATATTGCGGGTCAAGATTTTTATACTGCTGCAAGTTACCAAGGTTATCCTGCAAGGTGTAAATTGAAGATGGAGTCCAAGTTCGCAAAAATACATTGAGGAATATTGGTCAAGATATTGGAGAATTTAAAACAAATTGGTGGTGTGGTCATGGCGCAAAATCGACGATGGACTCGCAATGCAAATGATGATGGCGCGCGTGCGACAAAAATTCCGACCACTTGCTTATGAAACAAATAACAACTAATATTTTAACATTTCAATTATGTTTAGACCCCAAAGTTGTATAACAAAAAATAAATTTTATTTCAAAGCCTTCTAGTTTTTTTCTGGTAGTAATTTCTAAGCGTCACAGTTCCCTTTAGTATAGATTTTTTTTACCAACAATAAAAATATTGGAACACATAAAAACTTAGGTGCAAATAAAAGCCTACGGTTATGTAGAAGAGTTAGAGGAATAAATTGCCACATTACGCTCTATAAAATCTATATTAGGTAACCAATGATGGTTTGAGGTTTCCAAGCATCTCTTACATGCATTAGAGCTCTAATAACAATCACTTTTCAGAACTTTAAATCACATTAAATAGTGGCGTGTTCTTCGCGGAACTGCAGTTGATTAACTCTTACCCTTTCATTCGTCTGAACCCCCACAACTTTGATGCGTACTTTGGTTCTTTGAACTATTAAGTGACATCAACACACACACACAAACACACACTATCATTGGCACTAGCAATACAATTTAATAGCAGCTTGTTCACCACCGATCATTCGTTCCAGCACAAAAGAGCACACACCCCCTTTGCATGCGTGCAGAGGAAACGACCAGTTGGCTGCCATCCAAGGTTAGTTTCTATGCATCGACTGGTAGCAACCATTGTTGTTGGGCTGACCCATCTGCATACGCGTTCGGTGTGTGGGTTAAAAAGGATGCGTCCCGCGTAAATTTACGCACCGGAAGGAAAAGCGGGCGTAAAGCAACAAATGCTTTTAGTATGTAATTGCAAATGTATAGTACAAATAACTTTTTCAGTACGTCTAGACGACAGTGGCGGCTGCTGACAGGCGAAATGGTTTTTTTTTTCTTCTGATTTCCAATCATGTTTTGTGTTTTTACTGCGAGTATGAAGCGAATTGGGATTGGGTAGAAGAAGTAAATTGAATGCAAAAACATGATTGCTACCACACTCCCAAAAACCAACGAATGTTAATGTATCATGGCGGCAATTGTTGTCAGACGACATTAACTCAGTCCATGTTGCTACTCAACTTTTTTTTATTTTTTTATTTAAGCTATTGCTTTCGAATTTCATTGAGCTGGAGCTATTCTATTACATACATAGTATGACTCATTGTGTTGAACCCTCGTTGGCAATGCCGCCGCTACGTAGATTGTTAAATTCAAATTATTAGATTGTTACAGAATAAACATTAATGATGGGGCATAATAGGACAGGATGCTGCATAGTTGCTATGTCTACTAGGGTAGTGAATTTCGCCATGCCCGCTTGTTAAATAATACTTACAAGTTTGCTTTCAATTCAATATCGAAATAAGTGGATTGTGATTTTATTTTTTTGTTTTTGGGTAGTGCTCGATTTGATTGATTTTTCTTGCATATTTCTACTCATGTTGGGTTTCGGCGTGCGTGTTCTTGCATTATTTATTAGTGTTGCTGATGTTGAGTGGAGAATGCCGGATATGCTAGTATCATTATAATATGAGAAACTTTTTCTAGAAAATCATCTGACACTGGGAAATGGCAAATCGTAAGTTAGTATAGCAAATCTAAACGAAGTTATTAGTGAAGCGTTATACGCAAAGTCAATTCTATAAGAATGTAAGTACTGATAATTGATATGCAAAAGTTTAAAGCTTAAATACACAACGGCTTCAAATCAATTACAAGCACTGAAGTTTTAGTAGAAATAAAAATCGGAAGCCGAGAGCATCTGCTCAGCGGTCGATGAAAATTCGATGACAATTTCCGTACTTGAATTTAAAAGCACACAACTAAAGAAGTGCCATAATCGACACTGCCTTCATATCTTTCATGAATATATAAATTTGAATTTAAACTACTGCATTGTTAGCGTACAAAATATTCAATTTTTAAATACTATTTATTTTTCTCATACCAAATGAAATACACTAAAAGTTACTATGATAAAATAAGTTGTATTTTTCTAGGAAAATTAAAAGATGAAGATACATACGGAGTTGTAATGATATTAAGCGTTAGAACTAAAACAAAATATATCGTCATGCAGGAAAACTCATCAATAACCAAACAATCGCAGTTTGATGTTTTGTAGCCGGGAAAATTTCTAGCAATGAATTTAGACCAAGCAGGCTCATTCGCACTCCACGGAATGCTATAAATGTTAAAGTCGCCAACCAAAAGATATACAGCCTTATTATGAGTTCCGCCCGAAATAAATTCCACTTTGGAACAGCTAGGGAATGTATTTTGTTTGCAAAGTTTAAAATTGAGGAAAGTCAAAAACAGTAATTTAAATATTTAAGGCTCAGTTGTTTAAATCAAATTTAATAAAAGCGCACATTTAGATAATTGATAATTTGTACGTTTGTGCGATACTAAAGAAAAAGAAAGAAGTGGTATTGGTAAAGACTTTGAATAATTTAGCACCAATGTCCGCTGCTTCCACAATTCTGCCACATTCTCTCAATTCCCCCTTACAAAACCGCTGACAATGTCCAGTTTTTCTTGTATTCTATTACAAAAGAAATCGTAACGGTTCTTATTTATCATTTTACTCCTAGAAGAAAAGTAAACTCAAGCATTTTTTATAGTAAGGTTATAAATAATACTATTACTTACATTTTGTATTTGTTTGTTAGCCTCTTGAATTTGAGTGAAAAAATCTAGCGAAAATGGTTACACTTTTCGTCCGAAATTGGTGTTGCCGATAAGCGAAAAATATGTTCGCAAGCGAAAAGCTTCCGAACGAAATTTAAAATGAGCGAAAAGTGAAAAGTTTCAGGAGAAAGTGAAACTAATGATAAGGCTGATTCTTTTGAATTTTCTCAGTGAAGCTGGTCTGATTTGATAAGTGAAAGGCCTACAAAATTTTACGTTCTTTCTGTCTAAATATATGAGTCTTAAAGCAAAACCTCATAACTGAACAATCAGCTGTATGGGAGCTATAAATTTTAGAAACCCGATCCTGATGATTTTCATTATGTACTTGTGTATTACTTTTTTTTTAATTATACGTGAAGGGAGTGCCAAATTTAATAATTTAATAATTCAGGGGTTATAACGCCGAACCTCAGATCTGAACAATCAGTTGCAAAGGAGCTATAAGTTATAGTGTTCCGATCTCGATGATTTTTGTCGAGAAAATTTAATGATGAATTAAAGGAATAACAAATTTCTAGTTCTTTGCTGCTTTAGTATAGGAGTCATATCTGAATAATCAGTTAATCCAAACTATAAGTTATACTACTCCGATCTTAATAATTTGCATCACGGAATCGTAATTAATAATGCGGAAAAAACTGAAGGACTAGTTTGCGTTCAAACAGACAGACGAACAGCTAGACGGGACATGCTAAATCTAATCAGCTCGTGGTCCTGATAATTTTCGTATACTTGGGTATGGATCTATCTCTTCTTCGTCTTCTTATACCTGCAAACATCGGACTTAAGTTATAATTCCATTTCGTCTTCATGAAAGGTAAAACAAGAGAAAAAAATCTTAACGTCACTGCGCACAGTCTGCAAAATGAGTGAAGCAATCGCTGCAGAGATAACTCGACATACTTAATACTTCCCGCATGCAAAAAAGTTCGCAAATAAACTATAATTTATTAAACATCTCATTGAAATGTCATAAACCGAATGCCTAAGAGAAAATCACTTCTCCATCACCTGTGAATATTTAAAGTATTTTTTTACTTAATAGATTTTAACCCTTTCCATTACTTAGTATTTCAAGTTGAAGATTTGTGTATTGTCGAAAAAATTCTATTGGAATCGACTCATCTGGCTGGAGTAAATTCAATTTGCCGATATTAAGTTGGCTAAGTAGCGAGTTCAAAAGTCTTTAGAGCCGAACGCATTGACTGTTGAATGTATCTTACAATTACGTATGTACTATTATAATGTTTTCTAACTCAAATCATTTCCAATCACACACGGCGGTAAGTTCTAGAAGCCTAGGCATGCGCTTGAGTACCATAAATGACCAAGCATTTCCGATTGGACTTGCATCTTAGCGTTTTCCCTTCACTTTCCAGTTTCAACGCCGGTCAACTTCGACTCTTCTGAGTCGTGTCTTCTTATAAATTAATCAGCTTACCGAATCATCATGACGAGAAGCCTCCTCACCCTTGCGTTATGGTAATCATTCCCCATATTTTGGCTAAGCTGCTATGTATGAGTTCAAAAATGCAAGAGACGATTCATCTTTGAGGATTTCATTGCTCTAATCTGGATGGGGTTTGACGTGATTTTCGTTGAATGGAAGTTCTTAAATGGAACTTCTATAACGGAAGTCTTTTGTGATGTTTACCTATTTTTTTCGGAGTGATTCTTTTCCTGCCTCTTCCTGGCGCATTTAAAAACAAATAGTAATGCATCTAAGTAAAAAAGAGAAAGTTGGTATGAATTTCCACAGCTCAAAGGTACCTAGTTTTGCAAACTTTTTGTATGACCATATTTGATACAAAAAATATCATATTCTTGGAACTTTATTTTTTCCATCAAAAGTAGAACTCAGCTCTTACGGGGTATTTCAACTTTTAGAAGTAAAATTAATTTTAGAGGTGAATTTTTTTTTTACCAGACCGAAAAACTTAAAACGCCACAGCGCACTTCAAATAACAATGAGATTATAATTTTTTTTTCCAACATATGCATTTCATAATAACAACATATGTAAAAGCCCTTGTATTAATAAAATGTATAATTTGTAATAGAAATGCTTATTATATTATTCGCATATGTTGACTAAGGCATATCAAAAAAAAAAAAAGATAATATTAATTTGTGAGCTCAAGGCCAGTGTATAAGGAAAAGTTTATTGGAAAAAAGACAACAACAGTCAGGAGTGGTAGAAATTATAGCTATTTCGGAGATCACCACATCTCCTCATCAGATTTCTTTCATACACTGGCCTTGAGCTCACAAATTAATATTATCGGTTAATAAAAACTGGCCGAAAAATCATAGACATATGAAAAAAAAAGTAAAAAATAAATAATAATAAAGCAATAGATTTCTAAAAGTAATTTTTATTTCTGAGAGCTAAACTAACGCATAAGAACTAAGTTTTAAAGTTTTTAAAGAAGTATAACACAGCAAATAATCTTTACGTGTGATGAATATCCGAAACAATTTGATTATTTATGATAAAAAAAATAAAAGTCATCAAATAGCAATTATGTTTAATAAGAACTTCTGAACGAAAAAATAATACTTGAAAAACAAGTTTTATTTTCGTTCAAAAAATTATTATGTATTATTTTTATTCTGAGCAATTAAAAATATCTAAAATTAACTATAAAATATAATTTTTACAGATATCACTCAGAAATATTTAAATTGTAACATATTAATACGGGATTTGAACAAATATACATACATACATACTCAAAACGGGTTTCCAATAATTGGAAGTTTTGATTTTTGGAATTGATAATTCAAAAATAATCATTGTTTTCGGTCATTGATATTTAATAGAACTTCACCTGAGGCATCTCATTAGTCTTTCACCAAGTGCGTTTTAAATTTTGTAATCTTCGAACTAAATCGAAGATTTTCAAAGTTCTCGGTTTTAAAAAAACCAAAACTAATATTTTTTTTATTTAAACTTCACTTGATTTCTTTGACAATAAACTTAAAACTAAAATAATATAAAATATTTGACTTTTTTTCTTAAACCTTCGCAGCGAATTAGTTCATGACAGTTTTGGGCTGGTGATTTGAACCCATTTACATTCAATAAAGATTTGCATACTATAGAAAACCTACAATTTCTCAGTCAATTGACGATTACGCTGGTTACTCTGAATTCATTCAAGAGATGGAAATCTATAGCTTAATAATAGGAAAATTATGGTAAAATGCGAACCAGAAAATTGGAGTTAATCTGAAAAATATGAGCTCAAGTTCAGCTAATAACCATTTACATCTACATTTGTTTGCAAATGTATAAAAGAGCTATAAGACACATAATCAAACCTTTATATGTACATTGCAATTACACGCTGCTAAGCTCTTGAAGCAACTACTTGCCCACAAAACTCTAACCTAACTGGTTTTTGGCTAAACAAGTGAGACAATAGAAGGCATTCACATGAAAATAGCAACCAAACTCTTGTTGCATTTCTCCTATCTATCCATCGCGCAGAGCGCACAAAAGCGACGAATATATTTGTTAAAATACAATTTTTTGTTGCTCTTTTCAAATTACACTGTTTATGTATTTGCATATCATACTCTCGACCGCCTTTCGCCGCTTGCGTAGATAGCCAATTTACGAGCATCGAACGCTGCCTATTGGCCATCAAAAACCATCATAACCACCGATAGCATCATCATCATCGTCAAACATCAAAAATATCCTCAGAAATACTAGGAGTGGCTTCTCGTTTGTTCCCACATGTTGTTTCTATCACAAATGGTGTACTATGTATGTAACTACATACATACAATGCAATTGTGCAACAGTGCGTATACGTAATATGCAATTTTTATACGTTTCAAACGCCCACAGCTCTGCTACTACAAATTTACATACATCCACACATACGTAGAGCCTTGCAAATTTAACTACTTTTGATATTCGCGCAGCGTTTTGTTTGTTTTCAATTTCGTCTCACCGAGCGCACATACCCACACACACACACACAAACACCCAGACGCGGCAAGAGATGTGATGTGCTGCCATTGAGCTGATCCCCATTCACAGCACACATACATTTGTGTGTTCAGCCCACATATTCCACACATATGCACATTTTCATTTCGTTTGGCAAATAGCAATTCGAAATATGAAGGAACAATATTTTTGTGGTGCAATTTCTCATACGTTTATTTTGCTATGTGGCATAAGCTCGTTTTTCTTTTTTGTTCTGTTTTACGTTTTCATTTTGGCTTTTTTTTTTGTCTTGTTTTGATTACGTGTATTGCGGATGTGGTTGCTGTAGTTGTTGTTGTGGTTACATATCTTATTTTTAGTTATGCGTAAATAAACCCGAATACAATCCCTTTGTCCAACTTACCAGTGAACTTTATGGAGATTCCAATTAAACATTCAACCGCAACGCATCCTGCCACAAAATGATTTCAAAAATATCTAATCAAAAGAGAGTTACCTGCAACAAGTATGGACTTACATTCCAAATTTTGTGAAATACAACAAGAAATTTTCGAAAAGTAAGGGGCAGAATGATTGGAACATTGCTGCGAAAAAATATGTACCAAGAATCCTGCACTAAGCAAATGGTTTCATCTTATTGTATTGCCAGCCTATTTTAAAAAAACAAAAAAAAATTTAAGAATAAGAGCAAGCCTATTCTCTAATATTTCAAACTAATTTAAAATGGCTAGCTTAGATCGATATATGAGAGTATCAACTAATAATATATGATCGGATTTCAATACTTGCGGTATGTAGCTCTTATTTATTTACTGTAGTTAAGTCCCTCCGATTGTGGTACGAAAATTAAGGAGCATACGAGAAGTTGTAGACGAAGCACGGCCAAACATCAAGCCATACGATCTATGTGCCATGATTGCATCTCATCATCCCACAAGCAGCTTCGACAAAGATGGTCGCAACCCGTATTCAGCCTAAGCGCATGAATATCTAACAGTGCCCGGACAGAACTCCTACGCGGAACGAGAGTTGTCACTTTGCTAGCGCCCGGAGTTTCTACGAACGCCTACGGTCCTGTACCGGCCGGACGGTCTTTTCAGTTCTGTACTAAATGATATTTGCCTAGCGCTCGATATGCCGACATAGATCTCATTTATCTAATAAAAGTCTGAAGGCGGCCAGACGTGTCTCCGCCCCTTAACTGCCAGCAGTCATTACTTCAAGGCTGTCAAGGCTGTCCTGCCGCGCCAGCTCAACAGCTTTGCAATTTTCTGCAAAGTCGTTTTAGCCAGCATCTAAATCAGTCCGATAAGGAAGTGTTCAGAAGATAGGCACGACCCAACCAGTTTCGACCTGGCCACTAAAAAATCTAAGGTCTTGTTTGCCGCCTCGCTATAAGAATAGAGTCAATGGTCTACCTCCGGCTACCTCCGTCTGAAACAAACTACAGAACCTTTCCAACCATTCCATCCAGCTTCGACCCGCTCACAAAGAAGTTCACCGCTCCTCCTCATTCTTCCGGGATGTGGGTGGATAAGGATCTATTTGGAGCTACAAACGGCAGACAGTAATCTGTGATCTTGAAGCAGAGAGTCCAGGCCACTTTTGGTTAAGTCCTTACTGGTACTGGCTGCCACACCTAGCACCAAATATTGCATTCTTTTGGTTTTAACAAACCACCGTTATGTGAGCGTTTTTTCGATTTCAATACCAATCTACTTTACTGCCATGTGGAGATTCCGCAATATTTCCTCGATTTATCCAATACACGGGCAAGCAGACGGACGGAAAAACAGACCTGGCTTTATCATTCGGGAATAGAATATCTAAGATTTGTTAGTTCCTTTTTATCTTTTGTTTTACGGGCAGGGTGAAAGGTTGATGTATGGCTCAAATCCGAAACCGGTTTGTCCCTAAACCAAACTTGACAGAGTTCCTTTTATTGTTGCTAGATTTTCTTCGGGCACTGGAATTTCATCATTTTGAACAAGGATGGCTGATAGTCCTTTAAGAGATTGTTTTCGAATTTTTATACAAACTGTTTGAAGACTGCTAATTTTTTTTATTAGTACTGATTATGGAGTGCAACAAGATTCTACGTATATGTTGAAACCAAAAGTTGATGCAAGTTTACACCACCATTGAAAAATAGATCTGGTTTTTGATGCAATGTCTCTTTAGTGGCATAAGAGTGATTTTTCAATATCGTGTCAAAAAGACGCTTTACAAGGTGGTGTCGCAAAGTCGCGTCACAAAGTCGCGACACGGCGCTTCCGGGCATACCGCTATCCATAAGTACAAGTGAAAGTTTCTGGTATATTTGAAGATTATTTCGGGATTATGTCGTGCCCGTTTCAGTATTTTTTAAGACTCTTTCGAGACTTGTTCGGGCATATTTCGGAGCATTTCTAATACTAGTTATTTCAAGATTATTTATTAGGACTATGTCGAGCACATTTCATGATCATTTCAGGACCATTTCAACACTGTTGCGAAATCAGTTCCGCACTATTTCAGAACTATTCGGCCCCAGTTTAGGACTAGAACTGGACCCCAGCGGAGCAGTTTTTGAAGCAGTTAGTTCGAGACTATTTCAGTACAAGTTCTGGTCCTTGTCTTATATACTATATACATATACTTATAATATTGTTAATATTTCTTTAACATAATTTTTTTTTTTTGTATATCTGTACAAAACGTTATGGCATGAAAGTACAAATGAAGTTCAAAACTACATTTTTTGGGCTTTTTTAAATCTATAGAGTTACGACGTCACTACTATCATCCGACGTCACTCAAGAAATGGATTTCTCAGCCTGAAATTCGTAGACCACTACACGCATTGAAAACCGTAAAAGAAAATGCCAAAAATAATACGACAGCGACTCCTCGTGTAAGTTTTAGTGAAAAATTAACAGCAAAATTCAATTCTAAACGAGAAACTATAAGATAAAACAATCTTCTAGAATAATTCCACAAAAAATATAATTGAATAAAATTTTATTTAATTGTAATGAAAAAAATACATCAGCTAAAACTACTTTTGGAATTTGTAAGCTCTCATTTAGTTTAATTTTTATTAATTACGGATACACAAACCGCCATTTTGTTTCGCCGTGTTATCGATTTCTTTGATTCACTAACGAAAAATTAATTTTAGATTATCTTTAGAGATTT
Organism: Anomoia purmunda; assembly: GCA_951828415.1. Taxonomy (NCBI): domain Eukaryota; kingdom Metazoa; phylum Arthropoda; class Insecta; order Diptera; family Tephritidae; genus Anomoia; species Anomoia purmunda. Next base: position 128,806,910 of record OX639994.1, read on the forward strand.
ATTGCCAAGTAATTCATTAAGAAAACTACTTTAGTATTCAATGCACTTAACTTGAAAATATTTTTGTATGTATAGGTATTTATCAAACAAATAATTTAACAAGCTACATGCACATTTCCATTAGTACTGATAGCATTTACATAATAACTGGTTTTTTTTTTTTTGTTTAATATACTTACATAAATTTATCCATGAACTTTTACATACATATGTAAATATGTACATACACATATTGTTTTATGTATAAGCAAAGTATTTGGCCTTCATATGCGTCTCTCAATAATTGACATTGTAATGTAATTACCAATACGATGTTATTTGCATATACCGTTATGTCTTCATCATTCTTCGCACTCTCCACACACCACTGCCGTTCGAGTACTCTATCATTGCGAGAGTGTCATGACAGCTTGTGTCTACTCAATGTGACATATGTATAATTAATGTCATTGTTGAACTTCCATTTCGAATTCGTTTCTCAATGGATATTAATGTAAATTACAAATATGAAGTAACGGGTGTACGATAATGCAAGTGTGGATGTGTTGCCATCCAATAGCCCAGTAGCGAAAGACAACTTAGAGGCCTCGAAGTGTCAGCACCGGCTAAGTCATTACTCACTTTTATAATTATTATAAAAGTCATCAGTGCCTTGTTCACAAATTTGACCAACACTTTTTTCATCACTAACACAAGTTCAAAAATTTTAAAAGGTTCGTGCATAAATTCCGCTGAATCCTAATATGTATGCATAATATAAAAGTGTAGAAGAGTTTTTGAAATATTTAACTTTCTAAGATCTGGAAAAGTGATTAGCCAGTTAAAAATATAATTATCTCTGAAGATATAAGATTGATTTGAATTATCGCTAATTTATGTGGATAACACTTTCTTATCGGATTATTGATTTAGGAACTATTGAGGACTTTATCGGCAATTTTCCGGTTTTAATTCCTATGAAAATGTAATGATTTTGTCGTTATAATTGAATAGAAATTGCTTCGATCCAATTCAATCGTTATTTTGTAATTATTTTAACCAAATTCCATCGTTACTTTTTATTTCGATTTTTTCGTCGTTCTAATCGATGTTTTGTGGTTTTTATTTGCTTGATCACGTTTTGTATTTTTTCGATAAGAAATTATAGTTATGATTTAAAAATCACAAAATATCGATTAAATATGATCGGAGAAATTTAAGGATTATTTTTAGTCGAACAAATAAAAATCACAAATCAAACGCTACTTTTGTACTTTTTCATTAAGTTTGATCGATACTTTGTGATTTTTATTTTTTCGATCACATTTTTTATTTTTTCGTTAAGAAACATTCGTTTTGATTTAAAAATTACAAAATATCGATTAAATGTGATCGGAAAATTTAACGACTATTTCTGGTCGAACAAATAAAAATCACAACTCAATCGGTAATTTTTCATTTCGATTTTTTCGTTAAGTTTGACCGATATTTTGTGATTTTTATATTTTCGATAACATTTGATCGATATTTCGGTATTATTATATTTTCGATAAGAAATAATAGTTACGATATAAAAATCGCATAATATCGATTAAATATGATCGTAGAAATTTAACGATTATTTTTGGTTTAAAAAAAAAAATAAAAAAACAAAATGTCTATAAAATTTGATCGAAAAGTTAAATAGTAAAAAAAACACCGATCAAACTTGATAAAAGGAAATAAAAATCACGAAAAGCGATCAAACGTAATCGAAAAAGTAAAAATGCAAAATTGTCGATAAACCCGTTTATTTGCAATCCGATTAGAAAATGTTGTTCACACAAATTATAGGAAATTTAAAATTGTTCGACTGAGTTCAGAAGTAATTACATATATTAAACTGACTTATACTTTTTGTAGCCATATTTCTACATTTCTACATTTGATGTTCTACATTTTGATATTCGGATTTAGCCGAAAATTTTATATATGAAGATTTATAACCGTCTAGTGCATTTTTTCTGTAGACGGAAAAAAATCGTTATTTTGATTTTTAATGGAGAAAATTCGCAAAAAAGCAAAACTAGAAAGTCTCGATTTAATCCTTATGCCATACAATATACAAATCACACATTATTTTTAATTAGAAAACTTTTTGTTTTAAATGCTGCATAATCGCAACTTTGCGATTTTTATTTTTTCGATCAAAAATAATCCATATTCTTGTATTTACAATTTTTCGATTAAATTAAACGCCGATAAATTGTTTTATGATCGACAAAAAGTATCACAAAATATCGATCAATTAAAATCTAATATTTTTAAGTTTTATAATAACGATTCCGATACGATATCGATAAAAAATCAGTCCCGGATTTGTCCTTCATTGTAGGCAGTAATCGGCAGCAAGATACGAAACTCAAACTCAAAATCGGAGTTTCAAAAACACAGTAAAAACCAGGTTTATTTATCTCGATATCCATTTGGAGAAGAAGTTGATTTAAAGTTTTTTTCTTGTAAATTTGGTTTTGAATAAGATGGAGAATAAATAGCTCACAAAACTAGTAATTAGATATTGAAAACGTAAAATATTATAAAACAATTTTTTTATGCTCTTCGGTTTTCACGACCGAGTAAAAACTTTCTGTCATCCCTTGTTCAAACCGAAACTTGACAAGGGATAACGGCAAATCATCATCATATACAGCAAATAAAACAATTTCTTTTTTCAAACTATTAACTATTAATTAATTAAATTATATTGAGTATTGCGACATTCGACTCTACCCATTCCCATTTCCAAGCTTACTTTTTCTTATTAGTTAAATAATTATTTCGAACTCACATTTGTTCCCAAAGAATTCAGAGGATATTTTTACATATGTACCTACGTACAAACAATATTTCAAAATTGTTATGCTTGTCGCATCATGAACGTCCCTCCCCCACCCACAGCGCACATCCCGCAATATATAAACACAGCGAAATACCGCAAATCGCTACTCAGTTCATGTGATGTGGCAACACCACCAAGATACCTAGCTGCAAGAGTTCGTGGGGTGGAAAGAAAGCGACAACAACGACACTCTACAAACAGACAATGCAAATACGAACAAACGAACGAACGCGTACTCGCAACGCAGCTGGCGCACGCCAAAATTGCCAACAACAACCGGCGGCTATTTCACAACAACAACGCAGCCGCACGGACAGCAGCTGTGTTGAGTTGCAAAGATTTGCAAGTATTTGCGCTTACATTTATTTCCCCACACTTTATTTGTTTTATTTATTTTTTTTATTACGTCAATTGTGCAAATAAATGCCACAACAGGGCAACAACAATAATAATAATCATAATAATAATAATAATAATCACAAAAGAACAATAACTGCCGAGCGGTGGCGGTGGTGGGGGTAAAAAAGTAAAGAATGTGCAAACATTTGGAGAAATAAAAAGTGTGGCATATGAAAAACCGTAGTAGCGGTGGAGTAAACAACCGGTAATGAAAAAATAATTTGAAAAATGAAATCGTTGCAGCGGAACGGCGAAGTTGCGCCAAGCTTTTACTGCCACTGTGGGAGTACGTAGATGTCTCTTATTTGTTTAATTTCAAATGTATGTAAATACATATATGCACGGTTATTTGTATAAATTTGTATGTATACAAAGAAAAATAAGTTCGAAACGAGATGCTTTTAGCGTTACAAAGACCTGTGCTGAGATTCACTAACTTTAAACGATCGGACAATCGCAAATTTTTGTCGATAATATTTTTCGCTTGCGGCAACGATTGTGCGATTTTGTATTTATTGAAAGTTGTAAAGAGTGCCCTTTTTTGTTAAACTAAAAGTCAAACTAAGCGAACACTGCAAAGGGGAATGAAAAAAAGATATAAGTAGGGGCTGCTCAAGGCGAATTTTCTCAAAAAGAAAAGTTTCAATTGTTTGCAAAGAACGAAAGGGGACATAATAAAATGACCAGTTTTAACAGTTTTTTTTTTAAATTTTGCAAGTAATGATGGAAAATCATTCCAATATAAAACAACGTCTTAAAAATATAACGAAAAGCTACCATAATTAATAAAGGGCAAACGCTTGCAACCTGGGCTATATAAGATAGTTTCAGTTTCATTATTTTCATTAATTTATTATATAAAATTTGTAGTTAAGGAATAGTCAGTTTCATACTTAACTTCCTCGTTTAGGGACAATATTTTTTAGCAAGGCGAATCCATACAAGGTGATAGCATCCTATGAGCTGAATGCTTTTTTTTCTCTCTGAATTCGCTAGGTTGTTTTGTTTACACAAACAAAATACATGCGCAAACTGGGCGAATTCAGTTTTTGACATTTCACTCGCAAAATACATAAACAAAATACATGAGCAATAGTAGGCGAATTCAGATTTTGACATTTCACGTGCAAAATTACACAAACAAAATACACAGCGGATTCGCCTTGTTTATCTTGCAATCACCTTCTATGGATACACCTTGTTTTTTAGTGTTTGTTTTTGAATGTTTTTTTTTTTTTATTTCCCACGTTGTGGAATATTGAAAGATTTTCCTTCATATCTTGCAAAATTGAAAAAAAACTATTCAAACTGGCAATTTCGTTATGTTCCCTTTTGCTCCTTGCAAACAATCGAAACTTTTCTTTATGAGTAAATTCAATTTTATTTTGCTAAAAATTGCAAATTTCGTAAAAAGCTTATTTAATATTGATCTTTTATTATTCAAATATTGCTTTATAAGGCAAAATTATTCAAATATAAGAATTGAATGTTCAAAAGTTTGCATTTTTTCGCCAAAATCTCACTGTGCGCCGTCCTGAGTGATTTTTATTATTTGCCATATATACTATATCCATTTTGTGAAGACATAGATCAGCTAGGATGACGGTTGTAAAAGAATTATAAATTTCATATTATATAGATACTTTTTCCTTACTCACCGACAGCATGCACTATTCATAGCTTCTTCATCTTTGCCTCAGCAAATTCACTACACTTTAGATAATCGAAATCCGAAATCCAAACCGTCCAGGCAATTAGGGTCAGGTCTTTCTTTTACTTGATTTTAGTTCTTTCGTTGTAGAGAATTTTTAAAAAATTATCTAAAAACTCGATGACCTTTTTTTTTTGAAAATCCGATAACTTTGCGAAAAAATTCTTCGAAAGTTTTTCTGCTTTTAGGTGAAATAACGCTTTAAAAGAAAAACCAATTAAACATGGTATTTTTGAGAAAAAAAAAATGTATATCGTGATTTAGAAAAAATCAAACAATTTTTGCAAGGCGAATCCATACAAGGTGGTGTTATAAATACAACTACAAAATTGCTATGTATTTTGTTTTTACTTCTGCGTAAGAGTTGTCAAAATTTAAATACATTTTGTTTTGCTTTTACGGCTTTTAAAAGCTCATACGCAAATGCAAAAACAAAATACATGTAGGTGAATAAAAAAAAAATCAAATCATTAAATTCGCCTTGAATTTTTGCTTTCAAAAATTTCAACTTGTATGAACATTTTCCTTCATATTTTTTTTCTTAAACAGTAATATTTATATAAAAAAAATTATGTAATAGCCTCTATAAACCCAAATTCATTGTTTGAGAAGTATGATTTTTTTTTAAATCGTACTGCCAAATATTCAACAATTTTAGGTTTCATTTATAACAAATGCCATCATTCCGCCAAAAGTGGCTCAATCGTTATGCTCTTTTTTGTATTAACAGTTAAAAGTTCATTCTAGAAGAAAAAATTATAAAGTCTAGTAAATTTACGAAATTTTTTTTTCTATGATCCTTCTTTAAATGTGGAAAACATCAAATGAATTTTAGCGCAAAAATTTTGACATTGCTTGGATTTTCAAATTCTGTATTTCTGTTTTCTATTAATATTATGTATATATGCTCATTTTTCAGAAGCATTTCTAATAAACCCAACTTCGTTTTTAATGAATGCCATTTTTCCGTTAGTCTTTTGCATTGCTATATAATTGCATAATTTTGTTTATTTACATATATGTATTACAGTTAAAAAAAAAGAAGGAAAAAACTGATGCTTTTTTGAAGTCAAAAATTTTTAGAATTTTTTTTAATCACGATATAAAAAAAATGTTTTCCAAAAATACCATGTTTTATATTTTTTTTCTTTTAGAGGAACCTTTTACCTAAAAACAGAAAAAAAAATTTCGAAGTTCCGTAATATTCAGATTTCATCACAAAGTCGGTTCATGGACTGATACCCTCTATGAATACTAATTATTTTTTTTCAAACCCTTTATCAAACGAACACACCATAGATATCCGAGGCATCTCCCTACCTCCGTCAGTGCATATAAATATGCCATTTTTATTGTCGCACTGATGTGCGAGAACTGTCGCCCGCCAATCGCTGATGGCAATTGTCAAATGTGCCATTTATGCGGATGCGTTTGCTTTTATGAGAATCGCGATTGCAAGAACACAAAAAAAAACAAAAAAAAAAAAAACAATAACGATAACGATAATATTAATACACAACAGCAGCAGCAGGGAAAACAAGAAGCATTGGTTGGGACAAAAACAGAAACAAACAAAAAACAAAAAACAAAAACAAATATATGTAGCAACAATAGCAATCAACGAGGATAACAAAATTGATGAGCTCGCGGAAAGAGCAGTAAATAGAAAAAACATAAAAAAAACCTGAAGCAAAACAAAACAATTTCAATTGTATTAGCAACAATAGAAACAATAACAACGATTGCAGTACCAATAGCAGCGACAGCAGCAACGAAAACCAAAAACAACACGCATAATTGTGAAAAGCGCAAATATTGAATCAGCAGGCACTGATTTGCCAATAACACTTGTCTGCAACAGGCGCTCGCCCCGCCCCCTTTGAAATAAGCTGCTGCTGGCGGAGGGAGGACTGTTGTTGTTTTGCTAACCTTTTTTTTCTGATTTCTTTTTTTTTTTTGATTTTTTTCTCTTTTGCACTGCGACAAGTGCTGTTGTAAATTTTAGAGCTTAGCCATTCAACGTAGCCCCATGCAACGTAACGATTGCACGCGTTGAGGGGTGAAATACGCAATCAACCATTCAGGAATTTGTGCGGATGCGTTTCAATTGCGGCAAAATAGACATACAAACATACATACATAAATTTATTGCTGTACATGTGTGGATATTCGCCTGCTTAGCGTAAATTGCGAGCGATTGTCACATGCACACACACACACACACACACACACCCACACACATACATGCAATTCGCTGTGAGCAACTAACGTCAACGCCAACGTCACTACGCTTCACACCGCCGCCATCCATCCTTTCATGCTGATAACGAACAAAACGACAAGTTCTGATGACAGACAATGATGATTGCGGAAAATGTTGAAATAAAACAAACAAATAGCGTTGAGGAAACGCATACGTTTGTTTGGAAGGAGATAAAGGCGGGGTAATGCAAAGGAGCGATAAGGAAATGAAAATCATTTTTGAAATGTGGGCGGAAAATTAATTGGAATGATAGCAGTCTATACAGATGTTTTTATTGAAGTGATTGCACAACCAAATGAGCACAATAATACCCATCGACCGATGCAGTTGCGAGTGATTATGAAAATAATTAAACCGATGCTGATATGGATGCTTTTAGATACAGTGAAATGTCTCATACCGGGCAGTCCCTATAACCGGACAACTTCAATAGCTACATAAATTTCCTGTACACAATCTCTTCACTAATTTGTCCATGCAAATGACATCCCAATAAACGGATGCTCTAAAACCCGTTTGCATACATTAAATTGCAAACCATTTTGATCAAAAAATTTCTCACAAACGGTCAAAATTCAAAAAATGCTAAGTAACCTTGAAAATTGGAGATTGCCTTTTAAACATTTACATACACACGCACTCATGCCATATGTTTCTTGTTATCTTCTTTGTTTTCTTGTTTTTGTACCTTCCATGAAATGGAATTATAACTTTGGCCCGATATTTTTAAGTATAAGAAGAGGAAGAAGAGTTAGAACCATACCCAGCTATGCTACTAAAATAATCAAGACCCGAGCTTATTCGATTTAGGCATGCCCAAATGTCTGTCCCCGTCTGTCTGTTTAAACGCAAACTAGTTTCTCAGTTTTAGAAATATCTAATGAAACTTGGTAGGCAGATATATTTCTATAATGTATTAATTATAACACCAAAGTAGCTAAAAATATAAAAATTTGGCAATCCTTTTCCGCATTATTAATTAAAAGTGTGTGATGCAAATTATTAAGATCGGACTACTGTCACTTATAGTTTCGATTAACTGATTACTCAGATATGACTCCTACACTAAAGCTGCAAATTATTAGAAATTTGGTATTCCTTTAATTCATCATTAAATTTTCTCGACAAAAATCATCGAGATCGGAACACTATAACTTATAGCTCCTTTGCAACTGATTGTTCAGATCTGAGGTTCGGCGTTATAACCCCTGAATTATTAAATTATTAAATTTGGCACTCCCTTCACGTATAGTTAAAAAAAAGTATACAATGAAAATCATCAATTAGGATCGGGTTTCTATAACTTATAGCTCCCATATAGCTGATTGTTCAGTTATGATATTTTGACAGAAAGAACGTAAAATTTTGTAGGCCTTTTATTTATCAAATCAGACCAGGTTCACTGAGAAAATTCAAAAGAATCAGCCTTATTATTAGTTTCACTTTCACCTGAAGCTTTTCACTTTTACCTCATTTTAAATTCCGTCCGGAAACTTTTCGCTTGCGAACATTTTTTTCGCTTATCGGCAACACCAATTTCGGACGAAAAGTGTAACCATTTTCGCTGGATTTTTTCACTCAAATTCGAGAGGCGAAGAAACAAATACAAAATGTAAGTAAGAGTAATATTTATAACCTTACTATAAAAAATGCTTGAATTTACTTTTATTCTAGGAGTAAAATGATAAATAAGAACCATTACGATTTCCTTTGTAATAGAATACAGGAAAAACTGGACATTGTCAGCGGTTTTGTAAGGGAGAATTGAGAGAATGTGGCAGAATTGTGGAAGCCGCGGACATTGGTGCTAAATTATTCAAAGTCTTTACCAATACCACTTCTTTCTTTTTCTTTAGTATCGCACAAACGTACAAATTATCAATTATCTAAATGTGCGCTTTTATTAAATTTGATTTAAACAACTGGGACTTAAATATTTAAATTACTGTTTTTCGTTTTCCTCAATTTTAAACTTTGCAAACAAAATACATTCCCTAGCTGTTCCAAAGTGGAATTTATTTCGGGCGGAACTCATAATAAGGCTGTATATCTTTTGGTTGGCGACTTTAACATTTATAGCATTCTTTGGAGTGCGAATGAGCCTGCTTGGGCTAAATTCATTGCTAGAAAATTCCCCTGCTACAAAACATCAAACTGCGATTGATTGGTTATTGATGAGTTTTCCTGCATGACGGGATATTTTTTTTTTCAGTTCTAACGCTTTATATCATTACATTTGAGAAAGATACAATTTATTTTATCATAGGGCCCGTTTCTTTGTATCCTAATTAGAATAAGGAATTGCATGTAAAGCAACAACACTAACTCAGAAACATATGCAAGTTGAGCCAACTCGGTAAAATGCGATATTGTGAATGAGCCCTATGAAACTACATGGGAAATTTAGATTTAAGACCTAATCCGTTTTTTATTTGCATAGTATTTGTAAATATATGACTACATAAACCTAAAAATTGCCGGCTCAACTATTTTCCCTCCCTAAATAGCGCTAAACAAATCGCAAAATTCATGAAATAGGCCAACAGGGTTGCTTCTGCAGCTCGGGGAAATTTTATCCGAGTTGCAGCGTTCTTTTGCAACTCGGGTGCAATGAAACGGGCCTATAGTTACTTTATTTTAGTGTTTTTCATTTTTAATGAGAAAAATAGATAGTATTTTAAAATTTAATATTTTTTACGCCAACAATGCAGTAGTCTATATTAAATTTTTATAAATTCATGAAATGTATGAAGGCTTCGGCAAGGCCGAAAATTGCACTTCTTTACTCCTTTCATATTTGCATTATTCCAAAAATTATTGTGTGTCTCTCATTATTTTCTCTTGTAGTAGCTATGTGTATCGTGTTTGTATGTTTGTAATTAACCGAAATTTGTATTTTCTTTTATTTCAGGTAAGTTGCACATTTTGAGCTGATTATTTGTATGATGAGAAAAGGTAGTATATTTTATAATTGTTTTTTTACAAATGTTGATACGCAAACGTTGATAGAATTCGTCCTTTTAATTGAAACAAAAAAAAAACAGATTGTCACGGATCACCCGACATATTCGCAAGATATATGTATCGATCAACAAATTATGCCATTTTAAGAAAGATTATCTTCCAAAACAAACCAAAAAGGTAAAACAAATTCCTGGCGCATTAAAAAGTATGCCCTGTGTGAAAAATGGGTGTTTCGGCTTGAATTCAAACTATATCAAAATAAAAATACTAATACCGAAGAAAATTAAGTCCGCACAGTTGGATTTTCTTCCGCTATAACTCACTGGAAATATAATCGCAAACCGATTTGGTTGGACTACATTTGTTTTTGATTAAAGATCTTATAAAACAAGTAAGACTCTTCAGTGGAAAATTTGCATGGCCAAATAGTACGATAATAAAAAAGCAACGGTTTCGTAAATCGTTATAAAAAGTAATCTAACATTCTTACCGTACATTTTTTATATGCCCAACAAGCAAACAAATAAATTTCTGTCGCTAATGGAATTGTACGATAATTAATTTAATATGCATTATACTATAAGTATTTGAATGAATTTTGCGATAGAGTAAGATTTTTAACCCTGCTGTTAGGTTAAGACCATTTGGTCCAATTTTTTTTTGTTTTCTTTGTAACTTTGGAACGGTGATATATACTGTCTAAATTTTTCAGCTCAGGTGGTCTTTTTATAAAACAATATTATGTGCGAAAATTTAATTCTCTGACTTAAAACTGGACTAAGATAAATTGAAAATTACGAATCTTAGGTTAAGGGACCATTTGGTCCATAGTATATTTTCTTTGATTTTCTTTACATTAATTTTCCAAAAATAAGTATTTATTAGTTTGTTCGATATTTTTTGGCACTACATGATGACCCAAAAAATGTTTTTCGGTTGGTTTTGCAAATAAACGCACTGCAAATGGAGCATTTTACATCAGACTTAGACTTGCAGCAACTACAAATTCCTCGCTTTCGAGCTCCTGAACTAGAAGCATTTTTAGAGCAGGCCACTGGTGCTGGGTTTTACCAGAGTTGAGTAAATAATAAAATAATAATATTTAGCAAGTATTGAACCAAACTAAATATAAAGACTAAGATTAAATTGTTATTTTGTATGAAAACTGCAGTATGGACCAAATGGTCCTCTAACCTAAGATTCGTAAGTTTTTTTTAACCTAACAGCAGGGTTAAGTATAATATAAAAAAAGTTTAAATTCACGTTAACTTGCTTACAAAAGCATAGATAAAATATTAAAGCAGTTACAACAAAAGAACACTAGGTTCTTTTAAACAGAATTTTTATTTATTATTATTTTTTTAATTTTTCTTTTACCACTAATGTGGAAAATGGAAACAAAGTATTGCAGATATAAAACAGGCTAAAAATATATTGTTGAAAAAAGTTGTGTTTTTCGTTTTTTGTTTCTTTAATTTTATTTGACTTCACCAGTTAGGATTTGTGGAATACGTGATAGATTCCCATTTAATATACCTACCCTCAAGATGGCCGCCAGTAGTATCCTGCACGTCTGATTACATTATTCAATAAAATTCGATTTATTAGCTCACCAGCATAGTATTAACTTTCCAAGGTACTTAGTTCGGATTTTTTTTTAATTTTTACGATCCCGAGATTTTCGGTATCTTAATGCAATCGCGCGATTGGTTTCAGGGTTTAGACATTCTTTATTTTGTAACAACCTAACAGCCAAGTTGTTGGCAAAAGCTCTTCTACTATAAAATAAATAACAACTTAATTATTAAATTTGTTCGCATTTAGTAATACTTTGACGTATAGATATCTGATAAAGAAACTTAAGGTGCAACGAGAAAGGCACGAGGCAAATTTAAATAGTAACATTTGTATAATTGGTTTATAAATAATAAATTCACACTTTTATTGAAGAAAAATGTATATAGAATAACCGAAAAGTAGTGGGCTTTAAAATATATTCATTTATTTTAGTTTCTGCCTTTTTTTAGGCTAAATTGATCAATTTAAAAATTAATGCAACATTTTTTCACTTCCTGGCCAAAGGTTTCGCAAAACTTCTTAGCATCTTCATCAGCGGGTCTTCATTTAAGAAAAAACCTGCAAAAAACTTAAGAATGGTGAAATTAAACAAAATAACCAAGTCATTCATAAATATTTTATAACAAAAATTCGCACTACACTAACACAGAACTTTTAATGATTAACAATGACTTTAAATTAAACAACAACGCTATTATGTTTTGAAAGAAAACCACTAGTCTAAAACCCGAAAACGAACGGGTAGTCGATTAGTTGTTTATAGTCGGTTAGTCGAAAAAGTCGAAAAGAAACGGTTAGTCGATTATATGAAGTCGACTATTTAAAAAAAATACTTTTGCTAATCGATTAGTCGATAAGCAAGACCTCTAACACACCAAAAAATTTTAATTTTCGTAATTTTCACAAAGTGTCGAATGTTAAATCATGCATATCATTTTTATTACAAGGAAGCATAGATTTGTTCAATAAAAAACATAAAATCTAAAATGTCATACTATGTTCAAAATTCAGAAAAACTTTCATTAAATTATATAAAAATTTCCAACTTTGTTTACCTTTGTTTGTGCATGAAAAAAGACCATTCACAAAAAAGAAATTTTAATGCAACGATAGTTTGTATTATAAGTATTTTATATTTCAGCAATTAAAAATAATATCTTTCCAATCACGTATAATAAGCAACTACAATAAACTATTGAACATTGAACTCACAATAAGCAGCTGATTTCTACGATGAAAGTGCTGTAAACGCAAAATGTTGCTTTTTTGTTGTTAAAGAGAATTTATCTGACTTTATTTCAGATAAGAATGAAGAATTTATTTAAAAATCCTGAATATTCTGGAGTTGTGGACAAGTAATCCCTGGATTTTCAGTGCTAAAAGGGGTACTAAAGGGTTTGCCGGGATTAGCGTCTCTATTACTTATTTGGTTGGGTTAAATATTTCAGCAAGCCTCTTAGAAGTTGTTGGAGCTCATTAAATAAATGTGAACAGTCAGAAAAAAAAACTACAACTTTGTTTAACAACTGGAATAATTGCCAAAAATTTAATTTTTTATATGCCAATAATTTTCCAGTTAAGGCATCAACGCGAAAAGGAAAGGATATGTTTAGTGTAGAAATTAGTGTAGAAATTATCACTCCGACTTAAGCGAGTGCGCATTTTGTGGAATTTCCCCGTATTACTTGCCTGCCTTCAATTTTCAATTTTTAATTTTTCCTTTTTTATTTTTCTAGATTTCAATAACAAGTTTCATGATATGAGGCACTTCTAATTATTTTATAGTTCCATATGCATTTCGCTTTGGCTCTGTGTGAAGTGTGTGGGTGATGCAAAGCTTTGCTGCAATGATAAATTGCTACAATGAATATATATACTATATATTTTCCTGCATTTCACGCTTCAATAGTTTTTGTGACAAGATCGGCTGTACCGGCGCTGTATTGTCAATGTATTACCATGGGAGATTTATTGCGGCAATAGCAGTAAAAATATTTGTTGTGTTTCGACTTTGTTTGATTGCATTATGCCGACACTGAATGCTATGCTGCTCAATCCCCCCTCTCCGATCCGCCCTACCGCAGCGGCAGCCGCATCATTATGCCGCAGTGTTCAAGGGTCTTTTGAATTTTGAATTTAGTTGCAACAACAAAAAACAAATGCAAGCTGCTTTATTAGAGTTGGAGTTGTTCGTCGTTGCACGAGGTGTTGTAGTTGTTGTTGTACTGCTACTCTTGTTTTTGCCATTGTTATTGTATGTACACTCTACTATGCACACACACCGCTCCCACCACCTCGCTCTTCAGCTTCAGCTAGCCGGCTTTCGGTGCTTAAATTGATTTCCTCTTTATTTACTATTTCCCTTTGTGTGCGTGTGTGTGCCCGTGTGTGTTAATGTGTGCGTGTGCGTACGACTGTGAATTTTCGGCAAATTGCAATTTTATTGAGATAAATCACATTCTAAAATAAACTGATTTTTTTACACACACACACACACACACACAGATAGACTTTCACACACTTACATATCTACTATTGTCTATAAGCAATTTTTTTGTTGCTATTTTTCCTTCCGAATGAGGAGTCGTAGTTGTTAACGCCACATTGAACATGATTTGGCTTTTATAAGTGGATGTTGATGTCGATTCACTTGAGTGCGTTGAATGTGTGTGTGTGAATATGTAAATATGTAATTTGTGTGTAAATAATATCGATGTAGTGGGTTAATGAAGCAGCTTTAATGAAGGAGAGTGGTAATTGGATTTATGAAAAATTCTTATATTTGTAAATAGTAAATGAAAGTGCAAAAACTTGTTAGATTGATGGAATGGCAACATTTCGTAGTAATGAAATTTATCAAGGCAAAATGAAAATTCAAAGAAATGAAAACTCAAACAACTCACATTGGGGCAGAAACCCAAAATGTTTGCGAAAATTAATAATTCCTACAATAAACTTTCATCATCCAATTATATTACCTATTGACCTTGGGATAGCTGACTACGAATTTAAAATGGAATTTCAAGAACTAAAAAATTCAAAATTGCAGATCCATTATGCAGGACAAAAATATAATAAATTTTCTAAAAACATGGTATTGAAAGGATTTTGGGTACGCGTATTTCGAATCTAAAATTAAACTTCAAATATTCAAAATGACTGTCCCAATATGGCGGAGATGAAATATAAAAAAATAATAAATTTTCGTAAACTTTGGTTATGAAAGGGGGTTGGGAACGTGTATTCCAAATCTAAAACAAATTTTCAAAAATTTAATATGGCACATCCAGTAAAAATTTAATAGATAATCACAGAATAAAACTAGGAGGAAGGGTTTGCGCCGATCTAAACAGGGTTAAACATCCAGGTGACTCGTGGCCTCAATCGTAACCGTCCCTGTGAGAGAACTGTCTTAGTAGCGTTGGACCTATCAACGGCTTTTGATACGGTCAACCATTCAACGTTACTTGAAGACATCGAAACATCCACTCTCCCACAGGGTCTGAAGCGATGGACCGCGAACTACCTGAGTGGTCGACAGGCGTCGGTGTATTTTAGAGACTCAACATCTAAACCGAGAAGAATTAAACAAGCGGTACCCCAGGGTGGCGTCCTCTCCCCGGTTCTGTTTAATTACTCTATCTCGAAGCTCCCTCAGCCACCCGAGGGGGTTTCAATAGTCTCATATGCCGACGACTGTACGATTATGGCATCCGGTAATACAATTGATGGCATGTGCTCAAAAGTGAATGGTTACCTCTCAGAACTTGCTCATTTCTTCATTGGTCGGAACTTATTTCTATCCCCTGCTAAATCCTCGTCGACCTTATTTACCACCTGGACGAAAGAGGTCAAGTCACAATTAAATGTACATGTGGACGGTACACCTGTACCGACAGTAAACCACCCAAAAATTTTGGGTGTTACATTCGACAGCATGGCCTCTTTCTCTGCGCATACAACTGCAGTCGTCAATAAAGTACAGAGCCGCAACAAAGTCCTCAAGTCGCTAGCCGGCAGCACTTGGGGCAAAGACAAAGAAACGTAGTTGGCAACATACAAGGCGATTGGCCGGTCGGTTTTAAACTACGCCGCTCCAATTTGGTCGCCCGGGACAAGCAGGACCCAGTGGATGAGACTACAGGCTACCCAAAATACAGCACTCCGAACGGCAACGGGATGCCTTCTGATGTATCCGGTAGACCACTTACACCATGAGGCTTCAATGCTCCCAGTTAGGGAGCACAACTTTATGCTCGCCAGGCAGTTTCTCGTTGGTTGCCATCGTAATGGCCACCCTAACGGGTACCTGCTTGCTGAGGATCCGCCTCCGAGACATGTCAGGGGCATCTCCTAGATATGACCGCCGAGATCCAGTCGCACACCACCAATAGACTGGACCCTGCTGCCTACCGGGTAGTCCTGAACGACATTCACCGAGAGGCAATCACCACCTTCATCGACTCTCGCCCTGTGAATGCCGTCCTCGGGGTCAAACCACCACCAATAACAGAGGAGGAGCTCCAGCTGCCTCCTGAATCCCGCGTCACTCTGGCCCAACTACGTTTTGGATATTGTAGCGGGTTAAACTCCTACTTATCCAGAATTAACCCAGACATACCCAATGTATGTCCTGCATGTGATAACTCTCCACACGATACCGCTCACCTTTTCACATGCCCCCTAAAACCGACTCATCTAACCCCCTTTCCCACAACAACAGGAGGAAGGGTTTTTTGATTTCGTATTGGTAACTACTAATTTGAAATTTTTAAATGTCACGTGAACGTTCCTAATCCAATGTAAAATTACGTTATTTTGTATTTTTTTTGGGTTTATTTTCTCAAATAGCTACTTATACTAAAACAAATTGATAGTCGCGACTTTTTGTGCATTAGATCTAGCATTCAAAGTACAGATGCTCTGAATAATAGGATTCTAGTGCCATCTAGTGGATCCATTTTTTGCCAAAGTATTTCGTAGATACGTGATGAATATCATCAAATTCCTCTAGCGCCATCTGGAGAGTCCATTTTTCTTAAAAATATTTATCAAAGAACCCAAATTCCCATTTCTAATATGATCAAAATCTGATTGTAAATATAGAGTTTCTGATCAACTCGCCTCATCGCTTCGCGTCTAATTAGTAGAAGCATTAGTAAAATTGGTAGCAGAAACTCGTAAAAATTTTAGTAGAAATGAGTTCTAGCACAAGTAAAAAAAGTAGTAGAAATTGTTGAAATTAGTAGTGGAACATCAAAATAATACTAGAAGTTAGTAATAATAGTAGCAGAAACTAGTGAAAATAGTAGTGAGAATTAGTAAAAAAAAGTAGCAGAATATAGTCAAAATAGTAGTAGTTATAAGTAGTACGGTTCGTCAAAATAGTACTAGAAAGTAGTAAAAATAGTAGCAAAATTGGTCAAAATTGTAGTAAAAAGAGTAGTAGAAATGAATGAAAAATAGTAGTAGAACATCGTTAAGTAGTACGGTTTGTCAAAACAGTACTAGAAATTAGCGATCATCAAAATCGAACCGTTAGTACGGATTTCTTGAATAACTCTACTTAAGCGCCACCTAAAGGATAAAAATATGGCCTATATCCGTTCGTTAGGTCTAAGGAGAGATTGGGTTTTGTGCCAAGTTGTAGCAAAAAAAAACTGACACATTTTCACTGCAGTCGCCTTCGTCGGAAAATTCTATTTAATAAGCATCGGTTTATATTTAGTTAATAAATCATTACCTTCAGTGTCTTCATCTTCATCATCTTCATCATCTTCATCATCGGTATCGCATTCTGGTTCAGCAGTTAAAAACATTTTGATATTCAAAAGCCAAATAAAAATTTAACAAATAAGCAATCAATTTATTATTTAATCATTACAAAACAATATAAATAGTTTATCCAATTACAATATGCTGCAGCTAAGCGATTTGAATAAAAAAATATTAAGAATCATAGGCTTTTATTTCACTTCAGCAATTTGATGGGCATAAATGCTTAAAATTTAATTTAGCAGGAAAGACTTAAAAAAAAAATATTACAAAAAGGTGCGTAAATTGATATCGTTTTCGGCAAAACTCATAACTTTTAAAGATCATATTGCGGAGTCAACGGTGGAAGTGGAACCTGGAGCTACAGTCGCCATTAAAACATTTTTTGTGTATTAAAATCAAAATTCACAAAACAAGCGCATATTGGAGTCAAAGTACACTCTATGGTAAGAAATTTAGTACAAATTTATTTAATTTGAGAGGGAAGGTAGTAGAAGGTTTAGTTTGAATTTATTCACTTAAAAATTGGAAGGAAGTAAGAACCAATGATTAAAATAATTTTATCTAACACTTGGAAAAAAAAAATGGCTTATGATAAATTTAAAGAAGATCATATATGAAAATATAACAAATTTAATTTTCAAAGAGCGCTTGCGCAACGAAAGTATTTATAAAATTAAGAAGTCACGGCATTGTTTACAATAAAAAAAAATACAAAGATTTTTCAGCATTTTGCGTACAAAAGTGTATAGAAATGTAAAATGATAATCACATTTCAATGGAATTTTTTTTTTTAAGAAATGCCTTTTTTGAAAATCTCGAGCCGCTGGCCCATGTGCAGCTGTATGGCAACGCTATAGACTTCACATGCCAGGCAAATTCACACAAGGTGGCTGCAGTAGTATAAACACAAAAATGAGATCACGCATATATTGTTTTTGCGTTTTACGGACTGAGTGTTAAAATTAGCTGACTACTTTTAAGGTGCAGTGTTGCCATTTTGGTCAATTTTGAGCAAAATTTGTGCGAAAAATTCCGTTTGGAAAAAATACACCATATTGTCTATTGTAGTATATTTGTGTAAAATCTTTTGAAACAAGGAAATTAGTATAATTTTAGAAAAAAAACCAGCTACGAACTTTACTCTCTCCGGCCTATTCTAGCGATTTGGTAACCACAATTTATGACCTTAAATTTTTCTACAATTTTGTAATCAATACTTATAACTAGCATTCTGGTAGCTTTGTAACAAGGAAAAGTTCACCTTGTCTGTATTGAAAATAAAATTACGGGCAGCACTGTCGACAGCTTACTATAAAAATAATAAATTTGACAAAGAAAATAAAAAATATTTTGGTTATTTTAGACATTTTGCTCCCTGTGCTCCTTCCATTCTATATTTGTTAATTTAAAAGCTTTATATCTTATGTTTTATCCTATATAACTTTATTTCCACTTTGATTTTTAAATTTCAAACCATTTACGAAAACAGCTTTATCTGTTCAATCTAGTTACTTTCTTACACTCGGGTAACTATTTTTGCAACTTCTATTAGGGCATCAATAATTAGGATACCGACGTTTCGAATTGTAATCAAGTGGTCAATTAAAACCATGGCGACAATAGTAACTATTGAAAAAATTAGACTTGCGCCATAACGTTAAAAAAATAAGTTTGTTAATGTAAATAGATGAAAAGTAATTATTGTCTCTGCTTTGAAAAATAGACGCTCATTCAAGGTTTTAACTGTTTTAACTATAATAAAGGAGCTTTAAAAACATCATCCATATTTCTATCTGAACAATCAGTCATATGTGGGCTATATGGCGGTAGTGACCCGATCTTGATAATTTTCAGTGAACACTTTCTATTCATAATAGATGAAAAGTGTAATAACCGGTGCTCCACACGAATTCAGAAAAAAATAATTAAAAAATTCTGTTTCTCAGAAAACATTATTCAGAAAACGCTTTTCAGAGACAAAAGAATCAGAATGAAAAATTCAGAACGGCTTATTTGGTTGGAAGATATTATATATTTTTAAACAATAGCTAATAATGAATCGTGTATGTATGTATGTACTATGACAAAGTAATACTATCTAGAATTTTTAAATTATGTACAATGACGAGCGTATAATTAATAAAATCTTTTTAATTTTTTGTTTTAAGCATAATCTGACAATGTTAATCAAACGCTGCTTGCAATCTTTATATTTCTTCTAGCGCTTTTGATCTGGCTCTCCTTCAGCTGAAAAATGATTTAGTTTTGATTCTGTTAACGCCTGTTCGTTTTTTCTAATTTTTTTTATAAAACTAAATATGTTCAAATCTTTAAATTGCGTTTGCATCCCTAATGATTGTAATAATTGAATATGCTTCCCAAAGTTTTTTCGCAAAGTGAAGAAAACAATATTTAATTTTTGGAAAATTCATAAGTCAAAATTGAGGAGGGAATCTGACGGCAAAAATTTTGCCAAAATTTAAATTTTGACTTATGAATTTTTGCTTCCTGACCAAAAGGATTTAGCCTGATGTTTTCTGGAAAAATGTGTTTCTAAATTCTTCCTCAATTCGTGGGGCAACCATAAAGAAGCAGAACCAGAGCATGAAAACAAAAAGCACATTTATCATTATATGTTATACAAAATGTGCCCAAAATTGTTTGATTATCTTTGGTTAGACTTTTAGTGGGTTTATTTTTCATCTTACGTTTTTAACTAACTTTTAATATTATTTTTGGTTATCAATACAACAATATCCAGGTAGGTTTATAAACAATGCTAAGAGGAGTATTTCTAATGCAAAATACAAATTTCAACAAAAATATTTTCATAAATAGCTTCGGTTTATAATTGTATTCGTAACTTTTCTATTTCTCACTGTCATTTGCCATAAAATCTCTTTCATAAATTCTCTCGGTGCTATATTAGAAAAGAGCAAAAATAGATAGTAAATGTTAGAAGAAAAAATAATTCAATTTAATACAGATCAATTATTTTAGGTGTCTGCGAATAACAAATTTGATTATTTGAATGCAACTGATGAATTGTACCATTTAACTTTTCAAAATATTAAATTATTTATTTTTTGAATTTGTTTTCATATTTGCGTGCATATGTATAAAAAAATAAACGCTTTATGTTAAAATGTAATTAGTGCAAATGTATGTATGAAAGTATAACAACTTGCAGAGTGCACATTTAGCTATAGTTGCTGCAAGGAAGCCCAACACGGCGTATACGTAACATAAGTTACATTATTCTATATAAATTCAAAAAGTTTAAATTGCACAAATGTACATGCGAAAAGTGAAGAAAACTGTATGCGTGTGGAAACAAAATATAATAAAGAAAAACCAGCAATTAATAATGTATTTGCGGCATATTTGCTACCGCCAAAGGAAACTTTGTGCAAAGAGAACTTTGACGGTATTTCAATGGTAAAAGTTAAAAAAATTTTCTTTCCTCAGTTTTTGGAAGCCTTCGAATACTAGAGAGCAAAATAATGCATAATTAAACAGAAGAAACAAATACTGTTTAATGAAATAGAGCAACTTGCTACTTTGAGAAAATGAATCTAAATGTACGAGGTGGTATGGATGGCTCTTGTGTGGTATTTTATCACGTGATGGACAATTTGTTGAAATATTACACCTTCCCAGAGTCGGTCGGTCTACTATCGAAAGCGCGTGGGCTACTCGATGTACAATGAGCTGTTTTGAAGATGCCAACGAACATTGGAGCGCTTGATTCGAAAAAGCCACGTTAGGGTAAAAGGATTAGGCCAACTAAATCGACTAAATCAAAATGACAGCTGCATAAGAACTTTTGTTATTAAATTTTTATTTTCGTCGATAAATGAACTTGTTTCTTTTTTCAATGTATTTCGAAACATAGTACGACATAAATATTTTTAAAAGCGACTATTTTCGATTTTAGGACACTACGGTATGGCACGTTAAGTTGGAAGAAGTTGCTTAGAAAATTTTTTCAGCACTTCAGATTGAAAATTATAGTTGAGATTATACTGTGAATATTGCCGCTGTCGCAGTGCGAGTATACCGGGTACAGGGTGTTGTTGCCAAAATGTCCGTCCAATTGCAACATTTGAATTTTTGCCTTCAATAGAAATGCACTGGCTTTGTACAAAATTTAGCACACCGATATTTTACCCTCTACGCTATAACATAGACAACATTACATGGAGAGTTGCCACATGTTAAAAATATTATATTCAATTGAATAAATAAATTAAATCCGACATTACTATATAACGAGTGGATAGATCTAGATAAGATTTCGCACATATATAGTCCGTTATATACATAGGTAACTATAAAATCAGTATTTAATCAGGAGTTGCCACCTGTTTGCCAGGTTACATTCAATTAAAGCAATTAATAAAAAAAATATTGCAAAGTGGGTATCAAACGAAAGATTTTTAATAAAGCTTCATTTCCCAAATGTTTTGAAAGAAGATTGCCACCTTTTTAAATGCTAATTAAGTTAATATAAAAAAATTATTGAAATTTTACAATATGACTGTCAAAATAAAAGTTCTACGAAAACTTCATTTAAAAAATAATTTTGATGAGAGTTGCCACCTGTTTAAAAAAACTATCAAAGCCATAATTATAATAGTTAAATCAAATCCATCAAGGGCTCATTTCCTAAATACTTTTAAGGAAGATTGTCATCTGTTTGCATGCAAGCCAAAAATTTAAAAAGATCGTGATTTCAAGACCAATTTTGGAGAGGGTTGCCACCGGTCTAAAAAATTAATTAGAATTATACTAAGTTAAATCAGATCCAATACGGCTTTATTCCAAATACTTTTAAGGAAGGTTGCCACCTGTTTATATGCAAATTGGGTTAAATAAAAAAACACAAGACATTTTACAATACGAGAGCCAAACTACAAATTTAAAAAGATCATAATTTCAAAAATATTTTTGGAGAGGGGTGCCACCTGTTTAGAAAATTAATTAAAATTATACTTAGTTAAATCAGATCCAATACGCCTTTATACCAAATACTTTTAAGGAAGGTTGCTACCTATTTATATGCAAATTGTGTTAAATCAAAAAAGCACAAGACATTTAACAATATGAGTGACAAGCTAAAAATTTAAAACGATCGTGATTTCAAGAATTATTTTGGAGAGGGTTCCCACCTGTTTAGAAAATTAATTAAAATTATACTAAGTTAAATCAGATCCAATACGGCTTTATTCCAAATACTTTTAAGGAAGGTTGCCACCTGTTTATATGCAAATTGGGTTAAATAAAAAAACACAAGGCATTTTACAATACGAGAGCCAAACTACAAATTTAAAAAGATCGTAATTTCAAAAATATTTTTGGAGGGGGTTGCCACCTGTTTAAAAAATTAATTAAACTTATAATAAGTTAAATCAAGTATTGGAATTTGGGTCTCAAACAAACAAGTTGTAAGAAAGTTTTATTTTGAAAATGCTTTTGGAGAAGGTTGAAAGAGTAAATTAAATTCAATTATTAAATTAAACAAAATATACGGTATGGGATTCAAAGGAAATAGGCTTAAGAAAACTTAATCATTAAAATGAGACTTCCAAATAAATGTCACTACCGTTCGATTACGTTGGGCATTTCTAACAATAAAACTCTAAACCCGAATGGCATGGCATACTGCGCAGTTGCCAATGAGAAAAAAATTTCAGCTACTAACGCTAATCGAAAATTATGAAGTAGGGGTAGATTTTGTTTTGGATAGTAAAAAAAATAGAAGCCTAAACTAAAAATGAATTAAAAGATATTATCTTTGGTGTATTTCCCTTTTTGTTACATTCAAATCCATAACGTTAAGCCGAATGTCTTGCGAGCGAAGCCGCGGGAAAAAGCTAATTAGGTAACAAAAATACTGGATTTTTTTTTTTTAAACCTCAAGGTGGGTTAACCCCTTAACTTGAGATAACACCGTATCCCTTCAGACCCAAAACACAAAATTAAAAAAATTACTGAGCGATTGGCTAATTTTTTGCGTGGGAAATATCAGTAATACATTCTGAGTCTGGCATTGGCTTCAAGCATATAAAATTAAGAGTTTTTCTTTTTAAAAAGACTGACAATTAACAGTCAAAAATTTGGAGTATAAATCATTGGCCAGTAAAATCATCTCCGTAAAATCAGAAACGCTTATTTTATTTACGCCCTACACTAAAAATTTAAAAAATATCTTGTTCTAATCGCTTTTAAATTTTGTACATATTACATTCAATTAAAGTTATTTATATGCGAGCCATTCGTATAATAAAATGCATACAGCTCCATAGATTTCTTGAGCAAACTGCAAGCGTCGGGCAATGTAACCAAACCGTAAACTTTCACTTGAACGTAAAATATAGCTGAGTTCTTTTATTTCGCATTAAACAAAACAGGCACCAAGTAATTATACACACCAACTTTTGCAGTTGCACAATTTGCGCTTAACTAGTTCATTTACCTAACTGGTAATTAAAACCAACAAACACTTGTACTGCAATAAAAATTTTTTTGTTTTGTTAAAGGCGATAATTTCTGGGGCGCACTTAATTATGCAAATGTAATTTAAACGGAAATGTGCGAGGAGCCCCCCTCTATTCATCGTGATATATAAGAAAAACAAATTTACCGGCGGAGAAGCAGAGTAAATGAAAACTTGCGTACGCAATTCACACATACATACAGACGTACGTATATCATTTACAGTTATGTACACAAACACATCTCTACATACATATTTCTAGGTTGTGATAAAGAAATTGGAGCGCTCAATCCAAATTCTAGTGCAAGGTAATGCAAAGTGAGCCAAGTACTTCTGGTACAACTGTGAACAGGATTATAGAAACGGGGCAAATTGAA
Organism: Anomoia purmunda; assembly: GCA_951828415.1. Taxonomy (NCBI): domain Eukaryota; kingdom Metazoa; phylum Arthropoda; class Insecta; order Diptera; family Tephritidae; genus Anomoia; species Anomoia purmunda. The sequence continues at coordinate 128,831,336 of OX639994.1, forward strand.
AAATAAAAATAAATTATTTACTATTATTTAGTTTTTTTAGTTTTTTTTATTTCTTGATCATAAAATATTAAGGAAAGATGGCTTTTACTGCTGCCCATCGGCAAATGCTGGGTCCTCGCGCCTAGAGCTATTGAATAGTTATAAAAGCTGGTAGTAGACACGATACTTCTGAATGGAATCCTTGTTTGAAGAGGTTCCCAGGACAGAAACACGGGCATCTATAGGCAGGAAAGAGCGCAAAGATCAGCTCTTATTAGAATCAGCGGAACCCGTCGGACCACGTCAACACTACCGCTGAACGTTATATTGAATATAACTCCAATAGATACTGCCGGGAAAAGTATGACAGCTGAAGCCGCTGTCTGGCTGCGGGATATTGGATATAGCTTGGAACTCGGATAAAGGTAGTTCGAAAATCTTACAAAGATCCGACTTCATCCTGGCTACCGCTATCCCTTATGGAGAGCAATAAGCAGGATATGATAGGTGGAATCGGAGTTGTGGAAGCTTGATAAACCGGTTGAAGGTAGATGGTACTGCCAATAACTCTGTCTGATTCACAATTTCAGCTACCAGATCACTGCACCTCATTTTAACCGATAGTAGTGGCCATAAATGTGGTATCCGAATGCCTGCTAACCAGTGCTACCTCTATTCTAATATTCAAGCAACATATAGAGCTCTTCGTTCAATAAGAGTGCGATCGAAGGTGGTTATGGATTGCCTGTCTTCCCTTTTGAGAGCTTCAGAGTACTTATTCATCAACAAATATTCTGAATACCCGGGTACAGTAGTATCTCATAGAAGAATTGTGAAGCGGGTGGTTAGCTAAGTTGAAAAAGACTCCTTAATCAGGAAACTTTTCGGTGTTCCTCTGGCCACCTATCGGCTTCTTCTGAACGAATGACCCTGCTATCCGCTTCGTAAGCGCTGGGCAGCTACTAGAACCTGTAGGGTCGCGAGGTCGTTTTGGCAAAAGCAGATAGGGGAAGTCACAGGAACTTTGACGGTTATCCGAGCCATAGCTCTAATTAATTATGGGGTGGTGAGAGGGAACTATCCAATGGAAATCCATCCATCGAAAACTGCTTAGAGGATGAGGAGGTGGAATTGTCTCGGCACTTCCTGCTCAGTTACGCTACCTTGTTGAGGCTAAGGCTCAGATACCTGGTATTACACTTTATTTATTTTTCCGGTGCATACAGTGGGTGTGAAGATTAGTCACTTCCGTAGGTTCTTCGAAGCAAGCGGCGGTTTGCGGATTACACACAAGAAGATGCCATTTTCTTTTTGGATTCACTGTGATATCTCAGTGGAATTAGTAAGGGCTGGCAACGAGACCAGCACATTATAAAAGAGTATGGGCTGAACTATAACTGCATATATCCAGTGTACCATTTTAGGTTTTAAGTCACACATTTTGCTTAACATTATTTAAGCTGCATAGAGAGCTATTGGGGCCTTCGATATTCAGGCTAGAGCTCCATGATAATTCTGTTAACTCGTTACTCGGAAGTTTTTGCTGACGCTCATTACGAATCTGGTTTCAAGTTAAAAAAAAAAAATAAACAAAAATATCGGATCCAATCACGTAATTTCAAAAAAACTCGTTATCTTTATCAATAAAATAAACCACATGTTCAAATTCCAATTATATGTTTAACACTGAAATTATTAAAGGATCAAATAAGTGATAGTATTAAAAAATATTTCAAAAGAATATGTATATACAAAAAATAAAGACAGAATAATATTACTTTCGAATTTTAAAAATCTGATACCAGATTCAAAATCAGCAACCGCAAAAACTCACGAGTAAAGAAATTCAAACCAATCTAATGAACTTGCTAACGTTACAGGCGAATCCAATTGGTTTCTAACATTTTTGAGCGCCAAGTTTTAAGTCGAGCGAGTTTTAAGTCATATCAATATCGACTTGTTAACTTCGACATATTGTTTTCTGAGAACTGCACAAAGTGAGTTTGAGCTCCAACCAATTTACTAATTTATCCATAAATACCCAATTGCCTTTGCAATTAGTCCTTAAAAAAACTAACCAAATCAAACAACTAACTGGCCTTCCTTGTAAAAATGTAGATTTCATTTTTCATTCTTTATAAAGTTTAACGTATTGTTGAATTGAGCTGAAAGTTGGTGCTGCCACACAGTACAAAAAAATGTCCAACAGTATTTTTTTACAGAACACCTTTCTGCGTTGGCGGCCTTCGGCCATGTGTCAAATTTTGAATTTTTTTGTTGAAGTCTCATCAGTAGTATGGAGAAACAATTAACACTTCTACTGATTGTAAGTAAACAAAAAAAAACTTCCTCGTTATGCGAGAGGGTATAAGGTTACCAAAGACAAACTTACGGTTTTTTCGAGTTAGCGTAGTAGCAATTTTACTTCAATACATTTTTTATTTGTATTATTCAGTCAACGGATACAAAGTTTCTTATTGACTAGGCCCAAAAATACAGTTTAGTTTTTTAGTAGTGCTTTGAGTTTATATTTTGTAAAACAACTTCGGGAAGTAAAAGATCAATATCGACCATTTGACTGATTTGCTTAGTTTTCCTAATTCGATTTTGCGGAATGTACGTAAAATAAGTCAGAATGCTTCAAATATCTTAAAAAGATATCGAGCGTTACTCTCCGCAAAATTTAAGGGCTATCAACAATATTAGAAGAAACATTTAAAATAAAAGAGCAGAACAGAAATTTCCTCCTATCCACAATCAATTCGAGATTTATAAGTAAGTCGCTCGATTTCTAGGAAGGCAGGTTTACTTTGGAGATTGCTACAAACTAAGATTTGCCTGGGAATACATTATCGATGGACGGGACAGTTGAGTCATAGCCCCGATGGAAAAACATTATTCAATTCTCCAAAGGATTACGATGGATAAGAGACATAGAATACACTGTGCCTCAATGCGAACACTTTCAGAACAACAATCTGTCAAACCTTAACTAGTCTTAGTTTCAAAAATGCATTTACTTGAAAAATAAATACAAAATAAAACTGAAAACTTTCAGCATGCCTTAGAAATGCAAATGCCATGCAAAAGTACACTGAGCTAAAAGCAGTGCGTGTTTTGAAGTGGCGAGAAGCAGTGTAAGTAATTCCCAAAAGTGTTGGTGTAGCGCTACACTGCGCTGTTTCAAAACTTGTTCGGTTCGACACATTGCAAATACGTCCGTCCCTTTGTTTGTACGGGTATGTAGTAAATTTGTACTTGAATGTGTGGCAATTGGAAAGTGAAGCAAAGCAAAGGCTCGGTCGTAAATACCAATAAGTCGAAAAGTAGCAGGACACAAAAAATGTATACAGATCTCGCACAGCTATGTGCTGGAATACTAACTCGAAAAACAACAACAACAACAACAACAGCAGCAGCAGCAGAGTGGCAACAGTTGCACAAAAGTAAACATTGTATGCAGTTAGAAAACTAAAGAAACTAAAATGTAATAGGTGGGGGTGAGGGTGGTGGAACTTCTGCAGCTATAGAAGTTTTACTTCGTTGCACAACCATCATCGCACGTGTCCTGTGCATATCCTGCTTCACGCCTGGTCACGTGCATTTGGAAACTTATGGCAGCCGCAGCGTAATGAGACTTGAAGGCAGTGGAAAATGGCAAAATGGGTGGAAGATTTGTGAAAAATACTCCTAGTTCCATATAAAGAACCTACATATTTACATAGCTAAATGAAAAATACAAACAACTCAAATGCGGGCAATGAATGCAATGAGAGTGCTAACAAAATAGTGTAAGAAAAAATATACCCACAAGTGTAGCAAAAAAATTGCAAAATAAAATAAACTTCAAAAATATAGCTAAAACAAAGTACAATAGCCGAAGCAATAGCAAATACTAAAATTTATGTATGTATGTATTTATCACATAAATATTGCTATACGACTTGCACAACTTGTCGTTGCGAATAATTTTCTTGTTTGTATGCTCAGTTGTTGTATGTGTTTTACTGTTATTGCACGTTCGTACGTACGTGTTGTTTATTGCACTAAGAATACGCCAGTTGTTAAAGTAACTTGCTGCTGCTATGCATTTGTTGCGCTTCCGCCTGCAAACTCAAACTCTTATATCTACATAACATACATACATATAGCAAACTTGCCACGTGCAACATGCAACTTGCAACAAAGTTTATGCATTTTACATTGGCATATAACTGTGTGTAGCTTACGTCGTCTAAATATGTGTGTGTGTGTGTGTGTGTTATTGCAACTATGGCGCAACAGTTGATCCTGCTAGTGAGGTTGACGACGGACAGTGGGACAAAAGTGAATTGACAACGGGCAAATTTTTTAACGTTAACACTTTTATAAAAAATACCACGATTTAATCGTTATTTTATGTTCATATTTTTCAGAAGGAAGCGTTATTTAAATTTTTTTCGATTTAAATTTTGCGATCATATTTGATCACTGTTTCGTGAATTTTATTCTTTCGATCAAAAATAATCAAAAACTTTGTATTTCCAACAAATTTGTCGGCGATGATAATAGTATGTTTTATGATCGAAAAAAGCATCCCAAAATACCGATTAAATATGTTCGGAAAAGTTTAAATCCAAGAAAAACGATTATTGCTGGTCGAAAAAATAAAAATTACAAAACAAAACAAGTGAGGAGGAGTCTAAGTTCAGGTGCAACTGAATCTTACATACCCAGCGCAAGTTTTCATTTAAAATAAACTCAACTGGTTGTATGCAATGAAAAAAATTAATCTTACATATAAAAATGAAAATGAGTCCTTTATAGGCGTCCAAATTACTCAACCGATCTTTATGAAACTTTCACAGTAGGTGCATGTGGTGAGCGGGCCCAACAGAAAATATATCTGAATTTGGAAAAGCAGGCGGTGTCACGCCCCCATGGAAGAGAAAACTTGAATTCGTCTTACATCCGCAACTATTCGGTGCAGATGAATGATATTTGGCAATATACATTAGGGCGGGTCATATTGTATGACGCTGAAAAAAAGCTCAAAACATCATCGCGATTCTGGTAATATGGATCGTGCCAAGTAATTTTTCCCAAAGAACCATACCTCTAAAATGAACTTCGAGTCCGCGGAATTTTTTTGGCAGTAATTTTCAAAAATACTAAAAATTCGTGCATTTCAATTGCAAAAAAAATGTATTGAAAATATTTTAATTATGGAAATACTATTCACTATATCTTCTCAGCTATTTGATGACTAATTTTTCAAAAATTTTGGAAACTTTTTCGCATAAAAATTTTATTGCGAAAAGTTTGTTCAAAACAAAATTCGAATATGTCGAACTAGTCCACAGGCCATATCCTATGGAAATCCGTCCTTATTTTTATTTAGAAATTTCTTTGTATTATATCATTGCATAATCGCTATTTTCAATCACATATAATCGATATTTCGTGATTTTCATTTTATCGATAAAAAAAATAGTTGTTAATCATTTATTTGTATTTTTCGGTAACGTTTGATCAACATTTTGATATTTTGTGATTTTAATGTGTTCGATAAAAAAAATCGATATTATTTTTCCGATTGTTATTATTTTTCCGATCATTTTTTATCGGTATCTTATGATCACAAAACATTTTAGCCACCACAATTTGTTTGCGTTTATAATAACGATTATTTTTGGTCGAAAAAATAAAAATCACGGAATATCGATTAAATTTTATCAAAAAAAAATATAAATTAAAAATAAATTTAGCGATCAAAGTTGGTCGACAAAATTGAAAGCACAAAACGTCCATCAAAAGTGATCGAGAAAATAAAAATGTATGAAAAATGCCAGTATATGCATTTCGAATTCATAAAAACAGTTATTAAGAACCCACATGCAAGAGTGGCAGAAATAATATTATCCTCCAAGGTTGGAGGTGACGATGACCAAAACTTGAAAATTTGGTGGAAGAATTCTAAGAGATTTTGCTACAAGGTTAGGTCGTTAAAACAAAATTGGTGTGTATAACTTAAAGTATTACGTTAAACACTTGGAACAAACTTAGAAAGCAACAATTACACTTTTGGTTTAAAATAAATAATTTCAAATATTTGTTTATCACGTAAAATTCAATTTTAGGGATAAGAGGAAATGAAGTGCAAGACAAAATTGTTAGGAAAAGTACAAATATTTCATAAAAATTAATTTCTGAGAAATGTAAAAAGTAGCTACTCTTAAATTAATAATAGAATTAAAAAAACAATATTTGCTCCAAAAACTGGGTGGTTTTGCTATATAAAACCCGTCAAAAGTGGCAGCTACGACAAGGTGACTAAAAAAATTTGCTGCCGTTGCCCCACAGATCAAATCCGACTGACGAAGGTTTAGGAGGTGAAAAAACATTGCTTATAAACTCTGCACTTACTTTTATAAAATAAATTTATAAATTCATATTGTGGAGTTGTTATTGACCCCGTGAGCGTCCTGTAAAAAGATCAAAAGGTCTGCTGTAATAATGCAAATATTATTTTGACTCAGCTCTAGAAAAATCTTACATATCTCAAAGGTATAATATAAATAGTTTATAAGTTGTACTCGTAGTAGCGGTTCCAATGCATCCGGTAAAGTGTTATCAAAATCACGAAAGACCTGTTCGAGGCGATCGAAGGAAAACTAATAACTTTGAGAAAGCGAACGTGAGTGTGTAACTTTTTCATATTTTAATAAAAAATGAGTGGATACTCCTATCGGAAATTTGAGTGAAATCTGTTGTAACTATTTTTTGTGTCTAGTTTGAAAAATACAGCATCCATTTATGTTCTTTTGTAGCTATTGACTATCTACTAAAAAAAAAAATGGGAAAATTCTACGAATTGGAAAAACACAATTTTTTTGGTTCTTGTTAATATCGTACTTTTGCTTAAAACACAATACCGGCGAACGGCTAATTTTTTGTCGGAAAATGTTCGCTGTCAAAAATAGAACACACCGACATATGTGAGAATGCACACAGCTAAAGCGAAAAACGACTTTCGTCCGACGAACAATCGTTGCGATAGACTTATCTTAATTGCCGTGGTTGGCGGAAAAATGCAATCCATTGTGGTCATATGTTTAATATACTCTATCTCTATCTAGCACTAAATATTCTTCTCACTTTTACTAATTGAAAACCAAAATTTGAATTGTGGCTTGTCATATTTAGCTTTTTTCGTTGTCGCCGTAGTTGCGTTTTTTGCTGGGCGAAATTTTTCAGCGAACGTTGCTGATGTCGTCGCTCTACTGAGTGAAAATTCGCCATTCGTCGGTATTGTGTTTCAAGTATTACACTCCAATTATACAAAATGCGAAATAATTTTGAACGATTTCATTTCCTTACTCTCTAATATAATACTTTATTGTACCACTCTGTGCGTCTTTTTCCCTCTGCACTCTCTTGATCTTAAAACCATACAAATGTTTTAAATATTTAGCCGTAGAATCCACATACCATACTTTTTCTATAGTTTTTCGTAGTTCCATCGTCATTAATCTAAGATTATTCCTGCAAATGTTAGCGCCCCTAATAGCTCAAACATATTCTATTGGATTGCAGTATGGACTACTTCCTGACCAATCTAGTGGCACTATGCTCACTTTTGTAATCCAATGTTAAACAATGGACCTAAAAATAGTAATAAGTGGTTGAATGGGTAAAAAATCATGAAAAAACTTACAGTTTGTCTCGGATGATATGGCTCTGAATCGTCCTGAAAAATTAGATATGATTCCTTTTCTGTTAAGGAACTCTGGATACAACCGCGTGGAGTAGAATAGATTCGTACTTTTTGGCATTTATTCCTCTATTAAAATTAGGGACTCCGGTTTGTATTTTAATATAGGAAGACTGCTTTACAGTATGAGCTAAACTTGCGAATTGAGCTTGGCAATGCTAATAAAATAGAGGGCGGAAAAAAAGTTTTAAAAAATCCCCTTACCTAGCATTCAACTGATTTTATTAGTATTCGGGTAATCCCCAATTCACAGAAATCAAATTTTCGCGAAAGACTTCGTATAGTTTTTTTGTTGTATTATTTAGTTCAGTTTCAGTGTCATATTAAAAAACCTACCCACAATATTTCCCACCAAGATCCTGGGAAATATCGAGTGACATTTTCATAACATTAATTGACTAAAATGGTGTCTTACATATTCCAAACTCTTACTACATTTTGAAACACGGTTAGTGAAGATCATAAATTTCATAAGTATATAAATCGTGCTGCTGTTAAGAATAAGAAAATTTCAAAGTCATAAACAGGTGAAACGCAACAAACCATCGCATGAAAATGCAATAAAATATCGAGTACACCCCCTACTAGTGACTTCTACCCTCTCCAGGATGTGATGAAAAAACCCAGTTTTGCAGCAATTGCCATACGAAAGCCGTGTCCCAACAAAAATAACACAAATTTATTCATTCATTCTATGCACACAACTTTTCGTTGCACTGACTCACTGGCGCTTTATTGCACTTTTATTAGCAGTAGTGGCGTTTGTCGCGCGATGTTGCCCCTAACTTAACTTTGCACTTTATTGCTGGAAAATGTACTTAGTTCCTTCTACAATGTTTACTTTGTTTAAAACTACAAAGTAGCAATAAATGTTCGCTATTTAACTGCATATGCCTCAAAGTTAGAAATTTGGTTGTGTGAATTGCAGAGAAGGTCAGCGGTATAGAGCAGAAAAGGACACCATGATTTAAGTACGAGTACTAAAAAACTTTTGGTGCTGGCGAGAAATGAGAAATTAACTGTTTCTTATCTAATTAAGGGGGCTCAGCTTTAATTCCTCAAGTGTCTCATATAAATTGAGTATAGCTACACTAATTTCTAACTACAATTACAATTTTGCATACATATATTCTCACTGGGCATTTCTTTAATTTTAACGGTTCGCAGAGCTAATACTTTGTAGTCCACAAGTAGAAGATAGAGTTATGAAAATCAAGGACTTTTTATATTTTATGCTGCAAGCGGGTGACGGATGTGCGTGCTTCATTCGGTGCGTCTTCTGGCCGGAAGAGGTACCGTTAAAAACTAGAGCAAAGCTCTTTTTTAATAGCGGTCGCCCCTCTACAGGCAATGACGAACTTCGGAATGTATTTCTGCCACGAAAAAAATTCCCACAAAATTCATTTGCTGTTTGGAGTCGGTGTAAAACAGCAGGTCCCTCAATTTATGTTGCAACCTCAAGACGCACACCACAAATTGTAGGAGAAGTTCAGCCAAACAACGAGCTATATGATGCAAGTGCCAAATTATTACAATATCATAATGGGTCATATTGTGAGTTACGAAGCAAATTTACATTTACTTGAATTTGCTGTTTCTATACCCAAAAAAAAAGTGTACTTGACAAATAAGCTCACCCAAATTTTACAATTGTGTCATTCCAAACCCAAATTACTGTATTGTAATTTATGAAAGGTGGTATCAAAACAACACTTGATTCGACTATTTTCATTTGAATTTTCCTTGGCTTTGTGTAGGGATAGTCAAAATGAATATACAAGTTTACAACAAAACTTTTGCTTTTGTAAATAACAAATTGTTTACCCTAGCGAGCAAAACCGGTTTATATAACAAGTTTTTCGTTAATTTTATTTCATTTCATTAATTAAAGCCATGAACAGCAAACATTTTAAATTTTTTAGAAGAATGTCTAGACATGTTTGGGTTATTTTTAGGTGCCTAGAAATCACTGATGTTTTTTTTATATATTTTTTTTTGAGATAAAATTAAATAAGCTACAAAAATGAATATTTGAAAAACTTCTAAAAACTCATCTAAACAATTTTGAAATTTTTATAAAAACATGTGGAGTTTTCATAAATTTTGTATTAAATTTAAGACATTTATTTACAGGGGTTTTGTTATAGTGTGAAAATAAACAACAAAAAATTTATCAAAAAACCTTGCTAATATTAAAAAGGTCACCATTCGACCACTTTTGCTGTTTTTATTGTTGTTCTAACAGCATAAGACATTACCATAAACGACTGTCGTGAGAACGCTACCGCTTTTGTTTGTTTTCTGTTTTTTTTAATTCGCCCAACAAATTCTCCTGAGACTGACTTTGACAATTGCCACACCAAAAACCAAAAACAAAATACGTGTAATGAATTAGCTGTTGCTATTGCACCACCATCCTGAATGTACTTTGCTAGTATCGGGTGTTTTTTTTAGGGGTATAGAACTTCGAATTGAAATAAAACACAAGAAAATCGTTTTAAGGTCCATCAATTTGGCTTTATTGGAAGGATAATTTTATGCCATTAATGTTTAAATATGATTTCGGGCATGTGGCCGCCGCGGCTGGCTCGAATAAAGCCAATTCTACAGGTCCAATTTTCAACCACTTTTTCGAGCATATGGGGCCGTATGTCGGCAATAACGCCACGAATGTTGGCTTCCAATTCCCCAATTCCCAATTTACAGGTCCATTCCGCGAAATTATGCGCTCATCGAATGTTTCCTTCAATAAATCGATTGTGACGTGCGCTGTGTGGCATGTAGCGCCGTCTTGTTGGAACCACAACTCATCCACATTCATGCCATCCAATTCGGGAACAAAATAGTCGGTTATCATGGCTCTATACCGGTCTCCATTAACGGTAACTGCCTCTCCAGCATTATTGCGGAAGAAGTATGGCCCAATGACTCCACCAGCCCATAGAGCACACCAAACAGTCAGTTTTTGTGGATGTAATGGCGTTTCAAGGGTCTCATGTGGATTCTCTTCACTCCAAATGCGGCAATTTTGCTTGTTGACGTAGCCATTCAACCAAAAATGAGCCTCATCACTGAACAAAATTTTGCGATGAAAATCAGCATCGAGATCAATCTCATTTTCGGCCCATACACCAAAATCACGACGCATTGCATGGTCTCGCGGCTTTAATTCTTGCACAAGCTGGATCTTGTAAGGTCGCAAGCCAAGATCTTTGCGCAAAATCTTCCATAAAGTTGATGGACAAAGCTCCAATTGCTGTGCACGGTGGCGAATCGATTCATTCGGGTCCTCTTCAACACTTTGCTCTACAGCGGCAATTGTTTCTTCGGTGCGCACTGTTCGACGTCTCTGCGGATGCGTATTATCACATAGAGTAAACGTAGTGCGAAAACGATCCATGGTTAACCGAATTAATTGCTCTGATGGACGATTATGTCGACCATAAAATTGACGGAGCTCGCGGTAAACTTCGCGAACTGAACCATTATTTTCGAAATAAATTTGCACGATTTGCAAGCGTTGTTCTTTTGTCAACCTGTTCATGATGAAATGGCAAACCAAACTGAACATAAATGACATTAGAGTTGCCAGATTTGACCACAAAATGCCAGTTTTATCTCTATTCGAAAAGCAAACCTGTAAAAAAAACACCCGATAGTATTAAAAAATCACAAATAATTACCACCCGTTCGACGCATTTTGTAAAACACATTCTCGTTTTGGCACTCAAAATAAAAGACAGATAAATTCGAGTAAAGATTCATTCGCTACGCAACTCGTAATACCACCAGAGGTATTAAGTACAAAAATGAAAGAGTTACATGCACCCTAATCCATTAAAGCCATAGATCTTGTCGTGCTATTTTATCAAAATTTGCATATATAAGTCATAGAAGTTGTATTGCCAAATTTCAGTCATATAACTTTTATCATAATTTAGGCAAAAGGAATTTCAATACACATCCAACCGATTTCAGTTTTGAGAGTATAAAAATGGCGGCACACTTTTGCCAATGGAAACAGCTTGATATGAGTGGTGTTTATGAGCAAACAAGCTTTTTGGTCGGCTGGTGCGAAAAATTAAAACGAACTGACCGCAATGACTGAGGCTTCAAGAAGAACAGTTTATTTTTCCTTTCGCAAATTTATAGGTTTACGCTTTATGCATATGTACTTATGTATGTAAGAAAAATGTTAAGCATTCAAAGTGCTGGTATGAAGCTAATACTTCCAATAACTTCCAAACTTATATTTTTTACAGTTATCGGTTGACTTAATGCGACAAACCCAATATATTTATATGTGTATATTTGTAAACCTAAATAAGTACGCATGATAACTTATGTATGTACATATGTACATATTGAAGTGCATTTACATATGTAGTGTATGAATGTATGAATTAAAACTACAATAAGTGAGCCAGAGTTGAATGCGGCGAATGATGTGGGAAGATAAATGAGGAAAGGATCGACGGCGCAAGGCACCATAACCCTTCCTTGGTTATCAAGGCTTAACCTTTAAGAAGTGGTTTAACTCTTCGTCGAGCGCAATTGATCTGTAAGGCCCAACCACCTCATATTTTTCATTTCGCCTTGTTGTTTTGTACCGTTAACTTTGCTAACACTCAACAGCTGCCATTTTTAACGCGCTCTATTTACAGAAAAAGTGCCCAGTTTTTCTTTTACTCTCACTCTCGAGAGATCGCGCGAGTTTTGAATGAGAAGCTCATTGCGCCCAAACTCATCACATTTATTAAAGTAAGTAGTTCTTTAAACTGTATTCTTCATTTAAAAATATCAATTTTTTTACATGTTTCAGAGTTGAAATTTTATTAATAATTTGCGTTTTTTTTCTAAATATTTTACGTAGTAAGTTTTAGCGTTTAACTTTTAAAAGGGTTAGTTCCAGTTCGGCCCATTGCTCGACAGACTACGTATTACACCCAAAGATGGGTGAAAGAAAATAAATCCCATTTGGGATCAAAATTCATAATCAGCCGTGAAATGTGTATTAAAATACCCCACTAGACCCAGTACAGTTATTTACACGATCGAGATTTTAGTTCCAATTGTGTTCCAATTATACTGCAGGCAATCTGATCTTGCAATTTGACCAAGTTTTACTAAAAAAATATCGTAATAGCAGTTATAATTTTTCAGATATGATGATTTGAATAAACTCGCTGGTATTTAAAGAAAACGAGCAAAAAATTAAACACATTCTGGAAGTGATTATCACATATATATTTTAAAGTTCATTGAAGTGAATTCCCGCATTAACGCCTCGATTAGTAGCTTTCACATTCCACCATTCAAACTCCGCACAAATGCTCACACAATTTTCACTTTCCCACTTGACTAATTTGCAACAGTGTTGCTTATGTCACAACATTCTACGTGAGTGAACTCAAGACGACTTTTGGCCATTTATCGGATTGACAACAGAATAATGCTAGTTATTTATGACGGCTGTAAAGTTTAAGCATCGCTAAGGCTAACGCTAAGTAACCATCTGCTACATATAATGCCCACTCTCACGCGCGCCCTAGCCACCAAATGATAGCCAAACAAATATACAAATATAATGCGAATTGTTGTCGGATATCCAAAATCCAACTGCTTACACGCATACATATACATACATACATATATAGTATCAACCCTGGAGCAAATGAATAAAATGGAAGAAAGGAGAAGATGCCAAGAGGTAGATTCTTAAAGCGTTCGATAGAGACCGAATTATGTTACTACTCACAGAGTTTTGCTTCGCTTTGATATGAATATTGTATTTTAAAATAATTTATCATATGATGATGCCACACATTTTAAAAATGTTACCACAAACTTAATAAAAAAAAATTAACACGGGTGCACCTAAGTGCGCGATTCAAAAGTAAAACTTCGGTACCGATTCTACAAGAAGATAGAGAGTTAAATATTGAAAAGAATTTTAATAAGAAATCTTTTTTTACTTTTCTAGTTTTAACACTAGTAAAAATAGTAGTAGTAATTAGTAAAGATTTTAGTTTCTTTGTTATTTTTAAATTACAATACTCGAGGAGACGAACACATTTCTAAACAATTTAATTGCTTTTATAAGTTTCGCATAATCAGCATCCACAGCGCCCTTATAACAAAATATAAACTAGATTTTTTTTTTTCCGAAACATTATTAACTGCACATTTATTCTGAACGATCTAATAGACCTTTTCTGCAGAACAAATATTATGTGAGAGTTTTGTTGAATATCTGACCCGAAAGTCATTCGGTAGGTTTTAAGTAAGTATGGAAAAAGATAAAAGATCAACCACTTTTATTGCGACTCAAACTAGAACCGAACTATGCAATTTAAAACTAGTATGTTTTCTTACAGGGTATCTACTATCCTTGGCTCAGTTCGTATTATACATATCGCCGTGGATGACTTAGAAAATTGTCACAAAAATCTGTGAAAGTAGAAGCAATATGGGTTGTGAGAATTTTAAAAAGCCGACATTATATTTGAAGTTTTCACGTTAAGAGTTTGAAAATCGGTTTTAGAATTACTTAGATAACAATCAGCATGAAAGATGCATGACAGAGACACTTCATAGTTTTCATTTTGTTTTTGAACTGTCGCGAAGAAATGTAAAAGATAACGAGATTGCAGATGTATTGCAAGATATAATAACATCGGACAGCAATGACGACGATGGAGATTTTTCAAGAGACAATTCTGAAATTGATATTAATTGGCTACCAAATGATGACCCCAATTCAGCTACTGATTCTGAAGACGAAGAGTTTAATGTTTTTGATGATGGACATGAGGAAAATCATGACTATGATGACGAGGATGAGCAGCAAGCAGATGCTGGAGACGATGAAAATATCATGGATCCTAATTCCAACGACATTCAAATAAATTGGACGGAGTTTTCTTCCAGACAAAAAACTTCTCGTTTACTGGCAAATCTGGACTCCTTATAGATGTTGCGCCAAATGTAAGTTGCATAGATGCTTTCAAACTTTTTGTCGATAATGAAATAATCGACCACATCGTTCGTGAAACAAATAAATATGCGCAACAACAATTGGAAACGAGAACTCTTACACGATCATCTCGTAAACTAATGTGGAGTCCCACAACCAATCATGAAATTAAAAAGTTTTTTGGACTCATATTATGGATGGGTCTCGTAAATGTTGGCAGTCTCGAAACATATTGGTCCAAAGAATTTATGTTTAATTTTGGAGTTCCCGCAAAAACAATGTCTCGCAATCGCTTCCAACTTTTGTCAAACTTCATACATTTTGCCGACAATCGAGATATTCTTCCAGGAGATAAACTAGGAAAAATAAGCCCAATTTCAGACATGCTACAGGCTAATTTCCAGAAAGTTTACTTGCCAGGAGAAAATATTGTCATTGATGAAAGCATTATACCCTGGAGAGGAAGATTGAGTTTCCGTCAATACCTTCCGAACAAAACCCACCCATATGGGGTTAAACTTTTTAAGTTGTGCACTCAGGAGGGATTTACTTGGTCGGCAAAAGTGTACACGGGCAAGAGCGCCACAGGCGTGAGAGAAACTGGTCTCGCACAAAAAGTTTGTGAAGAACTTTTTTGTCTTCTGAAAGGAGAAGGCCGTACCCTTTATGTGGATAACTATTATACTAGTTATGAACTTGCGCGTTCCATGCTACATCAAAATACCCACCCTGTTGGAACATTACGGGCCAACAAAAAGAATTGTCCGGCAGAAGTTATGAAAGCTAATCTGAAAAGAGGCGAGATAGTAGCCCGTGAGTAGGGAAATGGAGTGGTTGTGTTAAAGTGGAAGGACACCAGAGATGTTAGGATTCTTTCGACGAAACACCCCCCTGTAATGGTAGCCACGTCGAGCCATCCAAATGTAGACAGTAATGAACCATCCACCAGTACCAACAACCCACCATCCACCAGGAAGCGAAGACAACGAGCTATTGAAAAACCTCTTGCTGTTATTGATTACAATAAAGCCAAATTAGGTGTTGATATATCCGATCAAATGACCTCCTACGCCACCACTCTCAGAAGAGTTGTTAAGTGGTACCGCAAAGTGGCGTTTGAACTGTTACTTGGAATGTCTGTCGTAAATGCCTTTATAATATATAAAAAGGCTACAAACAAACAAATTTCAATAACCAAGTTTCGGCAGGAGATTTCAAATGCTTTGTTGGATTTCATGTCTCCAGAACCCATAACAAAAGGAAAACATTTTCTAGAAAAAAGAAAGGACGATAACGGAAAAACAATAAGGCATGCTTGCGTATTATGTTATGCCATGTCAAAAAAATCTACTAATAGGGTAACAGCCAGAAAGCGCTTAAAAAGGACCACCACCTACTGCCCAATATGTCCCAATAAACCACAACTATGTGTAGAATGTTTTCCTAAATATTCCCACCAGAAGAATTAATTTTGATAAATTTATATTTTAGTTGCATTATTTTTGCACTGATCTCCATTTTTCAAATTGAATTTTTAAGTTTAAGTTTATTGTTTTTCTACTGATCTCCAAATTGAATTTCTAATTTTAAGTTTATTGTTTACTAATCTTAATTTGAATTTACATACATATATATTTTTATATATTTTTTTTTGCTCATAAATGAATTGATTTTTAAAAGAATGAATAAAAACAAATTTAAATTTCCAATTTTTTTATTACCCAAAAAAAACCATTAAGAATACACAGCGGCCATGGGAAATACACCAAAATGTTCACCGCAGGCCAGAGAATCCAAATTCCATGTAAAATTCCATATTAAAATGTACGAAAATGTGGGACGTGGCCTAAGGGTAACATTTAAGTGTCGCACGAAAATGTGCGACGTGGCCTCAGTGTAACATTTAGGTGTCGCATGAAAACGTGCGACGTGGCAGCCAACGTGTTAATAAAAATATTGCTGGAAATAAGTAAAAATAGTGGCAGAAAAGAATAAGTGTAGTGGTAGAAATTAGTAGTAGAATTAGTAACAATAATGGTTGAAATTAAAAAATATATATTGGTAGAAACTAGTAAAGCGATTCTGACGCGACTTTCGTTATGCGATATTGTGACGTGACTTCTTTATATGATTCTGACGCGGCTTTCATTGCGCGATGTAAAAAATCACTGCCGCTAAAGAAGTTTTAGTTCAAAATTTAATTTGTTTACAATTTTTAAAATGATGTGCGTTTTCTCACCAAAAAAACAAAAACAACAAATATCAGCACAATATACTTAGATCGATATGTTAGGATTTATTTAAATGAAATATTTGTCTCCATATTTTTTTGTAAATTTTGTAAGCTTTCTATGAGATATAAATTCGCACCAAAGTTCAAAGTAATACGGCGTTTCATAGAGTTTTGAAAATTTCTAGCCGAATTTGATACGAAAATTCCGTAAATCTTTTTCTTTCGCAACGAAGTTGTTATTATTCTTCAACACTTTAAGGAAGTGAAAAATTAGTGTCTAATTTAATTTATTCTATTTATCACAGTCCACCTAAGTTTACCGCTGTTTCAAAGTAATAGCCAATCACATGATTTAGATATATTAGAAACGGAAATCATTTTATCAACTAAGAGGTCTTGTAGTCTGAGCGTAGCCTTCGTCTGCGATAAACCTACGTAAGTGCTAATATTAAATAATTTCGACTTTTCGATTTATAAATATTTAATAAAATACCAACCTTTTATTTCGAATGCTTTTAGTCTCAAAGCTCATCGAAAAACCGCCACACACAAATTTCAAATTACATAACAACTAAGAATATTTTTCACACGGGTAAACTAAAAATTAACCTTACGCATTGCTGGCTAGAAAAATGTACCATATTCGAACCCAACTTATTGATTGCGTAGTTTCGTTCACAATGGTCCGTGGTACGCAATGAATCTGCAGATATGCAGCGCACACATACCACACGACCATTGATTTGCTTGCTGTGCTCTTTCACAAATAGCAACGAAAGAGATACTTATTGAAAAAGGATAACGAAAACCCACAGCGAGGATAAATGACCTGTGCCCAGAGTTGCATAAAAAAGCTTCACAGAAACCTCATTCATATGCGCGGGTATACATTTAAAATAAATTTGTAAAATATCTGCATATATTAGTGCACGTGCAACTCTACTTTCGAAGGTGAGGAATTGAATGTAGCTAACAAAGTGAAATGTAGAAATTCGTCAAAAAAAAAATGGCCAGTCAGTCTGCATTTTTCACCAAGAAGCTGAACAAAGATTTCTAGGTAATTCAAGAAATGTATGCAAGTAAAATAGCAGCATTTTGTATAACTTCTTTTTTTACCATAGCTCCACTTTCAAGCAAACCATTTTAAGTTATGTTCCTACATACCAAAAATACCTACACACATAAAAACACCTGCAGTTAGAGGCAGTCTGTATAAAATTCAATCCCAACTCTTACTATGCTTTTAATTTTTGTAAGGTTCAAAATTTTCTTTTGTTTGCATTCGACGCGTGCGGTCAGTTGAAAGTTTTTCATTTGATTTAATTTCTGGTTCAGTTTTGCCTTCCTTTATTTTGAAATTTGCTTCACTTCCATTTATCTTGTCTGTAGCTGCTGTTATCTTGGTATCTTTTTTTTTTGCCATGTCATTGCATATTTACAGGCGCCAATGCTCGTTTCACTAATAGGTAGCACATCCTTTGGTCGTGTGGGTAATTGACTGCGTATAATTTTCATGTGGACTGAATGTATATAAGTAAATACATATATTACTTAGAAGGCGCTGAGGCGTAAATAAGTATGTACATATAATCGAAAAAATTATACATTTAGGAAAGTGGTACAGGGTGTTTTGAAGGTGAATTTATAGTTGAGAGACTATCGACTATTAGTCCTAAATTTGGGAATAAACATTTATATAACATCAATGATTGCAGTTTCGACCAAAGCCCCCTCCTCTGGAGCTAAGTTTTTTGTCCATTAGGGGGTATTTTTTTGAAGTGCCCACGATCAGTACAAAAAATACACAGAGGTGCACCTAAATGTCGATTCTACAAAAGTGGTGGTAGTCATAAGTAGTAAGTAGTAGTAGTAATAGAAGTTGTAGTTGTTATTTTAGTAATTGGTAGTAGTAGTAGAAGTTGCAGAAGTAGTAGTAGCACTAGTAATTAAAAGTAGCTACCTAGTCGTTGTAGTAACAACAAACGTAGATTACATATGTATATGAAAATAGGTAATGAAGTGCCGAACCCTCCACACCATCCATGAGTATAAAAAAAATTAATTTTAACAACTGCATTGTTAGTTTAAAAAAAATATTAAATTTTAAAACATTATTTACTTTCCTCGGCGACCGCCTTAGCCGAAATACACTAAAATAAAATAAAGTAACTATGATAAAATAAATTATATTTTTCTAGAAAAATTAATAGATTAAATTACATTTGGAAATGTAATGATATTAAGCGTTAGAACTAAAAAAATATCCCGTCATGCAGGAAAACTCGTAACGAATAAATCGCAGTTTGATATTTTGTAGTTTGGACATTTTTTAGCAATAAACGCAGCCCAAGTTCATTCAATTGCATTCCAAGAAATGCTGTAAATATTAAAGTCTCAAACCAGAACCTATTCTTGATCATTTTCTGAGTAGACCTGGTAAGGTTTGATAAGTGAAAGACCTACAAAATTTGAAAAGCTTACTGTCTAAATAAAGGAGTTTTAAAACAAAACCTTATATCTAAACAATCAGTTATTTGGGAGCCATACGATATAGACACCCGATGCTGATGATGTTCATTGTATACTTTTCTTAATTTTAAGTGAAAGGAGTGCTAAATTTCATATACTTAGCTGCTTTGATGTAGGAGTAAAACTTCATATCTGAACAATCAGTTATATAGTAGCTATATAATATACGATCTGGTCGATTCCAACAATTGATTAATACCATTTATAAATACATCTGCCTACCAAGTCTCATTTAGATATCTCAATAACTGAGGGTCTAGTCTGCATTCAAGCACACAGACGGACAGACGGGCATGGCTAAATCGAATCAGCTCGTGGTCTTGATCATTTTAGTATTCTTGGGTATGAATATATCTCTTCTTCTTCTTATACTTACAAACGTCGGACCAAAGATATAATACCATTTCGTCTTCGCTTTACTACAAAAAAAAACCAAAATTATTACAAGCGATTCAAGAAAAGTGGACAAAATTCAGTCAAAATAAGCCTTTTTATAAAATAAAAAAACTTTGTCAATGGAAAATATAATTTTTAACCCAATCATTCAATTTATGTTTCAGTCTTTTGTTCTTCAGATGTATTATTTTTCCTGAAAGCTTTAAAAGAATTATTTGGGTATGAATCTAATTTAACCCCGTCAAGTTTTGTGAAAAATTTGCTGATTTCCAAAATCGGCCTTTATCGAACTCATTCAGTCAAGTCACTAAAAATGATATTTTCCGTCAGCTTGGAAACAGGTTCTTCATAAAAGCGAAAGTACGACTTCAACTAAAAACTACTGGGAAAGTGCAAATCCCACCGCAGTTCTAAAATTATTTCAAGCAATTGTTACTAATCGGTTGAAATGTTCGATCTATTTATCAATCACAAACTCTCAACGCGGGTTTTGTAAACAGGAATCTACTATAAAAATTCCACCTCTGGCTCATCCATAAATTAGAGCTGCTGGGCTTTTTACATTCTCTCCTAAATTGGAGGATATAAAAAAGTTCGAATGGACATAAAAACAACAACAGCTTTTCAGAGCTCTATACAGTTGATAAACTTTTACGTATTAATCTTATTCAGATAATTCGTTTCGTAAATAAACTTTCTAAAATGTTAGACTATATATTCGTAAGGGCCCTCTTCGCACCACGTATCCCTGGTATTTCTACGATTTTGAATTTATCTGTGAGGACAACTGCACTGAAAGATTTAATTTTAATAACTGCTATTTTGGAGCTGCTGCACTTCTTCTACCATTTCGATATACCTCGAAACACCCTGCTTTATTTTCAAATTCTCTGCGATAACTTTGACTTTGTGCGTGTATTCTTCGCCAGAGTTCACTTAGTTAGCTGCTGTTGAGCTTTTGTGTTCCACATCCTACTTGCTTTAAAATTTTGTGTGGCTCACCAACGCGCCAAGTAATTTAGGCTCAAGGCCACAAAAGTTGGCCAATTAATGGCATCATAAAGTTTTGTTTCTTTCTCATTTCGTTCAGCGTTCAGCATTCTTGCCGTTCTGGCCGTTCTAGCCGCTGGCAGTTCTATCTGAATATTCGCAATGCTCAACTCAACTTAGAAAATTTTTAAACGCTACTTACATTGCATGAATAGCTATGAATAACCTTTATTGTTGTTGTTTGTATAAAATTTAAGTTTTAATGGCATTCGCAAGGAAACAAGTTTGTTTTTTTTTTTCTTTTTGAGCAAGTAATGGTGTGGGCTTAGAAAACCTCCAACAGCTACATAGACCAGCTGCAATTCTTGTTTGCATTTTCTTGCTCTGCTACTTCGTTCGCATTTCTTGTCTCATTTCTTTGCAGCGGGTCGGTTTTTTTTTAGTTTTTTTCAAGCTCCATAACAACTCCTGCAACTCCTGTAGCTCTATGCTAAGCGCATCGATAGCGATGTGATTAATGATTTGCCTTGGCAGTAATTATGAGCAGGCAAAAATAAATACTTGCTAAGTACGTAAGGGTATTGTTGGCATTTTTATCTAGAGATCTACATATTTACATAGCTTGGTATTTATACTTAAAGTTTGTGAAAGCAGTTTAGCTTCGCTGTGCGCTTCTGGCGTGGACAGGAAGTTCATTTAAATCGCATTAAAATTTGAATATTAGAATTCCTCAACTATGCGCTAAGTAGCGTTCTTTTAAATATTATGACTTTATATTTTGTGGCAAAGGAGCTACTAATAGCCTTCCCGCTAACTTTTTTTTTTTTTTTTAATAATTTCTTGAAAGTTTAGCTCGAAAAGATGACGGTGGTAGAGTAATGATGTTTATAAGGACCTCGCCTTTGACTGAAGTATGCGAAATAAGTTGGAGCACATTCTTAAAGTTTCTAGTATACTTCTCAATAAATTCCACCAAACGACAGTTTCTGTAGGCAAGATAAAGACGATTAAAAAATGTAATAATAATCTGGTGCGTTTATCACCATAGTTGATATTCGCCCGAGCTCTTTCTCGATCGGTTTTATGAAAAACTTTTTCATTAGAACTTTTGAAGTAAAATTTCTTTAGTGGCATCGGAGGGAATTTTCAAAATAATCAAAAATCGCGTTACGTAATATGCGCACGACCCCAAACGAAAAAAATCAACATATTCATATTTATATAAAGGGTTTTTCAATAGGGACGCTACAAAAGTAGACCGATAGTGACAGCAAACGACGCTATATTTTTCCCCGCTCTTTTGGCATTTCTCTTCAGTAAGATTTGCCATTTCATCATGGAAAGATATAGGATCCAACAAGAGTCGAAATTATTAAAATTTACTACCGAAATTCCGAGTCAATGGCCTCAACTTTAAGACCGCTACGTCCAATTTATGATCGTCGTCATTACTGGCTAAATCAAAATTGCATCCCGAAAAAATTACGGTTTGGTGCGGTTTATGGGCCGATGGCGTCATTGGGCCGTATTTCTTCCGCGATGATCAAGACCGGCACGTTACTGTGAATGGGAATCGCTACCGCTCAATGATAACCGAATATTTCTGGCCCGAATTGGATGATATGGACTTGGACAATATGTGGTTCCAACAGGACGGCGCCACAAGTCACACAGCGAAAGTCACAATCGATTTATGGAAAGCCTAGTTTGGTGAACGTCTTATCTCACGAAATGGCCCTATCAATTGGCCGCCTCGGTCGTGCGATTTGACGCCGTTAGACTATTTCCTGTGGAGCTTCGTCAAGTCTATGGTCTATGCCAACAAGCCAGCGACGATTGATGAACTTCGTACTAATATCGAACGTGAAATTGCAGCGGTATCGGCCGATTTATGCTTGAAAACCGTCGAAAATCCGGTTCAGCGTCTGGACTTCTGCAAGCGTGCCCGTGGTGTCCATCCAAAAGAAATTGAGTTCCATACATAATGACATCGAATTTACTTTCACAGGAATAAACAATTTAATTCATATTCCAAACCGTTTTTGTTTTATTTTAAAAAACTTTTGTAGCGTTTCTATTTAAAAATCCCTGTATTTTCTTTTCATTGGAAGTCTTACGCTGTTCAACGGAGAGCGTGATTGTTTCGATTTTATTTGATCTGATGTGGGAATCGCACAAAATTCTAATATCAATTAGCAAAGAACAAACTGTTCTCGTAATTCTTACCAGTATGTTATTGCTAGGGTGATATTATCTACTGTGATCTAAATATATTTTAGAGAACGTGTAAAATAAAGAAAGTGATTGGTGTTTTTTTGATTCCTGTGAATTCTAAGAATATAACAGTCAACTAAAGTAAAGTTCTTTGTGGTATGCTGCATTATGTTTTTCTTTTTATAAGAGAATCGGTGAAAAAGATGCAACTACGTAGTCTTCTATTTTTTCCCATATGGTGAACATATTATTCAAATATTATTTGGTTCAATTTATTAAATTCATGCCTTACATTTGGCTTTATCTATTCCACATGGAATAAGGTGATGTTATTAGGTTTCCAGTTTATTTTACTGCATACTCGCAATCTTTCTTTCTTTCAGCAACGTTAAGTTTCTTTAGCTTAATAAAACTTTTGCTGTTTGAATGAATAAATTTAAACAATGGTTGAAGAAAAAGGTTTTGTTTTGTATTACTTTTTGACGAAGCTGTATTCAGCAAAAATATTCTTCCTCGACTTTTTCTTATTTTGTTTTTTGGCAAGTTGCTTTGAATTTCCGATATCCGCTTTTATTTCTACATTATAGTTTTTCTACAACTGAGATGCAACTAGATGTTCAAAGTTCATGTTATGCCACATATTAGACAATTTACTTGCCAACTCCGCGTCGAATACATTTCCGTTCAATGTTCACTGAACAGAATTCGAGATTACGAGTATACAAATCGATTGCTTGGCTCTTAATGGTAAAATATGGAGAGCAGAGAAGCATTCGTGTAAACACAAACATACATACGTACTTATACATACATATGTACATACTTATATATGTACACCAGACTCAATTTTTTTGACTATTTAAACTTGGAGTTTTTCAGAAGAAATACAGCCAATTGCATCCCTCCCCCAACATTTTCGAACAGCTTGGGAATGCAAGAAAAAAGCTTTAAAATAATCTGTACATCTGTGATTGGGAAAACCATACGATTTTGACTTAAAGTCCAAAAGTTGGCCAGCAAATAGGATATGGTTTTAGGAATCACCATCTCTTAAATAAATCGTTTAAAATGAAAGGAAATAAATATAATAAAAATTTGCGAGCGGGACAACAACGAACGGCAGAGGGATTTGAAGTATCAATGGCTACTATTCGACGCAGACTTCTGGAATGAAATAATCGTTACAGAAGTACGATCTCAAAAACGTTTTTGGAACAAAAGAACGCTAAATTCATCCAAAATGGGCTAAAGGGGATTTAGTTACGCCTGTAGTAGCCTGTATCTCGCGTTCTTAGACTGCGGAGGAAAAAATATGATCGAAAGTTTTTTAATACACAAAAATTATTCTAAAGAGTTAAAGTAGAACAACTATAGAAGTGTCTACGTTCGAGCGAAGCCGAACGTTTATATGCCGATCGTGTTAACGATTCTAATGAAGGGAAAGAGAGGCAATGAGAAAACGTGAATGGCTATATCAAGTTTAAAAAAATAGCCTTACGCTATATGGCGTTAGAAAGAAAAGTTTTAGTACTAATCTTTTCAGACAGTTTTGTGATTACTTGACCCAGTATTGTTTGAGCACGCGTCGAAAATGGATAGAAAATATGAGATTATATATTCGATTCTGAAAATGGGAATAGTGTTTATGGTCCTGATACTGTAACAGCCGAACACGTGCAATTTTAGATTCGTTGATATCAAGAGGAATTGTGTTCTATCAGGACAAGGACAGACCATACAGTCACTCGCCAGAAGCTCCGGGAGCTTGGTTGGGAGGTTCTTAAGCATTCATCTTATAGTGGGCACTTGGGGCACCAAGTGCGTACTACCTGTTTTTGTCGATTTCGAATGATTTTGTTGGTGAAAAATTCGCCACAAGAGAAAATTATGAAAATCGTCTGCCCCAGTTTTTTTGCCAATAGGAGAGGAACGAGAGTTTTTACGACAGTGGCATTATTAGATTATCTTCAAAATGGTAACAAATTATCGAAAAACACAATGCATATTTGATATAAATCAGATCATTACACCTATGCTAAATAATACCTTCGATTGATTGCAGAAATAATGGATTTTACTTTACTTTAGAAGAGAACGATCCTCTGCACGGTATAGAAACTGGAAAATTGTGTAAAGACGTAAGATTGACAGTCTAAATGTCCTAATGGGAATCGAATCGCAAATGTTTGGCATTAATAAAACTATTAGCAAAAATGAGTAAGTGGTAAAAATTGGTAGTAGCACTAGCAAAAATGGTAGTAACAACTTGCAGTTGCATAAGTAAAAATAGTAGTAGTACTAATGCAGAAGTTTACCAACTTATAAAACGAAACCTCTGTCCTGTTGCACGACAATTGCTCGATGATGTCCAAATCCGGGATGCAATTTTGATTTAGCCAGTAATGACGACGATCATAAATTGGACGTAGCGGTCTTAAAGTTGAGGCCATTGACTCCGAATTTCGGTAGTAAATTTTAATAATTTCGACTTGCTGTTGGATCGTATATCTTTCCATGATGAAATGGCAAACCTTACTGAAGAGAATTGTCAAAAGAGCGGGGAAATTTGTGTCATCGTTTCTTTCACTATCGGTCTACTTTTGTAGCGTCCCCATTGAAAAACCCGTTAAAATGTAAAGAACTTATCGCAGGTTTTGAACGAATTTTCGGGAAATAAAAATATTAGATACGGCGTTCTTAGAGAAAATACTGCTCAAATTACTTATATAAATCAGAAATAGTCCTGCTAAAGTGCGTCGATATCGTTTGGATCCATGAAATATTCAGGTCCGTAAGGATAATATCGAGCAAGCCATTCGCAAAAATAACATCAGAAACTGTAACCTGGGGTGCATTTTGCGAAGCTAGCCGAGCTAGCCACACGGATTGAACATAAATAATAAGAGTGTTTTCTCTTTCGTATAAACGAATAATACAACGGAAAAAAAGTTGATTTTAAAATTTAAAAAAAAAAACAACAAAAGGCAACAAAATTCAAAACACTTATAATAAAAATGGGCACTTATGGTATGTTTATTAATTTTTTTAAAATAATTTTTTATAAAATTTTAACTTATTGTGTAACATTAACTTTATAAATAAAAGTTTCACACATTTTACGAAAATCACAAAAATTCGTAAAATTTCAAAAAAAAACAAAATGTTCTTAAAATTTTCAAACCTTTTGATCAATTTTTTTTTTTCATCTCTCTGAGTGCGCGGTTTTATAGCCCATTCAATTTCATTATAATAGAGCGCAGGTTTCAAGTGGCTAAAATTGCTGATTGATTTTTGATATTTTTTTACAGACGGTATTCTTCATACAAAAATAAATTTGGTCATGCGTTTTATAGATAAAAAGAACGCCCAACACCGGTAGCAAAAAATACATAACAGGAATCAACGCGAGTTTTGTTTATGTGAAACTTTTTTACAGTAAAATTTAATGAACTACAAAACTGCATACTTTAAAATCTTTTAATGACACGAATTCTTATACATTTTCGAATAATTTTAAAACTTGTTTTCTATGTTAGTTTTTAAACATTAAACAAAATATTTACACAGGAGATATTTATTTTATTGACCGATTTAACTAAAATTTAGCTGGTAATAAATAAGATTAGAATTTAACTGGAAGGAGGAGCAGGCTCAGTCGCAGCATACGTGTAAAGGTCTTCTACACGATGGGATTTTCTTTGTAGCATAAAGTTGCGTCATTAAATAAAGCTAAGCGAGGGAGGTACCCTTAAAAGCATAGCAAAGTAGAATATACCTTGAGATCGTACTATGAAGAAAGCTCTCGTGGAAGCTGAACGTAGAGGAGCGGTAAGCGTGCAAACGAACGCTGGGCTTCACTCGGGGTCTATTGCCTGCTTTATAACATTGGATTTTCATGGCTATTACCATACCAGAACTTTTTTCGGTTTTTTGGTCTGGTAGACAGTTACAAAGAAGATATTGGCGATCACGTTCTATGTAGGCGATTTGAGGGACGCCAAACAAACGGGATGAATAAACTTTACAGTTGGAAATATCTCTAAAAACTACAATGGAGGATATCGGTTGCGGTGTTGGTGTGAAGATGAGGGGCCAATTGTTTTTTAAACTACCGGTTCAAGCAGAGATTTTTGTAGCAAACAAAATTGTGGAGTTAACATTAGAAGGCAACCCGCCACGTAATGTGTCCACATTCAGCGTTTACCGGAATATGACATAGATTGTTTGGCGAAGGTGTGGAGTCGGCCATCCGAAATGAGTCTGGTAACACTAAGGACGTAATCGGTCTATGTGGGATCCGCTGGGCCCAACCACCTTAGTTAATTAAAGATACAGTATCTATGTTGGTCATAGCATAGACGAAAGCAAATTTTCTGCGTTTTAATAAAACAAATTATGTTTGAAAGTTACCTGGAAATCCGTCGCGCAATTCATTTCACACCAATCCCCTGAAGTCAATATGTACTGAGTGCCGTCACACAAATGACTACTAAAAGATATCAATAAAGACACACGCTTATGCCAGAGATGTGTACTTACTTTTACCATTAATTACCAGCTAACCCGACGCGCTTCGCTGCACCCTAAAACTACATGTTCTGAAATTGAATCAAACTGAGCTATGAATTTTAAATATATTTCGGATCAAATTTTCAACTTAAAGATTAACATTTATGTGGCTATTATACGCTTCGGACTGTAATTACGGTTTTTATAAACATCCCGACACTAGCGTCACCTGTCGGGATTTTTGTTTGCTCAATAGACACCTTAGCAAACATATAGTTGTTATAAATTTGAGCTTAATCGGTGAAGTAGTTTTCGAGTCTATAAACTACATACCAAAAGACACAACGGGTTTTTTCATAAACATATAAGATACAGGAAAATCCGGCAGACGGTGTCCTGCCTATATTTATTTATTAATTGCATATATAACCAGAAATCAAATTTTAATTTCCTTCACATATAAAAGCTGTATAATTCTATTACTAATACAAACACGTGGCAACTATTTCATACAACTTGTTTAGAATTTAATCAATAATTCAAGTACTCGATTTTTTAAGCAGGTGGCAACGCTCTCTAAATATAGGTATGAACCTTCTTCTTGCTAAGACGAACCATTTGACATCCATATTTCAATATTTCATACAACTTGTTTCTAATTTATGTAAATTCGCCTTTTCAAACAGGTGGCAACCCTCAGAAATCTTAGTAATTAACCTTCTTGCTACAGCGAAGCGTTTGACACCCATATTTAAATATTTCATATAGCTTGTTTGTAACTGAAATAAATTCGATTTTCACCCAGGTGGCAACCCTCATAAAAGTTAGCTATAAATCACCTCCTCTTCTAAACGCATAGCTTTAAACCCATATTTTAATATTTCATAAAACTTGTTTATAATTTAAGTAAATTCGACTTTCAAACAGGTGGCAACCCTGAATAAAGTTTGCTACGAATTTTCTTGCTAAAACGAATCGCATGACACCCAAGGCCGTAGCCAGGGGGGGGGGGGGGGCGGCCATAGGGCAGCTTCCCCCCACCCCCGCCCCCCCCTACCGTTCGTCCCATTGGTGATTTTTTGTTTGTAAAGTTGCAATGAATGCAATGAAGTTAAATAATTTATCGATCGTACGTTTACCATCAATAGCTTTTTTAATAGTTTGTCATCACTATCATATTTGAGAGACAGCTGTCATTCAGGCAATTAAAAGAAGAAAAAGTGTCAAAAGTGATTAGTGTTGGCTAAAAAAAAGTGTCGCTTAAGAAGTATAACTGATAATAATATAATAAAAATGGACATTAGAAACTTTTTTAATAATACTACAAGTACGTAATAGTTGACTTAAGTTATTGCATTACACTTTTTAATGATACATATGTATGTTCTTATTGCAGCGAGATTGAAGAGGAGGCTGAGCTTAAATGATAGCAGCTCAAGTGAAGAGAGCCACGCGGCAGATATGACGGCGGATGATTGCCATGCCAACGATATTGGCAAATGGGTGGCTTTAGTCGGTACGATGAGTGAGGAGCAGAAAAAAGAACTGTTGGTTAGTTGCTGGAAGCCCGACCGAAATTATAATTTTTCAGCTGATGCAACACACTTGAAGAGAAAATTCAATTGGTCATGGTTAGATTTATACAAACCATGGTTGGTGTACTCGCGCAGGCTAAAGGGCGCTTTTTGTCTTTATTGTGATGTGTTTAAGCCTCTCAACAAACCTGGCGTAACTTCCTCGTTTGTTGTACGCCCTTTTCCAAATTTAAAAATGTGCATGAGTACTGCAAAGCTCATGCATCAAGCAGTTTGCATAAAGAAGCTACGCAATCAGCAATGTCATTTTTAAATGAAACTCCTGTCGATTTGCAAATGCAACGGGGTCATGCAAAAAAAATTGAACAAAATAAAAAAATTATTAAATCCATTATAAATACAATTTTGTTTTGTGGAACGCATGATCTTCCTCTTCGTGGCAAAACGAATGATGAAGGTAAATCTAACAGATTTATAAAAGTTAAAAACTATATTTCATTATTTCACTTTTTCAAAGGTGTTCTATATGATCTGCTTATGATGAGAATATCAGTTGGTGATGAGGCATTAAAAAACAATTTGGAGGATGGCAAACAAAACGCAAAGTATACTAGTCCACAAATCCAAAATGAAATTTTGGACATTTCGGCGAAAGTAATTAAAAATTACATCTGCACAGATGTTAAGAAAGCGTCAGCGTACAGCATCTTAGCAGACGAAACAGCAGACATGGCTGGAAAGGAACAACTTTCGGTAGGAATTCGATTTTTTGACAGCAGAAAAAAAATTATCCGTGAAGAATTTATTGGATTTATGGAATTAGATGCAATGGATGCAGCAACAATTGCAGCCAACATCAAAGGATTTGTGGAAGGTTTAGACTTAGATCCAGCTAAATGTGTTGGGCTTGGGTTTGATGGATGTGCTACTATGGCCGGCAATACTAGTGGGGTGCAAAAAATATTAAGAGGTACATTCCAAAAAAGTTGTTATATTCATTGCGCCAGTCATCGCCTCAATTTGGTGGTTAATGACCTGAATTCAGTCTCTGAAATACGTAACACCATTTCCACCATAAAGGATGTAATAAATTTTTTCAAAGAGTCACCCCTTCGCAGAAGATACGCTCCGAATGTACATTCTTTTTGTGAAACACGCTGGTCGGAGAAGTACAAAAGCATCGCTGATTTTAAAAATTTCTATTGTGATATAATAGATGGATTGGAAAAACTAAGCACAGAAGGAAACGCTGGCACGAGAAAATTTGCATTCTAACTTCACAGTGCTGCAACTAAAAGCGTTTTTCTTATTTGTATGTTCATTATTGCCAAATATTACAGCATTCTCCAACCAGTAGTGAATATATTGCAAGCCAAGAACAATGATGTGATTAAATGTAGAGATCACATCAATAACATTTTAAATTTATTTGAGGAACATCGAGAGACATCTGCCAGCGAATTTGAAAAGATTTTTAGAGACTGTGAAAAGTTAGCTGAGAATGCATCGCTCAATATAAGTGTGCCCAGAGTCGTCGAGAAGCAAACAAAAAGATCAAATCCTCCATTCACGACAACAGCAGAGTATTACCGCCGGGCAATTTTCATTCCATATTTGGACTCTTTAATAACATCTATTAGAGAACGATTTCCTAAAGAAAACACTCCAACTTTTGATCTCGCAGCCTTAAGTCCACTGCATATGAAAACTATCTCTCTAAGCGAATTCAATGAAAAAGTTTTGCGTGCAAGCTCTTTTTACAATATAAAAGATATTGAAAATGAGCTTGAACTTTATTACAAATATTGGAAAGATAAGGAAGGAGATGAGTTAGATTTAATATGTGCTTACAATAGCTCAGATTTTTATCCGAGGATAAGGGAGGGACTTGAAATTCTGTTCTCAATTCCCTGCACAACTGCCACTGTTGAACGGTCGTTCAGCACTCTCAGAAGAGTAAAGACATGACTGAGAACAACAATGGGAGAGAATCGGTTGAATGGTAATAAAAGCAAACATTTTTTATAAATAATTAAGTACATAAATTTTATTTTTTCAGGATTGTGCATGCTTAGCACCCACCGGGCTTTAGTCAAAGAGAATCAAGCGGAAATGGAAACGAAAATTCTGGAGGGGTTTTCAGCGAATCCAAGAAAACTTTTTTTAGCATGAAAGGTATAAAAATAATATAAAAAAATTACTGGAATTAAAAATTTTTTTTCAGCCCCACCCTACATGCGGACCTGGCTGCGCCCTTGATGACACCCATAATTTAATATATCATATACTTGTTTAAAATCTAAATAAATTCGACTTTCAAACAGGTGGCAACGCTCATAAAAACTAGCTATGAATCTTCTTGCTAAGACGAATCGTTTGATACCCATATTTCAATAACTTGTTTATAATTAAAATAAATTCGGCTTTCAAACAGGTGGCAACCCTCTTCCAAACATAAAAAATACTTTACTTTACTTTACCTATGTATGTGCACCAAATATGTACACAAAATTTTAATAAAATCGATCGAGCGCTTTCGGAGGAGTGCGGCCACAAACACCGTGACACGAAATTTTTATACTCGCATATACATAGATATAGATTCGGACATTAACATCGGTTAACAAGTCGTCAAATCAACAATTAACATATATTTAAAATGCACTTACCTTGCACTTTCCAAGCCATAAAGTGCATGAAACCCCTATACTGACCCGCATTAAATCAACTGTACTGTAACACCATCGGCATGCCGCGAAATAAAGCCGAAATAAATTTTAAGATGCTTTGTGGTTATTTTATTTTAAGCCAAATAAAACATAATAAAACGGGTAAAAAGCTCTCGACATTCAACTTCATTGTGAATGCATTAAAAATTGAGTAGCACTCGCTGAAATCGCGTAGACCATAAAACTTCAATTTAAACGCCATAAAATGGCAACAACCCGCACAATATATCAGCTGGAAAATATCCACACAAACACTACGATATATGTACATATATGTATGTAAACAAACAACAAACAAACAAACATATGAACGAACAGTCGAAAAAAATATGCTGTATAGTAAAAGCAAAAGCTGAGCAGCAAACAGTGCAAAGGATAATAAAGCATTGCAGTGCATAAACAACAAAAAAAAAACAAAAACAGAAACAAACACAAACATGCCAGCAAATCGGGCGGGCACACAGCCGCATTTCGAGCGGATCATACATTTTTGGTTGCCACGC
Organism: Anomoia purmunda; assembly: GCA_951828415.1. Taxonomy (NCBI): domain Eukaryota; kingdom Metazoa; phylum Arthropoda; class Insecta; order Diptera; family Tephritidae; genus Anomoia; species Anomoia purmunda. The sequence continues at coordinate 128,863,682 of OX639994.1, forward strand.
AGCCAACTCAGCTCGAGCATCAACGCGCAAAGTACTCCATTATGAAATTCTGCAGAAATCGCACGGCTATCTATCAATGCAGTTCAGAACCTCAGCGAAACCCAGTGTTGCGGGTACTGCGGTGGTCAGAGTTGGTGGTGGTGGCCAGAGTTGAAGTGGACTTAGCCAAGCGCCGCTGTTGTATTGCTGCTACGGTTGCTACGCAAGAGATTGAACCCCACTGGCAGCATAGTCGGATTCGCTAGCCGTCGCTATTCACTTCTGTTTCCTCTGCTTCCTTGGTTTCCTCTGTTTCCCTTGTTACCCGCCTTTGCCGACGCTGCTGTCAGTGCATCTGTTGCTGCTGCTATTCCTGCTTCTTTATTTCGGGTATTTGTGATTAATGGATTTTTTTATGTTTATCTATAAATTGGATATTTTTCACTGTCTTTCCGGACAAAGTCGCCCAATACATTTGTTTGGTAGCTGGGAGCTGGGAGCTGGTAGCTGGGAGCTGGAAGCTGGAAGCTGGGAGCTGGTAGCTGGTAGTAGTTTTCCCTTAACATTTTTTCTCATTTCATTTTTTGTTTACTTCTCTGTTCGGTTATTATCAGACAAATATTATCCTTCTGCATTTTCAGCTTAAGCGCAGCTCAGGATCAAACTTCCGAAAGCGGAAATGTAGTTTAGAGTTTATCATGGATTGGAAGATGTTGTGTTGTATTACATTTAAAAGTTGGAAGGAAACTAGTATTGGTCATTCATTCATTGTCTTATTGCTGCTTAGGAAAATAGCTTTTTATATTGAATGCTGTAAATATTTGTTTTTTTTTTGCAATTGTTGTTATCGTTTGAACTGTGTTTTTATTGAAGGTTCAGTAAAAGTTGATTGAGTCGCGTTAATCGCAGCTTTAAGTACTTGATTGAGATTTTATTTGAAGCTACTTTATCCTTTTTGCAATAAACTGCAATAATTTAATTTGGGAATTTCTAAATGTTGTATAAAACAAATGGATGCAAAACATAATTTCATGAAATCCTTACATCTTTCTCTGAACATAATAAATACTTATTACGTTTATGGGAAGCAGAAAAATCTACCCTTATCCGACTCATATTCGTAGGGAAATAAATACCTAGAGAAAAGTGGATTTCCTGAAATTAAGGAAATTATATTTATTTATACAATGTATGTACTTAGGTGAATTGGTTGTTGTCATTTGATTTAATATTTAATTATTTGATAAATTGTTATTTACTTATTTCGACTACTGTCTTAAATACAGTACCTTCTCTCCTACGAATGTAAAATTATAATAAAGTTTCGGCTTATAAATCTTAGTCCTGCACTACTTCGTCTTCTTAATTAGCGTTATAATCTCCCATGTGTTATTTTCCGTTTGCAATATAGCTCGCCAGTAGTTTTTTTGTTTTGCTACCTGGCTTCAGCTAGAAATCCCAAGTGTAGCCAAGTCTTTCTTCATCTTGGTCTTTCAAACACAGAAGAGGCGCTCTTCTTCCTCTGCTATTACCATCATGCCCATCGTTCCATCGTCTGCGGTATTCACCGTCGCAAAGGCGTAAAGGTACCAAAATCTTTCGGAGAATATTTCTCTCGAACACTCCAACGGCCATGTCATCCGATCTTGATAGCGTCACTGCTTCGCGCAGGAATGAAGAGGGACTCATAGAGCGTGGTTTACGCTAGTCGAAAGATGGGTTTGCTACTCATTTACCTACTCTACCCAAAACCAGCATGATTCTACGTTGGATTTCGAGGTAGACTTTGCCAAAATTTTAACTAACAACTGTGCCGCGGGAGCCAAGACGTGAATGTGCTGAATGTTTGTTTAATGACAGGAGGTACTTTGTTTTCTCCTCGCTCATCTCGAGACCCATTCGGTTCGCTTCTTTATTCAGCTTCGAAAAGGCAGAACTAACAGCGCGGTTGTTGAGGCTAATGATGAAACCTTGTTTGGTATCAAACGTGCTCTTAAAGATCGCTCCTGAGTTAGATCGCTTCAGAGATCGCAGCATATATGTAGGAAATGTCTTATAGTGCTGTCGATTTTCCTCTCTCGTCTTGTCTAATATTTGACATATCATGAATATATGGTAAATGGTAGACGTGCAGGGTCTAAAGTCAACGATGATGATATGAAATGTTAAGCAGGCTCATCTGGCGATAGTTGACGCAATTGCAGTATCACCTTTCTTGTAAATTGGGCAGATCACATTTAAATTCCAATTGGTGCATTGGTCCGACCTAGCTCACTAGCTTACTAGCTCTTCGCCACCATCATTGAATAGCTCAGCTGGTAACCCATCACGCTTTCTTGTATCGTAGCCGCATTATTGCTATACGTACTTCGTAGAAGTCGGGTGACGTGATATTAATGCCGTAATCGGCGGTTTGGAGGTCAGGATCTTCTTTTAGCAGAGAGAGCAAGTTCAGAAGTTTTCCCTGCACAATTTAAGTGTGATTCGGATATAAGTCAGCAGGTCGTTGTTCTTGCGGCAACCTTCCAGAAGTCACCGCTCTTTTTGGTAAAATTTTCTGGCACTTTTTCCTTCGCCTACCCTGTCAAGCTCTTCGTAATTATTTATTTCGGCCTCTCACTTCTTTCTGCGAACAATGCGACTTTCTTTCTTAGTGAAAAAAATGTGATCCCAATGGTCGCGAAGTCCGGTTTGCTCAAGAGATCTCCTAATGAACAAATAAGAGAGTCATGTACATAACAGAGTTAGAAACTGTGTGTTACAATTGCAGCTTTCCGACATCGAACTTTCTCGAAGTATGCGCTCCTTGGTTGTGACTAGATAATGATCGATTCGGTTTCGAAGTCAGCCAAGTAGGCTAGTGAATCTTTCTATGCTGGAACCTGCTGCTACAGGCTACCATGTTTCGAGACTCGGCGAAGTCCTCCAATCTCAGCCCGTTGGCAGAGGTTTAATCGAGAGGACTGTACTTTTCGGTAGTGTGGCCAATGATCCTTTTACCTACTCTGGCATTAAATTCCTTATGCACAATTTTGATTGCGCGACGGGGGCAGCGCTACTAGAAGTGATATTTAAGCACATCCTCCTTCTCTTAAGCCGGTGCCTGGGCACAAATCAACGAGATGTTAAAGAATCTCGCTTTGGTGCGAATCGCGGGGAGATATCTTCCACACCACACAGTACTTGGCGACGAAATCTCTCTCCCACCACAAATCTAACACCAAACTTGCACTGCCTTGTTAAAATTTTTCATTGGTATTTTTTCCCCCCCGTAACTGGCGCCAATGGCATGATAGTAGTAAGAGGAAATCAGGTTTCAACTTATATTAGTCATAACTATGATAGGCGTACGCGTTAGCGTTAATGAGTAAAACTTTTTCAAATATTTTTACTATATCATTCTGTGCATTTTTTCTTTCGGGCTGTTTTTTTCATTCCTCATTATTTTTCATATTTTATTTAACACTCACTCTTTTTTCGCTCCGTTTTTCGCTTCCGTTAGTTTGCGTGGCTATACTTGTCTTCTACTCCTTCACTCCACAGCCTTAATTATTATACTACTTTCTCCTTTCTTACTGTTATTGTTTATGAAAAGTTTATTTCAGAATTTTATTTTGTTTGTTGGATGCCTGCTACAATTAAGGAATGCCCAGGAAAAGTGTGCAGGTGGAGACGGAAAACTGTGATGTGCTTCATGGAGCGTGTAATTACGCAAATTAGCGTAAATGGGTGAGAATTTTTCGAAAGAACAAGAAAAAAGGTAAAATATGGAAAATGCGGGGCAGTGCGTTATAAAAACAGAGAACGAAGAAATAATTGAGGAAAAAGATAAACAGAAATAAATATTTACCAAAGCAATACGAAAGGTGATATAACAATAAAGCAACAATAAAATAACACAAGTATGCGAAACTTGCCCCTAACCTTTTTGTTTCAATTTGTTCGCTTGATATTTTGCTTAAAAATAATTTACTTCGGTACAACTTTTTTTTAGCACTCAAAGAAAGGATGAAGCTATTAAAAAAAAACTGCAAAAGTGTACTTAACATAAATACATATATATATAAATTTGTATATAAATATTTTTACTACTAAGAAAATTAGGAAGGGAAACGGGATAATCTAAAAATGGGCGCTAACTTGCATTCAGCACAAAATGACAAAATTTGCGAAAGTTAATGAAGTATAAAGAATTGCATTTCATTTTAGGCTAAGCAAACGTCTACGAAAAAGGATATCCGACTAGAAGGCGGAGCGTAAAGAGATCGCTGAGAAAATTTCAAAATAAGTATGTACTAAAGTGTTGATTTTATTTGGGCGCAGTCCATTTGCAGTGAGTTGCAACTCAAATGAACTGTAACGCTGTGTATTATTTTAAATGTTGAGGCTTTACAACAATAAAAGTTGCAGAATTCTTGGCATTTTCTATATCGGTTACGTTTATATTTATTCTAATATTCTGAACAATCTTCCCTTTCTCTTTTTCCGTATACATAAATCTCTTTTCGAATATCATTTCGAAATAAATTCTCGGAGACCGCAAGGTGCACAAGTAGGACTCCGTATGCAGTGCGCTTACCCTCGTATGCCGGCTTCGAAAAGTATGAAGAAGTGTGGATATAGGGCACCATAAATGAGCAATTTCGGCGTTCTACATAGATAACTCTCTCTTATAAATCGCAAAAACTCCGCTACTCTCCGATGGTTTTGCTTTAAAAAGAACTCCATATATCATCAAAAAAAAACCTTGGTGAAGTATTTAATTATATAGTTAGGGCATGCAAAAAAGAATGAATACCAATAATGAATACTCCTAATACAAAAATACAAGGAACCACGATAAACGCTCCCATGGGGCTCTCGAGGACTCCCTATTCATTCCATATTTGGAGCCCTCCTTCGGTGTATTACTATGAAAAAGAGTAAACTCTTCGAAATGCCGTCTTGGATGGCTTCAAAGGACAATTATTACACTCCATTGTTGTAAATAAAAATGAAATAAAGTGAAAAATTAAATGATGAGGCAGTTTCAGAAACTGATGGTCACAGAAAGTCGGAGCGGTGGTTTTTTCGAAGTAAAGCCGTGCGTTCTTTGTTAAGTATATAATATGCTGTTCTTACTATTTTATGATACATTGCGAGACCGCAAATGATTCTCACGCGAATGTAATTTGTTCTTAACTGGAACAGCGATACTGTACCCAGTCACGAAGGACAGCTTATCTGTATTTGTATTCATGTAACAACTATTGGTAAAGCGATCGTACAAATACAGAAAACCCCTTTAAAGAGTCTGATACTGGCTGGTTTTTAAGCAGATCCTTCTCTTTTAACAACTTTTCTATTTAATAAATTTCAATTTCAAACAAGTAAAAAACTAATACCAATTCTAACAGAGTTAAATAAAATGGTTTCAGAGATAGCGAAACGCGGAAATAAGTGGAAAGCTGCACTGCGTGGAGATACAAGTCTTGTAAGAAACTACGTACTCAACAATCCGACAGGTATCCAACCAAGTTTGAGTCCCCTTTAGTCTGCCTAAAACGATGACTGATCCCAGCTAAGGCTTTCCCCAAGAGGCCTCGTGTGCGTGTCTGGTTACGCCGCTGGAGGGACCGGGCGATAAACTGTTGTGATTCCTCTAGCTGGAAAAAAGCACATTCCCTCCACATCGAAATGACAGCTCATTAAAATTGGAGTATTGAAGAGGTCGAGAGACGTCGTCATTGATGAAGAATGAGAGTTGAATAAGTTGCGTACAGATTAATCTGCAGGGGTCTAAATGTGTCAATCCTGCTCAGTGAGAAGATCTCGACTTCAGCCCAATATAGTCCGTCGGCTACAATGAAGTTATACGACACATGACAGGGATGCCCACTTCGACGAACTAAACCGCTTCATTACGCAGAACCAACATCACAACATACCGATAGGATGCGTTGCGAACGCACGGCGCACAATATGGAGGACGTTCAACCAAAACTGGCAGAGGTGGGTGACTCTTGCGAAAGACCGCCCTTCAGCTTTGTAAATTCGGAAAGGTTTTCTGAATGGGATGAGGTGTTTGACATACCGCTAACAACTTATGGTGTAACTGTCGATGGTTGGGGAGTGTCAAAGAAAGTAGCCTTGCCTGAGTAGCCAGTACTAATTTGCAAAGGCATCAAGTCCGATTCCCTTCCTTATTCCGTGATCTTCCTTAGAATAACCAACTCGAATAAATTCAGTTGAAGAAAGGTCATTCGACAACTAAAGAGCGGTCGGATATTAAGATATTTAGAGAACGGTAAATACAACCGTAAAAGGGCTACACGATACGGTAGAAAACTCTAGTTATGGCCTTCAAGAAATTTAACCAATCAGTTTTCTCAAGAAAAAATCCCCATCTTGTAGACATGGGAGATCAAAAAAATTCTGATACAAAATCAGAAATATCAAAAACGTGGCAGTCATACGAAGATGCAATGAAGCAATATAAGAAATCAATAAGCAGGCCCAGACCCAGTTTGGCAATCTTCGCTAGGCTGAGTAAAATTTTCTCCAAGGAACACTCAAGCCCAAGCTTTCTTGGAAGGAACAAACAGAGCAAAGTAGTTCCTATAAACCCATCAATAACATTTTCCAAGACCCTCGATTGACTGAAAGAGGCCAAGGGGGTCTTCGTTCCCAGGACGGGTAAAAATGTATTAGTAAACGAAGCTCGCAATTACGTTTTTAATGTAGAGCAAGGCTTATCTCTTTACATATATCTTTAAGGCAAACTTCAAAGCGAGGGTTTTATTGAAGGAAATTAATATAAATATATTTTAAAGAATATAAATTGTATGGAGTAAACTGTAATATTTTTTTGGTAGTGTTTGGCATTTTATTTAAAAAATAATAATAAATCAGCCAATTCGGAATCTTCACATTTTATGTAATAATCATTACCCTTATTATTCTGAATTAACTAGTTCAAAACATATTTATCTTCATTACTCTCACCAACACTTCAATTTTCCTTTTATAACAAATGCTCTCTTATACTCTACAATAAATCCTCAGTGGTGTATACAACTTTTTGTGCATCAATCAATAGATTTTTTTTTTGTGAGCGCAGCTGCTATAACTAGAAACTTTTTTATTATGCGTACATGTAACAAATGAACTTTAATGAACTTACTAAACTCTTACGAACTTATTGAGCTTTAGTGATCGAAAAAATTTTTATTAATTCAAGCCAGTGTATATGACTTTAATATTAGCTAATTAATACATATACAAAAAATAAATAAATAAATAAAATAAAAAAAAAATCATTTGCGGGTGACTTGGCAACAACTGAGAGAAACTATTCGTTTACTACTCCTTTTACTGCTGCTTCGAAAGAGTATAGTAAGCTCTTAGCAGCTAACAACAAGTTATCGCCATTCCATTACATATACCTGCGTAAAATGAGCCGTCAAAATCCATATTCAATTGGCAACATGATGCAGCAATATTTTTTTTTCAGATTTTAAAACGCATTTGCCACTTGAAATTGCGTGAAAAATTACAGTACGCCAGTTAATTAAAGGAATTGTTTTTGTATTATTTGTTTACATTTCCTATAATGCGGCATCCTTTATGCGCTTCGATAATTTTTTGTTGCTAGCAACATTTCACTCTGTTGCAGTTTCTTGTAATATGAGCTGTCAAAATTCATATCAAATTGTTTGGCGTGATACATCGGGAAATTCCACAGCATTTCTATGGCATATTAAATACTTATAGTAGTCCTGCAATCTCTATGCAACATGATGCTAGCAAAAATGCGTGCCAGCCATTTAAAATGGTTGGGCATATGTTAGACGCTCTAGTAATTTTGATATTAAATAATGTTGCCGGCGAAATTTCACGCTTAAAGCTGAGCACTAATCTCGTCTTATGGCTGTCAAAATCCATACAAATTATGTTAGCGTAAAATATGGGGGAAATTCCACAATAATTTTTACCACAAAATAATATTCAGTTCACGCCGTAAAAAGGCTCGCAACAGCTTAGCAACATGATGCCAGCAACATTTTTTCACAACTTTTAAAATGCAATTGCCATTTGGAATTGCGTGAAAAGTGAAACTTTGCCACTTTACTTAGGGAATTGTTTTGGTTTTAATTGTTACATTTGTTTTTATTCGGCATCTTTTAGGCGCTTCGATAATTTTGATTGCTAGCAACATTTCAGGACAATCGATATGCATGTTGCTGGCGAAATTTCAGCTGTGTAAAATTAGTAGGTACTAACCTTAAGAATAAACGAAACATGGATCAGAAAATTATTTTCAGTTATTTCTGAGTCCCGAAAACAAGTTCAACTGTTTCGATTCAAGGCTTATTTTTCAAAGATTATCTACTTACTCAGCTACCAGAACTTAACACTTGTAACCTACAAAAAACTTGTCAATTATATCACCACCCCAACGAACGGCACTTTAAACAGTAATGTATAATATAAATTTAGATATTTCCAACTAAGTATGTATTATGTATCTTGGAATTGCGTGAAAACGCCATACAATTTGTACCACCGTCACTGACAAGCCGTTGATTTGACAGCGACATGGTTACCACAATTACGGTTGACTAAGCTGTCAAATAACAAGCCAGGTAATTATTGGACATCGAGCACACACATACATAAAGAACTTATGTAGATATTTGAAATCACATATCAAAGTACATGTACATACTATATACATACATACATGTAATTATGTTAGTAAATAGGTACGCTAGTAATACATAGAATGCGCAATTATTTAGCCGCTACACAGCTTGATATGACAACTAATAATTCAATTTGTGACATTTGGGCGCTGCTTGGCTGTCGTAATTAATTTGACACAACTGTGTGACATGATGACAAAACAGCGACGGATGATGCTTATTCGGTTGAATCTAAAGAGTTAGAAATATAGATGCCTCTGTAGGTACTCACGTAATGCACAAAAACAAAAAATAACCTATAAAGAATGTGAAAGCAGGAAATTGAGTGCTGAAAATGAAATCGATTTTGAGTTACTTAGTTGCATAGTTTCGTAAATAATATAACATAACTCGCCATATGGTGATTTTGTTTACAATATTTAAAATTTGTTTAATGCTTAGTCGTTATTGAAAAGTGCAAGTCTGAAGAAACTGAAAATTCTTGTTGGTTTTCGAAAATCTTTTAACTTTTGGTCCTACGAACATTATTTCGTATAATAGATGGATTTTATATAAATTCCAGTTAATTTTTATGACTTTTTCGTACTGGCGATCTTGAAAATTATCTTCAGGATTTTCAAAACCAAAATTTAAAAAGTTTTCGAAAATCAATGGGAATTTTTATGCTGAGATCAAATAAGCCACATAATTGCATACCCAAAAGTTTTGTAGTACTACTAATATATAAAAAAGTTTGAAAATTTTATCAAAATTTGTTGATTCTTTATAAATTCTGTGCAAAGTTTGAAATTCTAATTTATGTTTATGTTTTTCCTACAGAACAAGCTAAATTAAAAAAAAAAAAATTTTATTTCTAACGTATTGTTTTATACAATACAGGAGCATAGTTACCTATCGACCTAAGAGCAATGTTCCTCGAATATCTGGAATCATTTCTGCATCAAAAAGCTAATGCTAACGTGAAAATAATAAATATACAACAAAAAAATGAATCAAAATCTTCATAATTTATATGAAATTAATTAATGTTTTTTAAATGGAAGAAAGTGCAGTGTATTTTATTTAAATAATGGTTTCTAACAACAAGCGATAGCCCAAACTGCACATGGTCAATATTGCGGGAACGAGGAACGCTAAATGAAATTTTTTTTTTTTTGAATTACGCACTTAATCATATATATTTTGTTTATATACATACATGCTATAGCATCTATTAACCTCTAAATACCTTTAAAGAAGGATATAATTAGTATTCCTTGCGATTTCCATTGATATAATGAATGTTTCATTTTTTCTATGCCTCAGTATGAGGGAATATGTATTTCACGTTAATTGATGCGTTTTATTAACTTCGTCTCGATCAGTGTAATGCAAAAATTTAAAAAACACTGCAACGAATAATAAATATTCGATTTTCAACGTTTTAGATAGTGTACAATTATTTTCTTGTCCCAAATTTACCAATTTTCTGAAATCAAATCGCAATGTAACATTACAAAGTTTTTTTTTGTAACGTTAAAGACTGCACATTTGTATTTGCAAAATTGTTGTAAAGAAAGTTTTCTCTCAAGTTGATACTTATATCATTTCTTTGAACCTTGGTCTTGTGAAAATTGAATTGCTGTAAATTTTAGCTCTGCAAGATTCGCTAATTTTCGTTCAAGTGTTGAGTTACTTCCTAACTCACTTCCAAAAAATGTAACGTTAAAGACTAGACAAAACTTCGCGTATTTTTGAAACTGCTGACGATGGAAAAAAAAGTTGGCACATATAAAATGTAAACCTTGGGGCCCACTTTAATGTACATTTGAAAATTTTTATATATCATTTAATATTACGGATATACATATGAACGAAAATATACGTGCGACTGTAACGCTAAAGACAATGATGTTGACCACATGAGGAAGTCTATATGCATCTGGACATCTGGACATTTTCTTAAATGACTTAAACTTTCATAGGACAGTGGTTTCAAAGAATCGCATAAATCAAAAATTATAAGGTATTGGAATGTGGATATCAAAAAAAAAATACAAATCCCTAAGAATTTTTTTTATAGTTACCATTTTGTAAAATACCTCAAAAAATATTTAAAAGCATTGTAATTCGAATATCCTTAATGATTTTCGTTGTAATCCTTTAACATAAATATAGTATATAAAAGTTTATATCCACTGACCGTCCCAGAAATTTCATTGCTCTACCTCCATTAGTCAAGACCAGTTTCAATATATCATTTCTTTCTAATTAATTTTATTTGCTGTATTGTAAAATTTTAAAGTTGCTCTGCTTCTCCATATAGCCAACACACTATTTTGTTTATTTAAATTAATCGAAAAAACCATCAAAACTAAACGAAGATTTTAGGCAAATTTAAATTTGCTGAATTATTGAAATTTGCACAAAATTTGAAATTGAACACATGTAGTTTTTGTTGGAAAATTAACTATATTTTCATTAAAAAATTATGAAAAATGAGAAAGTAATAAATCAAGAGTACAAACTTGTAAAAGAAAAATGCGTACCCGATAGTTATGATATGGATCTTCAATAAAAATAGTAGCTTAAATTACTATAAAGTTGCAATTAAATATTCTTGTACTATATTCCCGGTGACTATTGCCAGTAGTAGACCTCCATCAGATCTAATAACGGGAGAGGTTAAATTTAGGTTGGTGTTCTTGTTAAGGGCATTCATGGAAAATACCTTAAATGACATTTTTGACTTACAAAAAAAATAAATTATTTAATTTGATACCCATATTTCTTATGACCTTTTGAAGTAAAACTTCTTTAGCGGCATGACACTGACTTTTCGAAGTCGCCATACGTCGCAATTGTGAGATAAAACAAACATACATTTCGCTGACAACTTTGGAGACTAGTTCCAAACAGCTTCAGGATAATTTTGTAACTATTTATTGCGGTACCATTTCTAACTGCATCGGGTTCATAACAAGATCATTACGGAACTATTTTGGAACCATTTCAAGACTATTTCAGGTTCAGTTCGGGACGAGTCTAGGAATGTTTCGAGACAAGTTTGGAATGACTTGGGGCACAGTTGAGGGCTAGTTCAAAACTGATTGGAATCTAGTTCAGGACATGTCAGGAACTCCTTCGCCACAGGTTCGGGACCGGTTTCGCTTTAGCTTGAGGCTAGTTTGAAACTATTTCGGGGTTGGTTTGGAACAGATCTTAATGCTTACTCGTTCGAAAGTAGTTTAGAACTGATTTAGAACTATTGCGGTTCTGAACTAAGTAGTTCTAAATGTGCAAAAACGAAAACTGATAACGAATGTACAATATAAGTTATGTGAAAAAATAGCGACATGGCATTTTTACCAGTTTTGGCTATGCTGCTTTAAGTTGCTTTTTGTTTGTAATGTTTTTATAATTGTCTACCTCATAATAAAATAAACACCGGGTAAATCCAGATTTTAAACTTTGTGGAAAAAATTGGAAAAGTCAACAAAAGTTCTTCAAATTTTAAAATTTTTTGATTCGAATTCGAAGTATGCACTTTTATAGTTCATCAACTTTTAAGTTATTAAGGTAGACGTTCCAAATGACATAACATTTCCATTGATTTTTGATAATTCCATACAACAAAAATTGTCGAAGGTAAAGATATATTAACACTGTAATTTTTTCTTGACATTTGTGTAGTGACAATAAATTATCAATTAATTTGAAATAGATTTGCAAAAATGCAGCAAAATCTGACTATAAGTATTTCGTTCCAAGCGACACCTACCTGATAAATTTTCATTATGGAATTTCTCTCTACAGCTTTGAAAAAATGTAACTTTAAATCTGGTATTGGCATTTGACGCTAAGTCAGATTTGACAATTGACCACGCCATATCTAGAAAAATGCATGCTAGTATTCGTGAGCGAATAGCTGAGAGGATTATTTCCAATGCTTTAAACATCTTGCTGGTGCTTGACGAGCTGCTTGACGAGGCAGTCAAATACCGATGTGCTACTTCAAGCGCTTACTAGACTCAAAAGGAATTGCTTAATAAATTCAGCTGATTTAGAGCCAACGTTGAGCAAGAAAAATTAATACAATGCTACGAATTTGATACTCTTTATTTGAGATTTATTTGTGCTTGAAGATTTGCTACAAAAACATGAACTGAATTGATATATGCGGAGCTTCGCTGCAAAGCGCAAATCCTAACTATGATTAAAAAAAAAAAACACTACAAAGAGATGGCAAGAAGGGAAGACAAAAAAAAAACAGCTTCATTCTGACAGCTGGACGAATTGGCAACCAACTGCCAACAGTACTCGTAACATTTGTAGAGTTTTTTATCTGTGGAGGGACAGTTTTTTTGTTTGTCACAATTTGATTTTCTATCATATCAAACACTTCGGTATTTTACTATTTATTATTTGTTATTGCTTTTCTGTTCATTGTTTTTTCTTGATGTTACCATCAGAATGACATACGTTCCGGCCATGTTAATATGTCTGGCTAATATTTATTTTTTTTTTCTTTTGTACGCTAGAGACAATGAAAATATGTTGACACATTATAAATCATGAAATATTTATGTACACATGACAATTTGTTTATGCAACCACTGTCTTGTTGTTGGTGTGAGTGCGCGAATGTGGAGGTTGTAACTCCTCTAACCAAACAGCAAACAGCTGCTACTTGCCACATGGGCGAAACTAACCCGATATTCCCTTTTGTCTTTTGTCCCCCCTCCCCCGCACCACTGTCGAATCACAACGCAGTGTTGCTAACAAGCGCCCAAAATAACTGCTTTTCTAACTAACTGCCTGTCACTGTTAACGGTATCCCCAATCTGCGGCTACATACAAGAAAATCTTTGTATATAGTAACTGCTTTCCATGCTGCCCCTTATCCGACTCCCTTCACATCTGCATTTATCGGTGTTTCTATCATTTTCATATCCTTTGGCGTTTCGCTTGTCATGCTGCTTCTTTCCTGCTCGTGTGTTGTTGTTGTTGCTGTAATCCCTAGAACAATAGCCTATAACTAAAAAGAGTTTCACTTAAGTTATTTTATTTCCTACCTACCTGTTAACACGTTCGGTCAGAGGTTTCTTACCCAAATACCTGGAAGACAAATGTCTTCTATGGCATATGTGCCTAAAATGGGCACACTTCCACCCACACACACACACACACACAGTCACACTATCATTTCGTATATGTACATATGTGTGTATTTGAAGTATACTTAACCACAAGCAGTTATAAATGATATTTATGAGAAATAAAGGTAAGAAGTAAGCTTTCAAAATTGTTTTTGTTTGCATTTCAAAAAAAAAAAAAGAAAACGAAACAAAAACAAACGAAAAAAGTTAGTGTTGCTCTATCGTTCCTTCGCTTTGACAGTGAAAGGGAAATCATGATTTATGTAACACCTTAGACAGCTAGCTTGGAGCGTTGTCCAGAAGTGGCAGAGCATATATTCCTGTGTAAATTAATACATACATACATATGTATAAATATTTCAGTCTACATACTCGTATGTACATATAAAGGGTGGTTAAATTTTAAGGGCCGATGTGGATTTTGAATAAAACACAAATTATTTTGGAAATTATTGTAATTTCTTTTTATTATGATAATATGGTGTGGTTCAATTATGTATGGAACAAAATATAGGCCAAATGTCCGCCGCGACCTCGGCGGCACACTTCCATCCGATGGTCGAAATTTTCGATGACGCTGAGGTATAATTGAGGTTCTATGCCGTTAATGTTCCGAATTATCTGATCCTTGAGCTCTTGAATTGTTGCTGGCTTATCGACGTACACCTTTTCTTTCAAACAACCCGAAAGAAAGTGGTCCAACGGTGTCAAATCACATGATCTCGGTGGCCAATTGACATCGCCACCACGTGAGATAACACGGCCATTGAATTTGTCGCGCAAAAGAGCCATTGTTTCGTTGGCTGTGTGACAAGTGGCACCATCCTGTTGGAACCACATATCGTCCACATCCATATATTCCAATTTGGGCTATAAAAAGTTCGTTATCATCTCACGATAGCGAACACCATTCGCAGTGACTGCCTGACCGGCCTCATTTTGGAAAAAATATTCAATCCCGACTGTTACATTCATCGTGCACTCTGGGCAGCCCGTGTGGAGCTTTGGGTCCCGGCTGAAGGAGAGGTTGCTTTAGTGGGGCCCCTTCGACATACTCAGTTTAAGCGCCCACTTAAGTCAGCAGTGCCTATTCACCCGTAGGGACGGCTGCAAGCGATAGTCTGCCTTGGAGCAAGCGGCTCGCAGGGTTTCAGACCCGTCACGTAACAAACTACAGGTAATGAAAAATTTCAATAAGCCTCGGACAAGATCTCCCTTTTTTGATGACGACCACACGCAATGTATTAAGGACTATGAGTGAATGACCGATGATGAGCTGGTTGATGTCCTCGTAAGAGTAAGGGCTCACATTTCCACCATCAAAGAAATGAAATGGACGGGGTAAGGTAAGAAAGCCAAGTTTCAATGGCAACATCTACTACAGCTGTCATGTAAAGTAAGGAGTATAAGTTCGGTGTGGGATTTGCGGTGGTATAGAGACTTCGTCCCAAGTATTGTAGCTCACTACGGTGGACGAGCGTCTTCCATGATTCGCATCAAAGCGAGATTTTTCAATATCTCGCTGATTTGTTTCCACTCCCCAACATAAGAAAAGGACGATGTGAACAAGGATCGATCACATCTATGAGCACCTAGAAAGCATCTATGAGCGCTGCGTCACTATATAAAAATTGTGGTTGGTGACTCTAGTGCCAGGGTACCCACAATGAAACCTCCTCCAACGGACTGAAACTGGTCGATTTTGCTGGCCCTGGGAGTATCCGAGAGAAAGATTCTCTTAATGATATTTTAGCCGCAGACGATGGAACGATGAGCTGCATGAGCTTTACCGCGACATAGTTCAGTGAATTAAAATTCAGTGGCTACGCTGGCTAGGACAAGACGCACGGACGAAAATGCTCTAGCCCTGAAAGTATTCAGCTCGGCACCCACTGGTGGTGGCAGAAGAAGAGGAAGGCCTCCTCTTCCTTTCAAAGATGAAGGAGAGGAGAACTCTGAGCTCACTTGGTGTCTCCAGCCGGCGCCAGTTATCATAACATAGGTCATAGCGCCAAATATGAAGAAGAAGAAGTTTCAAACCATCTTGTATTGTTCTCCGAAAATTGTGAAATGCGAAAATGAAAGAAAGCTTTATTTACCAATAGAGACTGCCTTCGGCGATCTTCCGTTTATTGAAGGGTATTCTGCTAAATGCCCCTCAGCAGGCAGTGGCAAACTTCCGAGTGTAATTCTGCCATGAAACAACTTGTAATAAAAATCATGTACCGTTCGGAGCCGGCGTAAAATTGTAGTCCCATAATTTGTATTACACCATTAAGACACACACCACAAATTGTAGGAGAGGTTCATCCAAACATCACGCTACGATACAAATACCAAATTGGGTACAACAAACGTCTCTTTGCTATGTCCTTTACAAAGTATACCTCAATTTCTCCTCATTAATGCAGTACTTAGAGTTCTTTTAAAATCTCTCCAAGCGGAGTCCTTCCGGAGGGCATGATCTTATGTTGTATTGTATCAACACTTCTAATCTACCAGAATTAGGGTAGTTCATCAGTGTACATTTCGTTTTCACATCCGGGAAAAAAGTGCAACCAATTTCCTCGCAAAATCGCAGAAAGTTTAGGACGATTGTTCAATCAATTCGAAAACTTCCGTCATCCACATCATTCCCAACTCTTTGGTTACTTCGTTCAGTAACAGCAAAGTGCAATATTTGCCCACCTGTCGGCGAGCAAGTGATACTCGTTTAAGGACGACTGAGTCCTTTTACAACTGACAAAAGCATAGAAAACCCAAAAAACAACAAAACACATTTTAAAAAATCAGCCTTGTGAAAAGCGCGAAAACACCAAAAGCTAAATGAAATAACACACAAAACATTTGAACCAATGAAACTTTTGGCACATTTCGACAACGCACTTTTTGCTGCTGCTGCTGCTGCTGCTGCTGCTGCTCCTCCTCCAATTGCATACAACAAATGCTTATATAACAATTGTTTTTATTCTGTTTTACTGTTACTGGTACTGCTGCTGATTGCCAAAAGCGAATTCTCATGAAACGAAATGAAATCAAATGAACGTTTGCCAACTCGTTACACGCATTCCAATGTAGCAGCGATAGTCGCAAAAGCGTTTGTGAAATGGTGGGGAAAAAGATAGAGGGCGCTGGACGCAGGACGGCAAAAAGCGAATACCGAAACTAGGGAAACAGCTAACAGACAGCCAAACTGAAGAGTAACATTTCTGTGCACTTGGCTTTTAGTATCAACAAAAGTTTGGTAAAAAACAAAAAACAATAGTTGTGCGGCAGGTGAAGGTGGGCGGTGGAGAAATCAAATAGCGCGCAGCGGCAAAGTTGGGTGCGGATTGTAGAAAAACGGATATAGCAATTTAGATTATTTCCAAATGAACTGACGTTATAACAAGCTGCTGTACAGTCGTACAAATCGTTAAGGAAATAAACTGCGAAGAAATAACAAAACAAAAAATTACTTGACACCAATCAGCACATCAGCGAAAGCTGCGTGGTATCTAGATCTCATTTCGCCTTACAATTCCTTGCTGTTTAAGTAGCATGAGTTGTCACATATCCGGAGTAGGTATTTTTTCCAAAGTACACGAGATCTCTGGCAGCTACTAGGAACCAAAAAAATCTATCAACTATTTAATATTAAATAAAGTATGGTCTCTTGTCAATTCTTTGGAGTTTTCATTTATGTTTACAATATAAATAAGTGATTTCATAGTAGTAATTTATTTATTTGTTTTTCTGTTTATTTCAGGTAAGTGCTGGGAATTTGCTTCTAGACGCGAGCAGAGCAAGTAAGTTGGGAGGCTGTCAAAAATTCCAGCCTAAACGTAAGAATTAATTATTTAAGCGAATAAAATGAGAATAACAAAAAAATCCCCTATTTTTAGAAGATTCATTCTTTATTATACTTTATATTATATTTTTTATTTGGCTTATTCTTTAAGTACTCTTGCATTTACTTAAGGCTCTTTACAGTTGGCTTCAGTAAGCTGACATTTCAAGCGGATCGTGTCCCACGGATTCGCTTAAGGTGATTCTGAATAAACTGCCCATAGAGCTTCACATACTAGAAATTGCGGCAAGCTCTGCAATCAGACTCAGAGAATCGGGCTGCTGGAGGTCAAAGCAATACGGGCATAGTGGAGCCTTGACAAGCCCATAGAAAGAAAAAAATAAACTGACTACGTTTGTATGTGACTCCATCGTTTGCTGTCAGGCAAAATTTTAGGTGAAAGCTTTCTTTAAGACACCACGTCCATCTACACCAACGGTCCCAAAATAGTCTGCGTGGTGGGTTCGGTGGTGTTCTCAAAGAAGCTAGACGTCTGTCCCTCGTTCCGGTTACCTGATTTTGCGGAAGTGCTAGGCATTACGAGGGCCTGTAGGTTGCTGATAAGAAACTGCAATGGGATACAAAAAGCGTGTGTATTCTCAGACTCAAAGCATTGGCTTCACCAACGACAAACCACAAAACTGTAAGCGGGAGTTGAGCGTGGTGGCCAGGTCAATAGAAATCTCTCTCGTTTGGGTGCCCGAATATAGGGACATATAAGAGCGCCGACAAATTGGACAAAGCTAGGGCTTGTCTTCCCGCTAGGGGTAAGAGAAAACTAACTTAGTTGATGTACTTTCTTTAAACATTACTTTTTATGCAATTTGTTTTTTTAAATGAACATACCTCATTTACTTTTTAAAATCCTGTTAGGTGGTAACCCTGCTCAGGGGCATATTAAGACTAAAGAACTCTACAAAACAATTATATCTCTATCTACTTTTTCTTAAAGTTGGCAACCCTATTCAGGAATATATCGTGGATAATGGATTCGACATAACATTTAGTTTGATATCCATATTGCTGCGTTTCTCTTATATATTTCTCGTGTTTCCCGTATATGTTAATGATATACCTATTGAAGTTTTAATGATAATATATTTAAACAAAAAAAAAAAAAAACAATTAAAAAATTAATTTTATATAATTTAGTTTAATCGTTATTTTGTAATTTTCGTTTTTTGTTTTTAATTTTTATTTTTCGTTAAAAAATAGTCGATATTCGATAAAAAAATAATCGATATTTTTGAATTTAAATTATATTGGGGTTTTTGTTTTTTTTCGACCTGAAATAGTCGTTATTATTGGATTTAAAATTTGTTGATCAATACTACTATGTAGTATATAGTCACATTTGGAAATCAAACACGCGTCTTCGATGTATTCTCCAAACTAAAACTTTAATTCGTTCTCAAATTTTTACAAGCTATATTTCACACTTAAACTAAGTTCTCTTAAAAATAACGGTAACTTAAATTAAATAAGATGAAATTAAATGAATGAATGAAATCTCTTTAAGCTTTGCTAACTCTCTCTTATTTACATATATGAAACGTATACATAAGTATATATTTACAAGTCCGCACACATACTTATATGTACATATGCTCAGGATATTACTCCTCCACCGCCAGATCAAGCAGTCTCTGCTTGATTAAATTTTTTTTTTTATTTTTTAAGAAGAATCAAATTTATTTTTTCGTTTTACCTGACTTTTATATATTTTTTTAAACTTTTTATCATTCGATATCAAATAGTTCCCCTCCTTCATAAAATTCGTAATTTGTTTGTATTTAGGCTTCGATTTACTTACTCTATTATTGTCAACAATATTATTCGTGAAATTATCTCCAGCATCTCTATTAGTTTTTGAGTTTATTAAATTTATTTTCTTATATTTTTTCTCTTGTAATGTTTGTGAAAGTTTGCTTATTTCTTCTAGTGAAACTAAGTTATTTAAAAGGTCTATGGGTCGGTGTTTAGTGGTTGAATGTATGGTATTATTGTATAAAACTATGGCTTTGAAAACTTTGTCGTTCAGCTCATCTTTGTTGTTTGGATCTGTGTTAAATAAGCGTATGTGTTCGTTAAGCGTACCGTGAAGTCTCTCCACATCGGCGTTACCTGTTTTTAGATATGCAGTAGTAGTATGAAAATCGATTTCCTGGTCTTTCAAAAACTCCCTTATTGCAGCCGTGTCAAGCTCGTTATCTGATACTATTTGCTTTGGCTTGCCTAAGCTCTGAATTCTTTCTTTAAATGCTTTAAGTATCGAAATCCAAGTTCTATCTTCCAGATAATGAGCAGTTGCATATTTCGTAAGTTTATCAATAGTGGTTAAATACATTTGTCCACGCTGAGGGTACCATATATCTACATGGACTATATCGTTATGATGTTTTGCTGTAGGTGTAATGTTAAAATTATATTTCACAGGGCTTCGATCATATTTAGCCAGCTTGCAAATTTCGCAGCTATTAATAAATTTTTGAATTTCCTTTTGTAAATTAGGATAAAAGTAAAATTTTTTTATTTCTTCAAAAACTTCAATAATGCCTCTATGGTTATTTTTTAAATGTGTTTTTTCTATTACTTCTAAAAGCTTCTCCCTATCAACTATATCTTCTAAGATCAATGGTGATTTTAGTACTTTTAGATTTTTATTTTTGGCAAAATATTGTATATAGTTAAACTGAAATTCATTAAATAGATCAATATTTGGGCAAAAAACTACTAAAAGTCCTTTTTCAGGTAGTTTTTCTTTCATAAAATTCAAAATATTGCTTTTATCATGAATTTTTATGTTATGTCGAATTTTTTTCTTAAACAATATGGTGGTTTTACAAGAGCTAAAGTTTGCCTTTTCAATAATAATTTGGTATTTAAAAATATTTATAGGTTTCTCTGTTATCCTAATATGATCTGTGCTATCACTTTCCGCGCTATGCACTGTATTAACATCTTCGTCAAACAGCTCGTGAAGATTTATATCAAAATCTTTTTCAGACGGTTCGTAATTTAGCCTACTTAAGCCATCAGCAATCACGTTTTGTTTACCTTTTATGTATTGGATGTCAAAATCAAACTCGTTAAGCTTTATTTTCCACCTTTGCAGTTTGGCGTTCGGTTCTTTCATATTGTTAAGCCACACCAGGGGACGATGGTCTGTTTTAACTGTAAACCTACGTCCAAAAAGATATGGGCGGAAATACTTCGTAGCCCACACAATTGCGAGCAACTCCTTTTCTATGGTACTGTAGTTCTTTTCGTGACCATTTAAAGATCGACTAGCAAAGGAAACCGCCTTGTCTCCTTGCATCAACGCTGCACCCAACGCGAAATTGCTTGCATCCGTGACAAGAACGAAGGGTTTGCTGAAGTCCGGATGGATCAAGATTGGGTCATTTTTTACCAATGTCTTTAACTTTTTAAAAGCTTCTATGTAGTCTTTGTCATTTATATTAACTTTTTCTCCTTTCTTTAAATATTTAATCATGTGATGAGCGATTTTGGAGTAATCCTTGATAAAACGCCTGTAAAATCCTGTAATACCTAAAAACGACTTTATTTCCTTTTCAGTCTTAGGAAGAGCAATCTTGTCAATAGCTTTACATTTTTCAGGGTTCGGTCTAATACCATCAGCGGTAATAACATGGCCCAGAAATTCTGTTTCCTTTGCAAGAAAAGTGCATTTATCTACCTGCACTTTAAGATTCGCTTCGCTTAATCTTCTGAGTATTTTTTCTACGGCTTCTAAATGTTCTTCGATGCTCGTAGAAAAAACTAGCACGTCATCCAAGTATACCAAGCAGATTGAGCCAATGTATTCCTTCAATATATTGTTAATCATCCTTTGGAATGTCGCAGGAGCATTACGGAGTCCAAATGGCATACGCAGGAACTCGTAATGACCATTAGCCGTTGAAAACGCTGTTTTAGAAATATCGTCGGAATGCATTTCTACCTGATGGAACCCTTTGGCCAGATCCAGTGTGGTAAAATACTGACATTTTCCTAACTTATCAAATATATCCTCTATATTTGGGATAGGAAAGCGATCTTCGATAGTGACATCATTAAGTTTTCGATAGTCGATAACTATTCGCCAACTTTGCTTTAAAGATGCGTCTAACTTTTTTGGGACGATCCATAAAGGGCTGTTATACGGACTATTTGAATGTCTAATTATACCTTGTCTTAACATATCTTCGATCTGTTTATCTACTTCTGCTTTATGCACCTCTGGGTATCTGTACATTTTAGAATATATTGGCAGATCATTTTTAGTTAAAATTCTATGCTTTATGTCGTTTGTAAATGTTAGGTTATCATTTTTATTATAAAAAATTTTCTTATACTTGTTAACAATTTTTAATAATTTTTCTTTTTCATAGGTTTGTAAATGATTTGTTTTTATTGCAGTTGCCAAATCAAGATTTTCAACTTCATAGCTGAACAATTCAAAGTAATTTGGTTTGTATGCTTTCTCATCATACAGTTCTTCTTCTTGGGTATAGAATATAGTTAAAACAGATTTTTTTGTTATAAATTGTCTGTTGGGTATGTCGATAATTGAATTTAAATTTCTTAAAATATTGTTTCCTATGATTCCATCGAACTTTTCACTAAACTTACATTCTAAAAACTCACAAAAATAATTTTTCAAATTGAATTCATTAAACAATGGAAATCTACAAAGCTTGTTAATTAAAGTTTGAGTTCCTAAAGCTCTTGCTGTAACATGTACATTCTGCTTAAAGTCAGGGTGGCAAATATCGGGGTTAATTAAGCTAAACTCAGCTCCTGTATCAATAATAAATCTTAATTTTCTTAAAGGGGTTTCTATCACTACGTAGGGTAGTTGTGTTCGCCGGAAATGGGAAAATTTACACTGGAATTTCCTATTTCCATTGGTTCAACTTGTGAAATGTTATTTGTTAGGGGAATATTTTGCCTATTCTGGTGATAATAAGCGTTACTACCTAAACGCTGCTGACTTCTATTTGCCGATTGTGAAAAATTGGTTCTTCTAGTTTGATTTGACAACTTTGAATTACCAAAGTTATGTACATTTTGCGCGTTTGTATATCTCGGATTATGAAAAAACTGTGGGGGAGGGATGCACTGGGTATTTTCAAAATTGTTGTAAGATGTAAACGATGGGTTGCTTATATCATGGCTAACAGTGTGTGTGTTGTAATTATTAGTGTCATGTGGATAATTTGTAACCGGATATTTATAGTTTTTGTTATCATTACTAAAATTTGCCCTTGAGTTTGTATTTAAATAATCTTGTCTCGCAGGCGGCCCAAATTGTGTATAGTTTTGGTGTCTTGCATCTAATATAATTTTGAAAGCGTCTTCTAAATTATCTGGATTTCTGGAAAATATCATTGTACGTGTAGGTTCTGGTAGGTGATCTCTAAACGTTCTAAGTGCAATTCTATTTATTTCGTCCGTCGTGTATGTATTTTCACTATGAGTCAAATTTCTATTATGAACTCTGTTCGCTAGTTTATTTATTTGATAATAATAACATTCAATAGTACCTTGCAACCTGCATGTTTTAAGATTGTCCATTAACTCATTGCTAGTTACCTTCTCTCCGAAATTTTTTATTAGAATCTCTTTTAAAACATCCCAAGTGGTTACACTGGGGTGTCTATGTATTGCTTCCCTAGTCTTGCCTATACATTTGTTCTTTATGTACCCAAAAATTATATTTCTATTATTATCATCAAACTCTAAAACCGACGGAATAATATTGTCGACTTGTTTAATGAAATCCGGTAATTGATTCGAATCATTTCCGTCGAAATTTTCAATATTTTTTATGCAAGTCAAAACTAGTTGAAATCGGCTTATTTGTAAAGCATCCATTATTATTATTTTTATTTATCTTTTAGTGAATATTACGAACGAATGAAAGACGGAGAACGATTATGTGCTATTAGATTTAAAAGCAGCGCTTTAGCGTAGACATATACCGAGTATATGCACTTAAAAAAAAATTAAATATAGGAAATGTGCATATATACATATATATGTACAAACCTGCATACCCTCATAAATATATTATTGAATTTAAATGATTTTTGGTTTTAACTTGGGTCTTGTTGTTGGTCTTGTCTTTGCTTAGTTTAGCTGGTACTTCTCTTCTTGCAATTGTTGTTCCCACACTGCTGCTACTCTCCCACTAGTATTTGTTGCTAATTATGTTGATGTGTTGTTGTTAATGTTCTCTTGCATATAGTGATTAATAATCAACTGCAAATGATTAAAAAAGCAACTGCACTCTGGCTTAAATATTTATTTGTTGAAACTTTTTGTTGCTGTTGTTTGTTTTTTTTGTTGTTACAATTTGCCTTTTGATTTTGTTCTTTCTTTTTATTAGAGTTTCTCTTTTAAGAGTAATTTTTTGTTTGTTGTTTTTTTTACTAATTAACGTCCTCAGCCACGCCGTACAAATATTTAAAACTCCTTGTTAGAGGTCATCTGCTTTCAACTTTACGTTGGTTGGTGTGTCTTTCTTCTTTTTTTCACTTTGACCTTGCTAGAGGTTATACAAATATTTTATCTGATATTTTTGTTGTTTTTTTTTTTTTTTCACATTCACAATTTGAATAAATTTAGGAAAGTATATCAAATCATGCTTTGCAGAGTTGGTTTTTATTATTTTAAAATTTATAGAAATAAATTGTAAAAATTGTTGTTTTGTTTTTTCGTTTAAAAACGTTTACTGTTTCAATGCACTTGCGTTGACCTTAATATAGGTCGTGTCGATGAATGTATTTATTATTATTTAATGTTTTATTTCTTTTTTTTGTGTAACCAAATCACTTTTCCAATAGGTACATATGTATGTTAATTTTGAATTGAAACGTAAGGTAATTTTCTCGTTAAAATATATTTTCCTTGCTTAAACTCGACTTTGGTAGAGGTCGTATCGATATAAGTGTTTATTTTGTTCGTGAAGTATTAAATATATATGTATATATATATATATATATATTTTTTTTTTTTTTTTTTTTTTTTTTTGTTGCTTACAAAATCACTTTTACAATATATGTATTGATTTTATAAAAATATAGCTCTTGTTCAAACTTTGTTTAATTTCGTTTTCCTCGTCGCCAGTCACATTTGGAAATCAAACACGCGTCTTCGATGTATTCTCCAAACTAAAACTTTAATTCGTTCTCAAATTTTTACAAGCTATATTTCACACTTAAACTAAGTTCTCTTAAAAATAACGGTAACTTAAATTAAATAAGATGAAATTAAATGAATGAATGAAATCTCTTTAAGCTTTGCTAACTCTCTCTTATTTACATATATGAAACGTATACATAAGTATATATTTACAAGTCCGCACACATACTTATATGTACATATGCTCAGGATATTACTATATTTTATGGTCGAATATATTAAAATCACAAAATATCGATAAAAAATGTGATAGCAAAAATAAAAGTCACAAAATAACGGGTATGCAATGACTTAAAACAAAAACTTTTTCTAGATGAAAATAACAGCAGATTTGAATAGCACATGGCGTAAGGATTATATCGATATATTCGAGTTTTGTTTTGAACGAATTCTTCCCAATGACTTTGTATCCATATATTTTTAATTTTCTTTACACCGACTATCTACTAAAATATTCAATGGTAACAAAATTTATGTTAGCATATTAATATATACATATATATTTAATTTTAAAGCAGGCGGCAAACCCTCATCAGACACCTCAAAAATATTATACACTTTCAAACTTAAAAGTTCTTAGCGCTCTTTCAATTAACAAAGATTTTTGAATAATTTTTGATAAATTTTTTAATTCAATCCATACAGATCATTTTAGAAAATTTAGAGAGAAATGGATTAAGCGAATACACTTTACTAGACCTTAATATTAGTAGACTAAAATATTCTCTTCTGAATAGCACCCATTTTTTCTAAGCGAAGAAGGGTGGAGAAGTTTCAGACAGCAGCCACAAACTTCGATGAAACATTTCTTCTATTGACGATGCCCATTCTTCCCTCTGCCTAGGTATTTATTAAAAAAATATTAGTTTGGTGACTACAGCCTTAGGCGTTTTGAAATCTCTTAAAAACCCATCAGCTTTTGAGATGTATGGTAAATGCGTTAAGTAGGGAAAATATTGGTGTTAAATATAATCCTATAATTTTTTAGGACGCCGAAAAAAGGAAAATGATGAGGATTAATACTCGTACAGTACGCTGCGTATCGTATTCCTGATATCGTATTTCGAAAAATTCGAATTTCATATTCGTTCATCGCTTGGAAAATACAATCAAATCAATGTGTTTTTGTTATGCTTGTTTTCCTCTCGTGCCAATTAAAACCCCAACTGAGTTCAAGTCTTTCTCCACTACAACAGAGCAGAGCGGGCTTTCCGCGACCTCTAGGATGACTAAAAGCAATCACATAAAATATTTTGAAGATTGGATGGTTTTGCGGAACCGCTGGATCTTAATTCACTGCACCATAATCAAAAAAACAGATGCCAGCTTTAGAGTGATGCTGACTCTGCTTATGTCTGAGCAAAATGGAAAGAAAATTGGAGCAGACATATTATTTTTGTCAGTTTTGTAAAGAAAATATATGGAAATATTGGAAGCCATTAGTTATCGTTTTCAGGAATTCATGTGGAAATGAAAAATATAAATATAGTGGAAGAAGAAGACCTCAGTTGCTTTAATAACTTCACCTCATATGAATTCGCCTTGTTACAAATCATAATTCTGATAGCTTTATATTTTACTACGAATTTTCATTCACAAAATGTATCCACAAATGGGAAAGGTCTAGCAAATAAAATTGTTAAAAAGAGATAGATTTCAACAATTCCTTTCGTAGGAGAAAAAGACTATAGCGCAGATGTGTTGGAAATACAGTTCACGATTATATAGAGGACTAAGAGCAGTCGGTAAAAATAACGGTGCCAGTGACGCTGACAACCAGACTTTTTGATTTCTCCGTCATCAACAAAGAAGCGTAAGCGCCGGGGGAACAACAACAACAACAACAGAAAGTTTTGCTTTAAATGTGGAATCCAATTAAAACTTTTTAATAGCACTGCCTTGCCACTGAATTCAAATCAGAGATTTCGTGAAAACTTTTGGAATCCATTTAGATTTCCGATATATTTTCATGACTTCGATTACTTGGCCTACAACCGGGATTCAACGAAAAAACCTTTAGATAGTAAAATGTGCAACCATTTAGACTGCTTCATTTGAAATGGCAAAATTATCCATATAAACAAAAAGACAAAATGGATTTTAAAATGAGTAAACAAAAAAATTAACAGTTGTACTAGAAAAGGAGAACTCGAACACTGGAAGTTGAAAAACCACTTGCATTTGTATAGAAGAACAAAATTGACAGGCTTCGTGAAACCGCAACGAAATCTAAAGAAAGAGCAATGGAAAGTCTTAAAAATATTTTCAAGATTTCTATGTCGAAATCTCGGTTTTCATGGCAGTTAGAATGTAGTAGAAATTTTAAAAGTACTGCAAATATTGGGTCTTGCAATAGGAACGCTACAAAAGTTTTTTTTTTTTTAATAAAACAAAAACGGTTTGGGATATGAATTAAAATCTTTATTCCTGTGAATGTACATTCGATGTCATTATGTATGGAATTTCATTTCTTTTGCATGGGCACTACGGGAACGCTTCCAGAAGTCCAGACGCTGAACCCAATTTTCGACGGTTTTCAAGCATAAATCGGCCGATACTGTTGCAATTTCACGTTCGATATTCGTACGAAGTTCATCAATCGTCGCTAGCTTGTTGGCATAGACCATAGACCGTAATTTTTTCGGGATGAAATGTTGACTCATGGAGTACGTGTGGAATGCTGTCTGTCCAATAACGCATATTTTGCTTATTGACGAAGCCATTCGTAAAGTTGGTGCCATTGACTCCGAATTTCGGTAGTAAATTTTAATAATTTCGACTCGTTGTTGGATCGTATATCTTTCCACGATGAAATGGTAAACCTTACTGAAGAGAAATGTCAAAATAGCGGGAAAAAATATGGCGTCGTTTGCTGTCACTATCGGTCTACTTTTGTAGCGTCCCTATTGCAAGACCATTCAAATGCATAGCCCCAGTCGGCATGTACAAAAAGTGAGGTTATGTTTGTATATAATCATTGTAAAATATCTATGTATCAGTTAAGACCATTAAGACTATGCCGCCATCTACGATATTCGTTGTATCCAAAGCGCAAAGCTCCATAAATCTTGCGGAAGATCTTGTTCTCCATTTTGCTACCCCATTTTTCTTCACAAGGTTAACCAATTAAATACTTTGCCAGTCTAAATGGATACTTATTTATTTTGAAACTTAATTGCAAATTTGTTTTTACTATTTTGCGCCACTATTTGTTGAATTTTGTCTTTGCCAAAATTAGCTATACAGATAATAATTGAGAGGCGACGAAATGGTGAACCAATAAAATGTAATGCAATTTTGTTTAAAAGCGTAGCTCTGATGTAGCAGCGTTAAAAGGCCAACAGCTGAAATAGCGTTGCACAAAAAAAAAAAAATACCCCGAAACAACTCTACACCTAATACTATACTACTTTACTTTTACATATATATGTATTGTATGCACTCCAAAACTTGGCTAAAAGCTAACGAGTAAATAAAAGAAAGTAAGACGAACAACAAGACAACAAACCGAAAAACAGGGAGATCAGCTGCATGCAACCAGCTACCAGCGGCGGCATAAAGGTGAGCTGTTGCAGCTTATAAAACAACAAGCAAAGTATATTTGCACAAAGAGACACAGCATTGCTGCAGCTCAGTAATAAAATCGCCGCGTTGCAATGAAAAGCACGCGTTTAGGTTCACGTTAAGCAGTGGGAGTTGATGAAGTATTCGCAAAACAATGAAAGCTAAGCTAAGGTAGGGGAGGAGGGAGGGTAGTAGTTAACTGGAATTCGTTGCACATTACAACAGTTTTGCCAACTTTAGATGCGCTCAACGGGCATTCTAATGAAATTGAAAAGGGGGATTTGTTGCACCCGCATATTCTGTTTGTTTTTGTTTTTGTTTTTTTTTTGTTTAGGTGCGCTTTTGTTTTGGACGAAAATTTTCATTGCTGCAACAGCAACGACTCGCGCCTTTACAATCGCTTTGTTGCTGTCATTCGGATATTATTTTAGTGCAAAATGTCCTGTAGGAAAAATGCAAAGACAATTTAAAAAAATTTCCAATTTAAATAGGGGTTGTTGGAAGCCAACTGCTTTGAAACAAATTAATGTTAAATTAATTAGGTTGATCTAACTTGCACAAATTATGTGTATTATTATAATTTTTCTGTGGTAAAATATATTTTCAATAAATTATATTTAAATCTATACAAAAATCTCCGTCACTTTTAAAACATAATGGCAAATATTTATCTTTATAATTAAACTAAATTCTTGGTTATAACCTTAAATTATATGGGTTTGATTTCTTCTCAAAAATCACATGTCTAAAAAAAAATACCCTGTATTATATTTTTTTATAGATAAATGATATTATAATTATATTTCGGTGATTCACAAGTTGTCATAATGTTTTATAAATCATAAAGTCATAAAATTTTAGTTTTCAAAAGTTATGTTCTAAATTGCATTGAAACAAATAAATAAAACTAAGCAATTTTGTATTTTTTTAATTTTATGCCTTTATGTCCTAGGACACAGTATGGCACCTTGTGAATCACCCATGCAAAGAATTTTTTTTTTTAATATTTGGTTTTAAAGGTACTCTGTTGAGGATTTTTAAAGTTACTTATATATTTAACATAAAGTTAAGAAATTTAAAAAAAAATGCAAGAGTTCTAAAAAAATTGTAAAACTAAAATGTGAAAAAAGTTTAATTTTTACCAGTGCTAATCCCTACAAGTTTTATGTCGTTAAAACCCAATTGCTTGTTTTTCGAACTTGAGAGTTAAGCAAAATAAAATTGTTAAAGAAACACAAAAAAAACACAAAATTACCGTAGTCCAAACCACTACCCTTCCAAAAAATTTAAAAAATGTGTGTTTGAGCTCAAAAGATAGATACGAGTATGTACCTACCTCCCCTGTACCTAAATTTTTTGAAATTTCGTACCTAAAAAATTAGTGTAAGGGAACAGGAAGTCGACATTCACAATACTTTCGAGAATTAATGCTCGAAATAGTGGTGCATTTTTATTTTATTTGTAAACTGAATTGAAACTAAAATGTATTTTTTTTTTAAGAAAAATAAAAATTTTATAGTTACTATAAAAAGTAGGCAGTGCATTTGAAAGTAATAGGTAATAAGAGTGGTTTTAAAACAGTTTGAAAATAAAGAATTTCAAATAGTTGCGAATAAAAAAAAATTATTGCAGCTGAAAAAATAAAAATAGTTTTGAGGTTCTTTCTGTCAAACATATTTAAAAATAGTTGAAATCAATTTCGGAGTCTTAGGACTTCGCCATGTTAAAAAAGTTAGTTGCTCTCAAGAAAAAAGAAAAAATTTCAACCTCTTGAAGTTGGTAAAAAAGTACTTTTTAAATTGCTTTTAAAGTAGTTCATATTTCCGACATGGTACTTAAGTGCATATGTGTGTAGCTATGTGTGTGTGTGTGCGTTCGAACGACATTAAATGCCAGCACAAAACAAACGCACTACATCTATTTTTTTAGTTGGCATTTTTTGAAGAGGAAGGAAACAAGTAATATAAATACAAAAATGTAGAGCATACACAAATACACAGCCACACGCACACACACACTTCCGGAATCGAGTTCGAAACTGACCAGCCAGCTGAATTGACTCACTGCCTGCCATGCTGCTTCGTTGCCTGACTGTCTGACTGCCTGACTCCACTTAACAGCAGACTCAGACCCAATATATAAGATTTACTACACGTCTGGTTACTCTAACCGCTGTTAACGGCATTACATTGGCCACACACAAGCAATTCACTTGCCGACTGAGTGACTGCCCGCCCAGAGACGGTTTGGTTGGTTGGTTGGCTCGTTGGTTCACTGGCTTAGTGTGGCATAAAAGAGAGGATATTGCCGAAAATAAATGGTTGGCGAAATAAAAATTTTACCCAAAAAAACTTTATTTCCCTTAAAACGAGTGGAGTGCAAAAAGTGCGCTGCATGAAGGAATTTGGGAAATGTGTAAAAGGAAGCGTGCAATTAAAAATAGAAAAAAATATTGAGGAATGACATTTAAATGCTACCATTCAAAAATATAAATTTAAATGGCATCGAACGAAAAATTACAAAGCATTACAATACAATAAAAAAATTACAAATAAAAAAATATAAATTAATTAATATTAAATCAAATATAAACAAACCAAAAAATTAATACAAGCAATAGCGTTAAATAAATAACAAATAATAAATAACAAAACGATAATGTAAAAAAACTTAAATTTAACATAATTACACTGAAATATTAAAACTGACAAATAAAAAATTAAATAGAAGATAAAACGAAATAAAAATCAATTAAATAAAGTAAAAAGGTAAAGTGAAATAAAAATAAAGATAAAATATAAAAACAATTACAATAATAAAAAAAACTTTAATTTAAAAAATTATGTCAAAAAAATTAAAATTAACGAGCAAAAAAAAAAATAAGATAAAGCGAAATAAAAATTAATTAAAAACAAAATTAAAGTATAATGAAATAAAAAAAAATACAACATTACTCCTCTATCATTTTAGTTGAATTTCCCAAAGTGTAATATTGGTACCTACTTTAAAATGTTATCGCAAAAAAGTGAGAGAAACGATAGTACGAGGGGCGGTGCTGAATCAAAGTGCAGATATAAAATGTTAACCTTTTAAGAAGAAAAAAAAAATTTCTTAGCCATCAACCTGGTAACTCTTCCAGTTCTGGTACTTGGGGGTACAAACAAACATTAGGACCCCCGTAATCTTTAAGAACAATTAAAAAAAAAGCTCACACTTGCTCGACTATAAAAGTGTTCAGCAAAAGTGCTCTGAACGATGTCCCCTTTCAGAAAAATACCATGGTTACTGTTGTAAAAGAAAGAAGAACACTTCAAATATTCTATGTTCCATTTTACTAATAATGTAATCCAGCGGGAGACGTCAATCAGCTGCTCCAGAAACTTATAAGGTTTTGAAAATTTTATGTACGTAGCAATTCCCCAGAATTTTGTTGCTGGATATTTTTAACTGGAAGAATACTCGAAAAAGCTCAAGAATGATAGAATATAACATTGCGCTGATTGATTTGAAATCCGGAGAGCAACTTGTCTGTGACGTCACACCAGATTAACCGGTGGAGAGAAATGAAACGAAGAACGTTGGTATACATGTTAGAAAGAATACACACTCAAATTTTTAAACACGTTGGAAAGAATACACATTATAGTGAGTATACTACATGCGCACGCAGTTTTTGTAAACAAAATCTGCTGTGACCTCGAAATTCTGTCAAAATTTTTAATATCATAATATGCGCCATCTTCTGTCTTCTTTTCACCATGAAACAAACTAGATGTTACAAAATTCTTATGTAAAATGTTTTCTGCCAAAAAAAAAATTTTTATAAGAAAATATTTTTATAAGAAATTTTTTTTTATTACAAAAGAAATTACCAAAAAGTTATGAAAATAGAAATGAAATTGAAACAACAGTTTGTTGGACTTTTTGAACTTGTAAATTTGTATCGTCACTCCCAGATAAGTTTTACAATAATCAAAGTATCAAAAAATGGATGGAAAATTGGATAGACAACAAATTACTAATTTTTCACTCGACTCCAGCAACACCAAAATACCATAATTTCTCTCAAAAATTCTAGAAAAAATCATTTAACCCTCTCATGCCCGAATTAAAATGGGCGAGGCTAAAAAATATTTGAGTACAGATATGCTTTAATCACGACCTGAATATGAACTGACCAAAATTTCAAAGTCCTAGGAGTCCTGGTTTGGGAGTTACAGGATGTTGCCTATAGGCAACATTGGGCAATAGTGAACAATTTTGAAATACAGATAAATTTTGAATAGTATATATGTTTTCATTTGAAAATTTTCGTACATTTAGGTATGAAAAGATACAAAACAATTTTTTTGCGGGTTGCAACATAAATACACCTTACATTTGCTGCACCTTGATCGAGGACATCCAGTTTGACATAGTCTGCAGCGTCCTTTTGAACCCCATTCGACCCAATGTCCCGTTTGGTCATACTTTTTACTGTTTTCCGGGTTTGGAACATACGCTCTTTTACGGGAGCTTGTAGAGGCAGCTGATGATGATGGAGATGAGGATATAGCTGATGATGATCTAGCTGGTGAAGTTGGAGCTGGCGAACTCAAGGAAAGTAACGATGGGCGACCTCTTTTGGTGGATCTTTACATTCACCGCAGATGACTTCGTTTTTCCAAGAAGTATCGCAATCATTCATTCCAATACTTCTCCATCTCAAACTATCTAAGTTAATTTTTTCAACTACCTGTGCTGTTTCTTCGTTTATAGTTTCGCTACTTAGTTCTATCCCATCTTCAACAACCTTCTCAATCAACTCAATATCAATGTCATTTCCATCCACTTTATGCAGTGTCTGCTGTATTACATTTTCCAAAAAATCGCCCTCATCGATATCTTCATTTTCGCTGTCCATATCAGAATCATCCCAGTCAAAATTGAGAAATTTTTCAATCTCTTTTACATTCAAACCTTTAGACGTCATTGCTGGTAAATAAAATACACTTACATAGAATTAGCATATAATAGACCAATGTTGCCTATAGGCAATGTCGTGTTTGACAAAATCCTGAGGTCAAACTTGAATTAATTTGTTACCTATTTTTGTTTTATTGTAATCTCTTACCTGTATTTAGTTATAAAAATCACTTATAACACAAGAACTGTTTTATTCAACTTTTTATTTTATTATTTTGCAAAGGCAATTTTTTTTTTAAATTTGTGATCACGTGTAGACACAGAGACAATAAGCTCGCAATTGAACAATAACAAAATTTTTTTGTTGATACTTGGTATATGCATACACAAAACCTTAATCTACTGCACAAAAAAATCCGTTATCGAAAATATTAAGAATAACGGGAGTTATAAGAGCATAAGCACAATGTTGCCTATAGGCAGCGTCGGGCATGAGAGGGTTAATTAAATTTTACTAAATTTTTCTTGTATACAGGGTATCATAAAAATAGCCAACTTTAGAGGGGTATAAAAAGAAACACAAATCTATAGGCTCAAAATGCCACTATTAAACTGATCCCGTCTAATCGTGTGACTTCAAAATTCACTGAGTTCGGGGATACACTAATATTGAAGGTAATAAGATTAATATTTAGAGGTTTATGGCTATTCTTCGGGAGCGGAAAGTGGCTACTCCTTACTTCGACAAAGAAAGAAAAATAAACTTACAGCTAATTATGAGGGGGCAATCTAAAACTTTTGCATTTGGAAAGCTTCTAACCATAAAAGACCCTTGAGTGAATTTCCAAAAACAGTTTACATGCTGCGTTGAGAAGCGTTGGGCTCAATACCAAAATATTGAATTAAACACAATTCTTTAATCACAGAATAATAAAAATATTATTACTATTGTTTTGCGGAGAAAAAAAAATTAGAAATACTATAAATAATTGTTTACGTTATATTTAGAAATTTTAATTTTATTGAGCTCGAGGTCAGTTTTATGTTGGGGAATATTTTGAAAAATGCAACAGTTTTTACAAGTGGTGGAAGTCAAAGCTGCTATTTCGGACATCACCACATCCACTCATCAGCCGTATTTTTTTCTAGAACTAAGGTCTGCAGACTTCTAGGCCAGCATTTAAGGGCTGCGCCTCGCTATAGTTTATTACTGATTTATGAGTAAAAATAGAGAATTTTAAAAAGCATTTGATATATTTTCTAGTAATCTAAAGTATTGCATTTTCAATTATTACATAAGCTTGTAATTTCAACCATTCAAATATAGTCTCTATAGCTTATATAAAATATGAAACTAAACTGCACAAATTGAAAGACATGCTCTGTTAGAATTTACTTAATTCTTTTTCACATTTAAATCATGGAAATGCCAAAAAAGGGATAAAAAAGGATAAAAACGGTATACTAGTTAAATTGTTTTTTTTTTTCAGAAAAAGTTCTCGCTTAACAAATACAAATACATACAAACATACATTAAGCATGTATAGTTGTATAAGCATTTTTTTCTAACATTTTTTGCTCTCCTGCAATCCATTTTTACAATCAAACTGTTTTCAGATTAATCTGTATTTTGTTTCTCTTACTACCCAACATCGTCAACTTTTTATCTTAGCTATTCATTAGTGATTTGTGCGCGTGGAAGTGCCAAAGAAATGTAACCGATGTAATGAAATGGACTTTTCCAATTAAAAAAATAACAGTAGCGGACAAAAAATTTAAAATATCGATAATAAAAAATTGTCCCAACTGATTTGGTTGTCAAGCGAATCGCAATGAATAAACGTGTGCAATGTTTTCGTGCTTATTTTTTTGAATGAAAACCGCAAATAAATTGAAAAATAAATATTTATAGTTTTTTTTATATAATTTCAACGGGCTGTATTCAGTATTTAGTATTCAGTCAGAGCGGCAGAAAGGTTTGACGTAGCCGTGCGTAGTACAAATTTCTCTATATAAATGCATTGTATGTTATGAATATTAAAAATTAATTTTTTTTCTGGGTTTCACTTAAAATAATAGTTACTAATAGTCAATGCAGTTCAAAAGAATAATAGCACATTAGTTACTTAAAGTTGGTCGTCGGAACGTACGAAGCCTGATCGACTACGGGTTTCGACTGGGTTCGATTAAACAAGCATTTGCTGCAATTCGCTGAAATCATTTTCGCAAAACTTTTTTAACAAATAAAAACATGACAAATTAAGGCGTGCCAGTTTGGAGGCTTATTTTTTTTTGGTGTCCAAGGGAAGAGGACTAATAAAGCAAAATGTGAGGAGGATCCCAACTGTTTAACGATAAACTAAGTTAAATTGATAAATTAAATTAAACTGAACAATACGAGTCTCAATCTAAGATTTTTAAAAAGGCTTAATTAAAAAAATATTTTAGAGAAGGTTGCCACCTATTTAAAAGTTAATTAAAACAAGTAAAAACAGCGCTGTCTTCGGCTATGCCTTTCCTTTCATGAATGGAAGAATAGTAAAAAACGTGTTATTGTATTACAATTTCGTATTACCTATAGTTAAAAGCGAAAATTTCCTTCAAATCAATAAAAATAATTCTAGTAAAGGCATTGTTATAAATTATTTAATGCTTTTCCTTATGTAATTAAAAAGAACTATGTTTTAAGAAGGGAATGGTTTTTGAATATTTTTAATATCGTATCGACGCTTGATATTCAACATTTAAAGAATACAAATAATTAAGTATTAATATGTAAGACCTACATATGTCGGTCTTTGAAAACAGTTATCAGATCCGTAAATAGTTCCCAAACGTTTAACGCTATGATTCATGTGATATTGCGCTGAGCTTATTACTTTTCGCAATAAATATTTGTCCTGAATTTATCTTGCCGATTTACACTGTGAACTCCGATCTTGATGAATACTAATATATAGCTAATAATGGTTGATGTTTGTGCAAAATTTCAAGCCTTTAGCTGTTTAAATGGAGGAGTTATGGTGCAAAATGCAATATCTGAACAATCGGTTGTATGGGAGCTATATGTTATATTTCTCCGATCTTCATGATTTTCAATACTGATACGTAGCTAATAATGGCTGATATTTCTGCAAAATTTCAAGCCTTTAGCTGCTTAAATGGAGGAGTTATGGCGCAAAATTCAATATCTGAATAATCGGTTGTATTATATGTTATAGTCACCCGATCTGGCCGATTCCGACAAATGTTTAATCATTTGTACAACGACACCTGCTCACCAAATTTCATCAAAATAGCTCTAAAATTGAGGGACTAGTTTGCGTTCAAACAGACGGACAGACGGACAGACGGATAGACGGACAGACGGACATACAGACGGACATGGCTAAATCGACTCAGCTCATCGTCCTGATCATTTAGGTATACTTTTTGATGGGTCTATCTCTTCTCCTTCTGGCACTTACAAACATCGGACCAAACTTAATATACCATTTCATTCTCATGAAAGGTATAATTAAAATACTTGAAACATTGAAATATGGGTATCAAACGTAGTAAGTTTAAGAAAGTTGTACTTTTGGAGATGATCGCCACCTGCATGAAGAAGTAAATTAAATTAAATTATTTTTTTTAAAGGAAATTCACAAAGTGCATGGAATTTTAAGGAAATAGGCTTAAGAAAACTTAAACATAAAAATTTGGTTAAAGGGTGTTGCCAACTATTTTAAAATATTTTTTTTTTCAGTTCAATTTCTGAGCTTACTGAAATTCAAAAGTATTGGTGTGAAACGAAATCGTTTATAAGAAAACATTTTTGAAGAATATTGCCACCTTTTGAAGATCGTTGATTCAATTTAATTGGTAATATAACTGAAATTCTGCTTTACTGGTGTTAAACCTATTTGGTTTAAGAAATCATAATTCGTGACATATATTTGGAGTTGGTTGTCAAATTTAAATTCAAATCAAAGAAAAGAAAAATTACGTATTACAATCTGTTTTGAACTGATAGATGTTTAGAAAAACTAAGGCTTGTGAATGGGGCAGAGCGCCCTTAAATTTTAATCATCTTCTTCGGTAACGCCTTCGCTATTATCATTTAGCAAAGTGAAAAAATGCTCCCTCCACAATTTTAGTGTGCCTTGGAGATCAGATACCATGTCGCTGTTCCTTTCCCTACATGAATTTGGTTTGCCACACCTTGTGGTGAAATTTTCATGCGCTTTTCCTGTCGGTTAGCATTTCAAGCTCTTCGTACTCAGGAATTTAGTTCGCCACACCTTGTGGTGAAATTTTCGTGCACTTTTCCTGTCGGTTAGCATTTCAAGCTCTTCGTACTCACGCCTTTCGGCTTCTCCCATCGTTCTGCGAATAAAACGAGCTTTCCTTTCCTAAAAGCCAAGCTTGTGTCGCTAATTATGAATGCATTGTATTTAGAAAGATATCCATTCCCATTTGCCTTCTCGACCTAATCGTAACAGAAATCAACTATTAAAATTAACTCAAGTATGAAAGCCATACTAATTATAAACACAGTTGCAAACTTATAAACTTAACTTAAACAATTCATACCGCTCAACAAATATTGCTTATCTCTGCTTCCAGTAACTCAGCGTTGATTGTTAGTCACAATTCTCCAACTGTTGGCAGTAAGCAACAGCGAGTTAAACCAACATACTTGTAGAGGCTTAGGCTGTTGGATATTTGAATGCAATGTAAAGTAGTTTTAGTAGTGCACAAAATAACAATAACAAAAATAAATGCAAACAACAAAAAAGTAAATTACTTAAAACTGTAGTTGAAACGAAGTTTGTAGCTAAGAGCCAGAAGCCCACAGCCAGGAGCCCACATCCAACAACCAAGTATGAGTAAACAACAATTGAAACAAATGGATATCAAAGATACAGCAAAAACTTGCTCAACACATACGCACAATCGCACACACACCCAGCCACACGCGAGTACTTAAACGGCACAACCGCCACTTTGCTTGCCAACAATACAATAACCACTCTAATCCACCCACACACACACACAAATGCAAATAAACAGCCGCTAACCGGTAAAGCCGACATAGGAGTCATAAATGCAACAGCCCCAGCAGCAAAAACAACAACAACAACAACCACACACAGCAGCCATCCACAACACACCACTACAATGTAACAAAAGGCAGGAAAGAAGCTTGAAGATTTACAATTGTAGCCCCCACAAGATCAGCATCCGCCTCCACAGTCAGTTTTAGCTGAGCTGGCGCTTAGCTAAGGATTTACTGCTACTCCGCTTTGCGCTGAGCGTTTTCCGCTACCATTCGCCTAATGCCGATTGCGATGTATAGCCAAGAGTAGGCGGACTAAGCTCGCTTTTAGTGGCTTTTCCAAAGACGAGTGGTTCGTCAGAAAGGCAATGTTTGCCATATAGCTGTGGTAAGGAGACTGGCCGCTTTTTGATATTTTTTCTCTTTCTCTATCCGCTGCTGCTTTTAACGAATGTAATCGCTTGTTTACTGTGTTACCTAGCGGTTTTCATTTGCAAGTGTTGTGTAGGCTACAGCCATGCTGTGTTGTTGTTCTGCGCACCATAGTTGCGTAGGCAGCCTTTTGGTTTTGTATGTAGGATTGCAGTAAGATTTGCAGAGTACCTAACTCCCCTATGAAACTTATTAAGGACATAATTGACACATGTATATTATTCGATTTTTTTTTAATTTCGTCATATTCCCTTTCACTATTCGTATAAATATTTTTATCGGTAATATAATCAATATCTTACTAATATTATGGACAGATTTGCCACATACAAATATAGTCCGTTAAATTTGTTAGAATAGAAGCATTTGTTTGCCATTTTTAAAATGGGTTAAATTTATTTAAACAAATGAGTGCAGTCAAATATTGCAATATAGGTATTAAACGAAGGCAGTTTAATAAAGCTACATTTCCGAAAGATTTTGAAAGAGGGTTGCCATCTGTTTAAAGGCCAATTAAGTTAAACTGAATTATATTTTACAATATGAATGTCAAATAAAAGTTTTAATAAAAAAAGCTTGATTTCAAAAATATTTTTGGGGAGGTTGCCAACAGTTTTTAAAAATTTAATTAAAATTATAAGTTAAGTCAAATATAGGGGTCTCAACCGATGGAAAGTTATGAAAGTTACCCTTGGCAGGGGATTCCACTTAAAGGAAGTTAAAGGAAGTATCACGCTATGAGATTTAAAGGAAGTATTTTTAAAAGAATATTAATTTAAATAAATGCCTGAACTTACTGAAACATGGCAGTATTG
Organism: Anomoia purmunda; assembly: GCA_951828415.1. NCBI lineage: Eukaryota > Metazoa > Arthropoda > Insecta > Diptera > Tephritidae > Anomoia > Anomoia purmunda. The sequence goes on from OX639994.1 coordinate 128,903,278, forward strand.
GAGCGAAACGAAAGCGATTATACGAATCAGTTTTGAAGAGGGTTACCACTATTTAATTAATGTTTATTCAAGTTTAATTGCTAATGTGACTGAAATTTTAATATACTGGCATTAAAAGGAGAAGATTTAAGGAGGAGTTATTCCATATTACTATGTTTTTCTTGGAGCACTAGTTCTTCCAATTAGCGCATTAGAGGCAACTAGGCACTGAATGTAGAAAACGGATCAAATTTAAACGAAAATTAGTCAAGTTGACACGAATTCTGAGAGTATTTTGTAAGTATAATAATTTTCGCAGATAACCTAAAAGTATAAAAGGCTGAGAATTGGTGGGCCGCAAAAAATGTTGTCGAAAACCAGAGAACTTAAAAGTGTTGGAAAAGTTTGGAAACTTGTCAGCCCTGTTAACCACCATCGTCGAATAGTTTCCACTTTGGTTTTCCACCTTCTCATTTTTTTTAAGTTCTCTGATTTCGAATACGGTTAGCATCGTTGGCGTCGTCGTCATTCTTCTGTTGACATCACTTCGTATCGACCTAGAGACTGAACCGATACTGTCTAGCGTTGTTGAGGCAACATCGACTGTTTATCGATAAACTGGTTTTATCACCAGCTGCTTTCACTTCCATTATTTCCATTGGCGCGTTTCTATACTCAAGTATAAGTGAAGAAGACAGTGAAAGCATTCTTGGTTAAAAACTAGGCATAAAACTAGCAGAATGGTCCGTAGAAAGAGATTTAATAGATTCATATCGATAGGTATTTGGCGGCCGCCGTAGTCGAGTGTGTAGCGTGTGCGCGCTTTATTTGGTAGGTCCCGGGTTGAAAATCTGGCCGAAGTAAGTATCAACAAAAATTATAGCACAGTTCTTTTTTTAATGGCGGTCGCCACTCGGCATAAAATGGCGAACCTCTGATTGTATTCCTGCCATAAAAAAAAACTTCTCACAAAAATTATTTGCAATTTGGAATCAGCGTAAAATTGTAGGCTTCTCAATTTGTGATACAACATCAAGAAACACACCGAAAGTTGTTGTAGAAGTTCGGCCAAACATCAAGCTATGGTGTGAGCGCCAAACTATTATTATATTATTATTAATATGATTTGCAGTAATATTACTGAAATAAATTATTCATTATGAACATCTTCTTCTTCCTAATTGGTGCCTAGGCGATTTTGACCGATTTCAACATAGCACGCCAGTCGCTGCTTTGCTTTGCTGACTGGACAAGATATGGGCAGGAGATCGCAAGTGTAACCAAGTTCATCTCCACATCGTCTTTCGATCGTGAGGAGGTCTTTCTCTTTATCCGCCACTACCAGCGAGTACCGCATTGAATACCCTCAAGGTTGGAGTATTGTCTTCCATAGATATGTTGGACATCTGAAATGTCGCCAAGAAATTGCGGCATTTTTGAATACCGATTTAAAAGGCCATATTTTCAGCAAAAAAATTGCTTCCTCCATCGAGAGTATCTTCAGAGTAATTGCTGAGAGTCGCAGGTAGAAACGGAAAACTCGTTACAATACGACACCATATCGATACTTTTTCAATTCGATACCGATATTTTTAATACGATTTTTTTTTTAAACCGAACACTTGAACACCAAGATTGTATGTTTATGGCAATGTTTCACCAAGCGGAATAAAACTATCATCAAGGAACACAAGTTCCGTGTAAAGGTCCAACTCTAAACTAATCCATTTCCAAATCTAGGTGAGGTGTGTCCAGTGTTTTCAATACTCAGGTTTGAACTGCCATATTTAGAGTACAAAAATGTGAATATTAGGGGCGTATTTTTCCTTTCCAGGCAATATTTATGGGTACCCGATTCTTTCAAAGCAATATTTAGAATAAGTACCATTTCAACCCGATATCTTATTTCCAGCTGCATGTCCGCTGTATACCGATATATGGAATCAGTACCCAGGTAGAAATGGCAAAATTCAATTATTCCTACATTACAATAATAAAATTGTAAAATTTCGAGCATTAAGATAGACATTTTTTTATTGTTTTAATAAAAATAATAAAAATGACGACTTTTAAAAAATCATCGATTTATTATTTTAAACCATGAAAACGATCAATTCGGCTTCGGCCGAAATTAGTCGAATTTTTGTTCGGTTCGACCTTAAAACTCGGTGTTAGGTCAATCTCTACTTAATAAGTAAATAGGAATTTCAGTTACATATGCAAATGTGAATGTGTATGTATGTATGTATGTGTGTCTGCACTTGGCTGTATTTGTTTTGAGTTGTATGTGTGTGAAAATGTTAGTGGCAATGCACTTAGCATTTGCACTAGCCAAGTAATTATTTATTTCACTTTGGCATAGGTATATTCTATTATTTGCTTTTTGCCAGGCATCCCTCGCCTACACCTACATACATACATACAATATGCATTATCTCCCAGTGTTGGCTGGTACCGCAAACGACGCACTAAGTTAAACAATTACTACTTTTGTCAAATATTTACAACAGCATGCTTACCATATAGGAAAATCTCAACTGGCTACTCTCCAGTGGGTGATGGGGCTATGATTTTATCAATTTCTATGATTTCATTTTTTTCTCTCACGAACAAGAAGGGCACTTATACATTTATGTTCTTTCCCAACTTATCTGTCTCTAGTTTCAATTCAAAAATGTTAGATATTTGGAAATCTGCACCTCTCAACTTCCACACAATTTTTACAATTTTTGATTCGAATTAAAAAAAAATTACAGTTTATAGCCCATTCAGTTTTGGATTAACGTAATGCAAAGTTTTAAGCTTCAAAATAAAAGCATCACCCTATGGACAACAAGCAGTGTCATATTTTATTAATATTTCATGTTTTCTCCACCCCGATTTTTCCTTATTATTGTTCTTATTCCCTTTTCTGAACTATTGTAGTAACGGTAAAACATCGATATATTTTTGGTAAAAAAATTATCGAACACAGAGTTGCTCATGAAAACGCAACGTTATAAAGTAAGACAGTTTTTGCAGGGCGAAATCACGTACTTTTAACTTTTTTTTACATAATATTACTAATGAGCCATAAACAACCGGGTTTCGTTGTCGTGCGGACTTGGTATAATAAATATTTTACTTATTTCGATGAATTTTTTCTTAAATTTGCTATATTTTCTACCGATCGAGTAAAGGCTTCCTCAAAATGAATACAAACCTGCATAAAATGAAGACTATATTCAAAAAACTAGTTACAATTTTTTAGCGTGATTTCACTTCGATCTTCTTATATTCGATAGCTTTTTCTCTTCAATCAATACATTTTTTTAGAGTGTGTTATCTCTATAAATTTTTTTGCCAAAAATATCACTTTAATCTTAAGAATAAAATTTTTTTACAATCGAAGCTAAAAGCTAACACATTTTGGAGAAGTGATTGGTTTACCAAGTACAAATTAAGTTCTTCTTAAAGTAAACTACGCAATAATGACCAGACAAACGAAAACCTTTTATCGCCTCATACTCGACAAGGAAAGGTTCGCGCAACTTTCAACTTAACCCTGCTGTTAGGTTAAGACCATTTGGTCCAATTTTTTTTTTTGTTTTCTTTGTAGCTTTGGAACGGTGATATATACTGTCTAAATTTTTCAGCTCAGGTGGTCTTTTTATAAAACAATATTATGTGCGAAAATTTAATTCTCTGACTTAAAACTGGACTAAGATAAATTGAAAATTACGAATCTTAGGTTAAGGGACCATTTGGTCCATACTATATTTTCTTTGATTTTCTTTACATTAATTTTCCAAAAATAAGTATATATTAGTTTGTTCGATATTTTTTGGCACTACATGATGAGCAAAAAAATGTTTTTCGGTTGGTTTTGCAAATAAACGCACTGCAAATGGAGCATTTTACATCAGACTTAGACTTGCAGCAACTACAAATTCCTCGCTTTCGAGCTCCTGAACTAGAAGCATTTTTAGAGCAGGCCACTGGTGCTGGGTTTTACCAGAGTTGAGTAAATAATAAAATAATAATATTTAGCAAGTATTGAACCAAACTAAATATAAAGACTAAGATAAAATTGTTATTTTGTATGAAAACTGCAGTATGGACCAAATGGTCCTCTAACCTAAGTTTCGTAAGTTTTTTTTAACCTAACAGCAGGGTTAAGTCTTTATTTACTAAAACACTCGTAATCAAATTGTTTTTATTCCCGCTTGTTTGGCTTCCATTTAAATAGTAAATTTATCGTTTGAGTTTTATATAGCGGCATTTTCAAACAGCAGCAACAATTGGTATAATATGAACACTTTTAGAGCTTTTACTATAATACAAAGTATAAATTTTACACTCTTATCCTTTCGTGAGAAACATATTTTTTTTTTTAGTACCATAAAGAAAAATAGATGCACATATATTAGGGTGCACTTTCTCACGAAAATTATAAAGTTAATTACATTTTAAGACATTTACTATAATATTTCGAAAAAATACTAAAATTTATTTGAGCTCGGCCTATTTAAAATTACCTCCAAAAATGGAAATTTCAGTAAATGAAAATAGTTTTTTAAAATATAAAAAAAAATTACCTCAGTTCCGAAAACTGTTTAAACTTATATGGTCAGCACAAAAGTATTCAAAATAATTTTCAAGGCAATCACAACAATGAGATTTTTGGTGCTGTAGTAGGTCGATTTTGGAAGATTGGTTTAAGAAAACTTGAATGATTTAGCCAAAACTCGACTTTGTAAGCAGGGATGTAGAGTAATAGTTATTTGACTGTAGAGTTTTAAAAACGTCTTTCTAATTTTGATAAGAATTATAGAAGTATTTATATTAGAAAATAACTATTATTTGAAGACTATTTTTAGGCTATTATTATAAAAGTCTTTACATAATAGTTATGAGTAAGAAATGCAAAAAGCCGGAACCGAAAATAATCGATATTTAGATTTTTTACGGATCAAAAAATTATTGGCAAGAAATCGTTCAAAACAAAACTCAGATTTTTATTAAAAAGAATTTTTTTAATCTTTTTATAGTTGTTATTTAAATTAAGTTTTTTTCAATCATAAGCAAAGCAAACATATTTGACGCCAATATCAATAATATGTTTTATAATAGAATACGAAAATATCACAAAATATCGATAAAATATCGATAAAATATGATCGAAACATTTTAAGTCCAAGAATAATGATTAATTTTGATCGACAAAATAAATATCCAAAAATATCGATCAAATAAGAAAAATTCAAATCCAAGAATAGCGATTATTTTTAATCGAAAAAAAAATTAAAAACAATAATTAAAGTTGATCGAAAAAAATTAAAATAAAGATGAATCCTGATAGAAAAATAAAAATCCATTATAAACGCTTTTTTTTAATCGAAAAAATCAAAAATGCCAAAATAACACTTACATCATAATTTTATTTTATAAAAATGATAACCGTAACTTACTAATTAGTTCGGGACTAGTTAGCGACCGGTTCGGGACTAGATAAAAATCATTGCGAGACCAGTTAGAGATCACCTCGGAACGTCAAATCTTGCGGGTTCACGACTCCACAAACCTTTTTTTTATTGTTTTTTGACGTCAAAGCTTGACTAGGCTAAACTGCCGAATCAGTACTGAACTAATCCCGAAACTCTCCTAGAAAGGGCAAGGTCTTCGAGATTTAAACAATTTTTTTTAACTCAAACTTATTATGAGAAGATTTTTAATATATAAGTCTCAAAATAAAAGTGTTGAAAAACTTAAAAATTGATTTCGCTGATCGCTTCGGGACTAGATAAAAATCATTGCGAGACCAGTTAGAGATCACCTCGGGATGTCAAACCTTGTGGGTTCACGACTCCGCAAACCTTTTTTTTTTTTTTGTTTTTTGACGTCAAAGCGTGACTATGCTAAATTCCCGAATCAGTCTCGAACTAATCCCGAAATTCTCTATGAGAAGAATTTTAAAATATTAGTCTCAAAATAAAAGTCTTGAAAAACTTACAAATTGATTTCGCTGCTAATTATTATGAGATTACTTTTATAAGGAAAGTATCAAAATAAAAGTCTTTGAAGGCTTAAAAATATTTATCTCGCTGATAACTATTATGAGAATACTTATATAATATACATAAGTCTCAAAATAACAGTATTTCAAGGCATTAAAAAATGTGTATTGCTGATAAATATTATGAAACGACATTTATGGCATAAATATTTGAATAGATTACTCGACAAATTTGTATCTTACCACAATAATTATTGAATAACATTTACTCTATTCTCATATAGTAGTTATGCCTATTTTCAAAAGACATCATTGGATTGGTATTTTCTGACTCTTTTTATTTCTTCGCAAATATCATTATTTCGATGCCGTTTAAGCATTTTTAAGATAGTTGGTTCACTGTTCTAATATCTCAGTTGGTCGTTTACAAAAAAAAAAAAATATAAAAAGCTATTTTTATTTAGACAAATCTCTATTCGTGGAGATATTTTCAAATCGATCCAGCTCACGTATATCTAAATATTTTTGCGACCAATTTGGAGCAAGTGTCAGAACATAATAGATTTTATAATTCCTGTAGGAAACCCTAATTTTTTTTCGTCGAGGCACCCTAATACATAAATTCATACACAAATATGTGGATAATAACAACAATGTTGTGAATGATAAAGGCAAATGTTTTTCAATGAAGAAAAATAAATGTGTGGCATAAAGCCTGCGCATAAGTGCAACAAGCTGCAATGTGTGCCAGGTATATAACTGCACTGAGAAGAACTGTGCACGCAATATAAAAATATAATACAATGTAATATCTATCTATATAAAAGTTAGATAAAATAAGTTTCAGTTTATTCGGTACACATCACACACACACACACACCCACAATGTTGCACGATTTTGCACGATATGCTAGAGAACTCAGCGCAAAACTCTAACAGATGATTTCCTTATTTCTATTGTTGCGCTTGCCGAGTGTGTTGCATTTGTGGGGAAGCACTTTTTCTTATTGCGTACCGGAAAACACTTAAACCATACGACACAATATACATTCACAGTACTTTTATTCGTACAAATCCGAATACAAGCACAAAGTATACAAATACAAATACAATTTGTGTCACAGTCCATCCAGCGTTCAGTTCATTGGTATGCATTGCGGAAGAGATTGGAGTGACATTAAGAGTGTGTTGTATGTTGTGGATGATAAATGAAGCTTCTCGGCTCTGTGAATATCTACATTGTACACGCTCAAAGTGTGGGGGATCTCGTACGAATGATATATAGAATAGAAAAATAATTAAATAAATAAAATTGTTTTTATTTAATCGTGCATTGACCTAAAAATTTACCTGTGTTTTTCAAGCTCATGGGTAGATTTCTACCCACATTGAGATTTCATATATTTTGTGCGAAATCATTTGAATTTTATTTATTATGAACCGCCAAATTTATATTTCATTTATACAATTCACGCCCACTGTAAGTACACAGATGCTTTGCAGGCTGGTTTTCTACAAAAGCAACATATAGGCTAAGGTTTTTTTTTTCCTTTTTTTTTATGCTCTGCTGCCTTCGCATCGGCCACGTCCTTTTTGATTTTACGGCACTTCTACTTCGAAAAGTTTAGCTGGTTGTGGATCAGTCGGATGAAGAAATTGGTCTCTTTGTTTTGAAAGTAATGAGGAGGGGAGGCTGACTTTGGACTTGGTCGAAAAAAAATATAACTATTCTGAAAAAACGCCTTGTTATTATATAGCACTGATAAGCAATAGGTTTTGTTCAAAAATAGTTTCTTGATGAAGTCATTGAGTTTCAGCACAATTGGCACCTTTTATTGGTATATTTTATTTTATTGCTAAAGTTTGGATAGAATTCTACCCAAAAGCCAAAGAATGGTTAATAATAATCAATTATATTGACTTTTTTATTCTGTAAAAAATTCTAATTTCAATGGAGGAGAACTTAATAAAGGAAGTGATATTTTTTTTAATAGAATTAAAGCTCATATATAAAATACAACGACTACTATATATTTTGTCTGCTTTTCTCGCATGACTAGAAAAACTGAGTAGTTCTTGTCAATCTGAGAGGTTATCGGCCATGTTCAGGGAATCGAACAAGTTCAAATCGTACGATTTGGCAAATATTTTTAATCACATCTTCTGAAATGAGTTAAAATTTTTATGAAAACTATGAAATACCAGAGCGAATGCTAATATTGATGGCATTTATTTCTTATTCATTCAAAATAAATATTTGTAAGCGAGAGTGGCAAGGTTTATTTTTGATGCGATCAAATCTGAATGCACCTGAAATTGAGATAGCCCAAACTCATACAAATTTTGCTTAAATATCATGCCAATATAATTCAGAAAAGCTGCGCATTTGTTGGTAAAGTTTGCCCTTAGCAATTTATTTCTAAATTTAGGTAAAATAAGCACATTTTTAGGTTCTACATTAAAGTACCTATATTGATAAATTTACACTTACCGACTATGAGCCTAGGCATTGACTATCTTTCTAGGCCGGGTAAAAGCCAAGATCTGCGCCCTGTTGAGAACTACTGTTTTAGTAGCGAGTTTTAATGTTTTGTTACGATTTTCTTTAAATTTTGAAAAGAATCAAGGGCTAAGCTAAAATATTACTTAAAAAAAGGCAAACAAATTTATTTTTATTCGCAATCGCAAGGAACAAAATGCTTAGGAAGACTATCATATGTTTCATAGATGGTTAAAATTTATTTTATGTTCGAAAAACTCGGTTTGTAATAAGCGACCCCAAAAACAAGAGTTTCAAACAATTCTTATGAACTTTCAACATATTTTATGCGAACCTATTCTCATTTTTTAAGGCGCAATATGTGATACGCCATTTTGGAAGCCGAATGTTAGATTCGTCAGCAGCGACCCAAAAACCACCCAAACAAATTTAAGTCATATCAACATGCAGAGGACTTTGAGATCATTTTTCCTAAAAACTTGATTTCGGACATAAGGTTCCCTTTACTTGTCTAGATTACATACATAATTATTTATCGGCTGTTTGTTAATTTACTTTCCGTCGTTAAGAATACCACAGACCCATGAAGATAGTTTTATTATTTTTGCAAAAGAAACAAAATTTTGAAATTGTCGTATAAAATGTTTTTTTAAATGACAAAATGAAAAGTGTCCTTTACAGAACATACTTTTACACAAATATGTTAGTCAGAATATCTCCTAATTTATTTGGACACGTTTAGCTCAAGGTAAAGGACTCATCATGAAAAATTCATTTTTGTTTTAAATTTGTATCTTTTTAGATTCTATTACAATGTTATTTAAATGGCGCTGAACTTGAGCGCAAAATATCCAACTCTGCATAAAAAACACAAAAGAAAATAAAGAATTCATGCATTTTCATAAATCCAAGAAGGAAGTGATCATTTTATTCCCGATGTTCGCACAACACTAAGCGTTAATTTTCCACTATATAACAGATATACATAGGTCAGGCTTCTTGCTGGGATGTTGCTAATAAATTTCGTTAGCTAAAATGTGGCGTAACTGATTCCTTGAGTTAAGAGTTTTTCTAACCGCCAACGTAGAAATTTGCCTATATTTCTATCTCATGGCAGAAACCTTATCTCCTGAATGAATATCAAATTTGACTATTACACTGCCAAAATTCAGCGTCATTTAATAGTAGTGTAATCTCCCAGTACAATTCCGCAGTATGCTGTTTCCGCTCTGTTCTGTGGTCAGTTCGAATGACCACATAGTGAACGCGTCGCTTTCCTTGGCTTTGTGTGTGCATTCCGCTCATCCCTATGGGCTTGTATTAAGTACGTAGATATACCCGCACAGACATATCGCCTACATTCCTTCGCCGCCAGCGAATCACGCGTCATTGCATTGCGTTTCTTTGACCAATTCTGACCGGAAGCAAGGTGCATTCGCTGATGTACACTTTTTTATTTTCAACACACAGACACCATCTCAATCCCTGTATGTTGAGATGTGGGTGCGTTTTTGTGCGTTGTGCTTTTATCCTTTTATGCATCTCTTTATTTCCTTTTATGTCTTTATTCTCTTTATCCTGCTTTGCTTTACTTTACTTTGTTTGCTTTCGACTGACTGCGTTCTGATTGTCCGACTGCCTTTTGTTCATCTTTGCAGCAAGTACTGCATTCTTCGCTGCTGAATGGAGCTCGCGCGATACAGTGGGCCTATTTTTAGTTGGAAAATTATGAATAACGGTTTTTGTTTTCTATATCGCAGTCAAATTTTTATCTTCTTCAAAATTGTAATGCGGTTAACGTTTTTTAATGTCCGAGCATTCAATATTTACTAGGCAACATGCATGTAAAGGAACAACACCAACTCGGTAAAATCCGACCTGAGATGTAGTGTTGGAAAGAGAAAAAATTGCGCTATTGTGAATTAACCCTAAGGAAGTGCATGGGAAGTTTGGATTTAAGATCTAATTCGTTTTTGTTTTTTTGCATAGTATTTTTAAATATATAACTATATAAACCTAAAAATTGATATTTTCCGTTCTTAATTAGCGCTAAACAAATCGCAACTTTCATTAAAAATGCGAACTGTGTTGCTTTTGCAACTGAAGGAAATTGTATCTGAGTTGGAGCGTTCTTTCGGAAGTCGGGCACAATAAAATGGGCCCATAGGTAGATATCATTTATGACCTTAGACTCAACTGTGCTGCTACCATGGTATTTATTGGACCCTTGAAAATTTAACCCTACTTCCCCTTCAAACCAAACGGCGAATTCGACCTTTGTGCCGTAATTAAAGCACGCTTTATATTGAAGCAGAGTTTGTTTGGACCATCGCCAACTGCAAAACAAAAATTATAAAAAACTTACGGCAATTTTAAGATACTTAAGACTTTCTCCTTATTATACTAGAGACAACTAAGCTATTTGCATATTTAGATTTAATCTCAAAATAAGTTTAAAAAAATGCTTGGCAGGGACTACAGACAACAGTTCCAATATTGTGAAATCAATAAACGATTCTTTCGGCAAAAATCGCCATATTATTATTATTAGGGTTTAAGTTTTGAGTTAAATGTCAATCCACGAGCGATGGAATTACGCTCGCTTTGTAATATAAACGACGAAGAAAATATCCACGCTTTTATAGGCAAATGTCCGTTTTTAAAAGAGTCAATAGTATTTTGGAAGAAAATTACCTAATAGAAATTTTCAATGGTTTCACCTGTAAACTGAATCATGTTGCACACTTTATAATCCAAACTTTATATGGAATCGAAATCTTCTATGAAATAGTAAAAAAGAAATAATATATAATAGTAATGATAACTTACGCTTCTCGCAGTCTTCAGTTGGAATACTAGAGGCAAAAATATTAAAATTTATTCCAGTTGATAACGATTTTGATTAATGAGGTCACCAATTGACTTTGGCGCACACTCGAAGAAGAAAGAACAATGACTTCTTATATCCCAAAGACGAGTTGAGCTTCGGTTATACAACTGATTCCTAGAAAAAAATTAAGTCCGTTTATCCTAAGTTATGTGCTCCTACACAAAAATATTTTTATTTAATTGGAATTTCTTATCGCTAAGCGTTTGTCAAAGCTATGTTCTTCCAAATTGACTTTTATATATATTACTATTATTATTATAGATATTTTTTTGAATTACGAATCCATCGTAGATCGAACATAGCATTCACTTTGAATTTATTTGTTCGTAGCTATTCGGACACCGAATTGGCAAATCACACCCTCGTACAAATGTTCTTAAGAAAACGTGGTTCAAATTATGGTTGATCAAACAATATCGTAACGTAAGGGTTATAATTTTTACAATTAATTTTTTTATTGTTTTTATTATTTTTTATGTTTTTTATTATTTTATCATTATACTTGGACTTTAATTTTTTCTATCAAGTGCGATCGTTATTTTTTAATTTTTATTTCGATCAAAAGTAATCGTTTAAAAAAAAAAAAAAAAAAATAACAATTATGCAGTGATTTAAAGCAAAAAATCGTACAAATATAAATAAGGCCAGATTTTTATAACATATGGCATAAGGATTATATCGATAGATTTGAGTTTTGTTTTGAACAAATTTTTGCCAATGACTTCATGATACGAAAAAATCGAAGTAACGCTTATTTTCGATGCCTGAACAGAATTATTTTCAGAAATTGTAAAAGTCTACCGTATACATATGAATGGTACTTAATATCTTGCATGGAATGAAAGATAACTTTTCACATAAGTTTTTCCTCATATTTGCCATACCCAGCTCCACTGTACATCACTTATTGTACATCTCCCATTTTGTTTCACATCTACTGCTCCAGCATTCATGTTGCTTCTTCATATTTATTGTATTTATTCATTGCATTACATTGCATTCATTGCTGATGTTTTTCTTGCAGCTGTTATTTTAAGCGCCACTGCATTTTTCACAATTTAACAGTGTTGGTTTTTTTTTTTTTAACAACCACTTTGGATTAGTGTTTTTAATTTTGTTGCTGCTTGTTGAATTAACAGAAAGAAAAAAACGGAAATGTGTTGACTTTAGCATTTAAGCTATTCGCTTACAAAATTGCTGCTCGAATTATTTTGTTTGTATCGCGCAAATTATTGTTGTTGTTGCCATATTCGGTACACTTGTTTCGTGTTATTTTAAATTGAATTTCATCATAGTTTAAATTTGTATGTGTCTTTCATTTTATCTAATTCCACTACAACTACTTTTTTACACTTTTTGCTTTCTTATTTTTCTTCGCCTTTTTCCCTTATTTGGATTCGCGCAATTTAATTGCTTTCCAAATATTGACGTTTCAATTTTTCCTCTGTTTATTTTGCACACAGTGGACGTCATTAATATCCGTCATTTGCACCACTCGCCAATGTAATACATGATCGCACGTATCACAGATATATAGCTGCATTATATTGATTGTATTTACTATATATGTAAATGCACACACAGATCCAGCTGCATTTCACAGTCCACTGTTGGTTTAAAGCTGCTGTGATTGCAGCGGGGGTACGCGGACGTCCAGAACCGCAAATGAATTTATGCTGCAACAAAAATTATTTCATTAAAATTCTACTCAATACCTCTGTTGAGGTGACGTAATTACGAATATGAAATGAATTAATTCCAAAAGCGCTAAAGTTATTCGTTTTAAATATGAAAAAAAAAAAAAATAATTTTGTGACAGCTGTGAGTTTTTCTTTAGTCCAAGATAATGGATAAAGAATTAAAATATTCGTTAAGCGAAAACATTTTTTAAGAGCGATAATATTATGACTTTAAAATGAGAAACATTAAAAAATATATATAATGAGAACTTAACTTAGACTATAATTCGGAACGGTAAATCTTTTTGGCGGATGAAGAATGGGTTCTAAAATAAAATCAAAATAAAAAAGCTTCTAAGCAATTGTAATCGAAAATGAAATATTGGTCGTCCTAATATCCTAGTAGATAGTTTCAGAAGTTAAAAATCATTCCAAAAGGTCTCCCGGACAGTCCACATGCTATTTTCCTTTCGCTTTTGGCCGAACTTCACCAATATTTAGCCAATTTTCGTGCGAAGTTTTTTCATGGCAGAAAACATACTCCGAGATTTGCCATTACCTGCCGAGGAGCGGCTGCTATTATATTTTGTCATTTACCCCAACCGAGATTTAAGTACCGGGTGCACCGAAATGTGCAGAGTACAACATATACTTGTGAGAAATCGCTTCGCCGAGAATCCGAAGAACATCAATTAAAAAAATTAGCAAGATTATAAGTAGGTTGGTAGGTGACCACCGTAGCCAATGGGTTGCATGGGACGGTGTGTCCTGGGTTAAAATCTTAGTCGGGGAAAGTAACATATAGAAAAACTAAAGTAAATTATAGAACAACTTTTTTCTAATAGCGGTCGCCCCTCGGCAGGTAATGGCAAACCAATGAGTGCATTTCTGTACAAAAATCGTTTGCCATTGGGAATCGGGGTGTACAACTGTAGGTCTCTCAATTTGTGATACAAAATTAAGTCCCACGCCACAAACGGTAGAAGATTTTCGGCTAAACGTTATTACTATCTACTATAATTCGGGCCTTCGTTGTGTAGGCTGAATTTATCGACGGTGGAGTCAAAGATATCTTCCCTTCCCACTATGACATTAAAAACGCCCAACACCGCTTCAATTAGCGAAATAAAAAAAAAATCGTGCTCTAATACCGATTGTGGGGAAAAATTCGACCGCTGGTGTAAACGAGGGAGACTGACGATTTAGTCTCTCGCACCACAAATCCAATCCCGAGATTTCGCCCCTTTTTAACGTAGTCGTAGTAGACGTTGGAAGGTCCGATCATCTTAATACCTTAATTCCTTGCCCCGCCTGTAGCATCTGCTTTAGGGCAGTGATACCTGTCTTTGAGGACATCAACCAACCGAGCACAGGACCTTCTCTAATAATAGTATGGACATGTCACGTACATACCCTCAGAACATAGTCCATATCACTTTCTCGGTGGTCGTCATCAGTGTAGGGGGGGTAACATCCAAAGTTTGTTCAATATTTTCATTAGTAGCTGGTTTAACGTGGTAGATACCAAGCCAAGCGCACTATTTTTAAGACGCTGCAGATCTTGGTGAGCACTTAAGCCGCAAGTGTTGAACTGATCCCAAAAGAATCGCCTCTCACTTTAGCTCACCTACTTAGAGTTTTACGTCGAGCTTTTATTTCAAACGATTTTGTGAAGAGCTATTTATCGTTAGTAACCGAGTTTTATTAAATTCTAAACTAAATTCGGTGAGCATTTGAAAGAGAGAAAATAAATCATCACCATCACCATTAAAACGACCCCGAAAAATTGGCTAAGGAGGATGCCTTCACCTCGCCATCTATAAAAATCGCTTCACTAATCTTAGTTCACCCGAATACAACTCCAAGATTGGAGAAAAGAAAGAAAACTTATTCAAATTTACCTATGACGATTACGTGTTTTCTTGTGAGCTAGCATCACAATAAGGCATACTCTGGATATCATTTTAAGTTTGTGAAAATTATTAAGATTAAAACAAACAACATAGAAACCAAAAGTCAGTATGAGTGTGAAAACTTATTTTTCATTTTTAACGGAAGTCTCTTGGTATTGGACCACTAAGGGATTAGTTCGGGCCCTATTCACAGCTAGTTCGAAATCATTTCAGAACCAGCAACACTAGTTCAGAAGTGATGCCGAAATTAGACCCGAAATAATTGCGAATTAGTTGCGAAGTAGTCCCGAGATATATCTGTCTTTCACGATTTCAAAACAAATTTTCTTACTCAATATTATTATCGAATGACTACGAGCAGAGAACGAAAATAGCCCGAACGTGTCACTATTCATTCTCACAATATATACCAAGGCGAATTCATAAAAGTTGTTGTAATTATAACAACTCATTTTTTTTTTTAATTCGAATCAGCGTAAGGATTTTGTCGAGGCGAATCTATAAAAGGTGTTTTCTTCCGATCAGCTGATTGCTTCTTCTTTTTTCGCCTTGAATGGTGAAAGTGTCAACTGGTTTGTTTTTTGTTTACATCTTCATTTTCTGTTTACATTTTCATTTAAAAATATTTTTAAATTCAAATTGATTTGAATTCATATATTCAAATATTCAAATATTTCGCGAAAAAATGGGAAAGTGTGTATTATGCGACAAGATAGTAAAGCGTGGAACGGGTCCGTTTTTCTTGGTACCAAGTGAAGAGTCGGTGCGGTGTTTTAGCAAAATAACTTTGAGCCAATCAACTACATTTGCTTTTGCTGCATTAATTGTGGCAGTTCATTTACTCGCATATTGCACTGGCACTTTATGAAGAGTAAGGTTTCAATTGCCGTCGCTATTGTAAATTTTAATTTAAATATATTTACAATTATAGTTTTGGCCAACTGAATCAAAAATAAATAGTTTTGTTGTCAAATTCGTTCCTATTTTGGCATTCTCTCTGTTCAAAATTATTGTTCTATATTTCATTTATCTGACATTCTCACCATTCAGAAGCAAAAACAAAACATGTGGAGTTTGTGTGTATGTGCTCTTGCGACCACCTTGTATTGAATTCGCCTTGGATTTTGTTTTCATTCTGGGTGTTTTCGTTGTCATGGAAAACCTAAAAACAAAACACATGTAAGTTTTGTTTTCGTTTTGTTTATATGAGTTCGCCTAAATAAGTTCGAAGCTCCCGAGCCAATTTTATTTATTGCAAAAATACTCATCATAAGCGAACACAAACAAAACACTATACAAAAACAACGAATCATTCCTCAACCAAATATTCATCAACACTGGCAAATTTTCTGTCCGAAACTTCAAAATTTGTTTATATTTTGATTATTAAACATTTTCTTTTGTGAGCACTAACTTTATGTTTCGTTTGTTTCCCTATTTTACTATATTTAATTGTTTTGTTTGCGGTAGCAATCACGAGCCCCACCAGAGTAGAGTTACTGCTCACAAAATGCTCTGGAGTATTTTGAAACATTTGCTATTGTTTTTTTGCATTCCCTGAATACAAGTATCAAAATAATAATTGTTGTTGATTTTAAAAATGGTTCTCACTCATAATTATTATCAAAATACCTTTATAATTTCTAACAAAATTGTAGGATGACCTTTTTTTAAGACAAGGGACAAAGAATTATAATTCCGGGTCTCTGGTTGCTCCTGCTCTTTGTTACATTTTTGTCTCTTGTTTTTCTATTTCCCAACATTTTTCCTTTCTACTATTCCTACATTACTACAGTACAAAAAATTCCTAAAGTGTAGTACGAATTAATTTCTCAATTTGCAACGGATGTGTGCATGCGATGTGTGTGCCGAGATTTATATACCTACAGACATACACAACCACAATACAGCTACGCATCATGTGTGTGTGTTTTGCGGGCAGTGTTAATATGCTTGCCCACAAAATCGTGCCTCCAACTAACCAAATTCCATTAAGGAGAACTGCAACTGCATCTTTCATATTGACACAACTGCCAGCGACAGGCGGATAGCTAGAAAAGCAGAAGACTGGGCAACACACCGGCAATCGAGCGCCAATACAAATAATATATATGTATATACACACGCACACACACACACACTTTCATATGGTATGAGGAAGCAACTGGACATAAATAAAATGGATAAATTTGTGTACGTAACGGATGCAATTGACGCATACATAGATACGTACCGATGAGCAGGCGCTTTGTAGACATTACCATACGTGACACAATAACTTTAGACACTTGAGTTGCATAGCACATAGCAATATATGTACATATATAGTATATAGATTTCAGGATATGTACATTTATAGAAAATGCTATATGGAAACTTCCCTCTCTTCTATTCCAAGCATTGCAATGCTGCACTTTCGAGCAGTGGTCGCCGGACTGGTCAACCAGTCAATGCTGAAGTTGAAGTCGATTGTTACACACACACGCACATTTATATGTATGTATGTGTTTACTTTGTGGTCGCTGCATATAAATCTCGCTTGCTTGCACCTTTTCTTCCGCCCGCTCGCTTACGCTGCGATTGCAGCCTCAAGTCACAGTTCTCAGTCGTCGACTGTTATAGCGTACGCTTCAGTTGGCTCAGGCTCAGGGCTTAGGGCTCAGGCTCAAGCTCGTGCGCCACAGCTCAGCACTTAAGTGAACTTTAAACACTTTTATTAATGGCATATTATGTAATATGTGTCTGCAGTTGCCGCAGCAAACAGCAATGCGAGTGTTCCGTCTCGGCCGCCCTTTTTCAACAACTTTATTCTTTTGGCGTTATCTGGCTTGTGGCCATTGCCATCGGCGTCGGCCACTGCCAGCCATCGCTGCCTTCGCCGTCGCCGCAATCTCAACTTTGATTGCAGCAGCAAAATGTAGTTATTATCCTTGGTCCTGATGGGCACTGCGGCCACATATAATAGATATGTAGATATGTAATCGGAAATTGACTCGGGTAATGGGCGCCTGCATTTGCGGGCACGTGCGTATGTGTGCGTGTTTACACACGAAGTACGAGTAGCAAATTGCGTTTGTGTTGCCTCTGTGCTCTCATGCGTTCGTGTGCGTTTTGTAAATGTTTTAATTAAAGTAAAATTGAGTATATTGCTTGGTATGTATTTATGTATACACATCACCTTTTCTCACATTTGTACGCATGCAGCAAATTAGGGCGGTCCATAAAGGTAGGACGAAAATTCATTAGTAGTAGCATTAGTAAAAATAGTAGTAGCATTAGGAGCAATAGCCGTAAAAAATAGTAAAATATTAATGTTAGTAAAAATAGTAGTGGAAATAGTAGTAGTAATTAATATTAGCATTGGTAAAAGTAGTGGAAGAAATTAGTAAAAAATAGTTGTGGTAATTAGTAGTAGCTTCAATAAAAACAGTAGAAGAAACTATATAAAAATAGAAGGAGTAATAACAAGTAGGACTAGAATACACTGTAGTAGAAAGTAGTAAAAATTATAGTAAAAACAGTAGTAAAAATAGTAGTAAAAACAATATAAAAAAGTATTTGGTTTAATAGCAGTAATAGTAAAAATAGTAGCAGTAATTCGTAGTAGATACTTTAAGCGAAAATAGTAGTAGAAAGTAATAAAAACAGTTGCACTAATTATAAGTAACAGTAATAAAAATAGTAGTAGCAGTAGGTAATACTAGCAGCAGTAATCGAAAGTAGCATTAATAAAAATTGTAGTAAAAGTGAGTAAAAATATTAATAGTATTAGTAAAAACAGTAGTAGTAATAAGTAGAGGCATTATTAAAAATAGTGGAAGAAATTAGTTAAAATAGTATCAGTAATAAGTAGAAGCATTATTAAATATTTATAAGATGTTAGTTAAAATAGTTGTAGTAACCAGTGGTAGCATTCGCAAAACTAGTAGTAAAAATTAGTAGCAGCGTTAATAAAAATAGTAGTAGTAATTAGTAACAAATAGCAGTGGTAATTTGTGAACGCATAAATAAAAATAGCACCAGGAATTAGTGGAAGATAATAAGAATAGTAGTATTAATTAGTAGTATCAGTAGTAAAAATAGTAGTAGAAATGGGTAAACTTCGTAGTAGTAATCAAATACAGCTTTAGCAAAAATTAGCACAAATAGTAATAGTATATGTAAAAATGGTAATAGAAATTAGAAGTCGCATTAATAAAAATCGTAGTTGTAATTAGCAGAGCATTAGTAAAAAATATTAGTAGTAGTTAATAATTAACATTATGGAAACAAAATAGCGCAGTACGGTATTGATTTGGACATCCTCAACGTGCTTTTGTAAGTTCTAATGAAAGCTCAGATAAATAATACCTCAAAATACGAGCCCAATCCTTAAAAACGTCAACGAAATACCAGAATTTAATTTTGATGCTAGAGACTGTGGTGCGAAAATTTACTGATACTCCTATAGACTTATAAATTTTCAATTTTTTGAGACTTCGTATGATAATCTGACGCCTTAGTCATCTTCAATCAGGACCAAAATTTATATTTGATATCTTCGAACTTTGCACTACCGATTGAGGGAGTGGAACTAAAAAAATTTTGAATTTAATTTTGAAGTACCACCCTAATACACAAACATATTTACTTATGTGTGTGCGAAGAGCTAAGTGTAAATTACATACTTACATGGAATGTGTTGCAACAAATTTGCAGATGTTGCATTTGTTCGTAATTTGTGGTGACGTTCTTCCTTCTCGTTTCAATTGTAAAGATTACTTCGAACGGAATTTATTTGCAGTTACTTTGCTTTTAAACTCTTCCATATTCTATTCCATAATTATTTTTGTATCTATTTATATTTGTTTTCCTTTCAGCTATTCATTCGCTTAGAGTGGTCTCAATTAGCAATAAATAGAAAAATTGTTATTAAGTTTGAAATTAAAAATTCTAAATTATGGAGTAGGGATTTAGAAGGTCTTACTTTCTCAGTTAACATTGAATTGGGGTTGTGGTTAAGTCTACTTGCGAAGTTTTTTTATATTGAAACATCTCTACTCCCAACTAGAAAATTTACACTGCTCGAGAAACTTTTTGGGGGGTTTACGCGCATTATTCGAGATTTTCTGTTGACCAGTATTGCCACAGTTGCAAAACCGGCTAAATAGGTAAAATAAAAACGCTGGAAAAGTCTGAATCAAATTTTTTTTGAAACTTAACATTCGAGTCTAAAATTCAAACATTTTATTCGTTTTTCGCATATTAATATTGGCTTTATAAGCTTCAAAGTAATTTATTTCTAAGGCATCAGCTAGTTTATTGATACTTACAAGTAATTCACATATTTTTATATCACATATTATAACTTCATCAACCGATAAATTTGAGTATGTAGTTTGAAGTGTTCATCATTCGAAATCATGACATCATTTTTCTTCCTTCTTCAAGGTACGTCTATTACTTGAAATAGTATTTAACATTTCAACAGTAATTTTATTTCTCTGTTTTGTTTTGACTTTATTCATGGCGCTTATTTTAAGACAAAACTAAAAAAAGCTGAAAGCTAAATTAAACTTTTGCGGCTAAATTAAACTTATAAAAACAAAATCTTGCCGGAAAGTCTGATAAAAGAAATTTTAATTAGTCCTAAGCCCATTACTTGCAAGGAAAAATATTGTAGATTGTAGTAGATTTCATGTAGATTTGAGCAGGGTATATAAAGAAAGTGTGTTAAATAAAGCCAACGCTGTCATTCTTCGGCAGTCTTGGTATGCCAATTATTTTCAAAATGTTAAGTTTTTTCATATTGTTAATTTTGAATTTCAACATACAACACCATAAAAAATTATGAAAATAAAAACTGGGGATTTTACAAAAAAAAAACACAGCTAATTGGGCTAAATAGATCGAACAACATTCAGCAACCAATTTGGAATATAGACAGTTCCCAGTTGTGCTCTTCAAAGAATGAGATGACCCCAAGCTTGAATAATAATATTTATACACTCTTCAAAAATATGTATACTTGATTTTAAGGATGAGCATTTAATTTATGGAAAACTAAGAGCTGAATTCGTCCCACACCAAATAAATTTAGAAGGAGAAATTTCGCAATTGGGCAGAAAGCCAAAAAATCCGAGTTGTTTTGTTAGAAATTATATGCTTTAGAAAAAGGATTTTATTTCGTTAATGGGGAAACTGTAAACGATATTGAAAATTTAAAAAAATCTTTCTTAAAATTTATTTTGGTTGTGAGTTTTTAAACAAAAGAAAAAAGTACATAAAACAACAATAAGTAAAAGTTTTGAGCAAAAAGCGATTATAGATTTGTATTTTGATAATTTACGTTAAGACACATCTCTTTGGTGTAATAAGGGTTCCAACAGTATCTGGTCAAAGAACATAGATTATAAAGGGGTTGTATGACATTTCGTTTACTGTGGTAAGAATTTTCGTACAATTTCACCACACCAGAAACCACTTGGAGCAAATCAGAATTCAAAAGAAGTTGCATCAATCCCAAAGTTCCCCTGGCAGGTATTAGCATCTGATTAGATCCAATTGGTTTGTGGTGAAATCGGACGAGAGCTCTTGCTATAGGAAACGAAACGTGAAGCAACTTCTTTGATCTGTTGCTGCAAAAATAGAAGCAGTTGTGTTGTGCCAAAATCTTATGCCATGTTAGCTTTTATCCGACGTAGTAGCATACTTTTTTCTGATCCATATACATTAAAACTTTTGTATACAACTTTTGTGAGGTCTAGGCTGGATTACACCTCTTTTAACTGGAGGCCCCATCAAGTCTCGCCTATCAATCGTATAGAACGCATCCAAAAAGTTTTTATCAACCTCGTTCTTCGCTCGTTAAAATTTAGTGACCCTTTGCCTGCTTATGAATCTCGCTGTATTCTCTTGAATTTAATAACTTTAAATATTGTAGGAAAAGTGGCTTTCTCGCCTGCTCCTACGTTGCAAATATCTTAACCGGATCAATAAACTGTTCTGACCTCTAGGCAAGGCTAACTTTTAATATCCCTTTACGCAGTTTGCAGCAGTTCTCTATGTTTTATATTGGATTTTCTAGTACTAATTATGCTAAAAATCCTCCTCTGATGCGATCTTTTTCGACAATGAATTATAATTGACCTTGATTCATCTCTTCCAAGGTGCACAGTTGGTAGTGTATTATATAATTACTTTTGTTAATAGTCAGAAAGGATTGTCTTCTTTTGATTGAATTTAAATATTTAAATAAATATGTATCTATCATATCTGCGCCGTTACACAGTTAAAAAAAAAATACAACACTGTCAACAAATAGGTAAACTGGACGAAACTTAACCCACGCTTCAAAATATTGAAGTAACGGACGAGAAGACGACCGAAAGAACGACCAGCTGAGTCAGTTATATTCAGACATTGAAATCGAGCGGACGCCGAATAATACGCGCTTATATTAAACACGTTCTGTAATTAATAGTAATATAAATAGTTATTAAAAAAACTAAGCTTAATTTAAACTAAACTTGAACTATTTTATTGTTGAACAAAATAAAGCTAACAAATAGCATATACAAAAAAAAGCAAAGGTTTGGTTATTCAGATAAAATTGGAGTACCCATTATACATATTTATCAAACGTTTGATTTGCTTATGGAAAAAAATTATTTTTCAAAGATTTTTGAATAAGGAGTTGGAGTCTGAAGCTAATTTAAGTGGTTTGAAATAAAATAAAGTCAGGTGAAATTAGAAAATTTTCAATAATAAAAAAGTTTTCTTAAGGTTAGGACGCGACAAAAATTACATGAAAAATTGAATTACTGAGAGTTTTAAATGGGGACTCAAAACCTTGGATTGGGGTTGAAAGACCCCTTTTCGATAGTTTGCCAAATGTAGGTCAAAATCATAGAAACGCGATATTTGGGTAATTTTCTTTTGTCTTTTTAGGAATTTTTCCATTTGTCCAGGGTTCCATTTTTAGGCAAAGTTGTGTATTACAAATGATAAGTAGATTCTTCATTTGGAACTATATCGAACCATTTCTTGGAATGGTTATATATTAATATTCTGTATCTTTTTTGCAACATTTTTCTGCAAAACTGTTATGTAAGAATAATGAAAAAATCGCGCGGTTTTTTCTTTTTGAATTATTTTTATAGTTCATCGGGATTTTTTTCTTAAGTGATGAAGTAAAGTAAAAACTTATGCAGCATTCCTAGAAATTTTCTATTTCTGTTTTGGGGGGTATTTCTTAAAAATAAAGTGCATTTTTCAAAAGTGAGTTTTCTGTCCACTTCCATGAGTAGTTTTGCATTAATGATTTAGAATAATTTACTCCCCCAAATATTCAACAGATATAACTTATTTGTTTTTCATTAAAATATTTTTGATCGACCTGTGAAGAACGCGCTATTTAGGATATTTTGCTGTAATCATCCAAAGAAATAATTCAAATTTTTTTTGGATGGAACTACTAAAATTTGGTTGTAAAATATTTAATATCTCATTAAAATTGTTGTATTTGGAATGGAATGAAGTAAGGAAATTCTGTTTAATAATTAAAGTATGTTGTGAGTCTGATTTCCTCTGCATATGCCTTTTAACTTATCTCTCAAATCACAAATGCTGTAAGCATTATTTTCTCAGTTTTCTTTTATTCGCTTTTCCATGAAAAACGATTGCGTATAAATAAAATATTAATAAACTTAAGTAGCTTCTATTATTTCGCCGGTCGACAATATATGTAAATTCCTTGAACTTGACTTGTGTGTTGTACTTTCAAGTTCCTTGATTTGCCTCAACTGCCTATTAAGAAATTCGTACACATTGAAATATTCCAAACATCCCTTGTCACTTCTGATTTTTTCTTATGAACGCCTATTTGTATTGGATCTTTGCGCTTTTTTCTGCAGTCTATGTAGACAAAATAGAAGTATGTAAAACAAGTTGTGAAAATTAAAGCAAAACGAACATTATATTTAATATAATACTTACACAAAAGCTACGATTCAGTGGTGGAAATTAAAGAAGATAAATCAAATGATGGCATATATTCTCAACTAGTACTATACTGAAACTTAGTCACTAAGCATGGAAATCTTTTAGGTAAGTAGTTTCTTAATTTCATTCATTAAAATGGGGGAACATTGAGCCTAAACGAGAACAAGCACGCGCGGGATTAAATAGACTAAACGAGTACCTAATAAAATATGCTAAATAAATTTTTTGACATGCTAGCCACGGTAGATAAATGAGTGCTGTTCTTACAGCTCTAAAGCAACGTCATTAAAGCCGACTCGTTGTAATAAATAATCGGCTCAATATAATGCTGGTAGTGTGGGGAGTGATTATCATAATAAATTTCTCACAATTAACGACCAGTTTACTAAATGTTTAATATTTATTGGAATTCATTAAGCTACAATTAAATTTCCACTTTTTTCTAACACAATAAAATACTTACATATATGTAGATATTTAGTATGTATGTACTACTTACCAACTACAGCAAAGCAAATAGATGCAAAGTATTGGGGTGTACTATTATTTTGATTGCAATTAAGTGTACGCTATATATACTTCTAGTTATAACTATGAGTCATGTGAATATAAGTTTATTTTCAGCGTGTATTTATAGTATAGTTGCAAACGATTCGGAATCCTGTTAAACAAGTAGAATAGTCGGCGAAGGAGGGAAATGTTAAAAGTTAGTGGTATTTCTGAATTTTTCGGGACTAGTATAAAAACCAAAAGCTAAGCAGCTATTGAAGTCAGTGGGGGGCTGCGGACGCCCCTTGTATTCATCGTCATGCTGAACGTGGTACCGGTGGAGATTGCAACCCAATTAAAGAGCAATGGTTACAACTTTAACTCAGCCTACTGGCACTTTAAAATTTTTGCTCGCTTCGATTTTGTCTCTGATGAAACAGGGTGCTGCCTGCCGTCTCTGGCTCTAAATTGATCCGTTTTCAGTCACATCCGGCTAAGAGAGGCATTATATGGGGGGATGGCGTTTGGGGAAAGGGCCGGTGATCTTCTTCACGGACAGGTCGACGCTGAACGGAAATTTTGGAGAGGTGTGTTCTGTAATGAGGCTCCCATATTACTATTGTTTGACTCAGCCGGATGTAGCCAGAGCCAGCCAATTGGCAACTCACCACTTTAATGCCCTTTGGATAGGCAAACATGTATTCTGATAGGCAGGCGGCGATCAAGGCTTTTAGGTCTTTCGTGGTTAGGTCGAAACTGGAGTGCCTGATTTCTCTCTCAACCACCTCTGCATACCTTCTTATCGGACTGATTTGGGTGCGGGATCATAGCGATATTGCAACAAACTATATAGCTGATGAGCTTGTTCAGCAAGTCGGCTCTAGGTCATCTCAGCCAGCGCTGGGAAAATACCACAACATGCCGAATTGCAAAGATCATCTGGCCGATGATGGACCGTAGGCATCCGAAGTAACTGCGGACACTAACAAAGCGACAACTCTCGATGCTCGTAGGAGAATGTCGCAGCTGCATGGAGGATGACGAGATAAAATCATCTTCTCATTTTCTACTCAGTTGCCCTGCTTATGCGAGGCTGAGGTTTCGGTACCTACTCTCTCACTTCGTTAACACCCCGGAAGAGCTTTGAGGAGTGAAAATCAGCCGCTTGCGGAAATTCGTTTTAGTTTCTCCTGTTAACTTTTCGGTTTTATTATACGTTACCGTTCTACTAGTGTTATCATAATGAACTCCTCGTATATATCTAAGTTAGTCCTCTGAGGCGACTATCACATCAACCTAACCTAACCTAGCATACGAACTTTGGAATCCAAAAGGATGCCGATGAATCCTTTTTGAACTTTTTCGATTAAAATTTTAACTGTCGAGTTATGAAAATTCAAAAAGTGGAGGTATTTCCCTATTTATCGATACAACTTTTTATTGAGCACGCTGCTACTACTTGAATTGCGACGAATGATTCGGGTGCTGAATCCTTACGTGAATTCACTTGTATTGGGTTTTATTTAAATTGAACAAACCCATTGATAAATTTATGTTGGTAAGCATGCGCGAACGCACAAATAAGTGAGATAAAATGCAATATGCAAATTAAATGCACCGCACTCTACTGTGAGGATACTGAGAAGCTGTAGAATGTCAATATATGTTTTGTGTGTGTGCATTTTTGTTGAACCTTGAGTACCAAAATAGAATCAGCTTAGGTTTTTTGTGCTCGTACGAAACGCTGCTCTTAAAAGATACCTGACGTTAGGCCCAGCATAAGTTAGAGAAGCTCCAGCAAGTAAAAGGTATATATTTGAATTAAACTAATTGTTGAATATTTTTTTACATTATGGTTTTTTTGCAACACAGGTTTTGAGGTATCCTCCGAAAACGTTATTTGCTGCATAAAAAACAAAAAATTTAGAAAACAGCTCAACTATATTTACTCTTTAATTGCCTTTTTATATTTTACCAGAAACCACATTTCGCGTTTTCTCACACATAACTTGTGTATAATGAAATTAAATTTAAGTTTTCAAGCATGTAACCAACTTCTTCAAAATATAGCTGGAAACTTTATGTGCAGCTAAATTAACCATTTAACACCCATATTTTTACATATCATATGTCGTGGGTATAATTTAATTTATTTCAACGTTTATTTGATATCCGTACTATTATACTCTATACATATATTTTTTTTATTTAAATATCCTTTTTGTAATCTTTTTAAATATGTTCATAAATTTTTTGTAAAATACCGCTAATGTGCTTCATTTAAATTATTATTTTTTCCAATTATATTTATATATGACAAGCCTATTTTAGTATATGGGGTATGATCCTTATTAAAACTCTTTTCTTTTACATAAAATTATTTTATTTAAATTTTCTTGTTAGTAAGTTTTTCGAAAGTGGCAATCTTAAAAAAAAAAATTTACTGTTTAATATTTGTTCATACATTCTCAGCGAAGTGCTATTATTACGTGTCATTTAATTCAATTATTTTTTTTTGGAAATTTTATATTTGTGGCAACACATTTTTTCCAATTTTTTTTATAAGTGCCAATTTTAACTAAAAATATTGTGTATGTTTCTCTTTCAAAAGCATTTCATTTAACATCGTTACAGTTATATTTTAATTTTTTTTAATGAAACTATTACATTTAAAGAGTTTTTTGGGACTTTTTTTCGAAAAGTGGTCACCCTAATAAAAATGGTATGTTTAAAATGGGCTCACGCACTCTCAGTGAAATATTAAGTCTTTTTTTTAATTTCAGTTTTTTTGATATTTTATATATCTGGCAACATCAATTTTCCGTTTTCTTCATTTCAAATATTTAAAAGCACAAAATCCAAATAAAATAAAAAAAAAAATTTCAACATGTTTTAAATTCTTCAGTTATAAAAAGATTTCAAATATTCAATATTCAAATTTACCTATCTTTTTGACTGTTTGAACTCATTAATCTCTTTTAAGGGCTTTAAATGGGGACTAGTCAGTAAACTCTGGCATAACAAAGGGTGTATGCTATCAAAATATTAAATGAGGAAAACAAAAATTTTACTAGAAATTATTTTATTTCGAACAAAATTGAATTTTTTTGATGACATCAACATATACCGGTGTTTGCTTTTTGTTTGTGATTTTTTTTAAAGCGAAGTAGCTCCTGCTTGGTGTTGGTTAAAGCTGGGAGTAGAATTTCTTTATATAGTTTTAATTTATATTCAGCCAAAAATATTGATAGTTCTGAAAGGCAGAGATTCTGGAAGAAACTTCATATCATAACCCGTGTTCTTAGTGTTTTCCTTTCAGTAAGAGGTTTATATAGTTGGATGAAAATATTTTCAAGCATATTGCTAACGAGTTTGATATGGCGTTCGGTTCTTCTAACAAGAGATTAAAAAAAACAAAAATAGTCCCTAATGATGAAGTTGATCCCCTCATGTCATTCAAAATATTCATTCATTTTCATTTCGCCCATATACACACGCTGCTATTTTTTAACCCACGCATGTAAGTGCACACCACTGGGCATGCAAGTATGAAATGAAATGCATATGTATGTGTGCATATGTATATTTCACATATTACGCTATATGCGGGGCAAATAATTCACATTATAATTCAATTAAAAGTTATGTTTATTTAATTCCAATGTACTTGCAACGCGCTTGAGTGCCTGGGGCCGTACGGCGAATGGTAGCGAAATTAGCGAACTTTAGCTGTGAAAAAGCACAAACTAAATACAGCATTACCCAACGGCCGGGTGGGTACGCTTCACAACCAGACAAGCACAGAGGCAGGCGGCAGTTGGCGCCCACCAACTAACAGCTGCCCCGCTGCTGAAAATTTGCAACTGCAATGAACAGTCGACCGAAGATTAACAACTGAAATTAGCAGCTGCATACAGCTGTGCTGTGGTAGGCTAGGCTCATGGAGTGCCAGTGTGTGTGAAAAAATATTCATGCAACTTGAGCGTAATAAATTTTTCGGTGCTACATGGCGTATACGTAACCAACAAATTCGCTTATTATAAACCTACGAAAATTGGAACCAAACACACACACACACACGCGCGCGCGCGCTCAAATGAAATACATTAAATTAATGTGCGCCAGCATGCCGTACACGCAGCATGCAACAACCACTACACTCATGTAATTTATTTGAAGCAATTTTCATGCTCTCTGATGTCACTCATGCACCCGTGCGTGCGCCCGTGCGTGCGTGCGTACCTCCTTACGCCTCCACTTCAACGCTGCTGCTACTGCTGCTGCTGCTGCTGTTGTAGTTGTTGCTGTTTTTGCTGTCATTTCTATTGCAGTTGGTTTTGCTATTGCCACACTATTGTTACCACTAACCGGTTACCTGGTTGTTGCAATTATGTTTAGTTATTGTTGTTCTTGTTGTTGTTGGGTACTCTTACTGTGGCTGCAACAAATTGTGGCAATTGTTAAATCTCCATTGAGCAGCTGTTTTAGGTCAAGTGCAACGTGCTTGTTGTAAATGCATAATTTACAATGCCACATAATTTTAGGTGTTCACATAGCATAACCCCAACCTTCAATGCGTATGTGTGGGTGTAATGTGTGTCTGGGTGTGTGTGTGCTTGCCCACTGCATTCGAGGCAAAAGCTATGCTTAGGTGAGCTTCGTTTTGCGGTTCGCTGTTATGAAGTGGCATTTTCAAGTGTCATCAAGTATTTGTGCAACTAACAATTATTTTATGCATTCATTGTGCAATTATTTTCATAAAATTTATTGTTATTTTTTTTTCAAAAACTTCTCGTTCAACTCAATCTGAGCGCAGTATATTTGACAAGTTATTTGAGAATTTCAACAGCTCATTATATGGAAAGAATAAAACTAATGCTACTAGGATAAAGTGCAGTGGCAGAGAAAAAACGCACATAACTTACTATTAGCTGCGGCGTAGGTTGATCAGCCAATTTACAGAGTTATATTGCAACATCAGCTTTCAAAAATAAGCATTCGTGTATCTAAAGGGTGGTTAAATTTTAAAGGCCGAAGTTGATTTTGAATAAAACACTAATTATTTTGGAAATTATTGTAGTTTCTTTTTATTATGATAATATAGCGTGGTTCAATTATGTATGGAACAAAATATCGGCCAAATGTCCGCCGCGACCTCGGCGGCACACTTCCATCCGATGGTCCAAATTTTCGATGACGCTGTGGCATAATTGGGGTTCTATGCCGTTAATGTGCCGAATTATCTCATCCTTTAGCTCTTGAATTGTTGCTGCCTTATCGACGTACACCTTTTCTTTCAAATAACCACAAAGAAAGTAGTCCAACTGTGTCAAATCACATAATCTTGGTGGTCAAATGACATCGCCACCACGTGAGATAACACGGCCATTGAATTTGTCGCGCAAAAGAGCCATTGTTTCGTTGGCTGTGTGGCAAGTGACACCAGCCTGTTGGAACCACGTATCCTCCACATCCATATGCTCCAATTCGGGCCACAAAAGGTTCGTTATCATCGCACGATAGCGAACACCAATCACGGTAACTACCTGACCGGCCTTATTTTGGAAAAAATACGGCCCGATGATGCCGCCAGCCCATAAACCGCACCAAACAGTCACTCTTTGTGGGTGCATTGGTTTTTCGATAATCACTCTTGGATTATCATTCGCCCAAATGCGGCAAATGTGCTTATTGACGCATCCTCTGTGGTGAGGTGAGGTGAGGCGATATGCATTTTGATTTGAACGCCCATTTTCATAATAAGCCTGAATAACTTTAACACATTGCTCGATTGTGTATCTTTCCTTGTTTAAATTGAGTTAGTCTGAAATTGAGAAATGTCAAATGAAATGCAGAAAAAAACTTGACGTTTAGGAGTGGTTGTCATTCAATATTGGCCCTTTAAATTTGACCACCCTTTAAAAGCGCGAGCCAGAATTAAAGCGACATTGAACTTTTTTAGTAGTAATAGTTATTAGTAGTTATAAGTAGTAAGTAGCAGCATTAGTAAAAAGGTAGTCATAATTATTAGTAGAATTACTAAAAATAGTAGTAGAAATCAACAAAAATAGTGGTAGTTTTTAGTAGGAGCATGAAGAAAAATTGATAATAGTAGAATATTGTAAAAATAGCAATCGGTAGTAGTATAAGTAAAAATAGTAGTAGAAATTTAAAAAAAACGAGTAATAATTAGTAGTAGAATTTGTAAAAATTATAGTAAAAACCCCCACAGGGAGTAGTGGTGTACAGTAATACCGCTGGTAAACATACTGATGATAACTTTAAGTAGCATCAGTGGAAAAAGTAGTAGAAATTAATAAAATTAGGAAAACTGTAGGGGTAATTAGAAGCAGTGTTAGGAAAAATAGTAGCGGGATTCAGTGAAAACGGTAGTAGCATTAGTAAAAATAGCAGCAATAATTAGTAATGGCATTACGTAAAATAGTAGTAAAAATAAGTGAAAAATAAGAATTAAATAGTAGCTGCGTAAGTAAAAGTAGCAGAAAAAAAAGTAGTAGTAGTAACATTAGTAAAAATAGTTAGTAGTGGAGTTTAGTAAAAATAGTAGTTAGTACTAGCATAAGTAAAAGTAATAGTAAAAATTAGTAAAAATAGAAGTGGTGTTTATTGGTAGTAACTATAAATAGGAAAAATAGTAATAGTAATTAAAAGTAGCTTTAATAAAAATATTGGTGGAAATAAATACAAATTAGGAAAAATAGTAGTAGTAATTAGATACAGCACCAGTAACGGGATTGAGTAAAAATAGTAAGAGAAATTAGTAAAAATAGTATTAGAAATTAGTGAAAAAAGTAGTAGTAGAAGTGAGTAAAAATTGTACTCGTAAGTAATAGCAGAATTTGTAAAATGGTAGTAGGAATTAGTAATAGCCTTAGTAAATATAGTAGTAGGAATTTGAAAAAGTAGTAGTAGAAATTAATAAAAAGCGGAAATAATAGTCAGCAATCAGAAGCAGTGTTAGCAAAAATAGTAGTAGTAATTAGATACTGCACCAGTGACGGAATTTAGTAAGAATGGGAGTAGAAAGTAGTCAAAATATTGTAGTAATAGTAACTAGTTGTAGCATTAGTAAAAATAGTATTAGAAATTAATGAAAAAGTAGTAGTAGAAATCAGTAAAAATTGTTGTGGTAAGTAGTTGTAGAATTTGAAGAATGGTAGTAAGAATTAGTAGTAGGCTTTTTAAAAATAGTAGTAGAAATTAATAAAAATCAGAAAAAATAGTTGTAGTAATTAGAAGCAGCGATAGTAAAAACTTTTTCATTTTATTACCATAAATAAATTCAGACTGACAATTAGATATTCGAAATGCATCGAATTGAGTATGAAGCTGTGGTTAGTTGTTTGATGAAAATGGCGAATTATGTTCAATGCAAAGTAATGAGCGAAACAATTATTTTTGATAAGAGAATCGATTGACGTACAAGCTCGTCTAGATCGACCATCCCAGGCCTTTATTCTATGAGTTCTAGAGTGCCACTCCTGGATTGGAAAGCTGTGCAATCCATGCAACCCACTCACCATTCAAGGGGTTCGCCAGACGAGGGAATCTCCCTAATATACCTCGGTCGTTCCAAAATTTCTGTATTCAGCTCTTGTCAGCGGTAAAACTGCAACGCATAACAAATGGCTTTGCTTATATTTCTTCAAATGTATGTCAAAAGATATAGGGACAAAATTTACTCTTAGAAAAAGTTTATCTTGCCATTGTCACGTAGTTTTGAAAGGACGCTCAATTCATTTTAACACTCCGTGTATGTTTTTTTTTTGTTTAAAGTAGACTAATCAAGAGAAATTTCCAGCATTTTAGTGTATCTTTCGTTTCCCAAATTTGAGATAGAATTTGGATTTACGGCAGTTATTTACCAATTCAATCACACAAGTGTTGAGACAATGAGTGCGCTGAATCAATAAACGTGAAATTTGATTACATATCATGGCTGTAGTTGAGGCAACAATCACTAATTCATATTATGTAACATGCTATAATGCCGATACGCAGTATGTCAAGTAGCTAAAAGTGAACTAAGGATGTCAATGGAATGAGAAATCGTTAAGGGAATTTATATATATATAGAAATGTTCATTCCTCACTAATGAACTGCTGCCTGCAGGTACTCCATACCTCAACGGCCCATACTACTTTTACTTGAATATTTCTACTGTATTTCTAGTACTCAATATATAAGTATTTTCCTTTTTTTTCTTTTTGTTATTTGCTTAGATTTTCTATTTTGCTCCATCGCTGATGATTGACACGTAACACTTCACGTAATGCTTGATTTCACATCATTTCGTTTGTCTGAAATGAGCATTGAATTGTGTCGGGAATTTCAAAATTAATCTTATCCAAACCAAACGGACCAACCAAAATACCAACACACAAAAAATAGAGCATAGAAAAATGCGCGTATGAGTAAACGAATGATGTTGCTTCGAAATCGCTTAATTTTCGTTATTTCTTCTTTTGTTGTTTGTAGTTTTTGTTGTTATAGCTGTTTAGCTGTTATCTATTTGCGCAACCAATTGGCGCTATATCTATTTGTATTCGCCATTTTCTTTATTTTTTTTTTTGTTACATTCTCCTTTCCCCATTTCTTATCTCAAATTGAATTGAAGAAAAATGTTTGACGGCTTGTTTATCGACACATTGCAGCATATTTGGCCAACAACAAAAACACCATTAATGAATTGTTACTAGGCACTCGGCTTCATTCCTCGCTACGCATTCAATGAGATATTTTTCCCCCAATTGTTCAATTCTGTATTACAAAATTTTAGAAACGATAATATTGCGTGCCAAGAATTTTTAACACGCAAGCTTCGGCAGCTCTGGCTGAGATACTCCACTTGGGAGCTAGCTGGAATTTCAGTGTTGTCCTTGTAAGAGATTTTTTTATATTTTTCTTCTTTTTTATTTTGTCTATTGAGTGAGTTTTTGTGTTGCTACTACAGATTAATTTACAAGCATCGATTTAATTTTCGCTCTTGAATTGCTGATAGGAAAGAACGGCGAGTTAAAAAAACTAGGCAGGATGGGACAGCATGTGAAAGGTGTGTTGTATTTACTAAAAGGTTGCAAAACAAAATACATTATTTTTTTTAAATTATTCAGTGAATAAATGTTTTTCGATTTTCCTACAAATTAATTTCGTTTGAATCTCTTTTTTTTATTTATTTACGAGCGCATCAAGTCTATCGATAATTTAGGAAGTGCGATATTCAGAGAAAGTGGGAAGTAAATGGCGCAGCGACTGAAAAATACGCAGCTAAGCGGCATGCACTAGGCTGGGTTGGCTTTGTCTCAATCAAATTTAATTTGGTCCATAAATTATTTCGTAACATTTAAAATAAGCATGAAAAAATTACCAGCGCAATAATATTGTAGTGAAATTGTGAAAATATTGAATTGGATCGCAAAAATTTTCTTTGAAAACTGAAAATATGGATTCATTTTAGGTTATAACATTTTTCATGCTCTTCAATTTTGACCCAAGCTATTTCAATATGTTCTGATATTTTCAAAGATCCAAAATGACTACGTGGATTTGGGCGAAACTTTACATTTGTATTCCAAAAGTGCCATAATTGACTTTTGGTGTAATTCAAAAGGGGATTCAAAACAAAAAAATTATAAGTTGCTCACTTTCAACAACAATTTATTAAAATCTAAATTAGTTGAACAAATAGTTTGATAAAATATCACAAATGTATATTTTTTGTTTTTTTTTTGGTTTCAAAGGGATTCAGTAGCACATTCAAAGTCGTTGAGCCTCTTTGTTGGTTACTGGAAAAAATTGAAAATTTCTATTGATATTACAAACACCGAAAATAAAAAACTGAGGAGGTGCCCCTTTTTCCACCATGGTCTTTTTGGTCTCATACAAAATTGAACCACCTTATTATTCATTCTAAGTGGTTGCTCCTAGGAATAAGCTTAGACTTCATTTGGGTTCATTGTAATCACATACGCCATTCAAAACATAACGGCATTTTCGACTCAGACTCTGAAAAACAATCGCCGCTTGCTTGCAATGAGGCTGCGTTCCTTGCTGATCTCCAATCGCGATATATCCGCAAAAGAGTGAAAAGAAACTTGAATCTTAGTCGCGGTGACAGAGCAATGGAGTAGAAAATGCCGAGTTAATGCCACCCCTTTTCTTCTAAGCCACAGTGTGGGCCAGTGCATATATTAAGACGCACGGCATGGATTCCGATTGAAAAATTCCCTGTCAGCCCTCCTACGACTGACGGATGATTTGGCTTGGACAACCACTTGATCCTACATGTTCTATTAGTCGCTTAGCGTCTACAAAGCTTACCACAACCGACCATTTGCCCAACAGCAACCCACAGGCGACCAGAGGAGCGCCGAAAGCCATCTTATCGAGTGCATCCTGCCCCACCATTAATTTGTGTGTAAATTTCGTTGGATATCGCTGTACCACGGCACCCACAGTTTTTAACGAAGCTCTTGAAAGATACCACTATTATTGAATCAAGAGCTCTAGCTGTCGCTTGTCTTTCAAAGTAGAAGTTTACTTTCCTTACTAAGGTCGCGTCAGGAAGCAGCAAATCGGACGCTTCCTTGCTGGCAATTGCGCTACCCGAAACAAACTGCATTGAGCCGGCTGCTCAGCAAGGTTCTCAGCAGTACAATCTAACTGCAACCCTTCCGTGAGTTGTGATCCTTGCGTGAACATGCCCCACAGACCTCGGCCCACATATTGCACTCCATCGAACTCTTTCTAGAGAAAATTTGGCTGTCGAAGGATAACTTATAAGTTAGGTTAGGTTAGAACGGCCGCAACTGTTCAAGACCACGGAGAAGAACTTATGCTATCAAAGCCCAGTGTGGTGACGCTGACGGAAGTCATGTCCTTTCCTTAGAAGTTGAACCACCGAGCCTTACGTAGCTGAGGTCGACCAATCAGTCTAGAGAGTCCCTTTTTAAGAATTGGTTTCGAGCCTTGGCCAGGGCGGGACAGTGGCAGAGATTGCGCTCGATGCTCCCCTCTGTCTCTTTATCTCTGCAACTTCGACCAACTGCGGTTTGTCTGGACGATAAAATTGTGATCTCACCTATGGAGGTGGTCAACTTATTTGCCGAGTTTTTCCAAACAAACTTTATCCTAAACTCTTATACTATTCCGCAAGCTGTTCAGTTTCCTTTTTTTAAATTTTGCAATTTTAAACACGTTTTGATGACATCTCTTTCGGTATAACACGATTGAAGCCTCCTTCCCTAACTTATGTGGATGAACTTTCGATTATCTTCTTTTATGGAATGCCCCTCAATTGTTTTACCACCAAAAATATTCTTTATTAGCTCACTAGCAGTATTTTCGTCTGAACTTCAAGTAGACATGAAGTTTACACAAATTTTTCCAAAGTTTTTGACGCTGTGTCTTATAGAATGATTTTATGTAAATTTAGCTCCTACACTCGGTCTTCGCTCAAAGGTTGCAATCATATCTAAGTGAAATACGTTGTATTCTTACGTAACGTATTAATTTTGTTATTCTGGTAAGGCTTTTACGTAGCTCCCATCTCTTTTATTTTAGGCGGCTCAAAACCAATTTCGAGAGCAATGCATCTGCTTGTCGCGCGCGTTGCAAGTTTAATGGAATCTCTAATTCCACTCCAATCTATCTTCAAGGTGATCTTCTCTGCCAAATATTTAGATATTCTCTCTTTAATTTTGTAAGCTCTTTTAAGCTTAATAAAGGTTCATTTCCCAAATGTTTTGAAAGAAGGTTGCCACCTGCTTAAATGGAAATTAAATCAATTTTAAAAAAATTAATGAAATTTTACGATATTAGTGACAAAATAAAAGTTTTCAGAAAACCTAATTTTAAAAATAACTTCGGAGGGCATTGCCACCTGTTTAGAAATTTAATAAAAATTATAACAAGTTGTATCAAATCCATTTAAAATTATAAGCTCGGCCCAAGGAAGCTTAATTTCCCAAAAACTTTTAAAGATGTTTACCACCTGTTTGTGTGCAAATTAAGTTCAATCAAAAATAAACGACATTTTATAAAATGAGTGTCAAACAACAAATTCTAAAAATTAAAAAAAAAATTGTTTTGTAGATGGTTGCCACCTGTTTAAAAAATTACTTAAAATTATTATAAGTTAAATCAAATATTAAAATATGGGTATCAACCAAAAAAAATTTAAAAAAAGCTTTAATTTGAATATACTTTCGAGGAGAGTTGCCGCCTGTTTAAAGGAAAAAGTAATTTAAATTATTAAGTGCACTAAGAAATCACCTACTTCAAAAATTAAATAAAATTTTTAAAAAATAATTAAAATTAAGTTAAAGGAAATAAACGACATGCCATTCAAAAGAAGTAAACTGGAGAAAACTTAATCATAAAAAGGAAACTGCTAAATGTCACCATCGTTTGATTGCATTCGAGATTTCTAATAATAAATTAGGTTTCACTAAACCCGAACGTCATGCCATACTTGTCGATGAGAAAAAAGTTTCAGCAACTAAGCGTAATCGGAACGTATGCAGTAGGGGTAGATTTTATTTTAGATAGTAAATGAATTTAAAAAAATTAAAATAAAACTAAAAATTAAATAAAACTTATTACCTTTGTGAAATTTTTATTTTCTTCTCCGTTACATTCTAATTCATAACGTTAATCCGAATACCATGCCTTGTAAAAGGTAATAAATAATATATGTGGAAACGCCGTCACATCTTTTTAAATATTTTTTATATAATCGCTCCCAAGAGCTTATAAATTTATCTTATAACCAGAACTTCGTGCAACCTTTGTTAATACCACAATCATTGATATCCCATGACTACGGCGAACACATACATATGTAGATACATATGTAGAGTTGTATGAAAGTCAGAAAGTTTCCAAAGCGATTTGACATCACCTTTGGGCATTGCGCCGTAGAGCTTCAAACAAACACTCTCACTTTCAAAAACACAAACGCAAAACACATGTGAACTTATCCAAAACACACAGGAGTTTACATAGTATACTCGTACTTACGTATCTAGATGAGAGTAAAACTAAACAAGCAGCCCAAAAATAACAACGCACCTAGCAAAATCAATGTACAGTTAAACTATCGGCTTGAAACATCGTCTCCTTTGGGGCATTTTTGTGCCGAGCAAAAAACGTGAAAAGCCAAAGCAAAGAATAATATTCCTGTTCTATATTCTCTGTCTACTATGTATAAAAAAATTTCAATTCATTGTAAAACTCTTTCCGTGCGTGTGTGTGTGTGAATTTTTGTATAGCTCCGCAGGCTACAATTGTCAGTTGTAACTGGTAAAGGTGTAATGAAGATATTGCCTATTTGTGCGATACTACAACAACAACTACAATCTTCCATCACTCAACACACACATACATTGATATAAAAATAATCACATTGGTGAACAGAAGAATGTTGGTGCAAGAAGAGACTGCCGGTGTTTAAAAAAAATTAAAGGTTTTGCATTAGCATTATTTTTTGTTTGAATCAGTTTGGGCAAATGATTATTGTGGCATTGGAATTGAAGTTCCACAAATAATGTCAATGGCTTTGAAATAGTTGAATAACTTCAAAATTGATTTGACGATGAAAGGGCGAAAAAATCCAGGATAAATTCTGCTCAAGACGTGGACATACATTTAACCTCCAGGACACATGAGGATAATACCAGGCTAGTCATAGAGCCCATATGTCAGACCACCAGGCAACGGACGAAGAGAACGAACAGAGTATTGTGCACTTCTTTCGGCACTGTCCCACCTTGACTGGAACGTTCAAAAAATCTCCAATACGTACTTGTTACATTGTTTTGCCGAGCTAACCTCTACCTATTTAGAGAAAGGGGTAAATTAGCTTTTATCAGCGAAATTGTACGCAGAAAAAAACATATTTTAACACTACAGTTCTTCGGCTTAAAAATCTATAGTCACGTTTCGAAAGTTGCGCCAATTACGCTATAAATCACTATCTTATGGGTTCGATGCGTACGTAAAGTCTAAAAAGAAGAATTATGATGGGGTGATCTCTGAAATAGGAGCTTTAACTTCCGCCAACTTAAGCGTTACTGCTTTTTCTAATAATATCCATATTATCAAATGGCTTTAAGGCAGGGGCGGACTGGGCGTCACAGGGCCCCAGGCTTTTGAAAAAAAGGGACCCCAAATTTTATCTGCTGCAGCTCGATACACCATGGGGCCCTAAAATTAATGAATTATCATGGAACTTTACAACTCAATATAAAAGAACTATTTATAATATAAATACCGAAACTTCAGGCAAGAACTATCGATGTATGAGCAGGAATTAAACGATGTATGGCAATTTTGAAAAATGTGATAAAATGTTTCGTTTCAATTACTCAAGATTACTAGGAGGGCCCGACATATTGGGGCCCCAAGAGTCACATATTCGAAAGTGTATACCTAAAAACTGTGGTCATCACTAGAAACTCATGTTTATATTCTAAAAAGTTTCATCAGAGTGAAATTTTCAATTATCTAAAAGCACTGAGGGGGCCCTAAGAGTTTGAAGCCTAGACAAATCAGTGTTCGAAAACTCTATATAATTTTATCTTTAAGGCCACGAAACAGTCACGACGGAAATCTCATATCAAAATTCGAAAAAGTTTCCACAAGAGTGGGGCCCCAAACATCTTAGGACCTCAGAGGTTCGAAACTGAAAAATACTAGAATATATACATTTTGACGGAATATTCAGTTTGAGTTATCTCAGAGTTTTTCGGGGGCCTCTATTCTTAGGCCCCAATTGCTTCCTATTCAATAACTCAATATATATGTAAAACCTGTAGTCATATCTAGAATCTCTCGGGTTAAAATATAAGGTGTTGGTCAGAGTTTTATTTTCAATTATCATGTTAAAGGGTGAGGCCTTATATAAAAATTTGGAAACAACTATACGAGAGTATATTTACAGTTAACTAGTACTGCAGGGCCTTTACGGAGTTTTTTCTTGTGTTTGGAAAAAATTTTGCTGGCAAAAGGGGGGCCTACCGGGCAGTTGCCCGGTTGCCCGGTGGCCCAGTCCGCCCCTGCTTTAAGGTCAACAAAGTATTGT
This sequence comes from Anomoia purmunda, assembly GCA_951828415.1. NCBI lineage: Eukaryota > Metazoa > Arthropoda > Insecta > Diptera > Tephritidae > Anomoia > Anomoia purmunda. The sequence goes on from OX639994.1 coordinate 128,942,809, forward strand.
TGATATAAAAGTTATTACAATATTATTAACTAAGCTATATCAGCGTGCTTTAGAAAAATCAAAAACAAAATTATACACCCGCATACATTGATAAAATAAATTTTTATTAAAAATGCTGTTGAAAAAATAATATGTTGTTCAAAATAAAATGATTCTAAACTATTACAGAGATTTTTTTTTAATAAATATTTTGATACGATATAACCTGTTATGCCTGAGGCTACTGTCTAGTCACTAGTTAAAGCTCCATGACAATCTAATCAGTAGTTTCGGGGATTAGTGAGCTCAAACAGGCAAACAGACAAACGGACAGTTAAAGATTATAAAAAAAGGTTCAGTTGTATTCTATTCACGTAACGGTGTCACTGTGTTTGTGGTCGAACTACTCCAAAATGGCTCGATTATTATTGTTACGAAATTCTGTATATATACATGTATATTTGGTAAGTGTGAAAATACGTCGTAAAGAATGTTCCCACCTGTTAGAAACCACAAAATTTTTTATTAAATGAAGCCCAAGTATAATACTACAATATTAACAATGAGTATCAAACGGTTCGTTTCGCTGAGGACAAAGTTTATAGCAAACTATATTTTGAAGAAGGTTGCCACTTGTTTAAAAAGTCGATATTAAATTGTATAAAATTTTAAATCATGAATATTAAAAAGGTTCGTCCCGATGCGGAGAAAGTTCATACCTTCATTTTGGAAGGGGTTGACACCTGTTTGAAAAGTCTAACTTAAAAAAATTAGACACCAGATTTATGAAATAGTTAATTATGGATGTCAAACGATTCGTTTTGGCGAGGCAAAGGCTCATTGTTAGTTATATTTTAAAAAAGTTTGCCACCTGCTGGAAAAGTCGAATTTAATTAAATTTTGCACAAGTTGCACGAAATAGCAAATAATGGATGTCAAACGTTTCGTTTTGCTACGAAAAAGTGGAAAGGAATATTTTGAAGAGGGTTGCCACCTTCTTTAAAAATCAAATTTAATTTAATTATACACGACTAATATAAAATATTAAAAAATGCAAACCGTTCAGAAAAGGTGTATGCCTATATTTTTTTGAGAGGGTTCCCACCGGTTTTATGTGTCAGAAATCGAAATGCGTTTTCTGATTACCTATTCGAAAGGCAATTGATTGAATTAAAGCTGCAGAATTGATTTAAATTTTTTTCATTCGAAAGTCTCTTGATATGTCAGACAACAAAGACATCTTTTTACGTTTTATGGACCACAAAATACATGGCCCTTTTTGCATTGCTCTAATGGTTGCTACCTGTTTAAAGTGCCTTGTTATAAAGTTAAATTTATTTGCTTTTCGAAAAGTTAAAGTTAATTTTTAACAGCAAGCGCTTACCTGGGAACGTTTAAAGTTCAACTCTTATCTATTACTCGCTTTCAGTGCATTTATTTTATATAAAGTTCATATTTTAGCTTAACATATTGTCGATTTTTATTTTGCAACATTTGCAACACTATGCATTTTATATTGGCGCACGTATTTTGGCACTTAAGCTAATCTCATTTGGAGAGTTAAATAAATAAGTGAATAAATTAATTGCCCAAAATTCGCCCTTTTCACCAGCATACCGACCGCTAAGCGTATGAAAAATATTTCGTGCGCTAAATTTGTTATTTGTTGGTTTGCGTTGTTAAAAATATTGAAAATTCTATACAAAAACCCGCAGCTCAACCATCCACAACGATATTTTGGCATTTTTACAACCATTCAGAGAATTAGTGCGCAGCCAAGTGTATTATTTTGCAAAAATCGAATAGTAAATTTTTATTTTCCCGCATACTTTGGAAATACATGCTGGTTTTCATTAGTTTTGCATTTTTGTTTTTGCATTTTTTTTTTGGCTTCGCAAATAAAAAAAAAAACCTTATTTCGGTTTTCGAATATCGAGTACTCAGTATTTTGCCGCAAGCCAGCTAATACCGGCGAACCGATATTGGTTGCCGTCGCCGCAGCTACAATCAACTAGTCGTCGGAATGCAACGAGTTTTGACTTCATTTATTGAAAATGGGCTCATGCGAATGCTCTCACACAAATGTGAATATTCATATGCCGAGCCGAGGGTATGTGGGTATGAGGGTGTAACCATGCAAACCAAAAACGGCAAAAAATAAAATCAAATCCAAAAACAACCGGAGGTAAAAGTCTAATAAAATGGGCAGCCGACTAACTAACCAAAAATACATAAAGCCAAGGCGCATGAATTTGTCAGGTAACAAAAGCTTTGTGGGCGGAGGGGCGTGTGTATGGTAACCTAAGCTGGTAAAAAAAAAAGAAACCGGGCTATGAACTCTCAAGTCTATCTGCAAAAACCCGCCCCACCAACCACCAACCTAGTGAGCTAAGTCCATAAAAAGAGCGTCTGAACTTGTATGGCCGCATCTGTGTATGTGTATGTGAATGTGTATGTGAATGTGCATGTGTGTGTGTGTGTGTGCGTGGCAAGCCATAGATTTCAGCCAGCTTTCATTTGGACATCCCTTTGTGTATCGATGAATTTGCGGCATAAATTTTCATGTCATTCACGTCGTTTCTCGTTTTGTTGCGCCATTGAATTCAAGTTTTTCATATATGCCATAAAAAATATCCAAAAAAAGAAAACAAACAAATATACAAATATTTTCCAACAAAAAACTGTGCGAATTCCATGCCAGCGGCAATGATGTTGAGGAAAAAAATTACAGTAGCAACACATCATACTGCAATCACACAGTTGGTAAGAAATTCAAAGTGAAAATGTTGTTGCAAAAAAAAAAGCAAAACCAAATGCTGTACCAAAAGAAATCAACCCGAAAAATTGCAATAAAATTGTTGCGAATATTTTTGCTGATCCCCAATTGCGTGAGTGATTTTATTTGTTATTTAAATTTGATTCACAATTTGGTAGCTACCATTTATTTGCATTTAATTTTTTATTCGCTACTTCAACAAGCTTGGCAGTTGCGTTGCTAGTTTGCTTGATTGCTATTTTTCATTACATAAATATATGTTCATATTTTTTGAAACGGTTTATGTATTCCATTTAGGAAATTTTGGGCATTGTGCCATACAAAGCGTAAGAATTCCGTAGAGTGTGGGAAAGATTGCTGCCCTTTGGCGCTTCAATTCGAACTAATGATTCCTCTCGCTGGCTACAGAAATTCTAGGTAAGCTGTAAACAAAGTCGCTCATAGAATAAAGGCGTACTAAATTTACGGATGAGAATAAAGTATATTGCCAGTTTACTTTTGAAAGCGAGAGAAAAGCATTATAAATTTCAAAACTTCTTAGATTCCATGAAACAGGCAGTAATCCTCTCTCAATTTTCATTCAGAAGGTGGCATATTTTGAAGCTCTGCAATAATTCAAACAAACTAGTGTGGTGATTGTTGGTAAGTGTGGTGATTTCCGGGTCAAGGATCTCACAAAGAAACTCTCGAAAGCCAGGCTACCAAAGACATAATTTGCTTATGAAAGTCATAATTCCTAAAAGGAACTGTTGCGTAGCGATAATACAATATACATATCTCCGAAGGATCCCACTCGTGGTACACTAATGGATCCATGCTTGGGGGTGGGAATACTGGGACTGAAATATTTGGACTAAAGTTTCACGAAAGTCTGCGATTCACCCAATTGAACTCCATGCGCGCGAAAGTCTTCGCAAAAGGATTGATTCCTCGACTTTGCCGACTGAGCTTCAGAAGTAGTTCAGAGATATCTGAGAGGGTGATAAGATCCTCTTACATAACCTTTCAACTTTTGTATTCCGCCAGTGAGTTGCGATCGATGCCTGAACCTAACCTGTTACCAGTTGTGCAGGATATCCCTTGGATTTTGCCATAAGAAGGTTCGGGGCTATACAGACCCCACTTTCAGATGTCACTTTTGAGAGACCATTAGCATTCATGGCGCCATTAAACCGCCCATGCCCCGGAACCAACCACAACGCCAATTTGGTGTGAATAGTTAAGATATAATAAGTATTATGGTCCGAAAATAACAGTTATTTTCTTTTCGACATATAAAATTCTGGGGATAAATATCGAAGTAGAAAAAAGTTATAAATGTCCCTTTTTTCCCAGGACCTCGAAGACAATAACCCTGACTTAATTTAATATGTTTCAATCTTTTGGGGAGAAATTCAATAATAGCTGAAAAATCTGGACTTTTTTTTTTTTAATCCAGTAATAACAGTTAAAATTAGTCAAATATTTTTTTACGTCCAAAATAAAAGTCCTTTCCTAATAATAAAAGAAACGCTTATCCAAACTAAACTTGTTATTAAATGCAGCAGCACTGAAATAGCTAAACGAGGACTTTCACCACGAAATAGTTTAATTAAAATATTTATTTCATTATCATGGTTACCATAGAGGAAGGCGTGGGTGCGTGCGAATAATAAGCAACAAAAATTCAATACACTTATGTTTATGAATTTATATTGAATCATTTTTTATACGAGCACAAATCACTGTTTAACATAATTTACTTATATAGAAATAAAAGTTTTAAACTTTTTACAAAGTTCAAAAAAATTCATAAAATTTTAAAAAATTTTAATTAAACTTTTTAGAAACTTTTTGAGTATGCGAATTGTTGCCTATTTAATTTTACTATAACAAAGTGTAAGTGTCAAATGACTAAAAACTCTGGTTGATTATTTTATTTCAATCAAAAGGAAAGTCCAAAAATACCTTTTTTCTAACGACTTTTATTATAAAACCTATAAGTAGGTTTTGTGGGTTGCCTGACAAAACTCTAGAGCATAAGTTATGTGATTACCGACGAGTTGTAAGTCATAGATCCACACACCTTCGAGAGTGCCTATCTTCGCCATCTCCAAAATCTGGAATATGCCACCCTCCAAAGTGCTAAACTTTTTAAGTAGCCTATCAAGCTCACGACAAAAATGTATGCAAGTCTGGAAGCCCAAGGTTATGAGTGATTTTATCTTCATAGGTGTAATAGTTTCCACGAAAAAGCTAAATCTAATCTTACCTCTTCACTTCCCGCATGGTAGCCTTCCCAATTTTCTTGTAGGGCTCTGACTGCAATGGCTATTGCCGGTGTGGTATTTGTGTTGGTGATGATTTAATGAAACTCATCAGGACGTGCGGTATATTTTGCATTTGACAAAAAATTTTTTCGCAATGTTGTCAAAACGTTTCTATTGATATTTTTCTTATTTTTGATTATTGTTGTTGGACGTGGGATAATATACATAAAAATCACCTTCCCACAAGTTTCACGCTCAATACTCTTGCATGTGGGTTTGTAAATATGTATTTGTGGCATAATTTTTTCATTCAACACAGTTCACGTCATTCAATTCCGATTTTCAGCGATGTAATAATTGAATTAAAAAAACCAAAGGTATTGCTTTTAATTTGGATATTTAAATAAATTGCTATAGACTACAAAAAGGTTGTTCTGCAATTTTTTTTTCACACCATGAAATAATCAAAATCAAATCAGTCACTTTAGAGAACCCTGTGTTGGTAGGGTTAATCTCTAATAACTATCACTCTCGATTTTCCTGGCGTGTGAATGGGGGTTAAGTAGTAGATACTATGGTAGCTGATATGGCTAATTTTATAACCATACACTAAAAGGAAGGTCGATATGAAAAACTGGGTCATGCGGACATGGTGACCCGATGCACGTTGGCTTTCTAAGTGAAATCTCTATGAGGAGAACGTATCCCAACACTTTTAAAATAGTAATTTTCGAATATTATTTCACACCATTATAGACTTTGGAGACGAACTATGCAACCAGAGTTTAGTTTCATAAAAACATATTTTAAATATATAAGTTAAAGTAATATATGTGCACATGGTACACGGATCATCCACTAACATTAAGGTACGAGCGAAAGTGTATTTGCACCGAGACTACAAACTGCTCATGAAACAAGTGAAGATGCGGAAAGTTGACACAATAACATAACAAGCTAAACACTGCAGGCCTGGTCAATTAACACCGTGGCTCGGGTCATACGGATTGACTAAACAAAAGACGAAACATCTACTCTTGCAGGCGCACATCCTGTCTGGAGTATAGAAAATAACACTATCCATCTTGGCCAAAAATCTGAAAGAAGCTCACAAGAAACTGTACAGTGACAATCTACCAGTTTCTCTTTAAATTCTACAACATAAAGCGATATACATAGAATACGCATGGACAATCTCACAGGGATTATGAGAATCTTTGCAGAACGTCGCATCCCGATCAATTTACTTCCATGTCTGCTGGAGGTTTTACAAGGTAGATACGAAAACTAGAAGGACCATAAAGGAAAACTTCCCTGCACTTGTTGCTTAATTTTAAAGAAAATTCCAAGATTACAGTGCTGTTATTTGTAATGAGCTAAATTACAATGACGCTCAACAAGGATTTCCAAAACTATGCCTTTGCAAAGGGCTCGCAGCTCAACTATTTTGAGCTACATGCCGTAGGACGATTTCATTTTTAATTTCAAATATTAAGTACGACGGCTGGCGTAAAACTTACGGTATCATAGCATCGCAATCTCAGCACCTTTACCTAAAGATAGATTGTATTGCAAATGATATTTTTTAAAACTTAAAAAAATTAAAGGATTCATTAATTACAATTTGCAAAAACTCGAAATTTTCTAATTGAATTGTAAATGATATTGCAAGTAATTCAAAATTTAAGGTGCCGATAACTATAAAAGATTACATTATGTGACAGTTTTAAAGCAACTGAAATCGGTACTGACTTAAGTACATTTTAATATTTTCTATACCTAAGTACAGCGTGGCGGCGAATACTCGTAACTGTTACATTTTGCAAAGAATAATTGTGTCAATCACAGCAACGTAGTATTAGAAGTTATGCTTATTTTTTTTTTTTTAATGTCATTACAGTGAATAACAAACCGACTAATTAAAATAATCGTTTGCTTTAAACAAATTCACTAGGAATCCTAGTCTAGGATGGATGCCAAACTTCTATTTTCTTGACGTCGATGGTGGTAAAACTTCATCAGAAGGCTGCAAAGCCAGGTGGAATTCTCAAGACATTGAATTGTTTCTTTTTGATTTTCCTTTTTACCGAACGGATGAAAAGACGATATATTTTGGAACGATCCCTTGTCAAGTTTAGTTTGGAAACAAACTGGCTGCGGCGTTGTTAAATTTTCCATCCCGTTGACGAAAAATCGCGTCAATGTATATTATCCTTGAAAAACCTTGAGGTAACCAAAATGTTTGTGAATCCTCTGTGGCGCGATGCAAGAAAACTGGGAGCTTGAATATGGAATAAAATATCAGGCAGCTTAATGCTAAAAATGCACTATTTATTTTGTTCGTGAGTATAAACTTCGGAGTATTATTATTACCTTCGAAAAATTCTTAGTTGGAGAGCTTGATAGTTATCTGATTCCACACGATATGTGGATGCTCTACATATCTGCGGGTGGTTTGTATAAAAAAATATATCGAATAAAAAAAATCGTGAAAAGGCTTACAGAAAATTATGAAAGTTTAAGGTATAGAACGAGGACTTCGTTACCGTAAATTTACCGTTTTTTAATTACAATTCTGCCTATATTTATTAGTTTCTTGGATAAAATTGATTTAAAAATAAATAACATAGCTTAAATTTTCACTCCCTAAAAATAAATCTACGTATTTTTTTTTATTAAATGATTAAAATGTAAAAACTGAAGCTAGCGAAGGGAAGCGGAACTGCAGTTTTATCACTTTTTTCTTTTGTATTTTTTACTGAACAAAGTTGCTTTAGTTTCAAAAGTTTTCGGATTGAATTAGTCGTTTGAATCCCAAGTCTCACTTCATCGCACTCCTGCTGGGCATTAAAAATACCCCCTTGTATGGAGACATGCAATTCTTCTATAATTTCTTCGATAATTCTTCTTTCTCAACTATTTACCTGAATACATATTTGTTATTATTATAGACTAGCTGACCCACCAAACGATAACCAGCACAAAGTTTTATAAATTTTTTCAGTCTTTTATAAAATTGTGGAAAACGTAAATAAATATATGAGAAAAGTATATCATGAAATTTAAAACGTTCCCCAACGTTTTGCGTGTTCACCCTCGGGTGTCTTATCAGCTCTGATTTGCATTATTTCGGGATCTACGCTCTATATTTCTTTGTCTTATCGAGGCTTTAGTTTAAAGCGATTGGTCCCAAGATACAAACGTCAATTGATTATACTCCAGAAATCGCCCTTCTCCCGCACCGTCTCAGGTACTTCAAAATTCATTGTTATAAACTATCACAATTTTTGCTTCGAATATCAAACTATACACGCGGGAAGGTAAATATTTAATCAATGACACAAAACAGCCAAGAAAATTAAATAGGTTACCTTACGAACCAAATAGGCCTACAAATATTACAATATTTTTGGAAATATTTCGACTCCAGCGCCATCTTTCGAGTTAATTTTTAAATCAAAATACTTCCTATGCATTAATTAATCTCATTTTCAAGTTTGAACCAAATCGGTACATAAAAAAATGTGTTGACTTCAGCCCCATCTACCGAGTCTACTTTTCCTAAAAATATTTCTTTGCACAGCCAGCCTACATCCTGAATATGAATTTAATAAGCCCAGAAATACGATTTTTTGTACCACGATGCACCTACCAGGTCTTTTTTTTTTTTTGCAAAACTAAATCGGTTCACAATTTTACGATTTTTCACAATATCTTGACTCCAGCGCCACCTACCGAGTATATTTTTTGCAAATATTTTCTTATGTGCATAGCAAACTTGCTGAATATGAACCAAATGGACTAATAAATACCACTTTTAAAAAATATCACCTCCAGCGCCATCTACTGGTAATTTTTTTCCATACGAACACTACCTGGACTTCAGTAAATATATTAGCAAAAGATTGTCTAATTTGTTACCGGCGTTCTGATGTTATGCGCGTACATACGTACATTTCGCACATTCATTTTTATAAAGTATATAAGATAGTAGGTTTGTTTTGGTTAACTTTTGCCAAACCTAATTTGCGGTGTTTATTTTGAGTTTAACAATTATTCGAATTAGCACTTCGCTTCTAATATTATTGAATCCTTTCCCATATGTTATACTCAGATTTGTCTATAACTCAACTCCATTTGATCTAATACTATATATTTTCAAAACCACTATATTTCTCAAAATTATGGCTTGTCATAGCAATTTAAAATCCCCAAATTCTCTTTAGGGATAAAATGTAAATATTTTCCATATTCGATTATTTTTACAACATAAACGCAGACGGCTACCATGGGTAGACTAAGTGCACGGCCATTTTGTAGTTCTTCAGTAAACCTCGGTCGTTTGTTAGCCATTTGTTGGCAACTTTTTACTACACTCTTTGATCCATTTGTGTATTAAATGCCAATGTAATTGCTGTTGTTGAAAATTTTGCATTTACAATGGAAGTCAATACGTATAGCCAAACATACCTGAAATACATTTACTTATATTATATGTTGTACTACATTTTCACATTTAATTTTATTTATTGCTCATGCATACAAATATCGAAATCATGCTCCGTCTGCCACAAAACTAAATACAGCTCTGTGGCATGTTCAATTTCAATTTCCTTTTGCAATTTTTCGATTTTTCAATTTTCCACTAATGTATGTACATATGTGTGTGTGTGTATATCGAGTGTGTGTATAGCGACCGTTTGCAATTAGTTGAGCGCATGAAATATGATCCCCTGTATTGCATTTTGGGAATTTGTTGCTCATACGTCATGTCGAGCCTAGTCAAATGCCAGTTTATTATTTTCATTTTTGTTTTATTTTTTTTTGGTTGGTTTCGTATGCAATGCGGTTGGTTGTTAGAGTCTAATTTTACATTTTGTATTTTTGTGCATTAATATTCATTTATTGTGTGTACACGAATTTATTGTTGTACCAGAGTTTGTACTAAAACAAATAGCTGCGTTAGACAATGGCAAATGTAGCGTAAATTTTATTGAACCATCAATATGTTATACGATTAGTAGCGCGATTATTTTAAAAGCAAAAATCGGCCAACACAAAAGCGTAAATTGTTTATTAATTTGCCAATGGGAGCTGTTACAAAGCATACATAAAAATTTATATATATACATGAAATGTTTAGATGACATGCGAAATTGCGCAGCGCATTTAGAATTGATGGAATTTATTGTAATTTTCGAATAAATAATAATAGTTTAAGTATTTATGGGCAAATACAAAAGCGAGCTGTAAATAGCATTAATAATCAAAATTAATTATTAATTGATAAATAGTTTGAGTTATTCATACGCTTGCATTCATGCAAAATAGGTAAATAATTGTGGGAACTACTTTCATGCCTTCTTTCTTGTACGAGTATTTACCCTACAAAATATTTTAGAAAAACGTCAAAAGCGAAATTAGAAACACATCATGAGAATTCACTATGTGCAGTATAATTCATTGAAAAAAAAACAGGCACTATTCACAACTTTTGCTTAAAAAAGGCTCAGCAAATTTAAAGGGAAAAAAATTTTACATCCAAGAAGTCACTAAAATTCGTAATTGAGTGTGTGGCGATGGCTATTAACAAAGCTCCGAATGATATATGCCGCCTATATGAAATAACACCGAAATATGTACTGAGGAAAGGGCACATCAATATATTTGTATGTATGTATGTATATATATATATACATATACCCATCAGTGCATGCATACATAGAGCGAAAAGATCATCTAAAATGGCCTATAAATCAGAAAAAGAAATTAGGGAAGTTATCCATAGAAATAATAAGAAGGGCTTCTGTTACGATCGGGTATGTCAATTTTCAATAAAATCAAGAAGATAATCTGTAAAACTAAGATGAAAACTTTGCAATGTAATTAAGAAGGTGACCCGTAGATCTAAGTATAAACTTTTTGAATACAATTAGGGAGGGAATTTTGCTTTTCAGTATAATCATCTCTTAATATATAATTTTTACAGCTTTTACATGTTTTCTTATAACTATAATATAAGCAAAATTAAAATATGTATAATATAACAATTGGTGTGACCAAATCATTCCTTGTATGGCACGTGCTATTTTCTGAAATTTAATACATATTCAGACCTTCAATCTACATTTGGAATTTTTTATATTAATGCGCAAGACAGACAGACATTGAGAGAAAAAGAGAGCGTCCCTGTCGACTAAACTTATTTATTTTTAAAACATTATTAATTGAAAACTGCTGGAACAAGAAATAATTAAATCAAAAATTTTCACTTTGGAAAATTCAAAAATCCAAAGAATAATATTCTTATTATTGAACTTAAAATAATATAAAGTGGATTATTCACAAAATATTAATAAATGTTAAGACACTAAAAACAAAATTTGATTCAAAAAAGGTTGTTTTAAAAATAAAAAGTATTCCTTATTAATAAATTCAATAAGATTGAAGTCAAAATGAGAAAATCCCATATTAATTTATTCTACATTTTTAACATAAAAACAAGGAGACTTTCTCTTACATTTGTATATTTTTGAACAAAATTTCATAAAAATTAATAAACAAGAAGTTATACCTTTATTTCCAGCCATTTTCCTTTTCAATAAATTTGAGAAGAACTTCACATCGCTTCTTAGCTCTGTGTAATTACCCAGCTTGGAACTATTTCGGCACTAGTTCAAGATCATTTCAGGACAAATTCTGGACCGTTTCGGTCTAGCTATTTCGCGACCATTTCAGAGCACGAACTTCTAATTACTACTACTCTAATTACTAATGCTACTAATAATTACTACTACTATTTTGACTAATGCTAAATATTTTTCTGCATCGAAAGGAAAATTTTGAAAAAAAAATATTACGCTTACATTTTTTTCGAGGTTTCGACTCAATATATGTATGATTCAATTAAATTAAAAGTTAAATCACTTATTGCAATATGGCCTCTGAAAAAAATTTGATAAAGTATATAATACAATATGAGTTACCATCCAAAAAATTTTTTTTAAAGATAGCTGCCCACCTGTTCAAAAAAATTAAATTTAATTAATGAGCGAAATCAAATATTGCAATATGCGCTTCAAACGAAGCAGGTTACATTTACACGCTACATTTCCAAAATATTTTGAAAACAAGTTGCCACCTATTGAAAGGAAAGTTGATGGGTGTAAGAAAGCTAATTTCAAAAATGTGTTTGTAGAGTATTACCACCTGCTAAAAACGTAATAAAATTAAATTATATTTGCGATATGGGTTTCAAATGAAAAATAGTGTGGAAAGCAGTCTAGAAAGGCTTAGTCTCGAAAAAATATTGAACTTTTGCCAGGTCTTTGAGAAATTAAATACAAATTAATTAATAATGTAAGTGAAATTAAAATAGCACTCAAAAAAACTTCTTTGAAAGCGGTTTATAAAAAAGATCTTGTCAAATTTAAAGGAAATGTGTCAGTTTAAATTGAGGATGGTATAAGCAATTTAAAAAGTTATGCAAAACTTGGAGAATATGCTTTAGTAAATACAGATTTTTGAACACAATTATAAAAAAATAAATTATATTTTTTAAAAATCTACATGTATGTGTATAAAAAAAAACTAGCTACAAGACAAGTTGGTGCTTCTACTGGCACAAATATTTATGGTCCATGACCCGAAATATAATTTTTGAGGCTTCCTTAATAGTAAAAGGGCAGACCCCTTAGCTGCCAATGACAAATAAGTTTCAGCAACCAGCCGTAATCGGGAATTGAAAAAAGGGTACACATTTTTAGACAATAAAAAATTATTTTAAAAAAACACGCGTGCACCTTAGTGCGCGAGACAGAAGTATAACTTCTGTTCCGACTCTAAAAAGGGATATAGAATTAAATATGGGGCAGAGGTTTTTAAGACATCTCTTTTAGTTTTTTTAGTTTTAGAAAATAGTAGTAGAAATAAGTAAAAATAGTAGTAGCATTAATAAAAATAGTAGTAGAAATTAGTAGTAGAATTGGTAAGAAAAGTAGAGGAAATTAATAAAAATATTAATTGTAATTAGTAAAAAAATAGTAGTAAGTAGTGGTAGCACAAACCAAACAAAAAGTAAAAGATAGTAAAAATAGTAGGAGAAATTAGTAGGAGCATCAAAAAACAGCAGTATAAAGTAGTGAAAATTAGTGAAAATAGCAGTAGTATATAGTAGTGGCATTTGTAAAAATAGTAATAGCAATTAGTAAAAATAGTAGTAGTATTTAGTACTAGTACAAGTTAAAATAGTAGTAAAATTATTCAAAATAATAATAGTGGCTCGACTTGCGTGACGCGATGTAAAAACCACTGCCGCTAAAGAAATTTTACTTCAAAAGTTAAAAAGCAATAACAGTTCTTGCATTTCGTCAAAGTTAAATCGACGTCAAGGTTAAACCGAATGCTGCGTGAGCAAAGAAGCTGGTTGAATTTAGAATTTTCATTAAACCCAAATTCAGAATAAAGCGTACTTTGTTGATTAATATCAAACCAACTAAAGTTAATTTTTCTTATAACATTAAGACACGTTTTTAATAGTAAAGTGGTAATAAAAATGAGGTAATTCTGTAGCCGTTTTAAATTTTACAGAAAGCAACATCTTCGTTTCTACCGTAAAGCCCAGCGTCTATAAGTAAACTAAAAATTGCTCATTTCATTTTGCGCTCCTCTCGCGCTCAATTCAAACTCTGCGTTAGCTTAACATTTTTGCACACTTTTTTTATTACCTTCTCTAACCATCTAACCCTTCTCTGTTTCCAGCAGCACTCTCCTATCTGCCACATGCCATCCACGCCGATGAATCACTCGATACACGTGAAGGTGTTGATTTGGTGCTGAAATGCCGTTTCACCGAACACTATGACTCGAAGGACTTTAGCTTTTACTGGGCACGCTGGAATTGCTGTCCGACGCAATTTGAAAATGTGGCCATCGGTGATGTGCAGTTGAACATGAATTACAGGTAAGTGCAATAAGTACAGCAGTAAATGCACTTCCCAAATCCTTCCCTTGTTAAATGCATTACTTACTTTACCAACTCAAATCATCAATCCATTCGATCGTTTACTCAATTATACTTATACGTAGACATATGTACATACATATGTGTGTGTGTGTATAAGTGTATGAACATAATAAGACATTCATCAGACGGCTCACTTGCCAGCGCCCGCGCCTTTAACCACATTTTAATATTTTTCCATTTGTACGCCAATAAAGCACAACCACTATGTCATAAATCGCCAGCTCCTGTTAGGCTGGTGTTGAAAGTTCTCTGTAATTTTTTTTATTTTAATTTTTTCCCCACCCATATTTTATATCCTACCTGCCATTTGCAAATGCTCAATGCTCGTCCGACAACAACAAATGAACGTAATGGCATACGCATCTCATTGTACTTACTATATTATATTTATGTTATGCAGGTGTAAGAGTGTGTATGCATGTATTACGGCTGTGTTTGTATATATGTAATTTGTTTTTATTATACAGTTGTATGTATGTATGTATTTATATTGCCGCAGCCATTTCATCGGCCGATTCGAATGGTTAATAAAATCAGCACTTGACGTAATTTGCACGAATTATTGCCAATTTGATGCGCATTCAGGTGTAGTATTGAATTTATTGGCTTGCTGTTCCACACACGCACACACATACATACATACATCATATGTGGTTGTGTGTGTGTGGACGGGGCTGGAAGAATGGCAAAGTAGTGAATATTGAATATTTATGCTGATTGGCCAAAGGTGAAAAAGTTATTGCTAGGCGGAGGTTGAGGTTGTGGTTGAAGTGACCAGATACTGAAATGAATTATATGTTAAAATTTTTTCAAGTTGCAGTTGTGCCTGGTAAAATTACACACTACTGCAAAAACTAATAATTTCAGATTTCCAGCCCGATAAGAATAAATAACTAATTCGAATGTTGTAGTGGCACTGAAATGATCTGTCGCAGAGACTCTTGAGATAGAGTAGGTTTACATTTTTTAAATTTGTGCGAGCTTTCTTTCCTCGCTGAAAGCAGCCAGCTCTCCAGTAAACTTCAAGGGAATGTCAGCTCGCTCCAGCCGCTTTGGCGTCGAAATCAGAGACCTTAAATAACTTTGTTGATTTTGAGGTGGACTTAGTTGGCCGTAGGTCAATTTAAAAATGGTGTCTTACTGATCAATGAAAATAACTTTTCTTTTCGACTTTTTTTGTTTTTACGTTGCCTGGTAAGAGTTAGTCCTATGACAAAAAATGTTATGCAATTATAACACTATTTTAAATTTTGTTTGTTGTGCGTTGTGATAATGTTTCACATGTATTAAAATTCGCAAATTCTTATGGAATAAAGGCATTCCAAAAATCACTTAGGCGATTAAATACCAGACCAGACCATACCATCGTAATTTCTGAGGTATTTACAGCAGCGGCGGTTATTAATGTGATCTAATTTTAAGCTTCCAGGCTAAGCACCCGCATTTCAGTACCTGAAGCAGTCCACTTACCGCTACAATTTGCCTAACTTATTTGATGCTAAGAGATCGAGCTCTTAGAGGAATGAGAAGTTTTCGTACCTTGCAATATCCAATCCAGAGCCGAACTCAGACTAGCGCAAGCTATAAATACGGACTGAAGCGTAAAATACTTTCTGCATGTTTTCACAAGGCTGGATGAAAAATCACAAAGCTCAGTGTATCTATGGATGGCTGTCTGCCGGAAATAAGACAAATTGTATATATATATGAAATAGATACGAAATGTGAAAGTGCCGTCAAATCGAAAACAGGAAAAGTTGTAGCTTCTGATTAAAAATGTCTGGATGAAATTGAATCTAAAGAAAAGGATGAAAGGTGTTCTTGTTAAGATATCTTCTTGCCGATGTCAGAAATTTCATTTCCTTTATACAAAGCTAAAAATGCTCTACGCTCAGGTAATCAAGGTTATCACATCATTATTCTCGTTCTTACAGAAATTCGTTCCGGTCTTATGAAATTTTCTCGCACTTTTCCTTGTCGGCTTGGATTTCGGCCGATCGATTCTTACGAGTATCACGAAAAATACGTTTTGTATTTCACTTCACCTACCGATTTTGTACCTGCGCAGCTCTTATTGTACCCGATCGCAGCGTTTTTCCTTAAGGCACATCTTTTTCTTTTTGTAACTGTACTCGAAGATATATAAATCGTGGTCTCCGGAATAAGTTTTGTCCTAATTTTACTTTTGAAATTAATCAAATCACGAATCGAGTCAAATAAATTAAAAACCTAAAGCTCGATCTTTTTTAAATGCCCCTATAGCTAATTTGACTAATTCTTTGGCAAAAATTAATTAAAACTAAATTAGTAGGTGTTTTAAAAACTATGCACTTTTATTAATTGATGTTTGAATTTCATTAAAACTGCAAAATATAAAAATACAAAAAAACTACCCCTTATCGAGGGTGAGGCCTAAAGGAAGTACTTTTTCAATTATATGTAGTTTTATTAAAATAGTTTGAATGCATTTTTTTTAATATTCGTATGACAGAAAAAAATGTCCTTCAGTTATTTAACCCATGGGTGAGTTAAAAAATATTGTCATATTTTACAAATTTATATTTTAAATCTGGACACCCTGTATTTCCATATCTTATATCAAATTACTTCGCATAAAACAAATTTCCCATAGCACAGAGGTGGGAATTGGCATTTGTGATTTGGATGAAATTTAGTCAGATGTTTTCTGTAGCAGTTAAATTTCTTTTTGGGCTGAAATTTTCATGTCGGTAGAAATGTACGAACGAGTATATTGCACAAATTCAAGTTGTTTCAAATTTTTCCACATGCTTGAATCAGAATTCAATACTGAACGTTGACTCGATAATGAAAAAACATAACTAAATTTGAATTTTAGTTTATTTGAGCTGTAATTGAGGAAGTGGCCATTAAGCTGTTCGCGCCCGGCGTATCTTAATTATTTTTTCTGGGTTTTTCCTCCATTCAAAAATTCTTCAGACAAAGGGAAATCTTTCCATAGCTAGTATAACAGTGGAGGTTCTTTGGAAGTCATAAAAAACTAAAACATATTAGGCAAAGAGAACTAAAAACCTGTTATTTGCCTCTCCTCGAATATCGTAAGTCTGGCCACCTTAAATGATAAACGTGGATTCGACAATTCTGACGATGTTTAACAACGACTTTGCGCTTTTTTTTTTAACTCCACATGTCCATCTACAAGGATATGGATATCCGCAGATTTAAGTTCATATACAGCCATAAACCTTATGCGTTTGCACAATTGCGTGTGGGTGGGTGTGTGTGTGTGTGCATTGGCCACTCATCAATGTAACAAAGGCCAGTAATTCATTTCCAGCAATTTTCATTGATTTCCAGTAAATGAGCAGAGCAGCTATAGCACGATAGCAACGAATGCGCACAACAATAATAAAAACAAGCACGAACAAATTTGACTTTAGTAAAGGTAAAGTGAAAATAAAGTACAACATTATAACTCGGAACACGTAAACAATAAAAATAACAACTATAACAACAAACATACACGTAATATAGCAAAAAACAAAAAACAAAAGAAAAACACAAAGCAACATGTAGAGAAACTACAACAGCTTTATAGCGCTGACATTTAAAACATCAGCAACAGCCGTTGACGTTGAACATGTTGTTGAAAGATGGCCAAAAAACAAAAACAAAAAGATAGAACAAAAGCAACACTAACAACAGCAACAATAGCAACAACAATGCCATTAAAAGTAATAGCGAAGGCATTATTTTCATTGGCAACCTGGAGTTCACTGTAACGCTGAGGGAGGAATGAGTGAGGAAATTTGAGTACAAAAACAACTATTATGAAAGATATGAACAACAAAGAGAGCAGCGGTGGCTGAGTGTTGACCGCAGGCAATGGCGGCAGCAAAATGAAAACAACAACAATGCAACAAGATTAATAAAAGCCGCATAATTTTCATTATGAAGCTCATCACTTATAATTTTTTTTGTTGTTCCAGCCGTTGTTGCTATAGTGATGCTCGTTGTTTTTGTTCTTCTTCTTTCTTCGCTACGTCTGCTGTTTATTGTTTACTGGCTTTTCATCAGTTTGTGGTTTTCTGCGAACTTCGCTCCTGTTAATTTCATTGCTTATCTTGTGCTTTTTGTTATTGGCCAACTAAGTGGACACTTCCGGCTGTGCTGCTTTTATTTTATTTATTATTCCTTTTTTGCTTTTATTGTGCTTTTTACACTATACTGGTATGTTCGTTGTGGCGGACGCCGTAGCCGAGTGTGTAGTGTGTGTGCGTTTCATTCGGTTGCCCCGGGCTCAAATCCTGGCCGGGACAAGTAGCATCAAAAATTATGGAAAACGGATTCTAATAACGCTTGCCCCTCAACATGTAATGACAAACTTCCGAGTGTATTCCTGTCATAAAAATTATTAGCGGTTCGGAGTCGGCGTAAAACTGTAGGTACCTCAATTTGTGTTACAACATCAAGACGCTCTCCACAAATTGTAGAAAAGTTCAGCCAAGAAAAGCTAATGCTGATTGGTGCAAAATTATTATTATTATTATTATTATTCTTGTTATATTTGTTATCATAATTTTTTCAGTAGGAGGGGAAATACATTACGCACTGACCGAGAATACTAGTCTCTATACTAGCCTTCCGGAGTGTGGGACTCCCATCGAGTATTGTTGGTCTACCCATTAAAACCTTAACTCTCCTACCGCCCGCGCTTGATTCCCGCATCCGGAGGCGTAGAACCATTACGCGCTACATGAGCCTCAAGGCAGCTCTCTTTCCGATCGATCTTAAAAGACTACGGTCTTCTCGATTGCTGCGGAGTATGCTCCTTACGTACGCCCCCATAGCTTCCCACATTTCGATCATTGTATAAATGATACTACAAGGAAATAAAGTACTATTTAATAGTTTTACAGTAAGAGCAGAGTGGTGACTCCATCCTATTCATCCTGTATATGTATTCCCGAAAGTTCCCGTGACCTGTGAAGTGGGTCAAATAGAAGTCAACCGCTCCATGTGATCGCTTCAACCATGGCTTGAGGCTGAATATTAGCCTCCACGTCCAACGACCCAGTTACGCTGCCTGCTTAAGCTCATCGGCACTAAAAAGTGGCACTTCAGCCTGCCCTACCTCGGCTGGTCTATCTGTTCTTGTTGGTTGGGTGGGAAATCGAGCACCAACTATGCTCCGCACCTGGTCCTCATCCATTACCTGTGTTGGCGTATAGAACTTTTCCTAACAATTTTATACCGCTGTCCCCATAGGTATCGGTCCATTGTCTCACATAGCGCATAGTGTTTCTTTTGCTCTTCTGGATTTCGCGCGAGTTGATAGTCGTTGCATTTTGATGCAAATCCTTCGAAGCTCCGCAATACGGTCATTCCACCAATACACCTGGCTTTTGCTCTCCATGCTCTCCTCTATTGCACAGACACTTTACAAGCGCTATAAATGCAGCACGTCGTTTCTTCCTTAGTCTTTTCTGTGGATTGCTTATTAATATGCCTTCCTACATTTGTATGAATCGTTGGGCATTTCCGCAAAGTGTTGTCTGAAATTTCCGAGCAACAATTTTTGAGGGATTCTATGCAGGACGCTGTATGTGTGCCCTTGTATTTTATCGATGAGTTGGAAAGTGATGTAGTTGTGGGCACTACCAGTGACGTCTTCAATTACCCTCCAACCCTTGGCCCTTCCTTGAAGGTAATCCGATGCTAAGATTATATCAGGTATAGAGTATCCGAACCTCGGCTGTCTGTGAGATGGAGTCGTTCCTGTGTTGAGGACAGTCAGCCCAAAATCGGTCGCCATCTCAAGAACTAGTTTCCCTCTGGGGTTTCATTTTTCTAGGGCATACCCCATTCCATGCATCTCGTATTGAAATTACCGGCAAAAACCATATCACCGGTTATCTCACGCAGCTCGTCTTCTAGAGGCTCAAGTTTCTCCCTGAAATGGCTAACTGTGTCGTTAGGGGATAGATAGCAGCTCACTATCGTGATCCGTGCCAACGACACCCAAAGTTAACCCCGTCCTGTTCAGCTATTCATTGTATGGATATGGGGGTTGATAATCCAGAACGCGGCGGTACAAGTCTCATCAACATGCCAGTTATATTTGCTCCTACTCGATTCGCTGAATATAAATGTATCTGGTCTGTGTTCCAATGTAAGCTGATCCATCAGACCGTCAGCTTCCCTGCTTCTGTTCATGTTGCCCTAAATACTTTTGGTAATTTGAGCCTCAGGCCTTGGCTACAGCAAGTGCTTCTCTGAATGTCTTGCATCCATCCGATCCGGCCAGATGCTCTGGTTTCTCTTGTCCTTCTTGTGTATGGAACAAGTAACACCTAGATCTCTCTTTACAAACTGAGGCCAGGTGTTCTTGTTGTCTGCATTTCTAACAGCAACCACCTCTGTATGGACCTTTGTAGTCCGCTTCTCTGTGCCCATATTGCAGACATCGGTAGCAGCGTTCCACCTCTGTGTGCTGCCGATTTCAGCAGATGACCCCGCCAGTCTTGAGTTCTCCTGTTTCATTCGAGATTCTGCCTGGCAGCTTATCAATTACTGCCGTTTTTTTACTCTCGCTTGTTTGCTGCGTATAAAGAGACCCGGCGTTGGCCACTCATTATTAGCAATCTCGAGAAACCGAATGCTCCACTTTTTTTCAACCGTACAGGCAAGGTTTCTATTGAACTTTCTATGACAACCCTGATTTAAGTAATAATCAAGCTTTCAACGCTGTGAGGTCTCTTGAAACTGATAGCTTAGTTGAATATTCGAACTTTATATCGGTGCAGTTCCCCGATGGACTTTATCTCATGATCTCTTTCAGGGATTTAATTAATCATTGCATTCACTCCAACATAGGAAAGAATTTCCTTATATAATTCTCCACCTTAACATGTAGTTAGACCAAAGTTAATTTGGTATGCCCGAAAAGTTTGTCGTGAATTTTAAAGAAGAAATTCAAGGGGTCTGCTATTGTTGTTGCTCATAATTACTACTTTTTCGACTGCAATTTTTGATAAAGCCAAAAAGTGTATTTAAGGTATGTTCATAGTTATATTTATCGAGAAAGAAAAAAAGTTGTGTATGCTTTTTCGAAACATTGAAAATATTGAAAGTAGTTCAGCCCAAACTTGAAGTTTATATCGAAGCTAATTCGGAGAGGTAATTATCGATGGACCCACTTAAAATAACCTGGAACTTGATCCTGGTTCAAGTTCCCGTTTGGCATCTGGGTCGAAAAATCTGTGCATAGTTCGAAATATATCACAGGCCGGCCAACTACAAAAATTGCTCTGTATAAAAAGCAATTAAAATTTTGTGTGACATCTTTTTTTTTATGGCACAACAACAAATATACAAAGTCTTTCACTGAACAAGAACATTACGTTACGCTCGATTTACTACGCCATTGTGTAATAAATTGTTGCATATGACTTGTGTAATAAATTGTTGCATATGACTGAGTATAAAGAATGAAATGAATGAGAAACAAAGCAAAACAATTGAGATGATGAAAACACAAGCAAATACAAATAAAAACGTACAAAATGAATGGAAGGAATCAAAGAGCGTCACTTGCTGCTGCTTGCCACAGCAACAGTGTAGGCGTACACCGGATGTTTTTGTCTCTTGTTGCAAGCAACATAAAACCAAAAGTGCACAGAAAAAAGAAAAAGTCAAATAGTAAAACCAAAAAACAAAGTGCAATGGTAAAATTCCGCCGGCGCGTCGTCGCCAATGACTGAGCCACCACATAAAGTCATGCCGTGAAAATGACTAATTCAAAGAATGCAAGATAAATTTCAATCAACGTCCCACGCTCAGTAAGGACCACGGTGACGCAAAGGGCATACGAGGTGGAGCGCATAACAATAAGAAAAACAATAAAAGCACTGACTGACTATTTCTGTCATTATGTGATGGAGAAATGAGCCATAAATAGCAATGTTGCAGATATTTACGCTTTGCACAACAATAAAAGTAACAATAATGGCAACAGTTGCAACATTGAGTGTAGTAAGTGTGTATTTAAGTAAATCGTGGCACAATGGTGTGAGATCACTACAAAATAAAAGCCAGAATGAAGGCTCTGGGACAGAAAAACTGCATGAAAACTGTGTGGAAAATATAGATTGTCATTTGAAATTTTGTTCACAAAAGTTAGCTTAGTTGGTGACTTTGAACAAAAAAAAAAAACAATAACATACAAACCTTTGGTCATTGTTTAACGAGAGCGTTTTCTAAATTTCAAAACGATTAGTTAAAATGGAGACGAGAAAATGCAAAAATAACAGCGGATGGATCAGACGAAATTCCAGCAACAACGCAAACAGAAATTCACTTTGTGTTTCTCTTCAGTTTTTGGCGTAAGCGAAAGCCACTACTTATAGTCAGTGATTGCCAAAATACGAATAGAACGACTGCTTCGCGTCTATGAATTATTTCCAAGTGGTTCCGAAGTTTCCAGGCAAGCATTTTTCCTAAAGAGAACGAACGAGCAGATCGACCAAAGTCTTGCAATTGTGACGTCTATGTGGATCTGGGGAAATCAAAAGTTTATAAAGATCCACTATTGACACAAGAGATGGTTGCAGATGAATTGATTTCGAATATCATGGCTGTATTGCGAATGCTAAGTAAACATCTAAAATACACGAATAAACTTGCACGAATTTTAAATGAGGCCCAAAAGGTAGTGTAGTGTAGTTCGCTAAATTTTTTCTAAATAAATGCGAAAATTGGCAACATAGCAACTTTAATACAGTCGTTACTGCTAACGAATCTTCCATAGTGATGCTCACGATGTGGAGCTCAACAGAAGCAAACCCACCCGTATAATCCAAACAACAAAAATCAGCAACTGAAATAATGATGACAGTTAACTTCACTCTATCAAAAATCGTAGCTGCTGTTTTCCAGAAAGCAAGTCAAACGGTAGCTGCAAAATGTCGTCAAAAAAAAAATCTTGGCAAACCGGAAGAAAGACGAATTGAGGCGTTATATCTTAAGAACGCGCAGGTAATACTCCTAATAAATTTCTAATCAAGTAACATTGTGATGGGACTCAGGGAAAAAAAGAAATTGGAAACAACAAAACAAATGATTTGTCTGCAAAGCGAGGACCAGAGGTGTACCGTGTCCTTGGGGCGGAAAACGGAAATCGACTATACTGAAATAATTTGGCTAATGAAGAATCGAATAATTGTACAACATGCATTTTATATTCCATGAAATGAATGAAATGAATGTAAATTCAGGCATGTTTCTTAATGGGCCAAATCAATTAAAGAGCATCCACTTTTGGGCAAATATGTCCCACTTATTCACCACTGATTGAGTTGTTTCTAATACTAGCATAGTTTGCCTCAATTTAACGATTTTTTTGTTTCAACTCCTTTTATATTAAATATATCCGCGCTGCTGGCTAGGCACCACTTCAAATTGAGAACTACTAGCCAGCCAACTTGGCCAAAACTTTGCTGGAGAACGGTGATAAAGGCAATAAACACTTCTCCAAACACTCAAGAATTTTAGTTTAGAACAAGATTGCATCAAACCTGCTTTACCGTTGAAGAGGACGTTTTCAAGAGAGGGTAGTACCGCGATCTCTGAATTCTTTCCTCCATGCTAAACAACCTTTTCTTTATATTTCGTGTATTTCGTTGGCTTAGATCAAGCTTAACGTTCGTCGCATCATCCATTAAAATTGACAAAATTCATTTCCGTTGACAAGTTTCGCCTTGCCGTGATTCGCTGTTAGCAAACTTTTTACGCAATCGTTCACGGATATAGCTGGATTATTCTTGATTGAGGCAACTGCTCTCTTTGGATTAGGTGGAATTTTTTTTTGTTGCTGTTTTAGGTTTTTATTTAAAGCTTAATGTTTATCTATAACCTTTCATTATCCTACAAACGTAGTTTTTTGGCAACTTCAATTTCTTGACAATTTTCTTAAACTAAAATCTAGTGATATCGAATTTTATTCATGGCATGTCCACTTTGGCTCAAATGGGTTACTTGGGCAGCACCGTTCTTCCAAGATTTCTAGGATTGAGCGGGATGAGGTATGAGATACCGAGAGCAGCTGAGTATGTTCACAGATGAATCGAAACAGAGGAGGAGTATACTGCCGAAAACTCTGTCTAAGCCAAAATTTGGGTTACCAGATCACTGAAGAGTTTTCCAGGCGAAGATGGCCGCCATCAAGGATACGGCCGAATGGTTGGTAACCAGTGCGACATCTGTAAGGGAAGTGAATATCTACTCCGCCGGTACAGCTACGGACTCAATAACGGGACGATCGAAAGTGGTTGGAAAGGGTTGACTGACTTCTCTTTTGAGAGCTTCGGAGTATTTCTCCTAATTACGCAGGATACCTGGACACAGGAATGTCACGGCAAATTGTGAAGCCGAGTAGTTAGCTATACTTGAAAAGGCTTCTAAAAAGAAGTTCGTATGGCTACTTGTCGGCTGCTTTAGAACGAATGGGCTTGCGATCAGCTCGGCACTGGCAGCTACTAAAATATGTAGGGTGGCGAGGCCAAGTAGACTGGAGGAGACCTTTGGAGCTTTAACGGTTGTCCAAGCTACAGGTCTGAATAATTATGACAGTACTGACAGAACACTGTACGTTGTCAAATCACGCAGTGCGTCCCAACATCAGCACTACCCATACCGAGGTAGCTGTTTGGAGGATGAACTTCACTACTCTGTACTCAGTACTTTTAACTGAGTTGCTCTGCCTTCGGGAGGCTAAGCCTCAAGTATTTGGGTTCGCACCTTATTCACTCTCCGTCGGACTTAACGGAAATAGAGATTAGCAAGCTTCGTAATTTCATTGCAAATTAAAACTAAGGGGTTGTCGTTCAGTTTTTAAATGTATTGGATATCACACTAGATGCCAAAGGGTCTATGTGAGATTTAAGGAGCAGTCACGATGTACCACTGTGCGTCGCATTCGGGATTTTAACCGTTCAAGAACATATGTATAGTTTATAATTATTACAGTTATAGAAGAAAAATATAAATTTTTAAAGGAGAATCATATTTGGTATACACTCGGTTACAAATTATAAGGTCACCACATATTGAAAAATTTGCTCTAATTAATTTTTTTTATTTAATTTTCGTTACTCTTCAATTAACATATACCTCACTATGCAAAAAAAAATCCGTCCCAACTATAAAAATTTATAATACCTTACATATTTTTATCAAAAGTCACCACTTTCAAAAACCATTTTTAAAATCGATCGAGCTTGATCGAAAATATAAAAACCCAGGAGCAACGATTACTTTTGATCGAAAAGAATATAAACACAAAACAACGATTAAATTATGATTTTTCTATAAATTTAACCATTGCGGTCCCTGCGTTTTATTGATTTTTTCTCAATTTTAAACAATGTTTGAAACTTGAGATTATATGGATTTTATTAGAGAATGAAATGTATTTTAATTCAAAACAAACGGAAATTAAATAAAAGATAAAAATATAAAAAAAAAACATTAGTGGTGACCTAATAATTCGCCACGGAGTGTAACTTTAAGCCAAACTGTTAATTGGACATCAAACAAGCGGATAAAGTAGCGAAAAAAGATTAATACAAAAAAATGTATGCAAATGAATTTATACAACAAATTGTGTAATTGCAAATTCAAAAAAGAAAACTTTACAACAGCACCTAAAAAACGTACACTGAAAAAGCTCACGGGAATAGCACCAAGTGTGAAATAAGAAAAAAATTTGTAAATAAATAACTTCCCAATGAAATAATAAATGATTTTGTAAATGTATTCATTACAATATAAAACGATGATATGCATATATGTAGATATAGATGTGCACTCGCATGCATTGATGTGTTTGTATGAATTTCTATAATTGACAAAAACAATACCGTAACAACCAAGCTAAAAAGAAATGAAAGTGTTAGGTTGAAATAAATTAAATATTCTGAAAAAATCATTGGAGAAACCAGTAGAAAAAAACTATATGAGATATAAAAAAATGTATGTATATGTTGAAGGCTGAGATTATGTGGCGACATAGTCAAAATGTATGTAAACATATACTAATCTTATATACCCACAGTAAATGGCGGCTTGTTACGACCAGAAAGAATTTATCTTAATTTAGGTCAGTACTAGTCCGCTGGTCACTTCACTCCCTCGTTGTTTATATTCGTAAGATGCTGATAACTTCCTAAAACTAAAAGATGTTATAGGTTTAACTCTCCGTACCTTTCAATCAAAAAAAAAAGTTAGGACATGCAACTTAGAGACTTTTGAAAGCCTCATTTTATTTCGAATGCTTTTTTGCATCTTTAAACGGGAAATAACGTAAAATTTTTTTTTTATTAAAATCGGGAAATAACGTAAAATTTTTTTTTAAATTAAAATCGGATTAAGCTACATACCTACTATCTCAATGTGGAGTGTTAATTATTTACATTAACATTACCATGGGATTTTGCAAAGGTTTTAAAGGCTAATTCAAATGTACGAGTATTATAATAAAAATATTGCCGATATACCGAACCTCAGATATCACATGGAATATGTTCCAAAAACCATTTCTCAAAATTTATTCTCAAAATTTAGTTGTGAGGGCAAAAAATGCATGAAGCAAAAGTGAAATCGAGTTTTAATTTTCTCACTCCTGACATTATTCTTCATCGAAAAAAATAATACCCCAGTTTTTTTCTTTTTTTTAGTAAGCAAAATCTGCAGAGGTCTCAAGAAGGGTTTAAAGTGTTAATATTAGCAAATAATTAAATAAACCGTAGGCTATTATTCGTTGAGGCCCCTGAATATAAACAGAGTTTGTCGAACGGAAAATATAAAATTTTAGGGATTCTATACCATTGCGCTTTGACCGAGCATTAAATATTTTTTTATAAAAAAAACACAAACAGAGCCTGTTTTTTTTTTATAGAAAAATCCTAGATGGTGAGAGCAGCAAAACTTCGGCTCTACTTTTTTAGACCAGCCGAGTGAAAACATTAATTTAACGTTTTTTATTACGTGTATTTTAAAGTTTAATTCAATTTATTTATATAATTCTTTTAAATATCTAATATTTTTTAAATATTTAACGTCTATCAAAACTTTACCAGCACAGCTATTTTTCGCTCTTAAATAGCACCCCACAAACCTTCACAGGTCTAACATAAAATCAAATCAATAGTTTTTTTTTAAACTTAATATTTTAAATGATTACACGGGCGTATAGCTTTGGAAAAAGTAAAGGAATCCCATCAGTGTAATTATATTGTACTTGAAATTATTTTCTCCTATAAATCGAAATATTACGCTGTGTAATATTTTCGGAAGGAAATCACTTTTTTGAAAAAATCTTAGACCCTGACATGAAAAATTTCATAGTAACAAAGTCTGGTTTGAGTGACCATAAAATTGTAGTTCATTTCCATCCCATTCTTTTCATTGCTTTCAAAATCTATCTTTCTATCTATCCATCTATCTAAAGGAAATAAGCAAAACTTTTCAGCATTCATTTTAAAGTTTTCGACTCCGACGACATATTGTAGAACGTGCTGAGTTAGATCCCGAAATATCCGTCTCCAACTGGAATAAGAGAAAATTGTAAATTAAAAAAACGAAACAAAAAAAAAATCTCTACATATATAACCAAGTTGCTTTCCAACGTTAGCTTCTAATCTTCTGGTCAAATATTGCGCATCTAAATACTAAGAGCATCGGCTGATTAAATGCTGAAAGCCGAGCTGAGCGTATTGCTAATTCCGAACAGCACTGATCAAGATTAGATGGCGCAGTCCTAAAAATAATTAATAAACTCCTGGTATGAAAAGCGACGGTCGAGTATAAGCCATTTAAGCTGGAGTCAGCCTCCAATTTGCGGTGTCTGCGTAATTTTGTAAGAAATACTATGCACCCGGTTTTAAAGCACAGTTATCGAATTCACCATCTTTATTAGAGAACGACCACCGATCTTCATCTTTGGCCGTGTTCGTACACCAAAGTTAGCTGCGGCTACGTTTCGGCGTTGGCCAAAAAGAGCAAAACATTTACCAAATATTTACAAATTTTTGCTTATTTACAATTTCTATAAAGATTTGCTTTAATTGTATTTTTCTTTGAAAAAAAGTAAAATAAGCCTTTCGGATTTAAATGATAGCTGTATTTTTAATGTCCAGTAATAATACTGAGAGAAATTATTCATTAAATAACAAATTGGAAAGTTTTCTCAAGCTGCTGAAAAGAAATTGTGAAATTTTTGAATATTCGTTTCAAAGCCTATATTTTCGATTGAAAAATTCCTTTAAATTAACTGTTCACTCCTCTACAGTGAACGAATGTTCAGTGCTGTAGTTCAGACAGACGGAATCGATTGAAAGGTGGAAATGCCGATGGGCTTTATAGACGATATAAGATAACTAAATTTTGAGACTTAAAAAATAGTTTTTTATATTTATTTTTACAACAAAATCTATGTATGTACATATATGTCATGAACTTAAATGGATGTGATTTAAACTTATGTTACTTTTTAATAACAACTAAAAAAATATGTAATTGACCGAAATTATTTATTAGTTTATTGAAAAAGTATTTTTTAGGCTACCATGCAAGTGAGGGTCATTTATTTTTTCAAAAAAGAATTTTCGAAATCTAGGCGGAATCCCAGTTTTCCATTACCTTTTTCAGTTCTTGTCAAACAACTCTAGAAAGTCAAATAAAATTAACATTCTACTTTCAGTTCTTTTACACGCATACATTTTTTGTGTAAACTGGAATAATACGATTTGAGTTACGTGCGTTTAAAAGCAAAAAAAAAATTAAGAACATTTTCGAGATTTTTCAAAAATTATTAATTTTTTAATTCTTTTAAGTAGGTGAACTTCGAAAAAAAATTATTTAAATAATTTCTTGAAAAACAATTCTAAAAGCTGATCTGAATTTTGCATTACTCAAATTAGTTTGTCCAAAACGTTTTCAGTTGTACTAATTTTCTCACTGTTTGAGCCAATTCTATGCCAAGGAAACGCTAAAAACCGAATTTTATTTTATGCTATGACTTCTGAACCAAAAAAAAAACTAGAAAAAAATTATACTGCTTTATTGTAGGATGTATTTCTAAAGCGGTATCCATAAAAGGCTAGGTTTGTTTTTTTATTCTGAGGTTTGTTTTGCTAATAACTACAAAAGCACGTCGAAAACAGGGTGTCTATCTATACCTCGAAAACGTTTCTTTGGAAAAATAAATGACACTCATTTTCGGGAGTTTTATATTCAGCAAGCCAAAATTAGTCTAAAAATCATTTTGTTAACGAGGCACAAATTATTAATGAAATATTTGTATACAAGTATTATTTATTCTTTTAGACCAATTTTATGCCTAAAAATCAATATTCTCTAGACTTTTAGCATCCACTCTGCTGGTACCCTAAACAAATACATTTTTGCCCACTATCAGACAATTGTTAACACAACCAACCAATGATTGATTGCCTTCTTGGTTTTTATTAAAAGATTTTCAGGCAGTTACACTGAGGGCTCTAAGGTCTAACAACACAACAGCTAAGTTTTTCCACACCCGTTTTACATCAGTCCTAATTTGTCTCATGAACACCGTGCAACAATTTATTTCATGCGACTGTAGGGTATCACTTAACTATACGTACCCACACCCACACACATATAATATATAAATATATGAATATATCAACACGATGTTTTTATTTATGTATTTTTGCGCTTTTGTGTAACTCAACGCAAAATTCCCTTTTAACTTATTTGCATTTCAATTTGCATGCGCTCAAATGCCAAAATAGGATGACAAGCGGCATTGACTATGAATTGGAAAGTGAGCAGCGGGAGAATGAGAGTGAGAGGGAGCGGAGAATAGGAAAGTTGCTGAAATTGGTGAGCGAACGTGGTAAAAGTCAGTGAACAGGTTACCGTTATGAATGGTATAAAACGACATGGAAAATAATCAGCAAATATGTGCAGTTACTGATTTTCAACTAAAAATTTTTACATTTATACCAATTCATATAAGTACTACCACCTACGAGGGTTACCTTTTATATTTTGCGCCTAATAATGAAAACACGGCCAAATATTAAGGAAAATAATTGTTAATTGTTTTTCAAAATATTCGCCATCCAAGTCAATACACTTCTGCATTCGCTTGAACCAATTTTCAAAGCACTTTTGCCACTCAGAAGAGGATACCTCTAAAACGAGCTGTTTGAAGGCTCCTACAGCTCCTTCAGGCGTTGAAAAACGTTGACCTCGCATTTTTTTTTTGATGTTCGGGAATAAAAAGAAATCATTAGGTGCCAAATCAGGGCTGTAAGGCGGATGACCCATCAATTCGACCTTTTGAGTCCTCAAAAACTCTCTTGTGTGAATCTTGGTGAAGAATGATTTGTCTTCGGCGGTTGGTTTTCCTTAATTCTCCAAAAACCTTTGGCAAACAAATGGTTGTATACCACTTAGAATTGATCGCTTTAAGTTTATCTAGTGGAACAGTTTGCTTTGAGGTGCTTCTTCCGCGAACAAATTTTGTTGGATTAGGCTCATCTTGGAACACCCATACAGTCGATTGCCGCTTTGTTTCCGACTCATATGCATAAGTCCAAGATTCGTCATCTGTTACGATGTCATAGACGAGCTTTGATTCACCGCGGCTTAATTTCTTCAACATTTCTTTACACCAATCAACACGAGTCCTTTTTTGGGCAATTGTCAAATTATGCGGTATACAACGAGAACAAATCTTCATGCAATATTGAATGTATTCTGGCCAAGGATGCCTCTATCTCGCGATATGTCACATGACGATCTTGTATTATCAATTGACGCACAGCATCGACTGTTTCTGGCACAACCACCGTTTTTGGACGAGCTTCACGAAATTCGTCCTGCAAAGATTGGCGGCCACGTAGGAACTCGTTGTGCCATCGTTTCACAGTGGCTAAGTGTGGTGATTCAACACCCAAAGTAGAGGTAAGTTGATTGATGCACTCCGGTCTCGATAATCCACGTCGAAAATCGTAGTAAATCATCGCACGAAAATGTTCACGGGTTAATTTCATTTTTAGGCAATATGAATTTTTAAACTCACTATAAATAAACACAAATAAAACTCGAAAGTGAAAACGTTATATGCAAGTGTATGCCAAAAAATACCAAAAAATACCAAACTTTACGATAAAAATATCTAATTACAGCTAATCACATGTTGTGTTGCGAAGGCGCAAAATATAAAAAGCAACCCTCGTATAAACCATAGTACATATGGTTGTATGTAACTTTATAGCAAAAAAAAGCACAGCGCAAATACATAGATATACATATTTGTATGTGTGCACATTATAGCAAGGGAGAATAAATTTAGCGTGTGTACGTTTTATAGAATTATGTCGAGAAGAAATTTACGGTGTCAATTTTTTTTTTGGCACCCGCGTTTTTTCGCATAACTTTGTTACTTAAAACGGTTTTGGCTTTAACAGCCGTTTCGATTTGTACCTTCACTAATTTTGGAAATAATTTACATAACTTTTTGTTTTTATACTATAAATTTAGCGCTCTCGGAAAATTATGAGGACTCTACTCAAAAAAATGTTTGACTTTGTTCACAAACAAAAAAGCTGTAATGTTTTTAGTGTTTATTGAATTTTTCTTGATCTAAACTAACGTATTACATATGAAAAAAGCTGAACCCTCGACAAATGTTATACATTTGGAGAAATGTAACTCATGGAAACAGTGGAGAGCCACGTGCTCACTGTTGCTTAGTTTAATAACGATATTCTGTAAGTAGTCTCTAGTCACCGGATATCCAATAGTGACGTTTCTGAAGAATTACTTATGCCGGTATTCTGTAAGCCATCTCAAGTCTCTACTCTTAAAATAAAGTCACTAATTTTTCAGCTGGTCCAGAGCAGGTCACAAAGCAAAGAAATTGAGGAAAGTATTGAGTAAGTGGAAAAATGAAGTAGCACTCGGTCTATCCCGTAGTCGTTCGCTATAGTTTACTCAAAGCTGTAAACAAAATCACACTTCATTTTCAATACGCAAATTAAAAAAAAACTGTTTGTTTACATTTACATTCACTGTCATTTTGATCGAATCTGCATATCGATAAGTAGCTGCATTTATCGATTGTTGTTACCTTTAAATTTTAAACATATTTTAAATAATCGGTTTACATAAAATGCAGTAATAAGAATTTTGAACGGTTAATTTGAATGTTAGTTTTACGATAACCATTTTGTTTTAATTTTAACAGAGCAATAATGCTTTTGAGAAACAATTTAAACCCAAAGTGAATGCTATCGGTGAAAACATTTTCATTAAGGTTGATTGTGCATCTCTAGCTAAACATACCATCAGCTGATTGTCCCTACAGCTTTTCACCACACTTTTCGGCGAAATTTTGTTGTTCTGTTGTTTACTGAATACCGAAATCTTCGCAAGTCACAAAAAATTTCTTTCATTGAAAATCTCATATCTAATGATTTGAGTTGAGACTGAGTTACATAATACCGGCATAAATCATCAATTTAATATTAAAAAGTGAATTTCTTGAAAGTGTCAACCGCTGAATTTATTCAGCAAGAAGCAACCAACAAATTGGGCCGTAATACAGTCCTTAATTTATGTAAAACACTTCAGATGTGGCCAAAAATTGCAAATTAATTCTATACTCACCAGAGTTAATTAAAAAACTTATAAACATTTGGGACCGCGCGAAGATTCCAGTAGTTGGAAGACTTTCAATTCGTAAATACATAAACGTAGTTATCGAAAAATATTATTTTCTTACCAAAAATCCAATTAAATATATAGATAAAGGATAGAATCGGCTTTTGTGGATCTATGTATGTAAATGCGGGATAGACTTGGGGGAAATATGCAAATGTAGCCTCACAGGGAGGATACCATCAAGTTCAAGGAAATTTTTTGTAGACCAAAGCCGTTCGAGGCAGTTACATATATATTTCCCCGCGGATATATAAACTATAATAGCAATTCCTATTTGGAAATAATAGTTGGAATAGATTTCACAATACTGAGCCTTCATACTTGATATTTCGTTTGCAAAAAGGGCTGCAAAAAATTCGAATGGAGTTATTCAAACCACGGTCAGTATTTTGGAACGAAATTCTGACCGTTTTGTCCTTATTGTAAGTGAAGCTACACTTGCAATTTCAGACCCAGAGCATCTTGGAAATATTTTAGCTAAACTTGATAGTCGGGAGCTGTGTACCTACAATGAATTCAAGTCAAGTAAGGGCTTGCAAAAATTTTTCATCAAAGCACAAAATCTAAAAGTTGCTGGGATTTGCTGGATTTTAAAAACATTATAACTTTTTTAATTCTGAAAAAAGCCTAACATTTTTTAAAAAAGTCTTCATAATTCTTCGAGGGCTTTAGATTAATAATGCAAAAATAAAAAAAGCTAGGGATAAAAACGGCTTTTAAGGCCAAAACTTTTAAAGAGTTAAGCAAAGTCCTGAGCGAGATCATTTCAGTGGCATAAAGTTTAAAAAATGGGGTATCAAAGTTATAGCAAAAAACGCGATTTAGTGTACACAGGATGTAAAAGCGAAATTTTAGATTTGTGGGAAACGCTGCCACCACTGAACATTAAAATACCAAATGTTGCTCTATTCCACCCGCCACGTAGCTTTTGCTATGCATTCATGCGTGGGGTGAAGGTTAAATGATCCCACTCACGCACACACCCGCACTGGCGCACAATATATCATCATTCAAATGTAGGTAACATACATGTATGTACATAGCTATATATATGTAGTACATAGTTGGTATGTAGTTATGTATCAACGCCATATATTCCCGCAAACTGGGACGTTGCATAAAATTGCGGCCAAAAAATAAAAGTTGCACCACACAGCCGCACCACGGTCTCTAGCAGCAGCAGCAGCAGCAGCAGCAGCAGCATTGGCAGCGAATCACAATCAGCAGAGCTATATTGCGGTCAACAACAACAACAACAACAACAGACAATCACAAAAAGTGTGCCAGCAAAAATGGATTGCGCGAGTCATCTACGCTCTCAAAAACACTGGACGTCATTGTTAACGTACTTTTGCTTATAGTTATTTGCATCTCTGTTTACAAAAAAAAAAAAAAAAAAAGCAGACACATGTTTACAAAAAACACAAACCAACAACAATGCGGTTGATCCATTTTTGCCCATTTTCATGGATAAATAGGCGAAATTATTGCGCGCATCAATCAAAAAATGTGAGTGGAGTTGTAAGTTGCTTTTGTGTGCAATGAAATACTCGTAACGGTGATGTACAGTGGGTTTTTTAGGCGTTTTAAATGGTATGAAGTACTAGTAGTATTTTCATACGATCTTAAAGCCCGGACTCACTACAACGTCAATTACTTATTTTCGTCCAAATTACTTCGCATAAACCAAATGCATCCACACTTGTCATTCCTAATTTATCTTGACATCTTTTTACACAGGGTTGCTTTGATCAAAGAAAAAAATCTGACAGATAATGTACATTAAATTTACAATACGATCATGAAAGAAAGCTTCAAAGAGGCAGTAAACCATCAAAGAACAGTTGAATGAAATGCTAATATTACAAAATATATCGTCCATTTGGTTAAAAATCAGCCATAAATTACGATATTATGTCCGGGCTTTTAGTTTGGAGCAAAATAAAGGCATAAAATGGGCATTGAAGTCGTAGAAATCATATGATTTCAGAACCAGATGTTTCTCAGGTGGTATAAATTTTTATAAAAGTATCGCCTGTATAACGATATTTGGTGTAAGTTTTACAATATTTGTCTAAATCGAGTAAATTTAGTTTATTTCAAGAATTATAGAATACTAGAATGCGGCTTTTACGGGCCGTTCGTCCTTTCTTAGTCGACTTGACAACATTCACGCATTTGCTGACGAAATGAAAGTACTTTGCATAAACAATGTTAACAAAACCTTCAATCCATCTGTCCTTTGTCCGCTTCGTTCTGCGCTTCTGCTTTTTTAAAGATTTTTTTTTCATTTAAACATCTGATTTATTTTTACAATATTCGCACTGTTTTGCGTGCTAATTTTGTTCGTTAATTTTTAGGAAAACAATAATATTTCCATAAAAAAGTATTTAAATCTAAATTCCAAACTTTGTACAAAATTAATTAAAACTTCAAAAAATGTTCAAGCCTTCTAAGAATTTTTAGAAAACTTTTGAATATCCTATTCTGTTTAGTTTTAAAATGAGTTAGTCTAAAGATTCTAGAAATTCTCGTTGATTTTTGACAATTTTTCGAAATTTTCATTTTTGAAACTTTTTTGCATACGTTAAATGCACCTTATATGGCAGAAAGTAAAAAAAAACTTGCCAAAAATCAACTTTAGTATCTAGGTACTGCAGATTTGCAAATTATTACAATATACGAGTACTAAAATTAAAGAGACTAGCTGATTTTATTTCTAAACCAACAAACTTCCTCATAAAATCGGCAAAAAAAAACAAGAAGTAGGCGACCGCCGTATCCAAGTGGGTAGCGTGTGCGCGCTTCATGCGATGGGTCCCGGCTTCGAATCCTGGGCGAGGAAAGTAACATCAAAAATGATAGAAAAAGTTTATTCTAATAGCGGTCGCTACTCGGCAGCCCATGGAGAGAATTTCTGCCTTGAAAAAAACTGCTCACAAAAAACATTCGCGGTTTCTTTAGTCAGTGTAAAACTGAAGATCCCACAATTTGTGTTACAACATCAGGACGCACGCCACAAATTGTGGGAGAAGTTCGGCCAAAATTGCTTAAGCGGTTATAGCGCTAATTTGGTAAGTAAATAAGCTAATTCCTTTAAAGAGCAAAATTTGCTTGGATTCCTGTTTTCGTAATATGCCCCCATGTTTTCTTAACTGAACTTTTTGTGTTTTAAACGATCTCAACTTCTGGCCTCAACGCATACCCGAAGTGCAAAATATTCCTTTCTTTGCAAAACTTGTTTGCCTTAATTTGCTGTTATCTCTGGGGTGCAAGTCTGGGGATTCAATTTAAAACTCGCACATTTTCAGAAAAAGGAAGGCATAGCTAAGGCAAGTGGCTAACATTTTGCGTCGATTTTTGACAATCTTTCTTGGTCATTTGCTCTATCACTATGTAAATCACAATTTGTTTTGTATGAAACTTGTCCCTTATTATACTAAAATTGAATGGACCACAAAATTGCAGACCCAAATTTGTTCAAAAAATTTTAATTAAACATTTTTGAATCTAGCGTAAAATTTGTTTAATATCTTTATTTTATTTAAAAAATATCCAATCATGCACCATACGAACGAATTTGAGGAGGAGCGTCAGGAAAACGTTCCGAAAAATCAACTGTAATTTGGGGTCACCTGAAACTTGCACTTTTTTCAAAAAGTGTGAATTAAAATTTTTTTAAATTAAGTTAAAATATTCTAAACATTCCCCCCATTTGAACAAAGTTTGAAAATTGTATTTAGCTAGTATTTGTTGTGGAATTAATTTTATTTTTTAAAGAGAATATATAAAATGAAAAAAAAGAAAGAAAAATAGTCAAACCTTGTGATGCATCTCGTTAGACTAATGCTGGAAAGTGCGGTTGCGCCGATAAAGCTTTTAACCGTCTATTCCAAAGTAATGATTATAAAAATTGTGACTAAAAGAGAAAAAATTAAGTGGCAATGACGTTTTTTTTTAATCATAAATCAAGAACCAAATTAAGATCAAATCAGGCGGGGCGGGTTTAAATTTTGTTGATAATAATCGAAAAATGCGCACTTCCTTAAGGTATGAAATATTAGAATTTCACTATGCTATTCTGTGGTTTTAAAAGCCTTTAGAAGGCTTATTTCGAGTTAGAAAATTAAAAAGAAAAATATATATCTATTGAAAATTTGCACAATCTGTTACTTTTTTTCATATGATAAAAGAACTAAGCGACCCTGTGTCTATCGAGTTGTCAATAAAAATTAATTTACGATGTAATGTGAACATAGCTTAAGGCTACCAGACTGCCAAATGAAAGACATTTGAAAATTTTCGTTTTATTTCTTAATTGCAGTTAATGTCAAATGCTGACATCTCAAGCGCCTTCATAAAGAACTTACATTAATTTTCAGATTTCCAAAAACGTTTTATTCAACTCATCATAGACACTGTGTTCTCTACAACTGCATTCACATTACTTGCATTATTTGTCCGTCCGTGCGGCTTTTGTCACTGTGACAGGATGGTATACAATGTAAGGCACATTTTTCCGCTTATTGCCCTTTTGTTATCATTTATTGTCCGTGATGCTGTCACCACAGCAAAACCAACAACAACAACAACAACAAAAATAACAACAATAACAGGAAAACATCAATCAAGCAATAAAGCAAGAAAAGTCAGTCGTTTTCAGCAATTTTCCCGTTCCCGTTGCGCACTTTATTCATTTCATTTGTTTTTGTTTTTATTCTCGTTTTTGTTTTTTGTAGTTGTTTGGTTTTACCAGCAGCTGTCAAAGTAACAATGCTTTCAAATATACGTAATAAAAAGTCACTTGAAGCAATAAATTTAAATTGAAACAAAGTGTAACCAAAAACATCTAAACCAAAGTTATTCGCATAGAAATTTATTTCTTTCTCGCACTTCAGCACCTTGACTGGCTGCCTCCTCAAGGATCCTCTGAATGCTCTGGAGTGTTTGATTTCCACTTCTAAGTACTTCGATTTACCATAGAAATGTACAAAGGCAGGCGGAGTAGAATGAAGCAGCTAATCTGTGTAGTTTGTAAGTTATCGTAGAGTGTATTGTGGCGTTTACAACTTTGACAGAACTTGACTAGAGCTTCGACTTCTAACCACAATTTGGTGGTGGGTTGCCACCCTTTTCATGGCGACAGCTCGAATTTTTTAGTAGACTAGTCAAATAAATACGGAAAATGACAAAATGACAGTATATAAAAAGTTTAAAGATCATACAATAAAAACAGTGTTTATATTTCTAGCAAAATGCTTTCGAAAGAGTTGCTCATTCACGCAGTGTGGCACTCTCCTTACTGTTGCTCTAGCAAAAAGCTTTCAACTTCAGATGTTTCACCAATTTGGTTGGTGTTTTATTCTCATGGCACTATTGTGCAATTTTTGCAATTCCCAATATGCTTATAAAGTTATTATTTTTTTTTTTGTAAACAAAAGCTGCAAATGGAGTTAGTGATGGGGAAAAATTTAATAACCCATTAATCGGTTAATGTTAATGTAATCGAAAGCATTGGATTATTAATTACAATTAGGGGCACGATATCGGCCTGAAGGCATAGGTATGGTATTCATTCAAAGTATCGTTCTGCTGTAATCATCATGTAAATATCGAATAAAAAAAATTCGCTACCAAAAATATCGATACTAAATTAAAAACTAGGTTCAGTCACAATTTCTTATAAAGCGCTAGCAGTTGCCCTTCGGCAAGTCTTTGCAAAAGTGCCAAATAGCTCGTTAGCTTACCATGCCGAATTTGAAGGTTCCAGAGTATTTTTATTTCACAAATTTTGTTAATTTTGTGTCCCCAATATGACACTTCAATCCTCAGCAATATTGAAAGCACAGAACACTTCTCACCAAAAATTGGAAGACGATTAACTTACAGCGTGCGCTTGCTGCGGAACTTGTGTTGCTTTTCACGCTATTTTTATTTTAACTATTCTTCTGTTCATAATTTTTTTTGCATATTCGAAACGTTAGTGGGGTTCAAATACTCGATTCTAAGAAATATAAGTATTGTTTAAAAAATATCTGTAACGAATAACAAAAGTATCGATACGGTATCGAAATTCGTGTCCATAATTGCAATTATTAATCCAATGCTTTCGGTTAAACACTAACCGATTTAAATCATAAATCAAGAACCAAACCGAAATTAACAGATTTACCGGACGTTTTGATCTATATAGAAAAAAAATGGAAGCAATTTAATAAATTGGAAAGCTTACACTACGGATTCAGGTCAAATTTTAAAAATATATTTCGCTATACTATTTGTAATTTTTCACTTTTGGAGTGACATACGCTAAATAGTTTAAGAACAGAATTAAAGAATAATATTTTTGACATATCTTTCGCTGTTAATCAATTTCCTTATTCCGTAGCGATAGCGCGCGCTTTGGAAAAAATATATTCTGAGGGTACGGAAGTTCCTACTACAAAAATAATACTTTTGAGAAAGAGTGTATAGTTTACGATAAACCATAGATTTCTTCCCGGTCATCAAGTTCATAGCATTTCAATTCCAAAACCTAGCAGCACTGAGAAAGAAGATCAATTTTTTGGGGATATTAGGGTCATTGTTCATTCTTCGTCGTTTGAGCGCCGAAGCCTTATGGTGGGCCCATAAATAAAAATCATGATTAAGAGGTGGCGTTTCACTTCCACTCCTAATGCTATCGTCTGGCAGACTAATTTCAGCTATTTTTCGTCTTAAGTGGCTAATTTTTTTTTAGATCATGCTAGAGGATATTCGCACAGAAATTTTGTAAATATGACGATACTGTATCGGCGTTCGATATTTATTTTTGAGTGTCAAATTTATTGTTTAAAAATCTTCGATACGATTCCTTTAGAAAGTAAATGGTGTTTTTTTAGACGCGCGGTTTTCAATGAGGCAATACTCTTTTCGGTTTTGACCTTTTTGACAGTTCTTGCTCGATTCATACTCAGCTTGGTTTGGCATTTCATAATGAATCGACTTGCTCCGGAGCAACGTTTACAAATCGTGCAAATTTATTACGCGCGCTGCGCCCAATATTCAGTTGATTTGGATTAAACTCACTTTTGGTTGAATGCGTTGGAGTTAATAAACAAAATTGTCGCATTTGAAGTGTTGATAACACTGCGGGGCAAAATTTTGCGGTCGGAGATTTTTAAGTCGATTTAGGGTAATTTAAGGGATTTGCTCTAGTTTTTCAGATTAAGACTTTTAAAGATTTCACAAAAAAACCTAATTAAAAATACCAATATGGATTTAAATTATATTTTTATTGCGCACCTGTAGAAAAATAATAGAAAAGCAAAAAAAAATATATTATTTTCATTAATTAATTTAAAAAAAATTCCAAAAAATATTTTCTGTAGGACCTCCTATGATGTCGTTGCTCAGGACAATCCCGTATTAAGTTCCAGCAGTAGTCTGCCATCTTGTGGTCGTCCCATCGACCTTGGTATCTTTCTTCCATTATTTTTATGTCCTGGTGGAACCGTTCACCTTGCTCCTCACTGTAATCGCCTAGGTTGTTCGGGAATTTGTCCAAATGACTATTTAAATAATGTAATTTAATGCTCATTTTAGCTCCTAGTTTGCGAAAATTGAGAAGCATATCAGCAACTAGTTTTATATAGTCTGGTCATTTATGATTAGCCAGGCTTCAGATTCAATTTGTGACATATGGTTTAAGAATTCAGTGTCTTTTAGAAGTGTACGAATTTGAGGACCATCGAAGACTCCTGCTTTTAATTTTTCCATACTAAGGACTGGAAATTTTTTGCACACATATTCGAAACAGTCACCTGTCTTATCAAGGCCTTTGATGAACTGTTTCATTAGCCCAAGCTTGATGTGAAGTGGTGGAAGAATGATTTTGTTCTTGGCTTATCAGTTGGTCATGAACCACATTTGCTGTTCCTGCCTCCATATTTTCTCTCACCGGCCAGTCCTTTCTAGTCCAATGTTCATTTCTTGCACGACTGTCCCATAAGAATATAAAACACACTTTGTTGGCCCAATAAAAAATTCACCATCTATAAGTCCACGCATACTGACCACTTATGTTGTGCATACAAAATCTTTGCTAAAACAATTTTTACATTTTCGTATTCTTCTTTTAGTTTGGTACTATGACCGTTTGGAACCGAAGCAAGTTTATTTCCATTGTGTAGCAACAGACATTTCAGACTTCTTTTTGAGCTATCTATAAAAAGCCTCCAGTGTTCGGGATTATATTCAGCAATGGCCATAGCACTCTTCATTAATTTCTTAAATTTCGTTTATCTCAAGAACTAGAGCCAATCCAAAAAAAGTAAAAGCACAGTTCGTAAGCCTGCTACTAATGTTAATAAAAACTATGAACAAAATCATGACCGCAGGTTTTTTTTTTAATTTTTGTTACGCAGTGTAATCCACAAGCTATTGTTGAATCACCGTTACATCTTCAAAAAGTCACATATTTGTTCAAAAATCAAGCCATCGTTCAAAAATCAAGCAATTATGACCGGCTCATCACAGTCCACGGGGGACGCTATAGAGCCATGATTAATTATTTTTTCTGTCTAATTAAATATTGTCAAATACATGTATTTTTCTAAAGTATGTTCCCATAAAATATTTTTGTTAAAAGATAAATAAAAAACCATACGCATTGAATGGGAAAATATCGATATGGTATAATATCGTATCGTATCGAAACTCGTGTCTCAAATAAATAAAAGTCTTCTAGAAGTCCCACCTTTCTAAAAAAAAAGTAGTAGCTCTTCGAACTCTCTCCACAATTTTTCAAATACTTACGTTCTCTCTTCTCATCCCAACTCGCCGACCAGCATGCGTTCTAAGCATATTTTAATTCTTGTTTAAAAAAAAAAGCTTATTCATACTGTCATATTTGTTTATTCTGATGTTTACTTAAATTTTTGAATTAATTTTTAAAATCTTCTCATGACTATTTTTCTCTCAGCAGCATCATTTATTTATGAATATTTTTCTAACGCGCAAATAAGTCTTCCTATTTTTCACCTCAACTGCTATCAAATTTGTATTGTACAAAAATATTTTTTTTTTGCATATTTTTTCTTACCTATTTTTCTTTTTTTCCTTTTTCCACTGTCTCGCTCTGGTCTCAAACCAATTCGTATATTTATTTGTCTGACTTTAATAATGATGGCAATGATATGCACAGTAGAGGATTATGACTCACAAGTCAGTGGGTCGGTAGGTAGCAGCTGTCGTTTCATTTTCAATTCCATCCTACGAGTACAACAACAGCTTCAGCATACTGAACAGCATGTCGTCTGAAAATATTTTTTTAAAGTTTCATTTGTTATTGTTTTTGACTATTATTGCTGTTATTTTTGCTGCTAAAAACTTCGCAAGCGGATTAAAATTTCAGCATTTTATGCGACTTCGAATGTTAAATTCAGATGGCAAAACAAGCTAGGTATTAAAGCAATAACACATACATACATTCAGTGCACGCAGTTTTGCTATTACCCAGTTAGCAAAATAATCGCAAAAGTGTCTGGAAATTAAAAAAAACAAAGTGCGATAAATAATTTTTGGTTACATGCAACATCTAAACAGAATGCCAATTTATGTAAAAAGTTTTCCTATATTCTAATCAATAAAAAAAAGTTCAAGTTTTTTTATCCCAACAGAATGTCAATTTGCGAAAAAAGTTTCTATATCTTCTAACTAATAAAACCTTGATTGTTTTTTTTTATTATTTACTTAAATTTA
This sequence comes from Anomoia purmunda, assembly GCA_951828415.1. Classification (NCBI taxonomy): domain Eukaryota; kingdom Metazoa; phylum Arthropoda; class Insecta; order Diptera; family Tephritidae; genus Anomoia; species Anomoia purmunda. The sequence continues at coordinate 128,985,332 of OX639994.1, forward strand.
TGGTGACTTTTCATAGATGTAAAGGAAAAATGGAATTATTTCAGTTTTTGACACCGATTTTATTTATTATTAATTATCATTAGGCCCAAATCGCCACTTTTACTATGTTTGGCTCTGGATGGTATAAAGTTTGGAGAGACTATAAAAACAAATCTTTATACCAAATCGTCGAATGGAAATTTTTTAACTCTAAACACTTCTGTTCATTTTCTCTTTCGAGTGCCATCCCTTTACTAACTGATTCCATATTAGGTGTATTTGTCGATGCTTTCTCTCGCTATTAGGAATAAAATTTGAAGTGCCAACCAACCCACTGTGTTATAAAAACTTAAAGAAAATATCCATAACGCATTTATCAATCTGTTTACAAAGACTTAAAATAGAGCGCCGATACCAGTTTGTCTCCAAACCAAACTTGACAAGGGATGCTAGAAAGTCGTTCCAATATAGCTTAACAAAGTGTTTGTACTTCCTACGTTAGGTTAGGTTAGGTTAAGCTGACTGGCACAACAATTGGCCTCACATAAACCGGAGAGATCCTTTGTGTTGGCAGAAATGCACGACCGATGAAAAACTTCGTCTCATAAGCCGCAGGCGCTGTCGAAAAACCTTGTCGTTCCCTTGGCGAACTTAAGTGGACTCATGGGCCTTTGTTGGCAACTCGTCGTATAACTTTCATTTGCTGCTTCTTAGTATCGTCTGATTTGGCCGTGAGTTTTGTAACCCTTCATCCCTATTTTTGTTTCCACGCCCTTTCTACTTGCTGGTAAGTATAGCGCTCCTCCGATCGTTTGGTTACTGGCAGCGAGATCGGCACTTCCTCACTAATTGAATCTTCTAGATAAGATAGACGCCCTGTTTGGCAAGGTCGTCTGCATTTTCATTTCTTTCTACACTCTTATGTCACGGAAGCCAATAAAAGTGCACGGTTTTAGCCTAAGTCAACCTTCCCGAAGCCTCTTTGCATTACACTCTTTACTATAGTCGGTGCTGAACGAAAGCAGAGCTGTCTAGCTGCCGTTGAAGATGTTTACCCTCCTGCTAGTTAGTTTGATTTCTGATATCAGCTCAGCCGCTCTCATCACGGTCAAAATTTCTGCTTGAAAAATACTGAAGTGATATGGCTGCTTGTAAAACATAAAGATCTCTGTTTCTGGGCAGTAAACTGCAGTTCCAGCCCCCTTTTCCATCTCAGACCCGTCCGTGCCGTTCTTCTAGTCATCCTCACACCTTTGCGTCACCCATCAACTTATATTGTAGCCTCTTGAGATCTATCGAAGCTCAAGCACGGTAGATGATTTGTTTTTAAGAGATTACTATTTATAGAAAAATCTTAGCTGTATTTACTTAACCCTCCAAAGCTACATGCTTAATTTTCCCGTATTGCGCAGTTGTAGTACAGGAAGAGAAAAAGCAAAAAAAAAATAAGAAAGCTCCTTATATGGATTTTTAAATTGTAGAGACAGCTTCTTTTTTTTAATCGATTAACGTGTATAGCTATCGTTCTCTAACCTGAGCTGCCATACTGACGACAGTAAATTTTTTACGAATATCTAAATACTTGTGTAGCTAAAAACTACCTGAAATTTAAAAGAGAACAAAAACAGCTAGAACCTAAACTTTTGGAGCAATTAAAAACACAGCAAAATCTAGCACCGAAATAGCAACGTTTCGAACTAATAATGGCGATGAACTATCGGCACATACTGATAGTGACGATGGTCCGTTACGACCAATAGTTAAACACAAATACCATCGATAATATGGATAGTGTCATCGATAGTCAGAACTTTAGAAATAAAACTCAAGCTGGTCGTATTTTTTTAAAGCAACTAGATAACTAAAAATTTACTCTTAATGGAGGAGAATACAAAACATAACTAAAAAGCAGACCTGTTAAATTTCAAGTACAATTAGTACTCAATACAAATACTTTTTAAAGTACTTATAATGAATAGGTAATTGTTTTCTAGCTGAATTGGAATTAGGACTCGAGTACAAGTACTTGTAATAGGAAAATATTTGGAAATACCATCAAGTATTGAAAGTACTCGAAAATACTCGCTAAAAGAATTGCAATCCTTTTCCAAGTACTTTCAATTACTTTGAATTACTTTGGAGTACTTTCGAGTAATTTCAGTACTTGATGGTATTCGAAAATATTTCTCAGTTACAAGTAATTGTACTCGAGTAGTAATTGATACAAATGTAATGTACTTGAAAAGTATTGAGTACTTCTCTGGAAAGCCAAAGTCCTTAAATTGCTACTTAGTACGAGTAGTACTCATGACTTAACAGGTATGCTAAAAATATATATAATTTATTTTTAATATACCAAGTATCATAAATACAAACATATGCTTCTAATTTCGATAGCAATAAAAAAATCAACGTCTTAATGAAAAAATGATTTCAATATTTATTATATTGCTTTTTTTAATATTTATTTCCCAGTGTAGCTTTCTTCCCAGTAAACTTCTTCTAGGAACCGAAGTGAAATAAAAATATAGGTCAAATGTTCGGAGTCAAAATAAAAAAAAAGTACGAAGCAATTTAATATTATATTTTTATGCATCGTTCTAGCAAATATAAGGTTACGAATTTTGATATTTGCTTAGCTATGAAATACAGTCGATAATATCGATAGTCATACAATTCGATAGTCCGCACATCGATAGTTTCACACCATTACTTCAGAGTCATAAGACGCGCGTCTTCTCACGACACCAAGGCTGTCATGCGGGAGGGCGAATGATTATTTGTATTTTACTTTTTTGCGTTGAAACCCGACTTAATCCGGACTTTTTCGGATAAGAAAAATATAAAAAAGGGCACTGTTTGTAAAGAACAGAATTTTTAGCTCGATGGGTAAACTCGTTTGCATTTATATAAATGTGTACACAATCTGTTTATAAAATCATCTAATGCAAAATATTACGCTCGTCTTTCTTTACTACCAAAAAAAAAGCATTTGTGTCGGTCGGTATTAAATGTGAACGATTGAAATGGAAATTATTTAGTACGAATATTAAAAATGCAGTAGGCGAATATTTCGAAAACATTATAAGCAAATGAAATAAAACAAATTGTGATAGAAATAATTTAATATGAAAAACAAATTATATCAGTAGTAGCTTATAATAATAACAAAAAATTGCAATCCAACAAAATTTCATAAAATTTTCAAATTTATTAATTCGACATTTTATAAAAATTAGAGTTGTAATAGAAATGTAGCGTAATAAAATGCAAGTTCTAAGTAGCTAAAAATTTAGTAATATTTTTTTTTTGACGGTGTCACGCATTTTCTGCCCTCAAAGTACGTATGAATTTTTTTTCTATGGAAAAGAACGTGTGACACCGTCAGCAAAAAAATTATCATACATTAACGGAAATTTTTAACTACTTGGGACTTGCATTTTGCACTAAAAATTTTTGGGCTATGAAAATGCATACTTAATTATTTTTTTTTAACTTCTAATGAACAAGTTTGAAAATTTGATAACATAAGTATTTTGATATTACGGTGTTTGTTGTATAAGGAGCTAGATTTGTATAAAAAAAAAAGAAACACAAACAAACCATCGAATAATTGCCAAAAATTGTCATAATGTCGTGTCTCTAATTTTTTCACCTAACTGTAGGTCTGTAAGACAATTAATGCTTAATCCAGTTAAATGGAATATGGAAATGAAACAAAGTAGAATGATTAGAGTAGCGCGTATTTGTCTTTTTGTGTTTTTTGATAGAAGAGCGAATTGAATTCTCAGTAATCACTTTGTTTTCAAAAAGTAAGGTTGTGCTGAGTCGTTTTTGTTAATTTTTTATAATACCTTAGATTGTTCTGTAACAAAAATCATATAAATTAAAATTTCAAAACTTGTAAAAAAATTATAAAACTTAAACAAATTTTCATAAAATTTTCAAACTTTTTAAAAAACGTTTGGATAAACAATTAATTTTAGGGTGATAATGTGAGTGGTTTAAATTTCCGTTAGATTTTCTTTTTAACTTTTTTTTTGGTTTTGGAAATTTTTTTTCCATTTAACGCATTTAGATTATATGATAGAAGATATGCAAGACCGCCAGTACAAAAAAAAAATAACAAAAATTAACGGGAATCGATTTAAAATCCGTGTACTTTGTGTTGAAAAATGTTTGTAAGACCAAAGTAGGGAAAAATTGTCAAAAATCGACAATAATTTTCCCCCACATTATTAATATTAAATGACCTACAAAACTAACCAAAAGCTTTCTAAAAATTATTATTAAAAACTTTATGAGGTCTTGTTTTAAATTTTTATAAATTTTGTACGAAGTTTGAGCCAGACCTTTCCTAGAGGTTACATTAATAAATCCTTTTTAATATAAAACTTATAAATTAATTCTATCAGCAATCATCATTAATGAAGTAAACTTAAATTTTTCATCTATATTTTTAATATTAAATTCAATTCCATTACATCATTTATAAATTTGTATATTCATTCAATTAATTTTCATTCGCATTAAAAGAAATGGGTTTAAAAAGATTAAATTAAATAAATTTCTTAGTTACGATACATTGAATTATACAGTAAGTAATGGTTATTGTAAACACATTAGCAACTATACTTCCATTCAAAAATCACATGGTTTTTTTTTAACTCAGAACATACAACCAGTTTTTTTAACTTAATTTTCCAGCATAAACCAAAAAAACTACTTGGATGATTGGATTTTTTTTTTAGTTAAAAGATTGTTCATAATAATAATCAATTTCATTACAAACTCCTATTATTCTTAAATCCTTGGGCAAGTACTGTACATATTTCTGATATCTTAAAAATCCACTAGATTGTTCATCAAAAATATCTTATACATTTGCACATTAGAAACCTTGTTTCTCGATTTAAAAAAAATTGTACTCTTTTGAAATCAGCTCTAAATATCACTGCATTATTCCATCAAATGACTTCCGTTGATAAAAAAAAATTAACTTAAGGGATTCGCATCAAAGATTGTGATGCAAGTAGTTACTCTCCCCTCTGAATACGAATGGTTTGAATATACTAAAATATCTTATCTATTTTATTCTGAAAAAAAATATAAATTCTCGCAAATGCCCAAATTTCCCAAATTTTTGATGGAATTCGCCAAAAAAAAATAAAATTTTTACAGCTGTTTCACACATCAACTACGTATGTAACTGCACATACCATTATAACTGAATTAAAATTTATTCCGTTTCGTTGCGCTACGACACCTTGCCTTTAATTCTATTATAACCAGTGTAATATGAAAAATGTAAGAAACATTTGCACCAGTTATTTCAGCTTAACGTGGGTTTTAGTTACGACTGCGTGTAACTAAAGAAAATATAACAAATATTTATTATTTAAAAGCTTTTGTTTTGTGCGTTTTAAAATTTTATTTCACTGTAATTGGAAATAACCAATGTTTATTAAAAATTCTTTTGAATTTTACTCAACACCACGTTTGACAATCATATATGAATTATCTTTTAAATTGAACAAACGTTGGTGAGAAATGTTTTTAATAAATTTAAAATAAAATTTAATTTAACTTGTCAATTTCTTAGAAAATCTCATAAGATATTCACTTCGGATGATAGCACAACGCATTCATTTTTGAATATTTATTTAGAGCAGTGCATTTGGCAGTTTTCTGTTTCCGTTTGCTTCCTGATTGTTTTGCCGTAAATTTCAAAATAAAATTATTAATACACCGATGTATATGCATATGTATGTGGCTATGTATGTTTTCAGACAAAGCTAGTATATAAATTTGGCTATTTGCTTGTGCACATTTTATCAGTTTTAGCATTAGATAAAATAATATTTTGTTGTAATTAGCTGTCAAAAAACAACAGAACAATATCTACCGACATGTCCTACATTAGACTATGGTTTGTTCTTTGCGCTTTTGAAGAATCAAATACGCCCGCTTTTAAAGAATGTCTTCGATTAGATATTATATACTACTATCTACATGCATTAATATATATCTTATACATACCCTGTTGGAAAAAAGCAAAAAAGTCTAAAAAATGTATCAATTTAAGAAGTAGCTGGAAAACAACTGCTTTGCAACAAATGCAAATTAAATTAATTATGTTGATCCAACTGGCACCCAGTATATACATATGTATTATTTTAATTTTTTGTGATAAAAATATTTTCAACAAATTGTTTGTAAAGCGTGGTTAAATTTTAAAGGCCGATGTTGAATGTGGACCACACTTAAACGTCAAGTTTTTTCTGCATTTCATTTGACATTTCTCAATTTCAGACTAACTCAATTTAAACAAGGAAAGATACACAATCGAGCAACGAGTTAAAGTTATTCAGGCTTATTATGAAAATGGGCGTTCAAATCAAAATGCATATCTCCTCACCTCACCTCACCTCAGTGGATTCGTCAATAAGCAGAATTGCCGCATTTGGGCGAATGATAATCCAAGAGTGATTGTCGAAAAACCAATACACCCACAAAGAGTGTCTGTTTGGTGCAGTTTATGGGCTGGCGGCATCATCGGGCCGTATTTTTTCCAAAATGAGGCCGGTCAGGCAGTTACTATGAATGGTGTTCGCTATCGTGAGATGATAACGAACTTTTTATGCCCCGAATTGGAACATATAGATGTGGACGATATGTGGTTCCAACAGGATGGTGCCACTTGCCACACAGCCAACGAAACAATGGCTCTTCGCAACAAATTCAATGGCCGTGTTATCTCACGTGGGGGCGATGTCAATTGACCACCAAGATCATGTGATTTGACACCGTTGAACTACTCTCTTTGGGGTTATTTGAAAGAAAAGGTGTACGTCGATTAGCCAGCAACAATTCAAGAGCTAAAGGATGAGATAATTCGGCACATTAACGGCATAGAACCTCAATTATGCCTCAGTGTCATCGAAAATTAGGACCTTCGGATGGAAGTGTGCCGCCGAGGTCCGAGGTCGCGGCGGACATTTGGCCGATATTTTGTTCCATACATAATGGAACCACGCCATATAATCATAATAAAAGAAATTAGAATAATTTTCAAAATAATTTGTGTTTTATTCAAAATCAAATTTAACCACCCTTTATGTACTTTGAAAAGTATTATTTTGAGAATTTGTTTTTTTTTTTAATTTGTTAAAAAATTTTTTTTAATTTTTTTTAACGTTAAGTAAAACTTGCAAAAATTCTGAAAAACTACTTTAAAACCAAAATTTAAAAAAAAAAATTATTTTGAACAACTAGAACTCAGCATGTTTCTTTAACGAATCCCTATAAGTTTTACGTCGTTAAAAGAGCATTGATTGTCTTTCGAACAAGATACGTTATGATCGCATTTACCAGTTAAGCAATACAAAAATGTCAGTGAAGTTATGCCCAAACAAAAAATACCATGAAGTTGCCGTTATCTCAAACACTACACAAACAAAGAATTAAAAAAATGTGTGTTTGAACTCATAAGATACATACATACTAGCCTCCCCTAAACCTGATTTTTTTTTTTGAATTTTTTGCATATTAAGCAGTACATATAAACAAAAATCAACACTCACAATACTTTCGAAAATTGATGCTCGAAGTAGTAGTGTAATTATTTAAATTTGTATACTAAATTAAAATTAAAAAGTAATTTTGGTTTAAATGAAAAAAGAAAGAATTTCAACCACAAGTAGTCGGTAAAAAATAATTTTTAAATTGCTTTTACAGTAATTCTATTTCCGACAGGGTATGTTTATATAGTATATAATATATGTATATATATATAAGTATTTCTATTTTCATTTACATTTGATTGGCAATGAACTGCCTGTGAATTTAAGAATTCAAATCAAATATTTAATCTAGCTTGACATGTTGAAAGAAAATAAATTCAAATGGCATCAGTAAGTTTAATATTTAGAATGGGTTCCACAATCTATTCAAATATACATACTATCTACATTCAAAAAGCTTATGCGGAAAACATATTTTGCCTTGAGAATAATTTAACCTTTCCTAAAGCATTGTAATCGCTAATACAAACTAATTTTGCGCTTATTATATTTGGAGTCATTTCCCCAGTGTCTGGTTAATATTACCCATGGTTAGATGCTAATAAGAACCAGCTCTAACCGATTTTGGTGAAATTAAAACCAGTCCTTATTAATCTTTAGCTGCTCTTTATTCTTATTCCATTTCTATAAAAACCAACCGTCCTGACTTCTGTGCCGATTCTACAAAGAGATAAAGAGTTAAATATAAGAAAGAGTTTCATAAGAGTTTACCATGAGTGAAAATACTAGTAGAAGTTAGCAAAACTAGTAGTAGTAATTTGTAGTGGCATTAATAGAATTAGTAGTAGAAATTAGCAAAAATAGTAGTAGTAGTTAGTAGTAGCATTAGAAAAAATTGAAGTAGAATACAGTGGAAATCGTAGAAGTAACTATTAGCGGCTTTAGTACAAATAGTAGTGGTAGTTTGTAGTAGTAGTAGAAGTTGTAGAAAAAGTAGTAGTACTAGTAATTAGGAGTTTTAGTAGAAGTAGTAGTAGCTGTACATGTAGTAGTACCTGTCCCGAACTATTGAATGGTCCTGAAGTGGCCCCGAAAATAGTCTTCAACTAATTAGAGCGTTGAGTGAATATTTTATATTTTTATAGCTTTTGAGAATATTTCTTTACTCCTTTTTTGCATAAAAAGTAATTTAAAATATCTGTATCTTTCTTTTAAACAAAAATCTTTACAAGTAGTAAAGGTAAAATCGTGTAATAAGACAGTTTCGCATTGATACAAGAAAAATGTACGGATGGTTTGCAGTGAACTTTAAGAATAATGATTCGACAAAAACATGGATAACTTTTACAAGAAAAAAATTTATGGAAAAAATAAAAGAACTAAAATATAGAGCTACTTCGTACATTTTTTCTCTTGCTTGGTTTTGCTTGATCAGCTATTATAGGCACAATGCTAGTATTAAAGTAAAATATTATTCGAAAGGTATTTTCCTGTTAGCAGGTATTTTCCAATAAAAGCACAGGTTCTCCCAAAATATGTGAGCCGTAGCTCTAATTTCAGTAAAGGTTGCTTAAGTTTTAATTGGTGCGGCTACACAAGGATTATGTGCTGTTGAATTTTGTGTCCGCATTCAACATGTTTTGCAATTTAGCCGCGCAAGAGCAATAACCTTTTTTCCTTTAAGTACCCTTTTTGTTTTTGGAAAAGTAACACAGCTGCTCAAATGCCAAAATAAAACTTATACTATTCTCTTTTAGTCTTCACCAGAATGAGGCTGAGTAAATTGTTTCATTAGGCACTTGAATGCCTACTGAATAAATTGAATATTCAAAAGCATTAAAAGGCTCAATACGTCATAGAAGAAAATAAGCTCATTTAAATAATAACCCAAAAAGCAGCACACCACTTTGACTAGAAAGTTTAAAAGTATATCAAACTGATACTTGCAAAGAAATTATTTATGCCAGCTAAAAATTTTCAAAGTCTATACTTTTTTTTGCTCATTTAAGCGCAGTAAAGAATTTAATGCCAGGCAGAGAGCAATTCAGTTCACACACGTCGCACACTTCCAGGCGCTTTTGTGCTCCTATTACATTTTCACGCTGTCTAAGCAGATCCCTCTGCTTGTGTGTATGTGTGTGTGTGTGGGGGTGTGTGTGTGGGGGTGTGTGTGGGGTGTGGGTGTGTGCGTTTAAGTTCTAAGTATTTAATGAAGCAAAAATTGCTGCCGACAACATAAATTTTCTTTTTCAAGTGCATCCTTTGCGAGAACAGTCAACTTTAAGCTGGGCTCCTTTATAACATCTACTCCTCGCAAATATCGCGCTGATACCCAAACACACGATGTGTACGAAATGTGAGGAACGCGCAAAGATGGATGACGGCGCGCGGTTGGAGGTGCTATAAAATTTATAAACTCTTCGAGTGTAAATTTATGCCTTCCGCAAACTGAATTTCGGCCACTTGGCGGTGGACCACACTTGTCAAAGAACGATGAGAAGAGTGGAAGCGGCAGTGTAGCACCTTCGATGTGCCACACTCAATTTTGGTAGCGAAAGTTTGCGCGGTAACTCGCTATCGAAGTCGCAGTGTCAACGAATTTAACCGCAAGGCCGGCCACCTGACCTTGTGGCTTTGAGTTGTTGAGAGTTTTGGACGAGTACAGGAGGCGACAAGAAGAAAGTACTCTGAACTCATCCGCATGAAAATTGTAAACTCCAAAATGCATGCTCACAACCCTTTCCTCTCACTCGCCCCCTCCACTTGGCACTGTTCACTGCGGCCGGAAGAGATTGTCACATCGCAAGTGCTGCCTGTCAAATTCTGCTTCCGTTCATGGTTCGCTATTTTCATTGCAATTTCCATCTGCTTCACTCCGCACGCGATTCTGGTGTTTCGTTGGATTTCATTTCGGTTCCAGTGTCGACCAACGTTAGCTTCGATAGCTGGTCTACCTTCACCGTCACCGCCATCGCGCATCGCCCACGATTTGGCCTTCAGTGCAGATTTTGCCCCATCGCAGTCAGAGCCACTACGAGTATGTGGACAAACTTTATGAATAATTCAGTTGTCTCCTTTTTCGTTTGCCATTTATTCACTCATGTTTCACTCTGTAGTCGTCGCCGCGCGAAACTCGTCTTAATAATAATAGAAATTTTGGAAAATACGATAATGACACACATTGGTACCTACTTGCATAAGATTGTAATTTCACAATTTTTTTGGGCATCCACAAACAACGCGAGCTGCACCGTGGCGCTGAATTCTATTTTCTATATTAATATTTTGACTTAAATATATAATATTTAGAGCAGACTAAATATCTTAGGCAATTCTTGCGTTCTATAGCCTACCAGTAATAAATCTATTCCTTATGATAATAAAAAATCAATAGCTAAAAGTCCTGATCGTCAAGTTTGATCGTTAATTTTTAGTTTTTATTCTTTCGACAGTACTAATTTTTGAGCTCAAGATCACACATTCACTGCAACAGCAACAGAATTGTGTTGGTAGGACATTAGGCAAGTGGTAAAAAGCGACAGCAGCTCACAAGCTGAATGATTTTCGCGTATTTGCCCAACCAGCCGTAGGTTTTTTATTCGAATGCTGGTGGAGTCATGAAAGAAATCCGAAGAGGAGTTGTGGTGAGGTCCGAAATAGCTATAATTTTCACCACTCCTGATTGTTGTTGTTTTTATTCCAAAAAACTTTTCTTATACTGGCCTTGAGCTCAAAAATGAATATTGTCGATTTATAAATATAGCCACAAAAATAAAAAGAAAACAGAAATTATCAAAAACCACCGATATTTGGATTTTTATATATCCGGACATTTTCATCGATAGATTAAACATTTTTCGATACATTTTATCGATATTTTCTGTCATTTTTTTCGATTGTAAGGCTTGAGCTCTAATTATGAGCTGCATTCGATCTTCGATCTTCGCCGGCTTTCTTTAATTCAATAACTACTTTTTAACAGGTCAAATGTTTTTTGCTTATTATTAAACTATTTTCGTTAATTTTATGCAGGTCTAAGGTCGTTGGTACGAAACAACAACTGAAAAGGATGGTTTCATTAATGAAAGAATATCCTAAATTTACAAACGGAATTTAAACAAAGCCTCAAGCAGGAAAAAATAGGATGAATTCTCGTTGGAGCTAAATTTTGTGGGGCCAGCTGTTAGAATGGCAGCAAAGCGGATTAAAGTTCACTAAATTAATATATTATTCCTTACGAAATATATATATGCTTTGGTATTTGCATCCCTGAACACAAAATCGTAGCACTCGTAGCTAATTTTAAAATTTTAGTGAACAGCAAATCCACAAACACATCCTTAGATAGTCAAAAGTTTCTTGTAAATCTGTAAACAATATTCATAAATGTTATGAAAAAATATAAAGCCCTTCTTACGTGGTGGAATTTATTTCTAAAGGGTTTGCAGTATCTCTTAACCGTTTTCCACTTCTTACCAATTCCAGTAATCGCTCACCCCTTTCCCCTGAAGCATCGTCTCGAACCAACGGAACGTCGTAGTCATATTTTATTTTTATTTCCTCAACTTGCTTGCAATTTGTACTTAATTTCAATAACAGCTGATAGAAATATACCATTGTGAATGATCTAAATGAGTGAAATTCACAATAGCGCTATTCTTCATCGAATGTGTTCGATAATACCAATGCAAATATTTGTCGATCAGCTCTTTCGACCACAATCGATGATCGAATGCAGCACATAATAAGGGTCTTATTGTTGTAATCGCCGGCAAATTTGTTTGGGTTTATTACGATCGAAAAATTTTAATTTCAAGAATTACGATTATTTTTTACCGAACAAAAAAAATAAAAATTTCCGATAAAAAACTAACGATTATGCAATGATTTAAAACAAAAAATATTCGAAATAAAATTAAGATCATATCTACTTGTATCTGTATAGCATATGGTATATTCGAGTTTTGCTGATGATTTTTTGATCCGAAAAAATCAAAATAACTATTATTTTCGGCCTCTGGAATAAACGGCCCCTACTTTCCATACTTAAAGTAGCACCTGACGCTATGCAAATTTATTGCAGCCTGCACTGTGGCCCAACTGAGTGGGATTAGTTCCACTAAAGTCTGCGGCCAATCGGAAATTCTTGAACATTTTGGCTTTGACTTTTAACTTGACAATTGAAATTGAAATTGATATGCAACAAATCGGATCCCTGTCAACCCACATCTCGCCAAGAGTGGATGTGAGACTTTAAGAACCTTAAGAAAGGAATGGTCGAAAGAGGCAGTATGTGTCTGACTTCTATCTAGGTCTCTTTTAAGCAAAGATAACAGCTCACTCGCTTAAAATGACGCATTGGTCTAGTGTGGGTCGCTATTATAACCCTAATGGTATAAACTTGATATTTTCAAATTTTATAATTAACCTATACTCGTAAATTAAATAAATAAATAAATTCGCTAATCCGGATACAATCAGGCTAGAGATGTGTCGGTATTACTTCGACCTACTGCAAAGGCGCATGGACTTCAAATTTCAAATTTCTTCAACATGAAAAATAGAAAATGCTGAATTACGAAGCCACTCTGACCGAGGGTGCACAGAGTTAAAAAATTTACCTTTAATTAAAGAGATCGTCCTTCAAAAAAGCTTAGCAAGGGTGCGAGGGGGGACAAAATCGAAGAAATTTTCACTAGAAAATCTTCTTAATATCGGCTTGAATTTCTTCTCAAATTTATTGAGATAAGGAGATAACTTCTTGTTTATTAATTTTTATGGAAATCTATTCAAAAATATGCAATTGTAAGAATAAACCTCCGCGTTTTTGTCTTAAAAATTCAATAAATTAAATTAGTAAGGGGATCTTCTAATTTTTATTAGAATCTCATTGAACAAGGAAAACTTTTTATTTTTAAAAGAGCCATTTTTAATCCAAATTTTGCTTTTAACGTCTCAACATACATATTGAACTTTGCGAATAATCTACTTTATATTTTTTAATTTAATATTATGAATATATGTGGTTCTTTGAGTTTTTGTATTTTCAAAATCTAAGTTTTTGTTTTATTTATTAATTGTTCCCGAAGTTTTCAATGAATAATGTTTTAAAAATAAATATAACTACTCTATAGCGACGTTCTCTTTTCCCCTTAATGTCTTTCTTGTGCTTAGATACCAAAAATACCAGTAGTACAATAAAGGTCTGAACTTGTATTGAATTTCATGAAATGGTACGTACCATACTTCGAACAATTTGGGCACACCAATTGCCTTATTTTACTTAATTTAATTGTTCTAATATTATAAGAAAATTGTAAAACCTGTAACAATAATATACATACATATATATAAATATTTAAACTTGTCATAATTATAAGCAAAGCAGGGATAATTAAATGATAAACCGTTTATAAAAAAGTATGATATTTATTCTCAGAAAATAATCTACGTAAAAAATTTAGGTACCAATAATTTTTAATTGATTAGATCTTCGGCAATTTAAAATAAAGAGGTGGTTGAAATAAAAACCTAAATTATATTAAAAAGGATTTAACAGGTTATCTACTAGATTTGATTGAAAAGATTAACATTTTAATTCTACGGGTCACATTCTTAATAACATTGAAAATTGTCGCCTTAGTTCTTCAGATTATCTTTTTTGATTTTAAACGACAATATTAATTTGTGAGCTCAAGGCCAGTGTATAAGGAAAAGTTTATTGGAAAAAGACAACAACAGTCAGGAGTGGTAGAAATTATAGCTATTTCGGAGATCACCACATCTCCTCATCAGATTTCTTTCATGACTCCACCGGCACTCGAACCCATAACCTACGACTTGCTGTGCAAGTGCGTAGCCAATGGACCACAGTCGGCATGTAAACTGCTGTTGCTTTTTACCACTTTCCTTATTGTCCTTCCAACACAATTCAAGTACGACCATCTTTCGCTATTAAGTGAAAGTGTGGTTTTTAATTGTTCTATATTTAGTTCATTGTTAGAATTGTTGTTACGTTTGGGCGTGCTCGTCCGTTTTCAAATATTCATATGTATCTTATTTTTCGGCCTGTTTTTAATAAACAACAATATTAATTTGTGAGCTCAAGGGTAGTGTAGCTATCTAAATAATCTAAATAATCTAAATAATAAAGAAATCTGATGAGGAGTTGTGGTGAGGTCCGAAATAGCTATAATTTTCACCATTCCTGACTGTTGTTGTGTTTTTTCCAATATACACTGGCCTTGAGCTCACAAATTAAGATTGTCGTTTAATAAAAACAGGCCGAAAAATAATATACATATGAATTTAATTGAAAAGATGTACCCAGTCGTAATAATTATAGAGAAATTCGCTAAATTATTGTCTGATTTATAGGGCATTTTAAGTGGTATTTTCGTTCTGTGTGAATTTTTTAGGCTGCCAAAGAAGCTTGTTGATCTAACAATTTAAAGTTGTATTAAAAAATAGAATAGTTATTACTGTCACCATTCGCACTCAGTTTTCTTCTGTTCGAAGACACAGTACCTTATTCGATTTGATAGGAAAGCTTACCGCTACGACAAACACCACATGTTTTCGCTCTTCAACAATACACGAAAGGCTTGTTTGTCATGTTTCCCAATGTATGTACAGCTCGCGCTGAACATATTTTCCACAATTCGCTCATTCTTCTACGCTGCACACATGTTCGCTTTCAATGCTATGGTTATACCTGGCGGCCGAAATTCTGACACTGACTTTATATTTGTGCCATCGGTGTGTATTGGTTGTGTGTGTGTGCGTGTGTGTGTACAGATGTTGGTTCTCGCTTGACTGTAGGTGAAAAATATGCGCCTGCTAATGTTGTTAACGAGGTTTCGAAGTGTTCTTGTCCCTGCTTTTTACCCCCACTCCCCCCCCCCCCCCCCCCCCTATTCATCCTCTTTTATAACTTTTTCTCTTCTCTTCTTTTATTTCCATTTATTTCATTATTTTTGTGTGTTTGTTTTTGTTTTTGGTTTGCTAGGAAACACCTGCTTAACATGTTTTCAATCTTCAAGGCGCTTGCTTTGAGTTCGAGGCTACAACGTAGAATTCTAGAGCTAACTTATTCAGCCAACCGAAAGTAGCGGTCCTTCGTTAACATTTATTATCCTTGTTGACGTTGTTGGCGGTGACGTTTTTATTGTTGTTGGCATACGATATACGAGTGTGTTATTGTTCTTGTTGTTGCCGTATCGTACTGTTGTACTGTGCACCAGTTGCCTTTTGCACCAATCTCTTGTTGCTCTTATTGTAGTTGTTATTGCATTTGCTTTTGCTTTTGCTGTTGGCTTTTGTTGTCGTGTCATTATTCTTGTCGGTTGAAGCTGGGTTATGTTCTACAATGTCTGGTCACGTCGTTGTTGGAATTCGTTTCGTTGTTGTCATCTTAAATTTTCGTGTGCTCGTATTCATCTTTCCTTCTTTATTGTTGTATACATTAGGATTGCTTCAGAGGGTCGCACAGGGTGGTCCAAATGTCTGAGTGTTTTATTCTACATTAACTGCCCTATTCGGATGGCATTCGCAAAACTCACGGCATGACTATTGTCATAGCTACTATGCCTAAAACTAGGACGCAGAACATCAGCACAGTGTAGGTTGTTGTCACATACTTAGAAGGGCATGAAAACTACAATGACAATTGTCATTATAAGAGGGCTTAAACCACATCCCGTGCATAGTTTTAGGCGCGGTACTTAAGAAATTTCTCATGCAATGATTTTGTTATGGCCATGGGAACAGGGCGGCAAAAGTTTTTCAAATTCAAAGCAAATTTCGAGATCAATAAACCTCCGTATTAGACTTCTTCTTTCTAGATTTTAGCAGACATCGAACGCGAGCAAAATAAACAATCCAGCAGCGTCTGTTTTAAGTTATAAAATATCGTCAATATAAAAAAGGCCTAATAATATAAATCAAAGGTTTTTTATATGGATTTTTTGATGCCACTTCAAATTCAAAACAAATAGATTTTTGAAAAGAAGTGTTAAGAGAAATGAGGAATTTAGTCTTAATACCTTAATATAGTATCAATATTCTCAACCTAATTAAAATGCTATACAAACTCCGAATCAATCTATATTAGATTCTCGAAGTCAATCCGTATTGATCCCTCTTAATTCCAAACCTATTTTAAAGCTAGATTTGATGTCACATGCTTAGATGAATTTTGGATTCAAAAGGTAGTCGCACTGCGCTGTTAGATTGGCAAGGTAAATGCCAACTAAACTTCTGTGATAATTCAGCTTCAATGTCTTGGGTTACAAAGACGTCACTCTTTACAGCCAGCCCAAACTCCAGAGCCACTTATATTCCCTCCCAATAAAATACAAATTTTACCTCAGACAATGCTTCAATGAGAGCTCATTTTTGAGCCACCCTTTATATGCCTCTAAAATCAAATTAATTTTAGAGATTATTTTTGAACGTAAATTTCTTTTTTAACATTTAAATCTTCTTCTTGTTAGGACAATACATCTTAATACATCTCACCCCCTAATTGCATTTTTCACTTTGTTTTTTAAAGTAATTTATCTGCTTATTCAAATGAAAGCTTGCAGCACATATGCTCATATATTATTTCCATATCAATTTTAGTTGTCAACAGAAATGACAAGAATCTAATTTGCCACCACTTTCTCACACTCTCCACATTAAATTGATAATAATAATAATAATAATATCCTGAGACAGCAAACCTCTGCAAACCTTCTACCTCCTTTTGGTTATTACATTTCGCGCATTCTTCCGCAAAAACTAAGTGACATGTTAACTTCCGCGAAACGCCTAGACCACTTAGTCCTTGCCAGGACATCCTGCTCAGGGGGCTCAGCTGTTGCCGATGGAAAAGCAACGAAAAATATATTGCATCCTGTATGAAACGAGTTGTGTACTTTTGTCGCTAACTTTTTCTATCCTTCATTTTTGCAGCTCCCACCGATTGCGCCTTCAGCTTGTTTGTCTTGCTGTTGTTTGTTGTGCTAAAAAACATCTTGCTTCCGGTTTGTATCTTATGTTTTTGCTTTTGCTACATGCTTTCTGCTGTCTATTTTTCGTTGGTTTTTTGTTTTTTTTTTTTGTTGTTCATCAACTCTTGGTGGCACACTGACTGCATGTTGTGGTATGTTTTCCATCGGTTCTGCCTCAATTTTGACATCCCTTTTTTTGTGGTAATTGAAAAGTCCATTCGTTTCTTTAATGCATTACCATAGAGGTCCATAAGCTATTCTAATTTATAGACTACGCAGAAGCAACAGAGATTCATTCGGTATGTACTAAAGGAAAAGGGTTTCTCAATTCTTACACAAGTTTTATTTTGATTTCTGACAATGATCATTTAGAAATCTATATACCTGCGGAAAAAGGATTCCAATATAGCAAAACTGCGTCTTAAGTTATTCTTTCTGAAGTTAGGATTTTTCGTAAGGGACTTTTAAATTTCAAGAAAATGATTAATTCATAGAATTATTTTATAAACTATATGGATGTTAAAAGAAAGGAAAAATTTTAGTTCCTGAAAATGTCCTTTCTAAGCTTTAACCTTAACTCTCAATCATCTTCCAATAGTGGCAATCGGGACAGCATAATTTTCTGTCTCCCTCACGCAAAATATTTGTCTATATAAATGGCATCACTTCCACAAGAACGGCAATAACCGAAAGGGGGTTTTAAACTTACTTGCGTTTCACTTATGCCTGGTTTTGACTATGTCAAACTTCATGTCAAATGTTGTCATTTTAATGAAACCAACAAAAATTTTGTCATATAATATTTCGATTTGCCGCGAATGCAAAATTATGAAATCGTAACATGTTGGCATTTTGTGTCATTTTTTGTCGTCGAATATTTAACGTAATGAAAACCAAGCATTATTTCGGGTTCCTTAGAAAAAAGTATTCCTTCCGAAAAGCTTGATATACTGCAGCTGTGGTTTCTATACTCATATGCACATTTGCTAAAAACTTTTCCGCATAACTAAGTAGTAAGCGTTTTAATTCAACTAAATTTGAGCCGTCTGATTTAAGTCGCGGCACATAAAACTTAAAACAGTGCTTGAAGGGACAAAATTAGTAAATAAGTTAAATAATTCTCCTTCAATAAAGCCCAATTAAAAAAAGCTTGGCGATAAAAGTGAAACTTCATGGATCTCGTTGGGCACTTGAAATGAAAATACTCACCCTAGCCAGCAAGTTTTATGAGATAGAAATATTTCCCCGATAACAGAAGCCACTATTCATTATTCTGGAATTTTTAAGGGTGTTAGGTTAATGAAAAAAGATAGTTGATGTTTTCGCCTCCATTTATAAAAAATCTATTCATTCACTTCCATACTTTCATGTTCAAGAAAAGATGTGGTATGAAAAATATGAAATGAAAACTCGCGATTGTAAATTATTTAAATATCTTGAGAAAATTGCATCTATTGTAGTGCCTGATCTGGTTGTTGAGTCTTTGGTATTATTATTCATTTTTAAATTAAATTTACTTTCTAAAAATAGTACAAGTGGTTGAGCTTCTTCCAAGGCAAAATTGACATTAAAATCACCGCTTAAAATCATTGGCATAGTGTGCAAATCTTCTCCTAATTCTGCTGCAACAGAGGGAGTATATGCCAATAATGCTCTATGTATGAATTTTATTATATCGTTAATTCTCTGATTTGGAGTGATATAGAGAACAATCATTGCCACACTCTGTCCGCCCCTCCACGCATGCTATCCCTTTCTCGTTTTTTCCTACTCCGAAACTGTTGCGTTTTCGTTTTTCTCGCGCGCCATCCCCTCCCTTTTCCTGTCGCTTTTTCGTTTCATTCGATATTGGAATTACAGCCCAATGAGCGCATAGAAGTTTCACTTCAAAATTTTCAGCGAAGCGCAAATTAATTATATTGGATGTATAAAAAGTATCAGCAATTTTTGTGCAAAAATTTGAAAACAAATTTCTTTATGGATTATAAAAAAATTGAATTAAGTACATATTGACCATAGATATCTATCACCTTTTATCATTTTTCGAGTGCCTTCATTAACGGTGTTGAAATCCTTTGGCGTATCGGCGAAAAATTGTTTCATGTAAAATTCAGTGGCCTTCGGTTGGACAAGTTTTTATAGTCAATAGAGTTTTTCAGCGACCAATTGAAATGATAGTCTGAAGTTGCAAGTTCCGTCTATACGGTGGATGTCTTGAAATTTTCCAACCAATTTATGTCAATTTTTATTTGCATTAAAAATGTTGTACACATCAGATCACCTATGTAATTGGCCGTTTCGACACATTACACAGTCGGCTAAAGAGCTAATTTAATGGAATTAAATAAAAAACTTTTAAATTAAGAAAGCAACATAATTAAAATTTGGCAGAGGAGTTTGGGCAGTGGTAATACATATATTTGTTAAGTTATAGGTTTCTAACAATCTTTTGTTGTCGCTACGTGACTTCTTACATTACGGATATAAAGATCATGTTGCTGGCCTGCCTGCCTGTATGCCGCACTGTTTCGACTGATGTGTTGCAGGTGTTGATGGGTGTGCCCCCTCTTGATCTGGTGGTTATACAGCTTGCTGTTGCCTTCCGGTTGAGAAGGGGGATGAGGTTACCGTTGCTGCGTGATGAGTGGATTTCTGACGCTGATGTGCAGGGCGGGTATCTAGAGAGCCGTAGGCTCCTAGCCGAGTGTGTTGTTCAGAAGTGGCAGGACCGTTGGGACAATTGTCCTCATGGTCGGGTGACATACGAGTACATCCGGGATGTTTCGTTTGTGACCCAGAATCCTGACTTTGGATTTCCCCTCAGCCTGGGCTTTCTCCTGACCGGTCACGGGCCTCTTAATGCATTTTTGCATGATAGGCACCTGGCCGCGTCGGAGGAATGTTCATGTGGGGCCCAAAGTGAGGACTGGGTCCACATCATAGCGGATTGCCCGATGTACTTAGACATTAGGGATTTGGGGGTAATGGGCATCAGTCGGACGAACGGAAGATTGAATGTTAGTGGTGTGTTGCACACTCGTCAGACTGCCGATATGTTGGGTGCATATGCGAGGGAGGTATTCGAGCGGCGAAGACGTTTATTGGAGTAGTTGGAGAAGGGTATGTGTATGAGTGTGTGTGTGAATGAATATGGTCGTGAATTTGGTGATAGGCTGCGTGAATTGGTACGAGGTGTATGGGGTTCAGCCCCTGGCCACCAGTCCGGAGCTGTATGGAAGCTCAACTGTTAGTGGCCTTGGCCACGAAGTCCGACCGGAGACTTAAATCTGGTACCACGGGGAACAGGAGCCCCCAGAGCTCGCTCTGGTCTGTTCGTTGGGTACGGCCCCTAGGGGAGTATCGTGGTGGCTGTGGTTCAATACCCGGGTAGAACTTGACCTTGTGTCAAAGTTCAATGTGGAGTTGCAATACGGCAGAGGTGTTAGATAGGCCTCGAACCCTACCAAGGTGGTTAGTGTGTCCATTCCACACTGCCAATTGGTTCCGAGAATGCTTGCGCATCTTGGGGCGCTGATCAACGCATTAACTTGATCCGTTGTGCTTTTGGGCGCCGTGGAGTTAGGCCGTCGTCGGCAGGTACCCACGTAAAACACTCCGGACGATTACGGATATAAAAAGAAATAAAAACATATTCGCCTCAAAAATGCAGGTATCTAACTGAAAATGCTTTCATTTCACAATCTGAAAATAGGTGGATCATCATCATCATCGGTTCCTGTTTCTCCCATTGGAGCATATGGCCTAAAAAAAACACAAAAAAAAGGTACATAGATTAGCTTAAATCAAATCCATTTTGGTTCATTACATAATTTGTAAAATAACAAAAAAAAATTTTACCATATAATGCTCGAAATTTAGTAGTTTTATATGGTAACAAAAAAATAATAGCCTACTGATATTTACACGTTGCAACCGATTCCCGATATCGTTGTAAATCTAACCTGTAGCACTGAATAATTGCCCAATTGTTGGATGAGCAGATATGTTAAACCAACTTTTTCAACAGAAACTAAGGGCTTCAAAATGTATTCAAAAATTTCGCAATTTGTTTCCAGCAGATAAATGGATAATTTTTTTCAGTATTAGCAGTTTTATTCCTGTTATGTAAATGAGAGCGATTTTTGGAGGGTTGTGTAGAGAATGAATTTGAAGAAGAAAGAGTTCGGGTAAAATCATGAAAAGTTTCAAACGATCAGTCATGCGCGAGATATCGTTTGAGGGCTTTCACGCCGATGTTGCATGATTTCAACGACTTTTCCAGCGATTGGTTGACCAGAGCGAGATACATCTTCGACATCCCAATATCTGGAATGGGATGAAGCAAACCACTGTAAGCTTACGGCTATTAGAGAACTATAAATAATATACTATTTCAAAATAAGAGATACTTTCAGTCAAAAACTGTATCATCGTCATGCGGGCAGGGAATTTTCGAATATTCATAAAGTGATTCGAAACATTCACAACTCCCTGCGCCAATGATTTGCATTATGGGCTAGTGTAAATGATCAATGTGTCCAATGCATTCATTTGCAGACTATGAGGAAAGATTTTTTGCTATAAGAGGACAGTTTACGGAAGCGATTATGTAATGAATTGATACAAAGTCCATGCTAAACCAAAACAAAAAAAAACAAAAACCATCCCGAACTCTTCGTATGCTCACAACATAACGTCCTTTAACCAAATGAATGTCAATTTAAAACGTTTAAAAGCGATAAAAAGTTTGACGTTTAAATAATGCAATCTACGCATTCAAACATAAAGCAAATAAGCCATAACGAGGAAGACTGACAGGAATTTATATTAAACGAAGGACATAAATGCTCTCAACACAGCAAGCGGATGAGGTTAGTGGCAGCTCGACTTAAGTGCTTAGATGCGTACAGCCAGCTATGTGGAGCGAGTACGAGTATAAGTAGATGTGTGCATAGTAAAAGTTGTAAAATTTGCAAATAAAATAAGCTGAGATATGTATAGACGCATATATCTGCCTGTGTGTGTGTGTGTGAGAGAGAGGGTGAGTGTATTGCACATATCCTAGCTGGCAAGCCGAGTCATACCAAACGCTTATCTCTATGACCAACTGAGCAGACCGAAAGACCGAAAGACCGAAGGACCACCCGATCGACCGGCAGACCCACAGACTAACTGACTACTTGTCTTCCTGTTTCTGCTGTGTGGCTTCCTGAGCTTTATGCCATAACTAATTTGAAATGACATGCCATTATTTGCAAGCGTAAAACACCAACACCACAAGCAACAACACCGCCACCAATCAGCATAAAACGGAGTAGAGGAATCAAATGCTTCAAACACACAAAAATTACAACAACAAAAAACTGTGTTGTTGTAACAATTTTATGTGCCAACTGATTTGTTGCTGTGTTCATGTGCACTACTCGACTACTTTCATCTGTTTTTTCTTTTTTGCTCCGCTTCATGCGATTATAAAATTCAAGAAAAATTGTAAGAAAATTAATGCAAATTCGCGTTGACAGGATGTCAAGGCGATAGCAAAAAGAGAAGATGAAAATATCTACATACTATAGCGGATGAAAGATAAAAAAGTAGAGAAGAAGTGCGAGTATGGAAAGAGATTGACAGTAAGAGTATATCAAAAAAATGAGTTATGCCCACTCACTACAATTCTGCTCCAAGAAATTAACATTTGAAAAAGTCGCATAGCATGTGTGCGGGGTGGGTGTGGCTTACGCGCGTGTAGCCTACGCGTTGCATAAATAATCAGGGTATTCTTATAATGTGATAATAACATTATTATACCAAGCAATCCATTCGACATAACATAAGCGAGAGCTTAAAGAATAAGTAGAGGCGAATGGTTTTCTTAATAGAGTACTAAAGTTAATGTTGGTAAACAAATGGCCTCCCCTATTTTCTGCAAGCTTTAAATAAAAATTAGCCTGCTAGCAAATTATTATAATTTTATATTTATTTTTCCCATTTCAATGCGTCGCGATCATCCATTCGTAATCGACTCGTAATGAAAACGATTCTAAATCTATTCCAACTCACTCGGAATCAAGATTAATGCTCTTCGAAATTGCATCGTTTTACTTTTCAAATATTATTGGTTTTAGCTTAACAAAAAAAAAAAAAAACAAGTAAATTATTGAATCAGCGCTAATACCAATGTATTTTCATAATGTATTAATTATTTGTCAGAAACAGTCAGATCCGACATTATATAGCAGTTATACAACCGATTGTTCAGATATGAGGTTTTCCATTATAACTTCAAGGCCAAAGCGGCTAAGAACATGAAATTTTGTACTCCTATTAACTATTATGTGTGGAACATGTCTAATGGAACCCATCAACATCGGATGACTATAATTTATATTTCGATCAACTGATAATGCAGATATGAGTTTTTGCGTTATAACTCTGGCACTAAGCCAGCTAAGGACATGACTTTATTTATTATAAATTGAGAGTGCCCAAGGAATATTACTCAGATCGGGTACTATAACTCATAGCTCCCATACGACTGATTATTCAGATATGAGGTTTTACTACTCCTATATTTAAACAGTTGAAACGGTGAAATTGTGTTGGCCATTAAATTATCAAATCTTATTAGGTCTACTAAGAAAATCAACAAGAAAGGTTCTGGTTGAAGACTTTAATACATATAGAGAGTATTCCTTGGTATGCGATTGAGCCAACTTGGAGCACACGCATTGCTAGAAGGTTTCCCTACTAGTATAAAACAACAAACTGTAGTTGTTTAGTTATTAATGGATTTTTCTGTATTTCTTTAGTTCTTAATATCATTACATTTCAATATACATATACCTTTATATTTTCAATTTTTTCCCCCTATAAAACTAAAATTTATTTTATCACACTTAACTTTATTTTCAAGCGAAAAGTTAATACTGTTTGAAAATCTAATATTTTAGTGCTAAAAATTAAAACTTTTATTTAAAAAAAAAAATACCTTTTAATCGTTACTTATTGAGCTTTGTTTTTTGCTCAGAAAATTATCGTTCTTTCTTAAGTTTTATATTGTAAATAAAATAAAATTTGATTTGTGTGAAAAAACCATACAATTTAAGCTTAATTTTCTGATCAATAACTAAAACTAAAGCAAGCAATATCAATTTTTTTCTGGGCAAAGAAAAAGGTCAAGCAATAACGATTATTTCTTAAACAATAAATAAAGCTAAAAAAAATAGCGTTTAAACTTAGAATTTTGCAAGAAAACTCAATGTGCTCGAAAGTAGTCCTTTTTTACAAGGAGTATGTTGTCTTAATCCTCTTACGTGTTGAAATTGGACAATAATTGTTATTTGCGGTCTCTGGTGTAAAGGACAGCACTTTTCTTATTTCTTTCTCTTTTATTTAACTTCCGACATTTTTCAATTAAAATAAATCCAAATTTCGAACCATATGCAATACTTGGTATAATTTAATAAACATTATAAAAAAATTCAAAATAATAATTTATCGCATTTAATTAATTCTATATAGAGATCAAACAAAATTCATTTTTAAATATATGACAGAAACCCGAGACATCTTCGGTAACAAAAAAATCAACGGTAATTCCTAGTTATTAGAAATTTGCACTTTAAAATCCAAAAGTTTAATGGGCTACACACCCTGCATACTCGAGAATTTTCTAAAACGTTTTTAGCTTGTAATTTTTTATGGAAATTTTTTAAACTGTTATAAATTTTGAATAATGTTCCACACTTGGGTTTATACGGTTTATGTTAGAGAAAAATTGTATTTTGATTCAAAGGTAGCGAATGTTAAGGTAAAAAACATCAATTAGAGAAAATTTGTCAATACGTATCAATAATTTGCGACTATAATTTGTGTACAATAATTTATTAATTAATTTATTATGGTTTTTTTTAGAAAAAATAATAAAGAAATTTGGTAGGTATCGCAATATCTTTTCAAAGAAAAGTAATAACTCACCGAATACAGTTTTAATGCATCACTTTTTCTGCTTTATCAGAAAAGTCTATTTGGCGTTTTACGTCTACGTAAATGAGCCGGAAAAATGATATTAATAGATTTTTCAATAAAACTAAACGTTTGTAAAAGGAACAAAACTATAAAAAAAAATCGAGGCAAACGTAAATTATTTTAACATTGAGCTTTTAAATATAAAAGCGAGGAATCAAAAAAAAATCCGTTCATCTCGAAAAACATGAGCGTAAGCAGAAAGAAATAAGGCAAGCCACTAATGATATTTCATACCCCGTCCATGGTACTTATACTCGTATCATATAGCGGTATAAGTTTTTTTAAAGTATATAATTTTACAAAAATAGTAATAATAATATTGCGCGCGTCCAAGTTTGCCGTTCAAACCTCTCAATAGATAACTCGACCTCATTGCCACGCGTTTGTGCAGTAATTTTCTAATTAAATTAATATCATCCAAATTGGACTTGAAAGGCGGATTTTCTAAATATTTCAACGTCCGCGACACCCAATGCATTAAGTTTTTTTTTCATACTGCATTATCAATATAATCTGAGCTATGCTGAGCTAAGCAAAAAATTTAACAAAAATAACAATAAAAAGGCATTTTTCATTTATTCCCATAATTCCCCTCCAATATATGCAGTGCCAAAAAAAGTACTGGTATTGTAATTTTCTGTAAATTATTCAGAATGTTTTACGTGCTTGAACTCTTTCGTTATTTTTTTAACGAAATATGGCTCATTCTTTAACGAGAACCATATTTATATAAATACCAATTACACATATTGTACAAAATTTACAAAGAAATTCAACAAATTTAAAACAAAATGTATAAAAATGTTATACCTTTAATTAACATTTAAGAAAAAAATAGGCTTTTGCTATTTTATAGCCCATCCAATTCTAGTATAAAAAGGTAAAAAGTTTAGGTTAAGTACTACAATACAAATTAGCGATAATTTTCCCCATTTTCTTCGGTACAGCACGTGATCAAAATTTACTTTTACATTTACTATGTGTCCGTACCGACGAGATATGGAAATAAATGTTGTTCGAGTCTGCTTGATTATTTCATTGTCTCTGATCCGTCTATTGTATTAAAATTTGACCAAATTTCGTTTATATCGGACCATGATTTAGTTTTCTGTGCATTTAATAATTTAATATTAATCTTGAACATCATGGTATAGTAGTTAGCTCATCCCACTATCCTGACTATCGCTTTTTAAATTTGAATGACTTGTTAAATGACTTGGCCTGCATTAACTGGCCAGACTGTTGAAGAATAAGCTCTGTGCATGATAAACTTAATTTCTTGAATGAGATTATATTAAGGTTTTTTAGGACCCATGTTCCGACTCCCAACCTTCCAAATATTTCCCCGTCGTTGGTCGTTGATTCAATAATACAATCCGTACACTGATTATAAAACGTAATAAGCAGTATTCTATATGGAAAAAGAATCGAACGGATATAAATTGGCGTACATACAAGTCCGTAAGAAATGACACTACTGCAGCTATAAAGCGTGTAAAAAGAATCTATTATAGTAAAATGTTAAATCCCTTGCTTCCGAATAATGCCCTATGGCGCAATTTAAAAAATATTCGTGTTCATGTTAGTGATAGTCCTAATTGTTCTATTAGCCCTGAAGTCCTTAATGATGCCTTTGTCAATCGTGTCACCCCTCCCAGTATTTCCACCCACTCCACAGGTATGCCTTCTTCTTCAATTTCTGTTGGTGAGTTATTTGAGTTCTGTACGTTATCGGAATTAGATGTGGCAAATTGTATCTATAAAATACGGTCAAATGCAATCGGTGAAGACGGCACGTCCGCATGGATAACAGACCTTATAGTGCCTAAATATATGTAATTACCTAACTTCCGCAAGGCTATTCTTTGTCAACGCTACTCGTATTTGGAATTCTATTCCAGCTTCTGTTCGCAGTAGATTAAACAAAAGCAACTTTAAGAATGTTCTTTATGAGTATTTTCGTTAATCTATCTTTAAATTTAATTAAATTATCTATAGCATAAAGATGAGTTTCGCTACCTAAGCACAAATGTACGTGTTATCTAGTCATATATGAATACTGATTGTTTTATATGTTAGTTTTAATATCTTTTGTTACTTTACTTTTACTTTAAAACTGTTATACTATAAAAGATCATCTTAAATCTTATTGCACTAATAATTTTTTTTACCAATAAATGAAATGAAGAAGACGAGTAACACTATTGGAAAAATAATTATCAACAACCGTTGGGAAATTTAAGCCATTTAAAGCTAGCATTTCATTACACCAGAATTGAATCGGTTATAAAACTTCTTATCCAAAATATTTCTGCAAAATCTATCCTTCAAGCATAGTACTAAGTATGCGTTCCAAATGAAATGGCTGTCAAAATTCATGAAATCCGTGATCCGTGAAAGATGCGTGAATTGCCACAACATTTCTGCAAAAAATCTGTACAGTTTTTCACAGCTTTTTGCGTGAAATGTGACAGTTTGTACATAGCTGGAAGTCAAAAACGAAGGATAGTAAGCCCCTTTGATATGTAAGCCAAGGGCACATTAATTGATATCTGACCTCGAATTTGTGATACAGGATTCATCTTGAAATCCTGCCTAAACCAAATTTTACATATGTACATATATCGGAGGATTTTTATACTGGTTTGGATTTTCGTCCGCTATCTCAACTTTTTTAGGTCGTTCATGGTTAGAGCAACAACAAATCTAAGTGATCGCTTTTTAAAACTAAGCGAGCCCTTTTTCAAATTAAACGAAACTATTTTCATATTTAATGAAACTATTTTCAAATTAAACGAAACTATTTGCAAAATAAGTAGAACTGTTTTCAAAATAAATGAAACTTTATTCCAAAGAAATGAAACTTTATTCAACTTAAATTAAACCATTTCCACATTAAATTAAACAATTTCTAAGTATATTTATTTAATTAAACAAACAATTCAGAGAAAAAAAATTCCCTACAGAAGCAACCAACAACAATAGGCAACATCAAGTTCACTGTACGGGCCAAGGCACATTGAAACATTGAAGAGGTAATAACTGCAAAGCAGCAACAACAAGCAAGAAAATTTCAAGTAGCTACTACCTGTTCATATGCCTTGGTACTGATTAAACAATAATTCATAGCAAAAACACAATACCAATGACAGCGAATGCACAGTAAGGGGTTACAAATGGTTCAAAGAAAAAGCATAACCAAATGATATTCTGATCTTTTGCTGTTGTTTGCTTCCGACAGATGGCACAACGCCGAACCCGGTTTATCTTAAAACCAAATTTGACAAGGGATGGCGAAAATTCGTTCCAAAATACGTCATAACCAAATGGTTCATTAAATATATAACAATGGTTTAATTTAATTTGGAAATGGTTTAATTTAAGTTGAATAAAGTTTCATTTCTTTGGAATAAAGTTTCATTTATTTTGAAAAGAGTTTTACTTATTTTGCAAATAGTTTCGTTTAGTTTGAAAATAGTTTCATTAAATATGAAAATAGTTTCATTTAATTTGAAAAAGGGTTCCTTTAGTTTGAAAATAGTTTCATTTAGTTTTAAAAAGGTTTAATTTAAAATGAAAATGCTATAGATTTCGCTCCGGAATGTTCCATATAAAAAGTATAGAGAAATTGCGAAGCCTAATAGGCATTATAAACAAAATCATAATTAAAACACAACTACTTTCTCATTTAACAAGAGAGTTTTAAGTGACTGAGAGCTAAAAACAAAAAATAAGCAATTTGTCGCACATCCCACCGTGCAAATCTCCCCAACATTGAGATAACAATTTCAATCTCAAGAAACATATGTAAATCATAAATTTCCACATACACGAATCAAGCATAAATCATAAAACTCATATACAATATATTTTATACGCTTCTCTTCTTTCTTTAAATTACTTGTAGCAAACTCATTTTATGACCCCGGCACACATCTCAAAGGAGAGCCGATACATACATATACATGTACAAATTCACATACACGTGCATTTGTATATATATAGTACATTAAATACTATGCGTAGATCGAAATAATATTCGGAGGTTGTCATAAAAATTTGCAAACTCATATACAGCCACAAAGTCCATAGGAACAAGAATATATTAAGGGCAACCAATAAAGCCACAACACACTAAGTGCTGTGTGAAAAAAAAGCAGCCACTCGCCGATCTGAGCCCTCATTCCCCAAACAGCTACTTCCCTTGCAGCGGCGCTTAAGTGCGTAGCTTTCTTTACCACTTCGCTAGCCAAAAAAAAAAAAAAACAAAAACAAAAAATATCGAAACACATTTTGCATCAACGCCGAGTACGACTATCGCATACTTTCGAAAATCCCTCAGCATTGTCGATGATTTTGATGATAAGTAATGGCACTAGCGGCGGCCGAGCTACAATAGCCACATCGATAGCGATGGCGAGCGCTATGGTTATGGGGAGTAAAGTTGAAGATGAAGTAGCTTGATATTACGGCGATATCGTCTCCCTTTATAGCTGCTTCAGCTGCTACTTTCACTGTTGTGTCGCAGTTATTCAAGTAAGCATCCCAAAGCTCTACGCTGATATTACGAGTGCTCGCTCCCATAGCGCTGATATGAGTAGATCCATACGTATCTATATAAATACTGGCAAACATACAATGTACATACATATGTATGTATTAGTGGATTGCAACGTAAATCCGCTTGCAATACTTTACATCGCCAGTGCTCATTGTCAGCGACTATTCTGTTGCTGCTGCAACTCATCGTAAGCTCCCCCATGCGGCAGGATTATAACTTATGGCATGTAGCATAAAGCGTTGCCGTAGGATTGGCGGCAACGTGCAAGCAAGTTGAGGTGACGGATGTGACTGCGGCGGTACTTACGCATGTAAGTAAGTGAGTGAGTTAGTGGGTGGATGGCAAGCTCCAGCTACGAGCGTCAATTTTATTCAGCAATTCAGCACTGAAATCAGCGTAGTACACTGGATTATGGAAATAAATTATTTTTCGTTGGAACCATTCTCATGATTCACGTGATGGCGGAGTTGTACCCGTTTAAAACACAAATACCTTCTCAATACTAAAATTTGATAAACAGAATTACCATGAGACCCAGGACTTCGCTCGCTTATTTTTGTCAAACGACGTATTTATGAAAATTTAAGTAAGATACCTGTTAGATATTCTATGTCAACTTGGGTCTACCTGAGTTTTTGTTTGTCCAGGTAAAATTATTCGATATGTAGTTGCCTTTCGAAGTACTGCAGGCAGTCTTTATTTGGACATTTACAGTTTTTTCTGTTAAGTGGAAAAGATGGTATTCGTCAAATGGTTCCTGCCGGTTATGTGCCCATTTCATCGCATTTTCCAGGACTTTCGCAAGATTTCCGGTGATAATTGTAAGATTTCGAATATGCTTCTTAAGAGCTACGATTGTCTGAGGGTTGTTGGCATAAACCCGAAACTTCAAGTAGGCCCAAAGAAACACGTCTGGGATGGTTAAATCGGGCGATCGCCAAAACGGAAGACTAAGCGAAGAGGAAAGGCTTACTTCACAATACCAGACATTGCTATGTGTGCGGTTGTACCGTCTTGTGGAAACCAGATGTTCACAAAGCCCCGCTCATCTAAATCCGGCAGTAAGAAGTCGTTTATTATGGCTCTGTGGCGCTCGCCACTAACAGTAGGCGAATTGCCGATGACGTCCTCAAAAATTACATCCCCATCCTTCTCCTGCGGGACCGCCGCACCAGCCAGTGGCTTTGCGAAGACATGTTGGCTCTTCGTGCATCATACGCCCTACACACGAAGATTTTGGCTATTGTCATAACCGTTGAGGTGGAAATGCGCCTAGTCGCTGATGTTGAGTTTCGCTACCAAATTGTCCTCTTCGTTGTTGAGTTTGGGGATGGTTTGCCAGTTATTCACACGCGACTGATCGTCAGCAGTCATTAACTGATGCACTCTTTGCATTTTGCAGGTGGACATTTATAAGCCTCGCACTCAAATTCGCTATAAAGTCCGTCTGGTGATGCCCAGTTGCGTGGCCCGTGGTGTGGTAGATGTTTTTTTGTTCGTAGTGAAATCGTCCGCTACACCCGAAATGAGAAGCTTAGCGCCGGAATTTTTGTCAGTTAGCGCTAGACAATTAAAAAATCGGCATCTGTATTCACGCTGCGCCAGCTCCACCTACCGGTTATAATCGGTATTAAACGGATTATAATCGATGCCAATAATTATTGGTAAAAGAACAACAACGCTTCTGCGGAGCATTTCGCACCATTGTTTTCCCGTTTGTAGGTTGTGTTTGCCTTTCCTTATTTAATTTTAATTATTTTTGATAAAAATATATTGACATTTTGCCTTGATAGAGGGTTTACTGTTATAATGTTAAAAAAATACAACAATTAATAATTCTTATTCCGTCAGATACAGTGTTACCAATTCCATATAAAAAGAGACAGCTATTAGTTACTGTAATGAAATTTTGCCATTTTAAAAACATTAATTTCGATACTCGCTTTGGATCGTTTTGGACCAGAGCTGAACTAGAACTAAAATGGTTCCGAACTAGAACTGAAATATACAATATAGAACTGAATTATGAAAATGTTTCCGACATATTCATAAGAAGTTAACTAATCGGATGCTTGCTAATCAGAATTGCAAAAAACGATATTAAAAATAGCCATACCAAGCTATCACTGGGTTAAAAAACCTATTAATCAGTTGCTGAGCAAAGCGCCAAAGAGAAATGTACTTCAAGTTCTCAAGAAAAAGAAACAGTTACTTAAATTAGTGTCAAGTAACGGAATGATAGAATGCAAGATTGCGAGTCCCGCAGACTGTTAGTGCTCTCTTTGTCGATTTGACAGCATCCATCCATTCGTTGACGAAATTAATTTATGTAACAGAAACAATGCTAATATCGTTTTCCCGTTTCTTCTTTGATTCTTCTTTAAAATTTCCTTTTTTTCTCATTCTCTATTTTTATTACGTCACTTTCAGTTGAACTCAGCGCGCGAAAAGAGCATGGGTTTTTATCATTCTTCGGTCAGCTTTAATGAACTTTAGTGAACGGCTTCCGATAATTCTGTTCGGTTGAAATCTCAAAACTAAAAGCAGTTTCAAATATAACACTGACCCTAATTAACCCCAAATACATCATTAGCCCTCGCTTGCCTACATTTCAATACCTTACGTCAAACTAATATTCCGTGACATCAAAACTCTTCAGAATTTTGTAGTATGTATAGGTTAAATATTAATAATTTAAAATAAGCAAAATGGTAAGCTTTTAGAGCAAAATAAAATATTCAAATATCTAAGTAAACACTTGAAGTGGCAAATATATTTACGCACACTAACAACCCTCCTCAACCATAGCAAGAAATGAAAAAAATATGTTGATGTGCCGCTCGGTAAAGCGTCAAGCATAAAAATCTATGAGCTGTCATAATTTTGAATGTCTCTAATGTGTTATTTTAATGCTTTAATTCATAAAAAAATTCCTCGTTTGTGAATACCAAAATACGAACACAAACAAATTAACATCAAACATAGCGAAGCAAAAAGGGCAGGCAAGCAGCGAGTCTATCAGGCAACCAAGGCAACAACCATTCGTTTGCACTGTTCCCAAAATAATGCCACTGGCGGCGGGTAGCGCACTTTGAGTCGCTGACTCGCTTAAATGATAATTTCGGTCATCAAAGACAAATGTCGTTTACGCTAATTTTGTCGGAAATGCCACACAATTGACATTGCAATCGCCCGCCAACGGCTGCTTTCGTCCTAACTACATAACAGCGCGGATGTCCGCTTAGCCGGAAGAGACACAACACAGCACGGTGCTGATCCAGCTGACCTGTCTGCTGTTGGAACCAACCGCAGAGAAAGGGAAGCAACAATGCGATTAGGAGGAATATGCTTACCACACTACTACCTTGCACAGACATATACGTACAGTGGATAAAAACGAAACTCGTATAGTGGTTTGTTTTTAAATATTCACAATGGATTTTACACAATCTTTTTTTCATTAATACAAATATACTTCAAATATAATGCATTATGTAACATAACCATATAAATGAACATACATATACTCGTATTATAAGAAATGACGTCGAATTTTCAAAATTTCAAACAGAGCTTTAATAAACTTTCCGAGTATGCTGTTTTTTTTGCCAATTAAATTTTAGTGTAATAAAGCGCAAGCTGTATGTATCTAAAAATTAACGTTGAGCTCTAATAATTTTTTTATGCTGATTTTTTGTTTCATATCAAAATAAATTTTGTTCATGCGTTATATGGAGAAAAATATGCAACACCCGTAAAAAAATTAACAAAAATCAATGATAATATTTAGGCACTTCAAACTTAGGCTTAATTAAATAACTTTATTAAATGTTTAAATTCATTTATTAATTATTGAAGTTGTATTGGGTACACGAAAAGTTTAAACAATTTGTGATCAAAACTTTAAAAAATTCGATGATGTTTCTTGTTAGTTTACCGAATATTTGTGAATTTTTTATAACGGTTGAAACTTTAACTTTTTTGGTTTATGTTGCATAATGAATTGCATTTCTATGCACAATTAATGGAAACAATGTTTATGAAATACCATGTGAAGATTCAAAAAATATCACAGTACGGCTTTCATTCGGATCCACTGTACATAGTACTTGTGTACATACCGCGCACTCTTCCCCGCTGTCTCCATAAAGAAAAGTTACTAGTTCAAAGCTGGTATCTCACAGAATACGACGCGGATATTAGAAAATTCCAATTTCTGTTGGCAGCTTTTCGCGGAGCCATGTCTGATCTGAGTACTTTGGAGCAAGGATCGAAAATAATGATTTCTATAAAATTTGCCATGGAAAAAATTTAAAGCTTTCAAATATCGAGGAACAGAGTGTGATTTTTCCTGCCCTGTCTGAATCTGTTACGATTTAAAACAATTAAAACAGTATTTGTAAAGATTATAGTAAATTATTCAATTCAGATTTTCGTTTTATTTTATTTGCACTGAAATAATGGCTTGTGTGTAAATTGTAATTTTTCGATAAAAAAAATATACTAAGTGTTTTATGAGGTTTATTTTTTTCAGCAAAAGAAAACTATATTTTGACGAGGGCATATCAAAACAAAATTTACCGCAACACGATTTCTAGAAAAGTTGTGTGGCATTTCCAATCTATTAAAAAAAACGAAATTTAAAAACTATTTCGTATTTCTGAGAAATGAAAAACGCTGTAAAACTGTTTTCAATCAAAAAAATATATCCAAAAAAAAAGTGATTAGTTTTGAGCAAAAAAAAAATAAGACGCAAAAAGTGCTGATAATCCTTTATCAAAATCATAAAAGTCATAAAAACTGATTATTTTTAATCATAGAATAACATTCCACAAAATAATTATTATTCCAGAGCGAAAAAGTATGACTAGAGATATAATTTCTATTTCTGAACAAAAAACTAAAACTCAGAAATTTATTACTGTTATTGACGGCAAAGTTTAAAATCTTAAAATATTGATAAAATATCAAATTTTTCGGTAGAACTCATAACGATTACGGCATCTGCTTTGGAAAGTATAAGGCGCAACTACCAGAGTTATTGTTAATCGATTAGCAAAAGTTGTTTAAAAAAATAGTCGACTAACCTACCAGAAACATCTAGTCTGTGACAAGTTCATTTTCCACTCTAATGAAGTTTTCATGTATTTATTTTGAGTGACTGTCACTATTCGAACAATTTCGGTTAACTCATTTTCAGACTACTCGATGGTGAGCTGTTACTCGAAAGAGAACGGTTAGTCGAATAATTGGTGACTATCAAAAAAGTCGATTGGTCGATTAGTCGGATAATCGATTTTAAACAAGAGCTACAGCAACTACCCACCGCCAATGACACCGCTACGTTGTAGTAGACAATTGCAGCCGTTATTTGAAGAATGTGAGCGAGGACCGGTATTGGTGAAAAGAGAACTCATCTGGAACTATTTTGGGGCTAGAGATATTTACCGCATGGTAATGTTAGTTGTTTCGCTCAATTGCTTTTCTTTGTTGTTGTTGCGGTTTACATAGTGACCATTAAATGGAACATCACACAAGCGTCACATTTCCGCGCTTGTGAAATCGGTACAGTGCGTGCGTTAAAAATGACTAAACATTTGAGGCAAATTTCATGGCCTCCTACCCTCCACTTTTTTTGGTTTTTACTAAATAGGTGGGTGTTAATTCTCTTTTTATCTCTTCCCTTCTTTTTTTTTTTTTTTGTTATGCAGCACCTTTGCAGCGATTAAAATTTACAAAAATTGGTCTAAGTAGCTGAGGTTGGTTGCCTTAATAGCTTCATTCTGCTCCTCTCCTCAACCACTTCTTCCAGCTGCGCCACTATGCCTAAAGAGTCATCACTTTTTGCTTTTTTATATGTCTATATCTTTGTTTTCTCCATTCATCCCACAATTTTCGTTTTGTTAGTCAAAGCGAAACTTTCACTTCGATTTCCTCACTTGCGCGCTCCACCAGCGAAACAGTTTCGCTCTTTGTTGCTTTTAAGCAGATTACGTGGGCAGTTCAGTGCTTCAACATCGCAACGGTGGCGGCATTTTGGGCAATTTGCTTGGAAATGCCTACTGATAGCATTGATACGAGCTTTTGATGTGCGCTGTGGCTCCACTGATGGCGCTTATGGTGCACTGCTGTTCTGCTGCTCTGCTTCTGGGCGTAAAAGCGATTGCTTATGTTCATGTAATTGTACAATTGTGTGTGTTAAATATGTATGTGTGTGCATGTGTGTGTGTGGAAGTGTTTATAGGCCGCGAGTCCTTGGTATGTGTGTGCAGTATTATTTCCACACATAAACAGAGTTGCTAATGTCATTTAAGGCCTAGTAAAATTTTATTTATTGCTATGGTTTGACAAATATTAATTTTTATTTATGAGTTTTCTTTTACCTAGGAGCACTGGGTACAATTTATTAAACAATGGCTTAGTTTTTGTTTTTAATTTCTAAAGAAATAATTGCTGCTTCTTGTTTTGGGCGCGCTAGTAGCTCAAAGCAAGAGCTCACAGTTAAGTTAGTTTATCTGCTTTGCTTGTTTGGAGAATATCGACTTTACTTGTCATTATCGTATCAGATTTTAACGTGAAGATTAACAAATTTTGTGTGTCCACCTAAACAAAAAACTCTATCATATCAATCATCACATATTCTGCTATAGTTTGGTGCCCTAGAACGATGATTGAAATCACGGTTTCTGCGTTAAAGCAGCTTCAACGCATGTAGACTCTGAATGCTTTGTTGGACTTGCTGGCTCTGGGTTTAACGATCCAAAATGAGGTAGAATTCTGTTAGAATTTTATTTTTTCGAACATAGGCCGAACCGATTTTGAGAGAGTTTCTAAAGGCAACCGGGTATAGCTAACAAAAGAAAGAAAGCGTGAATTTTCCAGCTAGAATATAAATTGAAATTCAAAGTGAAAGTGTAAACAAAACAAATAATTTTCAACAATGGTCCGTTCACTGTTCTTTTCCTAAACATATTGCGCAAATCAGAGTTCTAAAGTCAAATTTTTTTTGGCAAAATGTTTCCAAATCAAAGGAACGAGTGAACAATTTCTGTACAAAATTTTCGAAAATTTTTGATAACACAGTTGTTCTACCTTTTGTGTTTGAGGACTAAGGTAAGTCATTGACAGTTAGCCAGACCTATGCACCATCTCTATCGTTTTGTACTTTTTTAGCTTTGGTCGTTATAATTTTCATCAGTTTAAGAAAAACCAGCTGTCGTGATATACGCCACTAAGCTTATTGGGTAACTGACTACCTCTAAACCTAACTAGTCTCACTAAGCTTCGAAGTTTAACTAAAATTACTTTAGTAGCATCACTCCTTCAGACGACAGATAGATAGATATTGGTGTTGAGGTTTGAACTTCGACCTTGCGATCCATTGTGCTCTCCGATCTTTATAGTACCTCATCTAACCCCAACGCTCTTAGGAAGTCAAAGATGACGGTTGGTGACAGCGATCGTACATGTTCCTAATCGGGGATATATGAGCCCAGATATCTCTGCCGTCTACTTGAGACGGCTTCACATTCAAAGAGCAGATGCATCGGGGTGTACGGGGCCGAGTCGCAGAATCGACACAACTCGTTCGACCATATTCCGAGACTGTGTAAATGGCTACGCAGTCTGCAATGGCCTGTAAGAAAATCTGTAAGTATCCTCAAGTGAGTTTTTGAGGGTTAATGAACTGTTTAGATCGTTTACTGTTATACAATCCCAATAGACATTTTGCCTGGCGTAACTCTGCCATCTGATAGCAGTGTCTTTCCTTTAAAATATTTTCCTCTATCCTGAGCACCTCCCTTATGGTATCTCGACCTATCGGCAGAAAGGGCTCGGGTTCCGGGGGTGTGTTTTCCGTCGCACCTCTAGCCAATCTATCGGCCTGCTTGTTACCCTCAATGCTTTTGTGGGCCGGAACCCAGAGGAGCTGGATATGATTGTGGGTTGCTAGATAGTTGAGTCTTTCTACACCCTCAAGCACCAATGAGGATCTGATCTCAGACGATGATATTGCCTTGAGTGCTGCTTGGCTGTCGCTTGCAATGACTATCCGCTCATTGCGATAGTTCCTATTTAAGTTCACCTCTGCACACAGGAGAATGGCGTACACTTACGCTTGAAGATGCTTGGCATCTTACCCATTGGCACAGACAAGCGTGTTCTGGGACCGAAGATCCCGGCCGCTATACCCTCCGGAGTCTTTGATCTATCCGTACAGGGTACTACCTCATAGATGTCACTCCAGCGAGGACGTACTCCACGAAGCTTTGTTTCTTAATTCAATTTTGAATCTTTTCTCAAATTTACTTACTTTAATGATCTCATCTCTTAGAAGCTGAGCAAATGGGAGCTCCTTCAGACGACAGAAACATTGCATTTGCTTTTGGTTTACCTGCAGCTATTTTTGCTCAAATGCCTTTTCAATTTAAAACCTTAAAAATCTTCCACACAAATTCCGATTCTATTTTATCGTTGCCAATTTAATCTAATAGATTAGCGTGTTATCTTCCAACACGTGCCGCATAGCTGTTACCAAGGAAATAGGTGAATGTAACTGATTGAAAGCCAACAACAATCAAAATAAAAGTGAAGAAAATGTATACAAAGGTGAAGTAAAATGAAACAAAAGAAATGCAGAAAAAACAACAAAAATCTTAAATTACAGAACCATTGAACACAATTTGTAAATAATTCACATCAATGACAGCTGTCGCCGGTGCTTCTGCAACAATGCAAAGATCCTTCGGCAAAAACACGGACACCAATCTACGTTGCTGACATTCGATGCTGATAATATTGGCAGTTGCGACTGCTGTCATCTACTTTTTTTTTTTTTGTTTTCTAGCAATAAGAATACGAATAGATAAAGCTACAGGGATATGTATTAATGTTTGTATGTATGTAGTTGTGTTGGTAGTAGGACGACACACACACAACTGCATTTTTAATGGGAAAGACGTAAACATTTGCAAAACACCAAGCACTCAAACTCTTTCAAAAGTAACACATACGCCCACAGAACGCTTACACTTACACCTCCATACATACATAGATACATTTGTAAATATAGCCAGTACTTACTTGGAAGAGTAAGCCGAATTCAAAGAAAGTGAAGGTGTATCGAATGTAGGTAGGTGTTTGCATTGATATTGTTGGTGTTGCTGTTGCTCCTCCTGTTGCCGGTGGGTTGTCGAGTTTATAATATTTTTTTTTTTATTCTTCTTTTACTTTAAGCCCTCCATCGGTTGTCTTTCTTTCCATTTCACTTCAACTGGCTTGTCATGTGCTTGTTTTCACATCGATACAAATTTATTTGTATACTACACTCATATAAAGTGAAAATAAAAATTTAATCTCAGCGAATGGTTATCGGAAGCAGATTGAGAAAAATAGCGCACAATTGAGAAAGAGATAAAGGCAAATATTTTGTATTGTTTGACTTTATTAACAATTGTACTAAACTTTCTTTTGAGATGCCACATTCTTAACTTTGCGATTCGATATTTCGATGCGGAAAACTTTTTCACTACCATTTACTCTAAGTTTTATAAATTAAATGATAGTAGTTGTCGTTGTCAACAAAGGATTAAGAACTTATACGCTATATCGAGCTGATATCCCGAAGTTTTGATATTTTAAGTTTTGATCTTAGCCCAACTATTTTCAATGGGGTACAGCATCGGTGAATATTCAGAAAACTACAGCATGGCATGGTCCATTGTCGCACACCAACACTAAATCGTCGAGTATGTTACCCAGTTTTTCAAAAGTTCTTGGAGCCACTCTGCGGCGTTTTCTTTTCTAAACGATCCTCGACGCTTTTCCATAGTCAGTACGCCTGATCTACTGGTGGCCCCGATCAAATGTACCCTCGGCCACCTTGACAGTTGAAGCGCGAAAACTACTTTTGCTCGACGACAGAACAAATCAAAATTGGTTTATTCAAAAATATAATTTTTAATGTGCGAGTAGATACAGAGGTTCCATTATTAAATAAAAAAGGATTTTCTAAGGCCGAAAATTAGATAAAAACGATTTTATTAAATGCGCTTGTGTTTTTCTATTAAAATTTGTAATTTTCTGAATTACATTTGTGTTTCTCTGAAATTCATTTGTGTTTTCTGAAATACATTTGTGTTTTTCTGATATAGATTTGTGTTTTTCCGATATAGATTTGTGCTTTTCTGAAATGCATTTGTGTTTTTCTGAAATACATTTGCGGTTTTCTGAAACCCATTTGTGCTTTTCTGAAATACTGTTGGAAAAAGTGCAGTTCCGGACAATTTTAAGAACTATGTAATTATTTCGGGCCATTTCAAGAATATTTCAAGACCCCTTCAGGACTATTTCGAGGCTAGTTCTGGAACACTTCGGGACGATTTTGAGACTTATTTTTTCGGGTTAATCTCAGGATTATTTTGGGACTTTTGCCAGACCATTTCAGAGCTATTTCGGGGCCTTTTCAAGGTCATTTTGAGACTAGTTTGATAAAAAATTTTGGCTTAGGTATTTCGTGACCTTTCTAGAACTTTTAAAGGTATTTTCGAGGATCACTGCGGGCCTTAAAAAATGTCGGGGTCAGTTCAGGATTATTTCGGGATTCGTTCGGCGCCATTTAGATGCAGGACCAGCTCGGAACTTGTTTGGGATACCTTGGGGAACAATTGAGGGCTGTTCAGAATTGCTTTGGGTCTAGTTCGGGACTTGTTCGGCACAGGTTCGGGACTATCCCGGAGCTGGCTTGGAACTAGTTTGGGATTATTTTCTTTATAGTATGGAGAAATATACAGGGACACCATATGGCAGCATAAATTACAAGACAAGGAAAGTTAAATCAATGTTTCTTGACACAAAATGTTTTGGATACTTGTTTCAAATACTCTCAAACTGTTGCTAATTGGTTTTATTTTTATTTATTTTTACAAGAATTGGCACAACAAAGAATCCAAAACCAAACTTGCCAAATATTAAGGCAGATGAAAATCTACTCTACGATCGGCGTAGCTTTATGCCGACCTTGGAGAAAATGCAAACGCGACTAATATTTAACTAATAATAATAATAAGAATATTCGTAATCCGTCCAAATTGTGTATAAAAAAAACATTTTCAGAGCAAACCATCCTGATGTGCAATATCATATCATTCAGTACAATAGTTCTTCAGATGTTTCTTTTTCATCGTCGGT
The DNA here is from genome assembly GCA_951828415.1 of Anomoia purmunda. NCBI lineage: Eukaryota > Metazoa > Arthropoda > Insecta > Diptera > Tephritidae > Anomoia > Anomoia purmunda. The sequence goes on from OX639994.1 coordinate 129,026,605, forward strand.
TTTTTCGACAGGGTGAAAATATGATGTATATTGGAAGGATTTTTAGTCATCCACTAAAGATTTCAATATACATCATCAGCTCTTCAGATAATCAAATCTAAAAGCACATTAAAGTAGAGCTTCACTTTTGCCTTCGCTTAGCTTATTATGTGATATACTCGTAAAACTTTGCCTGCTTTGCCTACTTTATTAAATAGCCAACTTTTTTATAATTGTGGCAATTTTTATAGTGATTAAACTCATTAAATGCCGCTACTACGCGACCGCAGTTTCAACTCAACCGACAAAAAACAAAAAAAAAAAAAAAAAACATTTGAATAAGTACATATTAAAAAACTTGTTGTTGTTCACCAACACTACAGCAACCCTTTTTCTCATTCACCAAGGACCTGCGCTCCAACATTACACAACTATTTATTTACAACATTGAAGGCGATGGTTTGCCTCAGGCCGGGTTGGGTAATAAATTTCAATAGTTATGGCGAGATAAATGCGAAAACTAAATACACATTGGCCGACTTTAATAAATTTATAAATACATAAATAAATAAAAAAAAAAACATGAAATAACAAGGCATACAACAACTAAAAACATATTCGAATAATCAACGCAATGTCCAAAGGGAGTAGCGGGCGAACAAACAAGATAACTACAACAAAAATAGAAATAGCAGCCTTTGGGGGATGAAGGAGAGAAGCGAAAACTATTACAGCTACAGAGCACAACATGAACAACCTCATAGCAAATGCGGGTGCAATTTATGTAAGTGTATCTATGTAAATTTGTGCAATTACAAGAAAGTTTGTTGGTATTAGTGCGTGAGCTTGATAATAAAATATCCACTTGTAAAAATGGCGAGGCAACAAATTGCGATAAATACAATACTTAATGAAGATACATAATAAGCTTTCGCTTACAGTGGTAAAAGGAGAGACGATTATCTGAGCGATAAATAAAAGCAGCTTGCTGAATAGTTGTTTATATTTAAATATACAAATTTGTTCCACAAGTTTTAAGCCAAAAACAGGTAAAACTCTCAAAAAACCAAAATAGCTAGAAGAGAAAGAGAGAAACACCCACATGCAATGTGAACGCTTAATTTTTTTTTTACATACACACTTAAAAAATATATCCGCAAATAAAGAATATATATTTCCAAACCCTGATATTTATTTTGACAGTCACTTCACATAAAAATCGACTTTAGTAATATGATTTTCATGTCAGCAATACGCAAACCTCCTTGGCATCATGCTTAGGTCGCCTGGGTGGCTGAATTATTGCTTTCATAAGACAGCCGTTTGTCATGGCGTATACGTAACCTGTTAGCATGTAATGAAAAAATTTATATTTATTTTCTCTAAATCGAGCATACAAATTTTTTATATGACTTCCATTACTATATTTTATTTTTAATGAAATAACTTAATTTCATATTTCATAAAAAATATTGGATTACAAATTGTAATAGGTAAGAAACTTAAAATTGAAAAAAAAACTAGCTCAAATGATCTAACCTAGAAAAATTATTAGCAACGTTTAATTCAGCATAATCAGTTTGACTTGTCTTCATCATAAATGCCCTATTTTTTCAGTTTTTCCCCTAACACTGTGTTATTCTTAATGATTGAAATTTATATCAATATTTAAACGACCTCCATTTTACTGATGTAAGGTTTATCTCAATACTATGCTATTAAAGATTCTGTAGATTTATCTAGTCCGAGGTCAGATTATAAAATGTACATAATTTCACATATCCAAAGTATCAAGGTATTTGAAAATGTTCTTAAGTCCTCGAGATGTCTTTTTCTCGCCGAATGTATTTTTTTCATACACAGACAAACTCACATTTCTCAATATATAATTTGTTTGCTTCTTTTTGATCTTCTGAAAAGCTGATGATAATGGGCGATTGTCCACTCCAATATACATACATCAAAATTTATTTGTTCTAAACTTACCAAAAAGACTGATATACTACCAATTACTCGTAGTAATTAAAAAGTGTTTTCCCTCAAAGCTATGCAAATCAACGTAGTCGTTTATTCGTAATACACACAACTATTTTTTTATTTCGCTGGATTTTCAAAATATCAACCATAGAACTGTTCCAGTATTCAATTTCCATTTGTGGCTGATTACAATCCTACTCCATAATGGCAGGACCTTAGTATGGTCTCAAGAAAAGGTACGCTACCCTGCTGCCCAAGCGAATTATGGTCTGTATCTCAGTCGGCTAGCTTGATACACAGCGTAGATTTCTGAAATTGTTGTTGGATAATTTAAAGTTTTTCTAATAGCAGTCGCATTTATCGGGCAATGGCAAACTCTTCGAAATACAATTTTCATACGTCATTTTCTCTCCAGAGTCCTGAATAAACCCCGAATGCACACTTCTTTACTTTCGATATTTGGTACATTTTAGATATTAGCTATTATCTAATTTAATGAGAAAATTAGCAAATTTTCACTTTGAAAAATCGATCTGTTATTATATGGGAATCCTTCCACAAGTGAATTACTGCAAGGATCTGCATACAGATGGCAGATCGTTCACGTTTCTTTTATATGATGGACTTAATGAAGGAATTTACTAAGCATTCATATTTTGTAGTCCAATGTTGTAATTAAAATATAACCAAATAGGTTATCAGACCTGTTTTAAATGTAAATATGTCGATGTCGTAATATAGAAGGGATCTGTCTTAAAGACATGGTCGAAATCGAGACCGAAAATAATGGTATATTTTTATTTTATTTGAATGTAACGGAAAAAAAACCAGCATATTCCAGAAGAGTTTGCGCTAAATCGTCAGTATATTTGCATTATAATATGAATAAAATTTTGGAAAAATTTTGATTATATAAGCTGACGCACTCCTTGATCAGCTTTGCGTACGCGTTTATGGAACGTCTGAGACCATTTATGTATGTGCCTCGTATATTCCGCCGAAAAGTGCTGATGTTTTATTTTTTGCACACGCTGACAATGTTGTGTCATTAGCATCAAATATTGCTGGTGACAGTCATCTTTGTGTCCTCGGTGATTTCAACTTATCTCATTTGAGTTGGTTCCCACTTAGGAACTCGGCTGCATTCATGGCCTCTAACGTTAATTCTTCAGCCGAGATTCACGTCATTGATAGTTTATTAAGCATTGATTTGCTTCAAATTAATGGATTTTATAATAGCCTTAATAGAATCTTATATTTAGTATTTATTTCCAATAATGTGCACTACACTTTGTCGGAATGTGTCACACCCATCTCTCCTACTGATAAACATCATATTCTTCTTACTCTCGAGTTGGAGTTTTACGAATTTTCCGAGGTTTCTGATGAGCCTAACATCAGATTTAACTACAATGCATGTGATTTCTCTACTTTTAACGACATTTTGTTGAGTATTGATTGGTGTGATGCCTTCCATGGCAATGATGTTATTTCTTGTTTTCATTTCTTTAAAACTAAGGTATTCGCGTTATGTTTGAAGCACATTCCTATTTGTAATAAGAAACTGTATAAGATACCTTGGCATACCGAACGGGTAAAGCATCTGAAGAATTTGAAGAACAAATTTGGCAAATTATATAAAAAAACTAGTGATCCAGGGTATTATTCTAAATTTCAATGCTATTTAAAGGAATTTAATTGCTTGAGTAAGTTCTTGTACAGAAATTATATTTTGAATTTTGAAAACAATAATATCTCAGACTCGAAGGCCTTCTGGCAATTCATCAAATCTAAAAAGTCTTGTTCGACTGTCCCAAATAATGTATTCTTCGATGGTATATGTGCAAATTCCGCCGTAGAATCTGCAAATTTATTCGCTGATTTTTTTTGCTCTAATTTTGAGCCCGACTGTGACTTTGATTCTCGTCTACCTGATAAAAGTGATTCCTCGCTAAATTTTGGATCTTTGAGTTTATCTGTTACTGACGTCATCAATGGCATTAGAAAGCTTAAGCCAACATCTAAAACTGACTCGGATGGCCTTTCTTCAATCTTTCTAAAAAGTTGTTTGTGCCTTGCAGAACCTCTTTCAATTATCTTTAACAAATCATTGGCGTCTGGTGTCTTTGTGAATGACTGGAAGTTGGCATCCGTTTCCCCTATTTTTAAGAGTGGAAACAAAAACGATGTCCGTAATTACAGGCCGATTTCGAAGCTCTCGTCCGTCTCAAAACTTTTTGAGATAATTGTGAATGAAAAGTTATATTTTGCGGTTAAAAGCCTAATTTCCACCAGTCAGCACGGTTTCGTGGCGTGCCGCTCCACGGTCACAAATCTTTCCATTTTCAGTGAATATTGCATTTCTGCCTTCAAAAAGGGTCTCAAGTCGATACAATTTACACCGATTTCTCTAAGGCATTTGACAAAGTTTCCCACCGAATACTATTGTCGAAGCTTGCGTCAATGGGATTTCACTCCACGTTTTTGTCGTGGATCAAGTCATATTTATCCAATAGACGCTGCGTGGTTTCTGTTGATAATGCCACATCCCGTTCATTTATTGCGTCCTCCGGTGTTCCGCAGGGGAGCATTCTAGGGCCTCTCTTTTTCATTCTTTTTATTAATGATATTGGTTCATGCTTTTCTTTTGCTGAATATTTAATGTATGCTGACGACCTTAAAATATTCGCAGTCATTAACAACACCCGTGATTCTGATAGGTTGCAATCCGACCTAGATAATGTTCAAAATTGGTGCAATTTAAACCGTTTGTCGCTAAATATAAATAAATGCGTTGCCTACTTCGTATAGTATTGCTGGCTCTTCTTTGAAATCTGTTGAGGAAATAAAAGACTTAGGAGTTATTTTTGACTCCAAGTTAAATTTCACTAGCCATGTCAACCATGTCATAACGCGGTCATACTCGATGCTAGCATTCGTACGCCGAAATTGTTCTGCATTTACTAACCCTTATACTCTCAAAACGTTATATTGTGCTTTTGTCAGATCGAGGTTAGAGTACGCCACTATCATTTGGAAGCCATACCAAATCGGTGTCTCTAATCGGCTTGAGAGAGTTCAGAAAGCTTTTCTACGATTTGCGCTCCGATCTTTGAACTTTTCAGAACCCTTGCCATCCTACCGATCTCGTTGTTTGTTGATTGACCTAAAGACACTTGAAAGCAGAAGATCCATTTTATCATGTTCATTTGTTATTGGGATCATCACTGGGACGATTGATTGCCCGTTCCTTCTTAGTGAAATTCGGTTTAATGTTCCTTGTAGAAGCCTTCGACAGTTTGAACCCTTCATAATTGGTTTCTCGAAAACTAATTATGGTAGGAATGCTCCTATTTCTAGGGCATGTGCTGATTTAAATTTGTTTTTTAGTTCTTCGGGTGCTGATTTTTCGTGGCCCTATGCCATCTTAATAAACCACCTCAAGTCATTTTTTTCTTAGTAATTTTTGTACTATTCCAAATTAGTTTAATTATAGTCCGTAAGAATTTGTTAATTCAAAGACTTTACATATATAAATAAATAAATAAATATGATGTTGATGAGACAATCAGTTTTTCAATATCATTCAGCAATAGTAAACCGGGTTTCACGTTTTTTTCATTGCTTTGTAATAAGTGCGCAGATTTTTTTACTTTCCCATAGTTGGGATATATTCTTAGATATAAATATGCACATATATTAAGAAATTTTTGTGTTTTGTTCAAGTGGATATTTTAGAACTTTTAACGATTTTCATGAAACAACTGTAATTTTCTCATTTAAAATTAAACGTTTACCTAAAAGCCCAACAGTATTAGTTAAAACGAAAAATTACACTGAAGATGCCACAATGCCGAAACCGGAAAATCTTTCCACTATACAAACGGAAAATCTTTCTGATATACATCATGTAAAAAATTTCTCTAATGAAACAACATAACTAAAAATTACTTCTGTTATCTTTTTTTGCATCTTTTGAAACTCCTGTATGGTATTTTTCTCATATGATTTCTCTTAGGGTAATTCTTCTCTTCAACAACCTAGCGACTCTCCTTCTTTGATATCTGCTCTCGATCTCTATAAGTTTAACATATTGGTAGAAGTGTTGGCTTCGTTCTTCACTTACTACACCAAGATCCCCAGGAAATAAGTCAATAAGGGAATTCAAAAGGGGGTACACTGAGAAAAATTCAAAAAATAAATTCTCAGAAAATTAACGTCGTCCCTTGGTGCCTAATATCTTCCCAAATAGCCAATTGGCTTTTTAAGAAGAAACCAGCGCAGTATCTGTGTCATTACCTTTTTGCTATTTATTATTTCACATATATAAAAATTAATTTTTAAATTTTATGTTTATACAAAGCGTACTCCTCAATAGAACTCAGAGCTTTTTTAAACTAAGATCAGTGGAAAAATTATTTGTGTTCGAAACTTTTTAATTTGTGGCGTGAGAAGTTTTTTATGGCAGAACTATAATCAGAGGTTTGTCAGGACCTGTCGAGGAGTGGCTACTATTAGAAAAAGCTTTTCTATAATTCTTTTTGAGACTATAGTGGGGTCACTAAATAGGTTGGTAGTAGAAATTGACCGCCTCCTTATCGTATAAAACTGTAATTGTTCATCTGGGTAGCTCGACACAGCGTTATCCCATCGCACTATGAAGCAGATTAGTTAGATAGGCAAACTACACTTGTAGTGGACTTTTTAAAAGACTTATTAAATTTTTGGAAGTTTCTCTTGCCACCTGTCGGATGTTTATGAACAAATTGACTTGCGATCAGCTCGGTAAAGTGTAATGACTGGGCACTGTACAATGTCAATTCATGCGCCTCAATATCAACTCTTACCCCTACAGCAGCAGCTGTTTGAAGGATGATGAGTTGGAATCATCTCAGCACGTTTTACTCAGTTGCCCGGCCTTCAGGAGACTAAGACTCAAGTATCCAGAGGGCACGTCATTTGTAATGATTAGCCCGCTACGTAACAGCATAGCGCATTTCAACTAAGAAGTGGGCGTTCTGTTTGTGAATTTACTGTGGTATCACAATGGCTCCCGACGGCGTCTATGTGAGCTTCTAGGGGCAGCCACGTTAACCTAACCTACTCCAGCTGACACCCAAACCTGTGCTTCTCTGGGTGAAGCACGCACAGACTACACGATATTACTTCCCACCACTTTATTTTTATTTCCAATTAAGGGGTTGCGCCACCATGGGTACACGAAATCGATGCCCAACTCCCTTCTTTTTTTGCAGCGGATGTATACACTATCAGGGAAATCTTTTGAGAAGGTTTTAATGTGCATACATTGAAGTTTCTTAGAAAATTACTTCAGAACTTTACATCGAAAATTATAGTTAAGATCAGACTGTGAATATTGCCCTTTTAGGGGCGAATTTACCTGGTTCAGGGTGTAGCTGCCAAAATCTTCGTCCCACTGCAGCAATCGAGTTTCTGTCTTCAATAGAAATTCACTGGCTATGATGTCACTGGCTATTATATAGATTTGTTACGAAATTACAATTATTAGAAAAAAAAAAAAAATTATGTATTGCAAAATTCTCACGATGGATCCTAGGGGATTATATTGCGAGCATTCAAAATAGGAGATGTATCTTGTACCGTTTTTAAAAACCGTGTTTTGCAAAAAACGCGTTTAAAGTGTTACTGCTTACAACAAAAAATAATTTAACCAACAAAATGATGTATAATTTCATATTTACCGTAATCTCGGGAGAATAAGGCAGCATATTAGCTAATCAAAAAACCATTTTTTAAAAGCCAAGAGTCAACCCAAAGATATATATTATTATTGCTGAAACAAATAAATATCTTTTTGCGGTTCTTACATTTCGGATCAAAGAAATGAAACATAAAATAAATTTTCGTAGCTGATAAAAAATTATAAACTATTTAATTTTTATTCTTTATTTATATGATGATACTTATTCGGATTCCTGCTCAAAAATGTAAGCAATCTCATTCAAATACAACCGAGCTAAATAGAAGGAATTTAAGGTTTTGAACTACACCCAGAAGCTGGATTAAGTTACGAATATTAAAGAGCTGAGTCACTTTCTTCACTCGCAGCAAGTAAAAAGCATTTTATGATATATCCCACGCGACAAGAACACCAAACCTATTGGCACAAACGCGACGAGACATAACACAATGGCAGAAAGCATTTTCATGCTCGTGAACATTAGGCGCATACATTGTTCTTGTTATTATTGCTACCATTTTTATTTTTTTCTCCTCATCTTGCGTGAGCGTGTGCGTGGGAGTGTGCGTTTTTACGTTGAAATTATGATTCGATACCATTTATGGAGCCAACAACAGGTAGCTACTTTCTTCATATCTCTTGCCAAGGTAATTGCCTGCAATTTGCATAACAATCCCAACTGGATGCTTTGCATAATTCTCAAGACACCAGCAGCTGCAGCAGCAGCAGCAGCGTAGGCAGCGATGACTAGGAAAAGAACTAATGCCCACCATCCCACACATGGTCTGGTCGCACGGCTTATGCCAATGATACGCCTGTTAGATGCGAGGCGATGCTACAAAAGATGACTTGCCGAAGGAACAACGTAACTTTAAATATGTCTTCTGTCGGTATAATGCGGTAAGGGAGCTTAGCAATGTGATGGCATATCACCGCTTAACCCACATGAGGGAGTGACTGCTTGTTTCCTTGGCACTACAACAACGAAATCTCATCACAAATATCTCTACCACTGTACTGTATTCAGCATAGACTCAGTACTTACCACGTTACATAGGGGTAGTGGCAATCCACAACAGCACTTAAATTCGTATTAGGTAGCCGTCAAAATGGAAGCGACTGTTGAGCACTCGCTTGGAAAAATGAAATACGAAGACAAAGCATCAGCGGAGGCTTTACGGGTACCTGCTACTAGCCAGGCAAATATGTGCGAACCAAGAGAGCCTGGTGCGATTGTTGTTTTTTACATGTTGTGTTTTTGCGATTTGTGTTACTCATACAAAATGGAATAATGCGCCTACAAGTATGCATAGCACATGAACTCATTCAGATATACAACAAAGAATTACCTGCACGAGGGAATGATGAGGATGTGACTATGGGAAAATTAAATTCTGGCGTTTATACCAAAAGTAAAAGAAAACCAAGCTGCTAACATACATATGTATATACATAATAATACTAATAATAATAATAATAATTATAACAATAGTAATAATAATAACAATAAAAATAATAATAATAATTTGACGCTTATATCATTGAGCTCGATATTTGGCCAAACTTCTCCTCCGATGTCCCACAATTTTAGGGGCCTACTTCGACTTCTGATTTTTGTGAGAAGTTTTTGCTTAACAAAAATGTACACGAAGGTTTGACAATCACCTGCCGAGGGCGACCGCTATTAGAAATGGGCCCGGGGGAAGCACGGATATGGATACGGCTACCGATTTAATTAGATCGGCTTCAATAGATTCAAACAGTTTTTTTTTTTGCCCTAAGAGATTTTTGTTGAGAGGCGCTTATATAGTGTTGTTCTTGTTATAGAATGTCATGAGTTTTATTATTTTTGTTTTAGTTTTGGGTGTCTCTATGATGGCATTATTTCAAGTCAGATGTGTGCTGTGCTAGCCTTTTTTCAATTTAGAATTTGGTGTCCTACAAAGTTGATGATGTTGATGGTTGATGTTCCGGAAAATCATTGTTTTTTAGTATTCCACCTTTATCTCTTTGTGGTATCTCAAACATTCGTCACATAGAGGCCATTACTATATTCATTATCCCCGTCCTGGGGTGTTTAGAATTAAATTTGGAGATTCGCGCTGATGATGTTTTTTTTCTTATACCACTTTATCTTTAATTGGTGCCTTTGTTAAATTTCAATGTAGTTCAGATATGCAAATTTTTTGTATTGTTCTAGTTCTATTAAAAGTTTTATATTTCTGTTAAACGAACTTAGTACGTCAAGTGCGTTTTGTCCCTTTTTTCTATTGTTATTTTGTTAACAATAGTGCCGTATTTCTTTCGGCCTTTGAAATAGATCCCATTTTAATAAATTGTATCTACAAAACTGTCTGAGTCTGTTTTTGAATTCTATATGTTGTCAAGTTATCTAATATGCCGATAATTCCGTTGTTATAATTATCCGTTTCTATTGCTATAGTTTCGTTTCTCTTATCATATATTAAAATTCGAATTTTGTTATTTTTCTTCAGAAACTTCCGTGTCCGTTTCCACTGTGCATATTATTGCACAATCCAAAAACAATTATTATAAAGAGAATTTGGTTGTTCTTTGCCTTTAAGCGTCTATATCAAATATTCTCCAACAGGAATATATTGAAAGGGAGGAAATCTCTTGTTTTCGACTGGTAGCCCAAACTTTCGACCATTCGACAGCAGCGCTTATCGTCTAGCGGGCAATCCTCTTTTCTTTTGTTTACAAACTAATCTACATATTTTTTCGATATCGAAAAGAGAATTGTTTTCTTTCACTCATCTGCGTTCAGCGTTTTCTTTAGTATTGGTCTTTCTTCAATCTGCTGTTTTTGTCTTCTTAATGCGTTATCTTTAAGTTTATCAAGTAGACTTAGTATTTTTGTGTGGTCTGCCTAAAACTCTGTGTATGTCAAGATTTTCTTCACAGACAAATACATATACTTTATTACATTTAGTAGAATTACTAATTAAGTTAAGAACTAGTTCTGGTTCTCTACATATCTGACATGCTTTTCTAGCTCTCTTTTCTTTTCAAAAATGAAATAATCATTATTAGTTTTTTGTTCTCCTTTTAAGATGGTAGCAAAATTCACAGGTAATTATGAGTATTTTTTGTAGAGTTTTTTTGCAGAATACACATTAAGTACTTGTTAGAAAAAAAAACTTAAGCCCTTTTTTAAGGATATAAATAACCTCACTCTCATATTTATAAATAAAGTTTCTTAAACACCGATGAAAGAGAAACATTGAAATTATGATAACGTATATGAGCTTCACAAAGGCAATGCAAAATATTATTTAATCGAAGTTTTTACCCGCAGCAACCAACTATAGGAAGTTATGTTTCTTGAGATAAAAAGACAACCAGACTTTTAGCACGAACCATAGGTTTCATGCATTTTAAAATTCATTACTGAAATATTGACTCACTTGAATATCGAAAAAACCGAACCTGTATATAGTGTATGTATGTATATAAATATTAGCAGCTTTTGTTGTTCGAACTAAACTCCTAAACTACTAAATAGCTTTCAGCAAACTTTTCGGAGATTTTTTCTTGCACGACTGTTTCTGTTTTAGGGGTCACAAATTAAAAATGTAATTCACTTTCGTGACAAAAAATACGTTTGTGAGAAATGAACGTGCAGGGTTGGTTCTTAATAAAATTTGTAGTTTTTATCTGATGTTGATGAAATTCGAGACGTATACTAGGGGTGCGACGACAAAACTGCGTACCCAAAAATGAACCTAATACATGGCGCTAGAGCCAAATTGTTCACAAAATCCGTATATAATGTTATATTTTTCTATGGGATTTGAAATATTTTTACAATTTTTGATAAAAATGTCAAAAAACTCTTACTATACTCAGAGTTAACTTCATCTTAAACGAAACATTGTTTTTAAATTCGTCAAATCAGCTTTAAAAATCTGGTGCAAGTATATGGGAAATTAGTAAGTTACGCATACGAAGTCTGCCTGTTCCAAATAAAGCAATAAATAAAAAAAATAAAAGTTAGCGAAGTTTCGCCGCCCGCCGTTTTTTTAACTAATACTAGCTTCTACTTATAATAATGTGCAATATATTTTCCACAAGCCTAGAGAAAATCCAAACAATTTATAAAACTTGTTTATTCTATTACGAGTATATTCTATAAAGTTTGCTGATTTTTTAAGTCACGCATTAAAGTTGAGCCGGACGCATCTAATATGGTGGAACGGCGGAATGCAAAAAAGAATTTTGCAGAAACAGTAAGGGCAGCGAAATGCTACAACACACACACACAGAGGGATTTCAGCACTCCAAACAACACCACCGAGTGTCGCCAGTGTCGCCGAGGCATTTTTAAGTAATACAAATTTGTAACATTTCATTGTGGGCAGCAATGTAATAAATTTTAACGCTGCCAAAATGCCACAACGACAAAGAAGACGAAACGACGAAGAGAAGCGTAGAAAAATGGAATGAGATGGAGGAACAAAAAAAACAAGCGGAGCAACTGTCAGCAAAAGCTGCCACTACGAACAAGACCACGACTCCAAAAGTATTTCGAACAGAAGTCGCGCAACAAAACTGTTAGTGAAACTGAAAACTCCACACCCACCACTCACACTCACACTCATACAAAGACAAGAACACGAATAAAAAACGTCACTTTTCACTGGACAATGAAGCAAAAGAGTAATTGCAAAATTGTTCAAAAATTTTCAAGCACTACTGCTGCGCTCTGCTTTCCGAGTACCCACCGACTAAACGACCTCGAAATTGGTTTTAATAATTTTTTTCGCTATTGTGCCGTTGAGATTTTTAAATAATGTTGCCATTTGCGTATTTGATGTTAATTTATACGCGTCAGGGTGACCAGAAAAAAAAACAAAAAACATAGCACAAAATGTGGCAGGGGCACAAGACGAAATGAAGGGGATGGAGCTGATTTAAAAAGAAACCTACAAATTGGAATGGCGGATATGCTAATGGCATATTGTGTTTGACTGGAGATTTCGCTGCAGTCTAAAGGGGGGAGAATCTGTAATTTTGCAAAATTTGTTCAGAGTTACTGCTGAATAAAGGAGACGCTTCGTTTTTATTTTTTTATTTTTATTTTATTTTTTTTGAGTTTTGGCTGGAGGTGAGGGCGCAGGTCTGGAAATGACAATGTTGACTGGGCAAGTTTTTTGAATGAACTAAAACTTTTTAAGCTGGTAAAAGTGGCAAAGTTTTTAAATAAAAATTCAATTTTAATAAACTTCAAAGCTGCAAAGCAAAATTCTACTTATGGAATACATTTCCCTAACTGTGGGTTTATAATTTTGTGTTAACTAGGATAATTTAAACTGGAGACTCTGTTGGTTATTTAGGGGATACGAGAAGTCACACAAAATAGAATGATTTTGAACATTAAATCTGCATGTAGTTGTATTTATCAGACGAAAAATATTCGATAAACCGTTTATGCGTGAAAAACAACAACTTCTAATAGAATGTCACAGACATCATAAGAATAGCAAGACATTATTAATATGTAGCGAAAAAAAACCATAACTGAATAAACCGTGGATAGTACCAGAATTTTTTTTTGAGAGCACAACAAGTTAGCGAATGCAGATAGGGAAGAGAAGATAGAAGTAAATCCAAGTATATACTCGATAATTTTCGTTCGATATCAATACTTTTTGGTATCGATACTTTTGAGTCAAGTACTGAGTATATATCGTAAAAATATACTCGTAATGAAATCCGTTTCTAGAGCAAATGTTTCTTCGTAAATTTTTCCTCCACTGTTCCACTGTTTATTTATTTGGATATGGCAATAGGGCGGAATCAAAATAGCTAGAAATAACAGATGGTCCACATCAGGGCCACGCCGTGAACTATACCCATTCCAGTTTCAGGTGAGGTATGTTCTGCACTGTCAACTTTGCTCAGATTTGAAGTGCCAAATGAAAAACAAAATAAAGCTAACGACTTACTTGATACTTAAGCCAAAACTTTCTAAAGGGAAGAGTATCCAGTCTTTGTAGTTCGATATTTATAGTTACCCGACTCTTTTAAATTCTTTTCAAGCGATAAATTAACGAGTACTATATCGATACTTTCGGCGCGATATTGTGTCCCTAAATATAATACGATGTATATGTATATATGGCCCAACTGTTAATAATAATAATAATAATAATTTGACGCTTATACCAGATAGTTTGATGTTAAGCCGAACTTCTCCTACAATTTGTGTCGTGCGTCTTGATGTTGCCCATAAATTGCGTGGCCTGCAGTTTTATGCCGACTCCGAATGGCAGTCGGAATGGAAATTACTTGTATAATTAAACATTCATATTACTGAAAAGCTTTTTAAGTCTTGATTGCTCTAATTTGTGTTCAATTAACTTGACAAAACTATGTATATCAAAATATTTCTATTTAAAAATACTCAGAAAAACACATGGAAAATGATCAACTTGAAACCGACCTGTTCCTGATTCCACTTCAGCGATGCGAAATACTCAGCGAAAAGTTCCATATTGCCAGGATCCATAACTTATATTCGAACTTAAACTTTCATCTTCGTGCCATTTTATATTCATTTTATATTCGTTCGAGCCTTAGTAAATATATAAAAAATTTATAAAATACATTACTGATGTTAAATTAATATCTTTTGCGACTGTTGGCAACCCCTACGATAGTACCATTGAGACCAGCTGATTATTATTGTAAAAAAACTTGATTAATTAATTCGAAGCAAACCAAAGACATTAAGAAGGTCTTATTCATTCCAATTACAGTCGGTTCTACGTACCGGAATGACCCGGGTTTTACCCGGCCAAGGACTGTTGTTTCGGCGATCTAACCCTATTTAGATCGGCCTACCCCAGAAGGTTTTATAATATAAATTGCTTAATCGCCTAATGGTTTTTGTTGTTTTGAGCGCAAACTAATTATCGCCTCGGAATGAAAAAGATTCGAAAACGATACGAAATCCATTCGCACTTAGTCAGAATCAAGAACAACACTCCCAAAAACTTGTCGGAATTATGTACATCAAACTTACTTTTCAAACCGATACCAAATGCAGAACAGGCCTGAAAGTTTTCCTACAGTTCCTACATTACTAGCTTTTGTTATTCAGAGATTAGGATTCTCTGACAATGATGAACTTATGATTTAAAAAACAAAAAATGTTCCAAAAATATTTACTTGTTTTCATGAATACCATCATAGCCGAAGCGTCAACTAGAATAAGTATCCAATTTTTTTGATGCAATTTTTCAGGTATCGATACCTACATGATATCATCTCTAAATACAGCTCCACTCTAATACGTGAACTTAAATAAGGGGCATTATTAAAACAGTAACAAATATCCCTCCAGATTCCAATAGTAGCGTTCATTTCTTTTTTCTCACTTTTTTCAAAACAACGCTTTAAGCGCATGACAGAAAACACAAGCAACGAAAAAATATTCAGGCCCATATTCGTCTGTATGTAACTGACATTCACTGAAAGTGTCTTAGGTTGATTTCGAAATGACAAATATCACTTCGACACGTTGCTTTAATTGAATAAGAGGCGCAGAAATTCCGAAGAGACAGTATCGGAGACATCAGAGGTGTGAAAGCAGTACACGAGGATGTCAATCAGATGTCCGATTGAGCGATTAGAAGTTAGTTGTATGGAAAGAAGTTGTGGTAGGGAGATCAAAGGTGAAAGGGAGACCAAAGGAAAAGCTAAAGTAAAAAAAAAAAGTAGGGTAATGTTGAACTTGAAGTCCATCAAAATCACATTAAGCACAATAAGTGTTATATTTAAATATGAGCAAAGGGCAAGGGAGTGAAGCGTGCAATAGAATATTGAAAATAGCAAAGTATTTATGAAAACTCGTGTTTACTCTGGGAAAAAAAGGAAAACAAATTAATTAAAATTTGCGCTTAATTGAGCGAAAAATTCCACAATACTTGCTTCGCCGTTCGTTGACCTTAAAATCGATTTCTATTTTACGACCTCATAAATTTTGTACGAACCACAGAACGCGGATGGTAGAATATTATTCATAAGATGGGAACATACTGAATTCTTCTTACAAATCGCCTTGTAAACGAAGTAAACGATTTTGTTGAGAAAAATCTCGTGGCAAGGTCACTGAATTTCAGCTTGATTGAGACTTTTTATTGGGTATATTTTATTGTAATATTGAATTTAGCTTCATTACATTGATAAACCAAGGCTTCGGAGTGGAGATGAGCACAAAAACAGCGAAGTGAGGAGCGAAAAATTTTAACCTGAGCGAAGCTGGAGGAGAGAGTTACAAAAAATTTATAAGTAACAGAAAAATTCTAATATATATAAAGTCATTGATTTTTCATATTTTTCAATACTATTCTTTGAACAATGTTCAATCTAAGCCTTGAAAATAGAGACTTAAAGATTAAAATTCAGCCAAAATAGTCGTCATATTGAATTTTTTGGATTACAAAAACCATTTGGAAAAATTCGTTCAAAACAAACCTCAATTATACCGATCTAATTCCTATGGGCCTTTTTATGCAAATCTGACCTTATTTCTATTTAGAAGACATTTTGTGATTTTTCTATCGCCGCCAAATGTAATGTGAAAATAACCATCAAATTTGATCAACAAAAATAAAAATCACAAAATAACGATTAAATCTGATTGAAAGAATTTTAATCCAATTATCAGATTAAATCACGATTTTTTTTTAAATACTAATCTTCTAATAGTAGTCGCCCTTCGGCAGATAAACTCCTCACGGAACTCATTTTCCGTAAAAGTGTTGTAGGTCCTTCAAATTGTAGGAAACTTTCGGCCAACTATCGCCAAATTATTATTATACCATTAAGATGAAGACCTACTCGAAATCAGAACTCAAAAATAAACCAGATACCATTTTCAAGCCCTTAGGACATTTTTCTTGCCTTTGAAAGAGTGTTTAGAATTTTCCATTTCATTTACCAGTAAAAAAAAAAACACAATAGACAAAATAATATATTAAAAAGAAGATAGAATTATATCATATTTTTATTGAGAGCGAGAGCGGAGCTAAAATCTGCACCCGGAGCGAACTACAATGCCAGAGCAGAGCAGGAGCGGAGCGATGGGAAAAAACCTGTAGCTCCGAAGCCCTGGAAAAAATGGCCTCGCACGAAGTAGCAAAACAACTGCTACGAGTAATTTTTGCTCTGCTATAAAAAAACAAGTGCTGAATTATTAAAACGACTAGTTGCTCATGTAATTTAAAATTTCAATTTAAAAATTGAATAAGAGGTCGGGATTCATTGGTTTGAAAGCACAATTTCCAAAGCCAAATAAATTGCGAAAAGTTGGCAAAACAAAATGAATTAAAAGTCACTTACTTTCTATCCCTCTTAGTTTACGCTGTAATCAGCTTAGCGTTGATGGTGGAGTTAATAACAAGTGAAAGATGTTTCATATGTAGCGTCTTAGTTGACGCTAATTGAAAACAATAAAATTAAGATAAGCCTCACTTCATCTGCGATGGATGGAAAAAACAAAACAAAAGCAAATAACCAGATTTTATTAAAATTTTGCATGGTAAAAGTCAGTTCACCTATGCTAAATAGTGAAACAAAAACTCGAAACATGGCGAGCTCATACGATTTGATGTTGATTGCTCACCGATTGATAATTTTCACTGGAGGCTTTTTATTCACAATAATTGAAAGAATTGCCGAACTTCATGTTCTTAGCTGTTTAGGCGCAAAAGTTATAATGGGAAACCGCATATCTGAACAATCAGTTATATAACTGTTATATAATATTCGATCTCGCTTCCGGATCCGATAAATGATTAAAACATTATCATCACAATCAGCTCGCTGTACTGATCATTTTGGTACACTTTGGTTTGAGTCTTGGAAATTTTCAACATGAGCGTATAGCCACCTTTTCAGACAGCCGAGCTGCCGTATTGGCAGTGGCATCTTTCACAACCAAATCGAAGCTGGTTAAGCAATGCAGGGCTCTATTGAGCTTGCAACGAGCTCTCAGTAGACCTAATTTGGGTTCCTGGGTATAGCTGGAAACTAGGCAGCCGATAGGCTAGCCAGAAAGGGTTCAGTGACAACCTGAAACGAAGTGCTGATTCCAGTTCCAATAGGTTCAATTAACAGGAGAACATCCAATTTTTTTTGGCGAGTGTTAAGCCTGGCTCCGCGATATTCATGGCAGTTTTCACAGGACACTGACCGATCGGAACCCACCCCAGTGATTACTACAGAAGCTGCAGAGCACCTTCCGTGCAGATGTTCGGCCTTAATGAGGAAACGAAAGAGAACTTTGGCGGCCTTTGAGTATAACTCTATGCAGGATTTGTGCAAACATAGCCTGGACAATATTCCAAAATTTATCAACTGCATTAGTTAGTTTTAAAACCAAATAATCTTAGGTTTTATGGTATCAAAACGGCACTCAATTGATAATTGGGCATTGAGCTCCTTCGCCGCCATTCTAACATAATCTATATCTTATTCTTCTTATACTTACAAATATCGGAACAAAGTTATAATGCCATTTCATCTTAATGATGGTTTAATTAATGTTCTTTTTAAAACTATGGAAACCCCAATATTTAACTAAATTAATATAAAATAAGTCAGTTAGAAAATCGTACACTTCTGGTTCTAGGTTTCAAAGTAGAAATAACCTGCAAAGTATCTACTGGTTTCTGAGAAAATTAGTAGCAAAAATCGGCCACTGAACCCACTAAAGAAAGATGTGTAGAAAAGAGAAATTAACAACAACCAGTATTGGATGGATCACAACATTACTATGTAACTCTACTCAGTTCAAGTTACGCAAAAGGAATGTGGTATACAAAAACTGAACGAAATGTGCTAAGATGGGGAATTTAACTTGACATCACATACAGGAAAAGAGTGTAGAAGAAAATGACTAATGTAAATAATAACCAAAGATAATGATAATATACTTTTAGGTGAACCAAAAAACAACGAATAAGCGAAAATATGAGAAATGATAAAGGCGAGCAGAAAAAAAAAATATGTTAAGCGCTATAAGCCGCATAATCATAAGCAAATTAGGCTATAATGGAATGAGTTGCATAGCGAGGAAAAAAAAATAGAGGAAAGAAGTAGATTTCACAAGCCAATTATACGAATAAACCTTACGAATGTGGAATGAAGCACACATTCTCGTAATATTACAAACACACACACACACACACACATACATATATGTACATATTTATCATATTTATGGTGGAATGTGTGTGTGTGTGTTTATGCCACTTAAGCGTCACTGACAAATGACATCTGCTTGAGGATCTCCTTACATAGAGCCAGCCTTACAGCGCAGTTAGCGTCTGTGCCGAGTGTCTGTTATTACAAATGCTATGTTCGTACATATATCTCGTAGTTATGTTGGTAATTTTTTATATTCAAGTGCAAGAAAAAAACCAACATCTATGTATGGGTGTTTGGGTGTGTGTGTGTGTGCGCCTGTGAGTGTGTGTGTGCGCGCAACGAAACGCCGACAAGTGCTAATGTGCGCCATAATAAGCAGCGAGTCGCGAATCTCTCCACGTCCTCACACACACACAGGGCCACTAGGGGCTATATAAAATACAGTAAACAAAAATTCTTCAAACTAACAGCTACATATTGGCGAATTCTTTTGAAAAAAAAACTACATATAAAGTTATAAAAAAACAAATCATAATATAATTTCCAGAAAAAACGTCAACTCGTCATTGGTATAAAAAAATCGTCAAAAAGAGGTCGAATCATGGACCCGGCAATGTTGCCGGTGTCTCATAACAAATAAAACGAATTTACTCTAACGAATTTAAAGAAATAAGTTAATTTTATAATTATTTTTGGATTGAGAGAAAAATATAGAGTTTTAAAATTGTCAATGAAAATAATCAAAAGCTTTCAAATACCGTTTTGGCTATATATCTGTGGTCATATCGAACACTAGCTCAACTAGACTTTAGCGACTTACACTAAGACACAAAAAAATATTTAAAGTACGTTTTGGAAAATTATATGCAAGCAAAATAATTAAATTTTACATAAACTTGTAACTAAAATTTCTTAACAATTTTTTTAAAATAAATTTTTGAAAAAATGTGTTCAATATTTGGAATAAGGGGAGACAAATCTTGCAAGTGTTGGGAAAACAAAAAAAAACAAAGGATTCAGTGTCTTTTAAATCAGACAGAACTTTTTAGAAAGCTTGTGCTGCCGTATTTTCTGTTCCATAAAACAAATGAAAATCGAAAATTTATAGTTATGTTAAATTGAACATGTAAGAAAATTATGTGAGTGGGTAGCAAATTGAAAGAAACATTTCACTGATAACTTAACCGAATAAATTCTTATTAAAATGTTGAAGTAAACTTTTCCTTTTAGCGATTATTGAAATCGCCATAGTTAAAAATCGGTTTTAGTTTAAAAAAAAAACGGGCGTAACTGTCGTCCTTCTGACAATGCTACTTTAAGTACCTCACCAATAGCAACTAGATTAGGTTAAGATCCTACAGGATGAGCAGTTAGCAAAAATCTGTAATTAGTCTGTTTACGGAAATACTAGTGGTGATTATTAATTGTAAATGTTCTTTGAGAAAAGCTAACTATTTTTGAAAGGCGATGGCCAAAAAAAAAGTCAGCCCTGTTTGCCACTGCATTAGTTGACAGCTTACAACTAGCTAACTATTATTTGGCATACATTAGCCTTTAGTAGCTAGTTTTTTTTCGAAATGTAAACCAATTATTTATAAACTATTTTTATGCGAAATAAAGCCAGTTATCTATTACCACTTCTACCTACTTATGTATTGCCTGTTTTAAAGTAAATTAAAGATCGAAATAATGGATTTAATATAAGCAAGTTAAGTGGCAGTATTTATTTATTCAAATATTTCATAAAACTTAATCTTCCTTAAATTATTATAGTTATTATTATTAATTAATTAAACTTTTCCGCAGAAACAACACATGACTCCAGCACACTTAAATGTTTTTTATGATTTTTTTTAACGAGCGTCAAACTTTTGATAGCTGTCTTTTTTCGATTATTCTGCCTGACTTGCCAACTAATTAAAAATGTTTTTCTGGATGTTTGATAAAAATTAGTTTTTATTTTCAATCACTATAAAGTAGCTTGTAAAACATCATCCAGTTTAAGCAACAGATAATTTTTTACTGCATGGAATCTACTCCGATCATAGTTGTCGTATTTATACGTGTAAAAAATATCCCATACCACGATGTGCAATATCTCAGTTGCCTTTTTTTATCAAACTGTCCAACTCGCAGTCCATTAGGCGTTGTTTTAAGTTCTTATAAATTAAGATAACCTTAGCTCGTCGGAGGCCGTTCACTCTAAGTGTAGATTGATAGCAGACGCCGTCTCCCGAATCGAGTGGTGTCATACCTTACTAAATTTCCTATAGAACTGGAATTACACACCCACATACTGAATTAATGTTTGCTGTTTTCATATCCACCACCGATTACTTCATCTAAATTGATTACACCTCTATTGCATGACTTTGACAACTGTCGTAATCTGCACTAGTTTGAAAGCACTTTCGAAATATATACATAGATAGTACCCTTCTATTCCCTAGGCTCAATTCCTTTCACTACACACTGTATCTCTGTGTAAGTAGTTAGATCTCGAGTAAAGTGAAACAACGCTGTCAGAGCGCTGACAGCTGTTATGCATGCGAGACATAGTGCTTGAAAATAAAAGCAAAATATTGAAAAAAGAATTGTGCTAAAAAAAGCTAAGAAGACGCTGGAAAAGAAGTCACACAAAAACTGAGCAAAACTAAGCGAATGATAAAACGATAGGACAAAAATTGTCAAAAAAAAAAACACCAAAATGAAAAAATGAAAAAAGCGGAGGGAAGATTAAGGCCAACCGCCAGTCAGTCAACTGCCAGCTGGCACAGACGTGTCGCGTCTTTTGTGTCTCACTATCTCTGTATGTGTGTGTGTGTGGGCGTGTGGGTGTATGGGTGAGTATCTTCTAGTGTCACATGCAAAGTGTGCATATCTTCGTAGTTACGGCAGCATACAGCGACATTTCTATAGAGATACCTTAATGTAACTATGACAGCTGTAGTGACTGAGTGGCTGTAGCCGTCAGAAATTGGTTGGTGAGCGGAGGAGCGGTATTGGGGTGCGCTAAAAGCAAGGTAACGAAACGCACGTCGTCTTGGCATATTGTCATACTCGACGTCAAGGACTTGCATACATCTTTTGAGTATGCACCTTGCGAGTGTGTGTGTGTGTGTGTGTAGCTATGCTTATAGCGCATTTAAGCCGCCTTTGTGCAAATTTTTTTCGTAACTTTTTTGCTTTTAGCGCTTTTCGTCCGCTACCACCCTTCTACCAACAAAATAAAGATGTTGAACTTTTTAAACGGATGAAAGTGATAAGTTATTATACGTTTCGCTTCTTTTTTTTAACAAATTTAGTTGTAAGTGAATAACAAAAAGCAGCATGCAGCAAAGTAAAAGATTATAAAATAAAAGCGATAGCTAAGCAAGCGCAGAGAATTCAACTATAAGAAAGTAAAATTTTTACGCGTGGAAAACTATGAAAAAGTTGCAAAAAAGTGGGCGGTAAAAGTCATCTCATATCCATATAAATAAGTGTCAGCGACAGAAGCTACGAAAATCTAAACTTAAAAAAAAAGAAACAGAGAAAATCAGCTTTTTCCTATATTACAAACAAACTGACTTACTATTTTCTTAATATTTTCTTCTCTGCCCTCACAATTTGGCACACTGTAAGCAGCCAGCCCCAAAAATTTAGCCTTAAAATTTTTTATTTTTAAATTTGTATATCATTTTTTTTCGTTGTAATTTTTGAAACAAACATTGACCGGTTTAACTTTTGACATCACTTCGCTATTTAATGTTGATCGGTTGCAGGTTAAAGAGTAGCATCGAAGTTATAGTGAAACACCCATTTTGGGGGTGGCAAGTAAGAAAATATGGCCTAATGGCCTCTTGCAACCCAACTCATAATACCACTCAAATTCTCGTATTGTGATGTTAAAAAAATTTTTTAGTTTGAAAATTGTTTTGGTAGACTTTTTGATATTCAAATACGTTGTCATGTGGTAATACTGATGAAGACTCAGGGGCATACTTTCTGGAGCATCCGCCTGCCATTCCTTTAATGCTGGAAGATAAAAAAAATGCAAGGAAAATATTGAATAAACATCCCCAAAGGAAATAGTTATAATTATGATTGCCCTTCTTTGCAACCAGCTACCACAGTGGAAGTTTCCAAAATATTGGTATTCATGGATATTTGTATTCTGATTAGTAGCCGCTAACTGAAAAGAACGAAACATGGCACGGGAGATGGCACAACGCCGAAACCGTTTTATCTACAAACCAAACTTGACAAGGAATGACGGAAAATTGTTTCAATATACATCAGCTACATCCAAAATCCTTATACCTGTAAACTCTTGTATAGCTCTTTTGTTCATTCGAAACTCGAATACGTTTGTATTATAAGCTTATACCCTCATAAAGTGCTTGTTGTATGCTTATAGGCCTAAAATCGCTTGAGAGCAGAAGATCCTATTCAATCTATTATTTTTTCTACGATTTGATATTTGGGTCCACTGCCCGTTGCGGGAGTAAATATTTCTCTATTTAGCTTAACCCCTCCTTATAGAGTTATACTGGACCCTTTTCGCCTATCCTATCAAATATGCCATATAAAATACCTGAAAATAAATATGGCAATTTTTGTCACTTATACAATAATTCTGTTTGCCCAAACCATTGTGTGTGTTATATTATATGCAGCAACGGTAAAAATAAATAAAACACTATTAAAATAAGAAATTAGAGGGCTATCATTTTAAAGCTTAATTTTTGGCCCTATAAAAGAAATAAAGTTCATTTTTGGGTAGGGTTAAATTAAATTAAATTATATACAACTAGTCTGTAGGATATGCTATGCCATAAATTGAATAAATAAATAAATATGTACACTCCAAAAAAAATTATCTGGATTGTAGAAAAACAGTTATCGAAATAAAAGAAAATGCAAATGCTTTAGAAATATTTACTACTTTTGGCGAAAAAATATTTCATTTTATATGGGCTCTTATTCATTATGAGGACTTCTTTAAACCATCGCGGTTGGAAATCGCCAAATATTACCCCAATTTTGAAAAGTGGTAGAAAGAATGACTCCTGCAATTGTAGGCCGATCTCGAAGCGTTCGACAGTATCGAAACTTTTTGAATATATAATTAAAGATAAGATTTGCTTCCGAACTAAGAGTCTTATTATTTTAAGTTAACTGTATTTATACTCGTACAGAATTTTCTCAAGCATTCGACAGAGCGTCCCACAAAAACTTATTAGTTAAACTTGCCCAGTCAGAACTCCTACGGGGATAGAGAGTTGGCGCTTTGTTTGCGACCTCAGTTCCTTTGGAAGCGTTCGTTGAGTCAACAGAGATCCCGTCTATCCAACAGAAGTCCGTAGCCCCCACCCTCTCCCTGTATGGAGTGAGGGTACCCCGCCGAGCGAGCTCATCAGACTTGCAGTTTCCTGCAATGTCGCTATGGCCCGGCACCCAAATTAGTCCAATGTCAAGGTATTCCGAGGCGGCTGAGAGAGAACTCGGGCACTTCCCGACAAGTTTTGACTTCACCATTAAGCATCCTAAGGCCTAAATAGCGGCTTGACTATCAGAATAAATGTTTGCCCTTCTAGGGGCTTCACATTGGTGAGTAGCTAATCGGCTGCCTCCTTAATTGCGGGCACCTCCACTTTCCCCCAACCTTTGCGTCCAGCTTTGAATAGTCTGTGAAAAAGCTCACCGGCTCGCGCTATCCTCCTCCCATTCCTTCCTTAGCGGCATATAAGTGGAGAAGGAACCACCAACCACGAGCTAGAACCGGCTGACAACAATTCATTTCTGGAAGGACCAAGTCGAAGTTGGCAAGAACTTAGAACACCCATAGGCCGGATTGAAGCTGTATCCGACAGTCTTCCACCGTCTTGAGTTTCGGCCAGAAAGGCCGTCCTCCGGACAGAGCCAACGGAAGGAGTCAGTTTCGCCTTCCCTTCGCTAGCAAATGCTACCACCCGCTTCAATAAGACAGTTTTGGGGATCGGTTTCGATGCCCCTCCACCGCCCGAAAGCTTATTAGAAGAAGAAGATTTAAAATTCATTAGTCTTATAGGTCACAACACAGAGCCGCTATCCAAAGCCCGAACGTGTAGTTGTCCTGAAAATGGTCCCATGTTTGTCTTTGCCGAAGCAGGGAGGCCGTGCAAGGGTAGACGTACACCCTTATGAGGTGAGCGTTCAGAGTAAGACCAGACGCAAAGACGGGAGGCCTCTCAACCTCAACTACACCAGCAAGTTAATGGCGACGGGAAGTGGAATGTACTCAGAGACTTGCCAACGGTACGGAGACGGCCGTGGCATTTGCCTACTAGCCGCTTTTACTAAATTTCATCCCAGCATGCTCAGGTAGTAGAACACGGCAACCGCCAGCCCAAGATCTACAGATCAAAAACGTGATCCTAAGAATAGTTCATGGGCAGAGCATAGATTGTTACCATTCATATTAGGCCGTCAAGGTCATTTGGCGTTACCCAAGATGCAAGATAGAGGCAACAATGCATTACATCCTAATATAGAATAAATAAATCAAAATAAATAAGGTATTGCAGTTTGATAACAAAATACAGTAAAACAAGCAACATTTTTCTTGGGTTGTTTTATTTTTTTAGTGCCTATTTTTTGGTTAACTGAAGAAATGCAGGAATGTTCAAAAATTCTTGCATTTTTTGTAACCTGCTGCACAATAGACTCCGCTTTAAACTAATTGAACTATGAAACTAAATAAAGCGGTTGAAACCAAAGTAAGCGTCCTCCAAAATATAACACAGATCTAAAGATACAGCAGCGAGTATCTAAGTTATCGATAACACGATTGTCGGGTCTATGTTACCGGAATGACCCCAATTTATATCCGGCAGAGGACTGATAGTTCAGCTATACTCTCTCATATTGTAAAGGGGCAATCTTATTGCTGCTACAACAACAACCCCCTTATTTACAACCTCTACAGCATTTACGTTTAAAATATTTTGTATGTTATAAATATTCCCTTACTTGCAATACCATATTTTTATTATTATTAAGGCTACTAACTAAATCGCCGCTATTTAAAATATTTATTATTCGTAAAAGCTCGACCGTAAATATTAACTTCTACCATTTGCATAAATTTAAGAATAACGACATTAAGCTACCTTTCGCCCAACCACAAACTTCCATATCTTCTGCCTTAGTCTTCCTGGAACTAAAACACAAAAAAAAAACCAAAGCAAACAAATTTGTGCTAGAAAACAATGACCCAGAAATATTTAGGAATGCAAAAAAAAACAAAAAAAGAACAACAAAAAGTATGAAAATTATTTCCACAAACAAAAGTAAAAATCCGCTAAATAGCGTAAAAATCTAGAAACGAATAACTCAAAGCGGAGTGTGAAAATAATTTTGTGTCACCAAGAAGAGTGGCAAAAAACTTTTACTGTCGCTGAAGGAAAAATGTGGCACAACATCAAGGCAACAACAAACTGCTGTAAATCAAGGAAAATACCTAAATGGCCAAGTAGCCAAGTGGGCAAACAGCAAGAAAATCAAAAAAAAAAAAAAAATAAAAAAGTGCCACAGCTGCTTCCACCGCTCCGCAATGCCTTTGTTTGCTTGTGCCACTTGGCGAGCGCGCGCGATCTAACGTGCTGTCATTGCCATTTTCTAATTTTCACTTGCAAGCAAACAAATTCAACACAAAATTGGAGCAACGCAAACAATGGTGGCGGCTGTGGAGTGCAAAGTAGCGAAAATCAGCAAAACGGCAGTTGCCACGAACGTCCTTCGACGGTCCGCCACAGCAGCCAACAGCCAGCAGCCAGCAGTCAACGCCAAAGTAGCCGGTGTACATACAATAACTATGACACGCGCGCGCTATATTTATTTGTTGCTTCAGTGTAGGCGCTGTCAACCGCCAGCCCACCGAACCTCAACCGCAGCTGTTGCTGCAACAACTAACTACTACTGGCTCTCCTTCTCCTCCTCTTGCTGTCGCTGCCCTAGCTGTGGCTATTTGTAGATTCTTTATTATCATTTCTATCATTCTTCAAATACCGAAAATTTTACCCCAACTCTGAATTTTCCTTATTCCAAGTACGTACTGCACATTCACTCACACCGTTTCACTTAAGTTTTATGCATCTATCTATCTTATACTTACTCTCGTTTTCTCATTTTGCAGAATGGATTTTCGTCCTGGCCGTGGGATTTATGACTTGCAAATAAAAAACACCTCATACAATCGCGATAATGGCCGTTTCGAGTGTCGGATCAAGGCCAAAGGCACAGGTGCCGATGTGCATCAGGAATTTTACAATTTGACAGTTTTGACACCACCACATCCGCCAATGATAACGCCCGGCAACATTGCCATTGCCACCGAGGATAAACCATTAGAGTTGACTTGCAGTAGTGTGGGTGGTTCGCCGGATCCGATGATAACGTAAGTGAAGTGATATAGTAAAGTGAAAAGTGTAACTTAACGACAGGTCAGAAGATAGATAGCAAAAATAACGGTGGTACTCACCACACATACATACCAACACATACACACGCACACACACATATATATCGGCACATTGACATGTACAGCAATATAGCCATTGGCCTCTACTTAAACGAACAGTGAAAAGCGAAAACCAAACAAGTGTGAGAAAATGAAAATAGAGAGAAATGGGTATTGTTTGTTCGATCTGGATGAATTTTATATTAGGAAGTGAGGACGGGATAGCGGAACGAAGGTGTGTAGCATTTGTACGATTTTGAGCGGGCACACAAGACACATCTTGATATACAGTGTGCGACATAACGATAGCACAATTACATAATACGAAATTTTGACTATTTTTAATTTTTTTAATTTAATTTAATTTTTTCTTTTCAATAACAATATAATTTATTTTTCAACAAACCCCTGTTAAATCCAAATTTGGAGCTGTTTTTATAAAACAATTTTATATGTGCAGTTTTATGGTCCATTTAACTTTACTATAAGTAAGCGCTAATTTCGAATGACTACAAATTACTATTGTCTTTTGTAAATTTTTTTCCTGGCGTTCTTGCTTTATATGCAAGACAAACCGTGCAACACCGCCAGGAAATTTTTTTTTTTAAATCAGCAGCAGCATGCTTGTAGCATCCGTCAAGTCCAAGCATAAAAATCTGTTCAAAACAGAATTTGTAGAAAAAAATTTAATATGCGCTTTATGGTAAATTTTTGTATAAAAAATGCAAGTTTTGAGTGATTGCAAACTGCTATTAATTGTTCACACTTTTCTCACGACGCTCTTTTTCTTTGTCCAAAAAAAAAAAAACACGCAACCGCGTCAGAAATTTTTTTTCCAAAATCAACGGTTGTTTACAAACATCGGTCAGATCCATGTTTCATACTTTATTCAAATTCGTCTTTTTAGTATAAGGAAGTGCAAATTTCGAGTGGATATTATTACTGTTGATTTTTAGCAATTTTTTTTCTAAACGCTATTTTCTTTCATGGAAAAATTCGCGCAACCTCATCAGTAAAAAAAAATTAAAAAATCAACGGCAAGTTGCAGCTACACTAAACTTGCATTTTATTATACGAAACTTGAAAGGGCTAAAAAACTACATACCAACATTTTTTTCTAAAGACTAGAATTAAAAATTTTTAAATCTTATCTAAAGTTTGTTCAATTTTTTCCCTATTCAAATGAAGTTTTTATCAAAAAAATAATATTTTCAATTAAATGCTAAAAAACTACATACCAACATTTTTTTCTAAAGACTAGAATTAAAAATTTTTTAAATCTTATCTAAAGCTTGTTCAATTTTTTCCCTATTCAAATGAAGTTTTTATTAAAAAAATAATATTTTCAATTAAATGCAGCGTTCCACGGTGGATACGAGGCAAGTCGTACAAATTTTTACAAATTGTGTCTTATATTAAAGGTAGACTAAAACGTTATCTTACAAAGTGTGTAGAATAAAAAGAATATGTCGTAATGTAATAACTAAAAAACAGGAAATTTTTTATTTAATATAGCATTAGCATATGTGCCAGAAATCCCAAAGAACCTCTATATTTGTGCCGGACAGCTCTAATCTACCATTATACAAAGTTACCGCGTGTCTTGCCAAATTTCAACGGAAATAATAATATTCGTAAAACAAAACAGTTCTAAAGTCAATGATAATGCAACAATACCAATTTTTTACGTATATTCATTTGAAGAAAAGTGGAGAATTAACATTAAATTGTTTGTGTGAAAGAAAATTGTTGTAACGGTGATTTATACTTAACTGTCTTGTTTAGTAAAAGGCTAAAGCCCTGGTTATTAAAACTTATAATTAGAAAAGTATTTTTATTTTAGCAAAAACTTAAATTTATAGAGAAAAAAAAACATTATAAACTAGTGGGGTTACCTCCCATTTTGATTATTTACGTATGTCTATCTCAAAAACTACTTGGGTCACACCTAACTCGTGCCGTTCTAAAACAATGCAAGCAAGCTTATTATATTTGCGCACAACTTTCATATAACGGTCATTTTTGAACATGCAAAAAATTAAAAGAAATGCCAAAAACACAGTTTAGAAAAATAATCACTTGCTTTACTAATTTTTAATAAACCATAAACCTCATATGCAGCATATTAACAGGAACACAGAGCTATCTTCACTGATAAATTCTAGTTAGATTCTCTTTTGTATAAAATAGCTAAAAACTAAAGATTATAATTCGGCACAAACGAAACCCATTCACAAACTGAAATTAATGTCTAACATCCACCAAGTATCGAGTAACTCGATATATTTAGAAAGATTAAGAAACTCTACAAGCTCATTTGTATCTGGGTAGGTATCCAGATTGATTCCTTTTGCAATGGAATCCCCAAATAGCTCCTTGGTAAGTTCCTGTTTGACGCACCTCTAAGCAAATCAATAATGGATTTGCCAGAATTTCAAACCTGTTGAATTCAATACCCCATTATTGCCCCTTTTATTTGAACCAATGTTACGAGTATTAAGTTACGCTGGTATAAAAATAATCGTATCATATTACAAAATATACCTTTACAATTTATCTTCGTTTTACGTTGCTGTTACTTCAGACAGGTTATATGAAAATATGGCTGGATATGAATACCCGAAATTTCTTGTGAACTTTAATTTGGAGACGACATTTTGCCATCTTCAATGTCAAGTTTTGTTCGGAAAATACCGATAGGTAGCACGCTAATCGATTTATTGGTAAATTGTGTATTTACAAGCCAAAATTACAAATACTCTTTAAAAATGTAAATTTGGTTCCAAACATTTAAAAAAAAATTATAGCATTATAATGCACTATAGTTATAAGTTTCGGCAAGGATTCGAGTATGACGCCACCTACCGGTTGAATATCATTCCGATTTGCTCTTTGGTACCAATGACAATAACGGGACTACGGCGCTACCCATCGGCATCTCATTACGCTTAAAACAAAATATATATGAGTAGTATGACAAGTTTGCGAGAAAGGTTTTAAAACACTTTATCAAGTCATGAAAATTTCAGTTTGTGATCACGCTTGCCGTTGCAAAGCTTTCATTGCTAACTTACAGAGCTGATCCAGGACCCTACTGAAATCGGTCCAACCTGTTTAAATGTTTTAACCATTCGTTGATCTTCGGGTATAATTATAGATACCAATATCTTTCTCCAATTGATCCACATCCAGCTCAACGTTCAAAAGTGGAAGTATCAGATAATCAAAAAGGCCGTGGACGATGCGAAGGTTGTTACAAGGAGAGCAGAACCTAAGTTTATAAGTCGCTTTTGTAAAAAAAACAAGCCTCCAAAGGCATCCATGAACGGTCAGTGTGTGCCAATTGCATAAAGAAAATCTAAAAGTGCTTTTAAATTTTTTCGTACAAAATATATGAAATCTCAATATGGGTAGAAATCTACCCACAAAATCGGAAAACAGACATAGAGATTACGGTCCACGAATGGTTAGATACAGTTATTCTTTATATCCTACATACCTATACATGCAAAGTAATAGTTTTACAGGTATCCAAACGTCACAAGAATAATAGTTTAGCAAGATATGTTTGCCCAATATTTTTGGAATTTAAATCTTTTCTGCTTGACCAAACACATTGCCAATTGTCACTTTGTCAGTTTATTAATTCCATTTAGTGTATTATTTTGCTTATAAAAAACTGATTCTGCCCATAGTTTTCCTTTAAAATAATGCAGAAAACTTAAGAAGCTCTGCTGTAATGGAACTATGTGAAAGAGTTCTAACTGGAATACGAAATTCGTAAGATTTCTTAGCCGAGTCCATTTTTAATTCAATTAGTTGTATTGAAAACATTTAAATCACAACATATATTCTCCTTTTCTAACGATAATAAACTTCCCTGTGTGGAAATAATACGAGGTTCGCAATCTACAAGATTCGAGTATTTTAAAATTAGACGTAAGAGAGATGGCAGATTTGGCTAAAGACTTCAACTGTCATACATAAATGAAAAAATTTAATATAACGTGTATCAAATATTTCAGTTTCTGCTTTATTTTATTATTTTACGACACAACCTCTATACATACATTTTCTAAGATTACGTTTTAGTCAGTCTATAATTTAAGATGTAAGCTGTAAAAATTCGTACGATTTATCTCGTACCAATCATGGAACGCTTCATAAGTGGTGCAAGACATTACCACATACCTACATATTTGCAAATTTTATATATGTATATCTATATATGTATGTGTATGTGATAATTCGGACAGCTAAAATTGTAGCTAAGCCAACTGATGAGGCGAACATTTTAAGGTCAAAATGAAATTAAAAGTAAACGCCAATTGATTGACTTTGAAAATTATGTTGACTTTAGAGTAGTGGAAGAGATTCGAAGCCATTTAATGTTACGTATACGCTGTGGTGTTCGCACTACATAATTTATGATGTTATGGAAAGTTTGAAGCGAGCACATTTAGAGTTTGTATAGAAACTTTTGGGGGCTTTTAAGTTAAGGGCATGAAGCTAAAAATTCCAATTGAGCACAATGTTGTTAAGTTAAGCATAGTATTTATTAAATTTCTGTGTAAATGGTCACAACTTCTACAAATTGATTTTCAAATTACAGTATGTCAATATGTTATTTTGTTATTACCACGTGTATTATGTGTTATATAATATTGTTGGATCGCACAACAAACAGAAGTTATATTCAAAAAGATAATGATTCCGCTTAGAGTCCTGAATGTAAATAATTTAAGTAAGTGATTATAGCATACCCATTCAATGACTTTAAGCAATACATAAATGAGAAAACTTTCATAAAAAGGATAAGCTGAATCATAGGCAGAATTATTAATTTTTCAGTACAAGGAAAGCCAAGGTTGGCCAAATAAAAATCAGGTTTTTTGTGGTACTGTAAATATTTAAATAATACAAATTTATTCAGCTTCTTAATATTTGGGGTCTTTCAATAATTAAGGCATTGAAAATTGTGCTAAGGATTCAGCTAAGTACTCATAAAACCAGAATCCTTCCAAAGATAGATTTTAAAACTCCGTACATTAATTTTGGTAGTGGGGCAAGACGATGTATGAAAAAGTGAAGAAAAGGGTAACAATAGATAAAACTTGCTATGCGATTCCATGGTAACTATCGTTGTAATAAAAATACATTTTTAAGGAGATCAACTTAAATTTTATTACGAATTAAATGCAAACAGATACAGAGTGATTTAGTTTTGAAGAATTATTTATACATAACGTAATCGATTTAATTCTTTTATCAAAATAAAGTACGTTTCCAGCATATAGTTTAAAAATGATGACAACTCGCGTTACATATTTCGAGCAAATAACTTTCAATACTTTCTATGATTACAAAAATCTTTGAAATTATACACCTATATAGATATATGATATTTTATTATGTTTAAGGTCAAAGGAAGGATCATTGTTAAATTTAAAGATAAGCATAAAATCATAAAATGTAACTAGCGTTTCTTTGTCCTTGCACAGACATTGCACTTGATCCATATCAATTATGTTAACGATGGTAAGTCGGTATGTAATTGTTATATATTTATATATACGCTTGTTTCATTTTCAAAATAATTTTCTCTGAGCAGCCAAACTTGTATGGATATGGCTCTTCTGCTCAGCGTTAGGGGTGTCAATTATATTTAGTCTAGGCGAACTTTAAATCAGCAAAATCATTTGCCGTAGACAGGAACAGATTGTGATCACTTGGTGTCACATCCTAGCTACTTATATAAAGTGGAGGCATAAGAACCACCAGACCAAGCTCCCGGAGCTTCAGGCGAGTTACTATCGATGTGTGCGTCCTGGCGTTGTTCTCATGGAACACAAATTCTCTCCTGTTGACCAAGTGGTTCCAAACGGTGGTTTTTTGTTATGTATAGTTCCTGAGCAATTGAAACGGTGCTTACTTGATGCTGGGACTCGACGATTTCCATTATTTTATCGATATTTTCGTGCTTGGTGCATTTTTGATATCAATATTACCCGAACGGATTCAATGAAATCAAAATTGCGCGGGATTGGCTGTTACACCTGGCTTGGGGTGAGAAGTGTTTTCAGTACGAATCTTCTCAACTTCTCTTTCAAACGCCATATAGTTATGAACAGAAGATTCATATTTATAACAGAAACTGATTTGTCGACTTCTACCTATATATTAAATTACCACGAACTACGATACAATGAACTCATAAAAAGTTACTATGCATAAAATTGAAATGGAAAATACTAATCAAATCTTTACCAGTAATAACCCCCGAAAGTGGGATAAAACACTCAAAACTGAAACATAATCTTAGTCAATTTAATTACTTCATTTATTGTTTTGCTGTGATAAGTTGGTAGAATATTAAGTGAAATATAAATGTTATATAAAAAATATACTTTTTCTCCAGACTTACGATCTCTAATCTGAATTTGGGATAACCTATGACTGAGGAGTTATATATATTTGTGTGTAGACATTTGAGTTAATATTAAGGAAAGTGTTAGAATTCGCAAGCCTGATAAAAAAAAACAAAGAGCATGCTTTAACTTAGCAGTTATAAATTGGCAAGTAAAAAATTGAACAAAAGTGGTAAAAAAAAATTAATTTCAACAGATAAAAAACGAAATAGTACTTTGTGGTATCTGAGCACAGCAGAATGAAGCTCAATAATAATATTTGGAATAACACTTTTGTTCAAATATAAAAAAAAACTATTTTGCTATAGATATAAGATACATACATTAGCGAGCGAAACTGATCGAATGGTGGTTTCTTTTTACAATACCAAACTAAAACCATGCTATAGCAAAAACCATGTTAACTAATGAAAATTCAAACAATTTTTACTCCAAATTTTTATAAGAATTTTTAGTTATTTTTGAGGTATGCAATCGTATAGCCTACTTAATATTAGTGTAATAAATTGCAAGTTTTTAGGTGTTAGAAGCTACCGTTGATGTTTTAATTTTTTTTTTTAATTTTGAACTTGGAATTTGGTTTTTATATATCGCCCGAACAAGTAGGTACATATTTAATGTGGTAGAGAATGCAGAATACTTTCGGCATATAAAATTATTACAAATCAATGGGATTTTTTATAAAATATATGCGATTTATGAGAAAAAAGTGCCCAAGCACAAAAATCCAAAATATTATAAAAAATCAGTGGCAGTTTTTAGCCACTTCAAACTTAGACTTTATTGTCACAAAATTTAATTAGCTATAAAACTACATACTCCAAAAATTTCTATGAACTAATCTAAAAAAAATTAAAATTTTTTATAAATTTCGTATTAATTTCGTATAAAGTTTGAAACATAAATTTTCAACGTTTTTGTTATAGTTTGAAATAAGTTTGTATATAAAATTAGCAAAACGAGTCTATCATGAAGAACCTTGACAAAAACTCACCACCCGACCGGATTTGCTCGCCACTATACAAGTTTTATTCCCTCACAAAATTAACGCCCCGATATTCACGACATGTAAATTTGCAGCTCCTGTATGGAGTACACTAAGCTTTTTGAAAATTGTCCTATCTCATTTCTTACTATTCTTGGAAACAGACAGCTTTTTGCTAGCTCATCAGCAAATTTAAAAGAAATTACAGCCACTCCGGTGTTGAACTCCAAAAATTCCGTTGCCCTTCTAGGCGCACGACATTCCAACTAACATTCGCCGATTTTGAGTTTGCAAGAAAAAATGTTGATATACGAACGAAAATGGGCTAAATTTTGTTTTAAAAATATTAAAAGCAGGTTCATTAATTATTGGGTGGCAAAGTTTTAACCCGTTTCAATGCCAAGGAGCAATCGATTCTGATAAGGTTGTTCAAATCCCCAGAGAGTCAATGAGGTTTCCGAACGGCAGTTAGTCCATCACGCAATGAGTAGATCACACGAACGCTCGAGCCTTAATCAATTGCTCTCGGAGCCATAGCTACACTGAGTTTACTTCACTTACAGCACTCACTATATCTGGAAAAAAATCGCACATGAACGCATAACGAAAATTAGTGAAAAATATTATAAGTACACAGCACGCAAACTAAAAACTGCTGATTATATTCTAAATAAAAAATTATGTACTTTTCTGAAGTCTTCTTCTCCGGCCCGGACAATTATACACTGGATATTGCGATAAATAATATTACACGTAATTCCCTCACTTCCTTTCACATGAAAATCTCTGTTACCCCAGCAACGCTGAGAATTAATTTAAAAAGAAATGAACACTTAAAAGTGAAATTGTTTGAACTCACTCACACAAACATACACACACACACGCAAAGAGCTACACAGATACAGAATCTTACGCGCTGTCAACTCATATTAAATAGTCAATAAATTATTTTGTAATTTTTCTCAAGCTTCCTCCCCCAAATAAAAAATAATAATAAATTTGTGTATGTGTGAGTAAGTATGTATGCAAACTCCAGTATTGCCATTTTACACCTTTTCCGGCTAGATATGGCTTTTTTTTTGTTCCCTTTTTGCCAGGAAAATTTTGGCTTAGCCTCTAACCTGTTTTAGCCTTTTCTTAAACATATACCTAGTCTTGCCATAAATTCTGTTACAAAGTTTACAATGCATACATCGAGGAAAAATTAGCAGAAAAAAAATGTCGCTATGTTTTATTATAATGCGTATATATGAGTAGATATTAAATATATGTAAAAATAGAAAATCGTATGGCGGTAATCGCTTCACATAAATGTGGAAAAATCGCAAGTGAAATATATGAGCTCCACAAAAAAACTGAATATTTCGAGTATGTATGTTTGTTTACCGTAATATTGATCATTTTTCCTAAATAACTGCAGCTGATGACAGAAATAGAAGTGGTCGTCCTCGCTGGTTCGAATCAATTTAGCCATAAAAATTATGTGATGGGAAGTGGATATATCAACCTGATCAATGTCAAGACTTATTCGAGATGATCTCCATCGGTCAACTGGGCATCTTCTGATAATGCGCTTAAAGCAAAATAGGCACAACAGATGCAAGCGGCTCCTTCAGTGCTACGCGGTCAACGGCCATGAAAATATCGTTTTTGCAGATGAGAAATTGTTCACTGTTGTAGAAGTTTTTAATAAGCAAAAATGGAAAAATCTATGCAAAAACTTAAAAAAATAATAATAATATTATTCCAAAAGTTCAACGTGGTGTGATGGTTTGGAGGGGAGTCTCCTGTAAGGCGTGATACCTCTTCACTGCTGTGAAAAAGGGAGGTTAAAACTGGAGCAAAAGTGTTTATGGTTTAGAAAGTTTGGTAAAGCAGTTAAGCAATACTCTCTACGATGAACTGCATTGGATCTTCCAGAAAGATTATATTCCAACACTCAAGGCAAAAACCATCTAGCAGTAGCTTAAAGAAAAATATTCCTGGTTTCATAGCTGCAGGTGATTGGCCGTCTGGAAATCGAGATTTCAATCTATTGGACTACAGTTTGTGGTCAGAGTTGGAGAACATGACCTCTCGAATGCCCCATAGAAATTTGGAGCGTCTCTAGAAATCTTGGATTCGAGCAGCAACGTCAATACCAATAAAAACTGTGCGTGCCGCTATTGATCAATAGCCGAATCAGTTGAGCCGCTAGTATGAAAGCAATAGGGGACTATTTTGAATAAATTTTCGTACATCGCTCATTCATTATATGCATAATTAACATTATTAAACAAAATTAGCTTTATTTAAAAATGTACTAAGTTTCATTTTTATAACGGTCTAAACGTGTAACAGAACTTACGGCAAAAAAAAGTAAATTCGTCAGTAATAAAAAAAAATGCCATCGAAATGCAATGGAAAAAATTACACTAATATCAGTGAAATAATCTGCAATCCACTATCGAATCTTGGCAGGGGTTCGTGAGTATAAAAACGCGCTTGAAAAATATCCTTTTGCTACCCCTTGTAGTTTCGTTTTTAATTATTTAATCTTACCCCTCAGCAATGCAGAAGTCGAACACATTTTTAGCGCAATGAACAAAACAAAGAAACAGAATTAGTGTTAAAATGTTAAAAGAAATTTTAAGTATGAGATATGGCTTGAAGAAGGGAGTAAAGTGTTACCATGATTTTGCAATTGAAAAAGATCTCACTCAAATGATGAACACTTCTAATAGATAATCAAAGTTATCTGTTTATGAAGATATAATGAGTGTTGAAGAAATATATGAATTAATCTTACGTAGGAACAAACTACTTACTTCTACAATTTGTGGTGTGCGTCTTGATGTTGTGACACAAATTGAGGGGCCTACAGTTTTACGACGACTCCGAACGGTGAATGTTTTTGTGAGAAGTTTTTTCATGGCAGAAATTCACTCGGAGGTTTGCCGTTGCCTGCCGAGGGGCGATCGCTATTAGAAAAAGGGAACAAACTACCTCGTACCTTAAAAATAAATTATTTTTGAAGCATATTTGGAAGCCAATATTAATATGCGAGAATCGTATAAATTTTGTTATGACAATTTTGGGGTAACCTTTTCAAACTTTTTGTTTTGCCTATTTAGCCATTTTTTTTGAAAAGGTGCTGGCAACACTGGTACACTCCCACAACACTTTATTTGCACTTTCCTTATTTAAGTACCCAGTATATTTCTCTGCTCTTTTACTTTCCATATATTCACTGGCTTTTTTTTTGTTTGTTTTATTTTATTGCAGTTGGTATCGCGAGGGCAGCACTGTGCCATTACAATCATACATTCTGAAAGGCGGCTCCAAGAATCACTACACAAATGCCACACTCCAAATATTACCAAGACGCGCGGACGATGGCGCCAAATATAAATGTGTCGTTTGGAATCGTGCCATGACCGAGGGTCATACGCTGGAGACAACTGTCACGCTGAATGTGAACTGTAAGTAGGCAATCAAATTAATTGCTTCTACGCCTGCTCACAAATACCAAGAAAAACCAGCCAGCCAGCTAGCCGGCTCATAGTCAGCAAGATAGTTAGATAGCCCCGATCACAACCACACACATACAAAGATGAGAATAAATGAATTTTGTAGAGAAATCAGTGAAACTGAAAATGCTTCTCGGTTGACTGGCTAACTGACTGGCTGGCTGGCTGGCTGGCATCTAACAACAATAACCACAATTTTTATGGTATATGATATCTAGCATTTTTGTCATTAATTCTCTGCCCTAATGAGCATAGAAAAGCGGAAAATTTTATTTTTCATTTGAATGCTCGCTGTATTCACACATATAAAACGTTTGCGAAAAATGCTGGTCTGACAGTGTGCGGTTAATGGCGATTATCTTAAATTACTAAAAAAAAAACAACAAAAAACACAAAAGTTTGGGAGGTCTCAAAATTCTCAAATTAGCTTAATTATACAAATTATAAAAGCAGCATTTTGCGTTTTTATTTCAATCTTTGCTGTAAAATGAATTAGTTTTAATTTGCATTTACTCGCAAAAGTTTAGAATACATCTTAGTAAAGAGTACAGGCAAAAAAGCAATCAAAATATCGTACCAAGTATTCCAGAATATGAAAAGAGGCGCTCTAAAAACCTACAAAATAATAAAAAAAAAAAATGTTTGTCACTTGCATCAGTGTGTCTATATAAATATAAATCTGGGCAGTACAATACCTTAGACCAATGTTGCCATTTTGGATTTTTTCTTTTGTTAGCTTTTTGTTAAAATTACTAAGATTTTAGTCTTCCTCTTTAAGCTGTAAAATGAGATATTTTTTATTTACTTAACTCATGAGAAAATCATTTTGATGCCAGTTCTAAGTAAGTACGAAATTAAGTCTTAAACATATTTTAATTTTTCACTTCTTTCCAAACTTCAAATGGAATTTTAAGCTTTGGTGTATTCAGAGGCTCGTGCTAACATTTTTGTGATACAATTTAAATCGCTATATATCCTAGTAATATTGAATTTGTTTGCGATTTTTCACAAAAGATACCAAAAAGTCCATCAATTGGGGTGTTCCGCAGGTGGTATCTAAAATGTTTGTGTGACATTGATCTAATATGCCGATTTACAATAAAAGAATGTAACTGGGGGCAAATTTTGGTCCAAAAATTTACAAGAATTCGTTGCTAAAATGTTCTCATTTTTTTTTGTGTTTTACACTGTGATCTACTTCCTCAGATTGAGCAGCCAATGTAATGGAAGCTGAAATAAATGGGATTCGCGAACAAGATTTTCCAATAATATATCCAAATTAATTCACCTCGAATCCGGTCAGTCTATTAGCGGAACATAAATACGAAGATATGTAACTTATTTAATTTCGGTGCTACAAACGCCAGATATACGGACGTGTTAAGGCCAGAGTAAACTGCTTGTTACGTATACGCAGTGTTGTATTAAATTTAATCCTCATATTTATATGTAGCAATGCATTAGGGGTCGTGCATATATTACGTAACGCGATTTTTGATCATTTTAGACCCCACCAGCCCCCCCACCCTATGTCATACTTTCAGAAAAATGGTTTTTATTAACCGTAGAATAAAATACAATGTTAATTGATATATGTTATACTAGCGGCCCGGTACGTGCTTCGCTGCGTATAAAGTGAAATAATAAAAAAAATTTATTTTATTTATTTCTTTATTTTATTTATTTTAACATCAAATTAATTTATTCAAACAAAAAAATATTTTATTAATTGCTAGCTATTTTAAAACTTAATCCAAAACAATTGGATAAACAATATTTTTTTGTTTTTCCATTTTGAGCATGAATAAACAAACGGTTGGGGGTACCGACTCTGGAACAGGCAACATAAAGTGAAAAACATGATTCCTTCAAATTCACACCACAAACGTTAAGTGTTTGCCCTTGGGCCTTGTTTATGGACATCGCAAATGATAAACGCACTGGATATGGTAATCGTTTGAATTGAAATGGCATATCAGTTGGAATCATATGGATACGCGGTATCAAACAAACTTCTCCTTTTGATTTAGCAGTTAAGATCGTAGCTTCAATCAAATTTGGCAATAACTTTTTCACTGCCAATCTGGTACCATTACAAAGTTTTGGTAGATTAATATTTCGTTATAATATAGTCAAAGAACCAACTTTCAGATTCAAGCAATTCGGTGGCATACCAGCCGGTTCCAATGAATTTAAAAATTCAATTGGATAATTCATTGGCTCATCTTGATTCATAACACTGTCAATTGATTTATATGGCGTGACTACACCTGGCAGTTTCGCTTGAATTTGAAAATTAATGGCTTTGATATTAATGTTCTTCGGTGCTAAAATGGCGCGTTCTCTCAACCAATCATGATTTCTATAATTCTGAAGAATATTCGGAAAAACACATTCAATCAATTCATCTATCGATTGCGCAATTGTACAAAAATTGTTCGGTATAGTGATCAATCCGTTGGTACTGTCGATTTGTTTTACCATCACCAATTACTAACAATTGTTTTGTAAACTCATGGGCAGCTGGATAATTTTGTAGGTGAATATGCATATTAATGTTCAGTGTCAATTTTTGTACATATCTCCAAAAAACTGATGACTTCAAACAGGCATTTATTTCATCAGCAGGAGTGGATCGAGGAATGGCAGGCAATGTTTGACGAAAATCCCCTGACAGTGATATCAAGGCGCCAACAAAAATGCTGTTGATTACCACGTAAATCTTGCATTGTTCGATTAAATGCTTCTAGTGATTTTTTTATTCGCCATTGTACACTCATCCCATAAAATAATTGACGTTAATCGCAGAACTTTAGCCATAGCAGAATTTCTCGAAATATTGCACGTTGAAGTTTCAATCACCTGTACATTTAATGGCATTTTTAATGCAGAGTGTGCGGTCCGACCACCTTCTAATAATGTAGCAGCACTTCCCAAAGATGCAAGTGCCAATGCAATTTTCTGTTCCGATCGAATAGTTGATAAAATCAATAATATAACGAACGTGCAAGATTCAGCGCAGGTACAGGGTCAACAGGTCTATTTCGTGCTGTACGTTCACGCTGCGATGCATTAACATGTGCGCGTTCATCTGCAGTCATTGATCGTCTTAGTAATGCCACATCATTTGCATTACGCGTTCGCCGACCTATATTTGCTCGTCTGGCTATGGGCATTTTTCCTTTATATAAAAAATAATAAATCAACTTAAAAACAAACTGCATCTGTTACAAAAGAATAAAACACCCGTATGCACACAATATGTTTTTTCAAATAAAGAAACACACATGCATACATGTATTTCACTTCAACAGTTCAAAACTTACCGTTGTTTGACAATTCAATTCAAATAAAGCCTGTAAACGATATGAAAATCCGACGACTCGCTAAAAAACTGAGAAAAGTATTTGAAGTATTATTTAAACAATTCAAGACTCACAGTTTGTATGAATGTACTCAACAATATGTTTAAAAATAACATATATATATATATAATATATTGTTGAGATATTTTCAAAACTCATTATTGTTGGCCTATTTAGTTTGTAAACGAATCTATTTAATATTACCTTTGTTTTTTTTTCTAAATATATCCGTTTGGCGGATTAAACCTTTACCTTTCCGGACGTTATGTTCGGTATTCGAACCAAATATTCGTAGATTTTATCGAAAACCTGAGATAGTGTGGATTTTTTTTAAGTATTTAGCTTGTTTGGATTGTAGCCAATGCAATATCAGTCGTCGTTAATAACAATGATTTTTTAAGTACCTCGGCTGGTGCAGGCAAAGAGTGATTACCACGATATGTCCTTCCAGCTACGGTGATTTTGGGGAAAGGAAGAACTTGACACAAAAATCATCATTACAAAAAATGTGATAAATGAAGAACCGCTCGACCGATTTTGTGCAAACTTCACATAAATCATCTACTAAATAGTCCAAATAAAGCCTAAACATTTGGTTTGGATAGGTGAGCCCGTTCTTAAGTTATAAAATTACAACGAAATGTGGCATTAATTTTTATATATGTATATAGATAGAAGATAGATTAGGCAAAGGGAAATCACATGTCACACTTCGTCACAAATCGCAAACAGCCCCCTCCCCCCCCCCCCTAGCGCGTTACATAATACGTGCACGACCCCTTAAGCATGTGGTAGCAAAAAGCTGAATACAAAAATATATACAAACGGTATCCTGCCTATATTTATTTATTAACTGCCCTTTGCTAATGTAACAGAAAATGTTTTCCAGTTTCAGTCAAATACCACCGGTGGAAGCCCCTTCCAAAATATAGATATGCACTTTGTCGTCGCCGACACGAACAGTTTGATACTTTATATCCTTATGTATAATTTATTTAATTAGACTTTGAAAAAAGGAGGCAACACTCTTCGAAATATAGTTACAAACTTCCTGCTTGACAAGCAAATGGCTTGACAGACATATTTTTTCCATTTCACATAACTTGTGCTTAATTTAATTTAATTCACCTTTTCAACCAGGTGGCAACCTTTTTTAGAATATAGCTATCTGTGGACCTTCCCCTCAGTCAAATGAACCGTTTGACATCCACATTTTACTATTTTATATGGCATGTGTATAAGCAGAGGGCAACCATCTATATACTGTAACTCTGCTCCTCAGCGAATCGAACAGCTTAGCTCCAATATTTTCATATTTGATTAGTCTTGTGGTTATTAGTCTTATATTCAAGAGCACTTAAATCAATTAACTTACAGCATGCCGTATAAGAAGAACTTGGTTGAAATAAATACAAAGAATTCAAAGCAAATTTTAAAAACCTATTCTGTATTCTCTCTTGGCGATTAATTAAATGATGTGATAAGGACTCCACATTAAAGAAAATTCTAGCCTAGAGCGAACAAAAGTCGTGTAGCGTATCACGTTCGACAGGATTTTTACTATTATGCTTTAAAAATGTCAATAGGAAATACGCTTTGGGTATGATTTAATTTAAATGCGCTTTAAAAGTAAAGCTCGAGTCAAATACGACACCTAAGTCTTGGGCTTCAATTTTGGTTTATAGATCTCTACCTCCAAGGTTGAATGATGTAGCAACGGGTGCTAGCCGATTCGAGAAAGATGCACTTAGTTACAGGTGGTTTGATTCACACTAATTAAAAAATGTAATATGGTCATACCGTAGACAACGGTTTTTAACAGAGTCACGAATTCTCAAAAACACCTTTAGGTCATCGGCATAAAAAACAAATTTGGAATAAAGGAAGCATTTCATTTATGAACAAAATAAACAGAAGAGGTCCAAGAACATTTCACTGTGGAACACCGGAGGATGGATTGGTTTTGGAAAATTTATATAGATGGTATCCAATTGAAAACCTAATGGCTAAGTTAGTCACCGTAGAGCGACCAGCAACAAAGCCAACTTGATGAGGACTAACTAACTGAATTTTACAGCAAACTAAAGTTTATCAATTATTAACAATTCAAATAATTTGGAAATTGTAGAGATAAATCGTGCGTTAAAGATCCAAATTGGAAACAAAAAAGTCAGCAAACAGATTTTTAAATTTTTAGTATCTTAGGCTTGACTGGAATGTTTCCTTTAAAAATCTATAATACTTTAGTTAAAAGGAGTACGTAACAAATTGAGGTTTCAGGTATTGATACCGCACAACAATTCGTTTGAATGAAATGTATTGCACAAATTATAACTAAAATTTGCTTCCCGGTTCTTCAGAAAATTGTAAAAATTTATCTCTAAGTCTAAAGGAACATGGCACATGCTTGGTTCCGAAACCGAAAAGACACACTCAGACAGGCCGAAAGCAAAATTATTACATACAAATATGAGCTCTAAAATAGTTAATGGTTTCCACGACAAACAGTTCGACGCCCATATTTTAATATTTCA
The DNA here is from genome assembly GCA_951828415.1 of Anomoia purmunda. NCBI lineage: Eukaryota > Metazoa > Arthropoda > Insecta > Diptera > Tephritidae > Anomoia > Anomoia purmunda. The sequence goes on from OX639994.1 coordinate 129,070,764, forward strand.
TATAAGATATGTATATTTTAATTAAGTTTGACTTTTTAAACAGACTGAAACCATCTCCTCTTTACGACCTTTTCTCATACCTGCCAAATATACTTACAAATTTTCATAAGAATCGGACGAGCCTTTCGGGTGCAGTTCGACAACAAACACCGAGATTTTTATATAAATATATAAAGTTTATTAAAAAAATATTCTTCCATTATAATATTTAATTAACACAGCAAACACAATTGAATTAAATTCAAATATCACTCATACGCCACGCACCCACTCAAGTAGCCAGAGTATTGCAAAATAATAAATTGAAGTGTACCAAGTAAACTAGAGGATGGAGTGCATTTACAAATACAAAAAATCTGAAACTAAACTCAACACGAAAAACAGTAACAAACAAACCAAACCAAAAATAATAGCTGCAAATGAATTGGGTTTCCCCAAATAAACTAAACCCAAATAAGTCGAACCGCACACACAAAAACCACAAATTAATTTTTAAAATACAAAATTCTAAATTTCAAGTGCACACGTAAACTTCTCAGCATTTGCATAGATTTTGAAGAGCACTACTGGCTACAGACAATTTAGAAAAATATGGAAGTTAGAAGACCTATCGTATTTACTAACCCAGCAAAGTCTCGGCTTCGTACGACAAGCAAAGCTATGGATGATATTTTAATAATATTTTAATATTAATTGCAAGTAAAATGCAATTTCTACCAAAGGCTTTGAAAACCAATACAAACATTCTATGTATGTGAGAAAATATATTCACTCGCCTATTTTACTTTTGTACAATACTATAGTTACTAAAACTGTCACTTCACTCGGCCGTCCAGAAGGCATAATAATGCCGGACTTTACGACAAGTTTTCATTTGTAAACATATTTTATTTTTTGTCCATTGTTTTTGGCTTGTCGGCAACATATGTGCATTTATTTAAATGTATGTGTATGTGCGTGTGTGCGTGTGTGTGTGGTTATGTGAAAGAACAAGTGTATGGAGATAAATGGAGATAAATGTTGGTACATCAGAAACGTCTGCCCTCAAATGTGTGACTTTTGGTTGTGGCCATTCATCAGGCCTTGCTCAGCCGCTTGCAATGTTGATGCGAGGCAAAAGGGGTTGGGCCTTTGAGAACATCTGCACTCAAATAAGCTCCATTTGCTCCATACAAAACGAAAGCGCCAAAGTAAGAAATGTTTGGGCTTTCAGCGCAGTTGAAAATCGGAGCCAATATATAAGTACAGATATGAGAGATGAAAATGCAAACAGGAATGCAAAAATACAAGGGTCACTCCACGCTTAATCGAAATGAAAATTAAGACCACATGCAGTGCTTTTGTTTCAAAATGCCAGATATGTTGCAATGCAATCACGATACACAAGTAAATTTCTTTGTGTCTCTGTATTAGCCCCTGCATCTGTCTAAGAACACTGAAAAGCAGGGACCGTAATTATTATGAGCTCTATAAAAAACTTGATATTTAATCATTACAATAAAATTTTTAAATTTGCACCCGAAATTAATCAAAAAATTCTAAGTCTAATTTGTATGTTCAGAACAAATCATCATATTTCACGTTTCATTTTTTTGTATCAAAAATAATCTTCATTTTTTGAGTGTTATTTTTTCGCTCGGTTGTAAGGACTATGACAATTTTTTTATCAAAAATAACACTACTCGACAAAAAAAATCTCCAAGAATAAAATAGGCCTTTCCTAAAGTGAAATTTTCTCCTGATTCCGAATATGACTTTCATTTTCTTGTGGCAGATGTAGTTTCCGAGATATCGGCGTAAATATGAAAATTCCCATTTTTGCAGAACACTACTTCATATAGGTACGGCAAAAATTTGTATTTTTCATTTTTTCGTTTTAAACTGTTGAATTATGCATTATACTAATTCCCATAAAAATGTATTGCCTTCACCTCCCTCAAGTATCTTCAGTAGTTTGGCCACTATGCCAAAAAACGTTCAAAAAATGTTGAAAAAAAAAACGAAATTTTTTACATAATTTCAGATTTAACCACTTTAAAATCGGAAAAATTCTATTGACGAAAAAAAGTTAGCCCTTCTATGTTGTAGGTAATTTAACTACGAAAATTTTAAGCATACCAGCACAACAATCGGACGTGCCATTGAAACTATAGCCCCGTTAACTTGCAAGCGTCTATCCTACAATTTTTTTATAGACAAAATTTTTATTCAAACTAGGTTTTTATTTTTTTATAACGTTTTATTATAGACATATGTTTGCACGTTAAACTGTATTCAATTGAGTAATATGAGTATAAATCAGCAATTCAGTAAAAAACAACAACGACAACAACATTAAATACATACATATCTACATCTAAAAAAGTCAAATTGAGCGATTTTACCGTGGTGGTCAATAGTGAGGGACGTGGGTACTTCTAACTACCCGTTTATAATTTTCTGGGTTTGTCTCCCGTATTATTGTCCAGCAATAATCTCCCATCATTTCTTCATTCCAAAAACCTTGGTAACGCTTTTCAAAAATCATGAGGTCTTGGTGAAACCGTTCACCCTGTTCATCACTTTCAGCACCTAGGTTTGCGGGAAAATTATCCAAATGTGAATGCAAAAAATGCATTTTGAGGGACATGTTGCATTTCATAGCACTGTAGTTTTTCAACAAGGCTTTGACCATCTCTCTATAGTTGGGATCTTTGTTGTTGCCAAGAAACCCAATAACGACTTGCTTAAAGCTGTCCCAAGCCGCTGCTTCTACTGATGATAAATGATTCGCAAAATTTTCGTCTTTCAGCAACTTTCTAATTTGCGGACCAACAAATATACCTTCTTTTAATTTGGCTTGAGTTATTTTAGGGAAAAATTTCGTTAGGTACTGGAAGGATGGCGCGTCCTTATTTAAAGCCTTTACAAAATTTTTCACTAATCCTAATTTGATGTGAAGTGCTGGCAAAATAACTCGTTCGGGATTTACTAAAGGCGGGTTTGCGATATTGAAGGCACCTGGTTCGTACTCAGCTCTTGGTGGCCAGTTTTCCTGAATATAATGGGTTTCTCTAGCACGGCTGTCCCAAAGACAGAGAAAACAGCAATATTTAGTGAAACCTCCTTGAAGTCCGAGAACTATAGCTACAACCTAGGATGTATTTCATATACTATTTATTTTAAACGGTACCACCGAAACTGCTTACCTTTAAGTCCGCACAAATTTTCCAATTAAATTGTTTATATTGAATGAGCTCAAGTAAATTTGATATGCTTAAATAATTTTCTTTAGTATTCTCAGAATGTGCCACTGGTATTGACGGTAAGGAATTTCCTTTATGGAGTAATGCTGCTTTTAAACTATGCTTTGAACTGTCTATAAACAAGCGCCAATCATCCACTTTATTTTCTAATTTTAGTGCTTCAAATAAACCTTGAACATCATTGCAGTAGCAAATATTTTCACTTTTAGTAAAAAAAGAAGAGAAAGTCTTGTGTCTATTTCGAAATTTGGAAGTACTTGTCGAAGGGCCCAGGCTGCCCCATTGCTGCAAACGAGATCCTAGAACTTCGCTATCAAATTTCGATAATTTCAAATCTCTGACCAAGTCATTAAGTTCGGCTTGTGAGACTCGATGTGGGATCTCTCCTTCTTGTCCACTTTCTGAATTATCTGCTTCGGAGTCACTTTCGCTTGAGGCTTCAAAACTTATAGGCGGTCTAGGTATGGGTAAGGTATGGTCATGTAGTTTTGGTTTTTTAGCTGATGCCACATTTGGATAACTTATTAATTTCCTCTTTTTTCTCGTTTTACCTTTAAGGTCTATCACGCAAAAATAGCACTGGTCGTGGTTAAAGGGTTCAGTCCACATCATTGGAACACCAAACTTCATGTTATGACCTTTACCCGATACCCATCTCATTAAAGTTAATCTACAGGAGGCGCAAATAAAATTAGGTGTCCAAGATTTATCGAGATTTTTTACACGGAAACCGAAATAATGAAAGTATGCATCTCTGACAGAATTAGTTATTTTCCGAGCTGAGTTTCCGAAAATATAATGTCCGCAAATAAAGCAAAAATCATCCGGATTATTTTTACATTTAAAATCTCTTTTGCAACAAGCCATTTCGTAAACACATCTACCGATATAGTATGTATAAATTTGCACTACAATTTGCAAAACAAAATTTACAACAAACAGTAGTGACAATTAAATACTTGATGTCTTTTTAAATTTATTAGACCCTAAGGTAGAGTGACCAAATGAAATGTCTCGCCAATTTTATCAGAGTAATACTAAAATTGTAGGATAGACGCTTGCAAGTTAACGGGGCTATAGTTTCAATGGCACGTCCGATTGTTGTACTGGTATGCTTAAAATTTTCGTAGTTAAATTACCTACAACATAGGAGGGCTAACTTTTTTTCGTCAATAGAATTTTTCCGATTTTAAAGTGGTTAAATCTGAAATTGTGTAAAAAATTTCGTTTTTTTTTCAACATTTTTTGAACGTTTTTTGGCATAGTGGCCAAACTACTGAAGATACTTGAGGGCGAAGAAGGCAAGAAATTTTTATGGGAATTAGTATAATGCATAATTCAACAGTTAAAAACGAAAAAATGAAAAATGCAAATTTTTGCCGTACCTATATGAAGTAGTGTTCTGCAAAAATGGGAATTTTCATATTTTCGCCGATATCTCGGAAACTAGATCTGCCACAAGAAAATGGAAGTCATATTCGGAATCAGGAGAAAATTTCACTTTAGGAAAGGACTATTTTATTCTTGGAGACTAAAGTTGATCAAAATTTGTCGAGTAGTGTAATCTCCATTTTACGAATTTAGTTTTTTTGGTCACAAAAAATAATAGTTCTTTGAGTTTTATGTTTTTCAGCGCAAGTAAAATTGCTTTTTGAGTTAAATTTTTTGCTCAACAATAAAACACAACCCTTGAGCGTTATTTTATGTGTCTGAAATAAAAATTAACTTTTAAGTTTTATGTTTTTTTTTTGTACAGAACGAAAAACTTAAAGCACCATACCACTTTTTTAATAAGTATTTCGTGGTCGATTTTTTTTATTTTTTGTTGCTCTGCCATCCCCAGTATATGCACTCAAAACCTACATTATAATATAACACATAAGTATTTATGCAAATATGTACAAAAAGTGCGATTAATAAGAAAAATGTTTAGTCGCTCCTAGCGAAACTCGTGCAGTGATTTTTTTTTTCTCTGCAATTCACAATGTTTTTCACGAAATTTTTTCACTATATTTTTATAAAAATAAAGTTCATTATGTATCATAAACCCTATAAATCACAGTTTCAAACGTTATACAGTCTACCATTTTCAAAAAATCGCTAGTATAGCATATTTGTTTCACAAGTGCGATATGGAAACCAGACAGCAGTCTAGGGTCGAGAGCCCAACAGGAGCAACCCCATCCGTAAAAGCTAAGCAACAAAAGTAATGAGTCAGTTTACTTTCCTCTAAGAAAGATCGTAGCTGATATTCAGCTATAAAAGTGTGAAATGGTAACTGCAAATTGGTGTTATGAATTCTGTTTACCAAAGTTTTCAACAATTTGTAGGTAAGCCGACAGAAAAAGCATTTACGGTACTGAACATTATCATACGAGATTTTAAGTTCGTCTAACTTTATTGCATTATTGCGCATCGAGAAAATGCGACCAGCTACATATTTTCAGAATGTGCCATCTTGTAGTTTCTGGTTATTTTCAAAAATTAAAGCAAATTTGAAGGGACTGATCTTTAATAGCAACGCGGAAATAATTGATGCGGTTAATGCTGGACTTGGATAAGTTTAAAACCCAAGAGTTTGAAGACTGTTTTGAGAAGTGGATCTATAGGCTTAAGAAATGCATTAAAATCAAGGGCGATTATGTAGAGAAGATAAAAAAAGACAAGATTTTTTGTTTTCTTTTTTTCTGGTCAATTAAGTGGACTTTTGTCCCTTTGCACCTATACAACGGAAAATCCGTCAAACGCTGTATATAAGCTGAAGAGAATTCCTTGTCTTTATTCACCAGTAAACACAATAACAAATACCCTCCACTGATCTTAAGGTATATATTAAATTCCCTTTACATTTGGAATCGCCCAGAACAAAGAGAACTTTCACCAACATCGAATGTTGCAGCTGCTGCCGAGATTATTTTCACAGTGTATGCCTCCGGGCAAGCCAGACGCACTACAAGCGGCAACACAAAAATGTTGAAAATAATATAGGAGCACGTAGGCACGTCGGAATTTTGCCTACAATAACCTCATACACACACACACTCACGCACATGGGAGTGTGTGTGTACTCTTATCTATTGTTTGGTGTATTTTTGAAATACGCAAAATGCGACAAAAATTCATAAACGAGTAAAATCGTACAACAAAAATTTCCAACATAATGGTAAGAAGTAAATTTACTAGCCATGTCCTGGCAACGGCGATGACAAGGAGTAGGCTCAAAGCTGCTACTCAACATGCACAGCCACACGGGCGTACTTGAGGGGAGGAATGGAGAGAGAAAATATGAGGATTAAGCTTGAAATCAGAAAATAATGCGCATAGTTATGTCGCACAGGCAGACGCACGTACACACGCACACAATCAAATTTACACTAACACACACACACATATACACATGCACACAAGCTATATGGCAGAGACGTGACTGCCCGCTCTAGCCCTGCTCCTATTGCAATGTAAATATGGGCCGCAAGTTTTTCATAATTCAGAGCTTTATTGTTAGTTATAGTAAGTGAATAAATAGAGCTACAAAAATAGAGCTACAAACATTTGCCCATTTACTTTGTTACTCTACTCTACAAGTCGGCAAGTCAACGCACTTAGCCCCGCACATCCTCAAATTTCTTTGACCTGAAGGTAACTGAAAATGCCGATTAATACTATAAAAATTCCCAAGCTATCATGTTTTACATAGCTAAATATATTTTTCATTTTAACACACAGTCCAAACGTTCATAATCAAGTACTACAATAGGCTGTTAGATCCTGTCGGCTTTTTACAAATATTTTTATCACATTTTGTAACACACTGCATATCTTTTACTACAAGTTGAAAACTCTTGTTGCTGCTGCTGCTGTTGTGAGGGGCTCATTCATTGGCAATATTTTAGGAAATTCTAAATAATTATTGCATTGTTATTCTACAAGCGCCTGCTATCTCTAACCAAACAACAAGGCAAACAACTTCCAAACAACTGAAAATACAAAAAATAAGCCACAGCTGTTGCTGCTGTACTTCGAGTATGAGCTTTGTTTACCATACTGCCTCTACTCTTTAATCAGTCTATGGTTTTTCTAACGACGCATGTTATTTTCATAGGAATCGCATGAGAAATTTAGGTACATATATCTTTATAAAATAAAAGTATTTGTAGTGTACTCAAATTTTAATATGAGAGAGTATTACAAAAATCGTTTTGACTAAAAACTTGTATATTAATCAATTTTGGCACATTCTAACTAACTACCTAAGTAAGTAAAGTTTGCAGCATTTGCATGATTCGCTCGTAGCGTCCCGGTGTCGAATCTCGGTTGGAGCAAATAGCATCAGATATATTGGCAAGATATATAGATATATTATTGAGGTTTAGGTTAGATTAGTTTAGAGGTCGTTGCAACCATGCAAGTCCACGGATGCGCATGTAGGCTGACAAAGCCCGCTTTGATACAGCTGGCGGGAGCCATTACGTTTTCTTCTTCCTTCCCTTAGAAGGTGAACCACCGAGTGCGCCTTACGTAGCACAGACGATCGGGAATGCTTGCCGAGCTCAGGCCGGCCAAACAGTTTAGAAAATACCCATTTAGGAATTGGTTTCGAGTCTTGCGCAGGGCGGGAGAGTGGCAGAAATAGTTTTCGATGCTCTCCTTTTCCTCTTCGTCCTTGCAGCTTCGTCAGAAATCGTTAGTTATGCATCCCAATCTCTTCCCGTGTGTGCCTGTTAAGCATTGTGTTTTCCGCATATCTAACCCCAGCGCTCCTAGAAAGTCCAAGATGATGACTGCTGGTACCGAGCATAGGAGTTCCCTCCTAGAGCTGTATGAGCCTAGCTATATCTCTCGTCTTCTCGATATGGTCTTACAGTCGAATACCAAGCGCATCGGCGTCTCCAGAGCTGAATTGCAGTCGGGCACAACTCATGTTCCGAGCTTGTGCAGATGGCTCCGCAATTTGTAGTGAGCTGTGAGAAAGCCTGTTATCATCCTCAATTTCTTCTTTGCGAGTTCCATAAGCTGTTTGAAGCGTCTGTTATTGTACCCTCCCAGGAGACACATTGCCTGGCATAGCCCTTCCATGAAGTGCCAGTGTTTTTCTCTTTGTGTGTTTCCTTCCTTCCTAAGCTTTGATGAATTTGTGGCCCGGAAACTAGAGGAGCTGAATATGATGCCTCGTTCCTAGAAAGAGTTGAGTCTCGCTATACACTCGAGCACCACGAAGGATTTTTCCTCATATGATGATAGGTTCTTGAGTCCAGTCCGATTTTTTAGGGAGCAATGGCATGTAATAATTTCTAACATTCTAAAAATATTTAACTCTGAGAAGAACTCATTCCATTGGCTTCAAGTATCCCCAAAGCAAATTTCTAAAATGTTCAAATTGGTGATCTTGTTGGCCATGCCAAATCGCCAAAACCTGAGATTATGCGACCTGTAACCGTTTCCTTCACAATATCCATTGTGGCACGTGCTGCTCTGTGAGAGGTTGCACCGTCTTGTCGAAATCACACAAAAAGTATAGCCTAATCATTCCATCTACAGGAAAACCGCACCATCATACGCGAATTTTCAGTGCCCTGCAGACCAAGACTTTGATTATTGCCGTAACCGCTGAGGTGGAAATGCGCCTCGTCGCTCATGCTGATTTTCGACACAAAATCGTTCTCGCCTTTGTTGAGTTTGATGAGGGCTTGGCAGTAGTTCATGCGCGACTGATGATCAGCAGGCATTATCTGATATAGTGTTTGCATATTTTAAGGCGTTTACTCCAGTTAGTGGAAGAATTGCGACGATGTGTATAGAGAGGTCAGGTTTAACAATATCAGCCTAATTTCAACGCATGCTCCAAAGTAGGAGAAAAAGATATGAGCTACGGCGTTTTGCACGATGGTAAAGTAAGCACAACTTTACGAGTTTAACGTTACAGAAAGCATAACAATACTTTCGATAATGAAGAAGATGATAATCGACCTCGCCACGTTTAGGAATATGATCGTGAGTAGTACGAGATGTCAGCTCAAATTCAGAAACGTTTCTAGTAAAAGCTGACGGGGCTGACGAATACAGAGGAGAATCCAATTGCATGTCTTCAAAAAGTGTGGAAAAATACTAAGGGTCATCTCAACGAAGGGGAGAGCTTTTGATAAAACCCTAAGCCAACAAACGGCTTTAGGCCAATTATCACATACCACTTCGGCTTGGAATATGCTGGTTTGATTTCCAAACTGTCGAAACGGTTCTACACGCAGTCCTTCGGCACATGACCCTGTCGCAACACTGTAGTTCGTCTGAGAGTCGTCAGTTTAGATAGACTTAATTTTCTTATCGGCCACTTACTCTCTTCTCTTATGGACTTATAAATAGATGAGCTAATTTCTAAAACTGGGTAACCCCATAAGAGTATGCTCTAAACAAGGTGAAGTATTGAAAATCTAACAACTTAGCTACATTACATTATAAGAAATAATAGCACAAAAAAAAATGTCCCCGAAACTATTTGCCAGGGTATTGTCTACATTTGTATATCTACATACATATTTATACTTGGCTAGCTCTTAATTGAAAATCCTCCAAATTGCAAAATTAATAATGCTCCAAATATCTTGGCGCTCGCCGCACAATTTTCTACCGAAAATTTTGCTTCGCTATCAAAAAGCCATTTAGACTGCCACCATAGAAATTAATATCTTTCCTAATGCCCTTAGCACAAAGCCAGGCAACGCGACAGGGTATACGAACGAGACACGTCATGAGTGCAGCGATTTGGAAAATGTATGACTGAAAATGCATTTGCGCATTTTGCCGAAAAGTGACAATAAATAAATGACAATAAACTCGCCAAGCAGCATAAATATCTAAAAAAAAAAAAAACAAAAAAATGGCAGAAGTGAAAAATGAAAAATGTTAAATGAATTTCGATGGCTAGAATGCGATGATGGAAGCGGGTTGTTTAGAGGGTAAAATAATAGCTGAGTGTATTTACAAGTTGTAATAGAATGGCAGTGGTATTATATGTGAGTAGAACAGAACTATTGAAATATGAAATCAAAGTAAACCCACAAAATCGGTTTTGGAAACATGCACATAGATGTTTTCCGTATTTTTCACATAGAAAATCCACGTTTAATGTTGAAACATCTTTAATGTAAAATATATTGGAATCCAATGGCAGAGACGGCTCGCTTGTAATCAAGGGCCATAACAATTAAAATTTGTATTTCAAAAATCGGCATTTAAGCTTCGTTCACAGCTCTAAATAGAAGCAAAACCTCCATATAAATAAACGCTTGAGAAATGCTTAAGTAAATTTCTTGTGTAAAATTTCCTTAAGTCAGTCCACGCCTCTCAAAAAAAAACATTCTTTCGCTCTTAAGTTTTTCTAAAAAGTTTTTGTAGAAAACAGTAATTAAAAAGCCATGGTTTTGATAAGAAATAAAAGGGTGTTTTATTATTTCTGTAAGAAATTTTTATTATTTATTATTTGTATTATTTATTCTACCAAATGTCACACACTATTACCTCGTATTATTATTTTGTACTGACCAGAATCAAAGTAATTTCTTTTTTTTTACATTTTTCCCTCTCTTCTTCTTCTATTGGCTACTGTTCACCATAAATTATCAAAATTCAAAACTACTGCTTCTAATTACTTCACACTCAAGAAGTATTGCCGAATTATTCTTGAGGTTTCCCTTGAAAGCTGCGGTCGAAGCTTTAACTGTTATTTTGTGACTTTTATTACTAAAATCTTGAAATGACGTTAAAGGATGGCATAAGGTCGTTCCTAAATTCATCATCGTATGCCTTGTCGGAAAAAATAATCAAAATCAACAAATACTGTAAATAAGAGTTTTTATTATTTTATTATTCGAAAAAAAACCTTTGTTTATGATATTTTGTTTAACTACTCATCAAATAATTTGTTACGTTTTATGGTAACAGTTATCGAAGACTTATAAAAATGAGCTCGTAACGTGTATTAACATAACTCATCGATAAAAATATGTTGTTCAAATTCAGAGTATTTGTCCTTTGTATATCAATTTTTTTTGAAATGAACAAAATAAAGCGACTTGTTTCTAGTCGATTTTTTCGACAATGATGAGGAGACCATCGAATACTTTTACTACAAGCAAAGCTTTGGCAAAGCAAAGCGATCACTTCCACGAGATTACAAACCAGCATACCAAGCATTTTGTTGTTGTACAAGAATCTGCAACAATCTAGGCGAATTCATATAAGGTGGTGTTGGGCAAGCAGCTGAGTAAATTCGGTTGTTGGACTGAATGTCAAACCTCGCCGATTCTCATTGTCATTGTGCGTTTAATTTGTTAGTGTACATTTTTATTATTGTACGCTGAACATCATCAGTTATGAATTCGCCTTGGCAACAATTATTTTGATTTGAATTTTCAAAAAATTCTATACATTTCAAAAAAAATTCAAAGTAAATGTGAAAAAGAGAAATATACATAGCCCGGGTTACTGAATTTTAAAAATGCAACTCTGAGTTACTTACATTTTTATTTATGAATTTAACTTTGGATTTCCCACTTGTGTGTAATTTTTTATTCAAAACTTTTACTCAGGCGAAGATTTCACCTTCACCATCTTCTCCCTTCGCGGTTTAAAAAAATCGATTTTATTTTGTTTAATTTCTATCTACACATATATATATGAGAATTCGTCAGAGAAAGGATTCTGGGATCTGAAATGTAATTTACTACATTCAAATTATATACTGTAATTTATCTTTAAATGCATTTTTTCGTAAGTAGTGTTTTTTTAGTAAAACTTTTTATAAAAGTATTGGTCCGACTCCAATAATTTTCCTTTTCAAATTATTCAGTAAGCATGTTTTCCGAGAACGATTTGCAAAATTTTATTTTATTTAATTTTGGTAGTCTCTAATGTGTAAAAAATTACGTAAAATTAAAAAGATTTAAAAATAGTATTATATTGCAAAATACAAAAAGTCACTCTCGGGAAAATATAGCCAACGTAGCTATATCAATTTTCTGATTACAGATTACCCAACCGTAATCAATGACTTTTTTTAACATTAAAATTTAAAATTGAACACTTTTAGCTTCAATATAAAAAAATAAAACACATTTCAAAATCTATTCAGTAGATCCCAAAAACCGTCGAAATTCGTAACCTCGAGAGGATCTCCCTAGCCAACCGATGGAATTCGACCCAGTACCTTAGTTTTTTAAGCCAAACTCTGATCCTCGTTTATTATATTCATAACTTGGTTAAATATTTTGCTTTTCAGTACTGATTTCTTAGGCACAGTTTAGTTTTTCCAGTGCCTCCATGAAACGAGTTTCAAGTTGCATTTGCCTTTATTCCGAGAGCACAAATTAAATTTAGTTTAGGAAGCAACAAATACCAAGTTATGATAATTCAAAAATAGGCGAATGATTTAGTTTAGTAGAGAAAAATAGAATTTTGCAAGTTCTAAAGCAAAAATGCAAAGTATATACAACAAAAGAAAAGTTGCTGAGGATAAGTTTATAAAAATTTAAAGCGCTCTGGAAAAATCGTTTTCATTAACTCAATGAACTTGCATCAAATTGTGGCTTGATTTTTTTTATATTTAATTTATTCTTTTTAATAGAGCGAGTCTCGCGTAGGCCAATCAAACCCTTAGTTTAGTGAACAGGTGCGGTTCTGAGAAAATTTAAAATTACCAAAGAAGCAATATTGTTCTTGAAAAGGCTTTCTAAATTTGATTCAGATACCCACAATTTAGGATACATGAAGTTAATTTTTTATTTACAATCGATGAAGAAAAGTTCAGTGCTACAAAATAATTGAAATGCATACTGGAATTTTTTTTAAATGCCACTCATGTAAAGTACGTATATTATTTCTTAGAATGCTGGCTTTTTTTACTTGAGTCGCAAGCGAATTCAATCTGTAAGAAATGTTGAACTTTATTAAAGCGATCATAGTTTTTTTCAAAGCGCATTCAGTAAAACGGTGACAATACCAACAGCGAATTCACTTACAAAACTTATATGCATTTTGTTTTTGGTTTTTGATGTGGCAATTATCAAAGTCGGTCGAAGGCAAATTTGTTGAGCGAATTGAGAAAATTGAAAACATACGAACATACAGTGGCGAGCAAAACCGGTCGAATGATGACCTCTTTCCATTAATAGCGAGGTTTTTCTTGATACAGTTTATTTTGCTTAATTTGATATACAAATATACATATGTAGTTCATATTATAACAAAAATGTAAATTAATGTTTCGCACTTAATAAAAAAACTTATGAAAACTCAGCAAATCTTCAATAGGATTTTTAAAAAATTTTAAACGAAATTTTATAAATTTTTGAGTATGTAGTTATATATTTTACTTAATTTTAGTATATAAAGTTTACAAAACCAAAATTTAAAAAAAATATAAAAAATCAATGGAAGTTTCTAGCCAGTTCAAACTTGCACTTTGTTAGACTAAATTTAAATAGGCTATAAAACTACCCAAAAAATTTCTAAACATCCTTCTAAAAAATTTAAAAATTTTCGTGAACATTTTTTAACTTTTTATAAATTGTGTATACAATTTGAAAATTCATTTACATGCTCTTATTATACATAGTGTGAATTGTAGTTTTATACAAAAATTACGAAAAAAATTTATGATCAAAAAACTTACTTAATATCTATCGGGTTTTCTCCCCACTGTAAATAATTTGTTATTTGCAAAATCGAAAGTTTTATTGTAAACAAATATTGCATTTTGTCAACACCTACAGAAAGGTAAGGCGAATTTAAATGAAAAAAAATCAAATCAGTTGTTCTTTATCTTTTGAGAATTTGAAAGTTTGTACTTCAGAAACTTTCAGTTTCTTCACTTGAAATAAGATCTTTGTATAACGAAGACCTACATTCTTTTGATATATATGTATATCTATATATATATATATGTATGTGAATTGGAAGCATAATATTTTCTTGATTAGCACATTCCCTTAATCGCAAATATTTCTCACTGCAGCAGGGGTGCATTTCATTTTTTATTTGTTGTTATTAATTCCAAAGTTGATATTTTATCCCTATAATATTTCAAAATATTACGATTATTGAATGATTGCTTCAATAAATGATCGCCTCGACTATGTGGATTGCGCAAAATATGCATGTATGAATTTTTATGATGCAGCAGTCAATAGAAAAACTCACACACACAAACACACACACACATTTAGACTTTTGTAATATAAACAAACATCACATAAATCTCAATGGGCATATTTCAAGCCAATATATAAAATCGTTCAACATACTCTGACTTTTTCGATTGCCAACAATTCGAAATAGAAAGCGAAGGAGTGAAGAATGCAAAAAGAAAGAGAATAATAAATATGAAAAAAGAAAATAGAAACTAAAACTTTTCAAAATGCATTGAAAACCAAATAAATCGAAAAATAAAAGTGCAAAGAAAATAAGTAGCGATTCAAGCGCCCGCCCCACCAATACAAACTCCACAGTCAAATGATCTGCCCCAACGATCTGAACTTGCACCAACTGCCTGCCGGCTGAGAATCTCATAAAGTACAACAAAAAAATAGCAACCTCTAACAACAAAAAAAAGGGAAACCGATAGCAGCCAATTCAATGGCAATATTTCGCTTGCTATGAATTTAAAAATTTTCTTATATTCCCCCACGTTCTCTTTATGCATTTGTGCTATATTTTTTCGCTTACATTCGCCTGCCAGCTTTTCTAAATGGCGTTTATGTGTTGGAGAGTGCATGTGAGGGTGTATGGGTGTATGGGTGTGTGTGTGTGTGTGTGTATTTGTGTTTGTCGGCTGACATTGCTAATGGATTTTAAATGAGCATCATAAATAAGGATGAATTGCAGCAATGCCGCCAACGCTACCAACGTTGTTGATGTCGTTGACGATGCCGCCGCCGCCGACACCGCTGCTGCCATTTACCAGTACGCCTACTCTTGCAATATTGTTGTTGTTGTTGGCACAACAGACCGCTGCTAGTTGGCACAATTACCATTTTCATTTTGCATGTGAGATTGCAGCAAGACTCTGCGTTTGTTGGCTTGGCTTCCATGAGACGAGCGAGAGCTCTCGGAGTGTTGTGGCCTAGTTCAGTATTTTGTCGTTTCACCATTGATTTCCTTCGTTATGGTATTGGTATTGTAGTGGCTTATTTATTATAATAAAGACAGGCGCATCCATGCAAAGATTTTAAATACATTGCCTTTTGAATTCATTTTCACTCAGAGTTGATGGCATAGAATGTCATAAAAACTTCACTAGCTTCATTTATATATGGCTGGAGGACTTGAAAAATTCATTGGAGAAGCGAATCAATTACGTAACAGAATGAGCTGAAAGGAGAGGAAAATTTTAACCGCATAAGTGGGTTTTCATTAAGAGTGTTATGATTTATCTTGACAAAAAAAAAAAAACAAATAATTGTTGAGGAAATTCAAATGTTTTTGAAGAAAAGCTCGTACATCGCGTAACGAGCGACTGTTGATATCTCGTAACGAAGTCGCCACATGGCGCTTTTATTTTTACAAGCTTCTACCACTATTTTTTTAATAGTTCCCACCAATATTTTTACTAATGGTACTACCAAATACTACTACTATTTCTACCAAGCTATTACAACTACTACTACCACTACTGCTCACATATTTAATTCCCTGTTTCATTTTGGAATCTTCACAGAAGTTTTACTTCTTTCTCGCGCACTTTTTTTTTTATTCAGCGTATATTACAATAATGTAAGCTTCAATCATAGCTTAAATTTTGAATCTAACGTTATTCAAATGCCCTCCATAGCTCCCAATACAGGGTAGAATCCAATTAATTTAAGTAACGAGCATTTTTTCCACTTTTTCAATAAAAAGTTTATCAAATCCGAATTTCTTGGAGACCATTCAATCTAACAATTCCTTAAAATAATCGAGCTATCAACGGTTTTCCCACAATAATTCGATTTTTTTGATGTGGCGTGCCGCACGTAGCCCTGTTTTGTTGAAACTAGATGTCAAGGTTTAGCTTCTAATAATTTCAGTTATAAAAGTTGGTTATCATCGATCTACATAACAGCACGTTCTGAGCACTTCACCTGGCCAAAAACCACACCAAAAGTAGTTTTGTTTATTCGCCGAATCACTGATATGGAAATGGCCTAATCGGAGAAAATAACTTTTTTAAAAACATCTTTATAATTTCTAAGCTGCGCCAAATCTTAATCAACAAATTCACGTCGTTTACGATCGCTCAATGGCTTCAATTTTTGAGTGAAAATAATTTTGTAGGGATAAAAACTTTGCTAAAATCCTTCATGCTGTGTTGAGTACGTCATTAAACTAACAAATGGCGATCAAATTCTGATATGCATTATATATAGCCGAAGTGTCATGAAAAAATAAATTCAACGCCATTGAAAACCCATTACTATTGAACATTTCAAACCGGCATAAATCATATGTTGATTGTCTAATCCTACGCTTTATAATTTATCATACATCCAAAACTATAGGCAATTTCAGTCAATATTTAAATTGTTATTGACCTTAAGTCTCCTGTAATTTATGACGGCCGATGCACAGTGTAACGTTTTAAAATATTAAAATGTCAAATGTGGGAAAACAATGCTAGTGGCTAACAAAAATTTTCATATATCGTATTAGAAAAATATTCCACTATTACGAATATGTACTCAAAACTACACTGTGCTCAAAACAAAACAAAACCACAACAATTTCAGTTATAACCGGAGCTCAATTTCATAGCTTGCACTTGCTGGTCAATTTAGCGGTCGCGTTATATATTCTTACATAAATTATTTTGATTTTATTTATCTTGCTATTTTGTTAGAAAATTGGCAAGTCTTTGCAGCTGAGTTGTTAACTTCCCATTTTTCTTGTATAAAAATAGGCAGACCCTAAATTAAAGCGATTTGAAAATGTTTTACTTTTTCGAAGGAGCAAAACTAACATAACGCTAAAAGGTGGCAACCCCTCCAAAATGATTTCACTTACTGGCATTTGTTTCTCAGTAATACTGCTATATTGAAGTAGGGTAATAAATTGCATTAAATTAATATTTTTAAACACATGGCAACACTCTATAAATATATTTTCATGATTAAGTTTTTTTTTTAAACCTATCTGCTTTGAGACCCATGCCGTGTTACCTTCTTTAACCTAATAGCCTACTAACTCTCTCGAAAGGTATTTTGGAAATAAAACTTTATTAAAGCTTCTTCGTTTGAGACCCATATTTCGATATTTGATTTAGCTTGGTATAATTTTAATTAATTTGTTAAACAGGTGGCAACCCTAAACAAAATTATTTTTGAAATTCAGCTTTCCCAAAACTTTAAGTTTAGCACTCATATTGTAAAATTTAGTTAGATTTAGTTTTTGATTTAATTTAATTCGCATATAAATAGGTGGCAACCTTTTTTAAAAGCATTTGGGAAATTATGACTTATGACCCTCTCGTTTGATACCCATAATGCAATATTTGATTTGTATCATTGTTTTATTTGAATTTAATCTTTTAAACAGGTGGCAACTCCTTTAAAGTGTTGATTCGATGGTGACTTATGTAACGGGCTATTAATCTATGTAGGATCGAACGGTTTCAAAGAAGATTTATTAATTTGGTGGCAATTCCTCTTAACTTTTCATCTCCTCTCCTTACTAACCACACCCAATGTAAACTCATTAGCTTACGATACCTCGAAAGTAGGAAAACTGTCTAGTTGTTGATGTTTGTCTAAGGCCTTATTCGAGGGTATATTGTTTGCCTTGCGTTACTTGAACTAATGCTTTTCAAAGTGCCTACTAGATTTTTCTATTTCATTGAAAGCAAACCATTATACTTTGCGTTCATCAGGAGGGCGCTCAACGAGTTTAATAAAATTTAAAAAAATTTATATTAACTTAGATTTCACAATTCACAGACTAATTTTCGAAAGATCTATAGAGCCATCGTATTTCTAGATAATGTATTATAATGTTTTTCTTTTTTCTATGGGAAGTATCTTTGTTATTTGGTTTGTAAGACTACTATTAGAAATCCTGACTTTTCACAATGCAATATGAGGGTTAAAGAATTTGAAATGGCGTACCAAATGCTCTTTAAACTTAGTTTACGTTTGTTTCTTCCATATATGGCTATACATGTATGTTCCCATAAAAATAATAGAAATATGTATTGACAAGTTTTGACCATTTGCCTTTCTTTTTTAATTCGAATTTTTTTGTTATAAAAATGTAGTTGATTCTCTAGCAAAAGCCTTATTAGTCGAAGCTTAAAATTATCGAGGAAACGCATAAAAATTAAACAGATTAAAAAGTACCATCAAAATTTCTAACTCTTCAATCAAAATTTTTAGAAAATTTTCGAGTATGCAATTTGGTTGTCAATTCAATTTTTAATTACAATAAAGAGAAAATTAGAACTAACAGAAAACTCTTGTTGATTTTTGATAATTTGTTAATGCTTTTCACCATAAATAATAACTTTGTACAATATATACCAACATTTTATTAGAAATGCCAGCTACAACACATAAAAAAGCAACACTAAGCAAACACTTTAGAATTTGAATGGCCGTTTTACTTCCGATAGCAAGACCGGCCAAACTAAACTAAACTGCGGCACCTAAAACCCATGAAAAATCGAACATAAAAATCGATAAGGTGGGTTGGCGCGACACCTAACGTGAAAATTTGAGAGATTCAAATCCAATACCGAGTAGATCGGATTCCACGACATAGTTGGTTACATATTTATAAGATTTATAGGATTTGTAATTTTTACGATCTTAAGCGGCATAACCTGAAATAAATGAATTTGAATGTTAAAAAACTAAAAGTGAACGTATTATTTTTTACTCCACAAAATAAGAGCGCTCACGAAATGAGTTTAGATAGCCCGCGTTTCACGTGAAATGGCTGTCAAAATATTTACATACAAATTACATTGCCGTGAAATATAAAGTCAAGTAAGAGGAAAGCCATTACTTTATATTAATTTGAAGGTTTTATTTAGCATAGTAAGAATGTTCTTATATGGGTCAAATATGCACCGTTTTGTGTGATAATTTTTGAAGGTAATTTCATAAAGACAATCTCATAGAAACGCTCACTCCTCTTGGCAAAAAACTGGAACGTTCGATTTTCACCCCTTCTGAACCAGCAAAATCATTCGCCATCGACAGGAACAGGTAGTAATCATTTGGTGACAGGTCTGGACTATAGAGTAGAAGCATAAGAACTTCCCAGCCAACCTCCCGTCGCTTCTAGAGAGTCATTATCGATGTGTGTGGGGTGGCGTTGCCCTGATGCAACACAATTCCTGCCCTATTGGCCAAAGCTGACCGCTTCTGAGCGATTGCTTCCTTCTGACCGTCGTATTTTTGACAGTACAGGTCCGAATTAAGAGTTTGGCCGTTGGGGAGCGTCTCTTAGTAGATAATTGCCTGCCAATCCCACCAAACACATGCAAAACCTTCCTGGCTTGGTTACCGTTTGTGTCGGCTCATAGCGATTCGACCACGACCAGTTTCGCTTGTCCTTGTCGTTAGTGACCCAATTTGCATCACCATTCGCTTCAGAGATAGATCGGTTTTGTTGCGATTCAGCAGCGAGCTCTGTTGAAAAATATATCTATCTATTTCAATGTGATACTGTAGCAAATAACAACTTGCTATACATTTACTTATGTTTTTAGAATCAACTAGTTTTAGGATTGATGTCATTTTGTTTTATGAAAATTTTTTCACATTAAAACATATTCTCAATAAAGCGTTTTGTTCAATAGGTTATGGGCCCAGACACGACGGTCCTGTGGCTTTAAGATTTGTTTTTTGTCGGTAACTTGAGAGTAAGGCAGCTTAGTGTGCGATCACCATGAGTTCCATGTACCAGATTGAGAAATTGGATGAAGGAAATTATGATTCCTGGAGCATTCAAATGCGCAGCGTGTTGGTGCATGCAGAGGCGTGGAAGGTGATGGACGGACAGCGGACAGCAGCTGAAGGTGCTAGATGGGATGCTCTCGATGAAAAAGTATTGGCAATGATTACGTTAAGCGTAAAATCGTCGCAGTTGTGCTACCTGAAGAACTGCACGTCTGCATCAAATGCCTGGAAAAAGCTCAAAGATGTGCATCAACCCAGTGGACCGGTAAGAAAGGTCTCACTTTATAAGCAATTGCTTGGTTTGCGGATGATAGAAGGTGACGCTATGTGTAGCTATATAAATAAATTTTGTTCAACGATAGACAAGCTATCAGAGGTAGAGATTAAGCTAAGCGAGGAGCTAGCAGTTATAATATTGTTGTCAAGCTTGCCTAAGCAGTACGAGAACTTTGTAATAGCTATGGAAACACGAGACAGTTTACCTACTTTAGATGTGTTAAAAATTAAGCTACTGGAAGAAGGAGAGCGCAGAGGCGCAGAATCCAAAGGTGCACATTGTAACGAACAACAGGCGTTTCATGCAAATACAAAGTCGGTACGGAAAAAGAATGTAGATAAGAAAGATATTGAATGTTATAGATGCGGGCAGCATGGTCACTATAGAAATCAATGCAAAAATAAAGTAAAAGAAACATCGAACAAGACGCAGCAACCGCAACGATCTTTTACAGTCCTAGCAGCAGCAGATGTGGGGGATCTAGAAGTTTCAAGCTGGTGTCTGGATAGCGGCGCAACAGCACATATGAGCTGCGTGCGTAATATTTTCACGAATTATGTTTCCCAGGAAGAGGATGTTGTATTAGCTGACAATAACGTTATACGTGCGGAAGGCAGAGGTGACGTCATACTTCAAACCGATTTGTGTGAACTGAAATTGGAGAATGTTTTGCATGTCCCAGGAATGAAGGGGAACTTTGTTTCAGTTAGTCGAGCTGTAGAACGCGGTTGTACAGTAAGTTTCAACAATAAATATGCCATTGTGAGCCAGAAAGGCAAGCAGATTTTGAAAGCAGAGAAGCAAAACAAGCTATTTGTGTTTGAGAGCAGAAGCAACAAATGTTTTGGTGCAACTCAATGCAGTGCAGCATTGTGGCATAACAGATACGACAATCTTAGCGCCCAAAATCTGGCAAAGAATCCAGTTTATCATGCAAGATCAAAGCACATTGATATCAGGCATCACTTCGTCCGAGAGGTTGTTCAGAATGGCGATGTGGAAATAAAATATCTTCCAACTGAAAATATGATAGCGGATGTTCTAACAAAAAATCTGTCGAAAACAAAGCACTGTCATTTTGTGAAATTAATGAGTTTAAATTAAATAATAGAAAAAGTTTAATGTAAACAGTCTCACATTGAGGAAGGGTGTTGAAAAATATATCTATCTATTTCAATGTGATACTGTAGCAAATAACAACTTGCTATACATTTACTTATGTTTTTAGAATCAACTAGTTTTAGGATTGATGTCATTTTGTTTTATGAAAATTTTTTCACATTAAAACATATTCTCAATAAAGCGTTTTGTTCAATAAGCTCAACCAATACACATGAGTCAAACAATCACAAAACTGTCTCAGAAGTTTTTTTAGTACGAAATATTATCTTTTTGATGTCATATAGCGTACCCCGCCGATAACAGTTATACAAGGCCAGATACAGACTACTAAATCCAACTATTGAAAAAATAAAACATTTCCACGACAAAGTTGTATTCTGTTGACGCCGTGAAAAGATTCACAACATCTTGGCCAAATAACGCCAGCAACATTTTTCCACAGCTTTTAAAATTCATTTGCCATTTCAAATTGTGTGAAAAGTGGCAGCTCGCCACTTCATTTAAGACATTTTGCTGGTATTTTTTTATTTAAGTTGATTTTAGATGATTCGATAACTTTTCTGGCGAATTTTCACGGTTGTGAAGTTTCCATCTCACGGTAATAGTTACCCTACAGATATAGCATGAAATAAAGTAATATATGGCTTTTTTAGTAAAATTCTATTTATAAGTGAAATGTACTGCGCTTTTCTTTGATGAATAATTTCAATGGAGTTAAAGTTTAAAAAATATTTGTATAATATTTGCATATGCAGAAAAAAGTCAAGTATGAGCT
Source organism: Anomoia purmunda (assembly GCA_951828415.1). Classification (NCBI taxonomy): domain Eukaryota; kingdom Metazoa; phylum Arthropoda; class Insecta; order Diptera; family Tephritidae; genus Anomoia; species Anomoia purmunda. The sequence continues at coordinate 129,093,108 of OX639994.1, forward strand.
CTGACTTTCTCGAGAATACACTAGCGACTTGCTGTTTTCGCAGTACGGCTAATAAGTTGTGTTTCACTTCAATTGGAAATTCACGCAGTGAATACACGCTCGCATATTATATATGTCTGTATGTATATCTTAAAATTTAAAATATTTTTGCGAATAACTCATCGGCATGTCGGTGTATGCATTCACACATACATAAATATTATATATACTATAGATGCTACGATTTTGACAATACAAAATGCCAGCAAAAGCATGACCTGTCGTTTTGCTTACTACCCTTAATATCTCTCACGCGTCCCTTCATCTCATCCTCCAGCGAACCTAACTACAAACAGCTATATCTTCAATTTCCTTTATATATTCAATACGTGACGCAAATGCTGTGAATTATAAAATACTTCCTGTCTCCACATCATCTCGAATATTTATATGCTTCGAGTATGAGCTCAGTCACACACACACACACACACAAACACAAATGATGGAACATTCAGACGAATTTCACCTTTGAAAATTTTGAATATTTTCAGTGGCGACACAAACTGCATGAGGGCAGTAAAGTGATGTGAGGCGAAATGTATGAGTATTCACATCATTTCACGCTGTGGCACATATTTTATCAGTACCTGATATTGGTTGGCTTCGACGCTCCAGCTGCCAGCGCTGGTAGCCGACACCTGCAGTGGCAATTCTTTATAAAGTTAACTTCAATGACTTTTGTGCTAAATTTTTGCTTTTTTTCAATTTTCTCTAGCGAACAGTTGAAGTTCGCGTACTTCAACCGCTTTGATGTTTAAATTTTCCACTAACGTATTCGGCAAATTCAAATAATATTATATATTTTTAATCAACTCGTGTTATTAAATTCAATTTTTATATTGCCTGTTCTTTTAAAAAGTTGTACTCTGCTTTTATTTAAAGCATCTTGCCTCTTATCTTATACTATGAAAATATTGAACACTTTATCCGACCATTGCTAGCTAGTTTTAAGATTTTTGCCGCCCAATCGTGTTCTTTTCTCAATAACTGTTAAATAGCTTAATTTGAATAATATATGTAAGTAGAGTGAGACTTTAAATTCTTATTCCTATGGGTTTAATGAATTCAAAATATCAAATCAGTATGAGACTTACGAGCAGAGCTTCAATCCTCTTGACCAATAGGGGGCCTAGGAACTGAATAAGAGCCTCCTAGACTACAATGAAGTGAAACGTAAAAAAAATATATCAATTGGTCGTAATATGTAGAACTGTCGAAGCAACTTCCTTTGGAGCCATTTCGCCTCATCCGGCTTAGAACAATCTGCATCTCCATCAAAACTTGTTGCAACAAAAAAGGTACAACTTTTCATAACTTTTAATTCCAATACAATAAATTCGCTTTCGAACAAATATCCTATTGATTGAATGAAAGTAGACGATACTCACATGCTGCTATTCCGGATTCTCACGCTACAAATTACAACACACCGTGTTCTTTTTTAAACATTAACATTTTTTTTTTTTTGCACTGACAGTGAGCCATCGTGTTTCGATTCTGTAATAGAATTATTAAAACATATTAATAATCTTGACTTAGACTGATCGATTTAACCCTAGAAATAAAATGTCAAACATTATTCCAAGTTTCTTTTGAAATACGATGGGTTTTTTAGAAATCATAACTGAATGTTTCCATATAATTTTCTCTAGGGTAACCTGCATTTAAAGCCACTTTAAATAACAAATATGTCAGGACCTTGTCCTCAATGATTTCAGTGTATAAATATTTCCAGTTGGTCCATCGGTTGTAGCATTTCCCCTGGACAACTTTTAGCTCATTTCCCTAAGTTGTCTTTCATTTTTATTTGTTCTAATTGATTTTCGCTAAGGTTTTTAAAATAGCTTCCCGATGAGTTGACATTTTTAGCATCGCTAGAAAGGTAATTGTATTAGACAAATTTATAGGCCACTTTCAGTTGAATGCAGCAGTTACCTGGTATAAACTGTCCTTCAACTAATCGCTTTTCACAAAGCTGGTCGCCAAGCAACCTAAAGTCGTTCAAATTTTTTTCTTCGTCCAACCCCGAGTTTGTTCACAATGGTTTTGTCCACTTACTCGCAGATTTACATTTTCACATAATTTCATTCGTAAAGTACGGAATAAACCATTAAACATCCGATCAATTTGTGTTCAAATAAAAGTTGCCTATAAAATCGCCTGATTTTAGACTATCATGACATGCAACATCAGACAGTGTGCTAGAGGGAGGCAAATTCTGTGTAAAAAACAGCTTAGTTTTATATTAAGACTGCAGAGTTCTGCAAAGATTTCGTAGCAATGGATAAAACTTGTATTTCCATTTTGTTTATTATCAGAGTTTAAGTCAGGTGATCGTAACAAAATTACACACTATAGGCCAATTGTAAAGCAATCTACTTTCGCTAAGTTATTCGATAATATATTAAATGTTAAACTTTTTCAGCACTCTAAAGATCTCTTTAGTCAATTTCAGCATGGATTTCTTCCTGGTAGATCGTCGTGTACTAATCTCTTAATTATCAAGAATCAAATTGTTAATGCCTTCGAACAAAAATATCAGCTTGATGTTGTATATAAAGGCTTCTCCAAAGCTTTTGACAAGGTCAACCATTCAGTTCTTTTACTTAAGCTTTCTTTGTATGGAATTAGAGGGGCCCTATTGAAGTTTTTCGAAAGTTTTTTAGTAGGATGGAAATTCTTAGTTAAAATAGGCCCAACAAAATCCGACATCCTAATCAATGCATGGTCTGGAATACCACAGGGCACTCATTGTGGACCACTGCTGTTTTTATTGTTTATAAATGACTTACCCCAGCACTTTAATTTTGCTAAATGCTTAATGTTCGCTGACGATGTTAAAGCCTATATGCCGGTACGTAATTTAAATGACTGCCTTAATCTACAATCGGAACTTGTGGTGTTTCAGCAATGGTGCACTTTTAACAATCTGTTCCTTAACGCAAACAAATGCAATGTGGTTTCATACACCAAAACTGCTAGTCTCACTATGTTTGACTATTCCATTAATAACACTATTTTAAATCGCATTGATGAAGTGAATGATCTTGGAGTAATTTTTGACACGAAACTAACTCCAAATAAGCACATTGATTATATTCTTTCTAAAGCACTTTCTATGCTGGGTTTCATTAGAAGAAACTCAAATGAATTCAAGGACCCTTGCACATGAAAGTCTCTCTATAAATCTTTAGTTAGAAGCCACCTTGATTATTGTTGTCTTGTATGAAGTCCCTATTACTTATCTCACATTAGTAGAATTGAAAGGGTTCAAAAAGCTTTTGCCAGAATGGCTCTATTTAAATTAGATTGGCCTAGCGATTTGCCGTCCTATGATGGAAGGCGGAAACTTCTTGGCTTACAATCTCTAGAAGATCGGAGAACTTACTTCGCGCTAATGTTTGTTTACAACTTAATAAATAAGAGAATTAATTGTGATGAATTATATGGTTTTTTGAATTTCTATACTTCATCACATGAATTAAGGCATAATCGTTTGCTTGTTGAAACCTCTCATAGAACTAATTATGGCAATAATGAACCAATTGCCCCATGTATACGTCTATGTAACAATTATGTTCATCATATAGATTTTAATACCACTTTATCTAGATTTAAATTAAATTTATTTACTGTGTTAAAATAGAAATAGTCTGTAAGGTTAATCTGTAGACTGAAATAAATAAATAAATAAATAAATCTCAGATCACTTAAGTAAATATTTTCCTTTGTGGCACTAAAAATCTTTTATACAACATTTTGAATATTGGCAATATTTGCATTCGATATTGCATTTAGCACATTTTTCTGTTTATTCTTCCGCTTTTTATTGGCCACTTTAATTGGAAATTCGTAAATTGTTCCCACATTGTTGCATGTGTGATTGGAGACCATGTTGAGTGTGACGCAATGCAATGCAACGTGTGAATAGGGACAGCAAATGGCGAGACAACGTTGCGAAAACCATCAAAAAGGAACAAGAAGTGATGACTTTCTACAGGGTGACGGCTAATGATGGCAATTATCGATTTGCTAGTCAATTGCTCTCCATTTATTTACATTGCTTGTTGCTGTATCGTTGCAATAACAGGCTGCCATGTGTTTTTAAATTAAGCTGACCAAGTCGCCCAAGGTCCAGTGAATATTTTTAAAATATAATATTTCTATTACTTACATCTCACAGCTCCTGTAGAAATTCTTACGCAGGGCAGTACTACAAATTGAAAATTTTTCCTTAAGACTAGGCTACTCGTACCAAATTAAAGCTTGGAAATGACAAAGGTGACGAAATCTCGTAAAACCCCACAAATATCCACACTCGATTGGATCACCTTGTTACCGAGAATATTTGGGTGGCACAATGCGACAGCAAATCACATTGAATTCCATTGTGATTTCGAACTTTGATTGCAAGTAATGTGTGCGTGTGCTCTCACTTATTCTCCATCGGATCTTCTCTACTCTACAGAATTCCCAGAAATATTCAGCACCAATTTCTAGCCAAACGAAGCAGCTTTGCTTCAACTTTGCAATCGACAAAAAAAAATAAAAAATATTCTCTTGTCTGTAGAAAAATTATTGGATATAATAAGTGAATGAAACGTAACGGAAATCAGCAAGAATTTGAGTGATAAACAGGAAGCACCTGAATGTAATCGTAGTTGAGGTAAGAAGAGATGGAAAATCAGTAGAGAAAAGAAACGGCAATCATACGCTGTAAGTTGGTTGGTTCCCTAGAGATGTGATAATTTATATTCTTCTTTCCACTTCCCATTTCATACATCATTAATTTTTGTGTATGTATGTATGTACATACATATGTATGTGTGTTTGCGTTGGTGGCAAGATTGCGTGCCTGTGGCGGTGAGTACCCCACCAGCTGTCGTGTGTCATGAGATCAACCAATCAATCAAACAACTCTGTCAAATCAGTGGTTCACTCCCACACACAAGCACGCAGAGGAATGAGCAAAAATACCAGCACATAGAAAAAAAAATTCAAATAAAAAACTTGAAAATTAAATAAAAGTAAATTACACTAAAAAAAAAGTCCGCCTTAACAAACAAAATGGTTTTTGTTGTCTGTTTTTGTTTTTTTTTTTTCAAAACAGCGCGAAACGGTGTGTAGGCCCATCGTTAGGAATATTTGTGGTGTTGTGCAAGTATTTATATGCGCGTGTATTGGTATTTGCTTAAAATCATGTGAGTACATCGAAATCAATCAAAACTTTTTCAAAAACCGTTGCCCCAAAGGCGGTCGACTTGTTGTTTTTTTTTTTTGCTATGCCAACAAATAAATGCACCATCAGTCGTAACCACAGCCGGAAAGTTTGCTACCCGAAAAATATTTTCTTCACAGCAACGCGCCTTGCCATTTCCACTGTTTTGTTTTTTTTTTTTTGTTTTTAATTTTCTGCTATTTTGAACTTTACCGAAGTTTGTTTTGTTTGTCAGTCAAAAATTTGGCTTCAATCGGTTTTAATAAAATTAATATCTGTTTACTTTGGAATTCTTTCAAAATAATTAAGTTCGCGGGAAGCCAATTTTATGGGAGGAGTGAGAACAAGTAATTAAATGGCATGAAAAATACCACTAACTTTAAATCAAATAAAATTCAAAACATGGCGTAAGCATCTACTTTGATATCCAAACGACAATCTGAGTCTTGGGCTCACTCATAGTGTACTACTGCCGGGGAACGTCTATGTTGCGGTCGATTATGCGGCTCCTGATCACCTGCGCTTCTTGTCAGTTCAGCGAGCGCTAGGCGAAACCAGATCTGGCAAGGTATTTCTGGTCTAGGATAAGCTCACTCCTATTATGGAAGCTCCATAGTCTTGCAAACTCATCAGACTCGTTTTTTTTGGAGATTTTAACATGACTGGACTAAACTAGATAATATCTTTTATCCATCTTCTACTCTCAACTGTCCCTCCCATGCTGTCCAGCCTTCGCGAAACTGAGAGCTCACACGAGCAACCCCCGCTCTCAGTGAAAGACACGATTACCTTTTCACGTCGAAACGGCTGGCCGGATTTCAGTGAGATGTAACAAATAAATAGCATATAACCTTAGTTATCAGATCGCATGTTTTTGAATTAGAGCTGAACGTGTTTTAAAAGTTAAATTCTATTAAATTAAAAAGTTAAACTAAATATTTCAAATGGCTGTCCAACAAAGGTGATTAAAATATATTAATTCAAATAGATTTATTTTTTCTCGTGAAACCCCTCTACATTTTCGAGAATAATCTGCGTGGATTTTCGTATTGTGACTATCGGAAACTGCCGTGAGAACTGAAAATATCCTACTGAAAGTGAATTACAGAATATGCCCGTTCACCGCCACTGATGCAATATAAATCATTTTAATAACAAAGAATGTCGTTTTTAATTTAAAATTTTCGAAAATAATTAGCAAAAGATATCGATTTAAAACCGTACGATTTTCAGCACATTCCCGATAAATTAATTAATCAAACAAATGAAATGTTGCAATAATGGCGTGAAAGGAATAAGGTTGATACGAAACTATTTTTGAAGATAGTTGCTACCTTTTTAAAAGTGGCAATGCAATTTAATAAGAAAGTTAAATGGAACGCTGCTAGAAATAGAAATAGTCTCGAAAATATTTTTTTTAAATAATTGCCAGCTGTTTAAAAAATGAAATTCATTTAATTTAATACTATTATTATTACAATATGGATATCAACTGAAAAAAGTTTAAGAATGCTTTGTTAGATGGACATTTTTTGAAATTGAAATATATTAATAAGTCATACTAAATATTCTAACACTGGGCGAAACGAAAGCAGCTAAGAAAAGTTTAGTATCGAAAATATATTTGGAGACGGTGGCCAGCTGTTTGAAAAATTTTAATAAAATAAGTGATTTCTATATTAGAAAATATAAGTATCGTGGGTTGGGTCATTATTCAACTGACTACTTATATGAATCAAAACTTGTGCTTAATTTATTAAAATTTAACGAACGTAAAAAAAATTTTCCCATGTTTTCAGGCTGTTTAATCCAAATTTGTTTGTAGATCGTTTAATCTATGTATATCTCGACTGCTGGTTATGAAGTATATTTTTTGCTTGGGAGAGGCTTACCAGTTATTTCAAAAGTCGAACTTTATTAACTAACGGACACTTTATCAATTTAAATAAAATATTAAAATATGGATGTCAAACGGTTAATCCCCCGGAGAAGAAGTTTTATAGCTAGCTATATTTTAAAGAGGGTTGCCACATGATTGAAAAGTAGCATTTAATTTTAACATGTGTGTCAAACGGATCGTGTTGGCGAGGGCAAGGTTCATAACTAGGGGGTTTCCACGCGTTTCCAAAGTTAAATTTAATTTAATTATGCACTAGATATATGTGATTTATAATAAGATTTCAGAATGTATATGCAAAGAGCAATTAATAAATAAATATAAGCAGGACAGAGTCTGCCGGGTCTTCCTAAATCTTATATACAAAAATACTCCGTGTGACTGTTGGTATGCAGTTTATAGTCTCGAAAACTACTCAACCAAAATAAAAAACCGATAGGTGACGCTGCTATCCGCAAATTTCTAAAAGCCTTATTTACAGTTCGATTTGATTCTAATTCGAAACATTTATTAGCAATTCAAATATAAATATTTTAGTGAGCCTTTATTTACAATCCGATTTAGTAAATAGCAAATATTTTATTTTAAAAAAAATGCCGATAGATAGCGCTGAATCCGAAATATCACTAAACCCCATATTGATAATTCAATTTGAGTAAAGTTCCGACCATGTATTTTTAGAGTGTAGCGAAGCGCGTCGGATCAGCTGGTCCTACTATTATAATGTGGAAATTAATTCAGAAGAAACAAATTGGAGTGCAACGGTAATTAATATATTGTTCGTAATATCTTAGATGGCAAGCTTTTTGATAATTCCAATGTGGACCTCGCTTCAAACAAAATGCATTCTCTTCAAAGCCAATGGCTGGTTGGTCAGAGAGACGAGATCGAGGTGGTTAGCATACCGGGAGCTGTGTATAAGGCTTTCTGTTGCATAATTCTTATTTGTATGGAAGATCTGGCATTGCTCTGTAGAGATCGTGAAGATACCCACCGCATGCGACCCTTTACGCAAACTAAATATGGCGCTATAAAAATACCAATGTCATTCTAACTTATTTGGTAATTCCTACTCTTGAGTCAGGGAAACATTGCGCACATCAATATTTTTCTTATTTGAACACGGTTTAGTCAATATTTTCTCATGTCGGGGGAAAATTATCGTATTTGATGCGAAAACGTGCTGAATTAAAAATTAAACGGATAACTTTTGGAATACTAAACTATCTGATTTGTTACTCAGATAAAATAAAGCCGACTCCGATATCTCCGGATGGCGGAGTATTTGCTTTATTTTGGTATTATCCATCAACTTTCAAATTATTTTCATTCCACATGTCATTCCGAAAAGTCGTTAGTTTACTTTAGTTTCCATTGATAAAAACATGCATTATATATAAAAAATGCGAGTAACTCGGAACTCGAATTATGTTTACCATGTTGGACCCATAAATGTTCAAATTTTCGATTAGCATGATGAAGTCACCGATAACCATATTTTTAAAACTGAAAATCTTACAGCCGGTTTCGCCAGAAACTTAAATAAAAATTTGTTTTTTATATTTTCTCTCAATTTTCATATCGAGTTAAAAAAATAAATAAATTGATTTTTCATTTAAATTACTTTCGTGAATAACTGGCTGTATGAGAGAAAAAGATTTGCAAGTCATTGGTTATTATTATTTTAAGACTTTCATAATAAAGGTCCTTCCATAACAATTATCAGTGAGACATATTTTGTTAGTTTTTAGAAGACCTTATTGAAAATTCTTAAAATAATAATTATCAGAAATTATTTAGAGAGAAAAACTGGAAGGCAAACCGGGCAATTTTGTAAGCCTTGAAATGCAAAACTGTTTTGGGATCATTTTGGGCCTAGTTCGGAATCATTTCCGGACTATTTCGGGAGAATTTCCGAACTGTTTGTGAACCATTTCGGTAAAAATTTAGGATTATTCTGTAATTTGCTCCGTAGTGAATTAAGACGAGATATAAGCAGAACAAATGGCAAATTTTTTAAGTCTTCAAAAACGGAACTTTTTCGGGCTCATTTTGCGCCTAGTACGAATCCATTTCCTGGCTATCTCAGAACAATTTCGGGACTATTTCTGGAACATTTCGTGAAAAGTTCAGGATCATTTTGTAACTTGCTCTGTCGTGATGTAAGACGAGATGTAAGCAAAACAAATGGTAAATTTTGTAAGTCTTGAAATACGAAACTTTTTCGGGATCATTTCGGGCATCATTTTGTAACTTGTTCCGTATCATTTAGGTGATGAAATAAACCACTTGATAAGATAACAGCAGTTCCTTTGTGATGTAAGTGGGGATGTAAGCAGGACAAATGACCGCCACTTCTCAGAATTTAATTGAAATCCGTCAAAAATGAAAACTTTACGATAGTTGTATAAATCAACAAAACCAACACCATTTTCGGAAACTGCACTCAAATTTTAATTAGCCAATAATCCAGTTTACTGCCGAATGCTGAATTCAATGGGCGAATGTTTGAAACTGCAAATTACTTTGTCATAAACAGGCGGTAACTCAAAGCACGCGCGAAGAGACTTAAATTCATGAATACATACTAACGCATACATATAAACATACATATGTATTATACATATATTCTATACAAGTGCATACACACGTACATAAGTTGTAAAGTTGAAAAGTGAAAGAAAGCGAATGAAGAAAAATTTCAATTAAACATTCTAGAAGTGATTTTTTATTAAACCATCAATTGCATGCCAATCGCACGTAACGGTGACAAAAACTCAAAAAAAAAAACAAAACAGCTAAAATCGAGAAGCAAAAATAAGAACCGTTAACCGGGTTGGAAATGCATTGACGGGCGGGCTGGATAGGTAAGCAGAAAACAAAGTGTGAAACGAGACGACGGCGTAAAGTGGCCGCGACGTAGGCGAGTGGCTGGCGAAATGTAAGTAGATATATTTATACAATATCTTTATGGACGTATGTATGTATGTTGGTTGGTTGCTTGGGTGCAAATGCGGGTGCGGCTAAATGAGAAAAAAAAATCTGCATTTATGCAGCTACGTGCATTTGACTGATCGAACGACACGAATCTGAAGCGTGCGCGCGTGTAATATAACAACAACAAAAGACAAAGAAAAATCGCAAAAAAAAAAACAAAATAGAACGCAGAAATTTCAAGCACGCCACGCAGTAACGCCTCGAAAGCAATATTGTCGCAAAATAGCAACGCATTGCAATGGCAAAGCTTTTAAATTCGTTGCATTGCTTTTGTTGTGTGCATGCAGTGCAAATGTGTGCGTGTGTGTGAGCGTGCACGTTTGTGAGTTTACGCGTTTACTCCGCTTTCAAACGTGGCGGAAAATTCAATTTCAACATTTTTTCGCTTGTTGAACCTTTGCGTCTGAGTGACGAGCTGCAACAAGCACGGACAGACAAACACACGCACACACACACACACACACACAAGCGCAAAAGTCCAAACACACTCGTTCCGGTAGGAAAAGCTTCAGCTAGTGATAAACGATTTTAATTTACCAACAAATTATTTTCCCAAAATTCACAACAGTGAATGTCTTCGAGTAGAGGGCCACTCAGTAGTTTTCTATTGCCTCCCAATAGGCGATCGAAATTCCAAGAAAATCGTATTCTAATTTTTGAAAAATATTATTAGAACAGACAATTTCAATTTCCAAAAGTTCACAACAGTGAATGTCCTCGAACTGAGGGGCACTAAGAGTTTTTGTATTGCGTCTCATAAGGCGTTCGAATTAGCAATAGTAACTTATTTTATTTTTTTGATAAATAAAATTGGAACCGGCTAAGAATACAATATATACTATATGTATACCAACCAAATGAGAACGAACTAACATTGAAAACTAATTCAATATTTTGCTTATGTTTTCATAAATTGTGGATTAAAAGAACGGGAACGGAAACTCGGTATTTCAGGCTGCTCTAGCACGGATTGGAAACTATACACTTCAAACCACCAAGGCATCTGGGATTAGGTGAATCAGAAAAGCGTATTTTTCAACCGCCACAAACTCATTTTAGCATTATAACTGTACATCAAATATAGCAGGCTGGACGAATCTGACCCATCAACTAAAAATGTATAATATGCAATTATATAATTGTAGTGATGTAAAATAATTGTTATGATTCAAAAATATATTAGATAAAACCAGAGACGGAAAATAACAGTTATTTCTGAGAACTGCCGTAGAAAAATTCGCTGTGACAGAAATGTCCTAAAGGATATTTTTTTAGGCACGTGGCTTTCAGGAAGAAATACAACGTATATTATTTAATGTTATGGCCAAGAATTTAGTTTTATTATAAAGATAATGGTTTGCCATTATGTTCGAAAAATGATTTCGGGCAAGTGACCGCCGCGGCTGGCTCGAAAAAATTCCAACCGAGAGTCCCAATTTTCGACCACTTTTTGCAGCAATTGGCGCGGTATATTCTCTTCCAAGGTATCAATCGTCTCGGGCTTATCTGCGTAGACAAGCGACTTTACATAATCCCACAAAAAATAGGACCAGCGGTGTGAAATCGCACGATCTTAGAGGCCACGCCACAGGCCCATGACGTGAGATAATGTGCTCACCAAAAGTTTCCTTCAACGAATTTATTGTTTCGTTGGCTGTATGGCTGTATGGCATCTAGCGCCGTCTTCTTGATCCCAAAGGTCGTCCACATCACATCAATTCGGGCACGAAAAAGTCATTAATAAACTTATAGCGTTCCCCATTGCCTGTAACTTTAAGGCCGGCTTAATTTTTGAACAAATATGGACCAATGATTCCCTCTGCCAATAGAGCACACCAAACTGTGACTTTTTGAGGACGTGACGGTGTCTCAACAATGGCTTGTGGATTATCAACACTCGAAATGCGACAATTTTGTTTATTAACCCACCCATTCAACCAAAAGTGAGCTTCATCCGAACTGACCGAATATTGGGCGCATTGCGTGATGCGTCGAGCGAACCGAGTCATTATTTTTGCTATAAATTTACACGATTTGCAAACGCTGTTCCGGAGTAAGTCTGTCCATTATGATATGTTAAGACAAACTGAGTATAAATCAAGTATAAGCTGACAAAAAGATCAGCTCCGAAAAAGTATTGCCCCATTGAAAACCACAGGTCTAAAAAAACACGAAAACAAATTTAAAATGTTTTTTTTTTTGCAATTTATATGCAAAATTAAAAAGCAACCAGTTGTTTTTAATTTTTATTACATAAATCTAGAATAGTATCTAATTATTTTTTGATTTCTATTTAAAAACACATAAATAATAGGTAATGTTTACGATTATTTCATTTATCAAAAATTACAGTTATTTATGAATTTTATTTTGTAAATCAAAAACATTATTTATAGAGTTCATCAATATAGATTATTCTTTGACTTTTTTTTTATTAGGTCATACTTATAAAAATCATTTTAATTTTTCACTCAGAACGAGTTGTTGGGGAACCAAGAAATTATTTATTATTGATAAAATTTCTGCGAAAAATTAAAATGACATTTATAAGTATAACTTAAAAAATGAATGTAAATAACATTCCTCAATAATAGTTATTTTGGATTTATTAACTGGGATCACCCTATATAAAAAGTCGGTGTCAATTTGTAGTAGGAAGCTTCATACTTCTTGTTTTTGTTTTTGATACATCAAGGAACCATATTATTAAAATCAACTTGGATATTGATATTGATATAACGTGGTGTATTTGCGACTGGCGTATAGATTTTTGAAATCGTCTACATACAAGCAAAATTTTGAATATTTAAAGCAACTAGATCATTGATGAAAATAACGAAAAGTAGGGGGACTGAAAGGTGCTCTTAAAGAAAACCAGAGGACGCAAAGAAGGGGTAAGAGGACGCAGTGTCAACTACAACTGCACAGCTTCGTAAAGAGAGATACGGTTTTATCCAAGCTAAGAAAACTGAATGAAACCCTTAACTAGGCAATTGAATTACTAACTTTGTTAGTTTTTTAGAAAAATCCGTATACACGGTGTCAACATATAAGGGTTTGTTAAAAACAGTTAAATAAAACTCAGAAAAACTGCAAAATTATACCAAATTGTTATGGGTGAATAAAACCGATATGGATACCGATAACGATAGCTAGACCATTGTTGATAACTATACTGATATCGTTATTTATTACTAGGATGAGACTAATGAAAGAGTAAGGATATCGTTATTTATACTGAATACAAATATTCTATAAAAATAATAGGTAATATAATTATTTGGCACTTACATCATAGCCTGATGTTTGACCGAACTTCTCGTACAATTTGGGGTGTGCATCTTGATGATGTAACATAAATTGAGGAGCCTACAATTTTACGTCGACTCCAATCGGCGAATGAGTTTTGTGAATATTTTTTTTCACCGCTATTAAAAAAAACTTGTCTAGAAATCGATGTCCAGTTTGTGAAAATCCGGAAAACCTCGGAATATTTGGCATTACTTAAGGTTTGACGTCGCACATTTGTACAGTTGTAGTAAGTATTCGGAAACTAGAAGGTAACGCGTCACATTCAAGGGTCCCGGTTCACCAGATGACTGGAAGCTCAAATCAAGTGACTTTTCCTACAGGGACCTCAATTGCCTAGCATGCACACACACACACACGCACTCACACTTAAATATAAACCTCAGTAACTGCTCTCTCTATTTATTTGAAAAGTATTTGCGCTTAGCGTTAGTGCCGTTAAAGTGTTGTGCAGCACTTTCTCGTTGCTTTTGTTGTTGGTTAGTTTTACCAACATACTTGCATAGCTATACACACACACACACATACATCCATACACAACATAGTTTGCGCAACCTTTTTTTTTTTTTTGTTTGCTTTTACTTTGTTTTTGCTGTTCTTGTAATTGCACGCGCAACAGTGTTGTCTGTTGCTGTGAAATGCAATCAGATTTTTAATTTCTTTTCCCTCAACTATTTAAAACTATTTTCGTTTTTATTTGTCGCTGTTTGTACATCAAATGTTTCGGTGTCAGTGTGCGAGTGAGTGAATGCGAATTTGTGCACGTTGACAGATTGCCAAGGCATTCGAGTTGTATGGGTGTGTGTGTGTGTGTGTGTGTGTGTATATGGAGTATGTGATGGAGTAAAGTATTCACTCGGTTGCTTCTTTGATATTTCTAAATTGAGCTTTTGTGCTAATAACTAACTTTTAAAGCTCGGCAAACTTTTAGTCGCATGAAAATTAGGGATTTGAATTTAAGGCTAACAAATTAAAATTCTTTATAAACTTGGGCATTGACTTTGATTAGGAAATAAAGTTTCTATGTGGCAAAGATCGTATCAATGTCAAAGAGTTCAGTCCATATTAGAATTTTAGAGCCATTAAACTTCAAATATAGAACAGATTAGGCTACGAACATTTATTTGGAGCAATATACGACATTTTCCGCTGCTCCTTATTTTGGTAGTTGTTGTTGTTGTCGTAGCGGATACCAACGCCCTAAAAAAATCCGCTTAACCATGGTCATTGTCGTCAAACTCATCCAGGGTTTGTACAGGGTTGGACCAGAGGGAGAGAGAGAGAGTGGTGTTGGATGAGTAGTAGAGCATCTCCACATGCCGGGCATGTGTTTAGTACGTCGATGTTAATTCGGTGCAAGTAGGAGTAGAACCTACTGAAGTATCCAGAGGCCAGAGTAGCTCGGGATTCACAAAACAGCTAGATCCTCTCGTGGTTGACCCCCAACGACGCAGCATTCACGGGGTGAGAATCGATGAAGTTGCCGATTGTCTCTCGGTGGGTGCTATTTATGGCCTGGTTGTACACCGTGGGATCTAGTGGTTCTGTCGTGTATGCAGTATCTCCGCTCGTGAGTTCGTAGAGATCTCTTCTAATGTGTCTGGGTGGTAGCTCCTAAACTTTCAGCTCTTGGTGTAAGTGGTAACAATCCTAATTATAACGTTCTCTCAGGTCTGTAGTTTCGTTCACTGAGACCTACTGGTTCCCGGCGATTACACTGTTGCGGAGGAGTTTAGAACCGGCTGGTCAATCGCCTTGTATGTTGCCAAGAAGTTTCGTTAACTTTCCCCTATGTGCTGCCGGCAAGCGATTTGAGGGCTTTGTTGTGAATCTGAACTTTTTGACGATTACGGTGTGTGTGCTGAGAATGAGTGCAGTTATCCAAGGTAAACCCCGGGTTTCTTGGTTAATCGTTGGGATGGGGGTACCGTCGACAAAGATTTCGAGGATCAGCCAGACAAGAAAGATAGCCGTTTACTTTTGAACACAGATCATCAATTAGATTGCCGGTGACCATTATCGAACAATCATAGACATATGAGACTTATTGTGACTCGCTCTGACGGTTAAGGGAATCTAAAGATATAGCGGTTAAACAAAAGGGTAGAGAGGACGCCACCTTGTGGGACCCCTTTTTTAACTCTGCTTAATTTGGATGGTGAGTCTCTAAAACATAACGGCCACAGATAATTGGCGTTCCACTGCTTCAATCTCAGCAGGAGAGCTTATGCCTCCATATCAGCTAGTAGTGTGGAACTACTCACCGTGTCTAAAGACTTTAGCAGGTCCAACGCCACTGAGATGGTTCTCTCGCAAGGGACCGCAGTTTACCTACGTTTTTATGTTGTTGAGTGCTGTTGTTGTACTGTGCAGTTTCTGGCACCCATATTGATACTTACCTTACCCTTATTTTTGTAACCAAGCACCGTCGTTTTGAAAGCATTCACTTTTTATATCTAATTTTGTATTTAAAGTTTCCAAATCGGATAACAAACATTCATGCACAAAAAATGTTATCATGTCAGAGGAAAATACCAGCATTTTATTTTTCGTTACACCAATTCCATTGACACTTTTGTTCTTTTATCGTCAGTATTTAGTTTAAAATAAATTTACAGAAGCTTTCTCGATGTGTGCCAGAGGAACTGAGCGCGATTTTTTTAAATGTAAAAACCTGAAAACTTCCAAAATTTCAAATATTTTTAAGGAATGGTTCAGAAATCCAACATTTGATTTGTTTTTTATTCCCCCTGCATGAATTTTGTTTTTGCTTTTGCGTATGAGCTTTCAAAATCCGTAAAAAAAAATAGAAATGTATGAAAATTTCGACAACTCTTACGCATAAGCAAAAAACAAAATACATAGAAATTTTGTAGTTGTATTTATAACGCCTTGGGTAAACTTGTTTCTAACTTTATACGTAACTTAATTCAAAATAGATTCGAAAAATTCAATTGGACCGATTTTTATAATGTAGGTGAAATATTAAACTCTGCTCATAGATTATGGATCCGTCTTTCGTGTTTCTAGAACAGGTAATTTTCCCAAGATATTTCGATTTCAACTGTGCATTGAGTCACAAGCGTTCATCGATTATTTTCGAATGAAAAAACGTACGCACTCTCTCTTGATTTTTGAACATGATAATTGTTTTTACTCAATACAAGCAATAATGGTTATATCTCGAGCAGAAATTTAAATTTATCAATGTAGTGCTGGATTTAAAAAATTTTTTACAAAATAAACCTGAGAAATAAATTTAAAAATATTTTACTTAACCTTCAGCTACTCTTGGTGTAGAAAACTAAGCAAATTTTCATCTTTTTAATGCTAAAACTTAACTTTCAACCCAAAACTAGTTTTACGAGATTGTTTTTTAATAAAAAAAGGTTTGAAAAGCGTAGATATCGAATAGATCTCACCAGTACATATTTACAGCTGGTGAAGCCCCGAATTTGCACCAGTATTGTTATATTTCATTTCAATACGTTTTATTATCATGAAATATTTTCAATCAACACTAAATAGGCAATTTCCTTAATCCAAATCTAACCGATTGCAATTTAAAAACTTAGATTCCGATTAAAACAAAATCTATGTGTGATCAGAGAGCTCATAAAAATTATTGTTTGATAAAAATGTAAAAGTATTTAAGTTTTCTGACTATGCTCACCTAATAGATTTTAGTGTCACCTTATTTAGATTCAAGCTAAATTTCTTTACTGTGCTGAATTTGAAATAGACCGTAATGATAATCTCAAGACTAAATAAATAAATATGTAAATAAATAGTTTGAGCGATTGCAGTGTGTACGCATTTCAAAAAACAACAAAATAATTTTCAATGACAAATTACTGCACCTACTTTTCATGATAGTCCCCTCCTATTTCATGGTTTGTAATATTCGATATGATTGTCATACAATTTTATTAAATGATTCCCTTATAAAAATGTTCACAATTATTAACATAGATATTTTGTATCCTTCTGCTTAACAGTCTGCTAAATATGTAGTAGGTATTTATTGCACCGGAACCAAAACAGCTAGTTACCCCAACTTTTCCCCTTCCCATCGCTTTAATATCAAACCATTGATTAATGAACTCGGTATCAAAACTATAAACAAAGTTTACCGAACCCTGTTGGCACTTTTCTAGTCCGCCATTTTCGCTATACGAGTTTGTTTATATGTAGTTGTACACTTTTTATATGTATATGTATGTATGTAGCCTTGCATATATCCGGGACTTTTTTTTTTTGTTTTGTAGCTGGGTCTGCTGCCAATGCGAGGACATGTGTTTTCTCACAGCTAATGACCAACATTTACGTACAATTTCACTTAATTTAAATGATGCCAGAGGGCGTTTTACATCAACAGCAATAACAATAGCAACAACGACAACGACAACAACAACTACATAGTTTATGCGTCTAATTGCGCACGCCCATTGAGCAGGAAATGTCCAACGTCACGGATCATAAAAATCGGGCTAGGCATTTTCATACACACACACACATGCCATATTTATTAAAGGTCTAAACGCGGTAAAGTCGCATAGCACTGGGTCGTGGGTAAATTAACGGCAAGAGCGTATCTAGAAAATAAATTGGGAAGGGGTCTAAATTAAAAATTAATGATATAAACAAATCAAGAATAATATAATTTAATTTGATTTACCAGAAATTGACATGTTCACGAATTTTTTTTATTGAAGTAAAACTTTTTTAGCGGCAGTGAGTTTTTTCATCGCGTAACGAAAGTCGCGTCAGAATCGGTTTATTATTTTCAACCACTATATTTAGTAATTTCTACTACTATTAATGCAACCACTAATTACTACTATGAATTTTTCTAATTTCTGCTATTATTTTTACTAATTTCTACTACTATTTTTACTAATAGAAACCATTTTTACTAATGATACTACTAATTTCTACCAACATTTTTATTTATTTCTGCCACTTTTTTTATTAGTGCTACTACTAATTTCTACCACTAGTTTTACTAATTTCTTCCACTATTTTGATTGATTTCCACAACTATTTTTACCACTTTCTACCACTAATTTTCTAATTTCTACCACTATTTTTATTACTAATTACTACGATTACTGCCAATGCCCACATTTCTGTCGCTCTTCTTCAGTCCTGTGGTGTAAATAGGATTTTAATCTTACTAAACTTGAAAATGATGCAACTTTATGATGCTGCGTTGGACCAATTCGCAGAAATCGATATCTGAAACTTCTATAATCGATTTAAGTCGCTCGATTGAAGGAATATTTGAACAAACCCTAAATCCAAGGCGAATTCATATAAGGTGATAGCGTCCCATGAGCTAAATACTTTCTCTTCTTTCCCAATTCGCTGGGTTGTTTTGTTTACACAAACAAAGTACATGAGTAAGATACTTGGCGAATTCGGATTTTGACACTTCAGTCCAAAAATTATCAAACAAAATGACAAGCGAATTCATACTAGGTGGTGTTGAGCATACAACAACAACAGCAAAACCACTCAGCTGCTTTTCCAACACTTCGTCTTGAATTCGCCTTTCAAAATACATACCGGATTCGCCTTGATTATTGGATCAAGGTTGTCTTAAATCAGAAACAAATTTGATAAAGACAAGTGTATATTTCTCCCGCATCTTTATATCCGTTTCAACAATTTCATGTTTAAACTCTTCAGTGGATTCAGGAATGCCGTTCGACCATACTTCCAGAAAGACATCAACGATTTTGTCCAACTCATTTTCATTAAGTTCTGCACATTTTGTGTCTTGGACAGTAGTCTTCTGTTGCCATAAATCTTAAATCAAGCTCTTTTACAAAAATGGGATGAAAATGGACCGCCGTTAAAATATTTTTTGTAGTTCAAATACAATGGATTAGGTTTCCAAATGATCATGTAGAGTGAGATATCCACGCTCCAAGGCAAATACAGGATGGGCCAAAAGAAACCAAGGGGTGTAAGAGTTTAATAACTTTTTCGTTTATTATTATTTTTTTTTTTTTTTCTTTCAGATTATATAATATACAAAAGGGAAATTTTTTTACACTAAGTATGAAAAATGATGTGTCTTAAATGACCACCGATCTGCGGGTTTTAATTCTTGCAACATTTGCACCTTATATGGGTATAACTGTAAATCTTTTTTTAAAATGCGCCGTAGTGACGTACGAGACATTCCTAGCTGAGCAGAACGCCTTCTGGCAGATGTTTCTGGTGCTTCGTTAACACTTTGGTGTACTCGTTCAATATTTTCCGCAGTGTGACTTAAACGTGGTCTACCGGTTCGAAGCAAATCTGTTACGCTGCCATGTTGGTGATGACGATCAACTAAGCAACGAATCATTGCTTCAGAGGGCGAAATTCTGACGTTAAAATGTCGACGATATGCTCTTTGCGTTAAAATAATTGATCTCTGGTTTAAATAATAAAATTTTATTGTTCTGGTTCTCTGTTCAGTTGTGAACCTCTCCATTATAAATTCTCCAAGTGTTGGCTATACATATAATCTGAAAGAAAAAATAAAAAAAAATTAATAAACGAAAAGGTTATTAAACTTTTACACCCCTTGGTTTCTTTTGGCCCACCCTGTACAAAGAAGTGCTCTGAAATTAGCATCTGGCATTTCCATGAATAAAATCTCGATGTCCTCGGGGCGCAGGTTCTTGTCTGCCATAGAATAAGACTTCTGCCTGTTTTCTTTTTCCAGACGTTTGAGCTCTGGTGAAACTCACTTCTGATGTCACTTCGCTTTTTTAAAATATCAGTTTGAAGGTATGCGCCTTACCTTAGGTATCCAAATGATATTATTTTTCCTTTAGTGGTTTTTGAGATTTTCTGGGTCTCTTTTCAAATCTTTGCAACCAGCTGTCACTAGCATGGTCACATTTTCATACCTTTCTGTCCCAACGTTCCTCTGAGCAAATAAGTATAATGGAAATTCGGCAGTATTCTCGCATCTTCAGCAGCTGAGTATTTTAACCAAGAGATTCTCTCTCAAAAGAATATTCTGGTATTATTTCTGGTTCACTTTCCCGTCGTCCAACTCTTTTCTACAGAAACGTTATTATTATTTCCTTACATATTTTCAGGTTGAAAAATTAAGTTTTTTTTTGTAAGAGTTATTTCATTTTAAATTTAATAGGATTCATTAAATTGTAGTCTAATACCAAGTCCACTCGATAACGATAACCAGTTGCTTGTGGCTCAATCGTGGTATTCTATGAAAACAAGTTGAAGGTATATATTTTCCCCTGCAAAACCTGTCCAACTTTATTACGAACCCATCATGATAATATCGAAAGTATCTAAATTTTCGTTGTGTTTTCGTAAGCAACTCTGTGTTCGATAACTTTTTGCCAAAAAATCGATGATTTGCCGTCACTAGTTTAGAAAACGGAATAAAAACAATAGAATCAGAGTGGAGAAAAACTGAAAAATTTATAAAAAGCGGCACTCACTGCTTGGTGTGCACAGAGCGAAGCTTTTATTTTGAAGCTCTGGGAGGCATTTGGGTGATCGGATTTCCTTAAAATAAAAAAGGTAAATCAATAGAGAAATGTCATCGAAAACCAGTTAGCACAAAGGAATGCTATCTGGTCGAACGGTAATGTTTAATATTTGAAACATCTCCTGAAAACATTGCCGTGTGGGCATGGTATAAGCCATTAATGTGCGACGAAGGCGACCAATGACTTTTGCCGTTCAAATTTAAAAATCTAAATTTATTAAATTTCATTGAGGAAAAAGTGGTGTGAGGCTAAACAACATTATTTGGCTAAGTTTTAGGCTCTAGCAAAAGAAAGTGCCGCTTTTTACCACAAACATTATCTAGTCCACTGGCAATTTTCTTTACATCATTGGTCACCAAGTTTGTTTGCAATTTCGATTAAGAATAATAAGTGAGCAAATTTCCCAGGCATATTTTTTTGGACGTCAGCACCTGAATTAACTCTCCGTCAGACACATGTTTCGATATTCACATTCGGTACGCATGAGGCCTGGCTGGACCTACATGCAAATTGTATGCATTTACACGTATACAGGGGTTAAAATGCTGAGTTCATTAATTTCAACTTATTTATTGCATGTTATTTATTACATTTTCAAGTTAATTTTTTTTGTAAATTAAACCAAATGCGAAAAATAACAATTTACATACATACATATATATTTTTGTTTAAAACTTTTGTAACGAAACACAACTGAAGCAAACGTAGTCGGTTTTTGAATGTTGCTGGCAGACAGGGTTTGCGCATTTTGAGCAAAAGTAGCGAGTCTTCCTCCGATTTTTCTCTGATGATTTTGCACAAAGTCGGCAATATTTTCTAAAGGCGAATGTATCGGCACCGCTTTTTGTTCTCATTACTTGGGGAATCTGGAAAACAAAAACGAAACAAAACCCAACGAGTTTGAATGAAGAAATATTTTTATAGAAAAGGTTGCGAAAATAAAATACTTAATTTCTTGAATACTCACATTTATTGGTTTGCCGAAAAAGGCCTCCATGGCGGCGCGCGTGCTAAATTGTTTTGTAATATGAACGTTTTTCACTCTTTCTTCAACGTTCGGCAAAACCAACGAATTAACTAACGTCCATAGGAAATTGCGCCTCGCATCATTTTTTTTGGATTTCTCGATTTCATTGTAAATGCAGTAAGATGCCAATCCCATAATATCTAGCATATTACAAAAAAAAAACAAATGGCCAGCGTTTTGTTGAACGTTTCGTTGTAAAATGCGTGACCATTTGGTCCATACAATCGACACCGACTTTATTCTTATTGTAAAATAATATTGCTTCAGGTTTCCTTGCCTCGCCAAAACACTCTTTTGTATAGTGTACGGTAGAAATCAAATTTACGGCCTTGTTTTTTTTTGGCACATAACTGCAAATTGATACTAAATTATCATGAAATCCAAAGCATGATGAAAGAACGGGGCGAGCAGGGTTTTTTTTCATTTCGTTTGGAATGCATCTGTTATTGGCTCGAATAGTGCCTACGAATGCAATACCAATTTTAGCAAGTCGCTTTGCACCTTCCAACGTTGTAAAAAAATTATCTGCAACAACTGTGCGTCCGGTATTGGTATACGGTTTTGCAAGCTGTAACAACACATTTTCGCCTTGATTTATTTCTCTTTCTTCGCCCAGATTTCGTCCTGTATATAACTTTCCTTGTAAAGGGTACTTTGTTTTGGAGCCACATGCCCACCATATTTTTATGCCATATTTTGCTGGCTTTGATGGTATGTATGTATTGCGTGAATTTGGTTCTTCCTCGATATGGAAACAACTGCTCATCAACTACAAACGTCTCATGAGGTTCATAGTTATTTGCCAGATTTTGGTTCAAAAAATTCCAAATATCACGAATTGGCGCCGCTTTGTCGAACTGTTGACGATGTTCACGAGTACGGCTGTCGCCAAAACGGATATATCTCGCTAGAGCAACGAAACGATGGTAAGACATGGCAGCTCTAAATATTGGTAGATTATCTGAACGCCACAAAACATCTGCTTTTTGCATATTGTTATGTGTAACACCAGCTGCAAGAAGAATCGCCAAAAATGCATCCAATTCAGCTTCGGTAATATCCGTCCAAGTTCTTTGTTGCTTAGCACGATTCGCCGTATTCCATTTTTCCACTGACTCTTTGGCGTAGCGATTCGATTCTTTTATAATAACGAAGGATATGTTTGGAGTAAAAAATTGTTTGAACAACTCGATTGCAATAGAATTTCGTTCTTTTGGTCCCGCACGAAATCTCATGATATTGTGTGCTCGAATACGAACTGCACCTGGGTCGGTTTTGCTCCACTTAGTGCCATCCTTACCATAAAAATATTCATTGGCATCGCTTTGTCCTTGATTTTCAAAATGCATTTCTTCTCCAACTTCATCATCATCATCGGACAATTCATTTGGTTCGATTATTGCATCATTCTCAATGTCTGACCCGTCATCGTCAGGAATAAAGTCCAAATCATGGGCGTCGTCATTGTCAGCATCTAGATCCATCGGTTGATTGCTTTCTTCAAGTTCCTCAACATTCCTCTCATGCTCCAAGTGATTAGCTAATGCCGCTGCAAGCCGTTCGTAAAAAGCACTATCAAAATTCCGTCTATGGGGTCGGGTATTATAAATGAAATCAATTTCGTCACCCATATTTTTGATAAGAATAACATACAAAAAATAACGCGTACTATATGAATTATATTGGCACGCACTTCTTATAAATTCAACGTTCGCTTCTCAACTGACCGCCGAAGCAGAATTGCAGCGTATGGTGTAGCGAAATTCTTAAGAATTCGTGGAAAAACTATGTTAATAAATTTTAAATCATGTGTTGGCTTGAAAATTCAAGGAATTTTAAAAATTCTATCGAAAACCATTACGTCGTTTCATTTTAAGTACAAATAACATAGGAACGCGTGCGAGTCCAGTCAGGCCTCATGCGTTACGAATGTGATGTGTACATCAATATATGTCTATAACTAGATTTGTATATAATATATCAACATAATTTTTTCACAGATAAGAAGCTTATAAAATATTAGTAAGCTATCTAACACCTCAAGCCTCTAGCTTAATTTTAAGTACATTTTTTTTTCATTTGAAAAGGAAAAAGGCCTGCCCAGACTCATGTGTCAGACGAAGGGTTAAAAAAGACTTGAACTAAATTCTTAAAACTCCGTAACAGTTTTTGAGTAACTTTGACATTTAGGGGTGGGTTCAGACCTGGAAAATGACCACTTCCCCCCCCCTCCCCCCCTCTGTCTCCGTCCCTGATTGACGGCATTTGCGGTAGTTAGGTCAGCCAAGTAGGTTCGCTTCGTTGCAATGAGTGCCGCTGGAACTTCGCGATGTCGCTTTAATGACTAACTACCCTAGAGCGGCGAACTATCGATGTCAGCGGATATTTTGTATTTAAAACAATAATGAATGCATGTATGGAAATGAAAACAAAAACAAAAATCAGAGCGACATTTAATTGAGTGGCAGCAACAGGAGTGACAAGGACGACCAGGCCAAACACAATGTACCAAGAGGGAGCAGCGGGAATTGGAATAGGCGGCAAGCATTGTCAACACATCACGGCCGACAACTGAAAAGAGTGAGGAGAGGAAGGGGGGCGGAGGTGACGCGAGTGAGTGACTGATGTAGTAAAATAGTAAACACAAAAAGTACAACAACACCGCACTAGCAATAACTAATTGCAACGAGTTGCTGAGCTGGTTTCCTTTTCTTTTTTTTTTAATTTTTCTCCAGTTCGTTGGTTCACCTCTCAAGCCTTACCTTGGCTGGCTGGCTGGCTGTCGGTTTGTTGGGTGTCGTTATGTTCGCTCGCGGCTTCCGCTTATCCTGTGCCACTTCCTGCGGCTTGTTGACTTCAACCTATTTTGCCATTTTTCCGCGTACAACATTTACCAAGTGGCAATGACGTAATTATGGCAAATTTGTGCAACGATGCGAATTTAGCGGTGAAGGCAATGCCGAAGCAGCAACAAATTAAATATGAACACGCACGCACGCCAATGCAGCCAAAACCCAAAAAAAAAAACAAAACAAAAAAAAACAAGATTGGCATGTGCCGTCAGGAGTGAGAGCGAGTAGCGGCCGATGGAAAATATCAACAGTCAAATTTACTGCAATCATTTCATCAGGTATAAATTTACCGTAGGCGCGCGAGCCTACTTAGTTTTGGGAATGCTAACACGTGTCACATTAACCAACGACAGCTAATGATGTTGTGGTGAAAAAAAAAAATGGCATGTCGCATACGCGCATAAATTTTGAATTGGGATAGTAATAATATTTGCATACACACTTGAGTGAGCATGTCGCGAACGTTTGGAGTGATAATTACGACCTGGGGTGTAACTAGAGCGGAGTTAAAGAGGAGTTTTGCGAAATTTCTAAAAAGGGTTGTATAGAAGAATTTTTTTAGTAAATCAATTTGGCTGTCAAAGAAATTTAAATAACCTAAAAAAAAAAATAATTAAAATAAATTGATAATTAAAAATTAAGTAGAGATAAATGGTGCGAATGTCGATCATTTTGATATTTACTTATATTTTTTTCCATTATCATACAATAAGTTTACTAGGCGACCCAGTTTGAGAACACAGATTTTAGATCTATATAAAAACAATGCCCCGCAGTCACAGTAAGAATGAAGTCAACTCTAAAGTTAATTGAAAATAATTTAAGGGTCAGCTTTATCTAGACTATGAGTAAGAGTAATTGTTTTTTAATTGCACAAAGCTTATTAGATTTCGACTAATTCAAATCATGAAAAAGGATTTTTTTTGCAAATATAGTATACGTACATGTACCGTACATTTATTTATGTTGTCATTGTCATCTAACGGGTGTATTTTTTAGACTGCTAGAACTCTCGATAGGGATAGCTGTCACTTGACAGCTGGTAAATGACGTTTCGTTTTGACATGTCTGTGCAGTAAGCATTAACAAATCATCGTGGAAAGAATGACGCCGCAACAACATTTACAAATTGGGGAAATTTACTTTAAAAATCAGTGTTCTGTACGCCAAACGAGCATCGAGCATCAGAGCAGCTTATTCGTCGAACTGTTGATAAATTTCGAACAACATTTACTTTACTCGATGAAAAACCAACAACAAGACAAAGAACTGTACGTACAGAAGAAAATATTGGTACTGTAAGTGATAGTATTGGAGAATATCCGAATTTGTCTATTCGCCGCCGTGCTCAACAAGTTGGACTTTGTCCATCCACAACATGGAAATTTTGCAGTGTACTGATTTGGACTGATCGCATCCGATTCACCAAAGCTAGTCGTGGCGGACATATGCCAGAAATCGTTCTTAAATATTAAATGTCATAAAAATATCTTTCAAATAAAAAAAAATGTGGCATCATACTTCATTTTATATGTGTTTTATTTCAATTTAATGTTCTGTCAGTCTAAATAAAACACCCTTTAAATGCGACTATATATTCATATATTCATTTCCAATCGCACCAGCAGCTATTTAGCCAGCTAGTGGATCCATTCATAATAAAAGTACTTCTCTTCGCACCCACATTACATTTCTAATTTTTTTCAAAATTGTATAAAATGCTGAGATTTTCCGCATAACTCGCATCTAGCGCCACCTAGCGCATTAACCTTTTCATAAGAGTACTTCTTTTGTACCAGATTTACACTGTTCCAATATCATCAATGTCAGACCATAAACGCGGGTTTTCTAAATAAATATATTCTAGCGCCACCTAGAGGATCAAATTTCTCGTCGCACTTTCTTTACACGTTTCTAATTTTATTGAAATCGATTTATAAATACTAATTTTCTGAATATCTTAGCTCATGCGCCACCTAGCGGATTTAAACAAAACCTATGTCCTTGGTATGGATCTAAGGTATATACTGTTCAAGTTTGGTTGAAATCCATTCACCGTTTTTTTAGACAAGTTGTAACAAAGAAAACGGGTATCCTTTTACATGCTTTATATAGAATAAGCAGTTTTGAATAATTTGAGTCCAGGCCCACCTAGCGGATCCATTCGCAAAAGTACTATTCATCGCATCAGAAGCATACATTCCTAATTTC
Organism: Anomoia purmunda; assembly: GCA_951828415.1. NCBI lineage: Eukaryota > Metazoa > Arthropoda > Insecta > Diptera > Tephritidae > Anomoia > Anomoia purmunda. The sequence continues at coordinate 129,120,181 of OX639994.1, forward strand.
ATCATAATCGGTTTAAAATAGTGTTTTCCTAAATATCTTGATCTATGCGCCACCTAACTCATTAAAGTATACCCTATGTCCGCGCAACGTGACTAGGGAATATACATACTGTCCAAATTTTGTGGAAATCCGTTCATTAGTTTTTGAGCCAACTTGTCACAAAGAAAACGGCTACATCTATATATTGTATGTATGTATGTATAGAAAATAAAATATAAACTGGAGATAAGAGTTTTGTGAACAATGAAAATTATATAAGGTTGTGTTAAACTTACATAACCAAAAACTACACTAACAAATTATACGCAGAATGGCAGTTAGTATTACAATAAATGTACAACAAACACATCAGTTTGGCATTTGTTGTACCACGGAGAAAGAAATCAGCTGCTTACTACCATCACCTTATTAAATTCGCCTTGTTTACAATCTTACAGTGCATTCAAACTTTTTGTCCATAATATTTGTCAGAAGCGCTTATTATTAAGTAGCATATCTAAAAGAAAGTGTAAATCCTTATATTATATAAAAAAAATGTTGACTAAATAATATAAGTTTAGCTTTTAAAGAACTTTTTTTTGGAAACTACTGCTAGTCCTACGGCTTGAAAATGACAAACAGCGCCGAAACGTAGTGCGCGTCCCAACGCTTCTAATAATACTAATAATACTTTTGCTAAAGCAAATTAAGCTCAGACTTTGTCAGTTAATTATTTTTCTCTTCTCCTTTCATTTGCAGTTTACCCTCGCGTTGACGTTGGACCACAAAACCCGCTTCGTGTCGAACGTGATCACATCGCCAAGCTGGAATGCAACGTCGACGCAAAACCAAAAGTCTCCAATGTGCGTTGGTCTCGCAATGGGCAATATGTCAGCGCTACACCAACGCACACCATCTATCGCGTTGGGCGACATCATGCGGGTAAATACACTTGCACGGCCGATAATGGATTAGGCAAATCAGGCGAAAAGGATATAGTGCTAGACGTGCTCTTCCCACCTATAGTCGTGATCGAATCAAAAACCCATGAAGCCGAGGAAGGTGAAACAGTGCTGGTGCGCTGCAATGTCACCGCCAATCCACCGCCTATCACAATCGAATGGCTGAAGGAAGGCGCGCCGGATTTCCGTTTCACTGGCGAACTGCTCACCTTGGTGTCAGTGCGCGCTGAGCACGCAGGCAATTATATTTGTCGTGCAGTTAATCTCATGAATCCCTCCAGCTTGAAACGCGTAGAAGGTGTCGGAAACTCAACAGTAGCACTACTGGTGCGTCATCGTCCCGGTCAGGCGTACATAACGCCGAATAAGCCCATAGTGCATGTGGGGAATGGCGTGACGCTCAGCTGTTCCGCCAATCCACCTGGCTGGCCAGTGCCACAGTATCGCTGGTTTCGCGACGTTGATGGTGAGTTTAGTAATACGCAGAAAATATTGGCGCAAGGTCCGCAGTACTCCATACCGAAGGCACATCTCGGCAGTGAAGGCAAGTACCATTGTCATGCGGTGAATGAGTTGGGTATCGGTAAGATGGCTACCATTATACTTGAAGTGCATCAACCACCACAGTTTCTAGCCAAGCTGCAGCAACATATGACCCGACGTGTTGGCGATGTGGATTATGCGGTGACTTGTAGCGCCAAAGGTAAGCCCACGCCCATTATACGCTGGATTAAGGATGGCACCGAAGTACTGCCTGGTCGAAAGTTCTACGATATACGCACGACGCCCGCTGAGGGCCAAGGCGGTGTGGTAACTGTGCAGAGCATACTAAAGTTCCGCGGCAAGGGCCGACCGAATGGCAATCAACTGGTGCCGGCGGACCGCGGACTCTACACATGCCTGTACGAGAATGAAGTGAACTCGGCCAATTCAAGCATGCATCTGCGCATCGAACATGAACCGATAGTGTTGCATCAATATAATAAAGTGGCATACGATGTACGCGAGTCGGCCGAGGTGATCTGCAAGGTGCAGGCTTATCCTAAACCAGAATTCCAATGGCAATTCGGCAACAATCCCTCACCACTCACAATGTCCTCCGATGGTCATTACGAGATTGCTACACGTATGGACAATAACGACGTCTACACATCGATACTTCGTTTGAATCACATCTCACACCCAGACTACGGCGACTATACATGTCGCGCTGTCAACCCACTCGATACGATACGTACTCAGATTAGACTCCAACCAAAAGGGGCACCAGAAAAGCCAACCGCTTTGAAAGTAATGGAAATATCACACAATTATGCGATACTTAGCTGGATACCGGGCTTCAATGGTGGCATGCAAAGTACAAAATTTCTTGTCACCTATCGACGTGTGGCAACACCACGTGAGCAAACACTTTCCGATTGTGCCACACACACCTACACAACCTCCATAGCTAGTAGCCTTGGTAGCAGCAGTAGCGGTGGAGGTGGCATCAGTTCAGCTGATTGGTTAGAGTTCGATTGCTATCGCGATAATCCCTGCAAAGTAACGCCATTGGATCAATATCAGAGTTATATGTTTAAAGTGTATGCGCTCAATTCGAAAGGCAGCTCTGGGTACTCAAACGAAGCGTTGGCCACCACAAAAGTGAGTAAAATTCCGCCGCCACTTCATGTCACCTATGATCCCAATTCGCATGTTTTGGGCATTAATGTGGCGGCGACATGTCTGTCATTAATTGCGATTGTCGAATCGTTGGTGAATCGCGAAACGCCAATGGCCACATGGGAGATTGTGGATACGGTTACATTACTGCCATCCGGCACCGAGGCCACATTCAAAGAAGCCGTAATTAATCACATTCCACAAACGACACACTACAGTGCGTCCGGTCGGACATTAGGACATGCTGAGGACATTACATTGGCGCTGGCAGAGACGGCGCAAGGGCCGACGATGCGTGTGAAGCTGTGTCTGCGTACGAATCACGAGCATTGTGGGCAGTATGCGAATGCGGAGAGTGAGTATACATACAGCAGATAGACGGACGCAATTGAATGGAATTTCTGAATTATGGTTTTTACTTGATGAATATCTCTTTTGTTATTTTTGACATTCTTGCCATCTTTTCTTTTGTAAATTCGTTGATATAGTTGTTTATTGCTCTCAAGTTATTTTATTTAATTTCAACGTATTTTATTTAAAGCACATATTCATCTAGTTTTAATCCTTGTAGGCTTAAAATTATCATTACTTACTTTACGTAACTTCAGTCTCTCTAATGAATGCTGGAAGGTCTACAGAGTTTTGCATACTTTTTAGGTTAGGTTAACTTGTTTTGGGCTGCTTTCATCTTTGCCTGGAAGGCTAGTACGCTTAGACTCGTTGGTTCCATTATGATACCTCAGCTCGGCAACACAACTAAAAAAAACCTTGGCTAACTCAGAACCGTCTCGTTCGTGGCAAAACGAGTTGATGGTTTAGATAGTGAGCAACATTTTCGATTTCTTCTTTGTCACAGAATACACAACAAAAGCTATTCTCATTAGCCACTCGCCTAAGGAGACTGCACTTCCGGTTGATTAGAGAGCTAGATTTTCTTTTGCCACAGGTTTCTTTCACTGTTACCGGGTATAAGGATGAAAATTAGAGCCCTTGATTGAATATCGGTGCCGTTGTAAGTGGCTAAGGAATACCTGACTTCTATATCAACACATTCAGGTAATTTCCTCGTGTTGGATACCCGGGCACAGTCATATCTCAGGGAATTGTGTAGCCGGTGATTTTCCCAAGTAAGGTACACTTGAAAAGGAGCTCTTCGGGGTCTCCACTGGCCACCTTTAGGTTGCATCTAAACGAAAGGACTTGCAATCTGCTCGGTAAGTAGTGGACAAATACTAGCACATGTAGGATCGCGAGGTCGTTTTGGTCAAAAATAGATCGGAGGAGACATGAAACCTTCTGCGACTATGTAAGCCTTAAACCTCTCATTTATTATGGGGGTGCCGATAGGGCACTGGGATCTATGCGTGCACCTCAACATATGCACTTACCTTACGACCTAACCTCCCCGGTATATCTCTGTGACATGAAACTCACCTACATTTTGCGTTCAGATGATTTCATTGTTTTTGAATAGATGGCTCCCAATTATACGTTTAGAGAAGAATAAGTCAGCAATACTGTAGCTTTTCTTGTGCCTATAAGCTCTGCTTGGTAAAAGCTGTATCGATGTGGCAACCGAAATCTGTGGCCAATACCCAAGGTACACATAAGGTACTCTCAAGTTCCTTATCATTCCTGATACAAACCCTGTTGAGAAACTTGCGAACAGTTTGACCTTATCTAAAATATAACCTCATTGAGCTTACTGGGCTCCTAAAATACTCAACCTGTGTAGCTGTCGTGAAAGTTCCCCAGTACTTACTCTCTGGCATGCACTCTGAACTAACTTACAGCGAAATTGAAAACTGGCCAATCTGGAGCAAAGCCCTCCTCTTGACAGCTCGTGAGTGGAATCCCATCATTTCGTTCCTTTTGTAACAAAATTCTCTTGGAGTTCAGCATAACATCACGGTACGTCTTTCTTTACAAATTATGCATCGTAAGTCTGGAATTAGGAGATAAAAGACTGTACTAAGAATTTGTAAGTTTTCAGCAGAACTGTACTTTCCCATTCATAGGTCCCAAAAATTCGGTTATCTTTCAGCACCGGTATATTTTCGGAATCCATTGAAGAGTTCTGTTATTGCAAAAAGTTAGTACTTCGACACTTTAAACGTACATTATGCCTTGAAGTCACAAGCTCCTCTGCAGCTCCATAGAATGCCACCCTCCGCGAAAACGGATTTATGGAATGTCTAATTAAACTAACTGTCGGCATATCGCTCTATCTAGCAAAATAGACTGAAGACACAAAAAGACAAACATTACCCACGAAATCGGTGCACTGGCTTACTGCAGGTATAAAGCCGTTGCACCGCTGTTGGACTTATGGAGCTTTGCAATCCTAACTTAGTTTTCAAGCAAGGGCAGTTTTTATGTGCACCCCATTTGCATGATGAACAACATACTGTCGACTTCTAAATTTGATTATTTAAGCAAATTCTTTTTTAATACCCGCAACTTTTTCCACACATCCTTTAACGCCCCCTCCTAGTTATTAATCTGTTTCCTTTCACCAACATTTCCTTTATCCAGATTCCTTTTCTTTCACTATACCCATGCCATAGCTCTCCTACAATTCATACCGTCCGAATATCCGTTCCCATATCCTTCCACAAATCGCCAACATAAAATTTTGCGCAAACCCTTTTTCTTTTTGTTTTCTTCTTTTTCCACTTCACCAAACTTCACACCCCACTTACTAGGCACTTTTACTTCTATTCGCGTTAGGAAAATCCTTATCTTCTACTACACATTTTGCATAACACTTTGTCTTTGTCTTTGGCTTTGTCTATGTCATTTTTGTTTTTCTTCTTTTCCATGCCCTACCATTCATCAATCCATGCCACTGTCATTTGCACGGATTTCATCAAACCACCGCAGTTGGCAAATCATACATGCCCGAGACGTCAACGCTAACGACTTCCGCCGTAATAGCCATAATCGTCTCATCCATTGCATTCCTGCTACTCGTCGCACTTGTATTACTCTTTTGCCACTGTCGACGTTCTGCATCCAGCAAGAAGACCACAACCTCACCAGCCAAAGAATACGATCTCGACTCGCGTCGTCCATCCATTGTGGCGCAAACAAATCAAGCGCCACCACCCTATTATCCTACCGGTAGTTTGGATAGCAAATCGTTGGACTCACATGCGATGGAGCTAACACTCACCGCTGTGCAGGATACGGAAGAGCAGCTGCATCAACAGCACCAGCACCAGCAACAACAACAGCAACAGCAGAAGTCCGCGGCTGCTGTCTATGGTTCGCAAAATGGTTATGGTTATCATGTCACATCAGCTCTTGGAGGCGTTAGTGGCAATGGCAGCGATGGGGATAGTTATCAAGTGGCGCCATTAGCGCATTCGGCTATCGCGGGCCGCAACGAGTGTAAGTACCGTACACTGTAAGCTTTTCTATTTGTGTGTTTTTGTAACTCCATCCACCATCCACCCTTCTCCCACCCACCACTCATTTGCGTGCGTGTAAAGATAAAACTCATGAAGATTATTTGTAGTTGTAGTTGCATTCATATTTGTGCCGATGCGTTGAATATTTTTGTGTAGCTAAATCAGCAGTTTTGTAATCTCATTTCGACGCCACCCAGGCTGATGATACAGCAGCGCTTTCGGGTCGCTTAACTCAGGAATATGTCCGGTTGGTCACGCCAACTAGACGATGGTACATCACTCACACTTCAATCCGCAGCGAAATGATTACGAAATTGAAATTGCTATGTGATTGCTTGATCGTGCGACTGTTCGTGGGCTGAAGGCGTTAGGCGCTAAATTGGCGGCAAACACCGTCTGCACTTAACTACATGCGGTCTGTGTGTGTGTGTGACTGTGTGTGTGTGTGTGAGGTGTAGCCTTGGATGAATGTCGAATTTTGCTAATTTCGACATTTCGTATACGAGGTATTTGATGGTAATGACAAAGAGTGCGCTTTATTTGTTTAGAAATGCAATCTACGTAGAAGGTCAACGCGACTGTGGTACGTACGAGTAGTATGGCCGACAAAAGATAACGATGAGTCATGGTGAGATCTGACGTTGACGTATGACAAACTAACATATAAAATGACAACTGAAAGTTAGAGAGCAATGATTAAAAAGACTTGAACTCGAATGAGATAGACAGTGAGAGTGAGAGAGTGGGGGAATGGGAGGTTGCATTGTAATTTGACTACTTCAGCGTATTTACTACAGACTGTGCGATCAAGCTTGAGCCATCTTGTCAGAACTCATATAGGTGGAGTCGTTAAATTATATACGATGCAAAGAAATAACTCAAAAAAGCAAATATTCGAATACTTCAGCCAACCTTCGTTTTCTCGAGATTGCTCGATAAGCAATGTCTGGAGAAGACCGCCTTCTCACGAGTTTCTCGTAAATCGGAAAGTTCATAAGACTCGCCAGCCTCTCAATATTCAATTTGATAAGTTAACTGGATTGATTAAACTAATTTTTCTCTCTTTTCCTTAACCCACAATATATACAGTGAGCCAAGCTCCAACCAATCAATTTTAAAGTCTTAGATTTCCCGATACTCTTCGAAAAGCAATTCTCTCGAGCTTCTCGTGTATCGTCAATCTCGTAAATCTCACGAACTTCTCGATACTCGATTTCACTGCACGCATTTCATTACTTTTAACTGGTAAGTCTGTCTTATTTTTATTGTAAACAATGAAATAAACTTGTCTCGATAAATACTCGATATTTCTCGCGATATCCGAGATTGTATCAAAAACTCGAGTTCTGGTTTCTCCAGTATCGTAATAGTCGAGAATGTGTGTGCAGAAATCGAAATCCCTATATTATTTAAGTTTTTTGTACATGCTTCTTGAATCATTTTTCATCAAGTAGGGGTGGCCACTTGTAAGTCGTACGACTTTTAAAAATTTAATTATGGCGATTTCCCGTCCAGTGGCGACAGCTGTTAGAAAATTAACTTCTTTTAACTGTTACATACTCCGGCCGAAATTTGACCCGTGGAACTACTATTCGTTTCAGCCCCTTACTGATGTAGTGTGCGACAGCGCGAACGGTGGTGTTTCCAAGGAGTCTCCCGACGTGCTACCAGGACACGAAGCATTGCTCAGCAGCCGCACCAACGTTGCCGAAAGCTGTTCGCTGTGCCACTGACCGCTCACCGCTATCGCAGGGTCCATCTGCTCCGGACAATTTCATCCGATCTCATGACCCAGTCACCCAAGACTTACACTTGACTTGACTTACATGGAAACTTGGAAAGGATCTTTAACGCTAGTGCCGTATTTATCTAAACTGCCGCACCAATCTTAAAGATCTGTCGACCTTTTTTGTTTTTTGTTTAGAGACCGAAGATAATTGACGGACATTTCTGCTTTTTTACTCCCGACGACGTTTTCTTTGCCGGGCCAATTGTGACACAATCTGTCATTTGCCATATCAATTTCATTTCTACAAAAAATTAAAAAATTATATGGAAGAAATTACCTCAAGGCTTTCTGTGGACTCAAAAACTTCAAGCGTCTAACTGATGGGTTTTTTGTGGGAACCACATACAAGCGCTGCTCATTCGCCAGCAGTAAAGTTAACGACCGAAGCTAATATCGCCATTATCTCCTTTCTCTCTCTCTCTTTCTACTTCTGCTTCGATACGAAAAGCTACTGGTCGAAGAATGCACCAAGCCGTGTCTATGTATCCTCCTCTTATATATCAAAATATAGTGCTTGCATTTAGAGAGAGAAGAAAAATCTTCACTCGACCCTGCATTGACTGAATTATACCACAGCCTTCGATAAAAAAAACCCCATCTTATAAGGGAAAACATGAAAATACGCTATAAGAGCTAAAGAGGTGTGCCGTCACTTTCCTAATTTGCGGCATTTACTGGACGGCGTCATAATAATAGGCACCAACAACACCACCGCCCCACTAGGCAATTAGCGGGCCGGCGCGTAGCTTGCGGCCTAGCTCACAAATGCAGAATTGTTGCTAGCTACCCGAGTAGAGACACACGTACTTTTTCGCAGTCGATATTTTTATGATTATTTTGCAAGCGATTAATTTTGGGAATAGCTAGCTGCGCAAGTAGCAGTGATATCAGACGAGGCACAAGTATAGAGCGGTATAAGCCGCGGTTCTGGTATTCAGGGCACGCCTCAATGGAGGTTCCTGTGGTCGAAACAAGCCCCAATCCATATCAATAAGAATCTGTTCTGCTTGGTGTCTTTTTTGTTGGTACTCTCTTTTGGTTGTATCGCTATCCGTTGGCCTTTTAGCATCCCGTACCCTGAGTCTAGTTTTTTGGCGGTTTGAAGTCGCAATAGCGAGTAAGTGGGTTCGTAACTTGAACCTCTCATCGGGTGGTTCTTAAGAGTATTTTTTTTTTGGATAAGTTATCTTTATGTGGTATTGCTCTGTTTACATTTTGGTCAGTTGTATTAATGCCATTGTTGTCCCTCCCTAACATTAATTGGTTGAACTGTTTGTGCTATTGTCGCCGCTCCCCATAGAGCAGGCAACTTCACTATCCCCACTGAAACAGCCGCTAGCTTGATTTTCTCGTTTACTCCGTTTTAGCTAGCGTTTTTTTGTTTCGATTGTTACCAAGCATTTGCTTAGCACATAAGAAGTGTGGGACTCTTCTCTCCGAACCTTTCAGTCGTCACAACCTCTGCCTTTTAAAGGAAAAACGTGATCAGAATTAATGAATTTTAATAAAGAATTTATGCGTCAACTCGCACTCCGTTGTAAAAGAAAATTTAATTTGGCATTCGAGAAAAAGATATATGAATACTTATTCAGCGCAGTAATTGTTTTGCACCCCTCCTTCCATTCTGCTTGCTATTGAATTTATTTTTATGCAACTTTTTATATCAAATGTTCTAATTTGAAAATACTTTCTATTTTACACACAGCACCCTACATACATTAGAGCTCCTCGAACTTTGTTTCACTATTCATCGGAAAAGTTTTTGTCAGTGAAATTTTCATTTGCAACTCATTTGTGATGGCAATTAGCATTACAATCACTTAAAGAACAATGTAATGTAAGGCTTGAAACTAATTTTCTGCAACTTTTGAACCACCCACCCTCCTCTCCCCTCACTCCTTTCATTCTATTCCATTCACACACTCTCTGCGAAACAATGAAGCGAAATGCCAACATTCGAATAGCTTCAACAACAACATATCCGTAGCATTTTCGAAAATCAGAGGATGGGAGAGTTAAGCGGGGACTATTGTAAAACATTACAATAAATGAAAACAATCAAAAATTACAATACCATAAATGGTTGGCTGTTGCAGGTGGTTGTGATTTGAAGGTCTGAATGAAAGAGTTGCGCGAGCAAGAGGCGGATATGACAACAGTCACAATGGCACAAATTTTCATTAAATGATTTGTATAAGAATTTTTTGGCTCTTATTCAAGTGGTTTTTTTTTTTGGTTTTCACATTGCGAAAAACTAGCAAATAGAACGAGTTGAGGAGCAGAATACGCAAAAATAGTAGCAATAGTTGTACAAACCAGACAAAGGAGAGTGAAAGCATTGGCAACCCTTCAATCTGTAAACAAAAAGCAAAAACTAAAAATTCTGTTCTCATAAAAGGAAATATGAATTGTAAAACAAGCGCCACATGCAGCCAAGCCAGTACTACCGGATCGTGGGGGGGGCCGCTGGCACGATGCTCTTGGCACGACGCAGCTATATAGACAACAAGACCAACAACAACAAACAATAACAAACAATAAAAGCTTTGTACGAGTATAATCGGAGTCCACCGGGCTGTTAACTAGGAAGCGGATACTTAGTACTAACGCAAGTACAAGCAATAGCGCAACAACAATAACAACAAAGAGACTTTATTTGCAACAACTTCAACAAGCTTTATTATTCAATAAAACAAAACATATTAAAATAAAAATAAAAAATAAAAAAAATCGCTTTCATAGTTCGTTGTTTCGCTAGCAGTGGTCGCAAGAGAAATCGTCAGCGATGACGGGAGGGGGGTTGAAAATTGTTCACAGGAGAAAGTGGTGTCACAACGTTGGTAGCTCGGTTCAATATATTTACAGACGTTCGCATGTCGGGCAATCAGCCAAATTGTGCACTCAATCGAAAATTTTCAAAAGTCACTGCCAAACGGAAATGCACAGCACACCACAATAGCGTTAACTAGGTACCAACGACCGCCGGTCCTACCTATTAGAAGAACAAGGGTTTTACCGGCCCAAGGAGTGCTGTTTTAGCAATCTAATCCTGTTTAGAGCAGGCAATCCCATAAGTCGTGTAGTCACCTCTGGAGCAATTCCTTACAGCAAGGTTGCTCTTCAGCCTTCTGCTCAGTGCGGATTTTGAGCTCAACGCTGGCCCAGTAAACCCATTTCTGCTGTGTATGCGAGAGACAGCTCCGTCTGAACTTTGTTTCAGTGAGGTGCAAATCGTGCAACGTCTTAAGACACTTTAAGGTCTGATCAAGTCTTAAAAGTCATAAAGAGTGATCCACAAGGTATGTTGGGTTCACAATTTAACGCCAAATGCCCCGTTGCCAATCAGCACCCAAAACATCCGATGGGTCAAAAAATCTCTCAGCAACGTGGATCTTCCAGTCTACCCCACCCTCTCCAACACCAACTTTCCGCTTCTGTCACCGTGTGATGGCTAACCAGCCGCTCTTTTTGCTCACAACGTCTATCCCAAGTATCAAACCAGAATACGCCGCAACGAGGCTGTAACTTAGGCCAAGGCTTATGATACTTTCAGGTGTATTCTCACCTGGGTATCACACGGTACTGCCATGTACATACACCCCCTCTTCAATGATCTTGCCGGTGTAGACAAGACTCACCCAACTGCAACGGACCCCAGAGCAAGATCGAAGAGATAACGGACTTGATGAGTTGGCATTGTTTGCTGAATTAACAAACTACACTCAAAGTTGAGTTGCAACGACTAGAATCTGTATAGAAAGCGAGACAAAAGTAGTGGCTAAGAGTTCATTTCATCACCCACCACACCAGTGCAGTATCGTCTTAAAGAAGATAGATGGCATCGCCCGCAGGGATGCTACTCTTGAATGTCAAGGTAAAACTATCCGGTCAGACGAAGTCAATCTCGAAATATTTAACGTATATAGTTATCGCCTGATGCTCGGCAAGCTATCCCACTCGAGTTGGTGATCACATCAGAGATGCAAAACGTTTGCTAGTCGGTGACTTTAATGTCCACCATGATTCCTTTGCACAGTGAACGGCGATGCTTCTACACCAACTCGCGCACTGGGGATGCTGTAGTTGAAGCTAAACCACCACCTATTGCGAACGAGGTGTCCCAACTGCCTCGTGAGTTACGCGTTACTGTAGCCCAACTATTTATCTGGATACTGTGGGAGACTTAAATTCTATTTATCCAGAATAAACCCAGATATTCACAACACATGTCCGCCATATGGGGAGTACCCGCACTACAACAATCATCTATTCATATTTCCATACATTTGCATGGCAATCAGTTTCCATTGCAAAACATGTTTCCAAATTTTTCAAACCCCATTTATTTTCGACCTCCCTGGTGGTCAAGCACTTATGTAGCTAGGTACTATTGTAAACTTATAGCCAAGAGTACGCCATTAATTATATGTATTTACTTGTACATTTTGTTATTCATTAAAGTTGTTGTTCTTGTTGCTGCACTTGTATTGCATCGTTGTTGCATTTAGCCAACAACTTTTCCTCTTGCCAATTTTTATTTTATTTTTCGTTTTACAAGTATTCATTGTGCGCTCGTTGTTTATTTGTATTGTTTTTGTAAATTTGCGGTTGTCACAAGTACTTGTGTCATTTGGTTGTTGTTGTTGGTGTCATTGTTGTAGTTGCAGTTGTTGATTTGCACTTGTTCGCGTTTTGTGTTTGCATCTATTGTTTTAGTTAGTTGTTGTTATTGTTGTTTTTGTGTCCACGATTACTTGGAATTTATAAGTGCGCATAATTAAAAGGGGAAAATGCTCAAGTTTCATTTGTATACATTTCCGTTTCCGCTTTGATTACTTTTCCATTTACCGTTACCGGTGCGCGCTTTTTCACTAACACTACCGTTATTCAAGTCTCATCGTCGCCGATTCTTCTATTTAATACAGTTGACTCACTTCACTTTTGTTTGCCCAGCCACGTTCTCTTAGGTATGGTGGGTGAATTTTGTGAACCCATGCGATGTAATTTCTATCACCAAGACTCAAATTACTACACAAAAAACTTGCAAAGTCTACAACTGGAAATTATGATTGTTAGGCTTTAAATAAGATAAGTGAGATATGATAAGATAATAAAACAGATGGGCTTGATAACCCACGAGGTCTTAATGAGTATATTTTAGACTTTAAGCTGGGAGGTTCTGTGGCGATGCTGAATTTCTGTAGAACTTCTTAATTTTTAAAGTATTCACTTTTTTTTTGAATAACTTTCGAAATAGTGCAGTTTTGGAGCCGAGTTGTAATAATGAAATATATTTAATCAATTGGAGCACCTCAATTAAAAACAACACAACAATTTGATTGCATCGTCCTCCTCGCTCATTCGACTCGGTGGATAATAGTCGACCGAAGTTTTTTTTTTACATAATATTTTTTATTTGCAATCTATCTAACATAAAGACATGCAGCAAATTAGATCTTATACTTCCTATTAATGTGATAAGGAATACTATAAACAAAATCGGGGATCAAAATTATGTGGATTCCTGGTGGTCATGCTGGAATCGAGGGCAACGAAGACGCTGATGGGCGTGCAAAATCCAACACGGATACAACTATTACATTTTTTTTAACCATCACCCTCCAAAAGATCTACGGATGTATGCATCAAGGCATAGAGCTGGTAAACTCGCGAACGATTTGGTCACATAAAAAAACTACTATAAATCAAAAAATCTTCTCGGGACTTAACCAATTCTCCCATCAGACTCTCCTTGCAAAGGCATCAGAACTTCCGTACTACAATAATAAGAATCAAACATACCATTGCCGCACATAGTGATTTACTAAATGAATCGTCGAAGTCATCGTTCCTTATTACAATAGACCAGAATTTTCAGTGCAACAGCTGCTAGACGAACGCCTCGGATTAAGCCAGATCCCGAAGAATAGTTTTTGGTATCAGCAAACCCACAGACCATCTGAAATCAGCATGCACAGATAATATTAACGCTTTCCTAAAATTTCAAAACTTTGCTAAACTTAATATAATTAATATTAATGTTTTTGTTATCCCTCATCTCGCATATCACTAAGTTGTACATACTTTATGTAAATTGTCTCTAAAACAGCCTTATACGTATAAACCTCGAGTCGAAAGCCTTAGTAGTCAGTGCTCTGGTTAAGTTTTTGTGTAATGGTTATTCATAATTATTACTCTTATAAAAAATAAAATAGATGTTATAAGATAATTAATTATTAAATTTTCCTAGTAATTCACAGTTGCTTAGCTTCAATGTACAACTTATCTTAATATCTCACTTGAACTTAAAGCTCACTCATTGACAAATCCCCAAACTATTGTTTAAAATTACAAAAAGTCTTTACTTTTCAGAGCTAGCCTTAACTTTCCATATATTAAGCCACGATCCAGTTCCAGAACAATAAGTCGTTTTTTCAGGAAGCTTCTACAGGCGAGTTGCTCGAGGCAATAAAGGCTGTATCATCAGCGAAAATTTGGCAACTTTCTCAGGAAGCGCCCGAACGGTATTCTGTAACTCAGCCTCATCTCAAGTCACTAAATTTGAGACTTTCAATTAGAGACATTTTTCTGTGACTTGAGATGATTTCGGTATTCCGTAATTAACAGTCTCAAAAAATTTCACCAAAGACTGTGGTGAAAATCAATAGAGACAAACAGCTGATCCTAAGTTCAGCGAGATATGCACAATCAACCTCAATGTACGTCGATAGCACACAATGTACTTTTACAATTCTGTGGCAACAGCTCTATTGCTCTTAGACAAATTAGTGACCTTATTTTAAGACTAAATACTTGAGATGGCTCATTGAATATCGAATAGTCTAGTCCCATCTAAATTCCTGCCTGGTACAAGTAACATCAAAAATGATATCCACAAGTTATGTCTAATAGCGGTCTCCCCTCGGCAGGCAATGCCAAATCTTTCAGTGTATTTCTGCCATGGAAAACTTATCACAAAATTTATCTACCATTCCGAATCGGCGTAAAACTGTAGCTCCCTCAATTTGTGCTACAACACACAGAAATTGTGAAAGAAGCTCGGCCAAACAGATTGCAGATTGGGTTTGTATGAAAAGTTGAATTGAAAGGCTACTATCCAAAAGAGATTTGAATATTCTTTCTGAGAGAATTGAATGGCTCCTCATCAATTCTTTCATTTTAATTTATATGATACTTCGTTTCAAAGTAAAAGAATACATGTAAAGTTTTTTTTTGAAACATAAGGAGCTTTTAATACAAATTTACATTATCCAATCACGTACATAAAAAAGTTAATTTTTCAGTAACTTTTTGGTATTCCCAGAACACTATGCACATTTTTCCTGGCCTCGTATATAAATCTACTGCGGTGTGTGCTGTTTCAAAAGCGCCAAAACTTACCACCGTCGCCTAGCTTTATGTCGAACTTCTAACTACTGCACTTAAGCGAAAAGTGTATAATAAAAAATTTAAATTTATTTTGCTTTGTGCAAGTTCACAACAACTAAATACAATCCCCAATGACCACCGCAGCGACCTCTATTCTATGCATTTGTGTCTGCACTCCTGTGGCGATGTTATCACAAAATTGCCGCCAATATTATTTCCATATTCTCTTTGAGCAGCTTCTAACGAAAAGATGTTAATAAAAAAAATACTTAATATTTTCAACAAAAACAACAACAACAACAATCAAACAAAAACAAATTTGTTCTATGAAATCATTTTCGCTTTTTTCCACGCCCACTCCCGCCACACTGCACCTGCTCACTGCGAATTTATATGGATGCATTCTATCTAGGACCAGCATTTGGTTTGGATCTATATGGCAGCAGGAGCAACAGCAGCAGCAGCAACAACAACAACAACAACAACAACGCAAATAACAAGCAAAACAACAGTAATTGTGTCAACAGTGATGGCAACAAAAATTTGAGCAAACCCACCACAGTGGCTGTTGGTCACGTACCGGCGAATGTCAGCAAAAGTGTTGGTGGGAACAACAACAACAACAACAGCAACAACAATTGTCACAACAGCAGTGGTGGCATCAACAATATTTACACTAGCAGCAACACTAACAACAAAGCTAGCACTAAAAACAACAACGGCATTAATAGCGTCAATGACAGTGGCGACCACATCGCAAATTGTGATGCTGCTACAAAATTAGCTACAACAGCGAAAATTGTCGACAACAAAACAACAACAACAGCAACAGCATTGCCAACAGGATGCGGCATTGGCATGGCAGGCGTGTCAACAGCGTTCATGTCACTGACATCAACAGCGAATGCCCGCGAAACCACAAAACCGCCAACAGTTTCAGGTAAATTTAATTCGCACCTCAGCGCGGTGTCGGCGGCGGCGGCGGCGGCGGCAGATGGGGGCGAATGGGGGTGAATGGGTGTTTCGCCGATACCTTGTAATTCAGTTGGCTGGCTAATAAATGAAATCTAAGGAGACGTTTCGTCTTTAATTTTCTCGCTCCTATTGCTGCCGTCGCGCCAAACGACATCTCCCCCCTTCCCGACTCAAGCACGATGATGGAATATCGACAACGCACTGGCGCCAGGCTGCCGCACTGCACTTTGCTTTTTTGCAACCGCGCACCTAGTACTTTTGCACAAGCTTCTCAAGCTGTTTTCTTCTTCTTCTACCTTCTTCTTCTTCTCTTATATTGAATGTACGATTATGTATAAATTTGTAAATATTTTTGCTGCCTGCGCTGTCTTTGCTTCAATATACTTAGTTATTTATGTACAATCAATGCAATTCAAATTCAATGTATAAATATTTATGTATGTATGTGATTACTTCCTCTAAACGACTTCTGAGGAAGCGTATTGGTACTGAATTTAAATTTTTCAGTTTAAAATTGACGAATGCAATAAAAACGAATGTTCATACTGACCATATTGAAACTCCAATCGGTCCATCGAAAAAGGGGGAAGTTAATAAACAAAATATTAAATCATGACTTGGCATTCATAAAACAGACCATTCCGCTTAATTTGTTTATGTTCAAATGTTAAGTATGTGTTTAAATAGTATATACTCGAAGATATTGTCCAATTAGCTTGATTTATATTTCCATACCATACTCAGCCCTCTGCCTTTAAAATAAGCTACCAGCCACCTTCAGTAAGTAGCTAATAAAAATGTGCTATAATTTTGCAAAAACTAAAGAATATATTTTGGGTACTTTCTTTTTTATATTATTTTTTTTTATTTGACTTTTATTTGCAACTAGCTGGCAACGATTGAGCGAGGCTTCGCCACGCACTTTCTGTTTATGGATATGTATAAGAAATTACTTACTATTAGTTACTTTGGTTCTGAAATAGTTTGATTTTGCATTTACTTACTTTAATTCCTCAATATACAAACTCATAAAAATAACAATTTTATGTTGCATGCAATTGCAATTAAAACTTTTTATTGGACAAACATCAAAAAATTTCTTTGTCTACAATATTATGCGTACCTCCGTCTGCAAGGACAAAAAGGTTTCTTTTCGATGTAACACGTGATAGGGCTACGTACAGTTGTCCGTGTGAAAAACATGGCTTACTCAAATCCACTCCGGTTACATTAAATGTTTGCCCCTGTGCCTTGTTTATGGTCATTCCAAAACAAACCTTTACCGGAAACTGAAGTCTTTTAAATCTAAATGGCAAATCTGTAGGTCTCATCGGAATTCTAGGTATTAAAGTAGATTTTCCAGTACCACAACCAGTTAAAATAGGACATTCAACCAGATAAAAATGTAACCTTTTTACCTGCAGGCGAGTTCCATTGCATAACAGTGGGGGACTTAAATTTCGCAATAAAATTATTGGAGCTCCAACTTTTAAAGTAAGTTTGTGGGGACGCATTCCGGAAGGGTTCATAGAATTTAGAAATTCCGTTGGGTAGTGCACAGCTTCTTCACCGTCGACTACTGTATCCACCGAGCAATATTCTCTCGTTTATGCGTGGAATTTTACCAATACCAATTCGTTAATTTTTTCGACTTGTTCATTAGTAAAAGTTAATATTGCTCGTTTCTTTAACCAGGATACAGGTTTATAAGCAAGTTGGTCTATTGTGGGATATATATTTTGTCAATCAGTTGTTGATGGTCGGTGACTGAAACGCATATATCATTATTGAAGGAGATTTTCCCACAAACTGTTGGAAGCTCACCGTTACCAACTTTCAGTAACATGTCAGCAAACATCCTGTTATCTTCTGAGGCTTTAAGCACTCTCATGTTAATCTTGAGTGCTAATTTTATTACATCGGACCAAAGGTATGAACGTTTTAATGACGCATTCACCTCATCAGCCCTCGTTTCTCTAGATATAACTGGCAAAATTTGACGGAAATCTCCTGAAAATAATACCGTAAAATCACCCATAGGTGGGTTCATACTTCTTAAATCGCGCATGGTAATATCTAGGGTTTCAACTGACGCCTTTTGTGACATTGTGGCTTCATCCCAAACTATCAGTGAGCACATCTGGATAAGCTTAGAAGAATTAAGGTAAATGCAAAATCAAACTATTTCAGAACCAAAGTAACTAATAGTTAGTAATTTCTTATACGCAACCGTTGCCAGCTAGTAAACACATAAACAAACCTAATTTTTGGATGGAAGAAAATGCGCAACACCGTAAGCAAAACACTAAAAAACGTTTAAAAATTTAACTGTAGTTTCTAGTGTCTTGTATGATCACAAATCATCTGAAAAACAAACATATCTAACAGTGTGGATCAAAGTTATCATTTCGCCTTGCATCGGTTTATCAACGAAGTCGGTTATGCACAGCCCTCTCCGCATAGCCGAACCAAGTAGGAACGAAGAGCAGTTGATTTACTACTCACACAACTACACATCTTCCCGCTACGACACTGATTTTACATTCGGTTGTAGCAATGCTGTACTTAGTGTAAAATTTTTTAAAACTTTACACTTAAATATTTAAGAAATGAATAGGCTAATTTTTAATTTAAGTAGCTATCATTGTAGTGCTAACTGCAAGCATTAATTTAAAAAAAGTTGCATCCCAATCCGTTCTGTAGTGCCCGAGATTAGCTCTTTCCAAAATTTTAGACTTTGTTTTATAATATGTATAGATTCGTGATTCGAGATTATCATGTCGGTATAAGTATAGCTGTTTACCGATATCAGCTTCTGTGTTAAAAATATCTCAGTGATTATTATTTCGGCATTTCTACGTGTATGATTTACAATATATCTTCTTTTTTTTTTACTTTTCAGTTAATTCTGCTGTAACAAAATGTTTCAAATTTTTCAGAGCACAAAGAAACCCGACACGACAAACAAATCAGTAAAATTTTAAAGCGAAAATTAAAGTGTGAGTTGACGGCAATAATATCAGCGCAGATTTCATAAAACCTCGACGCGCAGTTTTGCCATCGTTTGCGCAACCGAAGCCATCAACTTTTGGCGTATCTTCCCGAAGACCGAGCTCTCTCAAGAAAACGCTTTGAATGCTTTCCTTACTTTTGGCCCTCTATCTTTTTTGTCTTCATCATATCTGCTCTGCTTTTTTTCATGTCTTCAACTTGTAACCCAGATGTCAAATGTACTTGAAAAATCGGGTCCAGCAATGAAGGGGCTAAAAAACCCCATTTTTTTTAAACGGCTAAAAACTGCGGCTTGAGTAAAATAAAACAAAGTCTTTATATTTTAATGTACTTTTATTTTTTGTTTGCCGAAAGTGGACAAAATTGTGAAAGCTTACATGAAAGCATAAATGGCGAGAAATTTGTTTGGGTTATGCCAAGGCGAATCCATACAAGGTGGTGTTAAAAATACAACTACAAAATTCCTATGTATTTTGTTTTTGTTTCTGCGTAAGAGTTGTCAAAATTTAAATATATTTTGTTTTTGTTTTAACTGCTTTTGAAAGCTCATACGCAAAAACAAAAACAAAATATGTACATGTAGGTGAATAAAAAAAATCCAATCAGCTGCTCTTATGCCATCACCTTCTATAAATTCGCCTTGGGTTATGCTTAGAAATCAGATTTTTTGTTGTCAAACGATAAATGTTGAATTTATCTAATCTATTTTTTTCTTCCATTTCAAATTTTTCTGTAAATATTCGCACTTAAATTTTGCAACACGAAAAAAATTAAATTTATTACGGTTTACGTTAGGTTCGGATAAGCTGGCTGGCCCGACAAGAAGTCTCACATGGAACCAAAAGGTTCTTTGTATTGCCAGAAACGCATGACCGATGAAAAACCTAGCATCATGAGTCGATGAAGATCTCGCCCAGTATCTTGTATCGTCGCCCTACCAATCCTGGACATTCGCATGTCATGTGTTACACGTTTTGGTAATTAGAGTAATTAGAGTTATCTCTTTCCAAAAACGCCCTGTCTGTTTCCTCATTGCTTACAGCATGATCAGCACTTTGTCACTAAATGAGTCTTCAAGATAGGCGCCCAGTTTGGCAAAGTGATCTACACTTTAATTCCCTTTTACATCCTTATGATTCGGAATCCAATAAAGGTGCATGGTTTTGACCATAGCCAACCTTCCCCAAGTCTCTTTGCACTCCACTCTCTACGACAGTCTTAGAGCGGGTACTGTACAAAAATAGAGCCGTGTTGACTGTCTAATTGTCGATGTAGATATTGACCCGTCCGCTAGTTGGTTGGATATGTGATATCAGCTCAGCCGCTTTCTTTATGGTCAGGATTTCTGCTCGAAAAATACGGCAGTGATCTAGCAGCTTGTAAGGGCAGTAAACCACAGATTCAACTCCCTTTTCCGTTTTAGACCCGTCCCCTTATCTGTGTGTGGTTCTTCTTGTAATCCTCTCCCCCTGCGTCACCCATCAACTTCAATTGTACCCTGTGAGATCTGTCGGTGGATTTTCACATTGGTCGTCAGACCAATTCTCCTATATGGGGTGATCGTATGGTGGCCTGCATTAAATAAAGAGGTCAACCTCAGGCTACTCACCAAGGTGCAAAGATCTAGTATGATCTGCATAAGTGGGGTGCTCAGAACCACCCCAAATGAGAAGTTCTGCTCTATTCCGAGCAGCACGGACCGGTGTGCTGGGACATCGGTATATGAAAGTAACGGTGAAGAAGATAAGGACCGGGATTATAGGAAGAGACATCTTCATTTTTAGTGACAACCAGGCTGCAATCAGAGCTCTGAGCTTTTTCACGTTTAACTCGAACATCGCGCTGGACTGCCCCTGATATCTACAGGAGATGGCTAAGCAGAACAGACTGTACCTCATTTGGGTCCCTGGCCACCGGGACATAGAGGGAAACTGCATGGCAGACGAACTTGCAAGACAAGGTACTACCAAGCAGATTCTTCAAGACAAAGAACGCATTGGTATGCCGTTTGCCACTTGCAAACTGCTACTCAGAGATTGTACGTATGTATAAATAAGCTGACAACACATGGAGGCAAAATACGACCTGTCGAATCTCAAGGCAGACGTGGCCTAGATGGGATCGGAAACGGTCGCGCAGCGTTCTCTCTCTAAGAAGGGCAAACATTTCGAACGTGATCGGGGCTCTAACAGGGCACTGTCTGATAGGGAAACATGCTGAAAGGTTGGGAGTACCCTTCCGAAGATGCTGTAGGAGCTGCAAGAACGACGAGGGGGAGGAAACGATCTTGCATTTACTGTGTAAGTGTCCTGCACTGTGTAAAGCGGAATGCGATATCTTGGATCACCGTTTTTGGATGACCTTAGTAAGGTTTCAAGCACCGAGGTAAATTCTTTTTGGGATGGTACATAAACTTTTCTTTGCGGTAACACAATGGGCCAAATACTGGCCTAAGTGAGCCGCTGCAGGCGGCTGCCACTCCAACCTAACCTAACCTAACCTATGAGACCTATCGAAGGTCAGACATGGGATCACGTAGTCAGTTCGTCCAGCTCGAATTTTAAGACTTCTGCCAAAGTATGTCGATATAATATTCTGAATAGCTGACTCGATATGGAAATAGCTCCAAACTTGGAGTTATTTACAAGTAAAAACAGTATATTTTAAATATTAAGAAAAAATCCACTTTTAATACTAAAAGGTCTGCATACAAATATTTAAAAATTTGTTCAACGAAATCATTATAAATTTAAGCCGGTCAAGTTTTCGCAGAGATTTTCAAGTTCTTCATAATTGAGTGGTCGCCGTTCTCGATAATCGAGCTAAAAACATTACAGATTTCGGTGCGCCTTAGTATGCTATGCAATCGAAGCAGCATATTACAATTTCGTCGTTTTCTATAATTCAATAGATCAAGAGTTGCTAATGTTATTCTTCTGCGACGCCGTTTATGGGATGTGCCCTTTTGACCATAACTCTAAGTTTTTTCGAAGTTCGAAGAAAGTGTTTACCTATAAGGGATTCGGTTCGATTGTAACTCGAAATGTATATTTTTTTGTTAAAAAAAAGTGAAAAACAAAGCAATACGCTTTTTGAGAAGATGAATTTCGAAGGAAATATTCACTTTTTATTTATTAAATATAAAAAATGTACCAAATGGAAATTGATTATAATATCACTCAATCTAAAAGTGGCAACAGTTACTGAAATTTGAGTGAAAAAATTGTTGAAATCCGTTGTCCTGTAACAAAGTTAGATGTATTAGAAATAAATTCTCACAGTCAATTTGGACAACAGATTTCTAAAAATTTCAGAGCCAAAAGTAAAAAAATGTGGATGAAAAAATATTACGGCCGTACCTATGTACCTACCGGTTCCCTGGGAATGAAAAGCATCCACGTCAAATCTGTCACCAAGATCGAAAAGTTGCGTATTTTTCTGACTTGTAGTTTTCAAGAAAATTATCCACTGTGGGACTTGATAAGATCAACAAAATGTGTTTATTAAAACACAAGTGAATAAGCATATCCTAACTTACATCCATACATTTTAGTTTACTAAAAAAGGAGTATCCGTAATACTACGAAATTATTCTACTCAGAAGAATATTTTTTATAAGAATAAAAAAATAAGCAAAATATACTGAATACAATTTTTTTGACAGTCGAATACGTTCGATTAATTTTTGCTATCGTACAAAAACTGCCATATTTTTTTAAATTTTGATCTTGAAAGTAAAGTAAATAAAATCTCAATAAAAATCAATTAACCGATTTCAATAAGAGACAAAAATTTATTTACTTTGAAATTATTTTTACACAATTTCTTCTTTAAAAAAAAAGGTTACCAAAAAAAAAATATCTTCTCCGGAGTGCCAGTAACTGAGTTGGGATATTTGCTTATTTTATTATCAAATATTATTTAATTTAAGCATTCCATCAAATTTTCTTGGGGAAAAACCAAAGAGGTTATCTTCTACCTACTCAAATAACTAATGATTTAAAATTTTCTTTTTTCGTGAAAACCATTTCATGTTTGTAAATATCAAAACCGCACAAAATGAAATATTTTTCTTATATGTAAATTTTAATATATGTATGTATGTAACTACTCTTAAAGTTGTATTTAAAACTCATTTTTACGAAACATTTTATTTTAGAATTTCATAACACACCCACATTAAGTGCACCGCTTTCTGTAAATCTCACATAGAATTTCATTAAATGCACCTTAAATTTGCACAAACCGCATTCGAATCCGCAAACCGCAATTTTCATTCTAGGTTCGCCATTCACACTTCGGCCTTCATTCACTCGCCATCCGTCACCCCGCCACCCATCCAACATTCACTTCAAAATATAATTAACTTTACTTTTGTTTTTCTCTTACGTTTCTCCTATTTCTTTTTACTGCTGCTCACCCCATTCAGGGTCCTCGGGTTTGTCCTACCCATCAGCCGAGAATAATTACTCCACCAAATCGAACAGCATCTGTAGCAGTCTAGCCAGTGCACAGGATACGCTGTGGCGTGTGAAAATGGCTGCCGCACAGCAACAACAACAAACCGCGGTATCATCAGCGTCGGCGGCGGCGGCGGCGGCAGCGGCAGCAGCTGCTCAAATCTACATCGAACAACCGCCCGGTTCGCTAACATATGGCACTTGTCTGGATCCGCTGACGCAATGCGTCATTGACTATGTCGGATATCCGGTGCCACCACCACCGCACATAACCCAAGCAACCGCCGCAGCGTCAACAGTGGCAACATCTACGGCTAGCAATTGTGGCAGCCCATACGATTTCTCAAACAGCAGCCAAAGTCCTTGCGTTCCACTATCCAACAACGGTTTAAGCGTTGTCAGTCAACCGAATATTGGCGAAAGTGGCCAGCGGCAGGAATACGCGGATGGAATGCAACAGTTGCAGGAACAGCAACAGCAGCAGCAACAACAACAACAACAACAAAGGCAACTACAATCACCGCCACAGCCGCCACAACGTTTTGGCACATTGAAAAAATCGCGACAGCAACACCAGCGAATGGAACAGCAACTAGGTAAGTAAGTGTACTCGTTCAACATAGCTACTCGTAGATAGAAACTTACAGCCAAGCTCGCTCTTGCGGGGTGGGTGCATTTGTGTGCGTGTGTGTGTGTACACACCGCTGCGAAATTTTGTGGTAAACTGAGTAGCTCAAGCAGAAGCCAAAATGTAGCAAGTAACTGAAGCACCAAATTCCAAAAAAAAAAAAAGATTAATGTTTTGTAGTTGCTGCGGCTGAAGCGGAAGCTGGAAATTGAGAGGAGATGTAACGAGATAGAGACGTACTACATATCTAGAGTGTATGTATATGTGTTATGCGGAAATGGCAGCTGAACTTCAAGTTTATATTATTTTTTTGCGCTGATTCTTGAAATTTTTAATTGAAATCTTGTGTGTGCGCGGTTAATTTTGCGATCGGCAACGAAGCAGAAATCCGTGCGCTGGCGCTGCTACCGCAAAAAATATTGGCTTACCCGTAAAATGAGAAAGACGAGAAGCAAGAAATAATAAATCGAATCGCACGAGGGAAAGTAAGCTGGCGCTCGAAGGCAGTTAAAGCGATTGTTTCACTGCTTCACTATTTAATTAACAGAAAACTTAGGTTTCAAAATTAAAGGCTACATAGCCAGAGTTTTGATAGAATGTGGAGCATTTCAAGTTGGCTGGCAATGCACTTTATGACACCAGTCTCCCCATTGCTTAACGTATTCTATACGCCAAGGCAGCATAAGGGAAGGTACGTATCTTCTACTTGAGAAGTCACCGGTTTTACCAGCAACCAAACATCCATTAGCACTAATGGAAGAATTGCCGAAAGTGCTTAGGAATTTAGCCGAAATTATGGAAAAAGTATTCACTAGATTAACCGTAGACCCACGGAATAAAAGGCTTCACAACTCATTTAGGGTCGTTTTCGACACGAATATGTTTTATGTTAATATAAGGAATTATCTTAATACATATTTAAAGTATCTTAGGCTAATTTCACATATCTTTACGATTATGAAGATATTTAATGCAAAGGTTCCTGTTATGATTGGGACTTATAAACTTTTTTTTTTTTGGACACATAACACATATCAATTTCATCTTATTTTCTGAATGAGGTTTATTGTATCAGAAGACACTAGTAACATCGTAATCTTGGGGTGGCTCTGAGTTTTACGGTTGGAAAACACTCGGCTGAGAGTCTGCATTACCACCGCTCTTGAGGTGATTTCCCCAGGATAGCACTGGCTAGGGTTATAAAACATTGACAGCAACTCAATCTGGATCATTATAGTATTTTTTTAGATAGAAATTATGCTATTCCGTATGCAAAGAATTCATCATTTCTAAAAATCTTATATATTAAAATCTCGTGTCACGGCGGTCGACCCCCTACGAAACGGAGTTTATTAAATTTTTTATATATTTATGTTTGGTAGGTATGAGAATAGGTCGTAAAGTATATTTTGTTTGGGATAGGATTGGCATCTGTTTTAAAAGTAACATTTAACTAAAATATACACAAACTATATGAAATTTTAAAATGTGAGAGACAAGCAGTTCGCCTCGGAAAGAAGGTGCATAGTCAATTTTTTTATGAGGGTTACCACCTGTTTTAAAAGACACATTTTATTAAAATATACACAAATTATATGCAATATTAAATTAGGGGAGTCAAACGGCCCATCTCGGAGAGGAAAATTTTCATCCATATATTTGTTAGAGGGATGCCACCTGTTTGAAACGTCAAAATATAAATTATTAAAATATGAGTATCAAAAGGTTCGTATCGCTGAGAAAAAGGTTTATAGATGTTCATAATTTGAACCGTTAAATTGAATTCACATGACCACTCGCATATCGTGTAACTCCTTGCTCTCCTAGCCTTTTTTTGTTTTTACTGTGGATGCATTGAAAGCCAAAATAATCCTCCTACTGTCTCTAAGTACCAATCCCCCCGCTACTACCGTCAAATATTTTGTCGCGAGGTGATTTGTGCACCAAGCTCTACGTCCGATACTGTCTGATGCAGTCCGTTTCTTCTTCTGCCACTTTTTACAATTATGAAGTATTTTTTGAGGATCAAATTGCAGCAGCTGGTTTCATGGTTTTTAACTATATTCGTTTATTTCAAATATAACAAATTATAGATTTTTACTTAAAGATACTTTTGGGTATTTTTTGACCCGAACTTAGGTCTACGATTAAAACAGAAAACTTATTTTAGGAATGCCTCCCTCTTTAGATGTAGGGTTTAGAGCCCGCCTGGCTGAGTATAGATACTCGATCACATAACAAATTGGTGGACGTGGTAGTTCCGGAAGTTCATAACAAAAATTTAACCCTTAAGGCGGTTGGAACACTTCATTTATCACGATCAGAAGGTGTCAGATTCCCATTTAAGAACCGTGTAGATTTTCAAATTACGTAGGTGAAATAATACGTAGGGATTGGTTTGCGTGCAAACAAAAATATTGGGCCTAAAAGTATTCACCATCATAACTTTAAAAAATCAACAATGAGAGAATACAATATTGTGCCCTCCGCGAACCGCTAGTCCTCTCTCTTTGTTGATTTGACAGCTTCCACCCATACTCGCTGACAGAATAAAAGCGTTTTTCTTTTATTTAGCACAAACAATGCTAACAAAAAATTCAACCGTTCTGTCAATTGAGCGCTTCCTCTGTGAATCTTCTACTTCTTCTTTAGAGCTGTTATTTGCTTTCTCATGATGATCTATCTTTTATTACGTCACTTTCAGCTGATCTCAGCGCGGAAGGCGCAATTTTGTTTTCAATCATTCTTGAAGAAAAATATATAAATTGCTTATAGTTATGATGCCACATAGTTCTAGGCTTATTTTTTTTGCAAAGAAAATCCGAATTCTAATAATAAGCAAATAAATCAAATTTTTGTAGCTGCTAATATTGCATACTTCTTGGCGCACTATCCGTAATGTGTCAGGTCAAAGTTGACAAAAGAATTCATTTCAAGGCGGGTTTATTTTTTTTTTTTTAATATGATCCGGACACCAACATTAACTGAGTAGTAGAGCGGCTAAAGGAAGACGAAGTTTAGGCAATCCTGGCCAAATTGGCGACCGATTTGTTTTTACAATTCCAATCTAACAATCTTATTAATGTAAAATGCCGTTGTTGTGTTTGGAAAGCGGGTATTATGAGGGCGCATCAAATCAATCCATTAAATGCAGCTAAGAAGAAAATGAAATTCATTTGTCATAACTTTTGCCCAATTTGTTTTTGTTTTTTTTTTTTTAATAAAATCATCATTTAAATTATCAACTCCATCTTAAAGTTGTGCGCCAATAACATCCTGAAAAGACATTCCATTCGATGATATAAAACGGTTATTAATAATGCCTATAAAAAGTTGCAATTGTTGTATCGGACAATATAAATCCTATGCGTAAAATATGCGTTCAGCCTTTTTTCCATATTTTAAATTATGCAAACCCATAAAGAAAGTTGAGGGTAAGGATGGCGCAGGTCCATAAAAAGAAGAAACCAAAACGCAACTAAGAGATGATAAATGCTTTTTGATGCCAGAGCTACTCTCGCATATTTTGCATTACATATTTTCTAAAAATAACAACCACAACTCATGCAAAACAGGGAAGAGCTTTCTAAAAAATAAAATGTAAAACAAAGCAGATAAGCGGCAAATCACTGTGATTGATTATACACTTAGCGCACAAGCACAACAATAACAAATAAAATCATTGTGACAGACAGCAAGAAAATTACGGTACATTCAGGCAGACAACGCAAAGCAAATGGAATGCGAAAAGAAAGCGCAAAACCTAATATTCATACACACACATGGTTGCATTTTTATTTGCAAACATAAAATTTTTGCAAGCGCTGTGAAATTCATAAATTCATTGAAACATAGCTATAAACAAAGTGTTATTTTTGTTGTAAAACAACTTTGCTTCGTTTGTGAAAAAATCGAGCTCTGATGTTGCCATTGAAGTAGCCAAGCTTTGGACGGAATCATCCAAAATTAAAAAAAAAAATGCAACGTATTCGGTTGTTCTAAGGTGAAAACTAAGTTAAAAAAACCATATCCCATCCTTCATTAAAATTCTTAATGCTCTCTGGACAAAGAGTGAAAAATTAAAAACAAACTTGGATTGTGGTATTGTATTATACACAAAGGACGCCCACGGTCGGAAAGCTCTCTTTTCCCTCCTAAAATATTTCAAGCCAAACAATTTTCCTTCCTCACTCGCGTAAGCGCTAGAAAAAATTTATAAAATGGAGTTCCTCAAGAGCTATTGTCTCTTACTTAGCCTAGGTATTGTGATTGTTAATAAAATATGAAGATCAACTACTATTGAGTTCCTTTCTTAAAAAGTATTTTTTTACAAACCACAAGTGGAATAAATTCTTTCTTTTGTCTTGTAAGCAACTAACTTTATTACATAAATTGGCGATGTCCTAGGAGCAAGACTCTGCATATGATTTCAATTACTTTTAAATATGTTTGACAGAAAGAAAGTCAAAAGTAATTTTTTCCCAACTGCAATTCCGTTTTTTCGCACTATTTTAAAACCAGTCTAATTACCAACATCTTTTAATACTGGTCATTTTCAATTACTTAAAAATATGTACAGTCTGCTTTATAGTAACAATACAATTTTTATTTAATTAATTTCAATTCAATATACTTAAACAAATTAAAAATAATTAATAATGAAAAAACTGTCCTCGAGCCCAATAAAATTACACTTGTTTTTAACATATAAGGCCGAAGATAATAAAAAAAATAATAATTTCACCACTATTTCGAGCATCAATTCTCGAAAGTATTGTGAGTGTCGATTTCTTGTTCAACCTACCACGACCTAATTTTATCCAATTCCATGCAGTTTTATAGGCGACACCTAAGGAAGTAGGTAGACCCACCCAATCCTCTCCACGTGTTGCAGTGGCTACAATTCTGCTTCGATCCTCTGACGAGTTATTTTTTTATTTTTTTCGTATACATTATTCTACTTCTGTGAGAAGGATACTTTTTATGAAAAACTATGTATGTATGTATATATCTTACACAGAGGAAATACAATCGAAAGTCTCGCGACAAATTGGGCACGCTCCATACCATAACCTTTATCACTACTTGATTGAATTCACTGCGGATGAATTTAGTGTCCACTAGGTAACAAGGGTACAACAGATTATCGTTGCATTTTTATCACACAATTAGCACAATTATCTTTGATCTCATTTTCGAACATTTACCCAAATACGACACACATACAGTGGCTCACAGCCAAAGTGATCCAATCGTATAAGAAATACTAAAGCAAGTATTACCTGAAAACTACATACCTACCTGAAAACTACATATATTATACATATTTAATTTATGCTTTAAAAAATTCAGTATTAAATTGCACCTCGAAAATGATGCAATAACAACAAAAAATAGAATACTTTGCAATTTTTTTAAGAACACAACTAAAATTTTAGGTCGATTAATATGTACTTGGTGGGATACCTTACCTTACTATCGGTTTTATTTCGAATCTCGTATTTTCATTCCAAAACTGACCACAGATTCTCGATTGCATTTAAATCTGGAGACTGTGCTGGTGTTTGTACTATGTGCGGACAGTACAAAAAAACAAAAAAATAAGCCAACTTTGCACAACTCCGGATTTGTGTTTCGGATTATTATCTTCATAGTATCGAAAGTTGTCGGAAATATTTCAATTTGCGACACTTTGTACCAAATTTCGTTTTAAATTATCCAGATACACACTCTTGTTCATAGTACAATCGATGAATTGCAAATTTCCGACTCCAGAGAACACGACATGCATTCCCACACCATTACATGCCCTCCACCATGTTTTACGTTGCTACGTAGATTTTGCGGTTGTAGCTCAACATTTCCTTTTCTCCATACATACATTGCTCTTTCCATCCGATCTAAACAGGTTGAATTTACTCTCATCTGCAAAAATTGTGGTATTCCAGAAGCTTTTACTCTTCGTTGCCTAAAGCTGGAGCACTTAAATTGGGATTTTCGCATATTTTCCGTACTATCCAACGGGAATGACTTTCTGTATAATTTATAGAACTTGAGGCCAGGTTTGAATTAGGGAATATTATGAGAAACAAAAATTTTTCAAAGTGGTAGAAGTGATAGCTGCTATTTCGGAGATCACCACATCTCCTCATCAGACTTCTTTCTTTCTACACTTTACCTGGCTTCGAACCATGGTACACGGGATTGCTAGGCGAGCACGCAACCACTCAGCCACGTTAACCGTGTGAAAATTGCTTGTTTTCTCATTATCCCTATCTCCAACCATGACTTTCGCTTAATATTTTATTATGAGCCAATCTCTTTTTATTTGCGGCACGATTTTCACGAACATGATATGCGTTGACTTTTGCCGTTTTTATAATGCTATTAATTCGC
Source organism: Anomoia purmunda (assembly GCA_951828415.1). Taxonomy (NCBI): domain Eukaryota; kingdom Metazoa; phylum Arthropoda; class Insecta; order Diptera; family Tephritidae; genus Anomoia; species Anomoia purmunda. The sequence continues at coordinate 129,150,846 of OX639994.1, forward strand.
GCACTTGTTTGGCGACCCATTTTGAACAACACTTTATGAATGACAATACTAAAATTTCAAGATTATCAAATACTATTCCAGGATTGCTCACATTTATATCAGTATTCAATTGATTTCGTATTTTTATTTGACGCATTCTCATTTACAATTGGAAATAGTGTAGTGTGGTGAAATCAAACGAGACTTTCTGTTCTACTATATTCTTTGTTTCATGTAATAAGTGCAAAAGAGCCGTGTCCACTCAGGAATTGACAGAGATGGAAATCCACCTCGTTTATATGTATGTACATATGTACATATGTATGTATGTATTTTTGTGCATAACTATGCAAGCACACCTGCATATTTTTAAAAGTCAACAAACTACCAAGATTTCAATAAAATATAGAAAATAAAATTATATGCATTTAGAAGTGCAAAACACATTTAAGTGGAAAAATATCTGTATGCATTAACAATACATATCTACTATTTATACATACAAAACATACAAAACATATATACACATACATATGTATGTACATCTGCGTGTACGCGTGAGTGGTGTTAGATTTTCCATTTTATTCACCGATTTCCACATAACCACTTGGCATACTGCCTTCTATTCAAGCGTTTTCTATATAAAATTATTATTATATGTTCATAAATGCTTTAGATATACGGCATATTCTTATACATACATATGTATATATACAGTGCAATCTGGATGGAGTGAACTAATGAATGCACGCCCAGTTCATAAAACCCAGTTATTCTTTATGTTCGTTAAAATGACATTAATTTTGTTTCTTTTTAATAAAATGTAAGTTGTTAAAGGTGAAAAAAAATTCTATAACTGCATATTTTCTGCGTTCAGTGGGCGATTTTTGTATTTCTTTGTATCGAAGGCTCTGCAAAATACTTAGAAAATGTGTATTATTTACTTCTGCCGATTTGATGCATATGTCAAAAATTGTGAATAACCTCAGAAGCTGTGATTGGATGCTCGACTGACTGAGACAATCCTTTTGCCATCGTCTTCATTAAAAGTTCTCAGTATACCCAATTATTATTTTTCTGATAAGCTGACATCTGCAAAAAGAACTTGGAATGAACCTTTTATCTCATAAACAGTTTCATATCTTTCTTGATGTAATTTTTTCCGGAGGAAGGATAATAACATGTTTTTATCGTAGTCATTGCTATTGGATTTCATTTAATCAATACTTTCCAAAGCAAGTTTTAAATATTTTTCTTTAACGCTTGCATTAACTTTATTCCAAGCAAGCTTCAAAACACACATAACATATTTTAAAGTAAAAATTTTAACGAAATGTGTAACATCTTTTTTTCTAACAGCTAGTGGCAATTGTTGATCAATTTTGTTATGATCCATGAATGGTATTCAATCCACCTCATTTTTTCATTAATTTCAGCATGTAATTTTTTAGCCTTTTCAAATAACGGGGAACTTTTAAACAGTTTAAATTGGGAAGAAATGCATATTAAGATGCTTATACTACTTGGGAACTAATCCGGGTATTTTGTAACTCAGTCTCATCTCGAGTTACTAAATCTGAGACTTTCAATTACATAGAAGCATTTTTTGTGACTTCTCAAAATATTTCACCAAACACTGCGGTGAAAAGCAGTAGAGACAATCAGCTGTTGGTATGCTCAGCTAGAGATGCACAATCGAACTCAATGAAAATGTGTTCATCGATAGCACACAATATACTTTTTCAATTCTTTTTCAACAGCATTATTGCTCTTTCGAAATTAAAACAATAGGGTTAGCGTAAAATGAATATTGAAATGAGTGTGAGTTATGAGTAAAAATTAGAACTAACAAAAATCGATAAATGCAGCTACTTATCGATATGGTGATTCGCAGAACAAGATACATAAGTAAATGTAAACAATTTTTTTTTCCGATTTTGAGTATTGAAAATTAAGTGATATTTTTTTACAGATTTAAGCAAAATATAGCAAACAACCAAGAACAGATCGAGTCCTACTTTATCTGTTGAATACTGTCCTGAATTTCTTGTTTTTGTGATCTGCTCAGGACTAGCTGACAAATTAGTGACTTTATTTTGAGACTAGAGACTTGAGACGACTTACTGAATACCGAATAGTCTCCAAATCAATCTCACCACCGAAAAGTCTCGATTAGTAAACTCTCTAAAGTTGCCAATATAAAAGTTTTGATGTTCACTCTACCGGGGTTATTCGTAGCATCTGGGGTTCACTCCAGCCAGAAAACACTGTACATATATACACCATAGGTATCTCTTTCAAGGTGCGTCATATCTATGCATGTGTGTGTACGTGTGTGCGCGCACGCATGTTGGTAAATTGTCTTGGGGCAGCGAGAGGTAAGCGACGAAGCCGAAGAATAAGTAGTGGTAATAAAATGTTGCAAAAAGGAGGAAGTACGTAGTATAGCGAAAGTTGCAATATAAGTTTGAATATGCGTGTATGGGTGATATTTCTTTTGTTACACTTGAGTGCAATCGGAGTGATGCGACAGACTGTATAACTTAAAAGTAATCGCATATTTACGAGTGTGTGGGTGTGTGTGGGTGTGTGTGTGTGTGCATATCTGCCTGTGCAGCAACTCACTTAAAGCTAGTTCGATGCCATTGCGTTTCATTTCAGTCGCGCGCCCAAGCACTCTTAGCATAAAATCAAAAAAAAAAAAAAAAAGCAAAAAGAATACACACGCACTGCACATCCTGTGCACAATATAGCAGTATAATATATTCAATGTGCAAAAGTGTGCGAACAAATAAAAGATATATTGTACTTAAATTCAAATTCAAATGCCAACTGTCAAGGCATATCCACTAAGTAAGCAAAGCCAAAGCAAAGAAAGCAACTGAGGGGGAAGAGCGATTTTGAGATGGGTTAGGACCAAAAAGGATAAAATCAGGTGACATGTGTGCATAGGTGCAACTGCAGCAGATGTGTGTGTGTGTGTGTGTGTGTGTGTGAAGGCACATATGTTGTATATTCTATTCGAGCTATTGGAGCAACTGCATTGCATCAGAGCGCTGTGAAGATCATTTGCAGATTGAAATTTACACTTAAATAACTTCTAAAAAAGTAAAGTATGCAATCAGATTTTTTGTAAAGTAAACGCTTTATGAATCTACTTCCGCAAATTTGTAGCTGATTGTTAGAATAAAATTTTAAACATCAGAATTAGGTGTACGGTGTTAATATCTTAACTGCTACCTAATGACCGATTGCATTTTTTTGTAATGGTAAATGAATTTTAGCAGCAGCATTGCCATGTGACCCCTGTCACAATAATTTTTTTTACAACACTCAATATATTTATATTAAAAGTTATAAATAAAAGGGAATGCGATACTTTTATATGCATGCGTGTAAATGGTAATGAAAAAAGTCAAGCTATCAATATTTTAAGTTATGAGGGCCAGTTTTGTAAAATGGGGCACCATAGTTAAATACTATATTTTTTATTTTAGAACGGTTTCAGTTCAGGCCGTTACAAAACTGAAAGTACCTATAATACATTTTTTTAATAAAGTTAATTTTATTTAATAATGTACCTATATATTGAATGAGCGATGTACAAAATTGTATTCGAAATGGTCACCTTTTGCTTTTGCACAAGCCCTGAAACGATTCGGCCATTGATCAATAGCAGCATGCACCGTGAGGTATTCGACCCGCCATATTCTGTAACTCTGACCACAAAATGTAGCCAAATGGATTCAAATCTGGACTTCTAGATGGCCAATCGTATGCAGCTATGAAACCAGGAATATTGCTTTTTAGCCACTGCTCTCGATCGAAGAGTATTGTTTAACTTTTATTAACCCCAGTTCTAACCCCTTTTTCACAGAAGTGAAGAGGCGTAACGTATGTACAGGAGGCTCCCAAAAAACCATTACAGCAGCTGGATTGTAGCCTCGCCGTATCTTTGGAATAACATTTGTTGAGTCTTTGGTCGCGTGCCACTGAAGAATTCGCTTGCATCTGCCTAACTTGCTTCAAGCGAGTTGTCAGAAGATGGCCAGTTGACCGACGGTAGACCGGTAGGTCGATAAATCCATTTCCCTTGACATAATTTTAATCAAGAACCCTATAAAATCCGGTGTGTTTTTAATGCACTGTTTTGTTTTCAAGTTCGGCGGCGAGGGCCTGGTAAAATGCATGCCATTTGCAAAATATGGTAGGATGAACGCGCGCAAGCTGATCAGTCTTTTCAGTCAGTCTTTTAAGCATAGTATATAAGGTTCTGTCGAGCATATTGTGTGAACGACAGAAGCTCACCGTGAACGAACTGATTGGACCTTATCAGTGCGACTATGGATCTGGCAAATCTACCATCGACCATATATTCACGATATATTCATGGTAAAGACCCGAGAAAGAAGAATAGACACACACCATCTTTTTGTCGACTTCAAATCCGCTTTCGATAGCAAGAGAAGAAGCTACCTATTTGGCGCAATGTCTGAATTTGGTATCCCAACAAAACTAATACGGCTATGTGAAATGACTTTGAGCAACACCACCAGCTCCGTCAGAATCGGGAAGGACCTCTCCGAGCCGTTTGAAACCAAATGAGGTTGTTTATCTGGACACCAGCGTAAAATCTAGACTGAGTAGGCAATAACCCAGTAAAGCCCTCTCTCGGCGAACCAAACCCACACTCTACAAGTCCCTCATCATGCCCGTGCTATTGTATGGCGCTAAAGCATGGACACTGTCAGCATCGGATGAGAGGGCCCATGGAATGTTCGAGAGTAAGATTCTCCGAAAGATTTATGGACCTCTACGTCTTTGCGACGGCGAATTCCGCAGATGATGGAACAATGCGCTGCATGAGCTTTACCGCGACAGAGACATAGACCAGCGAATTAAAATACAGCGGCTTCGTTGGTTGGCACATGTAATACGAATGGACAAAAATGATCCAGTCCTGCTAGTATTCAACGCGATACCAGCTGATGGTGGTAGAGGAAGAAGAGGATGCCTCCTGGTCGACAACGATTTGACTTCACTGGGTGTCTCTAGCTGGCACCTGTTAGCAAAGTAGAGAAGTAACGGGCGCGTTTTGTTGAAATCGGTCCAAATCGCCTAGGCGGTTATAGCGCCAATTAAGAAGAAGAATTTAATTCTTTATACCAAATTTGAAAGCATTCGCAACATGACTTAGTAAAATAAGTAAAGAATATTTTTATTTGTTGTAAATTACCGTCATATGAAAAATGGACGTGGTTTTCGTCTGATTTCGAAAACTTTCAAAGTTCGGCTTTCTAAGTAGAAATGCAAAGTTAGTGCCGAATTTGCCAGAATATACCACATATATTCGCAACATTTATGATTCCATGTCTGGTATTCACAAGCCCTATCTTGTATACGAAATTCAAGCAGTTTGCCTTGTATGGCTAGTAAATATTGGATTTTTTTTGTTGTAATTTATGGTTATACGAGAAATCGGCAGTGTACATCGGTTTTTCTACCACTTTTGTGTTTACTGACTTGAAATGCAATGTATGTATATTTTCTCTATAGTGGACGGTGCAACGCCTATTTCCAAAACTTTGTTATTTCATATTGTAACAAATAGTGACATGGGGTATGAATTTTGATTAAATTAGGAGTTACAAAAAAATCTAAAATCTAAAGTGGTAAAAAGCAACAGCAGCTTACACGCCGGCTTTGGTCCATTGGCTACGCACTTGCCCAGCAAGTCGTAGGTTGTTGGTTCGAGTGCCGGTGGAGTCATGAAAGAAATCTGATGAGGAGATGTGGTGATCTCCGAAATAGCTATAATTTCTACCACTCCTGACTGTTGTTGTCTTTTTTCCAATATACTTTTCCTTATACACTGGCCTTGAGCTCACAAATTAATATTATCGTTTAATAAAAACAGGCCGAAAAATCATAGACATATGAATATTTTGATTTTTGTTTCGTCTGATTTTTATTATTTTCGAAACTAACTAACTTACTAATTTGAAATGTAATGTGTGTACCAAATTTGGAAAAGGTTGGCGACATAGTTTCCGTGATATAGTTATTTGCTTTAAAATGAATGGAGTAATATGTAAATAAAACAGTTAAAAAGAAAATTCAATTTTGTCTGCTTTTAGGATACGTCAAGGGCGAACATTTTTTATGACCCTAAAATTCTCTGAAAGCAAGCTTTCAAAATCTGTGGTTCAGATTAATGTCGCGACCCAGTCCAATGTACATAAAAAACATACATACTATGTCTGTAGTTAAATTTGGTCTAGCATTATATCATTTTATATGTACTATGTAGCTACAATGACCGCCGCCATTTTGCCGTCAACATAATTAGCCTTTTATTTGTTATGCTGCTGATGCTGTTTTCATGCTGACTTTTCCATTGACTCTCCATTTGTTTTTTTTTGTTTTAAATTTTTTTTTACTATTTTGGTTATGTTGTTGCCTGTTCAAGCGCCATTTTGGCTGATGCAGCCACTTGCGTCGTCGTAGTCGTCGTCGTCGTCATCGCCGTTGCGAAGTCGAGGCCCTCAACTTTCATTGTTATTGCCGCAGAAAGCGAGCTCAATGTGTTGTTGATTTTGCCGTTGTTCTGGCTCCTGCTGCTCTTGCTGACGATGCTAATGATCACTTCGCATTCATTGTTGTTGTTGTTATTGCTGCTGCTGCTGCTGCTGCTGCTGATGCTTTTGCTTTTGTATGCGAATGCGAGCTGTTCAATATTCCCATTTTGTTTTTATTGTTATTGTAGTGTTTTTGTTTTTCCTCGCCCTCTCCATCTCAGCATGCACTATCAGCCATGTTAACCGGCAAAATATCCGACAGGGTACTTAATTATGCAAACATATGTATGTATGTATGTTTGTATTGGTGCATACGTCGGTACATTTGTGTGCGTGCTTGTTATTTGTGTTTGTTGCCATGAATATTTCATTTTATTGCCACACATTTTACACACCCACCTCTACATCCCTCTTCTCTTATCGTGCGCCTCCTGCCCCACCACGACTAAATATAATATACATTATGCAGAGACTACTTCGCCACTTGTGCAACTTGCATTCACACATACACATGTACTTACTATATACTTACACCTGTAAGTATGTTGATGCCCTGTCGGAAAAAAGCAGACAGTCAAAAAGGAAATTAGCAATTTAAAAAGTAATTGGAAGTCAACTAATGTGAAAAAAATGCATTTTAAATTAATTATGTTGATCTAACTTGCACCCAGTATACTATATGAATTATTATAATTTGTCTGTGGTCAAATATATTTTCAATAAATTATATGTACCTATATCTTTATAAAAATGTAACTAGTTTTATTAACTATTATTATTTTGTAGATAAATACTAGCTCCTTATACATATTTGGTTTAAAACATATAGAGTTGTAGCTGATCGAAACAAAATTGTTCTTTTTCAATTTTGATTTTAAAGGTATTTTTTTGTAGAAATTTTTCCTTTTTGATATTTTTTAGTTTAGTTATTTTGTTAACATAAAGTTGAGAATCTAAAAAAAATCTCAAAAATTCTGAAAAAAACCACAAAGCTTAAACTTAATCATGTTTATATTTAACCAGCACGTTTTTAACAAATCCCTATAAGTTTTAAATCGTTAAAAGCGCATTGATTGTCTTTCGAACAAGATACGCAATGCTCGCACTTAACATTTAAGCAATACAAAATTCTTAATGAAGTGATATCACAAAAAATACAAAACACAAAATTACCGAAATGTCAAAACCTTGCCCATACAAAAATAGTTCTAAAATATGTGTTTAAGCTAGAAGCTGCATACTAACTTCCGCTTTATGCTTAAAACACAATACCAGCGAACGGCGAATTTTTCGTCGCGAACGTTCGCTGTCGAAAATAGAACACACTGACATATGTATATGAGAATGCACACAACCAAAGTGAACAATGACTTTCGTCCGACGATAGACTTATTTCTATTGCCGTCGCTGGCAGCGCAAAATGCAATCCATTGTTTCCATATTTCATTATTTATTAGGGCAAATTAGTACAATAAGATATTAAAATCTTTTATAGTACAACAAATTTCAAAGTCACAACAACAAGACATAACAGATCTTAAAGTAAGCTAATAATCAGTACATATGTATATAAATAAGTAATAGAACTTATAAATTAAATGACAGGTTTGTAATAGTCACCTAAGCAATATCGAGTTAACAATGTTTTAACAAAGAAATTATTTACAAAAATATGCATAAATTAGGACTATAATGGAAGATGGAATATCAATTAAAGACTAAGTTCTGAAGTAATTATAGATATATTCCCTAAAATTGCTTTTGTTTATCTGTTTTCTATTATTGGCTGTAAAGCAAAACGACGTCTCGTTTGCAAGGGGGTATAGAATCCAGATTGCCGTAGATTCCTCAGTGTGACATATACCTTGCTTACTACTTTGTTTACATGATCAGTATAAGCGAGACTAGAATTTATAACGAAACCTAAATCAGTTATTTTGCGAACTATCTTTATAGGCTCATTGTCAATGTAAAGCGGAGGTAAGAAATTGAAGTATTTGGTTTTTTTTTGTTATATATTGGTAACACACAAGATTTAGTACAATTTAAATAAAGACCATTGCCACTCGTCCACCTGGAGATTGTGGATAGCGCCACATTAACATTAGCACAAAGACATTAGCTTGTCTAACAGGTCTAGATAAGTAAAGCTGGATGGCATCTGCATAAGCATGTAGATTTGCAATTCGGCAAATGTGGAAAACATCATTTAAAAATAAACTGAAAAGCAACGGGCCAAGAATACAACCTTGGGGAACACCAGCAGTCACCGATTTCAGTTTTGAAAAGTCAGCACCAACTCGCACTCGTTGAAATCTGCCTGATATATAGCTTTTCATAAGACCAAGCGCACTGTGCTCAAATCCAAAGTAACATTGCAGCTTGCTACATAAAAGTGCATGACTAACAGAATCTCAGGCCTTAGGGAAATCTAGTAGACAGAGTAATGTCAAGTGGTTTTTATCAAAGGGTATTCGAATGCCATCTAATGTTTTTAATATGGCAGTGGTGCAACTGGACTCCCAATAAAGTTTATAAAGGTTGTGTTGCCGCATATCCTTGGAACTCTTACCCACATCATAAATCATGGTGTAACTACGTCTTCCATTCCGCACATGTGGAAAGTTGCTACAGTACTCCCTCTTGCCAAAAAGAGTTTATACTAGTTGTATTAACGATTTTCGTCCCATCAGTATTTTGTCGGCTCTCTCCAAAGTTTTCGAGGCCCTAATGGCGGAGCAGATATCGTCGCATGCCCATAATAAAAACCTTCTTTTTTCTCTGCCATCTGGATTGATGTTCTCTGCGCAAAAAGCAAAACAAAAATGTTCAGACTGTGCCGCTGTTGATTATCACAATGGACAAGAAAAGATAAAAGAACTTTAGCCGTTAGTAATTTATAAAGATAATAAAACTGTTTGACTAATGCGGAGCAAGTGAAAAACACGTCCGAACACAAGGACAGATGACAAAATATGTTGAATATGTTCAATATACTCAGCGGTTTTTAAATCGAAATATTTAAATTTCAATACAATATATTATTCTAACTTTTTCTAATTGAAAATCGAAATTTAAAGTGATGCTTGTCTTAATTAGCTATTACTTTGTTTTTGGAATTTTGAACATAGTTGAACAAGAAATCGATACTCTCAATACTTTTGAGAATTGATGCTCGAAATGGTGGTGTTTTTAATTTGTGTACTGTATTAAAATATATCGGTGTGCTGATTGAAATGTCACTGGAATTCAAGCAATACACTCTGAAGTTTTATTACATTAAACCGAATGCTCCTCAAGCTTAACCAACGAGGAGTGAGGGCAGAGTAGCGTATGCTGACGATTTGGTAATTCTCATACGGGGCTATTCCCGTCCGTGGTAAGCAACATCATGGAGGTAGCCCTAAAAGCTTGGGCAATGGGCTGAACATTGTAGTTTACGCGTGGTGATATTTACGCCCAAAACCAAGATTCCCAGTTTTGGGCTATCAAAACTGAATGGCCGCTCAATAGTCAAGCAAGGTATCTATGAATTATTCTAGATCCTAAGCTGTGTTGGAAAACTAACACTGAGGAGAAAGTGAAAAAAACGAGCATCGCGTTTTACTCCTGCAAGCGGCTTTTTGGGAAGACGTGGGGTATACACCACAAAATAGTCCTTTGTATGTACACAGCCGTAGTTCATGCAATTTAATGGTATGGTTACCTTGTCTGGGGGATAGCCTTACGTAACCAACATAACCAAGTCATGCCCTAAATGTTATAACGCATATGTTGCAATGCTGTCGCATTCCGCGTTAGTGTCAGATTTACGACTCTGAGGACAGGGCGTTTGGAAGGAAAGGATGAAATGGCATAATCGAGTTCCTTCTCTCCTTTCCGCCACGATCAGCCAGAGTGCTGATTATTTGCTGCCAGGAATAGACTTCCATAGGCTCTTTCGGGTTCTAATCCCGTCGAGGACTGGATGGATTGGAGGTTTTGATATGTTCGCCTGGAATCACCATATATACACTAACGGTTTCAAGATGGAATAAGTTGTTGGGGCAGGGGTATTTGCAGACTTCTTAAGAGAGGGGAAATCTGCCTCAATTTGCTTTTCAAGATGAGCGTGCAGCTCTGGCTTCTTTCACAACTAAATAGAAGTTGGTTAAGCAATGCAGGAATCCATTGAACGTAGCCTGCAACCAGCTCTCAGTAGACTTAATTTGGGTACCTGAGCATTGCAACATAGCTGGAACCGTCCCAGCTGATAGGCTAGCCATAGAGGGTTCAGTGACAACCTCAAATGAAGTGCCGATTCTAGTCCCTGTAGGTTCAATTGACAGGAGCATTTATCTCCACTACCTTCAGTAATCTGCTCAGAGTTGGCGCCAAGATCCAAATTAGTAAATCACCATTGTCCGAATATGACCTTAAGATAAGACTAAATTCTTCTGGCGAAGGTTAGACCTAACGTCGCGATATTCCTAGCAGTTCTCACGGGACACTGGCCGATCGGAACCCACGCCGCAATATTACTGCAGAGATGAAAATGAACAGAAGACAGTGGAGCAACTTCAATGCAGATGTCCGCCACTAATGAAAACAACCAAATTGGGGCCTTTGAGTATAACTCTCCTCTGGGTTTATGCGAAGATACTCCTAACAACATTCGAAAATCTATCAACGGCGTTAGTTGATTTTAAAACGGAACCATCCGAGGTTCTATGGTATCAAAACGTCCATCAGATACATCAAAACCTAATTTTAAATTCGTCTAGGTGTTGCGTTACTATTAAGTAGACATATTGACATTATTTTAAATAATTGGAAACGGACAAGTTTGAAAGTAGTTGGGAATTTCGCTAGTTTTATGACTGTTCGAAAAAAGACGGAATTTCAAATAGTTGGAAATAAAAACATTTTATTACAGCTGGAAAAACTAATTTTGATCTTCATTCTGTCAAACATATTTAAAAGTAGTTGAAATCAAGTGCTGTCAAATAAATGACTTGCTCCTAGGACAACGCCAAGTTAATAAAGTTAGTTTCTTACAAGATAAGAGAAAGAATCTCAACCACTTTTAGTATGTAAAATAAAAAGTACTTTTTAAATTGCTTTTCAATTAATCCTATTTCCGACAGGGTACCCAAAGTATATTTTGCTAGCAAATGGAATTTGTGTTCATCGCACCTGTGCCGTGTACCAGTTACATTAGCTCTATGTAGGTGGATGGTGGATGGCGGCTGTGGCGGTTGTGGCAACTCAATACAGCAATAATTTAATATTGCTCTGCCAATGCATTGCCACAACGGAAATTGGTGTGGTTAACACGCGCGATTGATTATCGCCAAGATTCAATTAAATGCATTCGCTCCTCGTCCATTCGTTAAGGCGTGGCGTTCAATTGGAGGAAGCGCAATTTATTCATATACCACACATAGTACATAAATATACTATAAGTATGTGGGCTGCATTGGTGTTGATGAAAGCGGCGGTGCAGATGACTGCTGAGTACTGCGAAATTGGAGCTGCACAAATTGCACATGAGCCACACTCATGAAACTAAATATTTCCGAAAGGCATAGAAGTGTAAACAAAAAATTTTAATTGCAAAAATATTACTGAAAACTAACAATGTTTGCTTATTATTTTCCGCATATTCTGTAAGTAGAAAAAATGAAAATTTTTAGTATATAATATTTTAATTTTTACTAAGGAATAGGTTAGGTTGAGCCGGCTGGCCCAGAGAACCTCGCATTACGTCCGTAGGATAACCAGTGCTTTGACGATCATAGAATCCACTCTTTATGCGCAATAACCGCAAGTGAAAAATATTGAGGCTCCTTTTGCAAACAGTAACAAACTTTTTGACCCTTTTCGGACGGCCGACTACAAGCACTGTACTTTAACCTCACCATGCAACGTGAGCCGTATTTCGGTAAGCGTTGGATACATTTAGATTGCGTGTTCAAATGTTTCCTAAGGAATATGAGTACTTAGAAGTTAATTTTAGCTTACAATGTCCGTTTCCTTCTTTATTGAAATAAAGAAAATACACACATCTCTGCTAAGTTAAAAATCTGTTCACATTCTTAAAATTTAATAATTATTCAAACCACACCATTTTGATAAAAATTATCATAATATTTCAGCTTAATTTTTTCGATCAAATCGGAAGTAAAACTTAATGAAAATTAATATTAAGTTTTAATTAAAAAAACATATCCACCAAGTAATTTTTTAGAAAGGCTGTAGGTTGGCTTTTTGAGTTTTTTCATCTGCAAAAATAAACTAAATCGAAGGACGATGTGATCAAGGAACCCTCGTATAAGCGCCTAGAAAGCGCTGCACTGTCAAGATTTATAAATCGTGCTTGGCGATTACAATGCCAGGGTGGGTAAGGAAGGGATTTTTGGCCACACTGATGGAAAATTCAGTATCGAATTCAGTGACGAAACCTCCGCTAACGGACTGAGACTGATCGACTTTGCCGGGCCTCGAAACGTGGTAGTCTGTCCCACCAGGTTTCAGCACAAGAAAATATACCAAGTCACTTGGCTATCTCCAGATCCGAGCACACGAAACCAAATCGATCATATTGCGATTGAAGAAAGGCATGCTTTCAGTGTTTTTAAGACGTACGTGCAATCCAAATTCCAACACGCCTCTGCACAGTAAACAACGTGCATCTAAATTGACAAGGAAAGCTGGACGTAGGAAAGCTGAAATCGCAAAAGACAGCTACTAACTTCGCAACTCGACTCTCACACCTGATCACTAAGATCACTTCCCAACAAGCCAAAAGATGTGACGATTTACGAAAGGTTTTAAGACCGGAGTAAATTTCTGTGAGAACAAGAACGGCGGCATGGCGACTGATCTCCATAGAATACTCAAATTGTGGAGGGAACATTTATTCACTTTGCTAAATGGTGGCAGTGGAAGCATTGCAGAAGAAGATGAAAATTCCGAATCCCAAATCGCTGTTGATGGTATCAACATCCCATCATCCGACCTAGTTGAGATGCGCATAACAATAACGCGGCTACGGATCAACGAAGTCACTGGGGCTGATGGGCTATCAGCTGAGCTATTCAGCCATGGTGGCGAAGAGCTGGTAAGGAGCATTCGCCAGCTCATTTTCCCCAAATAGGGTCGGACGAATGAATGCCCGTCAATTGGAATTTAAGTTTGCTCTGCCCAATTCACATTCCATGCAACGTTTTATCGAACGTATTATTTGAAAGACTAAAGCCAATCATCAACCAACTGATTGAATTTTAACAGAGTGGATTTAGACCTGGTAAATCTACCATCAAACAGATATTCACGATACGCTAAATATTGGAAAAGACACACCATCTATTTGTAGACTTTAAATCAGACCAAGGAATTAGTGCAATATTTTCAGCAACTTTATTCTTATGTTGCTCAATACAGTCACTTAATAAAAATTGAAATTAAATATTGTAAATTTGTAGCTTCTTTTACCATCCCACCACTGCAGCCGGCAACATTGCTAGCACTAACCGGGTGACTGTTGCATTAAACGTCAAATTCAACTTTCGCACATTTTGCTCATTGGCACGAACTGTCAGCATTCGCGTCGATGACAGTAGTGGCGATAACGGCGGTCTTATTGGCACAACGCAATACAACAGCCACAATAACGTTGCCGCTCAATAAAATCTTTATTACACGTACGCCAATTATGTTAAATGTAGATACACCGCACGCATGCGGGCAGCACAAACATACACTAACAGTAACATCAGCAACACCAACACCAACACCAGCATCAGCAACACCAGCAGCAGCAGTAGGAACAGCATACAAAGAAAAATACAAAATAAAAAAATTTGCATTGCGATAACCGCACAGGATACAAAACCTTTCCATACACGCATACACAGGCATAAAATATATGTGCGTGTGGTTGTATGCGTGGCAACTCACTCGGAAAACCGCAACAAAACAGCCAAACATTCGAAGCGGACCAGTGAGTTGGCAATCGACTAGGCAGGTGTTTTTGCATAGCTCGTACGTAGTTCATTTTTCCTCCGTCATCGCGCCCGCCTGTAAATTTACTTCACTATTATCGTCACACTTTTTAGGTGGCAGCACCCATACGCCCTGGTGACCCAGGTAAAGCCAGCGTCATAGTGCAGTGGAGCCAGCCAGCCAGCCACCCACGTCCGCATCTATGTATCCCCCGAGCACTTGGTACGCGCATTTTCCACTTCAAAGCACCATTTCAAAATTTAATTACTGTCCGTAATTGCTGCCATACACGCCAATACACGCACACACACACACACATACGCACGCATGCAAAATTATACATAGACACTGGCTGCACACAAACACACGCACACTTTTTTGCGTACATGCGATTTAATGATTTAATTGTGTGTGTGTGTGTGTGTGTGTGTGCTTTGCAAAATTCTTCATTTTAAAGTGCGTTTACGGTGTGTGGCTGAGGCAATTTCTGTTGTGTGCTCAAAAGCGATTGAGTTAAGTGTTTTGGCACTCGTCCTTTGTCTGCCGCCTTTTGACACATAACTCTACCAAAAAGTGTTACTCCTCGCAGGCTTCTCGCTATGCCCATCACTTTCGCCTCATTCACGATGTTGCTTGTATCAGTTTCATTCTCGCTACATGTGCACACACACACACACATACACACATGTTTGTATGTAGTACGTGTGCACACCTTGACAACGTAAGTGAGCTTTATTGGCAGTGAAAAAGTCATCAAACCTTTTTTTATTGCTTCATCCATAGACGTTGGATAAATTTAAGCAAATATGTTGGCACAACCTTTTTGGAGATTTGTAATTCTGATTAAATAACCTGACAGACAAACATAGGCTAGGCTTTAAGGATTGCGTGTGGTGTTTTGTTAATTTTGTGAATAGCTAAGAATAAATGGTAATTTCATATCGCTCAAACTATTTATTATAACATCCATGTCGAACCCTTCGAGTGATGCCCGCAAAACATCTGCTTCAAACGCATCGTTCGCTTATTCTGGCGGCATAAATCGTTGACGATGGATGCCAGGTTTTCCTGGATGTGCGAGTACAAACAGAAATCAGTGGGGGTCATGTTACGCCCGTTTGCCTTTTGAAATTTTCAGAAATTTTTAAATCAGCTCTTGTTTTGTATTTATTATAGTTTCGGGAGTATTTGCTTTTAGAGTTACTCAAAACAAACTATGCTGAGAATGCATAACGGCAATCGCCCAAGGACGGAAAATAACAGTTATTTCTGAAAACTTTCGTTGAAATTTATTTTTTGTTTACATTTATTTTAATATATATATATATGAAAAATAACAATAAATTATTATCTTATTATCGCTTCTATAGCAGGATTTTGCATAGGTAATTCCATCCCTTTCCTTGCCAACTCGTCTGCCACGCAATTGCCGAAAAGTTCACTATGCCCAGGGACCCTTGTCACAATCACGGAACGCTTAGACGCGAGCAGATTGAGGGAATTTCTGCATTTTTGGCAACTTTGGATGTTGTTTTGTGAGAATTAAGAGATTTAATAGCCGCTAGACTATATGAGTATATAGTGAGAGGCCTTTGTGTTGCAGCGGGCACTGTTAGACACCGTGCAGCCTCTATTATGGCATTTATCTCTACCTGAAAACCGCTACAGTGGTACGATAAGCGAAAGCTGAGGTCCAGCGTTAACTCGTTGGCGTGAATTCCGCTGCCCCCCCGTTCGTTGAGTTTGGAACCATCTGTAAAGCAAGCCGTCGACTCTGGGTCTACGCCTATAGCATCTTCCCATTAATTTCTTTCTAAGATTCTTATGGAGAATTTGTTGACCATGCAGAGTAGAGGAGTAGTGTAATCTAACATCCATCCTTAATGTATTCGGGTCTTTACATGCCCGTACTGTAGCTCTTTCCACGGTTGGATCGCGTTAAGCCTGACAGCACTACCGCCGGCCAGAAATTTACCATATAGATCCACCGGTGCAATATTTAGAATTACTTCCAGAGATTTAGTTCCCGTGTAATAATTACTTAATAATTATTTAAAACAATAACATTTGGATGGATATCACTACGTATTGCGGTAACGCTCGCTGTAATTAAATTTATTGACCAATTGCGTGGAATTTGAGGCATAAGTGTTAAGTTAGAAAATGAAACAGAATAGGCCAATTAGTTTATCAAAAGTGCAACCGAAAACAGAAGGTTCAGTTAATTAAATATAACAATAGTGCAATTGCAACAACAAAATATTAGGAGTATTATCAGAGAACTTATATTAGACAGAGAAGTAGCAGCTCGCTTCATTCCTGGTCTCGTACCGCGGATTTGAGGGGAACTGTTTTTTCAATTAAAATAAAATTTACCAGAAATCATAGTCTGTTAAACAAATTTTCCCTTCGCTAAGCTTTGTTAACTTCCGACTCTCGGATTTCCCCAGCCAGCCGCCATTGCAATGGTGAACTAAGCCGAAAGATAATGATGGATTTTGACAATTCACACCGTCATCCTAACTTAGGCCTTCTCTGTCCAATATAAGTTCACTGGTATTATTATTACAAACTTTTTTTATAATTTTTATAGGTGTCAGGTCAATAAAATATTGCACTGTTTGACATACAACAGAGATGGAGTTTTCCGATGCAACCTTTAAGTACACTGTATAAACCAGACCTGTTAAATCTGGATTAAAATTAAAAATCAATTATATTAAACTTCTGTATTAATTTAATTGATTAATTATGATAATCGAACATTTTTAGAATAATTAATCGATTAGGATTAAATTTTGTGTTCGATTAATGAGGATTTATTTCGTTTTCAAATTTAATCCTAGGATTAATGAAATTAATCAAAATTTCAATTTGATTAAATTTTTTGATTAATTGCGATTTACGAGGATTAATAGCAAATTTTAAATATTTTAATATTAATTAAAATTAAAAAATTTTACAATTTTATATTTTTTTTATAAATTCATCCAAATTGAAATTTCGATTAATTTTGATAATCAAAAATTTTGATCAAATTGAAATTTTGATTAATTTCATTAATCCTAGGATTAAAGGTGAAAACGAAATAAATCCTCATTAATCCTCATTAATCGAACACAAAATTTAATCCTAATCGATTAATTATTCTAAAAATGTTCGATAATCATAATTAATCAATTATTACAAAAACAGCAAAAAATTTAATTTGATTATTAATGATTAAGATTAATAATCATTATTTAACAGGTCTGGTATAAACTGCGATTATCACCACTCCGTGCAAAATTAAGATTTATGAAGCATTCATTGCCTTGCCTGGAAGAATAAAATGTATGGGATTTGAAATTTCAAATTGTCGTTTTTGATAACGAAAATTTCAGATACATGTCTCCAACTTTCATATAATGGTAATTTTCAAACATACAAATATGTAAAAAAAAGATACTAAAAAATAAAGACAATTAAAACATCAATTAGTATGAGCATTAGTATGAGCATGTAGATAGATATTTTTCATTACCTAAATAAGAAGAAAAATTTTTAATTTCTATGCGCCCATCTTAAGGAAACCCTTTGCAGGACATGTTAGGCTGATGGGCAGAGTAAAATCGTGTTCAGTTTTACGTTTGAGCTTTTTCCATCACTTGTTATCAATCGAAGTTGTTTCATTTGTTAATGGCACTGCTAAACTCTCGCTTCATTTACTTTTCTGGCGCTTCAGGCCAGAATCTTGATATTGGCTTGTCTTTGAACATAGCGAAATTCGTTTTCGTATTACTTTTGCCAAGAATTTTTCCTCTGTACAGACGTCTTAGTTTACCTTTAATTGTCGTTTGAATTCAGGTAGTCAAACTATGGACCTTGGTGTTATCTTCGATGTAAAGTTCACTTTAATTATTCATATTAACTATACCATTTCTAAATCTTATGCTATGTTAGGATTTCTTAGCCGCAATAGTACAGAATTTTCAAGTCCCTACACAACACGCAAACTGCTTTATATGCGTCTTTCATTTGGAGACCTTTTAAAAAAATGTTTCATTGGCCATGCTCTAAGTTCTCTTCAATTTGATGATCCTGTCCCCTCATACTATTCGAGATACCTTCTTTTTATGTAATTTAAAATCCCTGGAATCTAGAATATCTATTTATCTTTTGTGTATGATATTATTCGCGGAGTTGTGGATTGCCTCTCATTTCTTGGTCTTACTTCCAATAGCCTAGAGGACACGAATGGAAGAATGATAGAAAACCAGTTAGCCGTTAGGGCCGCTAAAAGTGACGTAAGAAACGCCAGAGGAAAAGAGAGCAAAGAAAAGATTCTAAAAGAAGAGCAAGAAGCTCAGAAGAAGCGGGCAAACGGCAGAACGATTGAAAGTTTTGTTAGTATTGTTTGTGTAAAATAAAACAAAAATACTTTTATTTCGTCAGCGAAGAGGGTGGATGCTGTCAAATCGACAAAGAGAGGGCGATCTACTGTAATGGAATTAAACACCAAAACAGAGGTTCAAACAAACATCATCTGTAAGAAATGCACTCGAAAGAGAAATTATTTATACCGCAGATTGAAATGTGACAACAACTTGTAACAACTCAACCGAATAATATTCAAAGCGACGACACATTTCTCAAAAAAATTTAAAAAACTCAACGCAATACAAGCTTTTGGCCCCTTTCATGAATCCGCTAAGCAAATATGAATATTCACTGAGTTTTGCATTGACTTCACGGTGTAGACAACGACGGGGGTGTATATAGTAAAAGGAAATGCAGAAATAGAAAGAGGTGCAAACTGCAAACGAAAGCACGAAAAAGGGTTGACCAGAAAACACTTTGCATTAATGAAAATCACAATTTTTTAATATCATTGTTTTCTTTTTGTATGCAAACATAATGAGATACCGAGTGTAAACGGGCAGCTGTTTTGTGGCTTTGGTGTGGTGAAAAAAATGCGTATTAAAAAAAAAAAAAACGTTGCGGTTCAACATAAACGCGATTACGGCAGAGACATCACGCGGTTTTCACGCAAAGCAAAACAAAAGCAAAAATCATAAACAAATATTATTTCAAAAATGCTCATAACTTTGCTTTTGGTGTGAAAGCTGTGGTGTCGCGAGGGCAGTCGGCGAAAAAAAATCGAAAAAAAAATGTGTGGGAAATGTTAAAAAATGTAGCACGAAGCCACAAAAATGTGCGCAGCCGCAAGCAAACATAAATATGGGCACAAAATACAAACAAATCTATGCTACAAAACCACCTCCATATGAATATTAAAGTGAAAATAATTATAAATACAAAAACCAAATACAAATATGCCGATTGAATTCAACACCTGCGCTAAAGCAGCGTAAACAACAACAGCAACTATGACACACGAGTAAATGTAAGTAAACAACAAAAATCGAGGTGTTGCAATATAATTTCGTTGCTGCTTTCAAATATGTGTCCTCAAGTGCAACAACACTAAAGCGAAGAATGTGAAATGTCTAAAAGGATTTTGTTAAGCAACAGCAACACATCCGCCTATTCAAAGGCACAAAGGCAGTCAGTCAACCGCTGAAATGCTGACAAGTTGTACCAACCATAATAGTGCAGAAAAGTAACGCATTGAATCGACGAACAGCTTCATTCATAAGCGCAGATGTAAGTATGTGCATTAGGGTAGTCCAAGCAATACTGGAAGATCAACTTTTTGAAAAGTTCCAACCCACTCCCATTTAACATATAGAAGCCAAGCATCCTGCTACATATGCACCTCATTTCGCTCGAACTGTTAATATCATTGCATTCAGCCTGAAAGTATGCAAAACAAAAAGATAACAAGTTTGGAGATCTTTGTAATGTTATTTTCGTCGATATAAAATTGTTGGATGCCGGCGTGCGACAAACTTTTATCACTAACAATAATATAAAATGGAAAAATTATACCCAATTTAAAGTGTCCTGAGCATTGTAACTTTGGTCACCTTATTGCTGCTTGTAACAGCTTAGAGCAACCCATATAGACAGAAATCGTTTAAGCCATGTCTATCTGTTTGTTGGTCCATTTGGGCATCCCATAACTAGAGCAAATCTTAAGATATATCAAGAGCAAATCTTAAGATATATCAACGAAGCTACACATACTGCTTGGTGACAAATATCAGATTAGTTTCAAAAATGAGCGAAATCAAATAATAACCACGCCAACATTTCTGCAACTATATAGTATAAGAAATAAAAGGGGCATTCTGCACTAGATCGGACACCATTTGGCTTTAGCACCTTTGATTATTTTCATAATTTTTTATGTTAAAGTAGAACTTAAGAACTTAGAACTATTCGAGATATCAATTGCTGGAAACCCCATTAGTTTTTCTTTAAATGTTAATAACTTTTGGAAAAATTAACCGATTTGGATTTTCATTTTAGTTCAAGTTTTTCAAACCGTTTTTTAGAATTTCAAACCCGTGTTTTTTATAAAATCGGATTTTTCACAATTTTTTTTATTATAGTATCGCTTGAAAAGGCCTCTTTGATTTTTTTTATGCCGTCGCTTTCGAGATATCTTTTTTGAAACAAAAAAAATGAACGTTTTTGACGAATGTTTTTTTTTAAATGCCCATAACTTTTGGAAATATTAACAGCTTCAGATTTTTTTTAATTCTTGTTTTTCAAAACGTTTTAGGAATATTAAATTGAATAAAAGTTTTGAACACTTATTTTTATAAAATTTCAATTTTCTTTAAAAAGGTTGACGTCCACAAAACACGTACTGTTCGATTTTCTTAAAATTTTGCAACTTTTGAGCCTAGTGTGATAATGATATAATAATGAGATCTATTTTTTCGAGTCTAAACAGATTCTTCTAAGGTAGCTATATGTTATATATCAAACAATTTAACTTCACAATCCTTATTAAATTTGAACTAAGGTGAACCACAAATATCAATTTTCCGGATATCCCGACTACAGAGCCATCTAGTGGATTTTTATTCATATTTTTTATATATTTCGTGCAAGTATAGCCTACGTATACAGTGTATATATGTATATATGTTTTCAATTTAAACTAAATCGGACTATAAAATAATTTCTAATCACACCTTCACTATACTTTTCTAATATCGTCAATATCGAACCATAAATTTGGCGTTTCTTAATAACTCGATTCCAGCACCATCTCGCGGATTCCTTTTTCGCAAAACTATTTCTCGTTTCTAATTGCATTAAAATCGAATCGTAAAGAGATTTTCTAATTCAATCGCCTATAGTTTCATAAAAGTATTTTTCATTGGAGCATACCTTCCTAATACGATCAAAATCGAACCATAAACGCGCATCTTTTTAAGAACTCGACCTTACCACCACCTATCCGTGGTTTGAAAAATTATTTTTTAAATCGAAACATAAATTCAGATTTTCTCAATATATCGACTCATGCGCCACCTAAGTCCGTGCCACGGGTCTAAGGAATATAGAAATTTGATATAGGGATTGAAATGTTTTTTTGAAATAAGCGTGGCACCGCCCACTTTTTGCAAATGTTACTACTTTACTTGTTCGCTCCGATTACCTTTATAGGCATTTTATGAGTTTAGTTACTGGTTGTGGGAAAAACAGTTAATTTGGTATACCCTAATGTGCATGCAGATCTATTAAGTCTCGCGCCACAAACGCAGCGATGAGTAGATTTCAGCTATGCTGAAATGTGGCAAGTTATTGAAATTTGTATAATATTTAAATAAATAGATGCGTGCGTATGTAATCGCATATAGAAAGCATCAGAGAACGAATGACCAGATGAATAAAAAAGAAAAAATATTTATATAGCTTAGCTACGAGCCGCAAGTGAACGTAGTCGCCTGAGTGCAATCCCTTTGTAATTTATATCAACAGTTTTGGAAGAAAACACAACGCAACTAAGAATCGCTTTTCCCCCCTAGTTGTGTGCTACAGTCTGAGGCTATAGTAATCAATGTGACGCAGGAGTTATTAGATACAATCGTCGTACTTTCATTTCATTGAATAAGACTCATGCGTAAAAAAATGGGAAAAATCATTGCCAGCTATACTAGATTCAGAGAAAAAAAAATATATACATATATATACGGAAAAAATTATAAATCTTCGAGAAATGGTCTCAGAAGAAATGTACTGAATTTAGATAATTAAATATTATATATGTACATATATTATGTATCGTAAGTTGACAAAAAGGGTATAAAAACGATTTTTGTCTTTAGTCTATATAAAAGAGTTTTTATGATCTTTAAATTGAATTTTAGGTGCTGAAAATCGGTTCACTAGTTTTTTATTACCACTTACATAGTTAAAAAAATAAAAGTTTCGAGAAACCCCCGTTTAAAGCTGGCAGTCAAGAGCTCGGCGGGATCAGCGCCAGCCACTTCCGAGAAGCATCTCTGGCACAATTTCGAGAACTATATGTTAAAACTTTGACACGATATTCTAAGGGGATATACCTGTCGATTAAAACAATAAAATAAAATCAATTTTTTTGAAATGTCTACAGGTACTTACTTCCGCTTTAAGGGAATGCAGTAGCTGGACTGATCTACTTATTCGTATTGTGAATTTTTTGCTTAGCTCTCATTGAAACCGAAGTAGTGGTTTCACTGTAATTGTAACTAAACACTCCGTCGAAATTCTGCACGCAAAAAAAAGGTAATTGTTTCCTATTTAGTTTATCTTCATTGTTGGAAGAAAGTGAACTTAGTGCCACGATGACTTTAGTAACTTCTCTTCAAGACATTTTTAGCTGATTTTCCAAGTTTGGCTTTGGTCTAAGGTTGCGTCGATTGACAGACCAGCCTATTGCTAAATAAATAGCGACATTCATTACCACCAGGTTTATGAGACAATGAAACTGGAGCTGGTTGACACTTGGCGATTTCACAAGGTTTTCTGCCTTAGGTAATGGCAACGGGTTTTCAGTCAGATATATTTGATATAGTTACTTAAGTGAGCGGACTGGTTAATTGGCGAAAGTTGGCGAGAATATTAAATCAAAATCTATACTGACTGCCAAGCTGTACTAAAGGCCTTGAAGACTGCTCGCACCTATTCAAAAATTGTGCAAGGAACTAAGTTGAAGCTGAACTCTGTTGAAAAATGGATTAATCTTACACTCATGTGGGTGCCGAAACACAGCGTCAATTATAGGGCCAAACATAGCAGGGACGGTTAGCTGCATCATGGAAGTTATGAATGTATAAGACGTATGAGAATTGTTGGTGCACTACCGACACCAGCAAGATAACCAAATGCTACCTGAAAAGATCGGATGAGATGAAGGTGAAATTTTTTGCTCAACAGAGCACGAAGAAATTAGGAGCCCTGGTTGAAATGATTGTAGAGCACAATTAACAGGGGTAATACATGGTCGTACTTGGGGCAAATATATTGAGAATTTTAAACGTTTATTCTCCATACCTCGAGAAGCTTCTTCATCAAAGAGTCTGGAAGATTTAACGAGGAGAAATGATGTCCCATCTTCACCTTTTTCTCTATCATTTTCCCTATATTTCATTCCTTTGATATTTCCCTGGTAATACGTACAATGGACAATGATGCCTCAGAACTTGGAGACATTTCGTATTCCCAGCTTACCACAATTCCTTTCTATTCATTCCATAAATAACTCGGCCCTCGTAGACGAAAAACAAAACTACAATTACGATTGCCCCTCGGCAGGCAGTGAAAATCCATCGATTATGTAGCTGCAATGAAAAAATGTCACCCAAAGTTAATCTGTTCTTGGTAGTCGGCGTTAAACTGTAGGTCCCTGCGAAACATCAAGCGACAAAATGGAATTATTATTATTATGAACAGCTCGAAAATTCGTGGCTAACTTCGGTTAGCTTACATCTTCCACTTGGTAGAAGACAAAGCGATTATAAAGGCCGGCACCATTATGTTCAGCAGCCACTTTCTGTTTGGCTATTTCTCACAGTAAGTATCTGGAAGCAGCGCCACATCACAAGTCATCTCTTAAAGCTTAAAGTGAATTTGAGGATTACATTGGTCATTCTGTTGGTACAACTAACAAAAATATGTCCTATCCTGTAATGACACCAACTATTTGTTATTTCTTTTCAATAATTCCTATTTTTATTTCCAAATTAAATTTACTACGAGTATACATAAATATGTGTAAATATTTAACACATAAAGTCTGATTATCCATAAAGAAATAACTCAAAACTGTAAACAGAATAATCTAGTGCGACTTTCCATGAAGAAGATGAAAAAAAAAACAATATATCTAATGACCAGAAAACTGCCCACTAATGCATTTATACCTTCTATACCTTCTCTAAATGACTTCTCCAAATATGTACCTCGTAAAATGTGCCATTTCAGACGCTTTAAAATTATTTCTATAAACATACACACCCCCACATTCACTCGCTTACATTTCTTTATGTCATCACACCATTAGTAAGGTAAAGAGGCATTTGCTCAATGCCTTTCTATTTTCACGCTATCTATCGTACCACTACTTTCAAGCTTTCATCAAAAGCGCTGTAATGGGTTGCATTCTATGTGTGTATGTACTTCTATTTCTACCCCTCATACTCGCACTCCTCACAATCCTGCGATTTTGCTTTTCTCACATTACACCTTTCGTTTTGCACTTCCGTTCTCCGTCTTTTATCTGCATCCTTCAGCCATATTTCTTTGTAGCGCTCAACAGTCTTTTGAAACGTTTTTCAACTTCTAACTCGTTTGGCAGTGAAGAATGATTCAAGTGTGACTTTGGTGTGTTCATTCCAATCTCATCTTCATCATTTTCTTCTTTTTCGTGTTCAGTTGCCTGATGTTGTGGAAGTGTAGCGGTAATTGCATTTTTATACCCGGGCGCACTAGTGCCCAAGGGTATTATAACTTAATGCACATAACGGAATATTGCAATAGAGCCTAACGGTATTTTGAGAGAGAGACATATGCCTGGCGCGTTCACATAAGGTGGTGTAAACCCTGGAAATAAAAATAATAATAATAAAACACGCGTACACCTAAGTGCGCGAGCCAGGATTAAAACTTCTTTGTGGTAGTGGAAACTAATAAACACAGTCGTAGTAATTATTAGTATCAACAATTAGTAAAAATAGTGGTTGAAATAAGTTGTACCATTAGTAAAAATGGTGGAAGAAATTACTAAAATAGTAAAAAGTGAAGAAAATTAGCAAAAATAGTGGCATAAATAAGTAAAAAATAGTAGTAGAAATTAGTAGTAGCATAACTAAAAGTAGTGGACGAAATTAGTAAAAAATAGAGGTAGAAATCAGTAAAAAAAAGTGGTAGAAATAAGAAAAAATAGTGGTAGAAATTAGCAAAATAATGGTAGAAACTAGTAAAAATAGAGGAGAAAATTAGTAAAAATTGTGATAGAAATTAGTTAAAATAGTAGTAGAAATAAGTAGTAACATTAATAAATATAGTGGTAGAAATGGGTAAAAAAAAATGGAAGAAATGAGTAAAACTAGTCGTAGAAATTAGTAGTAGCATTAATAAATATAGTGGTAGAAATTAGTAAAAAATAGTAGTAGAAATTATTAGTAGTAGCATTAATAAATATAGTGGTAGAAATGAGTAAAAAATAGTGGTAGAAATTAGTAAAAATAGTAGTAGAAATTAGTAGTAGCATTAATAAATATAGTGGTAGAAATTAGTAAAAAATAGTGGTAGAAATTATTTGAAATAGTGGTAGTAATTATTAGTAAAAATAGTGGTAGAAATTAGTAAAAATAATGGTAGTAATTATTAGTAAAAATAGTGGTAGAAATTAGTTGAAATAGTGGTAGTAATTATTATTAAAAATAGTGGCAGAAATTAGTAAAAATGGTGCTAGAAATTAGTAAAAATTATGGTAGAAATAAGTGGAAATATTAAATGGTATTAATTAGTAGTAGCATTAGTAATAATAGCGACTGAAATTAGTAAATCAATTCTGACACGGCTTTCGTAATGCAATGTAAAAAATCCCTGCCGCTAAAGAAGTTTTAATAACAAACTATACGCACAATGTCAGTGAGAATTACAACAAACACATAGTTTTGACGTTCAGTTCCGCAATCGAATCAAATCAGCTGCTTGGTTAGCATCACCTGAATTCGCCTTGGCAAAAACGAAGAACGTATCAACTGATACGACCTATCTTACATAGCGAAATGTAAATAAAAACTCACCAACTTAAAATTTGTATATAGGCGTAGCTCAGTAATGATAGAATACAACATTGCGCATTCCTAGTTAAATGTGACGTAATAAAAGTAAGAGAACGATAGAGCAAAGGAGGAATTATAAAGAAAAAGCAAAAAACGAATTATGACAGCACGATTGAAAACTATGTTTGTTAAAATAAACGTCAGCGCAAACGAAAAATATTTTTACTTCGCCAGAGAATGGGTGGATTCGTCGAACGCAATTTTATATTTTACAACTCTTGGGCAAAGATGTAGACGAAGAATTTTTTGATTTTGTCTGGAGAAACGTATTGCCTAATTTCATTTTTAAACAATTGAGCTCAAAGTCAGTTTTGCTTTTGTTTTATTTATTTGGAAAGTATTGGAAAA
Source organism: Anomoia purmunda (assembly GCA_951828415.1). Taxonomy (NCBI): domain Eukaryota; kingdom Metazoa; phylum Arthropoda; class Insecta; order Diptera; family Tephritidae; genus Anomoia; species Anomoia purmunda. The sequence goes on from OX639994.1 coordinate 129,177,970, forward strand.
AGCCAACAATAGTCGTCAGATTTATTTCTATTTAGACTATGTCCGAGTTGGAACTCATATCTTCGACACACGCTCCTAGTATGCAGCCAGCGATCCAATCGGACATGTTTTATTGCATTTCAAAATAACAAAAAAATTATTGTTGATATAATTCATCAAGCTGCATCTAACTAGGCACACACCTTACACTCAGTTTTGTTAAGCATAATTTTTGTTCAATTTTCCCATTGCCTTCGATTACCCTACTTTTCATTCAGCCGCATAATTTACATTGACCATTTTGTGTTTAAGAAAAACATGCGCTGGGTATATAAAGTTCGGTTTCGCCCGCACTTAGACACTTCTTTACTTACTTTTTGTGTTTTCTTTCTTTATTTTTTTCATTACACTCTTAAACTTTTGCTGTGACTAGTTTAGTATTCTCATTTTTTTTCAACAATCACTATTTTTCTCATCCATTATAGTTCGTTTTTAATTCTAGGATCAAAATTGTTAGTCTAACTGCACCAAATGTTTACTGCTAAACTAAACTTCTGCTGGAGCGGTTTATCTACGAAGTACATAGCTGCCTCGTGTGAGATATTAAATTGACCCTACCCAAAATAACCGTGTCGAAAAAGTCAATGGCAATAAGTAATGAATTTTCTTACTAAACAGAGCTGCAACGAATTAAAAGCGAGTTAGGTGAATGAAAGCAGCCAAAAGACTTGTGACGGACGAAAACTACATTCAAAATTTATTCAAGGTTGTATTATTTTTAAACAAGAAAAATATGATATCGTATACTGGCCTGCGAGCTATAAGGACTTGTGCGATAGCATCCATGGAAGTTCAGTTGGATTCAACATATGGAGAATGACTAGTAGCAATATCGGGCAGCAACTCTCTTGTGGAATAAGACCCACAATTTGCAATACCGAAAGATATTATGGAACCAGAGTTGAGTTTTATAAAGAGGTTTAAAACGGAACTCGGCAACAAAAATAAGTGGATGGGTGAACTGAAGCAAGTACCAGGGCAGGTGAATGCGGTCCGAGGGGTAAGATATTCGGAAACCGTGGGTAAAGGGATCTCTATCTTTCAGGCAGAAATATATGCCATAGATAAATGTGGGTTCTTCAATACAACCCACAACTACCAGAACCGAAACTTTGCCATATTGACAGACACCAAGCGGCTATCGAACCCCTCAAATCTCACCAGGTAAACTGGAGATGGAGTGTCTTGGCTAGCTGAACACACTTGATATGAACAATCGGTGTGGGTTCGCTTGGTTCCGGAGTATACTGGTAAATTTGATACTAGGAAGTATATGTCGAATATCGATAATTCGAGATTCAAAATATCGACGTATTTATCCACTATTTTCTAAAAAAAAAAAGATTTATTTTTTACACAAGCCTTCGGGGTGTAATGTACAATTTGATTAAGGTACAGTGGCGTTACAGTTAATATTGAAAAGTGGTGAACTTTTCAATATTATCATAATGTTTCTACGTTAACTTACTTTCATAAATTTTGTTTAAAGATAGTGTATGTTATATCAAAAATAATTCTATCAAATTTTGTGCGATACGTAAAAAACTGCAAACATTTTTATTGAAATTTCGGAAGTTTATGGTTTTATAGAAAACTTTGGCATTTTCTTTTCTCAAAAAACTCAAAAAGGTTTAATAAAAATTTAAAATTTGGTGCAAAATAAAATTTTGTTTGGAATTTTTTCTTGTATGGGGTTGTTTGTATTGAAAATGGTGGAATTTTTTTTTTGTGAAACACGTTTAAATTTAATTAATTTAAAATATAATATTTTGTACTAAATATAAAAATATGAAAAACTTGTAACGAAATATCAAAATATTTAGTTTAATTTTTTTATTTTTCTGGTAAGAAGTATGGCACCATCTTCTTTTTTCGAAAATTTTTTCTTTAATTTCATTTAACTAAAATATAGAATTGGTGCAAACTTTAAAAAAAAAACTCAAAAAAGTTTCATCGGAATTTCAAAATTTTTAATAAGTTATTTTTTTAATTTTTCTCTTATGGAGCGTTATTGAAAATTATGGTATTTTCTTGAAAAAATGTCCAAATACATAAAGCTTGGTTTCATATAATCAAAAATATAAAAGTTGTGCTAAGTGTAAAAACTCAAAAAAGTTACAACAAAATTTCAAAAACTTTTAGTTCTGCTCTTTTTAATTTTTCAGGTTTTATAAAAAAAGGTATGTAATTTATTTAAAAATATAAAATTTGTGCTTAATGTAGAAAACTCAAAAAAAAATTATTCGATATTTCAAAACCTTAATTAGCTTTATTTTCACATATTTTTGATATGAAGTTTTATAGAAAATGGTGATTGATTGGTGATTAAAATAAAAATATAAAATTTGTGCTCATTGTAAAAAATTTTCAAAACAGTTTTATCGAAATTTCAGAAATTTTATTAAAATTTGTTCATAACTTTTCTGGAATGAAGTTTTATAGTAAATAATGGCATTTTCTTTTCTGGTATACATTTTGTAGGTTAATTTATTGAAAAATACATAATTTTGCTCAAAATGTATAAACTCAAAACAGTTTCAACGAAATTTTAAAATTTCTTTTATTTTTTTAGTATGGAGTTTTATAGAAATTGCCGGTATTTTCTTTTTTTGAAAAAAGTTTTTTAAATTTAATTTAGTAACAAATATCAAATTTGGTGCAATATACAAAAACCTCAAAAAAGCTTCAGCGAAATTTAAAGTAGTTTAATATACGTTTTTTTAATTATTCTGTAATGGATTTTTATAAAAAACATTTTCTCAAAAAAGGTTAAATTTAATTTAGTTAAAAGTGTACAATTTGTGCTTAAATAAAAGTTCCACTAGAATGTCAATATTCTTAGTCAATTTTTTTTTTAATTTTCTGTTATGGAGTTTTATCGAAAATGATGACCTTTTCATTACTCGAAAACACTTTTTTAAATTTAATTTGATTAAAAATATATAAATTATTTGCTATTGCAAAAACTCAAAAAAGTTGCTTCGAAATTAAAATTTTTTATAGCATTTTTTAAAATGTGTCTAGTATGACGTTCTATAGAAAAACGCGGTATCTTCTCTTCTCGAAAACAAGTTATCCCGCTAGTTTTGCTCTGCACTTTCAAATTTTCAAAAAATTCAAAGTAAAATTGTTGTAAAACGTGCCAAGTTTGGCTGCTATGGTAAAGCCAGTGTTAATGTAAGCATTGAATTTTTTTTTAGGTGTATTATACTTTTCCTTTTTTACATGAAAACCAACCTTTAGATTTTTCATTAATACAGCATTCGATGCGCTGCCCGATAACCAAACATTAATCTTAATTTTTCTTCTATTTTTCCATTCTCATTCCAGCGGACATCATACAGGATTTAGCTAATTAATTAAATCAAATAAGGAGAGAATAACAAAAAATACAACAACAAAGAAACTGATATTAAATTTTTTATATATGTACTATGTGGTAAGCCTAGGAATACTAGAAGTAGAAAACAAAACCCAAATAAACTCTTAGATGCACAATTTTGTAAATACACACACATACAAACATAGTTACAGATTTGTACACGCACTCCACACGCTCTTGAAACTCGGCACTGTTGTATTTTTTAGATACATTTAGAAATTGATTGTACATATAGAGTTACTAGATAAGGAATGCTATGCGGGAAAAAAATATATAGTATATGTATGTATGTGAAAGTATTGAAGCGATATCGACGATGATTAGCTAAATAGCTAAAACTAGATACACAATGTAATTTTATTGATCGTTTAAAATTGAAAAATTCTCGGAAAAAAAAATCCCACAACAAAGAAATCCACAAAATATGCATTTTAAGCGAGTAAATCAAGTGGAGTAGTCGCTACGGGATTTTTGAGTATTTTTAGTGAAATTTCGCACAAACCAAGCATTTAAATTATTATTTACATATTTCGAGGGAAACCAACAACAAAAATTACAGAAAAATTTCCATACAAATTATTAAAATTTAATCGGCATTTATATATATATATATATATATATACGTGTGTGTGTGTGTGTGAGTGTGTATTTATTTCTATAGCACTACCAAATATGTGCAGCGCATTTCAACATGAAATGAATTTCAAAATTTTTTGCCAGAATTTAATTTTGTACGCCACAAAGTATGCAATGCCAAAGCATTTGGGCGCTCAACACATCAAAGCTAATCCAATCATTCGTGGCCGGCACGGCTCATAAATGTTTTAACAATAAAAAACCACAAACTCACGCACACATACAAAATATACAATAAGTAACAAAAGGCAAATATGTAAATTACACAATAGTTTAGCTGGCAACACCAACACCAACAACAACAACAACAACAACAACACTAAAAACCGTGCGTCATAGCTTAACCAGAAAAATGTTTGTGGCATACTCGAATGCGTTACGAGTAAATTGAGCGACCTTAGTAAAATGCACGCATGATTAGTCGCATTTTTGTAATTATTGTTTCTAAATTTCGAACGAAATTTTCGTATAGTTGTCGTTGTGGTATTTGATAGTTGTGCGAGTAAATTGGCGAGCTCGAAATGAAGCCGAATAAGTTGTGCGATATAAGTAATTCGAAAGAAAAGCAAGTGAAGTGCAATTCGCGGCAAGTGAACTCAAAATTAGTGAAAATTCTCAACTTGTAAAACCCTCGAGTGGCTAGTGAGCCATACGCATACGCAATGGACTTGGTAGGTCGAGGCTATCTACATTGTAGCATGAATATCTGAAAAGGCGCTAGACTGAATCTGCTTGAAGTGGAGGCCTTGCTGGAGAGCAAACAATTTATTCTGGCTACTTTTTCAAAAAAAGAAGGGATGTTGAACAATGTCATCTCAGAGACGATTGAGCTGTCGCCTATTAACATCGGGGTTGAATATTTCTAGATTTCCTCTATTCCGCGTACAAGCATTGTGAGCGCGAAGCTCGGTAGGTCATTAGACGTCTCAGCAGAGGGGCGCCGCAAGGGTTTGTTTTGTCTCTTCTGCTATGGGTATACATCATTAATGCCATTCACATTAGACTCAACAGGAAAGGAGTTAAAGTTGTTGCATATGCGGACGATGTCGTAGTTATGGCATCGGGGTTTGCACAAAGGTGATCAGCCCTATTCCGCCCAAAGGGAGTTGAAATCATGGTCAGGCACCTCTAGAAGAAAATCCCTACCTTCTTTAAAAGCTCAAACACTTATTCTTTCGTCTACTGTGAACTACTTGGCAGTTGTACTGACTCCTAAGTTAAACTGGGGACTGAATAGGGAGCACCAACTTAAAAAGGCATACGGTGCTCTCCACTCTTACGAAAAAAAGGTTAGATAATAAATGATGCCTAGATCTAGCAATAACCCGTCCAATTAAATTCTACAGCGGTCGGTCTGCGTTGCAGTAACTAGGGCAATCAGATCGTGTCCAACAGCGGAGCTGTTGGCATGATTTGTTACATGCTTGCGATAGATCTTTACATTGAGGAATCTGAGTCTCAGAGTGCCCTAAGTCTAAGAGAGCTGGGTCTCTGCAAAGAGCGTGGGTTCGCCTATGAGCGCCTACTTTAGTCCATTAGTGATCAGGTAATTCACAAAAAATCGGACTATATATGGCCAGAAATTGTACTATCCCAAAACTTCAACGTTCTAGGAATAGGTCAAAAATGGGTAGTGGAGTAGGTGCTGAAATCTATTCAGCGGACCCTAAAATAAACACACCTCTACGTCTTCAAGATCCAATGAGTGTTTTTTAGTCAGAGGATTTTCTATATAAGAGGCTTGCAGAACTCTTCTGACGTTCGAGCGACGTGGGTCTAGTATCGATATTTTTGTCGGGGTCTGAGCTCCGGAATGGTAACATTTAGCCTAGTGAGACGGTGCCGGGAGTAGGTTGCGAACTTAGCTCATACCGGGGTATCGTATCATTCACGGTAACGAAAATATCTCGTGCCTCTGAGTCTCATCATGAACAAGACTAACTGTAAGTGGAAAAACTTAAAATCGTGCAGATTATGCAAAAGCCTGTGGCCTCCTTTTAATGCCAAAAGGTATCCTTTTACGCTCATTAAGATAAATCGGACGGCCGATTCCAGGCAAACCGCTGTTTTCTCCGGTCACTCGATACTGAGTACTCTTTCTGCCCGAATGGGATTGGAGCACAACACCTACTGCCGTAACTGTAACTCACCAGGAGCGGAAGAAACGGTGGAACATATCCCCTGCCGCTGTGCAGATCTTTGAAGAACTAAAATAGATTGCTCGACAAATTCGAAATCTAAAAGAGTTAGATAAGGTGGATGATTCTTAAACTTCTCAGGCTGAATCTAGGGCGATGCAAGGGGGCTCTTAACGTTTATCTTCTCTTCATTCTTTGTTCTAATTATATCTGGTTCGACGGCAAGTATGTTGATATTAAAACGGTATATTTAGTGCTAATAGGAGTTGTTTACACGCCACTGCAACCTACTAATCAACCAACTTGTACTCGTAATACGTACTAATTTGCCGTGTAATGTCATACTTTTTTCAATTTATTAAGCTGTTCGCAAGAGATCAGAATTTGTGCTAAGAAAATAAGCTATAGGTACTATAAAAAATATACATGCATTGGTATACACTTTACTTATAGTTATGATTATACAATTTTTTAGGATTTTTTAAGCATAAAACTCCGATCCGAGCTTAGATTTTTAATGAAGTCGATTTGCACTCACTACAGACTACGGAGTCATCTGCATAGGTTCGAAATATGAGGGAATGAGTCGTGTCATTTCGACGACCTAAGCGCATCTAGCCACTTGGCTAACACCAACCATCATCTTAGACTTGCTAAGGGCGTTGGAGTTAGACGAGGTACCATAAAAGTACAGAGGGCACAATGGATTTTTAAGATCGAAATGTAAACCTCTACAATAATATCTATCTATATAATCATCGGCAAGTGCCTGATCCTACCGTGGTGAAAAATTATAGTAGCAGAGAACAAATTTGTATTTACATATCCAAATGAGTAACAAAAGGTAGCCAAAGCATTAAAAGCATGTCTATAGTAATTGTTTTTTTTTTTTGCTTAATAAGTAATTTCCGATTTTAGGCCCATTACTTACATATTAGCAAACAAAATTTGCTATAAAAAAAAAAATAAACCAGTTGGTAATGTGAACCGAGAGAGCACGAAATTTAATTTAGTTTTAGGTATTCATTCAAAATTTACTTGCATAGCGGAACTCATACTAATGCACTAAGTACACAAAAGTACGCATTTAATCCGATTTAATTTTATTTAGTTGAGATTTAAACCGCGTACGATACTCATATGTAGATATACTACATACATATGTTAATATATTTTCAACAAAAATGAAGTACATATATATGTAACTGAAAATACAGTGCAGTAGGCCCTAGTTACATTATACGGACAATGGAAATAAAAAATACAATAAACTTTAATTTTTGTTTAATTTTGATCAGAAAGGGCTGTCTCTATTCAAAAAACGCACACACATAAATCAGGACGACATCGGCATTCTGTGGCAGTGACACCAATGAGTCACGTAAGACATGTCACGAATGTCACCATGGTTTCATACCACAGAAGCGATGCAAGTGACATCTGTCTTCAGAGTCGTTGAGTTTCAAAAGAAATAATCCCAAACGACCAACTTCTTAAACAACAATACAGTGGTTTCGTGTGATGTCTGTGACCTCTGAAGAAGTAACTTGCTGATGCGATTCGTGCATATAAAAAGTAAAAATAAAATTAAAATTATCTTTGCGACTTCCTAAATTATTCGACAGTCTTCTCTGCGCAAAAATTTATCGCTCACTTTTACATTTTACATAACTTTTAAGTTGAAAAAACAGTAATTTTAATAAAAATTTCCCTCGCCGAATCTTCGACAACTTTCGCTACTGGGTTATTGCTCATACTTACTTAATTGCGTATTTAAGTGCAAACATATGGGTTTTATTGTAAATATGTGTACGTATCGTATCAAATTACATTTTGCCAAATTTAATACCTCTGTATTTATTCTCATAATGGCCCGCTTCATTTGTATTGTGCGCTTTCTCTAATATAATTCAATATTTGCTTAGCATATTTTTAGGCGAAACAGCGTAGGTAATCAACGCTTACCGCTGCTCTTTGGCAGTGTTGCCACCACGTCAGTCCTTAAAATATTCCCAAAAATTTGAAAAAGTCTATCTAACTCAAAGAAATTAAGTATTGACTTAAATACAAAAAAGAAGCGAGGGTAGCAATTTCAAAGCTTCAGTCTGTAACTGGCAAATTTTTGTTAGAAAAGAAAGCTTTGTATTAGCAAATTTTATAATTACTAAAAATCTATCCCTTTGGGGTTTCTAAAATTTAAAAAATTCAAGAATAAATCTCATTGTCTGCAGCATTTAAAATCAGATAACTTCTATTAGGAGGGCTTGGTAAAAATTGCGCTCAGTCAAAGGCGTAAATCATTAACTAAGATTTGGTTCGTCTAGGCGATGATGTTGATGTGACAAGCTTCTATCTTAATGTTTCTATTAAAGATTAACACTGAATTGTACTGAGGTATTGCAAGGTGGAAAGATCAACAACAGCTCATTTGCCCGCTTGGATTGCCTGGCAGGTATAAGTTTGTGAATTCTTGCCCGGGTAGAGTCGCGAAAGAAATCTGAGAAAGATATATGTATGGTGATCCCCGAAATAGTAGCTATAAATTCCGACTTTTGTTGCCATTTGCAAATACTTTTCACACAAAAACTGCCCTTGAGCTTAAAATTGTCCTTGACATAAATTTCCAGTGGCAAAAAGATTCGATTTGATTTACTTTATATATGTAAGAGAAGAAGAATGGCAATTATCCAAGTGATTATCAAAATTAACTCTTCCTTATTTTTTACAAATTTTATTCGGCAGTTGTGGAATCTAATCAGAGTTAATTATTTTATAAAATTTCAACTTTTTAATTATCGACATTGTATTCAAAGTATCCCTCCAAATTGTAGCCAAAAACCTAATCTTTTAGAAACGGCAACACTACACTGGGAATTCGCTCTTCACAAATATCTCTCGCTCTCTCACTCTCTCTCTCATTGCATCAACAACAATTCATACCAATTGGTATTTGCTTGTAGGCGCTTATTTGGCGCTGTGATTGTGATTTTAATTATTGAATTAGCGAAAATTAGTAAATCAAAGTTTACTATTTACTATTTACTATTTACCATTTAGCATTTACATTTTAATACTCTGAATATGTGTAATTTCGTTATTGTAGAGGGAAAGGGAATTATAATAGACCAAAAGTACCGCCAGTGTGTGGGTCGAGTTGGCCCACGAAAATCCACAGCTATGAATATAATTTGGTGAATTAATTTCCAAACAACAGTAATGAATGTAATTGAGAATTATTTGATATACATATTACGAAAAATTATTGCATACGTTTGTAGTGACTAAAAAAAAAAACAAACCAAAAAATGCCTGCTTAGCTCTACAAATTTGCTCACGCTGATTGTGTTTTATTTATGCGATGGCGGTTATGTGCAAATTTGCTTGCAATTAACGAGCAAAAATTTGTCTGTCGAATTTGAACCTTTGGTACAATTTATTATAAAATTGGCTCACATTTGTTTAATTTAAGACACTCCATGGCGAGATATTCTGAATTTGTATATATTCGGAAATAGTGGAGAAGCAACAGGTAGCATTTTTTCCCCCACCACTGCTTCAATTCCTTTAAGGTACAGCGCTAACATTGCAAACTTTTTGAAAACTCTTACTTGTCTTCGATATTTTGGGAGATCGTTCAAAAATAGCTTTTACTTTCAACACTGCATATAATAAATAAAATACATATACGAGGCTATGTGTATGTAGCCTTGATGCCAAAATAATTTAAGACTTAGTATCACTCTCCTCTTTTTTCTATCAATACTTCCAAGTTTCCGCAGGAAGTCGACAGCTCAATTGGTTGTTCGTTCATGGTGTAGCTTTGTTTTTATTTTCCTTCTCAAGAAATTTTGTTGTTACTCCTCTCAAAATCCAGAAACCCCGCAGCGAAACCAGAAACTTTAAAAAATAGAAAAATGTATGGAAAATCCTTAACTTCATTACCTTTGGGTATACTGCTCGTACTTTTCAAAATAGTGATATTCATTGGTCGGAAAGAATATTCTGTAAATAGCCACTACCGAGAAAATAACTGTTAATAACCTGAGACAAAAGTGAGACCAATGTAATCATCCACGTGAAAGTCCAAAATGGATTTAAGTTAAGTTACATAATTCTTCATTTATTTCACTAGAGGCAATTATGTATTCAATGTTGGTTGGCAATACTTTTTGCCTTTTTGAAAAAATTTGATTCTGATATTATGAAATACTCGCAAAATTGGCTTTCCTAACGCAGAACATACCTTCTTGTATCTCTGGCGCTACCAAAAATATATAGTAATCCTATATGTAGTCAATTCTATTTTGAAAAAGTGCGCCACAGTTCAATACAAGTGCATTCGTTTTTATAACTTCAAATATACTACTTATAGTTCCATAAAAGATAGCCCAAACAGAGCAAATACAATTTCTGCAAGAGCCTTCGTTTGATTTGGAGCTTTAAACCAAGAACCGTAACGGTTATTGATAATCTAAAAAAAATTCAGTTTTTATCGATATTTTGTGGTTCTTATTTTTTCGATCGCATTTGATCGATACATTATGATTTTTTTTTGTTCTGTGAAGTTTGATTATTATATTTTAGTTTTTATATTTTATGAGTGGACAGCTTCCATTGCCGGACACATTTCGTGCATAGAAACGTTTGAATAATTTTCCCATACAAATATCATCCTAATAATCGGACACTCTTATGATGGGTTGCGGACACTATATATAAAAATATTTTGATCAAGAAATTTCTCATAAACGGACAAAATTTGTTTGGTAGTAGTTTTGATGAGAACAAAATTCGTGATTTTATTTGTTTCCAAAGGCTCAATATTGGCAAAACCAATAAAAAAAACAAAGAAAAAATTCATTCTAAACGGGAGTATCGAGCTAATTTTCTTCAATAGCGATATTTTTTTATAAATTTATAAATATTTTTTGTGCCCACCTCTTCCGCATAAGCGGGCATCGCCCATAACCGGACAACAACACTGCGACGGTGAGTGTGCGATTAAGAGGAATTTCACTCTATTCGAATTTCATTTTGAAAGAGTTTTTCTCTCGATGAGTTCTTTTATTCTAAAAATTCAAAATAAAAAGCATTTCCGGTCCCTGCTTTAAAACATTCTCATTTCCGGCAGTTACATCGTGTTTATATTAAAAAGCGATATACCGGATTCTGCGAAACTCCTTGGCATCAAACATTTTTTCACTTAAACGGATAAAGCGCATAAATGAAAAATATAAGTAAAAACGTGTTAGCTCGACACTATGAAAACTGACTTTTTTGTAAATTTTATTGTAGTTTTTATGTGAAAAAACCATGTTTCAAAATGTTGTATTTTTGCGCTAAAAACAGAGTGCTAAATTGAGATTAAACTATTTTATATTGAAAAAAGTATATAGGTGTTTCAATTTCTGAACGAAAACTTAACTCAAATAGTTCGTAATGTTTTCTATGCGACAATTACTGCGTAAAAAATTAATAAACTTTCGCTTGCAAATTACTTATGCTGTCTATGCATCACAATTTATGTAGCATAATACATTTGAGTGTAAATAATATTTGAACTTAACATACGAAAGTAGTCAGTCAACTCCACTTCAATGTCCCAAGCCTTCGACTTCGGTTTCGACTAGATACTTATTTGTTTACCTATGTATGTACATATGTATTTGTTGTCATAGTATTTAGTTGGTGCAGCTTACTTTGGCAAATGCCTTTGCAATTTATTTTGCACTAAATTATTTACACATAGTACACATATTTGAAATTTCAAAGTGCAAATATTTGCCAGCAATACCAAATATTTATATTTTATATATTTGTGCACAATTTCATTTACAAATACACACACACACACATACATACATACATAGAGATCTAAGCAAATCAAACTATGTATTTAAATAACACAAATAAAAGCATAGAAAATTCATTACTTAATCAAAAATTCATGAAAATTTATTGTCCATGAAATATCTGGGAATTTAAATGTTTTACACAAAATGTCAGCGCCTAAGCAAACATAATACGAAACACAAGGTAATGGTAATTAAATGATAATTTTGTAATGAAGAAAATTTTTTAGTAAACATTACACAGTACTTATGTAATACATATGTTTGTGCGTGCGTGTGAAATATTATTTACATAATTTATTTACTTATCAAAGAACTAAGTAGTTGCTTTTAATTGATTTATTTAAATATTTGATGGATTACGAAACCGTTTGAATAAAATTTAGCGGTTAATATGTGCATACATTATGCCGTTAGAGCAAACGAAAATCCTAGCATAACGGAGAAATTTCTTAACAATTCCAACTGTGGCAACTACTCGAATCATTTTGATATTGCGGATGAAATTGAAGTTACAGGAAATTTAAAGAGAACAAAAAATAGAGACGTTTGTCGACATATAGTATATGTAAAAAATTTATAAAGCAAATAAGGAGTTATGTAACTAAACATTAATATTTATTTAAATTTAAAATAAAATCTATTAATAGCTTTCTAAATAATAAATCACTGTATAAAGCTCACAAGAAAATTACATCCTTTTTCAAACAGAAATTCATAGAAGACGTGCTATCAAAGAAAGCTAAATGTGTTTTGTAATTTGCAAAAATATAAAGAAAGCCAACTGTCAGTAAAGCAAATGAAATGGCAAATATTCAACACAGATACGAGTACACACACACACACACACACATAGTTTCCTTTTTGTAAATATGCAAAGAAGCTGTTTTATTGACAGCCTAAAGAAAATGCAGTAAATCCATTGAGAGTAGAACTATAAATAACTTTGTGTGTGAGAAGAAAGTGTTCGTATTGATTCAAGAAACATTAGGCAATTTGTATATACATAAATACACCCATATTTAATAAGGTCTTGACCTGGCTGCCTAATCTGTCTATCCGCCACTGCCACTGCACTAAAATATTGATCCCTTTAATGTTTAGGCTATTCATTAGCAGCACAATATTTCTTGTTCGCATCTTTAACTTGAAACTTCAGTTATACTTACATTGCATTGCATTGTACTAGATATAAAAATGGCATATGAAAGGTTGATTCCCTTTCACTCTCACCTTAGCTGTTTGCCAATTTTGTTTGTATTTGCGAGAGAATATAAGCAATGAGTGAAAAGAGAACGCTCAGTGTCACTCTCTGAAAGTGTCACATAGCACAACAATCGAAATTTCAAAGACTTCTATGTCATGGGCAGCGTTCGGTAATCAGATACATTGAAAATCCATTGAACAGATTTTATATGTGACAGTTCTCTCCTCATGTACGGCAAAGCAATGAAAGTATAACTGAAGCTTTAGCCTGCAACTGCCCTGCAGTGAAATGTCACACATATTTACTGAAGACGGTCATACCGATTTGAAAATGATTGCGGCTCAGCGACATCTACTTTTGAAAAGTAGAAGTTGCAAAACGAGAAAGAAAACGAAAGTAAGCGCCACTTTCGAGCATAACGACCGCTTTTTACGCTGCACAGGATGCTGATTAAATAGATATTTATATTTTTGTTAAACATATTAAATGCACAATTTGAAAAAATTAAATCAAAAATTTTAAAAATAAAAACATGACTAACTAAATATTAAAAAATTCATATTAATTTATAAAATTAATAAAAAAAAATGAATAAAAAAAAAATTATTCTTTTCTCTGCCGATTACTCGTACAGCGAAGGCAGTGAGTACAAAAGGTGACGCCGTTAGTAGTACCGCTACTTTGGTTTTGCCGATTTTGACAATTCTCAGCGTACAACTAGGCAAACCTTTTTTTGTACAAATGAGCGCCAAATAGTCACTTTTTTTTTTGAATTTTGTAAATTGGTTTTTGAAATCTATAAATCCTATTTTTATACTTTAGCAAAACTAAAATAGGTTTCTCACTGAAAAATTTGAAGTTACTATTTTTGTTTTTCCATATTCTTCTTCTTTCGGGCGAAAATTATCGATATGGTACTCAATTAAAGTATCGCTCTGAAAGAGTCGGGTACTGTATGTAAACAATATATTTATTTATTTGGTAATTTTGCGTCTGCCATTTCGGCACTTCCAACCTAGCAAAGTTGACAGCTAAATAAAATTGTTTCAAAATATTTCAATATTCTTTAACAATACATAATAAGCTATTATATATAATATTTTTTCAATAAAAATTACTCAACATTAAATTGCATAATTATTTTTAATAAATTATTATTAATAAAATAAAAATTAATAAATAAATTTTAAATTATATCAATTTATGTACATATGTTGATTTGCCAAAAAATTTTCCACATGTTGACTTTTTTTGATACTCGCAATGTTTTTCAACTTCCTAAAAATTCAAAATATTTACAAAATTTATAAAAACCTTTTAATTTGAATTTTTGGAACTTTTTTGAATATTTAGTTTTTTATCCAACTTAATTTAAGCATAATAATAATCAAAATAGTTGTGGTCGGAAAAGTCGGTTGATTTGTGAAAAATTTTTGAAATTTTGGGTACGCCCTGTTTGCCATATAATGGATAGAAATTAACATAAGTACAACAATTGCGTGTATTGTTTGAGTCATTGCACATATTTGGGGCAAAATTTATAAAAACTTTTTAATTCTACTTTTTAGAAAATTTTTGGATACGCAGTTTCTCAGCGTCAGAAATAATAAACAAATTATTTTTTTTTAAACTCAGCTTTTTTCCGAGCGAAACAGTTTTTAAATTAATAAAAATTTACTAATGTTCGGCTAAAGTTCGCTTTTTTTGGCCAAAGCCGAACAAAAACCGAGCCGAACTTTTGTAGCCGAACGAAAGAACCGAAGCAGAATCAAAAGGTCGGACATTCTTCGTTAATATGTAAGCATGCCGGTAGGGGTTAAAAATTTCGTTTTATTTTTGAAAATTTTTTTTCAATTTCAGTCCCACGCTCTTTTTGCCATTTAACGAATGGAAATTAACATAAAAAATATGGCGAATATTATTTAAAAAAAAAAAATCAATTTACAGCCAATTGTTTGAGTCACTCTTTGGGACGAGCATACCAAGATAAATTTAAAAAAAAAACGGCAGAAATTTGCAAAAATATATTTTCTAACAAACCTCTTATGTGTCGCTCAAACTTTGCTTTTTTACAAAACAAAAACTTGAAGTTAAAGTTCCTTAAATATTTTTGATAATAGCACACTCTTTTAAGGCTAAGCTAAATCCAATCAGCTCCTTCGAACAGTAAACTTATTTGTCTCAATTTCAACCCATATGCATTCAAATTAGGTTACAGAAAATTCACCATATAATTCTGTTTTTTTTTTTTTTGTAATTCTATAACAATTAATTAGTGAATAAAACTGAATGAAATTTAAGGAGAGCAGATATATATGACTATTTTAAACCAGCCCATGAAGATGAAAATTAAGAAGGCGTGAAAGTTGTACCATATTTCACTAATGGGTTAAAATATTCTGAATTTCAATCAGTCGACTTCCAGCGAATTAGTGGCATTTCCATTGAGTGGAGTATTCTTATTTGGCAACTGTTTTGTAAGCTCGCAATTGGCTGTAAATAAAGAAAAGATTCCAGTATATCTCGTAGTAAAAATTCAATAGTTCTGTTAGCTTAAAACTTAGAGCGCTTAGATGGTTCCATTTCGTTGTCTTCTCTTCGCCCTGTTACCGGTTTGAAACACTGTATTTAAAAGTTCACACACACACACATTAATATATATATATACATACATACCTGCACGCATTTATTTGAAACCTAAGTAAATTTAGAATGAAAATATATGGAAATAAAACAATTTTCTAATGGGTTGTATTGATGTTTTTGCACCGGTGATATTTAACACAAAATAAAATATACATACCAAAAAAAAAAAAAATATTGCACAAAATATTCAAAACTTAACATATATGCACAGTTTAAATGAAAAATTAAAAAAATTAAACATTATTTGAAAAGAAAAAATCGAAACCATGATTGATATAAATGTTTAAAAACAACAAAAAGAAAAAAGTAAATTTTTAAATATGAATTATACAGAAGCTCTTAATGGTATTTTAAATTTGTGAGCTACTCTTCTAGGGATTATAAAACATAACAAGTTTACAAAATTATTTTAGTCCAATTAAGTTTAAGGAAAATTAAAAATTTTGTAAACTACTTATTCCAAAATTTTATAGAATTTTGTAAATATTATGACATTTTCAGATTACTCGCTAACTGTAAAATAGGCATATACATATGTATTAATATTAACGCGTTAGGGAAAAGTTAAAAGAAAAAAGAAATGTAAAAAGAAACCACGTATTTCCATTGTACAGTAAGAAAAAATAAATATTAACATTTTTACAAACGCCGAGAATTTCTAGAAAAATGTGCGAATCCATGCCATGATAAGCCTAAACGCACTGCACCTACACACACGCACACACACACCACATACGCAACCTTTAATAGCACCGATATACATACGTACATACATACAAGCATAGAAATGTGCAAAGAATATATATTCATAACGATAAGTATTTTAAATATAAGTAAAATTTATAATTAGCAAAAAGAAAATTAAAATAGATTTATGTACTTCTTACTATTTAAGTAGTAGCCAATAGACTTTCTTTTAAAGTTTAGTATTATCAAAACGAAACCAAAAAAAAAACACAAAACAAAAAACAAAAAACAAAGAAATGGTATTGCGCATGTGAAATGCATACATGCTACTTACATACTGAAACTAAAATTATTCAAAAACCAAAAAATATATAAATAAATAACTGCGAAATGATATACGAAATTAATTCTGTGGAATTAATTAAATAATAATAATAAAAGAGATTATGAAAAATAAAAATGTCTACTTCATTTTGTCGCATTTGAAAAGAAAATAGGTAAATATGAAACTCATTTATTTTACAGGTAAGAGATGTATAATACTACGGTTTTATAGAGCGAAGGATAATATGAGAGTATTTGTGTTAAATTTATAACAACGCTCTCTACTCACTAGAATCTATAAAGCATTTCAACACCAATTCCATATTAACCCTTTCCGTCCGTGTAAGCACAATTGTGCGTGTACGTTTAAATTTTATTATGTCCTTCAATATCTGTCCTAGTGCAATACGACCTGAATAGCACAATTGTGTGAGCTGTTTTCCTAATAAAAAACACAATGGAGTGCTGCTCCCTCTGCGGAAATTAACATAACTGTAGAGTCCCCTAAATATTATTTCTCTGTGTATTTTAATGACGAATTTTTCGAAAGAGTAGTGGAGTACACAAACAGGTACCATACGCTTTTCAAAGGTAAACCACTGGCGGCTACAATCGGAGAAATAAAGAATTTCTTTAATATAATTATTGCGATGGGTTGTATACGTTACCCAAGATTGCGCATGTACTGGGAGAAAAAAACAAGACTTCCAATTGTAGCTGATACAATGAGCCGCGATCGCTTCTTTCTTTTGCGCATGTGTCTACATGTGGTGGACGCCAATGAAGTAACAGAAGCAGAGAAACAATCCAATGTCTTTTGGAAAATAAATCCATTAATTGAAGTTATTAGATCGGCATGTCGAAGCCTTCCCAGAAAGCCAGCTGATAATTATTCCATAGACGAGCAAATGATCCCTTTTACTGGTCATTGTCCTGTTAGACAAAGTCTCCCTAACAAACCAAGAGGAGTGGGATTGAAGAACGAAGTGTAGGACCAGTCGTCGTTTTGCGTTTAATTGAAACACTGCCAGAAGGTTCAAAAGTGTTTTTTGACCGCTACTTTACGACAATACCGCTTCTTCAGGCTCTTTTAAGCCGTGGTATTTATGCTACTGGAACAATAATGAGAAATAGAATAAAAAATATCCATCTCACCAACGAAAAACAAATGAAAAGGGGCGATATGGAAGAATTTTGTCATAGCGAGGACAATATTGTCGTGGTGCAGTGGAAAGATTCTAAAACGGTAATCCTGGCATCATCAGCTTATGGTTGTGGACCGGTTTCCAACGTTAAACGCTGGGAAAAAAAGGAAAAGAGGTATGTTGAAGTTCTAGCCACACGGATAGTGAGAGAATACAACAAATCGATGGGAGGCGTGGATATTTGTGATCAGTTAATGGAGGCATATCGGTCATTTTTCAAGACCCGGAAATGGACTTTGAAAGTTTTCATACATTTCATTGATCTTGTTTGCTGCAACGCTTGGATACAATACAGAGATCATTGTGAAATAAATTCGAAATCTTGGGCAGATTCTCATGACCTGCTAAGTTTTAAATCAGCTTTAGCTGAACAACTGATAGCTATTGGGAAAAGGACACGTGCTGAGTATGAATCCGACACCGAGGAAGAAGAAACTCAAAGTTTTACAAAAAAATATCGTCCATCTTCCCAGCCATGCATTGATAAGAGGCTTGATCGGTATAACCACTGGCCAATTGAGCATGATTTGTCATCAGCAAGATGCTGTAGGCTTGCTGGTTGTAAATCTCGCACACGCACATTTTGTTCCAAATGTCAAGTTTATTTATGTTTGAATAAAAGACAAAATTGTTTTTTGAAATATCATACAGAGAAATAATAAATATAATAAAAATAAAATAAAATTAATGAATATTTCGAGTTATGTATGTATAGATTTTTATTTAAAATCAGACCGAAACGCAACAATTGTGCGTATCCTGGAAATAAAGGATAAACTGAAAATTTCACAAAGCCAGCTTTTTGGTTATTTTCTACACTAGCCAAAGTAGTAGGTAAGAAAATTTTAACAAATTTCACTAAGTAGATTTGCCATAGGTCGGAAAGGGCTAATACCAAGTCCAAACGGCAATGAAATCAAAGTTGTTTTCAGAAGGTGTTTTCAATATTAAACATGACAGCATTCCTTTTTACTAACTAGTTTTGGATGACATTTCATAATTTATTTACCTTTTTCATTCTAATTGCTTCAAAATAAAATCTTCGCTCTGTGCACTCTAAGCATTGCCACTTTCTATAAATATTTCAGTTTTTCTCCAATTTTTAATTTTAATAATTTTGATTAATTTTTAGTTATTATAGTTCTTATTGCAATTTCAAAATTAGCGACGTCAAATCATCGATTTTGTTTATCAAAAAGTTATCGATCACAGAGTTGATTATGAAAACACAACCAAAATGTAGATGATTTCGAGATTATCATGATTGGTTTGTAATAAAGTTAGACAGTTTTTGCAGGGCATGTGGACTTGGTATAAGAATGGGGGTGGTCTATACCCAAAGGTAGCTGAGTCTATCAGGTGTCGTCGAAAGAAATTAGACCTACAAAGGTAACCCCGTTTTTCGTAACTCCAAAGAGCCTAACCGAATATGGATGCGCTAAAAAAAATAACTGGAGTGGAAAAAAACAAGAAAAGAAAGAAAATTGAGAAGGGCATTTTGCTTAAGAAATATTTACTACTTTTTAAGAAGCAGATTTCATTTTATGTAGGGTTTAATTCATTTTGTAGAAACCTTGCAAAAATACATCAAAATAAGGAAAAAGGCAAAACTTTGGAGAGCCCTCCATCAGACCAGCTAAGGTATAGAATTGTGTTTGACTGTTAAAGCAGAGCCTCAGAAACATAACTATTTGATGGCTGAGTTTGAAAAAGAACTCCAAATTTTCAAAAGAATTACTAGTGCCTTTTATTTATTTCTTTTAATTATTATAGCTTATACAACGTTTCGAAATCATCGATAACTATTATTTTGAGAGTGCAATTTTTTAAGTGTTTTCATAACACAAGTAATTTTGAGTGAGCGGAAGGTTTTAAGTCGTCGATAACTATTATTTTGAAACTTATTATAAAAGTGTTTTCAGAATAGTTGTCGCCAATTTCGTTTTTTTTGCAGAATCGGTAGCTATTATTTGGAGTCTGGAATTTTAAATCTCACCGCAATAATTATGTGTGAAAAAATTTGTTTAAGTCTTCTTGAGATTTTTGTTATAAAGGTCTTTCCATAATAATTATTGTGTGAAAAAAGTTTAGAAATCTTAAAATGCAGAACTATTTCGGAACCTTTTCGGGAGTAGGTCGGGAGCTTTTCGGGACTGAGTCAGGATCATTTCGGGGCTGTTTCTCAAATTATTCCGAACATGTTCCAAGTTATTCCCGAAATAGATCCGAAATGGTCCCGATAGAGTCTGTCTCAAAATCGTACTGAGGAAGGCCCGAAATGGTCCTGAAATAGCTCTATATTTTAAGACTTAAACAATTGATCTCACTCATAGTAATTATAGGAAGACTTTAAAGAAATCGTACCAGATATGTTGTTTTTAAGATTGAAATAGGATTCAACAAAATTTACAACGTCAACAAGTTTTATTTCAAGTGAGAATAAGCGGTCTTAGTTAGGCTTTTTCTTGGGAGAAGAGATATTTTCTCAGAGTTTGGAGACAAATCTATAACAAAATACTTAGCTAGAAACATTCTCTCAACTTTAGTATGTAGTACAAGTATTAATACTCTGAGCTATCAATGATCATTGACATAGCACTCACAGCAACGGGGAAACATCCTCAGATTCTAATCCAACACTACAACATTTGTGGAAATCAGTGGACTACGGAGCATGAGCTTGTAGGAAATGGTACTTTGTACAAATAAAAACGTAAGGAGTCCTATTAAATCGCCGTCCTGTGGGTTGAACAGAACAACTATTAACGAAACATTAAAGAATCCTTTAGGATGGTCCACACTTCTCATTACGTCCTTAATGCGACGTAAAATGCACATCTATCCACACATTATTCTTTCGAACACAGCGATAAGCTTTCTGCATGTTAACCTTTTTGCCAGACCCCATGGCAACTGCTATGCAGCCAGATAGAATCCGACTTACCCCAAATTTGGTCGCACTACAAATTGTCAGAGCATTCGGAAAACCATCGACTTCTAGATTATACCACTGTTCTATACACTCTGAATTCGGTCCACGTTCAACGCAAGTGCAACGTAGCAAGAGGCATAGAAAACCACCGGGAACGTGGTGAGAACCATTTTAAAGAACTCTGTCTTATGCAGAACCTATGTCTGGCTGAATGTACAGCAATAACGAAAATCACTCTCTTTATCAACGACTCATCACAATCAACATATATTTTAAAAGATAATGTCGTTTTCTTTTTTCGGAGAAAATGTTTCCTTATTATGTTTTAAAATTTGCATTAGGAATCCTATCGTTCTGAAAGGGAGCTATCTTAGTAGAAAATGTTGTACCTTTGCTTCATCAGAGTTGCAATATTTTAAGAAATGAACACGGAACCCTGTGAAAGGGCTAAGGAAAACATAAACGCGCAACATTTTCTTCAAGAAAATAAAACACAATAACCTTCCATTAAATTCAATATTGCCACTGAATGTAGGATGGCTCGGAACAAACTGGCTCTGCAATGTACCACGTCGGTAGTGAGCTCTTGTCGAATTATTTGCAGAAGATAAGTATTATACTGTACGTGAATTATGATTCAAATAAAAAATTACATTGTTAGCAAACTTGAGCATAAATCTACGATCAAAGGTAGAGGTTACTAATATTTATTAATCTTGCTGGGCAATTTCTAATAGGATTATATTTAAGTATTGCAAGAAAGAGGGGTTTCCCATCTAAAGGTGTTTGCCGCAGCTGAGAAGATTAGGAATAAAAGGACCACCTTTGTTAACATTGTCCAGGAATTCGCTTATTTGTACGTTGTGCACATACATACGTAGACTGTACACACAATTTAATTAACGTGAAGGCAGCAATAATGACAGATACGTAATAATAGCTAAAAAAAAAAGAGGAAGAGGCGCAGAAGAAGCGGACCAACGGCAGAGCGATTGAAAGTTTTGTTGGCTTTTATTTCATCAGAGAACAGCTGGATATGTACATGGTAAAAATATTACAGAATATGGCGCAGATTATAGTCCCGCCAACCCTCTCTTGAAAATTTTGACAAAATTTCTACGTCACAACAGATTTTGTTTACAAAACCCGTATATTTACGTAAATATACTCGCACTCATGTGTATTCCTTCCAAAGTTGTTTATCAATTTTAGTGTGTATTCTTTCTAACATGTACACCATCGTGTTTCCTCTCATTTTTCTCCACCGGTAAATTTGGCGTGACGTCACAGACAAATTACTCTCCGAATTTTAGATCAATCAGCGCAATTTTGTAGTCTATCAAACTTGTGATAGTAAAGCCTCCAGGCAACACATCAAATTCTGATTGTCAAACAGCCGATTGCCATGGCAACCGGAGCAATCGGAGGTCGTCGTGTCACACGTACTTGTTGTCGGCTCGCGTTGATGGAAAATCAAAAATTTTAGATTTTTTCCGACAACAAGTACGTGTGACACGACGACCTCCGATTGCTCCGGTTGCCATGGCAATCGGCTGTTTGACAATCAGAATTTGATGTGTTGCCCGGAGGCTTAAGAAAGCTGCGTAGTACGAGCTCTCTTCTCAATGTGACTCAATGGAACTCGCATTAGTTCTTGCCTCGGAAAAACAGCTAATATACTTTTCACTCTTTCACCTTACGCAACCTGGGCGCTTTTTAACACTCTGTGTGTGATTTATCAATTTAAGTTTATGACCAGGCGAGTTTATATATTTCTTTGCAGAGGCGAATATTTGTGAAACTATTAACTAAAGAAACAAATAATTAAAAATCGGATTACGGATTACGCCGCTGACCAACTTGAAAGCATAGCGACATCGATTTATATCTTTTATCTGTAGTTTAAGCAGAAGGGAAATTTTAATTCCCAAATCTCCACGTCATTACGAAGACCGTTTGGGTAACAGTATTTATACCTTAAATTCAATTAGCATTCAGTAATACGGCATCGCGCTACATTGAATTTATTTGTTATTTTTCTACTTTTCATTTCGTCAGTTTCAAAACACACCGGAAAAATGTCATCAAAATTTTTAAATAAAAAAAAAATTCACAATTTGAATCAAAATTTATAAATACAAACACCAGGCAAAAAAAGACACATCCGTAAACAAAACGGGACTAAATCATTGGGAGTGCGAAAAATTCCGAAACGAAAGAAAAGGGACGCGAAAACCAACGAACTCTCACCCATCCAACAAATCAACGAAATGACGAACGGCATATTGAACAACATTCGCGGAACGCTGAGTATTTTCTACAATTTCATTTTAACTTGTTGGTTCGAAATACTATTGATATTAGCAATAACAACAAATCAATATGCAGAAAATACCGAGTCGAAGGCAGCGGAGCGAGGAAGGTGTAGAAATAGCAACAACAGCGGCAACAACATCACCAGCCATAGCAAAAGTAAGGAAAACAAGAACCACAACAAGAAGATAAACAAACCAAACAAAAACAATAGCCGTGAGAGCCTAACAACAGCAAACAATGAAGCCTACAACAGGGCGCTCGACTCGTGCCCGATTGAAGCGAAAAGGCGGCGGCAGTTGGCGCAGGTAAGTCGGCGGTGTGCTAGGTGGGAGGGAGTGTGGATTTTTCCGTTGAATTTTTGTAAAATTTTAATTAACGAACACATACAATCGCACGTGCCATAACAACAATAACAACAGCGAACAAATGCAACTGGCGCATCGGCAAACAACCGCACGTAGTATAAAATTAATCCGTTTTGGATTGCTTTGATGTGATGCGGTGTGTTGTGTGTTGAATATCTCTGGTTGTGAATTTAATTGACCGCGAAATTTTTTATTTTTATTTTTTTTTGTTCTTAGTTTAACAGGTTTTTTATGCACCTGTCAGTTGGTGAAACGAAAAAAAAAATCGTCCCGTTTACGTGCAGAAACTGCATAAAGTTTGCAATCACTTTGAACGCCATGCACAATTCGACACTAAGATTTTATTTATATAATAATTATTTTGAATGATTAAATGAATCAATGCCAAGCTGTCGGCTTACATTTTTGAAAGATATTTGGTTGAGCTTGAACCTGGGCTTACAATTTAGCCGTTAGAAACATTTGTGCATGAGATAGGTTAGAACAAGTCGGAACAGTCCCGTAAGCTTTTATCTATGGAGCTATTTTTATATGTCAGATACCAGCTCACCTGGCGTCTCAAAACGAACAACGTATTAAATTTTATTTATTAAAAAAAATGGGTTCAACTCATGCAGCAATGAAATAAGATGAAGTCACTTAAGGAGTAGTTGTTGTAATTTCGAAAATTTCGGCATGCCAGCCTTAAAATGATGCCAATTCTATTTATTTCTGGACAAAATGGAAATAAAAATGGAGCAGACATAGGAACAGTTTTGTCAAGATGGTATGTGTAGGTATATTTATTTGTTTGCTTTTGATTTTCTTTCACTTTTTGTTTCAAATATATTGAAATTCATAGTGCTGATAGTTTTGAAAAATGATCCACAAATGGGAAAATTCACGGCAAAGTCTAGCGATTAAATTTGTTAGAAAGACTCCGCAATTATGTTACTTGCCGTAAGCGTTCAACATCCAGAGATGGCAGTAGCATAGATTTCAATAACCCCGGTCGTAGGAGGAGAAGACTGTGATTAAAACGTGTTAAAAGCACATGTGAATCACACTAAGGAAGTCATTGAAAATGACGGTGACGCTGACAATGAGAACTTTTGATTTCCCATACGCATCCGTTAAATCACATGCTTTCAACGGCGAAGAGGGTGATGAGGAGATGAGGGAATACCCTGCTCTATTAGCACCGCCAACTATGAAATGCCCGGGAACAACAACAACAAGAACAATTTGTTTATTTAATTAAAATCTGAAGTTTCGTGAAAACTTTCGAAATCCATTTAGATTTCCGATATATTTTCATTATTTCTTTTAGTTGGATTTCAACCAGGTTTCAACGAACAAACCTTTCGGTAATAAAATATGTCACCCTTTTGACTGCTTCATTTAAAATGTCAAAGTTCTCTGTATAAATAAAAGCACACAAACAATTTTAAAACAAGTGCCCCAAAAATTAACAGCAGCATTAGAAAATGAGTACTCCTGCACTACAGATTGAAGAAACACTTGTATATGTATGGAAGGACAAGATAAGCGACCCTCTTGGATCCAGGAATGGAATGACAAATGGTCAACAAAATCTATAGAAAGTCAAATTCGAGGTCGAAATCTCAGTTTTCAGTGCAGTGGAAACGTAGCATAAATAAATAAAGAACTGGAAATAGTACCCAAAAATTTTAAAGATAGTACTAATTTTCCCCCTTTTTTTTACTACCGTATGTAAGAGACTTCACCTTATTTCAATACACCATGGGATCAACTTTAAAAAATACTCACCACAAAAAGTTGCGGGGTTTCCAACGAAATGTTTGAATTTGTTATATTTTAACAATCGCCGAAATATTTTCAAAAAATATTAATATATCTAGAGTTTTTTTTTATTAAAAAAATTTATATATTAAATGATAAAACAGTGTACTCGAACACTTCCTAGGTCAACGCAAGCATAATAATCAGGTTTTCACATTTCCAAAGATATACATTTGTACCTTGCGCTCAATTAAACCACACGACCGACACATAATGAAAATTCTTATAAATGCATTTAAAGCCGAAGTAATTTCAGTTTGTTTTTTTTTTTCAATTTAAACTATGTATATGTTCAAACATGAAGCAAATTTTCCTCAATTGATAAGGGGTTTTAGTGCTCATAAAATTAACCTGCGTGAGAAATGATTAGTTTAAAGAAGATTGTGAATTTTCAAAAAAAAAAAAATACATCATTTCGACATACATTTGTAAAATATATTTGTGTTTTTATTCAAATGTATATAAACGATAATACTAATTTGTAATTTTTTTCTGAAATTCATTTAAATTTTTCTGAAATATAATTGTGTTTTCCTGAAATTTATTTGCGTTGGTCTGAAATAAAATTATTGGTTTCTGAAATTCATTTGACTTTTCCTGAAATTTATTTGAGTCTTTCTGAAATACAATTGTTTGTTTCTGAAACACATTTGGCCATTTCTGGAATACATAAGAATTTTCTGAAATACTGTTGGAAAAGGTTTAGTGCTTAATTGGGAAATTTCTTGGAAAATTATTTCTCAGCAACGCTTACTCATTGTGCCCACAAGTGCGCTACATTGGGCCCCATTCCTTTATAACTTCCCATAAATAGGTTTTCTTCAATGGTTTTCTCGCTACAATTCCCGCCCGATAATACCCCATAGATTCTCTATCGAGTTTTAGTCCGTGCGTTGAGTAGGGATATTTGATGCGGTGGGTTGAATGCCATCCGTTAGCGACCATAGAACAATGCTTGAGGTCGTTATTCTGCTGGAAAATTTAAACAAGTGGCAAGTTATCAGCGTATTCCCCATTTAAATATCCCCCTAAAATATCTCTGTACATACAGGCCGTCATCTTTCTTTTAATTTGCACAATTTCACCTACTCCAGATGCAGTGAAATACTCCCATACCATTTCGAATGATTCACAATGTTTAAACTGTTATTCTTTTGTATAACTGGTATTCAGTTCCTGCAATGGTGTACGTCTGTCACAGGGTCTGCCGCTATTGCCAAATACATTGAACTTGGACTCACATTACTTATTTCTAGGTTCCAGAATTTTGAATATTTTACTGGTGGTGTTTTGCAAACCCTAGCCTACAGTTAATGTTCCTTTTCGACACATTTGACGATCGTCGTTTGGTGTAGTATTCATTCGCTTATATGGAGTAAATTGTTAAAACTTTTGTGTTTATTATATTCTTTGGACCATTTTATTGTTACCGACTTGCAAAACAACACTCCAGCTCGGATAAAATTTCCTTTAGTTTCAAAAGTTCCCCGGTTACCATCTTTCACGAAACATGAGATTTGTTAGTGCTATTTACGAACGGAAATAGTTCAAACAAATTTTAGTTTAACGTAGTTATATATTCAAAAATACTACGCAAATAAAAACGAATTGGGTCTCAAACTGAAATCTCACATGTTTTTTCTTCCGGCTCATTCACAATAGCGCAGTTTTTTTCAATTCCCAACACAGCATCTCAGGTCGGATATCTTTTTACCGAGTTGGCTCAACTCGCATATTTTTCCGAGCTAGTGTTGTTGCTTTACATGCTATTTCTTATCTTATCTAGTGTTCCTTTGGAACTCGGGTATAAAGAAACGGCACTTCGGACTCTTCGGTGGCTTAATTCTTTGCGCCGAAGTCTAAGTCGGTACAATGTTGGCCGAGCTATTAAAGTTTTTCCTAAACCAATTCACGAAAAGTCAAAGACAGCATCTACGATTTCATTAGTAATATTCCGGTTAGCAAATTTTTAACTGATTGTATGCAGAACTTTTAAGTTAAAACGTTTTATAATCTGAAATGATTGATTAGAAAAACGAATTTAATCTTATAAAAACACTTAAAAATGTAGGTATTTTAAAATCGGTCTACCTAAATCTTAATATTATTGTGAAATATGTCGGTTGATGTCTCAAAGTGTAATGAATTTCATGATTCGGATATTTTTTATGCATTAGGGTGATGCAGCCTAATATACATATTCTTAAAAAAAAATTATAAAATAAGCATACCAATTCTTTTCCGCAAATAATTGCATTAAAAAAAATTTCGTAAATTCGATTCAGTATTTCATTCTTTATATAACCATTCAAAATATAATCAATTTTATATAATATAACCTTAATTTTTTTTTATACGAATATAAAATGCAAATGCAGTGGTACAAACAATAGGCAAGGTATTAACTGCTCACTTCTATCGGGCGACTTTGTAAGTTCGAAAAGTAGGTAATGTAATTGCATGCAGAACTTATGCCGGTATTCTGTAAGCAGTCTCTAAACCTATTTGAGAATTTTCAAAAGTGGGTTTGATTTCGAGACTTTTCGGTATTCAGTAAGCAGTCTCAGGTCTCCAGTCTCAAAATAAAGTCACTAATTTGTCAGTTAGTCCTGAGCAGGTCATAAAACAGAGAAATTGAGGAAAGTATTGGCTAAACGCGAAAATGAAGTAGCACTCGATCTGTCCCTTGGTCGTTCGTTATATTTTGCTTACACCTGTAAAAAATACCAATTCATTTTCAATACACAGAATACGAAAAAAAAACAACTTTCCTACATTTATCGAATTTTATCGAATCTGTATATCGATAAGTAGCTGAATTTATCGATTATTGATAGTTCTAATTTTTACACATATGTTAAAGAATTTTGAACGGTTAATTTCAATGTTAGTTTTACGATAACAATATTGTTTTAATTTTTAAAGAGCAATAACGCTGTTGACAAAGAATTGAAAAAGTATATTGTGTGCTATCGATGAACACATTTTCATTGAGGTCGATTGTGCATCTCTAGCTGAGCATACCAACAGCAGATTATCTCTACTGCTTTTCAGCATAGTGTTTGGTGAAATTGTTGGAGACTGTTGCTTACTGAATACCGAAATCGTCTCAAGTCACAAAAGATATATCTAATTGAAAGTCTCAAAGTTAGTGAATTGAGATGAGACTGAATTACATAATACCAGCATTAACTTGAAGTCTAGAAAAACAGCCGCAACACATATACTCTGGCACTCACCTCACTCATCTGAGTTTAAATATTACTTGTACTATCCCCCTATCTGCCCTTTGCTCCCGCAAATTAACGCTGCCTTGCTACTTGCTATCACATTAGCATTTTCAAATTTAATACATATATACTTACAGACGCAGTAATTGTTATTGCCGCCAATATCATTAACCATTTACTTGAATTACTATTTTTACATGCAATTGTTTTTCTTTTTTCTTGTTTTTGTTTTTTTATTTGCACTGTCGCTTTTGCGCACATTAAGCATTCGCCGATTACCACTCTACGGTGATATAAAAAACAATTTGATGATAAACATCAAATTTCCACAAATTGCCTTATATTTTACGTGCAACATTAAACAGATTGCGATCCCGCTTTAACAGCTCAAACTCTCACACACACACACACACACATACTAGCACGCACATAATTACATACAAAAATAGCTATTTTTCGCTACTCAAACGAGCAGATAGCTAATAGTGGGAGCTCCCGGGCCTGTCGCCAAAAAAGAAAAATAGCTTAAGACGCTCAAAACTGCCAACAGTTTTAGCCGTTAAAATTTTGCTTTCAGCGCATTTCTTTTCGGGTACTTAACGTTCATGGTGCCCTTAAAAAATGAAATGTATGCAGCTGGAAAACAGCCTTCGGTGTGTCGTTGAAGTCACTTCAAAGTGGCTTGGTAGTGGGGTGTTTTTTTTTTTTTGATAGTAATTGTAGTTGTTTTATTTTCTATGCGTATCTTTCCACAAATTTCCGTTAACTTTCCAAGCCACTTAACACCAACAAATGGTTCGCTGAAAAAAAAACACCATAACACATTTTATATGCGTAAATTTCTAAGTAGAAAATAAAACAACAAATTCGCTTGGAAATTTATTTTTATGTGCGCTAAAAAACACAAGCTACTCGATATCTCCATAAACTCAATGCAAAATTGCTGGTCGACTAAACGCAGGGTCATCATTTTAATACCTCTACGCTGCTGCGGCAACAGCCGAGTGTTTACCGTTAAAAAAAACAGCCTGGAGCACCTGTTAAGCGAATTCGGTTAAGCTTCTTACATCCTCACTTCGACAATATGGTGCTTGCTTAGAAAACTGACGGGCACATTTAAGATTTCCTGAAACTAATTTTGATTGAGGCTTTTCACACTAGATGCAAATCAGTTTTACAAAATTGTACATGTGTAGGGTTTTTTTATATATATATTTTTTTGACATTGTGCGGAACAACCGTTACGCAAAACTTCACGGGGATGGATGTGATGAAAGCGCCGCTTTACCGTACCGTGCCGCTACCTCTCACTTCATGTGACGTGCTTTATGAGCAGCGTTGCCAATCGAAAAGATTTTTAGGCAAGATAAAGTCTACCAAATCAATTACGAAAGTACCAAATTTTTTTAGCATCAGAACATGAGATTTTATTGAATTCATATTTATTTATTTCTGTATTCAGTCAATAAATGCAAATTTTCTTCCCGACCATATGCAATTTAAAATCCAAAAATTATAGAAAAAGTTTTTCCTAATAGCGGTCGCCCCTCGGCAGGCAACGGCAAACCTCCGAGTGAATTTCTGCTATAAAAAAACTTCTCACAATTTGTGTTACAACATCAAGACGCACATCACAAATTATAGAAGAATTTCGGTCAAAATCGCTTAAGCGGTTATAGCGCCAATTAAGTAAGTAAATAAGTAAGTAATAAGTTAATTAAAATAGTGTGAAATTATATTATCTAGGAAGCAAAAGATCTATATTAACCGTTTGATTGATTTGATTAATTACTTTTAGGGCGCGCTCAATAGGTGCATTCATAGCATAATTCGATTTAACAGAATGTAAGGAAAATAATTCAGAACGCCGCGAATTTCTTAGAGGAATATTGAGCGGTATTCTCCGCAAAATTTCAGGGCAACCAACCACATTGCAGATAAAAAGGTCAGAATAGAAAGTTCTCCAATCCATGAACGCTTCCAGATTTAGAAGTAAGCAACAAGACTTTTAGAATGGCATAGGTTTCGTCAACTTACGATATCTCGATATCTTAGCACAGACTTAATAAAAGTATACTGCGAACGCTCAATTATAGATATACATACGTGGTATGAAATGTTTGCCGATTAATTCAGGAATATTTCAGACGAGACCTAACAAAAGCAATGCACAGTTTTTTAAGGGAATGTGTATCGGAAAAATCAGAGCTATTACGATGAACAAACGCAAGCATGGAGTAAAAGTTTGCAGCAATAAAATTAATATGGACGGTAAATGTGAGTTTCAGGTCTCAATAACTCCTACAACTTTAACCTGGACTGCCATTTTTAATTTAATTGTAGCAATCTGAAAAGATGGCCTTAATTTAGAGCGATTGAAGAGGCACAGCATCCTAGTGGCATGTAAATAAAGTAATGTCGATAATAAGAAGCATGAGCTTTTATCATTTATGAAGATTATAAATAAGATAGGTTCTGGCATACTACCCCGAGGAACTCCTGATCTTGCATTAAAAGAACGCGAAGTTATGTTTTCGAGTTGCACCATACAGTACCTTCGCATTAGATAGGTTTTTATCAATTCTAGAAGTGTCAAGTAGGTGCTAATGATTTCTAATTTATTAAGTAAGAATTTATGGAATTTTAAGAATATATTTAAATAGATTTACTAGATAGATCCAAGGCGAATTTATAGAAGGTGATGGCATATAAGCAGCTGATTTGATTTTTTTTATTCACCTACATGTATTTTGTTTTTGTTTTTGCGACTGAGCTTTCAAAATCCGTAAAAGCAAAAACTAAATGTATTTAAATTTTGACAACTCTTACGCAGAAACAAAAACAAAATACATAGGAATTTTGTAGTTGTATTTATAACACCACCTTGTATGGACTCGCCTTGGATAGATCTGTAGGTAATTTAATAGATAGATTTCTGCCAATTTACATTTTGAATTGCAAAAATAATTGCTTTCGAACAATTTGGCAATTGTTCTCAATTCAGCAATCGATCTATAATGTGGGGCATCGTTTCAAGTTTTAAAAATTGAGATAATATGTGCACTTTTCTATTATCTTATAAACTTTCGCCTAGTAAGCGACAAATTAAAAATCAACAACAAAGGCTTAATAAGAGCAGAACAATTCTTGAAGAGAATAGGAAATATACCATCTACTGTAGTTTGAATGGATGATTTTAGATTCCGAATTCCCTTTACCACAACGTTCTCCAATCTCATCTCATCGATGAAATTTGCACTAAAAAGTCTACAAAAATGTTAGATATGTCGCTGACAGAATTAGCCATCCTACATTCATAAAACTTCGAGGTAGTCTTCGAGGTAGGGCTTAAGGGTTGATCTTTCTATTACTTTTGAAATAACTGATATATTTTTTTAAAAGCTTTTTATCACGTTTTTTTAATTGCAGACAAACAGCATTTGTAATACTCATAGTAGGATATATTTTTGGGCACTTTTTTCGTACATGTTTGATGAATGTCAACAGATCTGAGAAGCATGGTCCTGGTAGTGGACCTTGCAATTTTTCTACCGAAAAAAAAATGATTTACTATTAGTTCATAAATAAAATTTGATTAACCTACCCATTACATCCATCCAATAATTGAATGGTTATCGAGGGAAGAGATAGGAGAATGAACAACGACACCCTCTCCCTTTTTGCTATCATATTTATTTATTTACATATGTTATACCGCCTAAAAAGATAGTAGTTCTTACAGACTATTTAAAGCTGTATAAACTTATATAACTAATACAAATTGAATTGCTAAAAAGCGATATTTAACAATGCAGAAAATTATATTCTTGAAAGCGCTAAGTGAAGCGCAACGGAATTCGAGATCTCATTATATTCCCAAAGTGCTAGATGAATAGAAGCAATATGCGCATAATTCGCGTTAGGCAAATTTGCATAAGAAGGATAGGAATTACGTACAATTTTTACTTATGAAAATTAATCACTTGCAATAGAGGTGAACAATCAATTTCTCCCTTAATTAAAGAATGTACAAAAGCCAGAGAGATTATCGACCTCCTATCTCTAGAGAGTAGTTAAACTTTTGAGAAGCAAACGCGACTTGTGTCAAGAGACCGGATTGGAAAATTTTAACGATCTAAGAGCAAATGACGGAAAGATAAACACCTTTTGCACTTGTTCCATTCTATCAATGGCAAATTGGCAATAAAGCCTCCAGATAAAAGCAGCATATTCCAACCTTGAACGAACGAAAGCAGTGAATGGTAATTTTAGAGTGCAAGGATCTGAAAAATTAGAGCTGTTAGAGCCCCACAAAACCAAAGAAAAAGTAGAAATTAGATATAATAAAATTTATGTGATTAACAAAAGAAAAACGTGAATCAAACATCACACCTAGAACTTTGACCTCAGTGACAGATTGAAGCAAACTACTAACAAGTTTAACTAGTAACTTTTTGTGAGACACTCTGTCGAATGCTTTAGAAAATACTCTATAAATGCAGTCTACTTGAAGTCCAGCTGCGAAGGCTGTATAGCAATATTCACTAAACACAGCAAGTTGGGATTTGATAGATCTACCAGCAACAAACTCGTGCTGGTTGGAAATAATAAGACATTTAGTAGCAAAACAAATATTTTCTTTGATTATAGATTAAAAAAATTTCGATATAGTCGAATACTTCGAAATCGGCCTACAATTGCAGGCATCATGCTTCCTACCACTTTTAAAAATTGGGGTAACATTTGCCAATTTCCAATCGTCGATATTTGCGCTATAGATTCGTTTCTTCCTACTTATCTTCAGAAGTGTTATTACAGCTCGAAACTTTTCATTTGTAAAGAGTGAAACTAAAAAACTACACGCCGTGCAGCTGGAGGAGCGAGAATCAAAAGTAATCACCTTCGATGCGAACGTATGGCTTTAATAATAAGCTAGAACTTATTCTGAGAATCACAACGGCATGTATAAAAGCGTAAAAAGTGAATAAACCTTCCAAAATTTCCACGTTTTCTATAACAATTCTTACTTTTGAATGCGTCCATTCATTTAAGCTGAAAAATTATGCACCACAAAATGTAAACAGTAAACTTTTTTCACTCCATATCCGTTGGTGTACAAAGCAAAGAACCATAAGAATAACAGTATTACAAAACAGCAATAACAACTGTTGCGAAAACTTTTAAACAATTAGTTTGTATTATATAAAGCGCCTTGGCAGCTTCTTTGACTTACGACTAACTGGTAGTTGCTATTATTTTTTGTTTACTATTAAGCTATTTATTTATGTATGTATGTAGTTATTGTTCGGTACATTTTCTTAATTCTCCGAAGGCTCTATCATATTTTGTAGAGATATTTGTGTACATAAATATCTTAAATTTAATAACAAGCAATGCAATCAAGTCTTGCTTGGTTAGTTCAGTTGAGTCAAATCGCTTCTTTCCACTTCTACTGCCACTTCTACCGAATACTTGATTTTAACTCCCATATTTTATCTGCTCATTTTGTGGAACTCACTTTAAAATGTACTAGGTTGTAGTTGGTTATTGTCCTTTTAGTTGCTGGCGGCTAAAGCACCAATGGCTTGGTAATCTTGTGTTAAATCCTATTGTTTCTAGTTCAGTTGCATCTCCCTCTGGCAGCTTTGCACAATAACATGTTGTGTGAGTCTGTTGGAAAGTAAATTCATACCGACAGGATGGTCAGCATACTAACGTAAATATTTATATACAAAATAAGTAAGTGATCTGAATGAACAGCCGGTAGGACTAGAAAACTATGGATTATTAGCGCATTAGGTTTTTGAAGTATTCCCTCTACCAAGGATTCCCAAGCACTTTCAATTCATGGCCCATGCAACATTCTCTTCAAAAATTATTGTAGAATAATAAACTAAAGAGCCCAATAGTTTTGAACTTATACTTGTATACTCGTTTTGTAAAGGTCGTCGTCCCGCATTGAAATTGTCTTATTATGAAGTCAGGTCAAGAATGCAAGCGCCGCACATTATAGGACCACTCTTCTTCTTATTTGGCACTGCAACCATTTTTCACAAACCTTCGCCAGTCGACTCGCACCTTCGTGAAGTTATGCCGATTTTTCAGATAGATCCTTCTGCACTTGCTCTTTCCATTGTGTTCGTGGACCCCCTTGCTTTCGTGCCGCGTCGAAGAATCTTTTCACCGAAGAATCTTTTATCAGCCATACGTACGACATCGTCCGAAGTGTTTTATGTGGTTACCTGCCGAGGACGGGCACGGTTCTGCTTGCACAATCTCGATACCAATAGGGTAGTGGAATGGGCACGCCACCATCTTGGTAAAGCTCGAGGCCTATGTAACACCCCTGTCTTACAATGGGTAAAACACCTGGTTGTTTTGCAACTACACATTCGAGCTTGATAAGCCAAGCTCTTCCTGCATTAAGGTATTAAACCACAGCCATCACGATACTCCCCATATTGATCCATACCCAATGAACAGGTCAGATATTTACCACGTGGCAGATCGCACTCAGGGGATTCCTTTTCTGCGTGGAACCAGAATAAAGTCTCCGGCCAGACTTCGTGATCGAGACCACTTCCAGTCGAGCTCCCACTCCGCATCCCGACCGGTAGCCAGAGTAGTGCGGGAGCCCAGTTGGCAGCGACGCCAACCACAAAGCCCAACCAGGGATCAACCCAGCAAAAGCGGAGAAACAAGGTTTGGAGACTCGAGAGTGCACTCCAACAACGAGATTGAACTTCCTCGAGCACCTGTTCTCCGCGCTACGGTGACGGAATGCTTAGAGTGTCCAAGCTTGTGGTTAGATCTCACCCTGGGGCTTAATCACCGAAACAACCACCAGCCGATCTCCCACATCACCCTGGACCTTTTTGCATTCAACTTCTTTATGCATATATTTTAGCATCTTAACAGCTCTTAACCAGTGATTTTTTTCATCCCCGGCCAGAGCCAGCTCGTATTTTCTGACACCTCTTGCCTACTCTTCTAACGTCTCTCTTTTTCCCTTACCTATACGTCTTCTATTCAATCATCACCCGGCAGCGGTCCGAGGACGCCCACATCAAGCCAATCAAGCAGCAGCCCAGACGTGGGTCACATAGTCCTTGTATGAACTATTCCCTTCATACATCTGCTTGCGATAACAGGATTTCCAAGCTCACAGACATTGGGTGAGGTTGTCTCGAGATGGAGAAGTTGGAATTCACACCACTCTAAGGCAAGCAAAACAAAAGCTTTCATCAAAAAATATAGACACTTCAAACTCCTTTTGGCTGAATCGCATATTCAAAAACGATTGGCATGGGCAATGTAGAATTTTGATCTTAACTAGAGCAAAGTGATAGGTCAGGTTTGGTTAGGTTAAAGTGGCTGCTCCTAAGAGCTCACACATACCCTCTGAGTTCCATTGTGATGCTTTCAATGAAGCTAAGAAGGTGGCTAATCTCTACTGTCGATATGTCCAAAGGAGAATGGATAAGGTGCGATCCCAGATACTTAAGTCTCAGACTCGCGAAGGCAGGGCAGCTGAGTAGAAAGTGCCGAAATGATTCCGCCATCTCATCCTCCACCGTGGTGGAGGTTTTAACTTATATTGAGGTGGGCCGCATGGATTCCCATTAAACAGAGCCCTGTCAGCACCTCCATAATCAATAAGATCTGCGGCTTGGATAACCCTAGAAGCTCGCGTGACCTCCTCCGGTCTACTTCTCGCATTTCTACGTGTTCTAGCACGTTTGCCAAGCAGATCACAAGCCCACTCGTTTAGAAGTAGCGGATAAGTGGCCAGAGGAGCCCCGAAAAGTTTCTTGCTTAAGAAGACCCTTTCAAGTGTACCTTGACTGGTTAAATCAACTGCTTCACCATTCCTTGGGATATCCCAAAGTTCTCGAAGAGAGAGAGAAGCGATACCATAGTAACCCTTGGACGCCATGGTGGGCACTATATTTGTTCAGCAAACTATTAAACACCCAGTCAGGGTCCATTTTTCGGATGGATTTCTAAAAAGTGAGTCGCTACTTTAAATATCTTTACGCAAAATCTCGAGGGAAAGTTTATGCTCAAACTGTATGAAAAACAACAGCGACAAATCTTAGTGGATCGAATACAAATGATTGGATCTTTCAAGAAGGCAATAACCCAATATACTGGAGGAGACCATGCACGTCTGGGAAAGCAGAGCAAAAGACATATAACAGGTTGATTGGTCATCATGAAGTCCAGATGCAAACCAAATTGAAAATGTGTGGACTCTAATAAAAGCGAAGATGGGGAGGAAATGACTGTCTACAACAAAATAACTTGCTAGGATGCTAAGCAAAATTTCGAGGGGCCTGCCTCCAGATTATGCTGGAAAATTAAGCGAAAGTTGTCAAGCTATTATAGACACGAGGTACTAAATGATGTATAATAACTTCCGCATACTTTTTCTTTAAAAATTTGCATGTGAACCTTTTTTGTTGAAAATACTATGCCCAGCTTCTGTGAACTTTTTCTTTTACCTAGAAATTTATTGTTCCCAAACTATATCGCGCGTACTGAATGTGCCTAGCACACTGGCCCTCATGCAAAAAAGCTGACCTTAAGCGCAGACACAACATTTGTTCTGAAGAAGTGAGCTTTCACTAGCTTTTTACTCCGAACATTTTCAATTTTAAATTCAGCGTATTAACAACTTCCACACTTAGTCGTAAGCAACTTTAAGTGAAGTGCTTTAACTGAATTCCTACGGAGAGCGCAATATTTCAAAGATATGGTAAATAAGTTTAAACTAATTTATTTCCCTACAGGGAATACACAACTTCGGTCAGCTTACATGATTTCTGCTTGCCCAAGTACTTAAGCGCAAGAGTCTAAAACTAAATTTGCAAATATCACCAATACACACATACACTTATACAAACACTGGCTGGACTATACATATGTATATTTAATGTAAATAACTGTAAACAAAGTGAAAAGCATAAACTTTTGTCGCCGGTTACACGAAAATAACTAAAATAAATCAATTTGATTGCCACTTTGTACTCTCAACGCGCAGCGATGTATTTTCAAAAATCTGCTACGGGTAGTGAATGAAATTCCCCAGCACTGTGATATCCTGAGCTTCCCATTAGCTACTAAGCTAGCGTGTTGAATTTACACTGAGGCGTTAGGCGTGAGCTGTATGCGCCGCTGCTTCGGTGCGTCGGTGCGGCAGTGCGGCAGTGCGTTTGTGCAGCACCTCAACGCATATCGCTTTGATCAACGTTCCATCCCTGGGGTTGTGTCTCACGTGCCCTGTCACGCTCATTTACAAACCTACATGCGGCACACTCACGCATAAAATATGGCCCATACATGCACAGATATTTAGTACATAGATATTTAGTATATCTGTAAGATAATGACCGTGGGCTATTATGTTAGATAGTTAGCTGCGTCCATCGTCAATTCTGCGTTTGCATAATTTTAACACAGTTTTAGGTCGACCTGGAGCATTTGCTTCTGTTTGCCTACCGCTGCTCCTTTGGGTGCACTACAAATTGACACGTCGCGCTGTTGCGCCGCGATGCGCTTCGCAACGTGACGACGACGTAATTGGGATACACGCAATACAATCGGTTTACAGTGTTGCTTATTAGGAGCAAGGCGACTATAAATTTTTCAATCACATTTTTAAATAGTGAAGAATATTGGTTCCTGAAGTCATAAATAACTAGATACGAAACTCTCTCAATTGCTCACACAAAATAGGGGGACTGAACTCATGTTTGTTAATGGCAACATTGGCACCTCAGTCCCGTTATTATCAGCTGATAGACAAAAAAGCGGTAAATTTAGAAAATAGCTGACAAATGCAGTGCGTTTTCTAGTTGGATAAGAAACGGAAGTGAATTTTTTTTTTTCGCTAAAAAATCGTGATTTTTGAACTTTAGTAAAGAAAATAAAGAATCGTGACATTTGAGTATTGAAATATTAAACAGGACATGCATTTGATTTTTGAACGTTAATAAAGAATTTAGTGCCTCATTTCACACACAATTATTGTTTGTATTTTTCCATTAATAATGCCAATTAAATTTTTTTTAGTAACTTGCTATATATTTATTTTAAAATGCTTCGAAATTTATATGTAATATTCATAGACGTTTTATTATATATATGTATGTATAAAAACATAAACTTATATTTTAGCATTATAGCTTCTTGAAAACTTATGAATTTCTTTGATATTTTTATACTCATTTCATATTTGCCGAATTTAAAAAATAAAAACATTTTAATTTCTAATACTCAGTTTTTACTTTTCTGCTGCAATTTTTTTTATTAAATTTCAATGGTAGGGTGGAAGAAGCGAATTCTCCTGCAAATGCTTTTTAAATTCCCAAATTTCATTTTTTCCATAACGGCAGCATTGAAAAATGTTATAAAAAAATTCACATTTTGACAGCGCCCTCACTAAGCAATGAGTTCCGTGTCATTATGCATACAATTTTTTAGTGCACATTTTTGTTGTTATACGCTCAACACCACATGATTTGAATTCGCTTTGGTATCTAGTTATCTATGGTCAATTCATCAGTTGAATACAGCAAACTGCTGGTGTAACCGGTTCTTCAACTAACGGGTAAAACGCTTGAAATTTCATTTTCGTTGCAAAAGCAACCCTGTTAGCATGTTTCATGCTATGTGGAATTTGTTTGGTGACATTTAAGAAAGAAAAATAGTTATACTGTCTATTTTTTGGTAGGTGCGATTATAGATTTCAAATTACTATAGAAATGAAAGCGGATTAGGTGTTAAATTGAAATTTCTCACATATTTTCTTAGGGCTCATTCACAATAGCGCAGTTTTTCTCAACAACTAACTGAATTGTGTAAAAGGATGGTCGAGGGCTAAATTTTATTTTGATATATCAAGGCCATCTCTAATTTAAACTGAACTTTTCATACTGCATTCCTCTGGAAGTATTTTTTGAGGAGTGCTGACATTTGTTGTCGAGATAAATGAAATTAATTTCATACCAAGAAGAAAATTGTGTCTTATTTAAAGAATTGATGTGGGATTTCCCATACAAACTGTATTTTCCATAATAGACCCGATTCTTTCGACTAGCAACAACAACTCAAATTCGGAAAAAAATATGCGAGTTGAATCAACTCGGTAAAATGATATCCGACCTGAGATGTAGTGTCAGAAAGGGAAAAACACTGCGCTATTGTGAATGAGATCTAAGAAAATAAATGGGAAATTTCAATTTAACGCTTAATCCATTTTTACATTTATATATACATATATAACAAAGTTAAAGAAAAAATTCCCAGTACTATTTTTCGTTCTTAAGTAGCACTAAGCATAGCGAATCTTTCATGAAATATGCTAACAGGGTTGCTTTTGCAATGAAAGAAAATTTTATCTGAATTGGAGCATTATTTTGCAAGTCGGTTACAATAAAACGGACATACTGTATACCACTGAAAAAATAAGTGGTAGAGTACTGGAATATGGTATGAAGATATATGGAATCAATCTCATAGCCATTGGGAAAAATGAGGGTTATTCACAAAAGCGGGCGTGGTACCTCCCACACAACCGAATGCTTCATACTGTATCTCTGGAATTAGTTGTGGTAAAGTATTGGAATTTTATATGGAGATAAATGAAATCAATTCCATACTCATGGGGAAAAGTCAAGGTCATTCGCAGAGCAACTAGAGTTAAATTAATAAATAACGAGATAAATTACACAGAGTTACATTTTAAGCTTTATAATTTTTTGATACTCAATTTACTATTCTAATTTACAGTAATTTGTACTTCACCTCATCGAAAATACTATTTTCGCTTTAATAAAAATTTACATATCACATTCATTACTTTTATCAAATCATTCGATATCCCAAAATTGTCGTAATAGAAATAGAACTTTTGTCAGTATTAATCGAAATAGAATCAGAAACTTATCGCAAATAGCATCAGTGGTCACATCACTAAGGCTAAAAAAAAGTTTCAGTTAGCACTTGTACGATGAAATTACTTTCGATAGGAGTAAATGGCCGAACTAGGATCTGAAGCCAAATTTTTGGGCCTAAATGAA
The DNA here is from genome assembly GCA_951828415.1 of Anomoia purmunda. Taxonomy (NCBI): domain Eukaryota; kingdom Metazoa; phylum Arthropoda; class Insecta; order Diptera; family Tephritidae; genus Anomoia; species Anomoia purmunda. The sequence goes on from OX639994.1 coordinate 129,218,815, forward strand.
AAAGCAAAGAGCTAAATCTAGCTCTAAACATTATATGTAAATATATGAACAAGAAAGTATGATACTATAAAATGCTTAACTACTCTATGATATTATGCCTTTTCAAGTCAACGCTGGACCACTGTGTGCTTTTTAACCGCTTTAAGGCATGAAATATACTACAAACCCCTCAGACAATACAACGCGTGCATTCTCATTATTTAAAGGGCGGCTCATTTATGAGTAAAACGCAACGTAAGCTACTTAGGCCGTGATTTCGCAGTGGGAACAGGTACGACAGATAGTTAAATGCAAGTACACGTAAATTACGTAAATCATTTCCAACGAGAATTACATGAGTCATATCAACGCTCAATGCCCAAATAAATACGACTACAGTAATAACATTGCCGGTAGACCAACCCACGAAGGTTAGCAGGATTTATTTAATAAATATTGAGAATAATTTTAAATAAAAAACTCACGCTTGCAACTCAGTGCGCGAGCTAGAAATTAAAAGTCTGCTTCTACAAAGTGGTAGCTATATAGTAATAGTGGTTAGTGGTATTTAATAGTAGCAGAAATTAGTTAAAAATAGTACCAGTAATTGGTGGTGGCATTATTAAAAAAAAAAGTAGAAACAGTAAAAATAGTAATAGCATTTAGTGGTAGCATTAGTAAAAATAGTAACAGTAACAATAACTAGCAATAGCATTATTAGAAATAGTAGTAGAAATTAGTAAAAATAGTAGTAGTAATTAGAAGTAGCTTTAATAAAAATAGTAGTAGAAACAGTGAAAATAGTAATAGTATTTAGTAGTAGCATTAGTAAATATAGTAGTAGTAAATTGTAGTAGCATTAGTAGAAATAGTAGAAGAAACTAATAAAAATAGTAGCAGTAATTAGTAGCAGCATTAGTAAAATAGTAAAAGAAATTAGTAAAAAATAGTAGTAGTAAAAAGTAGTAGAATTAGTAAAAATAGTAGTAGAAATTAGTAAAAATAGTAGTTAGTAAAATGCAGTAACATTAGTAAAAAAAATTTTAGTAGAAATGAGTTCAAATAGTAGTAGTAATATGGAGTAGCATTAGTAAAAACTTTAGTAGTAATAAGTAGTAACATTAGCAGGAATAGTAGTAGAAATTAGTGAAAATAGTAGTAGTAAAAAGTAGTAGCATTATTATTATTATTTATTATTTATTATTATTATTATTTATTATTCGTTATTCATTTACAATAAGACTTAAAATACATTTACAATAAGACTTAAAATAGTAGAATTAGTAAAAATAGTAGTAGAAATTATTAAAAATAGTAGTTAGTAAAATGCAGTAACATTAGTAAAAAAAATTATAGTAGAAATGAGTTCAAATAGTAGTAGTAATATGGAGTAGCATTAGTAAAAACTGTAGTAGTAATAAGCAGTAACATTAGCAGGAAAAGTAGTAGAAACTAGTGAAAATAGTAGTAGTAAAAAGTAGTAGCATTAGTAAAAAATAGTAGCAGTAATTAGTAGGAGCATTAGTAAAATAGTAAAAGAAATTGGTAAAAATAGTAGTTAGTAAAATGCAGTAACATTAGTAAACAAAATTATAGTAGAAATGAGTTCAAATAGTAGTAGTAATATGTAGTAACATTAGTAAGAATAGTAGTAGGAATTAGTAAAAATAGTAGTCGTAAAAAGTAGTAGCATTAGTAAAAATAGTAGTTGGAATTAGTAAAAATAGTAGTAGTAAAAAGTAGTAGCATTAGTAAAAACAGCAGTTGGAATTAGTAAAAATAGTAGTAGTTATAAGTAGTAACATTAGTAAAAAAACGTAGTTGTAATTAGTAGTAGTAATAGTAACTGTGTTCAGTAGTAGTGTAGTAATTGGTAGCAGTAGTAGTGAGTAGAAGTTGTAGTCATAGTAGTTGGTTTGGTAATTAGTATTTGTAGAAGTAATAGTAGTAGTAGTAGTAGTTGTAGTGGTGAACCAGTCCCGAACTACTGAAGGAATCTGAAATCTTCCGAAAATGGTTAATCCGAAATTAGTTCCGAATTGTTCTGAACTTGTCCTCAAATAGTCTTGAACTAGTGCCGAAATGATCCCCTAAGCTACCTCAGAATGTGTGTTTGTTTTTTCTCATACAAGCGTCATACGATGATCTCGTGACGCGATATCGATGCAACCTTCGTTACGCGATGTAAAAAAAAATTATTCACATGGCTCCAAAGGAATTTTACTTCACGTAGCGTCGGGAGGTCAGTTAATGGTTGGAGGTAAAAGCGATGATGAGTTAGGATGATTATGCAACGTAGAACAATAACAATAAATAACCAGATTTTCATACAAACAAAACAACATACTTTTTATATTCATTATTCTCTGGAGCGTTTAAAAAAATCAAAACAACGTCGCAATTACCGACTTGGCTAGCTAAGATAATGAATCGCTGCGGTCAGATTGCAATCTATTTTCAATGCACAACAGTTTTTGCTTCTACTTAGTTTAAGTATTCTATGCATTTACACTTTTGAACTAAATAAAATAAATATATGTATACAACTCTGCCTATATTGTTTTATATGAATATTTTCCTAACTTCCTTTTCATTTGATTTGATTAACGCTCCAAACCGCTAAAGTAATTAAACTTTCAGTTATTGGATTTGTGTCCCCAAAGTATTCGGTGCTTCCGTAAATACTACAACATACAGTTATACATATCTAGATATAAGTACTAAATTTGTACGAGTGGTTGTTTGTATTTATCTATGAACAGCATTTATCTATATCTCAACACTTCTGACCAGATACGGGTATATGCACAAAAAAGAAACAGCCTCAATATAATCCTGCAAGCCAGAATGAACAACTGCAGCAAAACTAAATCTCAGTAGATATTCTGGCACAGTTGTGCAATAATGCCTTTGGTTTACAAAACAATACTTGTAGCAATGGAAATGTGATTCGTAGTATACACGAAGATAGTTTTGTTATGCTGATAGGTAGCCGGAGAAGAAAATACGGTATATGAATCACTTGCAACCGCTGGGAATTTGTGTATGTGTTTATTTATTTATTCGTATACACTGCGGCGCTACTTGTTAAACTGCAAATAATTGCTTGTGGTAATTATATGAAAACCAAATCAACAAGCTCAACTAACACCAGATTTGAATGAAGAAAAAACTGTTTTGCCTAATACAAGACAATGCTGAGGCGAAGGATAAAAGTAAAGTTAAGGATGAGAAATAAAGACAAGCATAGAGACAAGATAAAAACAATGATAAAGATGAGCTTAAGAATAAGATGGATTGTGGCTAAGGATAAAGTTAATGATAAGGCTAAATGTAGGGATAATGATAAGGATAACGATAAAGGTAAGGGATAAGGATATCGATAAGCACAAGAGTAAACACAAATATAAGTGTAAGACAAGGTATAAGAAAAACGATAAGGGAAAGATAAGATAACGATAAGGATAACATGGGACATGAATAAGGATAAGACTGATGACAAGTCTAAAAGATAAGGCTAATAACAACGTTAGGATACAAATAAAGAAAGGGATAAGGATAGAGGTAAGGATAAGTATAATTTAAAGGTTAAGGGTAAGGATAAGGGTAAGGATAAGGGTAAGGATAAGGGTAAGGATGATGGTACTGCTAGTGATAAGGATTAGGATAATCCTGAGGATAAAGATAAGATTAGGAATAAGGGCAATGGCGAAAATAAAGATAAGGATAAGAATAACAATACAGATACAGATATAATTAGGGATACGCATAAGTATAAGGACAAGCCTAAATATCAGTATAAGTATCAGAATATAATAGGAATAAGTACATCTATAAGTATAAGCATAAAGATATAGATAGAAACAGGATAAATACGACTACAGGTATATACGAATAAATATAAGTGCAAGTATATACGGATTTTTATAAGTACAATTATATAAATATAAGTATAAGTATAAGTATAAGTATAAGTATAAGTATAAGTATAAGCATAAGTATAAGTATAAGTATAAGTATAACTATAAAGTACAAGTATAAGTATAAGTTAAGTATAAGTGTAAGTATAAGTCTAAGTAGTGGTGTAAGTATAAGTTTAAGTATAAGTATAAGTATTACTATAAGTATAAGTATTAGTATAGGTATAAGTATAAGTATAAGTATAAGTATAAGTATAAGTATAAGTATAAGTATAAGTATAAGTATAAGTATAAGTATTAGTATAGGTATAAGTATAAGTATAAGTATAAGTATAAGTATAAGTATTAGTATAAGTATAAGTATAAGTATAAGTATAAGTATAAGTATAAGTATAAGTATTAGTATAAGTATAAGTATAAGTATAAATATAAGTATAAGCATAAGTATAAGTATAAGTATAACTATAAAGTACAAGTATAAGTATAAGTTAAGTATAAGTGTAAATATAAGTCTAAGTAGTGGTGTAAGTATAAGTTTAAGTATAAGTATAAGTATAACTATAAAGTACAAGTATAAGTATAAGTTAAGTATAAGTGTAAATATAAGTCTAAGTAGTGGTGTAAGTATAAGTTTAAGTATAAGTATAAGTATTACTATAAGTATAAGTATTAGTATAGGTATAAGTATAAGCATAAGTATAAGTATAAGTATAAGTATAAGTATAAGTATAAGTATAAGTATAAGTATAAGTATAAGTATAAGTATAAGTATTAGTATAGGTATAAGTATAAGTATAAGTATAAGTATAAGTATAAGTATTAGTATAAGTATAAGTATAAGTATAAGTATAAGTATAAGTATAAGTATAAGTATAAGTATAAGTATAAATATAAGTATAAATATAAGTATAAGCATAAGTATAAGTATAAGTATAACTATAAAGTACAAGTATAAGTATAAGTTAAGTATAAGTATTAGTATAGGTATAAGTATAAGTATAAGTATAAGTATAAGTATAAGTATTAGTATAAGTATAAGTATAAGTATAAGTATAAGTATAAGTATAAGTATAAGTATTAGTATAAGTATAAGTATAAGTATAAATATAAGAATAAGCATAAGTATAAGTATACAAGTATAAGTATAAGTTAAGTATAAGTGTAAATATAAGTCTAAGTAGTGGTGTAAGTATAAGTTTAAGTATAAGTATAAGTATTACTATAAGTATAAGTATTAGTATAGGTATAAGTATAAGTATAAGTATAAGTATAAGTATAAGTATAAGTATAAGTATAAGTATAAGTATAAGTATAAGTATAAGTATTAGTATAGGTATAAGTATAAGTATAAGTATAAGTATAAGTATAAGTATTAGTATAAGTATAAGTATAAGTATAAGTATAAGTATAAGTATAAGTATAAGTATTAGTATAAGTATAAGTATAAGTATAAATATAAGTATAAGCATAAGTATAAGTATAAGTATAACTATAAAGTACAAGTATAAGTATAAGTTAAGTATAAGTGTAAATATAAGTCTAAGTAGTGGTGTAAGTATAAGTTTAAGTATAAGTATAAGTATTACTATAAGTATAAGTATTAGTATAGGTATAAGTATAAGTATAAGTATAAGTATAAGTATAAGTATAAGTATAAGTATAAGTATAAGTATAAGTATAAGTATAAGTATAAGTATAAGTATAAGTATAAGTATAAGTATTAGTATAGGTATAAGTATAAGTATAAGTATTACTATAAGTATAAGTATTAGTATAGGTATAAGTATAAGTATAAGTATAAGTATAAGTATAAGTATTAGTATAAGTATAAGTATAAGTATAAGTATATGTATAAGTATAAGTGTTAGTATAAGTATAAGTATAAGTATAAGTATAAGTATAAGTATAAGTATAATAATAAGTATAAGTATTAGTACAAGTATAAGTATAAGTATAAGTATGAGTATAAGTATAAGTATAAGTATAAGTATATGTATAAGTATAAGTATAAGTATAAGTATAAGTATAAGTATAAGTATAGCTGTTATAATTGTGCAGTTTAACCAAGAGACGCCAGAGCTTACTAGTTCAACAATTGCCATGAATGAATGTCCATTACGTCAAAGGTTCAGATGATATTCGTCAAGCTTTACCACACAGTCAGGCTGGCATAAATTAATTTTATACCCATAAAGTACGAGCTTTGTCCTTAACTACTTTTAGACATTATTTTTTTATAAAAATTCTATATTTACTTTGTGTTCAGTAAAATTGAGATTTCTTCTATTTCAAAAGAGGACACTAATTTACATACTTAATTTTTAACCAACCAGTTTTCAGCTCATCTTTGGGCTGTTTTTGCAGCTATGAGAAGCTACTAGTTTTGCCTCTTAATTCAAAACAGTTACCTAAACCGAGAAAAAAACTGACGCTAATTTGTGTATAAATTTACTGGTGGGGCCCTTGTCGACTGAATGTAAGAAATTGGAAAACGTATACTTAACACATCAAATATTTTTATTACATATGTAAATTTTTCTTAGTTAAATCTGTACACATAGAGCAGTCGTTTTACTAAGCATGCAACATTTCGCTCTGTACCTGCTACAGCAAAAACATCTGTTACATTAGGAATATTAAATATTCACTTCACCAAATACAACTACAGCTCACGCCTAATGTTAGCCTATAATTTTGTTAAAATTCTGCGGTTCCTCACCCTCGTGCCTCGTACCATCAGTTTGTCATGCTGGTTGCCTACCTGACGCGCGCAACTCTCACTCTGGCAACCACAAATTTCAATTTTTCATATGAACTCACACGCATATATTGGGCAAAACCGGCGACCGAAGCGACCACAGGACCCAAAAAACCGCTTCACAGCTGAGAACTCATGTCAGCGATGCCAACATCATCACCCAGCTAGGCTGTCAGCGAACAAAAGCAACAACAACAACAACTATGAGCAATCAAATCGCAGAACTAGAACAAGCAGTCAACCAGCCGGTAAACCAAAGCAAACCGCTAGCTCCGTTGCAATCCTTCAACAGTCAACCCAAATGTCGCTGCCATAAATTACAAACAAATTACAAAAAAAAAAAACCAAAAAACATTAAGGATTCGCACAAAATATATAATTTAATAAAATCTATGGAATTTCGTAAAAATAGCGTAACTCAATTTAGAATACGTTTCGCAACAAACTTGAAATTTCAATTTGCTTCATAAAATCAGTAAACGCTTCGTTCCTCACAGCTCAGTTTAAAAAGTCAACTTAGTTAAAGTTATATTCAAGTGCAAATATTTTCTCTTACCGTTATGGATTTATTGTTCTTAAAGTAAAAATGCTAAATACACAACTAGGTTGTTTTATTGAAATTACACAGAAATGTTTTTGATGAATTTCGGAAGCACAGATTTTCAACGCAACCAAAATAAATTTGTATAATTAAAATGCAGTCTATGTAATTTTGTTTGGCGGTTGGTTGGTTGGTTGGTTGGTTGTCGTTGGCTTTGGTCGATGTTGGTTTTTTTGACCACTTTCCGTTATTATGTTCATAATATTTTAGTTACATTTTGTTGAAGCTAAATATAATTACAGTTATAAATGCGTGACTTTCGTGACATTTGCAATGGAGATTACTGTGAATCGATGCAGTCCATCAAAATTCTATTCAGCCGCCGCCACAAAAAAAAAATCACTCATACGCAGTGGCGAATGTTAGTGAATTTTCGGTAATTACCGAATTACATTACTGATATTGCTACATTGGTTTTGGTTTTTTTTTGTAATGTACATTTTCTTCGCGTGTCACGTGTTCTGCCCACGATCTATGGTTTAAATGACTAGAGCTCAGTTAGCTGACTTTTTATATAGATGAAAATCAAATAACAAAATTTTATAGCCTCTTGCATTTATAAAACTATTAGTTTTATTTATATACCTATATTAAATTTTTTAGGTAATTTATTTATATCAACAACAATTTTTTTGTTTTTTTTTAGCTCAATGCTAGTTTTTTTTCCAATACTTTCCAAATCAAAATCTGGCCTTTGGCTGAGTAAAAATATGAAAAAATATTGTTCATGTATTTATAGAAATACATTTGGAGAAAAAATTAATGTATGCATGTAAATAAAATTTATAATTTTATAAATGCCAAAGGTGTTGATGTAAAACTGAATTGTTTGATTTTCAACTACTAACACAAAAAGTCAGCTGACTGTGCTCTCTTAACTGAAGTTTTGTAAATTAAGTAAACTATTAAATAAATAAAAATAAATTAATTTTGGGTTCTGAAATGTTTCTCTGCACAGTAAATTAACTCCTGCTGGGTTGTGTAAACAAAGATTGATGTCCTACCTTTCCCTCACGCAAGCTTAAAAGCGATATTTGCTTTCCGACCTGCTGGGTAGATTTCTATCCATATTTTGAAACTTCATGTATATTGTACGAAAAACAACGCATCATTTGTATTTTATTTATTACGAAATCAAATTTTACATCTGGTTATATTTTATGTTAGTGTTAAATTTTTGAGAGCATTCTATCCACAGGTCAACGTTATTTAAGGTTAAGTTTATTTTTCAAACTCTCAAGAATTAATTTTATAATTTATATTAATAATACTGTTAATCTCATAAGAAGCGTAAATGAAGAGTTTCAAGTAGCCGAGAAGAAAATGATCCCTGAAAACTAAAAGAGAAGAATCTACATAAATAAATAATCTACCAGAATAAATACTACAAATTAAATGATCTCATTCGGTAAAAAAAGCCTGAATAATTTTGAGAAATATAATTGAATTTTTCTTTAAATTTAAGATATATATGTATGTCGTTTTTGCTTTGTATTTTTTTACAAAACTTTAGTTAACATAACAAAAGCCTATAAAATAAAATTTCAAACTTTTAACCCAATTTACAAGAATTCCACAAGTTTTCGTAAAAATTTTTAATTCGAGTTTTTAGAATCCCATTTGGTATGCAACTCATTTAATTTAAGCATAGATAATAACATGCAGGCAACAAATTTTGGTTGATTTTGGATAGTTTATTATCTTACTAACTTTTTCCACATAACGGCTGGAGTTTATATAAACCAACGGGAAGGATTTGTAATATTTTTTTCTGCTGGTGAGAAACTTAATTCGCGAAATGGCTGAAATTTGGAGTGAAAGTGAAATTTCATCCCCTTGCGATAACGTTCTTGATTTAAAGGCTCACCATACGCGTTTGGTGCAGAAATGAAGCAGGAAGCCTAGTGACTTCTTACATTCCCAATACGAATAGTAGCTCTTTCCACAATGCTTTGGTTTTGGAATTGAAACGAGATATAATTGATACCTGAAAAATATGTTTATTTAATTGAAACTTCCATACCTTAAAAACGCCTTTCCTTAAAATCGAGTGCTGTCGCTACGGAAAAACGAAATGGACTCAAAAAAAAAACACTTGCTAAAACTGTTATTGAACGATAGAATACAAGTTTTTGGCTTCCGCAGACCGCTAGTCCTCTCTTTGGCGATTTGACAGCATCCACCCAATCGTAAATGGAATAAAATTTTTTTTCTTTTATTTTATACAAATAATGCTAACAAAACTTTCAATCGTTCTATCACTTGTTCGCTTTTTCTTTGCTTTTTCTAAAAATACAATATGTATATATTTCAAAAATTAAATAATTTATATTGGTTAAAAAGTTTAAGGCACTCAACTCTTAACGTAAATCTCAACAATTTATCAGGGAACAAATAAAGCTGTCTGTTTTTTATAATTTCCAATTTTCCCCGATTTTAATCGAAACGACCGGTTCATCGGTAAATTTCTTACAAGTAATCGCAACTAATAGCCGAATGCTTTCGATGAATTACTAACCAATTAATCGATTATCCAATTTCTTTTAACATCACTAGTTGTAGATCTCCTGCGGAATAAGCCAGTCAGAGCTATCAACCGTAGGTGCATGAATTTTACTTGTTCTGCTCCCATCTCAAATTAACTTATTTTTTGTTTTCTCCAAGAACTTTCTCAGTACTTTTTTTCAGTGAGAAAAAATAACTATCGATAATTTTGCAACTATCTTCCCATCACTTGGATAATGCGGTACTCTTAATAATAGCCGAGGGTCATAAGCACTCCAAGGATATGTCTAGAGAACGACCGGACTTCGGCGAAAGCCGAGCGAATTCTCGGCCAATAAAATTCGGTTAGGTTTCGGTTCGGCTCCGGCCAAAAAATTGCCGAACATTTGTTACATTTTTATTAGTATAAAAAATTAATAAAATTTAACTTTTAATGCGTTTCTCTTTGGGAAAAAGTCAAATAAGCTTTCGAATTTACATGATAGCGATATGATTTGAAATAATTATGCTGAAAGAAATTAATCATTCCGGATTGTACACTTTTCTCAAAGAACATCCTTCAGGATATTGCGAAATTGTTGAATACCTTTTGAAGCCCATATTTTCTGTTGAAAAAAATTGCTTTAAATAACTTTCTGCTCCTCCATCTAGAATACCTAGTGGGCAATTATTCCATGCTGTAAGTTAAATTTGGAAATTTCAATAGGTTATTATTTTTATATTATAATATAAAATTCTAAAATTTTGAGCATTAAAAATACATGTACCTACTTTATTGTTATGGAAGAAATGTGTTTTAAACTATTGTCGTGCATACCTTTTTAATATTAATAAAATAAATCTAGAATTCTAAAAAATTCATTGATTGTTTTTTAGACCTTGAAAATGTTCGTTTCGGTTCACCTTTAAAAATCGGAGCTCGGTCATTCTCTAGATATTTATGTCCACGAAAGCATCTCAGAATGTAATTAGTTGTCTCAAACCAGCAAAAAAAAACTGTTCCAGCTGTTTCTAATAAATTTTCTTAAATAAATAAACCAAATACATTTAAATTTCATAAAATCGTATTCTCTATAATCCTTTGAAAAGTCCTTTTTGATGATTATTCTTTTGCTGTTTTAATTTCTCAGTTTCTAGATCATTCCACGCAATGACGTCGATTTTCAAACGCGCACTCAGACCAACTTTCTTAATTCATTTAAAAGCATTTTTTATCATTTTTTATTTTTTGCATTTCATTTTATGTGTGCGTAAATTTGTTTGTATGGAACAAATGAAAGCGAAAAATTTTCTACGCTCACGACAGAATAGTGTTTAAGTTTTGCAACAAAGTGGAAAATTCAAAAGGAAATGCACACAAAGGTAATCAGATTAATTTTAATTAATTTAACATACAAAAAACACAAATAAACGTGCACACACAAACTTACTTGTATATTGTGTGTGTGTGTGTGTGTGTGTGTGTGTGTGTAGTTGAATAAAGTACGCATACCCTTTATGGCCAACTGTCATAGTGCAAGTAAAGTAAAGTTGATGCAACAACGCAGGGGCACAGAGGTGCATACGAGAACTTGCAAGGGCACATATTGCCACATACGCAGAGAAATGATAGTAGAGTATAAGTACATACAAAGCGAAGTATAGTGGTGTCTAAAATAAATTTATCGCACTCACGTAAAAATATTTAAATTCATTTTGTTAAATATGAGTCAAATGACTGCTAAACAAGTTTGCTTAGAGTCTAAATAAAAATTGAACTATTATCCTTAGTCTAATCAAAGTAATTTGGCAAATTAGTGCCAACTGTCGGCCATAGGTTAGTGCAAGATTAAGATTAGAGACATTATCCCTATGAGAACTTCATGGGAGCAAAAACTGTGGAGAAAACTCCACATAGAACAACTGTACACGCCGTAGGTACCGAGAAGGGGCACTATTTATAAGATTAGCAATAAAAGAGCAGGCAAGAAAATTGATTCTTTTATATAGCGGGCTTAAGTTCTGAAGCTGACAATGAAATTCGTGAGATGGGACAGGTTCCCTAAAACTCCCAGGGGGAAGAACATATTTAAAAAAAACTTCTCGGAACACAACATCATTGGCAAGAATTCGTTCAAAACAAAACCCAAGTAAGTATTTCGATCGGGTTGGGTACAATATGATTTTGGTTCAAAATTCTGTATTTAAAATTCTGTATTCAATATTCTGTATTCAAAAATCTGTAATTCAAAATTCTGTACTGTTAAAATTCTGTATTGCGGAACACTGTAATTTTAAATTCTGTAAATCAAAATTATGTATTGGCAGTATTTTGTTTTGCAAAACTCTGTATTGAAAAACCGGAAGAGCATATGGATAAATAAAAAAGTGCGCACTTTTTTTATTTATCCATATGCTCTTCCGGTTTTTCAATACAGAGTTTTGCAAAACAAAATACTGCCAATACATGACTTGTCTTGACCCATATGGTTTCCTATATTATCAAAACAGATTTACATAAAGCAAATGTACATATGTTTGTATGTATTTATAGCTTCAGAAATTTCAAAATGGTCACAAAATTAGTCAAACGAAGAAGGCTGTAAAAGCAAACAACAGAATTAAAAGAATAACAAAAAAAAAGGCTTATATTAAGGCATGTTTCTTTTCTAAAGCGAATTGCTAAAAATTTAATAATATAATAATTGTTTCGCCATTATAATGTAATAACTTTTGTTTTGAATGAATTTTTGAATTTTTCTTTAATTGACGTATGTATATATACCATTGATTCTATAAAATCGGAATTCCATTATTCATAAAATAAATGTGCTATTCAGGTAAGCGTGCTTATCAGGTTATCTGCTTATTTGGTTATATTTTTACAGCATTTTGATCGAAAATAATTTTGATTCCAGAATTTTAATATACAGAATTTCAGTTCTCCATCATTTTGATCATACAGAATTTTAAATACAGAATTTTGAACCAAAAGAATTTAGGCTGGACAGAATTTTTTTTTTGATTTTTACAGAATTTTCATCCAAAAGAATTTTGAAAAGCAGAGTTTAGTACCTCTCCCATTTCGATCTAATCTTTATTATTTATTTAAAAGATTTTTTTCTAATCATTGCATAAACGTTTTTTTTTTGTATTTTTTATTTTTCTATCAAAAATAATCGTTATTATTGGATTGTTATTTTTCGATCATGTTTTACGTTATTTTTTTTTTTTTTTTTTGAAAACTTTTGGTTATTTTTTAATTTTTATTTTTTCGAAAAAAAACATAATCGTTATTATTGGGTTTTTATTATTTCGTTATTGTTATTTTTTTATTTTTTATTTATTTTATTAATTTTATTATTTCTATCAAAAATAATCGTTTTTATTGGATTGGTACTTTTCGATCATGTTCTACCTTATTTCTTATTTCTTAGTTTTTATTTTGTGTTAATAAATTTTGTTCATTATTTTTTAATTTTTATTTTTTCGTTCCAAAAAAATTGCTTTTTTTGGATTTAAAATTTTCTGATCATCTGAGATCGATATTTTGTAATTTTAATTTTTTCAATCAAAAATAATCGTTATTCTTGGATTTCTATATTTTTCATTAAAATTCATCGTTTTCATTTTAAATTTTTGTTTATTCAACCATTTTTGACCGTTATTCTTTAATTTTTAGTTTTTCGATAAAAAATAATCGATATTCTTTGATTTCAGTTTTTCCGATCATATTTGATCGATAAGTTTTTAATTTTTATTTTTTCAATCAAAAATAATCGTTATTCTTGTATTTATAATTTTTCAATCATAATACACGCAAACAAATTTGTCGGCGTTGCTTAAAATATGTTTTATGATAAAAAGAAACACAAAATATCGATCAAATATGATCGAAAAATTTCAAGCCCGAGGATAACGATTATTTTTGAATGAAGAAATAAAAATCGAAAAATATCGATCAAGTATGATTTGTATAATATTCGATATTTCTTTTACATCCTTATGAGCCCTGCTCACGTCAATCTGCATTTTTGATGGCAGTACTTTAAGTTCGAAACATTTGAGTAGATTACAAAGAAGTTGAATGGCATTTCGTTTCCTTTGACAAGAATTTTCGTCCAATTTTAGCACACCATAAACTAATTGGATCTAATCAGATTCTAATATCAATCAGTAAAAATCAATTCAGTTCTAGTACAGTGAAATTAGTAGAGATTTTCTGTTAGAGGAACGGTGAGAGTGATGCAACTTTTTTATATTCTACGTTTCTTGCTTTCAGGCATTCTGAGTGAGCAAAATTTTATTGTGAAAGTGGTTTCACATATAATTACCTTTTGCTATAAAAACCATTGGCGGCCTTTTCTATAGCTGAATTTTAAAGCTGATCAAACGAAAAGTATTTGCTTCAAGAGTTTAAGGAGAGGTCGGCCCACTGCAGTAGCTCAATTGTGTCGAAAAATGATACCACTAATCATAATAAGTTCTAATTGAAGTATATTATGTTCGCTAATCCCACGCAGACTCGTTTCGTCTAACTATTTTTTATAATGTATGTACATTGAACAGGTAGCAACGACCGGTAGCAACAGGGTTGATTTTTTGGGGTGTTCCTTTCAAAAGGGGTCAATGATCTGTCAAACTACAAACGCCCTTCAAATTTTCTTCTTCTTTCATTCACTTTTCACACAACGTTTTTTGACGTTTCATGGGCCAGCAACAACAAAAGCAAAGTTGTATCAGGTATGTTCGATGCTTTCACTAGAGATATCTAGTGTAGAAAAAAGTATCCAATGAAGTTTTTTTTTGCACTAAACTTTTTAGAGTCTACACTAAGTCATATTTTTTGGACATCATTATAAATCAGCTTTTGTTTCAGTTGGAATCAGGGAATGCAAAGAAACAATAGCAAGCGTTTTCATTTCGTTTAGCTTCGCTCGTGCAAGGAAATACAACAGATTCGAATCACTCGGCATCATTTTTTGAGCAGTAAATTTACTCTGATCGACCTCGTGCAAACAAAACAATTGAAAACAGAAAAATAGGGAAACAAACGAAACATAAAGTTAGTGTTCACAACACAAAACTAAACCTTTCGTTTAGTAATCAAAATGTAAACCAATTTTGGGCAGAAAATTGTCGGTTTGTTTTGTTGTAGGTTTTGCTCACGATGACTATTTTTACAATAATCGAAATTACGCAAGTACGTAATTCGTTTTGTATGTACTCACCTTATACTCGTATTGAAACGTTTCATGTATTGTTAATGTTCGGGAGCGGTATGATAAAAAGAGCACAAACGTACTTGTTTTGAGAATGGATAGTAATCCGTTCGGTTTGTTTTCGTTCTCTGGTTGGAATTGGGGAAGACAACAACAGACAAAAAACAAAGCCAAAGAAATTAAATTAAAAAAAAAAAATGGAATTTTCTTCACTGAATAGAACATTTTATTCATTTTGTGTGACGTAGATGAATTCCACCTTTTTTGTTCGTTGAGATTTTTGCACTAAACTGCTTTGAGCTCTGTCTGATGTTGTTCTGCCCTACACTGCCCTGCACTTTAAGTGCACTAATCGAACAGACCTATTTCATCTAATGCTACTACCTGTTTAATGCGCCTTGTTGTGTGCTATTCTTTTGGATGCAACTGTAGATATGTACCATATAGATATTTGTGTGCACACGAGTGTATAAATCTCGTGCGTGCGCTGTGCAAAACTACGCGCCGCTTTTATTGAAGTTGAAAGTATACTTTTGTCTGTCAACACGGCAACAGTGCCGCCAAAGGAACAAGAGCAGGAACTGTAACAGCAATAAATGTGTCAACCACAAGTAGCAAAACTGGTGTAGGAATCCTCGTAGAACAGACGGCGGGCGGGCGGTCGGGCGGTCGGTTGATGTTGGTGCAAAGCGAAAGCAGCGAAGTAAACTGTTGCAGAATGAGATAAGAGTTCGGTCGAAGAACGCTGCGAGCGGTGCATACTTATAAAGTAAAGCTAAAAATACACAAGCATTCCAGTGCGCGAGGACGAATCTTCCTACATATGCAGACACAAACGCACCACACTCGCACGCAAGATAAATAAACAACGAAGAAGGAATTCGTAGGTTTACGTGCGTAGGCAAGACGCATCACACACATGCACCGCAGAACGTCATTTAATTAATTTAAACAAAAAAACAAAAAGAAAGACAACGAGCCAGGACGCGGCCCTACTTCCTTCGCCGCTCATTCACCCTTTTTGGCCACGCAATCTGCTTTCTTGCTTTTCCAACTTCCAACTCCTGCATTGTTTGACAAATTGCAACAAGCCAACACAATGTTGCCGGCCGATGTTGCTGGGAAATTGCAGCTGCAATTGTTATCGCTTTTATTGCAGCTCATATCTGTGGGTGTGTGTGTATGTGTGCGTGAGGCCTGTCCTTACTATCCTCTGTTCATTTCGTTTTGTCCGTCGGTCCATGCGCTCATCCTCCTTTGCATTGAGGTCGCAGGAACTAGCAGTTGCCGCTGCTCCCTGCATTGAAATAAAGGATTATGAGGCAAGTGCTTTTGATTATGCGGCAGCAAGTAGCTTAAGGGGCAAAGCAACACCACAGCAATGGACTGGGTCAGTAGCCGTGGTCATTGTTGGTTCAGTCGTCTAGGAGTTGCTGCAGTGTAGGATTGCTGGTATTGTCAATAGTCTCGAATTATCGTTCAGTTCTACTTCTACTTAAACTTAAGGAGCACACTTGCTTCGCTGGCTTAATCTTTTGTTGTTTTTTTTTTAATCTTTTGTTCCAAAGCAGATTGCAACTCGATTGTAGCTCCAATGAAGTGCGCGAAGGTCTTAATTAGTATCCTCATTAAATTAGTAATAAATATTTCTGTGCCAATAAGGACTAATAACTAAAGTCGAATTAAGTGTAAAAATATGTGGAGTAACAGAAGCTGGGATTTCAGATCACCTATTCAAGTTAGAAGCTAGATTATTAATTAGCTAGTTTTTGTTCGCGGCTTCGCTCGCACGGCATTCGGGCTAACGTTATGAATTCGAATGTAAGAGAACAAAAACAACCAATTTCGCCAAAGGTAATGCATTTTTATTCATTTACATTGTTCACTCTTAATTTTGTGTGTACGTGCTTCATTGGGGACAACTAACAAAAACAAAGCAAAAATTATAGAAAAATATTTTTCTAATAGCGGTTGCCCCTCGGCAGGCAATGGCATGCATCTCTGTGTATTTCTGTCTTGAAAAAACTTCTCACAAACATCATCGTCATTCAAAGTCGGCAAAAAACTGCGTTCCAACATCAAGACGCACGTAGAATTTGTAGGGCAATTCAGTCAAATATCAAGCTAATTGATTTTATTATTATTACTGTGTATAAGTATTTATTAAATGATATTTAGGTACGTATGTACATACATACATAGATTTAAAAAAAAAAATTTATGGTTGGCAATTCTACCATAATTTTTGAGCTCAAGCCAATTTCAATAAGGCAATTATAGCAATTATTTCGGAGATCACCATATCTCCTCATCAGATTTCTTTCAAGGCTTCAGCCGTGTATGAATTCACAACCTCCGATTTGCCGATACGCTGCCAGTGATCTCCAGTAGGCATGTGAACAGCATATACTTAAACATAAATTCCTTTAATTTTGGAAAGGTGCAACTGTTTTAAGAATTGCTTTAGGTAAATCCTGATATGACTTAAGTTATTAATAAATAGGTATTTAAAAGTTTTTTTGAGATCACGCTTTCCTAAATCTTAATCAGTTCAAACCAGTATTGTAGTGCTCTCAAATTGAGGGGCCAAGGGTTTTACGCCGGTAAATGATTATTGCGAGAAAATGGTCGGAGGTTTGTCATTGTTTACCGAGGAGCAACCGCTGCTAGAAAAACCTTTTCTAAATTTTTTTTATGTAACTTGTTCTTGTACAAATTAAATTGAATTTAATTTTATAAACGGACGGCAGCCTTCTCTAAAAATATTTCTCGAATAAAACTTCCTTAAGATTATTTCGTGTGACACTAGTGCAGTAGAATTTCAGTTACCTTACCAAATAAGTCGAATTCGGCTTTTTTAAAAGTGGCAACCCTATTTAAAAATATTTTCGTATAAACGGTTTCATTTTGCACCAATACTGTTCATATTTCAGTAAGCTTATAAATTGAGTTAAATTAATATTAAAAACACAACATATTCGGTTTGAACACTATTTTCGTGATGAAGATTTTGTCAGCCTACTTCCTTTGAATCTCATGGGGTAATTTCTCCTTTAACTTACTAATTTATTTTATCCTTTTCTACAAATCTCAAAATAAATATTTCTTAAATCTCCTTCATTATAAACCATATTTCAGTATTTGATTTAACCTTCTGTAAATTTAAAAAAAAATTTGAAACAAGTGGCAACTCTCTCCAAAAATATTTTTGAAATTTAGCTTTCCTAAAACTTTTAGTTCGACATCCATATTGTAAAATTGCATTTTGTTCAGTAGTTTAACTTAATTCACCTTCCTTAAAAAAAGTTTGGAAATGAAACTTTATTAAACGTCTCTCATTTGATACCCATATTGCAATATTTGACACAAAATTTTTCTTCTACGGCAACACGTATAAATGACAAATCTGTTCAGTCGTCACAGTATAGCAAAATATCAGATTTAGCTTATTTATTTAATTGGTCAAAACTTTTTGAAGAGGTGGCAAATGCCTTTATATGTTAATCTGGGTATGGGCTATTTATGTGTCAAGTTTTATACAAATCCGATTTACATTTACAATCGGAGAAAATTTCGAGGAAAAATGTCGCGAGGATTGTTGTTGTATTTTCATGACGATGCGAAGGACCACATATAGCGTATTTCTAAGGCTAGCATTAAGGAATGCGGTTTCAGTGAGCTCGACCATACGCGCACAGACTTTGCGCCAAACGATTATCATTTATTCTCTGAATTGAAATCCGGGACACCGAAATGGCAAATTTTCGGTATATTTTCGAAAGGGTATACAAATGTTAGTAAAGCCCTCTGAAAAATGAAGTGAAAGGGGAGTATATTGAAACATAATATACCCTTTAATTTTTGTAAAAAATATGCAAAATTTATAAAAACCGTTAAGTTATAAACGATATACATACGAGTGAATCTGAAACATAGTAAAAATCGAAAAAGCACAATTGCCGAGCTTTGATAATAATAATTAAAAATCGTCATACATCTTCTGCGGTATTATCTTTAAAAATCAGCTTGTTCTATTCATACTTACTTTACTTAATTGGCGCAATAACCACTTACGAGATTTTGGCCGAGTTTAACAAATTGCGCCAGTCACTCCTTCTTCCTGCTAACTGGCGCCAATTGGAAATACCAAGTGACGTTAAGTCCTTTTCCACCTGGTCTGTCCAACGCAGAGGAGGCCATCCTCTACCTCTACTACCACCAGTGGTTACCGCTTTGAATACTTTCAGGGCTGGAGCATTTTCGTCCATTCGCACGACATGTCCCAACCAACGTAGCCGCTGTATTTTAATTCGCTGGACTATGTCTAGGGCGCGGTAAAGCTCATAGAGCTCATCGTTCCATCGTCTGCGGTATTCGCCGTCGCAAAGACGTAGAGATCCATAAATATTTCGGAGAACCTTTCTCCCGAACACTTCAAGTTTCCATGCTTGAAAGCCTAAATTTTATAATTTCCATCTACTTCACAAAATTTAAAAATTTTTCCATAAGTTCTATGGTTGCTCGTAAAATAAAATTTACTTGTTGAATTGTATTATTCATTTAATAAATAACACTTATGAAATGAATTTTATTTTTATCTCAAGAAATAAAACTTCCGCGATGAGTTTCACTATTCTGTTTTAAAATAAAAATCGCCATGTAAGTTTTATTTATGGTGAGTTTTATTTATCTGTTATTTTTTAAGTTTACTTAACACTCACAGACCTTAGTCATAATGTTCTTATAACTCGTGTGGGAAATGAAATTAACGCAAGGTGAGTTTTATTTTACAGCAGAAAAGATAAAAGTCATCGGATATGTTGTATTCCATAATCAAAAAATAAAACTCATTTCTGAGTGTTATTTATTGAATGAAAGGTTTGTCTTTCATGTTAAAAGTTGGCTTAGATCTCCTCGTCGAAACGTGACACCCATATCTTGATATTTCCTGTACAGTGTCGGGCAAATTAATTGGGTCGAGATATTTTGACAAGTTTTGAGTTTTTTTCTTTCTTTCTGTTTAATGGTTTGTTAATTTTTTTATAACACAATTTCTAACAGAAACCTTACAGATCTAAATTTCAAACTTTGTGCTAAAAATTAGCAAAATTCTGCCACGCTTTATCTAAATTGCAAACTTTTGAATCATTTCATTTTTTTCATTTCACTTCATTTCATTTATTTAAGTCAATAGTTACAATAACCTTACAGACTTGATTACAAAAAGGACTTATAACTAACTCTTACATACTAGAAAGAAACATATGTATATTATGTGGAATGAGACTCAATTCTAGAACGGAAAATGCATCTGGGCATAGCAAAATCCAGATAAAGAGATCTATGTTTACTATTCAGTTCAGTAAGTGCTCTCTTAATAGGAGCAAAATTAAGGTAATTATATTTTTCTGTTTTAATATTAAATGGATAATTAAAGCGTAGGGTTCTGTTGGGGACATTGCAGCTAATCTGTTCAAGAATTTCCGGGCAGTCAATAAAACCACAAACAACATCATAAACAAACATCAAAGACTGAACGGTGCGCCTAGCAAAGTGAAACAGGTTGCAAGGCAAAACGAATAAAATTTCGTTGCACTCTTTCAATTCTATAAGAATGAGAGGTGTAAATAGGGTTCCAAATCAGAGAGGCATATTCGAGCTTGGAACGAACTAGGGAGTTATACAATATTTTTCTAGTATAGGGGTCTTTAAAATCCCTCGCATGACGTCACAATTTTTAACTAATTGGAACTTACACTTTATAATACCAAAAATTATGTGTGCTGTAAAACTGCATATTTAGAATTTTTCCATAAATTTTTCCAAAATTTCTAAATAAAATTTTTTTAAATATTTATGAAATTTTGCTGGATTTTTATATTTTTTCTACAAACTTTGAAATACGGGTTTATACGGTGTTTATTATGTTATGAGCTATGCTTTTATAAAAAATTGATAAACATTAAACAGAACAAAAATAGGCAAACCATGCCACAAAGTCGCGACCCTATTACTTTGACCGACACTGTTACTTTTTATAATTATATTAAATTCGATTAAATTTTTCAAAAAGTAGGCAGCACACACACAACTTTTTCTAAGCTAAACATTCTTTCATTTATCTTGTGCTTTTAATTGAATATAAAATTAAATGTTCGTTTAGAACATTTTTTAAGATTTTGTCGGACCGTTTCGTGCCAAGTAATGGCAAACCGCCGAGGGCATTTCTGTCATGAAAAAACTTCTCACAAAAAACATTTCCCGGTAGAAATTAGTGTAAGGTCCCTCAATTTGTATTCCAACATCAAGACGCACACCACAAATTGTAGAAGAGGTTCGGAGAGGTTGGTGCACTGCAACGCCAAATTAATATTATCATTTTTATATCTTCAAAATTACATCTTCGGTTGGCAAGTGTCACGCCTTAACCTGCAGTAATTTGTATAAGACAAATGAAATTTAGTATTTACATAAGAAGGTATCATAAATAATTTTAGAAAACTCGCTAGGTGGCAGTGTAGTCAACCTATTTGCAATATTACTTGAATCACGTAACAAATTTTTGTAAAAATGGGATCGCTAGGTGGCGCTGGAATCGATAACCTGTAGTTTTAATCCAATATTGATAAAATCAGAGACGCATACAGCAGATGCATTGAGAAATAATTTAATAAAAATTTACCCGCAAGATGGCGCTGTAGTTAAGCTATTCAGAAAATCCATATTAATGGTATTATTTTAATGATATTAGCAGAGTGTGATTAGAAATATTTTCAATTTAATTTCATTTAGTTAAAGGCAGATATGCCATTGAAAATTATGGGAAAAAACTGATTTTTTTTTAAACCCAATTTTTTTTAAAACCCAATTTTCAACCGAATATTGTACGTGTCACAATTCATTGTTATATTGGACCTATATTTCCATTATAAATACATATTTTCGTTTTACTATTGCGGTCACTTATTTATTATTCACATTATTTTATATTGCGCTGACACAGCTCGCATATTCCTAAATGTAGCCCAATATTGCTCATTTAAACATGGCAAAATGCAACCTTGCTCCCTGCTAGGCAACAACTGATTACTTCAAGCAAAGCAACACTGGAAAGTTCAAACCCCTACCAAAATCTTCAAACTGTAGTACAATTTAGAAATGAATTTACTTTTTTTTGAATTAAATTAATCTGGACCTACCGAAAAACAATTTCTAGTATAATTCATATATACATAATTATCTTCAGGATCGGAAGTCCCTGAGGATAGATGACTTATTGCTTAAAAAATTTCATTTAACTTAGTTTATACGGAATATATTCGTAGCTAAAATTATCCATAAGAGTAGGTATCGGTAATTTATTTGGGTAAGTTTTCCACGTAAAATTATCGATACCTCCATGGTATCGTTCCATCCCAATTTGCCATAAGAAAAGACAATAAATGAAATTTCAATCTGACGAGTTTGAAGTTATTCTCCAACATTCATTTAAATATTCCGCAGCTAATTTAAATGCCATCCAATAACTCTAAAATTACTACGCCCTATAACATCCACTAAATTATGCAGAATTTGCTTCATTCTAAGTTATTTCAAGATATCAAATTTGATTTAATTTTTAGGCATATGTATTAGATATTCAAAAGTTGAATTAAAATATTACAAAAAAGTGTTCAATTTAAAAAAAACAAGTCGTATACTTCTAATTACAATATTTACGTTTCGAAAAGAAGTTAAGCGCTTTGGATTAATTTCCCTTGTTCCATAAACTGTGACACGAATAGCAAAAATAACAATAAAAACAACCGCTACTGATGACAACACACTATGTACATATCAGAATGACGGATGATTGCCCGCAGGCAAGCGTTGTGGCATTGACGTTGGCCCAACACATATTTAGCTCTGACTGGCTGCTAATCACTTTATCAGAAATACAAATTTATATACATATGTACATATATAATATGCCACATGTATTGTATGTGAATATATATATACTATACATACATGCATACATTCACTCTTAATCTCATTTGAATTTTCAATCGTTGCGCTGCCTAGAGTCACATCCAACAATTGCTCATTGCTCGCTATCATTATAGTTATGGTTATTATTGTTTTTGCCTTTTTCATTTTATTTTACGAGTATTGTTGTTATCGTTTAACTCATTTATGGGGTATTTCAAGTAAAACGGACAACTTTAAAATGTTGCTGCCTCAATCATAAAGAAATTAAAAGCAGGTTTTAACGCCTAAGATTGTGTTTTAAATTAAACTCCATTGAAGCCCTATTATAGTCAACGGAAAATATGATTTTTCTCTAAAAATGAGTTTTAAGTTTAAAATGAGGTGAACGTGATTTCAAAAGCACATTTTAAGTTTTTGTTTAGTTTGCAATTTCTTGCATACTGTTAGGCGCTCAAATCACAGTGCGCTCTAGTAAACTACTGATATTTCTTCCAAAATCTTAGTAAACGTTTTTATTTCATGTGATTTAACTGAGTTAAAGTTTCATTTTAGCTAAAAGTGGGGGTTGATATGACTTTGATGAGCTGAAATTTGAAATCTTATTTCAAGTTTAAAGTTTGATAATAGTTAAAAAGTGGTATATCTTTCGGACGCGAATTAGAGCCTTCGAGTTTCTGATTTTAGCATTCGACTATTTTTCCTTCAATAGGGGTAAATCTGGTTACAACTTCACGGGACTTTATCAGTTTGAGTAATCGTCATATATACACTAGAGCTATTGTTAATCGATTAATCGAACAATCGGTTGTTTAAAAAGGAAGACTTCACCTAACCGTTCGTTGCCCTTTGGGTAGAATTATACCCAAAATTTACATTAAACTAAAATATACCCAATAAAAACAATTTCAATTGCGCTGAAACTCAATGACATTTTCGAGAAAGTAGTTTTGAACAAAACGGATTACTTTTGAGTGATATGTAAAACACCAGCCTGCACAAGTATTAGATTTACTGCTTTTAAATTTTTTTAGATTATTAGATACGTATTTGAAATCTCAATATGGGTAGAAATCTATCCACAAGGTCGGAAAATACATGTAGATTTTGAGGTCAACAAACGGTTAAATTAGTAAACAGATAAATCACCATAAAACCTTGGCACCAACGATTACCGATTACAGAGGAATTGCATAGCGTTTCGTTTTCTGTGAAAAGAAATGTTGTCTTATTTCACCACCCCAGAAATAAATTAAATCAAATCAGTAAAGTTTCCTTCGGTATGATGAAATTCGACTAGATTTTGTGTTAGAAGAGCGGTGGGAGTGATTCAACTCTTTGTTTTCTCCCTCTTTAGCGCATAGTACTTAATTTATGGCAGTTTTTAAATGCAAATACCCCTAATAGGTTCTGGAAAGGGTCCGGATGTCGTTAAAGATTTAGACCCGAAAAAAGCCGAAAATTGCGAGGAATATACGTTTTTTTAAATAAAAATAATATAAAAACTTAAAATTGTTGGCTTTCAGTACTATTTCTACCCGACGCACTTCACTACATTCTACAAATACAAGCTCTGTATTTGAATAATATGGAACTATGAATATGGTTTTTTGAGATAGCTCGGCTTCAGCACCAATGTAAATACACGCAAAATAGGCTCGAGTAAGAAAAACCTAAATTTCCCTTTTAAAACCCTAAATTTGCACCTTTTCATTTTTTTTTTTGATAACCTCCGCTTCACGTGAAATGCCCCTGGCACTTCCGTCCGCTACGTATACTAATCATTTTCGTGGTCGTACAAGCCCCACACACGTCCAACAATATGGCAGCGTTGACGACATTGCTGCGCTAGCAAACGGGCAGCAAACCGCCAGTCATATACCGAGCGTGATACAGCGCTGACGCTTTTTATCGATTTTTACCACAAAAAGTAGGAAACTCGAGCTGCGCGCAAACTCAAGCCAGCGCTGAGTTACAGCACCAATCTCGGTAGCCAAATGTCAGTTGAAATGTCAAAATTTGCAATAGAAGAGAGTACGGCTAGTGCGATAACTGAGAGAGTGTAGTGAAACAGCTGTCATTTGTTATTTTTATTTGTTTACAACGCGTTGAACTTACAAAATACGCTGCAGCCCCAATGTGTGGTTTTCATCTAATTGACAAGACGGCCGTTGTTGTTGTGGTGCTCCTCCCTTCTCTATAGTCGCATTTGTGATTGCGTGTTGCTGTAGGTTAGTATCGCTGTTTCGATTATTTAGCAGTTTCGTGAAAATCTGACATTTCGCCGGAAAACAAGTAGGAAGTGAGTGCCAATAAAATGTGTCTGGGTAGCAGCAGCGGCCGTGACGCGAAGCAAAAGAAAATATGTGAAAAACTAAAAATTTAGCAAAAGGAAATTGTGGAAAAGTTAAGTGAATGCAACTGTGACTGTGATTGTGATAATGCGTGGGATTGTGGCTGTGACTGGGTGGGTTGCGGTTCGTTCGACCCACTAACGTGTAGTCTATATAGCCGTACAAAAACAACATTTGGTTCGGTGGCAAACACAAAAAAAAAACAGAGTCATCAAACAAATAAGTGCAAGCGATTTGGAACGGAAGTGTCATTTGCAGCCATTAGCAATCGTTGTGAGGCGCTGCTGCCTAGACCACCAAGGCGCGCACCATTACAACCCAACGCATAGCACCCGCTGGCGGGGCACAAAAAACTACATGAGGATGGGAGCGTTGGTGAGGTGGAAGAAATGCCAGAGGGAAAAATACTTAGTAGTAGCTTCAATATTTCAATGAAAATCAAATTAAAGTTAATTGAGAAAGTCACGAGAGCAACGCATTTGCAAGTGAATGGTGAAGGCAATGAAGGGCAGCGGCGGCAGAGGCCACAACGTGTGAAATAAGCAGCAACACAGCACAACAACACAATCAAACAATAAGCACAAAATTGAATGCCGCACCCAAAAATTTAAGCAACTAATTTAAGATGGTGTGATACAATTTTAATGAAACTAAACAAAAATCTAAGCAAAAAACCACAGCAAAGATATGAAAAGTGCATAAAATGAAAGAAGATAATTTTACTTCCAAAAATTTTCGCACATTTTAAATAAAATAAAAATATAGTTAGATAAAAAATTTAAAAGTAGTATAATTAAATCACGATACAAAGCACAAACACGTGTACGCAAAAACGCAAAAACGCAAAAATAAAAATAGATAAATAAGTCAAGAAAGCTCAAAAAACAACACCAACACCAAATTCAATGATAAACTAAGCGAACAGCACAACACATTCAAATTCAAAAAGATATCTAAAATTCGTATTAACACAAAGCAACGAATATACATACATAAACAACAACTAACATCAATCACTCGTACAAGCTCTGCGCCAACAAAACTTTTACGTGCTTCCTCATTAATTAAAAGCAGCAACGAAATTTATGAAACTTATGCCCCTCAAACCTACCTACATACTGGTGTTTCTATTTTATCTAATTAGCCGCAGCAGTCTGTATAAACAGTAAGTTAAAATATTATTTTGACAATGAATTTTTAGATACAATTTTCTTATACATACATATATAGACGAATATTAGGACAATAATTATAGTTATAAGCTTCCACAATAACAGCAGGGGATATTCTTTTAATTGCGGTTTATTTTTCGTGCTTTTCAAACATTACTTCGGCATCCGAAGATAGGCAAAACAGGGATCCTAGCGGTTAGCATTTTAATTAAAAAAAATAATGGTTTGCTTGATATTTTCTGATTTTTACTGTTTCCATTAAAAATAGTCGATATTTTTGAATTTTTAATTTTCCGATCATATTTAATCGATATTTTTCCATTTTGATTTTTTCGATCAAAAATAATCATTATTATTATTGGATTTCACACCCCCCCCCCCCCCCCCTCAACTCGATCATATTTAAACGTTATTTTCTGATTTTTACTTTTTCGATCATAAATAATCGTTATTCTTGAACTTAAAGCTTTGGTATTTTTTCGATCGTAATTCATATTATTCTCACCGCCGACTTGTATGCGTTTAATATGATCGCAAAATTGTAAGTACAAGACTAACGATTATTTTTTATCGAAAAACTATCGATTAAATATGATTGGAAAAATTGTAGATCAAATAATAACGATTATTATTGATCGAAAAAATAATCATTAAAAAATAACAATCAAACTTTATCGAAAAAAAGCCGAAGAAACCCGATTACTTTTGATCGAAAAATAAAACGTACTTGTAACTGTTAGGCAATGATTTAAAACAAAAAATCATATAATAAAAAACTTGCCAGCCTAGAAAGCTAGGCGATAGAAGTGAAACTTCAAGGATCTCGATGGCCACTTGAAATGTTTTATCGAATTCTTTATGTACATATATTCTTAAATCGAGTGAAGCCTTTGTAAGGGAGGTTAGGGTTCACTGTTATGCCTCTCACGTCATCCTCCCTTATTGATGGCCCTGGGATGTCTGCGTCAACACGCGGAACATGCATACCATGGGAAATTCTATTTGGAGCGTTTAGCGTCGCCGAAGGCTCATTACCATCGCCCAAATTATCGGTCTGTTCGATTTCTTCTGCCAGTGAAGGGTTCGGAGGTGGTTGTAAATGGATAGCCCTCTTCCTTGCTCCGTATTCCCGGAGACGTTCAGTACTAGTTTCCGGGTTTTTCTTCACTTTATTTAGTTTATTTTTGGCACACAGTCGATCTCTGTATTCTTTACACGACTGAGCATTTGATTTAGGCATGATGTACAGGTCTGATTAATATTTACACTATTTAATAGTACTTCTCACTTCTCTATATAACCTCGAACACTTAGAAACACTATACTCGTATAACCTCGAAAAACAACATAGCTAATCCCCATGTAAATTCCCAGAAGAACTCGCCATACTCGGGTCAATAGTACGAACACTAGATGGAGCATCGATATTCCGTGCGTACACGTACCTACTTTGTGGAGTTACCTACCGTGCTCTCCATATAGAATAACGTTTCGATCGATATATTCGAGTTTTGTTTTGAACGAATTCCTGCCAATGACTTTTTGATCCACAATATCAAAACAATTTTTATCTTTGATTCCTGGTGCAAATATGTAGGTAATGGAATTAGGGAACTCTGTTTTTATAAGGAACATTGTATTATTTTAGAACAGTACATTTCATTGAACTTAAGTATATTAAATTTTTTACGCCTTTCAATCTCATAAATGTATATATGTGCATTAGGGTAGTCCTTAAATGTAGGAAGACATACAAATTGTCACATATAAATTTTGGACCCGATCGGAGATGGCTTTGTGTTGCCCTTTGCAACTTTTCTAGCATTACGGTCGCACATCAGTTGTTGGTCAACTTTAATTTCAATATTTGTGTTTTCTAAGAAATAACGATGCAATTCATAAATTAATATTTTTTTCAAATTTCCCCCAAAATGTGCCATTCTCTCTCTCTCTCTCTCTTTTGTGGATCATATCTCAGCACTGGCCGACCACTGATAGGCCGTAGACCATAGATTGGGAAACATTTCGCTATAAAGAGACTCAAAAAATTTTTAGACCCATTTTTTCTTCATTTAATATCCCAAATCTAGTCAAATATATCGCATATAAATTGTGTGTCAACTCAAAACATTTGAATTCATTTTTTTTTCTATACCGTACCCAAAATCCATGTTAGTCGAATTTTAATTTGAATTTTTTGACATTTCACGATGTGAGATTTCCCATGTCCAATAGGAACCAACATGAATGATTATATGTAATATCTTCAACTATTGTAGAATCGATTTTGTTTATTAGACTTTTTGAGTTTTCATAGGATAGTCTAAACTCTGAACTCCGTCAGAGTACCGTCATCATTTTTTGACAAAATAAATTCAATAAAATAAAAGTTATGTAAATTTAGTTTTGAAAAATTCAATTTATTTTCATTTGATTCTACTAACTTCTTTAGTTGTGTCGATATTTATGTGCAAAATAAATACTAAGCAAGTGCCCCAGTTTTTCTTTGTTCACTGTATGAACAGCCTTGGCCGAAAGTATTTGGCACCATATCATTTAGTGCATATTTAATTCCAAAAGCTAAAGTGATAGTTTCTTATAAATAAATTTATTTAAATTATGAGTTATATATGTAAAGTTCAAGAATTAATCGTTGGTCTAATTTTATTTATTTCAACAATAATTTGTGAGCTTTTTATTTGGAAAATTTTGGAAAAAGGAAGCAACACTCAAAGCAGTAGAAATTATTATAGCTTTGACCCCCGGCCTTCACGCCTACAAGGCAAGCACGCATCCGCTATGCCAAGGCGACAAATAAAAAACTTAGAGCTTAGATTTAGAGACTACGCTGATCAATCTAACAAAACAATGTTATTTCAGTAACTGGTTTTTAACAAGGTATTAAGCCCATCTAAATTAGTGTCACCAAAAATGCACGATAGCGAAGACAAAAGTGCGGCTTAGCTTAATGGACATTTTACTACACATGCGACCTTCGCAAGCGACATTTTGCCGACCCTATCATACTACGAGTACTTCCTCCATGCTTGACAAATGGTACCTCGCAATCTGGGTAGTATTTCTCGCCAACTCGTGTCCCAACTTTCTCCATTTTTTCGGACTAGCGTACGAAGTGACGATGGTTGATGTTTTAAAAAGATCCCAATTAAGCTCACCTCGAAGTTCGTTTCGCAAATCTTTCTCTGTAAAATGTTGGTATCTGGAATACCAAACTCTTTTTCGATTATTTTCTGTTAGCCACGGTTCTTTTGGGTTTTGCAACCTTTTAGCCAGCATTCTTATACTTCGTCTAGCTGTTCCAGCACTGAAAATTTTTCAAATTTCTTCCGAAAAGGCTGAAGAGGATTCTTTACAATCCTTGAGACACTCAGAGATAAGTTTCCGATCTTTTCGTTCATTAGTTTGGCAGTTACTTTCACTTTTCAGCATTGTGTAGTGAGATTTTATATCCGCAAATCATTTCAGCGCACATTGGACTGTAGACCGCGAACATCCCATCAACTTGGTGCTTCCATTCCACTGAATTGTCAATCTTCTATCGTATCCAAAATATTCGCAATTCTCACTGAACAACTCCAAACAAAAGAATATTTACACGTTAACTAGCAACTTCCAAAATTATTTAAATTCAAAATCTCGCACAATACATTTGCAGAAGACAATCGTAACTTTTGTTGTCATGTGGTGCTTTATACTTTTTGCCAAGGTTACCAACTTTTCGTCACTTAGAACAATCGGCCGAGTTCGTTTCAATATTGAAATTTTTTAAACAGATTTTTTTAACTTTCGGAAAGATCCAATTTTTTTTATTTTGTATTTAACCACTACTCTCCGTTAAAAGCGGGTAAAATTTGTATTTTAATCTATCAACAAATTAAGAAAATATTAAAGAAACTTGGTTTAGTCCTTTTGCTCAAGTCTAATGTCCATATTTACCCAAAATTAAAGGATCCAGCAGCCCCTATGTAAATAATAGGTGTTTTGTGGTATTTTTTTTTCTCACGGCACGACTAAAGAAGAAACGCTATATTTTTTAGTATAGTTGCCACCTATTTTAAAAGTCAAATTTAATTATATTATACGCAATTAATAAAATATTAGAATATGGATGTCAAACAATTCGTTTCGGCGTGGATAAGGTTCGTACTTACATTTCAAGGAGGGTTGCCACCTGTTTAAAAAGTCACATTTAATTATATTTTACACTAGTTATATGAAACATTTATATGGGGTTAAAAAAATTAATTTCGCTAGATGAAAGTTTGGAGGTATATTTTGAAAAGGGTTGCCACTTTTCTAAAAGCCAAATTTAATTTAAGTATACTGATATGTAGAAAAGTGTATAAAATATTAGAATGTTGGTGTCAAACGTCTCGTTTCGCTGAGGAGAGGTGTACGGCTAGCTATATTTTGAGGAGGGGTGCCACCTATTTGAAAAGTCAAATTTAGTTATATTATATGCAAGCAACACGAAATAGTAAAATATGGGTGGCAAACCATTAGTATATAAGTAAATTTTAAAGAGGGTTGCCACCTTTTTGTTTAATCAAATTCAATTAAATTTTTCGAAATTGTATAAAATATTAGAATATGAGTGTCAAATGGTTCGCGTTGGCGAGGACAACGTTTTCAAGGTTACCTATATTTTGACAGGGTTGCCACCTGTTTTAAAAGTCAAATTTGATTAAATTATACACAAGTTATATTTGAGGGAAGTAAGATATGTGGTTTTTCGTTACATACGCAAAAACAATTATTTAGTAAATATAGGCAACACAACGTCTGCCGGGTATAACCTCGTATAATATATATAAAAATTTGCCCCTTACATCATCATATATCTTGGATGTTTAGCCCTACTTCTCCCACAAGTTTTGGTGTGTGTGTTTTGTTGTGATGTTGTTAATTATCTACTAAAATATTTGTTGAGTTTTTTTTTTGTTTTTGTAAACTCAGACATTGTTAGCAATACACTCATTAAAATAACCAAGAATCATTAATTAACCAACATAGCCTCAATTCATTCGATATCACTTAACTTCGAACTAAAGTAGAAAGTAGAAAATTAATACGATTAAACAATTTTATAATTGACTTTAATTCTTTTTGATTTTCTTCTCTTTCAATTGTACGCACAAAATTGTAGATTCGCTCAAGCGCAAGACATCCAACCATAAGAATGGGTAACACTCAAACCACAACCCATGAGCCACAAACGCCGACGAATGGTGGCGCAGGTGGAGGTGCTGGTGCTGGTGGTGGTGGTGGTGGGGGCAGCGGTACATTGAAAAGTCGACGCGGCAGTCGAGTGAAAGTTTTTGCACGTTTTGGCCAAAGGAAACAATCGCAGCATTCTGTATTGCCACCAGCAGCGGCGTCCACATCGAAGGAGGCCATCATTGCCACACCCACATCGACTTCCGCTTACGATGACTCGATCGAGGAGGAGCTGATGCTACGCCAAAGTCATGCGGCTGTGATAAGACAATTGGAAGATGAGCAAATGGATTTCCGTAAGTTTGTGGTTTTCATTATATTTTCATTGTTTTACACTTTGTTTTTCTTTTTTCGATTTTGCTTTTTGTGTTGTTGGTGTACATATTAAAAACTTCCTCCTTTAAACCTCCTACTCGTTGAATACAATAATAAAGTTACTTACTGCTACCAGTTTTCGTTGTTGTTATTGTTATTGTTCTTTTGCTCTTAGTTATATTTGCTGTTTTTTTTGTATTTTCTTGCTAAATTGAATATTCTATAAATATATATATATATATATGAGTAGTTTGTATGTAGTTCGAATGAAAAGGAATTAAAATTTTGTAGCACTAAATATTTACTGAATTTGGCAGATTGGCAGATTTAGTAGAATCTCTTTTTATAATTGATTTTATTGTTGAGTTTTTTCGTTCGCTTTTTTGCTGTTAACTTTGAACACAATATGTATTTTATTTTCATAGATGTTTTGATTGCTTGTGGAGAGTTAAAATTTTTCAATTTTTTGCCAAAAGTTCGAACTTAAGTTTGCTACTGATTTCCCTTTGCTCGACTAAAGTTATTGTTGTGTTTCCGATAGTGAGAGCAAAAAGTATTTCAAAGATTTTAACCACAGTGTTAGTTATGGAGAGTCCGGTCTTAAATTTCAATACTATGTTAGGTTAATTAAAATTGAAGTCAGTTAGGCTACATCAATGCTGCAACCCCAAAAATTACTTTAACTACATATGTACAGTGTCGGGCAAAACTGGACTACTGTACTCTTCCTCAACACATAGAATAAACATTTTGAAAACAAAACAATTTCTTAAAATTGAGAAAAGACATTTCTTGGATTGATTTAAAAAAAAGTTTTCTTCTACTAAAGGAGTTATCTAGTACAAAAGTTCTCGCGGCGCATAGTGCTGTTTAAAAACAACTGGTTAAAATATATCTGAGCGAAATCAAAGGTTATGATATTTACACGTAAATTTCTTGGGGAATATTTTCCAAGAACATTAAGACCCTACCTAAAGTAAGTGTAGTTTTGACTCTGTTTAAAAAAAACCCAAAAAAAAATCCCAAAGTCACTAAAGGGTTAAAATGTTTTATGTAAAGAATTAATTGTCAGAAAATGTCCCTAGGGATCTTCTCAGACGAAACCTGTGTCCGATTAAAGCCGTGCTCTACATAAAATAAAATAAATAGTTTCTATAATTATAAGATACCAGTAACGCGATTCACTATCTTTAAACGATCCGACAATCGCAATTTTTGTCGACATTATTTGTCGTTTGCACTAACGATTGTACGATTTACTAACTTATTCTTAACGACACTTAACAGCTGTCTCGTTGTATTTATTGAAAATACTGATTTGGTTTTATAAGTAATTTTTTTTTAAATGTAATCCTATATAGGATTATATATATTAAAACTAAACTATATTTCTGTTTTTATACTTGAATCCTTGATTAAAATTTAACATAATCCTCCTCATGATTCTTTGGCGCCAAAATTGATACATGAGTACCATCGACAGTCGCAATAGTGCCTCCCACTAAAGGGGACGACACTGAAACAAAAATTTCTTTAGCGGCTTGACGCTCCACTTGGGTCATATAAAAACTGACAAGCTGAGAAATTAGGTATACATCGAAACCTGGAGTTAACCGATACAACTTCTGAAATTCTGTTGCATTCAAATGAAAGGGATTGCCCGCATCACGGAATAAACGTCAATCTACTGTTGGAGCCCTTACTTCTTCGTCAAATCGTTATAAATCATATGCCAAATATCCAAACGGCATTATTTAATGTTCTTCTTTTAATTTCAAGAAAATAAATTAGCGAATTTTAAATTTATCTTTTATTTAAGTTGAAATCACGAATTTTTCTCTTCTCGACTCAGTTAACAACATCAAATTTGTTGTCGGTTAATTTACGATAATCGACTAGCTAACGACGATAACTGATTCGGCGATACCGAAAACCGTTAAAAAATTGCTACTGAATAGCAACATCCTTAAAGTTTTCGTTAAGATTAGTTAACCATACAAATATCGTTAAAATAAGTTAGTGAATCGCACTACAGCTCTGTTAACTTGCAATATTAATATTAGAGAAGGAGAGCGTAAATAAATGTTGGATTTTTCTGTGTACTCTACAGTTCTTTGTATAAATATTTTGCCTATGAAGAAGTGGAAGTGAAATTTTCTGAAGATTAATTTTATTGTTTGAAGTAAGTGCCAAGTTCTTTCATCTGCGAGCTAATGTGTTAAAATTTTCTACGAAAATATTTTCCGTCAAAATTGATCCTACATTTCGTCATTTTTCGTTTCGCTCATGCACATATTTTAACCACTTTTTAAAAACCAACACAGAACGAAAAGACAACCGAAACGGTTCTATTAATTAGAACAAAATTTAGCGGATTTCTCTATGAAGAGTCCCTTCTTATTATGACTGTATTTTAGAGGTCTTGTTAAAAATCGACTATTCGACTAGTCGATTAACAACTAATTTGACGTTTAATAGTCGAATAACAATTATTCGACGAAACGTTCACTTTCTGAAAATCAACTAACCGAAAGTATGACAGTTACTCACAATCAATTCATAAAAACTTTTCTACGGTTGAAAACGAGTTTTGTCAATATGCACAAATATTCAAACATACTTATATGAAACACAAAATTGTATTGAAAGAAAATAAGTGGTCGAAAAAGTCGAAAGCAACCGGTTAGTCAATTAGGTGAAGTCGGCAACTTTTTTTTTTTTGAACAACTTTTGCTAAACGATTAACCGATTAGTCGATTAGTCGCTTTTTTATGTAGTTAAGAAGGTGGCCATTTTGATAAAAAGTTGTTCAATAAAATCTAGTAGACAACCTATAAAACTAAAAGTAAACCTATTCAATAAAATTAAGAAGGAAATGTTGGTTTTGAACAGAATCTCCTCTTAATTTTCATAAGCCGATGATCTTACGATTTGAACTTATTGTCCCCAAAAGTATTTTAAGTAGATTATAGATAATTATAATTTTAAGATCTTATATTTTATTATAAAACGTTTTAAATATTTGAGCAATTTCTGCAATCCTGTTCCCTCACGCTCTCCTTATCCACCAACCCATTTTAGACATCGATATCTTTAATTATAGGTGAACTTTTTAACTCTGTAAATTAGGCCGGGACTTGGTCTAAAAAACAACCGAACACCTACTGCGAGCCTTGTTACAAATTTTCAAATGGCTGTCAAAATCCATACAATGTCTATTACCGTAAAATATGCCTAAAATTTCACGACATTTGTACGGGAGGGTTGTACTCTGTACAATTCATTTGCAATTTAAATTTGCGTGAAAAGGGGCAGTTCGCCACTTTCTTTAAGGAACTTTTTTTTGGATTATTTGTGACATTTGTTTTTTACGCGGCATCTTTTAGACGCTTCAATAATTTTGGACTGCTAGCAACATTTCCCGGCAATCCAAATGCATTTTGCTGGCGAAATTTTCGCGGCAGTGAAGTTATCACTAACCGCCCTATGCTAATGACCTGACAAAATTTATTGACGAGACAGAATATAAGGTCGATGTAACGTACTCAGTAGGGCATAACCAATGCAATGACTGTTGACATCATTAAAGATCTGAAAACTGTTTTTTCCGCATAGTTTTAGGCGCAGTAAATCTGACAACTGTCAAGTTGGTGAGTTTTGTCAGGTCACCTTTAGAAATATCAGTTAACGATAAAATATTTATTTAAAAACAATAATACTCAAACACCAAAGAGAAAACTAAAGCAAAATGAAAAATTTTGATTGGAAAAATTAAAACCGCGAACTACTTAAGACACTTGCCACTTGTACTTCATCCCTTCATAGTTGCGCCAAAAGCCATTGCATCCCGGTGCCGCGTAACCCCATCAGACCACGGGCCGTAACAGTTACAAATTTGTACGAAAAAAAAACGCTGTTTAACGATTAGTTTGTAACTTTTATTTAATTGCTCATTGAATGACAGTTGTTTTTGATTTTTTTTTACAAAACAAAGTAACACATATTTTTTTATTTTTGTTTTAAAAATCATAAATAACAATTGCTAATTTTGATTTTTATTTGATAAATCAAAAATGGCAGTTATTGAAGATTGTTATTTATAAAAAATCTTCAAATAAATTAGTATCAAAAATAATTCTGTGGTTACTGAACTTATTTGCTGTGAAAAAAAAAAAATTTTTCAAAGTATGACTAAATATTGTTGAATTTTATATATAAAAAAAAATAATCGTTATTTCAGATTTATAAAATAAAAATCAAAAAATAACTGTTCTTTGACATTCATGAAATATAATTTTAGATTGATCAAATATAAACTATAAATAAAAAAATTTTTTTTTTTTAAATTTTGCAAAAGAATTATTTTGAAATTTGATTCTCCGTGAAATTCATAGTGAATTTTTTAATGCCAACTTTCAGAAATAAATATTACTTTCCATCTCTGCATCAGAAACTGTAGAGTTAAAATACCGACCAGTGTTTGTAGACCTTCTAATGTCCATCCTATGCCAGATTTTCTCTCCAATCCAATCTTAGCCGATGCATGAAGATACTGAGAATACCTCGTTCAGCTGTGGTAATTCAGTGCCCTTTCTAGCCAACTCATCTACCGCGTAGTTTCCGTGGATGTCCTGTGACTAGGGAACTAAACTATCTAAACTACGAACGTGCAGCTCTTCCATGTGTTTAGGATTACCGCTACAATCGTTAGTGGCGTTGGCGGGTGGTACTGCTAGAATTTATTGATTTATTGGCAACTTGGCTGTCAAAATAGGTCATGATATGCTCCAGAGTCAGTATAGAGTTCTTAAACCGAAGAGCGGCTTCAACCTTTGCTGCCAGTTCGGCCTGAAATTCGCTACAGTTAACGGGTAGAGGTAGGCTCAGTTTTAGTAGAAGTTCGCTCGCGTGAATTCCAATATCTTGACTTGTTCTCCAAAAGAGTAGAGGGGTGATGTAGTTTAGCATTTACAGGAAATCTCTTTAAATATGAATAAATAGTTATGATTTTTAAAAGGCAAAATCGTCACCCACCCTCCATGTATTATCTTATACCTGTCTCTCATTCGACTTTTTTAGCATTTTAGCAAATATGGCTCAACAAGGCCTACAGCGTGTGCAAGTCTTTATTTGCACATGCATATTCCATTTACCAACCGTAAAGTTATTGCTTTTTGAATTTGCATTCTTTTGAAACGGAATAGGTACATTTGTATAAAAACTATAACAAAAAAGTAGCAAACGTATTGGCACAAATCCAAATGTAGTATATCTACAATTTCTGATGAAAATTCATAATTCATAAGTAATACAGTGAATAAAATTGAATATTTTTTTAAGTCTTTCACGCCAAGCACGAAAGAAGTCTGCTTTTAGGCGTTCGTGCATGCAACCAAAGCGACCAAAGCGACCAAAGCCACCGCAGTCAATGCAGTTAGCAGGGCATTGCAGCGCATTAGAATGCCACATATGTGTGTGTGTGTGTGTATAAACATAGCCCATTCAAGGCAACGACATAAAGTCTTTCATTGACAACTGACAACCCACCGAGCCCCCTCTTCGATCGCTCCACACCAGCTACGCTTGGTTATCTAAACTTAACAGCATCACCGCAACCGCCCGCCCACACAAGCCGCGCATCAACACCGCTGTGGCTTACGCAACAAATCCGACTGTTGTTGATTGAAATACGCGACGGTTGTGTGACATTTACTGTTGTACACATTCGCAGTTCGCCGTTCGCGTTTGCCATTTCGTAACGGCTGGGTGTTGCTCGTCACGAGGCCAAAAGCCAAATTCAAAATCAAATTTCGTACGCTTCAAATATCTTTACCCAATTTTTCCATACATTTTCTATTCATTTTTGTTTTTTTTTTTTGTTTTTTGTAACACCGCCGTTTGTATGACTATCTCCAATGATAGCACACTGCCATGCAATGCTTTCCTGTGTTGTATTGCGCTTGTGTGTGGGGAGGGCGATGAGTGGGTGAGTGGGTGAGTGAAGCGTAACGTTGCCTCTGGGGAGTTTTGTTGCTGAAACGTGGTCAATTAAATTGCAACGTAATATTCCGCGAAGCACTTGTACCTACCGCCGCTTTGGTGTCCTATGCATGTGTGTGTGAATGTCCCAGTCAGCAAATTTATCGAGTAATATTTTCTCGTAAAAACCCCCGATAAAAATGCGTTTATTTACGTAAACAAAAAAAAACAAATCTAAATCTATAAAAAAGGTGTTTTTTTTACATGTGGTTTTCAAGAAGAAATAAAACGAATATTATTTAATGTTATGGACAAGAATTTAGCTTTATTATTAAAATAGAGGTTTGCCATTATGTTTCAAAAATAATTTCGTGCGAGTGACCGCCGCGGCAGGCTCGAATAAATTCCAGGCGAGATGCCCAATTTTCAACCACTTTTTCCAGCAATAGGGGCCGTATGTCAACAATAACGCGCCGAATATTCTCTTCCAAGGGGTCCATCATCTCGGGCTCATCTGCGTAGACAAGCGACTCCTTATAACCCCACAAAAAATATTCCAACTGTGTTAAATCGCGCGATCTTGGAGGCCACGCCGCAGGACCACGACGCGAGATAATTCCCTCACCAAAAGTTTCCTTCAATAAATTTATTGTTTCGTTGGCTGTATGGCATGTCCGTCTTGTTGGAACTAAAGATCGTCCACATCAGCATCCTCCAATGCAGGCACTAATCATGGCTCTTTAGCATTCCCCATTGACTGTAACATTATGGCCGGCTTGATTTTTGAAGAAATATGGACCAATGATTCCCTGTGCCCATAGAGCACACCAAACAGTGACTTTTTGAAAATGTAATGACAATGATAATCAACGGCTTGTGGAATATCAACACTCCAAATGCGACAATTCAACCAAAAGTGAGCTTCATCCGAACCGACCGAATATCGGACGCAGCGCGCGATGTGTCGCGCGAACCGAACCATTATTTTGGTAGTAAATTTGCACGATTTGCGAACGTTGTTTCGGAGTAAGTCTGTTGTTACGAAATGGCAGAACAAACTGAGCATAAATCAAGTAAAAGCTGTCAAAAAGACAAACTCCGAAAAAACTATTGCCTCATTGAAAACCACACGTCTAAAAAAAAACACCCTTTATATATAAAAGAAAGTCGTGTTAGTTACATGATTTATAACTCAAGAACAACTCAACCGAATTGCCTGAAAATTTATGAGGAGGTAGTTTAGAACCAGAACCCGTTCCTGTGGGACGTGACATGATACGTGGTATAAAAAAACGCAACAGTCTGGCCGGTCACTTGTTAAATGTATGGTCAAATATTGGACTGCAAAATAAAAGTAATTTACAACAAAATACGAGCAACTCAAAGAATTTCAGACAAAATTATAACAATTTCAGGCCGAATAATGAGAGTAATTCGAGAAATGTACCAACACTTTCGAACCAAATAATTTCGCATAAAATAATTCTAGTAATTTCAGGCACAATAAAGCGGGTTGTCTTCGAAAGAAGGTTCATAGCTAACTATTATTAGGGTTGCCACCGGTTTTAAAAATCCAATTTAATTAAATTATAAACAAGTTTTGTGAAATCACAAACAACTGGAGATGTAGAAGGAGATGGTTAATATACATATAAGTTTTGTCGAGGGTTGCCACCTGGTTAGAAAGTCGACTTTAATACACATGTTATATGAAAATTTCGGTGTCAGTTGGTTCGTTTCGTTGAAGGGAAGATTTGGCGCTAGCTATATTTAGTAACAGAGTTGCCACCTGTTTGAGAACACAAAATTTTATTAAATTATACACAAATATAGAAACTATTAAAATATGTGCATCATACGGTTCACTTAGC
This sequence comes from Anomoia purmunda, assembly GCA_951828415.1. Lineage (NCBI taxonomy): Eukaryota > Metazoa > Arthropoda > Insecta > Diptera > Tephritidae > Anomoia > Anomoia purmunda. The sequence goes on from OX639994.1 coordinate 129,258,676, forward strand.
TGAGGAGAATGTTTATAGCTAGCTATATTTTGAACAGGGTTGCCACCTGTTTAAATAGTCTAATTTACTTATTTTATACACGAGGTGTATGAAATATTAAAATCCTATAAAAAAGTTGTATTAAATATTAAAAAATGGGTATCCACCGATTCGTATCAGCAAAAAGGTTCATAGCTAACTTTATGAGGACTGCTACTTGCTTGAAAAATCGAATTAAATAAAATTGTACAGAATTTATATGAAATAGTAAAATATAGATTCATTTGATATCGTGTTGCTGAGAAGAAAGTTTTTAGGAATATTTTGAAGAGGGCTGCCAAAATTTTCAAAAGTTAAATTGTACTAAATTATGATTGCCGAATTTTTCGTCTAGGTGAGGACAAGGTGCATATCTCGCTTAGGTACGCAGGGGGCAATTAATAAATAAATATAAACAGGGCAACGTCTGCCGGGCTTTTCTAGTAATAGACGTAAAAATTAAACATTGAAAGTAACGCAAAATCTATATCTTTATATATAAAAACGAGTCGTGGTTTGTTCGGATGCATAAAACTTGAAAACGACTTGATCAAATTAGATAATTTCATCTGTCAGATTGCTCGCAATTGCTACACGAAGGAATATTACTAATTCACGACTGTACAAATTTGAATAACATTTGACACATACATATATGGCGCGTTGTATGGGTTCCCATATAAGCAGATTTTAAAGGGAATTGCCAGCTTTTTATAACTTAAATTCAATTGAAGTAATCGGTGAAATCAAATAGTGCAATTTGGGTATCAGACGAAAGCTTCATTTTCAAATATTTTGAAAGAAGGTTGCCATCTGTTTAAACGTACAGTAGGTTAAAGTAATAAGTTGAATGAAATTTCGCAATATGGGTATCAAACTCAAAGTTTTAAGAAAGCTTAATTTCAATAATATACTTGTAGAGGTTTGCCAACTGTTTAAAAACTTTATTCGAATTATAACAAATTGAATGAAATTTTGCAATATCTATCTCAAACCAAGAACGGTATGGGATACAAAGTAAGTAGGCTTAGAATATTAATTTAATTATATGTATAAGCTAAATGATATACATATAACAGTATTAGTGTAAAGCGAAACCTTCTATATGAAAACATTTTTGGCGAGGGTTGCCACCTTTTTTCGAACGTTGTTTTAATTTAATTAGTAAGATAATTGGGATTCTTCAATACTACTGTCAAACGAAAAGGTTTAAGGAAGTTGTGTTTGAGAAATATTTTTTTCAGAGGGTTGCCACATGTTTGAGAATTTTAAATTCCATTTAAACTAAAAACTAATTGAAGCTTTAATACAGGTGTGAACCGAGGTTTAGGAATGTTTATCTCTGAAACAAATTTTGTAAAGGTTGTCAACTCTTCGAAAAATTAAATAATAATTAATTAATAATATAAGTGAAATCAGGACATCTCCCATTATTTACTGTGTAATACATATTTAGTGAACTAAATAGAGAGTTGTACATCAAAACCTTCTATCTCAAAGTAGTGAATCCAAAAATAGTTAGTCTTCTAACTTTCCATTATTTTTCCATCAATAAGTATAATTTATCTCAATTAATTCAGAAAATCTATATTCACTTAAGGTGCGTCAAGTTTCCATAACCAAACAAAAAACGTGCACCAATTTCTGGCAACACTATAGACCCCTTAATCAAAGGCATCCCCTTATTTTATCTCAATTGTCAAATGCACTTTATAATTTTCGAAGTTCCTTTCCTATTCCACACACTAATATTCGATGGATAGTAAAAAAATATAAAAAGCAAGGAGATGTTTAAAGGTCATAAGGAAGTAAAAGGCCAAAGGAAATATCTGCATTAAAGGCAGAGAAAAAGGCTGATTATAATAAAAAACATCCACAAAATCAGCAGTAGCTATTGCAAACCAACTGCATTTATTGGACGTTCGAAATGTCTAACCAATCTGGAAGCATTAAAATTGAATCTGTTTGCGTCGGATGATCGTCGCTTCGTTTGACGTAAATAACACTAGTTTACACGAAAAAACAACCTAATAAAGAATGTATTTTGCAGACTAATTTTGGGTCGCTGAACACGAAAATGAGTTTCATTTCCTTTTCCAAAGAAGCGTTTTCGAGATAAAGACAAACCCCCTATTTTCGAGGTCATTTTGCAGTTATTGCCCAAAAATTTCAGAATACCAAACAAAACCAACCTTTATGGGTATCGTTTTAAAGGTATATTTTGTACTTTTAAATTTATATCCTTTGTGTGAATCGAAATAGTACTTTTTGAGTTTGAGTTTTTCGAACATTTTTATTCACTCTTTTAGTAGATAAGGTTTCTAAAAACAAGAATAATTAAAAATATTTTGTTGGAAGAAAGTTTCATTACAAAAATGTGAGGTATAGGGTGGTTGTAAGTGCGCTTGAATTTTACAGAAAATGTAAAAGTGATAACAAGTTAAATAAATGCGCCAAATTAAAATTTTCATTCATAAATTCTCATTACCTCTTTCAGTTGAAAATCTGCCAAAAATTTTCGTTTCACGGTGCAACAGCCAGAATGTGCATTTAGGGTATATGGATTTGGGTCCGCTGATTCTAAAAATTGTTCTGAAATTTTTCCATCATGACTAAATTTTGAGTTACAGTTAGGTTTTCCAATACTGTTTCACAAATCGCAATCCTAAAAACTGATCTGGGTTTAGCATAAAATTAAGCAAATTTTCATATCCAAAACGTTTACATTCTTATAGATTTTCTAACTGTTAGTGTCAGTTTAATGCCAAAAAATTACTAAAAAATCCGAAAAACTAGACATTTTTTTGAGTTATTTTTGGCTATAACTTCTGCACCAACGCTGAACAAATTTTTTTTTTTGGGCTGACATATTACGAAAAGCCTTTTTTGTTACACTTTTTTTTGTGCTTCTCTCTAACTTTCTGCCGCAACATTTCTTGCCAACTGGGTTGCTCCATATCTGCACATAATTGAATATTTGTCTGTTCGTTTGTTTGTGCATTTATGGTTAGTACATCTCTTCTATGGAACGCAACCGAACTACCGAATTATGTCGTTGCATTGCCAACATTACCAGCGCTGCATCACAAATTCGCAAAACACCCACACACCCGCACACCCGCACACCTACACACCTACACAGAACTATGCCCGCACTCACGTATACCCATTAATGCTTGTTTCGCTCATTGACAACTCTCATGTGGTCCTGCAGGCGTTTAGAAATGCGCATATTTTGAAATAAACTTTTCCGAAATGCATTGTAACTAGCACGGGAAAACGATAAATTTCTGCATATTAAAATGTACAGTTATGCAGTTATAGTAGTTGTAGCGAAAAGCTGTTTGGAAAATTGAAAGAGCGTATCGTTTTTTTTGTTGTTGCTTTTTTCTAGTTTTGGAGTCAAAAATTAATGCGCCGTTAAAGGCAAAATCGCAATTCGAAAACTCGATTTTGTTATGACAGTCGTTTTAAATGAAATGGAATTATCAAACCCATGGCCAACCGCAAGGCTTAAAGGCTTAAATTCTCAATGTGAAATGACAAGAAGGGTGCATGAAATTTTTTATTATACTTTATGTCATGCATTTTGTACAGCTAGGTAGGTACCAGGTATACAGGTATTAAATATCGAAAAAAAGGCAAATGCACGCAAAAGGGAAATGCACGACACCAGGCGCAATCAAACGATTGTACCAAAATTGAAATGTGTTTGATATTTTTATGATTGTAGCCAGATTTTTTTGATTGTGGCCATAATGAACTGATTTTCGAAAGCCAAAGGTTATCGCTTGGAATAATACTCGTATGCGGTTGAGTAAAGAACTAAATACGAAATTAAATTCAAAGCCCTCCGCCAAGTAGTTCTAGATTGAACTGAAAAGTAGCGAAATTTAAGCAAATGTTTAAAATTTTGCATAGAATAATTTTTTCAATGTGCCAATAAAGTTCCACATTGGATAAAATAACTCAGCAACCCAAATAATCAACGATACGTACGCAAAATACACATCGGACGGAAATTTTTGTTAAAGTGAACTAATTAAGACAGACATTAATGAAGAAATCCAAGCCTCTGAGGAAAGTCTCTAAAGTAGGAGAGACATATTATTCGGAGAAAGAAAAGAGCGTCCGAAACACGCGAAGGCGAAGAGCTTGAGCTGCTAGCCGACAGAAAAAGTGACTAACGGAAGGTTTTAAGACCGTGGCTAATTCTTTAGAAATAAAAACGGCGACCTGGAGGCTGATGTCTTCAAGCTGGTAAGGGGCATGCAATAGCTTATTTCCAGAATATGGTCGCGCGGAATCATGCCCGCTGATTGGAATTGATGTGTACTCTGTCTACAGAGAAAGGGTGATCGTGCAATCTGAGCCAACTTCCGCATAACATTTCATACTAAGTTAAATCGAGCGTCTTGTGCGAAATACTGAAGCCAACCGTCAACTAACTGATTGGATCTTATTAGTGTTGTTTTGGAACTGGCAAATCTACCATTGACCAGATATTCGCGACATGCTAAATACACGACATCACGAGAAGAAGTTGCCTATATGCCGCGATGACTGAATTTGTTGTACCAGCAGAACTAATACGACAGAAGTGCAAGATTTTCTACCCGCTCTCATACGTGAGAGCGAACGTTGTGCAGCTGGTATTAGTTTTGTTCGAAAGCCTCAATTTTGACACCAAATGCCAGTTATCTAATCTCTAATTTTATTGCGTTCGATGAATAAGTTGGTGATGCAATTGGAATTGATAGGGTGGAACATTTCGCAAGGTCCATGGCAATATTATCGTAATGTATTACAAGTATCGCGTCATGCCTGCGTATAATTAACAATTTGGAAGAACAAGCAGTTCATACATTTTTTGGACAGACAGGTGCTACGAGCTAAGCTCGACAAACATATGCGCTTTTTGCCAGCTCTGCTCGTTGTTGTTTTTGGTGTTGCAGAACTAGCTACACCCTGCTAGATCAGCTAACTCATGGTCGTTATCTTCAAATTCATCTAAGGAGAGGCCCAGGAAACGTGCTGTTTCGATAGGGTTAGACCATAGGGAGAGGGGGGGTTAGATGAGTGGTTTGTTAGGGTATGTGAATAGGTGATTGTTATCGTACGGAGATGCAGGATATTAATTTGCGATGTCGGGTTAGATACTGAAGAAGTAGGAGTTGAGTCTACTATCCAGATCTTAATTAAGTCAAAGTGACGCGGGACTCTCGAGGCAGCTGAAGCTCTTCGTCTGGTATAGGAGTTCGTTTAACTTCAACAACAGGTAACATCAAAAGACAGCCTATAACACACTGTGTCCTACAGGTCCCAGGCGTCCGAATTGGTATAGCTTAGTTTACAACTGGCCGACCATCTTGTATGACATCTTGTTGGCTGTCTTGCCTCAAGTGCTGCCGGCGAGCGACTTGAGGACTTGTTGCGTCACTGCACATTATTGACGATTGCGGTTGTGTGCGCTGAAAGGGACAGCAGGCTGTCGAAGGTAGCTCCCAGGATCCTCGGGTGGTTAACTGTTGTGATGGGAGTACGATCATCATAAATGTTGGCTTCCTTTGTCCATGTTGTGAATAAGATCGCCGAGGACTTAGTAGAAGATAAGGTCATATTACGTACAGTGAAGAAGTGAACAATGTCAGAGAGATAATTGTTTACTTTCAAGCACATGCCATCAATTGCATTGCCGGTAGCCAAGAATGATAGAATACAAGATTGCGCCTTCCCGCGGTGAAATGACAGATCTCGCCTTTAGTAAACAAGAATACGGGAGAGAGAAAATTGAACAACTTCCAATATTTCATTGAAAAACGTGTTCTAATTGTTCTAAAGTGTAAAAGTATGAATTTATAGGCAGACATTTAATAAATAAATTAGCAAAATACTAAAAAAAGTGTCTCTTTTTCTTAATTTGTGAAAAAAGCTTTGTCTAGTTGAAGTTGAGAATTGTCAAACCCGGCAAAACCAAAGTAGCGGTACTTCTAAAGGCGTCACCTTCAGTATTCAGTACACCGTGGCCGGTAGCCGTTATCGAACAGTCGTCAGCGTGCGAGAGGAAGCTTTGATATGTAAATGTTAAACAGCATCGAGAAAGGATGCCATCCTGTGGGACGCTTTGCTTAACTCTTCTCAATTTCGAGCTCACATCTCTGAAACACACCGATGACTGACCTTTAGAGAGTTGTTGTCTCTACGTCAGCAAGTAGCGTTGAGTGTGCTAAGTGCGTCGAAAGTCTTTGGTAAACCTTACGCTAATAGAACGGCTCTCTCACAGGGACGGTTGCGGTTGAGACCGTAACTCATCTGCGTGTTTATGGCGTTAAGTGCTGTAATTGTGATGTGCTCTTACTAGAAGCTAAGCTGATGCTTAGACGGGCCGAGGTGGTACATTTTTACGTTTTTTCAACTGGTGAAATATGGGAGTCGCCCTTATCCGCCGGTTTCCTCTTTCAGCTCTGCTCGCCTGATACACTCTTGCTTTCTCACATAAATTTTTCCTGAAGCGAGCAAATCGAAAAAAGCAGTTGCCAGTGCGGCACAAATTTCCTGCATACATTGTAACATTTGTTTTGGAGAGAACCAGATTTCATTTACATATTATATATTTATTAACGTTAGAATTATAATGTAAATGCCGAAGATATGGTGTATTAATTTTGCCTCTGATATTTAACGAGTAATTTAAAATATGTATTGATTCAGTTTCAGACTAGGACATCGACTTTAATTGTAATGATTTTAACACATTTTTTCTTTTGGCAAATTCTTAAGAGTTCAACCCCTCTCAAATTTTTATGAATTAAGTTGTAGATAAAATTAGTAATCATAATAAAAGTATAATTCTGTATATACTTATGTATGTAGTACTAAAAGTCTTAACATAATTCAAAAAACCTAACTTTCAACCTGTAGTTGTTTTTCAAAAAATTTGTTTGAATTCTAGAAATGCGTTCTAATGAAATCTATATATATTCTTTTCTACAATTTTTTGTATTCTTACTACTTTGCATGCTGTTTTTGAACTAGTTTTCGAATATGTAAATGTTGTGTTCTAAAATGTAAGAAATATTGTAATTGCGTTACAACAGCCCTACAATTGACTATGACAAGTAATACGTTAATTTTAATAAATCGTAAACTCGCGTAGGGAAAAGCCAAAAGCCACAATCGGTGAAGAAAAAGTTATCAAATTTATTCAGCAGAAAAGCTGATCATGAACCCGAAGAATCTGCGACATCTGAAGATAACAAACGGCGTACAGGTACCAAGCAGAAGCGTCCCGCACCGAAACCGCCTGAAATGAAAGAACCGGCGGTAAATGAAAGTACAGCGCTCTCGCAGCTGACGATAACGAAGCACACAACAACAACTACAACGAAAGTTAAACCATTAACAGATTTTGAACACACGACACCCACAACCAAGCACCACACTCCAACGGGTGAACGAACATCAAAGCAAGAGCATGAAGATCACCGCGAATTCATTGAGCATCTCTTCGCTGCGGCCTCCAGCAATAGCGGCAGCAAAGCAATTGGAAGCACAGCGCCCGACACTGGTGGTGCAACAGACGACGAAGAAGGGGAGTGGTTGGACGACGACGATGACTACGGTGACAACGATAATACAACAGAGCAGACGGCGGCTGAAAGAAACAAGCAACCAAAACAAACTCGAAAACATGCCAGCATTCAATTGAGAGAATCAACAGTTGGATCCACTGCGTTGGTAGCAAACTTCCAAGGGCTTCCAGCATCGCCAACAACAATAGAAAACAATGACGCTAGCGAGTGGAACGCCAGCACAAAGCAAAATGGTAGAGTACGCACACATAGCCACTGGTAATAGCAAAACAAAAAAAAAACACACAATGTTTGAGGAGGGGGCGGGCAGGTAACGCGTTAAAAGCTGAGCATGCTGAGAGTGATTCGATAGGTAGAGAAGCTCAGTCGCTGTTGATAGAATTCTACAAAGAGTGTTGTATTCGTTGGGCGAATACAATAGTTTAGAATTTTATGGTAAGGTCTCCGCGATATATTCATGCTAATATTCCGGTTTGACGCTTTTATGACTACTAAAATTTGTTAGGGAAAAGGGCTCACTGAATGTAAAATTCCTATCAGCTTTCCTGGAATTATAAAATAACCATTAAAAATTAACCCATAATTTTGTTTAATAATGCGCCATATTGTATATTTCAATTCCACTTTTAAAATTCGTCAAATCACAAAAGTTCCAAAATTTTGATACAAGGAAATTTCTCTTCTGCAACCTATACCAGCTTATTCTAAAATATAAAATACTGCATTCCTAGAAAAATTAGATAAAATTCTTAAAGTTAGTCCAAGACCGTTACTGTTTATGTAACGAAAAAATCTTCCAAGACAGAAGGTACTATTTTGTAAACTAATGGGAACCATTGAGCAGAGCTCTTGTTAAAAGTCGACTAGCCGATTAATCGAATTGATAGTTGATCGTCAAATAGTAAGTATTCGATTAACCGTAGACTTCTAACCAGTGACAGTCACGGTTATAATTTTTATTAAAAAAAATCATGACTTAATCGTTTTTTGAAAAATAATCGTTTCTATTAGACTTCTAATTTTTCGATAATAATAAACTCAAAAAAAAGTTATCTTTGACAACAATAATAGTAACAGCAGTAATAATACAATAATACAATTTAAGTTTTATGATCGGAAAAATAAAATATAGACCAAATATAATCGGAAAAATGTAAATCCAAAAATAACGATTATTTTTGATGACGGCTGTTTTTTCACCACAAAATGCCGATCAAATTTCATCAAAAAAATAAAAATTATAAAATATCGATGGAAAGTGATTGAAAAATAAAATCTTGTTAAAAAATATTTATCAAAACATCGACCAAAAGTGATTGGAAAAAAATCACAAAGTAAGGAATATGCAATGATTTAAAACCAAAAATCTTCTAAATAAAAACCAGGTCAGTCTTTTATACAATAATTTATAAGAATTATGACGAAATATCCGAGTTTTGTTTTAAAGGAATTCTTCGACGATTTTCTTTATCGAAAAAAATTAAAATAACAATCATTTTCGGTCCCTGCTTTCGACTAACCACCGCTCACCATCGAATAGTCTGAAAATCGACTAACCAAAATTATTGCAATATTGGCAGTTACTCACAAAAAATTTATTAAAAAACACCAATATTTATTGAAAGAAAGCAACTAGTCGAAAATCGAAAACGAACAGGTTGTTTATGGGCGGTTAAGTCGAAAGGAAACGGTTAGTCGATTTTGTGAAGTCTACTATTTTTTACACAACTTTTGCTAATCGATTAACCGATTATTCGATTAGTCGCTTAACAAGAGCTCTACTATTAAGAGAAATATAAAGAATTATCTTTGAATCGATCAAAGACATTTCAAACCACCTATGAAACTTTCTGAGGCGATCATTTTATCACTCAATTTTTCGAAAAAAAAAAAAGACTTATACAAACTAGCTAAAAGTAGCATTCAGACGACGTGCGCAAATTGGCCACGGTTGACCTCTGACTATATGCATGACCTTAGGTTTTTAACTTCATACCTACATAAATACAAGAGCTTATTTATTTGACGAGGTTTCCCAAGAGCTATCACGCTTCATATATTCCCTTCCGTTTTACACTTTTAACACGCAACTGTAAATGAATATTTAATATGTGTAAAATTTTAGCTACATGCTTAGGAGGAGCACGCCTTAGAGGCCGCACAAACCCATTAACTCGGCCCATATTAATCCCACTCTCCAAATAACAAAAAGCAACCAAGTGAACAACACTGTCGACGTTCCAGCTAAACCGCCTCTGAGTATTCGCCGACAACAAAGCGCCAATACGCCTCTTTATACCGCTGCTGTTTTTTTGTATTTCCCTTTTTTGTTGCTTTCTTTGCGCTGGATGACTGCAACAAAACAGAGGCACAGCGGCTCCAACTGAAGCTCCAGTCAGAGTTCTACTAAACAATTCAAACAAATCACACAAACCAATTTCCAGTGTGACTTTAGTAATATTTTACATTTCATAGGCAGCGGATCCGTGGCGACATATGAAAAGCGAGTTGAATCGTCAAAAAGCGACGCGACGCAATCGATTAGTGTTGTTTTTGCTGGTAGTTGTGGTATAGTAAAACCACAAAGGTACGACACATTACAAAGGCAAAGAAAAGGTGAAATTAATGCAACGACAGTGGATCAATGTGATGACAGTGAAAAATCTGAAATAGAAATAGAAAAATTTGTGAAAAGTGTAAAGAATGAGAAAAATTCTGGTTCTCGAAGATTGGTCGTACAAACAGAATCGTGGAAAACGGCGAATGCAATAAAACGTGTTGAGGTTCAGTATCGAGAAGAAGTTAAAAAGCAAGAAGAAAGTGAGCAAGAAGGAACGGCGGTGGGAGCGGAAAGTGCAAGCGCATGCACAGAAGCCACAGGTGGGCAAAATTAAAAACAAATATACAAAAGAAAAACAAAACAGAAAATGTGGTTGTAAAAATAACAATTAAAATATTAAACGTAGATTTCAGCGCTTAGAGCTCACAAGAAAATATTTCAATAGATTTTTTTTTATTGTTATTATAGTAGTGTGTGTATAGCTAAATAAATAATCTAACGCATTTGTAATTCATATACTACGAACAGGTTTGAAATCATCTCATTTTCTCTAGAACTAATATTCAAAAGTAAATTATGTGTCAATATATTTTATAAATCGGCATCTGCGAATAAAGTAAAGCACAGATATCAGCGCCAATAAAATAAAGAAGTAAAATAAATTTGAATCAAATAAAATAAATTAAATTAAAGTGGAATAAAATAAAGTAAAATAGAATAAAATATATGAACGTAAAACAAAAAAAAGTAAAAAATAAATAAATAAAATAAAACTAGAATAAACTAAAGTAAAATAAAATAAGGTAATGGTGTTATAGAATATACAAAAGTAAATAAAGAAAAGGCAAATAGAGTGCATTGAATTAAAGAAGAATTAAATGAAATAAAAGGGAATGAAGAAAGAAGAATAAAATAAAGTAAATTCAAATAAAGCAAATTAGAATTAAGGCAAAGCAAAATAAAATAAAGTAGACTAAATTAAAATAATTAAATTAACTAATGTGATATAACATAATGGGACAAATAAATGCCAAATATGAAATAAAATGAAACGAAAGAAAAATTATATAAATTGACCTAAAGTCGTGAAATAAAGTAACGTAAAACAAAATGGGGGGAGATTACGATTCCTGGGGCGACAAGATTTTATGGCTGATTCTGGTAGAACTCGACGAAATAATTTTAATAAATAAAAAATTTCGATATCTCGCTTCCTTTTTGAGATACAGCGAGTCAAAGTTAGAAAAAAATGTTCGCTTTTTTGAGAGTTACCAACAACGTGTTTATTTCGTCGAGTTCTACCAGAATCAGTAAAAAATCGCGACTAAAATGGAATAAAGTAAAGTAAAATACAATAAACTAAATTAAATTGAAGTAAAGTAAAAGTAATTAAATGAAATACAATTAAATTAAACTCGACTGAAAAATTATAAAATACATTACTCTGAAATGAAATTAAATAAAATAAAATATAATATATGTACTATAAGTGGAATGAAATAAAATAAAATAAATGAATGAAACTGAACGGATATAAGGTGTCATAAAATTAAATTGAATGAAATAAAATAAAATATGACATGAAACAAACCAAAAGGAAAATGAAATAAATTTACATAATGTGAAATAAAATATGAAAACAGTGTGCAAAGAAAGAGCAAATAGAGGAAACTACATTAAAGTAGATTAGCATTAAAGTAAAGTGAAATAAAAGGTATAAAATAAAATTAAAATAAATGAAATAAAATTAAGTTAAAATTAGCTAGACTGAAAAAATCTAAAACAAATTACTGTGAAATGAAGTAAAATAAAATATAATATACTAGAATCAAAGAACGTAAATTACAAAGAAGTTGCATACCATCCCACCGTTCCTCTAACATAAAATCTCGTCCAATTTCACCATACCAGAACTAGTAATTTCACTTTTACTGATTGATATTCAAACCTGATTAGATCCAATTAGTTTCTATGTGCGTGGTGAATTGGACGAGAGTTCTTGCCACAGGAAACGAAACACCATGTAACTTTTTTGTAATCTACGCTCTTTGCTAGAATGGAATAATTGAAACTAAATGGAATGAAACGAAAAAAATAAATAAATGAAATAAAGTGACACAAAATAAAGTCAAATATCAATGGTAAAAAAATGAAATGATTATGAGAAGTAAAATAAATAAAAAGTAAATAAATAAAACGAAAAAATATATTTATTAAATTAAAAATGGGATTACATAGTAAGATAAGACAAGCGTAGTGGTCTCGAATAAAAATTAAATCAAAATAAAATAAAGCAATTTTTTTTTTTTTTTTAATAAAGTAATCCATAACAATAATACGCAATTACGTATAATAATTTATATAAATAACATCAGCTTAAGCCATTCGCTCAGTAAGAACTCAAAACTCACCCGTCATACCACTTTCCATTCAGCTCCTTCTTTTTTTTAATGCTTCATCATACATACTCCCTTTCCACTCGCTTCTGTCGTAATTGCTATTTATTTTACATCTTCAACTCCCTCTCCTGCACGAATAATTATGCTTTGTTTTTTTTTTAAATACATATGTACATATATGTACATACAATAAACTCATGTTTATATAGTACATATCGTATGTATGTACATATGTATGTATTTGCCCACAAACTAATCTAACTGCTCAGTTGCCGCTAATTCCGTTTTGGTCATTTTACTGCCATGCCATGTTGCACGCAAACTCCTCCGCAGTTCAGCGACTCTGCACTAACAAATTCCAGTTCCAAGCGAGTAGTCACAAACTATCTGCAAAGGTCTATATACACACATCTACATATGTATACATATAAATTTCTATGTATGTATGTATGTATGTACGTATTTCATGTTCTGCTTTAGTTTGTCCCTTAGGCTTACAACGCTAAAAAGTCAGCATGGCGCAGGGTAAACTCATTTTCACGGCGTCTTGCGCATGGAAATCAGAGAATTATTTGTTATAGTCATATATGTATATGTATGTATGTACATAGATATATACATATACATACATATTTAGATTTATATTAAAATACAGGGTGGTCTATATAAGTGGTTTTTTAATGAAAATTAAAAATAAATTGAGCATAAATTTTTTCGATATATTACACTGTGCGACAATTTGGTGAAAAGCGAAGACCGACGGGGTTTCATTCGTATTTTCTGAAAGTACAAAAGCACAAACTCAACTGCGTTTGTAAAAGTTAGGTGGAATTGTTTTGGTTTTTGTATGTTCTACTAAAGTTTTCATGTTTCACTCAAGGTGGTTTCAAAAAAGTGAAAACAATTATTAAAATATAAGACTGAGCGAAATGATGGATTAAGGCATGTACAGTACGAGGGCAATTTGAAAAATCCGTGCAAAATTTATCAGGCGTCTCAACTAAAAATAATTGGTGTTACCGTATTAGAGTACCAACTTTCAAACCATTAAATACGAAGTTTCAAGAAGATCTGTCACTTAGCGCAGCTTAATAAAGATTTCCCGGACTCTTCACCATTACCTAAAATTATTTACCAGAGGATCGCTGATTTTCGTTGTGGTTGTACAAGCAACGATGATGCTGAACGTTCTAGAAAACCAAAGGAGCTCTCACTGAAGAAACAATAGAAAAAATCTACAATATCGTTTTGAACGATGTAAGAGTGAAAGTGAACGTGATAGCGGGAATGGTAAAGATCTCAACAGACAACGCCTTGTACGAAAAACTTGGTATGAAGAAGCTATCTGCAAGACCAAATGCACCGGCTCACATTTCAATGAAAGCACTGGCAAAGCTGAATGATTTAGGCTACGAATTGCTTCCTCATCCTCCGTATTCTCCAGATTTGACTCCCTGTTTGCAAACTTAAAGAAATCGCTCGGTGGTAAGAGATTTTTATCAAATGAGGTAGTTGAATTAGAAACTGAGACCTATTTTTGAGAATTTCACGCAGTCCACTTTTTGGAAGACATCAAAAAGTTGAAACATCGTTGTACTAAGTGTATCGAGCTAAAAGGAGACTACGTTGAAAAATAAAATGAAATTTGCCCGAAAAAATTTTGTTTTCACTATTTTAAAATATCCCGTGGCATATTTTTGTAGAACATTTTAACCCACTAGATCCCATCTAAAAGTGACGTTTTAACTCTTACTTCAAGAAACCCATCGAAAATACACATTTGAAAAGGAGTAAGAGAAATATGATGTTCTAGAAAATTATTCTTCGAAAAATTTTATAGGAGTCTTCTCTGACAAAATCTGTGTGCGACTAATGTGAGTGGAAGTCTACATGAAATAAAATAGCAAATAGTTCTATTTGAAAATTAAATAAGAGCTTGCAATGTCGATGTTAAACGGGAGCATAAAAAAATGTAGCATAGTTGAATGGAGAATATTTGTTTTTTTATTTTTTGTGAACTTTTACGTTCCTTGTATAAAAGTTTTGTCTGAGAAAACCTATAATGAAATTTTTCGAAGAATAATTTTCTAGAAAAATTAAGTACTCTAACTACTTTCCGAATATATTTTCTGAGCGGTTTCTTGAAGCAAAGATCAAAATGTCATTTTAAGGTAATGATGATTTTGATGGGTTAAAATGTCGTACGGAAATATCTCTTCTGCAATTTTTCTGTATACATTATTTTAGCCTTTCATTTCACTCGAGCATATGTTTTAATCATTTTTGAAACTTGTTTGAAAACACATTAAGGCGGAACATAAAAAATTATGTAAGTCATAAGGAAAAATCGAGCTATTTTTTTTTTGAAAATACTAATGAAACCTGGTACGTTTTGCGGTTGCCGCAGAGTGTCTATTCGAAAGAGCAAACATTCCTATTATTTATGAAGCGCGATTTTATTCATGCGGCTACCTCGGCTGGCTAGCCTGATAACCTCGTTTTACAAGACCTTGTTAATTGCTTCTGGCTCTGTCTCGCGAATAGCTAGCTCGATATTCGCCATAATGCCTAAATTGTGAACGGATTGTTCGTATGGTATTGGCGCTTCACGGCTCCCAATAAAAAGGAAGTCTAACAGCGTCAAATAGTAGCTTCGATGCGGCCAATTGACATTGGCGAGACGACTGATAACACGATTACCGAACATGGCGCTCACACGATAGATTGTGACATGGGTCAAATCAATTCTCAAGTCTTGGCAGAAAAGACGTTTCCAGCAGCGTTTTCAAAGAAAAGTGGGCGAATGATGCCACCGCTCCGGAATCAGCAACAAACTCTCGGATACAATGGCTTGCCGTGCATGTTTTGCGATCCCTGGATGCGGCAGTTTTGCTTATTAACATAGTTGGCGAATTGAAAATACGATTTCGATCCATTTTGTTTGGATTATTTTTCAACATTATACAAACGTAAAGCTATTCATTTTGTACTCCACTTCTGTCGAGATTTCCAGCGAGAAAGAACTTTCGCTGTCAAAAAAATTTACCACCCTGTAAACATATCGCACTAATAATAATAAAGATAATTAATTCAAAATTCACGTTTTGATATATTTTATGAAGATAGTGAGGAGAATGCCTACAGTATGTAAGAAAACTGAATTCAACAAAAATGGTGAGGATATGAAGCAAGGCACAAGGCACACCTAATAGGCAGTATCAGTAAAGTAGCTAATTAAATTTTCATCATATAAATAACCCGCTGAATAGTGAAACTTTATATACATTTCATATTTGCAAGGCGAATTCATATAAGGTGTAGTTGAATGAATAGCTGGGCGATCTCGTCTCACGGCTAGAAATGTCAAATTGCATGAATTCTGTTTTTGCTTTAACGCCTTTGACAGCTGAAGCCATGGCAGTAGCAACAAAACACAACATATGTATAAACTTTGACAGCTCAAGCTGTAGAAACAAAAATAAAATAAATGTGAATTTTATTTTTGAACATTCGACACCATCTGATATAAATTCGCCTTGTTATTTCGTTGTTTGAGATTTTTGCCTATGTTCACATTAAAGCGTAAATTACTTAAATTCATGCAGATTACTTCACATACATTAAGTGTGTTCACACGTTCTATGACTAATTTATCTTAAGAGCTCTATAGGCATAGGGTTGATTAGGGGTTTGATCAATGAAGAGATTGTGTATTTTTTTTTAATATTTCAATTTCATTATTATGATAACCTTTTTTGAATGTGAATATATTATCGAAAATATTTACACCCTACAGTATGAAAAATCCATATAACAAAAATATTATCAAGTGAGAGGAATAAACTTACACATCATTTCAGATATATATGTATAATTTTTATATTGTAATTCCGTGAAAATTTCGTACTTTGAAATAAATTTAAAGTTGTACTCATTATTTGCAGTATAAAAAGCCCAGTTATAATAAAATTAATATTTTTTTGGATATTCTCTTTGTTTTAAAACTGCATAACATCGCTTTCACCAATTTTTTTGTGAGCTTTGAACTCATCTTCTCCCACTCTGTACGTAATGCGCTTGTCAGGATTTGAATGTTTCTGATGGTATACTTTCTTAATCAAATTTTCAAAACAGACCCCAAGCTCTCGGTTGGGTTTATGTCAGGGATTAGGAGTATAATTTTTGGGCTTTTACACAATATCCATACCATAGCTGTGTATCTAAAGCCATATGTTTGGGGGCATTGTCCTGCTAGTAGATGAAACGACCTCCTAAACCCAATTATTCAACCCTTTTGATTTAGATATCGCATTAAGATTTCTATAAACTTTTTGGCATTTATTATTCCATCATTGAAGGGCAATTTTCCTACTCTCGAAGCACTGAGATCTGCTGTTTGCCTTCCTCCAAATTTTAACTCTTCCATCTGACGTTGAGTTTCGATTCATCCCAGAAGCAATACTCCTTATTTTTATATTTTTGGTTTTGCTTTCTTCGATTGATTGTATTGATAAATGATTTGCTTCTCGCGCCTCTGTTACGAAACCCGATTTTTCCTATGTAATTTCGTTGAATACAACAGAGCGGAAAGCTTAACGGTCTCATATACACTTGATTGGCGTTCCATTTTTAAATCTTTTAACTTCTGTCACCCGAAAAATAGCTCACTTGAAGAAATAGACCAACCAAGTGGCGATAATTGGCAAATTTCGAATAGGTTAACGTAAACTAACTTCTGCGTTGTAAATTTAAAAAAATTGGATCCTTTTAGAGAATGTTTCTAATGTGAAGTATAATAATACATCTTTAAAAATAATCTTTCAATTAAATACAGACCGCGTT
This sequence comes from Anomoia purmunda, assembly GCA_951828415.1. Classification (NCBI taxonomy): domain Eukaryota; kingdom Metazoa; phylum Arthropoda; class Insecta; order Diptera; family Tephritidae; genus Anomoia; species Anomoia purmunda. Next base: position 129,276,087 of record OX639994.1, read on the forward strand.
GTGTTAGTTTAGTAAAACTAATGTGGATTTTGACATGCTGTAAATATTTTATTTTTCATTTGGTTCTTGACTTGTGATAAATTTGCTACTTCCAACTTAACTTATTGACAGATTTTACAAGGTGGAATCATTTAATTCCAGCATAAGTTACTAGTAAAAATGAGCTCTAAATTAGGCTAATGTGCCCGAGCTGTTAATATAGAGGAATTTGACTGGTTGTGTGCGGTTTTTATTGGCATTTCAGCCTTGTCAGGCAACAACAAAATACCTGTAAGGGTTGTATTTTTTTTTAACGCATTTACTTGTTTAATAATCATTAAAATTTAATGATTACAATAGCAACTCATGGCTTAATCAAATTTTGATTACGCTTTCCATACAAAACTAAACTTTTGAATTACTTCTCTTTATTAGTAAACAAACTATTGTATATCTACACACTCGCACTTTTATAAAACCATTTAGCTACAAGAAGAGCGCGTTTAACAGTAGAAAGTATTAGAATTAACGTGACCTCTGTCTACCTGCCGGTGACCTTAACATATTTCCGGCATTCAATGTTGTTGATTTTTCTAATTTTTACTTCAAAGTCCAGCCGCACGTTTTGTTAGCGCTTTTGTTTTTGTTTTTCACACATTCTACTTTCTACATCTGGTTTTGGTTTCAAGCCGGCTTGACTAATATTTATCAGGCCTTTTTGCAGTTCCCACTTCTTCTGAATCTTCTGAATCATTTGTGTTGCTTTACTTCCAGCGCAAGTGCGACATTCTTCTCTCTTGTCTTGGAACCACTGGAAGTGTGTACTTTTTAAGTTTTTTCTTTCGCTTTGTGTCTTCTGGCTTCTGGCTTCTGACATCTGATTTTTGTTTACAACGCCGCATTCAGTTTTTTATTCGGTCTCCAATAGGCTTTCGATTATCATGTGTGGGCTGCGGTTGAGGGGGAATATGTATGTACATTTGTATTTAAGTATTTCAATATGTCCAGAATGTAAAGTACGTCTCTGGAATGAAAGGCTTCCATAAATTAGCTTCGAATTGAAGGCTTGATGTCATAACTTTTATATTTTAATTATTTATTCGAAGCATATGGCAGTCAGTATTGATTAAAGACGAAATATGTGAAGTATTTCCTTGTGGAACGGAATGTTTACGCTACTGGCGTAATCGCGTAATCGCTATTAATAAATCCTGTGTATTCATGCCGTTTGAAGTATAAAAAAATTTAGACTCTGTGTTACTGATTCTTGGTGTACTTTACTCTTCAGCACCACTTTTTTTATTATGAGCCTAAAGCTGGGCATAGACGACGAACATGCGCGTGGACTTGCTTGCGCACTCGGTTACCACATGCGATTAATAAATCTAAAAACCGCTATTAAGTGTGACATCCCCACGTTGCCACAGTGTGGTCGGTATTGTTGTTTTACAAATAACAACAAAGCTTTATGTTCTAGTTATAGATAGGTAAGTCTGATGAGGAGATTTGGTGATCTCCGAAATAGCAGCTACCACTTCTACTACTTTGAAAAATCGTTGTTATCCCATATTACTCCATAATAGAAACTGATCCAACAAACTCCAAGCTTTTAGCCTTTCTTATTTTATTTTTATATGAATCGTCTTTAATTTTCCATACGATTGCCACGTTTTTTGGCGTCAACAAATTCTTCGAGAAACTTTAATTTTCCGTCGTCATTTTAATGAACACTCTTCAGAGTTAAGACCGAACAACAATTTGGCGAACAATCTAAAAAAAATTGAATATTTTCACACACCGACGATTTGTTTGCCAACAAGCCCACAGATGATAATCTTCACGCCAACTTGCCAGCATGTGGGCACACATCTTCGTCGTCTATGGTCAACTTTAGCTAGCACATGAGATCCTGTACATTTATTATCTCTGACAATATTTAAGGCTATGCCACATAAAGCGCTTGCCTCGCTTTACGTGACAGCTTTACTATGACAACTAAGTTGTATACGTACAATTATCCGAAGTTTTCCATATAAGCAACGCGCGTTAATCGTCAGCTGATTTTAATATTTCTTTAATTCCACACATTCGTTTAGAAAAGTAAATTTTAAATTTAACAAAAATAAATACTCAATTTTATATTCTTTAATCTTTCATAGTAAAGAAATAAGCTCTGTCATAGCCCTTATCTGGCAAAGTTAAAAATGTCAGGCAAAGCAAAAGCGTTTTATGTGGTATCCGCTTGATACGCGCACTGTCATCAAAAGAGTAGCTGCGGCAGTTTCTTTTCTTTCACTTGAACTCCAAACCTCCTCTCTGAGTCTGTGATACTCGCCCTGATTTTTACTCTGACCTTCATATACTGATTCATGAATTAGTTATTAGCAAAATCGTAAAGTTGTATCTTAGTTTTTAGTTTACTTTTACAAAGTACTTAAAAATTTTATTTTGATCTTCTGATCTCTAGAGCTTTTTTTATTAACTTTAATTGGACTACAAGTACAAAGTGCTCATGCAATTTTATTTTTCGAGGTCCTCTACGAAAGCCAATTTGAGACCTCTCTACCGTGGTCTTCAATGGTCATTCCAAGCAGTATAAATGATTTGGTCTGTAGCGCTTGATTTAGAAATTACCATAGTATTATTTGCATACATTTAAAATAATTTTCTAGAGTAATTTTTTAGTCATTTGAATTAGAAATTATACTCACTACATTACTCGAAACGTCGATTCCCTATCAGACGTCCCTCAACTCAACGCATCCGCATTCCCATTCCGTTGCATCAATATAGTACTTCGCTTTTTGACACAAAAGTTAAAGTAAAAAATCCATTGTATATATTTCTTTCTAACATTTGACTCTTCTTATCACCTCACTTTCGCTGCTGTGGCAAAATTTTTCGAAATAAAAACCACCGGCTTTCTGTCAAACTACAGACGCACTTGACGAGGGGGAAGTGTATGATGAGTACAACAACATGCTCGTCTCCGGTCGCCAGTTTACACGGCAATATTCCCAACATCCACAACAACAACAACAACAACAACAAAACTACGATATTGTTCTACTCAAGGAATTGTCAACAAGTTCTGATTCACTCTTTACAGACCCCATTTCGCCACGTAGCATTGGTGAGCAGCAACAACAACAACAACAACAACTACGCCCAGAAACTGCAAATGAAGTGGATAGAATTTCTCGAGCATACAATCGATTGGCAGCACGTGGCCTCAACGATCTACCGACGCTCATCAAAGAGCGTCCTATCAGTGAGATCAGCATAACATCAGGCGATACCTCAGGCATCCTCTCGCCAACGACAGCCCGTGCTGTGCACGAGCTACAGCGAAGACATCGCGGCGACAAGGTAGCACATTTGTCGATCTCGCAAACAACTTATTTGGAATTACTACCCGACACGAGTCCGGAACTCGAATTGGATAGTCCGGATGAACAAATGGCATTGCAATTGGGCAAGAAATTGGCGCAGGTGCTGAGTAGTAGTGGGAGTAGTGGAAGTGCAGCGACCGTGACACCGCAAGATGGCGCGGCGGTATGTGCAGTTGGTGGCGCGGATATCTTTAGCAACATAGCGAAGACGAAGAAGATTGAATTGCATAATTTATCGTCGAGACTTGGAACGGCGGTAAATGCAGCGGCAACACCCACAACAGCGCCAACGGAGGAGAAGGAAGGTGAGTAAAACAAACTTTTTAATTAACTATTGGGGATGTAAATAGTTTTTAAGCCAACTCGAATCAAATTCGTTTTTAAGTAACTGTTTTTCAAAGATGGAAAGTGAAAAGCCTAAGAAAAGGGGAAACTCCTCTTACCCAACTGAGAGAAATTTAAATTTTTTCGGAACATACATACCTTTATAATCTTAATATCTACTCGCTACAAGTTTTGTACACACGCTTCTCAGGTTATGTACATTAGGGAGATCCTTAAATATTACTAGCAATTTTTTTACTCGTAAATCAGCTTTCCAAACCCTCAACCTCTACATCAGTGCTAATACAGTGAAAGATATCAAATATAAATTTTGTCTCCGATTGTTCATCTTAGAGAAATCTGATATTTCACCACTGTGAAAATAGTAAAAAAAAACCTTTGGCTTGTTTTGCCAATTTTCTCTTTCCTTTAGAGACATAATTATTAGAAGAGAAAAGAAGAAAATGGATTCAATAATTATTTTAGTAACATACAAATTTTTCGAGTAATCTATAACTACTATTTAAAGACTTATATTAAAAAAGTAATTTTCTTAATAATTATAAGCGACCTTAATATTTTTAAGTTCTCAAAGACTTATATTTTTAGACTTATATTTTAATAGCATTCTCATAATAATTATGAATGAGAAAAAATTGTTTAAGTTTTGAAAGACGGGCCTTATTAGGACCATTTCGGAACTAGTTCGAAATCATTTCGGGATGTTTCGGGATCACATCTGAACCAGTTCGGTGCAATTTCAGGAAGAGTTCGAGACCAGCTTGGGTTCAGTTCAGGAATAGTCACAAGCTATACATACTAGATGTGGAAGAAACGGAAACTAATTGCACCGAAATGAATTCGTGCTAGTTACGATAGTACCGATCCCGAAATAGTTCTGTCTTTCAAGACTTAAAAAAATTATTTTCCTCATAATTATGGAATGACTTTTATAATATACATAAGTCTCAAAATAAGAGTTATTGATATCTTCAAAAATTTTGTTCACTCATAATTATTATCAGACGACTTTTATAATTTTAACCAAAATTATGATGACTCTTGAAAACTGAACGGTCAAATAATTATTATTCCGTACCTAACTCCACTTTTCATATGTTATTAAATAATTGTTTATAAAAATGTAATTAATTCGAAATGTTTAAAAAAGAAATTGTCATCAAAATTATTAACTATTTAATACGAATTTTCTTACATACAAAAGTAAATTTTGTCCAGGCGTAATAAAAGAAAAGCGCAACGCCCTCAACAAAAAAAACACAAAATTATCAAAAACCAACAAGAATTTTTGTCACTTGAAAGTCAGACTAAAGTTGACAAATTACTACAAAACTGAACTCAACCGTTTATAAAAAAAAACCGAATTAAAAAATTAAAATTTTAATAAACCTTTTCTTTTTAATTTTTTATAACTTTTCTGGAAATTTTGGAGCTTTGACTTACAAGGTTTTTGTTATCGAGCTAGTTTTATTTTTATAAAAAATCATTAAAATAAAATAAGGAAAGACATAATTGTCAATACATTTTGTTACTATTTTCGCGACCACAACTGTATACACTTTTACGTACATTAGAGAGGGCCGGAAAATATTTTTTTCTCCAAAGAAACAAAAAATTTCACCAATTTTAACCAAAATCCATATTTTATTATATAGGTTTATATTTAGACATGCTTCTTTTCTTATATTTTTTGATGGGAAAGAACTGATTGAAATAAATACAAATTTCTGAATTTTCTAAGTGTATTTTTTTCTTAAAATTTTCAAAATCATAGACTTTTTTTCGCAGCGGTCCGCTACCTCTTCTCTTGTTCCGTAAGTATTGCTTTAAGTAATGGAAGTAAACAATTGAAAAAATTGACTAAATTTTGTATAAAATCACAATTTCTGAGCAAAAAGATGCATACTTAAATGCCAATAAGTTTTTAAAAATTAGATTCAAACGAGTTTACATAGTTTCAATTCCATTTTTAGTTATGTAAAACTTTGGGAAAAAATAAGACAGTCGGACTTTTGTAATTCGAATCACCACCATTATAAAATGTTTGGCTTATAGGGACTCGAGTTATAGAATTTAAAATTAAAATAGCTAGTCAGAAATTTGGTACTTACTAAAAAACTATCTGCCTTCTAAAGTTTTAAGTAAAAAAAGATTGTAATTTATTCAAAGCCTTAGAGTGATCCGTTAGTTGTAGGGTCATTCGTTTGCAAATATAAATTCAAACATCTGAAGCTATATCTAGCGACAACATTTGAAAGCTGTTGAATAATTTTATCAACAGGCTCTTCCCCATCAGCTTACATAAGAAAAAAAATTCAGATCTGCTGAGTTGCGGCTAATGTCGTCGTCTCTGGGAAAATCTGCGATAACAATTTTCATTACCCACCTCTATATATAATCCTGAAGAGTAGCGTTGGAAGTTATTTTATTACCCATTCTTCGTAATCAGCATACATTGTGTATTTGTCTGCATCAAATTCATTGAGCAAAATTAAAGGTACCTCATCTTCTTCGCCCCAAGCAGCACACTGACAAAACCGATCAAAAGAATTTTAAGCTTTCCTGAATTATCCCCTTTTGGTAACACCATTAATGTAACTCGGTGGTTTCTATTTTCACCACCATTACATTTTTCATTTTTCAAAGGTCATGTTTTGTTTGGCAAACATTTGAAGAACGAATTATAGTTTTTCATTTCTCGCAGTCCTCATCAGGAACGTCATTATTTATTCTCACCATAGATTTTTTTATGGCTCATGTAGTGTCTAAAATAAAACAAAACATCCACTTGCAACAAATCAGTTTATCAAGTTTATCAATTACTCCTCTTTGCTTCCACTTATCAAACCATTTTGTGATTGCCTTGAAATTTTCATCACCACAACGCTTTGCAAACTCCATTGCTTTGCATTTTAAGATTGCCCAGGATATTGGCTTGTTTTTGATTTCTAGCTGCTGCAAACCATTCGAATACAGCTTCGAATACGCTTATGAACGTGGATTTTTTCACTAGTTTGTTATATCCAGGAGTAGCACCAAAATTATTATTCATTCTTTATTTTTCAAAATTATGAAAACTATATTCACTGGAAGACCATATTAATCAACTACTTTATTTTTCCCCCACTTACAATTTTTTTGATTACCCCAAATTTTTCTTTAATCAACAAACATTTTAAAACACGTTTAGATGTGATCTATTTTAACTGGTTAACAAACGTTACACAAAAAACTGTCAAAAACAGAAAAAACAAGCATTTGCTTAGCAAATAAGCAGGGAACGTAAATAATTTCTCAGAATTTTATTTTTTCGAACAATTCTGAAAGTTATTTTTTATTATTTGTTCTTTGGATCAAGTTTGATCGTTATTTTTTTACTTTTACCTTTTCGTTCAAAAATAATCGTTAATTTGAATTTTTATACATATTTCCGATCATATTTAATCGATATTTTTGAACTATCATTTTTTCGATCAAAATAATCGTTTTTTAAACTTAAAATTTTTCGATCATGTGTTAACGATATTTTGCGATATTTTTTTCGATAATAATTTAAAAAAAAATCGTTTGTTTTTATTTTTCCGATCATATGTAATCGATATTTTTAAATTCTCGTTTTTTTTCGATAAAAAAAATAATCGTTTTTTTTAGATTTAAAATTTTTCGATCATATTTGATCGATATATTGCGATAGTTTTATCGATTATAAAACATATTATTGTCATCGCCGACAAATTTGTTTGCGTTTATTAAGATCAACAAATTGTAAATCCAAGAATAACAATTACTTGTAATCGAGAAAATAAAAATCCAAAAATATCAATCAAATATAATTGGAAAAATTTAAATCCAAGAATTACGATTATTTTTAAATCGAAAACAAAAGTACAAAATATCGTATATGCAATGATTTAAAGCAAATAAATCTTCTAATAAAAATAAGGTCAGATTTCCACAGCATTTGGCAAAAGGATTATATCGATATATTCGAGTTTGATTTTGAACGAATTCTTAATGATTTTTTTTATCCGAAAAAATCGAAGTTACGATTATTTTCCGTTCCTGCAAATAAGTACCCACTTCTCCAAAGAAGAGCTTCGCTGAAAAAGCAGAAGCCGAAACCAATAAGTGTGGAAGTTCGAGCTATTGAAATTGGACTGCAACCGATATTTTTTACTAATAGTCTATAAGACCAGTCACACCTATTAGCGACTGCTGGCACTTTTCGTTTTTCTTTTATAAATTTTTTGCATCAGTCTAATATGTATGTGGTATATATGGTATACATATGTACATATGTAATACACACTATCTATGTATGCATGGATGTGTCAACTTGTACAATGTACATGTACACTCATTCACAATGCTCGATATGTTGTAGATAGCCGGCTTTTAGGCGCACTTTGCTTTCACTATTTATTTACCCATTAACCCAGTAAAAACAAATGTACCAAAAACATTTACTTTAATCCCTTCCTTCGCCACGCGAACTTCTGTCCATACAATTTCACTCCAGCCTCTATTGAAAGCGGACGTGGGAATGCGAACTCGTTGGAGGATACTATTCATTTTGCAGACACATTCCAAAAATTCAAGCACTACAACAGAGAACACACGTCCACGTACAATTCGATTACAACTACAGAGCGCAAATATGTATATTTAAGTGCATATGTATGTATGTATGTATATTCATGCAATATACATATTTGCACAGTTACATCAGCTGTTTTGTTCAGTGTGAGTATTTACTTCTGAGTGGTAGAAAATGTTTGAAGTATGTATGCCGACATGTCTTCCACAAGTTGGGAATTATTTAAATACCCATTTGACCAAATACACAACTCCATTGGCCGGCTAGACATTGTGTGCATGTGGTTGTGTCTATGTGTGTGCGTGTGTGTGTGTGGTAAATAAATAAACGAATGTCGAATTAAGTAAAAGGGTAGTTAACCAAAATAAGATATGTATTATATTTATTTCGTAACCTCAGCAGATGCCTACACACCCGCTAGCACTTGAGAAGTTCTGTATGGATGCTTGAAATACTTGGAAAATTTTGCAAACATAAATTTGCTAGCGTTGTAAGAACTATGAGGAAGTTTAGCACAAATGTTGCAATTAAGTTTTTTTATTGAAGATTTCGCAGAGTCTTAATTAAAGCTGAAAGTTTTGGCATTTGATTTGTTTTTTTTTATTATATAGATACAAAATATAAGTATATTTCATGTTAGCTAGCCAACTCTGTAACCAAGAAGTAGTATTTTCAACTTACATCAAAATGAATTTGCAAAAAATAACCATCCGTTAACAGGTCTACAGGTCCACCCAAAATTATAATACTTTCTTGGAATTATTGTAGTTTAGTTTGTTCATTAACAGCCTGACTTAATAATTGTTTCTTAATACCTTTTAATGTTAAGCTCGTCTTTAGTATATAGGATTTTTTCATGCATAAATATCTTGTTATTTGAATTAAGAGTCAGTTATGTAATTTTAAAAAATCTATTTTTTTTACATACAAATCAGGCATACCGCTTCAAATCGTTTCACATTTTTTGTTGGTTTTTTTAAATTTTTTTGTGGAGCCTTTTTCGAGATAGCGACTTTGAAAAAAGACGTCTCCATCAGAGCTCCTAGGAAGGATACAAGGGTTGAAATTCCTGACCAAGATGTTTGGTCAAACAGTCTATACTTGCGCCAATTTGAACCTCAAGAAAGATATCAAGGTTTTCTCCAAGCGGATGTTTACATCATAGCTGGTCTTAACCCTTCAACTGCTGGCATCAAGGAATTCAGTCGTGCTGGGTTGTGGTTCGAAAGTACCGGGATCGTCGGCGGACTCGCCAGGGAGGGTTTGGAAACAACTTTAATGGGAGCGGAACTACTTTGCGGTCTTAGCTGTACATCCTTCAAACGACTAATTATTGAGTGGGTAGGCTTTTCGGAAAAGACATCGCATCGCTCAGTAGATCTGATATTAGTCTTTTTGCCAGTTACCTAACCAGTAACCTGCGTTTTTATATACATCGTCTGGGTATGTCTACTGAAACAGAATGGCAGCTATGTCTTGACGATGATGCGACATCGATACACATCTTTTGTACATGTCCTGGTCAAGAAAGAGATTGAGGTACTTTAACTCGTGCATGGCCAAAATGCTGGGAATTCGCCTACCAAGGGCTTTCTAGCATGCATTGGGGAAGCAGAAGTAACTCAGGGTAATCTGAGCCGGGGGCCGACTTCAGGGGTTTTCTTCTCTCATTGATTTCTGTTCGAAGTGAACGCTGCGCTATCCCGCATAAGTCCAGATTGGCCCACCTGCTCTGTTAATAGCTGGTCTAACCTTTTCCTACACTTGCGATGTAAAGAATCCCAATAAGAGCTGTACGTTCGAGTCGGGTTTCACAGGTCCTCCTTCCGAAGCTCCACTTCCGCCTCCTGGTTGTCCGAGACCCAGCGTAGGTTGAAAAAGTGCTGCCGAAGAGACTGCAGAGATCATCGGCAGGTTTGAACACAAATCGCATTACTCTTTGTCGACTTTAGTACCTCGATCAATGCTTAACTGTCTACAGCAAAGGTAAGCTTTGAAGGAGCAACTTTTATGATGCTTACCAATTTCGCCGCTAACGATGACATCCATCAAGTGGCTGACGCCAATATTAATACACATTTATGCCCGTTTTATCGCAAGATGGACTTTCCGTAAGATTTTCAGGGATAACTGTTCGCTTTCCTATCCTCCTTAAGGGATACCCTCTTTACGGGCTGCGATTGTCTGAGGCTTGTTAGCATAAATCCGCGACTTCATGAGGCTCAAAGAAAGAATTCTCGGATGGTTAGCACGGGTGATCTTGCAATACCCTTGACACGACGATTCTGCTTCCTAACATAACCGCTTAAATGGAAATGCGCTCATCGCTCCTGATAATTTTCGACACAAAATCGTCCACTCGTTGTAAAAATTGAGAATGGCTTTATATGGGAAGATGTGAGAGTCTTTCACTAAAATTCGCTTTAGAGCCCGTCTGATGATGCCCAATTTTGTGGCCCGTCGTCTGGTTGATGTTTCTTCGTACTCAGTGACTTCGGCGACCGAAACCAGTTCCGCTCCGACCACACCCTACAAGGTCTCGTGTGATTCCAATCTGTTCAAGTCTAGCAGCTAAGTGCAGGAATATTTGCTCAGTTGGCGATTACGCAACGAGTGTGAAATATTATTGACGCCACTTGCAAAAAGCATAGCATCTTCCGATAGGTCGACTAGTTTTGCGCCACCTTGTATTTCATGTAACAGCGCCTCGTAAGTATGCTATCAATATTTTTACTAATTTTTTTAGCATGTTATTAAAAAAATGAGTCGCATTTTTAACACAACCAGTTTATAACTGAAATCCATTAAGATAACTGAAATGAAATTTTATTTTTTCCTGAAAAATCAACAACATTCACTTTGTACTTATTGTTAGTCCTATCCCAAAAAGGTTTTTGCTCAAAAATAAAATTATAATTTTTTAACAACTGTTTTCACAGCTGCCCCTTGGACGCTATTTTAACAGCAAGTTTAAGACAAAAGTATCTTTTATATTTGAAAAGTTTCTGGTTTAACAATACCAGTATAAGTTACAAACACAAATATTCGAAGTTTTTATAACTTTCCGAGTTGAAGTCTCATTGCAATTCTTTAGCCTAAAGAAAAAGGGTAAATAATTTAATGGCGCTTTTTTTACGCTTTTATGCTCACGCCAAGAAATTAAGATATTAATCATTGTTGTATCAGCTATTATTAAAATTATTTTTACTTGACTGATCCTTTCAGTATATTGACTTTAGGAGGTGATTTAGTGTGTACTTAACATCCTTCCATGCACTTTTCTCATAACTCTCTTTACTTGGAATTCTACGCATTATGTTTTGACTTTTAATTAAATCAAGTTTGTTTTTTTATATCCATCACTCGGACGGAAATGCCTTCGCTAAAATAAATGAGCCGCAGAAAAACAGCTGCGCTCAGATTCTAATGTAATGGAATTTTTTTGTTAAATATGGAGAACATTATACAAAATTAATGATGAAAGTGATGAACATAAAATCAAAAGAAAGTAATAGAAAAAATGTAAACATAACCCTAAACTTATGAACAACATTGATCAGGGGGATGAGGGAGAAGCACAAATTTGGTGTGAGAGATGTGCGGCTATTAAAAATATTTCAGACTGCTAGTGGAAAAAATCCAACACGATTTTGGGCGGTGTTTTCCGAATTTATTATTTTATTATCCTTTTATTGTGCTTATTGGCAGGGTTCATTGCCTGTTTTAGTTTTTTTCTTTTACGTTTTACTGATTTCCTTTTGTTTAATTTCCTTTTTTATGGCTCATCTCCGCCTGCCAAAGAAGGCAGCACAAATAATAGCCAGATTCTTTCTTTGTTAAAAAACAAAAAAAAATTAAACAACACCTTTTCCTTTTCTTTTCTTTTTTCTCTTTTTTCTTGTTTCTTTCATTGCGGATGCCATGCCATGCCGCCTTCGCCAGATGCCAGCACCACGAACAGCAAACAGTTGCCGCCTTCATCAGAAACCCAATCAACCGTTATAATTTCGTTTAGATCATCGCAAACACCTGTTCAATCTCAACAGCAATCGCCAATACCCCCCTCGACGCCACCCACAGCGGCAAGATCGAAACGGGAAACCGCTAGCTTGACTACTACCCCAACCACATCGTCAACGGCAACAACAACAGCACCAACAACAGCGGAAGTTGTCGCATCAACGCCTACTACTACTGTATCCTCGGAATCAGCCGGCAATGCCGTTGCAATACCAACACCTTCAACACCCACTACACCAATAACACCAACAACAACAACGCTTAGCAACAACGTACTGAAAAAAGTTGCCACATTTACAGCTGAGAAGGCAGCAGCGACAGCAGCCAACACTCTTAGCGCCAATGCTAACGGAAGTTCGAGCGCCTCAGGCATGGTCGGGCATTTGGAGTATATCAGCGGCTGTCGGCGTTTGTCTTATGTACCGGAGAAGTTAAGCTTCGCTGCGTATGAAAAGTTCGAAGGTAAGTGCGTTTATGTTATAGTCATGTACCACTCCACCACACCCCACCAAACCCCACTCCACCCCAGCGCAGCTAGCTACCTTTAGCCAGGCACACCGCGAAAGGAGATGTATTGTGTGTGTGTGTAGTGTCTTCTGTGAGAATGACTAGGTATAGTTATACAACTCTAGCTGGCTTTTGAGTTATGTGAAGCGCAAATTTGTGCACGTTTTTATTATTCATGCGCCGATATTTACCTTTTGTTAACATTATCAACGTTGATATTTTTTTTTTTTTTATACGCAAAGTTTTGTCTCGTGCGATTTTGTGAACTGTAATTTTATTTTTCCTTCTTTTAATTTCTATTTAAATATTGACGTATTGTAATTTTCAGATTCAGTCAAGTCGATGGAATTGACTTTAGGTGCTTTTTTTCATTTACATTTATTCGCGAAATTCGCTAGATCCGAATGTTTAATGTAGTAGAATTTCCCAATGACGTTTGACGCAAATACTTTTCAAAAAATGTACCGTAATTGCGCGAAGCACACACAACGAAAATTTTGTAGCTAAATTGGAGATAAATTAAAGTTATAATATTTTGCACGTAATACTCCCTTCAATAACATAAATACTTGATGTTTTATTTGAAATTTTTGTTGGCAACAACTTTTGCTCGTGCAGTGAGTAAGTGCATTTTAAACAAATGTGATAAATAGTTAGATCATAAATTCGGTTAATTCACCTACATATGCAGCAAAGTTAGGAAGACTGGCATTGTTGATAAAGTGGTTTAAAATATTATATGCTAGACCTCTATCTTATTTATATGAGAAAATCTGTAGTAAGTTTCTAATCGAACGTAATATAAGGTATTTTATTCTTATACTCACCAAAAAAAAACAAGTTGTGGTTTTTCACCGAAATTATAAAATTTATTATGTTTTAAGACTTTCGCAAAAATATTGTTTTATATGTAAATAAACATATATATTTATAATTTTTATATTAAAAACCCACTTGTGATGATTGAAAAAAAGAAATTCGTTCAATGTTCAACAAAATTGGGTTATTTGCAAAAATCTAGAAAGGATACGAAAATACATTACCATTTATATATTATATTTATATATTAGTCTAAATCAGTCCAGGTTTGGTTGGTCTTTATTAAACCAGTTTTCAAAAAAAGTCAAATACAGCAACCAAAATTGCATTATTAAAATTCGAAACTTGTAAACGTACTATGTTTTACATTCCAAGGTGATTTTTTTTTTAGAAAACATACTTAAAAAAAAATTATTTTTAAAAAATTCCAAAACTGGTGGTAATTTCAAAACGGTCCACCTAAAGCGTAATATTATTGCAAAATATTTTGGTTGATGTCTTAAGATGTAATGGATTTTATAATTCGGATTGAAAAGCAATACCGATTTTTTTTGTGTGGGGACTGATGCAACCTAATGTGCATGTTTTCAAAAAATTTAAACAGAAGTATGCCACTATATTATTTTGCGCAAATGTTTCATTAGAAAAAAATACTTAAATTCAGTTCGGTACTTTGAGAGCCAAATCATTAAAAAGATTATCTAATCACGTTTTTTGTTTTTTTTTTTTGTTTTTTGGTTTTTTGGTATTAATTGAAAGAAAATTCAGGTTTTTCTACAGTCTAAATTTAAAATTGATTATTGAAATATTATTCAAATGGAGTTCATACCGGCAGTGGCTTTATTAGTAGAGAAACTACAAAATATAGCGGAAACATTTTTAGAGTTCTTGAAATCCTTGCATTTTGGATGATAAAACGTGAGTTTTGTTTTGTAGTTTTATAAAAAAAAAAAAAGCCAAATCGTTTACTGCACGTGGTATAAGATAATTTATATATATGTTGAAATTAATTATTTCCAAAAGAAAGGAGCTGTTAATGTCACCACAAATGATATTAAAAGCGAGAGTACTGATCTTCTTGTTTCTAAAGACATTAGATTTATCAAAAGCAAACGAGATTTATGTGAGAGAATTTGCTCATCAAAACTCAACGACCGTAAAGTACATTTTAGAAAAATTTTTTGAACGCGTTCAATCTTATTTATATAATTATGGTGGATTACCCTCCAGTTAAAACAAGCCTATTCCAAAGAGGCACGTACAAATACCGTATATAATAACTTAAGATAATATGGGTTGGAAGTTGTTTAACTATTTCACCTCACAAACACTAAAACCGAGTAAGATTTCAAAATAATATGACTAATATGTTTATTAAAAGAAAAATTAATCCAAAAAATAACGCCAAGATCTTTAATAACGTCCAAACTTTTTAACAAAGAATATTATAAGAACTCGGCAAGATATGAAAAGCTTTTGAATATGTGACATTAAAGCATTTTTGATGTTTAAATGTAGAAAAAAATTAAGGCACCATAGATCTAAGCTGTCAATGTCTTTTTGAAGCTTACACGCATCTTCCAGCTTCTCAATTTTCGAAAATACTTTTAAATCATCAGCATAGAGAGCAGTTATATAATTTACAAACGAATCAGAGAGTAACGGTCCTAGTATACTCCCTTGGTGAACCCCAGGGGAGTCAAAGAAAGATTCCAAAGAACTGCCGTGCTTGAGATGCTTCTGTCAAATTTTTTTTAAAAATTACTCAATTTTGCGTTATCGATTTCACCATTCCGTGGAATGTTTAAAAATTCATAACAATTTTTGTGTAAACAAATTTCAAACAGTTCTAGTACGGATGGTAGCGGGTACATTAATACACGTATTGTCAAAATTTGACCCCCGTACATGCAATGAGGTGTTCCGAACCGGGGTCACCAGTTTCAAACACAGTGTTTAGAGAAAAACGCGTTTAAATTTTTGTGTGATATACTGAGTTTCAATGTGCAATAACTTTTAAAGGAATGTGAATTTGGCAAAGGCGTTTTGCCAACATATTTGCCATATCTTTAAGAAAAACGAAGAAAAAAAATATATTATTTTCAAACCGGAAGGTAGGTGACCGCCTAGCTCCATAACAACTTCTTTCTACAAACTCTGCACTTTTTCTTCCAAGGTTTGTGGTAACAAAATCGGTTCCACAATCTACGCCACCGTTTCTGTATTCTTTTGACCCTATGATGGAAATTGATAATAGCATTTTATCGACGTTGTCACTTTGGGATCTCAGACGAAATTAATCAAAGGCCTGTAAATCTTTCGTTTTTTTTTTTAAATTTACCCCTAAAGATAATATGAAGAATGATTAAATCGCACAAATTGCACAAATCTGTGTCGTTTTCCCTAAAAACTTGTACTCTCTCTGAGTAAGACAATGGTGCATGATGTTTCATCTTTTGTAGCAAAAGCTCTCGTCCAATTCACCACGCACACAAAACCCAATTGGTTCTATTCAGATTCTAATATCAATCAGCAAAAGTCAAATTAGATCTGGTATGGTGAACTCGAACGAGATTTTCTGTTAGAGGAACGGTGGGATGGTATGCAACTTCTTTGTAATCTACGTTCTTTGACTATACTACGTTATGTTAAGCTTTGCTTTTATGAATTAACTTAAAATTTCACCATTACCACACCACTGTGCGATTTAAAAGCTTAGCGTAACTTTTCACACAACTGCCAACCGACAATGAATACTTCTAATAACAGCCACCACGTAACGCGCCAACAACATTGCATAGCAAGAATGCAAACAGTAAAATTAAAAACAACAACAAAACAAATGCCATCAAATAGCTGAGCGCACAAGGAGTGATCACAGTGCAAATATTGTTGCAAAATGATGTACAATACTTGCAACATTTTGCATTATGAGCAAATGCAGATGTGCCCAACGGATTTCATTATTGCAATGGAGCACCAAACTCACCAAACTGAAACTGTGTACCCTCCCGCGACCAACACCACCTATGCCACTTCAAATTTTTATCCCAACTTGAAGCGAAAGCTCAAGCCGCCGCCAACCGTCAAGGAGCGAGGTGCAGTGGGTGAACGAACAGAATGTATTGTTGCAAGTGAGAATGGCAACACTTTGCTTGATGCTGTCAGTTTTATTGCAATCGCGTATAAATCAGCTTTTCGTTGTTTACCGAAAATCTACAGCACCAACCCACCTACAACACCCACACAACAAACGAACGATGAAGGCGCGGTGTCGGTAAGAGTGAAGTGAAATGAAGTTGGCAATCTGCTCAGGCATAGTGCTGCGTTTAATTTGCTAGTGCCATAGATGGTGGCAATAATCACCTAAACTTTGTTTTCATAAGCAAGCAGGGATTTGCGGCAAGCAGAAGGACATTCCGTGAATGAGTGTAGATGGAGGAAAGTGGAAGAATGCGATAACGCATCAAAAATTTGTCTCATTAGCTAAGGCGCGGTCTAAATTGTGCCGATGGCATATTGTTCTAGTATTCTGCTAGTTGGTTGTACAGAGAGCGGGGAGGGGGGCGGATTTGGAGCGTGGAGTGCTCACCACCATGCGAGATAAGTCGAAAGGCGCTATAAATTTTTATTATAGCGCAAATGAAGTTTGTCGAATTAGGAGACTTCGAGATATGGGCACTAAAACTTGTAATGAGATCGCGGAAAGGCACATAGAATTTATTTGTATGCAACAGACATTAAACCTTCCTCGGGCAGTTGGCCTTCATGGAGTGTGACGAAAATTGTCATTTATTAGATTTGTTTACAGGAGAGATTCATACATTGGTGTTTTGAGATATTTAGAAAAACATAGGGAGCAGATCAAACTAAATTATAATAACTTTTCACAACTGTATTACTTGCCAACCCTCCTGTACTCCTGCTAAAATGGAATCTAGAAATAATTACATTAAAGGGCTTTCTGTCATTGCTCTAATTGCTACTGTTCTGTTCACACATCCGGCTTTTAGACATCATACTGAAAGTTATGGCATTATCTTTTGCTTTTCTGTTTATTTTTCGTAAAATATCAAAATAGTCGCAAAATATCAAAATAGTGCTAATTTCATACAAAATTGTTTAGGAAAATTTTCTGAATTTTTGAAAGATGGCGATTTTATCGCAAGTGTCTGGAAAGGATTTTTTGGCCTGTACACGCAAGTTCCATGTCCCGCTCCCATCTTCTTAAACTCGAAGATATGATTTCTGCTTCGCCCTGAGGCTATAGAGTTATAAAATATTGTACTCCTTTACAGATAGCATGCATTCCTTGTAAAATGAGAATGTCGGTGCTGCATTTCTATGGTACCTAAATTGGGGCGTCAAGCGTTGCGTTCTCTAACACAAACTAGTGGCAGCGCACATCGTACCCAAATAAATGCGTAAAATTTTCCACATTTTCTCATTCACTCCAAGCTCGTTGCCATTTCCTTTTTTTTTCATTTTTAACTTCTTTCTTTCCCCCTTCTGTCTTCTGCACAAAACTTCAGGTCTTGACGCGCGGACCTCACGCAAGCGCTGCGTTATTGTGGAATGCTTCATACAAATTGTTTGGGTATGACAAATTTTGACAGTTCGTTGTCACTTGACGCCCCAATTTTGGGATAGGGCTTACGTACAGCGTTCTGACATAATTCGACGATCTGGCTAATATTATGTGCACACGGTACGTTTTTCCCACTAGTTTCTATTTTCGCTAAAAATTTACCAAAAATTAAATTTAGTCATACAAGAACTGTCACCGAAATTATAATGAAAATCATATTTTCAGAGAAAATGTAGCCGAAGTGTTGTTTATAGTAAATTATAACTTTAGTTTGCCACTCAACCACTCCTTTGTATTTATCTGTTATTGCTGCTATCATTTGAAAAATTAATATAAAAATTTGCAGACGATTTTCAGTGAAAATCGCTCTCGCGTTTAGGTTTTATAACGTAGCTTAGTTTAGACACAGCTGGCAAACGCTTTGAAATTTGCCACCAGCTTTCTTTGGCTTTGACCTAAGTCAAGACGTATTCATATAAGGTGGAGTTGAATGAACAGCTGAGCGATTTCATCTGATGGCTAGAAATGTCAAATAACACATATTTCTACGATTTTAGCTCTCAAAGCAAATGCAAACTTTATAGCTGGGGATTCGATATCAGATTCAAATACCACTAATTGGCTAGAAAGGAAGGAAACTTCCACAAATCCAATGCTACCAAAGATTACACTCTTTCATTTACAGCTGAGATCAGAGGAGTGATCTGCTTCGCGAAAACTAAGGTAACACTTATTGCACTTTTTATCAGAAAAGTAGATATGGCTCACCCGATACAAGTGAACTGAAAACTTAAAATTTTTAAAACAGTAATAGTATTATAATATTATACCTTGCCCAAACCAAAACTTTATCTTGTCACAATTATCGTAGTTATCTCGCCAATCCACTTGATTTGGCAACGTTGACTTGAAAATCTCGCCACCGTGGAGAACGGGATTTAATCTACAATTAATCCTCTATGCAAAACAGATTTGAGCAAACAGACTCAAACTCAAACTTCGGGGAAATCAATCAGACCAAGGCGAATTCATATAAGGTGGTAACAACATCTCATCAGCCTTGCGCGGTAAAAAAATGTCAAAAATGTTAATTTTACATTTCCACTTTCTATTTTCATTCGTATTGGAAATTTCACACTTCTCTTCCTTTTACTCCCCACCCGTCTGTTTATGGAGATTACATAAATTACAAAGAAGTTGCATGGTGTTTCGGTTCCTGTGGCAAGAACTCTAGTCCAATTCAGCACGCACACAGAAACCAATTGGATCTAATCAGATTCTAATATCAATCAGCAAAAGTCATATTAGTTCTGGTATGGTGAACTCGAACAAGATTTGCTGTTAGAGGAACGGTGGGATGGAATGCAACTCCTTTTTAATCTACGTTTTTTGGTGGTATTTCTTAAGGTGCGGAATGGCAATGAACAGAAACAGAAACAGGAATAGAATTTCGTAAATTTGTAATAGGCAGAGAACGTATATTATAGAGAAGCCTCATCCCAGTCCATTCCGTGATTCGTTCCGCGCCAGGGGGGTCTGCTGTACACACCACACTCATTTTTTTTCACCGCTAATACACAGCAGACCCACTTAATTTAACAGTAGAGACCCATATTAACAGTGCTAGAGCGTGAATTTGTAGTTAGAGAGAAAAATAATGTAACTTATCACTGGTGTTGCAGGTGATTAATTTGGTTTTAATAATATATAAATTGTCTATTATCATGCAAATAAATTAATATTTCATTGAAATTCTGTTTTTATTTATAATGTAATATAAACGAATTTAATATAATGGATCTTTTTATTAAAATTTATGTCAAAATTTCCGTTTTCTAGTAACTGATGATGTGAAAAAATTCAAATTTAATTTTAATTAAGACAATTTGTTTAAACACTTTTTTCTAGTATTAAATAATAGCAAACATAATATTTAAAAAAAATAATTTAATGCAATTTCTTTATATTGCACATCCTAAATTATTTAAATATGTAAATGAAAACTTTTCAATATTTTTGTATGTATATTCATTCGCAACGAAATGATTTCCAAAAATGTATGAAAGTTAATAAATGTATTGTATTTAATTTAAAAAAAAAATCCAGAAAAATTAGACATGGCACGAAAAAAAGCTGAGATTCGAACTATGAGTCAAAAGCTAAAACATGCAATAGATAATGCAGCCAGCGACTAAACGCACTAAGCCACAGCAGACACTTGGTGGCGTTCGCTTATATGGGTATTTATGCAAATCATAGCAATGTGTGCGCAAAAAAGATCATTTACGAATCCAACTAAAAATGAAACAAAGAAGAAAAAGTAGTAACCCGAGAAAAAAACTGTTTTTGCTTGCCAGCGGGGCAAGTTGAGACAGAAAAGGAGTTATGCAACAATTGTGGATAAGAGAAGGGTTGAAAGGGAAAGGGAACGGTAAGCAAAAGAATATTCTTTTCTGTTTTTCGGCAATTTTTGTGTCGATTCGCCAATTGCGAGTGCACGTGTACGCAAATGAATTGATGCGCATTTGGGCAGAAGTTCTAGAATGTTCTAGAACATTCTAGAATGCCACCAATTTGTCAGAGTACGTTGGCAAATTGCATTATTGTCTGATATTGCGGTGTTGAAATTTTCAATGACCGTCGATGGTTTGTAAAATTGAAGATTTTATCATTTTTGTGTTCGTCGCGAAAAAGATCGTTGAGGGGAACATTTGCGTGCGCGGGGAGATGAAATGCTTGCGCTTATGAATGAACGTCATTTGTTTGCACGAATACGCGCCTGCGTTTATGAATGAATTTTTTGTTGTTGTATGTAGTTTCAGATATTTTAGAATATTTGGCGCTGGCGCAGGCACAAGTGCAGCTGCGGTTGTGATTGCGCTGTGATTTGACTTTGATTTAGCGTAGGTCAAGGTTGAATTTATGCACATGTACGCAAGTACATACATAAGTATGTGTGTATGTATGTATGTACATGGATGCATATGAATTTATGTATTTATACATATATGTACATACATACATATGTATGTACATAGATATTAATATTTATGGATGTGTGCATATACATATGATTGTATACTTGATGACATTTTAGTTATTTGCGACTTTACATTCAAATGTACTAGTTATGCATGTAGTATTCTCGGGAAGTATACATACATACATATGCTAGTGCAAGAATTTACAAAAAAGTAAAAATTTAAATAAATTTTTAGTCAAAATCGCGTGGCCCGGTTCCGAACTCGCGCAAAACGAAAGCATAAAGAATATTGCGGCGCCTCTTGAAGCAACTGCACCACAGAATACAATTGGTTTGCTTGAACTTAATCGCTACTTGATTCAGTTTCGCGTGAATATTTTTTGCCAAGACAAATTTTTGATGCAAATGAACAAATTTGTAATATATTATTTCGCATCTACAGAAAAAGGAAATCAACATAGGAAACCAAATGAAATATTAAATTGGAAGCAAACTCTTAGTAATATTTATTATATTATAAAAAATCATTTTAAAGAATGAATATGCTTAGATTTTTTTAATATTTCACTTTTTTCATTTTTTAATAAATTCGACATATAATTTTAGTTTAAGCCAAATTTTTTTCTTTTATTTTAAGTAATTTATTTTAAAAAATTCTTAAGCTTTTTCCTCTTATATTAAATTTTAGATATGTTTTCAAACAAGCCATAAAGCTACACAACATGCAAATGTGAAATGCCGTCGGTAAAACAGCAAATGAGCCAAGTTGTTTTGGCATATGCGTGCTTGCATACAATCAAAATTGACTCAATGCTATCATTTACATATTTAAATAAACCAAATGTCTCGTTAAATATGAAAATATAACTATTTCAATTTTTCATTTAATTCATTTACATATATCATTGCGAAAGCTAAAATTAGAACAAGAACAATCAACTTTTATTTGAATTTATTCTCTGTTAAAAGAAATATTGTCTCTGCTCAGCTCTGTTAACTTGCCGCTCTCAACGTGGTGTATTTTCATGAGTGGGTCTATTGAAAATTTTTCGACTTTTGACAATTCACACTGAAATTCGGTCATGAAGCTTCTCATTTTTTATACGTTCTCTGGTAATAGGAACAGAAACCTGCAATATTATTTTGTTGGTTACAGGGGAAATGTCAAATATTTGACTAAATCTACAACAAATTAATAAGGAAAACAGCAACATAATCAGTCAGTTTCCTTGCGGTACTCAAAAGCAAAAAATAGCAAGAAAGTACATGGAGTTTTTATATTTGTAATGACACTACCACCGTTATGAATTGTAAACCTTGAAACGCAGTGTGAACAGCTATAGTTAGTAATCTGGATTAACTTCGATTTGAGATGATTAGCTTTTGGTTTGGACATGGTATTAGGAAATTACAACTATAACAAATTTTTGCAGTTACCATAGCGTTTGTAAGTTATACAATGTAAGTACTCTAATTAGAATTCGCATGTCCGAATGAATGGTAGTTTTACGAGTATATGTTTGATAAGTTTTACAAGCGATTTATGAAATAAAGAAAATTGGATTTTTTACAGCCCTCTTAATTGCACTTGCCTTTTACAATAAACGATATTTCACACCTTATCGTTTTTATCACAATCTCGCTAACTACTTTTTAAAAACAATCAATTTATATAACTGTAAATAATTTCGCACAATAGTGTAATCAAACAATCCCACAAAATAGATTCGTTTGCGCTCTGTGGAAATAACACTTTTGCGCGCAACAAAATTGATAGACAAATAAGCTATTGGTATATCTAGTTGGTAGTACAGCTCCCAAGATTACTCATACAATTGAGAATATATAGTTAACCTAAGTATATCACACTATCTCTCTCTCTTATATTACTATTCGTGCGAGTAAAAATACCGACTCCAAAAATTATATCAATTTCTCACAGACTTGATGGCAGTACAAGTGCTACGCTCACCTCAGCTGTCAGCGGTTATCAGCTGCGAGCCGGTGAATTGATAAGCGTTTAGAATATTTTCAAGTGTCTGGTAGTTAGAAAGCGCCTTGACACTCACGTACGAACCTAAACAACTGTGTGGTGTGTCAACAATAGCTACACTCGTACGAAAGTAGTTGACGCATTTGAATGTGCGAAATTTACGCGAAAGTGCAAAATTAATAAGAAAATTTTTAGAAATGCAAAATTTTGGCAAAGTGAAAAAAGTGTAGAGTCTAGCAAGCAATGTCGATAACAAATAAAGAAAAGTGTCTCAAACGACGTGACATAGTGGAAAAAATATTTAGAACACCAAATCTACAAGGATTCTATGATGAGCTGCATACAGATGAGATGCTGGACTATGACGATATAGACTATGGCGCTGGGCTCCAGCTGAAATCACCCAATACACTAACTCGAATGAACTTGAACAGCGATTGGGAGAAAGATCTACAGATAGCGCCATTGACGCCACCTATACGGGCGCGAAAGCAAGCCAAAATACAATTATCGGCGGGTTGGTGTCCACTGCTGGCCAAATTAGCAAATATTGATGCACAGGACTATAAGATAGATATAGCATCGCAGCGGCAGAGTGTAGGTGTAGATGAGCGAGAGAATGAAGTGGGAGCAGCCGCTCGCAATGCCACAAAATTTTCCTTTCAAATCATCAAAACTGAGCGCAGTTGTGCACTGCAAGCGGGAGAGTTTGGCAATGAAACTGCAATAGCTGAAACTAAGAATTTGGCAAGATTTCTTTTCAAGGTCAAACAAGATCTTCGTGTTAGTGTGAGTGTGTGTGAAGCAAATAAATTTGCCAACCCAACTGCAATAGCCAATAACTTTGTGACGCTCTATTGCTGTGAATTGGCTGTCACGAATATTGAATGGCCTTTGCGAAGTTTCATCGTATTTGGACAACCAAAATCTACCCACGACCAACCCGTTCATGAGCGCAGCATAGTGGGCGCATTTAATTACTTGGCCACGCATCAACTGCGCCCACCAACAGCGGCTTGTTCATTGCCTAAATTCGCGACAAATTGTAAGTTTCCAATAAATTTAAATTAATCAATAACAATCAAAAGCAAACAAGCGGTGGGCGATTAAAAGTATGTGCGTATGTATTAGTACAAAAAAAAACTGATATTAATAACTACCCTGCCGGAAAAAATAAGGCGGTTGTATGAAAAAAAAAAACAATTTTATAAAGTAAATTTTTGTCAAAATTTTTTAAACTAATTTAATATAAATGCAGCGTGGGCCAGTTTCGTTTTTATACTCTCATTAGAAAACCCGGCAGACGTTCTCCTGCCTTCATTTATTTAGTAATTTCCCTTTGTATATCTAACCAGAAAACGCTTTTCGATTTTTTGCCAACCCTGTGAAAAATATAAGTATAACCCTTGTTCTCACCGAGTCGAATAGTTTGGCAATCATGTTTTAATATTTTATATGCTTTTATATAAATTAATTGTGTTTCACTTTTTTAAAAAGGTGGCAACCCTCTTCAAAATATACCTGTAGACTTTCTCCTTTAGATTTTCTACTAAAAAAAATAGCTAGCTATAAACCTTCACAACACTCAGCAAAACCAGCAAAATTAATTGTGTTTCACTTTTTTAAAAAGGTGGCAGCCCTCTTCAAAATATACCTGTAGACTTTCTCCTTTAGATTTTCTCCTAAAAAAATAGCTAGCTATAAACCTTCACAACACTCAGCAAAACTTGCCGTTTGACACCATTTTTTTATGACTTATTTTTAATTTAATTAAATTCGGTTTTTCAAGCAGGTGGCAAGCCTACCCAAATTATAAATGTAAACCTTCTCTCCGAAACTATCCGTTTGATACCCATTATTCAATATTTTATATAACTCGAATATAATTTCATTAAATTCGACTTTTCAAGCAGGTGGCAACACTCTTTAAAATCAAACTAGCTATAAAAAAATGAAACGAACGGTTTTTATACACATATTTTAGCATTTTATATGCATGTGTATAGTTTAATACAATTTTGTCGTTTCGAGCAGGTGGCAACCCTCTGCAAAATATATGTACGAACCTTCTTCACGCCGAAGTGAACCATTTGACACCTTCATTTTGATATTTCGTACAACTTGTGTATAATTTAATTTAATTCGACTTTTCAAATAGCTGGCAACCCTCATGAAAGTTAGCTAAGAACCGTTTATCCGACAGAATCCACTTGACACCCATATTTTAATATTTCATATAACGTGTGTATAATTTAATTACATTTGGCTTTGCAAACAGGTGGCCACACTCTCCCAAGCATAAAATATACTTTACTTTATATATAGTAAATTAATTTAATAAAAATCGGTCTAGCCGTTTCTGAGGCGTTCGATCACAAACTCCGTGGCAAGAGCTTTTTGTATACATATCAGATTTTCCGTGCTAATTTGAAATTAATGCATTTTAAAGTCGTTGAATTTAAATTAAAAAATGAATGAAATTGAAAACATGTGTTAGATAGGGTAATTGACTGCTTCCTTTGACATCGCCTTGTTTGTTTTATGAAATGCCAATTAGTTGTCATTAAAAAAAAAGTTGTTTTAAAATACTTTGAAATTTATTTAATTTCCCACAGGGTTAGAACAATCGAAAGTATGTATGTTTGTGCAACAACAATGATTATCAATTGATAAATATAGCATTTGTCATTAAGTGTTATTGACTCACACTGCGTTACAGTTATGAGCCTTTACTGACATGGGAAGCCAGTTATACCCAATAGTATTTTTCAGCTGGAAATCCGCACTTCTTTCCTACTGAATATGATGTAGCGATGTAGTTACAAAATCTGAATATTCTCATTCCTTTCTATAGAGAGATGGCAATAAAAATGAACTATCTATAAACTGACGAACGAGTAGGGAAAATTTCTGTCCGCAGTGAGCTCTTCCATAAAAGAAAGCTGAAGAACGAGAAGCGAGCATATCCACAAGAAAAAAATTATTCACATTTAGACAGAATTTCGATAGAAAAAACCACGATACAAGAAAGAAGGTAGTTCCATTTCAAATTTTTTTTGATTAAAAAGCAGATTATAGACATTTCTCCCGATGTAAACTTTTGGAAAAGCATTACCCCAACGGATACTTTTAGGAGAGGGTAATTTTTTTACAATTAAATGTTTTTTTTATGTAAAATATTTATATTGCTAAATCAAAAAATAATAGATTTTTTTAAATAATAACAATAATAACAGTATTAGGAATAATATGAGAAAACAAAAATTTTTCAAAGTGGTAGAAGTGATAGCTGCTATTTTGGAGATCACCACATCTCCTCATCAGACTTCTTTTCTTTCTAGACTTTACCTGGCATTGAACCAGGATACCCCGAGTTGCTAGCCGAGCACGCAACCCTCAGCCATGCTAACCGTGTGAAAATTGTTTGTTTTTCTCACTATCCCCATCTCCAACCATACCGCTATTAAGTGTGACTTTTCGCCACTCTGTGCTTAACAGGGTGGTCGGTGTTATTTGTTTTTTACAAATCTATAAGCTTATGCGAAATAACTGGGAACTTAAAAAATCTTTGCATAGATGCTTTGTATTTAGGCACTGATACAAAAGCAGCTCATTTTTTATTTCCTTTTATTTTTTAATTTCAATTACGAAATGTCATAATCTGCCTATCTGTTACGTAGTTAATGTGGCGTCTAAAAAAATACAATGGAATTACCTTCTTTATCGAATCATGGGAAAAACTATCTCAAGCGCAGTGCAAATTTCAGATATTCTTTTTTGATATTTTTTTTTCACAATGTAATTTAGCACTTATTATTTAATTAGTAATAAATTATTGAACTCAATCTTACCGAAGAGTTTCCGTTTATTTACACTTTTTATGTCGAATATTTTCATGCGTGTTCAGCGTAAAGTTCAATTGCCCTAAAATTGGCATTACGCGTTAAGCAAAAATTTCAGCACTGAGCCCTGAAAGCCTCATTCACTGCTTGTTCGGTAAATTTTTCAGCCATTGATTGCTGAACTGAGTTTCATGAAATTTTTCGTACAGGTCCTCACCTCAACTACCGTGGGGTAATACTATATATATATATGTATATGTAAATATGCACATACATACACACCTACATACATACGCATGTATTCACGTCAATCTGACGGTTGGTGCTAGATTTTGTGTGTATAAAACTTCCCGCCCCGATATTTGCATATGGCATTGCGCTTTCTCCCAAGTATGTATTTTGTAAATATATAATATTTGTTTATTCTTAAGTGCTTGAAATTTTAGAAAATAAATACGTTTACTTTAAATTGTTAGATAATAGTATATCTCTCTAATTGCAACTTAAAAAACAGTTAAATTTAGGAATTAACAAATGTGTTTGATTATTTTGGTTTCTCTCAATTTTCTAGCTAATACTTCAATTTCGCATGTGTTTGTAATAATTTGTTTGTTTTTGTTATTTAGTAAAAAATATTTCTCTGCA
The DNA here is from genome assembly GCA_951828415.1 of Anomoia purmunda. Lineage (NCBI taxonomy): Eukaryota > Metazoa > Arthropoda > Insecta > Diptera > Tephritidae > Anomoia > Anomoia purmunda. The sequence goes on from OX639994.1 coordinate 129,303,797, forward strand.
TATGAGAGTGCACTTTGCTTCCGTAAAAACAAATATTTTAACATTTGTAGGTGGCCTGTCAAAGTTCGCGCTTGTGAGTGAAGTGTTGTGATCGGATTCTGTGTATATTTCTTGTAGCAATTTTTGAACAATAATATTATTTTAATAAATATACAATAAATAAATAGTAAGCCAACTATTAGAAATATGGAGGAGTTTATTTGTCATTAACCCATTGACAACGACTGTTGGAAATGTACCCACACATTTTTGCTGCTTTATTTGAAATCTAAATTAAAAGCTATACATTTTTTCGGGCTTCATAGAAATTGCTAAATACTCGCAGGAACTTGTGTTTTTATTACAGATTCCATCTTAAAATTAGTATCGTATCAGAGGAAAGGGAAGCTCTGTCATTATCAATCCGCACTCTTACACGAAAAACACGAATTACTCGTCATTTTATTTTTATAGATATTTTATTTTGTGTCTTAATACAAATATTTTTCACTATACTATACGAATTTATAAAAAATATATATATCTGCGTAAAAACTGAATGCACCTTACAACGGAATTCAATTTCGTGTTCAGCGACCGGAATTAGTCCAAAAAAAATCTTTTTTAAAGAATTTTTTTTCGTGTAAAAATTGTCATATTTACATTTTATGTTTTACCTATCTGGAGTACTGTTTGCGGTGTGGCAATTTATCCTAAATCAAGAACCAAATCAATAACTAATCAGTCCCGCCTCTAAATTTTATCGATAGTAATCGAAAAACGTATTCTGGATTAACAATTGAAGATGTGAAGCATTAGCATTGCACTTAACTGTTCTATGGTTTTTAATGCCTCTAAATGCTTTATTTTGTGAACGTAAATTGAAAAAAAAAAATCACAATAAAATATTGTTACAATGGCAAGAAAAATGACATGAAATGGAAGATAGTAACTCACACTTCACAGTTATTATTCTATGGTTAACGTAATGTAAAAAAACACTCAATACTTGGGAAAATTAACATTTTATTTGACTTTAATAACGTCAATCCTTCAGACGAGGCAAGTGCGAAGTAATTGCTTTTGAGATTTTGTATAACACATCTATTGTCTTCTATCGTGGCTAAGAATTGTAATTCCCAAGAATGATAGAAAACCAGACTACGGCAACGCTGGCAGCGTGCACGTCACAGATGTTCGTACCACAGGAATAGCGAGAAGAAAAGGAAGGTGATAGCTGTTCTTGGCTTTTATTTTCGCTGCAACTGCTACAATACAAAACTCGGTACTTCACATCTATTATGCTGTGCTTAACTTTTTATAAAAATCAATCGAAATTCAGAAAAATCAACTTATTCAGAGACATTTGTGACGTCAATCCTTCAAACCGCGCAAGTACGAAGTAACGGAAGTGCTTTTGTCGTCACCTTCTTTTATCTGCAATATGTGTAATTCCAATTGTTGTATTACTCTTTACCACCATTTTTCATTATTACTCACTGTTTAGACACTATTAATTTTTACCGCAAATTTTTAAAATTTTCCATAGTGCTTTGCAAGTTGCCCCAAAAACTATTTCAACTTCACTCGGTTTGCGGTTCAATTGAGTTATCGGGTAAATTTGAAGTGAAGTTATATTTGAAAACTCAAATCCAAAGATAATCATTGGTGCGTTCTCAAACCTAGAAGATCATTTTTAATATGGGATTTGCTTCATCCTAACACTATCTCAAATATACTATGTGAACGAAACTTCACGGAATCTAATTACTCTCAAAGACATTTAAAGCCTCGGCATCGCCATTTCGTTGAGGACGCAAGCCATCTTAAAAGTGCTGGTCGAATGTAGGCTTGCTTGCTTTGTTCTTTCAGTTTCAATGCATATGTTTTTATTTTTGACAGCTGTCAAAGCAAAGCGAGCAAAGAATTTTTTCCAATGATTTTATTATCCGAAATAATCGAAATAACGGTTATTTTCGATGTATACAAATAACATTATATCCTAAAAGGCGTTATTACTCAATGCGAGAAGCTGTACCATAACATTAGAGGCAAAATTTCCGATAAGGAAGCACGTTTTGAAAAAAGCGACTTATAAGGGGAGGTAGAGTGGGTAGGGCCCCTTGAATATCGAACTTAAAGCCCTTGCCTCCGGAGGCTTATAGTTTTTAAGTTATTCGTTATTGAAGTAGCAAAAAATGTCGAATTTATTTATTTATTTATTTATTGATTTATTCCATATCGTCTAAAACATATTAGTTCTTACAGTCTTCTTAAGACTATATAAACTTATATAACTAATACATATTTAATTACTAAAAAATGATGTTTAACAATGCAGAAAATTCTATTCTTGAAACCGCAAAGTCAAGCGAAACAGAATTCGAGATCTCATTAAATTCAAGAAGTGCTCGAGGAATAGGAGCATAACGCGCATAATTCGTGTTACGCACATTCGGATAAAAAGGATAGGAGTTACGTAGAGTCTTTACTGGAATATGAAAATTAATGCTTTGCAATAGAGATGAACAATCAATTTCTCCCTTAATTAAAGAATGTACAAAAGTAAGAGAGAGTATCGACCTCCTACTCTCTAGAGATTTTAAATTGATTAGAAGCAAACGCGAATTGTACGAAGGAACTGGATCGGAAAATTTTAACGACCTAAGAGCAAATTTGAGAAACACCTTTTGCACTCGCCCAATTCTATCAACTGCAAATTGGTGATAAGGCCTCCAGATAAAAGCTGCATATTCTAATCTAGAACGAACGAAAGCAGTGAATAATAATTTTAGAGTGTAAGGATCTGAGAAATTAGAGCTGTTCCTCCTCACAAAACCTAAGATCGAGTAGGAATTAGAAATAATAAAATTAATGTGACTAACAAATGAAAAACGTGAATCAAAGATCACACCTAGATCTTTGATCTCTGTAACAGATTGAAGTAGACTATTTTCAATACAGTAAGATGACTGAAACCCGTTGCGAATTTTGGCAAAAGTGACTTGAAAACATTTACTGATATTTAAAGAGATACCGGAACTACTGCACCAACGAAGGAGTGCATTAATATCCGATTGAAGCCTAAGAACATCGTCTGCGCTTCTTATCACAGAGAAGATCTTCAAGTCATCGGCTAATAAGAGGTAGTTCGAAAAAGAAAAACAGCTACTAATGTCATTAATAAATAAGATAAAAAGTAGAGGTCCTAAAATACTGCCTTGAGGTACACCAGAGGATGCAATGAAAGGCTCCGACAATGCGCCCTCTATCGAAACTACGCATCGTCTATTACATAAATAAGACTTCAACCATTGAAGGAAAGTCGAATGAAAACCGAGCGAGGCAAGTTTAACTAATAAGTTTTTGTGAGACACTCTGTCGAACGCTTTAGAAAAATCTGTATAAATACAGTCAACTTGAAGTCCAGCTGCGAAGGCTGTATAGCAATATTCACTAAAAACAGCTAGGTTGGATATGGTAGATCTACCAGCAACAAACCCGTGCTGGTTTGGAATAATAAGACTTTTGGTAGCAAAGCAAATCTTCTCTTTAATAATAAATTCAAAAAGTTTTGATATAGTCGAGAGCTTCGAAATCGGCCTATAATTACAGGCATCATTCTTTTTACCACTTTTAAAAATTGGGGTAATATTTGCCAATTTCCAGTCATCGATAAAAATCCCGGCAGATAATGATTTGTAAAAAAGTAGTTTTAGAGGGGTAACAATGGATGGACATCTTTTGAGAAAAATCGCCGAAAGTCCATCCAAATCCGTTTGCGAAGAAGTCTTTAAACCCAAGATCCCGTTTCGATGTCCTCAGATGAAAGCTTCAAATCTCCAAAATCTACTGACGAAAGTTTATTAGCTGGACAAAAAGAGAAAGTGTCAATATCATCACAAATGAAATTCGATCTGAAGAACTCAGCGAACAAATTGGCCACATCAGTAGGTGTACTCGCAGATTTATCATTTAAACAAACTACTGAGGGCACTGCAGCACAAGACTTTTTAGATTTAATGAAGCGCCAAAAGGTCTTAGGACTGGACTTAATGTTCTCCTCAGTTCTAAGGATGTAGTTTCTATAGAGAAATTTATTTAAGCAGTTAAATTTTTTGATATAATGCTGGTATTTAATAAAGAAAATTTGGTTCCCCGATTTTGTAAATTTTTTATGAAACTTATTTCGCAGATTTTTAAGCTTTTTAAGATCATGAGTATACCAAGGAAGCTTATATGGTCTCTTTTTTATTTGTGGTATATTTTTCAAACAAATTCCACGTATCTGAGATCTAAAAACAGAATAGCATTCATCAATGTCCAAACTATTCAGCAATACCTCCCAATTCATATTTTGTATAATACCATTAAGCTTGGAAAAATCGCAAAAAGAGTAATTAAAAGCAAGTTTCTTATCCGGTTTACTACTTATAAATTCATAAAATTGAACATTAAGAACGAGAGACACGTGATGTTTGTCAGCAGGCGAGAAGGGTGAAAAGCATTCAAAACTATAAGCATTAACATTTGCACTAACGAAAATGAGATCAAGAATTCTATTAAGCTTGTTCATGAAAGAATTAATTTGTATTAAATCTAGGCTTAAAATATTATCAATAACATAAGATTCAAGAGATGATGTTACATTGGTTCGAATAAGACCCAAATTAGAAAAGTTACTAGACCAAATAACCTCTGGAAGATTAAAATCTCCAAAAATACAAATATGGTTATCCGCTAACTTGTTTTGAACAAGCGAAACAATATTATTCGTATGGGATTTATAAACATTAAAGTTACTATTAGGCGGGATGTACGAGGTTAATAAATATAAATAACCATGACAATATGGCCCTTTTACACACACACAAAGTTGATCAAGAATAGGATCCTCATTACAGAGTATGACATGGAATGCCTGCAGCTTGCGATGAACTGCAATGAGAACCCCACCACCTAAAGAGCAGCCAGTTCTCTCTACACTACGATCTTTACGAAAAACATTGTATAAATTTGTATCGAAGTACTCTTCGTCGTCAAAATTTGCGTTCAACCATGTCTCAACAAAAATTATAACATCGAAGTCCAAATGGGCACTAGATACGGGAGCGAATAGCCTCTGACTTAGTACGAATGCCTCCCATATTTTGAAAATATATCTTTAATTCTCTACGCGCTGAGACGGGTTTATCAAATGAAGCTAATTCATTTTGTTGGAAAGATCCTTCCTTTGAAAAAACTGAAAGGGGCGAACCTTGACCTCAGCAGGCCAAAGTGATGGGTTCAGAATATGGTCATATAATGAAGCCGGGACCCCAATCTTAAAATTAACATTTTTTAAACTTTTAATATCAGTATCTTTTTTTACAAGTTTAAAACATGAAATATGATGTTTTTCAATTATAGAATTTTTAGCAACGTATGATATAATGTTGTCTTCAGTAACTGTAGGCTTAAACGATGACAGATGTAACCATTTGTTCGTCGCAACTACATCCAGCTCAGTGCTCGCTTTTTCCTTTGTTGTTGAATTGAACTGAAATTCAGTGCTGCCACACAGTACGAAAAAAAATTGAAAGCAAATTTATGAAAACAAATACAACTGAACCCTTCTGCATTGGTAGTCTTCGACCGCGCTAAAAAAAAAAACATAATCTTGGTCAGTCCAAATTAGACGTTAGTTCGACGTCCATTAATCTATCCATTAAAGTAAGGTGACCAACCGCCCTCCTTTGAGGAGGATTGTCCTCCGAAAATGCGGCTTGTCCTCCGAAAAATTTGTGTCCTCCTTTGTCCTCCTTTTTGACGATTTTGTCCTCCTTGTCCTCCTTTTTTGAAGATTTTGTCCTCCTTTTGTGGCGTTATAGTTAAAATGTTCAAAAAATGCGTACCTTCTTTGTTTATGCAATATTTGAGAAGTTGACTAAATAATCTGCCGACTAGGTTTTGCAATGTGACTACGCCATTATAGCGTTGAGATTACCAGCTTAATATCGTGTTTATAGATGTATCGATGCTTAGCTATCACTATTGCTTTTGATGTTTTGCAAATTACTGGTCGGAGCTCGTTAAAAAGGGTAAGAAACTGAAAAATAATAAAATGCATTGGTTAATGTAATATATTTTCAGTTGGAAATGGCTGCGAAAAAAATAATATGTCAATTGACAGAAAAGTTAAAGGCGGAATTTTCTTTTATTCATGTTGTTGACAAAAATGACGAGTCTTATGTGAAATGCAGCATTTTTTTAGCTGAGTTCACCATTTCGGTTGGCAGCAGAGCAAGCATAACGAAACATATTTCTTCGAAAAAACACAAAAGCAGTTTGACTTTGGCAACTACATCCCACAAAGTAACTAACTTTGTAAAAGCTGAATTATTTGGAGAATCTGAAAAGGCATTAGCAGCTGCGGAAGGTTTGGTGGCATATCACACTGTAATGCACAATCAAAGTTTCAGAAGCTTAGACTGCTTATCAAAAATTAACAGAAGTATTTTCAATAAAAAATTCCACTGCGCTGGAACTAAAGGTGAGGCAATAATCTGTAACGTTTTCCATCAATATGCAAGGGATGACTTAAAAAATGATTTGCAAAGAGCTTCGTTTGTAACTCTACTCTCAGATGCTTCAAACCACAAGGATGTAAAATTGTATCCTGTTTTGGTACGTTATATGGATTTTTAAAAAGGCATTCAAACAAAAATTCTATCCTTTGATTCAATTAATGGTGAAACATCTAATATATTGTCCAACCACTTACATAATGTGATCGACGCCAATGACTTACAAAGTAAAGTCATTGCAATCTGTGCCGATAATACAAACACAAACTTTGGAGGCATTAATCGTAATGGTGTTAACAACGTTCATAAAAAATTAATGTCTTTATGTGAAAAATCACTCCTGGAATTGGGTGCAATGCTCATATTTTTTCAAATGCTTTGAATATTGCTTCTAGTTTAATGAGTATTGATGTTGAGTTTATAATTGTTCAAATTTATTTACATTTTGAACGGTTCAGTGTTAGAGTCACTTCGTTAAAAGGTTTTTGTGAAGAAGCCTCTGTAGAGTACAAGAAGTTGTTGGGTTATTCAAAAACAAGGTGGTTGGCGTTAACTCATGCAATTGAACGAGTGTTGAAACTATTTGAGCCGTTAAAATCATATTTTTTGAATTTGGAAAAATGTCCTCTTAATATAAGAAACTTTTTTTTGAATGAATGTGCTGAAACAACTCTTTTATTTATTCATAGTCAGGCTACGATGTTTCACTCTATGATACAAAAAATTGAAAGGGGAAACATAACTTCAACTGAAGTATATTTTCACTGTAATACTTTAAAAGATAAGCTAAAACGACGTTGTGAATCTAATTTTTTGCCATTAATCGTGGAGTCAAATCTAAACAAATTGTCTAAAAATGATTCTGAAATTAAAAATAAATTTTATTCGGATGTTCAAAATTTTTATACAGCTGCCATTGAATATTTAGAAAATTGGACTAAACACGACGATTACTCATTTTTGTTTGATTGGATATATTGGATATATATATAAGTATATTGGATATATGGACCAGTGAAAAGGCGAGACTTGATGTGAAGACTTTAGCAGCAATGGTAATTGTTAAATGCAATATTGGTTTAGATTGTATGTCATTTTATAACTTATTAAAAAAAAATGATGGATTATTGAAAAAAATTCATTCGAAAGCAAAATTTTGATCTCATATTATTTCTTTATTTACATATTAAAAGCTAAAATATGGATTCCTTTGAAATACCACATACATATGTATGTATGTACATATGTATGTATACGTATGTACCTAAAAAAAAAATTGAAGTACAAATATGTAATTTTTTGTCCTATTTTTTAATGACATAAACTGTGAATTGTTTTTTGTTTCAAACAATATTTATTTTCGTATTTTTCACGTTGTTAAATAAATATACATATGTATATGTATAAAAAAGCTGTGTTTTAATGTCGATAATTTGTCCTCCTTTTTCGCGAAAAATTTTGATCGTCTTAGCAATTTTTATGATTTTAGTGCATTTGTCCTCCTTTTTCGCTCGAAAATTCTGGTCACCTTAATTAAAGCTATCTTTCGCTCCCAGCCAAGAACAATGCATCTCTCTCGTTGTCATCTCAATCTCAAAGAATCTGGCAGTCATCTGTTCACATAGAGGCCACATCAGCCAGTTCGGTTTCTACTGTAAGATCCCTGTTTAGAAGTTAACTAAGATATTTTTTTTTTAAATCTATACCAAGGCGAATTCATGTAAGGTGAAGTTGATGAATGAATTCGCCTTGGCAGCCGATTTGATTTCTTTTATTTATCTACATGTATTTTGTATAAGCTTTCAAAAGCGGTAAAAGCAAAAACAAAATGTATGTAAAATTTGGCAACTCTTACGCAAAAGCAAAAACAAAATACATTTAAATTTCGGAGTTGTATATACATTTATCCAAGGCGAATTCATATAAGGTATAGTTACTATAGCGGCCGATTTGATTTTTTTTATTTCACCTACATATATTTTATTTTTGCTTTTGTGTATGAGCTATCACAAGCCATAAAAGCAAAAACAAAATGTATGTAAATTTTGACAACTCTTATGCAAAAGCAAAAGCCAAATACATAAGAATTTTGTAGTTGTATTTATAACACCACCAAGGCGAATTCATACAAGGTGATAGCATCCCATGAGTTGAATGCTTGTTCTTCTCTCCGAATTCGCTAGGTTGTTTTGTATACACAAACAAAATACATAAGCAAACTGGGCGAATTCAGTTTTTGACATTTCACTCCAAAATTACACTAACAAAATACACAGCGGATTCGCTTTGTTTATCTTGCTATCACTTTCTATGAATACACCTTGAACACCACCTTATATGAATTCGCCTTGGATCTATACCTTTCATCTCAAAGCCACAAACAAAGCAACTCTGACATATACGTCATTCAAAGAGCATTTTATGCATGATAAAAACAAATATTTGTGTAATAATTTTGTTGAAAAAACGAGGTTCTGAGGAAAATCTGTTAAAGAATATACATAGATAAATACTTAGAAGATATATAATTGTTTGAGCATTCGATGAACGAAAGCGTCTATTTGGAAATTATATATATACCGTTACATAATATGGTTGCGATTTTGCAATTGTTGCATATAATCTACAGCACCTACAAGTTGAGTGAGTGAAGTGGAAATTTAGACTGTTCTACTACTTATAAAACCCATCACTACACCTCCAATACCTACACTCTTACTAAAAATGTATCCTCTTTCTTTTCGCAGGTCAAATGCTCATGAAATGGCTAATTTCCTCACTGCAACAGTCTGGCAATAATCTCAACGAACATGACTTGAATAATCTAACAATGCAGTATTGTAACAATTTAATAAATGTGGGTGTATTGAAGCAGATTTCCGAGGAAACGGATATTAAAAACTTCAGTGTAAGTATTCAAATGGAGTAACTACGTAAATGGCAAATGAATTCTATTTAGTTGGCAACAGTTCCTTTAAAGTCCAACTCTGGCAAACTTTAGTGAACATTAATTGCAGGCCAGTTCAAGTCTACCACAACTAAGATGTGGAAAAAAGACGGGCCAAAAAAAAAACAAAAAAATGCAAGCATTACTTCCTACCGCAAATTAAAAATTGATATTCCAACGTTCAGTGACTTTTGCCATTGCGCACTCAGGAAGCTCAAGAAAAAATGTCTTTTTAAAAATTAAAAAACTTATGAACTCCTTCAGAGTGAATAGACTAAAACAGTACAAAAAAACAAAAAACGCATACTTTGCCCAAGCAGAATTGCAACTAAACTTTTTTGAGTGCTTCGGAGTTGCTAAGGCGCGCCACCATCGACCAACTTGCTTGCCTTCGAGTGTTTTGCACTTCTCACATCTTTGACTACGCCTTCAATCCATTCGTTGGACAACACTACATAAATACATACATACATATATCTACTGGGGAAAGAGTTGTGACAGCTAAGCGCACGGAGAGAAAGTTGTGGCTCTTAACTTGGTGTAGGGATCGCGCCGAGGGGTAGATGGGAGAATGGAAATAGTCACAACGGATATGAAAGGCTTGTCGTAGTTGACACGGCCGCTGTTGCTGCTGTTGTTGTTATTAAGTGTCATTAGCAACTGTACCCAGTTTCGAGTGTCAATTTTTTCCCGATTTGTTCGTTGCCTCTTTTGAATGATTTATTTTTTTTTATTTTTCGTTTTACTTCTATTTATTTCTTTTAATTCAACTTTTTGACTATTTTTTTCTTTATGCAAATTCGTTGAGTGCAACGTTGCGTAACCGCATTCAATCCTTTCTATGAACGTCGTTGAAATGTGGCTTTTAAGTTCTCTGCTGCTATGTCGCCAAATATTTGTTAAAGGTTATAAAGCTTCACTTCTTGCATTCGTCCTTTTCAACAAGTCTGCATTGGCTTTTAGCAAAAGACAAATTCCAAATTCTATTCTAAGTTGCAATTGAAGATCTTCAATTCTGTATGGGTTTTGTTCGAGGTGAACGCGCGGGATTTCCTATTTGAGTTCAACAAATTTACGCAATTCATAGAGTGCAATTCCAGACAGTGTGCAAATTATAAACGGGACAGCAAATAGTGGCACACAGCTACATCAATATGCAATCACGAAAATGTATCGCCAATTCCTCTTTATTCGCTATTATCAATTTGGCAAAACTTTCGAAATAAATTTAAATTGGATAAAAGTAATTAAGATTTAAAGATAACTGTGAAGGGATATTTAGTTATTGCCTCCCTATCCTCAATTCCTATTCTTACTAGAAGGAGCACTTGCGACCGAGGTTGCATGTAAGGTCAACGAGCAAACAAAGATCTGCACAGATATTGGAGATTTCCTGCCCTAAATATAGACAACTTTTAGAAAATTGAATAAGTAAAAGTCTGCGATCCCAAAAATTTTGCAACTCAGACAACAAGATCCAAAAAATGCGCGCTATTTTATGTAGTCTAGCAAAAGTGCAACCAAAAATTAAGAAAGTGCTCACACAAATTAGACTTCGATGGTACTTGCGCTGCCCTCTGAGTTCTGCTCCAAAAATCTTCGTTGCTCTGCAGGTGTCTAGACTGTCATTAACAACATCAAGGCTTTTGCTTAAGAAAAACGGACGGGTGCTGGCGAGCAGCTCTTCTTCGGTTTCATAGACAGAGATAGCTGATATCTGATAGCACTAAACTGCAGTATACGACACGTAGGCCCAAACAGCATTTTAACCGACTATAACGTGGATAAAATTGATAATTTTTACAAGATTTTTATAAAAGTAAGCGAACATATATTCACAATATTATAACTGATCCTTCTTTATTCGAATAGCATCATAAATTCCTCACTTCGTCCCGTTACATTTCCAAGAGATTATTTTACTACATGATTTCATAATTTAATTGCACAAATATTTTCACCATCTCAGCTGATTCTTATAAAAAAGTACCCCTTAAATCCAAACATAACGGTCAGTCAATTATTTTTTAGGGACTTCCTGCACCTAGTGGCACCACTTTCCAAAATTCCAAATTGATGTGAGGGCAAACAGTAAGACTTCTTTAAACTTAAGGAATAAGTAGTGTACAGGGTGGTCGATATGATAGTTTCCTTTGAAATTATCAAAAAAAAAATTTCGAAAGTATACTTATTCAAAGTATTTTATTTGTTTATTCGAAAGAGCGGAAGCGAACCTTGTTAACTTAGTTTTCCAAGACCTTGGAACCCTCTCAGTTGTTCTGCTCTACCTCACGAATGGCTTTCCCGACTCATTAATGGAATGTTCGCATAACATCGGGTCTTCGATGCACTTCACAAAAAATCTAACGTCGTCAAAACGCAGCTCCGAGGTGCTGATTCACATCGCCGAGATTGGCTCATAAAAGCTCGATTTTGATTCGGTGGGCATCCTACTGAAACCAAAGAGCGTCCAAGTCCATAACCTCAATTTTCGGGCACAAAAATTATTCAGCATTCTCTAAAATGGCGTTTTCAACAGCACTGTCACTCTCTTAGTCGCCGCGATGAGAATGCACGTCGCCAGAAAATATTATTTTTCGAGTTCGTGAAGCAATTAGGAAGTGTATGGGTATGTCTCCAATTGCTATGCCAATTGGACAAGCGAAGAATGTGAGGTATTTGGCAAAATTTTACGCATCAGGCTACTGCGTAAAATTTTGAGATAGTAAGATCGATAGCGAGTCGATGTTCCACGACTGAATCGCACATTCTAGGCTACGGTTGGCACATTATCGTCAATGCGGAGCGGACCGTACATGACAGTCACATCAAATTTTTAGACAAATTTGCCTACAGCTGGCGCAGTGGATACCTCATTTCGGCTAAAACTTCTTTCAAATAAAGGGACAGTTTGCGCTGTACAGCATTCGAAAAAAGTTATTTTCCAACGTTGTTCAAGCAGCGTAAAGCTATTTGTTTTCAAAAAAAAAAACATATAATTGAAAGATTATTACCATATGGATCGCACATGAATAATAAATAAATATAATATGCAACTTCATATAGTGCTTCGATGTCAGTATGCACCTCCTGCAGTCAACACAGGTTGTTGTTGTTGTAGCAGCTACACTAAATCCTGTAAAGATCAGTTTTTCGACTAAGAGACACCATTGAGGTCATCTATCGGTAGGCCCAGTAAACATAATGTTTCTTCTTGATTGAACCAAATATGAAAGGGTGTTACGTAATTGTGTTAGCTTTTGGGAGCATGTGAAGCGACGGTTAGTAGCATGTGGAGATTACTTTTGTATATGTTTGGTATGTCGGGTACTGTACAGGTTCGACTTTAACCTGCTGGAATATTCGAAAGGTCAGTCAGTGTAACACTCGTTTCTTGAAACAAGCCAGCGCTTCGCCTGCAACAGGTGATGAGGGAACACCGATAACGCAATTCATGGAGCCAGAGCTGATAATTGGCTCCCGTTTAATTTGAAGACCTGTTAACAGGTTGCATATCCAGAAGTAAACGTGCGTATTGTCAGACCTGTTCCTAAGGTTCTAGGGTATGACTTCTGATGTTCATAGGCGATGACATCGTCTTAGCTTTCTCTTCAACTTATAATCCAAAAAGGACAGAGCTTCAAGATCGTGTATTTGAACTTGAACTCAGAGTTTTCGCTAAGCTGACACAAACTCTTCTCTTCAGCCTGTGCATTGTCGAAAACGTAAATTTAACTTTAGTTACGCTCTAAACTTACTACATATATGCACAGTAGGACAAATATTTAGTACCCCACATCATATGAAGAACTCTTTGGCATTGCCTTCAGCTTACCTCTAAATGAGTCATCCACGTGCATAAGTATTCTATCGAGGATTTCTTTTAGAAAGTTCAATTCCATAGTAACAAAGAAAGTCAAAAGTTTTTGTCCCTAAGACCCAGATCGAGAACTACCAATTTAGCGAACTCACTGGACACAAAATCAAGTACAATGACCACCTTTTCATAAAAAGTTTATTAAACTTATCTCATATCTTGATGTTTGGCCGAACTTGATCTACAATTTGTGGTGAGTTTCTTGATGTTTGAACTCAAATTGAAGAGCCTGCAATTTTACGCCGACTCCGAACTGCGAATGATTTTTGTGAGAAATTTTTTCATGGCAGAAATACACTTGGAGGTTTGCCATTGCCTGCCGAGGGGCGGCCGCTATTAGAGAAAAGCCTGTAAATTATATACATATATGAGTTTTTTGAGGAGAGCAATGAATAGCCGAAAATAATTCGCGGTAAATGTTTCGCTAGACGAAAAATTTATTACTATGTGGGTAATGTCCCTGTAAAAGGATTTAATACAAATTTTCCAACTATGGGTTGAAGGGTTGATGAATACTCAAAATACATAGTCTGTGTTACATAAATGCGGAAATGAATTGACAGTTCTTAATTCTATCAATAATAACCAGGGACGTAACTGTTATAAGAAAAATGATAAAAAGGTCCCATTTAACCATTAGAACTGATGTATTCAAATATTGGTCATAATTAACCATTACCGTAAGAGATACTTTATATTGGTCACCATAACCATTATAAATGAGAGAACATTTTTTTGGTTACGAATAACCATTAAGTCAACCAAAATATTTTTTTGGTTAACAATAACCATTATCTCAAGTAATATAATTTTTTGGTTATCCATAGCAAAAAAAAAGAGTTAAAAACTCTTAAATTCATTTTATCATGAAAATCCGAACAATAGAACAGTGTTTATACGATATTTTCTCTATCGCACTAGGACTTATTATTTAGTTTAACGAACATTAGCGATCGCAATGAATCATCTGAGAGGTTACATCTAAGATCACTTAGTACCAGCCTCAATGCAGAGAATGCTCGTTCGACGCTAACTTGAGTTGCTGGAGCGGCATGAACAATGTCTGCCAGTTCCTTGAGGAATGGGAGTGAATATTTTTTCTCCTCCCAGTATTGCAGAAGGTTGGCATCGACATCAACTCTTCCCTCCCGGTAGATGTCGATTTCCGCAAAGGTTTTTACCAGTGTTTGTGAAACCACGCTTGCCGTCTCATCCTCTGAAGACGAGTCTACTTCCAAGCTTCTTAAAGTCTGATGAACTAAAGACGAAGTGCTAGTATTTGACGTTTCGTCAATGAACACATTACTTTCTGAAGGGCACTGCGTTGCTTGAGGAAGATGTCTATCGCTCTGAAATAGAACATAAGTATCATTAAAGTATAAAGCAAAGTTTAGTATCGGCGCCCACAAGCCTGATTCAATTCATTAACTTGTGTTGCCAACTTCTTCAGGTGAACTCTCGCTTCTTCCTTTTTATTTGCTGGAAGCAAACGACGAAAGCGTGGATCCAAAAATATTGCAGCGTTAAGGACGTCGGCGTTAAGCAAATCTGGCTCTCTCGTTTTTATACAATCCACAACAATTACTGATGCCTCGGTGTTTAAACTTTCCAATTTCACCTTCTGCTCAAACCAAGCTTTGTAAGAATCGCCCATAACCAGTTGCTCTCGCTGCAATTTAAGTGTCGTTTCGTGAAGGGGGCTCAAAATAACCAGCAAGTCCTTTAATTCACACCATTCTTCATCTGACAATGGTTGATTCAGATATTCATTGCAAATTTCCCTATATTTGGAGAGCTTCTCTAGCATTGTAAATGTGGAGCTCCACCTAGTAGGAACATCTAAGGAAGGTTTGCCTAGTTTAAGCATTTGCAAGACTTGTCTAAGCAAATAAAAATATATGAATAAATAATGATAGTATTTAAATTGAAACCCGAACTAATTCAATAAGTCAAACAAATAAGTTAAGCGTATTGTTTAAAGTACAGTTCGACGATTGAATTTGAGGTTTAAAGTTAAAGTTATACTACATTTTAAAAATTGGTTCAGTGTTGGAAACTTACCTGCACTTCGGCGTTCTTAAAGTTTTCACTAGTTGTCTCGCTTTTTCAACAATTGAATTAATATTGGCTTTGCTCAGAAAGTCTTTCACAACCAATTGCAAGGTGTGAGCTGCACATTTAACAGAAAACATATTTCGATTTTCTGCGCTGAAGGTATTTTCAAACTCTTCAAGGTTAAATAATGATTCCTCGGAGCCATTTTGAGCACTATTCTCTTCATGTTCAGTTGCTGCAAGCAAATCAACCGCCTTTAGCATATTTCGACCGTTATCTGTAGTTATAGTATATATTTGCTTCTTAGATATGTAGTATATTAAAGTCTCGCAATACTTCTTCAACCTCTGCTTTCAGATTAACAGCAGTCTGCGGCACATAAATCTCTTTCATGGATAATGTAAAAACTTCCACTTTTCCCTTTTCTAATATTTGCGCATTAATACCGAAAACTGAACGGTTATGTCGGGTTGCACTGTCCATTTTAAGGGATATTATTTTTCTTTTAAATTTTTTCGTAATAAGTCTTTTCAGTCTTATTTCTTCTTCGTTTACTACTGCCATGATATTGTGAGACGTAATGGGAGTCATATTAAGACCTTGAAATATTTGTTCAGTCAGACTCTTAAAACCAATTCGAGGCAAGCATTATTGATTTGTTTTTTTGAATACTTCACAGAAAATTTTACTTTTGCATCCCAATCACTCGAATTATCAAGGTCTTCGTACTCTTCAATGGACTTTTGATACATTTCATTATGTTTACCCATCATGTGCCTCCTTAAATTCGTTACATGATTTCCTACAAATATCATGGTGCATGTCTTGCAAGTCGATTCGTTTGTCCTTTCATTGTAATGGAAAAAATCGCGAATAATGACGTTTCGTTTTCTACCCATATTATTTTAATTTTGAACAATAAACCAATCTAATTTTCCGCGTTCCTAAAGTGCACTATAATCGGTCACAATCACTTTACAAATGCACATGAACAACCACACGAACACAACTACAGTAAAGTATCGTCGAACCCTTCAATGGATAGCGAAAAGTAATTGAGATATACAATTTCCGAATAATGGGACTTTTAAAATTTACTAAACTTGTTGGATTATTTACAAAAACGTATGCAGTTTACCTGATTTATTCTGCTTTTACGATTTGAAGTTTTTAATTATTCAAAGGTTTGTAGACAAATGTTTATTTAAATACATAATTTCGTACTGTTACCGATATTCTCATAAACGAGGTTTCCCTGTAGTTGGAACGCTTTATACAATATTTTCGAGATAGAGAATAGATTTCCAAAAACAAAATATGTATACTAAAACAAGTGTCAGAAATAAGTAACGGTAAATTGTGTACAATTGCTTTTACGCTTTCATAGTTCATTGAAGTGTAAACTACGAATGCTTTTCTGATCATGCCATAATAACGTAATATAAGAAAAATTTACCACTATCCAGAAAAAATAGTTTGCTGTCGAGTGGGCCACCGATAACCAAAAAATTATATTACTTGCGATAATGGTTATTGGTAACCAAAAAAATGTTTGGTTGACTTAATGGTTATTCGTAACCAAAAAAATATCTCTCTCATTTATATTGGTTACGATGACCAAAATAAAATTCCTCTTACGATAATGGTTAAAAATTCCCCAAAACATATAAAGGGAATTTTCGCGTAACCTTTTCTTCTGAAAGAATAAAATAACAATTATATTCGGTCCCTGATAATAACTGTAGTTTATTTAATTGCTGTTGTCTATTAATGTTGGTTTTCTTAAATTACATGAATATTCGAGTAAATCGACGTAGTACTTGGCTGCAAATCAACAACAATTACTATTATGATACATATTTAATTACAAATCACGAAGTTCTTATTTAATTGCATGGTTTCTAACTTTTCTAATCCGCAACAAGTTTCATAACCTTCTGCTTCAGTTCACTCCTTCTTCTTGTCTATCCTTTCTTTCTTCGCTAATTTAATCGATTGGTTAAGCAACAAAGTTAATAAATCAAATGACAGGTGACTTCACGCCAATTTAGTCTGTTGAAATAATTACGAATACGTGTTCTATGAGTTTTTCAATGGACTTTTTGCTCTATCACCGTTGACCCGCACGTAGCAGAAATATAAGAATAGGGAAAACTTTTTAACACACTTTGGCACTAACTACATGGACAATGACTTTGCTTAATGAATGAAGAGAGTTACAAATAGAACATGAGGAATAGGACAAAACATGAAAACAGAACGTCGTCGAATTCAATTTCATGTTCAGCAAAACTTGTAGATATTAAGCCAATTTCGAATGATTATTAAGTGAGCTGGTTATAATCGTATGTACATCTATATTATGATATAATAAATATTTGCGAAAATTTATAGAGTGGCTTTCTTTTGTTTATTTATTTTTTATTTATTTTTAACAATATGTACATTAGGAGCAGCATACCGCTTACGGTACAATTTTTCCATCGTAATTATAAAATTCATTATATTTTAAAACATCAACCAAAATATTTCGCAATAATATAGAGATTTGCTAAGATAAACCAATTCCCTCCGCTTTTGAGATATTTTATAAATAAAAATAGATTATAAAACAGTATAAGCCTAAAATTTCTGCGTCAAAATATTTAAAAATTTGTGCAACGAAATCATAATAATACAATTTTCGATTGTCTCTTTAGCCTTTTTTGAAATATTGGTTTATGCCAAAACCTGACTGATTTAGACTTGAACTATATCATTGGGAAGGTATTTTCTGGTGTATGCATATTGGGACAATTTACTTTCAACTGTGGTTTGGAGACAACCCGGTTTCGGCGGTTCGTTCAGAGAACGGTAAATCGTTTCAATATGCATCATCTTTTCACACTTTCACTCTGCCAGAAAAACAGAAAGTCGAAAAGAAAAAAGGTATTTTCTCTTCCTTTTTTTCGTTGCAAATAAAACCAACCAATTTGTTTCGCAAATCTAATTTTTATGAATCCCTTGATTCATTTTTTAAATAATTTTAAAGATGTCTCTTAATTTTAAACTGTTATAATATCTGAGGTATTTTTTTATTTTTTGTTTGTTTTAATATTTTGGAAAGCTGTTTAAAAACCAAAACTGTGAGGCAGTGGGCTTAGTACTGGTAGTTAGTACTATGGATAATAAAACTAGGAATCGTACGATCTATAATAGTCCATCGAAATTATTCAGTTATGTTGCGGTTCTCTTGATTAGATAATACCGTAGGAAATATTTGGAATAATCTAAAAATATTTGATTCAGTACGATAATGTAAGAAAAGTCGGCCGTCGGCTAAGAAAGCGTTGGAGTCAAATATGAACATGAAAGTCCATGCCTCTGTCATCAGATATTCCATATATCGCCGAGAAAATTATGTGCCTACATCCTTCGATTTCTGTCAAGTCCACTAGCCGATCCGTAAACCAACGAGGTGAAGTTTTCAGATGATATAGCCGCCTAAGTACATGCTACACTGGATCTTCTATATATTGATCTATATTATCATCCATATCAAATGCCGCAATACATTTGTCTCGTTTATTAAGGTGTCCTTAAACTTTAGATGGTGGGATACTCCGAAGGACCAGCCATTCGCTGTTATCGATTGAGATGTCGCCAATTCCCCCCTCAAAAACTCCATATTTCTTGTCTAAATAGGAATTAGTTGAATACTTTTATAACTTATTTGACAGAAAAAAGAGCCACCATATTTGAATACTGGCCCCTCTTTTTTATTGCATCCTGGTAAAATTTTCGAGTCGAGATCTAACAATTCATTGGGAAAACTCCTGTAGAATATAACCAACTTCCATTAAGGTTTCATTGATAAGAGCAGGAAAGAAAGTTTAAGAAAGTAAATGGTCCTGTTAGAATAAAAAATATATAAATAGTTCTTTTATGTGGAATATGGAGAAGAAAATCTGAAAAACTAGTCAGGTTGGTGGCTCAGTTGTAATAGCTGCCGCTCCGCAAATACTGCAAAGAGGCACACTTGAGCCGATGGTCCAAATGTGATACCACAGAAGGCTGGTGCGCGCCTACTTGCTTTTCATACTTACGCCTAAAATTCAACCATTGTGGCTGAGTCTAAATCTACTAAGCATTCAGATAAAGACTTAGTAACGCGTTTTTGTAAGCAGCCCATATAGGGCTCCCAAACGTTCGATAGCGTCCTTGGAAGTAGTACTATTAGAATTTATTGATGTAATTGATAAACATTCTATATTGGCAAAACACGAGCTGCAGAACTCAATGAAAATATAACAAAAAAAGAATCGTTCTAAATCGAAGTCTGGAATGAGCATCAAGGCGATATTTCTTATAAATGTAAATATATATTTTGTGAACGTACCTCCCTTCGCCCCATTATGCGGGCATCACCCATAACCTGACCAAAACATTGCGATAATGAGTGTCCGGTTATGAGAAATTTCACTGTATATAACAAGTAAAGAAATGCTATTTTCGGTCATACCTTTCATTAATATAAAAAAATGTATTCTAAGTATTGCATTGTTAGTGTAAAAATACTCAATTTCGAACCAATAATTATTTCACGCATATAAAATAAACTAAAGATGATATGATACAATAAATTTTATTTTTATAGAAAAAAAAATATAATGATACATACGTATGTATGTATATATGGAAACGCAATGATATCTAGCGCTAGAACTAAAAATACACCTTCATGGTCATTGTAAGTGGTTTCATATTTTATCGCCCTTGTAATGTCTACAGAAAAAGTCATCAATAACTAAACGGTTACAGTTTGTACTATTGCTGGAGGGAAATTTTCTATCAATGAATGTACCCCAAGTTGGCTCAATCGAAAAACCTCTTGTCTAAACAACAAACAGTTATATATCAGCTAATATAATTTCCGCCAAATGATTAATACATTATAGGAATACGAAGCATCAGTCAAGTATCTCAAAAACAGACAGAGAGACGGTCATGGCTAAAACAAATCAGCTCGAGGTCGTGATCATTTTGATATACTTGGGTATGGGTGTATCCCTTCTTCTTAGTATATATGTATGTATGAACATATATGTATATGCAAACATCGAACCAAAGTTCATCTTCATGAAAGTTTTAGAAAAACAGTTAGAGAGTTAAAATATTACACGAGCATTTCCAGCACATTTGTCATAAATACATTACGAATACTGACACTTACGAGCATAAGAGCCGATAAATTATTAAATAATTTATTCAGTTTTAGTTCAGAAAGTTGCAATTCAATTTCAGAAAATTGCAATTCAAATTCAGAATTTACATTTCGAATTCTGAAATTTTCAATTCAAATTCAGAAAGTTGCAATTGAAATTCAGAAATTTTAAAATTTTGGAGATTTTATGTTGCACAGAAGCAATTAAAGTTTTTAAATTTTTTTCATTTTATTCAGTATACAGGCTGTATTATCTTAATCTATGTAGAGGTGGTATACGCCCGGGTTTTCCCAGTAACATTTGACGTCATCACGCACTTGACTTCACTATACTCGTAATACAGGGTGGGCCAAAAGAAACCAAGGGGTGTAAGAGTTTAATAACTTTTTCGTTTATTAATTTTTTTTTATTTTATTTATTTTATTAAAACCCGCAGATCATCGGCAACGTCTAAATTTTGCAGTTAAATTTCAAGAGTTAGCCAGAAATGAAATCAACTTTATTAAAAATTTGATTATGAGTGATGAAGCTCATTTTCATTTGAATGGCTTTGTTAATAAGCAGAACTGTAGATTCTGGGGTTCTCAAAATCCAAGAGCCATTCATCAACGCCAATTGCACCCCATCAGGTGTACAGTATGGTGTGGGATCACATCTGAAAATGTCATTGAGCCTTACTTCTTCGAGAATGAAGATGGAAGTGCTGTAACCGTAAATGGAGAGCGGTATCGGTTTATGATAGAAAATTTTTTACGTCCTGCTCTTGAAAACAGACCTGGTATGTGGTTTCAGCAGGACGGAGCCGCTGCCCATACTGCCCGAGACACAATGGCACTTTTAAGTCAAATTTTTGGAGGGCGAATAATTTCCAGAAATTCGGAAATTATTTGGCCAGCGCGATCGCCAGATTTGACAGCACCCGACTATTTCCTTTGGGGTTATTTGAAGGAGCGAGTGTAAGTGAATAAGCCAGAGACAATCCTTGAACTCAAGGCAAACATTGTTGCAGAAATTCGAACGCTACAGCCACAAGTTTTGAAAGATGTTATGGAAAATGCTCTAAAAAGAGCCCATCAGTGCGAAGCTGAAAACGGTGGTCATTTAAGACACATCATTTTTCATACTTAGTGTAAAAAAATTTTCCTTTTGTATATTATATAATCTGAAAGAAAAAATAAAAAAAAATTAATAAACGAAAAAGTTATTAAACTCTTACACCCCTTGGTTTCTTTTGGCCCACCCTGTACTTAGCATTTTTTCTTGGAGTATAATTTCTACAAAAATGGCAGTCGTCTTTTACGTGTTGTAGGTTAACAAAATACAATATAGAGTACGCCACCTTTATACCACGATGATAAAATAAATGAAGGGCATACATATCTATTTTATACGCATCTTCCATAATTAATTGGGTTTGTTCGTATTGAGTAACAATTTACGCTTGACAGTATCATTTATTATTTCAGTTCGGTCGTTTTCTAATTTTTACTAAATTTCAAAATGGCTTATTTTTATTGGAAAATGCGCGTGTGTGCGTTATGCCATCACATTATATGAATTCGACTTGACCCAGGCTATGCACTTTTTTTGGTGACATTTTCCTTCAATTTGATACATTTTTTGAAATTTCAACTTAAAATAATTCTCAAGGGGAATTTATAGAAGGTGATGGCATAAGAGCAGCTGATTTGATTTTTTTTATCACCAACATGTTTTTGTTTTTGCTTTTGCGTATGAGTTTTCCAAAGCCGTAAAAGCAAAAACAAAATGTATTTAAATTTTGACAACTCTTACGCAGAAGCAAAAACAAAATACATAGGGCTTTTGTATGGATTCGCCTTGATAATTCTTGTAGATTATTGTAAAGCAACGAATGTTTGGTCTCTGATATCGTGAAAGTATTCGATGGCGGTTCCCTCGTGCTTGTTAGAAAAAGCGATCGTTTCCAATTTTTTTTTTATCACAAAAAATTGTTACAAAAATTGAATTTTTCTTTATTATCATAAACCTAGCAGCAAGGCGAATTTATATACGGTGGCATCAAGGTGGATCCATAGAGTGTGAGGGCAAGATTATCAAGGCGAATCCGTTGTGTATTTTGTTTGTGTAATTTTGCTAGTGATATGTCAAAATCTGAATTTGCCCAGTTTTGCCCATTTATTTTGTTTGTGTAAACAAAACGAATTGAAATAAAAACAAGCATTCAACACATGGGATCAAGGCGTATCCACATCAGGTGGGGTTATACGTACAAAAACAAAAATTTACATTACAAATTATGCACACAATGACTTTATGATTTACAACAAACATATCCTCTTGGCATTACGCTTACCAAGCGAATTCAATCAGCTGCTGGTCCAATTTCAACTTATATGAATTCGCCTTGCATGGAATTCGAGCACCTTATATGAAATCGTCTTGGGTGGTGTTGAGAAAGCAGCTGAATGAATTCGCTTGCTGGACTGAATGTCAAAACTACGCTCAACACCACCTGGTATAAATTCGCCTTGCTTAGCAATTTAACCCTCAATAATTGATAGGTTAAATATTTATTCTTTCTTTAACTCGGACTCGCTCCTGTAGAAGCAAATTTATCACTTTAACCCGTAAACTCTGAAGTTAAATAGATCACTTGCTTTCTCGCAAGTGGGCCTTAAAGTTTTTCTACTATCAAATCAAGAATTTCAGCCACAACAACACTGCTTGTAATTAACTCTTTTTAAGCGCTTTTCAAAGATTCAAGCACCAGCTCTCTTCACAGCATTTCAAACATCATTTTGCACTCACTCAAAACACACACATATATGCATACATAATTACACATAACGGGCATATTTGTATGTTTAATTGTGTAAAGCAGAGGGAAGCAGCCATCAGCTACCAGCCATCCGCCACTCGGCACTCCCGATAATCCCAGCAAACACTTCGCATTCAGCCACTCAAAGCCACTAAACACTTTTGAAAAGCACACACACACACAGATACATACATACATTCAAGCATAGAAGGCCAAAGATTTGAAGGACGTCGCGCATAAAAATGCAAATCAAGTTTAAAGGGCAATGCGGAAAAAAATGAATGAATGAATGAATCGAAAAAAAGAAATCACACGAAGCTTTAATCGCATTTCACACCATTTGTGAAGAGTGTTTACACACTGTTGATAATTTGCAATTTGCAAACAAGAGCACACATCCATATACAAAGATACATACATACATATGTACATCCTCATATGGTATGTCTATCTAGATGTACATATGTATATGTATGTATGTATGTATGTGTGTGTGTAGGTAAGAACGCGTTTGAAAATTTTCAATTTAAACTGTTACACGAGTGTTGGAGTGTGAAGGACCAGCAAAGCGCAAATCGCGCCGCAAAAAACGCTAAACGTCCAAATACGACCAAGGTGTGATTGCCTTTTGTAACTATATATGTAACTAAATATGTATGTACATATGTATGTATGTATATGTGTGTATGCATGAGTGTGTTTGCAAAGTGAAAATGGTGATTTGTATTAGCAAATTTTGTAATTCGAAGGTAACCTGCACGCGACACACACCTACTACAGGTCCAGTCGCATTCGCGTTCGCGCACCGTACCAACTATACGGCTATTAGCTTTTTTAATCCACTACTATGCACTCCCTCCCGCCCTCCTTGCTTCAGCTTTTCCGGATCTAAGCACCACTCTCGCCATTTCGCTATGTCAATCAACTCTTTTTGACGTTTAACTTTGAAAAAGATTTCATGACTTCATAGACTTGCAAACGTTTACAATGATTTACACATACACGCATACGTCTCATATACACATACAGATGCTTGTATGGTTGTATTCCTAAGCGCGCTACATCCCAGCCAGCAAGAAAGCAATTTTTTCCCCGAACAGTGCCTTTTTCGGAGATTTTTCGCATGTGTTCCGTTTGGTCGGTTTTCGAAGTACGCATATTGAAAAGCCAAAACCTAACATTTTTAACGGCCCTTAAAACTTTATTACGCTTTACAACGTCCAAAAATGTGTATCGAAAAATCTCCTAATTTGGATATAAAACAGAGCTATACTTTTTTACTTCGAAATCAGAGGCTGCCGGGCTATTGCCTACGCGGACGATGTGGCACTTATTGTCAGGGGAAAGTTCCTTTACATATTGTTTGATCTCATGCAGGAATACCTAAACGTGATCGTGAAATGGACCACGAGGTGTGCGCTCGCTCTTTACCTTAGAAGGCGGAGCTCGTCTTATTCACTAGAATGTTTCATTCCCTCAATCGGCGACGTTCCACTTGTGCTTTCTAACCGTGTCAGATGCTTGAGCCTGATTCTGGACAGAAGCTCTCCTGGAGACCAAATATTGAGAAAAGTGTGAAAAAAGCATCAGTTGCTGTATACTGTTGGCGAGGTGCTATTGGGAAAAGATGGAACCTATTTCCAAAGTAACTAATGTTGTATGGGGTCATTGCGGATTGGATTGGACTGGATCTCACTGGAGAAGGTATCTAAAGTGAAGCAGCTAGAGCGAGTGCAACATACCGCGCTCATTGGAATCAGTAGAGCACTTCAGACCTTACCACTTTTGCGCTCAACGCTATGTTAAATGTGATTCCTGTAGGCATTGTCAGCAAGATTGCTTCAGCTCGTGCTGCAACCTGAATAAAGAGCAATGGATACAGCTTCAACTATACCTAGGGACACTCTAAAGCTCCGACTTTGTCGCTCAAGAAATAGATTTCCGCCTGCCGTTTTTAGCTACAAATGGATCCTTTTTCAATCACAACCCGCAAAGGTAGGAATGGGAAGAGGTTGATGTTTGGAGGGAGAGACCGCTGAATTTCTTTACGGAGGGGTCTAAGCTGGACGGAAATATTGTATGGAGGATCTTCTGCAAATACCTCCCGTCCGTTAAAAAGTAAGGCTTCCGGACTACTGTAGTGTTTTGCTAGCGGAGGTAGCTGCAGTAAAAGAGGCAGCCGATGAGCTACTCACCAGTGTAATATCCTTTAGACATTCTGATAGGCAGGCGACAATCAAGATCATTGAGTGTTTAATTGTCGTGTCGAAACTGGTAAGCGAGTGTCTGCCTTCTCTCTCAACCGCCGCTAAATACTTCTATATCGGACTGAATTGGGTGCCGAGCCATCGGGACATTACAGGAAACTGCATTACTGATGAACTGGCTCGGTAGGCTAGCCTTGTAGTTATAACTCCGGGCAGGGAGATATTTGGGGCTTCTTTGGCCGACTGTTGGATCAACGAACGCTGGGCAAATATCACGAGCGGGTAGTCTCGATCCTCGTAGAAGTTCTGACTGGACATTTTCCGATAAGATTTCATGCGGTTCGGTTGAATATAATTTCCGACTTTCTTTTTCGCAGTTGTTCGGACGATGATGATGTAGAATCATCCTTTCATATTTTACTCAGCTGTCCGGCCTATTGGAGGAGGAAATAAGCAGCTTGAGTAGCTTCATAACTTATTTATTTTAACTTTATTAATAGGTGGGAACCCTGATCGACTAATGTCTGCTCTACACGCTTTGTTGTAATAGGTGGCAACCCCGTAATTTTAAAACCAACATTTGGTCATTTACGATAGTATACTTTTCCAACAGTGTTTTTCGTTTTGAAATCGGTTCAGTAGGAAGTTGGACAAAATTTAATATTATGTAAGTATATGATAAAGAATATGCACAGTAGATAGATGTGAAAGAAATATATTTTATTGCAAACTGTTCACAAAAAAATAAAACAAAGTCTAGTTTTTTTTTGTAAATTCCTGGAATCGCTAAATATTTGAAAAGTAAAAATATTATAAAAGCTTTTTCTCTGTCCGATGAGATTCAAACCAAGAACCTACTGATTGCACTACAGCAAATTCATCAGACACCATGTCATAAAATTGTTCACAAAAAGGATAGAAAACTAGCTAAAAAAAATATCTCTTCTAAAATTGTTCACTCTACTTTAGTGGAAAAAATTTGCTGGCTGGGTTCCTTTGTCGTTGCATATATAATCCCCCCGCCAGTAACAATTTAGCA
Source organism: Anomoia purmunda (assembly GCA_951828415.1). Classification (NCBI taxonomy): domain Eukaryota; kingdom Metazoa; phylum Arthropoda; class Insecta; order Diptera; family Tephritidae; genus Anomoia; species Anomoia purmunda. Next base: position 129,330,471 of record OX639994.1, read on the forward strand.
TAGCAAATCCTCTGTACCGCGCTTCTCCGTTGTTTGCACATTTCCACCTTTAGTATTTCCCTTTTCGCTATATATTTTCTTTCCCTTATATCGTTTATTTTTCTTTGTTGCTCTCTTTGTGCAATTACATGATGTTGCTACTTTTTTCGTTACTTTTTGCCACTCGCCTTTTGAGTTTTTCTCCCGCCGCTTTTGAAGAGCAGATTTTTCCCTAACCCCTCTACGTTCATTCTGCCTTGGACCATCTTTTTTTTGAATGTTATATAACTGCAGTAAATTTAAAAAAATTGATTTGTAAGTAAATTCGTATCTCGACTCGTCAAATTGATTTTTTTACTTAATGCAGCAAATCTATATGACTGCACTTTCCTCCTGACTTTTGTTTACACCCTCGAATTATTTTAAATGCAAATGCAAGCGCCTAGAAAAGCTGCTCAGGTAGAGGGATATATTTCTATATAAAACAAAACAGCGTCACAACCAGGGATGGGAGTAGGATGCATTCAATATATTGTCACTACGAGTACAGGTGAGAAAAGAGCCCACCACGGTTGTATAACCTAGTCAATAGTTAATGTCTTGGGGGAAAACTCAAACGACCCTACTATCAACAAAGTACATAAAGCTATAAAAAATTCATAGATGGCTATCATAGTGAAAAGAATACAGAAGGTTGCGCTGATTGTGGAATCGCTAACCATCCCTTAAAAATTTTAACAGAATCAGTTGCGTAAGATTGCGCTGATAGATCTCAAGTTCGGAGAGTAGCTTGGCTGTGACGTCACACCAGATTTACCGGTAGGGAGAACTGTTAAAATTGTAAAAAAAAAAGTATGGTAGCTGGGTTTTCACAACCCTGCGGATTTTACTTATTGTTTTAATTTCTCTCGCAAAGATCGATCATAAAAGACAAATAAAATAAATCGCACGATAAAACCAAGCACAAAGGATTAAAAACATTCGTATGCTTTTTTTTTGCTCACTTGTTGCGGTGTTGAACTTCATATTATAAATTGTTTTGGGAAGTTTTATTTATGATATCCCATATGTAGCTCGTTTTTAGGTCAATTCTAATTAACGTGCTCTATACTTTTAGAATGCACTGCGTTCGAAAACTGTGCAAAGGAAGCAAAAACGCCTAAATGGCTTTCTGAGTTTTCAATTTACATCTCATAGGGGATTCTCAAATTCTTTGAAAATGTGTGACACATTTTTTCGAAGATACAGCATTTTAGTGAAATAGATATTTTCTGGTTCACAACCAAGGCGAATTCATACAAGGTGGAGTAGTTTCAGCTCTCAAAGCCATAAAAGGAAAGCATATAAGCTTTGGCACCACGTATTCGCCTTAAGAACTTAATGTCAAAATTATGTGTTTGTTGTAATTCTTACTGTCATTGTTCGGATAATTTATTTCAATCGCCTCGTCAGAGGACTAATACGACTGTAACGATTTGAACCCTGATCTCAATCTTGATAGCATTTAAAAAAATAAGGATCATACTCTGTAGAAAGTAAATGTAAAAAACTCTCAAAAACTCCCCAAAATTGTACAAATTATCAAGGTTTATTTTTTAAAAATAACTCATAAGGGACTTGAAAACGAGTCGTTTCGAAACCACTGGGAAAATCGGCATAACATCGCTATAGTTGGTCAACATCAAATTTTAATTTTAAAGATACATTTTCTTGTGGAACGCTAGTAGTGAAAAAAAACGCTAAATTGCCCTCTAGGTTTACCATACCCCACTTAATAAAAACTAATTACAGTGTTCATTTCATTTCTGTTAGGAGCATTTAAAAATTTTCAACTTCCAAACATTAACTGGTCATTTTAATAGCTTGTAAAAGGTTTTAATTATCAGCCCAAAGGCAGATATTAAATTTAGTTATAATTCTTTAACATATTTGTTTCACTTCTTTTTATCACAGCCTTTTTATATGTACCAATGGACCCATACGGAAGCGCCAACCACATCTGTCCCACTCACACCTGGCAGACTGGACACAGTAGCCGTGTGGCCGCATTGTAGCACACCCAGCACAGTGGCTCGCATACCGAAAGCTGTACAAGTAGACACCGTAGCCGATCTCACATTTCAACAGAATCTCCGCAAACGTTTGCTTGCCTGCAGCAACCTAACCGAAGTCCATGCTGTGGTAAATGAGCTGCTCAATTCAAACGAAATGGCACGTCGTCCATCAAAGCGTTGCATAGAACTAACAGAGTTGCTAAATGCGAGTGAAGCAACGATTTATGAATATGAAAAGGCTACGACAACGTCAGTGCTCCCAAGTGCCGAAGTAAAGCAACAACGAGTACAAGTGACGGATGAAGCGATACAGACAGAGATTTCCTTAAATAAAGTAGGTGGCACAACATGCCCTTTGTGTACGCCAAAAGTGAAAGAAACCAGTGATCAGGGTATACAAACGGAAGCTGAGGTGGCATTCAAAGCGCCAAAGCCGCCACCTCCTCCACCACCTCCATTTAATCCAAGTTTATTAGATGCACCCAGTGCAGCACCACCTCCACCGCCACCGCCTCCACCACCACCCGCGCCCCCTGCACCGCCACCACCGCCACCACCGCCTGGCATGAATGCGCCGGCGCCTCCTCCGCCGCCACCACCACCTGGAGTTGGTCAACCACCTCCGCCTCCTCCACCTGCGTTACCACCTCTCAATACTTCAGCTATACCGCCGCCACCACCGCCCGGAGCACCAAAGCCACCCACTTCCTCAACACCAGCCCCACTGCCAAATCCAACTGAGGGAGCGTGGTTTCACACCACAAATAGTAAGTATAAAAAACTGAACACAGTTTTTGGTGTAATTGGTAAATATCAAAACTCTCACTATGTGTACTAACAATTTGTTTTTTTATGTCAGCCCTTAGAAAGACTGCCGTCAACCCGCCTAAACCGATGAAGCCACTTTACTGGACGCGTATTGTTACGCCAGCGCCACCGCCCAAAACACTCCCTCAACAAGCCAGCACAGACTCGAGCGCAAGCTCTCCAGAGGATGTTCCTGACTCGTCTACGCCCAAGGAAATCTGGCAGGAAATTGAAGAGACAAAACTCGATAACATCGACGAATTCACCGAACTCTTCTCACGGCAAGCGATAGTTCCCGTTAGCAAGCCGAAAGAGAAGAAGGAGGTGCGAGTGAGGGCTATGAAAGTACTGGACAGTAAGCGTTCGCAGAATGTCGGTATTGTGTCACGGAGTTTACACGTCGACTTTTGTGAGATCGAACATGCCATCTACCATGTAGACACATCGGTTGTAAGCTTAGAGACATTACAACAGATAATTAATATTAAAGCGACAAATGAGGAATTAGAATTGATCAAAGAGGCAGCGCAAAGCGATATACCGCTCGACTATCCGGAGCAATTTCTGCTCAAAATTTCCCAGATCTCAATGTCTACGGAGCGAATTTCATGTATTGTCTTCCAAGCGGAGTTCGAGGAGGCCGCAACGGTAATTGCGCGAAAATTGGAAGTTGTTATACAACTTTCACAGTACTTGATAGAGAGCGAAGATCTGAAGCTAATCTTCGCCATAATACTTACACTGGGAAATTATATGAACGGCGGGAATCGCCAGCGGGGTCAAGCGGATGGTTTCACATTGGACATTTTAGGAAAACTCAAGGATGTAAAATCAAAAGAATCACAGACAACTCTGCTGCACTTCATTGTGCGAACGTACATTAGTAGGCGACGAAAAGAGGGAGTACAGTTGCTAGAGATTATATTGCCCATACCAGAACCCTCAGATGTGGAACGGGCAGCACAAGTAGATTTTGATGAGGTCAAACTACAGATAATGGAGCTGAATAAGAAATTAAAAGGTGAGCGAAAAAAAATTAAAAAGATTGCGATGATGATGATGGAATATACATATGTAGAGCTTAGTGTTCAGCTCTCGAGAAAAACAAAAAATTTAAATTTTCAAAAATTATCGGAAATTTTTAGCCACTTAAAACTTGCTCCTTATTATACTAAAATTTAATGGAGTAATAAGACTGCGAACTCGAAATTTTTGAAAAAATATTAATGAAAAAGTCTAAAATTTTTATGTTTAGTTTTTATATATACATATATTTATTTTTTATTTTTTTTAATCTGGGCTTGACTGATTTTTGTTTTAAAATGAATTATATTTTGGTAAAAAAAACTTGCAAAAAAGTTTTAGTATGGAAAACATTATGAATAATACAATATGAAAAAAAAATCCTGAGCCAATACTTTTTTCCGACACTGTATGGAAAATACAGTTAAAATAAAACTTGAAGATTACGAAAAAGATTTAATAGAGAATTATTTGTTGCATTACAGCTAACAAAAAGACAACAGATCGTGTGGTGCTAGCCTCAACTCCTGACACTTTGGAGCCATTCAAATCGAAAATGGAGGAGTTCATAGAGAGCGCAACGAAATCAATTGATAAACTCTACAAAGACTTGGATGAATCACGCGAGATGTTTATTGAAACCATGCGTTTCTATCACTTTACACCCAAATCACGTGCGCTGGAACAATGCACACCAGATCAGTTCTTTGAGTATTGGACGAACTTCACAAATGATTTTAAGGACATTTGGAAGAAGGAGATTTCCACATTGTACGAAGACTTGTAAGTGTGAAGGGTGAAAAAAGAAATAAATATTAGAAATTGAAAATTTCTGATTACTTGTTTTTTGTATATATTTTTAGGTTACGCAAGTCGAAGAAAATACAAACACAATCACGCAAAAATGTAAAAACTACAAAACTGAAGCCAGGCGGCCTTAAGGAGCGTATTATGCGATTGAGTAAAAAATAAGTGCGTGTATCAACTCAATTTTTACTGAACAAAAAAATAATCTTTAAAATATAATATTTATTATGTAGTTATGCATTAAATTTGAAGTTGTAATTGAAAATGCGTTCATGCATTACATTTGTTGCTTTAGTCGCGTATTTTTACTAGCTAATTGAGTATTAAATTATTTGCAAATACAAAACAATGCCTACAAACATGCACACATACATACATACTAACTATACGTACATACACACACATACACACACATACATTTATATAGAAAGTAGCCTTATATTAAATTTAGCGTTTAGTCTTAATTTAAGTTTGTATATGAAAGATGATTCATTTTGATTTTTTTAAAGAATCTACAAGAATATTTAATTTGGAATTGTTAAATAAACAAGTTTAAAAAAATTAATATCCATTGATAAAAATTTCGTACAGGAATTTATTAATTTTAATTGGAGAAACGTATAAAAGGTGGAGTGGAATGGTGTTGTGAAATCAAATGACAACAAAGCCAGTGAAATTCAGGCAAAAATGCTGAGAGGCTTCAGAAAAAGTTTCAGTGCCTTTGCAACTCCGGAATCGTGGTAATGTCGTTTTAAATCTATATATTTTTATAAGGGTTAATTTTTCAGTGCTAGTTTGACAGTTAAACTAAATTTAAACGTCCATTCTTGAAAAGTTAAAAGATATTCACCACAGTTCAACTTGCACTGAATAAAGAACGTAGATTACAAAGAATTTGCATGGCGTTTCGTTTCCCGTGGCAAGAACTCTCTTTCAATTCATCACACACAGAAGCAAATTGCAAATAATCAGATTATAATATCAATCCGATTAATCAGCAAGTTAGTTCTGGTATAGTGAGTTGGACGAGATCGTCTGTGGGTTGGGATACAATTTCTTTGTGATTTACGTTTTGTTTCTTTCTATTCTAAGTCATCTGTCTATTATTATTATGCTTCGCTCGGACGGCATTCGGTTTAACAGTATTAATTCGAATGCAACGCAAAAGGTAATAAATAATTTCACCAAAGGTAATAGTGTTTTTGTTTTTTTAAATTTCTATTGTCTAGAAATTTTAATTTTATTGAGCTTGAGGCCAGTTTTACTTATTAGGTAAAGAATATTATTATTTTCAAAGTTGTAGAAGCGATAGCTGCTATTTCGGAGATCACCACATCTCATCAGACTTACATATGTCTTTCAAGACTTTTCCATTATCAAAACAAATTGATTGTAATTTATTTATCTTATAAAAATTTCTTTAATTTCGGATAAGTGGCAACTCTCATGAAATTTTCATGAAAATATAGTATATTTAAGTGAGAAATCCTGATTTCCCTTATGTTATTAAAAAATTTGGATTTAATTTTCAAACAGTTGGCAACCCCCAAAAACGTTTTCCATGCTAAGTTTCCCGAAACCTCTATCAGCTTAAAGCAGTATTGTCTTAAACAGATAAACAACTCAAATACAGCTTTCTTAAACCTTTTTCATTGAAGACCGTACAATAGATTATCAGTTATCTTACCAATTAAATTGAATTAACATTTTTCAAAAGGTGACACCCCTCTTCAAAAATTTGTTCCTGTAAACGCGTTCGCGTCACGCCAATGCTGTTAAATCTCAATAAGCTTAGAAATTGAATTGTTTTACTATTTTTAAACAGGTGGCAACACACTCTAAATACGTTTTCATGATTAACAGCCCTATTCTGTGCACTTGATAAACTCACCATCTTGACTATTTGTCAATTTTGACAATTTATCGAGTTATTTTGATTCTGTGTCAAAAGAAAAAAGCTTTCTAGTTGACAAACTGTCAATCTGTAAAACCGTCTTGACAGATAAAACTCGATTACGATAAATTCAAATTTAAATTTCTCTTTTTCGTGAACGAATGAAAATGGAAGAAGATTTATTACTTTTGCTGTTATTGTGGAGTGAAGAAGATAATGAGGAAAACAGAAAACGATCTAGGCATTTGAGATCATTAAGGGATGCAAGTGATCCATTCTCCTTAAGTGAAAATTTGTTTGTTCAAAATTGTGCCAGCGTCTTATTGATGACTTGCAACCGCATGATGATCAACATACGTCTTTGCCACTAACTATCCGGATTTTAGCGGTGCTGAATTTTTTTGCAAACGGGTCCTACCAAAAGTGTGTGGGCAACAACTATAACTTGCCAATAAGCCAGCCGTCTTTTTCACGAAGTTTACGAGCTGTAGCAAAACTAATTGTGAAGGTTAAGGTCGGAGAAATTGAATTCCCACGCACAGTTGTAGAAGAAAACATTGTGAAAACAGGGTATATATGCTATGAAAATTTAAAAATATTTTCAACTAAAATCATTTTTAATATAGCTTTTTCCGGAAATTCGGTATTAAAAGTACTATAGGGGCAATTGATTGCACCCACATTGCCATTGTTGCTCCGCCTTCAAACAATGTGGAGCGTCCGCTTAGTCAATATCTAAATAGGAAAGGGTACTACAGCATTAACGTTGAAGCGGTAAATAAAAATTGCATTGCTAATATGTATGTCTTTATGTAATATTTCACACGATTTTGAAGGTATGCGATGACCGCCTGTGCTTCACTTTTCTAAATGCCAATTTTCCAGGAGCTACTCGTGATTCAGGAATATGGGCCACGTCTGACCTACGGGAGTATTTGGTACGGGAGTACAATAACAGATCTCTTCCTCACCAAAGAGAATCTTGGCTCATTGGAGATCAAGGATATCCTTTGGAACCGTGGCTTCTTACACCAGTTGCAAACCCAAATACCACCAAAGAAATAAAATACAATAAAATACATGCATCTGCTAGGAATTCTATAGAAAGAGCCTTTGGTGTTGTAAAATCCCGTTTTAGGTGTTTGCTTAAACACCGAGTGCTTCACTATTCCCATGAAACAGCTGCACTTATTATCACAAGCTGCGTTATATTACACAATATAATGATAAAAGCTGGCATTGCACCAGAGGAGGAAGATTTTTTTGAGGAAGACTATGATTTCTCAACAGATTCAAACGACTCTTCCCTATATACATGGATTTTTTTAAATATATACATACATATTTTTTTAAAAATTAAATTGCATTTCAGTCTTAGAAAAACTCAAACTTATATAAAACTTAATACAAACTCAAAAGAAATTCAAAATGTATAAAAAATTGGTTTTAAAAGTTTTTAACTTTTTTTAAATTAAATTACGGAGGTTTCAAAACCTTAACCAGTTCAGCGACAACACTGGTTAAGGCTTGAATAGCCTGCATCGTTTCCCGATGCTCTACACGCTGCTCTTCCTCTCTGCGTTGTCGCTGCTCCTCATATAAATTTCTTTTACTCATGTTTTCAATGAGGGTATTAATTAGCCGGTTTCTATCACCGCGAGACATACGTGCTGGTGCGCCTTCCAAAACAGTACCATTCTATAAACGCAAATATAGTCACTGTCAGTTAAAAAACAACATTCCGCTTATTTGCATCAATAGTGTCACAATCAAACTAAAACACTAGTATAGGAACACTAATACTTTTTCACAAAAAAATTAAAATATTTTCATATTACTACTATCGTATATGCACGTATGAATAAGATTATGACACTATCGAAGTGAATGGCAAAGCGAAAATCGCTACGGAAATAATGTTACATACCTCGATTTCTGAGTCCATTGGCATCACTGCAGACGTTGGCGTCAGCGAACTCACTATCAGACCTTCCAATGGCGGCTCTGGGCTTGCAGGCTGAGTGGCAGCTACTGATTGCGTAGGACTAGGTGGTGTTCGGGAGTCAACTGCTGTCTCTCGAAGTGGAGCAAGCCCACTACTTCCAACTCCTACTCCATCGATTGCAAGCAATCCAAAGGTAGCCAGAGCACGCTCTTCAAATTCGTCCATTGGTTTTATGTAAGGACCACCACCAGTGAGTCGGTTGTGCATCCTTGCGCGACGTGCACGTGTGCGCAGCTGACTCTTCCATACTCCAAGGGTCTACATGTATGAAATTTTGATGTTAATAAATTTATGACAAAACATACATGCGTATTAACATACATATGTACATATGTGCATTCATATGCATATGTCGATATACACACATATGTATGTAAGTACATATTTTTTCACTCAAAACATATCACATGCAAACATACAAAAATACATACCTCCTTCCACTTTTCCGGGGTCCGTGTGGGTCCTCGCAACGCATTTAATTCGTCCGCCAACTGCTTCCAAAGATTTTGTATCTGCTGCGGAGACCTGGGGCTATTTTCCCCAATGCCCAGTTCCGGATTACTCTTATAAAAAGCAACGTAGTGCTCCAGTTGCTCATGAGTACCGCGCTCTTGTTTTGGTTTTCTGTGAAAAATACTATTAATTACACATTTTTTCACAAAAATAACAATAAAATATAAAATACTTACGTGCTTGCAGATTCCATTTTGCGTTTTAATTGTGTAGACAACTGATTTCTGTTTACATTGTTTATCTCACCATAGTGTGGGGAGAAGCACAGTTTTTAAAACTTTTTAGAGTTGTCGAGTCATGCACAGAATAGAAAAATTTGTCAAATTGATAAAAATCTTTACTAATTGTCAATTTTTTGATTATTAGTCAAGTACACAGAATAAGGTCCTAAGTTTCCTTAAGCCTGCTTCCTTAATAATTTATGTGTCAGATCAATTTTTCAATATTTGATTTAACTTATTATAAATTCTAGTTAACTTTTTAAGCAGGCGGCAACCCCCCGAAAGTATATTTGAAATTAAGCTTTCCTAAGCCATATAGTTTGACCAACATTTTCTAAAATTTCTTTTAGTTTGATTTAACCTAGTTGACTATCAAACAGGTGGCAACCTTTCTTCAAAACATTTTGGAGCTAAACCTTATTAAACCTCTTTCGTTTTATATACATATTGCAGTATTTGATTTTACACATTTCTTTTATTGATTTTGAACTTTTAAACAGGTGGCAACTTCCTTAAAAAAAGGTTCCTGTGCCGTCGTCATATAAATATAAGTGATTTAATTTATTTATTTAATGGACTGTAAATTTTTCAATAGGTGGCAACTAAAATCTCCCCTTTATGTTAATTCAAGCTGTAGGATGTGCATGTGCTAAATTTTATATAAATCTGGCCATCGGTTTTGGCTTCAAAGGTAACAAACATACCCACTCACCCACACACACTTTTATTTATAAAACGGGTAGTATTTCGTAACAAGGCGGTTAATCCCTTCGATCTACTTTGTACAAATTTTTCAAATTTAAGACTCGCTTTCGAAACATTAGCATCGAGGCATTTTTAAATTTTTACACTTGGCAAGGCATGCCTCTGACTTTCATAACTACGTTAAAAGTCAGAGACAACGGCGCTACAGTGAAGGATGGACATAAAATAATTTAATTTATTTACACCACAATTGCTACAAATTATACAATTTTTCTATTTCAAATTAGGAATCTAGCATGGTGAATTTAGATAAGGTGGTAATACTAGAACAGCTGATTTGCCTTGCGGCTTCGATTATTAATTTTTTTTACTTTTTTTAATTGATTCAAAACTCAATCCCAGAATTGCAGAAGAGGCTTATTTTACTATATTTTTTACACTCAAACGAAATGCTTTCGACCACTTTCTGTGTGATTACTTAAGAAATTTCAAATATGCTCGCAGACGGAAATATACAACGAACCAATTTGCTGCGCCAAATTTGTTACAAATGCTCAGCACAAAGCGTATTTAAACTTAATGACCCACTAGCAAGTTAAAAATGATAGTTAAAAACAGTATTATTTAAAAAAAATCGACATTAAACCAGACGAACATTTGCGGATATTATGCGACGCAAACCGACTGTCATTTGAGCAACATTAACCATAACCATATGCTGCTACAACAACAACCGTTTAGCGCTATGTTCTGTGCTGCCAGCCTTTAACTATGGTTAAGGTTCCGTTTCGAAAATTCCACACAATCCCCGTTTGATGTACACAAGGAATTAATTGCCTCATTTCAAAAAATATGGCAACGCTATGTAAACAGCTGTAAAAACGGTTTAGTTTCTCATAGAACTGGAATACTATCGATAATTCAAAATATCGATAGTACTATCGTCGTGAACCACATTAAGTAATCGGACTTGTTACCAGTGGAATTTCATATTGAGCCAATCTAAAGCTGCTGGATTAAGTGCTCGAAAAATACTTTGAAAATTAATACAATCAACAATTAATATTGTAATACATGAAAGCAGAAATAAAATAAATGCATATAAACTTTGACATAAGAATTTGGTTTTTTAGCATTCGACAACACCTGATATAAATTCGCTTTGATCGCGAACTTTAAAAAACAATCGATAGTGGCAACAATTTTCAATTATCGTACTAACTATTGATTTCTTCCCAGCTCTAGCCTGTTTTTTGTGATAGGAAAGAAACTTACAGCTCGCTTTTTGCGGCGTTTTTGCAAACAAACTTAATTTTAAATGAATTTAAAAGCTAAAAACTGTATAAGAAATCAGCAAACGAGAAATAGAATTGAATTGAAATCTTGAATACAATTGAGGTATGTGATATCAACCGTATTCGGAAAATAACTTGCGACACATAACTGCCCATGTGCTGGAGCACTTTCTTAATTTATATCCCAATTTTTTGTCATACTCTAGCTCCGTAAAACATGTCTCGAGTACTACGCCGCAAACACGTGCTCAAGGAAATGATGGAGGACGATTTTGAGCTACCCACAGAGAAGCAACAAATTGTGCGGGTGGTTAGCAGTCGTGGCAATAACTTGCACGAAGTGGAAACCGCCATTCCGGAATCTGAGCATTTTCTAGCATCCATGCCAAATAAGTTTCGTAAGAATGTTTGGGTCAAACGTGGTGATTATGTGCTGGTGGAATCCATTGAAGAGGGTGATAAAGTTAAGGCGGAAATTTGTAAAATTCTTACGCCAGAACATATCAAGGAATACACCAAAGCTGGTATTTGGCCAAAACATTTTACTAAGAAACGTGAACACGAACGTATAGGAATGGGTAGTGATGAAGAGGCGAGTGGTGACGAACTGCTGATGAGAAATCCAAATAGGCCAGTTTTTACACCAGAAGGTAGTGATACTAGCGGGGATGACGAAGATAGCACAAGTGATGAAAATTAATGCTAATCTATCTATCTATCTATGTATGCATATGTACATACATAGATGTGCGAGGGTTTGTTGAGTTTGAATTAGCGTGAAGAACACTTTTTGCTGTATGCTGGATGCTTGATTTCTATTCCTTTTGAACCAGAGTAAGAAGTAATTTTTTTCAAAAGTATCTACAGCGAGCGTTGCATTTAAAAAAAAATACCATTTTGATTTAAACGGGCTACAATTACATTTTTTAAAAAAACAGTTTGCAGTCAAAATAAACCTATTTTATATAAACAATTAATTATAAAGGAATACTGTGGTGAATGCAATAAAACTTTCCTCTCTTAAAACGATAGCCCGGCAGTTGTAACTGTATAACAATTTCCTTATGTATATGATGAACGTACACAATTGGAACGATATTCCCTGGACAGATAAAAAAAAAATGATTAGACTGTGGCGCAGTATGCTAAGTTTAGCGGGGTAATAAAAGCAAATAGTTCCTCTGTATCTGCTTTCTATAGCAATGTGAACTTTCTTAAATAAAATTGTAAATCGTTTAGCCTGGTTTTGTCACAAATTCGCTTTTATTTCCATTCTTTCGAGTTCACTGCAATGTCTTAGATGCAAGTATTTACTTAAGAGTGTAAAATTAGTAAAAAGTGCAAAAGCTCAAAACTACATTAATTTTTATTCAATTTCTTTTTTTTTTTTTTAGTTTTATTCTCGCAAGCATAGCACTGACTGTGTTTTAATGAGTATTTTTCGCTATTTTATTTTCATATTTTTTTATTATTAATTTTACGATTAAAAGCATTTTTTTATTCTTAAACTTTATAAAGCATATTTAGTGCTCTCAAACAATAGTCGGCGTAAGTAGATCGCAGTTAAAACTGTTATCTTTTTTTCCGAAGCGTCCAAGAATGAAGATTTCACAGCTAGAAATTTAGAGAAATTATTTAAACGAAAATGGCGAATAACAATTAAATTGTAAAATCCAAAAAAAAGAAAAATTTTAAAGCAAATAAAATTTTGTTTCACTTCAAATCTTGCAGTTAACACATTTTTTAATAAAAAAAAATTCCTACTTTCCACTTACATTTAAATTTGTTTGCATTTTTTTTATGAATACCAGGAAAGTAGTTAATTTTTCAAGCGTAATTGTTTAAAGCCTTCGAAACGGGCGTGCGCGTTGCTTTTTAACAGAATTCATTTTTTTTTGTTGTGATTAAATACACCCTCCATTCAATTGCCGTCCCTTACTTTACTTTCCGTTTGCGAAACTATCTGATGAGCACTTCGACAGCTTCTTGTGGTCAAGCAAATTACATCGTTACATGCATATACTGTGTAACAAAACAACATTTATAATTTTTAACGCTAATTCGTGTGTAGAGAATATAAGCACAATTTGTTTTTACAAACGATTTTCACTTTGTATTCGTTCAACAAATTTTCAGGAAAATTTCTTAACAAATTATTAGCATAAATATTAGGTACATAACAGAAGAAATTTCGCTTAACCCAAAATAAATACCACAAAATAGCAAAAGAAAAAGTCAAATTAAAAAAGGTAACCTAACCTACAAAAGGAGACTCCAAAATTTTATGGTTGATTAAGAAAAATGAAAATCACAAAGCGTAGCACTTATGGAATAGAAATAAGGAATGAAACATTTCATAAAATGAGATCCTTGCGCTATACACCAACTGCTGCTACCTGGGGGCGAGCTGCGCAAAGCATTCGAGCACAAATTTCATTTTGTGATAAGTGGCAACATTTTCCACAAACACACTGCGCAGTAAGTGCGCTGCATGCAACAGTACCGTCACAAATTAGATCAAAATAACGCAATTACTCCTTGCCACCGTCAGACTTTTCAACCATTGAATCGGCGGTCTCTTCCAAACTGCGTACATCTTCGCTCTGTATGCCGCTCTCGCTGAAGTGTTGTTCCTCCGACTCCTCGCAATCTTCATTGATACGCTCATGCTTGAAATTTTGATATTGTTGCTGTTGCACATTACCATCACAGACTCCATCAGTGGCAGCGCATAGTGTAGCAGTGGGGCCGCCCACCACCTGCTGTGGGGTTTGGCTATTGCCGCATTTTTGTTTGTCCAATGGTAGCGTTGATGGTCGTATTTTGGAGAAGGGAAAATTGCTTTGATTTTCAATTTGCGGCGTGTGCACCGCGACGATTTCGGTTTGTGTGGCAGCGCAATCGCGTTTCTCATTAGACAGCGCATCGGCGACGCCGGTTGCAAGCAGTTTCTTTACATTCTCTTGTGGCAAATTGCAGAAAAGAGTTAAGCAGTTGAGGATGTCACGCATGGAGCCTTGTAGCTGTTGCACCTGAAATTGGTGGAAAAAATTGTGTTTTACAAAATTCGTTTTATACATAAATGTACAGTGTCGGACATATCATATTGGACAAAATGACCCTTTTGTTTATTAATTTATTTTTAATAATTTTTTATAAAAGTATAGCTCATTCTATAACATAAATGTAAACTTTTTACGAAATCCACAAAAATTAATTATGTAAATTTCAAAAAATCGTAATTAAATTTTAAAATTTCTTAATCAGAAATTCTAAAAACTTTTCGGGTTACGTAGTCAATTCAATATCATGATAGTGCAAATCTCAAGTGACTATAAATTAATTTTTGATAATTTCTTTTTTACTGGCACGCGATAAAAAATACGTTCGACAATTTTTTTTGTAAGGAACAAAGTGAGTCGCACCGCCAGCAAAAAAAAAAAAAAAAACGGAAATTATCAGCTAATTGGAACTTGCAATTTATTATACTAAAATTTAATTCTAAAAAAAAATTCTATTAAAACAGTTTTAAGAAATTTTGTTGAATTTTCCTTTTTTTTTACAAGTTTGGAAGTGTGGATTTATACGCCGTTTATTATATAATGAGCTACACTTTCATATAAAATCAATAAACATTAAAAATAGTAAAAATATCGCAACCCTATTAATTTGTGCGGCACTGTATATATATTTTGTAAGTACCGCTCACCTGGTTGGTCAGCATAGAACAAGTCTTAGCCAAGTCATTCACTGCCGCAGTCGAGCTATTATCTAGCGTCAATGCATGCCCACCGCCATCTGTCGAAGTGCTGGCGTGACCATCCGCAGCGCCAGCTGCACTTGACCCAGTGGCAGCACTACTAGCAGCGCCACCACCTTGCATCGTTGACACTTTTTTCCACAGCGCATTAATGGCCTGCATTTGCAGCTGTTGAATTTTCCGTTCATTCTCAAGCTGGGCTTTGGTTAGCTCCATGTCTTTGGTTAGCTTACTGGAAGCCAAAAAACTGTGTTCAATAAATCATGTCACAAGGATTGCAAAATGTAATGTCAATGCTTACTCTATGTACTCATGCGTGCGTATTTTGAGTAACTTCTCGGCAATGTCCTTGGTTTTCTTGCGTGTGCGATAGCCGCGCCAAATCTTTTGTATGACTACCGCTGACAATTCAGTGGCATGATTTTGTGCTAACTGCACATTCGTAGCCTCTTTTTGCTGCTGTTGTGACCTGAGCGAATGGGGAAAAAGATTTTGATGCTGAACTAAAAACATGAATGACGTATGTACGTCACTTACCGCTGTGCGGCCTTATTTCGTATCGTTTTCAACTTGTCTATATTAATGTGATCGCTATCATCGTCTGAACTTATGCCGCCCGAGCCGGTGTCGGGTGCGACTACATGCATCGAATTGCCAGCTAAACGCGACTTCATCTGATTATCGGTATGCGCGGCCACCGCTCGATTCAAATTCGAAGCATTGTTGTGCTGTAGCATAATATTCGAATTGCTGCTGCCACGACGCGGACTCATATTGGGACTGTAACGTTCCGCATTGCGTTTCAAATGTGGACTTCGCATTTTCGGTGAATTTAATTTGTTATCTAAAATTATATCGATATCAATCACTCTCATATTTACAAAGAATGAAATGACATGTGACACAAAATTTAAAAAAAAATGATCCGTAATTTCGAAAACCAAATTGAAGAAATAATTTGAAGTGACATTTAACGAAAATTACCTTTGTTTTTGTGAGTTTTAGAATTTTGCATTTGCGTATTGATTGCGTTGACGGTGACACGTTGCGCTACAGCGGCGGGACACACATCCGGACTCATGAGCGCCTCGGGTACGGGAACCATTTTGGAGGCAGCTGCCAGGGGTCCACCGACGCCAACTGCCACATTAGTAAAATTTTGATCTGCAATATGAAAGGAAAATTAACGAGTGATGCCAATGAGAGAAAGCAGAAGACTCGGTTCAGGTATACAGGGTTTACCGGTTTTACAGGAGTTAGAAAGAGAAAAAAACTGCAAGGCCTGTGCTGCTGGAACATAACTCTAAATATAAATATATGTATGTATTTCATGTTTTCAAGGAAATTATTTATTTTCTTATTTGGCCCCACAACAGTTCGGAGGTTTGGTATTGAGAATCAGGTCGCTCGCCAAGCATAATCCTATTGTCTGCTGTCTATTGCGTGCCAGGGAGGCACACACAGAGGTAGCGAAGAACTATTTCTCTACTACCCTCGATATTGAAGCTCCGACATCAGGTGTTGCATGGAATACCCATCTTGGCCACATGTTCGCCAATCGGCCAGTGTCCCGTTGTCGTGGCTGCCAGTCAGAATACAACTTTCACCGGCCTACTTAACTGAACTACCGTTCTTGATTTGTCATATAAATGGGGCAGATTTCCTCCGCAATTTTGCAGGTGTTTAATCTGTTGTTGTTGTTGTTGTTGTTGTTGTTGTTGTTGTAGCGGCATTCATTCCCACGACAGTCGGTTCTACGTACAGAATGACCCGGGTTTCACCCGGCCAAGGACTGTTGTTTCGGCGATCTAACCCTGTTTAGATCGGCCTACCCCATAAGTGTTTAATCTGTTCCATCTTGTTTCCGTCATTCATGAGGACTATGAGTGCAGTTCTCTATTGATTACCCCTAGCGGGAAGCTAATTGCTACCGCCACGGATTCATCAAGACAAGATGTAGCTAACCTCGACGACAAAGATTTCCTTTGACCCGGCGTCAAGTTTAACTCCCGCTTACAGTCCCTAACCATCTTGGAGTGTGTTATTGGTGAATTCAATGCTAAAAATGGCGCTTCACTGTCTCTGCCCCATCGCAATTTCCGTACAGACCTTATCAATGCCTAGAACCTCCGCTTGAAAGTCGGAGAAACGACAGTTCGCTTGTCTGAGAACACCCCCGCACCCAACGCGCAGTCCATTTACCCGTTGGTGCAGAATGATCTACTCCCTCTACTCCAGTCCCGCCTAGAAGAAAACTTTACCATAGTTTTTCCCGAAAACAAGCGAAGGAGACACATAATCAATTTGTTCTTTTATTTCTAAAAGCTTTTCAAGAAATCCACTATGTCCGTATAGCTTTGAAATCCAGCTGCTAAGCCCCCTGAGTCTGATTACACAGTTTGCCGAAATTTCACAAATGTGGAGGTTTATGGGAAATTGAGCATTGAGTAGCACCTAATTTCTCGACGTTGTATTGCTTGTTCAGTGACAATACTCCACCGTATATATCCAGGACGTTCCAAAAAGTAGAACCGACTATCATGGGAACGAGATGTCACATCTCGATATTTATTTTCCAGCTAAGTTTGAAATCTAATATGAGGCCCAAGTACTTCGGCTCGAACGGCAATATGTGAATCATTCTGTTTAGAGAAGTAAGTGGAATTTTTGTGTAATCTGAACAGAGCACAGCCAGGTAAGTATAATAAAACTTAGCTTCATCTTAATATATGGTTCTAGTATTAGCATTCTGATTTGAAATAATTTATTCCGCCCTTCAAATGTATGTCGAATTTTTTTATTAACTTACCATTATATGGATTAGGCGTTATCGTGCGAGGCGTTGATTCCTGTGAATTATTCGTACGAGTATTCATAGAACTGCCGCCCCCAGTTGAGGAGCCATCAAAACTTTGCGATATAAGCATGGAATCGTGTTTTATATTCTCTATTAAAGATGTAGTCATCGGTGCTGAGTGATTTGCATTATTCGAAACTGAAAGATAGAAATTGATTGAAAAATAAAAAAAAACACATGAAGCAAAAACAAAACTTTTCATACTTGTATCACTTGAAGTATTGCCATGATAACTGTTCACCATCGAATCCGGTGATCCCTGACGTCCACTAAGACGTGAAACTAAAATGGGGAATACATTACAAAATAGCACAAAATAATATAATCAAGAAAATTAAAATCAATTTTTTACATCTCGGTGATTGTATGCGGCTGCTAGTCTTTCTTCTACCCGTCGAGGGAGAATTATTGCTCGATGCATTTGAATTCTCAGAAATTTCCTCTTGCAATTGTCGCTGGTGCTGTTGCGCCTTGCTGAGTATCAAACGTAACTTGCGTTCATTTTCATTTTCTAATGCTTTACCAATCAGTGGACAAACAGAACTCAAATACTTAGCCAAAGCGGCTTGTTCACCAACACGAAATTGTCGCCCCCGTCCCTGACTATAAAGCCATTCTGCTTTGAGGCTGCAATAATTAAGTGGTAGTAGAATACACAAAACTATAAAAACATAAATGAGTAGATACAACCTCTCAATAGGATCAACGACAAAACCATCAATAACTTTCAAGCTCATACACCAGTTCAAAACAAACGGACGATGATCAAAGCCACTGTAAATGGGATTAGAGTTAAGAGCGTTATATGATTTAATAGAAAATTTTGAAATTACTCTGTATTGCCTGTCATCATAATGCAAGGATTTTCGCTTAGCGTCAGGCTTTGCAAGCTGGACAAATTCAATAGAGTACAAATCTCATTTAAATCGCTAATATTATTTTTTGCTAACGATAACACTTCCAAAGAGGCGGGCAAATATTTATCACATTGACGTAGATGCGTTAAGCGGTTGCCATACAAATGCAGTTCCTAACAAGCATCAAAATATTATTGCGAAAATTATTTTGTTTCTGTTTTTAAATTATTATGTTTCCTGCTCTTACCTTTAAGTTCTTCAAAAATGATACATCCGATATACTGCCTATACTATTTTCAGCCAAATTTATATATTCTAATTTAACGTTGTTATTTAAATGTTCAATCGTTTTAATATTGTTGCCTTCTAAATTCAAATGTCGTAAATGTATGCAATCTTTGAGGCCCTCAATGGAAAGTATGCCATTGAAGGAGAGATTCAATTCGCGCAAACAGTGTAAGCGACAGACGCCGTACATGCGAAGTAGCTGGTTTTTGCTAAGAGAAAGCTGCAATGGGGAAATTCAATATATTATGGTTTTGTTGTAATTTTTCATATGAACTATTTTCAAAATGCTATGTATTTTAAATTTTTACATTTTGTGTACTTACAACTTCAATTCTTAGGTAGGAGTCGATGTTGTCAATCTTCTGCAGCTCGTTCTCATCTAATTTCAGTATACGCACATTTTGTGCATCTTCTTGTTTTGGCACTTTTTTCAATTGCTTCCGCGAGAGATCCAAGGTAACTTTATCGTTTTCCTCTTCACCTGAAATTAAGTGGATATGTATGGTATTTAAATATTTTTTAAATAGAAGAGTATTCTAAATACAAGTAATTTAAAATAAGTAATGTTATATTTTTTCTTAAATTTTTTAAATATTCATTAATAAATTTACTTCGCGATCAATATTCTTTCAAGTCTTTAGTCAATGCATTTTTAAATATGCACTACTTTATAAATCAAAAAAAAAAAAAAAAAAAAACGTGTACTACACCCACACACACATCCTTGCCGTGCTTTCTTCAGCAACCCTTTCGTTATTGTGCGCCTGCGGCTAAGTCGCCGATGACGACATCGTACGTAGCACAAACAGGAGCGTGCGTTAAAAATCTACGAAATCTATTAAAAAAAAAAACAAGAAAGTAGGACTCTAGTCAAAACAAATCGTTCCTAACCACCACAATGACCCGCATTTTCGTCCTTGAAATATTGAAAGAATGGTAACACTTAATAGGACCACACAAAGAATTACAGATATTCGTTAGACTATAGTCCTTACTCATTTTTAGAGCTCCTTGCAGGGCACGTTATTTATTTTTTTTTTTTGTTGTTCTCTACTGATCCAAGCGTTGCAAATTCCAGCAGTTCTTCCACGCAACTGCGAAAAATCAATGATGTCCGTTTATCTTTACGGTGTGTTTGAAGAAAATTGAGTGATTCAATTGCTTCGTTCAATAGGTGTGGATAGGTGAGGAAAACTGGGAAAAGAATTCAGAAAGTTGCTCAATGCTGCAGTTGGTGGGAGGGCGGTGTTAAAAATTGAACACAAATGCAACTTGACGGTTTTTTATTCACTTTTTTCTTTACAGATAGTTTTTCGTTTTGCTCACTTCTCGCGATGTTCGTTTCAAAAGTGCAACACCGCTTTGTAAAATTTTGGCATTTTGTATAAAGAATTTAAGTTAAAAGATATGCGAAAGTTGTAAAGAAATTTTTATTTAGAATTTTTCAAATTGAAAATTTTGGCAGCAGTAGCAGAATCTGATTTTATCTCGATTGATTTTTGTATCTTTACAGAGTTGCCGTGCACACAAGATTATGGGCACATGGTTGCAGTTTTGTTTTAATTCAGGCAACGGCGGGATTTAAAACGGGTTGTCATAGTGATGGAGAGATTTATTAAAATATAGCAAAGTAATGTAGGAAATAAAGAAGTTCAATAACTTTCTTTTATTCTCTCTAACAACTAATTTTAGTTTAATATAATATGACTTTTGCTGATAGATATTAGAAACTGGTTAGAACCAATTGGTTTCTGGTGTGGGGAAATTGGGCGGAAAATCTTGCCACAGGAAACGGTACGCCATGCAACTTCTTTATAATCTATGTTCTTTGCTTTTTGTTCTAATATTTTTGGTCAAACCTCTAACGGGCTGTTGTCACCTGTTTTTAATGTGAAGACCGCTACAAGTAGGAAGTATGCTTTTTCTCGCACACCAGTCGGTAAGCGAGCGCCTGTATGTTTTTAACTTGACAGCAATTTCTTATTTCCATGCTTTAAAAATGCTCAGTAAACATATGGAGCGGGGGAAGATCGCCTATAATAAATAGAGGGATTTCAGTTCCAGAAGAAGTGAAATCAATAATGCAAATATTTTCTATAATTCCAATTGGTATTCGAATTTTATTTGATCCAATCGGTTTCTGATGTGGGGAAATAAAACAACCAAGCCAACTCTGAGTTTCTATTCAGAATAGTACTGCGTTCTACTTGCCATAAGAAACGAAATATCAAGGAACTTCTCTGTAATCTACGTTCTTTCTTAATTGATCAGAAAAATGTTTTAAAGCGTTTCTTTTTTTATTGAGTTGTTATTTAATACGCGTTTGAAAAATCTTAAGATCTGCATACTCCGTGTTATGTTGCTTCGTAAAATTCTACATAACGATTTCCAACACTTCTAACAGATGATTTTAGAGTTTATTTTTCGCAATCGTTTGGCGGTATTTGGCGTTCGTTTGCTTATTTTTTTAATTAAAAGTTTTACCTAGAAGAATGGCACCAGCTTTTGAACCGCGGACATTTGTAAATGGCGGTATGCTGCGCAAATTCAATGGCCAGTACGTGAGCATATTTTTGCGCATTGAAGAGGAGGCCGGCACAAATCTTGTGGCCCTGTCTACGGACAAGCAGAAGATACGCGTTAAACTGCAGGATCAGACCGGCGGACGTGCAGGCAGCTGGGTTGAAATAATTGGCAAACCAATCGGCAGTGATGCGATCGACGCTAAAGAGGCAATGAAATGGTGGTATACTTTTTGCAATAAGCCTACATATTTAATAAATTGCAGGTAATTTTATTTGCTGAAGATGAGCCCGGTCTCGATGAAGAGGCTTACAACATGATGGTTGAATTTCTGAACAACTGCAAGGAAATTTATAGATGTGGCTAATTTGGTTGAATATTAAATCTAACTTATAAGAAGATAGTTTAAGAGTGTAAATTAAATTTTGATATAAAAACGAAAAGTCCTTTAATCGAAGAAGCGGCGAACAATCGGATTTACAAGAAATATTAAGAATATATTATGCATATTAATGTTAAACTAGTTTCTATTAGATATGTAACAGGATAGCTCATCTCACTCTTTCTGTTTGAATATAGTCGCCTTGTACACTTCGTTTACTTTATGTGGCAAACGTTCCAGGTCTTCCATTAGTGACATTTCCTCTCGCAAATTATTGAGATACATGCGTTGTAGTTTACGTATCATCGGATTAATTACCTTAGAGTTGACAACATCATCCACCGAAATCGTTAGCGTTTCACCGGAGCGGCATTCTAAAAAGTCACCCTTGGAAATCTCGGTCATAACATCTTTTTGACTTGAGCGCGTAAATATCTTGTCTGTACAGCGTTTACAGGAACCCGGTGGCTTCTGCATCCCCAGTTGTCCACTTTGCACTTTCCGACAATCTGCACCCTCTGACATTGGATCCGGTTCGGTGCACATTTGCTTCAAAGTTTCGTCAATCACCTCGTGCAATTTGCACTGCGACTTAACCATCTTACGCAAATCTTGGGAACTCTTCTTGCTTACCACAGTTTTTGATGACTTTTGGGATTTGCTGCTTTCCTCGGAACCCGGTCCGCCACCACCAATATTCGAGTCAGTATCATATAAGAACATATTGGCATCATCAGGATGAAATTTATGTTGATTAACATTACTCGGCATTGGTAAAGCAGGCGTTGGTTTGGACTTTGACTGACAATGGTGACTAAAAATGTTATTGTCATCATAGCTACTGCCACGATAACTATCAGCTTGACCTAAGTGCCCAGGAAGATGTGCATCGTAAAGTGCACGATCTGCATCGCCACCACTTGAACGCGATGCTTGTCTGCGCTGATGTTGGTGATAGTTTTCATATTCGGGTATTTTTTGCGTACGGAATGAATTATCCTTAAAGTGCTGCGACGTTACTTGCTGTTGCAGGTGAGCTAGTTCCGAACTTTTTGTCATACTGGTACGTTTAACAGTACTTGTACTGGTATCGTCGCTTACTTGTAATTTCGGATTCTTAACATGGTTGAGGAAATGGTATTTCAATTGTTGACGATAAACTCCGCTGTCTCTGGCGTCCATTGCAATATGCGAATTTTAAAATGCTTTACAAAATATATGTATTTTAAACGAAGAAAAGGTAAAAATGCTATGCGATTTGTATTTGAAATTGTTTTTGAACTTTCAAAAATATATGCCCTTTTTGACTTGAGAGTCTGATGTAAAAACATAATTTTTAGGCAATGCATACAAAACTGGCGAACAAAGTGTGCTTTCATCGTTATTCAATATCACTTTCATTAGTTTTTCACATTTCTTTTATTAAAAAAAACTTGAACTTTCCGTAGGATCCAAATCTGGAGTATACACTGATTATTGGAAAATAAAGGGTGGTTAAATTTTAAGGGCCGATGTTGAATGTGAACCACACCTAAACGTCAAGTTTATTTCTGCATTTCATTTGACATTTCTCAATTTCAGACTAACTCAATTTGAACATGGAAAGATACACAATCGAGCAACGTGTTAAGTTATTCTGGCTTATTATGAAAATGGGCGTTCAAATCAAAATGCATATCGAAGAAAATCATCTTCAGTGGATTCGTCAATAAGCAGAATTGCCGCATTTGGGCGAATGATAATCCAAGATTGATTGTCGAAAACCAATTGTAAGGTCAACCGCATAATTGCATCCCTGCAACACCAAAGAACGAGCGCACCAACAACCCGTGAAAAGAAGTCGGAGTA
Organism: Anomoia purmunda; assembly: GCA_951828415.1. Lineage (NCBI taxonomy): Eukaryota > Metazoa > Arthropoda > Insecta > Diptera > Tephritidae > Anomoia > Anomoia purmunda. The sequence goes on from OX639994.1 coordinate 129,354,289, forward strand.
GATACGTCGTCGCGTCAACATCGTTCGTGAATAATCATTTAGTTTTTTCTATTTTAACTTTCAAAACGAATATATTTAATATAATTGAACTATGTAATAATAAATAATATTGTACGAGATACAATCTTTAAATAATAAATCAGAATCCTGACAACCCCTAAAAGATCTAGCATCTTTTAGTTCAGAAGTGAGACGCTTCTCATAGCCTCACATGTGTGTGTTATTGTTGTAATCGGTTTGAGCAGTCGCACATGCGAGTGGTCGTGCGTTTGAACATAGCAGACCAAGTGTGGCAAGAACGATCATGTTGGTGACGGTTTGCGTTTGAAAATCAAACAGAATTGTTGTTGCGATTAGCCTATCGAGCGTACGAATGGACGAGCGATTAGCGAAGCATAGAAACGAAATCGGCGGTTTGCATTTAAAAACGTAGACATAATTGTTGTTGTAATTTGCCTGTTGCGCGTACGAATGGACGAGCAGTTGGCGAGGCATAAAAGCAAGAAAAGCGAAGGTTTGCTTTTGCGCATGTACAAACGGACAAGCGTTCGGTGAAACGAGAGAGAGAAATAAATAAAAGACATTGTGACGGTTTGTGTTTGAATTACATTGTCGCGTACGAATGGACGAGAGATTGCGAAACGGATACATACAGAAAGTGTAAAAACAAAAGAAGAGAAACAGTGACAATTGTGTGTTGTTATTGTCTAAAATTTTGTTTGCATGACGAATGAAGCAAAATAAAGAAAAGTAAAATCCAATAAGAATACTTGTTAATAAAAAAAAAAAAAAAACGCAAAATGAAAATAAAAGTAGCATCTTTGAAAGTTGACGAACTGAAGGAGCAACTACGTAATAATAATTTACTAACATCGGGTTCAAAAGCCGAATTGATAATGCGATTAAATGATTTCTTAGGTAGTGATGAAATCGAAATCGAAACAGAATCTAATTTACAAAGCCAGGTAAATGATTTGCGTGAAATGATGCAGAATATGATGACGACCATGCAAAGTTTTGCTGGTCAAATGCAGCAAAGAAATAATGATACAGTGCGAGAAAATGTAAATGAAGAACGTTTAGTTACTACACCACAGAATTCAATACGAACAGTGGGCCGAAGTGCCAGTGTAAAGGAAATTGCAGAGACAATTCCTGAGTTTGACCCAACTACTGATAACTCACTAACAGTGACGCAATTTGTAAATAGAGTGGACAGTTCCATAAGTGCTTACGACTGGGACGAAAAGTGTTTACTCTTAGCCGTGTATGGAAAATTAAAAGGTGTTGCGCGTATGTGGTTAGACGCAGCACCAGCATTTTATTCCAATTGGCCTGATTTGGCGAAAGCGTTAAAAAGCGAATTCGGTTGTGAATTGAATGAAGCGCAAGTACATTATAAAATGGCAAGTACGACGCGTATGCAAAATGAAAAGATTTTAGAGTATTGTTTTAGAATGAGCGGACTAGGCCGACGGTATGGCCTGAGTGAAAGTTCAATTATAAAATACATTCGCGACGGATTGAAACACCGTGAATTGCAGACTGCAATAGCTGCATTGAAGTTTAATTCGTTAAAAGATATGCGCGAAACAATTGAAAGTTACCTTCAAAACTTAACTGTGACAAAGCAATTTAAAAATGAATATACGAGTGATCGAAATAAAGACAGTGCAAAAGACATGCGTCGGAATACAATCGAAACAAAAGGCATAACGTGTTATAATTGTAAAGAATGTGGACATATCGCGCGGAATTGTCCAAAACCGAGGCAACCGCGTAAATGTAAAGATTGTAACAAATTCCACGGAAGTAGCGAACCAGAAAATTGTGGTAAAAAAGCAGTAGCTGTGAAGCAAACACACATACATCAACCATCTAAGTTTTTCGAAAAACCAATCAGCGTAAACGGTAAGGCGTTAGTAGCTTTCGTAGACACTGGTAGTGAATGCAGTATGATACGACGATCAGCTGTAACAAATTTAAATACCAAGAAGTATCCATGCGCTGTAGAAATAATAGGCACTTGCGGTGGAAAACGTACTTCAACTGAGAGTATCAACGTGAACATGGCTGTTGATGATGTAGTTTTAATCGTCAATTTGTTTATTGTTGATGATGATATATTAACAATGGACGTGCTTTTGGGGCAAGATATTTTTAAAAACGCAGACGTTGTTGCAGAAATAAAGAACGACAGCTTCGTATTTTCTACGCAGGTTACAAAGGTAGAACTTAAGCATCGAGAAACTGATTTCAGCGAAATTATTACCAGTATTGACGACATAAATGTAAAAGCTGACTTGCAAGTATTGTTAGCTGATAACACAGACGTTTTTGCGGAAAATCTTACTGATATTGGCTTGACTAATGCGACGGAAATGAAAATCGAATTGACAACGAATGTACCAATAGCTCAAAAACCGTACAGGGTGCCGGAGCCGAAGAAGCATTTAGTTACCGAAATGATTAGCGAACTTTTGGCATGCGATATTATTGCCACTTCTAAATCCGAATACGCAAGTCCAATTATTTTAGTAAAAAAGAAAACTGGCGGTGAACGCCTTTGCGTCGACTATAGGCGGCTTAATCAGCATACGGTAAAAGAAGTTTATCCAACACCAAATATTGAAGAAAGGCTTAGCGAAGCCATGCGATACAAATATTTTTCAGTACTAGATTTAAACAGCGGGTACTATCAGGTACCAATAGAAGAAGGGTGTCGCAAGTATACAGCGTTCATAACAACTGAAGGTTTGTTTGAGTTTAAGAGAATGCCGTTTGGCCTCAGAAACGCGCCTGCGGTATTCCAGCGGCTAATGCAAAATATCAAAGATAGAACTCGACCTGGTGACATGATCCACTATATGGACGACATATTAGTAGGTAGCAGTAACGTCACCGAGATGTATGAAAAACTTAAACGTGTTTTTAAGGCATTGCGCGAACTCAATTTAACATTAAATATTAAGAAATGCGAGTTTATGAAGCAGACGATCGAGTTTTTAGGGCACAAACTTCATTCAGGTGGCATAAGCCCAGGTACTGTGAAGACAATTGCCGTGAATTGTTTTACTACTCCAAAATCTATAACAGATGTAAGACGTTTTCTTGGTCTTAGCGGGTATTTTCGACGCTTTGTACCAGGTTACTCGATTATAAGTGAGCCGTTACGTTTATTGCTGCGTAAAAATCAACAATTTCAATGGGCAGAAAAACAAGAAGAAGCATTTTTAGCATTGAAAACAGCGTTAACATCGAAGCCATTGATGACAGGATATCGTGTCGAGGCAGATCATCAGATTCATACTGATGCTAGCTCTGTTGGTATTGCGGGTGTACTTTTACAACGAGACGGCGGCGACTGGAAACCAGTTGCATATTACAGCAGATCTACGACAGACAGCGAGCGAAACTTTCATAGCTATGAGCTGGAAGTACTGGCGGTGGTGAGCAGCCTAGAGCGTTTTAGGTATTATGTGCAAGGGAAAGAGATCGTAGTTGTGACTGACTGTAGCGCGGTTACTGCAGCAATGCACAAACGTGAGTTGATACCACGAATTGCACGTTGGTGGCTACGTATTCAAGACTTTCTTGTAAAATTGGAGCACCGACCAGGTAGAAGAATGGAGCATGTCGATTTTCTCAGCAGAATGCCATATGAAAAAGGTGAAGAAATCGATACAGCGTCTCTGAAAATTGCGAAAACAACTTTAGACGTAGGTGACTGGATATACAGTATGCAGCATCAAGACAAAGATATTCGAGATATTGTAGAAAAACTTGCCAGCGGTGATAAAATTACTAATGATGAATACAAAATCGAAAACGGAAGACTTTATCGAAAGCAGAAAAGTAATAAGCTATGGGTAGTACCAAAATCAATGCGATACAAAATTGTACAGAGCGTGCACGAGAAAGTTAAACATCTTAGTACAGAAAAGACTTTAGAAGAATTAAATAAATATTTTTGGTTTCCTCGAATGCGTAATTTTGTAAAGACATTTTTGAAATCGTGCATTGAATGCGCATATAATAAACAGCGGGGTGGCAAAATAGAAGGAGCGTATCATTATGACGAGATAGAACCTGTACCATTTAAGACGGTACATATCGATCATCTAGGACCTTTTCCTCGTAGCAAGAAGCAGAACGAACACGTAATAGTCCTCGTTGATTCATTCACGAAATTTACAGTATTACGAGCTGTTAGAAGCACAGCGACACGACATGTATTGACATTACTTAACGAAGTAAGCAGCTATTTCGGAGTGCCAACACGAATAGTAACCGATCGTGGAACAGCGTTTACTTCTCAGGATTTTAGACAATATTGCAACGATAATGATATTAAACAGATTTTGAATGCTGTTCGAACTCCGCGCGCAAACGGACATGCAGAGCGTACCAACCGAACTCTACTGGGTATGTTACTTCCGTCGACGGAAGACGACAAAACCTGGGATGATCAACTTAGAGGTATACAGTGGGCACTAAACACTACAAAGAATAAAACAACTCAGCGAACTCCACAAGAACTTTTATTCAATTACAAGCCTCGAGATATTCTTCAGAATAAATTAATATTAGCTTTACATGAAGATGATGTTATAAGTAATGACGAGATGAACGAAATTCAAACTGAAGCAGTAAGTCGTATTAATCAGCAGCGAGAAAAAGCTAAACAGCGTTTTAACGAAAAACATCGAAAACCTACACAATATAACGTTGGTGATTTGGTTCTCGCCGAAAATGAGCCTGTTAGTACTGGTGGTTCTCGCAAATTGGAGCCACTATACAAAGGTCCGTTCATGGTAACCAAGGTGATTGGCCACGACAGGTATCTCGTTGAAGATATACCAGGGTCAAAACGCAAACAACGACATTATACATCAATCTATGCATCTGATAAGTTGAAGCCATGGTGTAATTTGCCGAATTTCGATGGGTTTGATGATGATGTCGGAGTCGAGGTCGACTCCTGTAATCAGGATTGGCCGACTGTAAGGTCAACCGCATAATTGCATCCCTGCAACACCAAAGAACGAGCGCACCAACAACCCGTGAAAAGAAGTCGGAGTAGATACGTCGTCGCGTCAACATCGTTCGTGAATAATCATTTAGTTTTTTCTATTTTAACTTTCAAAACGAATATATTTAATATAATTGAACTATGTAATAATAAATAATATTGTACGAGATACAATCTTTAAATAATAAATCAGAATCCTGACAACCCCTAAAAGATCTAGCATCTTTTACAATGTACCTACAAAGAGTGACTGTTTGGTGCGGTTTATGGGCTGGCGGCATCATCGGGCCGTATTTTTTCCAAAATGAGGCCGGTCAGGCAGTTACTGTGAATGGTGTTCGCTATAGTGAGATGATAACGAACTTTTTATGGCCCGAATTAGAACATATGGATGTGGACGATATGTGGTTCCAACAGGATGGTGCCACTTGCCACACAGCCAACGACACAATGGCTCTTTTGCGCGACAAATTCAGTGGCCGTGTTATCTCACGTGGTGGCGATATCAATTGGCCACCAAGATCATGTGATTCAACACCGTTGGACTACTTTCTTTGGGGTTATTTGAAAGAAAAGGTGTACGTCGATAAGCCAGAAACAATTCAAGAGCTAAAGGATGAGATAATTCGGCACATTAACGGCATAGCACCTCAATTATGCCTTAGCGTCATCGAAAATTTGGATATTTTGTTCCATACATAATTGAACCACACAATATTATCATAATAAAAAGAAATTACAATAATTTCCAAAATAATTTGTGTTTTATTCAAAATCAACATCGGCCCTTAAAATTTAACCACCCTTTAGTAACATTATACACTGATAAAATTGGTTTTCCTTCTTTTCAACGTTTTTTGAAAGTACTTTGTTTTTTTCTTTTTTTGATGCCCTTGCATTTTGCTTTTTGAGTCGAATTCTTAAAGTATGAAATTTGTTTTCTTGGAAATATAGAGTACTAAGTGACCTGTCGTGCTTCTCCACCCGATAAAAGATTAAAAATTCTGATTATGATTCAAAATGTGTGTTCAGGAAGCCAGCACCACCTATCGACTTTTTTTTTTTAATTCAGCTTAATCGGTTCGGGAGTTTTCGAATATTTAAACTACGTGCCAACAAACCCCTTTATATAAGAAGTTGAAAATTTGCTCGTTCGTAATTGCAGTATTATAGTTTAACTGCACCTTTGACGAATGTAGTTTCTCCCAGTTGTAAAACATTTACTGACATAATTTGAAAAAATGTTCCACTGTCTTGCCAACTGCTTGTATTAAAATACTTTTGACGAAAACCATTCGCACTTTTTTTTAACACTTTGCTTGCGTCAAACGAGCAGTACAACTGCAATACTTCATTTAAGAGCGAATCCAATATTTCAATAATACAATTCACACGTTTTCTGTTAAAATTAATTGATTGAAATTAACATTTTTTTTTCAAGTTTTTGTAAGCGCTGCCGGAAGTGTACAGTTTTTCCTATACCGTTCTAGACCTATAATTTTCAGAGTTAAAGCTTTAAAAAGATCTTGCAACGACACGAGCGGATTTTCTTGGTCTCCAAGTTATCATTTTATTTAACAATCTCAGTTTTTGCCAATGAGAAAAATAGGAATTTTAGCATTATTCTGAAATTACTTTGAACTACGGGTTCGTTCGTAAAGTCATTAGAATAGTTGCACTGCACTGTTGAAAGCAACGCGTTCGTATAAAAAATATGCGGCAGTACTGACTTTCGTCAAAAGTTTTTTAATGTAAACAGTTGACAGGACCTCGGCAAATTTCTGCAGCCACTGTTGTAAACCGAAGCCAGAAAGGAAGAGTATTTACTCTCACTCTCTTCACTTGCTTTCTAAAAATTTTTAGTTATTCAATAAAATATTCTGCGACTTTCCTAAATAATAAGAGTGTGCGTTTGCCAGATAACTTGTCCAAGCTTGTACCAATTTGTACCAAATCGCGCTCGTTTAGACGAAAAGTTTGCAAAACGTCCTTGCATGAGAGCGCAGTTTTGACATTTCATTTGGAGGGGAAGTTGCAAGCAGAACAGCTGATTGTGGCATATGGTTGCATTTGAGTCAACAAAATAATTCGATATTTCAAATTATAAATTGGCAAAGGAATATATATGTATGAGTGATTTCTTAATGAAAAAAAAGAACCGATTTATTAATGAACAAGCGGTAAACAAAAAAATCAACCAACTGTATAAGTAAAAAATTATTCTAAAGCATAAATTTAAATGCAACTATGCAGGCTTCCTTGCAAATGTTTACTAAATCCTGTTCTTGAAAAACTCAGTAAGGCCTATCCCTAAATTGCCGCCTCAAACGTAACCAATTGTCAAAATTTTTCATGATCATAGATTTTGTATGGTGTTAGGTGAGAAGTAAGAAAGAAGAGAACAAAAGCACCAACAACGAACTTCGAGAGAATGAGAAAACGTCGTGATTATTTATGGTACGACGCGCTGCCACTAGTTGGCTTTTGAAAACGCAACGCTTGATGCCGCAATTTAGGTACCATAATAAATATCTGTCTTATGCTCTGAAATTTTTTACCTAGTCCTCTCTTTGTCGATTAGACAACCATTCGCTGACGAAATAAAAGCATTCTACACAAACAATACTAAGAAAACTTTTCAATCATTCTGTCGTTTCTCCGCTTCTTGCTATTCTATTTTAGAATTTTTTCTTTGCCCTCTTATTTGCTAGCTATTATCAGTTTCTCTCATTCTTGGAACACGCCTACAGTCTCAAAGACTGCACACAAATACGGCTTAAAAATATGCTATATTTTTATTTAGTAGAAAAACCCAATAGACGTTGTATTGCCTAAATTTATTAATGAATTGCCCTTTGCAACCAGAAAACACATTTCGGGGTCACCAGTTTTGGAATTGTTGCTTTCTATTCTGTTTCTTGGTTCTTATTTCTTAATTATTTTATAAGTTAGAACACAAAATTTAATACATAAGTCAACGAAGGAATGAAATTAAGATGATAATAAACTTAAGACTTAAGACTGATCAGTTAAAGTCCCTACACATGGATCGATTTATCGCTCAACCGGTTGGCAAGGTAATGAAAGTTGTTTGTAAAAAGGTCGTGTGTAGAAAAGTTGGGCAACTTTCTTCAGGTTTTGGGTTGAAAAACTCAGAACGTCATTTAATTTTTATAACAGGTTTGGCATTCGTCTGTTTATATTTAACGGCTCGATCCGTCAGCTCCTTGGCTCTTTGGGGAAGGTAGTCAATAAGTTAGGTAGTAAATTAGTTGAGCGATACATTGACTTTAGGGCTTTTTCGTATTAAAATATCGATAAGCACTGTAAGCTGGATATAATGAACCTACCCAGGTTGTACTGGGTCCAGAATGGACTTTGAACTTTACTACAATAATAAAACTCTTGGTTTTTTAATTTGAGATTTAATCAAACCCGCATTTATTACAAAATTACTTAATCACAGAAACTCATAAATAAATAGAAATTCTCTCAAAGAGCTACAGTTTCTATATAGCTCTCAAACGAGCGCGATATCTGAGAGTGATCCGGCCCCAATTGTGTGTCAGCCATTATAGCCAAACGATATCGATCTCCGAAACGATGAATATTCAATGATAAACCTGCGAAAATAAATTTAAAAATAAAAAAACATTTATGCAAATTCCGTACATTTCCCATTCAAAACCTAAAAATTTAAAACATACAAGTTTTTGACTGCGGCGGTCTAAAAAGCAGTACGTCCTTCACGACGTGACCCCATAGCGTTTCGAAATCCGGTGAAGCGCCATGTATCTCCGTTATGGTGACGGGGAAGTTGTGAGAGAAGAAATTCAGACAAACTTTTGTTAGTACACGCGGCACCAAAGCAGTCAGCAGATCAAATCTCGTCTGACCCATAGACGCCAAATAGATCATAATCTGCTTGCGACGTATATCTTCGATGATCGAATGCATTTTGCGTGCATGCTCCTTGCCAGGTGCCTGCAGAGGCAATTGTAGAAATACCACACCTCCAATGTGCTCCGATTTGTTGCCCGTCTTTTCGGTGAAATAATCCTTCGCAATGGTGCGACATGTGGTATTGAGAACCTGCGGCACTGGCGCCACGTTCCTATGCATAACGAAGTAGTCACGCAAAGCGCCAGCGAGACATGACAGTATAAAGTCGGATTCGCTTATCTCACCGCCGAATTTGTGACGTTCACGTAACTCAGATGCATTGATAGACTTAGAGAATGAGACGATCTTACGTCCGGAATAGGATTTCAATTGCAAAATATTCGCCTCCTTTGAGGGACGTACGAAGAGCTCTTCGTAAATATTCACTGGCGCTTTGAAGATTTCGTAGCAGATTTTAAAGAATTCAATTTGGGCATAGAGCACCATTGGCAAATAGATTGATATACGTCCGATGTGAGTGTGCGTCATATGCGTTTGACCTTTGAACACAATATCGCGTATAGCCATCAGTTCACAGTAGATACGATAGGGCAACAACACAGTATTGTTGATGTTGACACGCCACAGGAACTTTGCCCATGTCTTGGCTATATTTGTCGGATGCCAAGATGTGCAGATGGCCATATAGGCGGCCGGCCAAGAGAGATTACGTCGATTGATCTCCTTGAAGAGCAGCATTGTGAATATCTTAAAGCGGCCATAGTTTTCCTTCTGTACATTGTAGCGTCGACGCAGTTTTTGGCGCAAATGCGTCGTGCGTCTATAATCGATACACACATTCACTGCGACGATCAACAGCACCGACAGCAATTGCGTAACATTGGTGATGTGTACATGTCTATAGCCATCGGGAGTTTCCAGTGACTCGAATTCATAGATGAAGGCATTCCAGGAATTCACTATCTGAGCGCCTATATGGTTGAGGAGTCGTAGTATGTGGACGGGTTCGCGCACAAAATAAGATAACGCTTGCTGTCTCGTTGAGCTGCCCAGTTGATCGATATCGATCACAAGTCTACGTCCGTTCTCTTCCAACATTAGTATTTCGCCAACATGTAGATCGTCCTCTTCGGCTATGATGAGATGATGCACCTTAACAAGTACATAGTAGTGATCATCATCCTAGGGGATTGAAAAATTCATACCTACATAAATAACTCGTAAAGTGAGCGAAAGTCAAATATATTAACCATAACATGTGGCATTGCTGTTGCAGAGTCAATTGTGGCTTCTGGTTGTGTATTTGTTGTGGTCGAAGTAGTTGGTGCAGTTGGTATAACGATTACCTGCCATTGCGGCAAATCGGATGGTATATATTTGGTGGCCAATTCGCTTACGAAATCTTGTATATTACTATCATTAACCGGACGTCCGCGATAGGTGCGAGCGCTCAGCACAACCTGATTGTTAATATTAAAGGAACTGGAAGTATTTAAAAATAATTATTATAATTAGTTATTCATTTTAGATTGTGAGTGCTTAGTATTGGTCTAAAATATGTTTGCAGTCCTCAATATTTCCTTTTTTAAGCCCAGCGTTACCAAAGACATGAAATAAAAGTGATTTCTCTCGATTTCAATGCCAAAGTGTACAAGGAGGAGTTACTTAGTCACAAAATCAGAAAACCCTTCTATCCTTCGTCTAGGGCTAATGGACCTCGCCGGCGCCCAAATTTAGTAGTCCAGTTTCAGCGTAAAAATATTCTCAGGAAACCCGGTTGTCTCGGGTTCGAAAAGTGAGAAACCTAATCGACGATGATGTGGTAGGCAAAAACCTAACTTCGACTCAGATTATATCCTGTACTGCGATTCAGTAATTTGCTTCAACGATATTCGCATGGTTAACTCATCTTAATGAAAATTTTAACGATGTTGCTATTCAGCAGCCGAATCAGCAATTGCCGTTAGCTAGTTGATTATCGAAACTAAGCGACAACAAATTGTATGCTGTTAGCTCAATCGATAAAAGAAAAATTCGTTATTTTATTTGCATTAAAAAAGGTAAATTTGACAGTTTTCTGAATGTTTTACATACATACGTATGAAGTATCGCGAGGTGTGGAGGAAGTAAGCCCATGCAACAGAGGATTGGCGTTGGTTTCGGTATTTATTTAGCTCATGTAATCTTCTATGCAATATTAAATTTTTATTCTAGTTGGTAGGTGAACAAGACAAAAGTTCCCCATGAGCCGAGTGGAGCTTCAGGATTGCGATTGCGGCTGTAGATCGTGCTCGCATTTCTTTATGAAATCTTATGAGAACCCCCATGGCTACCGCAAATGATAAAAGCTAAGGATTCAAATCAAAAAATTTTACAAGCTAAATACCCTTGAGCACAACACGACTCATGTATGTATATCGACCTATTCCGCTGTGCCAAGAGCAATGGAGCGAATTTTGAAAACGGAAACGATGGCATATTTTGGATTTGTAAGTTTCATTATATAATTGAAAATTACTAAATAAAAATAATTTAATTTAAAACTATTCCAAAATCGATTTACACGTGATTCCGGATGATGACTGTTCTACCAAGGGGGAGTCCGAAATTCTGCTACAAGGAAGCATTGCAATATACAAAACAAATTATAAATATTTCTAGTTTGAAATAAACAAGTATTTTACTTCACTTTAATTAAATTTAATAAAACGCCCTCACATTTAAATCAAAGGGGCACGGATTCGTTTGGTTTTTTGTTATTCCTGTTTGTGTTTTAGTCCATTTTGACATTTAGTTAGTACTTTGAATAAATACAATAACATAGCTGTTAAGTGTCGTCAAGAATGTGTTAGTGAATCGCAGAATCGTTGCTGCAAACGACAAATGTCGATAAAAATTGCGATTGTCGGATCGTTTATTAAACTTCTGACGCCTTTAGGCAGTGAACATCCATAACACAAAAAGAAAACAGATTATTTTACGTTACCCCAGTTTGACATAGCATAGCCCCATCGGATATTTGTGGGAGAGGGTAATTTCCAATCCTATATTGGGAATTATTTACAAAATGGTGGGTTTCACTTATGATGATTAATTAAAAAAAAACGTATCAACGAAAATGCTTGTTTTAAAAATTAATTCAAATTTTTTTCCTTAAACCCTTATAAAGATAGCCGAGGAAGTTCAAAGGGAGAATAAGGAAAGTTTAAGAAAGAAAATATTTTTGCTGCTTTCCATAGTTTTAATATTTTAGTATTACTTTCAAAATTTTGTAAGAGAACATTTTATTTAGTTAAAATCCATAATTTTTCAATGAACAATCTTTTTTTTTCCATTTAATACTAACATAATAATTCATAAAATCTAAAGTTTCTTTCTTTCGTTGTTTCGCGCTGTAGTTTTTTTTTACTTTTATGTTTTTGCTGACATTTCTAATTTTGTGTTGTTTTATCTTATTATTAAAATACCTAAATCGAAAAAGCTCCAACGGAAAAGTAACGTTTATGTTGAAATCCATGGTTAATAGGCCTGCATTAATTTTGACAAAATTTTCATTAGCCGGTTCTAAGCAAATAAAAAAAAATCAATATCTCTTCCTTTTCCTCTTAAAACATTATGGGAATTTTGGCACTGCACTTCAGTCATTCGCTAAATATTCTGAGCATATTTTACTATTTTATATTCGTACTTTTAGTTTAATGAATTAGTGTATGCAATTAAAATTAAATTTTACTCTATTTTTATAAAGTAAAATAAAAGAAAATTCTACTTACCTATTATCATTTACCCAAGCATAATGACCCCAACAGGTCACCAGCTTCTGGCGCAATTTCGGGAAACGTAAGTATCCGGCTTTGTCACGAGCATCCGTCAAATTGTCGATATAATAGCGTTTTATTTGTTCAAAGTCACACTGACCTTTAATTTGAAGCAGAAAGTGAAATATTCCCGCATTGCGTGGTGTATCGATAAGAGTACGAATTTTCTTGGATTTGGAGATGGTGAGCGTGGGGTATTTAATGCTAAGCACATAATTAACCAACTCATCACTGTAGTGGACACCTGAAATATATATTTGATAGATGATTTTAATTTAAAAATATATACATATGTATGTATGTAATTAATAGAGAAAGTATATGAATGAAGTGCATTAATCTAATAATCAAGATAGTAAGAATGCCGAATGTTATTATATTTAGGTGAATTATATTTTCATGTATTGTGCAAATGTATTTATGTCAGTATATTCATCTATAACATACATTGATGTACATAAATATGTAAGATAATAAAAATGCTAATAAATCTCTTCCTCTGCATATGCAGCTATGGCATCTTATGATTTCAGCATTTCTACTTTATAGTTAGACGATAAGCTTATGATACATACCCATTTATACATATTTATGTGCCTATATTTTCCCACTCAGTATGTTGTTTGTACTTACAGTATTCTCCGCTTAATTGACCCCCTTCTGGGTGAAAAAAATTTTGAATACAAAATGCAAGTAGAATTCCCTGTTTAATTGAACCATGTTAATTGATTTCCCCACGTAATTGATTCAACTAAAATCTGAGTTAGCGGAGACAAAAATGTCTTTAATTTCCACCAGTTAATTAAATTATTTGAACTGAGGTAGAACTCATTCTCTTTATGAGGCGGTATAAATTGCCTTCGGTAACTCCAGCGGAACTAAACGGCATCCGGTTAAGTCTTGCTACAGTGCCAAATTTCTAGGCATTATTTTAGATAAGAATTCGAACTGGAAAGAGAATATGGTTCAACGTTATGAAAAGGTTTCCGTAGCCCTCCAAACCTAAAAGAGAGTCATAGGCAAAAAATGGAGCTTTAATACCCTGATCTGTCGATGAATCTTTACAGCAGTCGTGATCGCATGGTGGACTGCATTAGAAAAAGAAGCTGACCTCAGGCTGCATACCAACGTGCAAAGATCTAGTATGATCTGCATAAGCGGGGCGCTCAGAACTACGCCAAATGATGCTTTGAACGCTATCTTCGATCTCCTGCCAATGGATTTTGCAGGACAACAGCTGGTAGCGATGATTGATCTGCGATAAACACAGAATCACTTTTGTACCTATATTAAACAAGCTTCACTTCATTCCGAGCAGCACGGATCGTTGTGGTTCAAAATCGATTTCTGAACGTAATTTTATAACGAGAATTCCTAGTAGAGAGTATTGGAACCAAGGCTCCAAACTCGACAGTAAGATAGGAGGAGGCGTCTTCTTGTGAAACCCTCCCCGGCAAATATCCTTTAGATTACCAGATCACTACAGGGTTTTCAAGGATGAGGTGTCAGCTATTATGGAAGCGGTGGAGAAGCTTGGGACCGGAATTCTAGAAATAGATATCTTCATTTTTAATGATGGCTAGGCTACAATCAAAGCTTGGACTTCCTTCACGTTTAACTCAAACAACGCGCTGAAATGCCGCCTATCTCTTCAGGAGATGACCATGCAGAACAGACTGCACCTCGATTTGGACATAGAAAGAAACTGCATGGCAGACGAACTTGCGCGATAAGATACGACCAACCAGATTCTTCAGGATAAAGAACGCATTGGTATACTTGCAAACTGCTACTTACAGAATATATTTATGAACAAACTGACGATAGATGGAGTCAAATTATGACTTGTCGATCCTATAGGCAGACGTGGGACCGGAAACGGCCTCTTAAAAAAGAGAAATTACTTCCAACGTGGTGGGAGCTCTAACCGTTCACTGTCTAATAGGAAAACATGCTGAAAGACTAGGCGTACCTTTCCTAAGATGCTGCAGGAGCTGTAAGAACTATGAAGAGGAGGAAAGGATCTTACATCTACTGTGTAAGCATCCTGCACTGTGCAAAAGCAGGCTGCGGTATCTGAGATTACCATTTCTGGGTCACCTTAGTGAGGTTTCAAACACCGAGATTAATTGCCTGATGAGATTCAGTAGCCAGGCCAAATGGTTTAGCAAGGGGGAATCTTTCATCGGATAGTGTCAATATTTTTGGTTTTCTATTTATGGTCTAAGTGTTCCGCCGCATCCACTCCTACCTATCTACCTTCGGAATAATGAATTTTGGGTTTAACTAGGTACTAATAAATATTAATGAATTTTATTATGCGATATAACAAACGTTGCTTTTGTTTTTGTTTTAAAGTTCGCGTTCTTTCCAACAATAAGTGCATTCGATTCGCCACTCCTTTGCTCGCGCTGCCTGAGCTGTGCTCTCGTTCGAACAAATTTCTATGTACGAGCAACAACAGCGTTAGCTAGCTAGATTCGACGATCGCGATCGCGTACGGTAATATCCCATTAAACTGGTCGAATTCGTTACATTCAATGCTGCAGATATTAGACCAGTTTTAAGCTGCGCACTTTCAATTGCTTGCACTTTTGGTTGTCGTTTGTAGTGCGCGAATATTATATTGGAATCAAAAACAAAAACTATGTTGATGGTAATTTATACCAGATACTTCTTCGATTCGCCACTCGCTAACTGATGTCGAAACGAATACGGCTAATAGTTAAATTGCTGTTATTTACCAGAATGAACTAGTTTGTTTTATGACTTTGAATAAAGTGGGAATGTAAAACAACAGACTTTTTCTCTTGAAAATATATTTATCAGAATGAACTAGTTTGTTTTAACATCAAGTTGTCAATGACTTTGAATAAAGTGGGAATGTAAAACAACAGTTACGAATTTAAGACTTTTTCTCTTAAAAATAAATAAAATTCCAAACTAGTGTTGTCGCTGAATTAAATATAGCATTTCCATAAAAATATAATGTATTGAGTTATTTAATATAAAAGATAGTGATATTATAGGTAAAAAAAATCACTCAGTTTAAAGAACTTTTCGTATTTGCGAATAAGGGGTATAACATAAGATTCGTTAAATTCGACGACAACTGTACTTAAAATACACATATACATTTTCCTTTAATTAATTCGTTTGTCCAATTATGCAGGATTTCTGTAATTGAATGAAAGGTTAAATTAAACGATTATCTGTTAATTTGTTTCCCGATTAACTGAACGAAAAGTTGTGCTATTTTTGGAGTGCAATTAAGCGGAGAATACTGTACATGTAAGTACATACATATCTCAGTATATATATATGTGTACATTATAATTGCGTACGATGGATGAGGTCTGCTTATATTTCTTTGATGAGTCCGGCCTATTGCTTATCATCAAAATGGTAAAGCGATTAATGAGTAATTGGGAAGAGGCAAAGTTCGCTATGACTGGCTTTTTTGTTTTTTGTTCATGACTAATGATGCCGCCGGCTAACCATCGGAGCAGAATATGAAGTTCATTATGGTTTTTATATTCACTTACACACACACATACATATGTAGGTATGTACATAAACAGATTGATAACTCCAATAGAATTACGTTTTTATGTTTTTTTTATTTATTATTATTATTATTATAAGTATCTTATATAGTACTCTTCTTCTTTGCGCTTTAATTTCCTAAATACAGTTAATTAGATACACCTATTTCTACTTCTAACTAAACGAAGGGAAATCTTGTAATTTTTAACCTTTAATTCTTAATATTTTGCTTGTAGGCGAAATAGTTGCGTATCGTTTGAAGTCGGTGAATAATACAGATTGACTTTTTTCAATGCTTTCCAAATGGCCACTGATAAGTCTAATAGCGCGATGGGATAAAGCAGGTATTACCGCAGAGATTTCAAAATTTTCTCGCTGATAAAATAAAATATATTTAATTCTTTACACGAAGATTCCAGAAAATTTAGTAGACTGCTAGGCAAGACATATACATATATTTAGTATTGATGTAATTTGTTAGGCCATTCTCAAAAAATAGTTCTAAGCCCTCCAAAATTTCTATGAAGCAGATATAAGAAAAAAATTTAATTTCATTTTCATATACAAAACTAACACGTGCAAATAAAAAACAGAAGCGATATCCTTAGAAAAAAATTAAAAAAATGCCTTAATCTTGTGAATTTTCTTGATACTAGCTTGTACCCGAGTCTAACAGAAAAGGTACATAAAAAATTAAAATAAATATTTATTTTTTGTATTTACTTTATTATTATCTGAAAAAAATGCTGATCACGGTTTGTTGCTGCATTTTGTTTGCTATTGTCAGCTGTCAAGTCGAGTTTAGGGCAACCAAATTAATTGTTAGAAATGCGCAACGTAATCAAACGATAGTGTATCTTCATTTTCTTCTAGTGAACCCGAATCTGATATACAGTCAACCTGTATTATTTCTCTAATAAATCTTCCTTGAATATTCTTGAAACATAAGCGTGCCAATTAAATTCTATAAATGATATTGAAAAGGTGGCAGCCCTCTTCAAAACTGTTTCCCTATAAACGCGTTTATTTCACACCAATTCTGTTATGTATCAGTAAGCTTAAAAATTGCATGAAATTAATATTTGTGAACAGGTGGCAACACTATTTAAAAATATTTTCATGATTAAGTTTGCCTACGCCTAGTTCCCCCAAATTTATGCCGCAATATTATATTTAACTGAATAATTTTATTTATTTTTTGAAGCAGATGGCAACACTCTCCAAAAGTATTTTAAAAATAAAGCTTTCTAAAACCTCCTACGTTTCTTACCCATATTTCAATACTTTTAAACAAGTGGCAACCCTATCCCAAATTTTTTTTGTAATTAAGTTTCCTTCAAACCTTAAGTTAAAAACTCACATTGAAAAATTCCCTTAAACAGGTGGCAACTTTCTTACAAAACATTTTGGAAATGAAACTTTCATAAACCTCTTTCGTTCGATATCTATGTATGTTGCAATATTTAATTTCATTCATTGTTGTAATTGAATTTAATGTTTTAAATGGGTGGCAACTACCATAAAAAATTATTTCTACGGTCGTCGTGATTCAACTTATTTATTTAATTGATTATAACGTTTTAAGCAGGTGGCAACTCTCTTTAAAATATACCCTATGGTTAATCCAGGTAATAAGCTATGTACATACATATATGATTTTGGTGTTTATAGAATTTTTGTTGAAAACAATGGATGACTTTCAAGCTCTTGGCCATTGAAAGCCTAAAGAGTGAAACGTCTCAACAGCGAAACAAACAGTACTGAGCGAAAATTCCACAATAAAAGCACGCGTGATCTGTCATAAAACCCCAACTACTAAAAATCATCCAAGTCAAAATAAAAAAAAAACAATTGTTTTATACTCGGCGAAAGATATATGTAAATAAATTTCAAAATATGTAGTTGCCGTCATAGACAATTCTTCTACAAAAGATTTCAGTCTTTTAAAAGGCAGTGTGTAATTGACAGACAGTTGCTAAAATTGCTCTACTCGTATAAGGCGTCCCCAAGTATTCGAATACCCAGTAGTCCGGTAATACTGTCTATAGATCATTGTTGAAGTCGTATTTGAGTTTTGAAATTATGGTGAATAAGCATTTACTGTATTTCCCTGCACCTGGCCTTGAATTTAAATCAGAAATATTATTTCATAAGACTTCAAAAAGAAAAAAAAACATTTTTTTTGCTTGTATTGCAATTTTAAAAGTACTTTACTCTGAAGCCGGTGCACAACAGTAATCGCAATATTAAATATAAATCATTATTTTAAATATATTCATAAGGTTTGTATGTATAAATACGAATGTACTTTATTAGGGTGCTTCAAATGTAGCTGCAAAAATTGGTTCTCGGGCAATGCTTTAAGCTCTGCATTCTTAAGCTAGCTATCCACCTAATCTAGACTGAGTGTACTGAACCCTCAAGCTCTCTTCCAGAGTGTGAAAGTAACACCTGTCTTCAAAAATTATAATCGATAGGTGGTTATAGAGAGGCTATTTCAAATCCAATTTTAGAATATATGTATAAAATTGCTTATATTAGCAATCATCTATTGAACTCCAGGCCATTTTTGTCTCGGTACAGGTGTTTAGGATGCGTGCTCTTGTATGCCGTGGCAGCAGACATTGGTTCGAGCCCCAAGGAAATCTAGTAAGAATAAGTCTAATAAGGGTTTGTAATGTTGTAATGATCTCCAAAATAGTAGCTATAACTTCTACCGGCTAAATTGTTGCTGCTACAAATAACTTCAAATACAAAAATTACCTCGAACTCAATAAATCATTGTTAATATTAATATGAACAGGCCAAAAATGAATACATATTTACATATACAATATATCGAAAATGCTTATGTAACTCGAAATAGGCTTTTAAAAAATTAGGCTTCTAGGTGCGCTGAAAACTCAAACCACCAGAAATTATATTTATTTTTAAATTATTTGCCATATATTTTTGAACCAACCTAATATTCGATTGTATACACTGATATTCGCTACGTTATCAATTTTAACAACAACCACGAAAATATGCACAAAATAAAAAAGAATGCAGGCATCGGTTTGTTAGACATTTGCTAATGCCAAACATACGTACGTACAATAAATATGCGTATGTATTGGATTGTCTCACCAAAAAAAGTTTCGGTTTTTCGATCGGATTTGTAAAGTTTATTGCGTTTTACGACTACCGCAAAAATATTTCGGATGCTTTAAGATTTCTAGATCTGGACCAATTTGAAAAAGAATCCAAAAATGGATTTTTTGTAAATTTTTTTTTTTCAAAAGAAAAACCATGTGAGATGATACACCTTAGACTGTGACTGAGACTTAGTCCATTTATCATAATAATAAGATTTAAAAAAAAATGGTTTCCGAAGAATTAGAAAAGGGTGAGAAGTCAAGTTTTAGCTAAATTACTCAAGTTTTTCTTAACCCAATCTTCCAAAAAAAGTTCGAAAACAGCATCAAAAGTCTTATCTACTTTCCTATAGCGATTCTACCGCACCGAATTTGAAACCAAGAACGAGGTAGACGAGGGTAGAGAAAATACTTCACCGACGATATATTTTTTTAATAAATATAGCACCTTTGTTTTGTAAACTAAAGCAGTATGAACACAAAATGAAAGCTTTTAGGATATATTTTTGCTCTGATATATTTCTGAATAGATAAGTCATCTGTTAAACAAGTTAAAGAAGTGAAATATTTTAGTAACGTAAAATGAATACAATTTCGGAGTCTGCTTTTGTTTATTTAAGTTAAGTTTCTTAATGAGCCAACAATAGCGTTTTTTTATTTGCAAATTAGAGGTCGTGTACATATATTACGTAACGCGATTTCTGAGCATTTTAGACCCCCCCCCCCCCCCCGCCCCTTTCTGTGACACTTTCAGAAAAATTGTTTTTATTAATCGTAGCATAAAATACAATGTTATTTGATATATGTTATACATATATTAGGCGAAGGGAAATCACATTTCACACTTCGTCACAAATCGCAACACTCCCCTAGCGCGTTACGTAATATGTGCGCGACCCCTTAGGCGGTTTTCGACAAGAACTTTTGTAAGTTGTACATTACTCGACAAAAAAAAATGCAGCCTCATTAAAAAGCAAAGAAAGCTGCCGAATTTCGACACTAACTCTCACTCCTAGTTATCATAGACCTTTTAAGCTTAAACTGTGTCATGGTCTGAGGTGATTTTTTAAATATAAAAAACTATTTTTATTAAAAAAAATCCATTTTTGGAGGTATGTATTTTTAAATTGGCCAAAATCCTGTATATCTTAACATTTCTCCGAAATATGGATGTCTTAAAATATAATGAATTTTGTAATTGCGATGGAAAAACAGTACGGCTTATTTTTTTGTACCGGGAATGAGGACACCCTAGTGTACCTATATATATAATAATGTCTTATTTCAATTTGTATAGGTGTGCTAGGTGTTTGCTAGAAGACAAGTCTTTTATAAATATCTATGTATGTTTGTATTTAGGTACATATGTTAAGTGCATAATTTTCTAAAGACATTTTTTAATCTTAGGTCAACGGGGTGCAAAGTTTTTTTCTTATCTCTCAATATTTAGCACGTGGACTGGCCGATAGATCAAAGCGTGGACACTGAGCAATAGTTTGTTGTGGACTTTTATGGCAAGATTGTTACAATTTGTTTTTTGTTTTTTGTATTTAATTGAAAAAGCTGATTTTATAAATGAAGTGTACAAAAGAGATTTAATTATTAACTTTTGACCTCAACCCACTCTTGAACCACCCATTAAATAATAATACTTTCTAATACATAAATATTTCGCTCAATAGGTACAAAGTCTACTCTAAAACCCCTCATGCAGATACACACACGTACTTATTTATATTCACCTTTATACTGTACTCTGTACTGCACATGTACATAGCTACATAATATATAAATATTATATTTTTATTATATTGTTCAATTTCATTCACAGATACCCGTTAATACATACTATATACACCCACATAAATCTATAAGTATGAATTTTAGGGTGGGTCAATTGTTTTTTGTCAAAAGGCGTATAGCAAAAATGTAGTCTACGAAGAATTCTAAGAAAACTTCCCCAAGAAACCATTGGTCTAATATTAAAATCAAGCTCTAGCCGAGGGACATAAAAAAATTCTACATTTGAGAAATTAAAAAAAAGACAGCATGGGTCTTGTATGCGAAAAGTACCACATTTTTCATTAATATTGGGCCTTTCCTACCTCATCTCTTCAAGCCAAATTTTATAAAGGCCTATTTTTTAAACTTTATCCAAAAATTTAAGGTTTTAATGCCATTGGGCAATCAGTGAACATTTTTTATAATTTCAAACAACAAAACCTCTTAAATACAAAAATGCTGAACTTATTTGTTAATGCATTGAGAACGATCAGTTTTTAACAGAGAGTGAAAATAATCGTTTTTTTAATTTTTTGGATACAAAACAATCATTTCGAAGAATTTGCTGAAAATAAAATTCGAATATATCGATATAATAAATCTGACCTTATTTTTATGTAGGAGGTTTTTTGTTGCATATCACTAAATAATCGTTATTTTGGGATTTTTATTATTTCGATCGATATTTACTGATTTTTTATTTTCCGTAAAACTTAATCGTCATTCTTGGAATTAAATTTTTCCGATCCTATTTTTTATCCAACAGTAACGATTATTTTTTATCGAAAAAAATTAAATTCACAAAATATCGATCAAATATGATCGGAATCATTTAAATCCAAAAATAACGATTAAATCGAAATCGAAAGAATAAAAATCACAAAATATCGCTCAAATTTGTTTGATAAAATAATACTTTAAAAATAACGATCAAACTTAAGCGAAAAAAATAATTATCACTAGGTATCGATCAAATGTTATCGAAAAAATAAAGATCACAAAGTAACGATTAAATCATAAATTCTTAAATGAATATTATAACCGTTACGGTCTCTGATTTTTCAAGTATCTTTTACAGTACATTCGAGGTGTTCGGGTAGGACTTTTTAGATCCCACGTTATTTTCTACAAAATCTATGCATCTATTTATGTCTCTCGGCGGAAGCTAGGATTTAATTTTAAGCCCCAGGTTACACAGCGTAATTTCTTTATAATTAGCGTAGATGTCATTTTTAGTACACGTCTTTCGATTTTTTCTCACACGAACAATTTGGCACACCCTAGTGTATATATTTTAAATGTATACCCAGCACATGTTACCACTTTAGTAAGAGCGTTGGGAAAATCGTGCAAAAGGCAGGCGGCGAATCGGAATCAAATAAAAGTGCAGAAATGTTAGGAATACCAAAAATTTAGTTTTTGTTTTGGAGTTTCGGCCACGCAGGTTTTTCTGGGCACTTTTTTGTATAGCTATAACAAATGAGCGTCTTAGAAATTCAACATTTGTAGTATGTATATTTGTACTTTTCATATATAAATAAAAAAATATTTTCTACTAATTAATTATTGCATTATTAGTTGCTACCATTTACGATTACTGTAAATGATGATCATGCCTGGTAGTTAATCGCACACATGATCACCATACTTACATACAAAAGACAAAAAAACCATCGGCAGCAAGCAGCAGGCAATTAGGAAACATATTAACGCTTTGAAAAACGACTTTACTTGACGTAGGATTCTAAAAAAAAAAATATATATATATATAAAATAGTATTTTAACATTTTTCAAGAACCGTTAATCGAAGGGTTTACAATTGCGATACTTTACTTTCCCATTTTCACATCACCAATTCGGTGTTTATCAATTCGAGCACACACTTTGCACAAACGTAACAAAAACGTGCTTAGAATTAAATAAATGTATGCACTTTTGAAATTTGTAATGTTTTGCTTTCAAATTTGTTTTCACAAAAAATTTCATAGACACAAAAAAAAAACGAAATTTTCCTATTTTAATTTCTCATTCATGCCTTTCGCAAGTTCTCAGTACTCTTTGCCCGAATAACTTTTGTTTTTATGGTACAATTTTCATCACGGTTTGCAAACATTCCGCTCGAGTATTGATTTAGAACTGAATTGCCAGCGGCATTAAGTCGCCGACGCTAATCTATTTACTGAGCCGACCCGTTGCTGTTATCATGAATTGTGCGTCAAGAAATTTGCTTATCACTAAAAAAAAAATTTCTCTCTGCGTGCATTTGAAGAGCGCCCCTATAAAGAGACCAAACAAGCTATTATCACTATAATGAATGTGTAAAATAATCATTGACAAATCAATGCACATAATAGTGTAGATTTGCAGCAAGAAGAGTTCTTTATTTCAATCTAAATCTTTGTCGGTTCTCGTATTAACCACGTGCACTCATGTGCGACATTTTGGAAACTACTTATAAATGAAAAGGCTGATATCTTCTCCTTAATTGGCCCTATAGCCGCCTAGGTGATTTTCTCCGACTCCAACATAGCACGGCTAGTGACCCAAAGACAAGCCCTTCTCCACCTTGTCTTTTCAACGCAGACGAGGCCTTCCTCTGCCATCGTCGGCGAGTACCGTATTGAATACGGGAGTTGCACTTGGAATTGGGCATTTGTAGTGTTGCTAGCGGTCTTCTGACGTTTCCATTGAAAAGTTTGACATATTTTACCATAAACGCATTGCAAGTTTTGATGTTGATTAAAGTAGATTCAAAAATATCGTATCGGCAAAAAAAGGAAATAAAACATGAACAATTTATTTATTTATTTCACAATTTTCGACGTGGATTAACAGGGCGAGAATACATAGTTGAACCAAAATCTTTCTATGGCGCACAAACACCATCCTTTAGTAGCATAAAAAACTGGTACATGAATTTTCACGCATTCCGTGAAGGTCGTTCAAAATCTGATGTTGTGCCAGAAAATACCGATGTTGTGTGCGAAATGATTGAGCAAGATCGCTATGCCACATACCAAGAGATTGCGGCTTGCTTGGGCTTTTGTAGTATTACGATCGTCAATAAGATTTTGCATGATCACTTTAAGGTAAACACTCATTGAGCCTCACACAATTTAGAAAACTCCCAATAATCGTATCAGACAAAAAAAGTGCTTCGAAAATTGATTCCATCGAATGAAAGTTTATTTACCTTGGACTTGCTCAAATTGCTTGTCGATACCAACTTTCCGGGTAACTTTGAGGATGGCAGTGACTCGACGGTGGGGCAATTTAAGCGAAAGCCATATTCACAGAAAGTAAAATTCCATTAGGCAAATGAAAGTCGTAGTTATTCCGAAGGCGGGAAGACGAGGTCATAGTGTTGCTAAGGACTTCCGACCGATCAGTCTGACTTCGTTTGCTTTCAAAACTTTCGTGAGAAGACTGAACGCATATGCATATGAATTAACACATATGCGTGGGTTATTCTTAAGAGAACGGGTGTCTGAGACACATCATGCGCACCTAAAGGTAAGGTCCACGGTTGCTAATTGGGCTTTGAGTGAGTACAATACAACTTTTTTCATCACTACTATAATTATTGTTTTGTTATACCAGAAATGTAAATGACAACCCTCGTACATTCAGTTCTGGGGTATTTCCTTCCATCCGTACAATACGAACTAGCCAAGTTTAAGTTTATACATATCGCGCAACCTAAAACCAACTGACGGTTTTAATAAATTTCAGTATGCCATACAGATACAGGCGGCTGTACTCTGGAATATTCTACAGGAATGGTATACCGAGTGTTTTAGCATAATCCTTGTGAGAGTTGGATACTAGCACATAAAGTGTTTGACTGTCTCGACAGAACCTGATGAAGGGATAGTCGATCCTGTGCAGAATGCCGTGAGTTTTTAGGATTTTTTTTGTCCATTCGGGAGAGGTACTAAATTCTGCTTTTCAAAATTCTTTTGGATGAAAATTCTGTAAAAATCAAAAAAAAAATTCTGTCCAGCCTAAATTCTTTTGGTTCAATATTCTGTATTTAAAATTCTGTATGATCAAAATGATGGAGAACTGAAATTCTGTATATTAAAATTCTGGAATCAAAATTATTTTCGATCAAAATGCTATAAAAATATAACCAAATAAGCAGATAACCTGATAAGCACATTTATTTTATGAATAATGGAATTCCGATTTTATAGAATCAATGGCATATATACATACATACGGCTATTAAAGAAAAATTCAAAAATTCATTCAAAACAAAAGTTATTACATTATAATGGCGAAACAATTATTATATTATTAAATTTTTAGCAATTCGCTTTAGAAAAGAAACATCCCTTAATATAAGCCTTTTTTTTTGTTATTCTTTTAATTCTGTTGTTTGCTTTTACAGCCTTCGTCGTTTGACTAATTTTGTGACCATTTTGAAATTTCTGAAGCTATAAATACATACAAACATATGTACATTTGCTTTATGTAAATCTGTTTTGATAATATAGGAAACCATATGGGTCAAGACAAGTCATGTATTGGCAGTATTTTGTTTTGCAAAACTCTGTATTGAAAAACCGGAAGAGCATATGGATAAATAAAAAAGTGCGCACTTTTTTATTTATCCATATGCTCTACCGGTTTTTCAATACAGAGTTTTGCAAAACAAAATACTGCCAATACATAATTTTGATTTACAGAATTTAAAATTACAGTGTTCCGCAATACAGAATTTTAACAGTACAGAATTTTGAATTACAGATTTTTGAATACAGAATATTGAATACAGAATTTTAAATACAGAATTTTGAACCAAAATCATATTGTACCCAACCCGTCCATTCCTAAAAGAACTCAGGATTTAGGTGGGCCATAGGCGCGTGGTGCATTATTTGCAAAGACTCGGCCTGTAAAAACTTCTCTCGATTGCATCTAAGTGTTTTTACTACAATGTTATAAAGTACTCCGTCTACTTAGGAATTAACACTTAGAAATGGGAAGAGCAAATGGATAGTTTTCTGGTTTCAACCCATACCAACAATAAGTTGAACAAACCCTTGAGAACATGACATAAGCCACGAAAAATCCACAGCTAATGGGGTTATTCACAATGAGCTTGTGGCGTGATTCCCCCGGGCCCGGAGTCCTCGAAGGTCCCGTATTTTTCAAGAAATTGAGTGAATAGTTAAATTAGAGTGTTTTTCATAGTCGATTAATTCAAACATTTATTTAAAAATAGAAAGATAGTTGATGAAATTGATGAAGTATTAAAAACAGAATATATATTTTTATATAAAATTCACTTCCTGTCAAGAAACCAAGCGTAGCTAAATGCCTACACATTGTTTTGACTTATTCAACAGCACATGTTTTCTGCGATGTTTTTCGTTACTACCACTGAACAAAATCAACAATACTGCTATCCTTTTCACACTGCATTTCGATGGAGTTCACAATTCGAGCAGAAAGCAGAGCGAGCACCAAACAGTGCGCGTGAATTTCGAAAGCTTGCTGCACGTGCTTTGAAGCGCAGGAGAGAGGAAGCATCTGAGTTGAATAAAATTGATGTGCTTGAAAGGGAGAAATAAAATTAAGGATACGATGTAGAGGCCTCAATCGCAACGTACAACTTACATATGTACATATGTATGTATGTATGTGTATATGTGTGTGTGATATGGATGCGCAAAGCCAATGCACTGTGGGCCAGAAGCTCGAGATTTTAACACATTGTGAACGATTCCTAGACTTATAGCATAAAGTTAATTTAGAATCTTAAATTCAATGAAACAATGAGTAAAATCAAATATTGTATTATGGGTATCAAACGAAAGCTCAATTTTAAATTTAATAGTTTGAAGGAAAAATCTTAATTTCAAAAATACGTTTGTAGAGAGAGAGTTGTCACCTGTTTAGAAATCTAATTAAAATTATAACAAGTTTAATCAAATATTGCGATATGAGTCCCAAACGAAGAACGGCATTGGATTCAAACCAAGCAGGCTTAAAATAATTATTTAATTAAATTTATTAGCTAAACTGTTTATACGAAAATATTTTTGAAGTTGGTTGCCACCATTAAAATTTTTCAATACTGGTGTCAAACGAAAAAGGTTTGACAGAATATTTTTTGAAATGATTGCCTCATGTTTAAAAAATTTAAATTCAATTAAAACCACATGATAAATTAAGGAAGGATTAGCCTCGAGAAAAATTTGAGCGGTTGCCAACTCTTTGAAAAGTTAAATACAAGTTCATAAATAATTTTAGTAAAATCAGTATATCTCACATATCTATAAATAATATATAAAAATGTGGCCGTATTCTTTGTAACAACTTCGAACAAAAACCGATAAACGGAACTTAACCAAATTTGAACATTTTATTCATTAGACTGCCGCTAGGTGCCGCACGAGTCGATATATGCAGAAAATCTGTATTTTTATTCGATTTTAATGAAATTAGAAACGTATAATGTGCGTGCGAAGAGAAGTACTTTGACCTAAAATGGATCAGCTAGATGGCGCTAGAGTCGAGATAGTCAGAAAATCCGTATTTATGGTCCCAGGAGTCATTAATTTTGGCCAATTTCTCGAGCTCTTTGCCCAATGTGCAATGGATAGAGATGGAGCAAAAAGAGCACAAATATGGTGAGCGCGCATAGACTGCAGCGCTTTGAGCGAAATATCGAAACATCGCATACATCGCAGCATACAAATAGGCGCTCGCACACTGCTGCGTCCGACCATATATTGGGTTGGCAGGATATGCGACCCATCTGGTCTGGTGAGTACTGGCGCTGATGTTCGTGCGTTGTGGTCGTAGTCGTCGCCGTCGTTGAAACCGTTGTAGTCGCTGTTGGTGTCGTTGATAATTTGCTGTGCTGTGCTGAGCTGCGCCGCTGCTGTTGTGGATTTTGTTGGAATTAAAAGAAATTGTTTTTTTTTCGCTACAATATTTTTTTTTTGTGTGTCATTCGTTCGTTTCCTTAAATTCTTCGGTAACAATTTTCACGGAAGCAATTCACAAAATTCACAATGATGGAAAGTTGAAATTGAAAATTGCAAATTGTGCAACACGGAAATTGGAGTATTACCTTCATACTAAATGGGAGCAGAGCAATATGAATAAGTGAAAATATGTGAAAATTGAAAAAAGAATGTGAAAAATTATGAAAATTCTGCGATTACATGCTGCAAGAAAAGATATATGTGTAAAAGCAGAAAGAGAAACGGAAATGTGTAACTGATCTATGGTTTTGTGTTACGCTGCCCATAAACGACGGTAAACACACAGAAAATATCGTTGCTTGAGTTTTCCTTTTTGCTTTCGCTTTTTATTTAGTTTCTTCTTTTTTTTTTTCTTTCGTTTAGTCCACATGTACTTTAGCCTTTTTCCTACCTTTTGATGCCTTCTTCTTGGTAGCTGTGTGTTGGTTGCGCTATGCTGTCGCTCGGTCGGTCGGTTGGTTGGTCGGTCGGATGGTCGGATGGTCGAAAGGTTGAAAGGCTGAAAATTTTACAGAGTCCTTGTACTCATTTGCACGTCGGCTCACTTTTGTAGGAGTTCAATATAATATACTATATAAATATGTGGAAATGTGAAAATGTGGGCACAAGCAGGACATACAAAGATGCGTACATTCAGAAATTTATATAAATATATACATATAACAATTTACCATATACATATGTGTATATATTTTTCAACCAATTCATACGTTTGAGTGAGGAAAGAGCTTCCTGTCAACCATTCTCTTACTCACTCAAAATTTCCTCGTGCAACTGTCAATCATCCATTCATCCTGCCTGCCAAGCAAAGACGATGATTCTGATGATGATGATGATGACGATGATGATGATGAGGCCTTAAGCAAATGTTAATTTAACAGGGCAAGTGAATAATTAATTTGGAAAGTACCATTGGACCGCAGTGTCCACCGCAGTGCGTAAAACCGACCATCAAAAATGTAGCAGAAACAAAAAAAGACCAGAACAAAAACACAATGAATCTACAATGCGAGAAAAAATGGCAAACCTCTGTGCAAAAGCGCCCATTTGGGATTGAAAAAAGTGCAAAAAAAAAGTGTGGAAAAATCGAAATATGAGTTGGCCAATAAGAATACTAAATTCACTAAATTCAGGTGTAAAAAGTTAGCTAAGCTGAGAATGGAACGAAGAAATAAAATATTCGAAAAATAAATATTCCTTAGTGTTCATATAATTGGCGTTAGTGGCTGTTGTTGTTAACTCTGCTGCTGCCTTGCTAAAAAAAATGTTCAATTTTCACTAAATATATGAGGAAAAATTAAAAAAAAAAACTTCCAAAAATACACATCGCGTCTTAATGCAGTCTTGTTGTTGTTGTTGGCGTAGAAAGCCGAGTGTTGAGCATGAATGGAAAGACATAATAATTCTCCCACTGCTATGAAAAATCACGCGCACACTAGCGCAGAGGCTTGAGCAGCAAGTCCTCACAATCTCACGCATACAGTCACACCCATACATCCACATGCTCTACACACCTACTACTATTTGGTATAAAAACTAAAAGAAAAATATACTCAAAATGGCTCAGTAGCATTGACAGCCAAACATAGTAGTTATGTGCTCTGTTGTAAGTATATAGTAAATATATATGTACTATACATACATATGTACATATATCGCACATGTTCTTCAAAAGTTCATTAAGCAAAGAAAAAACTCGACAATCAGGAAAACCAAAAGTAATAAAAATGTGTCGAGAAGGTGAGAAATTGCAACAAAAAAAATGTAAAGCTTGTGCAGGATGAACATTTTGAGTCTATAATGTGTAGAACATTAACAAAAAAAAAAACAAATTCCGAGGTAGCGCACGTGAGAAATATGTATGTATCTATTTCTATATAAATGTGTAATTCTCGCGTTTGGCGGAAATCTAAGCCTATACCGGCTTAGCAGTGCTGAAATTTAGACTGAGGCTAGGCTCAGTTTTGTTGAAAATACTAAAAAAAAAAACCCATAAACCCTGTAATATTCGAGCGAGGTAAAAGAAGTGCGATTTGAAGGCTCAAGCGGATTTTGAAATTTACCGAAAAGAAGAGAATGTTTACTTGCTTTATATTGCGACATATCTACAATCCTAAACAGGAATCTAAAATAACTGCTATTTTGAATTTACAAGCGGAAAACGTTGCCCACATTTTGCAATTTGCCTTAGATGCGATATATTTTTATCTCTAACTCTTAAGAGTTATTTTCCAACATTAATTTTTTACGTAAGCAGAAGAATTTTTTTTTCAGTATTCAACAGGAGTTATTTCCAGACTTTTACTTTTTGCATTAACTGATAAGAGTTTCTTCATTTTATCTTTTTCTTTATTTCTACGTTATCTTTATCTTTAGTTTGATACTATCTTCATCGTCACTTTCCTGTTCATTATATTTATGTTCTTCTCCGTCTACATAGGTTTCCTTATCTTAGAACGTTTATGAGACAGGGTAAAAAAATTAACTTCGGACAGTAACTGTTATCAAGTATGGTAAAAAATAAATGTTTATCGGTTATTATTATTGGCAATCATTTTCCCGCATAACAGTTATCAGGCAACCTAAAAAATTAGTTCTGAAATATAACTTTTATTCACAACGGAAAAATGATTTATCCTATATAAGAATTATTAAGCAAACGTTTTGGATATACGTATATTACGAAGCGAACAAAGACAACTTTATTTCCTCAATTTTAAAAATGGTCCCAAAAGATGACAGACGATTTGTTCATTTGGATAGGGAAGGATTTTGAGAAATTGTTGAACCAATTTATAATGCTCTTTCGATCAAAATTCATTAAAATAAAACGAAGCTACTTAAAAATAAAAGAAACTCAAAATAAAGAAGCTACTTAAATATCAAAATCGTGTCTTTGGCTAAAAGAATTTTTTTGATGTTAATAAATAACTGACAACAGAAAACACAAAGAGATTTAGCACTGCAAGAAATCGGTTTGCTTGATAATTTTGTGTTTGTGTCATTGGGAAACACAATGAAAATAAGTAGGGAGAGTTTTTTTTCGATCTATGATTATGGAGCAACGCTTTAGCAATAAAACTTATAACTCTTATGCGCCTGTTCCTAACACTTTTAGTTCGTAGGCCGTCGTAATTCTTCGTCGGACAATTCTCTTTTCTTTATACCTACTTCTAAAATAAATGTTTTTAGCTATTCGATATCTTTTTCGAAAGAACTTTCTTTTTTAATAGGAAAACATAATTTTTCAAGTAAATAGAAAATATGGCACATAACCTAACTTATAATTAATATTTTGTACCATAGCCTTTTGCCTTTACACTCATCTTAAAGCCAATAAGCATTGATAGTGTTCCATGAAATGCAATATAAATTTCTTCTCATCCGTTAAAATATCCCCATACAACTGAACTGGTTTTTGTCAAGCACATTGCGAGACAATCCAATAAACAGCCATTAAAATAGAAAATCAAAAGTAATTTTTAATAGCCGACAACTAGTCAGTGTATGTTCATCATTGGGCGAAGTATTCTAAGATCAGAGGTAGTCGAGCGCACCTTTAAAAAAAAGGTGGATATTATGTCGTAAAAATTCCTACGAGAGGTAATCAAAAAGTGAATATCTGACAAATAAATCAGATTGCAAAGGAAGCTACGAAAAAGTTTTTGAACTCCACTCAAATAACAGAAGTTGGTTCTTCCATTGAGAACCATTGCATATTACGCCACTTAGAACACCTAAAATAAAGAAAGACCTCGCACAAAAGGACAGTGACAGCCAAGCTGCACTAAAGGCCTTGAAGACTGCTTGCATCTCTTCAAAAATTGTCCAAGAAATTATCTTGAGGCTGAACTTTGTTGGGAAAAGGAATAAACTTGAAATCATGTGGGTACCGGGGCATAGTGGTGTTAAAGGTAATGAACTGTCTAACGAATTGGCTAAATGCGGGCCATTGGCAGGAATTTCCATTACTTCTTACACAGAGAATGAAAGGAGTTTCAAGCACTGGTTAGGTTGATTACAGGACATAATCCATGACCACCTTTGGCATCAGCGACGACCGAGGATAGCACAGAGCATTTCCTCTGCATCTGCCCTGATTTTGTTAGTCTGTGAAGGAGCATACATATTTGAGTCAGATATATTGAGAATGGAAAACGTCTCTTCTATATCTCTCGACAAGCTGCTCAGAGTTACTCGTAGAGGGTGAATTAAATCCCATTCCCATCTTTTTCCATATCCTTCCCCCCTGTCCGGTATTTCCCTTATTTATTACAAGGCCTCAATTCCATTCCATTCATTCCAAACAACTTTTAATATTTTCAATTATTTATTTTTTATCTGGCTGTTGTTTGGCGTTTGCTATGATCTCAAGAGTAATATTTTATAATGCTGGTAAGCTTCAAAACAAAAATTAGTTTATCATAATTGGAAATACGATATTTGTACATATTTTCAAACTCGAAGTAAAATTATATCAGTATATATTTTGAGAGTATTCAGGTACTTATAAGGATGTGACATTCTTTTACGATATGTGCTTTATAATTAATTAACAGGTAGGATCCAAAAATATGGCATGGCACATTAAAAATTTGTCTGAGTGCCTGTGACACCCCTCATAACCCACCTTTGGAACGTCTCTGCCATGAATTGTGGATGTACATATATAGAAAGTCATTAAGTAAGAAAAAGAAGAAAAAATGTGCTCACCACCAACAGGGTTGTAATAAATAATATCCTTTTTGCTCAAAGCATATAAATCAATCAAAATGCCCAGAACTTCAACCAATTAATCTGAAAAACTACTTCGAACAACTTTTGAGGATTATTAGACGGAAAATAATTCAAATTATATTTTTTGGAGAGACTAAATAAATTTGTAAACCAAAAAATTATTGTGAAACAATTGCATTACCACAGATACCGTTGATTTTAAAGTATTGACATTTATTATTTTGAGCAAAAAATACCAACTACAGTAGAATTAAAAAAAAAAGCCGAAATATCCCTATAGTATTTAGCTTTTCCGAGCTACTAACTTTTCTAAGCAGTTTTCAAAACTGAAAAACTTTGAATAACAAAAGGCCTATAGTTTCGTAACCCACTAGCCAAAGATCGCTGCAAATCGAATCCAATTTCCTTTCGTGGCAAAGGAAACCCTATTTGCTCTTTGCTACGAACAAAAATAAAATTGAGATGGCAAACTTTAAGTGGTTTTGTTTATATATATAAAGGTATCATATAAATAAAAATGGACGTGTTCGTAAATACCTGAGATATTCCTCATACTCTCTTAGTACTCATTCACAATAGCGTGGTTTTTTGTACTTCACATCACTGGATTTCAGGTCGGAGATCATTTTAATGAGTTGACCCAACTCCTATTTTTTCGAGTTTTTGTTGTTTCTTTACATGTATGTATGTATTTCTATATACTACATAGTGTTCAGATGCTAGTCGCTTACAAAAAATAGGACTATACATAAATTTTTCGAAAATGTGTATTTCAATGAATTACTTTTCGCCAATATTTTTTTTTAATTACACTCTTATTATGAGTTCATGAGAACATCGAAAATAGAATGTTAAATTCATATTATGAGATGTGCAATCATGTCGAAATTTTCGTCGCGATCGAATTTTCTGCCGACGTATTGTAGGGCTGCAAAATTGCTGAAAATGTAAGAAATAATATTTTGAACTATTTTTTGTTAATTTTGTGTTATGTTAAGGTCGTGAGCACTAAAAAACAATTGCAAAGGCTGATTGCGCTGATGAAAAAGAATTATATTTAGTTTTAATGTTAGCTGACTTTAATTAGATTATGAAATTCACAATAGCGAAGTTCTTTACTGAATGGGCCCCATAAAACCAAATGAAAATTCACATAATAAGCGCCTGAAATTTACTTTTTATTGACTGGTTTTGAATTCGCATTCACTCTTGATAAATTTCCTTGCGCAAAAACTTAATATTAATTAATGTTTACGGGGGTTTGAAAAAGCAGTTGATAGATGTTTTTTTTTTGTGTGTAACAGCTGACCATTTTCGTGTGCCTATTGACAAGATCTGCCACCTGATTTGCAACGTTTTTGTTTTCATGCCGCTCTATTAACGTATTGATGCTTTCTACTGCTCTCGCGAAACTCACTTTCGGTTGTGGAATATCTTGCTCGATAATTGATTCGTTGTTCTCTTCATCAGATACATCGAGTTCTTCATTGTCCGCGTAATATGACCCTTGTTCCAATTGACAAATTTGATCAATGTTTATGCCGACATTATGACCTATTTTCGAAGTGATACCAATAAACAAAATTGAGATCGCGGTTTGTTGTTGTTGCTAAGCAAACGATTTGATTTGAAAAATTCTTAAGCTTAGAAAAGTTACCTCAAAAGCTCACTTTTTGGAGTGTGCAGAATTTCGATTAAATTAACCAAGAGTTTAACTTTTGCGCAATTTTACTGAATTTTTGCTTTTTTTATTATATTGAACAGGGCTTTCGATTTCTGCTCGCACATTTTCGAATAATTCGATACTTGAGAAATCGAATTCTCGGTACCAACTTGGGTATCACTGTTCGCGTGAGAAATGTCGATTATTTATTGATACTATTTTATTGTTTCATTATTTCAAGTGAAAATAAGGCACAAGAAGAATAATACTCCAAAATTTATTGCTTTGGTTACTTGGCTGCCAGTATAAATAGTGGGTTAGGATATGTAATGCAAAGTTAGTGAAACGAATCCAGGCTCGAGAGTTTTACGATACACGAGAAGCAAGTGAGAAACCGGCACTCTCGAGAATTCAAAGGCTCTAATTTTGAGCAAGAAAATACAAAATATTTTTGCAGTTTATTTTTTGCAGCAAAATAATTTTTAACTATTAGCTTTTGCTTTTTACAGTTTGGTACTGTAAGAAAGATACAGGGGTGTTTTCCAAAGAAACTTTGTAAAATCTGCATTATTTTTTGGCATTTATTTTCTACAGCATACTGCCCAAAACAAACGGTACCTTTTGCTGAATATATTAAAAGACAAAATTTTTTTAAAATATACAGCTTTTTGCTATAAAATTGATACTCGTTTCGTTTTTATATTTTTTGATGTTTTTATAACCACAATTTTTTGCAATATTTAATCATTCATTCCGTATTTGCCGTCTTCCACTCAAGGTCGTGGCGTATGAGTGACTTTCGTAGGCAAATAACATTTCTTCTAATTGTAGCATACATTCAGGTGCTTAAATTTACACTTCCACTCGCCACTGTAGCTTCGAATGTTAAGCGTGAGTGTATGATTGTGGAAAAATGTGTGCGTGTTTCATGACTTTTAATATTCACTTAAGGGATATAAAAGTCAATTTTAGAAATTTCGTCAGTGCTTTGAAAATATTTGCTCACACACAGATGAGCACACAAACACATACATATGTACTAATAAACCAGAACCTTAAAGTGAAAGCGTGAGGGCATAAAACTGGCAGAATTGCCATTACTGCTACTTCAATGCTGCAGTGCTGCAAGAAAAGGTGGGTCAAGTGCAAAAAGCAGGCGAGCTGGTGAATGCTAAGGAGTTACAAATCTACATACAACTCTATACATACACATATGTATATGTGCGTAGCAAAGTGTGAGCATATGTTTGAGCGGCATATACATACATACATACATGCATCTATGCACCCTTAGCCTTTCGTATGCCAAAAGGCGCTTCAAAACACACACACACACACACACACACATACCCAAGTCCAAATGAACCAACATCTCGAAAGAGTCAAACACGAGTTTATCGCGGAAAATTTACTACAAAAACAGTGACATTATTAGGAACATTAAATCATAAAATGAATCTGCGCGCAAATATATTGCTAATAGTGACCTAAAAACCATAGAAAAATCCATGCACACACCGCACACATTTTTGTGAAAAATAGCCAAGTAATAATATCATATGTAGATATAGAAGACTTTGCTATCCATGTCTGTTAGCAGCGCCAATGATAAATTTATGTTGAGGCTGTGCCCAGTTTCTTTCATAAATTATCCATACGCCTGCGGCAGGACATGCTCGTGTACAATATGAGAATGTCTACAACAAGCCTTACCAAAAGCAACAAAGCAAAGTCCTAACTATGTTCATACCTACATATGTATATATGTACTCGTATATTTTTTGTACAAACAAATGCGCCTGCATGTACGCGAATATGCGAAATTTATACCCCAACATATCAACACAATACTCATAATACAAACAAGCACAAGTGCAGCCGGGGCCACCGCATACTCTACATAAACTTTGATGTCGCTCGTACAACGGCTGCTACTGGTTTTGTTAGGTCGCTACATTGTTGTTGTTGTCACATTTGCTGTAACATCATCGCAACAATAGCCTCTAATCCCCTCCCAATGAGCGAGCTCCCTTTCAAATCGTTTGGACCAAACTATGCATTGGCTTAACTTCATTCTTCTGCGCTGTAAATATGTACAATGGTATTTATGTATGAACATATACGAGTAATAAATATTAGGTACATATGTATATATTTACATTTATTACACCGAACCCATTTTAAAGGTGTGTAGCTCGTTTTGTGCTTGTGGGTGATTCCACGTAAATTTCCAACCATTGATTTCAATAGGGACATAAGTCGGCATATATGTATCTAGTCATTTCTCCTTTCGGGATAATTTAATGGTTACTTATAAATAAATTTACAAAAAATATTTACCTATTGGGCGGTTTGAGTGAGTTATTTTTAAAAGAAAAATAAAATTGTATTTACCAATTTTCTTTTTTTTTTAAATGGAGAATATAATTTCAGTCAAGGTGTATCCATAAAAGGTGATAGCAAGATAAACAAGTTTCGCGCTGTGTATTTTGTTAGTGTATTTTGCGAGTGAAATGTCAAAAACTGAATTCGCCCAGTTTGCTTATGTATTTTATTTGTGTAAACAAAACAACCTAGCGAATTCAGAGAGAAGAACAAGCATTCAGCTCATAGAATGCTATCACCTTGTATGGATTCGCCTTGATTTCAGTCATCATTCAAATGATTTTAAATAACAAATATATTTGTACTTATCATCATTCAGTCATTCAATGAACGAATTAATGATGAATGAGAATCTATTCGTTATTCAAAATTATTTGAATAATAAATAAAAATCTATTCTTTATTCAAAATCATTTGCATGATTAATCGAAATATAATCATTCAAATCAAATTTATTAATTTGTCATTCAAAATCATATTTGAATAATGAATGAAAATATGATCATTACTTAAAATTACTTAAATGGGGAATTGAAATTTATTTGTGATTCAAAATCATTGGAATGCCGAAAGAAAATCTATTCGTTATTTGAATGACACATGAAAATCTGTTCGTAATTCAAAATCATTTGAATGATACGTTACTTAAACGACGAAGGAAAATTTATTCGCCATTCAACATTGTTTGAACTGGGAATGAAACTTTATTCGTAATGGAAATTGATTTGCTTTCAAAACCATTTGAATGAAAGTATAAATGTTATTTAAAATCATTCGAAAGCTGAACGAAAATCTATTCGTTATTTAAAATTATTTGAATGACATAGTAAAATCTGTTCGCAATTCAAAATTATTTAAAAGACGAAAGAAAATGTATTCGTTATTCAAAACCATTTGAATGGTGAGTAAAATTCAGTGTTCTTCAAAGTTATTGGAATTGAGAATTAAAATCCATTCGTTATTCAAAGTGATTTCAATGATGAATGAAAATATGTTCGTTATTCAAAGTTACTTAAACGACGAATAAAATTGTATTCTTATTTTTCCGTCATTCAGTTATCTAGCTTTCTGATAACGTCCATCCTAACAAGATATTAAAAAACGTTTTGTTTGGAAAAAACATAAATTTGATAGAACACCCATTCAGAAAAAATGTTGTTTCGGAAAATTTTGGCTTAAAGCGGTAAACTCATAGAAGTGGGTGAGGCAGTTTGAGGACTAAAGTTAACAAAAAGAAAAATCAGTTGCCGATTTCGGCAGAATATTTCTTCAGTAGAAATATTTTTCCAAAACTTATATTAATGCTAATTTTATTGTTAAGTTTAGGAAAGTATCTATTCAGTCCTCAACGTTTGCAGTTTATGCAGAGTGGGCAAACTAAAACTGTATACAGGAAATACCTCTTATTTTTTTAACAGTTTTACAGATATATGAAAATATTGGTTATACTAGATATTAGAAGAGGTGTCGAAAAATTTCAAATACATTTTGTATTTTACTTAGTTTTGTGTGACTTAGTTTGTTCAATAATTTTCTTCCCAATCCATTCTTCTGGCTCCTTAAAATGTGCACTAGACTTTTCCAACATCTCGATTTGTTGCTTTGTGTTCGATGACCTTTTACAGGGGATTCACACAATTGTTGATTGAGATTCAGATATTTTAAAGAAACTCCTTGAACCCTAACTTCACTCTATAATTTTGAATTCATTTTTTGCTCTTAACCTCTTCAAGTGGACATGGATTTAGAATTTTCGTAGAAACAATTTTTGAAGAATTCAAACTTTTCACTAAAGTCGAAGACAAATATATTCTTTTTGCAAATTTGATTTGTTCATCATATGATCTCCACAACTTTATACACGTTTAGTAAAATAAATAAAAATACCTCTATCATAGCAGAAAAGTAGTTATTTCAAATAAGCTTGGCTTTGAATGCGTACGACAACTTTAAAAAACCCTAAAAAATCGCAAATATGTAAATTGTTGTAATGAAGTTCGATATTAAAGTTAGTTTCGCGAATCTTCTGTATCGACCAACATGCACAG
Organism: Anomoia purmunda; assembly: GCA_951828415.1. Lineage (NCBI taxonomy): Eukaryota > Metazoa > Arthropoda > Insecta > Diptera > Tephritidae > Anomoia > Anomoia purmunda. The sequence goes on from OX639994.1 coordinate 129,393,342, forward strand.
TCAAGAGTTCTAGAAGATGAACTCAAATTGAGATCGAAATATCGGCGAATAAAATTATTAGAATAACCCAGCCTTAAGCTCAACAACTAATACAAAATATAATTCTTTTAGTTAATTATTTTGCATGGTGAATGGAAAAGAAACTTTATCTCACCGAAATATTACACATACCAAATACAGGGGTATTTTAGTTCAAACATTGCGTTTATTGAAAAGAAATTTATGGCAAGTTTATGGCAAGTTCATGAAAAAAATGTGTGCGTCTGACGTCGTAGTGGACATCACTCACGGTATTTTATGCACCAGGATGTTGGGAATTTTTCAAAAAGTATTTGCATTATTCGCTAACAAGATCAAATCGAAGATTCACGGTCATCCATTTCGTTATCGCTTCTCAGTTCCTTTTTTAGAAATGGGCTCCAAATGGACAAAGAGTTTGCTCGATATATCAACTTTTCTGACGAAGCTAGATCGGAAACTGAGCACGTGATCATCAAAATGCCAATACATACTCAGAGGGTGGCATATTTTCCACATTTAGCTTTGAAAATGCTGCTGGGAACGCCAATTCTGTCAATGGTGCTACACATAGGCATGATTAACGATTTTTTGTGGCCGGAAATTGAAAAGATGTTCTCGTATCGCCTTTGGTTACAACAGAATAGCGCGACATTCCACACAGCCCATTTCGCAATCGGAGGACCGATATCATCGAAGTCCAATTACTATTCAGGCCCTTAAAACGAATACCGAGGAATCCATTCGTAAGATAGAGCCACAAATCGCCACTTGGGGTCTTGGAAAGTGAGTTTAGGAGAATGCACTACTGCGAAACTAGACGGGGGAGTCACATGAAGAAAATCGTGTAATAGGAAGGTTTTCTCTTTCGAATAAACCAATAATATAAGAAATAAGATTTTCTGTTATTTGTTTTTTTTTTATTTTAAAAAGAAATTACAGAAATAAAAAACTTTTGAAAGCAATGTATTGAATTTAATTGCTAGTGTTTGAAGTGTGCGTGCCCATTGTAATGAGGTTCTGAAACAAATATGTTTTATATCACTTCATATACAAAATTACTCCATGATATGTTCTAACTTATTTTACCTGAACCTATAGGATAGCTGCTAAGAGGTCACAACAATACTCGTAAAATTGACAATTAATAGTAGAATTTGAGACAGATTTTTACTGAATAAAATGCCTGAATTAATATATACGTATGTATATTACACAAAATATTAAATAAATTCAAAGTCCTCTTTATATTCTTTGCTATTAGAAATTATGTTTTACTTACTTACACACCACAAATTGTGGGAGAAGTTCGGCCAAAATCGCTTAAACGGTTATAGCGCCAATTAAGGAAGTGAGTAAGTAAGTAGGTTATAGTGTTCCTTTCGATTATGCTACGTCTCGAGTTAGAAAAAGTCAGTAGGAACCAATTTATATTAATGTGATGATATATTTTTTCGATCGACATTATTTAATGAATACATGGCAAACATTTTAAATTTTGGCTTAATTTGAATTTGGTTAAATTTCAATCACCTTGAGAAATGATTTTGGAATTGCCCATCTATGCAAGTATGGACGTACACACACACACACACACACCAATACCTTCACACGGACGGTAAGGCTAAGTGGCCAAATCCAGCTAACAGCCAAACACACAGCCAACCTCCCAACCAGCCATCCAGCCAGCCGTCGCAGCAGTCGTCACATGAAAACGTGTTTCTTTTTATAGCACAAAATGCAGAAAGCAGAAACGTTTTCACTTCCTTGAAATGCCACAGCCACAGCATATTCCGCAGTCGCATACATACAACTTTCAACCTATTATTTAATAGTATTCTGGTTATTTTTCTCTCGCTTTTCTCTACATTCTCTCGTCTTATTGTTCCGTGGTGAAAAGCTTACTACCATCGCGCAGGCGTTCCATTTTATGCACCTGCTTGACTTGACGCTGCTTTAGTAGCTAATGTCGCCACACAGCTGGTTGTGCTCTCTTAAGAATAACCAATACACACACACACACACACACTTGCACTCATTCACTTCGCTGGACTTATCGGTATGTGAACGTTTTGCATTTCACGCCGCAACTCAACTCAACTCAACTCCATTGCTATGTTTTTGTTTGTTTATTTTCAATTTCTGACAAATCCTACGCACAGCACAAAGTTCCTCTGGCTGAAAGCGCTGACTGGCTACTGGGTTGATGAGTTACACTCGTACTACGTTTGGTTGGCTGCATGGTTTGGGTAAATTTTCATTGCGGAAGACGCTAAATATAAAACTTACCATGCGTTTAGAGTCGCACGGGTATGAAATGTGCGTAGAATATATGTATCTACATTAGAGTGCCTGACCAAAAAAAAAGTTGCGAATTTTGCACCAACATTATATCATACTAAGATTTAAGTTAGCTGAAACGATTTCAAAATACAAAAAAAAAATAATATGGTGATTTTCATAAATTAAAATAGTGGATAAACCACAAAAATTAAACTTTTGATGCCATATTGAATTTGCACCAGCTCACGTAAAATTGAATATATTTTCGAAATATTTTGGCGGAAGTCTTAAAACGTAATAAATTTTATAATTCCGATAGAAAAACAGCATCCATTTTTTTTGTATGAGCATCGATGCACCCTAATACACAATATGTATGTATTTAGTTACTTGCTTAAGTGTGTGTGTGTGTGTGTATACAATTTTAGGGTATAATAAACACATATGCGAAGTTGTTTTATTTAGATCAGCGAAAATTCATGGAATACCTTATGAGTCTTAATTGTCATTTTATTCTTTTAGTTGGACAACAGGAAACTTAATTAAATTATAAAATATTATCCTTATTGTCATGCTCATCGTTGACTTGTCAAGTTAAGTATCGGAGCAGTCGTTATCGCTTCAATGGCTTCAATACTTTAAATCGACGTCCAGTTCAGATGACACTTTTTCTGTCGACACAGTTTGGCTCACGACACGGAGGAAGCTTGTGGGTGCTACCGTGGTCAACACTTAAAGCACGGAGACACTTTCTAAATTTATGCCACATTCTTAATTTATGAGGAAATTACGATGAAATTAAGTAATTTATTATGAATCAAAAACCAAATAAAAAATAAATTACTTTCGGTCCTAAATTTGGTCGATGATAATCGCGAAATCTATTCTCATATAACCAAACCAGACGATGCATTTTAATGCGTTTTTCCCAAATATTCCTTGATTCTTACTGCCTCTACATCGTAAATTTAAAAAAAATATATTATCACCATAAAATTTAAATATCTTAAAAAGGTACGAAATCCCGCACAATTTTCCCTTTGATCAAAGAATCTATTCGCTTTCTTTCTATGGACTTTTTTTAAGTTTTATTCTTAGATTTTAACCAAGATTGTTTTTCACTGTCTTCTTCACTTGAACTTGGATAGAAAAATGCACCATGGAAATGAAGGCAGCTGGTTTAGAAATGTCAAATAAAACCCATTGATCGATAAACAGTCGATAGTGTCTCACCAGTGTTGTAGTAGCGGCTCTCACCAGTGGTAGATAATACCAGTACAGTGTCGGTATCGACACAAATTAATGTCGACCGAAGAATCTTATTAAAAAACTTTCGTACTTCGTTTTAACTTGAATATTCCCCTCTCATTTGATATTCATTTTGCCATATTTTACAAACCTAAAATAATTTCTTTGATAACTTTTTTAATAGATGACATGCCTGTTCAGAAAAACGGCAATTTTATTAGTGTGTGGCAACCCTGTTTGACTAATACCCTGTTTGAATAATACTATATTCGACTATGCTTATTGTCCAAAAATTTTTATTAGGTGACAAGGCCCTTTATTTTGCCAATAAAACTCTGCCCATTTACAGAAAAATACCTTTCAATAAAAAGCTTTCATAATCCTCCTTCGTTTGAGATCAGTATTTCAATATTTGATTTGACTAATCATATTAATAAATTGTTTGAACAGTTGACAACCCTCTAAAATTATTTGCGAAATTTAAATTTTTCAATTTTTGCTAGTTTGACACTCATATTTTGAAATATCAATCAATTTAATTTAATTGATCTTTAAACAGATGTAAACCTTCTTCCCACGCTTAGTGGAAATGAACTTTATTAAACTCTCTTCGCTTAATACCCATATTGCAATATTTGGCTGTACTCATATGCTTAAATTAATTTAACCTTTTAAATAAGTGGCAACTACTTTTAAAAAATTTACATACATGAAATTAAAATAAATCCATGATTTTTGCATTAAATTGAAGGTTTTATTTAGGATAGTCAGATTGATCGGATTTAGCCCAAATATGAACCGTTTTGTTTTTTGAAGGTAATTTCATAATGTCACTCTCATAGAACCCCTCGTTCCTATTGGCAAAAAACTGCAACTGTCGAGTTTTTCACCAGCAAAATCATTCCGAATATACAGAAACAGATAGTAATCACTTGGTGCCAGGTGCAGACTATAAAGTGAATACATCAGAACCTCCCAACCAAGCTGCTGGATTATCTGGCGAGCCACTATCGGTGGCCTGGCGTTGTTCTGATGGAAAACAATTTCGTTCCTATTGGCCAAAGCTCGTAGCTTCTGGCCGATTACTTCCTTCAGACGGTCTAATTGTTCACAGTGCACGTCCGAATTAAGAATTTGGCCGAAGGAGAGCAGCTCATAGTGGATAAATCCCTGCCAATCCCACTAAAAATACATAATGAAACCTTCCTTACCGTCAATCCTGGCTTGGCCACCGTTTGCGTCATCTGACCGCAAATCGCCCACGACCACTTTCGCTTGACGTTTTCGTAAATTACCCACTTTTCACCACCAGTAACCACCCTCTTCAGCATGGATCAATTTTGTAGCGACTCAGTAGCGATTCGGATATAAAAATTCTATCTACGAAGCTTTGAAGCTTTTTTTGCGTCAATTCGTGTGACACCCATACATCGAGCTTCTTTTTGTATCCAGCTTTATTTAAATAGTTCCAAACGATTTTGGGGCCCTGTGGCTCCTGGGCAATCGAAGCAGTCCTTGGCCTTCCAATGTGTGGTTCATCTTTAATATCAAAATTACCGGAACGGTGGAACGGCTGTTCCAGCATCATTACCATAAACATTATTCACATTTTCAGCCGGCTGACTTGTGTTTTAGAGTTTATCGAACAAAAATTGTAAAAATTGTGTTTTTTCTCTTTGCTTGTGTCCCTTTTTGATGTGGGTTCTAACAATACTGAGTCAAGCAATCACAAAGCTGTCTGAGAAGTTTTTTAGTACATAATCTCAATTTTTCAGCCACATTTAGCGTAACCCGATTGCACTTTCAGCTTTGGAGAAAATCATGGATTTCTTTTTACTTTACCTATATTTAAATGAATGCAATTTTTTCAGCAAGTAATAACTCTCTTTAAACTATAACCTATATATCAATGTAGAATTCAAGCTATTTATATGCTAAATTTTGTACAAATCGGTTCAGCCGCTTGGACGTGAAATGGTAATAATCTACCCACCACAAACTTTCACATTTATAATATTAGTAGGATTTTTTATAGATATTGATAATATTAACGATAAAAAGATCGATACGAACAGAGAATGACAATACGAAGAAATTGAAAAGAAATCAAATTGTGTGTGTATGTGCAGAAGTTGCATAGGCGAGCTATGTATTTCGAATTAAAACCTCATGAATGCCAAGCGCTCTAACAAACTTTCTACTTATTTACATAATAATAATTACTACTTATTTACTTAGGTGTGTATAATTTATATGTAAAGTACAGTAAGCTTACAACCCCAACTACACACCCACAAACCAATGTAAACATATCTGCTCAATTATTTATTTGCCTGCAACTGCCACAACTGCTACTGCTTTTCAACATAAAATTAACCATTACCAGCAATTAAGTAATAAATCTAATGTTAAAATATAATGCACAGCCAACCCGGGCACATCACGTCAGAGACAACAGTCAGCACGTCTGTTTTTTCTTCTTTCTTTCTGTTTTGCAGCGTCTGCATTAGCAGTCATGTACTCCGTCACGTCCCAGTGGATTGGCACTTAATTGTTTAACACTGTTAGGACCTCATTACATTCAAATATAAATACATAAATTATGCACTTATGCACACACGCACACACATATATACATATATATATGTTAATTAATATAAAAATGTAGAGGTTTTTTCTGTGAGAACTTTTCATGCGCGCGTGTGTGTGAGTGTGTTGGATGTGTATGCGCGCTTTTATCTGAGAGCAAGTGATAAGAATTATATTGAGTGCATTGACATGCTAGCTTTACATACATATGTATTATACATACATAGACATATACATAGACATTGTGCCTTGCTACATTTACATAAAACTACCAACAAACATATATTATTAATATGTAATTATGCTGGGAAAATTCACGTCTGAAGCAGGCAACTTTGTACATTTCGATATACTGCCGCTGACAGTGGTCCCTCGAGCAATTTCGGACTCTTAGTATAAACCATTATATTTCGGACATTAATTTATGACATTTCAGTACATAAGTTTCCATGTAGGTAAATTGTGTGTAAAACTTGTGTCATTTGTGTGTTTTCTGAAATAAAAATCAGGCAGCAAAAGATGAAAAGAAAAATTGTAAATATTTACTTAAAAAGGAATTAAGTTCATATTTACGAGTACATGCAAGCGTACCATTTTTATTACATTTACCTAGCATGGTAATTTTTGTTACTAAGAGTCTACACTTTCAAAATAGCATAGCGTTTACACCGGCGCAATGTTTTCTTTCCAAGGAAACGAAAAAAAATTGATTTTGTCGCATCATTGAGTTGCCATTAAATGTTTGTGGGTATTTTAGCTTGGTTGGTCTATTGGTAGGTCGGTATGTGTGCATTCAAATATATTGTATATATTTGCTAGTAGCCCACTTAAGGTCACACAATGTGACGCCCGCTGGTAGTAGGTGGAGCAATTATCATATAAACGGTATACCTAAATGCAGACACACACACACATACATGCCATGCCATGCTTTGTCTGTTATTTATATGCTAATGCCATGTTTACTGTTTGTTGTCACCAAATATTCGGCCATTGGCATTGAAGCAAGCAAATGGCGGTAAACAAAGGGGATAAATGAGATTGTATGCAAATGACAGGGTGCTGTTGTGTTAGAAGACAACAGCAAGGAAATATCATCATACACTCAGCAAATTTATAGAAATTTATTTCGTAGGAGAATCTCTTAATAAATATCTAAATAAATAATTATACCTATGTACATATATCAAATTCTAGTACATACAATATTTAAACGAAAATCAAAAATCACTCATACGCCCCCGACACCGTTGAATTTACATACAATGCACATTGGGCCAGGAGCTCGAGATGTGGGCCAAAAGTAATAACTCCTAGAAGAAGTTAATAAATTTTCGTAAAACTTGGTCAGAAAAGGTTTTCGGGTTCGCTGATTATCATCAAATTTCAAAAATTAAAAATGGCTGATTCAATATTGTGGACATAAGATATAAGAAGCTAATACATTTTTGTGAAAATTGCAACTAAACGGTTTTTTGGGGTCGCTGATTAGGAATTTAAAATCACATTTTAAGACTAAATGATTACAAATTTTATTTTCCAAACAGAGAGAACAAATTTAATTAATAAGCAATGCACTTGTTTTAATTTTTCTAATTATATACAAAACGATATAAGTTAACTCTCCAATTAAAATATGATGCACCTAAACGATTTGAAATGAAAAAAGTATTACGAATAGTGGTATTTATTTCTACTATCAGATCTTCCTTAAACTGAGGTACTAGTTTGCCTTCGAGCAGGCAGACAGATGGGCGGAAAGGCGGGCATGGCTAAATTAAGTAAGCTTATCGCTCTGATCATTTTGGTACACCTGGTTATGCGTATATCGCTTCTTCCTCTATTTACAAACATTGGACAGAAGTTGTAATACATTTTCATTTTTGAAATGTTCCGTAGAAATGGTTCACCGAGTATTTTTGCCTCATCGTTGCGAGAGCTAGGCATTCGCACAGTAAGTACTCGACTGTCTGTCTTGAGCCCGAGCAGATTCTTTTGGCATGCACACCTAAGGGGGGTCACGAGTTTGTAGATATTTTCTTTGATCATTTCTAAAAGAGCTTTGGTTTTAGGCGGGTTATTGGACAACCAAAGTTGTAGAGTAATTCTATACGATCCCGTATGGTTCTATCTCTGTTTAGCTTTTGTAAAATAAATTTGGCAATCTGCTTTTGATCTCCTTAGGCGAGGCACCCATGTCCACCGTGTGGGTCACGCTCATTGCAGAGCCGCACCCCAGTTCATCCACTGTCTTATATTCGTAAATGTCTCTATGCCCCAGAACCCATATTAGGGTAATCTCGTAAATGTCACAAATCGAAGCCAGCTCTCTCCTACACTCATCCACTAGTAGGGGACCTGATCGGGGGAGAAGACAGCACCTGAATAGTCGCTTGGCTATCTGAGAAGATATTCATTCTACTTTACAAATTAATTTCTGGCCAGGTTTTCTAGTATTAAAATATTTGACAAACCAACTTAAAAATATTAATAAATATTAAAAAAAAAAAAATTATAAATTTAAAGATATGCCTTAAAATTTAAATAACATTGCCACAATATGAAGTAAAGTATTTGAGATTTAAAAAAAAATTACGAAAACGCAAAAATTTCAAATTACGCACAGTTTTCAAAAAAATTAAAAAATGTTATTTATTAAAAACAAATCACTTTGGCACTTTTATCTTAGACTAGCGAATATCCGACGTACTTGTTTATGCCTCAAGAAATAAAACGTATGAAATTTTACAATTTATTAAAAAAAAAATTTGTGTTGAGTTTAAAAAAAAATATGCATATGTACATTAGGGTGTTTCGTCTAAAAGAGTCGGGGTTTTTCACCGGAATTACAAAATTTATTAGGCTTTCAGACTTCCGCTAAAATATTTTTAAAAAACCACTCGGGATGATAAAACAGTGTACGCTTAAAAGAACTTAAAAATGTTTAAAAATTTGTTCAGGAGAGTTATTCAAATGCGATTTAAGAAAATACGTGTCCAATGACATATTTCAAGCCTAAATCGGCCAAGTTGTGGCTGAGTGAATCAAGCGTTTTTTAAACCACATTTTTGAAAAAGTTCAAATACTTCATCTAACATTTCATTATTGTGATTCCGTTGAACAAATTTTTAAATATTTCTATGCAAAACATTTAAGCTTACTTTTGTGCTTATGATTTGAAGAGTTTTTTTTTTAAATTTTAAAACAAAATTCTTATTCACAAAAGAATCCCTAAAAATGTAGTTAATAAAAAATTTGTGCATCTCACCCAAACCCTAATTTTATTACTAAATATTTTTGTAGATATCTTAGAATATAATGAATTTTATAATTACGATTTAAAAATGGCACCGATTTTTTGCATGAGAATTGATGCACCTTAATGCATTATAGATTACTACATTTTTTTTCAATTTCACATTAAAAATATTAACTAATACCACCGGTTACAGAAGTCACATGATATCAAAAGGATATTACCTGGGTCACCCTGTCTCTAATAACTAAATGTATGTACTGATATCTAAGTAAAATTAAATGAATATAAACACAAATATATGTACGCACGTTTGGTTTTCACATAAACTCACTATCACTATTCGTCGATATGTATGCATGAATTGGTAAAAGATTATGTCCACGTTTACGACCCGATGTCTGCTAGTTCTTTCATATCTGTTAGCAGGTTAGTGCAACCATATACATACATACATGCACGCATACTATTACACACATATGCAAGCTACATTGAAAAGTACATTTTATATGCATACGAGTATGCATGTAGATTTCTATATATGGCTGTGTGTGTGTATGTTGGGGTGTGCGTGTGGAAATGTTTATGCAGATACAAGTTAACTGGAACAAGGTCAACGGGGTTCCACACGACACGGCACAACTACGAATACTAATTCGCTATAGACGTATCGCTATGTATGAATGCGCACAGAGGGTGTACCTGGTGGTCGCATTTCCTTCCCCTGCTACAAATGCATATCACCTTATGTGGATGCATACGCATAGACTCACACACGCATACCGAGACATATATTGTGTTTCACAAAAGAGATTCTCCTGAAAAATTTCATTGCAAATGCGTGTGAAATTTATTACCATTCAGTTTTCGTGACAAATTTCAATACCTGTGTACGCGCTGTACTATAATTGCTTGACATTGTCTTGAATAAGTTTCGCTTAGTTTTCGGGCATAACCTTGAATTCAAATGTGCCCAATTTTTTTCAGCCTCCTAGCAAGACTTTTTTTGTAGAACTTTCGCTTCCATTAGATCTAACACATTTTCAATTGGCTTTAGCGAACTTATTTATTCATTTTATTTCATTGCATTTCATTTCATTTATTTAAAAAATTTGCTAATACACAATTTAATGCATTCAACCCCTTAATAGAAAATGGCTAAAGAACGGGCATGCAAAGATCTTGGAATCCCGAATGCACTAGGGAAGATAGATTACACTATTCCTCTACTCTGCATAGCAAATAAATTCTTCATAAGTATCCCAAAGAGGAATGAATGGGAAGATGTCATAGACCTAGATCCAGAGTCGACGGCTTTCTTTACAGATTGCTCCAAACTCAACTAAAGAGTGGGCAGCGGGATTCACTCCAACGAATTAGCGCTGGACCTCAGCTTTCGCTTACCGGACCACTGTAGCGTTTTTCAAGCATAGATAAATGCCATAATGGAGGCTACTCGGTGTCCACTCCTACACTATTTACTCAGGCAGTCCAAAGCTGCCATAAAACGAAATTCTATCATATTTGCTCGATAATTGCGCGGCAGACGAGTTGGCAAAGAAAGGGATGGAATTTCCGATGATAAATGCTGCTCTAGAAGCGCGCATGCCTATAACCTCCTTAAAGCATAGTTTAAAGACAAAGCTCATCGAGGAAGTAAATATCAGGTGGGCCATGGAACCCACCTTTTGGCTAACCAGACAAGTCTGGCAAAAGGTTGACGTAAAGCGATCCAAAGCCCTGATTCGCCTGGACCGACCCCCTCTCAGACTAATCGTTGGGGTAATAACCGGGCACTGCCTTATGGGCACACATGGGAAGAGATTGGGATAATTAACGATGTCTGCCGAAGCTGCAAGGACGAAAAGGAAGTGGAGAGCATCGAACACTATCTCTGACACTGTTGCGCCACATCCAAAACTCCAAACCAATTCCTAAATGTGTATTTTCTAGACTGTTTGGCCGACCTGAGCTCGGCAAGCAGTCCCAATCTTCTGTACTACGTAAGGAGCACTCGGTAGTTCACCTCCTAAGGGAAGGAAAAATAAAACGTAATGGCACCCGCCAGCGGTATCACAGCGGGTTTTGTCAGCCAACGTGTGCATCTGTGGAATTACATATAGAGTGGGGGATAACTGTGAAACTTAGTCGTTTTGTGGAAATATGTAACACGTAGGATTTTGCTCAGTTAATATAAAGGCCGTTCTGCGAGGCCCAGGCCTTGATGGATGACAAGTCTCTATTGAAATCAGAGCACTAGACAACTGTCTTCTCTAGAGAGCATGACATAACACAAAAATAAAAAATTGTTATTTATGACTTTTTACAGAATATTTAATGGGTAATTAAAGTTACAAAATAATCGTGAAATATAATAAAAATTATATCAGTTACGCCCTCTGATATAAAGGTATTTTAAAATTTATTTAATTTGGTTGTGTGAAACACACTGTACGTGGCTAAATCGCTTACGGAGCATGCAGGGTAAGTCAATTGGACATTCCCTCACTTCACCAAAAGCATCTACATATGTAAATGCAGCGACTAAGTAAACTGCTTGCATGTAAATTCGCGCGTTAAATTTGTTCAGCAGGGGGGCTGCACAAATGCACTCGCACATGCTGCGCTCGATGGGGGGAGGGACTACAGGTCTGCAGCAGCTGTGTTGTTGGTTGTTAACGCTTGCGAGGGGCAGGGGAGTGGCTATGACAAGAGTCACTTGCTGTTGACTTTAGCGAATTTATGCGCCGTTTTGTACCCATACATGCTTGCATGTATGTGTGTGTGTATAGTGTGAGTGTGTGCGTGTGTGTGGGTGAGCGCATTGTGTTGTTGCTATTTTTTTACGTATTCGTACTTTATTCCGCTTGGGTGCAGCGACTTTGCTTACTTTTTTCGCTGTGTTTTTTTTTGGTTGCTGTTTGCTTTTGAAATTAACTACTTTATTTATTTTTTATGCATTTTGCGAATGAGTTAATCGAAATAAAATCTAGCGATTATTCTTTACGCGCAAAACACACTTATAAATAACAGGCCGCTTATTTTGCTTATTCTTCTCCTCTTTATTCTAGTTAATTTTCGCGTATGTTTTATTGCCAGCTTCTCTTCGTTAATAGGTCTACTTTCATTTTACGCCATGTATGTACTTTTGAAATGCGCATACTTTTGTTCACTTTTCATTTCGTTTTCAATTTCAAGCGTTAAAAGCAGCGCTAAGTTGCCGCCGTGAAAAGTTCGCGTGCCTAACATCGTCATTGTCAACTGTTTGATTGTCGCGCGTGTCAACTTTTCGCTTGTAGTCAGTAGGCGGGTTGGTCGGTCGGCCTAGTCGCCTAGTCGGCCTAGTCAACCCAGACTCACCCACCGCCTACAGTCGTTCGTTTGTTCCTCAGTGAGTGTGTAAATAAATAAATATATACATATATGTATATGTGTGGATGTGTGTGTGTGTGCATTGGCAAGCGTTTAAATCCTTTATGTACGCCTCAATTACACATAGCATTGCGCTTCTATTCACGTGTGTCGCGTGTCAGCTCGCGTATGGCTGTAGTTGTTTACCTACATATGTATGTATGTCTATTTGTATTTGTATCGTATGCATTCGTATTGCCTTGTTGTATCGCTTACTTAGCCATAGCCAGCGAGTGTCGAGAGTAAATTATAGTGTTGGAATTTCATTTTCATTTTAGGCGTTAAATGCAAAGCATTTCTTTTGCCTTTTCCTTGTAAATAAATTCCCTTTTGTGAGTTTTTTTTTTAATTTTTGTTTTTTAATTTTGTGCACTCATACGTGCGCTATAATTGCAAATTGCCAAAATATTCGTAAGCGTGTCGCAATAAAAATTATTGTTAGTCGCTGGTTGTGAGTTGACTTAACTCGCCATTAAGTGGATAATTAAAGGATATGCAGAATTGTAATGGATGTGGGCATTTTTCACACTAAAATTATGTTTTGTACGAAATTTTTGCATATGTGTCTATTTTTTTTTGGTTTTAGTTATTTCCAAGAAAGGGAAATTTGTTTATATACTTAGAATGACTTCTTAAAGTGAATTCCGGTGACTGACAATTCTTCCGTTTCCAAAAGAAACCCCCACCACAGAAACTAGTACATTTATTTAGTAGGGGAAAGTGGGGAGTCTTGAGACAGCGCCATCTTTCATATTATTTGGCAAGTTCGTCGTCCGATTTTAAGTGTCAAAGTTGTTATTCAATGCAACCTTAATTTTAAGTAGCATCCATTGTTTATAAATGTCTTTCCAGAGATCATGTTTTGAAATTTTTCGAAAAGTTTGTTAGCTAATTTTGTTCGTGATATGTTCGTTCAGTTTCTCAAGGTGTTCTTACTAAAGCTACTTTCTATGGTAAAGAAGTGAATTTTCACTCCTTTTCCTTATAATAATAATAATATACAAATTAATCGGTGTTTAGTGTAATTTCAACTCATTTCCATGAACGTACAATGTTGTTATGAGTATTTGACCATTTTGTAAATATGTAATTTGTCTTCTCAAAAGTAATGCTCCGGTGAGAAGACACAACCGAAAGGCCATGCTACGCACCATTTTGACATCGCCAGAGAATGTTGACGCTCTGCGACGAAAAGCCGAAGCTACACGTTTGAAGCAAGCGAAAGGACAAGAAAAACTAAAATAGAAAACTCCCGAAATTCCATCGAAGATTTGCAACTGTGCAATGCTGAAAAAGTTGAATAGAAACAACTCCATTCATTGTAATGAATTCGATGAATGCGATCGAGCTGTATGGTTTGTGCCAATTTACAAGCTAAATACTACACACTTGTTTACTGTAAACCAGATTAAGCGTATTGTATTTTTACAGCTTTTTTCATGAAAATTGACTCTTACTTTTTATTTTTCATATTGGAAAAAAAATTACGAAAATGCGTAATTTTGTTGATTTCAAGAAATGTCTCACAACTCCTCACACCAAGGCGAATCCATACAAGGTGTTAGCATCCCATGAGCTGAACGCTTGTTCTTCTCTCTGAATTCGCTAGGTTGTTTTGTTTACACAATCAAAATACATAAGCAAACTATACGAATTCAGTTTTTGACATTTCACACGCAAAACTACACAAACAAAATACACAGCGGATTCGCCTTATTTATCTTGCTATCACCTTCTATGGATCCATCTTGCCTCACACCTTTCTAATATTCGAAAAACTTCTGTTTTTTTCTTTAATGAAAATTTTGACAAATATTGTTATTTTTGATGAAAAAGCTTAACTAACCGATGCCATTTAACAAACCTATAGTTTACAGCTTTCATGCGTATATAATTTTTGAATATTGCGATTTTGAAAAAGTTACAGTTCAAAAACAAACCTCGACTTACCAGCTGCGTTTAACAAAATAAGTCAACAACAAAAGCTAGTCATCGTCATAGGCTCCTGCCGTTGAAAAAATAAGATTGTATTAAAAATTAAATTATTCTCTAACATTTCTACGAATAATAGCTTTTTCCTATTCAATATTTGGATAAACCCAATGTTATGTCCGAGATAACCGCCTAGTATCCAGTTAACTCCCAAGCCTATCGCTTCAATAGTTTTGGCGATACAAATTATATTACATTCCTTGCATCATCTGCGGTCATTCTTTTAAAGTCAATGTACAGTCAAGACTTTTCAACAGTTTTCTTATAGTATACATAGATGAGTGAATGTAGGCAATATGTGTATATGCATTTGAAGATCAAAACATGGAAAATAAGTAGCTTTAAATTCACAATATCATTTATCGTTTTTATTGTCATTTACTATATATCATCCAAATATTGCATGTCATAAAAGTAAAGAAGTAGAAATACGTAATCCCAAATTTCATACATTTAAGAGTTATGAATTTGTTCTAAAAACTCCTATAATGGCAGAATATATTTAATATAACTTATAACATGTATAATATTTCGAATTTATATATAGTACTGTTTTTTTTTTTATTTTTGTGTTATATGTTATAAATAATTTAGCAAAACAGTGCTGAAAGTCATTGGGCAAAGATTTAAATTCTTAAAATAATATTCATAATTAATATTCATAATTCCATGTTTTATATTTGAGAAAATGTGAATATACTTAAATTATATACACATATAGATATAGTAAAAGAATAATGTCAATACAATGAATTGTGATCGCACCCAGAAAAAGTAAGCACTGCTGTGAAAGATCTGCTTACTTTTGTTTCGATTAAGTTTTAAATGTGCCCACACGGACCTCCATCATTGCATATATTGATGACAACACTTAATTTAGAAATTAAGCGATAATTTCGGTCAAGTTTTGTTTCAGTTATTTAAATCCAATATTTCGAAAAAGGCAAAAAAAACCAGCCTCGAAAATCTCATTATTATGATATGATATACAGAGGTGTTAAAGAACGCAACAATTTTTAACTGAACTATTCATTTGATTCAAGTCACAACTTTTTGCAGCTATGTTTTTTTAGTTTTGGCTAAGACCAAAAAAAAATTGTATTTAAACATTTTGATGATTTAGGTTACATAAATTATTTTTGTCGTCATTTCTTGGTAGTCACTTGATTTCAGAGATTGGACTCCAAATCCAAACTATTAGTCAAGGTGGTTCTTAGCTATATGGAAAGTTAGAAATCCCCTCTTCCCAATAGTTACTTTTTTTTAAGCACATAAAATATTATCTGTACAAAATTGTGAATTGATTGAACAAGTTTTAGGCGACCCTCATCGACTTTGCAGTTTTCCCATGTATTTTTATGTAGGTGCGTTTGAGTAACATTTAATTCAGTGTATCATAAAAACGATCTATTTTTAGTTTTTTCTTAAATTAAGTCCCACTAGCGATTAAATTGATAAATTTCCTTGCACGCAGAATGTTAGGCTTCAACTCAGAGTTAAAAACATAAATATTTAGCCTTGCAATTATTCAGGGTTAAATTTTCAAGTTCTTTCGTAAATAAATAAATAATAAATAATAATTTGTTAAACAAATTTTTTTGAAATAAACGAACAAATTTGAAACAAATCGCTTTTTTCGACAATAATGAGGATGCCATCGAATACGTTGACGCCTGTTAATTTGACGGAGCTTTGACAAAGCGAAGCGTTCACATTCACGAGATTAGAGACTAAGCAGCCCAAGCACTTCGCTGTTGAACTATAGCCTCCAACATGTTTTTTTGGATTTTACATTTCAATAAAATTAAAAAATTAAAAAAAAAAATATTAAAAAAGAAATGTACGCGGCCCGGTTTACTGGATTTATTTGAGGCAAGATAACATCTGGGTTATGAAATTAAAAATATTACCCTGTTTTTCTACATTATTTTTGTAACCATCATCACTACTTATTCTATGTTGGAGGGCATTTCTTTATAAAATCGGTGTTTAAAGAAAATCAATTGAAAATTTAGTATGTAGCAAGATTTATAAAGAAGGAAAACTTCATGTTTAAAAATGTATAACAAATCTTTTTAAATATTATATTTTTTTGAAATACTTTTATACCATGTCCACACGACAATGAAAACAAAGTTGTTTTCAAAAGGTGTTTTCAATATTTTCAATATGTCCGATCAGGCAGCATTCCTTATTTTTAACGAGTTTTTGATGCATTCCTCTATTTACTTACCTTTTTTCTTCTAAGGCAGTCCTGTAACGAAATGCGCCAGCGCTTCAGAATAAAAGCTTCGCTATGTGTACACCAAGCAATGCCGCTTTTTGTAAATATTTCAGTTTTGCTCCACCCTAAACTAGTGACGGCAAATCATCGCTTTTTTTTTTTGCAAAAAGTTATCGAACACAGAGTTCCTTATGAAAACGCATCGAAAATTTAAATGTTTTCGAGATTATCATGATTAGTTCGTAATATCACGAATGAGTCATAAACCAATGGTTTCCGTTGTCGTGTTGATTTTGTGTTGTTTACTTAAATATAAACAAAAAGAAATTATGTTTTTATCGTGCCACGCCCATTTTCTAATATCTTGAATTTTTACGCATTTCGCTCGGTAATTAAATTTTATTGAACTAGATAATTTCACCACCCAAAAAATTGTGTATTAAGTCTAAATTCAGAGTAAGAAGCTTTTTCTGCGCACGACTCTTAATACTTATATGACAACACCGAAGAGTAAAATCTAACTTGGTACCGAATTGAGCCGAAATGTAATAAGCCATCTTTGCGTCGCAGGCAATATATGCCGAAATTTGCCTCTTCTTTGTTTATTTAAGCTAAACACTTAATATTATAATTTGCCCTATGCATATCATTTGATGACATTAGAAATTTGACCACATTGGGCCGATAACCTCTAAAGGGTATAAAGTATGAAATACAACTTTAAATATGTACCTATTTTTGTTCGAACCAGATGTTGGCGGAATATTGAATATTTTTAAAGAATCGTTAATTAAATTACTTATATAATTCAAATTAAGATTCTTTTATAAGAAAACAAAGTTTTTCAAATTAAATGTGGATATCTTCAGTTTTCATGTTGTATGAGGGGATAGGATTGGCCATGGAAATATCGATCTAAAATTGCATGTTTTACTTTTATGCCACATATGCAAATCATGAATAAACAAAATAAGCATTTCCAAGCAAAAATTTACAATTTTTGTCTCTCCACATAACTAATACCAAGCTACCAAGTTGGTTTAATTTTATGCGTAGGTGCGAGGGTGACAAACCCTCTAAATATTTTAGTATTTCAATTGAAGTTCAACATAGTTTGACAGCATTCGTTCTCAAAGAGAAAGGTATAGAAAAAAGTACGAGAACAGTTGATTTAATTTGATGGCGCACAAACTAAAAGTAAAATTATGTTTTAAAAAACCTTTGATTAGAATGACACGAATTGTCATTGAATATGACATACATAATGACAACCAAGCGTTACTTATACGACCTGTATTGCAAGTTTGAAAGTTATACTTTCTTCAGCGGGAATGAAACTGGTTTTTATCTAATGTAATTAAAATATATGATAACCGGTTACGGGTTTCCTGCTATGCTCCAAAAGTTGTCAATTTTATATGTTTGAAAATGAGTTCATATAAATTTGGGATAAATAGGAAGCTAAGATGGCTCCGCTAATTCGAATTTTAATTTGACTGGAAGACATTACTAATGATTACCCTCGCGTCAAAGAGGTTGAGCAGTTTTGACAAAAGTAATATTCTTTCTCTATTAAATCATCGTGCTTGCGAATTTAGATTAAACCACTTAGTAAATTGTGAAAAGAATTAAATCTAAGAATAAATCTTGATGGCGTTTAGGTCGCATCGAAAATGTCTCACAAAAAATATATAGCATGAAGAGTGGGCTAATACTTTTATTATCGATGTTCTTTAACGGTAAATAATTCCTTGTGTATGATTATGGTTGGTTTCTTATATAATATAAATCATTTATATAAATTCCAGCAAGGTCTTTCTTTTAATAATCCTCTCATTTTCGCTATTCTTAATTTTTTTTTTTATAATACTGCAGATTTTAATTCATTGCAACAAAGTGGGCCTACAAGCGGTTGGGTTTTTATATAGCACTATGTAAAGACGGGCATGCATACCTAGTTGAATATACATTAGGGTGCATACCACCCCACCATACAAAAAAAAAATGTTATTTTATTTTTCCATTGGAATAATGAAATGCGTTATATTCTGAGATTTTCAAAATGTTAATAATTTCGTACGCTGAGTCCCATACCCACTTTTTGCCGTATTCCTTTCCCTATTCTTTATTCCTTTCATCCTTCCCAAGCCTTAAGTGCAGTGGGTAACTATGCCTAAGTGCTTGGAAACCCAAATTTGGATTACCGGTCTACCTCAATTCCATTCCACCATTCCACGTGCGCTGAACCAATTTGAAAATACTTCCACAAATGTTATACATAAACATAGTTTTTTAAATGTTTTTTTTTTAGAAAAATGACCTCAGATGATGACCAGTTCAAGTATAAAAGATACATTGGAAAAATAATAATTTAATGTGTTTATTATTATAAACACCCTCCCCTCGAGTTAGTATTAAAAAGGGTTGTTTGAATAAAATCAAATAGGTCGATGAAAAGCAAATATTCAAGATCAAGTATCGTCATTTCGTGTTTATTTAAGATGGCTTGATATTTGCAAGAAAACTGGAACGTGAAAGGATTTATTTGAAATAAAAATAAAAAGTGTGAGCAAGCATCTTTCCAATGCTACCTTAACGATCTAAATCCGTGAAGTTTTGGTTAGGTTTTTTAAGATATTCTTAGGCCAACATTTCAAAAAAGGTTAACAACAAACTATTCCGTTAAAAAGTATTGAAATATTTATAAAAAAAAATGCAATTATCTTGGGCGAGGCGCCCTACTATACGTATTTCCTACATATGTATTTATGTATGTCTATATTTATGCGGGCCCACTTGAATCTTTATGAGTGTACCCATAATGGGTTTCAAAGGCAACATCATTTAAGGCTCGTTACCAGAAATGCGACATTACAGTTGGTCACGCTTCTCACATGAGCTAACAAAACACACACACAGACACACTCATGCAGAGGCGCTCATAACACAAAAGGCCGACTGTAGAAAACAAAACTACACTCATTTACATAAGTACTCATTTCATTCATTCATATCTACACCCTACTGCGAAAATTGAGACATCTTCGTGAAAGGACTAGTTACTTATTTACTGCTACTTTTGATGAACTACAATATAATGCCAAAACGTTTGTTGGGTGAGGTCAACGGTGTCATTCAGCCGAAGATCGACTATCATCTCCATCCAGAATTTGGAATATGTCCTCCTTCAAAGTGCTAAACTTCTTGTCTTGGAGTGAAAAAATATAAAATACGACAATATCCAAAGAGCTAAAATAGAGTTTAAGCTTATGAGTTATCCTGTCTTCCAAGGATTAGCTCAAAAGATCCCCAAGCCTACTCAAATTAAATAATTATAACCTCATAACGCTTATACCATGTTCAGACCAAAATCGTAATTATCTCCCCATTCTACTTGATTTGGCGGGGTATCGCCCAGATGACTTGAAAATTTCGTCACCGAACCCTGATGTGAGCAATCAGTTTGTGAAAATAAGTGTCAAACTGCAGTGGAAACCAAATAAACCTAGACAAATTCATATACGGAGGTAGCGTCCCATAAGCGGAATGCTTGTTGTTGTTGTTGTTGTTGTTGTAGCGGAATGCTTGTTCGCCTTGCTCGGTGAAAAAGTCCAAATTGTTTGATTTGATTACAGCTTCTTTTTCTATTTATGTTCCTCTCTGTTTTTACTTTTCACCTGTTCGTTTATGGTTGTCTTTGTTAGTTTTTTTGTCATTCACTCCACTCCAAATCTAAAAAAATGCAGGAAATGTGCTGGTTCAACAGGGTTGGAACATAGGGAGAGGTGGGCGGGGGGGTTGGATGAGTGGGTTTGACGGGGCATTTGAATAGGTGGTGGTACAGTGTGGGGGTTTTTCACTTGCCGGACATTCATTTACGATATCGATGTCGTGTCTGGATAAGTAGGAGTTGACCCTACTACAATATCCAGATTTAAATTGGGCCAGAGACGCGGGATTTTCGAAGCAGCTGAAGCTCTCAAACCAATGGTTGACTGTTGAACGACTGGACCTCGTCCTTGAGTTCACGGTGATGTCCCCTGACGTTCCTAGGAGGCGACCATTGCAAATTCCTGGTTGGGCAATCAACCTGTGCCTCAGGTGACATCAGAAGACATCCCGTTACAGTCCGGAGTGCGGCGTTTTGACAAGGGATACGGTGAGTAAGATCGGAGAGATAACTGTTCACTTTTGAGCACATGCCATCAATTGCATGACCGGTAACCTTTATCCAACAGTCATCAGCAAACGAGACGGTGGTGACTCCCTCTGACGGTTGAGGAAGCTTTGAGAGGTAGTGATGTGAATTAGTGTTGACTTGGCATGATTAAGTTATTGTTAATCGTGTTGCATACGCGGAGTTGAAAAGAAAAGAGATTTTATTTTGGATTAAAGCAAATGTTTTCACCTCTTATTTCGGGTTATTAGACCTTTAGCCGTTTCAAATGAAAGACGTTAATACAAGTGGACTAGTTTTGTAGTAATCTCAAAACGATCCAATTCACTGCAGGGCAGAAGGAAGGTCTATGTGCGTGAATTTACACATGCAAGTAGTACAAATGATTTGCCACTTTTGCCTATTGAAATGCATACGTTAGAATCACGTAAGGTACTCATTCACACGCCGGCAAACATAGAAGAGAGCATAAATTTAAATGTTCGAAAAGAGGCAAAAAATAAAAATATGCTGAAATGTGCAGAAAAGTGTCAGAACAAACACGAATAGACAGAATAGGTAAAAAAAAACAAAAACAAAAAATAAATATAGTACAAGTATATGAAGCATGTACATTTACTATTTGTGAGCTCAAAGCAATGAGTGACGTGTTGCAAAATGTTTTACACACTTTTTTCCACAATTTCCCTTTTTTGTTCGCATTGTTCCAATGGTTAGATGGTTAGATGTTTGGATGGCTGGATGGCCGGTGAATTGAAGGATGCCAACTTTGCTTGCTTTTGTCGTTTGCGTTGGGTGGCTTTCATGTCGAATGTAATTAGTGCACACCATACCCAGTGGGGCGAGTCACAGAGTTAAAATAATATGCAAGCTTACTAGCAAACATATTTACAAATATGCATACACTGCGCATAAAAAGTCGGCGTACATATAACTATGTATAAAGCTTTTCAGTTTAAATAACGCGTTTTATAAAATTCAATGTATTTCAGTTTCATCGAATGTTAGGTTAGCTGGCCCAACGGTAGACCAGAGACCAGGTAAGGCCTTTGTGTTGCCAGAAAAAGCGCACGACCGATGAAAAAGCTCGTCTTATGGCCCTTTATCGACAGCCGACTGAAGATAATGCAGTCGTCCTTCGCCTAGTATCTTGAATCGTCGCCTGTCCATTTTTGAACATTCGCATGTAATATGTTCCAACGCAGCCTGCATTTCCTGCATCTTTTATGCCTTACCAAACTCAAGTTAGAGGTATGGCCACGTCAGTAGGCCTACTAAGAATCTGGAGTTCTCTCTTTCCAGAGAAGGAAAAAGCTCGTGAGCTCCATATCGTATGATTTGTATATTATTTTTGCAACCCTACAACCTTGTGTCTGCTTCCACATCCCGGTCTGCTTGCTGATATATTACAATTCGTGTGATCGTGCACAGTTTTGGTATAAGCCGGCTTCTTTACACTACTACGGTCTTAAAGCTGATCCTGTGCAAAGCCTTGATGACTACCTGATTGTCGATATAGATGTTAATCCGCCCGCTAACTTCAGCTCAGCCGTTTTCCTTCTTTGCGACCAAGATTACTACTTGGCAAATATAGCAGTGATTGTGCAGTTTGTAAGATTTACAGATCTCTGGTTATGGGCGGTAGACCGCAGCCCGAACTCCCTTTTCCATTTTAGAGCCGCCCGTGTATATGTTGTTGTTCTTCTTGTCATCTTCACCACCCTGCGACACCCATCAATCTCTATTGTAGCCACAAGAGATCTGTCGAAGCTCAGCCACGGAGTCACGTAATCGATTCGTCCAATCATAGAGGACGCTCACCGGCTTAACTCAAACTGCGGCAGTTGCGAACGCTAGAGCTCTGGCTGTTAGATTTGCGGTGGTATATGCAGTACGGTATAGAGGTTAGAAAAAGTCTGGGCATAGCATCGCTAAGCTTGACAGTTTCCGTTTAAGAGATTTAGCACCATTCCTCTCGCAGGACTTCTTTGAGCATTGTGCTCTAGGTAATTTTGCGTTGGCGTATTCTGACCTCCAGTAGATCCCATAAGTGCTCTATAAGATTTAGGTCTTAGGAAATATTAAAATATATTTAGTTGTCAAACTGTTCGACCCGGCGATGGGAAGGTTCACATTTATAGTTTGGAGAGGGTTGCCACCTGCTTGAAAAGTCAAATTTAATAAATTTATACACAAGTTATACAAAATTCATTTTGCTGAGGGGAAAATTTACAGAAGGGTGTCACCTGCTTGAAAAGTCGAATTAAATTATACACAAGTTACATGAAATAATAAAATATGGGTATCATTTGTTTCGCTAGGAGAAAGTTTAAAGGTATATTTTGGAGTTGCCACCTATTTCAAAAGCTAAATTTAATTAAATTATACAGAAGGATTTAAATTAATAAAATATAAGTGTCAAACTGTTCGTCTTGACGTGAACAAGGTGAATACCAGCATTTTTGAGAGGGTTGCCACCTTTCAATTTTTGTGACAGCAAGCGAAATGCTAAAATAAATATAGGCAGGGTAACGTCTGTCAGTCTTTTTTCAAGTTTCTCTATATGTTTTTTCTTCCTTGAAACGTTTGACAATAATTTCCCTTTTAGCGGGACTTATGTATTTCATTTTCTTCAGGTGGCATTGTTTATTTTCACAGTGAAACCCGATTTATCAACTCCAACACCTTTTAAAATAAGCGCTGATGAAATAACTTTGTCTGTGCTGCCAACAAAGTGATGTAAATTTAATAATAAAGTTTATCATAAAATTGTACGGACAATTTTTTTATAGAGAGTGTGATTTCGAGTAATGAAACTGAGTCTGAGGGTGTACGCGGACTTTTAATGCTGAGTGTACACCCAATCCAAAGGTGAAATAGAACCAAAAAGTTGCTAACGACAAAGGATACATCAGATGTACTTGTATGTTTGTTTAAATTCATTCCCCTGTGTGTGTGTGTGACATGAATGAGGCCACTGAAGATAATGCTGCCTAAAATGCTTTCAGGGGGTCGGTCGTTCGGCCACTTTGTGACAGGTGTTGGATGTTTCCTTCATACTTACATTTAATATGTGAATATTTGTGAGTATGTAGTATGTGTGTAAATGCTTATCCATTATATGGCTCATATCATATATACATACATACATATATAAAGTATATACCAGGCCTCCATGTATGCATTCAACACAATTAGAATTTGATGAGTGAAATGACACGCTTTGACAACCAACAGACAACTGACCTTTTGATTCTTCTTTGTGTTTACTTTTTGTCTTTTTTTTATATTTTTGACGCATTTGACAATGAGTATTTAAGTTTTCATTATGCATGTTTGCGTGACAACTATTCGACATGCATACATACTTACATACATACATACACTCCCATGAAATTATGTTGCCATAAACTGGAGTAATTATCTTAAATTATATTGGCTTAGTGCTGAAGGTTTTTATGACGAATATTGTGGTGGTAGCTGATGAGAACGATGCGCTGAGTCGATGTAGCCTTGACTTCTGTCATCAGACTGAATAAAAAATAATATCTTTTGTATCGATAAACCATAGCTAATATAATATGTGTCATGTCGTATTGTGTAGTATATAGAGCAGGTCGATACTAATTTCATATAAAATTTTGTACTTATTTTTAGATCAAGTAAATATGCTATGCACATTAGGCATAAGACATTCCCCATAAACTGATGAAGTGATAGTCATTGGCCGGATATAAATCCGTGTCGTTCCGGTATCGTAGAACGACCAATCGTTCCTTTGTTTTGCTAACTTGCCCTAACTGGAAACTACAAGCCAAGTTCTTCTCCAGCTCGTCTTTTCAAAGTAAAGGAGGCCTTCCTCTTCCTCTGCTACCAACAGCGGGTATCGCGTTGAATACTTTCAGGACTGGAGCATTTTCTTCCTTACGTACAACATGACCTAGCTCCAGAAAGCTGCAGACGTAAGGGCTCCAAAATATTTCGGGAAATCTTTTTCTCGGGCACTCCAAGTGCCATCTCATCCGATGTTGATAGCGTCCATGCTTCTGCGCCATACAATAGAACGGCATGATGATAGTCTTATGAAGCGTGGTTTTCTTTGGTTGTTGCCTACTCTCCGTTTTTGGTGTTAATGGTGCTTCCAAGATAAAATTGTAAACTTCTACAGTAACGCGGCAGCCAAGACGAGAATGCGCTGACTGTTTATTTGATAACAGGTACTTCGTTTTGCTCTCGTACATTTACAGAACCATTCGTTTCGCTTCCTTATTCAGCTTGGAAAAAAGTCATCGGCATACGCCGACAAATAGATTGTGTTCATCCATCTTCTTTTCACGGGTCTTTTCCAATATTTGGCATATTGTGAATATTTGGTAGATGGCAGATTTATCAGGTCTAAAGCCACGCTGATAAGGTCCAATCAGTTCGTTGACGGTTGGCTTCAGTCTTTTGCACAATACGCTCAATAGAACCAAGTTCGAAATTTTATGGAGGTTAATCCTGCGGCAGTTGGCGCAAATTGTACGATCACCCTTTTGTCGATTGGGCAGAGCACGCTTAAATTAAATAAGCTCGTACTTGCATCTCACTACCACCACTTTTGAATAGCTCAACTAGTAATCCCTTAGTACCCAGTATACCTAGTATAGGATTTTTTTTCTTAGCCGCGTTATTGCTGTCCGAACTTCATTGAAGTCGGGTGACGGGATTTTCACTATTCAACATGGGGAAAAGGGAGTACCTCCACAATTTAAGTATGCACCTTCTTATAAATTTTTTTATTAGCTTACTACAGAAATGCATAAAAAAATGCTTTGTAAATATTAATGAGGCAACCTCTTATTAGTTTCTGAACGGCAACAATTTCTTTTTATTTTATATTAAGTTCAGACGAGACGCTGCCACAGGAATAACGAGAAGAAAAGTAAGGTGATTACTACATTTGGGGGTTTTATTTTCGCTGTAGCTGCTACAATACAAAACTCGGCACTTAACATTTAATATTCTGTGTTTAACTTTTCGTAAAAATCACTCAAAACTCAGAAGAAAAATTAACTTTTGAAGAGCGATTAATGACATCAATCCTTCAAACTACGCAAGTACGAAGTAACGGAACTGCTGTTGTCGTCACCTTCTTTTCTCTGCATCGTGGAGTTTAGGTATTGTTATCGGTGGATGATTAGAATTTCAGAGAAAAATTTCCAATGTTATTTGGCTCTCAAGAAAAATCACAAAAATTATTTTTTCATTATTTCTATTGCTTGGAAAAGTACTTTGCAGTTGCTGTACATTTTCGATCTGAGCGTTGATCCCATATCATTTGCTGTAAAATGAAGCAATAACTCAAGGTACCATCAAAATGGACCAGATAAGTATGCCGACCTTACAAGCAGGGAGTGAATATGTACATCTAAGAAATTGGATCAGTAAATAGAAATAGAGTGGCTGTTTTGAACTATTACCTTTATTTGGTCTCTAAACAGCCAGACTTTGGTAGCATTTGACATGCTTTATTCTCAATTCTTTTGACAGTTTGGAGAATTTAAATAAATGTAAAATTTATGCAATTTTTTCTTTTTGCCCCGCTGTGGTACCTTTTCAATATAATAATAATCATATACATATAATTATTTGGCGCTAACTTCATATAAAGCTCGATGTTTGGCCGAACTTTTTCGATAATTTATGGTGTGGGTCTTGATGCTGTACTATAAATTGAATTGGACCTATAGTTTAACGCAGCTTCGAATGGCAGATGATTTTTGTGGCTAGTAAACTCATTATTTGGCCAGTTGCCGTTATTAGAAAATGATTTTCCGTAATTTTAGATGCTACTTTCCCCACCCGTCAATCTTAAATTATTCAAACGTAGTCATCTTAGAAAAGTAAATTGTCTCGGTTTTTAAAAAAATCTATTCAGCATTTTGTCAAAAGTTAAAGAAATTATTAACTTTGAAGGACGATTATTTTTGTTTTACTTTTAGGCTTCTTGGTTATCGAGAGATACTTTTAATGTTTACAATAGTAAATTCGAAAAGCTTGCACAAAATAGAAATAGGCGTAGCGATCTCAAAACTTTAGCCGTTATTAAAAAAATTAAGGTTGGAAACTCGGAAAAGCACGCTTTCCTTTTTATTAATAATTTCATTAGCGAGGGAAACGCGTAAAGGCCAAAACTTTGAAAGATGGGCGTGGTATATCTCCGCAACTACTTTATCAAACTATACCAAATTTGGCGCATATTTCATATATTTCAAAACTCTGTAAGCTTAAATTCAAAAGCTATAGAAATCAGACAAAAACCAAATACAAAACAAAAATATTCGATATTTTACTAAATCATGTTGCAAAATCGTTAAAATTTCTTACCAAAAATTTAATTATGGAGAGAAATACGTAATTACGTGGTATATTAAAATCATACTAAGTTCTTTTAATTTTTATTTAAATTAATACAAGTCGTTTGAGTTTTCAAAATTAATATTAACTGATTTTATTGCATACAACAAGTACTGTTTATTTGAAATAAAAATATGCGTCGGATATTTAAAGTTCGGCTTCAGCCGACTATTCTTAACCTGTTTTAAATAACTTTGAGCGCATTTTTAATTTTTGGAAATCACCTCACTTTTGTTGTTTGTTTGTACATGTACATCATTTTAATAGTGACTACATTAAACCAAATTGCATGCAGACAGACACTAAGACGTCAGACTAACATTGATTGCAATGACTGGCGGCGTCTCGACCTAGTCGCTCTACTACTGACTCCGTGCTACTCTAGTTTGTCTACTAACTATTTATGTACATATTACAAATATGCCCGCCATTTGGTTGCTCAGCGATAATTTCTTTGATTTTTTGTGCCAATTTCATCTCTGTAAAATACATACAAATATATTGGAAAAAAAAGTATTTGTGTACACATTTATAGTATTTTTACTAGTACATTATGTATCTAGATACATGCCGTTTGTCTTCTGGGTCAAGCCAAAAGATATTCTCATGCACCACTCTCAAATAGCCATTATAACTAATATCAGGCTAATACCCTCTTCCTTTGGAATCAATGAAAGCAATAATTACTACGAGTGTGGCTAGTGTGGCGCAACAAAGCCCAGCCAAACTAAACCAAACCAAGCCAAGCCAAATCGAATGCAACAAAGTCAAATGGTGAACCCATCATCCAGTTTAAGTCAACAGAATTACTCAGCGGCAATGCCATCAAGTTGGCTACTCCCAAATAAACGAAAATCAATAAAACCACAACAAGAGTATCGATGTGCGCGTATTATTGTACTCACTACGAAACGGAGTACATGTTGCAATTGTCTAAAACAAGCGCTGTGTGTGTGGATATGTGCGTGGCGTGGAACTTCTGGAGAATTAGGCTAACCACATAGTAGAGCGTTGCCTAACGGGATAAGTGCAAAGCGTCGCACATATCGTTGATAAGGAAAATTTACATAAATTCCAATGCAGCCGTTTATAGTAAAAAACCAAAGCGTCGAGTTTAAAATATTTTGTTTTCACCGCAATACTCGGTGCTCTATTTTTTCCTTGTTTAGTTTTTTAGTGTTTGGTGTAAAAAAAAAACATGTTTTTCAATTAAATCGTATGAAATACTACGACTTTAATAATTCATACACATGTCATTTTGTGTTTAAAAAAAACCTTAAAACGGGCAATTGAATTAATTAGGAGTATTAACTTTTAATTGAGATCTTCAAAACAAAATTTACATTTGGAAAAACTGAGTTTAGCAAATCAACTGTCTTGACAGCTGTCTTGATTTTCTGTGATGAAAAAACATTTGGAAATCTTTTTTCACATCAAAACGCACTTCTATCTTGGCCTTGAGTTACAAAAAGCTTTGACAGAAGACACCATTTGTGGTGCAACGTCCAAAATCGAATTATACTTTGGTCCATTAGCTGAATAAGCACTCAGATTTTACTACTTGTGAAATTTGTTACGGTAGAGTGTTCGCTACAGTACCGTGAAATGTAGTTCTATCGGGAATTAATATAGCATCAAGAAACAAATTATTGCGGGCGTTAGAGCATTCCACTTATGTTAAAAATCAAAGTAAACAGAAAATAAAACTTGAAACCTTTTGAAAGATTTACTTGTGGAACAAGTTGTTTGAAAATCCCAAGATTTGAATAAAGTACGTCGGATCCTGCATTTTTAGTCTACATTCAGATTTTTCTTTCGAAATTTCCCATCAAATATTTGATTATTTTTTGTCACTGGTATATCATTTCTCTCTCCGAAGTGTGCATTTAGTTTCGCTGCATTCTAACAGCTACTATTAATTTAAATAGATTAATAAAAAAATTAAATTTGTTCAATTTTGTTTTTTTGAAGTAAAACTTCTTTAGCGGCAGTGACTTTTTACATCGTGTAACAGAAGTCGCGTCAGAATCGCTTTACTCATTTCTACCACTATTCTTACTAATACTACGACCAATTACTACCACTAATTTTACTAATTTCTACCACTATTTTTATAAATTTCTAGCACTATTTTTACTAATTACTACCACTAATTTTTACTAATTTCTTCCGTACTTTTCTATGTTTCTACCACTATTTTTACTCATTTCTGCTACTATTTTTACTACTTTTACTAATTTCTACCACTATTTTTATTACATCTCCTACCACTATTGTTATACATTTCTAGCACTATTTTTACTAATGCTACTACTAATTAATACAACCACTTTTATTAATTTGTACTACGCGTGTTTTTTTAAACTATTTTTTTAACCATGATCAACAAATATTTTGAACATTGTTCAGATAGGAGAACAACCTCATTCCTATTTTTAGTTATAAATGAAAATATTGTGTTTTTCGTAATATGCGGTTTTCATACAACTGTTATAAAAAAATAATTTTAAAGAATTACTTAGAGCCGATTTTGGTAAAAATTCATCCAAATATAAGCCGTTATAATTACACTGTAGAGCACAATTTTGCAACAGAGTTACCACGTGCTGATACGTACGGTTACTCTGTTACAAAAAAAATTTCTAAGCTTGTTGTACTGTGTTATTAAAACCAAACAGCAAACCCAAAATGCTGAATCAAGTGTATATTTATTATAGTTTGACTCTTTACTTGATGCTTTACTACTCTTATATTTTGGGTGACTCGTCGCTCCACTCTGTGCTTAGCCTTATGCGAACTACAGTTAACTGACGCGCTTGCCAAACCGCCATAACCGATTATGTTGGCTGACCGAAATACGATTTACTAACCACTTCTCCATATCGGTTTACCCTTACACTTCCTTTGCAAAACATGAAATTGCCAATTGTGTCGCCATTTCGATATGAATTTTTGTTGCACTTCATGGACATCAATTCGTACGAGTATGTGTATGTTGTATGTTGGAAGAAAATTTATTTGTTTCCTTGCGGATTATTGGTAAAATTTGTCCACATATCCCACATTTAGAAAGCGTTTCGTCTTTCACTTTTCATACTATATTGTAGTATGTATATCATACAAGATTTCATCAAGCGTTTTATGTGAAAAACTGAAGCCAACCATCAACGAACTTATAGAACCTTATCAAAGTGGCTTTAGACCTGGCAAGTCTACCATCGGCCAGATAATCACGATATACCAAATCTTGAAAGAAACCCGCGAGAACACTCGCGAGATCGACACTCACCATATCTTTGTTGACTTTAAATCAGCTTTAAACAGCACAATAAAAAGTTGCCTATATGTCGCAATGTCTGGATTTGCTATCCTCTCAAAATTAAAACGGCTATGCCAAATGACGCTAAGCAACACCACCAGCTCCGTCTGATTTGGGAAGGTCGTATCCGATTTGTTTGATACCAAACGAGGTAAGAGCGACTCCTTTAACCTTTTTTTGGAAAATACAGTTCAAGCTGAAGAATTAAAAAGATTAAATGCTATCTTTTACAGGAGCGCGCCAATATTGCTGCATTTTCCAAGCTGAATAAAAAAAGCGAATCGACTCCAGACCCAGTTGAACTAGGGCGAAACGCGGTATCTCCTGTTATCACATAAACAGCCAGCGCATTCGCTTCTTGGCTTCCACATCACTATTAATAGTTACAGTTTGGAAAGGCATATATGTAACTTTATTTTTCTTATAACCAGCATCAACACCGATAATACTTTGGGCTAAGTAGTCAATTGAGTTGTAAAGCCTTCTCTCGACAAACCAAAATAACGCTGGACGCTATCAACAGTGGATGAGATGGCCCTAGGAGACGATGGAGTCTCTAGCTGGCGCCAGTTAGCAGTCTAGCGCCAATAAAGAAGTAGAAGATGAAGTTTAAAATAGCTCAGTTTTAAAGAAATATTTAAAGGCTCATTCACAAAAAGCTGTAGTTTAAAAGGTCATCATGGTAAAAGTGATATTTTAATTTTTTTATTATTATTCCTATTTTAAATCTGGAAATAGAGAGAGGCAATATTGAATGTAACTAAGGTATTTAAATGCAAATCTAGAAATCGTGTAAGTGGTAGCGGAAGGCCAGCGAAGATTTCGTCTGAACAAACGCAAACTCTTAAGATAAAGGCGGTGGAAATTGCAAACGAGCAGAAGGAAAAAAATTTATGACGTTCATTTGCAAACAATATGGAATTGTTTACATGCGGAGGAGTATAGAGCATTCACACTTCGTTAGATGCCGCTTCTGTCCAAACAGAATGTAAAAAAAGTCGGAACTACGCTACGGACGAGTTCAAGTTTAATATTTTTGGTTCCGATCCACATCGATTGGTATGCAGGGGAGAACGTGAAACGTGGAGATGGCGACATTATGCTTTGAGGTGCAATGTCGGCAAGTGGTCCCAGGTCCTTGCACTTTTTTGAGAGCAAAATGAACAAAATGGATTATTTTAACATATTTAAAAGGGAAATATTTAAAGGAAAAATTGAATTTGCTGGTTCATAGTTTGTTGTATGGAGGTGTTTTCATACAATTGCACTAATTTAATTTTTGAGGCATAAGCGGCTTAGAGCGTTTATTATCCTTACGTATAATTTTGAAAAAATTAACAATATAGTTACTCAGTTACAATAAATGTGTATATATGTTTAGTACATATGTAGTATATTTATAAATAAGCTCTGTTCAATGTACAAGGACGCGTACAGTTACACACTCTCTCTCTCTCTTCTCGCCTTCTTTGGATACAACGAAGATTGTTTTATTTTAAAAATTTTCTTTTGCTTTTGTGTTTTAATATGATACATATACGATATATGTACATATATTTCCTTAAGATGTACAAAGACAGCTTTATGTGCTTAGTATGCCAGTTTCATATTTGCCAATGTGCAACAACTCCGAAAAGTTAGCGCGCGCGTGTCCTTGCTCCAGTTGCAACGCGCGCCGGCAACAATAACAACCTAACAACCGAATAGCAGCCAAGAACTAAGCAAGCAGCCAATGTGACGAAAGAAGGTAGCTGTAGCAGAGAGTGACGAAGCGCCACAATGCTGCAACTACTGAATGAGTTTTCTTTTGATTATTTTGTGTCTTAATTCGTCGTCATTTTTGCTTGAACCAAATTTGGGGCAACATTGCAGCAGCAGCTGCCGTCGCGTTTACCTTTGCATCTTCATTCGACATTGTCTAGGATTTGTGTGCTGGAGTGTTAACGACGTGCTGGCGGTCGAACGACGCGGCTGTGCAAAGTGATGTGCATAAAAGATATCCTCGTGCCTTGTCGAGCTTTCATGCGTCTTAGTACCAATATATTTACAATGCTATTCATATCTTATTCCACTGAAGCTGCCGATTGTTCAGCGTTTTCTATTGTTTCTTTAAAACAAAATTATGCTGCTAAGTAGCTACATATCTACTCGTACTAAGCGCACATTTTAGCTGATGTTGCATTCTTGAAGAGCCATTTCTCATTATTATTATTTTCTATTTTTAGCAAGTACTATTTGTTGTTGTTTTTTTGTTGTTGGTATATTGCATATTGAATGGCCAACACTTCATTACGTGATTTCCCTCTAACAGCTATCGGTAGAATGTTACAACTCCTTAAAATCACTTGCTAAATACTTTGAGTAGGGCTCTTGCAGCACGCCTTACACCCCACCTCTCGCCCAATACGTGCTCTATCGCTCGAATGAATCCAATAACTTCTTAACATTTCTGCTTCCAATTGTTATTGTCATTGTTTTTGTAAGCATTGTGTTGCATTATTTGTCGCTCGTTTACACTTCCTCGGCGCATATGCAACACGGATCCACAGCCACATCCATCATCAAGTGGCGAACACTTCACAGTTCGCGTCAAAGGAAAACAATAAAATTGCAATGCCATCAAAGTACAACAAACCTTTAGTAGTTGCTGTTGTATTTTCTACGGTGAATAATGTTCTGTTTTTTTTTGCTTTTGTTGTTGTTGTTGTTGTTTCTTTTCCTTCGTAAAAAACATGAATTGCCTACGCCCATATCACACACACAATAGACCCTTGAAATTGTTATTTGATTTGCATACTATTAGGCGCTAGCATTTCGGGCGTGTGTGTGTGTATGTTTGTGGCCATATGTGTGTGTTGCTTCGATGCATGAGTGTCCTATCGGCCATGCACAAAATACACACATACAAATGCACAATAGAATATTTATAATATTTATATGGAAGGAGTAGAATTATGCATGCGGTTAGGCCTGTTGGAATTTCACAATTACGGTACGGTAACGGTTATACTTCTTATAAAAAAATCACGATTTAATTATTATAATTAAATAACATTGCAATTTTTCCTATCACATTTAATGGGTGTATGTGTGATTATTAATTTTTCGATCATACAATATTTGGTCGATATTTCGTAATTTTTGTTTTCGATAAAAAATTGTAGTTCTAATTAGATTTAAATTATATCAATCATAACCGGTACAGAAAGTTCTGCAAATTAAAAAACGCTGGCCAAAATATAGTTGCACTATTATGACGGCATAGGGAGGGCAGGAGACATTTTTGAAGACACTGCTTCGTGTAAATTTCAGTGTTGAGGGTTCCCATAGTGAAGAACGGCGTGGGTTTATGCTAACGCTCAAAAATGGCTTGGCAAATTAGAACTTTTCTGGCAAATTTTTATATCTGAATGACTTATTCCGATTCACAAATGTCTTCTCCAGACTGCAAGCAGTAAAATTTGGTACCCGGCAGTGCATTCTCAAATAAATGTCGTCCCTCATCACCACACAAAAATTATTATTTGCCAGCAGTTACGCGCAAGGGAATTGTTTTTTTTTTACTTTGTTTTTCCCTTTCTTTTTGAGTTTTTATCCTTTTTTTTAATTTTTGTACCATTGCTTTTCTTTATTCGAGTGACTTGCTCACGTAAGGTTTTAGTTAATATGACGACAACTCTTATCGATATGGAGCGAATCTTCTTAATTATGGCTATTACCTTCTTCTCCAACTGGACGTCTGAAGATCAATTTGGGTGGCCATTTCTTGGCTTATCCTTTAATGGCCCACTTTCCACTGAGTGTCGCCAACTTTTTGTAACTAATATTGGGGTGGTTGGTTCAAATGTACGAAAGTTTTTTGCGAAGCTTTTCGTTCATATTTATTTTTTTCGTTGTTGATGCCTTGACTGCAGAAACTAATTAAAAACTAATAAAAAACAAAAATTTAATTAAACACCAATTTAAAAACAATATGTTCAAAGCCTACATATTATTGTTAAAAATTTTGCGGCGAGTTTAAAATTTTTAGTACTTTTTATACCGGTACTTAATAAAAGTAAAAAAAAAAATTGGCGGTCATGACAACAATAGCAACACTACGATTTGTTTTTTATAATTGAAAAAATAAAACTCACATAATATTGATCAAATATTTATGATCGGAAATTTGAAATCCAAGAATAATGATTATTTTTTTTATCGAAAAACTAAAAATTGTAAAATATCGATTAAATATGATCGAAAAAGTTCAAATCACAAAACAACGATTATGCTATGGCTTAAAACAAAAATCTTCTAAATAAAAAAAATGTATATTAAATTAAAGTAACTATTATTTCCGTCCCTTGGCTATAACTTTGAAGCAGGCATTAGATGAGGCATATATTTTATTTCGCCGAAAAAGGTACAGCTAATCAAACAATATACCATATGGTGATTTTTTTAAATAATCGCAAAGTTTTTCATGATCATAGCTTTTTTCAAACCTTATACAAAATACATACATATGTACATATGTTTATAAAAATTCAACAAAAATTAAACAATTTTTAATCAGAGTCTTTTATGGGGGTTTGAAGAGCTTTTGGGCTAAGTCCTAAACTGATCCGGAGCTAGTCTCGCAATTGTCCCGAACTAATCCCGAAATTGTATCGAACTTGGCCGGAATTTATCCTGAAATAGACCAGAAATAACTAGTTCCGAAATTGTCTCGAAGTGGTTCAGAACTAGTCCCGTACTGATCCTGAAATTCTCCAGAAAGTTCAAAATTAGTTCCGACGTGGACATGAACTAGTCCCGAAATAATTCCAAAATAGTCTTGAAATTATTACGAAATGAACTTGACCGGAATATAGACACGAAATAGCCCCGAAACGATCCCGAACTAGTCACGACATGATCTTGAAAATGGTTTCGAAATTATCCCAAAATATCTAGTCCCCAAATCCTCCCGCTGCTTAGAAATCACTTTCAAGCCGCTAAAAAAATTTTACTTCACTAATTAAAAATGATAATGAAGCTTTTGGCGGTAGTTTTGTGAAACGGAGTTACTAAGATTATACATGATCCCACAGGTATTCATACAATGTTGTTTTCTTATCAAAATAGGCCGTAGTGATTTTTAAAGTTAACTGACTACTTCAAGTTTTCTTGTGGTCCTGCCAAAAACATTAAATTGATTTCCTGTTGGGATATTCGAACCACATTATAAACCATTGCGACCACATTTCGTACTAACATTCATATGAATGAACGCACTCGCATATGATCGCATACTATGTAGAATCGGAAACTTTTAAGAAGTGCACACATTTACATTCATTCGTAACAAGTATGAATACTCGTAGCACACACATCCCATAGATACTCGTACTTGTACTCGTAATACCCGTTACGCTTTTATGGCATGACCGTGTTGGCTCCATTCAATATGAAATCAATTATGCTCATCTGCATATAAACTGCTTTTGTGCTAACCCTCTGATTTCCGGTCAAACCCCTCCTCATTCGCCAACGGTTTATCTAGACCCCGATGTCTACTCATCATTGGACGTTTGTCGTCGCTTGTGCATCCGGCTCATCGTCTAGCTAAATTTGTCAATTGAAGTGCATAAAAGGCAAAATGTGTGTGTGTTTTTTAGACTCTTTTAATATGCAACTCCTTGAGGCGCCCATTCAGTACAACGCGTCAGATTGTAAGTTTGTCGTTTAGACAGTTAGACAGTTAGACAGTGCAGTAGTGTTGACTAGTGGCGGCAGTCAGTACCTCGGGTATAATATGCAGACATATTGTTGCACTATTGCATAACCATTGTTGTTGTCGCACGAGTCACACGTACACGTACACGTAGACGTACACTATACGATACGACACTATAACGGTAATGTGAAAAAGTTGCACTTGGTTGACTTGGCCTGTTTATAGTTGACTTGACTCTGAGTGTCGTCTGCCTTGCTTGGCACATTCGTCCGTTATTTATGAACTCGATTTGCGTGCAAACAAAATACAATAACTATTGAAAGGAATAAGACGAGCACATCACTTCAATGGAGTACAAGTTTTAGGAAAACGTGTTGCGGTAAATATTTTTAATGGCATTTTTAATAAAGCCAAAGTACTTGTTTATGTTTTTGTGTAAATTTGAATGGGAATACGAGGAGTGAACGACAAGTTTTCGCATTTGGGAAACTAGTGTTATGCGAAAAGTTTGCGAAATTTATGAAAAGATCCAATTATGGTACGGGATATTCGAAAGTGGAGCTAATTTATAAATTTTTTTTGGTACTAGCAGATAATTAGCGAAGTTTGTGACGCTTCAAAACGTACAACGTGCTTAATTTTATGTATTTATTTACTGAAACAATTTATTTAAAAAAACAGCAAAACTTGTGTTGAACTTAAAAAAATGTGCATTAGGGTGGCTCCACAAAAACAGTTTCCATCGGAGTTATAAAATTTATTATGTTTTAATGATGCCGCCAAAGTGTTTCGGAAAAATATTAAGATTTATGTGATCGCTTTGAATGGCTTCCAAATAATTTTTATAAAGAAAAAAAAAATGTTTTTCAATATTTTTTCAAAAAAAAAAACTATTTATTTCAAAAAAAAAAATATTTAAAAATTTGTTCAACGATATCACAATGCGATTTGCAGAAATACCTTTCCAATTGTATATTATGAATCTGAATCAGTCATATTTTGACTTAGTTTTTAAAGTTTTTCTCAGACCAATCTGCCAAAAAAGGTCTTAAACAGCAATCTCATTACTACGATTCGTTGAACAAATTTTTAATATGTTGTAAGCAAAAGATTTAAACTTAAGCTATTTTTGATCTGTGGTGATTTTTTTGAAAAAATATTTAAAAAACAAACTATCTTTACTGATAAAAATTCCCAAACTTGGCGGTAATCTCAATCCGGGCCAGCTCACCTAAATTTAACTATTACTGCGAAAAAATATAATAAATTTTATAATTCCTATAAAAAAAACATTACTGCTGTTTATTTTGGAGAGGGAGGTGATGCACCCTAAAGTTCGTATTCTAGGAAAACATAACAATAATAATAGTAATAATGGGAAAAGTGTATAAAGTGTAAGTTCTATAAAAATCAAACATACAGCTACATCATGGAATCCGAACTACTCGATATCGAATTTGAATCCGTCAACTTTTCTCGTTAGGATTGCGCAACATCCGTACTTATCGGTTTTTATGCTCAATTTTTCTTTTTTTTATCGATTTTAGATGTCGCCGAATACGAGTTTGGTCCTCGTAAAATATAGTACATTTATACTGTATTTATCTTATTTTCTTCTTTTGTTGGCAAAACAGTTTAAAAATTATAAAAAATCGCAATTGTTTTCAAATAAGCGTAAATTTCGCAGCTGATTCGAATATTGGGTTTGGTCAGGTTCAAAAAAAAGCAATAGAATTTGGCGACAACCAATGAACCCGATATCAATTTATTTTTCCGACAAAAACCATTTCCGAGTCGGATTCTGCGGCATACCCGACAACTTTTAAAAACAAATGCAAGTATAATCCATCTAATCTCATAATATAAATAAGAGTCAATTAAGTTAAATCGAACTAAATTCAATTATATTTAACTAAATTAATTTCAATTCTGTTAATTAATTCAAGTTGAATTACAATACTAAATTAATTTTAGTTATAAATAATCGGCCAAAATCGCCTAAACGGTTATAGCGCCAATTCAGAAGAAGAAGGAGATACTTCGTGTTGTCCTCGTTCACCTCCAGACCCATTCGCTTCGCTTCTTTATCCAGCTTGGAAAAGGCAGAACTAACGGTATATTAATAATATCCGTTTGGTTGTTCCGTAACTCTTTCCAAAATAAACCTAACGCCATATAACCCCCATTTGTCTATATCAAATTTTTTGTTTAATTTCATCGCTTCTTATTTGTTTAAAATTTCTATTTTCACTTTTATATAAATGCAATATCAAAATGTGTAATTGTAAATATCATTGAAACTGGTAAATTTCTTTTCACAGATTTTACAGTGAAGATCGCCCGAAAAGTGTAAAACCTTCAAAATTGGCTTCAATCCTCCAGCACTAATCGGATTTCACATAAATAACTACTTGCAGCAGCGTTAACACGATACCTCCCATCCGTCATCTACTTACAAAAAAAAAAAACAAAAAAAAAAAAACAAACAAAACATACTATCATAACTAAATACTTATATATTATCTGCCGGTTGTTCATTGTACAGCTGCCACTAAGGCCAACGTCTACGCAGAATATCTTTCGCCCACAAAGTGTCATCGTAAAAACTTTCAAATTGGCGGCTGTAGCGTGGTTTTTGGGTATTTTTAAAATCATCATAATTTCGCACAAGATCCGGTGATGTGGGACAACCCCCGTAACGGGAAATGCAACAAACCCAACGTTATATACCGTCTGTATCTGATTTATATGGGACGGACGAGATAGAACTCCTACTGGACGAAATACGCGAATTAGAGCCGGTCTGCTGTCAGCTGGACGATGAACAGGATTTTGAAATAGCTGGCAGCAGAGCCGGTGAGTTGTCACTATCCTTAGAATCGCCGCTGGGCACGTGCACGTCGTGGGACTCGCACGCCAATTATAAACAGCGCAGCGGTCAAACGCCACTGCCATGGGGTGTCGCCTTACACTGTGATCCGCAACACTTGAAAACGCCTACAGGGATTGTGCGAATTCTTTTGGTGGTTAGTATCATCTAGAAATATGAAAAAAACTCATAGCTGCAAATAATATAATTGTTTGTGTATTTGTTCTTGTGTTTTCTTCTTTTTTTTTTAATTTCACTTGCAGTTATCGTCAGCCGCTTGTCTAGCCTGCGAATGCTCCGCCGGCACAGTACAAGTCGGCCTCTTTTTACTGCCACTCATTGGACGCTTGAGATTAATGGTCTTCTGTGCGATCTTCTCCTTACTAATCACCTGTCTAATGTTATTTCTAGACATTTCACATATAGCACTCATGTTCCCCTTCAATTGGACTAAAGTTGTAAGAAAATTTTATGAAATACCATAAAACTCAATGGTTTATATATTATATACATATATATATATATATATATATATATATTATATATTATATTATATTATTTTTCTAGAATACATGGATGTACCTGAGCATTGGTTTGATATTGATTTTGAGCTCAACGCTGGTAATGCATATGGTGCTTTATGCTGAGGAGTACGTAACGGTCAATAAGCACACAAAGGATACACTATTTACATCAGCGGTATGTAAAATTTTATGAGAAAACCAAAAACGTTTCCCAACAACTTAGTTTAAAAATACTATTGCGAATATATTTTTAAATCGAGATATTCTGTACCCAAACTAAATAAGACCACAAGTGAAAAAAAAGCGGCAAATTGAAAAAGTCGGTGTGGTCCGCTCATTTTTCCATACTTTAATGGTATACTGTATTTTGCTACAAGCTCATATTACAGGAGCTGGAAAGGAAATCAAGGGAAATTTTTTTAAACTTCAAAAACATATATTTCGAAAAGTTTATACTGGATTTTTGAAAAGTAGGTGTCCTTAAAAAGTAAATTTTATATATTTCAACGTCCGAAAAAAAACGAAAATGCTTCTTTTTCTTGCTAAAGATAAATGGCATGATAAAAATAAATAACAGTTAGAGGTCTCGCGTAGACATTTTGCGCCTCCACCTCAAGTGCTTAAAATTACTCATCCTTCAATCCGTACCCAT
The DNA here is from genome assembly GCA_951828415.1 of Anomoia purmunda. NCBI lineage: Eukaryota > Metazoa > Arthropoda > Insecta > Diptera > Tephritidae > Anomoia > Anomoia purmunda. The sequence continues at coordinate 129,434,004 of OX639994.1, forward strand.
GCAAAATGCCATACGAATTTTAAGTTTTTGAAGATCCTTTACTATGTTTTCAAAATCGCTGAACAGTCGGGGAAAAATAAATTTTCCGATTGGCCCTTACATCAGCATATATTCGAAGCAATATCTCTAAAAAATCTGAAAATTTCGCTTTAAAAGCTTATTAATTTTTAAAATTTTTTTTCATTAGTGATATTTAAACAGTTTTGCTTTAACCCACATTTATAAAAAATATTCTAATTTTTTTTAAAAGCTATTTTCTACCTAAAACCCAAGTGGAACTTAGAGTGAGATCTTCCTAAGTATTGGAAGTAAAGAATAGTAATTTCATACTCACAAGGGTGTACTCTGCGATTACTGAAACCATCATCTGTAGTTCTACAGAAAAGTTCTTGTTAGTCTTAATAAGTCATCGACTAACCGGTTAATCGATTAGCTAAGTTGTTTAAATAAATAGTCGGCTTCACATAATCGACTAACCATTCCCGATCGACTTTTTCGACTAACCGACCAGAAACGACTAGTCGACTAACCCTTTATTTTAAATTTTTCAACTACTCGTACTTGTTTTCTTTCAATAACTTATTGCTTTTTGTATGTGTGAGGATGCTTATGATTATTGAAAAAGTTCATATCCCACTATATTGAAGTATTTATGAATTTATTGGGAGTAGCTGTCAATATTAGAATATTTTCAGACTGCGCGATGGTTAGCCGAATAGTTGGTATTCGGATATCAACTATCAAAAAAGTTTCTAATCGACAAAAAAAAATAGAGAAAAAATACAATAATTAGTTAGAGCATGAAACAGTTTTTTTATTTGATATATAAATTAATCAAATGAATAAAATTAATATTTATTATATATCTATAAATCAGAAGAATTATCGGCTGTTTTAACATTTCTTGTGCAAATTAATATTCAAGATGGTGTTGTTCGATCTCGGGTTCACGAGCACGATGTGGACCATAAATTCATTATCCTTATATCAGGATCATAATTCTCTCTATATCAAATTCTCTAGTCGCCGACTACAAAAAAAATTCGCACGCTATTTAAACCCAATCATATAAAATTACTTATTAAGTATCCAGTTAAAGGTATTTTATGGCATAATTTAACTTTAATGGTTCGTTGTATAACTAATTTTTTTTTTATTGAATTATTTTTCTCAAAATGTGTTATAGAGTATATAAATACATATGTATGCGTACATAGATTTCAATTTAGAATTTTTCGTAATACTTGCTTTTAAATTTTTGAAAATTGCTCCTTTGCTCCTTCATAGCATCTATAATATAAATAAATTAGCACCCAACAATTTGTATACTATTAAAATGTGAAAAAAGAAGCGCACTCGGTTCAGTTTGTCATGTTTCTAGTTTACCTAACTGCTACTGGCTCATTTTTCTCTGGAAGTACAAATTTTGATTTTAACTTCGAAACTTTTTTTATGATCAAATTATTATTAGCAAGAAAAATAAACTGTATCCGCCTAAAAATAAACTTTAATTAGTATTATAATTGGAAACAAATAACGAATATTAATTCGAAATATCACATAGGGCATGTTGTGCACCTATTTGAGTCTTAAAAAACTGTATACTCGAAATCCCATATAAAATCGAAAAATCGATTCAGAAATGTTAAAGTTATGGGCAAGACCTCGGACCTCGGAAAAAATGGGGGTTTTACCATAATTTCAGGGTATATTAGGAATTTTTAATAAATTTGTTTGTTACTCAACTCAGCCCATAATATGTACATTCCAAGTTACATGACTTTTTAGTAAATAATTCAATTTGTATCAATGAGTTATTTCATTCGTGTAGTAATCTTCCCAACTTCTCCAGCATTATTAATAGTGCCAAAAGGGTAGCATATTAGTTTTTGGTTAACCAATGTCAGTGTTTTCATGTATGTTTTCATTAAATGTGTCAAACTTTTTATCGTCAAGTAGATTCGCGGGCCATATTTTACCGCTCGCTACTACTACTGGTGGTCCGCTGACCATGGGTGGGGAAACATTGTGTTACAAATGAAGTAACTTCTTTGTATTTAGTTTTAGTTTAGTGAACTGTCCTAGATGAAGTTTTTTCAAACGTTTCTATTTTACTACTTCTCTCTTTATTGCAGTTTATCGGCTATATTTGCGCAATTGAATCGTTCATTCTGGCTGGTATTGCCTCATGGCCATGGACGCAATATTATCGTCAGGTGCCCGACGATGGCAGCGAAATGTATATCGAAGATCGTGAAATGACACCAATGAGTCCAATCGAGAGTACTGATGTGCCGAATACACACCATCAAACACAACATAACAATCGAAATGATAGCACTGCACACAGCGAATCAAATCACAATAATCAGCAACAACAACAACAACAGCAATACAATCGAATATCATCGTCGTCGTCCTATAATCAAAAGCCTTATATACCTGGTGAGCAAACTGAATGATACTCTTTAGGTTGAAATACAATAATTTGAAGACAACTTAAATTTAAAATCACTGGCACGTTTTAACAGTGTAGTTTCAAAATTATAAATTATGCCTGGTTTAGGTCATTAGGTCATTTAAGGTCGTGACGAATCGTATCATTGCAATGAAAACAATACACATTTTGACCTATTCCAATTTGACACCAATGCAAAATTATAAAATGTCAACATGTTGTCATTTCGTATCATATTTCCTTATCAAAAATTTGGCCTAATGAAAACGGGTCGTTACGTCATTACTCTGCTGCAAATATGATGGAAAACAAGATTGTTGCTGAGAGCAACTGAAAGTGACGTAATAAAAGTTAGATAATGAGAAATCTTTGGAAAAAATCTCAAAAAGAAGAAGAATAAATACCGAAGACAAAGATAATATGATCGAAACTATTTGCTTCGTGAGAGAGATGTCAAAATGTTATGAAAAAAATATGTTTGGGAATTTTGGTGATTTTACTCATTCAATAACACACGCGAAACTTATAAAAATTCAGCGGATATGTATGCCCTTAGTGCTGTTAGTTGTCAAAATTACTAATGAAATAGTTTTCAATTTTTAAAACTGCCTTTAAGTTAGTTTTTTTATTGGTAGCCCAACACGTTTTCGGGATAAAAAGTGGAGGATTTCAATTGTAACCATTGGTAGCTCACTTTTCGTCTGTCAACTGTTCATCGGTTCACTGATTCTGCAAACGAGAGTTTCGTATCATATTATCAAAGAACGTAGATCACAAAGAAATTGCATCGCATTTCGTTTCCCGTGGCAAGATTTTTCGACCAATTCCACCATACCAGAAACCAATTGGATCTAATCAGATTCTAGAATGAATCAGCAAAAGTCAAATTAGTTCTGGTATGGTGAAATTGGACGAGATTTTCTATTAGAGGAACGGTGGGAGTGATGCAATGCTTTGTAATCTACGTTCTTTGATAATATCTTTGCCAAAGAAGCGGGCAAACGACAGAACAATTGAAAGTTGTGTTAGCATTGTAGGTGTGAACTAAAAGAACAATTATTTTATTTCGTCAGCAAATGGGAACAACATCCACCCAAATTGACAAAGAGAGCACTAGCGGTCCGCATAAGACGCAATCTTATATTTTGCTATTCCTCAGTTAAAGTCGTAATTAGTTTTATTTAAAAAACTAAATTTCCAAATTGGTCACTCTTATTAGTTTGAATAAGAATTTGTAATTGCCTATACTTTTTTTTAAATAATACTACTCTTAATTCCAGCCAAACGACCCAATGAATTGATTAACCAAAGACCAACACTGGGTCACACCCAAACAACCAGGAAACCAAATACTCGTTACCGTGAAGGCTATCATTATCAACCAGTTGCGTCAACGTCCCGCCAGAGCCCCACATTCGTCTTAGGCGATGAGATTGGGGCCGGTCCATCCACATCCCGATCCAATGATAATTCTAGTGCGTGATAGTTTTTATTCCTCATTATAATGTAATAAATTTAAAATAAAACATATAAAACAAAATAAAATAAATAATAACTAAAAAAAATTTGCAAAAGACAACAAAGTAACAAGCAGAAAGAAGCGTACACAATAAGCCATTGTCATTGAATGAAAATTCGAAAAACATAATAATTATAATATAAAAAAAAATAGAAAGCGACGAATGTAAGCAAAAATAAATGAAACAAAACAATATTGAATTATACTTATATCTGCGGATATAGAAACATTAATCAGCTGAATTTTGATTCGGCAACGAATACTGAAAAAATCTGTTATGATAAAACAAAAAAAAAAAAAACATTAAACAAAATGCATTTGGTAATTGTAACGAATTGTTTATAGAACAAAAAATAAATATAAAATAAAGAAACCAAATAAAAGTGAAAAGCAAACAACAGCAACAATAATAATTCATAGTTTTAAATGTGTGTGTATAACAGAGTAAATTGAGAAAGAAAGAAAACGAAAAAGAAAAATACTAAGAATTCAATGAATTTAAACACTGCAATAAGAGTAAGAAGAAGCATGGAGACAAAGATTAAATGAAATACAAAATTAATGTAGGTAACGATCAAACATATTTATGTTAGGTAATAATAAAAAGAAATAATATTTAAAAAAAAAATAAAAATAATTATCGAATAACCGATTTGTATGGTTGCGAAAGTTGGCAGCGCCAGCTTTTGGTTAGCCACAATCTTTGTAGGGTGTACTGCGTCCAGTAGTGATTAAAATATGAAACAAAAAATAAAAGCATATTGAAGCGGATTCAAATTTTTATGAGTCCGAAATTGCAGATAAATTACATACATAACTAAGGAAGATAAAAGTGTTCTACAATTTATGATTTAATATTTTTGCTTGGGTATGCTTTCTAAATTTTACACTGTGCAAGTAGAATTTTTTTTTTATAACTTTTTTGAGAAACATATTTATTTTTTTATAGATATTAATTTTTATGCAACCCCTTTTTAATCTGTAATTTTGTATTTTTAGTAAATTTTTGCGTATAAACTTTACACAACCAAGACAGCTAAATTTCCATGGTTCAGTTATTAAAGATTTTGTAAGTAGACTTCTCTCTCACCCTAATTTTATTGGCTAAGCTCCCTGCGTTCTTCTAAAAAAAACTGCGTTATTTCTTTTGCAAATTTCTTCAGAATTTCGATGACAAATTTTAAATAATAGTGAAAGTTTTACTTTTCGCAGCAAAAATATTGAATGGGATATGGAAATTCAATTATAAGGTAGAAAGTGAAATTCTGATTAAAAATTTTGAAAAAGTTTGTTCTACATTTTTTGATTTCTCACTGTTCAAAACTTGGATTTAAAGTTTAGTATTTTATTTTAATTGTCATGGTATGTAAAATAGGTGGAGGTATGGGCATTTGCAATCACGGCACGAAAACAAAATTTTAAATAAATTTTTATATGTTTGCATAGTAATTAATGACAACAATTGTAGTAGTGATTTTAGGATATAAGCAAACGTGACGCCACAAAAATCAATAGTGTTTTGGCTTGAGTGAAAAAAATGCACATTGGGCTAGACCATTTGTCTAAAAATCTTTGCCGTAATATTTGAAGAATTTAAGACTAATTTTCAAATAGACATGCCAAAAGCTTGCTTATCCTTGTATTTTGTTTTTGCTGCTGCGTAAGAATTGTCAAAATTTACATACATTTTGTTTTTGCTTTTACGGTTTTCGAAAGCTCATACGCAAAAGCAAAAACAAAATATATGTAGGTGAATAAAAAAAATTAAAACGGCTGCTATAGTAACTACACCTTAGGTGAATAAAAAAAATTAAAACGGCTGCTATAGTAACTACACCTTATATGAATTCGCCTTGGTCATAATAAAAAAAAAATTTCGTTTTTTACATAATTTTTCGTTTGTATTTAAGTTTTTTGGTTTTAATAAATACTTATTTATTTATTTATTTATTAAAAACAGGAGCACTGGCTGCCAGGGCCTTCGGCCCGCTGGTTAAAATAATAAATACTTAAAACGATAATTTATTCTAAATTATTTTTTTTTTTGCTTCCTCACTTTTCGTTAAGAAATATTCACTTAAATTTAGAATATTCTAATGCTTGTAAATACATCGAAATGTGCAAATCCAAGACCATTTCTATTTGATTGTCATAACCCTTAATATTGTTGAAACTAAAATTTTGATTAAGCTGGATTTTGCAGTCTTCTAAATTTTCCATAAATAACACCTGCATCTTCAAAATGAAGTGCCCACATTTTTGAAAAGTCTTTGCTTCGTGAATTAAAAACTAAAATTTAATTTAAGGGTCAGCAATTAGAAAAAAAAATTACATAACAAGTGCATCGCTGTCTACATTTAATACACTTTGTTCATGCATCTGACGTTACGTTAAGTTACTGAAATTTCCACTGACGGTTTTTTTTTTTTGTTAACATTGTTTTTAAATGAGTTTTCAACGTAAATAAATAAGAAATATATTGTTAGAGCCGAGCGCACTAGGGTCCAAAATGTTCAGACTGAAGAGCAATCGATTATGCTATATCTGTCTGTCTGCCCGTCCGTCCGTCCTTCCGTGCAACCGATAATTATTAATATAACTCAACGAAAAACGGAAGACATATTTCCCTTGATCCAAGTTAGGTTGGTATTGAAAACGGGCGATATCGAATTGTAACCACACCGCTATACCGGTGTTTTACGAAAATCAAATAAAAATTTAAATTTAAATAACATCAAAAATACTATACATTATTATGCAATTTCGTGGAATTTCGCTACCTTTTAACATAGATCACTCGAATTGTTCCCCTTTTCCTTCTGCTTCAAAAAAACACACTGAGGAGGGAGTGTCACATTTTACAAAAAAGCTATTTACAAAACGTTTAATTACTGAATAATATCTAACAATTTATGTATGACATTTACCTATGACTTTCTACACATAAATTACGAAAATATTTGAATGAAGAAAGGAAGAAAGGTCAATGTTTTTGTCATTTCTTATGAAAATCTGCACACTAGCGGTTCATTTTACGTACAGATATTAGGAACAGAGGGCTAAGAGGAGCCTTGGAAGTATATCCCTTGCACTTTGTCAGATGTCAGTCACCAAACGATACTGACATAACTGAGCTATGTAACTATTTTTATTGGCCTCCACGCCACTGGCTCTGTGCAGAAACTATTCCAACTATCTTTGCCTGCCTTTCGATGTTAATCGCTTGACTGAAGATATCTAATGAAAACTTCTCTAATATTTAGATCGAAAAATTGCATCGCAAGATATTTTTTCTTGTTTGCTTTATTTTTCCCTTGCTTTTAACTCCAATGTTTTTAGTTTTCTTTACGCACAGTGTCATATTTAAAACTCATATTTAAAATCGCATTTCGATTTTTCAAAAAGGAAAGTAAAAATATCTACAAAATTATTCAAGAAACCCCTCTAAATCACGTACTAAATGGAGGTATGAAGAATTTACAAGAAAATATTCCAGGCGTGTATTTAAACGAAGTTAGTAGGGTGAAAATAATGTTGGCACAAAATACGAAATTTTAAAAGATCAGAATTGTATAAATTGTAGGCACAAAAAATGTGCGAAACCATTGACGAAAAACATTGCAGTTTAAGAAAAAATACATAAAATCTATTTAAAACCATAAACTCAAAACTGCAAAAGCAACAGCAAATGTGTACATCCAAAACTCAGTAAAACAAAAAAATATATACTATACATAGTTATGTATACATATATTTTCTTTTGTTTGTTTTTTTTTTTTTGGAAATTGTCCTGCAGCCGGTAATTGTAATATTTAATATTAGAAGAACAAATGTAACTTGAAACAATTACACAAGAGATAATAAAAAATAATATTGAACGAAAAGAAATTGCAACATGCCATATAATCATGAATAATAATAATAAAAAAAAAAAGTAATCATGAATACAATGAAATGCTAGCCGATTAATAATTTGTGGCACACACGAAAAGAATACTAGAATCAACGTAAAAACTAAAAACAAAAAAAAAACAAAAAATTAAGAACAATGGCTAAGCATGGAACAGAAAATCATCTTGTTATAATCGTAGTTTTGCTTATTTTTTAATAAAACACTAATATCAAAATGTGCGCGCGAAAAAAAGTTTGAAATAGATATCGGAAAATAGCAAATTCGAATTTAAAGTGATTCAAGTGGGATATGGGAATATAGAAAATTTGATTGGGATGAGTGAAAATAATTTTTTAGTGTTCGTAACCCCCACAATATTTTGATCAAATACCCAGAAGATAATTTCGGTAGACCTTCTTAAGAGTAGTACATAGAAAGTCTAACCAAGAAGTGCTGAAAAAAATATTTGCCAGCATGCCTTCTAAAAGGGGTTTTCTATTTATGATTCAATACAAATGAAAAGCTCTTTATTCATAAGATGAGGCTTTAGAACTGTCGCAAAGGTCTTGTAAAGTACGTCCTACAATAGACTTTCATGGAAGCCCTTCTATGAGTAACGAAAGTAGAAGGCCTTTAGTTTGTGCCACTCCATACCAAAAAGAAAGCAAAAAGGAATTTACAAAGGAACGCCGCTCTACTCTCAGGAAGGCTGTTGGAATGAATTTTGTTCCCTGAAGGTATCTATGCAGTTTCTGACGGAGAAAAATATTCATAGATTTTGATAATTTTAAGTCGTTTTGAATGCTCGAAAACGAAAATAAACACTGAAGATGATACAGCGCGAAGGCGGGTTTGCCTCCAAATCAAATTCGACAAGGGATGACAAAAAATCATTCCGATATCCACATAGATATCATCATCAAGGCCAGTGCTGGCCTTATCGTAATCGATATCGATATTGTAAAACTGTACACCCTAGCATAGTTTTGCTCTTAGCGCTATTACTGGCGACTGGTTCCATTAGTGATGGGCAAATGAAAAAAATACATCGATATTTTCAAACAATATCGGTATATGTAGGCTAAATAATGTAGATATTTCGATATAGCAATATTTTTACCACAAAGCGCAATTACCTAAATTATTGTAAAAATAAAAAGTTGGTGGTTTTCAAACGGAATTATAAAATTTGTTATGCTTTAGAACTTCCGTTGCTGGGAGGCCATTAGCGTTAAAAAAATACCGAATTTGGTTCAAATTTGATACTCGGAAGTAAATATCGAATATCGTTATTTCGAGATTAAAAATATCTACGTATTTTTACACATATTATTTTCTAAAAACAATATATCAATATTTTTTCCCCAAGCCTAACCTCAATGTGTTCCACTTAACTTTTCCTTTGCAACTCAAAAACCTCCTTTCATTTGCAAAATTCTCTTGTAAACGATTTATTAATTTAAAAACACTGTATGAGCCAAGTTAGTACACTAGTTAAACAATTCATACAAAAATTCAAAAAAGAAAAAAAAAACAAAAACACGCACATGAAATGCTCATTTCAAGCCCAAATCTTTTTCGATTGTATGCGCACAAACAGCCATCATTTGATCCTTAACGCGCAGGAAGCTTTCAATAGCAATGGGCTTAGCCTCCGGCCATTGACCCAAGTCACGATAAATTGGACGACAGAATTTCATGCGAAAGTTTGAGTTGGCAAATGCAATAATTTCATCTATACGTTTCAGCAGCCGGGCTCTGATAACCAAACGCATAACACGGAAGCGCACCTCGGCATTCTTTGTGCTCTTCAAACTGTAGGTGCTCTCCAGCAATTCAATTTTATCCTCATTCAATTCAACAATTTCTGGGCATTCGATCAATCTGCTAAGAAAATCTATAAGTTGATGAGAAGAAATTGGCTGTGTAATGTCCGTGTCGAGACGTAGCTCAGCGGTGGTCTTGGTGCTCCACAATTTCGACAATTGTTTGGAAGCATTTGCAAGTGTTTCGTCAAAGCTGAAATAGTTTGATAAGAAAATACAATTTTATTTTAATTTGTTATATTTTTTTCGTTAAATTACTTTGGAATAATTGGCGGAAGTCCCTCCTTATGCAGCCACAAATCCCAATCGATCTCGGTTAATTTATCCTTTTTATCGGTTTTGTTGAAGTAGTCATATAAGGCAGCTTTGAAATCATCAGTGACAACTGATTTGTATGCATTCTGTTGCAAATAGCTACGCAAGAATGGCTCAAATACTTCAGGTCCTCCAAGCAAATCTTCAATATAGCGTAGGAATGTTGAACCTTTGATATAGGGCACACTGGAGAACGCATCGTCAGGGCCGCAATTGGATAGATCTACAATCAATTTCGTGAGTTCCGGACTGTTGGCCAATTGGGTGCGTATCTACGGTGCAGATGCAATTCAAATATTACTAGCAAAATTAATAGACATTCTTGTTTTTTTGTTTGTTGATTTTGTACTCACACACTCCTGTAAATCGGTAAGATTGCGCAGCATATGGAAGTCACGTTCTTTGTTGCCTTGCATGCGTCCCACTATTTTCGTTTCGACGAACACCGTAAAGCCCTCATTCAACCAGAAATGCTCGAAATTCTTATTCGTCACCAGATTACCAGTCCAACTATGCGCAATTTCATGTGCCACGACACCGGCCAAAGATTTATCACCCGCCAGCAACGTGGGCGTTACAAATGTCAAGCATGGATTTTCCATGCCACCGAAGGGGAATGATGGAGGCATGACAAGCAAATCGTATTGCTTCCAAACATATGGCCCACAAATGTCCGATGCTGTTTTTAACATTTGAGCAGTTTGCGAAAATTCCTCAGCACATGCATCCACAATGCCAGCCTCTGCCCAAACATTCGAATTGTCACCCAAAGGACGTGACACGAGATCACCAATGGCAATTGCTAACAAATATGCTGGAATTGGCACTTCTTGTTTGAATGTAGTCACACCTGTTGCCTTTTTTTCAACTAGAGCGCTCATCAGTGCTGTTAGCTCCTTTGGATGCTCCACGACGGCTTCATAGGTGAACTTCACGGCTGGCGTATCTTGGCATGGCACCACAGAACGCGCATGAATCGCTTGACACTGACTGAACAGATAGGGATGCTGTTTGCCGAGTGTCTGCTCGGGTGTTAGCCATTGCAGACCGCTAGCGCGATTGGAAGTCTCATAGTCGATGCGTACGAGCAGGCTGAGGAGAATGGAAAGCAATGAGTTCCAGGTAAGTATAATTTCAACATAGCAATAATTAGTTTAGTGTGGGGTTGGGAATAAATTATATATTACTCATATGCAATCTGCAAACAACAACAACAACAACAACAACAACGAGTGCATATGTACAGTGCCGGAAAAAAGTATTGCCACAGTGACTTATTTTATATTGGGCCCGTTTCTTTGTAACCTAGTTGCAAAAGAACACTAGGTAGGATAACAAAATGCATGTAAAGCAACAACACTAGCTCGGAAAAATATGAGAGTTAAGCTAACTCGGTAAAATGATATCCGACCTGAGATGTAGTGTTGGGAAGTGAAAAAACTGCGCTGTTGTGAATTAGCCCTAAGAAAATACACGGGAAATTTAGATTTAAGGCCTAGTTCGTTTTTATTTGCATAGTTTGTGTAAATATATAACTACATAAACCTAAAAATTGCCGGCACAACTATTTTGCGTTAATTAAATAGCTCTAAACAAATCGTAACATTCATGAAAGAGTCCAACTAAAGGAAATTTTATCCGAGTTAGAGCGTTCTTTTACAACTCGGGTGCAAAGATACGGGCCTATTATTAACAATGTTTTTCATAGTAAAATTTAAATATGGCTCATTCTATAACCAAAATAATACAAGTCCAATTTCACACTTTGTACAAAATTCACAAAAATTCAACAAATTGTAATAAGTTGTTCAAATTTTAAACTTTTTAATTAGACTTTTTGATAATTTTTTTACTGACGGGGTTGCGCATTTTCCCCCATACAAAAATATTTTAAGAACTCGTTATATGGAGAAAAACTCGAAAATTAATTCCTGAAATTTGCACTTTATTATATTTTTTTTGTTTTTGTTTTTATAAGTTTTAAGTCAAATCACATTTTATTTTGATAAAAACTTTATGAAAAAGTGAAAAAGCATGGGAAACATTGTGAATAATATACAAGAAAAGTTACTGTGCCAATACTTTTTCCCGGCACTGTAAGTATGAATGTAAGACCAGGAACTGAGATTGCTATAGCCACTTCGTATATTCTGCATAATTTGGAACATAAAATGGGAACAAAAGTAATGTCTGCAAAAAATCATCAATGTGAGATTAAGAGCCTCATAAATTATAAAACGACCATTTCATGAAAAATTCACTGCTGGAGAATGGGACCTACATATGTATGTACATATATTAGCAGAAAAAAACTAAAGAGGCGTCACTCTAGTTATTATCAATACAATTCTTGGAAATATGTTCTGCTTTAAAACATCGTTTGGTGATGAAGTTGAAAGACTTTGGCAACTGTCTGACGTTGTAGCTAAACTAAATATCGCCATAAACTGAAATACAAAAGTCCGTAACTAACCTAAAAAAATTCAAAGTTGACTTATTTATAGATTATGATGCATTTCATCGAATCACCACTCCAACATCGTTTATGCACTATTTGTATATTAAAAACATCGTTTTTTTTTGCGAAATTCATAAGGGTTTCCTTTCTAAATTTCAAAAAATTTTACAACGTTTTTGCCTACTCCTTAGAAAAAAAAAATGTTCCTTAAGTTACGGCCTTTTGCAGTTCAGGGGCGATATGTACATACATACATACATATATATATATAATTATTTATGCTCACTCGATTGGCAATTTTTGTTGCTTCCAAAAGCTGGTACGCAAAATGTATTATTTTTTTGAGATAGCCTCGATTTTGCTTTAACACATTTTACCAATATAGAAAGTGAATAGGCGACTTGATTTATATTCAATGATTTCAATATATGAGGGGATTTTAGGTCTACATAGCCATAAAGATAAGATGGCCCATAGAAACTATTACACCTAACTGACTTGAATTGAAGCCGATTGGGCTTTGTTGGTTAATGGAAAGTTTACAGGTAAATTCAATTCTAAATTTTAACAAAACTAATTACGGCGACAATAAGTACGGCTGAACCTAATTTTACAATGCACATACTAGCAATAAGCTAGACAATTTGCTTTCAAAATTAAGTATTTTTACACTTACTCTCCCTTGGCAGTACCTTCGGGTAACTCTAATGTCAACTTGGCACCAATATCATTTACAGCATCACTGATAAAATAGTTGATAGGAATGGATGTACCGCCATTGCATTCTATAGATACATTTTTTACGGTGACATCACGCACATCTAGCAGCTTAATAAGGAAACAAATCAAGTATTATAAAAAATGTTAATTTGTGTTGACACGTCACCACTCACAATAGCCGGCAAGTTGTTCTCCAGTACATTGAAGTGATGTACTACACTGCCCAAGAGTTTTGTGTTTGCAAAGTCTATTGTCCACTTGAGTGCGCTGTGTTTGGTCGTAATACGCTCTGGTTCCGAATAGGAGCTGGGATCCACTTTACCCAAACGACCCATTTTACGTAGCTGTTGTGTGGAAATAAATGAAGTTCGGCCGGTTGTAGGTTGTTGCAAAAGACGTCGCTGTGTACTCACTGAACGTGTTGTAGCTGAAAGTAGAAAATTAAATGTATTTACACAACATTGAATGTATTCAGTCCACCGTGATATTTACATAGGTGAACAGTTACGGTTACCGAAGTCTTTTAATGACTTCTCTAGATATATAATCTGCTTGCTATCTGGTAATAAATATTAATAATCTTATCACATCACACAGCAAAAAATTTTGTAGAATGCAATTTGTGTTCACTTATTGCAAAGATAATACAATTGTTTCTCGTTTCATTATGATGACAAGTTATACTACCTCAAAATTCGTTGGCTTTCCAAACAGTCCAAAATAAAAAGTAGCTTTTTTGTGATTTAACCGGATGACCAGCAAAATGTTAAAAAATACTTGCAGATGAAGTAGCTGTATTTGTATATACTTATATATGTATGTATATATGACATCACGAATGGTTTTCAAAAAGTATTGCAATAAAAAACAAAAACAAAAATTTAGCATATTGAACCAGTGATGAATAAAGAAAAACTCTACACAAGGTATCTAATTTGGGTAATAAATGTACCCGATTGCTGACTGCAGCCGGATTGAAACTCCCGCTAGGTAAGAGTATAGAGAACCAGAGAACATACGATCCAGAGTCCATAAATTACGTATTATTAGAGTATCCAGACTTTAACTTTTCTTCCTATACATATCCGCGTTAAAATGAAATGCTTTCAATATTGGCGCAGGTTTGCCAACAATAAAAAAATTTTGGTCAGAATATATATGTACATGAAATTGAAAATTAATGGATACCCAATTTAGATATTCGTCACAAAGCAGCGGGTTTTCTGTACCCACCGACGAATTATATTCTGAATGATTTTCTAAAATGGAAGTTAAAGATGTCGACCTCATTATTTTCTACAGAAATAGAAAAATATTCATAAATCAAGATTTAACAAGAAATCAAGAAAACAACTTTCATTTGAAATTTCTAATCTTTCCGAACTCGTTCCAAAGATACTATGGATCTCAGCCCCTCCTGCATTCTAGCTGGCTATAGTTGATTTGAAGTACTGCCGCATTTTTCTCGCCAAATGTGCAGTACAACTATAATACTGCTTTAACGAACGCAACCCTACAGGTATGTTCGGTGAATGCCCTAAAAGTGTAGAGCAGTGCAGGGCGTTCCCACAATACTGGCACCATTCCCCAAACATTTTATGGGGAATGTTTTATGCTGTGACCACATCAACAGCAGTGCAAGGCAGAACAACATATGGCATAGCTCAAAACAGTTTAGTGCATATTAAAAATTAATAAAATCTACACTCGGTCATGGAAATGTTTTAAAAATTTAATTATTTTCTTTCTTGTACAATACTTGCTAGAATATCATTGGAAAGGACGAACTATCGTTGCTGGGAATCTATTTTAAATGAATACATTTCCATAGTTATTTTAAAAATATAATACATTTTTATTTTATAACAGTAATTAATAAGAACTATAGAAAGCAGATATACATTCCCTCTCTTCATACGCGTCTCTAACGCAATATGTAATCTTTGGGATAGTCCATAATGGATGGGAAGTTTTCCAGAGTCTCTTTATCGATATGATCGAGACGTTGAGGCACCTGCCGTGGTGTTCTTATTTGATTTGTTACATTTGCCAATATCTCTTCTGGTACTTGGTCATCGGCAAACAAATGCAATCGCTGCATGGTATATCTGCGCTGTAAATTGCCTTTCATTGAATTATATACCGCCTTTTTCATAACCATAGTGGCATCCTTTTCGTGCAATTGCCACGCTAACGTCCACGATGCACCACCTGGGTAACCGGTGTGATGAAAGTAAACGCGTTTAATCCACTCATCACCTGGTAGAGCAATTTCTTTGGTGTTTATGCAAATTACATGATCTCCGCAATCATCTGGAAGTTTAGAAGAGTAAAAATTGCTTAGCTTAAGTTCCAATTGAGTAATTGCAGAAAATGGGTAGGTGTCCCCTAGAAGTAAAGCGCATTAATTTTTGTAAACTACAAGTGCAAAATATTTTGGTATTTACCCGTATAGAATTAAAAAAAAACTAGGGGCACACTTTCTGCAATAACACATAAATCTAGAATTCTTATTTTCGACTGTTTGGCATGCACCAGCGTCTTATAAATATATATATAAACTCAAATTGTATCCAACTGAGGCAGTTTTTAAGTTAATATTGAGGAATATATGTATATTAAATATTAAGTCAAATGTGTTTTCAACACTCACTCATTGGATGGTAGATAGGCTTGTGCAGTCCCATTAAATGCTTCTTGACTAGCAAAGCCGAATCAAATGGATTTTGCCAGGTGCAGTCGTATATGTGCCAAGTCCGCGCAAAAGTCGCCCATTGCTGTAAAGGGAGTGGCTTTTATTTAGTAACTTTTCAGATTCTGCAGTTAATAGATATTTTCTTACCTGCACACGCTTGGCTATCGACATTTTCGTAGTCTTTTAATACAATATTTTAAAAAAATTAGCTATTAAATAACAACTTCCTCAAATGGCACAGAAAACAGCTGGAATATGGTGTGCTCAGATTGGATGTGCTGCCAGATCGTTATGAGATAATCAACAATTTTTATGGTTTGGAAAGAAGAGGAAGGATTTTCGAAATGTTTTGAATTCTCATACTTTTGCAAATATGTAATATGTTTCAATACGTAATTACTTCATGTAAGAGCAACTTTTAAGAGCAGCATTTATTAACAAAAACATTAAAAATATTAGAAAAATTAAATTAAATCCTCGCATTGGTAGCACTACACACGGTATCAGCTGAATCAAGAAACATTCACTTGCGTGAAATTCTCGCTTACTTGAGGAAGCAAGCGAGAGTTCGTATGCCACCTCTCAACCGTCATTTTTGTAGTTTGATAGCAATTTTTCAATAAGTAGCATCTTTCATTGTGGCAACGTAAAAAATTCTTATTTGATGACATGTGACAAATGAAAAAGTATGTTTTCAAAATGCTTTGATCGCGATAACGTAAACCAGAAAGCAAGCGAGAATTTGACGCAAGTGAAGGCCGCACGTTAATCAATGTGCTCTGACCTGAATGATTGAGTAGCTAATTTGGGGCTTACACGTTCGAAAAATTAGTTTGAATTTGTATGAAGTCGTACTTCTTTGATTGGAAGCATTTCAAGGCGATAGTCAGTTTTTAATTAAGTTCTAACAGCTAATCACAGCATAATATATGAATATCTTGTTTTTCACTTAATAATTACTAAAACAATTATACGTACTTTTACTAATAATGTCATCACAATACATTTTCTATCCTTTCTCTTCTCTTTCAGTTGAAAGTTTGGATTTTCCTTCAACATGCGAAAAATTTTTGCTATTCCTGTGACAATTCAATATAAGTAGCACCAAGGCGAATTTATAGAACACCACCTTGTATGGATTCGCCTTGAGTGGCACAATCAATTTAAGTGATTGTTGAAAACTATATGAAATTCAGTTCCAAAAATATGATATAATGAATTTGAAAACGTTGCTAAATTGACAGTTGCCTTTACAAAAAAGAGGAGGTCACAAGCATGTAATATAATTTTCATCAACTTCAAAAATGTTTGCGCATATCGAAAATGAAGAAGACTTCACATCCACCTTAATCAAAATTTTTAGTTTAATCAATATTGATAAAATGGATTCACATCGAAAAGTGAATTAATCATACAAAATTTATTTTAAAAGGGAAATTTTGAATGAATCTTGGATCAACTAATTGGATTGGATTAAAAGAAATAAAATCAGAATTTGCATCCAAAATGATATGCATATATGAAACATGTTTAGTTTAGTAAATAGGAAGCTGTAAACAACATGAAATTTTTATGATGAACTGAAAATATATAAATTGTAATAAAGTAACTATTATGTAATTTTGTTTTTCATATACACTGTAGGGCATAGTTAAAAAAAATGTTTAAAACTCTAGTAAGAATTTTGAATTGCCGCTCAAAGTATTGGATTAAAGTGATTTCGATATATCTACTAGGTCTTAAGTTCATATTTATAGGTACCTATGATCAAAATAAAAAGCTTTCATAATTTTTCATTTGTTTGTTTAGCAGTCTTACCATAAAGGTTAAAAGTTTAAGAAATTATGCGAATTACAAAACATAAAAAATGCTTTAGTGAAATTTCATTTTGAGCCGAACCGAAACTTTTTCGGAGTGCTTTCGGTTCGGTTTTGGCATTTCAAAATAAAAACGCTTCGCTTCAAACCCGGTTTGCAGCCCTGATAAACAATATTCCAGCTAAAGAAAGAAGGGTTTTTTGTAAAAATAACTTTTCATTTTCCATAATTCTGGAAAATTCAAATAACTTTACAAAATGGTCAATTTATCCGCTACACCATCTACACTTGTTCTAACAAAAAAAAAAAAGAAGGATTTCCTGCATTATGCAGCCCTACATACTCATCACAACGAGCAAAAACATGTATTGAGATCAAATCACACTTTGTCAAAGCCAATAAAGCGATAACAAATAGATTATCGTACTATACGAGACTTTGAAGCGGCTCAAGCGATTGAAGGGAAGTTGTTATTTGACAGATTTTCCTCCATTTTAGTGCATTTCTTTTCTCTTTTGACAATTGTCAAAGCAAAGCAAGCAGTCAAGTGTATATTGGGTTCAAGAATGATAGAATACAAGATTGCGCCTTCCCGCGGCGAAGTGACAGATCTCGTCTTTAGAAAACAAAAATACGGGAGAGAGAAAATTGAATAACTTCCAAAATTTCAGTGGAAAGCGTATTTTAATTGTTCTAAAGTGTAAAAATATTGACTTATAGGCAGAGATTTAATAAATCAATCTGCAAAGTACTAAAAAAGGTGACGTTTTTCCTAATTCGTGCAAAAAGCTTTGCTTAGTTGAAGTTGAGAATTGTAAAACTCGGCAAAACCAAAGTAGCGGTAACTCTGAAGACGTCACCTTCTACATTTAGTACATCGTGTATTGGGTCCATGGAGGAAAGAATACAAGAAGGTGGCGCAGATTGTGGTATCGCAAACTCACTCTTCAAAATTTTGACAGAATCAGCTACGTACCAACAGATTTTGTTTCCTCTCAGCTCTCAACCGGAAAATCAGTTGTCACGTCACACCCAAGTTTCTCTCTTGAATTTCACATCAATCAGCACGATCTTGTATTTTATCATTTTTGCATTGGACCATCGTACATTTTCAATTTCATATCCAGCGCCTAAAAACATACTTCGTTCAGTAACCTAATATTTGCAAAGGTTAATTTACGTTACAGTTTTATCGGCGCTCTTATGTCAGCTGTTTATTTATACGAGTACGCACGTAGGAAAAATTGACCTTTTCAAATTGATTTGGATGGAGTGAGTTGGTGTTCCTTTGGGGCATGTTTGGTAAGCACTGTTGCAAGTAAAAAATAAAAGATTGAATATTTTCTACGTATGTAAGTCAATCGATGATTTTGGTGGCAAATGATAAGTGTGTGAATAAAGCCGCGATTGAAATGCTAGCTTTGGGTATTGAACTTTGTCTAGCTCACAACTGGCAATGGCAAATTCGAAGAATTCAAAGGGATTCTTTCAAAACATTTAAAAGCAGTCTGCTTTCATTACTTGGTATCCGATTACTTGCTAAAATTCTATTGACTTTTTACGCGCAAATCCCCTTTGAAAAGAAATATTATTTATTAAAACTACATATCGTATTTAATATTTTAATAATATTGTATTTTCTTTTATTTTTTCCTTCCTTTTTATAATTTTCAAACATTTTCTATGAATACTAAAATTAATTACATGTTAATTATTATTTTTTTATTTATTTATTTATTTACCATAGTTTACTTTTATTTGAAACGAATTGATGCTGGAGGATTTTCAAGCGCTGCTTGTATCCATCGCGAATTATTGGCGGCGTTCAGCTGCACCACATCCATCATTCGTTGCTTGCGTGCCTTCCTGCCTATTTTCATTTACATATTTGCAGTATTTAATTCACAATGCATAATACCACTGTTTCACATAACTAAAAACTAACAATTTTTTTTATTAATTTTTTTTTTGCATTTTTAATTAGAATCTGTGTAAAGTATCTAAGTTCTTCCTATGTACAATACATATTTTCTTATATGCCTGCAATTGAATGCTTACATATTTACCTATAATACATTATTTTAGTTTTTGAAAATTTACAATGTGGATGTATTTTTTTTTTTTTAATTATACTTTTATGTTTGTTTGCTGTGGTTGTAGTTAACATTTGGATGGCACTTTTGCGCACCTATTTTTATGTCAAAAAGCAATAACTAATTTCCAAGTTATACGGTTTCAGCGTGAAAGGTTGCTAGAAGTAGGATAGTACATATTTGAAATTTTTAAAACAAATCGCAATAGACTAGATATATTGTTACTTCTTATGGTGAGTTCACAGGGAGCAATGTAAAGTGCTGATTTGATTGAATATTTTTGCCGTCAACAGGTGCTTTATAATCGCTTATTTAAAGTCTTGGGTGGTTGGTAGAAAATACAGTAGAATCGCGAAAAAGTTAACTCGCGCGAATTTCAGTGTTCACGTAGCGCTTTAAAAAGTTATCTTTTCAGTTAATTCTTCCGAACTTACGAAATTTTGAAACCAATCGTTTGCTTAGCAATAAAAACAAGCGCGATCTTAATTTTACTTATTGGTATGAGACGAATCGATACAACTAAATCGAAGTTAATATGGGTCTTCACGCGAAGCTCGTTACTCGGATACTTGGCGATTTTACATATATTTAGTTTTTGTATATTCAAAGCACTTATAATCATTTTTCGTTTTAATTTTTCATTCAATAAATTACGCATTTGGTCGAAAGCGTTGGCGCTACTCTGTCGATCAATGAAAAAAGCAAATGTAACGAGTTGTCCTGTTTTGGTAGTTCTAATGTTCTTTGGTAAATCTAACGAAAGCAATGAAGCTCCAAGGTTGCTAGGTTGGCAGTTTAACCGGCAACAGTCAAAATGACAATCAGCTGTTTCTCACTGGAGTTGGTAGAAAAACCGTTTGTCAGATTCTAAAATAAAAAACAGAAAATCGCTTTTGCCGAACTGTCAACTAACGAACCGCCAGAGTAAAGAAAAATGGCATGAATAGAATGAAAGAATGAAAAGAATGAAAGAATGATGACGAAAACTAATTTATTGAAATAAATTTAGCGAGTTATTTCCGGCAATCTTTGTTTATTACTGTTTGTTTTTTTTTTAATTTTGAAAAGTGCGCAGAAAAGTTAATAGTTTCAAAAGGTTAATTACCCTTGGAGCAATTCAGTTGACTTTTTCGTGATTCTACTTTTTGATTCTTCTGTATTCAAGCTTGAATGTGCAATAAATAATTTTAAAAAAAAGTAAAATCAATAACATATTTACTTCCGCTATGAGTTTACAAAATTTATATGCTTTCAAAATTTTGGCTTAATATTTTAGTTACAAAAAATATGCTTCATATTAAAATTATTTAGCACTTTTGAAACACAAATGTGAATTTTGGAAAGTATTCGTATACAGTGAAAGCTCCCATAGACGGATTTTCTAAAAAGCGAACTTATACCTGGGAGCGAACGATTTATGGTTTTTTTTTTCATAGAAAATACTCTCCCCCATATGCGAACTTTGCGATAAGCCGAATGTGTCTAGTTATGAAAAAAAATCTTTCATATGCGGATAAATTTAAATTTTTGTTTTAATACGCATTACTGCTTTTATGTTTCTGTTTTTTTCCTTTATGCTTTTACTCAGATTTATTTCTGGACACAAAATTGTCGACTTATAGAACGTGTTACTCTCATAACCGGACAATTTTGTATTTTTTTTTTATTTTATGCGATTTTTTTTTGGTATTCGTTCTGTTTTTCGCCTATTGGAGAGTAAATTTTATTTGCCCATTTTTTAATCTGAATTTTATTATATATGGATATCTCTATCATAAGCGGACAAAAAGTAGTTGGCTTTCACTGTTATAATATTCCAAATTTTGAAAATTATTTTGCATTCAAATTAATACTCTTTCAATATAGCCTACTTTCGACCGCACGCATTTTCGATACTTTCGAAATTTAGCTAATGCTTTTTGAATTTATATAGATATTTTGTTAATTTTTTATTTATATATTTTTTTTATAGTTTAGTTCTCTGGGTATTGATTTTTAAATTCTGTTAGTAGCATTTAAAACTTTATTGGTTTAGTTTAACTAGAAATTTCCCATGTTTTTTTTTTAAATTTAAATTACGTCCTTTTCTGTAAATTACGAATATTAGTTTTATGCCAGCGGTACATTGTACATACATATATACAGTTCTTTTAGGATACTTAGATTTTCATTTTTACAAACTTGTATTTCCCTATGGTTATATTTTCCTTTTGGTTTTAGTTGCAGTTTTCTTTAAATAACTATACAATAGTAATTATATATATATATATATATTTTTTTTTTAATTTTCTTTTTCCGTTTTTGAAATAATGTGTTGTTTTACAATTAATGTACTTTTCAAGTGAGTGAGCATTTCTGTTTGCATTTGCAGCCATTTTGTTTTTTTTAAATGGCTTAGTGCAAATTTCTATTGAAAGTTTTTAAACAATTCACATGTTTTATAAAAGAATACTAAAATATTTCACAAAAAAACCAACAATTATTTAGTTAAAGCAACAATTGGTATTCTCTTTAAAGCAGCAGCGTTTTATATTTCGCTCCGCTAAAATTTCGTATCCAAAAAATAACCAAATAAAGAAAAACGCCCTAAAGTATACAGCGATGTAATGCAGTAACGCTAAAGTATTTTTATTTTCCAAAAAAAAAGTTCGTGTTTTATCTAAACTTCTTGGTATAAAGTATTTTGGTATGTTTTTGGCGACGAAATTTTAGGGAACCATTATAAGTACAGTGATCTAACGCTGCAGCATTCTCGGCGACTTTTAAACAAGTCCGCACCAATGACTTAAATTTTTAACGCCCATATTTATACCCATAACCAGCCACTAAAGCCTATACTGAGGCGCCTCCCCAACTAAGCATTTCCAGCGCAGTCACTTGCCGCCTACTAATTACACAACACTCTACAGTTGAATCCCCTCTTTTCTCAAATTGCACATTTGCCCTTGCGCTTCACTGAGTTCCGGCTTGGCGGCAGAACTCCTCGTACATCCTTCATAGCATCGCATGTGACGGCGAAGCGGTAACCTTTTGTAACATTTGCAACAGCTGCTCCGTTGCGGATTGTACTGGGCCACAGATAGATGAGCCTCCAACACCTCCAACGCCACCCCCACCACCGACCATACCAATGCCACCCAGCCCAAGTCCAGAGTTGAGCGCACACGCTACACCTCCGCCACCAGTTCCAATTCCACTACCACCCACGCCGAATCCACTCACACCACTCCCATTGGCTGTATTCGAGGCTGATGGTGGCGAAGCAATTGATGTGGCCGCCGATGCCGATGCTGATGATGATGATAGTGACGATGATGACGACATTGATAAAGACATGGACGATGTTGGTGTCAAAGCCAGTTTGGACTCTGTTTTATATAGATTTTTTTTTTTGTTTTTTATTTTTGGATCGACAAAAACGAGAAGAAGAAGAAGAGCAAATTAGATTCGTTTGCACATGCTTTTCTATGGACTGCCTTGCATACTGTCATCGCTCTCCAGATAGGTCACATATGAGTCAGTGCTGTCCGGATGATGATGTGACGTTATGCCCGAATCCATGCTGCCAACTGGAGGTCCATTCATTTGTTGGCCGGGCGGGGGCGGATGAGGACCTTGATGTTGATGCGGCGGCAGCGGTGGCATACCATTGAGATCATAACCATGCATCTGTGGAATGAATAGTAAAAAATCAATAGTTTAAATTTCAGTGCGCGCCATTTACTATGCAAAATATGTACATAAGTACCCACCTGATTCACCAGATGTTGGAACGCGGGCGTATGTGTATTTATCGCACCATTGCTGTCCAAATCCGCATGCAATGCGAAATCGGATAAGGCTTTCCATGGCGGCTGATATGTTTGCACATCGATGCCCTGTAAATTGAGCGGCGAATCGTGTCGGACCGGCGAACTCGCAATCATCGGTATGCCTTGCATGGCGCCATAGCCGAGTTTTCGTCCCTCCTATAAGCGCAAACCAAAGAGAAACTTTCATTAATTAAGCTCTAATTATTGTTCGGCCGGCTGGATTGTTTCCAAAAAAAAGTGTGATTTGTGTGCGATTTGGACATACCTTCTCCTGTTGCATTTGCAGCTTCATTTGTATGGTTTTCTTCTTGTCTTTG
This sequence comes from Anomoia purmunda, assembly GCA_951828415.1. NCBI lineage: Eukaryota > Metazoa > Arthropoda > Insecta > Diptera > Tephritidae > Anomoia > Anomoia purmunda. The sequence continues at coordinate 129,457,926 of OX639994.1, forward strand.
CAGCGTTTGTTTTGAAACCAGACTCGTATGACGCGTGGCGAGAGACTAGTCATCTCCACCAGCTGCTCCTTCATTAGCGCATCAGGTCGCGGATTAGCGTTGTAGCAGGTTCTGTGAAAAGAAATAGTGAGAACTTTGATTTGGTATTCAACAAAAATTGAATGGGATGGGGTTGCAAGAAAAAAATAAATAAGTTAAGGATATTGCAAAATATTGTAGCTACATTAGGGTGACCTTAATTTGCTTGGGAAACACACTCTAGAAGCGCAAGGTTATCCAAAAAATGACCAAATATGAAATTCCATGCCTCTCGTATAAGATTTAGAGGTTCCGACTAGAACCCTAAGTTCTATATTTTCCCCAAATTTACATGATTTGGTGTAAAATAAAAATAGGAGATATCTGTTTTTTTTCTTTTTGACCTTCTGTTTTTCTGACAGCCTGAAAAGTTTATGTATGTACATTGTACATTGGCACGATTTTCCGTCTCCGGATTGCGGCCACGCCGATTTATTAAGTTGAAAACTTCTAAAAGCTCGCATTTTTCAAGGAGACGGATAGTTCGCTTTCATTTCCAAGGTGATCTAGTGACTTGTTTTTTGCTTAATTGTCATGAAAAGAATAACAAAGTTAATTTGAGTCTAAGCCCGAACAGAATGGCCCGACAACTGTTTTGTCATTAATGATGAATTTGAGTAGATCGATATAATCAAACCGTCAACAAAAGATGCGACCTCTGATCGGATCTAATATGATAGTACCTATCGGAGGTGTTAACCTACTTTAAAATTCTTGTGGGTTCATATGCCGGTGGAGTCATGAAAGAAATCCGATGAGGAGATGTGGTGATCTCCGAAATAGATATAATTTCTATCACTTCTGTTATCTTTTTTCCAATTACTTCCTTATACTGGCCTTGAGCTCAAAAATTAATATTGTTGATTCTTCGATTTATTTATTACATAATTTAAAGATTTGAATTTTGCTATTTTTAAATGAAAGGGGCACGGGGGAGTATCTTTACACCATTCTGATCCCACCTTCATATACTTAGGGCCGTTTCTCAATGTTTGGCTAATAATACCCATGGCTAAATGCGAATCAAAACCGAGAGTTGCTATAAACTTAACCGCCAGATGGCGCTGACCGAACTTGGTGGCTATGAAGCCTTTGATTAAGTTCTGATTAAACGCTTAGTCTGACATTGACACAGGGCACTTAACTGATGTTAAGTTTTCCAAAACTTGTAGTCTTAAATATTTATTTTAGTTTTGTATATCATTCCGGACATAGTGAACATTTGTTTGATTCGATAGAGTTTTGCCAATTTCGAACAAGCTTCGACTATTTGATGCGATGTTGTACATTTTTCAATATGCTAGTTCTGTGTTAAAAATTTAAATTATGAGGGAAATTATTTCAATTGACTTTTACACAACTTATAATTGATTACAATTTATAACGATAGCAATAACTAGAGAACAATTTAGCTAATTCATCGTCGTAGAGTCAAATATGTGTTAAGAATACTTTCAGTGGCAATAACATTCAAGATGTTTACAAGAAATGTTTTTAAATCATCAATTTTATTTAACATTTTATAAGTGTTTCCAATAATGTTTAAATTTGAACTATATAAGCTGTCTTAGTAAATCGCTTAAGGCTTTTTTTGCTCCGACAAGTACGGCTAATATTTTTAAGGCTTCGCCTGGACGGTCCTAATATTTTATGAAATTATGGGGTTACATTTGGGTTTCATACAAGGTCCACTGGACTCTCAATAAGAAACGAAGCCTAACTGTTAATGTTTTGTTACAAAAAATAGCTAAGATAGGTATATCGAATTACTGAAACGTTTCCTAAGCTAGATACCCGGCTCGCTAAAGAAAACCTTATATTACACAGTATTTTAAACTTATTTTTTAACAGCAGAGGCGAAGAGAAGCACGCGATAAAGCCTGAGGCATTATTAGAATAAGTCCTTTCTGTCCATAACTGGAATGATGCCGATGATAACTGAGATTGTGCCGGAATAGACTAAGTCGGGAATCGCTCACAATGAATGCGTTTGGCGGAAATCAGCTGGTTTGTTACATCAACGTTCTTACTGTGGCATCGTTCCACGATTTATGAGCGATGCAAGCAAGTGAACATTATACAACAAAAATGCATCAACAATAACTCACTTCTGAAACTTCTTTGTTGAGCAAATATTCTTTTGAGAATATCTTTAAGAGAAGCATCTGTAAATATTTTCTTAATTTAATACTTTGAAACTTACCTTAATGTGTGTAGTTGCTTTTCATTCAAGACCGTTCGCACCCTTGTCGGTTTACCGTCCGATGGACCCGATGGCCTTTTTTCCCTAATACTTTTATGTGAACCGGATTCGCTACCAGAATCTGAAATAAAAAGAGATTGGTATTTTTCAAAATTCAAATTCAATAATTATCATAATCAATATAAATGAAGAAAGTTTGGTAAATATTTGCAAAATTTGCATCCAAATCTTAGGATACGAAACATCGGCTACAAAAAACTATATATTTTATGTCCACATAGAAAATAATTACAGTGCCGAAAAAAGGTATTGACATAGTAACTTTTTTTTTAATATTCGCGATGTTTTTCATGCTAAAACTTTCTCGTTAATTTTTTTAAGCAAAATATGGCTCATTCTATAAACAAAACCAACTTTAAACCTACGAATTTAAAAAAAGTGAGGTATGCTAATTTATAGCACATTCAATTCTAATATTATAATAAAGTGCAAGTTATAAGCTACTAAAAATTCTGGAGAATTTTTGACTTTTGGGGAGCGCAGCTTTTTCCATATAAAAATTTATTTTGTTCATGCATTATATGAAAATTGTCACTGTACCAAACCTTTTATCTGGCACTGTAAGTTTTTAGGTATTTGAAATTCAATAAAATTTGTGTGACTTAATCGAAAACTAACTAGTTAAGGGTTAATAATCTAGTAGTGCCATTTTTCCATATACCCAAATGGACTAATATTTCGCACTTGCTTGAAACAAATTCTATAGAAAATACGTACACACAAACATTAACTAACCCTTGCCACTAACACCGAAATTTACTAAAACATTTTCAGTTTTAGCAACTAATACATATTTTAATTTTCCGCTCTAAACAGAATATTATAAATTACTTCGCTTCCCATCCAATGATAAAAAATTAACTTTCCCTCCACTTGCAATGGGAATTCATTCACCCAAAAAAACTAAAAATGAAAGACAAAAAGCTTCGTATTCGTATCAGATATTCCCTGTTGAATTTTTTTGCCGAACTATAATTAGTTTTCTCCGCCGAATGTGTTGAAAAATTGCATGCAAAATATTTACGTTGTTGCGCATTGCGGTCAGATCAAAGCAGATGATTGTTTCGTCAGACAAGTTTCGAGATCAATTGGTGGGAATCAGTGGAATTTTCAAGATGTTGCTAATTTTAAAATTAACTTTAAAGAGATGCGGTAAATGTCGCCTTACTTATTACAAAGGAATGAGAAGCTCTTGTAAATATTTGAAATGCAAATATGTAGCTATGTATGTATTTGTATGTGTATGTATGTTTTGCACAGTGAAGGAAAGAAGTGCATACATATGGGGCGTTCCACACGCAGCTTTTTTCGCGATGAATATTTTTTTTTCGTGTTATACAGGCGAAAATATTCGATACCAATTTTTTTATACTTATCAAAAAATCGCAAAAAAGTACAACTTTTCAATTGCATGCATATGAAAATCTTTACGGGAGTTGAATTGTGTAATTTTTTCTAAAGTGAAGTATACTAAAATTAAGTTAAGTTAAGTTGAATTAAATGTTTTAAAACAAAAGTCCAAAATTAATAAACAAATAAACTTTTTCTGCATTTGGACTGAATTTTTTCCTATATTTTATTGGAAATTAACAACAAAATGTTTAAAAGCGTGAAATTTGAAAAAAAAAGTTTCTAAAACTATGTGTAAAATATTGATATAAAAAATACGTATCGAATATTTTCGCTTGTATAGAAAAGAAAAAAAATATTCAACGTGAAAAAAATTTTGGTGCCAAATTTTGTGTAGAATGTATACACATTAGGGCCTCACCAAAAAAATTTTAGGTTTTTCCAGAATTATAAAACTTATAATTTTTTAAATAGTCTGCTTAAAAATATTTAAAAATTCATGCAAAGGAGTTGTAATAATGAGATTTGTGAAAAAAATTGAGACGTTAATGACGTGAATTTATTTGTAAAGGGATAAAAAAGATGAGAAAATATCTATCCAATGGTTGAGTTATTCAAATATTTCTTAAACCAATCCTCCAAAGAAGTTGAAAACAGCCGCAAAAATTACATTTTTATGATCCCGTTGAAAAACTCTTTAAATATTTCCATGCAAATCTTTTAACCATAAACTGTTTCATAATCTGAGCTGATTTTTTGTGATTTTTATGCAATTTTTTTTCTTTATAAAGAACTTCATTGTTGCAGGTATTTTTAAATCAGTCAAGTAAATCTTAATATTTTTGTTGGTGCTGTAAAATATAATGAATTTTATAATTCCGTTTGGAAATTAGTAGGTACTAAATTTTTTTTGTATGGGGCTGATGCACCCTAATGTATTGTACATGCACACTGCACCACACTTGATTAACCCCACTTGAATTTTCTGTTTCGGTTTCTTTTCTCGAAATAATGTTTTTTTCCTGTTCTTTTTTGTTCTCAGCCCATTCACATGGTGGTTCATTTCTCAAAATATTGCCCTCTGAAAAAGCAAAAGTATGGACTTGAATAAAATTTTCCTTATTTTGGTGTGATTTTTTCTACAAATTGTATTATTTACTACCGATTGAGTAAAGTTTTCTTCAAAATGCATGGAAAAAATGAAAATTTTGAATTAATCTTATTTTGCATTGAACGTGCGATACACCAACTGAATCACTGTGGAATAAAAAAAAAAAACCGGCCAACACAAAGAGTAGGATATCTTATAACTTCAGCACAGTAAGACATTCACGAGCCATTACAAAACGATATCGCAGCAGGAATCTTGGTATTTACGATGATTAAAGCATTCAAGTCGCAGAAGTTGGCAAATTTAGTATACGCCAAGAGCCAAACATACAAATTACAATGCCTACATATCATATCATAGTTGACACCAATTCCAGCGATATCTAATAAAGTTAAGGAGTTACGAGCGACTAGCCAAAGCTAGAGTCATATATATTTGAATATGAAAATACATACATACATACTTGGCATTTTTACATAAATAGATTTACATAGGCAGATATGTACATATTTATGTATATACAGTGGTCATTCAATATAACGAATCTTATGTTGTACGCCTAATTCGTAAACCGAAAAATTCGTTAAATCGAATGGTTTTGCTTACCTATAATACAATCATATTTTCAATTGTCTAACCAAATGCATTCATTTCAAAAAAAAATATATATGTATATTGCTTTTAATTCAACGACAACCCAATTCGAAAAATGTGTTTCATTTTTACAAAAAAAAAAGCCAAAGGCAAAGGCAAAGTTGAAAGTATTCATCCAAATAGACTTCGAGTTCATACAGGTAGCAACTTGTTTAAGGTACCTACGGACTGATTTCATTCAATGCGTATTTGAACGTATTCCTCGATTTTAAATTTAATTTTTTAAGTACAACCTGACGACTTCGAAACTTCAGTTTTCGCTGATATGACTGAAATTCCCTTGGAAGCATTGACCAAAATCTTCCAATGTTAAACGTTTTCGATTTATCATTGCAATTTCTTAACCAAACTCAATAGAACCGACCCCACGAAAAATAACTTTGAACTGACTGTTTAGCGTTTAATTTAAAGTCAATAGAAACTTATAAAATGACATATTTTCTTCAGACGATTTACAATAGTTAAACCAAAAGGAAGTCAATCATACAAGGTGATAACATCCCATGAGATGAATGCTTGTTCTTCTTTCCCAATTCGCTTTCTTCTTTCCCAATTTCGCTGTGTACACAAACAAAATACATGAGCAATATTGGGCGAATTCAGATTTTGACATTTCACTCACAAAATTACACTAACAAAATACACAGCGGATTCGCATTGCTTATCTTGCTATCTTTTTCGATGGATCCACCTTGTGTATTTTGTTTTTGCTTTTGCGTATGAGCTTTCAAAAGCCGTAAAAGCAAAAACAAAATGTATGTATGTACATTTTGACAGCTCTCAAATTCAAATTACATGGGAATTTTGTAGTTGTACTTATAACACCACCTTATATGAATTCGCCTTGAGTTAAACTACCGTTGGTTTAAGGGAACTTTTGTTTTTGCAAAGAACGCCAAGTCTCATTATTCCGAAAGTTCGTTATACTGGGCGACCACTGTATTGATAAACGTTGGCCAATTGGCTAGAATGGCTGTGCAAGTAGGCATGTAAATATTATCATACATACATACATAAATTTCTTGGTACATACATATTAATGCTTTTCGCCATCTGTCTGGGCATGGAATTTTTATATTCGCAAAAAAACAAAAAAAAACGATCGCGGTCGACGTCTTCAACATTGCAAAGCGATCGCACAAAAGTGCCGCCGCCGCTACGCCAATGAAACACAAACAAAACGTAGCGAAGCGTTCAAGCGCATTTCTCAGTCAATCAGCCAAACCTTAACAAAGTATGACACACAAAAAGGTATATCCTACGCATAGAAGATGATGGTCAAGTCAATACCCAAAAGCCAATATGTAGATGACTAGGCTTACTTCTCGTCGATGGCTTGACTGATGGCAGACGCGCATGGCTTATTTGGTTGGTTGGCTGTGACGCTCTGACGCTGTGACGCTGCGACGCTGCAGACTAATTTTGTTGGTATTTTCGGTTGACAACTTCTTGAGAAATGCAGACATCCATTCACACGCAGTGTTGTCACCTGTGAGTTGCTTTGACTTTCTGAATGCCGCCCACCACTACACCTCCGGTACACCCCACAGTCGGTACACGATCGCGATCGTGTTGTTTGGTGTTTATCATAGGGATCTCTGTTTTGATTTTGTTGTTCTTTATGCTATTGATTTTTGTTTGATTTCCAATCGCTGGAATTGTTTGATGAACTATCGAAATTGTTGTACCTCTTGTCAATAGTTGTTTGTTTATTTTTGGCGGTACTTTAATGTTAGAATTGCATTTTGAACGTTGTCGTTTTGGTAGTAAGCCCGTGGGTAGCAAGTTTTTAAAAAAAGCGTGGATTGGAAAATTTGAGATACCGAAAAACTGTAAGCCATCTGTGGATTCTGAATACCTCCTTATCAAGTGGATATTTGAAGAAGGCATCCAGTTACTCAGAAACAGTTTAAGTTTTTCTTGAATTGAATTTTTCAAACGCAAAGTTTTTGAATAATCAAATTCAGATTTTTTGTCCACGTAAATGAAGGAAATGTTAAATGAAAATTGACTTTGAGAAACCGAGGACACAAGTTTCAGCTAAACAAAACACCCACGTACTTAGTTTCCCCGTTTGACGGAATTGCTTGGGAACCAAGGCACAGCTTTGTTTAATTTTACATTTCATTGTAATGGAGTCTAATCTGGAGGGTTGTATTTTTTCTACCACTATGACCTGTTTAATGTGCCTCGGTGGAAATTCTGTGCCCCAAGCCATAATTTTGTACTATTTCTCATTTCCTTAGTACATGTCACATTTTTACTTACATTTTCAAATCCTTTTTGCCAAATCTAATGACCTTGGAACATTGCAAAATTTCAAATTTTTCACCTGAAACAAAATCAAATGGCCACAACTCTTTTTTACTATCAACACTATCTACTTCTGATAACATCCTCACTCTCGTAATTTTGTTGCAGGCCGCAAAGAAAACAAAGCAAAGCAAATCATCACAAACTTAGTCAGAATCAAGACCGTGGACGCAATCTCACTCATTTGCTTGTCGCTACAAATGTTTATTACAATCATTTTGTTCATTGGCGTTTTGATCAAAAAGTTACCGACTCCCATGAAACGAATATCGTTTTCAGTAAGAAAACAAAATCTAGAAAGACGGAGGTCCATAGAACAAAGAAAGCCCGCAATTAGATAACAACTGTAATTGGGTTGTGAAACAAGTCGTAATTACGAATGTTTTTTCAATTGGCGGCAACATGCGATACAAAAAGATTAGTTATCCGATCACCAAATCAAGACTAGAATGCAAGAAAGTTGAAGATTCTCATGGCATATGATGTTGGTTGATGTAAATAAGTTAGCGATAATCTAGATAAGGTTATTTTTTTTCGATTTAGAATACCGTTTTTTCTTGGTGCTTTTTGTGTCTTAGTAGTAATAGAAATGTCAGCCAAGTTCACTCTGCTAATAATGTACATATGTATTTTTATTTGAAGTGGTATTATTTTTTAACCACTACAAAATATCATCAAACCATTTAAATGAGATGATCTGGAGGTCATGGTGAAAATAATACAAAAGGTAAGGCAGATTGTGGTATCGCTGAGCCTCTCTTGGAAATTATGACAGAATTTCTACGTCACAACAGATTTTGTTTACAAAAACTGTGTACATATGTATTCTCGCAATCATGTGAATTCCTTCTAACATGAACACACAACAAAACTCTGAATATGATTGACACTTGATGTGTTGACAACGGTCTCTACAATCACTCAAGCAACTAAAGAATTCTTCACTTTTCAGATCTTTTACTAAAGTGCAGTATTTAGGTAAATGGTAAATATTCAAGAAAGGCTCAGGGAAACAATTTATTATCAGAATGAGAGAACTGTCACCTAGATATATCCTATGCATCGTTACCTTTGTTTAGGCGATACGTGAGTGATGAATTTTCTGAGTCTGAGTCTTGATTTTGATTGACGTTACTATTAAAAAACTGTTGAATATTTCACTCGTTATGGCTGCGAGACGTTGAGAGGCTTCAGGCGAAGCTAAGTTATTTGTGCGCTCAATCTCAAAATGTTTAGTTGGCAACTGCGTGCGTTGAGCAGATGGGACTGTTATTGGTTGAAAGCTACTGAATGAAGAGTATTGACATCTTGCGGTGTATGAGATGGCGGAAAACTCTTTATATATCAACAATACCTTCACAGGGATCAGTTATAATTAATACTAGTCCGAGGACTTGTAGTTTCTATCTGCAATTTTTATGTTAAATGTTTGTCTTTGTAATTAAGAATACCCGGGTGTACAAGTGTTTTAAAAACTATAAAGAACTTGTATTTATCTACTAACATATTTATGAAGTGTATATACAAACAAATTTTTTTTTTCAAAATTGCATTTTTCTGGCAAAAATATTCCCATTTCGAGGTTAGGGCTCGATATGATAATTCTATATTTCAACTCAAACTTTCGTACTATGCTATTGCGAGCACTTACATTAATGACCAATACGAAATATGATTCGTTTAGAGGTACTGCTTTTTTTTAAACTAAATTTTATTTCAAGCATTTCGAGAAGTATTTAGTAAAAATCCGAGTGCTGCTGTCTTTCAAATCCCTCAATCGTTGTTTGCTTATCCATATAGACTTTGCACAACAAGATCTAAATAGTCAAATCGTCGGGCCGTAGCGTAAAATTAAAGCTATGGTTTCACATTTTGTGTGGCAACTAGCACAGTTTTATTTCAGACAGCAAGTATTCCGTTAACATGTCGCGATAATGAGTGCTATTGATAGTTATGTTCCGGCCTCACTTATGAAGAAAAATTTAAAGCAATGATTCTAGCAGCCTACAAACCACGATAAACCATTATTTTGTTTCTATGTAATGACAGCGACTGAATGTTTTCGGAGTCTCCATCAGCCCAAAAATGCCAATTTTGCTTATTGACAAAAAAATGAGCTCTATCGCTGAACAAAATTTTCGTTGAAAACAGTGGATCTTCTTCAAGCTTTTGAAGAGCCCAAAAACTGAAACAGTGCCCGGCAAAGTGTTTCCATTATCAAATGTCAAACAATACTAAACGAAAATACGCTGACAGTTTGACAGCTTAGGCAGATATTTGTTATAAAACCTCTACTGAGAAAACTAGCTCTAAATGATTAGCCCGTTATTTTAAGCTAACGCGCTCTGTCTCTAAATCAAAATATTTTAATTATTATCTTCGCTTTGACTTTTTTAAAGTTAATTTCATATTTAAATTTGAAGTGTAAAAATCCTTACTGATATTAGAACCAAAATATTCCTATAGCGTTGCTAGATTTTAAGATTGCTTAGCTAATTAATATTTAAAATTAATTTATTTGGTGCAGAAATAAAAAAAAAATGAAAATTTCGAAACTCACCTGACATTGAACCCAACTCGCTGGAATGATTATTATTACTAAGACTTGTATTATTATTATTACTACTACTATTATTGTTGTTGCTCTCTATCGATGATGACGTTAGACTACTTTGTGAGGATTTCTCCAGAACATCATGGTCTTCTTTACAATATAAAATGCCACCATCTCGTAACGCAAACTCGTCGCCTGAATGAAGAGAAAAAAAAAATATTGCATTTGTAGAGATTACGAGTACGAGGTGAATTACAAGTTAAGGTAGTCTAAAGTGTTAGAAAAAGTGAGTAAAATATTTAAAAGTAATATTCACCTGGCAGCAGCTGTCTCGCGCACGACGAACACCGAAAGCATTCAATATGAAATATTTTCGTTTTTGCCCGCATCACAAAGTCATTTTTACTAAATGAGCTGCCGCATTTATCACATTTTGTACCAAATAATCTGCAAAGAAATGAAAAAGAAATGAATGGAAAAGGTGTCACTGTGAATGTCCACATTTGATATAAAAAAAAATTTTATATTTATTTCATTACCGCAATATCTACGGCTTTCTTGTAACCTTGTAAGGTTGCATTATTGTTGAATAAAAAAAATCGAGCAAATTCACGTCGTTATTTAATTATTTATGTAAATTTTTGTGTAAGCCTCTTTGTTAGTCTATTAGCATTTTCTAGACGTGAGTTTTATTTACGTATTTTCCTTATTTATTTGAGATATGTACACATTTTAATTGTCATGAATTTTCATAAGTTACAAGGCGCATATTAATAAAAAAAAGTTTAAAGAGCATAAAGGTATTTATTTATTTAATAAAAAAAACCCTGCCTTTTTTTGACTTTTTTCCTATTATTCAATTTTTTATTTCTGTGAGGTGAGAAAAGTGCTAATTTATTTTCGATTGCCCACCACGTGCTAACGAATTATTTAAATATTTATGTATCAATTGTATTAACTATGTAAGTATGTACCAACGTATTTAACACACAAATATAACTCTAAGTTTATTTTTAACAGTTAAAAGTTTTTATTAGAGTATATCGTTAAACAAATTGAGGCATTTTCGTACACGGCAACACCACCGCTTGCGGTGTTTTGAATTTTTTAAAAATCATTTTCATTTTTGACAATCCTCGGCCAATATGGTTAGCGGAGAGTGGCACATGACAGAGTTATAGTATTACAATAATAAATTGTTTTACAAATATTTGATATTTGTTTCATGCACACACACACACGCACACACACGCCCATAGAAATATATGCATGTCTTTCATCGGCTACTGTTGTTAAATAGTCGCGCTTTGTTATTTAAATATTTTTGTTGTATTATATTTAACAAAGGTCTGTGAAATGCCATTGAGGAGTACAAATTTGCGCTTGGAGATTTTAATTTGTACAATTCATTTGCATTTTTACGGTATTTTTATACCATACACTAACTGCTGACTATTTGCATACAGATGCAGACGTCGGAGATCTGATTTTAGAAAAAAAATATTGGCATTTATGGAAAATAGAATAAAATCTTCATTGGGCTGGTTTATTTCGCGCGGTAGCACTGTGAGCAATTTTTGACAGATTTTGCTCAAAAAATCTGCAGAAGGAAATTTTTGACCAATCCGTATCGTTTTTTGTTTTTTTTTTTTGTATATTTGGAATGGATTTTAGGAAAGAATTCCGGCTTTTCACCATATGCTAATAAAAATAATTTTTCTAAGGTTCGAACTTATGGGAATTTTCCAAAATCGATTATGTAAAACAAAAAATATTCAAATCCGTAAAAAACTGTGTCTTCCAGTAATTTTTGAACAAAATTAGTCGACAATTTCCTGCTTTGCGACGATCTACAAAAAAACAAAAAATGAGGGGTCTTCTCCAAGCGCGTTACTTCGTTACTTGGTCAAGGTCGCTAACCTGGCAATTTGATCGGCAACAGGTAAAATGATAATCAGCTGTTTGCCTCTTAAATTTTTGTTGGTAGAACCAAGCAACATAAATCAGCAAAGCAAGATCGTTCACTCTAAAACACTTTTGCCGAACTGCTAAGTAATGAACCAGCAGTTTAATGTAAATAGTGCGAATCGGGAGAAATTTATCGTGCAGTTCATTATTTTATCTTCTTCAGTTCATGTCGTTTATGCGACCAGGGTTTATAGAACTTGTACAGAAAAATTATCTCAAAAGCCCACAAAAAGTGCTGATAAAGTTTTCGATATCGTCCGCGTTTCATCGCCTTACAAGAGCACGGGCTTGATGAGTGATTTGTGGTGCAAAATTTTTGCGCAAAGAGAGAGAAAGAACTCAGACGAAAAGAGTGAACATTGGCAATAATTACTTTTCGCTGACATTATTTGTGGTGCTTACGATGTATACTCTTCTTATGGATTGGGCAAAGTACATCGAAAATTCAATCTTCGGTTATGTAATATTTAGACCGTTAAAGGCTGCTGTCGCTCTGCTAGCTCTTTGGTGTCGGATTCGAACAGCTCGGCCGGTATATCTGTAGCACTGATTGTTTAGCGGGTTTTAAGCCGTACGATTAATATGGGAGTCGAGTGAAGGAACGTTAACGTCGCTGAGCTTTTCCTCATCAAATCCCTTTATTATTGCCATTCAAAGCTTTGAGATTTCCATGTTCGTCTCTGCTGCAATCAGCCCCGGGCTTGAAACTGGTTGACTGCTGCTTAATTTTCTGATCTCTGGTCTGCTTTCCTGTTTGTCAGCTCTCGTTTCTTCCACTTTCTTCGGCTATCGCTCAATTGTTGGTTGTGTAAATAGCGAACAAGCAGTCGTTAGTTGATTAGAGTTAGGTTTTAAAAGAAGGGAAGAGTAATAACAGTTTACCCGACGTGGCTTCGTTCAACCTCTAGAGGGGCCGAATTCGGTATTCCCTGAGCCGACTCAGTAAATTAGCCCGATTCTTAAATCTCAAAAGTTAGAGAATGACTTAAAAATCTAACGAGAAGCAGAGTGATCGTAACAAAAAATGCGACATTTGTAGTTCTCTACTCGAAATTTATAATTCTCTAGTCGAGTTCTAACGTATTCCAATGGGATCATCTCAAATGATTATCATCTCAATCATATAATTGGAAAGAACACATAAATAGACTTGTACCTACATATACATACCAATGCACATAATTAAGTACACACACATTTTGTTATCAGATTTCATGGTAATTAGTGACAATGTTCGAATTAAATATCATATCGTTATTATTTATATGGAAACATATTTATATAAATATATATATAACTACATACATATGTAAATTTCCATAAATTTAGAACTAGGGTGTTGATGAAAAATTTGCCTATGGACACTCATATGGCTGCGGGTAAGTACGAAAGTGCTAATTATTTTTTGGGAGTAGTAACGCCTATAAGTTCATAAAATTAGATATTTTTATTTGGCATCCTTTCAACGTTTACAGTAGAACTTTCTAATCGGAGGGCTAAAAAAAATTAGATTATAAAACCGTTGAATCAAACAAGAAGAAACCTTGTGACATAAGCGAAGTGGTAGATGACAAACAGTAGACGCCAACACAACAGAACAAAATGGGAAGAGCTTCTAATAAAGACCTGTAACTGCATCGAGGGTAACCTTCTTTACCAAATGAACGAAAGAGATCAAGACTCTTGGCGCAGAGACAAAACAACGTTGCTGGAAACATGCGAGGCAAATGGCCGGCCAGTTCTAAACAACGCTGCGCCAGTGTGGTCGCCGGGAACTAGTGGACGAAGCTTCAGATTTGTCAGAATACAGCACAATTCATGCCGCTCATTCACCTCCTATATAGTGAGGGGCAATACGCTCAGTTAAGGAGTATAACCAAATGCGTAGTAAGTAGCTTATACTCGGTTGTTATAGTAGAAATCAACCCTGCCAACACCTACTAGAAGCTGAGTCGTGGACGAACTTCAGACAGACCTTAATCATCGCGATTCATCGATCTCGAGTTGACTCGTGAGACGCGCAATAGGTTGACCCAATTATGTTCTGGAAATTGTAGCAGGTTAAACTTCTACCTATCCAGAATCGACCACAATATAAGAAACATACTTATATCCTTTATGTGCATAGTCCTTGTATAATGCTAACCAACTCTTCATATGTACCCAAAAACCGACTAGTCTAACACTCCTCCCCCTCTTGTTCGACCCCGTCGAAAGAGCACGTCACCTGGACCTCCCGTTAGATGACCACGATGTCAACACTTAGTGGATTAATCGATCTTTATAGGGCTAGTGTAGCTGCTACAGCAACAACAACGTCCCAGAGCTGAGTGGGATTGTGCGAGACGACAGTAGACCTTGATTGATATTTCTACCGCGTGCACAAATTATCTATGTACATAAATTATAGAAAAGCTGTTTTTTATAATAGCTACTTTTTCTATCGACAGCCAACTGTCCACTGTTTGGTGGAGAACAAAATTGCATAGCCAAAGAACACAAACGGCAAGCGAAGATCCAACGCATCGATTAGGGAAGTTCTACTAATCTCATACTTCGAAAATGTGATTCGGCAGATTGTTGGTTTAGACAGTGTTGTATCATGTGCCGAATCGCTTAGTAATAAATAACAGATAGTCGAACCTCAAAAAAAAAGGTAATTTAAAAAAACTCCTTTTCTCACTGTCTATACCTATGGTTACTAAAACGAAAGGGGTTTACAATCTTCCAATTTTGAAACAAACACATCAATTTGCCAAAAGAAGTATTTAACGAAGACCTAATCCCACTGTGTCAGAGAACTTTGCTTAGGCTAATA
This sequence comes from Anomoia purmunda, assembly GCA_951828415.1. Classification (NCBI taxonomy): domain Eukaryota; kingdom Metazoa; phylum Arthropoda; class Insecta; order Diptera; family Tephritidae; genus Anomoia; species Anomoia purmunda. The sequence continues at coordinate 129,473,035 of OX639994.1, forward strand.
AAACCGAGTAAAATTGAAGCCTTGATTTTTTGAACGGTCAACATAGCAACGCATGGCACAAAAGTAAATATTTTCGAGTACGTGGCTTAAGTAACCGACGGTAGTGAAAATGTTTCATAGAGTACTCCTAATTAATTGTTGCTGTGCGGTTATTTCGCGCGTGCAAAGTAAGTTATTTTTGCAACATTAACAAAAATACACATACACAAACATTTCCCGGTGGCAAAACTAAAAGATATAAAATCGTGATTATGTTAAAAAAAAAAATTATGGCTAAACGTAGTTCACACTATGGTGTAGATTGCTTGCTTAACATATTATTTTGAACTTTTTAGTTTTTTTTTCTTAGTTTTGGCATTTTCGGTTTGCTGCTTCTTCTCGTCATAGTTGATATAGTAATTATTATAATTTACCTAACGTAATCCCGCTTACAGTACGTCTTGCCGTCACGCACAAAACACGTACAACTCTCGTCCAGAAATTGCCGGCATTCCTGGCATTTGAGGCAGGCCGCATGCCATTCCAGATCGGGGGCGACACGCAGGATGTACTGGTCGTGAATTTGACCGCCACAGCCAACACAAAGTGATAAACGTTGTTTTTCTGGAAGGATAGAGTAAAAAAATATTGTAAATTATGAATGTTTTAGAAAATGTTTTTATTATTTTTGATTACAATATTAATAATATAACTTTAATGAGTTCAAAACCATTTATTTATTAGGAAATTATTGAAAAAAAAAAAACAAAAGTATATTATTAATGCAAAAAACAAAAAAATTATAATATGAGTGCAACCGATGTCAATGTAATTCTTTATAAATAACTAAATTCAGTTAAATGAAATTATTGCAAAAAAAAAATCTTGGTATCTCTAGTTGATAGCGATATTTTTATGAAATTTGCCAGGTTAGAATTATTTCATAAAAATTTTTATAGAAACATAAATTAAAGAACATGTGCTACACTAAAGTTTTCCAAAACCGAAAAAATTTGTAAAAGCAAAGTATCATAATTAATGAGTTGTTATATTTGCCATAGTAAAAAAATATTTAAAATTTATTTAAATTAAAAATGTACACATCTGGTGCATTCAACTAAGAAGTCCACCCAGAATTTTACTAAACTTACAACACATCTGATATGTGGCATTAAATCATCAACATTTTGAGAAAAAAATTTCCAAATCGGATTGAGTGCATCAATCTTTATTTTAATATTTTTGAAATTAAATTTATCTCACACAAATTAAAATACATACACACATTCATACACATGTAAATCTGTATATTATTCATTCCTTCGTTTTGCTTGCGGTTTTCAAAATTTATTGGCGTTAATTTTATTTACGTACTACATAAATATTTATAGACATTTTTTATATAAACATATTTTTATTATTCGTTCACTATTTTGTGGCTTTTTGTAATTTATTGTATTTTATTTTTACTTTTCATCCCGTCTTTGTCCCGCAACAAAATAAAAATTTTGCATTTTGACATGAAAATTTGATATGTTCCATATTTATGGCATGTAATATTCGTGGCCAAAATGAAGCGAATTTCGTTTTGATATTTAAAACAGTTTGAAGTGTTATATAACAGTTGAAAACTATGTACGGATGTATTTCAAATACTAATAAAAACCATTAATGGATTGAAGAATAACAGCTAACAAATGAAAGAAAAAGAATTATTTATTAATTTTGGAGCAAACTTATTTCATTTTATGTAGGATTTTATTCATTTTGAAGAAACGTTTACTCAACCGTGGAAAATGTCGCAATTTGAAGAACAAATTACGACAACAAAATAAAGAAAATTGTTCTTCGGTCCTTTTTTTAGTGGAGAGAACTACTACTAAAACCATTTTTAATTACATAACAAGGAAACTTAAAAAAACTTACTAGAAAATGAGTTAAATACAAAAATTATAACCCACTATTTTCCGCCAGATTTTAACTTAAATTCACCGCTAGTTTGCAACAAAAGATTAGTTTAATATAAATACCTAACACCACGTTCAATGTAAAAGATAATCATCTCAAATCGAAGTTACTCCACATCAATAACTATAACCATTCAATACGCGGCTCGTTTTTTTACAATTCTTACAAAAAATAGAAACTGAAAATGTAAACAAACAAAATTTTGATATTTTCACCGCGCTAGGCAAAGATAGAGTAAAAATGCAGCTCATGGGTTTTTGTCTGGGTTCCACCGCAGTTTGACAGTTGGTTTCTTACAAACAGATGTCGCTTATCAGGGTTGCACAGAGAAATTAAATGTGGACTATGTACAAATCTTCTCGGTGACGAGATTTTCAAATCACATTTTTGTATGGCGAAATCTTTCCAAATCAAGTGGATTGGCGAGATAATTTCGGTAATTGCAATAATTACAAGATTAACAAACTAAATTAACAAGCCGGTAAAGAGTATGACCAAGTTCATCAAATAAACATGCGGTGTTCCTTCATAATCGAATGAATTTTTTTTTGTGTGGAAGAAAATTTGCAAAATCGTCACCAAAAAAAAAAATTTTTTTCAAAAATCAAGGAGAATTTCCAGTCACTTGAAACTTACACTTTATTTTACTAGAATTGAATGAACCACAAAACTGCATACTCAAAAACTGGCTTGAAATTGTAATTAAAAAGTTTGAAATTTATATAGAAGTTTGCCGAATATTTATAAACTTTGTGACAAAAGTGAAACATTGATTCGTATGGATTTCGTTATAAAATGAACCGTATTTTTATAAGAAACCAACGAAAAAATTTATCACAAAAATTATTTTTGATAATAACAAAAACTCAAAGCAATATATTTTCGTAAATAACTTTTTGTTTTCCATGTCATTTAAATCGAACTGCAAAAACAATTCCAATCGCATCTGTAGCATATTTTTTTTAATATCAACAGCAGTGCATAAATGTGGATTTTCTGAATAACTCGATTCGCGCGCCATCTACGCGCCTCATTTTATGTAAATATAATTTCATCGAAGTCGAATGAATGATAGATTTTCTGAATAACTCGTTGATAGCGCCACCTAGTGCATTCATTTTTCTTAAAAATAACTCCCGTTGTATTCGCTTATACATTTTTGATTTTATGAAAATGATATAAAAAATTACAGATTTTCTGAATATCTCGATTCATGCGCAACCTATCCATGCCACGAGCTAAAAAAATAATCTGACGGGCAAATACTACCAATCGGAGAAGCAAGACCTTAAAAACATTCATTAAATTTCTCAACCCCATATGAAGATCTCTCAAAATTTTCCCCTTAACGTCATTGATATTGATAATGGTTTTGAAATAGATTCTTAAGTGTTTTAGCGGTATACATTTATCATATCGTATGTAAATGAATGCCCATAAAAACCTTTTAGAATCACTAATTGTGTATTTAAAGGAAAACCTCATGATTTTTCTACGTACTACATTTATTCCCACTCTTCGTTTTGTTATGCACCACTTTTGTGATAATAATTCACCATTAACTTCTGGCAGAAAGCAAATCAGGGAAACTAAACTCTCATTTTTCCCACTTCAAAACTTTCCCCTAGTTCGCTATAAAAAAGTTTCATACTTTTTCACAGAACTTAAATTTCTATTAAAGTAAAATTACAAATACAGGCAACCGACAGTCGTAAGGGAGGAATGGAGTGGAGCCTGGAGAATTGGCAAGTGGAATGTGCCATCCTTCATGATAAACGAAATGAAAACTTCAGTGTTATTACGCACATTTAACGTTCTTTTAGTAGTTACGTTGTTTTTTTTTGTTTTTCTTTTTCTTTTCTTCTTTTTGCTGTTTTGCTGTCTTTTTCACTTTACCTTCTTTACGCTAACCAACAACAAAAATTACACGAAGGGAAGACAAACTTGCAAAAGTGCAGAAAATGTGCGCTTAGTTTCACACACACACACACGTACATAGTATACAAATACAAAGCCATAGAAAAAAAGTTTCAATATACTACAAGTTGCGAAATGAGGAGCAGCAGTTTAGTTGGTAGTTTGTCGAGGGAAAGAAAGTTAAGTATACGTCCCGGTGGATAGGTGGTAGGAAAAATTACGAAAGGGAACAGGAGCGGCAAAAATAAGTGGGAAAAACTGTGTGTGTGTGTGGGGTGTGAGATTTGAAGAAGCACGGCGAAAAAATCAATGCAATCACAAAAGTATTACCTAGCAGCAAGTACATATGTACATATGTACTATACACATACATACATACAAACTGGTATATAGTATAAAAGATGTTTCAAAAATTTTGCAAAATACATACACACACATGTACATACATATGTATGTATACAACACGCTTATGTAATACTTTATTTACCAAAATGGCGGAAAATGTATATAAAACGCAAAAAAAAAAAATTAGCCAGCAGTATCGCAAAAAGTTGCATAAAAAAATAAAAGAAGCAGAGAAGGGCAAGCGGATTAACAAAGTTAGTGGACTCTTTGGAGCTTAAACCCTCTAGACGTCAAAGTGCGTGCGTGTGTGTGTTTTGTAAATACAATCATACATTTATTTATATATATATATGTGTGAATTTAACTTGGCATAAGGACCTGCCATTCTGCGTAGCGTTAAGCGTTTGAACGAAAGTGCGAAATTGTAAAACGGCACAAAAACTTTTGCATGTCATGTCGAAACTTTTTTGTGAGCATCTTAAATGATTTTAAATGCCGTTTTACTCGGCCGAATTGCCAACGAGCCAGGCAATATTTTTTTTTTTTTTTATTCTGCTGTTTCCTTTTGTGTTAGTCTCGTTGGTCCTTAATATAACTGTACTAATTCTTTTCTCGACACGCGTACCTTTAAATTTGTTGGGTAAAAGTGCAGATGAGTATCGGTTTTTATATGAATAAACAAATTTATGATGTAAGATTTTCCCAAGGCTTGTTTTGTTACAAAATTCTACTTTAAAGAAATTGTTAAATAAAATCGCTGTATTTAAAATTATTTTTACAATTTATGACACTGCAGTTTGCAGTGATTTATTGATATCGTAAAGTTATAGTATCTTCTATTTAAATTGAGTTTATAAATAACTACAAAAAAAAAAAAAAAATTAGCTGCTCAATTTATTTCGTTATCAAATAACATCGGTTGAAATTTTTCAAATTATAATTTATATAAGAGGAATAAGTATTGGTAACGCTCGTTTTGTAACTCCATAATAAGAAAGATTGTGATCTAAGCTATTTATAGTTTGCATTTCAAAACACCTTCTAAAAAACTAGATTGCTTTTCTACTTTCTTTTCTTTTCAATTAGTTTCGTAAAATTAATGAATTCCTTAAACTAACCAAAAGTTGTCAAGCATCTCTAAACCACTACCTTTTCGCATAACGTCCCACAGTGGTGCACGAAAGAGAAAAGGAATTTTTTTATAGATCTTCAAATCTTTTATTTTATTTAAATTTTTTATTTTAAGTACTAGAATTGGGATTGACTATTTATAGCAGACTCGCAACTCTGTTTTAAGAAGTATGAATCTTAAAAGGTATGTAATACCAAAAGGAGGGATTTTTCACTAAAAACTTTGGAACTTTGTATTGCTATCTTTTTGGAAAAAATTCCCATTACGTTTATAATAATTTCATGCTTTTACTTTAAGTTTATTAACTGATTTTCGGTGGAAAGAAACCTAATTATAAATTGTGGCAATAATATCTATGTATATTGTTTTATCTCTTTCTGTCACTTTTAAAGGTTATCACTTTTTTTTCGTGCCTGACGGTTTTTAAATAAACCTTAATTGACAATTTGATGCTCTAGCTTGGAAAACTGCAAATTTGATTCCTATCTTTTTATATTAATTACTTTGACTTATCTACCGTTTGCGTTCTTTGGGAACATTTCAAACTCTTCACGGCTTGATGCAAGGCGAATCCATATAAGGTGGTGTTATAAATACAACTACAAAATTCCTATGTACGTATTTTGTTTTTGTTTCTGCGTAAGAATTCTCAAAATTTAAATACATTTTGTTTTTGCTTTTACGGCTTTTGAAAGCTCATACGCAAAAGCAAAAACAAAATATATGTAGGTGAATAAAAAAAATCAAATCAGCTGCTCTTATGCCATCAAAAAAATGGAAATAATTTGTGGGGTTGAATAATTGCATGCAGTTCTCTAGTTTTGTATTGTAGTTTTTTGTTCAGAAATCGAGAAGTGCATAACATAACAAGATGGGGTTCTAGATGTAGTTCGTAACCAGCGTGAAATCAGTTCAGGACTAGTCACTTACGGAAACTAATAATTTAAATTAAATCCCAGTCACGCTTTTACGCCATAAAACAATAACAAATAACAAAAAATACGCGTGCGCCTAAATTCGTGAGCCAGAAGTAAAACTTCTGTACCGATATTACAAAGAGAGAGCTTTATAAGAAATCCGTTTTAGTTTTTTTAGTTTTAGCATTTGTAAAAATACATTAGTAGTAGAAATTATTTCAAATATTAGTAGTAATCAGGAGTAACATTTATAAATATAGTAGTGGTAGTTATTGGTAGCGTTAGTTAAAATAGTAGTATTGTAGAATTTAGTAAAGTAAGTAAAAATGGGCTTTTATAAAAATAGTACCAGTGATTAGTAGTAGCATTAGCAAAAAGTAATAGTAGTAATTAATAGTAGTAGCAGTAGTAGTCGTAGTGATAGTAGTAGCAATTAGTTGTAGTAATACTTCGTTTTAGTAGAACTCAGCAATAGTAGTTAGTAGTTGTTGTAATAGTAGTAGTTGTAATGGTGAGCAAGTCACGAACTAATGAAAGGTATAGTAATGCTTTCGAAAAATAATATCTGGTTTGAAAATAGGCCACGTCAAATAACGTTGTAAACGGCAATTTTTTTTATACTTCACTTTTTTATGTACAGTGTGTACCCATGTTTATTTTTTCTCATATAAGCGTCATGTGTTGGCTTCGAGGCGCGATATCGACATGACTTGCGTTACATGATATCGACACGACTTGCGTGACGCGATGTGAAAAATCACTTAGCGGTGCGCAGATTACTGAACAAGTCCAGAACTGACCCAGAATCAATGCCGAACTAAGCCCGAAGTGGTAATGATTATTAATTATCATTATTATTATGAAAAGCCTTCAATTATGTAAGTCTCAAAATCATAGTTATCGAACAAAATTTTTTTGTAAATTTTTCTCACTCATAATTCTCATCAAATACTTTTATAATTCTTATCAAAATTTGGATGACTTTTTTAAAACTCAACGGAAAAAATATTTTTTATTGTGGATCTCTGATTTAAATCAATTGAATTTACCAATAATTGATGCAACTTTTTGAGCAATTTGATTGTTGTCTTAACTGCGTTGCTGCAAATCTTTATTTACTAATTCAATCTACTTTAGATTATTTTCAACTGGTCCGGATTTCCATTCCACGTTAATATTTATATTTGTTACATAACCCGCCTGAAATTTTAATCAAGATGATCCACAGAAACTCAGTACACACATAATATATTAAAAGCATGTATTAAAATTATTCGTTCGCCGATAATCAATATCTCTTCCTTATGATTAATAGCGTATGGTATTTTTATGCTGCGTGATTTCGAAGCATTTTTGCGATTTTTTATTATTACTGTTGTATATTTATATTTTTGAATAACTTAATTTTGTGTTGCTTTTAGATTTCATTTAAACCATTTCATAAAAGTAAATATATGCCATATGGCACATACATATGCACATATGTACATCCATATTTATTTCGTTTCTGCCGTTAGCAGTAGATATGTACATATGTACATATATTATTTTTTTATAATTTCATTTCGGTAGATAGCAAATCAGATATTTTTCTTCGCTATCGCTTAGCTTCTTCTACTGTTTACATTTTTTAATGTTTTTTTTTTATTTTTCATTTGCGCACCGCCAAAACGCACATTCGCCAATTTGCCCAACCACGGCATTTGTATCTCAAGCAAAGCATCACAGCGCGCACTTTTCGCCGGCCCCCCTCTACGCTCAAGTACAAATGTCTACCTTCACGAGTGGGCAGCTCCTCCACAACTGGCATTTGTTGTTGTTGTGTGTTTTTTTCATTTCATTTTTGTTCTTTTTGTTTCACCGCGAGTTTGCTGATTCCATGAATTATTTATGAAGGCGGAGCAGACAAGATTTTTTTCCTCACTAAAGCAAAAAAAAACAAAACAACAAATAAAAACAGCGGGGTATAGCCAGCAACAATGAAATGAGGAGGCGACTGTTATGGCGCAAAGAGCTTGAAGTTAGCAACAAGAGAATGTTGGGCGGGGGAGAGCGCGCAAAGGGTGACTTTGAACTGTGGCGGCGGTGGCGGTGGCGGTGGATATGGCTGCGAATGCGGTGTACTGCCAAACGTTGCGTGAATGGATGAATCTCTGTGGCGTTGGGTATGCAATGTATTTGATTTCTTATTCATGTTTTTTGTGCCTTTGCAATCGGTGTATGTGTGTGTGTGTGTGTGTGTGTGGAAGCGCACACGAGAAGTATTCTTATGCTACCACACGTTTTATTGTTGTTGCAGCCTGCGCAAAACTGCGGTCCTCCATTATGCTTTCGTGCACTTTGCGCTTGCATTTCTGTGTGTATGTGTGAATTCATACATGTGTGGTGCATACCCTGCAGGAAATTAAATTGATTCAAAAGTAATTTACAAAACTACTATTTTCCAATGACAACTAGGAGAAATTCAATTGCATATGCTTTCAATTACTATACATTTAGTTTAAATTCAACAACTTAAAAATATATTCACTTATTATTAGCACGGAAAATGAGAATAGGAAAAGGGAAACTGTCGCGCGCTGCGTTTGTATTAAATTAGTTTAAAACTATTTGACAAAATTAAAGGTTCTTATTTTGAGTAGCAGAGTAATAATTATTATATTATTTTTGGGCTTATATTAGAAATTTGTGAAGTTTTATTGAGCTCAAGGCCAAAAGCAAAAAAGCGGTTGATTTTTCATAATATGTACAATTGCACAGAATACTAATTATTTGATAGTGGATTTTTAAAAACCCGTTTAAATTTCCATAAGAATAATAAATCTTTTAAAAATTACTATGATGCAAAACTTTAAAGTCATCGATAACTAATTTTTTGAAACTGAATTTTTGAAAGCTTGTTTGATAATAACTACGAGTTAGAAAAATAGTTTAAGTTGTAGATAGTAGCTATTTTGAGGCTTTTTGCGTAATAACTATCAGCGAAATAGTTTTTTTTAAGTCATCGGTAAGTATTATTTTGAGTTTTCTAGAACAAATATGAAACTTGTATTAGATGTAGATGTAGTCTCGAAATAGTTCGGTATTTCATGACTTAACACTGTTTGTCTTATTCTCCAATAACCCACTTTTTACATTTATGAAAATTAATCTTGTTTGGAAGATAGTTGTAGGTTTTGTTCGATTTCAAAAGTTTCCTCGGTGTAGCTTTATGAGGCTAAATAAACTATATATACTATATTTTTTAACAAAAATAAATTTTTTTGTACAAATGACAATTCAAATATATAACGAATAAAAAATGCATTAGGTATACTGCGCAAATACCAAAAAAATACCATACATATGTATACATCCAAGGCGTATTAGTGCTTACTTTCTTAACTTCAACAACTTAGTTCCATTTTTTTTTAATGAGATATCGATTTGTTCGTTATAAAATATTATCTCTGATAAAAAAAAAATTGGAGACTTCATGTTATACTCGACCATGCCTATAACCAATTTTAACTAATTTCTCGAGTGCATTCCAATTTTTGTTTGTTTGTGGCATTGCTTTATTTGGTTGACTTTTATTATTTTCTCTTATATAAGTATCTATATTTTCTATGTATCTCTATTTTCTATATGTGTGTGTTATTTTATGAAACTGATTTTTTTCCGGCACGGTAGCTATTACATACGTATGCATGTGTGTGTGCCCATGGGAGCATGCACGTATTGGCGCACTTGATTGAGCGCCTGCTATTGTTGGTTGACGTTCTCTAGGTGCTTTTTTTGCCTTATTATTTTTTGTTTTTTTTTTGCTGTCTTATATTTCTTCTTTGCACTTCGCTTTCTCATACCCAGTGCATACATGCGTACTGCTATGACGCGGTAAGGGTAGATTGATACAAATAACACTGGGAAATCTCTAAATCGGGACCTCAACCAAACCAACTCTAAATGCTAGAACTCATGCACGCTTTTACACTTTTTGTGGAACTCTAAAATTTTTGGTCAAAAACGCTATTTATACTTTTGCAATATTCCTTTCAAATCGACTGCAAACACAACTTTTATGTTGTAAAGAATGTAAAGTAAAAGAAAACCATAATTTTTTGCCACAAGTTGGCATTTAATTTTGACTTTTACTTGAAAGAAATTTCCTAAAAGTTATAAAATAATTCAAAATGGTTGCAATGCCTCTTTTTTTCAAGGGGTAATGATGGTGAAAGTTGTGTAAACATTTTTTACAAAAATACTTCGAAAAGTTTCAGTTCCCGGAACGAACTCACCAACGGATAGATATCGACAAATGCTTTCGAGTATACGTTCTTAATGATTCTGCAATGAGCGCCATCTATGAGCCCAGCAAAGTATTTTATCGAGTCGGCAAGTGAGTTCAACCTCATCGAGAAATCGATTGCCGATACGAGTTCATTGAGTTCAATGATTAGATCCATTAATTTGACGTTTTCGTGTTTAAGAAATCATTGGTATAATTTATAAATTGGCATATTTATAATTTATAAATTGGTATTGAGTTTTGTTCAGTAGAACCAGCTTTTTTATTTTTACATTTTCCTATTTAAATATACACAAGGTCGGATTTGACCGATATAGAGTTTGTTTAAGTCTATATACCGTCTAAGGAACATAGCCGTTAAACTTAAATTTAGGGATACAAAAATGATTGAGTATCTTCACAATTTAAAATATTTTTACTATAACTTAAAAAAAAGCAGTAGGAGGAAGGTTTGTTTAGGAAACGAACTCAGCGTCAACGCGAGGAAATTGTAGTTTGATGATGTTTAGCAATAAAATAAGTTTAGATTCGCTTTTCTCAACGACTCTCACGTCAAAATCCGAGGCGACAAACGGCTGGAGATGGTATACTTAGTTTGCACCAAAGCTGGTAATGTCTCATTCTTAAAAAAAAGCTTTTAGAAATAAAGAGATAATCAGATTTTATTATTCCTATTATAGATTTTAGAAAGAACTCTCAACAAATTTTCTCTTAGGGGGGAACGGTCACAGTAAATGTAATAAAAAATTCGATAGATTCAAAATGGATAGTGGCATAAAGCGTGAGTTTTCTCTGAAGTATTAAATGCCCCTCTCTGCACTTTATAATTTTGTTAACTGAAAAAAAACAAAACAGAAGAACCTAAGAAAATTTTATTTTAATGTAGTTTTTTCCTAAATTGCGATATTTTCTCCCGATTGAGTAAAGGTTTATTCAAAATGAATAAATGAACACCTACATAAAATGAAATCCGTTTTCTCCAAAAGTAGTGAATATTTCTAATGCGCCAGTTTGTTGCAATTTTTGTTCTTTTGATAGTTATTTTTTTTTTAACCCAGACTGTGAAAACAAAACCAAACATATGATAAATGCGAGTAACAGCCAGGGTCGGATTTAGGTAAATTGCCGCAGATAATTGACGCACATTTTCTTACTCTCGGGGTCCATCCCTCCTCCTTGTGACACAATGTGACAAAATATATGTTAACCCCATTAAATTTAATTTAAACTTTGTTTGAAATTGACCGCCTCTGTTAAACCTATGGTAAATCCATACCTGGTAACAGTTTTTTATTTTTATTACGAACAAATCGACATATATAAATTTTTGAGCTCGAGGCCGGTATGAGGAAAGTATTTTGGAAAAAAGACAACAACAGTCAGGAGTGGTAGAAATTATAGCTATTTTGGAGATCACCACATCCCCTCAGCAGATTTCTTCATAATATATGTATACTTTTAATACAAGTCTAAGCTTATAAAATAAAAAAAAATTGGCTATCAGTTTCCTTTTCACCTGCTTTCGCTATTGAAGTTTATCGGTAATTAGTTTCATCGCTCCTCTAATGCTACCTTTAAAGCCGTTGTTCACATAATTCAATATTTACTGTTCGTTCACACGTCTTAAGCTAAGTGCATATTTGACGCTAAGAAACTGTGCTTTCCAAAATTTCCGCACTCAAATTTTTTTCGCGTATTTTCTATTCCACCGCCATCCCCACTTGCTTATGCCCACACTTTTCTGTTCTGTTACATATTTTTTGCTTGCAGGACAGCACCAGCCCTACACATTTCGTTTTACCATCAACTTTTCCACGTGATTTGTGGAAAAAAGTTTCAAAAATTTAGAAAATCTTTTATTTGCTTTCACATTATTTTCTCATCTTGCAAGTATCTAAAATTGTTGAAGAAAAAAAAACACAAACCCGAATAACAACTATGCGTGACTGCACGTCGGCAAGCATCGTCTTTTGCTACTTATCGCTGTCGTTTTTATTCGATGCCGGGCGCTACTCGTACAACCGCACGATTTGCATGGGCGCTCACGAAAACAACAACAACAAGCCGAATGTGTATAGCAATAATGAATCCTGCGCACTGCATCCAGCAAAATATAGATACGAAAGGATAAGTGTATTATATGTAGTATAGATTGTTGTTGTTGTTGTTGTTGAATTCCTGCTTCAGATGGTTGTTTATAGTACTCTTTGTTTTTGCTATTCTTATTGCCTCATTCCACCACCGTTCCATGTAGCGCCGAGCGCCGAGTGCCCATTCCGCCCACTCAAAGTGTGTCGACCCCATTTTTTCGGATTTGTTTAACAGGCTGACTGACTGCCTGCCTGCCAGCCAAGTTGGCTGGTTGACAACCCCTAGTACTCACTGGCCAACAATAAAAAGTAACAGCAACAACAGCAACAGCAGCAACATAAACACCGCAGCCGCAACAGTTGCTCGCCATTTTTTCCGTTAACATTTTTCGTTTTCGTTTTTGTTTTTGTTTTTGGGGTTTTTTTTTTGTTTGGCTCATCGGCAGCCATGTTGGCTACCTTTCTTGGGCAGGAGAGTGTAGAGAATTTATGTGGCAGCGATTCGATCGGATTTTTGGTGTAGTAAGCAGGGTATGTGGGGAATGCTGGGGAGCGCACACATATTTCCGACATTTGGTGGTAGTTGTGGTGGGCTTTCGTACATCCAATACAGTCATTGTGGTCATAATGGGAATTTGAACGTATGCGAAAGTGCTCCCTGAATTCTCGTACACAATTCTTGTGTGAATATGGTTGATGGTTTGAACGAATACGTGGAAACTTATGAAAGTATATATGTACATACATATGTACATATGTATGTATGTGTGTATGTAGTATGTGTGTGAGTAGGGCGGTTGACGTGTGGAGGGAGTCTAAACCGTTTTTTTTTTTAGTACCACTAAGAATCCGTTATCTTTTTCTTTTTGCTTATTACGTTTCCATATCCATACATACATACATAAATGGTCCTAACATATTTTTAAAGCTAAAACTGCAGACTTGATAAATTTAAAACAATTTTTTTGTGGTCACAGTAAGCAGAGCCATTTTTTGCACAGACAATAATCGTTATATTTTAAATTTTATTTTTACTCGTTATTTCTGGGGTAATATTTATTACTCAGAAAATAATTGTTATCCTTAGAGTAGTATACATACTTTGTTCAGAAAATAAAACTTAATTTGTGGGATTTTTTCAAAGCAAATGCACACAAATTAAGTTCTATATTCTGAGTGATAAATAAAAAACTAAAAAATAACGATAAAACTTAATTATTTTTTTTAAATAGAGCTCAAAAATTTAAAATTAAGGTTGCTGGAGGTAGTCCTTGTAATATTTCTCTTTCCGCGAGATTTTTTGAGTTGAAATTTGGAAAATAATATTTATTTGCAGCACCTGAGTTTTTGACATAATTTTCAAAAATAGCAGTTACTAACTCAAGAGTAAACTTTATGTCGACTTTTACTAAAGGTCATTGTTTTTAACTGCACAAAGCTAATTAGACTGACCTATTTAAGTCGAATCGTATCGTAATCGTAATTTTCTGGAAATCTGACTACTTTTTTGCAAAGAACGAAAAATGACACTGACGATGGCACAACGCCGAAACCGGGGTTCCTCCAAATCATAATTGGCAAGGGATGACGGAAAATCTTTCTAATATATGTACGTCAATTGTATATGTATGTATGTTTTTAATGCCATATAAAAACGACTATAAAAGTATTTGTAATCTCACCTTCAGCAGACTTTTCCTATATTATCAATATCGGACCATAAATATCTGTAGATCTTTTTTTTAATAGTTCGAGTATAGCGCCACCTAGCGAATCTAGATACTCTTACTCACGTCGCACCCCCATTATACGTTTATAATTCCATCAAAACCGGATTATATTCATTAAATGAGATTTACTGAATAACTCGCCTGTTGCGGCTTTAATAACTTTTCTCAAAAGTATTTTTCGTCTTAATTTAACAAAAATCGAATCATAAATTCAGATTTTCAGAGTGTTTCGACTAATGCGAAATCCGTTATTCGGTTTTGTGGTCAAGGTGTAACATGAAACACGGCTACAATTTTACATATATGGTTTTACCGACACTCTAACCCATTTAACTTTCATTCAAAATTTCCTATCAAAAAATCGTTCGCTTACTTTGCCTATAGCAGTGGAAAATCGCAAGTTTTCTTTAAACATAAATTCAAAAATTTGTTATTGTACTGCACAATCAATATATTAACATAATTCTGCACCATATGGCAACCCCAAAACCACACATCCCCCATTTAACGATATTTCGCATGTTCAGAAGTTTTTCCGTTTACGTGGCAAATCCTTTGCTTACCTTTGCAGCTATTTATGTATGTAAATGACTAGGCCATGAACGTTTTATATATTTATTCAAGTTTACACACACATCTGGTACACACATACATACATACAGACCGTAAGCATTTGGATATGTATCCTACCAAACCAACCTAGTCTACGAGTAAAATAGAGGTGAACGAAAAATTGTGAAAGATGAGCTGCGAGTATGAAGAAGAGGTCACCCTTTTGTTTTTTTTTTGGGCCACTACGCTGCATTTGTCCGTGGTTATTAGGGTTTGTGGCGCTGGTGGCGAAGAAGGACATTGCAGTTGCAGTTTGCGGAAGCGATAAATATGAGAATGAATTACGTAGTCTAAAATCTGTGGAGTGGTGGAACGATAGAAATCATGCAAAATTAGTTGAGCGGCGGTTAGTAATGGTTGCTTCATTTAAATTGCAAATCAGAAATTTGTATTTAATTCTTTTACACCGATTTTGTTTGTTTAATTGGGTTTAGAAAAGTTGCACAAATTAATGAACAGCGGATCATTAAAAAAGTCAACCAATCATGAAAAATTTACGCAAAAATAACGCTAGATAGTTTACACGAAAAAAGTACGTCTACGAAGTAGACTAACTTTGGGTAGCTAAGCTTGACAATGAGTTTCATTTATTTTTCTGAAGAAGCGTTTTCGAGATATTGTCCATCAAATCTGTTTTCTAGGTATTTTTTTTTAGTTATTGTCGAAAATCTTCGGAAAGAGGAATAAAGTTAACATTCACTGTATACCCTTGGAAAGGTAAATTAAACCCCTTTCAGCTGATATATTTTTTGCCGAATATTTTGCTTGAGTTACTGGCGTTTGAACAAAAAAAAATAGAGAAACGTTTAAGCTTCTGCGAAAATTGTTAATTTTTATTGATTATTTTTTGTTGATAATATTTGTAAATAAAAAGGATAATTAAGAATTCGTAACTTTGCTAGATACAAAAAATATAAAAGCAAAAATTACTAGAAAACTGATTTTTTGCCTGTAAATTGAAAACACTTCTTTGGAAAAATAAATGAAACTAATTGTAGTACTCAGCGACACAAAATTAGTCTAAAAAACCTTTTTTAACGAGATCCTAGGTGGATTTTTGTTACAAGATCCGACAGGTGGGGCTTACAAACCCCATGGTAAAATAGCTGTCTTGTATGTCAAAATCAAAAAGCGACCACAAAAAAAAAAGAAAAAAAGAAGCAGGCTGTGTCAGAGACACGGCCATTAAGTTTAACGTAGAATACGCCATCCGATAAGACAGAAAACATATGTAACAATAAATGATAAATAATACAAGCAAATGAATTTCTTTATTTGATAGTTACTTTGGATGATATACATAAGCTTATGATAGGAAAAATAGGATAAAAATGTTTTTAAATTATCAATTAAATTTCTCGCAAAAACGAAGTCAATGGCTGTTATCAATAGTAAAGATAAATGATAAATAACATACGCGAATCCATTTTATTATTTTTTTTGCAGTGCTTGGCAGCATTTTCTCTTCTTTTACTCTACTTTAACTTGCCCGCCTAAAATTATGCAATACAAATAAAGGGCTGCGCGAGTACATTTAAATCGCCCAACAGCAAACACTCAACCAAACACCACACACATATTTGTGTGCATGTGTTTATACAATTTTCATTTGAGAAATTTAAATATTAGGAAGATATCAACCAACATGAAATGTACATATGTCAAACGAAAGCTAACATCTTCATTTGACTACAAAAAAAAAAAAAAAAAAAATTTATCGAGCCGTTTCCTTATAATTAAAGAAATAGAGATTACAACAATAAAAACCTGACATTGGTGCCCATACGGTAAGGTAAGACGTATTCTACGCCAAAAAATAAAACTGTTTAGGATATTAACCCTATTATTCATCTTCAAACTAGATGCCATTTTTGCGGAATATCAATGCATGCTCCTAGTAAATATTTACCTCCATCTTGCCCTACAACTTCCTCTATTTAAGAATCAGTTTCTTTATATAAGTTAGAATAATCACTACAGATGATAACATTGTATATTTCTTCTTCACAAAAAATATCTTAACCATTAATTTCACACGCACTTTCAAAGCCGTCCAAAAGACCCAGTAGCGTTTTTGTTTATTTTCCGACTACACACGTAATTGAGACTTAGATCTATAGTAACGGAAAACTACCTTGGAAAAAGGGGTCAAACTTTAAATTAAAATATATGGTATTATAAACCGCAGACGACTTTAAACACTCCTGCCCAACAAACAATTAATGCTGTACTGCTGTACGAAGCGTTGGATACCGAAAAAAGCGTCACTGAAAATCGCTGCCAGCGATTAGCGTGAGGTTTCGTTGCATGCTTGATGGAATTCTGGCGCTGGGGCTTAATACTCCCAACGTGTTGGATGTCGGGTTAAGGAAATATTAGAGAATATTAGGAAATATTAGAGAATTATTTTAATTTGTTAAATGCAATTATTAGTGAAGGATAACTGTATATATTTTTTCTCTTCTTTTCGGTATACATTGGGCCCAAAATTCACCCAAGATTGTAGCATTTTCTTAAACTTACATAAATGAGGTTTCTTTAACGTAAGAAAAGCTTGTTGTATTTGTATTTACTCTCTAAAGGGATATTATAAATATCCTTGGAGCTTGGGAAAATTTATTTATTTTTTTAATTTTTTTTTTAGATTGAAATGTAGATACCACTAAGTTGTCTAGTTTTATTTAATTTTTTTTTCTGAACTTATAATAAAAATAGATAAAGGCAACGAAAAGTTTATTTTTTTATAGAAATTAATTTTTGTCCTTCGTTCCAAAGGGCAATGTTTTAAATCACCAAATCAAGTTTGTATGTACTTAACTTTCAACTTCTTGATACTTTTCAATCGTAATATATAATTTTTGCTGCTACTAGAGTATTAATAACAAATACAACGACACCACACAATTTTTATTTACTTTTTATTTACTGCACAACTTTTCTAATTATTATTTGCTCGTAATTTTATTTCGTATGGCATAATATTAAACTGCTTGTAGTAATATACTATATTTACATGTAGGTACTGCTATTTTTGGCCTGTTAGCTGACTGTTGGCTGCCTTTGGCTTTCGCCGTTTGTCCATTTCTACGATAAGCACCAAATGAATTGAAATTGCAACAACTCGCTCAGAATCGTACATATGTACGTACAAATATTAGGGATGCCCTTATTTTTTGCTTTGAATTACACGCTAGCTAATGGGAATAGCCCCCTTAAAATCTACATACATACTTCGGTTCTATACATTTTGTGTGGACCCAAAATTTAAGTGTAGGTACATTTTTACCCTGTTGCTTTTAAACACTTTTCTTTCTCTACTAATAACGCTGGTCCAGTAATACCCTCGATTTTACTATGACTTTAACAACAAAAGGGAAATGAAAATATTTTCCGAATTTTGTGACGGGAGTTCGTTCGAAATCAGTGATTTTCTATTGACGGTCCTGTCACGATATGAGCCAGCGCAAGACGAATGGTCACTCAAAACTGTGTTGATCATATTTTGAATCTTTAGTAAACTTATAACCCCATGTAAATAATTAGGTTATGATTTTAATCTGCTAAAAAGAAAACTAATAGCTTGCGAGAAAACTAAATATCAAAATTTAATAGTTGCACTTAACATTTAAAAAAATTATTAACTTCGAGAATTAACTTCTACATTGAACGATACCAACCATCTTCATATTGCATGGTAGTGGCATAAGCGAATAAATCCAAAGCTTTTTAAATTCATATTTAAAAAAAATCAATGGATCTCATTCTTTTTTATATATCCAAACTCCCGGGTTCACTTGCCAACAATCCCGTGAAATTGTCATGTAATAAGGAGTAAACTCGAAGTTGCTACAAATTAAATTTGGAAATTTTTTCTGTGAACGGCCTAGCTCATTTTGCAAAAATGTAATGTTTGTTATGCAATGAAGCATAGTTTTGTAATAAAAATAATAAATAAATGATTTAACACGAAACACTTTGGGAAATTTATCAAAATAGGCATTTTTTGAATTATTCACATGCATATTATTTTTCGGCCTAATTTTTTACTGAACGATAATATCAATTTTTTTAGCTCAAGGCCAGTATAAGAAAAACTATATTCGAAAAAATGGCAACTGTGGTCCATTGGCTACGCACTTGCCCAGCAAGTCGTAGGTTGTGGGTTCGAGTGCCGTTGGAGTAATGAAAGAAATCTGAAAATAGCTATAATTTCTACTACTCCTGACTGTTGTTGTCTTTTTTCCAATATTCTTTTCCAATATATATTGTTTGAATTTTGAATGAGACTCACTGTAGGCAATTATTATTATTTTTTTAACTATGAATATTTTGAGCGTTTGCCTTTTCTATTTAACATAAAAAGCAATATATGCATATGACGTATGGCTATGTTGATAAATTTAAATATACATGATTTTTAATTGGGAGTCTGTTGAATTTGTATTTTTAAGTCAAGCCTAAATTCCTCCAAATATGAGATCCGAAATTCACTTTTTGATATAAATAAAATTCATATGGCAATATAAATCGTTTCTAAGTTTCTATGTCATGGTCAGATGTAAGTCAAGGCAAGTATAAGTTTTGCATAAATATATAAGGAGCCATTATTCGCCATAACTTAAGCTTATTTTTCCGATATACATACTTACATATATGCGCCAAAGTATTACTGAATGCGTAAAATTAACCTATTGTAGTTTGTTTCACTATAAATAAGTTATCTTATTTAAACCCCATTTATCTGTTAATTACATATTTTATAGTATGAGGGATTTTTTAATATTATTGATGTAATTTTTTTGAAATTCCCAAAATTATGGCATTGTAAAAAGCGAAAAAATTCCTATCCCTAGTAAGAACATCCCTAATGCACACGCTACGCTAAGCAAATGCACATTTTTTTTATTTACATCTACGCCGAGATATGAAGGTACGCGTGTATTTTTGGATGTCAGTATATACAAATTTACATAAAAATGCAAAAATATAAATACATACATACATATGTACGCATGCATGTCAATATATGTAGATACTAGGTATGTATGTACATATGTATGTACATACATCCATACATAGATGAACCTTTATTTATGTTTCTACATTTTTGTCTCCGCGCGATGGTGCGAAGGCGCGGGTTCTTGTTTCTTTTACGCTATCCAAGCATCGCTTTGTCCAAAGCTACTTCGCGCGCCACTACTGCGACTGCTCGTGACGCGTCAAAGCGTACCTATCTCAGAAAGTTTACATTTTATTTTATCTAATTACACGCGTTTTGTCGTGTTTTTCTTGAATACATATACGTCTTGTTCGCCGTTCATTCGCCCACCTTTCCTACCATCGCGTCCACTGCTTCCACTGCTTGGTTTTCTCCATTTTCTTAAGCGTTTTGTTAGTACATGGAGCGTCGGCTGTTTTTAGGCTTGCCGGCTTGTTGATACTGTTTTTCGTTTTTGTTTTTTTTTCCTACATGTTTTTGCATTTGCTGTTTTTATATTTTAGGTAGTTATTGTTGTAAATGATGAATGCGAGCTGTCTTTTGCACGAAGCAAAACAAAAGACAAAAAGTATTACGCTTTCATTGCAAACCGTTAGTTGAAAAGGCAGAGTGGCATTTCGTTGAAAGTGACAATGATTTTTGAAGTTATGCAGCTTCTGTCTGTTTGCTGCTCTGATTTCATGAGTATTTTGAATACCAACTCAATACTAATGAAGTGATGTTCGTCAATTACTAGTGTAACTAATATCAAGAACAATATCTGAAATTTTAGAATCGCGCGATTCATTTTGGGATCTATTTTCTTAAGTTAAGTAGAAATTCAGCATACCCAATAGAGCTTAGTTGATTTATGATAAACACACGGCCTTTGTAAGACAGCTTTGAGGAATTAAAAAAAAAGTTAAGTTAATTTCCAATAGAAAATCTATCAACAATAGGAGTGACTAAAGTAAATGTATTTGTAATATAAAAATCCGACTATAAATGCGGATTTTCTGCATAACTCAACTCTAGCGCCATCTATCGAGTTGATTTCTTGAAAAGGGGTTTCTTCTAGCAATTCCAATATATATCTCAAATACCATCACCGTCGAATCATATCTACAGACTTTTTGAATAACTCGACTCCAGCACCACCTAGCACTCCCATTTTCGCATTTTATCACAGAAGTAAGATAGATTTTGAAGTTGATCAAAATCGGTTCATAAATACGACTTGTATAAATGACTGGACTATGGCGTCATCTAGCGAATTTTCGGGAGGCCTTTAATGGGAACAGATATGTAAGAAATAATTTTCGAAAATTTGACTACAATCTAGTTAGTAGTTTTGGAGTTAAATTCGAACAACGAAAACGTCTAAAATTTTATCATTTTATGTATGTATGTATGTATATTAGAATGCCTCGACAAAAAAAAAACTTGCTTGTATTCTAGCGGAATTATGAAATTTAGTTTATATTTTAAGATTTCCGTCAAAATGTTTCGGAAATATGTTTGGATTTAAGTGACCTACACCGAATTGAAAATACCTCCAAATATGGAGTATTTTTAGAAATAAATCTACACACTTTTTTAATACTAAAACAAAAACCACCGCTGATGATAAAACAGTTAAAGCTTTAAATTTTTGTATAAAAATATTTCAAAATTGATCCACCGCCAGTATAGCAATGATATTTGGGGGAAAAAATCGATGGGGTTAATGCAAAGAAAAAAGGATGAGAAAATACTTTTCTAATGATATTTTATAAGTCTAAATCGGTCAAGTTGTAGCGTAGTTAATTAAGTTTTTCTTAAACGAATCTTCCAAAAAATCTATCATTTGGGAGTGATTTAAAAAGGGATTCTTAAAAATAATTTGTATTTTGAAAACCTCCATTTTTGTGGTCATTTTCAAAAAGGCTCAATATTTTTCCGAAATATTTAGTAATATAGTAAGTATAATTTAAATAATAATTTTGATGGAAACTGATTTTTTTTTTTTGTGGAAGTAGTGCTGCACCCTAATGTGTGTATATAGATTGAATGGACTACTAAGCTGCATAGTTTTTTTTTTTTAATTCCTATTAAAACATTGAAATTTAGAAGCACATGCATCGAATTTGTTTTAACATGGAATTTTTTATAAAAAATGAATTAAAATAAATAAAATAAGAAAAATTGTAAATAGTACTTGACCGATTATTTTGTAAGATATTTTTAGTTAATTTCCTCACTCTACGAAAAGTTACATCTTTGCACTAAACAAGTCTAATCCTTGATTGTTTAATGAAACAAAAATAAGCAGAAGACCAAACTGCGAAAACAGTAATGAAAAAACTATGAAAGCGCACAGTGTTATTGTGTTTTTTATATATATTTATAGTTTCTACACTTACTGATTTTTTAAATTTTTATTTCCACCGGCATTACCATTTTTGTGCAGGTTTCATTATATTAGCCTTTTATAGTCAGTCTTATGTTTTGTGTTTGTTAACTATTATCAGTTTTCGTTTTTACTAACACTCCTTTTAAATTCTTTTATTACTACTATGCTGTAATTTAACCTATTTTATTTTTATTTTCAAATTGTTTATTGGTGCGGCTGCGCAACCCTTGTTTTGCGATCTGTGGCGATCGAGCGGCGGTCGTGAATTTGCTTATCAAGGCGGAAATCTCTCAAAGCAAACAGACAAGAACCGAACAAGGCAAACTGGGTACAAAAATGAAATCGAATATAAAAGCAACAACTACATATAAGAAATAAATGAAATGAAAAGCAAAACAAAAAATCCCTAAAGCCAAACCAAGGTTGAATCGGTGAGTTAGTTACTCGGCGCGGAAATGTTACACACATATTTACATACATACATACGTAGCAGATTCGGCAGCATACTCGTACGGCTTTTCTCGAGTGAGTCGATCCGATCGTCAAACGTGCTTACTTTTATAAATGTTTAACGTTGTTTGATTCTATTTTGTGTTTTGTGTTTTGTGTTTTTTTTGTTTTTGTTTTTTAAGAATCATAAACGAAATTGAATTGAAGGAGTTACCTTTAACTACTCTGGAACATCCGCCCTTCGCTTTCGACACATTCTCTGAGTCAACAAACAAACAAACAACAAGTTCGCAACAATACAAATCCCTTGCACATCGCGCAAATGCCGCCGCTGATAAGATATAGATAGATACCCTTTGAATAAAACAACTGCAATAATAACAATAAACAGAATATTGGCATAGCAGTAGTGCAAGAGGAAATCATGGAAGCTGCAGACAAACGCAAATCCGTTGCAACTACTGTGCAACAAGCCACCAACAGAACCAACAGATGCGACTTGCAACGGATGAGACGATCGACGATCGGTTTGTATGTAGCGCTAAGCCGGGAGACGATGCGCTAAATACGTACATACATACATACAGTGGTGGGAGAAAGCATTGCCACAGTAATTCTTTTTTTATAATATTCGCAAAGTCGTTCGTGCTTAAATTTGTTCGTTAATTTTTTTTCTTTCAAACTATAGCTCATTCTATAACAAAATCCATATAAGCACAAATTTCAAACTCTGTACAAAATTCACAAAAGTTCAGCATATTTAAAAAAAAAATCATCAGAATTTTCAGAAAAATTTCGGTTCACAGATTTGTAGATAGTTTAGTTTTAGTTAAAATGAAAGTTTAAGGTGATGAAAATACCCATTGGTTTTAAGAATTTTTTTCTGACAATGGTACGCGTTTTTTTCCATATCGAATGAACAAATTTTATGCATTTTAAAACGATTTTTCCTCATCTCTTGTAAAGTTTCGTTCGAAAAAATTTCACTGAAATATCAGAGCAAACCAAACTTGAAAAGGGGTGACGGTAAATCGTCAATATTTCACCCTGTTGGGAAAACAGAAGATCAAAAAGAAACAAAAAAACCAATTTTTATATAGCTTGCTTTTTATATTTGGCGCCTTTTCAATACTACGTTTATCGAAAAGTTTGTTAACACGATTTTCAACGTGGCCGTCGATCCTTGCAAAATGAATTTCGTGAAGGCCGTCTAAGAACGGTTGTTGGTCGAGATCGTCATGTGTACTTGTTGGATGCCTCATAATTCGGCAATTGCCAAAAAAAGGACTCATGTCTATAACATTGTAACAGGTGACGAATATTGGATCTGTGCATATGAGCCGAAAACAAAGCCACAATCGACATTATGGGTGTTCGGAAAATCTGGACATGCCACAACTGTAGCACTAGAGAAATTTAAAACAGTAAATTCAGAGTAGTGCACGACCATTTGTTTGCCAAAAGTTTTGGGATAATTAACGAAAACCTACCGCCGAAGATAAATCATCCAACACCAAGACAATGCAGGCTCACACGTATCGGCTCACACAAGAGAGTTTTGGAGCACTCAAAAGATCGAATTAATGGGCCTTAAGACGCTGATTTGACATCTAATGATTTCTGTTTGTTTCCGAACATCAAAAATAAAGTGCGAGGACAACGTTTATCAATTGGTTCAGGCAGAGAATATTTTGAATATTTTGAAAAACCATAAATTGTTTTACTTTGTTTTTATTTTTAGACGCAAAATATTAAAGGCAACCCATATGTATGTAAGAAAGGGAGTAAAAGTACCGGGGAAGAAACTATCAAAGATCTTCGGGAATTTTTAGAAATGTTGATGGCATTTGCTTTAATTTGCTAAATTTTCTACAAAGTTTAAAATTTGTGCTTATAGAATGAGCTATATGTTGATAAAGAACTAAATGTGGCGCGAAAGGCTTTAGGATTATTTAAAACCAAATTACTGTGCCCATACTTTTTACCGGCACTGTACATACGCACATAAATATCTAGTACATATAGGCCGCAAACGTGCGATCTTTGGCAAACCCGCTTTGCCCCAAAACCCGATCTCACTTGGCTTATGGCTCCACGCAGAACGCAATGCCAGTGCCTGATGCCCACCAGTTTAATGGGTAAATAAGTCAATAAAGCCAGTGCAGAAAGCGACAACAATTCTATTAAGCCTTTGGGCCAATAGCTAGTTTTCTAACATTGTTGTTGAGCTGCGTTAAAATTCTAGTAAAAGTTATGACTCATAACATTAAAACAAAGCGAAAATACTACAACAAAGTATGTGAAAGAATTGCGTTTTGTTGATTTTGTTTTAAAGCGGATTAAAAACATATCGTAAATATTTAGAAAGAAAAAAATTAAAAAAAAACAGCAACAAAGTCATTCAAAATCAACACTGGACATAAAAACATAAAACTTTTTGTTTTTTTTTTTATTCAGTGAATACATTGATTTTTGTTTTTTGTTGACTCTCTTGGTGAAGGTAAATCGCAGTAGACTATGGAATTTCACATCATCATAAAAATACAATATTTTCCATAAGTCACAGCTGTTGTGAATGCTCGGAAGCAAGCGTGACAGACACAAAGAAAGGCACAGATGAGATACAAATTCAATTTAGCCGAGTCATAAATATAAGACCAATAATAAGCATGGTCGTCTTGGCTAATTGTTTGACGAGCTAAATGTGGTTTATGAGCCTATGATGCTATGAGGAAGTAGCCGCATATTTCATGCGTCCATTAAATATCCCCTTTCGCTGGAGCTCAAACTATGCGGATGACTAGTTTTCATTGAAAGCAAACAAATAAATAAAGTACAATAATAAGCAATTGGCGAAGTCAAATCTGACATTTGAGCTGTCATTCCGAGGTTTAAGTATTCGCAATCAACTTTATCACCATCCAGCATTGCCAGGTGTCGGACACTTGGTCTGAAAAAAAATACTAACCAAGGATAAGTTTAATAAACACTAAGGTGACCATGTGCTATCAATTTTAATGACACGCCAGAAGTAGTTTATTGATGGCGCGCAAGACGCTTCATAGCATTCTGGCATTCTGAAAACTTAATTGAAGTGACGGCATCCGGAAGCATTGTAAAAAAAAATCCACCTGATTCTGTGTGGGCCGCTAAAAAATTTACAATGAACGAGTTTTTATTATATTTTGTAACGATTGTAACACATCGGAAGTCAATTAGAAATAGCCAGTGAGGTCGCCTAGACCCTTGAAAAATTCTGATCACATATATGTTTTCCTCCATATCTATGTACAGTGCGGGAAATTAGCACAGTCGATGCTTGAGAGTTTCCAGCTTCTCCTCGTCTCTTCTACAGCTTCTACAGAAATCATTGCGGTGGATTTCCAGCGGAGTTTTTGTTACCGCTTTGTGCCCTATTCGGTCCACATGAGTTTTGATTAGCGGGCGGTATGTCTAAACTCTTCCAGAATAGCGAAAGTGGAGCTGACGTAACCATCCCTGCAAGTTCGTTCGCCTTCTCCAGGTGTAAAGCAAATTGTTCAGTCAAGTCGTTTATATCTCTGCTATAGTCAGCTACAGTCTCGGATATGGTTGTGACAGACTCCAGTGCTTTCAGAGCTGCTTGACTGTCAGAATAGATGAAAATATTGCTGTGTATCTTCTTTCGATCGCAGGCAATCGGCAGCCGCAAGCTTGGCTCGGAAAACACTACAGTGGTCTGGTTAGCGGAGCGATTTATTGATTCTTAGTTGGCCGGAATAAATGTTCGATCTAATTTTGTTCTCAAGGTTTGGGCCGTCATTGTAGATCCGAAGAGGATTCTGGTAGTCCAGGAATCGCCCGGTGCATGAATCTTTTTCTGGAATAATTACGCAGTACTTGTTGTTATAGGTAAATGTCGGTAGTCTGTGTCAGGCGGTATCATTATCTTTTCTAATATATAAGATATATGTCCACATGGCACTACCTGGGCTTCGAAAAAAGGAGAGTTGGCGAACTTTCAGCGTCGCTTCGGCCTCAGAATTACTTGCATATGTAGGAAACTTCGTACAATTGTATGAATTCAACTTAGTTGTCAAAGCGAATCTGTCACGGAAACCGGAGCAAGCGTTTTATATGGCATAACCTTTAGGCCCAGTTACTCCTTTATTTTATTAATAAATCCTCGCCAAGCAGGAAATTATTCCTTGCTACATATACATATATACTAATACATACATACATAGGTACATACATATGTACATATGTAGATATCTTTGGGGAAATACCCGAAGCACGAATAAACGAATGAAACGACCAAGCAAGTGTAAGCAATAAGGTGTAGATTCCAAGAAAATTCAGTGATATTCCTGGAATAAAAGTCGAGTGATACTTCGGCCTGCCTACCTACCTTCCTACCTATTTACGTTAATTCATTAATAAGTTTTTTTTTTTTATTCCATTTTATTTGTGGCAACGTAAAACAAAAACAAAAACAAGGCATTGCGGTGTGCCTTACCTGTCGGCGGCGGGATGCTAAAAAGGAAGGCATAAACACATACTAATGCAACAGATATGGGTGTATGGTACGGGTATGCCATTGGATTATTTAGTGGCGTCGGTGGACGTGCGATTGGCGTCACTGCCGCCGACGCCAATGGCTGTTGCTGTTCGAATTCTATCTTCTGTTCGATATGTTTGGGATGACGTCCTCTCGTTGGCATTCTGCGCCAACGCAACGCAATGCATGAACACGTGCCTGTGAAATGCCCATTTTGACAGGCTCATCAATTTTGTAGATAAGCACGGAGGCGACACATTTTTGGCGTGAAATCGAATGGTAGGTAGGAGCGAGTATGTACATACATATGTACATATATCGGTAGGAACGTACAATATGTGAATATGGGAATTCGTATGTTGATGGTCATTAGCAGAGCGTCGATGGGGAAGAGATTCAAGGGATAGCGAGGTGCAATGGAAGAGGAGGTGAATTAAAGTTAATTTGTTATTAGTTCAATTTATATTTAACCTCAAAATTAAACAAATTTTTAACCATATAGTGACGACGGAAATACAGTAGAATGCCAAAGGTCGTGGAAGACAGGAAAAAAATCATTGAAATCATGCTACGAGTAAAGATACAAAGTTTTATTTTTTCCTGATACCTATTATAAGGACAAATATTTACTTATTGAAAGGCAGCAATATCCGATGTGGATGTTCGTTTGTGGCTACATTTTGAGGAGGGTTGCCACCTTTTTCATAAGAAAAATTTCATTACATTATACCTAAGTTACGTTGAAATATGGGTGCCAACTAGTTAGTATCGGCGAGGAGAAGGATTCGAGATATATTTTAGCAGGGTTGCCACATATTTAAAAACTCGAATAAAATTAAATATACACAAATTATATGAAATATTAAAATATGGGTGTCGAAGAATTTGTTTCGATAAACGCTGATGAGAAGGTTCATAGTTATATTTTGAGCAGGGTTGCCACCTGATTGAAGTGTCGAATTTAGATAAATTATACTTCAGATACATACATATATGAATTATGGTAATATAAGGGTCGTCTCGGTGAGGAGAAGGTTTATAGTAATATTTTGAGGAGAGTTGCCACCTGATTGAATAGTCGAATTTAAATTATATTATAAACAAATTATATAAAATATTAGTATATGGGGGTTAAACAGTTCGTCTCGGCGAGGAGAAGGTTTATAGTAATATTTCGAGGAGAGTTGCCATTTATTTGAAGGGTCGAATTTAATTAAATTACATTTAAGGCTTATGAAATATTCTAATATGGACGTCGAATGGTTCGTTTCGCCGAGGCAAAGATTAATAGCTATATTTTTAACAGGGTTGCCACCTAATTCAAAAATTGAATTTTATTAAATTATACACAAATTATACAAAATATTAATAGATGGATGTCAAACGATTCCTTTCGCTGAGGAGAAAATTTATAACTATATTTTAAAGAGGGTTGCCATGTGTTCCAGAAGTCAAGTTTAGTACAATTTTACCACTTTCCAAGAAAAATTCTGACAAATCTTCCTTGCACTTAGCAGTTATATGCATTTACTATACTAATTTACTAAATGTAGCGCTAATAGTTGCAAGGATTATTCAGTACAGGTATCGTAAAGGTTTC
Organism: Anomoia purmunda; assembly: GCA_951828415.1. NCBI lineage: Eukaryota > Metazoa > Arthropoda > Insecta > Diptera > Tephritidae > Anomoia > Anomoia purmunda. Next base: position 129,501,973 of record OX639994.1, read on the forward strand.
CCTTTAACCTTTAAATTTATTTGACTTTTGGTATCATTTCACAGTGTTTTATTTATTTCGTATTAATCTAAGTTTTACTTTAGTATTATATATATATTTCATTTCATTGATTTCCTTTAGCCATATTTATTTATAATATCCTGTTTACTTTATCGTAATCTTCTTCAAATGACATAAACTTTCAGTACTTTCTGCCAATTTTAAATTTGGTAATAGAAAATTTAGGACCGTACCTTTCTTTTATACAGCCTGTTCCTTCACTGCCAGAACAGCCTTCACCCTGCCCTCAGGCAATCCTTCCCACATGTTTTCTTCATTCTCGTTACATCAGAGAATTACTCACCGTATGGCTCTCCATGAATGTCAATTAATTTACGACCATTGTGGCAGTGATTGTGGGTGATTTTTATTGACTGACTAAATGATTCACAACACGATTACTAAAGGATTGTTGTTGTTTTGGAGAAATTAAGGCAATTATTGTGTTGGCATGTGAGAAATGTTGCCAAGGAGAACAAGCTGTAAGTAGTTAAGTTTTTTTTGTTGTTCTGTTGGGAAACTGGAAAGATATTTGCAAATATTTACGATTTCCTAGAAGCGAGCGGAAACCAAAGAAAATCAATAATAAAAAAAAGATGCATTCTTTTATTTTCGCTGTCATTAATTTTACGCCATAAATTGGCAGCGAAGATACGCTAAAATGTGGCTAATTAAATACGATGAAAGCAAATAAGAATCAAATTAATGCGAGTGAGCGAATGACTGAGTGACTTGCCCCACAAATCGATGACATGTACGAGCGATGATCGACGGTCGTCTTCTGGGCAAATACAGAAAAGCAGAGCTACTTCTACCAACAGCTAAATGCTAACAACAACAACCATCATCAATAAAATCACTGCCTACCTTTTTCAAGTGTTTATTAAAAGAACATTTGAATACGTGAAGAGCCGCCACCACCGCAAGTAGCCGCCGCCAAAGGTGGTGAGATAGATGTGCGGCGAAACAAATGTGAGGGCGGGGGGGAAATAAGAATAAAAGTAAAAAATAAAAATAAAAACAAAGTGTCACAGCCGCAAAGCGAAGTGCAACAACTAACCAACCAGTTGTCTGTCCGCTGATACGACCAAATGACTTTTTAAGCGCATACATATAGACACACACATACATTCACACCTATACATACATACAAATCTACACACATATGTAGCGCTGTTTGTGTGCCACACCACGCCACGTCCTTTCGTAAGCCCACACTTCTCGAGCATCAAAGTCGCTAACCAAATGAACTGCAACCGATTTTATTTAGTAAGGCAGTTGCTGTTGCCAGAGATGTTGATGCTCATTTTTGTTGTTGTTCTTTTTTCTAGTTGCTGGCGGATGCAACAATTTATGTTGTATGCAACCACAAAAAACAACAGCAAACACAAACACACACCGCTCAAAGTAAGCAAACGCCAATACAAATAAAGCATTGGTCAAACGAGAGTTAAGTAAAGAAAAAGGATTGATGAAGCCTCCGCTGGAAGAAACAAAACAAGGCGCAATGAAATGAAAGGATTTGCCGCCTTTCAACAATGCTGCATCTACGTGTTTGCGTATATAAATTGTATGTGTGTGCATGTATGTGTGTATATATGTGTGTGTGGGGTTGTATACCGATAAATGCGCATGCTACGAGTGTAGTGGGTCGTGTTTGAATATTTGAGTGTTGTACCTTAATTTGATGATGAAGCGTTGCATTTTGTTGTCGTCTTTTTTTTTCTAATGATTTTTTTTCTCTTCTTTACGCCGACGGCTTTGATGTATGGAGTGGAAGAGTCGATATATTTGAGGCTAATTTGAAGGAGTGCTAATTTGACTAAAAGTGTCAGTGGCAATGAATTGGGTGATTTAGGCGACTTGTTGACATTGATGAGTTTGGTTTCGGCACACATGGCAATGGAAGGTTAAGTGATTTTCAAAAAAGAGTTAAATAATACTTTTGTTTTTTTTTTGTACACACTCGTATTAGGAGCCCAGTGCACAGGATTGATAGATATTGGTTGAGACGAGGGTCTAAGCTTAATAAGTTATTCCAGATCTAAAATATGAAAATGATAAATTTACTTTTTTTTAATAGCGGTCACCGCAAAGATAATATTTTTCATAAAAATATATATTTTGTGCAAATCATCTATCATTTAGAGGCGGCATAAAATTGTGGCACAATCTGTAGAAAGAAGTTTGTTTTAGATAAAAAGATGATTTTTGCAAGGCCTGAAAATAATCGTTATTTTGTTTTTTATGGATCAAAACAAAAACATTGGCGAAAATTCTTTCAAAACAAAACTCGAATATATCGATCTAGTCCTTATGTCATATGCTATATAAAACATACCACATTATTAGTGTGATTTTTTTGTGTTTCAAATCATTGCATAATCGTTGTTTTGTAATTTTTATTTCATCGATAAAAAATAATTTTTATTTTTGTATTTACAGTTTTTCGATCATAATAAACGGAAGCGAATTTGTCGATGTTGATAATGATATGTTTTAAGATCATAAACAAATATCTCAAAATATCAATCTAATATGATCGAAAATTTTTAAATCCAAGAGTAACGATTATTTGTTATCGAAAAAATAAAAATCAAAAACTATCGATCAAATATGATCAGAAAAAATCCCAGATTAACGACAATTTTTGATGAAAAAAATTAAAATTTAACAGAGAAAGATTATTTTTAATTGAAAAAATTTAATCAGAAAAAACTTGAAATCATATTTTTTAATAAAAATGTTAACCGTTACAGTTTCTGCATTTTTGTTCAGGGCAAAAATATACATATATAGGAACATTTCCTTCCGATGCTCGACATCTTTCAATTTTTCATCTGCCAGACCACTATGGGGCCAATCAAGCTGAATCAGCGAAAAACCCAGAAACTGTTGAAAGTTTACGACTTGCCATTATCATAACAACTGGATTAGGTAGTCCAGTTAGTTGCAGAGTTTTTTTTTAAATTTTTTATTTGCACTTAAAGCGCATAATGGGTATTTGTACCGCATGTTGAATAGAATTCAATAGAGGTAGGCCGAAAAACGTAAACGGTTTGCAAAGGACTCAGGCATAGTTGTCCAATGCACTGGGAAGATAAAGGTAATAAGGATAGTACAAAATGAAAGGAGAAAAAGGGTGGAGGTGGAACTTCATTTCAATATATCTGACCCAGCAAAAGCAGGACAGATACAGAGGAAATGCTCTGTGCTATCTTCGTCCTCCAGACAAGATGTGCCCATCGTGTAATCTATGATGACTTTGTTGACTAGGCCCCCATAGAAAGTGCATTGTAATCAAACCAACCTGGTCTTCTAACTTCTTTCTCCTCTGTGTAAGGAGGATTTTCTCACATAATCTTGTGGTTCAGGCTGGCAACAAAATCAAATCATTGGCAGATGAACATCTGACAATCGAAAAGAAGGATTGCCAGACTCAAATACGCGAAATAACTGCAAAAATCAGTGGGGGTCTCCAATGGGATGGAAAAGGAGAGTGAATGTTTTTACTAGTAAATCGTGAGATTCTTATTAAAATATTAAAAAAAAAAATAGGTAGATTAAATTTTGAACGGTAATAAATAAAAAATTCCTCAGTTTCCCATGCAACTGTTATTGGGTTTATCTAAAAAATGTCATTAAAAATGAAGATGAAAATTCTTTTTTGGAATTCTCTTTTATTTAAATATGTATATACATTTTCATATGTAAAACTATTATATTGGCATTTTTAGTTATTAAAACAGATAAATGTCTAGGATATTTTAAATTTGATCCCATATTTTTTGATATTTTATGAAACCCTATTTATTCTTCTTAGTCGGTTTTATTTTTTATTGCATTTAAATTACTTAAATTTCCATTGTAATGCAAAAACTGCCAAACCCTCTGAAAGTTATTTGAAAATTGCCAATATTTATATCATCCAAGATTTCGTGTTCAGCAGACCGCTAATCATTTCTTTGTCGATCTGACAGCTCCACCCATTCTCTAGCTTTTATTACGTCACTTACAGTTGCTCTCAGCGCGAAGGACGCAATCTTTTTTTCTATCATTACTATTGGTGATACGCACTCGATGTGCAACTTGAACGAGCATAAAGCTTTCACATTACAGTAACCTTGGGGCTTCCACCTACATATATTGTAAATTCGGCTCTGTTTACATAACTATGCACATACATACATAGGTTTCGCACACATTAATAATCGCTTTATTGCACATAATTCCCCTTGTTTTCCACAAAAAAAAAACAAATCAAACATCAATTAGCCGTAGATGCGCGCTTGTCAAAAAACAAAAGAAAAAACATTTCAAAATTTCCCAAATTACATTTGTGTGTGCATGTGTGCTGTTTGGCAAATGACAGCTGACAGTTGTAAGATAAATGCGCAGCAAAGTAAATTTCATTCGCATTTATTCGCGATTTATCCACCTGTCAAAACTATTAACGTCTCCGACTGCTGGCTGGCCGTGTGAGTCGTAAAGTCAAGCGTTGTTATTGTTGCAACCTTGTATGCATGTAGTTGTAGTTTTGATTTTTTATTGTCGCTTAGCTAAGCGCTCGTGTTGCTATTTTCTGGTCAGCTTACAACAATTGTTGCTGCTTTGGTAAGCCGAGTTTTAGTGTTTATAGTGGTGTTAAGCCTATCGTCGCGGTTTAGAGTTTTCTGCAGACATTTACATACGTACCTATGTTTGTTTGTAGATGCATATGCGTGTGTGTGTGTGTGTAGGTAGGTGCAAGCATTTGCCAGCCTGTTTGTCGCATTGCAACTTTACCTTTTTCTGCGTAAATATTTGAACGCGCTTTCGGTCCACATATTGACTTTGGAATTTTTTTATTTATTGTTTATTTGTCGCAAATAATGGGCGAAAAATTCGCGCCAATATTTGTGCAACGTTTTATTTTCTCTCTCTCTGTTTATACATTTTTTTTTTACCCGATTCTTAGGAAATCTGTAATAGTTGTAGTTATGTTTTTCTTTCTGTTGCTATACAAATGGGTAGATTTGCAACACCTATATTTGTAATTGTTGTTGGTGAAATCGCAACATAGTGCTTGCATTGTCGAGAACTCATATGCAACACAAATATTTAAGTGCAACACGCGTACATCTTCGGCTTTGTTGCAGTCTCACCTCGACACAGTGTCTGCAATTTTGGGGGACAGGGTTCTTTGAAGGTGCATGGTTTTGACGTGCGCTTTAAGTCTTGCAACATTCGTGGCATACTACACTGCGAAACAATAGGGATTTTTTTTTTAAATTTGTGAACCATTTTGAAGTGCCGCTTTATTTTTTTTTTTAAGTTCAATACATTTCTATCGATTCACCGATCTGGGGACCTCTTGAAAAAGTCATATTAATAGTTTTTGCTTTTTTTTTGTTTTGGTAAATTTACAGTAGCATCTTGGTTCGATCCACAGTCAAGTCTAGAAAGGAACAAGTCAGAGAAGTAGATTTGATGATCTTCGAAATATCAGCTTACACTATACCGCTTTGGCAAAAAAAAAATGTACCACACGCGAGCTCGTATAAATTTTATTTACTTAGTAAGAATTTTAAAAATATTTGTTTTAAAATTTTCACTGTTTCGAAAAGCAGTGTAGTCAAAAATATTTTTATTAGCTCTCGATAAATATTCTCAAAATTATGGGACACAATTGCAACATTTTTGTTTTCACAACGAAATTTTTGAAATATAGAAAATTTTAATTTCATTAAAAAAATGAATTACTATTTTTGTTTTCACAAATATAACGAAATTTTGAAGTATAGAAAATTTTAATTTTATTAAAAAAAAAAATTATTTGTCATTTTTGTTTTCACAAATATAATGAAATTTAGAACATTTTAATTTTATTAAAAAAAAATTATCTGTCTATTAACAAAAAAAATATTCTTAATAGAAAAAATTTAACATTCACTGTAGAATTTCAAAATAAAAATTCATAACATATGTACTTAAATCGAAAATCTTAATATTATCGTAGTTTAAATAAATAAAGTATATTATTAGTTTAACGAATTGAAGCCCTAAAACAACGTTGTCTCCGTCCGATTTAGCCGCAACTAAAGTTTTGAACGCATTTTTCTCAAAATTTTGCTTCCTAAGACAGCGAGCTAAACTGGCCCGCTTAAAATTAAAAAGAAATGTTCGGTCTGTAATCTAACATTTTTGCTATACATTTACAATTTTTAGTTCAATAAATTTGAAATTACCTGTATTCTTTAAAAAAAAGAGCTCTAGATATTTCAATTTCAATTTCTAGATCTTAATCGAAATCGATATATATTAACATCTCCATATTAAATTGATATTTCGAAAACTTAAAATTTAAAATTTTCCTTAATTTTCTCGCAGTGCATTTTCTCCAGGTCACCAACTTACATGTTGCAAGTTCAAATATTGTATCAATATGTGGCAAACAATGTTGGAATGTGTTGTAAGAGAATGTTGCAAAAATGCCGCAAAAGCAATGGCAATGGAGGCATTGGAAGCGAAATGATTAAGAATTGTAAAGACGGGGAAAAATGTAAAAGGGTATATTGGCAATAAGAATGTGTTACATAAATACAAATAGAGAATGTTTTGTGCAAACATAGAAATATGCGCATAGAAAGCCCTGTAGGATCAAGCGAGGGTGCTATGAATTTAACCCCAGAATTTGTAGCGGGGCAAGTAACATCCAAAAATTATAGAAAAAGTTTTTTCTAATAGTGGTCGTCCCTCGGCAGGCAACGGCAAACATCCGAATGAATTTCTGTCATGAAAAAACTTCTCACAAAAACATTCGCCATTCATATTCGGCGTAAAGCTGTAGGTCGCTCAATTTATGTTACAACATCAAGACGCACACCCACACCACAAATTGTAGGAGAAGTTCGGCCAAAATCGCTTAAGCGGTTATAGCGCCAATTACTTAAGTAAGTAAGTAAGTAAGATATTTGCATGAAAAAAATCGACTATAGATTATTTTTAATCCAAAAGAGGATATCGTCACTGCAGCAAAATTTATCCAAATGTGGAGTTTTTTGTATAAATAAAAATAATTTTTTTAAACACGATAAAACCCCTCGAGATGATGAAACAGTGTAAGATTTTAAGCTTAAAAATATTTAAAATTTGTTCACCGGATTCATAATAATGCTATTTACATTCAGTAAGAGAATTTGTTTGTGACTTGAGACTATTTCGGTATTCAGTGAACAACAGTCACAAAAAAAATCACCAAAGACTGTGGTGAGAAGCATTAGAGACAATCAGCTGATGGTATGTTCAGTTTGATATGTTGGTAGCACACAATATACTTTTTCAATTCTTTGTCAACGGCATTATTCATTTTTAAAAACATTTTAAAACAATATGGCTATCGTAAAATTAACATTGAAATTAACCGTTCAAAATTCTTATTACTGCATTTTATGGAAACCGATTATTTAAAATATGTGAAAAAATTAGAACTATCAATAATCGATAAATAGAGATATCCATCTATAGGTACCTACATTCGATCAAAATGGCAAAACAAGATACATAAGCAAATGTAAGCAAATATGCGTCATGCGTTATAAAAATTAATTGATATTTTTTTAGGAAATTAAGCAAAATATAGCGTACGACCAAGGGAATCAACGAGTGCTACTTCATTTTCGCGTTTGTTCAATACTTTAACAAATTTCTTTGTTCAGGACCAACTGACAAATTAGTGACTAGAGACTTGAGACGTCTTACTGAATACCGGATAATCTCAAAATCAATCTCACCATCGAAAAGTCTCAATTAGTGACTAGAGAATGCCGGCATAAATCTGTCGAAATTTCAACCAAAATTCAAAATGGCTTAAACCAATCATTCAAAAAAAAATACAAAGACAGTAAAAAAAGTTTAATTATAATCTGGGGTAATTTTTTGAACAAATTTTTTTAAAACTATTTTTACTTACAAACCCCTAAAAATCGAGGTAATTTAAAATCGACCGAGCTCATCTAAATCCCAATATCATTACGAAAAAATTGATTGATAGTAATAAAATTGACATAATAGAAGAATCCTTTCGCATTGCCTCATTAAAATAAAAAATATTAACATCGTCTCAATACTTTGAAAACCAAATCGTTATATATAACGTAAGAGCGATATGAACTGCTGTGTGACGCAGAAACTTGACGAGACTATTTGCGAGAGCAGCAAATCAAAATTTAGCTTTTCTTCGAGTTAGGCCATGCCGACCGAAAAGACTGCCCAACTTTAGCCACCAAAGTCTTTGAAGTGGCAGACTGGTAAAAGAAAGTTCTAGCAGAAGGATAGGGAAGGACTCATTGTCGATGTCAGGTATTAAATTTTATTATTTTTATAAAACCAACGTACACAGCGCGAGTAGTAATCAAGTCTTTCATTCCATTTCTTACGGGGTGCCTAGAATTTTATATGCTTGTATGATTTTAGACAACTACAAATGTATGTAGAAAGTATGTAAATGGTACGAGCTCTGACATTCTCAGTAAAGTGTAAATATTGTACAGCTGGCGCGATCTACCGCACCAGCCAAGCGGGAAGAACTTAAACGCACGCGCAATTGACTTAAAGCCATTATGCCTTCTACTCGTGAACCTATTTGCTTTGAAAGTATTTCAGAGCAAAGTGCGAAATGCGACACTGGACACAAGACATTCTGCACATTCGGCACGCATGTGTGAGTTTAAATATACTACATACAAGTACGAGTGAGTACATACAACTCGTGTTTAGAATGAGTGTTTGGAAAGGTCAGTAGTTAGAAAGGTGCAATATGGCAGCACAAAAGCGCCAAGGTGGGACAATAAATTTATTGAAATAAATCAATGTAATATTAATTAAAATTATAACCACATCATTGATAATTTACTGCCGTGGCGCTTTCTAAGCTATTGGCATATCACACTGATGGCGGCATGAAATGCCCTAATGGTAAATAGTACTGTTGCAAAAAAAAAGCCGGTCAAACCAATAAACAAAAAATCAATAAACGCCGCGCAGTGCCGCGCCGCTAATAATAACCACAGCAGCAACACATTTTTGGCGCGCCACAGAAATTTAGCTGTTAACTGCTGACGCCCTCCTTTATGTGTGTCAAATGGAGCCGCCGCTGCCTTGTGTGTGCATGAATCCTTTTTTCGCGTTTTTTGTTGTTATTTTTTCCTTTTTTAAATTTTTACTGACCAATTTTATTAGTGTCGTCCACTGAAAATCCGCCCGTTTCTTTCAGCCGATTACATGCACGCACAGTCAGTCAGCACGCACGCAAATGTTTTTTTGTTTTTTTTTTTGTTTTTTGTTTTGTCTGAACTGACCGCTCCTTCGGTCGCTCCACTTGTTTGCTCCTTTATTTTGTTTCTGTTGCTTGCGCGCGTCTTTTGATTTTATGCAAATTTTCATTGCGATTTATACGACCCACGCTTAGGTGCTGCAACGAGCGCAGTTGTTGGGCCTTCAGCGCCTCATCATCAGCGATATCTTTGCGTTGTGAATTGGTTGGAGCCTTCGCACCACCGTAGGCAATGCGTTCGCTGCGGTTCATTTGGTTAATTAATTTATATTATTTTATTTGGGTGTCGTATTTCTTCTTTTGTTTTCTTTTGCTTTTGTTTTTCTCTTTCATTCTTATTCCGCTTATTTTTACAACGGTCTTGTACTGAATGAGCCATTGGCGCTGCCGTCCGCCACCACTAACCGCTCGGGCGGGCATTCCGCGCACAAGATGCTATGCGGCTGCAGCGTGGTGCCCGATGGTGCAGCGGCGATACTTTTGCCGCTGTTGCTATTGCTGCTGCTGCTGCATGCCACAAAATACCCAACGACAAATTTATATTTAATGAGTGGCATAAAATTTGAATTTCAAGAGGAAAATACCGCTGCGGCATGTTGCTACACTCATTCGTTACTTTTGCTGCTTTGAGCGCACCGCGGAGAGCAAAGGTGAACGAGGTACAAGGCTGGTGCGGAGTTTGATCGCAATCGCTGTGGATACTTCTGTCGTTTTATTTCACTGAATGTATGTAGTTATGTCAATCGCCTTAGGCAGACTTGCATTGCGCTGTGCGCGCGCAACCGCTCTACGCGCGCGTGCATCTTGTCCACTTCAAGTGTCCACCGCGCGAATGACTGCCGCATAAATAGTTGATTTTATTGCAATTTAAGTATGGTTGCTTTATTGGCGCTGATATCCTTTAATTTTATTACGCATGCATATTTGAAAAAATATATGTTTGTGAAACCGCGCGTTTGAGCGTATAAATTTGACCTAGTGCACACGGTGCCACAGCTCCTATACCAAGCAATCGAGCTAGCGGGTTTATAAAAATATGCCCGCGCATAAATTTTACGCTGCTTAGCCACGAAACTTGGGTGGTCGGGCAAAGCGCGCGTTCGTTGCGCCAGGGCAGTAAATCTCCAGGTCAGCAAAGAACGCGCACAACTAACTCAACGCTTCACAATTTTAGTTGCTGCTAAAAGAGCCACCGGCGAGTAGCGTTTATGGTGGCAGCCATAAAAATTAGCAACAGCTTGCAGCGCTGGTGCAATAGGGTTGTAAAAATAATTTTTATTGTAACAATTGTTGTTGCTTTTATGGTATTATTCATAGCAGCAAAGCAAGAGATGCGCTATGCGCTAATCAGAGTTATTTAAAGCTTTAATGCACTTCTGCCGCTTCCAAAACTATGCACTAAACCTATCCCGCTATGTAGCTATGTAGCTATGTAGCTATGTAGAGTATGTGCAGTGTGCGCGCCCGAGCTCAGCCAGCAAAATACGGAGCGCTACGAAGCAGCAGTGAAAAGAAACTCCCACAGCAACACCTCAGAGAACCGCTGGGAATATGGGAAGTCCTAAAAAGTACCGTATGGGAGCGTTTTGGAAGCACGTTAAGTTCTTTGTTATCTTCTTAGGGCCGGTTAAGCCAATTTTAAACTCGCTATGCCGTTTTTCAGTCAACTTTAAACCTATTTTAAACTTGGTTTAAACCGCCAATATGGCAAGCTTAAACTGAGTTTAACTAACCAGATCGCGAGGTCGACTATAATCGTAGTTCTCACACAGCCACGATCGGCGATTGACACGTGCACGAAAGTGATGTTTGACAGCAGTATTGCTTCTTCACAACCAATACAAGCATAAAATATTTATGTGCGCGTGCGCGTTCGGTTTTGAAAGGGTACTTATCCAAATATAGAAAAAAAAAGTGTTGCCCTATAAAATTGACAAATTCAAGCCTACCATAAACTCTCACTGAAAAACAGCTCTGTAGTTTAAATTTAGATTGAATTCAGATTACGTAAATTCGGTTTAAATTTAAGCTGGTGCTTAATGCTAATTTTTTCTTTTGCATTAACTGATTTTGTGTAATTTCCCATTCGAATTTTGTCCATTTTCTAATGCTTACTAATTTAAAATATATAAAAATAATCCTAAACCACTCTCTCTAGGTTATCTTTGGATGGTTTAGTGAGTCTTTTTCAAAATAGACCATATCTAGTATATGTAGGTACATATAAAAATGTAGCCATTTGCTTTGTTACAACTTGGCTTTCCCCTTTCATCCGTGGGATGGGCAGAGGGTATATTTCGATCCGCCGGGTGGTGCAAGAGAAAAAATTTTCTTTATGATTAGCTTTTGATAAAATTAGAAACATATAATATTAGTGGGACGAGAAACACTTTTACGAAAAATTAATAAACTAGGTGGTGATAAAGGAAAGTTTTTAAGAAAAAACTCGAATTTATGGTTCGATTTTGGTCTTATTAAAATGGTATGCAGCTGGTGCGATAAGAAATGCGCTAGGTGGCGCTAGAGGCGAGTTATTCATAAGATCTTTATTTATGACCAGATTTCCATAAAATTAGAAACATATAATGGGGGAATGACGATAAATACTTTTACGCAAATTGAACTGTACACGTTTACAGTAATTGCAAACAAAAATATTGAAAATTTGTATGAAAATCCATTAGATATTTGTAGAATATATGGTTCGACTTAGTTCAAATGTAATCAGCTTTGTGCAGTTGAAAAATATCATAGTTGACATAAAGTTGACATTTAAAATTATTATACTTATGGTCGACTTCATCCTTACTTACTAAATAAATTTATCGAAGCTGCATGTTTTGCCTAAAGAATGTAGGTATACGGAAACATAGTAAACGAAGTCGCGGGTATCAAGTAAATATTGTGCGTGAAACAAAATGTCCAACACCTTCAGTAAGAAAAATTATCCCAAAATCAACGCAAATTTTTAATTTCTTGACGCTTCGTATTTGTTACACTAAATTGAATAGCCCACAAAACTGTAAAGTTTAAAATTAAACAAAAAATCCGGATTAAAAAGTGGGAAAATTTTAATTACCATTTTTTAAATTTTCATAGATTTTCTATAAAGTTGAAATCTTTTATTTACACTGTATATTAAGAAAACCATTTTCTCCTACAATTATGCTCCTTTGGGACCTTTTTCGGAGCCTCCCTAAGAGAGTAAACGTTCCGCACAATGAGTCCTAATAGTGCACCGTGCGAACTCCCCTGGTTGGCTGCGAAGTTGTGGGGTAACATCAATATAGACAAAAGAAAGAAAAAAAAATCAGAAATAATGACAACAGCTACAAATAGCGAAAAAAATACTTTTAAATGACCAACTAAATGCTAACAACAACACATCACCGCACAACGAACACACAGCACCTGTAACACAGATTGCACCGATTTGTCAACGATCGCGTCGAAAGTGATTGCTGATGCGGCAAGTAGTCGCGTTGCCATTAACAACCTATGATGCAGAAAAGTGGATGAAGGCGAGCGCGCGCGCGCGCGTGCTTGCGATGCTCAATTCGCAAACCAACCGCACATTCATTCACCGCAACATTTCAATTTGACATAATGAGAGATACTTGTAGGCACTTCACCGCCGCGCCTTAGTACAAAGCAGTAAGCAGTAAGTAGAGCGCGCAAAGACACGCTGCGCGGTATGGCACAAAGCCTCGTTCGTATTAATTACCAAAGCCAAGTGCGCGCGCTCAACTTTTAACTGGTTGGCGGCAGAAGCGCAAGTGCAAACCAACCTGCTTGCCACATATCGCGCTACAAAAGAAGCAAGCAATGGCGTTCGCCGTTACCCTCTGGCAACCAGTTGGGTGCGTTTCGTTCTTTTCCCTTTTACCTACCTACTGTAAGAAATATTTCCTTTAACCCACCATCTTCAATAGCATCCTCGACATGTGCGCCGCGCGCTTAATGCACAAAAATATATATGTAGCGACTGCAAAAGTCAATGCGCTGCTCATAAATTAGTCACTCTTAACCGGCTGCGGCAGTGAGCCAATGTAACTTGGCATCAACGCGCGGCAAGTAAAGTGGCTACAACTTGCCAGTTCGCTTGACTTGCACTCGATCAATGAAGTGGGCACATCTCTTTCTCTGTGTGTGTGTGTTTGTGTAGAATAGGTGCGCATCCTGGCGTACCCACCAGTACCTGACATATGGAGCGTAAAGTCTGTATATCTTTAGCGCATTTGCACTCATGTTGTTCTTGCTATCACAGGTTATTTGTTGAAGTGTTGCCTCTCTCCGCCATCCACTGCTGCTGATTTTCCTTGATTTCCATGCATTTAGTTTGCTTTTTATGTAGTAGTGGCTCGGTAGCGCGTTGTAAAGTTGATACGTATCGTATCGCAGTTTTGTTCCTTTCCACCGAGTAAACTTCATGTTCAGCCAGAGATGGGAGCCACCACATTGGTGTATGCCGCGATTGTTGGCTGCTTATGATGATTGGGGTGGGAAACGGGAGTTCATTACCAATGAAGTGAACTAAAGAGTTTCTGCCCGTGAACTAATGATAATGATTTTCTTTCAATGCTTTATTTAGTTCGCGGTAATTGCAAATCGAGTGTCAATAGTGAAGTTGTGAAAGTTTCTGAATAATGATTTCAATGAGAATGCAATACGGTAGCCAAGTGTTGAATTTATTGTAATTAATTTGTCATGCGGAAACTTCCTGCAAGCGGTGTTTTATAGGTTTAGCGGATGGTAGTCGTTTTTTCCTGATCTATTAGATTTAAAATAAGCTGGGGTTGATGTATCTCCATCTAGACGAGCAGCGATATTTCGTTTTGATGCTACTTAAAACTTTACACGGTAACTTGATAGCAAAAGCAAATATTTAGTTTGAGAAAGAGTGCGAGTCTAAGAGAGTTCTTTGGAAATAGCTTTTGCCCATCGATCGGAAGAGATTCTCAGAGAAACATTGTAGTTGTATCTTCATGAAAGCTGGATATGCCCCGAAGAGAAGCAAAGAAAATGATTCCACCTTCTCAAGTGAATGAAGTAGATGAGATTTGGGATGATATTAAGTTTTTAAAGCCCACACTGAGAGGCGCATTGTTCTAACTGACCGAGCTCTCCTGGCCGACGGTGGTGTACTCGTCTAGTGATCGCTGAACTAACCTAAAGCTCGTTTGTAGTGATGATCCGCAGATTATCAAAAGAATCCACATTCTCTAACTGCCAGAATGAACGGCTTCTAGGGTTCTAAGCCTAATTTTTGGTTGTCACTTGTAAAATAAATACACTACAGTAATCAGGAAGCCTAAATTTGAGATATATTCGGGGAAGACCTTCTCCAAACCTTTTAATAACTACGACCCATATCTGAATACCTTTATTGGAACTTTGTTCCAGGTGCAGAGGTTGCTCAATGTGCTTAGTTTCACCATGCATTTTATATGGAGAACCCCCATTTTTCTTAGAAATGCCATATAATCTTTGAAAATCAATAATCAATCGGCAATTGGTTTCTAATTTATTTTTTTTCTGCATTCTTTTTTGCATTTTTTTTGGAGTTTTTAGGACACCCTTCAATTAATCTAAACAAAAGATAGCAAAGCTGATCGGGTGAACGATTTTCTTTCTTTCACGCCACAAAGCTCGGGTGGCAGTAAAGGTCAACTGTGTGGGGAAAAGGACTTCCAAAAGTAAGTATACGACGATTTTATTTTTGAAATTGATAATATTTCTCAAGTGAACAATTTTTCGCTAACTTTTTATATAAATAGTTTTCCTTCTTAAGGCACATTAAGCTGGTAGCCGTATTAGATAAAATACAACCCTGGCACATGAAACGTCAAAAATGCTGTGTGTGTGATGAATGACAGTGAATGAAGAAGAAAACAATTGAAGTTCGATAGATCATGGACCGCTTTCGAATGAAAATAGATCAAAACTCAAACTTTTTGCCGAATAAAAACTTTAGACATTTTTTGGGTATGTAGATTTTTAGGTCCTTTAATGTCAGCACAATAACGCGAAAGTTTTAGCTAGCTGGAAATGTCGTGGATTTTTGATATTTATTTTTACACATTGTTTTTAGCATCAACAAAAAAAAAATCGGTAAATCTAAAGCAATTCTTAGCCAGGTAAAGCTTTCACATTATTCTACCTAAATTTTAATTTTCGATAAAATTTTAAGCATTGATTTGTTGAATTTTTCTAAGCTTTCTATAAAGTTTGAAACTTAGATTTGTATGGGTTTTGTCATAGAAGGAACTATAAAAAGTGATTCAAAAATGGGAGACATTGTACAAAAAAGAAAACCATCGCTCATATATTGTGTTATATTAAGAGCCTATCTCATTTTCTCAAATTACCAATTCTCGGTCTTGCATATCCCTAGCCAATAAGTCATGGGACTTCAGTTAACCGGCGCGACACCTGACCAACAGCTACTTAAGCGCATAGACAAACCTAATTACGTCGTCAAGTATTTATGAGTGGCCCTAAAATATCGTTCTTCATTGAACATTTAGACAACCTTTAAGTAAATAAAAGCATACCTGTTTAAACCTGAAGAGAAAACAAAAATTTTCACGGTGAACTGTAATGAGAGAACAAATTTGGGCATTCATAATAAAAAAAAAACTCTGAAATTGACTACAAACACAAAGTAAATAGAAAAGGCATAGAATGAGGGTAGAGCTGTGTGGCAAGACGTCATGACCGAAAAGGATCAGCGACGCATGGACGACGCGACCAAACGGCATACAAACTGTTATACAAACACACCAGCAAGGTTTGTACGGCTGCACACACAATGAAAACAAATATTAATAAAAATTAGCTACTAGCCAAAATGCGGATATGCGGTTATTAAGCTAGGCTGTGGCAGCGGTCAGGCAAGGTACGCGCCCGAAGAGTCAAGAGCAAAAATTTTAAATAGGTAGCTATAGGCTGGCTGGCGGCGGATTTCGTTAATTGTTTTGTGCCACCTTAAGTGAATGAAATTAAATGTAAAATGGTTAAAAGAAGACATAAATACGAACATACATGTATGAGATTAAGTGGCTGGAAATTGGTGGCGACGCCGACTGCTACATAGACCATCATAGCCTTTCTTTCTTCACGGCGGCAATACGTGATATCTCATGGTCATGTCAAAAAAACTTAAAGATCGAGTCTTGCGCCAACAATTTTATGAATGAAAACCTCCTGTTGTGCGATCGTTAACCAACCGAAAAGAGGCGAGGCATAACGAATTGTGGCGAGCCATGCCCTGCTCGCCGAGTAGTAGACAGCACAGCGGGAACCTGCAGGCAAAAAAAATATAACTGCTGCTGGTTTTGTTGACAGAAGGAGTGGCTGGTGGTGAGCTGGCGGCCAAGATGTTGAATGGAAGGGGAATGGTCGTTGGTATTGGATGATCATTGTGTGCTAATTGTTTAAAAATATTACATCTTATTTAATTTTTCATACACTTTCGCTGTCGTTAAATTTTCATTGATTTCTTTGGGTATTTGAGTGACTAAATTTGGTAAGAAGTTATGGGGTTTCAACTTTAGTGGTTACAGTGCTGGCGAAAATGCTGCTGGAGCAGACATACATATTTACATGCCCCTACTCTCTAGTTACATTTCTTCAAAGTGCCATCAGATAGCCGAAACTATGACGCCAGTGTTTGCTCTAATTTCAATCATCGTCTGTCGCTGACAACTTCAAAAGGTCAGCGAGAATTTGTCAAAATGAAATTTTTTTTGGAGGTGGGCGCCCCAAAAGGGCATACATAAATTCATATACAAAACATATGTATTATCCAAAATATTTCCACAGTAAGTAGGCTTGAGTTTTTGGTTTTTTTTTCCCAAGCCTTAGCATTCTCTTCAGCCGACAATGCAAGTGGCATGTGTCATACCGAAATGCGCACATATTTACACATACAATATGTGTCTATTTATTTTCTTTGCATATTCTGACAGATCGCTGCCTTGCCTTTTGTAATTCTATGCCATAATATGATGCAACATTTGGCAACTCAAGTGCCGCGTGTGACTTAAGTGGCGCTTCATGGACGCTTGCCGGTCTTCTTTCAAAATGCTGCTCGACAACTCTATTTCATGCGTCAATTTACATTGGGGTGCATCACTCTTCATACAACAAAAAAAAAAAACGGTGTAGTTTTTCCAATTAAGAAATTTTGTAAATTTAAAATTGTAGGACTTTATGACTTATGACACCTTGTGAATCACTCAATTATTTTTTAAGATGTCAGCCAAAAATATTTCGGAAAAAGATTTAAAAAACAGAAAATAGCGCAATTTGAAGAAAAAATTACATCAAAATACGGAAAGTTTTTCTCAAATTCTTTTGTTTTGGTAAAGTATTTTTTCATCCCTTTTATTTCTTTACAAAGAAATCCATTCACGCTTTTTTTTCGTAAATCTCATTCTTATAATTCTGTGGAACAATTTTTCCAAATATTTTTAGGCTTGAACTGGTTAATCATCTCAGACAGATTAGTTGTTTTTTTGTTTAATATTTTCATAACTATTATTATTTTTTGATGTATTTTCCAATCGGTTCAGCTCACATAAGTCTTAATATTTTTCCAAAGTTTTTTGGCGAAATTCTTAAAGTATAGAAGATTTTATAATTGTGATTAAAAATTGGCAACATTTTTTTTTGTTGAGGCACCCTAATATACATATGTGCATGTCCATGTATTTCTGAATTGCATGTAAAAATTTGGACTGAGTAATTGTGGCTAGACATTGATGGCGCGACGGTAGGTACATTCATACATACCCTCCTATATATGTATACCACATCGTCCATATATACTATAATATGATTACAAGTAGTATTGAATTACTTAAGCGCCACTTAAGATTCAAAAATTAAATTGAGAAAATTTAAAGAACAAAACAAGAAAAAACAACTTAGAGGGATAGGTGAAAAAGAAAAACAACAGGAATAAAAAACTTTGCTTTCGGTTAGAAGAAGCAAAATGCTACTACCACCGCAGCTGCAGAAATATTAGCGTGGGTGGCATTATGGTTTCATCTGTTTCATCTGTTTTCGAAGATGCCGTTTTGGTCAATGTCGAAGAGTACAGAGCAAAAGGAATAACAAAATTCTTGAAGTTCTTCAATTTGCAGTGTTGCCATCGCCTTGCCTTAGACTCTTATGAATTCTCCTTTGTACAGAGCCACGAATACTGGCCAAAATTTGAGGCGCTGGCAGCTCATCCTTAAGCCATGTTCACATTGCAGCGTTGTTTACTTATTTTCATCCAAATTACTTCGCATAAACCAAGAGTCATTCACAATATATCTTGACAGTTCTTTGCTCATAGGAAAAAAGTTTTGATATTGTGTAGATTTTTAATATATTTCTGATTTCTTGTGATAGCTTTTGTTTAATTACGATTACCAATGAAAGCGGAAAGAGGCAGTAAAAATTAAGAAACTTTTGAGTGATTTACTAATATTTCAAAATGCATCGTTCAGTTTGGTTATGGGAGAACACATTTTTCGATCATCATTCATAAAATTTGGAGCCAACACTGATTTTTTCAAACCCCTTCAAAATCTTCAAATGGCAACATTTTCTTGGAATTCATTAACATTTTTTCATAAAATTTTCGTGAAGGAAATTCAAAACTGATCTAAGTATTCCTCTTCATCATTTCTAGCGCCCCCTGCAACTAAAGCGAATGTGTGATGTTAAAAAGCATGACTGTTCATTTGGCGCAATTGACATGATTTTTGTTTTTTAAATAAAGTCTGGTGTTGGTGAATTCGATAGTGCCGCCAACCAAAGTTTGGAATATTTGGAACTAATTTTTAGATAAGAAAATTTTACGGTAGAATCTTATTTAGTACTGAGAACCTAATCTAACATGTGCCATGAACGCGATGACCAATCTTCACGGTATTTTAGAATTAAGTCAAATGTGAAAAGCGAATTTGATTAACATCTAATTAGCTTTATCACTTTCGCCCACACGTGTTGCGGGTGTGACAGTTGGCCAATTTTTTTGCTTAACTCATATTTCTTCTTGTTTTTTTAAGTGAAAGCAGAGCCTATGTTTGAAACTTTTCGTTTCACCGTTTATACCGGGAGGTCACACTATAAATCGGTTTTCACTGAGCTATATTTGCAAGCATAAACCACAGAATCGTTTTGACTTTATATGTAAAATTAATTGAAAAACATGTAGCATTATTTGGTATTACAAAATAACATCATGTTTTCTGTTTGGTAATCTGCATAACTGAAGTTATGTAAAAGTTAAAAAGAAAGAAAAAGCAAAGAAAAAGAAAAAATCTCAATTCAAAAATGCTTTGCATAACGAACCGAATTTGAATTTTCCCTAATTATTATTTTCAAAAGCCTGTTTGCTTATGTTACATTGATTTTTTACATTTGTTTAAACGTTAAATGTAAGCTTGTCCCTTAAATTTCTACTTTGTTCTCTAGCGCCTTTCAAGTGGCG
This sequence comes from Anomoia purmunda, assembly GCA_951828415.1. NCBI lineage: Eukaryota > Metazoa > Arthropoda > Insecta > Diptera > Tephritidae > Anomoia > Anomoia purmunda. The sequence continues at coordinate 129,521,814 of OX639994.1, forward strand.
CGGCATTTGTGTGAATTTCAACCGGTTCTATTTTTCTATATGTATGTACGAATTTCTAAGCTATGGAATGCACGCATTCAAAATATCTAAAAGTATGCCTCCTTTTGCTTTAAAAAATCTTCGGCACAGTTCTTACAGCATGTCAAGCAATGCGCTGCATTGTTTTTGGTTTTTGTTTTTTATGTGGTACTTTCAGCTTTAATTCTACGCCGGCTGCTGTGTTATTGTAACGTGTTTTTTTTCTTGTACTCATCTGATTTTTGTTTTTGTTTAATTTCAAAGTTTTTTCTATTTGCATTATTTGCCTGTTCTTGAACTAATTAAATCTGGTTATCGCTTGACATCCCCAGCTGACCTTTGACGTGTGATAAATTTCACGTCCCTTTTTTAAATTTCAAAACCTAGTTACTCTACAATGCTTTTACTTTGCTTCTTTTGCATTTCTAATTCCTCAGCAACACTCATCGGTTAATTAATAATTTTAAAGTAATTAGTAATTTTTATTTAACTTCCATCAGTATCTACTTATATTATATTAACTAACTTCAGACTGAAATACTGAGCATTAAGCGTTAAGTTCTGCCTTTGATGTCTATTTAACTTTTTTAGCTTTTTAAAACTTAGGGAGGTCCGAAAGTTCCTACCCTAACTAGATACAAATTCTTAATGCCAGTAAATTACTTGACTGCTCTTTACACAAAAAAAATTATCTGGATTGAAGTAAAACAGCTATCGAAATAAAGAAAAAATGGGAAAAAGGTGAATTACATGAGTAAATAGGAGAATTACATATTGGGCGTTCCAAAGACTTGCCCCCAAACGACTTTTACTTATTCTCTAAATAGAAATCCAACTTGCGAGCAAGATAATTCAATAATGATGAGCTGTTTTGTAAAAATTTTAAGACAAATATAAGACTGTTTTTTTCATTAACTTAAATGGATACTATATTTAGAGTCATGGTTTGAGATGTGTCCTGCATCAAAATAATTAAAAATGGGAATAAAATGGCGCTTGAGAAATATTTACTTACTTCTTTTGGAGAAAACAGATTTCATTTTATGTTGGTTTTTATTAACACAAATAAGTAACGCAATTTGAAGAAAAAATTACATCAAACGAAGTAAAATTTTTCTTAGGTGGGTTTCATTTTTTTTGTTCAGTGTAAAAGAAATGTTCAAAATAGTAGACGTCCGCTGTCAACATTGCCCTCGCTTACGTCATTTCATTGCTCACAACAAAGTAAGTTAGCAGATTATCAGATTTTAATAAAAGCAACTTGCTGCAGTTATTTTTTGTTTACCTTAAGTTCAAATTCTAGCTAAGCTACCTTAAGTTAAGCTATAAATTTTTTTAACAAGCGGTAAAAGTGTGACTTTTAACCGTAAGTTCTAAAGGTTTTCGGCAATTTAGCAGTTATGGGACATTCAAAGGGCATTGCAATTCGTGCATCTTCATACGAATATACTTATATAAGTATATATAAATGTGTACATATGTACATATGCATGTGTGTATGTAAGTAAGCGCGCGCACGAGTGCATACGATGTGAGCATTGAAATTAATTTTTGACCTCTATAAAAAGCAAAGACAAATTTACAAATAATGCGAGTATGAGAAAGCAGCAGTTCTCCCGAGTTCTAAATGAAACAAATTTTATTAAAAAATTTATACCAAACACGTCATACAAGCTAATACCAAAATTTTGGTATATACACAGGGTTATTGGGGAGTTGGGAGATTTTCTATTAATTACACATCTGAACACTGCTACCAATATACAGGGCTACTAAGGTAGCTGGGTTCATAAAAATAATATCAGAATGTATAGACACGTTTGTCTTTCCTTATTTAACTTTAATTATTTTTTATGAAAATATAGCAGTAATTTTATAACAAAAACCATAAAAATCGAAGTTTAAAACCTTCTAGAAAATTTCAACAAAATTAAAAAAAAAATTTATTGACAATTTGACTTTCCTTATTTAATTTATTAATTTTTTTTTTATAACAAAAATCATGTAAAACTTTCTAGGAAATTAATAAAAATTCAACAATTTTGTCTTACCTTATTTAACTTTAATTACTTTCTATAACAATAAAATAATAATTTAGTAACAAAAACCATATAAATTGAAGTTTACAACTTTCTTGAAAATTTATAAAAATTAAAAAAATTCCACAAAAAATTACATTTAAAAATATCTAGCTTTTTAATCCGAATTTGTAGGAAATTTTCGAGTAATTTTCTTCTAAACAAAATTAATTTTGGTTCATTGGTTAAGCTAGAAAAACAAAAAATTCATTAAAAAATTAAAAAGAATTTTTCTTCCAAAAAAATTTATTATCACTCTTATCTTTACAGCTCGCAATAAATATATTCTCGTATATTTATTTTTTCAAGCAAATTTACAGCAACGTAGCAAAGTACCTTTTCAAGCAACATAAATATTGATAAATATTGCTGCGATTTTTCTTAAGAGCTGGATATTTAGCTTTGTATGGGCAATCTACAACACCGTTAGCAAAAAAAAAAAATATCAAAAATTAAAAAGAATTGCTAGCAACTTAAAACTTTTATTTTGATAAAGTAAAATTAAATTAGTTAGAAAGCTGCTTACACGAAAATTTGAAACCATTTTTTAAATTTTTTTTTAGAAAGTTTAAAAACAAAAGAATGAATTTTTTTTAATTAATACTAAATTGTTATGAAATGAATTATATTTTTATAAACAATAACTAAAACTAAATGGCCTACACAACTGCATAGTCGACAATTTTATGCTTGTTTCAAATCAGTTCAATTTTTTAAATTTTTTAGAAAGTTTTAAACTTCGACTTAAAAGGCTTTTGTATGAAATGATTGTATGAGTATTTTTATAAAAAATAATTAAAGTTACTCTAAAATTGGATGCCATTTTTTTAATTTGTTATTTTTTTTTTTTTAATTTACTAGAAAGTTTTCAACTTCGACTTACATGATTTTGTTATGAACTGAATTGTATTTTTATACAAAATAATTAAAATTAATTGGGTTTCCCTATCAAATGCGTTCCAAAATTTAAAAATATTTTCAAATTAAATTAGCGTAAACCAAAATATTTTTTTGTGTACGCCACTGTTAGTTATTTATATTTTTCATCAGCAGAGTTACCAGCTTCTATTCTCTCTTTATACAATCAGCAAATATGATGATTCCCATGCGTCAACCCCTGAAAATGCTGCTAATCTCTTTGCTGATTTCTTTCAGTCTAATTTTGAACCGGAGTCTGACCCCGCCAGTAATATTATCCCAAATGTTAGTTCCCCGATCAACTTTGGTTCTTTGTCTTTATCCCTTGATGACGTTATGGATGGAATTTTGCATATCAAGTCTAATTCGCAAACTGATATAGATGGATTATCCCCTATTCTTCTAAAAAAGTGTGAAGCTTTTGCTTATCCACTGTTGTTAATCTTCAATAAGTCCCTGTTATGCGGAGAATTCATTGAAGCTTGGAAGATAACCTCTATTACACCTATTTTTAAACATGGTAATAAGAATAACGTTGCAAATTATCGGCCTATTTCCAAACTGTCGACAGTTTCTAAACTATTTGAATACATAGTTAAGCAGAAGTTGTATTTTTCAGTTAAACGTTTAATATCTGACAACCAGCATGGCTTTGTGGTCGGTAGGTCGACGGTAACAAACCTAGCTGTATTCACAGAATGTTGTATGTCCGCCTTTAATGATCGTCTCCAGGTTGATGTGGTATATACTGACTTTTCCAAAGCATTTGATAAGGTCAACCACTCAATTTTAATTTCCAAATTAGCTAGTCTTGGCTTTCATTCTGTGTTCCTGTCTTGGGTGGAGTCTTACCTTTCCCTTCGTTATTGTGTAGTTGTTGTTGATAACGTTCCCTCCTATCCTTTTATTGCCTCGTCTGGGGTTCCCCAAGGTAGTATCTTGGGCCCTTTGTTCTTTGTATTGTTCATAAATGATATCTCTGATTACTTCGTTAACTCTAACTTTTCTTCTTTATGCGGATGACTTGAAAATTTTTACTACAATTTCGAGGCCCTCAGACTCCTTAAAGGTTCAATCAGACCTAAATAATGTAATAACGTGGTGCAGAAAAAATCAATTGCCATTAAACATTGGTAAATGTTTTCATCTTTCTTTCTCTAAGTCTCGTTCCCTCATTCCTACTACATATTTCATTAATGACTCTCGGCTCACCACTCTTGATGAAATTTCCGACCTTGGGGTGGTCTTTGATACCAAATTCTTATTCCATAGTCACATAAACTGCACTATCGCTAAGGCTTACTCAATGCTTGCCTTCCTGCGCCGATTTTGTACAGATTTCACAGATCCTTACACTCTAAAGCTGTTATATACTTCGCTTGTTCGCTCCAAGCTGGAATATGCTGTATTCATATGGAGACCGTATCACGACTGTTACATTAAAAGACTTGAACGTATTCAGAAAATTTTTGTAAAATTTGCTCTCCGATCTCTTAACTTTGTAGAACCAATACCTCCGTACAATGCTAGATGTTTGTTAATTAATCTCAAATCCTTACATATTAGGAGGAATATTCTCTCACTCTCCTTCGTGCTTGACATCTTAAGCGGTGAGATTGATTCTCCGTTCCTTCTCGAACGAATTTATTTTCACATTCCGCAAAGAAGTCTTCGAAATCATGACCCTTTCTTCTTAGAAAGAGTCCGAACTATTTATGCCTCTCACGCTCCTTTACTTCGTACATTAAAAGAGTTCAATTTGCTTTCAACTACTCTGGCCATTGATTTTGGTTCTTCTAAATATAACTTTAAAATGCTTTTAAATGAATTTTATAAATAATGTAGAAGAATATACACCCAAACTGGCGTCCTTTCTGGCGTTCTGTTGGCGTCCCTTCTGGCGTACATACATGCTTATCTAAAAGTATACCACCGACGTCCCTACTGGTGTCTCCACTGGTTGCACACTTATATTCGATGTCAGCCATTATAACGATTATACCTTTTTTAACTCCAAACATATATGTATTTACAAATTAATCAATAAGTTGTCTGTAGAAATATGTATCTTTCTGTAGACTAAATAAATAAAAAATTAATATGTAATACTTTCTAATATGTGTAGTCTGTAAGAATTTTGTATTCTTTGATTTCATAAACAAATAAAAAATAAAATAAAAAAAAAAAAAGTTTTACTTCTGGGCTCGTATTTTTTTTCATTTTATTTTAAGTTGCCTAATTTAGATATGTATTATGTTAACTTAGGTTATTTTATTTTGATTAAATATTTTTTACTTTACTTTGCTTTATTATATTTTATTTTGACTTGATTCGTTTTTTATATTTTTTGTATTATTATTTATTATTTTATTTTAATATATTTGATTTTAGCTTATTTTAATAATATCTAATTTTATGCATTTTAATTTTACTTAATTTAAATTCAATTTAATTTAATTTAATTTGATTTATTTCAAAACTTTTGTATTTAATTTTTATTTAATTTTTATTTTTATTTCACATTTGCATTTTTCTTATCACTCGCTTACAGCGCACTTTATCTCGCCGACATTTGCCAAACGATATGTTTGCTCAGCTGGCAGCCTGTCTTGGCAAGTGTCAGCGCCTGTCAGCGTTTTGGCTACTGCCAACAGCGCAACAAAATATGCTATGCCAACAACAAGTAACACACGCAATACACCAAAGGAGCAAAAGTTAGCAAGCACAAGTTATGCCAACACATGGCAGCTTAAAAATATTAATTTGCAAAAAAAAAAAAAAAAAACAAAAACAAAAAATTTTAAACTACAATAAGAACATACAAAATGAATGAATACCAACACCACCAATGCATCGGTGCAAATATTTAGTACGAAATATACAAAAGTGTAGCCTAGGTGCAAGCAGTATGAACAGACAGGGCCCAACGCGCACACACATATGAACATTAATCAAGCTAACACTCATACACACAAACATATTTACTTGGATAGCCACATGATTGGCTAGTGATGTTCCAATATCACTTTGTACTCGATGCCTGTACTCATAAAAATTTATCGACAAAAATACTCTAAGCTAATCAAAGCACTCGATTCTACTTAAACTCAAATGTAATTCGATCAAAATTTTAGTTAAATGACCGTTTACAATAAAAAAGACTTAACTTCTCTATGATATTACCTTTTAAATAAATCGAATAAATGTTTTTCTGATAATTATAGGAGCACGTAATTGAGTAAAAATAAAAATTTGTGAAGTGGTCCACCATTTTTTCGAAGATGAAGCATTTTTGTGAAATTGATTTTTTTTCCGGTTCACAACGATAAGTTTAAGGGAATTATTTTATCGCGATTAGTAATACCGATTTATTTTTTAAAACTGAAAAACCATTTTTTTCATAAAGTTTATTAACGTTTTGAAAATATTATCGACATCTCAATCGCTTTAACATTGTTTTTTTTTCCTAATATTGTAGTGCATTTTATTAAAAATAATTTGCAAGAATTAATTGTTGGTATAATTTTTGAAAAGGATTTGCAAATTCCAGAACTACTACTTATTTAAAATGTAAAAGTGACTTAAATTTTCATTTACAGACAAAATAAACTAAACACATCATAGAAACGAAAGAAAAACCATGTATATAAGTTAGAAGTGCCAAAATGAATAAAAATACATATTTTTTCAAAAAAATCTCATTTGGCAAAAAGTATGCTGTCAACTGTTCACAAAATAACTACTTTAATACCGTACCCATAAAGCGATGAAAACAAGTTGTTTTCAGGAGATGTTTTCAATATTAAAAATTACCCTCCAGACAGCATTTCTTTTTACTAACTGCTTTTCGAAGATATTTCTCTACTTTTTTACCTTTTTTACTCTAAGGCAATCCGATAACCGAAATGCACACGAGAGCTTCAAGAAAAACCTTCGCTCTGTGTGCTCTGTGTACTCCAAGCAGTTCGCTTTTCATAAAAGTTTCAGTTTTTTTTTCACTGCGATTGTTTCTTATTATTGTTCTTATTCCTTTTTTTTTAAACTAGTGACGTCAAATCATCGATTTTGTTGGCAAAAAGTTATCGAATACGCAGTTGCTTATGAAAACACTACGAAAATTTAGATGTTTTCGAGATTATCATGATTGGTTCATAATAAAGTTAGATAGTTTTTGCAGGGCGAAAACACGCACTTTCAATTTGTTTTCACAGAATATCACGAATGAGTCATGAACAACTGGTTTTCGTTGTCATGTGGACTTGGTATAAAATATTTCGCAAATTGGTGTGTACAACCATTGAAATTACATTTTCTTGCCGGCATTTCTATTACAATTATTTTAGAGTCTAGTGCATCCTGTGAAAAAATACGATAAGGCAGTAAACATATCTCGTAATTCCGATATTATCGTACACGTAAACTATTGCTATCCGATTGCCGTTTTGTTCACTGAACACGTAATTCGACACCAGTTTTGCGGGCGAGTAAATACTTACACAAAATACTCGGTACTTGGTAGAAGTACTCGAGTATTTACTTCTAAGTACTGCTATCGGAACATCACTATGACTGGGTGCACTTCAAAGCGTCGTTTGCATCTCCCGCGCACGTGAGGTGAGGCGTAGGCCATGTGACTTTGCGGCGGTGCGATATTTGTTGTATGGATGGATGGATGGATGGATGGCTACGTATTTTCATAATGAGCGCCACGCCCGTTTATCGCGTGTGACTGCCGCTAAGCGCTCATTAAGCGGCGTATTCCCGCGGGTATACTTTTACTGCGAGCGCAACTAAGCAGACGACGCAACGGTGACAGCGCTAGCTGACGCGCCACCACAATGAGCCAGAAACGTCCTGGGAGCTAACACAGCGAACGCCCGTTGTGATGCGACACTTTAGGCTGGGGCCGCATGTGCAGGCGTCTGAAAGGCACACATACACCCACACATACATTCATACGCCATTGATTGCCGTGTGTGTGTGTGTGTGTGGGGGTTTGTATGTCTGATTTAACTATGCAGCTTGTGTTGCATGCGCTCAGGTGCAAAACGTTGCGCCCAATACTCGGGTGCATAGCAACAGAAGAGGAATCGGAATCGGAATCGGAATCGGTCGTTCGTAATACCGGTAGTCAACGTAGCCATCACTACCATTATCCGTCCGTCAGATTTTGGTTTGTCAGACTAAATGCGAAAAAGAAAAACAAAATAACTTAAATAATCAAAATGAAAATACACAAAAAAAAAGGCAACAACGTCAAGCCATTCGTGGCTATTTAACTTTAAAAGCGCCGACAATATGGCGTTCTGTACATTGCTTTATGCGCTGAAATGCCGCGCCGACATGCAACGCCAACAATTCGTTGGCCAATTTTATGCCACACACTGGCAGCCACAACAGCTAAATACATACACACATATGTACAAACATTCGTACAGAACAATAATGGCCAGGCCACAATGGCGGCCGCCATGTATATTCCAATGAGTATGTTTCTATGTATGTATGTAAGTTTATTTGCATGTTTGATTGTGGCACTCAATGCGCCTGTCACGCAATTGGGCACGGCATCGGTGTCAGTGTGCTGCATCGTGCGGCGTTGCATGCCACAAATACTAGTAATAAATGCCAAACTTTTTTATTTGTGGCATTTAATGAAAAAAATGAAAATAAAAATAAAATGTAAAAAAAAACAAAATCATAATTTATGTTTGAGAACTTTCAGCTGGGAGGAATATTAAATTAAATGGCTTTAAAAATGCTTGAGAGGTAAAAAAAAAGAAGAAAAATGTAAGTGTGGCAAAATAATTGATAAAAAAATAAGTATTAACAGCAATCAATATTAATTACTGATAGTAATTTGGTATGTTGATAAAAGAACAAATTTAAATTTAAATACCTACATGAATCCAATTATGAAATGCCAATACAGCGAGTGTACGAAAAATTCGTATGAGCTGGAAGTTTCTTACTTAAAACATTACAAATAAAAAAAAATATTTTTGAGTGCACCATCTTACTTGCAACTTTATTACTGCACTGTTTTAAATAACTACAAAAACCCGAAAGTTAAATTTTGTTGTATGCATTTGCAAGTAAAAAGAAAATATTTGGTTAACCAAATAGTCTTATTTAATATATTTTTGTAGCTTTATTTAGTTAATTAACGCAAGATTAAATTCAACTACTCTCCAAAATCTGAGATGAACTATATCGTCAAAAAATATATCTTTACATAGTCCTTTATTCCTTTCAACCCTAGCCGATTCGGCTAACAATTAGAATTCAAGTAACTTTCAACTCTTTTTAAGAGTTTCTTTTTCGAGTTCAGACTTGAAGTGTTTATTTTCATTTGTGTTTTATTATTGCTGAATTATGTAGTTTTAATTTTTTTAGTTATTTTTTTATGTTTTTATACCAGATCTCAAAAAAAAAAACTGTTTTATAAATCCATTTTTTTTTTAATTTTCTAAAAATGGATTTTTCAAATCAAAATTATAACAAAATATTAAAACTTTTTTACATTTAGAAAATGTTCAAATACCAACATATAAAGCTTTTGTTGACAAAGATGCCTTAAACCCGCAAAAGTCAGTGTTAAAAGCATATTAGTTATTTCGACAAAGAATTAGTATTTACGTATAAACATCGTAGGAAAGAAAAAATTTAAAGAAAATCGTTACATGACATTAAAAGCCATTAATGTTTGGCGTGACCCCGCCCCCCAATTTGAGAAACCTCTTCGGTTTGTTTGGGCTTGAATTCAAGTAATAGTTTCCGGTAATATCAATTGAATTCATCACACCTCACGTCTTTTATAACTTATGCCATGTCTTGAAGTATTTTTGGCCATTTTTATTTTTGAATCTTTTTTCCTACGTACATAATGCAAGCAGTTCTCAATACAGTTCAGATCGGAACTTTATGTTACCTGTTACCACTAGCTTCTTAGGCGGAATATAAAAAAAATCGGAATATTTTTAACCAAGTGCTCAGGAGGTGTTGTAGAAAACTTTTTTCGGTACAATTCTTGGTTCAAGATTCAAAAGCATTCACCTCCAAGATACGAACACTTGTGCGGTAGATGTGTCAACAAGCTCAGAAGAGATAGAAGTAGCTAAGGATGCAACTACCAATAAAATACATTCATAATGAAAATTATCGATGTGTTATCGACACTTTAGAACCAACATTTTTCTAGTATTGATATTTTATTTGGATAACATTTCCAAGTAATTGAAAAGCGACAAAAGAACATGGTTGTTATGAAGTAAATCTCCTCTTCTCCTTCAAGGCGATTCTTCATAACGTTTTCATGCACAAAGTTTTTGATACATTGAGAACTTAGAACCATCTAACGACAATATATCAACCGATCGGTGATGAACCCAACTTTAAGCAAACACCTAGAACATAACCTTTCTCCCTCCCCCTTTCCTGGTATTAAAAAATTTAATTGACAATAATTTTTCTAGTTTTTATTGCGTTTCACAACAATTTTCTGAAAATGAAAACCTCTTAAACATTTGGCTGGAAGGGCACATTGTTACCTCAGTTTATTTATCTCCTTTATGACTCCATTTCTTGGAAATGATGCATCTCCTCAGGCATCTTACGAATACCGCAGTGTTTAAAATCTCACAATTACACATGACGTACATATGTGGGTCCTCGGAGTTCCCTCTTTATAAAGTGCGTTTCATAATTATAACTCCAGAACATATTCACCAGTTTTGACTATTTATTTTATAAACATTTTGCGATCGAGTTTGCGCTAACATCCCGTTTAATACTTGAATTTTTCAGTATAGGCCTCGATGATGCAATGCAGTGTAAAAATTATGCCTCTAGATGGCACATTAGTCATGATAATAATTCCTATTTATTGTCCAATTTGGTTGAAATCCAAAACATATATTACTAATATCAAAATAAATACACTGAAAACCCAAAGAACCTAAGAAAAATTTTCCTCATTTTGATGTAACTTTTTTCTGCAAATTAAATTAAGAAATAACAAATATTCAAGAAATAAATGGCAGAGATAAGTCCTATTTGTGCTGCGGAAAAATTATTTTATATTTTTAAGTTCGTTTTGAAACGCTTTAGTTACAAAAAAACATAAACATGCTTTTTTTAATAATCATTATGATTTAATTTTGATTACTTTTTTAAGGAAATATATATGATTCCTCAACAAAAGTCCTTTACATCCAATATTCAAACTGTATACTTATCAATATGTGGCTGAGCTTTAGTTATTAAATACAGTAGAAGTCCGATAATCCGGCACGGTCGGGACCGGCTCGGTGCCGGACTACCGAAAATTCCGGTCTATCGGGCGTCAATTATAAGAACAATTATGTTAATAATTAAACTACAAATACAGTATGCAAATACATACATCAAATTTTATTTTACATTTTATATAATGAAAACATGGTCACTGTACAGTTAGAACGAAACTCGCTTTCTTTTTATAAACAGTTTCAAAAGTTACGTTTACTGCAATGTGAAAGGACACAAAACAACAACGCACAAAAGATGGCGAAGACGCTTCGTGATTGATTAACGGAGCTGCTACACCCAAATTTGTTGTGACAGCCGCTAATTGTTTCCGAAAAATATCGGGCGTTTCCGGATGATCCCGAACTACTCAGAAAACTTCCGAATAGATTTCGAGCGTTTTTATTTGCTTTAAAGACACACTTTTGAAGAAAACCAAAATTTTTACAGTTTTCCGGAGCGATGCCGGAATATCGGGCATTCCGGACTGTTGGATTCCGAACTAATGGACTTCTACTGTATATCTAAAATATATATTTTTACATCTAACCTTCCAAATTTCTATGCCATACTTTTTTCCTCTATACCATGGACTAGCTATCACTACAAATGATGGTATAGCTTTCCAGAGTAAATAGGCATCAATTCGAGTTTCTACACAATTTCCATTATACAATAGCTGAAATCTCTATTTGCAAAAGTTTGGTAACTGAAAAAGAGGTATAAAAACGGAAACAGTATTGTCAAGTTTATATTAACTTTACTTAACTTCTAATTCAGTTTTTCATTTAAATAATTAATATAAATTGTATGTTCTATGACTTCAACGAAGTATCCAGCAAATTCTTTAATTTCCTCCTATTCCTTTTCGATTTTGCTATGTCTATGATTTTATGTGTCATCTACACTTTCGGTTCGGAATCCCAAATTTAGAAATGTAAAATGAAATGCCACACCGACGGGTAACGCCAGTAAAACAAACTTTATCATCGCATAATCAGCTAAAGTATTTGGAGTCAGCAAAACAACAAAAAAAAACAAAAAAAAACAAAAAATAATAAATAAAGATTTGCACCGGAGACAAAAAATTGAGACACTAACAGTGACAAAGAATTTATGGTATTCGAATTGTCTACAGGTACTCGTAAATATATTGGTTTATTTATGTGAGCTAGACGCCTACCCATATATGTATGTACATATGTGTGTGTGTATGGGTGTGGTAGTGTGTGTGTTCGAGTAGTTTTTTGTTTATGAGCAAGCCAGATTTTGCACATCCGGTGTACGACTACGATGCTACGATTTGCGGTGGGAATGTAGTGAAATCGAGATCGAAAGGTCATGCATTGTATATCTTCTCCAACTGACAGATGTGTGCTGATTAAAATTTAAGAAACACACACACACAAACACACACACACACACACACACACACACAAATATTCGGATCATTGAATAGCCTGTACCTGTAAATGTGAGAAAAAGTAGCTCCTCTAAGCAAATTATTGTGTTTTCGATTTTAGGCGACTTTTGTGACAACATTGTCTTTGTTTTCCTCACTTTTTTTTTGATGATTAAGATTTTCGTGTGCAAATCATAAATTTCGAAAAAGGTTCTGTTTTGCATACTTCTGTTCTGGACGTGGATGTTTGGTGTCATTTAGTTGTAGATTTTTACCTGTGTTTGCTTTTTGTTTTTTTTTTTCATGGCAAATTTGCTAGGCTTGTGGGCGCAGCTGTGCTATGTATTTATTGCGAGATTAGAAAGGAATTTTTGAAAAAAGAAATGTTCACAACTAGCTGATGCTCGAACAAAAACACACTTGAGAAGATTTATTTGAGGATTTGTTGGAATTAATTAGTACAACTACTAGAAGTATTTTTGAAGCGCCACCTTGAATATTTAATTTATGTTGGATTTATGATTTCACGCTATCCTTATGGTTGAGCAATTTATGACGCCAAGTATAGTTTAGAATTAGCACTCTACAAGGTTGGATGCCGCAATTAAGTTATAAAAATTTTTGCTAAATACGCGCCACCCAAGTATTTTAGTCAATTACTATTAAATATTTTCTAAAAGCAAACCACAGAGCGATTACGATGACAGATTAGGCCGTTAGTCATTATATTGAAGCTTGAAAAGCAAAATTTGATTGTAATAGACTCGCAACTAGACACATCAATAGGAGGTCGATATTGGCGGTTGCTTTTTGTCTTAATTGAAAAAAAATCTATGAAACTATTCTATATCCATTAGAGGTTGAAAAATAGGGTAACATTTTTATTTGTTATTCTATGATTTTTATTTAATAAGTCCTTTAATAATTCGAAGATTAACAATTATTTTTGATTTTTATTAGCATACGTAACAAATAATAATTATTTTAGATTTTCGCTCGATTATTCAACATATAGCAGTTATTTTAATTATTTCAGTTTTATGTTTCATAAATCATAAAATAACAGTTCTCTTCGATTTTCATTATACTCGTCTCATGATAACAGCTATCGAAGACTTTTATTTATAGAAATCAGTAAAACAAATATCAACCAGTGACTTTTAATAATAAATATCATCGATAAGAATCAATTGGAGTAAGTAGGTAGGCTTTTTCAATACCTTTGCAACGATTTGCCATTTAAAGACATCAAATAAAGACATTTTTTAAATGGTTTGTTTTTATAGGGTTAAAAAACATATTTCTGTCCTGAAATACCCTGCTCGTAAATATTCAAAATCGCCGAGAAAAAATTAAACTTTTTTCAGCCCATATATAATATAAAATTTGTTTATTTTATTTTTAATATTTTTTTTAAATATAAGTTAGGGTGATTTTTATTGCTAACTTTTACAAATAAAAGTCTTCGACAACTGTTATTTAGTGAATTATGAAACACAAATCTGAAATTTGAATTTTCAGATTTACGAAATAAAAATTAAAAATAACTGTTATTTTCAGATTTATAAAATAAAACTCGGAAAAAAATTTTACCCTCTGTGAAAAAATAAATCGATTGGTATTTATATCTCACTGGTTAAAGAACATTTTTTTCATAGTGAATTTTTCAATTGTTGTTTTCATCAATAACAACTATTTTCAGATTTATAAAATAAAAATCGGAAAAAACGTTTTTTTTTTATATTTTGCGTACAGATTGTACCACGAAGTTTATTTGAAAATTTTAATCTCTGTAAAAAAATAAATCGATTGGTACTTATATTTCACTTGGTTAGAGACAATTTTTTTCTTAGTGAATTTTTCAATTGTTGTTTTCATCAATAACAGTTATTTTCGGTCCCTGCTAAAAATTGCTCCATATTCTACGATCAAAAAAAAACGTTAACATGCCATAGTTATACCGATCTGACAACCTTTGACACATCTTGCAAATATCCTATGAAACTTCATGGTTTTCTGAACGAAATTCAATCATTAAAGTAACCTAGCTCTCCTAGATATAGAATATACATACATATGTATGTACATAGATACAATATTGGGGCACCCTGAAAAATTGCTTCACATTTTAGAGTTATTAATTGGCCCATAATATTGAGAGGCACCAAAAACTATCTTCTTGGTAAAAATCCGTTGCAAATTTTTTAACGTGGACATTAGTCTGTCATATGAAGTAAATTTTTATACTTTTTTAAGAGAGCTTGAAATTTTTGTAGTCACTATATGTATGTATGCATTTAGCTATCCAACTATGCATGCCCTCCAAATTCGATTCAAGTCAGTTTAGCCTGTCGTCTGCAACATTTTTTTTTAACAGAAACTAGGCCCTTTTTCAACAGCACCAATTTTTTGAACAAAAAAAACTTATTGACGATGTTAATAAACAAAAAATACATTAAAATTTAATCCTAATTTTAAAACCATTATTAGCACAGAATGGCTTTTCGAATCGAATTTTTCTTCAGAAGTTTTTTGAATAGCTTTACAATTTAAATACCATTATTTGCCGAGAAAAAAATATACATATTATGCGCAAATATTAGCCAATTCGTGTCCACGGTAGCGAATGTGAACTTCTTCATATTTCTTTGGATGTGCCACTTTCCACCTGGTTACTCAGAACTTCTACAAACTTCAAAAGAACATATTCGCTTCCAATAATTTTAAAATGACTTAGTTTTTGAAGTTATCTCTGCCTTCAATTCATTCACGCACGCCGATATGCGTACAACAGCAAATACATACATATATGAGTAGCATAATTTTCATTTATGTATGGACATATATTTTTCAAATTCATATGCAAATGCTACACATGTTTCTTTTAAAGCGGTTGACAACAATTTGATTAACGATAATTTGTATGCGATTGTGAGGAGTAGCAGCGTTTGCAGTAATTGATTAAATTGGTTAGTTGTTATTTCACAGGCAAAACAATTATTTCCACTAATTTATGGGAAATTAATTCCATCTAAAAAGAAGCGAATTTAATAGTTTGCAAAAATTGATAAAGAAACACTTGTGTTTTGTTTTTTTTTTCTGTGGTAGTAATATTTGGAGGAAAAATAGCAGTGATGTCCAAAATTTATTTTAAAATGTTAAAAGATATTAATTATTTGATTATGTACGTATGGGTTTTGCTAATTTGCAACATTTGCAAAAATATCACCTTTTCACACCAATCAGTTGCGACCTCCTTTACGAGTACACGCACACAATCAATTAGTTAATCAGCTAATCAGCAAGTTAATTTATATTACGAGTACTGGCTTGCATTGCAAAGTTAATTGAAGTAAACAGTAGTTGAGCAATTATTAGGAATGCAGAAAATTATCTGAAATCTTTTTTAAATTAGTCAAAAGTAGTTATTGAAATTAATGAATTTGTGGATATATATTAACTCTTTATTCCAACTTTGATGACGTCTAATAATTGGGTGAATCTATTTACGGATTTAGCCCGAAAAGCGTTACATTTCTTGAAAACCCTAGAAAAGGGGCTCTCTGCTACCAAAAATTCCAAAATGTAATCAGCATATTTTTGCAGGCAAAATCTTAAAAATTTTTAAACTCAACTGACAGCTGAATGTGCAAGAAAAAAAAATAGTAAACAAAAAGTGAAAATAAAAACAGTCAATTGACTTATTTTTTTTTTTTTAGTAGGCACATTTTTCTTACGCTCTGCCAATTTGATGCTTTTTAGATTTTTATCGGAAAAGTAAAAGAACGGATCCGATAATTATTTTACGTTTTTGTTATTAGAATTTGAAAACTATACTTAAATAAAACAATAACTGGAGTTCAATTGAATGATTGGTATTAGGGCATCAGGCAATTTCACCTATCAACGCTTTTAATTTCTATTTATATTTTCAAAACAAAAAAATTCGCTCTGTTAAACTGCTAATCTTAGGCTAAAAAAATAAAAGCTAGTACTTTTCTAATTTATATTGGAAGGTTTTCGAAATGCATGAAGTTGTTAAGGATAGTTAAGGTTTCAACAACTTTAGTCTGTGTAAATATTTTTAGTAGTGATTTTGTTATTTTTCCCCTGGTTTCAATAACTCCATTACAATAAAAAAATTTAATTTAAACTTTGAGAAAATATCCAAGTTGTGTAGCTATTTAAAAGAGGTTTATGGGAAATATCAAGACGATCACTCCCTGTCAAAATAAAATACATTTTTTTGGTTAATTTTGTACACAAATTAAAATTTTTATTTTTACACAAAATTTATAAAATTTCAAAAAAACTTCAACATATTTTGAAACTTTTTAATCAGAATTTTTTGAAAATATTCGGGTATAGCGAATTAAATTTGGGTATTTCAAAATTTTTTTTTAAAGTTATCTAAATTTCTTTAAATTTTTTTTAAAATTAAAAAATGAACCCAAATTTTAGGACCGCCCAATATTATTAAATCGGCTACAAAATTGCATATATAAAAGTTTTCTGAAAAATTCAAATGGAAAAGTTCGAAGTTTTGATAAAAATTTGTTGAGTTTTTATAAATTGTTTAAAAAATTTGAAATTTTAATTTATATGAATCCCCAGTTGTGTGACTCACTGTATATCAAATATGAAATTATAATAATTTTATCTAACACCACATACCTAAATTTTCAAGCAGTTAAATAACATTTTTCATAAAACGATTAGTTCTAGGCGTTATGTCTGCCTTTTGGTCTACATTGTTTTGTTTGTTTCTAAAATGAATTTTGTTTTCACCACATAATATACTTCGCGTTATTTTTAAATACCGTTTCTAATATTCTGTCCGCTCACTGTATACGTAAGACTGCTGGTAAATATTAACTATTTGTAGTTATGTTGTCCAACAGCCATTTTAACAAAAAAAAAAAAAAACAAACAACGTCCATAAAAAGTGTCAACGGTCAAAAGGTATTCGGTTATAATTCAGTTATAAAAATTATTTTTTACGATTCTAGAGACAACTCAATTAAGGCGTTCATCTGACAGGTTGTCTAGAAGAAGTAAGAAAAAAGTTTTGATTAAGAAATACTCATACATACGTTTTTTATTCCGCAATATATATGTATTTACTTACATAACTCAAATGTATACTGCGTCATGCAGTTAGCATACAAGTTTGGCCGACAATGAAATTCGTATGCAAAGTGGGTTTTGAGAAGCAAATTATTGTATATCTATTTAAAGAGCTTCTTTAAGTCTCTAAAAAATTCTTTGAGTAGTACTACCATACAGGTAATATAAAAAAATGTAAACCGATACATTTTCAAAGTTTTAAGCAAAGTATCCA
The DNA here is from genome assembly GCA_951828415.1 of Anomoia purmunda. Lineage (NCBI taxonomy): Eukaryota > Metazoa > Arthropoda > Insecta > Diptera > Tephritidae > Anomoia > Anomoia purmunda. Next base: position 129,539,857 of record OX639994.1, read on the forward strand.
GCTCTTAAGAAAAAGCACAAGAAAATCTTTATCTTTACTTCTGTTGTTTGAAAAAATCATTTGCCGTTGCTGTAAATTTTCATGAGGAAATAAATATACGAATATTTATTGCTCTATTTTAATATAAGAAAATTTCTTTTTCTTTTCTTGGCTGTATTTTTTAATAATTTTTTAATTTCTCTTGAGAGCTGAATACCAAGGTGAATTCATATAAGGTGATGTTACTAGAACAAAAGCAATAGTGAAAAAGACTAATTGAAAGTGGGACCAAGATGTTTTGATATTGAAAAATAGAAAGACGACAGCCTTTAGGTGATGGAGATTTGTCAACAAATAATTTCGTCATTCTGTTTTGCAGCCATTCTCATGTACCAGGTTAATCAAGAAGAAGCAATCATCTGCGCTTCTTACGTCACTTTATATGAATTCGCCATGATTTAGTTTCATACGCTGATTCAAGGTGGACCCATAGAAGATGATAGCAAGATAAATAAGGCGGATCCGCTGTATATTTTGTTTTTGTAATTTTGAGTGAGAAATGTCAAAAACTGAATTCACCCAGTTTGCTTCTGAATTTTGTTTGTGTAAACAAAACAGCCCAGCGAATTTGTAAAGAAGAGCAAGCACTCAGCTCATGGGGTGCTATCACCTTGTATGAATTCGCCTTGCGCTGTTTCGAATAAAAAAAATTAAATGAGTTATAGCAAAGGGGAATTCATATCAGTTGGTGTTAAATGTACAAAAACGAAAAATTAACAGTAAAAATCACAACGTGCACATTATTTTGACATTCGGTTCACCAGGCGAATTCATGCTTGATTAATATCATCTTATATGAATTCGCCTTGTTGAATACTTAGTTTATTAGCGCAAAATCTTTAGCTAAATGGAGACAAAAGCATTGGTACTCGGAACAGTGGTATTTGGCTATGTAAATCGGGGATTTTGGAGAAATAATTTCGAAATTTTGTTTTCCATATCGGTCTTAACAAATTTGGACAGCAAACATATTACAACTTTTATAATTTTAAACAGTACAGTAAATTGTAAGTAAGTAAATGCCTACAGCATAATGCAAATTTTATGCACAAACTCACATCATATGATACTTGTTTAATTGGTTTTAACGAGTTGACAGCTTAAATAGTTAATTTTACACATAAAAAAGAATTGAAAAAATGTTTATTGAATCTACTCAAATTACAAATCATCCACACCTCATTACTTGAATGCTAATAAATGTAAATGCGAACTGTTTACTTGCAAAAAAATATTGAAAATCTATGCCATACAAATTTATAAACATATATAAAAATCTGTACAATACAAGCAGCAAAATATTTAATCAAATCTGTGCGTTAATAAAATTCATTTTATTTTTTAGCTTTGCTTAATAAACAATACTCGTTATTTTGTTAGCGATAATAAAAATCATAATTGTGGAAGCTTTTAACTGCAGCGATCACGCGCTCTTTCGATCCACTCTTGGTCGCCGAAGCTACAGCCAATGAGGAAAAGGATGCAAAGGATTGTAAGAATGGTGAGCCTTGGAGTAGATCCTGTAGATGACTGAAAAGGCTGTCTACTCATTCTTCTTACTCTTAATTATCGCAAGAATTATAGTAAGCAAGTTTGCGGCTTCTGTATTGAGAGTAACAGTAAGTGACGTAATTAAAGGTAGGGAATGAGAGAGCAAAGAAAAAGTGTTAAAAAAAGAAGAGGAGGAAGCGCAAAAGAAGCGGGTAACCGATAGAAAGGTTTTTTGTAGCATTTTTTTGTGTAGCATAAAAGAAAAATATTTTTATTACGTCAGCGAATGGGCGGCTGCTGTCAAATCGATAATGAGTGGACTAGCGGTACGTGAAAGGCGCCATCTTATACCTATTATATTATGCTTGGAATTATAGCATGCCATTGAAAGAAACGTTTGCGTTTTTATGCGAAACTATTTTCATTGGACAGATTTTAAAATTTATGGAAGAACTTTTAAATTAGTTACAAAAAAAAAAAAATGAAGGAAAATGTGCGCTAGCAAGTTCCTAATACAAACAATTTATTAAAAAAATGTAATTTTTTATTTAACTAAATATTTATCATTTATCTCAGCGCGCCAGTATAAACAACTTAGTGCATAAATTATCGGCCCTATGAAATATTTATTTAAATTCTATTAACCGAGACACTTTTTTATACTCACTCCCTCTATCGATGCATTGCAAAATGTGTTGGTCATTCATTGGCTGTGCTATTATTCGTTCTATTTACTTATAAGGCGACATAAAATTGTTTACTTTTCGAGCGCAAAAGCGCCACACTGCTGCTACGAAATTTGTAAAAGGTGAACTGAGTGGAGAAGAGCAAGTGGAATAGTTTTACATCTCAACTGCACGATGGCTCGCAGCTGAAAGCTAAGCTAAATTTGTGCGTTGATTTCATTTTAAACAGCTAAATAAATCGCTTGACTCAGCAGTACTCACTCACTTGACGAGTGATTTGTTTGCACAAGCAAATAATAAATACTGGAATTACTTGTGAAAATTGAAGAGTTGAGCTGTGGCTGGTAGTTAGGTACCGAAGTGCCTAAGTGTCTTTGTAGACTGTTGTGAAAAGTTTAGCTAAATAAATTTGAAACTAATGACAGTTCTAAGTTAAGGCTGCGTAAAGAGGTGAGGATTGTAGAAAGTGGTTGGGGTAGGAGGCGGATGGCACATTGGAGATATTTAGATGAACGTCAGCTTAGCAAATTTCGCGCAAATAAATATTTAGAATAGACACACACGCTAAAGGTAAATAGACAGACGGCATAAGGTTGCGCAGTTAAATTGAAATAATTGAAAAAGTTCTATTATAAACTCAAAAATCACTAACAAAAATAATGAATAAAGTAAATGAAATAAAAGTAAAAAAATCCGGAAAAAAATAAACAAAAGTAAAAATCTTTTCGTTCTATTTAATTAATTTAACGACTACTTGAGAAGTTATCAGCAGTGGCATTACAACAACAAACAACCGAACCTGAAAATATAATAATAAGACACGAAAAACTCATTAAAATATTTACGTTCGCTCAGTGGTGAAATTACAAAAAAAACAGCAAAGGTTGCAACTCTTTACGCACACACACTCATGCATGCATGCACTCATACAAACAAACGGACATACATACATACATTAAATGAGCCTTAAATTGTGTTTTTTTTGTTGTTGTTTTTTTTTTTTTTTTTTGAAGTTACAGTCACTGAATTGACTGCGGCTATAAACCAAAGTCACAAAGCGCCTTCATTTGACCGAGTAATGTTTGGCAACCGAACATAAATAAAATTAGAAGTTTGCGATTCAGATCTCTTGGGTCAAGTGATTGAGTTAAAGATAATTTTTAGGGCAATTATAATCGAAAGTTATAGCAAAGCTTTTTCTGCTTTAGGACGCACACCAAAAATTGTAGTAGAGTTCGGCCAAACATCGAGCTATATGTCCAATATATTTTACTTATTTCATTATTATTAAATTAATTTTTATGAATTTCACCATTAAATGTAAGTTTTATAATTCTTTGTTGAAGTTATTTGAACTCCGATAAAATTGAGGGATATTTTTCAGAACTACAAAATTTATTGTTATTTTTGGCCTTATATTTATGAAACGTCTGTATAATTTAAGAGCTTGCGGCCAGGTTTTTTATTAGGGAATAATAATTTATATTGAATATTTTGAAAATTTTGCGACTTAAAAACGGTACCTATATAAAACCGATTTCAAACTGCATACATTTTCAGTATAGCAAATACGGTTTTGGGATTGCCTAGATTTGTATTAAAAAAAATAATAATGTTAATAATTATTACAGGATATTACTAAATTTTTGCATCCATTTTATTACGGTTCTCTAGAGGTTAGGCGTAAATGGACGGATCTATCGTTCACGCAGTAAATTTTTAAATTTAAGTCATTCTGAAACACATCAGAATAGTTATCTCGAATGCAGAAATTTTTCTAGAGAATCTAAACCCTTTCCAACTGTATTTCAGAGAATCGTAAATGTGTTTCAGAAAACGACAAATCTAATGAACATTTCGGTTTTTCTGAAATACATTTACATTTTTCTGAAATAGATGTGTTGTCTTCTGAAATACATTTGAGCTTTTTTGAAACTCATATGAGATATTCTGAAATAAATTTGTGGTTTTCTGAAATGAATTTCCTTTTCTCTGAAATACAATTAGAAAAGATGATGATTTATATTTGTAGCATAAGTAAAATTTTGAAACAAACGTCGCTTACGTTTTTCGCGCGGCGGGACTCGTTATTAACAAAAATTTCCATGTTAAATTGCTTATATTTTTTTATGAAAATACATATATCTAATTCAATAAAATAAAATATAAAAATCAAAATTTTGCATTTTATAAAAATTTTACGAAAATTTAACGAACTTGTAAAAATCGACGTTAAAACATAAGTTTCAATTTTTTTTTCGGATATTCAATTTATCAGTGCACTTAATTTTAGTATAATAAAGTGGAACTGTTAATTTGCTAAGAATTTCCATTGATTTTTGACATTTTTTTGTGCTGTGCATTTTCTCTTATATGTATAATGTATGCAATTCTTTCGTTCAATTTTTAAAAAGTTCAAAATATATATTTTTTTGTTGTAACTGAATAAGTGAAACACAACAACTGTAGAAGTTATTGCTGCTCTTTCGGGGTTCACCACACCACCTCATCAGAATTTTTTCACGGTTTACTTTGTATATGCGCAAAAAGTTAATGCAAAAAAAATTAAACACGGAAAATATTTAAAAAACAAAAACAAACACCAGATCATTTCAACTGTAAGTCACTGTATATGATCATAGATATGTACGTGGATATTTTTAGTTAAAATGATAAAATTCCTTATGTAATATGCGCTTCTTCCGAAAAAAATTTATAATGTTTCTTTAACCCAATTCAGTGGTCTTTTTACAAAACAACTTATCACAACTTAGCACTTTTAATAAGATATCTTAGTAAAAATTGTATACTAGTATAATTTTTTTGTATAAACATAAAACATCAACCTTACTGGTTTGTAAGTAAAAAAGTTAAATTTATCAAAATCCTACAGAATTTTTCCATTTGGTTTTATTTTTTTTTTTTGTTAATTTATGTGTACACAATTTTATTTAGCAGCAAATGCGTTGACCCAAAAAAAACAAGTATTTGCAAAAATCACTAATTAGCCAGAAATAGTTTCGAAATTGCAATTTAAATATTTACTGAGCGTTCAAATGGTGTAAACAGCCTCACACACATACACACACACACACATACACATACATAGGGAAATTCTACACCGCCACCAACGATTAGTCTCACTCTCACACATCCTTCCCACTCAGGTGCTCCATAGGTATGTACGTAGGCATTTCGTGGATACTCCTAAAAACCACATTAACCCCAGCATTGCTGTCACGCTACATTGGACTCGCTGCTTTAAAGCGCAACTAACTTCACGCGACACGAACTGCGCCGCCCGCCACCCACCGCCAACTTTGGGCTTTTAATTACAATGGCGTTTGTGTGTTGTTGTGTTTGTCGTTTTCAAAATATTAATTTGTTGCACTATTTGCACACTTTTAAAGCGTGTCCGTTTGTTGAGTCTCAGTGCGACTTTTGCGGCGATTCACTCGCCTGCTCACCCACCGCTCGTCCGTTTGTTCATTTTTGATGGCTGTCACAAATAATTTATGCGTTTCTCTTCTAATATTAGTTATTGCTATTTCTATATGCATAGCTATGTACATACATATGTAAATAAATGTCTGCTGTTTTGATTGTTGTTGTATTGTTTTGTTTGCAATGCAATTATAATTAACTTTTATTTAGCGGTTGTAAATTTTGCAAAATTTGCTAGAAAATTTATTACAAACGGTTGGTGACATGACATCTGAAGCAGTAGGCGGGCAAAGTCCGTCGACGTTTAAATTATTTGTGGAAAAATATTTAAATTTTTTATTTCCATGGCATGAATATGAATATTGTATGCGAATATTTTTAATTCCAAGCGCGGAAAGGTACTTGGTGCATTCGTATATGAAATATGTTGGAATAAAATACAATTTTTTATTTCGCAATTTTTCGCTTTTGGCAATGAAGGGGAAACAATTACTATTCATTGTTGAATTTAATTTTTTAATTTCTACATCGCTTAATTTTAACAGCAGAATTTGCTGGATTTTCAAAAAATTAATTTTTTATTCGCGTAAAAAGTGAATAATATAAACGACAAAACAGGACTTAAAGGTGTTGCATACGTATAGGATTAATCTGCATTAGTAAGCACAAATGCGCATTTAGATTTCATCATAAAAACGGCAACCGTATGCATTTAGACCAATGCCAAGCAAATCCGAACGCATGCACACAAAGAAGGAAATTTTTTTTCGTTTGGGGCTACACCGTCGAAAAAAGCGCTAAATAGTAATATTAGAAGCTCAAATAATAGCTAATTTTTTCATAACTTGACATTTCTTGAACTAAATCAGTTGATAAATTTTCGACAACTAAAAAAACAACAATTTTAAAAATTTAAATATATGAACTCGAGGTGTGTTCTGTGCTGGAAACTTTGTCATATTGGGAATTCAAATCTGATTGGATAGGGTACGAATTTATCAAAACAAGAAATGTCAAAGCTTCATATCCATTTCTTGAGCAAAATTTTTTTCAGCAGTTTTCTTAAGTGAAAAAGAGTACTAGGATACCAAGGTTTGCTACAGGTTGTCCCCGCTGCATTCTTTCTTGAAAAACAAGTGGCAACTACCAAACGCCAAAATTTCTTTGGTACGAGTTTTTTTTACCACAAGGAGTAAGTACAATTTTGCATTATTGTGGCTGAAATTGATATTTAGGATACCGAGTCTATTTAAATCCATATTTATGGGTACCCGATTGTTTCAGAGCGATTACTTCAATGAGTACCATTTATTTCTGATACCCATAAATACATAAAAAGTAAAAATATAATATGATACTTTAAGAATATATAAATTTTAAACTCATTTTATAATTCTGATTTACAGTAACTTGTATTTCAACTACTCTGAAGAAGGATAGTTAGTATTATTCTAACCTTACTTTTTACTTCTAAAGTCATATCAGAGTGACCGTAAGTTCTATGTAAATCAAAAAGGTGAATCTTCAAATGTTGTATTCGATTGATGCTGGAGTTCCCCAAGGGAGCGTATTGGGTTCCGTTTTATATACAATTTTTACAGCTGACTTGCCGGTTACCAACACTATAGAGGTTGCCACATATGCTGATGATACGGCATTTATTGCCACAAGTTATAATTGCAATGACGCATCGATCCATTTAAAAGAACAGCTAACATTGGTTGAAAAATGGCTAAAGATATGGAAGATTGAAGTTAACACACAGAAGTCTGTTCAGATAACATTTACATTAAGAACGGGAAACTGTCACTCCGTATCTTTAAATGGCTCTATCATACCTGAAAAAGAAACCGTTAAATAACTGGGAGTACATTTGGACAGAAGAATGACTTGGAAGACTCATATAAAAGAGAAGCAGAAACAGCTCAAATTAAAAGCTAAAAAATGTACTGGCTTTTAGGTCCGCAATCGGAAGTTAGCCCCGAAAATAAAGTACGGCTCTACAAGGCAATCCTCAAGCCCGTATGGACGTATGCAATGCAGCTATGGGGGACGGCGAGTACCTCTAACATTGAAGTCCTCCAAAGATACCAATCAATGACGTTAAGAAGTATTGCGGGTGCTTCTTGGTATCTAAGCAACATCGAAATTCACAAAGACTTAAATGTACCTTATGTTAGAGACGAAATCAGCAAAGCATCTCGAAGATACCCAGATAGACTATCTTACCATGAAAACTTAATGGCAATTAATTTACTAGACAATAATAGTATTAGACGCCTGAGAAGATTTCATATTTTGGACCCTCCAACTAGATTTGAAGAAGTATAATTAACTTGATTTATAGCAAAATAAAAAAATGTTTGTACTATATATTGATTGGTCTCAATGGAGCACCAGCAATCTTCCCATGATTTTTGTATTTATAAAATTTGCTGATTATCAACTGATAGATTGCAAATAAAATATATTTCTAAAAAAATAAATAAAATAAAAATTATTCTAACAAAATCAAAACATTATTCGCATTAGGAATGAAAGTTTTGTCAGTATAAATAGAAATATAATTACAAAAAACTAAAATAGCAAGAGCTGTCATATTACCATATCTAAAATAAAGTTTTAATTAGCACTTGTACGATGAATTTACTTCCGATATAAATAAATTACTGAATGCCACCTAAAATCTCTGGAGTTAAAAAATAATCTAGATAATTTCAAGAGAGCTAAATAAGAAGAGCTAGGGACTAAAAACAAATTTGCCCAGCTACATGGAAAAATAAAGTGCTAAATCGAGGCCCAAAAGCTTCAGAATGGCAACACTGGCTGAATGCGAAACAAGCGTACGTGTGAATTGCCGATCGTGGGTGTGTGGAAAATTACTCTCGACCTTGCGAGGCTGGTCTATGCTGGTCTAAATACACTAAAATTTTTTAGTTAATGCAAATTAGGTTTGCTGTTACTAATTTAATTAAAAATCCAATTTCCAGCCGAAGAAAACAAAGATCACAGTTGTCTTTATCTTAATTGTATTTAAATCGTTAATTATTTATTTAAAAATTCGTCTAATAATAAACTATTATTTTTCAGTTAGGGCTAAGTATCCAGCTTTCAAGAAAAACAAAAAATTCATATCAAATAAACTAGGACGTAATGAAAAAGTAACTTTTGTCTAACCAAATTTCTTAAAACAGTTTGCAGCGCTCACGAAATAAATACTTGTATATTTATTTCTTTAAAAAAATTACAGCAAAGCCAAATCACTTTTTCAAGCAACAAAAATTTTGAAAAATATTTATTTTTATTTTTTTTTTTTTGAGAACTGGATAGTTAGTTTATCGAAGAAATAATGAAAAGTTAATCATTATTATTTTACATTAAAAGAAAAAAATAATAAATGGTAAAACCGAAATTTGGCTACTAATTATTTTAGATTTGTATGTTTATTTTATTTTTGCACGATTGTGATTTACTTTTGAGGACTATTTTGGGGTAAGAAAAAGCTTTTTTTTAAATGTAATTAAAAATAATTCTGAAAAAATTTGAATAAAAAAATATCAACTATTACAAAATAATCAGAAACCCTAAAATTATGTTTGTAATTATCTGTGAATTTTTAAATTAAATTTTAATAGTTACATATATAAAAAAATATAATTTATCATTATAACTTAAGAAAAGTATCTTATCATTTTGACACTAATGGTTATCGCAATTTAACCGCTCTGAATTATAAATGAATAAATTATAGTTTTTAGAATTTAAAAAAGTGTTTTTTTAATAAAAGCGGACATTTTCAATGTTTCAATTGTTTCTATTAATCTCTGAATTCGTACAGCGCAGTCTCACTAGAACAGCTGATATGATTTTGTAGCATTCTCAAAAAACTTAATGGAATTTTTGTTAAAAGTGAAATTGAGCTAAATATAATTTAATATCTACCACTTATATCATTTCACACTATCTTTTTTAAACATATGCACTTATGTTTATTAAAGTGACGTCAAACATAACTTTATTACTCTAAAAACACGAAAATACAAAAATACATTTCTACAGTTACTTTGACTCGTTGCAGTTCGGACGCAATTAAAATGTCATTCAACTAACTAATCGAGCTTAAAATCATCAGACACTACTGAACGGGTAATTACAAACATTAAACAATTGTTGAAGTCATAAATCAAAGCTTGTTTAAAAATCATCCAAGCGCAGTCGCATTGCGACGCATTAAAAAAGTAATTAAATGAGCCCCAAAATAATTCTTATAACAAATACAAATACAAAAAAAAAAAAATACATTGGTTTAAACAAGCGAACAACATTAAGCTCTTCTCATTTTCATGCTAGTGTACAACTAATTTTTTTTGGCATAAGGAATATCGAACAATATTTGCCTATAACTTTTAAATTGTACAAAAAAGATTTTTTTCATATTACGTAATCGTTATTTTTAACTAAAAACAAGTTTTGCTTTCCTATAAGTGTTATTCATAATTAAATATTTTGCGTCGCTTATAACTTTTATTTTCAATTTTTTTTTTGTTTAAAAATATCAGTGGGAATAAAAACAAAAAAACCGAAAATAAAATTTGTGACCAACGAAAAAAAAATTTGTTTTGAGAATATCTCTTACCTGGCACCGCAAAAATAAATACGATGAAAATAAAAGTTATGACCAATGAAAACAATTTGGTTATTTAGTAGCAAATAATTTTTTTTTTTTATAACCTACGACCAAATTTTTCCAGCTTATTTTTAATTTTATTTAGGATCTCTGATAGAAATTATAAGAGCAAACAAAAAACCCCCACCCAATAGCCTCATGAAAAATATGAAAATGTAGGGTTTTATTTGGGCAAAACCAAAATATAATTTCGTAGCATAATAAAAAAAAGAAAGGATGTGTTTATTATTTTTGTTTATAACTTCCGTATTTTAATGAGAAAGGCCTAGCCAAAGATACGTTGAATCAAATATCTTTTTTCATTCTACTAAATACTTCGTTGATATTGAGATAAGCCATTTACAGATTAAGGCATTGATATGTAGAATAAAAGAAGAGCAAAATACACTTTGAAGTACGAAGCGCATCCAAAACTTTTCTTAGAACAAAGTAATCATTCAAATTGGTACAATTGCTAATCAGCTGAATACTTGATTACAAAACTTTGAAACAACGATTTTGGATGCAGGATATTCAGGATCTCTGCGCTGTATCTCCTCTAGAATTCTTCATTTTATAACAACGAATGAGTTCCAGTGCAGCGTATGGAATAAAATAATATCTATTCATCACCTGCCATCTAATTATGAAATTTTGGAAAAGTGAATTTAATTTTGAAGGCCTAAGAAAACGTAAACTCTTTTATGGCTACTAAGGACTAGTGAAAAGTCATACGAAATTCTTTTACTCGATAGTGAATTGATAAATTCTAGCGCATTCGGTTTTGAGAAGCAGATTTATTTTCCGTTATGCTAATTTTCATTTTATCGTATGACGCAATGCTTTCTGATCTGCTTTGTTTATTCGATTTAATGAACATTTTTTTTAATTATAACCGAAGCAATTAAAAATCCATCAAAATCCACAAAATCTCTCATTTTAATATATGTTCATTCGTATTAAAGTTCTAATACTAATGCGCCACTAACTATTAGCGTAGCCTTTGGATATTTTAGGCCAAATTAATCGAAAATTAAATGCTCCCACTAAATCATTCAATTCGGATATATTTAGAATGAATGTATTGGTGTACCTATGCAGCTTAATATTTGTACATTAACGTGCCTCATTTTCCGTAAAAGAAAAACAACCAAAAAACCACAAAAATATTCAGCATAAGGCTACTCGCGAGCTGCCTGGTTTGAACATTCTTCTAAAAAATTTAGTTTTTTTAAGAAAAAAACAACCTTTTTTAAGAAAAAACAAACTTTTTTACAATGTTTTCGAAAATATTACTGAAAAATAACTTGAAGGTTCCAATAGACGTATTGAGAGTCTAGACTAGCTCCACTAAAAGTAACAGTTTTGTAGTTGTACAAACGAAGATTTAAAATAGCACACATAATTAACACATAATAATTAATGAGTTGAAAGAAAATTTTTTGATTGAAATATTAAAATGCTATTGTTATTGGGTACATAGGAAAATGAGTTTTCAAACTGGGATTATCCTAACTTTTAAAATGAAAACTAAGCACCAGTGGCGTACACAAAAAATATTTTGGTGGGGGTTTGACGCAAATTTAATGTAAAAAGTGAAATTAATTAGTATTACAGGTTTACAATTTTGGTAGGGGCTTGAATTCCAAAACACCCCCCTTGGGTGCGCCAATACTAAGCACTATGACATTTTTGGCATTTAACAGCAAGCCCATTCACTGGCATTTGTTTACATTTGTGCACACCACGAACCGGACAAGAACAATCAAAATATTGGTTTATTCAAAGCTTAAAAAAGTATTTATTATTAAATATATAGCTATTATAAAGATAAATACTTTTCTTTTAACCCATTTTACTTTGAAAAATAGAGAGGACAATTATCAATTAGAAGCAACTGCAAAGTTGTTCGGAGTGGCAGCGCCACAAAATACCAACCGTGCTATTTGATTTACAGTTTAGTCTATGAAACACAATAAGTTGATTCACAAAGTCCAAAGTTAAAGCGTATTGTGATAACGTTATAAACTCATAAAAATCATTTAAATGGTTTATAAATTTTGAAATCTATTGTTTAATTTTTTGCACAGAGGCCTATCATTTTATTTCTATCAGTTGTGTCTCTTAAAAAACACAATTGAGACAAAAAATTTACGTTCCGTCTCTCCCCGTTCAATTTTGTTCGATTGGAAGAACAATAGAAATTGAGCTACGAGTATAGGTATTGGATACGAAGCGCTGAGTACAACGGCGCTTTTTTTGAAATGAGATACGATCTCGAGAGTTAGTTTAAATAAATAAAAATAACAGTAGGACGGACTACTCGCCGATGTTCAAGAATGACAGAATACAAGTTTGTAATTGAGAGTGGATTATGGGCCACGTCATCATAGATCAAATGAGAGAGAATAAAATAAAATTAGAATGAATGAGGGAGAATTAAGAGGCACAAAAAAGTTGGATTAGGCTCAATGGAAAAATGTAAACATAGGTAATTCCTAAAAAATATTTCGGAAAAATTTTAAGATTTACGTGAGCTAGAGAATTAAGAAGCACTGAAAAGTTGGGTTAGGTTGAATGAAAAAATGTAAACATACCAAAAAATCGATATTTTTTCGTGCTGAATTATAAAATTTTTACATTTTAAGACTTAATAGAAAACATTTCGGAAAAGTGTTAAGATTTGCGTGAGTTGGATCTTTTTTGAAACACCTCCAAAATTGGAGTTTTAATAAATCAAAATCGATTTTAATAAATTTTTTCAAACAAATCCCTTCAGATGATAGAACAGTTTAAGCTGAAAAGGTCTGCTTAAAAATATTTAGAAAGTTTTCGAACGAAATCATAATAAGCGAATTTTTTGCGATCTTTGATTATTTTTTCGCAAATTGGGCACTTTCTTTTTCAAATGTAAAAAAACCTATTTTTATTCATAAAAAACTTAATGTTTTAAGGAATTTTCAAATCGGTCTTATGGTTAAAACAGGCGGCATCAGAGCCAGTTATATCAGTATTGCAATTTTCAGTTTAAATTCGACCTTCGAGATGGATTCTAAGTTCGCACAGTTTTTGAAAGCCAATTAAATTTTTTGCAATTCGGCTTTTAAACATCCAGCTTCGACTTTAATGACTTCAGGATATGATTGACAAACATCGTAGGAAAACTTCGGCTAAATATCATTAACTGCAGCTTTGTTTGATTACTGTTCGAAAATATCATAGGATACAATATCCGTTTGGTGATTGATAGAAAAAAAGTGCAAGTCCACATACATTCAAAACAAAACAAAAATAAATCTAGATTAAAAAAACAGCTGGCAAAAGAAAGAAAAATGTGAATGAACTCGCGCTTAACAAATATTTACTACTTTTGGAGAAAAAAAAATTTTATTTCATGTAGGTTTTTATTCATTTTGAAGAGTCCTCTACTCAATCGGAACAAAAAAATCGCAATTTGAAGTGAAATTAAATCAAATTAAGGAAAACTTTTCTTAAGTTCTTTTGTTTTTTTTCAGTATACGTTTTTCGCCCAATGCCCACATAAATCGTACACGCGGAATAATTGATGCAATTGATAAATAAACCCCAAATTTCCGTCTGCCAAGAACGACTTTAATACGGTAGTGGCTAGAACTTTAAAACGAATGCCGAAAAAAGTAACGTTTGTTAAAATATGCGGGATAGGAAATAGTTGACTATAAAATGGCAAATCTCATATTGAAAAATAAAGAAACCTTGACTTCCTTACCTCCGTCGGAAGTGCATTACCTTTGAAATACCTAAAGAAAAAGTATACTTGTCTTAGAAAACAAATGGGTGCATAAATTCTGGCTAAATTCTTATCCACCTGGCTGCCAATTCTAGGTACTCAGGTATTATACTTCTTTCTTAATAATACAATGCTTCCCTTCTAATTCTCATACAAATATGTATGTGTAAATATTCCTGTGTGTGTGTGTGTAAATCGCTTTTGAGGTACTCACTTATCACATCATGTCCATGGCAATCCAATTCCAGGTGATGATTCATCACCAGCGACGGCTGTAATCCACTTTGTGTGTGATTGTGCAAATTTGGTAGCTGGTGAGCCAAATGGCCACCAATCTCTGCCATTACCATATATTAAGCTTAAAACGGGCGTCTTGCTGATAGATGAATGAATGAATGAATCGATGGATGGGTCAAAAATACAGTTTTCATAAACGTAAACGCGAACCACCAATACACACACACATTGACACAGAGCCGCTAAACGAAAATAAAATAAACACTGGACCCCGGACACAAATTACGGCGGTTATCGTTGAGTGTTTTGTTGTTGTATGATGTTTATTTATTAGGGCACAAGGTAAAATGTAACTGTAAATGAAGCGAATACTTGGAACAGAGCGCGGGTTTGTTGAACTGAGTATTAAATGAAAGACTTGAGCGACGTTTTGATTTTTTCTTTGTTGTTTTTGTAGTTAATTATCAGGATTTTAGTCAAAAATAAAGAGATTTCATTTAGTTGGAAAATTATTTATTTGCTACAGTGCAGTTTTTCGCAAGGACATTCTTGTGACTTGCAGTTTTTCGGGGCAATTTTTATGTCGCCTAAATAGGTGATAGTTGAACTTGTAATAAACCGTTAATTTGAAAATGTCAATTTATGCTTTTAGGGAAATTAAACAAAGAACTTTTGAAAGTATTGTGAGGTGGTTTTGAGCAAATATTTTTTTCTGTTTTAACTTTGAGTTTTGTTCGCTTTTTTAAGGCACTTCCAAACGGCGCTTTGGCATTGTTGTCACTTAGAAGTAAAATGTACGCTACAAAGCCGATATCCTTAGGGACTTATGTATATATATACGTCGATATACATACATATACTTTAAGAGACCTGTTTCCAATTTAAATAAATTTTCAAGCGGCGAGTAGATTCAAAATTCGTATTTTTTTTTTAGTATTAAAGTAGTTACGGATTTTTTTTTCAACTTTGTAATTTCGCATGCGACCGTTTTTGTTGTTGTTAACCACCGACTACGCACCTCTTGCACAATCCATCCACAAATTTTCAACACAACACTCTCTCACACCACCAACTGCAACAATGCTCGCGACGCGCAGAGCATTGATTCCACCGAAATTAAAGTCAGCTCCTACTTTTTGCCAAGTTTAAGATTCTCAAATTCTTAATTTAAATTTTGCTTCTACTAGCTATGTACATTTGTACGTGGGTTTTTCAGTTCCGTTTCCGTTGTTTCCTCTTCGCTACTCGCGGCAGTCCCCACGGCGTACAGACTTTCGCGTCAATTTTTTTTCTTTCTTTTTTTCGTACTACTTTGGTCGTTTCAATAAATTTACATATCGCCAAACGTATGTACGTAGTCGTAAATATAACGAATGAATTCACGCAAATTCGCACCGGAGAAAAGGCGATGACGACGGCAATCGACTGTTTGATGAAGACGCACCACCAACACCACCGAATTGGCAACAGCGTTCTACAGAATTTTAGCTATGTTAACGACAAAGTCTCACGAGCGACTAAACCGGTATCGGAGTCGAATCAGTTCGCCAACCGTCAGCCGTCAGCCGCTAGTCGCTGCAGCGAACGCGCAGTTGCACAAAAAGGCAAAAACGCAGCAACGACGACTGTGTGTGGTTTTGGTTGTTTGTGTACATCGAATTGGCTGCCCAGCATGTACAAGTGTGTGTGTGTGTGTGTGTGTCGCGTGCCCACCCCTTTTCGAACATCGGTGCGTACTTTTCTAACAACAAGCAGTGAGATCGCAACGAGCGGGAGTTAGAGTAGCAGCACTATAGCCCAGCAGTCGAGTTGGCTGCTTGCTGCTGGCTCTTTTGTTTGTGTTGTTGCTGCTTCAGTGCCGCGCCAGCTGTCCAAGTGGTGCAACCGGTTTCGAACTCGAACGTAAAACTAGTTCGCATGACGGTGTGTGCTTGTGCGCTTGTTGTTGTTGCTATTGCTGTTTCCTTTCCTAGTCTGGCTGTTGTTGCTCTGCTCCCTTTGGATTCCCCTCTTTCAAATTATATTTTTTTCATATTCGAAAAACAGGTGTTCGTACAACTCGCCTGTGCGCGCACAGTCGTCCCATCTCTTTTTCACAACAACGCGCAATGGCCGGGTGTATAGTTGTTGTTCACCGCTGCCGCTGCTGCCACCAACCACTCTTAGGACTTTTGCTGCGCTGCTTCTTCTGTCTCTGCCATTTCTTTCGCTTCATCTACTTTGTGTTTTTTTTTCCTCGTCTGTTTCTTCATTTTTTCTTTAGCGCAAACTTTGTGCGAGTTTCAACGTCCGTCCACGGTGTTGGTTATTTGTGTGCGTGGTATTTTTTGTAAATGGCGTCCAAGCGGGCCAATCGGGTGGCGTTAATGCGCCTGCGCTGGCCTGTCCAAAGGCCGAATGGGGCAATGTAGTTGGGAAGGAAGGAAGGTGGAAGGCGGCCGAGCGAGCACTGGTGCCATGAAATAGCTGCTGGCAATGCAACCGTTTGGATCCAACTGGTTTAAGTTACTGCGCCCCACCTCTGCGGGTGAATAGGTGTGTGCGTACACACAACCATATGTATGCCTATGCACACATACACACATACGCCTGCATGTTGCAGTAATCGAATGTATGTATATGAATTTATAGGCACTATGCAAAGGTGCTACACAGTGAGGCAAAATGAGTGCCCAAAGCTCTTCAGATATATTTTTTATTGAAAACAACGAGAGTTCTAACGGCACAAGTTCGTATAATAATTGGTAATATTATATGTACGGTCGAACTTCTCTATTACGAACTGCTGTACAGGGAAGTTTTCTTAATAAGGAATTAATTTCCAGAACATTGCAATTTCATTCAATTCCCAGCATGTTTTACTGTCTTTTTAACGAATTCCCTTATATCAAATTTTTCTATACTATGGGTTTTTTTACGCCTATACCTCGAATTTTGATGCGTTTTCAATCTCCCTATAACGAATTTTACTTCGACTTTTGTTTCGTACCAAAAAAATACAAAAATGTATTTAGGCAAAGTCCCGAATTGAAAATTAGATGATTGCCGTTGTTGTATCAGTCCTCAGTTTGCAGGCTGATAGTAAGCAAAATGATGCGCTTTAAGATTTTATTGAGAAGGAAATGTGGAAAGATCAAACCAAAACAATAATTGCCAATTATTTTAAATACAACTGTACGTACAAACACAACCTTTTAAAACAATTCTATATAACGAGTTTTCTATATAACGAAGTTTAGCGGGTATTCATAAATATCGAATTAAGAAGGTTCGATACACAAATTATTGATATCAAACTTAACATTAAGATTAGCCCATTATTTCTTATAAAATGTTATTTGTTTTTTTATTTTTCATAAGTATCAATTAAGTAATTAACTTACTGTGCCGAATTGGAAAGTTAAATTTTGAAAACAATTTTGGTCTATCATATAATTTTTTTATTTGACTAATTTTGCAACTTTTTTGTCCCCAAACTTGTTCAAAACTTGAGCAAAGTTGCCAGCACAGAACACACCTCATCTAAAATTGGAAAAAAGTGCGCTTACAGCGAGACTTTGATGTGAATCATGCGCTTCTTCTGGCTATTTTTATTCCCCCTGACTAACATATACAAATATTCTTCTGTAAATAATTTTGTTTCGCAAATTCGAATCGATTCTGGAATTCAAGTACTCGATTCCTAAAAATATCGTTGTAAAAGTATCGATAAAAATATCGGTAAAAAAAGCTATTGAAATTCGTGTTCCTAGGTGTATATATTTAAAAAATAAACATATGTGAATTAATTATAGAACAGGTTGCAAAAAAATGGGGATGAATAATATGGAGTATAATTTTGCTTTGCTGTACAAAAAAGTATAGTGGTACTTGTTAACAGTGTATAATAAATATGTCTTTATTTTTACTAAGGGGAATATAGTAAGCTGAAAACTTTGATGACCATCTGAAACGAACTAATTAAATTAGGTTGTGTAGGTTGTTCAGAAAAATATGCTTTATACTAAGCTTTCGCAAACAACAAAAAATAAAAGTTATTGCGAAGACCAAATTTTCGTTTTAATAGATGCCAAGGAGTAAATAAAAAATAATTATTAATAGTAGATGTTGTACCACAAATTGAGAGACCTACTGTTTAACGCCGACTCCGAACGGCAATTGGTTGTTGCTACTTAGCCCCGCCTAAATTCGAACCCGGAATACTCCAAGTAAAGCCCGCGCATCCTACACAGTCGCCTACGGTGGTACATGTCGTACATGGGCGCCCTCGATTCAGTCGTTGCATTTAGATCAATGCTTACTTTGGTAGTTGGATTTGGTGAAATTAACTTCATCTAAATTTGTTAACAAAAATTGAATCAGTCGAAAAAAACATTACGAGCTTTTTGGGCGCCGAACATGAAATTACTGGGTCGAAATTCATTCCACAACCAAAACTGGGCTCGAATGGTTCAAGACATCTCAAGCGGTTTTGACCCACCGTAGAACGTAAACTGACTGGAATAGTGTAAAATATTCGTAATATTAGGAAGTTGGAAGTAGTACCTTCATCTTCAATTCTACATGGATAGCTTTTAGATGGATGATTTCATAAAATAAATCCATAGAACGTCGACGCAACAGATCTCACAGAATACAGTATCCTTCAGTCAGCTCCTCATACTCGTACTTCCAAGCAGGTCAGGAAGACCTAGAAAAATGCCTGTTTGAATTAAGTTTCAGAATCGAATGAAGCTACTTCTTGATGTGATTCGTCGAACTGTCGCCTTTTAATTTTGCCTCTTTTCTGTGCGAACAGAAATATCTGCACATTCTTCAAATATTGATGACCATTGCTCTCTACATTCTTTCAATTAATCAATCAAGCCCCGTATGTTGTCTGCTTCTACGCCCAGTGTGGCATTTCCAGCTTGCATAAAAACCAGGTGGATGCATTCGAATGTCTGCAAATGGAATTCAATACAATTCATATCCGCCATTGTTTCTAAGCCCAGATTCAAAAGCTTAATTTCGTCAATTACTTCTAGTAATTCAGGAATGTGAGCTGCGAAAGTTGTCACTTTATCCACAAATGCCGGTCACCGTGTTTGGAATATGCTTTGCAAAGAATATTTGCCCATCTCTGAGGGCTTGTTTTAAAGATATTGCCGCATGAACACCACCCAGATTTAAACTAGAACAAACACAAGTTGCAAATGCTGCCAATGAGGTATCTCTCAGGATATGGCTCTGTGCTTCTTTGCAATGCCCGTTCTTCCGCCAGTTTTGACTTTGCAATCCAAAAACTCCAATAATCTGCTCAATATGCGACGAATTAGCGAATGCATCGACGATAATTGTTTAATACTTGACTGTCTCTCTCTTTTCCTATAATGCCAATAAATTGGCTTGCACAACATTCGATAAATTTATTTTGTGTTTCAAGATACAGATAACGTACTTGGAGTCGTTTCTTACTTGTTCCAGTTTCCTTCACCTTCTATAAACTTTCAGGCAATAGAAAGTCACAATTACCAATCAATTCCAAAAGCCCAAGAAAGTTTCTTTTTTTCGCTTCTGTTTTCAGCTGGGTGAAAAATTGATGTATGTATATTGGAACGATTTTTCATCATTCCTTGTCAAATTTGGTTTGGAGAAAACCCGGGTTCGGTGTTGTTTTCTTTATTTCAATTATTTTATGGAAAGAAATATAACCTTATCCTGAATTTTGTGAAGTACCTGTCTCCAGAGAGCTGCTTCATTTTTAATGCTAAAGTTCACTTAATTAAAGACATTGTGCACATAAGACAAATTTTTTCCAGAAAGAAAATATATTTTTATATCTTGTTAAATAACACTGCGTGACAAAAATTAAAAAAAACCTGCGGTCATGATTTTGTTAATAGTTTTTATTAACATTAGTAACAGGCTTACGAACTGTGTTTTAACTTTTTTAGGATTGGCTCTTGTTCTTGAGATAAACGAAACCTAACAAATTAATGAAAAAAAATTATATGATCCAGTTCCAGTTGTATGTATTAATTTAATTATTCCTCAATAAGTTTTTAAGATGGTGAATTTTTTATTGGGCCAACAAAGGGGTATACTAAGCACCCCTGTTTTATATGTTTATGGGACAGTCGTGCAAGAAATGAACATTGGATTAGAAAGGGCTGGCCGGTGAGAGAAAATATGGAGGTAGGTACAGCAAATGTGGTTCATGACCAACTGATAAGCCGAGAAAAAATCATTCTTCCACCACTTCACATCAAGCTTGGGCTAATGAAACAGTTCATCAAAGCCCTTGATAAGACAGGTGACTGTTTCGAATATGTGTACAAAAAATTTCCAGTCCTTAGTATGGAAAAGTTAAAAGCAGGAGTCTTCGATGGTCTTCAAATTCGTACCCTTCTAAAATACACTGAATTCTTAAACCATATGTCACAAATTGAATCTGAAGCCTGGGTAAGCTTTGTTAATGTAGTCAAAAATTGTTTGGGAAATCATAAATCACCAGACTATACAAAACTAGTTGCTGATGTGCTTCTCAATTTTCGCAAACTAGGAGCTAAAATGAGTATTAAATTACATTATTTACATAGTCATTTAGACAAATTCCCGGACAACCTAGGCGATTACAGTGAGGAACAAGCTGAACGGTTCCACCAGGACATAAAAATAATGGAAAAAAGATACCAAGGTCGATGGGACGACCACATGATGGCAGACTACTGCTGGAACTTAATACGGGATTGTCCTAAGCAACGACATCATAGGAGATCTTACAGAAAAAGTTTTTTGTAATTTTTTTAAAATTAATTAATGAAAGGAAGATATTTTTTTTTATTTTTTTATTGTTTTTATACAGGCGCGTAATAAAAATATAATTTAAATCCATATTGGTATTTTTAATTAGGTTTTTACGTGAAATATTTAAAAGTCTTTATCTGAAAAACTAGAGCCAATTCGACAAAACTGATATTTTTCTCGTAATCAGCGCCCCCAAATTTTGTTCCGCAGTGTAATCTATGCAAGTGAGCTGTGCAAGTGTCGGCCGCGGTGCAAGTGCAGAAGAGTTAATTGCACTTCTTTATTTATTTTATAAAATTTGGAAATTCACAAAAAAAAAGTACGATTGAACTATTTTTTTTTTGTTTTAAATAAAACTGAAACTGAAGAAGTGTGTTGCTTTAATCCTCATACAGGTAGCATTTCTCTATCCGCGTGATTTTTTGAGTTGAAATTTGGACAATAATCGTTCTATGCGGCCCCGCAAATGATTACTTCACTAATTGATAAATTTATCGCTTCCTTTTCGGTATCATTTCCGAATCAACTCAGTCGGTTTCGGAATCGGCATGAAAATATTATCTAATAGTGACAAATTCCACTCTAAGGCAAATACCATTGGAATTTGTAGACCTGTGCCATTCATTTAATTCCCACATTTTGTAATAATATTAAACCAAGTTTTTAAATGGCCATAATAGCCATACGATTTTTTTTTTCAGCAAAAAATTAATCGCCCAGCACCACTGTGTGCTACTATTGAGCGCCAAATGGGGCTATGTGCTGCCCAACTGAAAAAATAAAAACGTGTATCATTTAAGTTTGTCGCTTCGTGGCGTTAATTGCGCGTGTTGACTGGTCGACTCACCGTCGCGAACAGGCTCGTTGCATGATTGCATGAATGTTAAATACAAATTTATCTACCTTTGTATGTGTGTGTGTATGTATGTATCTATCTATGTTTGTATGTATCAATGTGCGACGTCACTCACAACTGGCGCCGCATTGCGCAATTGCTCTCCTTAAACGAAGAATGGCGGGCGGGCGCTTTAAGTTTTCCCTTGCAGCGTTTTCGCATTGTACGAGCATTTCAAGGATTGTCTGCTGCTTGCCGCATTCCACTCGACTCGCCGTGCTTCAGGTTGAAATATATCGACGTACGTAATACATACGTGTGTATAACATTTAGAGATCCATGCAGTTAGTGAATTTAAAGTAGCAGCAGCTGGTGCTATCCATGAAGCTGGATTTTAAGATTCTTCTTCTTCCGATGCTTTGCTGCACGAACTTTTGTTGCCAGATTTTACTATATACATTTATTTGAGTTACTGTGCGTGTGTGTGTGTGCGTCTGTGGGTGGCTACGTACAGGCAAAACAACAATCAAAATGGTGTTCGTACGATTCATGCTATTATTGCATCTTCATTGTACTGCTACTGCTGTTGCTGCTACGGCGCACCCAAACTCCTTTGTTTTCATGCCTTGGCTTTCCTTCTTATATTTCCAATTGTATTTTTGCAGCATTTGCAAGTTTGCTGTTGCCATTCTTCTTACAAAATGGTTGCACTTGCCACATTTAAACACACACCCTTTTTACCCTAGCACATACACACAAACACACACACGCGTTCACAAATAGTAGCTTTTGGTGGCTACGGGCACATTTGTTCTTCGTCCTGCTGTACATGAAATATACTTACTCATATATTTATACGAAAGTAAATGCGAAAATATGTATGTATGTATGTATGTATGTATATACATAATGATGTATACATTGTTGGGCGACTGAGTACCTTTTGTCAACCCAGTGAACATAAACGACATTCTTACAAATTTTGAATTATGAATTTCACAAGTTACCGCCAGGTTTATTGTAATTTTTTTCCATTTCCCCTTGTTCTATACGAGCATGCAAATTGTTCACTTGATTGATTTTTTTTGTGCTAAATTCTTTCAACTGTGCTGCGCTTCGGTTCGTAAGAAAATAAGAGATCATAAGTTTTTGAGAGAATCAACCGAGTATCTTTTCTTTCACAAATAGAACTTCTCAAACAAATAAGCGCTGGATTCTTGGATATACTACAGATTGTCGTAATAGCGGTTGAGGTGTTTGCCAAGAAAATGTAAAGTCCAAATGAATATTCTGGGTGGCGTTGTTCGCCAGAGGGCCTGCGGCCTTCGGCAAGATTCTCGTTTCTGCACAGAGTGAAAATACCACTTAAAATGCCCAATAAATCCGAACAAAATTCAGCGGGTGTCTCTATTATTTTTCGCAATGAGAAGCCCTTTTATTACCACTTGGTATGTCTTTTTAATAATATTAAGAATATAATCTTTTCACTGTTGAATTAAGATGAAAACCTTTTCGATAAAATTAAGAAGGGAATCTTGGCTTTCATTTGAATCTCCTCATAATTTTAATAAGCTGAAGTTCTTATCAATTTAAAATTATTGGCGCCTAAGTTTTTTTAAGTACATAGATTTATTTTTGAAAACAAATATGCCACAGTTTTTATAAACTGTATATTAGTTAATTCAGTAACTATGTAAATATTATTATTATATGTCACTATTACATTATAAGACCAATTAAAATAAGTATAATATAACAATTGGTGTGGCCAAATTATTCGTAGTATGGCACGCCCCATTTCTTGAAATTTAATTCATGTTCAGATATTTATTGTACAACTGGCATTTTAAATATTAATGAACAATAAAGAAATTTATAGAAAAAGAGAGCGTCACTACCGAGTAAATATATTTATTTTTATAACTTTATTTATTGAAAACTTCTCGAACTATAAATAAGGAAAGAAAAAATTTTCATTTTGGAATTACAAAAATCCAAAGAACAATATTCATAATATTAAACTAAAAACAATATAAAGTAGATTATTCACAAAGCACATATGTATGTATGTATGTATGTATGTTGAAGCGTTAAAAGAAAAATTAGCACTCTTTCAAAAATTCAAAAGTTTCCCTTATTAATAAGTTAAATACGATTCTAGTAAAAATAAGCGGAATTCTTATTAAATTCCTTTATATGATTTTTAACATAAAAACGAAAAGATTTTTTTTTAAATTGCAAATTTTTGAACGAAATTCCATAAAATTTAATAAAACTCCTTATTTTCGTCCGTTTCTCTTTTCAGTGAATTTGAGCATAAATTCAAACCAATTTTAAGAACAATTTCTAGTGAAAATTTTTTCATTTTCAGACGTCGATCTCTTTAATTATAGGTAAACTTTTTTGCTCTGTGTACAAAAATCTATTATATTCTATAGAATCTTAAGGATATTACAAATATGGTTTAAATTTTGTTTAAAGCTATCAACTGCCAACATCTACGTTAAAAAAAAAAAATCAAATTCTCTTGGATTTATACGTCCACCTCAGTCTATATGAAAATTCTACGTTGATGAGTTTTCATTTACAATGCGCTTTGGTAACGAAACAAATCCGATTCAAATCACTCGGAAAAATTTTGTGACCAGTAAAAGTCAGACGTAGAAATTCGTTCAGGGAATTACCCGGGCATGCGTATGTGAGAGAATGAAGACACCCCAATGTTTTGAATACCTATTTTAGTGAGGTTTCCTACAACATTGCAAAGATTTTTTGCACTTATTGTGGAAATGGGTAGTGGGTGATAAGTTCTTTTAGTAAAAGTTGGGAAAAATTTTTGATAAACTATGAATATCTCCTAAATAAATAATCCATTTAGAAATTTAAAATCGATCTTTATACTATGTTCAGAGATAATTACAAATTAAATTTATATATTAAAAACTGTTCTACTTTTTTATATTCTAACTTCATACTCGGATTCAGCAGACAATTTTAGATATGCCAGACCATGATGCATGACCAGATGTCATAGGCCAGATTTCTTATCGGCTAGTGTAATTTACCAAAACCACCCATGTAGCAGTGAAGACCTCCATTTATTAACTCAGCCCATTTCAGTTTGTATATTGTATGTATGTACATCTAAAACCAAATATCCAACGCCACACACTTTTGCTTGCTGGGTGAATTTTTATTTGCAAGAACACAAGTAAGATTGTTGCATTGTCAGAGTATTAGTTCGATACGACGTGTTCATGATTTGCTATTGTAAACCGCATGTTTCTTATACTGCGGTTGACTGCCATCAATGTTGCAACATCGTTATAATTATTGATCTTTTGATTTTGTCTGCTTTTGTGGCCTTTGTAGTTTTGCGCTCTGCTCTGTCTCTTTTGCGCCAATTCTCGATGACTTTCTTTCGAGTAAGTAAGTAAATAAATGCACCCATATAGTAGATACATAAGATGTAAATATATGTATGTAGTGTGAGTAAATATTTATAAAGGCAAGCTGTTGTTGTTGCAAAGTTGAATGTTGTTGTTTTATGTTAGTTGTTTTCGTCACAAATCTCATGCACTTTTAATGAAGCCGAAATGTTTCATTTTGGGTGAGACACTGCTCGATAGAATTGATAGAAAGTTGTCGCAAGTTGCCGGTATTTAAGAAACAGATCTACTTATACATACATACAAATTTAATGCGTTACACTCTACAACAAAACTCAGTTGACAACAAAATTTAATGTTGAACTTTTTATAGACACATCGGGTAACTTCATATTAGAATTGGATTTTGTGCATCAGTGTTTTGATTCTTTTGAGTTAAGAAGTATGAACCCTTATAAAAATCCCCAGAAAATATCCCAATTTTGTTAATCACGTGTTTATCTCGTGTACAATTTGTAAAAGTGTTTTATGATTTGCAAAAATCATAAATATTTGAACAGTGGGGTTTTAGCAGTAAAAATGCATTCATTGCATAATACAAATATTTGAGGGTATGTCGGGGTCACAGAAAACGAAAAAGAGATTTTTGCATTTGTTTGCCATATTTTTCATTCATGAATTAAATTTGCATAGCCGAGTAGGCGCTTTAAAAAAAATAATCGATTAATTAAATAACATACATAGATTAACCATTCTTTAGATTGGGAAAGCTTCCGATCATTCTGTGGTGAATTCGCCTTCCAATTTTCGAACGTAGCTAAATGCACAAAACAATGCCATCAAATTTATTCATATCATGCCGATCGCCATAGCCGAGTGTTTAACGTGCGCGCTTCATTCAAAATATTCCGGGTACAGTTCTCGGCCGAAGCAAGTACCATCAACAAGGAATGGCAATGAAACCTCCGAGTGCATTTTAGCCTAAAAAAAGCTTCTCACAAAAGCTGACTGACGTTCGTTGCCAGCGTAGAGCTTAATATGTGTTACAACAAATTGTATCAAAATCACCTCTAAAACTATTAATTTAATTTCGAATACTTAATCTGTAGCCTACATCATCCCATTTTAAAAACATTGCTATCATCTTTTCATCGCAATTAAAATATTCATTATATGTTGAAAGATCAACTAACTTATTTCGCAAAAATATTTAGATTTCCGTGAGCTGGGCCGATGTGAAAATACCACCAAAAATAGAGTGCGTTTATAAGTTATAATTTTAAAAAATACTTATCAAAAAAATCACCTCAGAACATAAAAGATTTTATGCATAAAAAGGTCTTTATAAAAATGTCAAAAAAAAACGAATCGTACTAATGCGATTTTTGAGGCTGTATTTAAAGTATTTGTTTAAGAAAAATTTACATAACTTAGCCAAAACCTGACCGATTTAGACCCAATCACGTCCAATTTCTTTTCGCAAATCTCATTAGTACAATTCCGGTTAACAAATTTCTTTATATTTTTTTGCAGACCCTTTAATAGGGATGGGAAATGAACAATCTTGATGTATATCGATATTTTTTACCTCAAAGCGCAATTACCTAAAGTATTGTAAAAAAATCGACAGTAAAAAATAATACTTATTTGGTAGATTTATTATTTTTTTTATTATTAGCGAATACCCGGCGTACTTTGTTACGACCCCAACGTATTAAAAAAATTGGTGTATTTCTTTACGGAAACAATTTATTAAAGAACACCTTGGGTTGAACAAAGAAAAATATACATATGTACGTACATACATGCTTTACTAAAAAAAAGTTGAATTTTTTCTAACGGAATTATAAAATTTATTTTCTTTTAAGACTTCTGTTAAAATAAATATTTCGAAAAATATGAAGATTTACGTGAGTTGGGTTCCTAAAGACTTTAAAAAAAATATCGAACTTGGTTTAAAATTTGATACTCAAAAGTAAATATCGAATATCGATACATTGAGATTAAAAATATCGACGATAGTTCTTCTTTTTGAGCTAAGAAATTGTTATCATATCAGGTGGTATTTTTTAAATATGTATGTAAAAAAAATTGTTTTTTTTTTAAAGTAAATTTTTGGAGGTGGTTTCAAACCTGCGAAGCTCACGTAAAACTTAATATTTTTTCGTAATATTTTGGCGAAAGTTTTAAAACAAAATACAATTTGTAATTACCGGCGGTATTTGGAAAAACCAAAGAAACTAAGAAACACGCTCCTTATTTTTTCTTCAAACTGCGATATTTTCTCCCAATTGAGTAGAGAATTCTTCAAAATGAATGAAAACCTGCATAAAATGAAATGGGGTTTCTCAAAAAGTAGTAAATATATACATATATATATATGGTAGTAAACTTTTTTTTTGTGTAGGAATATTTAGAACGAAGTTTAGTTGGTCGCAATAAAATATTAAATGATTTAATATTTGCAAAGAGTTTTTAGGCTCTGTAAGTAAAAAAAAAGACAATTAATTTCAATATCGGATAACAGTTTGAATCTTTCTCTTGTACCTAACTCGAAGTATCGCAGCATTTCTTGTGCTTAATATTTTGTATTGTTGTTTTTTTTTTTGGTTTGACACTTCCAAATTCTTTTTTATCATTATAGTTGTTGTTTTTATTGATGTTATTTTTTTTATTTTTATTATAATCTAACTTTAATGGATATTTTCTTATTATTATTTTCTTAGTTAATCGTTGTGGCTTCGACTTCATTAATCAACTTTTGACTAGCCGGCAAACATCTTAACGCCATAACGGCAAATAAAAGCTACGGTAATGACGAGGCTAATGGTTTGGACAACGACAGAAAAAGCGACAGCAGTAGCAGCAGCAGCACCACCAGAAGCGATAAATGGCAGTTTGGTCGTTTCGTCAGTCAGCTTCCCTCGACGCGTCTCAAGGTCATTTGCATTGGACCTTGACAGAACGACAGCCGACCGAAAGTTAATGGTCGCCAAATATCGAGCGCCGCGTCACAATACGAGTAGTAAAGCTTAAAGGACTTCTTATAAAGCTAGACAGCTAGTCAGCCGTCCGTCCATCCATTCAAGTAAACCAAACAAATCAGCGTCGCTACCGAACGACCTCCACTTTTAGCGGACACTGACTGACTTTCTGACGCTGGACGTTCTGCATGCTAGCCGCGCACATCCATCCAAATATGTAGATATGTAGAATCTGTGCGCATAGGTTATATTTTATATACATACAAACATGCCTAGTACATAAACAGCTATTTCATTTACAAATCAGCTGTTCGTTCAAGTTACTATTTCTTTGATGGACAACAACAATTTGCTGTTTTTATTGCTTTTTCTACTTGTTGTTGTGCCGGCATTGGCATTACACAGCTGTCGCTTGGTGGTGGTGGCATTGACTATATGGTCGATGACTTTCATTGTGGCAAGTTGTTGTTGGTCGTGCTCAAAATTTAATTAGGTTCGTCCATTAATTGGGTTAATTGAAATGCTGCCACAGTGACTGGCGCTACGTGTTGCTGCAATCAAAATGGCAGCCGGTAAAAGTGTTTCTAAATTTAGGACATGTCACTCAAAATTCCTGTTGCTCCATATCTCTACAACCATTCAACATACAAACAGCTATTGCTAAATACATACATACATACTACATTTATGTACTTACATAGCTATCCGTTGTATATTAAATATGTGAACACACACACACACACACACATATATATATGCAAATTTCGCAATCAAATTCGTTGTTGTGCTTTTCGTTTTGTTAATTTAATTTAGCTTTTTAATTGGCTACCCTTCGCATTCGCATTCGCATTTTAATTATTTTCAATATACTTTGTAGGCATGTACATACATCTGGATTTTGTTTGAATAGTTAACTTTTTTTGCAAAAAAAAAAATAAATTCCTTAACTCCTATAAGTCATTTTAAATCAAAATGTTGTATTTTAAAAAGCTGAAATTTGCATTTTTATTATGCTCGCTTGAGCGCAAATTCTAATTTAATGATCTCACAAGGCAGTATAACTCAAAAAGTTCCTCTGCATTAATATTTAAATGTTGCGAGGAATTTGAATAGCTGGTCTGCTGAATAATTTATTCATTATTTGGTAGAAGAAAACTCGTAAATTCAATTTTGTGTTCTTATAAATTTCTTTTTATTTTGCTGCAAGTTTGCTTTTAGTGAGTTTTCCATTGATAGTATTTAGAAAAAAAGTAGTAGAGCTTATGATGTCTAAACTTTACAGAATTTACTTGAATTCGTGTTTTATAGCGTATAGAATTTAAAAGTGTCTAATAGAAAAATATTTCTTGTGTTAAGCACAGGTGAACCGATAGCCGAGTGCGTAGCGTGTGCGCGTTTCATTCGGTGTGTCCCTGGTTCAAATTCTGGCCGGGGCAAGTAACATCCAATATGATAGATAAAGGTTTTTTTAATAGCGGTCGCCCTTCGACAGGCAATGGCAAACCTCCGAATGTGTTTCTGCCGTTCGGAGACGGCGTAAAACTGAAGGTCCCTCAATTTGTGTTACAACATCAAGACGCGCACACCACAAATTGTAGGAGAAGTTCGGCTAAAATCGCTTAAGTGGTTATAGTGCCAATTAAAATAAAAATAAAAATAAAAAAATTATTACCACTACTATTTTTACTAAAGTTACTACCAATTTTTAGTACTATTTTTGCTAATTTCTACTATTACTTTTTAAGTAGTGCTACTACTAATAATTATTACTATTTGTACTTATTTAACTATTACTTTTTAAGTAGTGCTACTACTCATAACTACTACATTTTGTCCTAATTCCTAGTACTATTTTTACTAATGCTACTACTACCATTTTTTACTAATTTCTATTTTTACTAATGCTTCTCCAGTTTTAATTAATTTCTGCTACTATTCTTACTAATGCTACTACTGTTTTAACCAAAACTAATATTTTTTACTAATCCTACTACTTACTGTTACTACTATTTTTACTAATTTCTACTACTATTTCTAGTAAGACTACTACTAATTACTCCTGCTATTTATTAATAATTTCTACTACTATTTTTAGGAATGCTACTACTAACTACTACTACTATTGTTAGTAGCGCGTCTTCTAATTATCACTACTATTTTCCCTACTACTAAGTACCACTAACTACTATTACTACTACTAGAACTACCGCAACTATTACTACTACTACTTACTACTAACGACTACTGTCTCCACTACTCCCATATTTAACTCTCTACCTGTTTATGAAGTCGGCAAAGAAGTTTTACTTGTACCTCGACATTAAACAAATTAAATAAAAACGTTCAATGTTCGAACGTCGCATAAAATCTTTGCACACGCGGAAAGGATGTAAAACACCGTAACACAATTTTAATAAAATATCATTTTCTATATGAGTTTGGATTCGCTGATTGTGAAAAAGGCAATAAATTTCTCCATCGCGTCTAGATTTTGAGATACAGGGTGCTGAAAGGTTTCGATGACTTTGTCCCAACATAGGTTGGTTTTTGCTCAATTTATTCCAACACAGTTTTATGAATCGCAATTCTAAAAACTGATTCGCTATTAACATAAAATTACGCAAAATAATGTCGAAAAATTCACACTTTTTAGCTAATACTTTTGAGCCAAACAAGCTAGAAAAACGTTAAAAATACGTTTAAAATAATTTTCAGTAAACCGAACACTTTTCTTTCGTAGCAAGTTTTTTTATACATACCTACATGCAGATTTTTTTAAATATTATATGCACCAATTATGTTTAAAAATGTGTCCTTACGAAATATATTCTAAAACTTTTTTCATCACTATCCAAGTTTGTTATACTTTATTTAACTTAATCCTGATTTTAATTTATACTGACTTAACTTACATTATTAATTACATTATTTGTATTTAATTTATCAGAGCTGGCAATACCTCAAAATTATTTCCAATCTTAACCTCCCTAACATTTTTCCATTCGCACCTGCATTAATATTTGTGGTTCAAATTGTTAACCCGCTAGAAAAATATTTCTCAAACAACGCTTCAAAAACTTTTTTTGTTTGGTACCAGTATTGCCGATTCAAGTTACCTTACTAATTAAATCAAAGCAACATTTGAAAGCAGTTGTCAACCCTTTTCAAAAATTAATTTCGTATAAATTTCTTTTGAATTCCTTACCGTTCTTCGTTTGAGATCTATTTCGCAATAATTGACTTAACTTGTTATAATTTTAATTAAGTTTTTAAACTGGTGGAAAATATATACAAACATATTTTTGAAATGAAGCTTTCTTAATCCTTTTAGTTTGACATCCATATTTGCACAACTTCAGTTAACTTATTAATATTACTTAATTTACGTTTAACTTATTTTAGCAAATGCGCCACGTGTTGAATTGTCATTGAATTGAACCGCAAAACAAAATATGCGGCTACAGCGCCACCTGTTGGCATTTTCGTTCGTCCTAAAACTTTGCGTAGCAATTACGAGCAACCCCATAGAAATCGACAAAGACTACAAGACTTAACATCGCGAAAATAGAGAGAAATTAGCTTGCCTAAGGAGGTCATCAGAAACAAGGAAAGCTTTCGTTAAAAATATCGGTGGGATTTTTTAGGGATTAACGTACTATGTCGCTGCCGCGGTAGTCGATTGTGTAGCGTGTGCGCGGTTCCTTCCGTGGGTTCCGGGTTCGAATCCTGCCCAGGGTAAGTAAAACCAAAAATGATCGAAAAAGTTTTTTCTAATAGCGGTCGCTCCTCGGCAGGCAATGGCAAACTTCCGATGGTATTTCTGCCTTGAAAAAATTTCTCACAAAAACCATTCGCCATTCGGAGTCGGCGTAAAACTGTAGGTCTCTCAATTTGTGTGACAACAACAAGACGCACAACACCAATTGTAGGAGGAGTTCGGCCAAAATCGCTTAAGCGGTTATAGCGCCAATTAAGTAAGTAAGCACTTTGTTTATCAATTGACTGCAGGAAATACAAACTTACACATATCACTTGGCATATCCAAAATGAAAATATTGAAACAGCAGACCGAATAATAAAACTGAAAATCATTAACCGATTCAGTTAATGATGCCAAATAATTTTCTTTAATTGCTGATGGAGTAGCATTGCGCAGTTTTCCTAAGTGCAAAATGTGAACTAAGTATATGCAAAGTTTTTTTTCAACAATCTCATATTTGCTTTTTGTTTTATTTCCAGTAAGAGATTATGACGGTGCTCGTTCAATAAAGACTTCTGAAAAATCGCGAATTAAACTCAATGACATATAGATATAGGTAATTGTTTTTGAATTCGCAAGACTCTAACGATTTAGAGGAATCCGCTGAAAATTCTCTTACTGAAAAAAATCTATCAAGGCGAATTTATTTAAGGTATATCTATATTTTTCCTTCCCCCATGGCATCCTGAAAACGACAAGTAATGGCTTCTAATCCTCTATTCTCTTTTGCCGTGACATTCTTAATTTGAAAAATGTTTGTGTGTGTGTGTGTGCTAAGCCACAACCTTGTATGAATTCGCCTTAAAATCTATTTACTGTACACTAAAGATTGAAGAAACCAGCTATTTAAAGGAGAAAAGGTGGAAATGAATTAGCCCTAAAAAAAAATTTCGCGCTATCGGGGAAAAATAGAAGTGAACAGAGACGCAAATATTTATTTGTTTAATGGGAAACTGATTGAATTTTTATGTAGGGGTTTATTCACTTTGAACGAGCCATTATTCAATCGGGAGAAAATATCGATATGTAAACGGTTCAAAATAAAGAAATTTATTTTGGTCCGGAATGAGTTTTTCTTTGCGTGCATATTTACCGAAAATAAGATTATTTTCAGCCACCGCTTCAAGGCGAATTCATATAAATTGATGTCACTAGATCAGCTGATTTAATGGTTTGTTTTCATCTTACTACCTAAAATGTCAAAGTCAAATTTTTATTTTTGTCCTGATTATTTTCATTCGCTTGTGATATAAATTTTTTAAATTATTTGGCAGTCCAAGCATCAAAAGCAAAAACAAAATACATGTACATTTTTGTTTTTCTACTGTTAGAGTGTAACGTCTTTTGAGTCAAGCGAACATTCATTTTCCTCATTTCGAAGCTTAAAATTCGCCCAAGATGTAAAACAAAAGGAAAAAGACTTAAAACGCCTACCTTTGCTAAAATGTACACAGACATAAACATAGATGGGAAAAGTGAAGATATTTTAGATGGAAAAACTCAAAATAAAATTCTTCGAGATCTCATTCTCTCACTTTCTGTAATGTCTCAAAACTAAGTAATATAATTGAATTAAAAAAAAAACAAAAATCGAAAAAAATAACGTAAAACTCGAAAAGTTTGCGTCACCTTTACCGTTCCTATAAGAAAAATATTTTAGCTGTTTACATCATAAAATAATTTTTTGATATTAGTTGATTATTTTTATAATATTATGCGGTCCCATTGGTTTTGGTGGTTGAAACGCCGTATATTTTTTGTTCCTTATAAGCTCAATCCCGCTAGATGTTGTGATTATATAAAAGCTGTTGTTCTGCATATTTTATTAGGTTTGACGAAAATGTTAGGCGAAAGAGGGAGCGCCTGATTTTGAGTTTCAGCTACGCGAAGAATCTACATCTGGTAAATTTTTCCGCGATCCTCCAAGGTTTTCGAGATTTTGCGAGACCTTCATGAGACTCCTCATCCATAGGAAATTGTCCGATTTGTAGCATTAGAAACCTCTTCAGAACGTTTACAATCGATGGACCTACTCAGGGCGAACTCATATAAAGTGAAGTTGATCAAGCAGATGATTGAATTCGCTTGGTAAACGTTAAGTCAAAATGGTGTTTGTTGTAAATCATACTGTCATTGTGCTTATAAATTGTTAGTGTAAATTTTTTGTTTTTGTACGTATAATATCACCTGAAATGAATTACCCTTAGAGCTATTTGGTTTTCATAAAATTTCTCAGCAGGCAGAATGACAAACAGAATATTTTGAGGGTCCTCACGACTCTTTCCCAACACATCACTATTTTTTGTAAAACTTAGCAACACTTACGTAACGTTTAGATAGTTAAAATTTTTTACCCGAAATAAAGGCTATAACTTCCACCGCTTTTACTATATATTGTTTTTTTTTTTCAAATTAAAAATATTGTTGATTGAAAGTTTTCCTAAGCGAGTACATTTATTGTGGCTCTAAGAGGCAGAGTTGTGGCTTTACTAATAAAAAAAAATGAATCCTTAAATTTTTATTCGTTTTACTCTGCTACCCCAACAAAGGGCATAACGGTACTTTTCTATTTGCCATTGTAACGTTTAAACCTACATGCACAATTTCAAGTGTTACTAGGAACTTTTTAATGAAAGTCAATTGTGACACTCTATATATACAACAACACATAAGTTTGCGTCGGTCATGGTGTGTACTTTTGACATTTGATGGATTGAATTTGGCACACGAATAGACGGAATGGCAGCGAATGTCTAAAAACGCGATGGCAGGTGAGCGACAGCAACAAAAAAAAACTGTTATATTGCACAACCAATCTACAATGACCATAAAAACTAGGTAGGAATGTGTGTGTGTGTGTGTGTGTGTGTGTGGACGCTACACATACAAAACCAAACAAGGCAACCAAAGCAGCTTGTAGGGTACAAGTTACCGTTAAATGTTACAACACACGTTGGTCAAGCGGAATGATTGAAAAATCTGTAGATGTAAACATTGGATGGTTTTTTTTTAAATCGCAGCAAAGCTAAAGGAGTGGATTGGAATTGTGCGATAAAATTTGATGGTATGCGGGAAATTGAATAAACTATCAATAAATATACAGTGGCGGTAAAAAGTATTGGCACAGTATTTTTTTTTTATATTATATTCACAAAGCCTTTCATGCTTAAGCTTGTTCGCTTTTTGGTTATTAAAATATAGGTAATTTCTTAGCAAAGTATAAATTTCAAACATTGAGTTTTCGTGAAATTTTTCAATCTGAACTTGTATGGTTTTTGTCAATAAAAGAGGCATATTTTAATACAAAAATTAGCGAATCATTTTTAGAATGAAAAATATTATGGATAATATGAAAAAAATGACTGTGCTTATACTTTTCTCCAGCACTGTGGGAGTATAAATACTTTAAATTAAAAAAAATGACAATAATGAAGAACAACTAAAAAAGTGCAGTGAAAATAAAATTGGTAGAAATTAAAGAAAAAGAGCAAGATGTAGAAATGAAATTGTGAAAATAAATTATGTAAAACAGAATGCGTTAAATTGAACAAGTTTTTGCTTGTTCACGGCTCAAAGTTTCTAGCTCGTTACCAAATTTGGAGGAGGTGTGCAAATGCTAACATATTTGGAGTTTATTCTACACATGCATATGTTTTAAATTATTAGTGTTTGTTTTAAAACAAAGCTTTTTTAGCGCTAGGTATTGAGGTATAGAGGTATTGCTAACAAAATTTTAAGCCAAAAAAATTATCGAAAATCAGCAACATTTGTCAACTTTAATCAAATTCCTAAAATTAAATGGCTTGTTTTCTAAGCAAGCCCAAAAATGCCCATTTAAAATTTCAAAGTTACCTTGAAACTTACTGAATTTTTACAAATTTTGGAAAAACTTTGAAACGAAGATTTAAATGGGGGTTGATTAAGAAAAAGGACCATTGAAATATGAATTTTGTAAACCGGCTTGTGAATGCTATTTTGAGTCACTGTATGTACTAAAATATAATTTTAATTAACTCTTGTAAATTTTAAATACAATTTTTTAAGTGTGCATGTGTTTTGTTCTTTCCAGTAACGTTTTTGGATAATTCAAAACCCTTCCGCATTTGTATACTATATCTAAATATGTTATGTACATTAGGGTGCTCCGTCCAAATAAAGTTACGATCTTTCTACCGTCATTTTTAAATCACCGCAGATCATAAAACAGGTTAAATTCAAAAGGTCCGCGAAAGTATATTTAAAAGAATTGTGAATGAAATCGTAATAATGAGAGTTAAGAAGCAACTTAGCCAAAACTTTTCTCACCATTTTTATATCTTTGTAAAAATACCCACTCATGTTCCAACTTTTTTCGCAAATCTCCTTATTATGAATCCGTTTAGCAAATTTTTAATGATTTTTATATGCACGCTTTCTATGAGTTCCATTCCAATGACAAGTGCATCAATCATGGTTACGTCGAGAATGAGCATGTTCTCCCAAAACGAGCTATGATTTAAAATTTAATTGTCTAGCTTTGAATAACATTTTTTTCCTGGGCCGAAATTCTCCATATTTAAATCTTTACGATTAAACGTTTACGCATTTGCGGGGCATTTGCGCTTTTAGATGTATATCCTTACTATATTTATCACTGGCTTTTTAGATGTTAAACTAAAGATTTTTTTAAGTACCCATACATTGATATTTTTAATTAGCTTATTATCTTCGAAACCAACTGCCAACATAAAATGTTGTCTTATTTCCCCATACCAGAACAAATTTGATTGGTATTATAATCTCATTTGATCCAAGTGGTTTCTGGTGTGATGAAGTAAGACGTTTCTTGCCGCGGGAATTATTTGAGATGCTCTCCTGTTAAGAGCGCTCTAAGATTTAGAGCGTCTAAAAGGCCGTGGTCAAAGGATGTGACTAACAGATCGCGGAGCTCGACGTTAGCCACAACTTCATGATTCTTTACCCAAACAGAAATGACTGGGAATCTGACACGGCACTACACTCCGACGAGATCCCGATCTTAATAAATGACTGCAAAATTGATATAAGAGCAGAATCCTTAGTCTTTTCTCCCAGCAAATTCGCTGAGGGAAGCCTATAGACTTCCACATTAGCGGGTTTCAAGCTGAGATGTTTGTGACTCAACGGCAAAATTAGTAGGCATGGTGGACCTTCAAAGCTGTCGATGATCCCTGCAATCTCTACTGCAACACACTTTCAAACTCCAGTGGATCCCGGTGGAGAAGTGGATGATTGTGCGGGAAGAGGAGGGGGGGGGGGGGAAACTGGGAGAACTCCGCTTGAAAATTGAGGAAGGGGCCGGAACACCTAACAACAGCTGGATAGCGCGTTCACTTTGACCTTTACCCAATGAGCGAAGACCATCGAGTCTGTTAAAATTTTTTTCACAGGAATACTAAGGGGACACTTCCAGTACGAGTGTTCTACGAAAAATGCGCTTCGAATTTCCGGGCGAACATTTCTTAGGAGGCCTGGACGACTTAGGCGCGTTTCCAAAAGAACGGGATGCAGATACATAACTATTATAAGAGAATATAATAAAAGTTAATCAATAAGAATTATAGTAAGATACACATTTTTTTAGTAATCCGTAATTATGATTCAAAGACTTATATTATAAAAGTCTTTTCATAATAGTTATCAGCGAGATACAAATTTCAAGTCTTCAAAAACATTTGTTTTGGGACTTATGTTACAAAATTGTTCTCATAATAATTATCGGCAAGATACACTTTTTGAAGTCTTCAGAGACTTTTATTTTGAGATTTATATAATAAAATTCTTCTCATAGTAATTATGAGCGCGACAAAATTTTTTAAATCTTGAAGGACAGGACTTTTTGGAATCATTTAGGTATTATTTCGAGACTAGCTCGTTATCATTTGGGTTCCTTTTTTTGGTCACGAAATAGTTTCGTCTTTCAAAACTTAAAAAAAGTTGTCTTAGTCATAATTATTATGCCTAGAATTTGATAATACAAATCTGAAAATAAAATCTTTTGAAAGATATTCAAGAATTTATCTCGCTGAAATTGTTAAGGGAATACTTTTTTAATATAAATCTGAAAATAATAGTTATTACCGATTTAAAAAATTGTTCTCACTCATAATTATTATGAAAGCCGTTTATAATATAAGTTTCTAAAGAATAATTATAATCAAAATGCTGTTATAGTTCTTATCAAAATTAGGATGACTTTTTTTTTAAACTCCACGATCAAATAATTATTATTCTGAATCTCTGCATACGGGGCATTACAATAGGCCTTGTGACCACCAAATTAACTCCCTACGAGCCAACATAACCTTACCCAACCTAGCGAAAGGAAACGAAACGCCATGCAACTTCTTTTGTAATCTACGTTCTTTGCACCAAGGATAACTATTGAAGTTATAAATTTCGTAGATCATTTATCAAAATATATTTTAGTTCACAAAACCTAAACAATCGAACAACAGCAAAGCTCCACAAACACCGAAACACAAACACACATCCTTCCGCCATCAACAAATGGTTCCAGCTGCTAGACGGACACACAGACAGACAAACAGCCACACAAACAGACAGACAGACAATGTAGTAACGCGCTGTTGAAAACGAAATTAAATTCAAATTCGGCAAAAGAGAAAATAAATTGAAGCCAACAACTATGTAGCACAAATGCTAACAATATCGAGGGGGGTGTATGTTATGTTATGTTATGCGCGGGTGTGCAAATGTAAAAGTGTGTGTGTATAGAGAAGCAGAGCACTTTTTCTGAATGGATATATGTAATTGTGTGAGTGTATTTGTTTACGAGTAGGTCGGTCTGGCGACAGTGACGGTCGCTGGCCGCATACATACATATAAACAGTCGTATCTATTTACTCGCCCATAGTAGATTTGAATAACATTTTCGCCTTGGTGTGTGTGTGTGTGTGTTGGAGGATATTTGTGTATGTTTGTGAATGTGTGCAGCTTCGTGTCCGTTTGCTAGAGCGTTTACACTTGCGTTCATTGCCTGTGCCACAATTTTAATTTTCCTAATGGATATCGATCCTTCCACTGACTTCCTTTGCCGCATATAAAAAGGATAATAGACTCCTTTATTGTGATTGCGACTCTATAAAAGTCAACTTTTGCACGTGTGTTGCTGTCATGACGCTATTGTTGTAGTTGTTGTTGTTGTTGTCGTTTATGCTGTTGCTGTTTCTGTTGCTATGTTTCGATGAATGTTGTTGTTATTGCCATTGCAGTAGTAGCACATTTTGTTGTTGCTGTTGTTTTGCGCCTTCCTTCACAGCACTTTCGACTCGCCGCCGTCTACGCTCGCACAGCCATTGTCCATGTGGCAAACTATGCGGTGTGCGACTGACACAGAAACCAACGAGCGATGTCAAAATGCTTTGTGCAGCGGCGAAGCTCAGCAACACACCCACTCAGACACACACACACAAACACACACACACATACCCTTACAATTACAAATGAACTGCAACCACAACTCTGTCGTCAGGCGATGTTGTAGCAATCAGCCAGTTAGTTAGCCACGTCATGCAACGTCATGGCGGCTTCTTTCGAGCGTTTCCTTTCAGAGTACGAGTAGTCGGCAAGCTAGACGTAGCAGAATTGGATATTTCGTAGTTGGTTAAAATTTCACACACACACATGAATGCTAC